>HG996555.1:0-4800000 GCA_905340355.1 Rhagonycha fulva | reverse complement strand
CAAAATAAAAATTAAAAAATTATTAAAATTTAAATAAATGTAGCTATCGTTGTACGTAGCCGATTTTAAAAATTTTAATAATTACTATTTTAATAAACTGCTTGAATGAAAAAAAACATAGTTTTAAAATTAAAATACATTTCAATCTGTTGCCATTTTGTAAATAATCAAAAAAATAAAAAACGGCTACGTTCAACGATAGCTACATTCATTTAAATTCTGATAATTTTTTAATTTTTATTTTCGGATAAGTATTCACCGAGATATCGATGCCATTATGGAGAGGAAATTTCTTTATCAGTCTTTACATAACGGCTCATATTTTTGTTAATATTTAAGATAATGAGATAAAAATTTATATAAAACAAGTTCAATGTACACTTAATAACATAACAATAATCGGATTTTTCAAATAATTAGTTGCCTCTGTGAAAATAAATCTTAAAAACTAGGTTACTTTTTCGGTCGTCACAGTGGCTTTCCCCCTTAATTCTTTAGTCATATTTTGTCAAATGCAATTTGTGTATTTAAACTAATACAGCTTCATTTATCAGAATTCTCCAATTATTTGATTAAATATTTGATGATTTACCCTGTATACATCATTTAATCAAAAAACTTCACCCTAAATGCGCTTCCTAAAAATGCAATTTAAAAATCTATGTTACTTTTCACCCTGTATAATAAAACTGTTCAACGCACAGCGACGTAGGACTTTAATATTTTCAGTTTTTCCCAATTTTTTGCTTATTTTTCATAACTAAAAGAAATTTTAATTAAAATATAGAAATGCTCTGTAAGTGAAAGTTGTGTTACTAAATTTCATATCTGTAGGACGTCGTGAAGTTGGTTGAAAATGTCTTCAAAAAAGTCATTTATTGCAAAATTTAATGTCGTGTCGTACGGGTTTAACATAAGCTCCACCGGTGGATCTCTCTTTTAACGGTATAATCATTAAAAAATATTGTTTTCTAACACTAACCTAAGCTGGACCGCTTTATCTCTCTTTTAATGCTCTCTTCATTAAAAAAATCATTTTTTATCGACCGTCGGATCTTTTTTTAACGATTCTTTCAATTAAAAATCATTTCCTAACACTAACATAAATAATATAAATCGTAATCAAAATTATAAATAATATAAAAGAAATTACCCGGGACAAAATTACCAAAGACTAAATTACCTGAACATGAAATCACCTGGTTACCAAATTACCTGGGTTGAAATTACCAGAATATCAAATTAGTGAGGACCAAATCAGTAAAAGTCAAATTATCGGCTACGACTTCTCATATGCAAAGTATGGAGACCACAAAGTCCATTGGGACACCCACTAAATTAATTATAAAATATACCTAATTATAACATGTACATCATTTTCTTTAGTTTTATTAAAAAAAAAAAGAATTAATGTTGAAAACTGAGTACTTTTACAACGTAATTTTTTTTGGTGATCGCTTAAAAGCATAAAATTAGATTTCAAATTTTTGTTCTGCATAAGGAAAATCTGGAAAATATTAACTTGGCTAAATCGAGAAATTTTAGTAGAGATTTATGTAGCGATTTTCTTAGAACACAAAAGTAGAAAAACGTTTTTTAAAATTTTTTAGATGTCATCTAAATATTTATCAAAATAATTTTTCAGATTAAAATTTAAAAAAAATTTATTTTGAAATCTTATAATTTTAATAAGGAAATTTCTTTTATGATATCTTTAGACTACGAAAGTACAAAAAAGTTTAATAAAAATTTTGCTGCTTGTTTAAATATCCTACCTACAAAATAAAATTTTAAATTTTTAAAAATATTAAACTTAGAAAATCAACAACTTTTAGGACGAAAATGGTTTTTGTGATCTTTTTATGATACAAAAATAAAAAAAAGTTGTATAAAATTTTCAACGGTTCATCTAAATATCCATCAAAATCAAATTTAGCAAAATTTAAAAAAAAGTTTATTTTGAAAATCAAAAAATTTTAATACAACAATTTCTTTGGTGATATCTGTAGATCACAAAAGTAGAAAAAAGTTTAATAAAAATTTTGCTGCTTATTCAAATATCATGCAAAATAAAATTTTAAATTTTAGAAAATATTAAACTTAGAAAATCAACAACTTTAAGAACAAGAGTTGCTTTGGTGATCTTTTTAGACTACAAAACTAACAAAAAGTTGTATAAAATTGTTAACGGTTCATCTAAATATCCATCAAAATGAAATTTCGCAAAATTTAAAAATAATTTATTTATTTTGGGAACCAAGTAATATTACGCTAAAAATTCTTTTAGTGATATTTTTAGACTACAAAAGTACACAAAAGTTTAATAAAATGTTTGCTGCATATTTAAATATCCTTCAAAATTGTAAAAATATTAAATTTTAGAATATCAACAAATAGAGCGACAGTGTTTTTGATGAACTTGTTGGACTACAAAAATACAAAAATGTTTTATAAAATTTTAGATCAGTCATTCAAATTCAAAATTGTAGAGTAACTTTTTTCTAAATGATTTTATTTATAAGATTTTTAAATATAAATAAACCTTCAAATTCTTCAACATCTTTTTACTTATTTTCTTGTATTTATATAAAGCTCAAAAGCTGTTGGTTTAAAGGTTATAATTTACTGTGTAGATAATTTTACGCTGTTTGAAAAGGTACAGAAACGTTAACAATAAAAAATTAATAATTTAGATCCTATAACCATCTGAAATTAAAAATTAAAAAAAGTCGTGAAAAACTGCTGCTCGTTTGAATACCAACTATCAAATAAAAAATATTATATTTTTAATTCGTTGTTATTAAATAATATATTTAATAATAATACCTTTCATAAAAAATTCTACTTTAGCAACACCACAGGAATTAGGAGTTTATCCTGACCCAGCCTACTACTTCCAGACAGGATTTAACCAATATCCAATTATAATTGTTGCTAACAACTAAATTTCCATGAAACTTGTTTAAAATTAATATTGTTTGACCTAAAAGTTGGGTTTAATTTTCATAAAGTATCTCTGTTCTCAGACGGATAGATTATTTTTGTAAAAAAAATTTAAAGGAAAGACTCAAGTTGGAAAGCTATTTTCCGAACGTAAGTTTCTAAGTTACAACTGCAAACTACTTTACTTGAGCCTGATGTGCACTTTCAGCCGACTCGATTTTAAATCCGTCACTAGCAGAATTTATTATTAAAAGCGCATTATACCTCGTCTCGTTATATCTAGAAAAATAATTAGTTTTTCTTGCTTAATTCGCTGTATTATTAGTTTTATCATTACGTAAACTATCAAACCAATCATATAAAGAAATTCAATAAAATTAAATTTATCTATGTTTGAAATATCTGAAAATGTTCGCAGAAATGAAATTTTGTCGCTATTTTGTGATAATAAAATCACTTTAACGATAGGAAAATTATATTAATGGAGCGAGGGTTAAAGCGTTCTTAAGTTTTTATAAACGAAACAACTAAACCTTTGTTATTCCGGTTGACATTTTTGTTCCGGAACAAATACAAAAGCTAGTGCTATTTTGTTATCACTTTTTAGATTCTAACAAAAATCTTACTTAATGTGGAGAGTTTGTTTTTCACGATATTCTTACGGTTTTTTTTTCTAAACCAAATAATTTATCCACATTACAGCTTGGAAAATTAAACATTTTTTTGTAACATTGTTGATAATATGTAACTGATACATCATCTCAATTTTTTAAGTAAACAATAACATTAACTAATCTAATAAAGGTAGCATTTTAGCAAGAACACGAGTATCACGTTTTCACTTTTTCTATCATTTTTTACTCAAACGGAGATTAAATGTGCTACAAAAGAAATAACGACCGGTCATTAAAAGATTTTCTAATACCTTTACTTTAAATCTCCTGGAGTTCTCTATAAGAAGGAACTAAAATTGCGATGTCTTTTTATTTTCTTGTGCAAGAACAAAAATGGAGATTATTTATTGACAAAAAATGTTTGACAATACACACTTTTTACAAGGTTCTTAATGAGAATCGATCTATTATCAGGTTTTAATTATTAACGCTTGTCAAATAATATTATTTATCGTCGACTCATTAATTTGGCACGTACAGCATTTCTATTGATTTACCATCTATCAATAGTTATATTATGCCCGTGGTTAAATAATTACGGACCTTAAATCAATTTACTTATTAATTAGTCGATACTACCAATTAATTGCATGTACTTATGCGACATGTTCAATTATATCAATTAAAACTGTTTCACTAATTTGAAACAATAAACTAGCACGACATATTTTTCTAGTTACTTCTTTTTAAACCGAGTATAAAAATAATCAAGTACACTTATGGGACACCCTATATATAACATATTTTAAATTAATTTCCATTTGAAAGCGATTTAAACCACTAAAATTATTTTAAATTGTCATTGATATTTGTAAAAGCAGACCTTTGCACAAGTAATTGTATTAAATTGTTTGTCAAGCATGAAAATTAAAATTTATTTTATTCATTTTGCAGTTAGATTGTGTTACACTGTGCTTTAATTGCCAATAAAAACGTGAGTTACAATTGTAATATCTTCAATTAAGAATGCTTTTTAATTTTCTTTTTTCCCTTAAAACCTTCTCTACAGGCAAAATTAATTAATTTATCACAACAAATTATAAACAAAATTAATTATGATAAAGTAAAAATACGGTACAAAGAAGTAAAGTAGTACGAAGCGGATGTAATTTTTTTAGAGATTATGCTTCGCAGACGTAACATCTAAGTAATTTATTATTAAAGTAAAATTAACGACAATTATTTTTGTCTTGCTCTTGTATAAAATGAGTACCTGTTCACGTATGCCGTTTTCTTACAAAATTGTTTATATTTATTTTTGTCGTATTTGGTACCGTTTTGCAGAGCTGTTGAACATTTCAGCAGTTTTATGTAAGTTTTTTGTAAGCTGTACAAAATTTTAATGTATTTGGGTAATTGAAAGGCCTCCTAGAGGTCCATGCAAACCATTGTTATAATATAAAAATTTACTTTACCTTTATTTTAGAATTCCTTTTTTTTAAATCTTTTTTGTCCAAAATATTAAGGGCCAGATTCGTTCCATGTTCACACACTCACAAATTGTTAAACGATCCGAATATCAAAACATTTAAATAATTGAAAACTTAATTTTGCTGCTTTTATAAAGGAATTAGGGCAAAAATGAACCACTTTAGTTAAAACTTTTCCAAGTTTTCTTTTCACTCACGACCACGAAACTCTCGATTTATTTTGGTTTCCTTATTGTATACAATGCCCTACACGTTATTTTCATAACTAATAATTCAGCAATGTGAATTACACAACTGCCTTGTACAAATTTGCATTATTTTTAAAATAAAAGTTGTAAGTGTGACGCATTTTGCGCACGACACCAAGTGTTAAAATCATGACACATTAGGCCTTGTTTTATTTACCGGAAGTTACTTATTTGATTTAAAAATTTAGATAACAATTTTGTTTTTTTAATAATTTTTTGAATCAACGTAGTAAATTTAAAATTGCATAACAAATTAAATATTGAAAGCAATAAATAATAAAAAAATTATACCTACATACCAGTGTATAAAATAAAACCAGAACAAGATCCTTCAAAATCAGAAAACACCACTTAAAAAAATAGTAAAAACCAGATCCTGGGCGAAGGAATCAAAAGGATTCAAAAAAATTTCAATCAAAATATCCCCCATTTTACGGTAGCGACAGTTAATATTCATTTATTTTTTAAATTTCAGTTAGTCATTTTATAATAAATAATTTGGGTTTGACACTTTTCAAGCTTTGAAAGCTTCAAAGTCGAGTAATTTTTTTTTAAATAAATTATTATTATGCGTTCCATTTAAATAGATAACAAGCACATTTTTCTTGTAAATTTTCATTTTTATTTTTGACTGGGAGGCACTAATCATTAAATAAGTATGCACAGAGCAATACAATAGCACCCTGAATACTAAAACATTCTCGACTTGAAATCAGTCACGAGCTTGAAGCATCGCAACGCAACTTTACAAATAAAAAGGCTTTAAATAATGGAAGTTAGTTCCTTTGTATTTTATTAACGAAATTAGTGAGTTTAAAATTAAAAAGCATATTTCATGAAGTTCTTGGCAGTTTTATTAAATTTGCATTTTTAGCAAAATTTGGTCTGGTTCGAAATGATATTCCTAGAAAGAAGTAAATTAGATTACATACAAGAATTGGTTTAAAAAGTCATAGGAAACCTTAAAAATTTCTTCTTGAAAGCCACAGATTAAAGGATGCGACCACTGCTCACGAATTTAACTGAACTATTTCAAAAGTTCAGCGGTATTAAACAAATATCTAATCTAAGTTTTCATTTGATTAAAAAAAACAATGGGTTGAAGTAATTCAATCTAAAACTTTGATTATTCAAATCAAAGGATTTGAATAATTCTAAAGCGAAACATCTATGTTCTAGATTGAACTAGGAGAGGAGGTAAACTATTACACTCAATAAACTTTGCTTATAAATAATACGTAGGCAAATATTATTTTCAATAAGTTTCCGTATGAAAACAAACACCCTGAATTTCAACGTTGGAGCACCCTTATACAGGTTCGATTTTAAGTTAAATTGTGTTTTATAACAAGATGATAATTAAAATAATTCTCAGTTTAGGGAAATAACTGCGTAGGAGTTAAGGGTAATAATAACAAATGTTTGGAAAGATAAGTAGAACTGAAGCTGTTGATATTTACGGTGCATTAAAGTATGAAACAATAATATTGATTTTGCGTTGAAGTGCAAAAACTAAGCAATTTTCGATTCCGGATTATGGATAGTGGAAGTGGAACGCAATTATTATGTTTGCTAAATTTCTGAATAGTAACATACAAAACCTATTATGATTTTTAAACTAGGCTATAGTAAATAATATAAAGCCAAGTAAACACGGGTCGCTTACTAAGCAAAGGTTTTTTGATTTATTTCAGTAAATTAATATCATCTTTTACCTTTATAAAGTATAACTGTAAAAAAATGTTAACCGAACTCAGTTTATACTTTTAGTACCTATGCAATTACTGCCTAGTAAATTTAACGTTGTCTTAGTAGTTACCAACGTGAAGACATAAACTGGAGTTGAAAATTATATTAAAAATATTATAGCGACAGCCTCTATCTACTGATATTATATTTTCTATTGATTACCTCCAGCTGACTTCTTGTTGCTACCATGGAAACTACACGAAGCTTAGTAGTTGTAAGATGATGAGCTTTATTTTAAAGTATAATTTAATGACAACTTTAATAGTGTTTACGAAAGATTAGGATTCAATTTCAAAATTTGTGTTATCTTAAACTTTTTTTGAATAAAATGTAAGTTTAATATTTGCTGTTTCATTATTGCTAATAAATTTGTTTATTTTGCATTTTTAACTATCACTTAAAACAGAAATTATTTTCAATTTTATCTATTATAAATAGTATCCACAGTCTTAGAGTGATGTTACCGCTGGTTGAGTTACGGAGCGAAAATTCTGGGTTCAAATCACGGACCTCGCAGCATCAAGGCTGTGGTGAAGTGCTAATAACTCAGTAGTTGATGCACTTCGAGACCTCCAGCCACAGGGGTTAAAATAAAAAGAAATTATAAATAGTAGAAAATAACAATTATATAAACAGTTTCTTTTTTATGTTCGGCTGAAGGTGTGTCACCCGGTATATAATTTTCTCTAGTTCAGATGGCCATATAAGATAGTTTGTATTGTTGACGAGAATGTTGTAATTTTGTTACAATGATTTAGGCATTGTCAGTAAACACGAGGGTTTGTTCTTGCTGTGTAATTAATGTAGTAATTTTTCATGTTTGTACTTTCGTTAAAATATGAACGGGAGCTTGATTAATTTCCGAAATTGATACATGCATAACATGAATATTTGGTTATAATTTCTCCCCTAAGCCTATAAAATTTCAGAGAAAGCCTGTCAAGAAGTTGAAATTGTAGAATTTTGTGATCGAACTTAAATCAAAGTGAAATGCTATTGATAGATTTGTAATTTAAATTTCAGTTACATAAAATTTCATTTTCATCAAACAATTTTTACATATTTTACAGTTTTTTTTGTAGATTTTGAGTAAAAAAAATTGGTTGGTTTCACTTCTGGAATTTGTTAGTGAGCGATGTAAATCAAAACAACAGAAAATACTAATTTTTGCAATCATTAAATAAATTAGAGGTTTTTAATATTTTTCAGTGCTCTTTGAAACATTCCTACCTTTTTACCTTTAAAACTGCTGAAATAAGATCGCATTCTGAAACTTTGTTTGAATTTCCTCTGGGACAGAGTTGCATCATTTTTTCACAATACCATCATTAATAATTTTAAATTATAAAATGTCTAGATAATTTTAACATCTACATGAACCTGTAAATGTTCGATAATGCCATTTACCTTAATTTGAGAACTTTTACTTATCCCTTTAACGTAGAATTCAAAAAAAAAGTAAATTTTGGGGAGAGGTATACTCACGGGTCCCTAAAATACAAATTTTACCATTGAAACCTCGAACTTTTCTGAAAGAGTATATATTAAATAAGAGAATTAGCTATGACGGAATGCCTTAAATGCACCTGTTTTTTCAAAAATCGAATTTAAAAAAGCTTGATTTTCGAATGTTAAACGCTCGTGATTGGTTAATCAAGTTCGTTTGTGGGAGGTCCGTGCGCTGCTATATATAAGAGTGTTTCCCTTTAACAATTAGTCAGTAACTCTTGCGGTATGGTAGGAATGCGTTCTCCTTTTTTATTTAATTTAAAAATTTAAAATTATTTAAAAATCATTTCAGAAAAGGGTTACTTAAATTTAACGAACGGTAGTTACTTTTGCGCGTAGCTCCGCCTCTTGCCATGGTGATTTTGATGAAAACTAATTTAAAAATATCCCGAGGCCCGTAGGTCAAGGAAAAGGTGAATCTTTGAGAGGTGAAACTCGTGAGAGTGGATTTGTAACGCAGGGTAGTTGTGCGAAGAAAAATCGACTTAAAGAACCTCTCGCTGCGCTCGGGCGCCTTAAGCCATTTTTCCAGCACATGTACTATTCGGAAAGGTGGTTGTGCAAGGAAAAATCGACTTAAAGCACCTCTCGCTGCGCTCAGGCGCTTTAAGCCATTTTTCCGGCACATTTAGGATTTAAAATCATGATTTTCGTTCGGAGTGCACTGTTACTGCATCGCAATGCAAGTGTCGCTCCCACTCTGCGCAAAGCTAAGACTATATCTCGGTGCACGTACCGACAGAATTAACCAATCCCGAGCGACTTTGCTTTAAAATTTACTGCAAAAATCGAAGTTTTTAAATTCGATTTTTGAAAAAACAGGTGCACTTAGGGCATTGCGTCATAGCTAATTCTCTTATTTAAAATATACTCTTTCAGAATTCATCGAGATTTCAATCGTAAAATTTGTATTTTAGGGACCCGTGAGTATACCTTGAACCTAAATTTTTAAGAAAGAACTGCTTCAAATAATCGATTAATTAAACATTTAATGAAATATTGAAGTAATTAAAGCAAAGAATTTATTATTCGCAAAGCCTTAATTGATACCCACGCAACATTTGGGATTATTGAAGAACGCAAACCAAATTAAAAACGTTGTTTGTTCAACATCGCAAGAGGAACCATTTTCGCAAAAATTAAAAACTCTAGAATTCAACAAACATGGATAAATAACCGACTGACGTCGAGTTAAAAGTAACAGTAAGGATCGACAGGCAATTTAGCAGTGCAATGTATCGAAAAGCTCAGAGTAACAAATTAGGTCAAACATTTCTTAAAAATTCATTGTTATTTAGATTATTTTTTCTGACAAGGAATCGTTAAATTTAGAGCAAGCTGGAGAGTAAACACGGCTGTTTATTTTCAAGCACAAACATACAGAAGTCTCCGAGGGAATATTAAAAAAAATCTTATTAAAGTTTTTATCCTTAGTCATTTACTTTTATCTTGATTAACTGCATATAAAATTAAACATTTTATTGCAAAAGTTAGCAATTAGAAAGAAAAGGAAAATTGGTAGGGGAAGTTTGGGTGCTTATACAAACCACTTTCAATTGACCAAATTGGTATTATGTATTTCCATTCAGTAAGCGAGTATTTTATCCTAATAGATGGAGATTCTTAACCTTCCGGTATTTTACCCGAACAATCAATCACACTAGACATCGCTAGCTCACTGACAATTGCTTCTCCTGCTTTTCGACTTGATTATTTTATTCCTGTTTCACTCTAAAGCGTAGCTAAAAGTCAAAATATAGTTGTAGCAGATTTCCCTTACAATTTTGCCTTTCTTATTCTTTACCAATGTCGAATTCCCTTAATGCTTCAATGCGTTGCCTTTTGATGGCTTTTTGACAGCAACAGAAAGAAAATGACTGTCTATACGTGCGAATCTAATATTAAGGAATTTTAGTACAATTTGATAAAGCTTTGTGTGATTCTTTTAGAAATAATAAAAAAGAAAATTTCAACAGCTTTAAATAAAACTTTACATTCTACTCGAATAATTTTCAAAAAGGGCGTACTCGAATTTTAAGATTTTTACTACTTTTGTTGTAAAAATATTTTATGGGAAATCTATACAAATAGTTTTGAGTTTATGATATGCAACAACATAAGCATAAATTTCAACCAGGAAAAGTATTTTATGGCGACATTGTGTAAGTAGGTTAATATTTACAATTTCGCATTTGGTAGTACCAAGTTTTCCACCAAATTTTTTTAGGTTGTTAAATTAAAAATTAGTGCACGCATTGTAATACGGGTTTGGTCCTTACAATTGCCCTATAAGAAAATTTTTATCAAACTAAATTTTATTAACAGTAACAAAAACAATAACTTGCAAAGTTCGTTTATCTTGTATGATCTTAACAGTATTGCTCCGTAGTGAGCTTTTGTTATGTAAGTTAGGTTATAACGTAAGAAACTGGGAAAGTTGTTTGCGTATATCATATTTGCTCTTCTCGGTAATTACATACTTCGAAGACGTTAACTTATAATTAATGGGTAAAGATCAACTTGCAAGTTTTATTACATTTAAAAATTTTTGTGATAACAATAATTAATATTGTAGCATCAAAATAATAATTAGTATGTCAATTAAGATACTGATTGAAGAAAATCCTTTCAAAGGACTGACTTGCAATTTTATCACAAGTCATATCAAAATTCTACAGTTTGATAGATCTCTATTTACCGTTCAATTAAGCACAAGGAAAATACATCCTTGCATTTAATTTAATTAAATATGACTGGTGACAGTTTAACGATCTGTTGCTGTAGCCGTTCTAACACACCGTATAGATTAAACGGCAAGTTATGTTCTGTCACCTGTGGCAAGCATTGTCAAAGCAATTTCAATTACCTGATAATTAAATTTTTCTCGTCGGAAACCCATTTAACAGACTGCAACAAAAATTTTTTATATAAACAACAAGCTTGAAAATCTTCAGATCCTTTTTCTAAATAAACCGTCAAATATTAATTAAACTTTTCGTTCTGCTAAAAAACTTGAATAAGTTTAATTTTACCCACTTTCGTTAAAAATGTATTTATCAACATTCCATACGTTTTAACACTGATATAAGAAACAAAGTCTTTGTTTCGCTGAAAACAGAAATGAAATGTATTAAAAGTCAAGTATATTTGACAAAAGAAGCTTTTCTTTTAGTGAATGAATAATGTAGCAGCACTGTCTGGAATTTTTGTCTGATTGTACAAATTGTAAAAATTATTAAAATGCTTCGTTTCAAGTTTTTGATAGTCTTTAATTTAAATTAAAATTTTGCTTTACGCATGAGCGCACATTTAGTTTCTCTTCTCTATTATTCATTAGAATAATTCTTTGGAGACATGAGAGTCAACAAGCGGTACCTTTTAAGATAAATCAAAAATGCACCCCTATAACAGAGTGTCAACCACAGAAAGGCAATAATGTAGAACTTTTTCTCTACCAAAACTTTCTACTGCGTCGGCGTAAGGAATCAATTTGTAGGCAAGTGCCTACTATCAACACCAATTTTACCGACACGAAGTGTTAATTCTGCACCTTAATTATAATTCAGGGGTTTAAGCTTAGACGGAGCTATCAGCAAATTTGATATTGTTGTCCAAACAGACGTCAACATGTTTTGTAACTTCTGTATTATCTACCATGTCAATCTTCATTAAATAATTGTGTACTGTGCTATATTTTTATTTCTCTCATAAGTTTACACGACAGCTACAATGAAAAATAAATAGATAACACAGAAGGTGAACATAATATAAAAGCAATTTGCGACAGATTCCTATTGGCGTGAGAAAAACATTTTGTTGATAAAATTAGATTGTAGGAGACATTTATTATTAACAGTAGGTACAAAAAAAATTATTTGATTTTAGCATTACAAACTTACGTAACAAGCAGCTGTGGTTAGCACGTAATGCTTTGATTTAATTTTAATTGTATCATACTTAACGAAATCATATGTAGGTTTGGGGTTAAAATTACCACACTTGACGTAATTACAAACCCTTATTAAAATAATACGACATATGGTTCTTCATATTACGTCGTCCTTATTGTTCCAGAAAGCAAAGTGTTTATCAAGCTAAATTTTGTATAACAAGGCAAACATTTTTACGATTTTCAAAACTTTTTTACTGTTTTCTATCATAAGCAACGCTTAAAACGATAAAATTTTAACGTGTTATGTTCCTATTTTTTCATCCATTGGAGACAATATAAAAGTATAAGCATATTGTAGGTTATCTGTTAGTTCGACGTGAGATTGGCCGCTTTAAACTTGCTTTGTTTAGTAATGGAAAGTGTTTATGTGAAAATGCAGTTACATAACTTCCTTTTAGTAGTTTGTTAACCCCCAAAGGTGATTGATTAATTTATTCCTAGTTGACGCCAGAACAAAAGGGTAATGGATAAAACACATCGGTTATTATGTATGCACAAACTGTAATTAAAATTACAAGGAATGTTATTGATTTGTTTACATCACGTTCAACGTAATTTCTAGCAAAAACCAAACTGCAGTAACACTAGCAGAATTAACTTTTCTCTGCCGAAGGGGACAGATTCTCATTAATAACAGCAAAACATAATTAACAATAATCCGGTTGGAAAACTTCCTCAATATAATAAAGAGAAATAAAACTCCAAGAGTTTCATAAATCGGAGATTGGGCTTAGTCTAGGTTGTGGGTTTTCCTTTATGAAATACCCGTAATTTGCATTGGTGGGTTTTAATCTCTTATATTTCCAATATAGTGCAATTCTCAACCCTGTTGATTTTGATTTGAATAATTTTGGTTCGAGCAATCGAAGGCACCGGGTAGACAACAGCTTGCCTGGTTGATTGAAGTGTGAGTGATGTATAGTAAACAAGTTTTCCTATTAAACGGTTTTGGAAAAGTCAAACGCTGAAAACAATTTTTTTAATCTTGCATCAAAGGATTTTTTGCATTGTAATGATAAACTTTGAGAAATAAAACTCAAATTTAACATAAAATTGTACGAAAAATAATAATTAACCTACATTTTGAACGATTTAATTAGGTCGCGTTAGAAACCCAACCGTTAGATCCGGTTAGTAGAGTTCGTGGCGCTCTCTAACGGATTCTTATTGAACCGAAGGAAAACAACCTTAAATTCTATAGTTTTTACATCGTTTTGAGAATAATTGATATTTGATAGTTATTTTATATTTAATTATGGTTATATCTTCTCTCGGTTTTAACAAAAATCTATAAGAGGGCGCTAAGAACTTTATTAACAGGATCAATTCGGTTAATTCAATTCGGTTCACAATGGCAGTAAAATTAATACTAATTAAATAATTAACTTATTAAACTATTTTTAAATAAATCATTGATGATAATTTAAGTGTAAGGAAGTAAATTTAATAACATTTTTGGTAAACATTCAGTTGTTCATAAAGTGCCTACATTAAATTCTCCTACAGAACATTAACAATCTAAATTGTGACCGCTGACCAGTAAATCATCTTTCGGTACACTATTATTGGTGTTTGATAACATTAATAAGATTAATTGTAACAGTATTTAGTTTATATTCCCTTTGAAGCAATTTATTTTTTATTTGCAATCTAATTACGACTATCAAGTGGTTTATTGTTTAACTCCAAAACATTTCGTCCAATTTTTGATTTTCATGTAGCATGTACTAAATATGTACATATACTAATTAATTTTCTGTACTTGTAAACTATTGTAGTTCATCACAACTTATGACCTAAATAAACAACATCAAAGCACAACAACACATTCCATTGCTAAACAATGTAGCAGCAAAAAGCTCACACCACAGTAAATGTAGAAATTGTTTTGAAAAGCAGCACTAATCAAAATGTATTAAATTAGCTACTTTACCTTACATTTTTTTATACGTTTTTTGGTATATTTGAAGTCTATTGTGTTGTTCACTGTGCAACATGCGGTACACAGTGGAACAACTGAAGTGTTTTTAAAAAAATATATTATAACAGAAGTCATTTTTAATTTTAATTTGAAACAATGTTACCTAGAGTTAATTTTTAATATAAGATAAGTAATCCACCAGAACTTCTGAACTAAACTAACAAAATCCTCTCTGTGTGTACATACGTGAATGTCTCACAAATGTATAGTTATACTCTTGGAGTTATCTCTGCAAAGTAATTTTTTAATTTTAATTTTCTAGTAGTTAGGTATGTAACCGAAACTAATGATTTCTTAGTAAAAAGTATGCAATTACTTACTAACTAAATTCAACCACTTATTGCCTAAAAAATTTGCATAAAATAAAATCAACAACAGCTTTTGAATTATGAAGAAAATTAAGATGTTTAATTTTTTATTAAATTTTGAAAATCTTATATTTTTAAACAAAACGTTTTAGAAAAAAAAAATTATAGGACTTTTCGGATAGAAAATTTAATGGGTCATATCTATAATTTTGCACAAAGTGAGTCTATGGAGAGAAAATTAAGTTGAAGATTGATGTAATTCATTAAATTAATCTCTTGTTGAGACGGTCATTTGCCTTGCAGGTAACGCAATCAACTGCAAATGCGAGGTACCGGGTTCAAATCCGGAGAAGGGCAACTTTCTTATGACTAAGTCTCCGTGCTTCGGAAGGCACGTTAAGTCGGTGGTCCTTTTGCGTTAATGAATGGCCATCATTAACATAAAAACCAAGGTTACAGGCTCGTCTGGGGGCAAGTCTAGCAAACTACCTATCGGACGTTAAACAATTTATACGCTCATAGATCTAGCACTGCCGACGCAGTGGCTGAAAATAACAAGCCCTAGACTTAGGCTGAATTTATGTTGAAGAAGAAGAATCTCTTGTTAAATCAATACTATTTATAAAATCTTTATTAAACTCTATTGGAGAAAGTTTCCTGCTTACAATTTAAAATTGTTTATTCCATACCTGCCCCCCCTCTACTTCCACGGGTTCTAATACCCCAAAATTTTAGGTATTTTATTAGAATAGTAAGGATTAAGTAAATCTATTTCACAAGCTATACTATGTTTGTTTTTGTGACTGGGGTTTTAGGAGGGCATGTCGAATACTCAAAAAAAATTAAAATAGCACCCCCACGATTGAGGTGGAATATAGAGATTTTGGTTCACCATAGCCACTTTTATTGCTAAATTATCTCTCCTAAATTTAATAGCATAGCTCGGTCTCCAATATAATAATTTGTTAAAATTTTGCTCGAAATTGTTCATTTATTTATTATGATCAAAATAAATTTAACAAATTCCACGTGATCCACGTGAATGCTGAGCATCCACGTCAATCATCTCCTAGAAAACTAAAGGTGACCAGATGACAACATTTTTATGCTTCTTTGTATATTTCTTGTTAAAAAATATTTTCAATATTAACCTAAACTTTTAAGTCAATTTTTTAAATATGGAAAATTTGGACTTTTCTGCTGTCAATTGAAATTTACCTACTTCAAAGAAAATAATTCCTTTCTTTATAAATTTGCCTTCTAATAATAATTCTTAATCACCAAACGCACTATCGGCAATTTAACGAACAAATTCGAGTTTTTTATGAAGGTGACTTATGTAGGTATGTGTAATTATTCAAAACTCCTTTATTTAAAAATGTTTACGTTTTAGTTGCTTCCGGCGTTGTTACTGAACGGTTTATAGTGTTGTGCTTCAGTTTTAGTGTTGAGTGAAATTTTCTTAAACTTTTTGGAGTGAATTTTGGATAGATTTAGATAGATTTGGCGGAAAATTATTTTGGTATGTACCTAATAAATTCTTAAATATTTTATTTCTTATTTTATGTCTGAAATGTTCACCAAATAATATGACTTTGAACAAAATATCTAAATGATGGTTTGATAAAATTTTTGAAGAACAATAATGAACTTTATAATTTAATACTTTAGAATTTTAAATAAAAATTTAAATATGACCCCCAAAAGTTTTCCTGAAAATATAAAACGCCAATTCGGGACTTACTTATTTAATATTAGGAGAGAAAACTAGAAGGAAATTAAGAGAGGAGAGGAATATTGAGAGTATTAAAAGGAAAAATTGTCAAATTCACTATCGCTTGATCGAAAGAGGAAAGCGGAAATTAGAAAATTTGTTCAATTAATTTGAAACATGTTGAGTGGAGTAAAGGCGAGAACCTTTTGGTTTTCCTTGGGTTTAGAAATTTTTATAGAAAAGATGATAAGTGTGGATATGAACAAATATTTCATATTTTTTTAAACTAATTCTACGAAATTTGATGGGGAAAGCCAAACTGCATTTTTTTACCAAAGAAATCTGTTTTTTTAATGCTTTGCTCTGATGTATGGTGTATAAAATCACTTTAACTTCAACTCTTCAACTATCAACAATCGAAAAACTGGAAAGTTTGGGGGGTATGGAATACCCTCCAGTTATTAAGAAAAGATATTTGCTCTAGAATTAAATTTGCGGCTTTATCAATTTTTAAAATCTTTTTTAAAGTTCCATATGCTAAAGGGTATTCCATACCCCTCAAACTCCCTAGATTTATGCCCATTTCTTTACTTTTTGGGATATCTAATTGGTTTGGTCATCCTAAAAAATAAAAATACTTAAAAATGGTTTGGTCACCCTAAAAGACAAAAATACTTAAAAATGAGATAAAATTCAGGATTAGGATTTTCAGGATAAAATTCAGGATTCCTATGTAGTTTATGTTCATGAAAAAATCTTGTTCTGATCTGCAAAGTATTTTTAAAAATAAACAATCGAAAGACCGGGGGGTCTGGGGGGTATAGAATACCCTTTGCAACTTTTTTGTTGAAAATTTGCAACTTTATCAATCTTTAAAGTCATTTTTAAAGTTCCATGTGCTGGAGGGTATTTCATACCCCCAGACCCCCCGGTTTTACGCCCATTTCTTTACATTTTGGGATATCTAATTGGTTTGGTCACCCTAGAAGAAAAAATACTTAAAAATAAGATAAAATTCAGTATTGCGTAGTTGATATTCTAGAAAATATTTTTCTCTGACATAGAGTACTTTTAAAAGTAAACAATCGAAAAACCGGGGTGTACGGGAAGTCAGGTATAATATACATATGGGGCATTCCACACCAAATCCACCACTTTTGAACCCGACCCTTTTTGATTTTCCTGAAATTTTTACATATTATACTATACCACTAAAAACAGTTTTGTAAATTTGTTCCAAATTTTTTACTGAACCCAAAAAAGGTACGAATTTTTAGAAAAACTGATGTTTTTTTCTTCGAACGATCATAACGATTTAAAAAATTGACTAATTAAAACTTTTTTTTTTGGTTTTTTTTGTCTTTAAACGTACTTTTTAGGAAAAAATATTACGAAAATATACAAACTTGTATTCTACAAAATTTTTCAATTTTTCGGAAATAATCATTGATTTTTCAAATTTTGACACTTTTGATTTTTGATTTTTTTATTTCAAAAACAACTCTGATTTATTCCGCGTATAACAACCCAAACCCCATAATGGGCCGACATTTCTTTCTATTTATTTTGCTTAATTGAAAAATATTTTTGCGTAAAAATAAAACAAAATATTTTTTAATTAAACAAAAAGAATACAAAGAAATGTCGGCCCATTATGGGGTTTGCTTTGTTATATGCAGAATAAATCATCAAATTAATTCCAAAAAAATGAAAAATTTTATAGAATACAACTTTGAATATTTTTTTTGTGTTTTTTCCTGAAAAGTACGTTTAAAGATAAACAAATCAAAAAAAAACGTTTTGATTAGTCAATTTTTGAAATAGTTATGATCGTTTAAAGAAAAAAACCATCAATTTTTCTAAAAAAATTCATAACTATTTCAAATATTGACTAATCAAAATGTTTTTTTTTTGTTTTTTTTTTATCTTTAAACGTACTTTTCAGGAAAAAACACAAAAAAAATATTCAAACTTCTATTCTATAAAATTTTTCATTTTTTCGAAAATAATCATTGATTTTTCAAATTTTTCCGCTTTTGATTTTTGATTTTTTTATTTTAAATAAAACTCTGATTTATTCTGCGTATAACAACGCAAACCCCATAATAGGCCAACATTTCTTTCTATTCTTTCTGTTTAATTACAAAATATTTTGTTTTATTTTTACGCAAAAATATTTTTCAATTAAACAAAATAAATAGAAAGAAATGTCGGCCCATTATAGGGTTTGCATTGTTATACGCGAAATAAATCAGAGTTTTTTTTTAAATAAAAAAATCAATAGTGTCGAAATTTGAAAAATCAATGATTATTTCCGAAAAAATGAAAAATTTTGTAGAATAAAAGTTTGAATATTTTTTTTATATTTTTTTCTGAAAAGTACGTTTAAAGATAAAAAAAACTAAAAAAAACGTTCCGATTAGTAAATTTTTTAAATAGTTATGATCGTTTGAAGAAAAAAACATCAGTTTTTCTAAAAATTTCTAACTTTTTTTGGGTTAAGTAAAAAATTTTGAAAAAATTCACAAAACTGTTTTTGGTGGGAAAGTATAATATGTAAAATTTTCAGAAATATCAAAATGGGTCGGGTTCAAAAGTGGTCGATTTGGTGTGGAATGCCCCATATAAAGAAAAATGTGTTTTTTTGTAATTAAATTATTGTCGTTATCAATATTGAAAAGCCTTCTCGTTACTTTCTTGTTCTGGGGGGTATTCCATACCCCCTAGACCCGCCGGTTTTACGTCTGTTTTTTTACACTTTGGGGGAAAGGGTCCAGACACTTTAGAAAGTAGAAACAATTTTTGAAAATTATATAAAATATATCTCACTGAAAAATGAGATAAAATTAAGTAATGTGTAATTTATTTTCTTTAAAAAGTCTTTCTCTGATCTGGAGAATAGCAGAGAAGCAGCTGCCTCTTTTGCCTGCCCCTCCGGCTCTTGGTCGTTTAAATTATTTTGAAACATTTAAATATTTCACATTAATAAAACTGTGGAATATGCTAATAAAAAAATAATTAAAAAAAATGTGTTTTTTTCATTTATGTATTTAATTTAAGCTTTGAGAAAATGTATATTTAATGGCTTTTTAGGTCTCTAAATTTGGCCCATTGTACTAATTCAGCTTTCAGCTTTCTCCCAATCTTGTCACTAACTCCTCAAGCTATTTCAGTTGTAGAATAAACCCGAGGACTTTGTTAGACGGAGTGCTACTGATTCTGGCCATGTCAAGCCAGAAGTCCTCCATCACAAATTCTCTTATTGAAATGAAAGCTGGAGAGTATCAAAGTACATGTTCAGCTGTTTCCTCCTTCTTTTTTTGCATCCACGACATAATAGGGTCATCTGCAAACGGCATCGTGTGAAGGTGTTTATTTAATCTGCTGTGTCCAATTAAGATCTTTGCAATTGTCCGCAGATTCACTCTGAATAGCTTCAGATAGAATTAACAAAGAGAAAAAATATTTTGGCTAGATATCTGAATTGGTGTCTGGATGCAGTCAAGCACCAGACCAAAGTTAATCTTATGGCCCCGAAGTGCTATAAGCGCCGCCCTGAAGAATCTAAATATTTTTGTTCTGAATACATCTATCCTGAACTATTTTTGGATAGTGTAATATGCCTATAAGTTCTAAGCTTAGATCAATTTCTGCAGAATATATTCCTGCACCTGTCTTAGCATTATTTTTGAAGTCGTCCGACGTATGAGTATCGGCGTATGTCATAACCAGATGCTCCTTTTGTATTTAACAAAACTTGAATCTTGTTGATTAAATAATCAACTTTGGACTGACCAAAAAGATCATAGCTTAGCGTTTACGTGCTACGTTAATAAAAAACTGATGATCTATTGAGGTGTAATTTGCCCAAAAAGTTTCTATAAGAATGCAGTACAGAAAAAAAGAATAACTTTTAAATTAGTTTGTATTAAAATGCTTTATAAAAAGTAAATATTTTTTGTTCCACTGTGTACCACTCTTCCCTAATAATTTACATTCAATAATAGTAATTATATTTAAAAAATTAAAATCAACCTTCTTTTGCATTTTCCCAAAACCAAATAGGCAAATTAGTTTAGCGTTACAATTTAAAAAAAGTTCGGATGAGCGTGGACCGAAAGCTTTATTTTATAAAATTTTTAGTAAAATCCGATGACAAAAACTTCATCAACTAGAAAAAATGTAGACCAGCACTAAAAGTGCGACTATCCACTCTCAGAAATTTCATAAAGCGTAAACATTCCAAACATCAAACCAAGAAGGGGTTACTTTGAAAATTCTGCGATATGATATTTAATGTGATACGAAAGAATGATTGTAGCGGAATGGAGGCCTGAAAAAGCGTAGGAACGCCTCTGGGGGTAAATCTTCATAATATAAATTCTGCATTATAACAGAAATAAAAATTTCTTAAATTTTATTTTTATCAGATTTTCAGCGCCTTACCATTATTACTTGACAAGTGCAGATGCTAAATAATAGCCTCCTCTTCAGGCTATTACATTTTCAATAACGGCAATTGAACTGTACTACACATCGCTTAAGTTGTCGCGAGAACGATGTTTCACTTATGGGATCAAAGGTCAAACAATCATTTTTAGTCAGTAACATACAGTTTTGTAACGATCTTTTCAATATAGTAGATGGATGCTATATTACTTTTGATAGCTCACTTCGTGGCAAAGATGAACTTCGTTTTGGGAGTTTTTTCCATTATTTTAAATTAGGCAAATACTCTTAGGTCTTTACACATATTTATTAAGGGAGCGCCTTACCTACCCAAAGCATTTGTACACAGGAAGAAATTTAAAAATAATGGAAATGTGAGTGTATAATGGAGCTTTGACATTTTAAATTATCTAGTTGCTAAATTCGCGTTCGCTCCTGAATTCATTTAATACAAAGACTTTTCTTATTTGCATTACAACATAACAACTTTATTTTTCTAATTGTTTTGCATAATACAAATGATGGCATTGTGTCTTGGGCTTTATGTAATGCATAGTTACGTACGTGAGCAGTGCAAAGTGTTGGTAAGCTTGCATACACTGTTTAGGTATATGAGCATTGTTATGTAAATTGCAGATAAGCATTCATATATTATTGTTGTTTAGATACTTCAAGAAAATCTCATGAAATATGTTGCTTAACCCTGTCTAGCTTAATTCTCGTATTTAACCATAAAGCGCGACTATAAATTTGAATTTTTAATTTTTGCATTAGGAAAATTGAGCCCTTTGATCAACATTAACAGCTAGAACGTAATTAAGTTTTCTTTCCCCAAAAATTACATTTCCTTTCTTTATTAAAACAATACTTTGTGTAAATTTTCGTTTTATAAAAAAAATAACGCAGTATGTCAAGTGTAAAGTAAGATATTGTGGTATAAAGTGAAAGAATATAAAGAGAGACAGTGACTGGGGGCAATACAACAACTTCACTTTAATTGGTAACCGGATACTCAAGTTATTACTTTTCCAAATGCAAAGAAAATATTACTTTAATAAAAAAGGCTTTTGTTTAACTTCTCTCACTTAAAAATATTTAGACTTACCCAACGAAGGAGAAGAATATTTATTGTTTTCGGGATTTTAAAGAGAACTAGGAAAACTTCTCTAATTTTAAATTAAAACTAGAAAAACATTTACTTAACACTCATTTAAGTCGAGATAAAAGTTTTTTACTAACGTTGTTTTCATCTCCTAGCATTGCGTAATTCGAGAAAATAAAAACCCTTCTTGAAAAGGAAAATTCCATCATTAATTCTTGCTTATTATTTCTAACGACGTACCTTAATATGAATAGCAATTTTGTTACAAAAAAAAACGTATGGATCAGGTGTTGCAGACACTTCAGGCAAAATTAGTTTTCAGTATAACACCGAAAACGACCACTCTGTCACATTATAAAGGTTAACGGCGACGAAGTTTCCACTTATTAACACCAGGTGAGGTGATTCTCATATGAAGGCCCAAAGGAAAAATAATATTAGTTTGATGGTAATTTAGTTTTAATTGGGTGCAATTAATTTAACATTTAGTTAATAAATGATTATCTGACTACTTTTAATCTGAATTAAAGGTAGTACGTAAAACAAAATTATTAACTTTTTATTTGTTTAACAAAAAATTAATTAATATCTAAGCTAAAGCTAAGATAACAATCATAATTATTAAGCTAACGTGACACTCTAAATATTTAGTATGTAGGTAGAATGTGGCAATTATTTAATTAAAACATTGGTTGGTATGCTATGCCGTGAGTGAATATATGATTAAATCACAAATTGTTAACAATTTGTTATTGTGTAAGCAAACCTTAATTAATTGATAAAAATTCAACAAAGAAATGCCATTAAAGTAAATTAAACAATAACAGATTTCAATTATAAAGGTCAATTAAACTTTATTTTTGATGTTTAAATTAAATAAAAATTCTGTAACAATACTACGTTTATTCTCTACACCAAACAGGTACATATAATTAAGCTTGGTTTAATATTAGTAAATAAAAAAAAAAGTTTTAGGTAAAGCTTCACAACGCATTATGAATTGTAATGAAAGCAATCGTTTAGTAAAAACTTTGATGTTTAATAATTAATTGAATTGAGGCACTAGAAGAGGTGTAAAAACAATTTCAAATATTTAAATTATTATTACGTTAAGGGTTGCTTTATAAAAAATACATAAAGTAAATAGTAAATAGAATAACTAATTTGTCATTATTCACTGTCACGCACAGGCGCTTTTATTCAGGCAGATGCGTTATTGTGTTACTTGAAAGATAGTTAAATAATATGTCTTCTATTTATTAATAATAATAAATGATGTCCAAATGTTTTTGTGATATGAGAAGAACTTTAATAAATTTATCTGTACAACTTTTTTATTAATTTGTACAAAATTATCTACTTAACCTTGCTCTAAGCATAGTTCCATTTCTTTTAATTTTAGTTTTAATTTTTTTAAATGGATTCTAACCTCACTTTATAAATTAATAAATGCAAAAATTGTAACAGTTTATTTGTTTTTTTTGGTGATCAATTTTAAAAGCTTTAAAAAATTCGCTTTTCTTATATTAGGAACAAAAACATGAAAAAGGACTCTAACCGTGAGTTTAGCTACCCTAAATAAATGCATCTTAAATTTCTCCCAGAAACTCCATAGCTGATCTACTATAAAGTTGTATCATCTTAGCATTCCATTACAATTTATTGTAAGAAATACTAATAGTTTTTTGGTACATTTTTGAGGATTTATGTCTTTACAAGATCGTAACTATTAGATAGTTTTGTTTCATTCTACTGGAGGAAAACTTAACAAAAAATTTTTAATTGAATTGTGGTTAATTGAAAGAAATTAATTTTCTTGGTTTGTGAAATAAATTTGGATAATCATTTTTTATTGGATAGAAAATTGTTTAGGTATACAGTGTGTTCACGAAAAGTGGTAACAGTGAATAATTCTTAAATATTACTAGATCCAAAAAAAAAGTTTAAATAGTTTTTTATTCAACTCCAAATTTTCTATTGGAAACTGTCAAAGTAAATTTTTTTGTACTTCAAATTCAACCGGAAGTAAACATAAAATTTTTTTTTCAAATAGCAATATGTCTTTTTTTTAACATTTTTGTAATCTGCAATTTTTTCTCTATAAATACATATAAAATTTTCATAGGGTTATATAAGAAAAAATTCGAGAAAACACAAGATTTAAACAAACAATAATAATTTATTAATTACGTATGTAGAGTGCTATGAAAAACAAAACACCATTATTATGATATGACACTATTAGACTCTTTCTATGGAGTCATTTAAAAATGGTAGTTTAGGCAAATCTATCTTTAAATTTAAAAAATTTAAAAACCAATATTAATTTAGCATCTATCAATTATCACCAAATCGCCAAAACTTCTGCGAAAATTAGAATCATATCTTGAACAAAACGGTGGCAATTTTGAAAAATTTATCAGATAAATGAAATGTTGTGTTTTCGGTGTCGTGATATTTTGTTTTTCATGACACTCTACATACCTATGTGTAAATAATCAGTAAATTATTATTGTTTGTTTAAATCTTGTGTTTTCTCGAATTCTTTCTTATGTAACCTTATGAAAATTTTATATGTATATATAGAGAAAAAATTACAGATTACAAAAATGTTAAAAAAAACATGTTGCCATTTGAAAAAAAAAATTTTTGTTTACTTCCGGTTGAATTTGAAGTATAAAAAAATATACTTTGTCAGTTTCCAATAGAAAATTTAGAGTTGAATAAAAACTATTTAAAATTTTTTTCGTTATTTCAGGTTATAAATGACCTCTTTATGTATCTGTTTTGAGACCTATAAAAGGGGTCTTTTCTCAAAAGGGCACCTCAAGGGGGACCAACCCGACCATAAAACTAACTTTTATAATGTCCTAGGACATATCAGATAGTTATATCAGAGCAAAAAAATCGTGAATTTTGTGGGATATTATCCCCAAAATAACGAAATTACGACACCTTAAGTTAAAAAATTGGCAATTAAATTAAGTGTTACTTTATATTTATTTACAAAATCATAGATTTAGATAAAATCCGACAAAATTCGAGATTTTTTGCAATAATTGCATAACGTGACCATCCGTCCGTCAATACGACAGACCGTTTGTTATTTCAACATGCTGTCCGTCAGACCAAATTGTCCGTCATTCGGAAATTTCAAAAAAAAATTAACCTTTTTCGCTTCAAAGAGACAAACATTGATAAATGACTTGCAATCTTCACGCCATCTATCGATTGTTATTTTAGAGCTATTATATAAAATCGCGAATTTTGTAGGATATTTTTCCTGAAATAACGAAAAATTGTTCATATCACTCGGGCGATAAGGGTTTTCACCCTTCGGTCGATTATTCACTCGCCGCTGCGCGGCTCGTCTCATAATCTGTCGACCTCAGGGATGAAAAGACCCCCTTTATCGCCCTTGTGATATAAACTACTATTTTGTATCTAGTAATATTTAAGAATTATTCACTGTTACCACTTTTCGTGAACACACTGTATAGTAAATTTATAAATAAAAACAAGTTAATTTTTATTATTTAACTTTCTGTGCAGAAAGAAATTAATCGTTATTAAATTTCTCTTGTCAGAAGGAAAATATTTTGTCTTTATTTTATGACTAAACTGTGCACCGTCTAATACTGAAAATGCGAAGAAAACAAGTCATAATTTGATTTTAATGAAGAAAGAACAGGAAGAAATAAATGTCACTTAATAGAAAGTAAACAATGTAATTTTATATAGGTAATATAAAAAATAATCAAATGTAATAAAGCAATTTGCAAAATTAAATATTAATCCAAAACCCTCCATCATAATGTAAACAGTGGGTTTTTCATTTATTTGATAAAAAAATTTGAAATGGCAAGTGGATATAATCAATTGAAATTTGATCTTTATCTTTATTTTTATAATTGTTTAGAATTTATTTTACATATTATTTAAAAATGTTTATTTTTTAGATAGCTTCCGGTGGGCTTCTTATATTGGGTAGGATTTTTAATATATTTTGAGGTGCTTTTGATTTTCATAAGGTATGGAAAATTATTTCAAAATTTAATGAATTTGTGATTTAAAATTGATAGTAATTTCTATTTTTCAAACAATTGAAAATTCTCATATTAATATTAGGTATATTGATGATAAGAATCGTGGGATATTGGAACGCTCAATGAAACAAGTTAATTGTCGGTTGACATTTCGGCTTTATTTACTAAATGCCATCCTCAAAACTTAAATTTTTATTTTGAATTATTGTCTTCCTCTTTTTTAGTCCTGAGGATGGCATTTAGTAAATAAAGCCAAAACGTCGACTGGAAATTAATTTGTTTCATTGAGCGTTCCAAGATCCCTACGATTCTTATCATCAATATATTATCAATTTTTGATTACAACAAAATCTGTTGCGATCAATTCTTTCTACAATTTGATCACTGCATAAATTTGATAATTATTAATAACCATGAAATGATGTGGAATTAAATTAATGTTTTTCTATGTGCCCAAGTTAAATAATATTAATATTATTTTCAAAAAAACTTACGACTTTTGCTACGCAACCAAAAAAAATAAAAATATCTACCTTATGAAACTCACAGTTATAAGTTAATTATTTCAGCACCTATTTAAGTTTTTGTAGAATTTTTAAAAAAACATTATATTCTAATTTTTCAACCCACTTATTATCTTGTTTTATTAACATTTTAGAAAGATACCAGAACATCCAAACGTTGACCTCATTGGTTTGTTTGTGCTATACGCTAGACGTGCTATAAGTGTGAAAGATTTATGTGAGCCTTACAGATCCTTTTAGAGGTTATACGTGTTAAATTATATATTTTCAAGGATTACTATAGGAATATTTTCTTATTAATTCATTTTACTGTAAAGATTTCCAATATACAATTTATTATTAGTTTTTATTAATACATTGTCAGTGGTCACATGACCAGTCTTCTACTAAGAAACTGCATTCAAATTTATTGATTCGACAGAAGCCGATTCAATATTTTAACAATGTACTACTACGTGTGTCTAAAATTCCAATATAGTGAAGACCAAATCGTAAACCAAAATGGACTGTATTTTTCAATTAAACTACTAAATTGACCTACTTATCGTCAAATTAAATGGTCCATCTAACGCTAATTTCTTAATTTTCTAAACGACTTCCTACCTAATTAATGAATATTACGAATTGTTTCTATATAATCAAGATTTATCCCCATTTTTGGAAAACAGTCAGGATAGCATGTACATTAGGAATTTCAATAAATGGATTATAATCATAACTTAATTAGTAGTATCGTTTAACTCTGCTATCAGAAGTTGCTTTGTTAATTTTCCAGACAATTATACAATTAACAAGGTACGCATAAAGTTGTATAAAGCAATTGTCAAATTTTCGATATAAAGGGAACAAATTTATTGCAGCCGTGTAATCGTCATTGACAAAGTTGCATTTCACTAATTTATACTGGCAGATTTATGGATATAGCGAGAAATTTTCCAAATGTAGAATCTTCAGCTGTTGTCTCTGTTTGCATTTATTATAATTAAGTTAAGTTACAGAACTGAGGAAATGCTAATTCATAAGATAGACTAGCACAAAACTCAATGCACAATTTGGAAGTTATTCTAGACATAATTTAATTCATGCAAGAATCTCAGACGATATATTACGAGTCGTATAATAATTTTCAGTGAAAAGTACGTAAGTTTCTTATTATTTTCGTATTGTTATCAAAATTTCAGTCAGGTAAAAGAAAACAGAGAAAAGAAATTAATATTTTTTATTAAGTCTGCTTGTGGGGAATGTAATCTACGAAATCTTGGATTATGAGAGTTAAAAAATTATGTCAATTTTTCACAGGTATATGAGGTGTCTTATGATTAACTGCAGTCGACTGCTAGCTCCATTTCTTGTCCTCGCTCATCCCCCCTGAGAACGATAGCAGCGGTACGAGCAGAATCCTAAACAGGCTTGTTAATCACATTTGCGGCCAGCTCCGTAATTTTGTCGAAATGAAAACTGTTTGATGTGGATAAAAACGGGTCATCAATTACACGACCAACGGAAAATTATCGCCCTGCAGTTTAATTCCATTTCATTTTTATGTTGTATCAATCTCTCTGTTCTATATAATTGTTGGAATGTAATACTATTCAATGTCAGCGAAGCAAAGATATTTTACTAATTTGATTGATGATCATTCAACAAAAGTTTTTTAATTTTTGTAATCGTATTTAATTATATTTTTCGTAATAAAAAACTTTTCACACAGTTCTACTGGAAGGAAATTAAAATTTGGACCAGGCGACATCGGAAATTAACAAAAAAATCTAAAATAAATTTTTTTAACTTTTAAATTTACATTTTACATTTTTGTTTCTCAATGCTTGCGTATTACCTAAATAAGTAAATCGAAGTAGTTACATAGTTACAGTATGTGCTTCTTTCGAGCTCCCCATAGCAATTTGTGGTTATTTTTTGTTAGATAAGACCAAACTGCTATCTTATGTGTCTGACCATCCAATGTTTTGTGACAAATCGCGTTAATGTTGAAACAAGATCGGTTCTGTTATAGATGTTCTCTAAAGGGACCTATAAAAAGTTATTGTGTTTGTAGCACTTCCGTTTACAGTTAAAGTGTTGATGATGCAACGGTTTTTTGACTCTGTTTCAAATTTATGTATAGTTTTCATTAATTAAATTGCAACGTTCACCAGTAATTCAATTTTACAACTAAAGTAATAAATATTGAAAAGTGACACAAAAACATGGAAGTATTAGGGGGGTTTGTTGGAGCAATTAATTTATTTAATTAAAAATAGGAGGTGGATTGCTTTTTCTAGAATAGAAGAAGCAGCTGGAACAACTTTTTTGCTCTTTTGAAGATGAGTAAATGGAAAATTACTATTAGCGCAATTTGCATTGTTGTTTTGTTTTATTATTTATTAAACTAACAATTTATTCAGTTGGTGAGGGTGAACTGCAAATGTTTGTTTGATATCAGCAGATTTCTTTAAACACATTGAGTGTCAGAACGGGCACATTGATTGACATGTTATAACAATGTATGAACACACGATAAGATCACATCATAACACTGAAACGTCTGAACAATAATGTAATGAAGTGTACAATCCTGTACACGAGAGTAGGTACCTAATTGATTACACCTCACAAAATAGGCCGTGACAACTATTGAAAATGAACACTCCAATAGGTAGTTTCGAACTGATCTTCATTTGTCACCTGACCTTAATGTTAGTTTGAAAACTAGCATTGAATAATAACTACTAAACAACACCAAGACATTAATAGTTGTATGGTCCGACTTTATACACTAAAATTTACGTTTGCAGATGTTTTTATTCCAGTTCTCTTTGTACATTAAATTAAAAGCTGACGTAAAAACTATAATAAATATTTTCCTAGATAACAATTCTCTTTCATTAAATATACTTTTTTGACACTAGAAATGAAAGCTTCTGACGTTCCTTCCTCATTAGAGAGATTTAACACAGCCTCCGTAATCTGAGGCTAACCGCTCCTCATCTCTAAATAAATGGCACAACTGCTAATTAATTATTGTATATGAGACACAGCACTAACTAAATTACATGATATTTTCGTAAAGTATGAAATAATTTTGTTTAAAAATTAATTATGTCTCATAAGCTTCATACAAATGAAATGTGATGGTAATAATTATTATAAGAATCCACTACCTCTTGAGGTACTGGCAGATTTATTTTTAAATTTTAATTTAAAATTAACTCGTTTGTGTATTGACGCGCGTGAAGTATTAATGAGATTAATTTGATTCCCATCAAATTTCTCAATAATAAAACTTCCACTATTTAGATTTTGTTTCATTCTTATAAATAGTAAATTTAGCTTTTTTTGTAGTATTAAATTCAGTCTTTCTTTTTGATTTGTATGTTCAATACAAAAATAACAAAGAGATTTGATTTTTAAGCATTGCTTTATATTCTTTGTTCTATTAATGCAATTAGTGCCATGCTATAAATTATTAGTAAAAACTGCTACATTTTTTTTATGTTCATCCCTTATTCACAGTAAGCAAAATAATAAAAAGAGATCAAATGTTCCATTTCTCCCCTACATAGTTTGTACAAATACGAGTTATTATGTGGTTTTAATTAATTGTCACACCAAATTTGACTGTATAATTAATTTTTCTTCTTTATTGAGTATTAAGTCGCCCCTTAATAACATGTCGATGAATAAATCATAAGAGCCCTTATTGTCGCTCGATGACCACGCGAATTCTAAAGAAAATTTCCCTGGGGAGCTAAATAATAAAAATAATTGTTTTGTAAGTTTAACAAATTTCTAAACAATTTTTAGTTTAACATGAACCAACACTAAATTTTAACGATAAGTTTTTGCTCTAATTAATGGCGATTACGGTATAGGATAATTAAATTGTTGGTGCCTATTTATATTCATGATTCAGCAATATCGCCATAAACCTGCACGGTGGTAGTTACACAAAGCAGTGTCTTCAATATGGTTGTATCTTAATTAGGGAAACACCTGAGGGGAAGAACAACCCTTGACCCGCCGGTGACCCTTATCACAAACCGCAGCAAGGTCTCACGTAGACGCTGACATTCCCTAATGTGTTTCCACATCCCCCTAGCGTACAAAACTGTGGCTATGAACCGGGACATTTAACTTAAATGTTTTACTTAATGCTCTAGGTAAATAAATTTAGCTTAGGATTTTTTTATTGCTCTTTCGCTTTTACATTTTGTTTTACGCAATTCAACTTATTTTTCTCTTATTGTAATACCACAATTAGCTTTTTTTACAAGTTAAAACTTAAAAACCCAAATAATTTACTAATTCCAAAGTTATCTACTCAACCGATATTTTGTAGATAGTATTAATTAATCAGTTCAGCTTGTTAGTGTAAGTTTAAACTTTTTTTAAACAAATTTTGCTCCGAGTTCTGGTAATAATTTACGAAAAATTTTATTTTTCTTTATCAAATTTTCTGTTCTTTTTTCATTAAATTAAAATTATTTTCCAACATTTTATATTAAAAACGAATACTAAGTACTCTTAAAACTTAAAAAATTTATTTTTGTTCCTTCAAACTTTACGATTAAATTACAAACTTTAGATAAACTAATTAGTGCAGTATATGAGTACTACATCATAGTTGCCATTTTGGAGTATTTGGAAACATCAAAGGGAAATAATTTGTTAGTAATTAAGTGAAAATTTTGCAGTAGCTTAGAAATGGCGTAATGATACGTAAAACAATTAGACATTCGTAGAATTTGTGTAATTAATGCTATTAAAATATAAATCTTCCTAGAGCAATTTTAACATGTTACTAATTAGAACCAACAAACTTCTACTTTTTATTTTATGCGCCCCGAGCGATCAAGTTGTGTCAATGGTTACCGATTAATTATCCGTGCAGTAAAATTAGTCTACTTGTCTATGCAATAGTAAATTTATTTATTTTTCAATGCACTACTGGACGGTTAAACTAAGGACTGCGTTTTGATGTTTCTTTGTTATCTTTACAAAATAATTAGTTAACAAAAGGGGTGACAAGGTTTTGCATTCTAAAATTAAAAATTGTAGTGTACTATCACGATTTTAGCTTTAACCAAATGATTATAGCTTTGTCAGCTATAATGCAAATGCTGGGAACGTAATTAGTTCATACTTTACGTTGAAGCTCGAGTTATGTATTGTATTATTTATTTCAACATTTTATTAATTAAATCACCACAGATAATGCTAAATTTTTAATTTAAATTCAAGTCCTAGATGTTTATTTAGCTAAATCATCTACAAACTTTGTTTTGCAACCTTTTAAATTTTAAAAAAGAAAACTAATAGTAAATTGTATTTTAAAGATAAAATATAAACTTAAAATGCTTATTAAAAACAGAAATAAAACTTAATATTTGTATCTTAGAAAGTATGAAGTTGTAGCTTCACTATAAAATAACTTCTTTATGTTTTTGAAACTTTAGGATTATGAAGCATTAAGTAAACATATTACTTTTGTATAAATCACAACTTTGTGTATGTTATGTATCTACAGCGTACTTAAACATAAATTTGTAACATTCAGTAACAAATTTAAAGGTTTTAAAAGTTTTGTGATGATTTTTGTTTTAAATTTCATTGTGCTTTAAAAATGATATCTTTAAATGCTTAACAATCACATATTTTGTTGTTATGTGGTTAAAAATATATATTTTCAATATTTTATTCTATAATTCTAAGAATTTTACAATTGGACTATTCTTGTTCTTTGACAGCCGTTCTAAGTGCTACGGACGTTTTATTACTCAAGTTATACAAATACTAACTTGGAAGTCTAGAAATATTACAGTAAAATTTTAGTAAAGATACTTTTAAATCTCTAACGTAATATTTTAGTAACTCCACTTACAAATTTATCAACTGTTATTTTGTTTTTCTAGTTATATCAAGCATTTTATAAAAACATACATTACTTACCACGAAACTTGGGTGTTACGTCATAGTTATAAAGCACCATCATTGGTTAGGTTAGAATGACGTATACCTAAAGTTTAATTTTTTCTGTATAAGTTATTAGTATAAATCGGGTAGTTTCTAAACAGAAATAACATTTTGAAGCTTGTGCACCCCAGGGTTAGCACGGTACTAAGTACAATCATATTTGCATTTAACTGTCTCTTAAAAGTGAATTAAATCGCGTAAACGTTCAACAATAAATTAATTACAACAAAAAGGTACATAGGTCGTAAGATACGCCAAGATTAATTTAAGCTAAATTATAGTAACAATTAGGCAAATAAAACAGTAACCGTGCAATAAACACAGATAATTCCTGCCTAATACATGCAATAATAGAGCAGCGGGAACATTAATATTAACTATAAAGCGAGGGAGGTTTGGAAACTAGCTGAGAAAATTACCAAGTTCAGGTAGCCGTGTTAGAAAAGGTCAAGAAATGATAGAAAGACAAAATTGACAGACTAGCATATTTAAATCTTTTCTGCAAGCAAATAGGGTAGAATTTCAATTTTATTGGAATTTTTAGCACCCTTTCGGAGTTAGCGCACGTTTATGTGCAACATTTTTTATCTGAGACATAAATATGCAAACGAGTTCTCTTCATCATTTAAATTAATTTAATTATGAAACTAAGTTAGGCAATTAAAATTGCTTAAAGTTAAGAAAATAAAAGAAATCATTAAAATGTTATTTACGGACGTTCGGAAATAGAAAACTAAAATTTTATAACGAAGTTAGTCGTTTTGTAACGCCCATATACGTTGTGATTGCCTTTTAGGATTCCGTACAAGAATGTTTTTTTAGTATATTGCTGATTTAAACGAAGGGAAACATTTTCAATTGTTTGTTTGATGTTACATTTTATATTCCATTACTTTTTACTTTCACTTTGATATTACGCTTTCTCAATATAAAAGCGTTAAGGAGGATTTAATTAAGTGATGAAGCATTGGGGCTGCCACCATTTATTTTCGTTCGATTTTTGGTGTATGCGTGTTGCCTAATCTATTAGTATAGTATTACTTGCAATAAGATTCCGCAACACGATCGTCATTAGTTCGTTTTATACATGAGAATAGATGCAGAAAATTACGCCTTATATAGGAAGTTCACAAATCTAACCACTGAACTGTTCTGACCGGTTATAATATTTTGAAAATTCATCCAATAGAAGAGGTAGAGGATTATCTCCTGAAAGTTAAAATAGGTTGATGGACGATTGCTATGACAAATATTGATTAAATTTGCTTTGAAATATAACCTCACAAGTGTGAAACAAACGGGACACGATGCTTTAGATTAAAGGGATTTATGTATGTTTTATTACTTGAATAAAGGACAAAGATCCGACTACCCTTCTAAAGTTTCAAGCTTACATTTGCTTAGTTCTACATTACGTCAAGCATAAATACGCTTTTGGCAGAAATTTAACGGGCCTTGGCACGTGGTTATAAAATTTATTGTGATGGTTTATCATAAAGCGTTATATGTTCACTTTAAACGTTTCCGTTTCCTTTTCATTTTATATATTTTATGGTTTAGTAGCACTGAGTGTATTAATACAATCAAAATTATATTGAAATTTTCTTTAATATTACATGGAATTAAAGCTGGATAAGAATGACTTCGTTTACTTCCGTTGATGAATAAAAATCGCAATGTCGATGACGTTAACGTTAATTAAGCAAAGTGTATTTGGCAACATCGAATCGAGTTTGTTATTATAGGCAATTCTATTTAAAACATCATAATGTAGTGGTAAGCGAGAGAGCGCTAAAATGATGAAATTCAATCAGAAACATGATATCGGTACAATTGGCACAATACTGGAATAAAATGGAATCATCAAGGCGACATGCAGTAGGGGTGTGCAGTTCTAAGATAAGTGCTAGAATACAGTCCACCATTTGGGTTATAAACCTTGCATTCGTAGTTAGAATCTTATCACTATTTTACAGTTCAACTACCACTAGCTATTCCTGTACATGTATCCATGTCGTCCTGCTCTGGCTGGCATTATCAAACTTGCAGACATTCGATTTCTCACTTGTCTGGTCTGCTGTGCTTCGAATAGGAGTCGGAATGCGGCTTTGCTTAATCCGATCTGCTGAAATCTTAAATCAGAAGTTACGGCGTTCTCTTTGTGTTTCATGCTATTGTACGCCATCTTGTTTATTCTTACTGATTTATGGTCCTAAGTAGGCTACGACATTCATCGGAATGCAGCCACCGTCTTAAAGCTGCAGCAAGTTAATAATGACATAAATGTATTTCACAAACTTTGCTCTCACGTCTAACTATTGTTCAAATAACATTTCAGAAAATTGAAAAATACTTCCGACCTTTTATTTCTACTAAAATCTATAAAAATCACCACATCCAACTTCATTGTCACGATTAGGTTGTTGGAACTAAAGTCACTTTTTTGAACCCTTAGAGGAAATTTATTATTTTTAAAAATACTCTTACATAATAAAAATTCTTGTTAAGACTCGAGTGATCGTGTCACAATTTGTCAAGATAAATGCACAAAAACTGTACAAAAGTTTTCATTAATTATGTGGCGTTTTGACATAACTTGTGTATTTATTTATTACAAGTGGTGCGTAAAATTCAAGAAATACGCAAATATTTTTATATGATGTCATACTTGACACCAAATTTATTATAAAAATTTTGTTTGTATAGACAATGTATTTTTCAGTGGTGCGCGGAATGCGAAGCACATTTTCGCAAAAGCGCCATGAAAATGTGTTATAAATTTTTATTGTTATGTAATTTGGTGAAGAAAACTTTTTTTTTTAGATAATTTAACAAATTGAGACTTTAATAGCCTTCAAGTTCCAAGTGTAAAATAGCTCAATAGGCAAGTTTTGAATGGAAAAATCGATACCGCGGCCGTAAAATAACAAAGAGCTCAAAATGGTGGAAGAGAACACAAAAAATTTAAAGTTTATCGAAAATTTATTGTTTTGAAAATATTTCAAAAAACTTTTTTTAATTAAATATTTAAGCGTAATTTTTGCGCCTGAAGGATACCTAAAGCGGAAAAATTTATCGAACTGATATAATTAATGAATTTCACCAGAAAAACCAAGATACATTTTTGTACTTTTTCCAATTGTGATGTGGTTAACTTGTCAATTTAAAATTTGAATTCTTGCATTTTTGTCGGTTTTGTCGAAGTTAGTGTAAAGATTTCATTTTTATTAGTTACATTTCCAGTCGTTAGTTACAATATTCATAATTATTATTACGTAGTATACTACGTTGGATCATCGTAGTTCATAGCTTTTCTTATATTTTTTGTTATCACATAGATAAGAAAGGTACTAAATATTAGTGCAAAGTTTCAGAAAAATCTTTTTGTTTTACATTGTATAATAGTAGCAATGGCAGTTCCTACATAAAAAGTCCTGTGCAATAAAAATTTTACAATTTTGTAACAAAGGCCGGAGTCTGTGGAAATCTAGAGAAAACCTTTCCAGTTTGTTTAGCCACGATGTCAATAAACCAGGTCTCGATTACTGCAGAGAAAAATTATTGTATTATGTAAGCCGTGGATAGGATTGCACGTTTGTGCCATAACTAAAGCTCAAATACATATTATAAAAGATGCCTAATTTTAATGTAAGAAATGCTAATTAATGTAAAACATCTTCATGTTTGGTGAAAAGGGGGGTGAGGGGACGGTAGTCATATATGTTTCAAGATGTTTATATTGATGAGTGATTAACGTAATTAACATGAAAATAAATATTTATAAGGGCAAATCTTTCGTTTTCTGTCTATTTTTTTTACATTTTGAGAAACCTATCTAACTTTGATTGGCTGTGTTTCGGTTAATATTAGGTCTAAAAATTTGCTTTATCTACTAAAATTTTAGCAAATTTACTTCTCTATAACTTTGTAATAAATTATGGTACCTAAAATATACTCAGTTTACGAGATATAAGCAAAAAATTGAAAAAAGTAAAACAAAGTTGAGGTTTCTGCCTTGAGGACCTGAGGGTCAAAAACTTAGGATTGACATCCTAGAGTACCCTCAAAAAACCGGTCAAAATTCCATTAGTTTTGGAATATTTTGCAGTTAAAATGGGGATTACAACCTTTAGAAAAAAGAAAATATTAGCGGAAAGATTCAAAAGGTAAACTTTTTACTTTTTACTATAATAAATTTAAAAAATTCAACAACATCCAAATTCATTCACTATAACTGGATTTCGAGGTATAATCCTAATTGCACTGGACTAACTCATAAATATGGTTTTTCTGAAAATTTAATAATATTTTTTGCTAGTTTTTTTTCTTTGAAAACTTATAAAAATAAAATTATTTCTTATTTTTGTTACCGCTTATTTATTTTGTACTCACATTGTAAACAAACAATCTAAAGTGCGGCTGTACAGATTACGACCTACATAAAGTAAGTTTTAGCCGATTATGTTGTAGATAAAAATTACATAGTAAATTTACAAGTCGTAAAAAGCATCTTAAATGCCACAGTTTTGCACTAAAAAATGTTTGGATCTGTCTGTTTGTAACGCATGAAATTGATTGCAGAACAACCAGTCTTTGCCATTGATAATATAGCCAAACTTAATTCAGTATTCCGGCAGAAAAATTTGAGTATCGACAAAGAAATTCACTAATTTATTAAGTAATTAGTCAGCTATAACTGTGCTAGCATTTTTTGTAGCGAATTTTTATTATTAATGTAATCAAAATACCACAACATTCTTACAATTTTATTAGACCTTTTTATTTTCGTTTTATGAACATAAGCAATGTTTCATTCAATTAGTAAATTAGATTCTTTCGATACAACCAGGTAAAAATATTTATTTTCCGACATTCTTACTGAACTTTGACTTTTTGTAAACAAATAACTAAACGAATTGAACTTTTGAAAAATAAATGTATTAAGTTTTTGGCTTTGTATCTGTAAACCATTCGAATTCTTTCATTACTAGTATTGTCAGAAGAATGTAATATTACAAAAAATAATGTAGGTCAATAAAATGATGCATAAGCTAATCATTTTTTAATTTTTATTTAATACAGTGGTATGAGCTTTTTTTAAATTTTGTTCCTTGAAACGTAGGAACTTCATATTGGTTTCCAGTTAACTTTTTAAGCTGAATTTAGGATTGCAAAAATGTTTATTTTTTTGTTCAGGATTATATAAAAATTTTTAAACGATTATAAAAAAAATTCTACTTATTTTATTTGTTACAATAAATGCATGTTTTTCTTTCTCTGAATTTTGAGCTTCCACTGTGCTTTGCATTCAAAAATTCAAAATGTTAAGCTTATTGAAGATATGAACGAGATAAGCAAGCTCAGAACATCATCTTTTACTCTTTCTAGTATTTAGTACTACTCTGGTTTCTCCATTTCAAAAACGCATATACTTCACTTTTGAATCCAAGATGTGCTTAAATTTTGTATTAAAAGTAGTAATTATACGTTTCCATATTAGTAGTGCATACTTTAATAGTTTTCAAGTAAACCAAATATTGCAAAAAAATCAACCAGTCGATATTGAAAAATTTCAGTCAACATTTAATTATTATTACAAATGGAAATCAATTTCTGGAAAATTGCTTATAAATTAAACGTTTAAACATAATTTTATTCAATGAATTTTTTTTCTGCTCATAATTAAATTTTGATTTATGCTAAATTTTCAATTGAAGGATTATGGACTTAAATGTATAATTTAATGGGCAGGCACAAACGGAAAATAATGCTACTAAAAAACAAACACGTAGCACATAGTCCATTAAGTTTAATTCCAAATGTTTATTTCCCATTATCTGATGCAAATAACCGAATTGATTGGAAATACGCACTTTGCGTATGAAAATTTTTCATTTAAATAATTTAATTATCAACTGAATATTTCATCTAATTATAATTTTATCCCAGCACTTTGGAAAAGTGTTTTAAATTTTTCCATTTGTACTGAGTTACAACCTTTTCCGTTACCCGGAGCCGGGAAAACTAGAAGATGATGAAAGTGAAAAGTAATAATTGACCCATTTCCACTTTATAACATATAAATTAATTTTTCTTATGGATTGAACGAAAAAATTGTATGTGACCTAATTTCAGAACGAGATTGAAATTATGTAAAGCACAAAATTGAAATAGAAGGAAATAATACGGAATCAACCAGCCATTGTAAAATCTGAAATCAGCTTACCTGTGTTTATTGAAAGCTCAATCAACATTAATAATTACAATGCTCAACGAACTCACGTACCAAATGATCAAGCCTGATATTGTAAATTAGAACGATCAATTTTGTTGCAGTTATTGGCCGTTAATTTCAATTTTTGTGTAGGTACAATAATCCAGCTCTTAAAAGAATTACATTCGGCAAACAGGATAAAAAACTTATTTAATATATTTTAAAAGCTAATGTAATATAAAATTAAATTTTAAATTAATTTTTTATACCCATTACGTAAAACCCAATTTTTTGTACTAAATATTTGCATTACTTACAATGTTTCAGCATTAAGCTTAATTTACTTTCAGACGATTTAATCAACGATTACCCCAGGATTCTCCATTAGCAAAAATTAATTAAACATTTTAAACAAAACCTTAAATAATTAAAATATTTTTATAATATCCTGCTTTATCACGTGGGTATATAAACAAACATAATTTTACTATTAATTAAATTTTACTCCATGTTGATTTTGCACCCCACAAACATGTTTTAGAAAAATTATGTTAGGAAAATATTTAATTAATATTTATTGTATGACGTAGTGCTCTTCATAATTAAACCAGCTTTAATTAGGGTGACTGTGTAAAAACACAACTGCGAGTAAAATTATATTAACCCTAAGATCGAATAGGGTTTATTTGAAAGTGGCTTTCCTTTTGAATTATTTAAAAAAGTGGTTTCTAAAATTTGTAAAATTATGCTTCGGAAATTTTGATCATTATGACGCATTTGGAAAGCAAATTAATTTTTAAAATAGTGTTGAAATGTGTGCTTAAATTTTGGATTAGTTAATTGTTGTTCGGCAAAGTTAATACTATTTGGGATTACGGAGCAGTCTATTTCGATGTCAAATATCTGAAGGATACAAACCTATTGCCGTTCGAAGCAATTGTTCTTGGCGAAGTATCCAATGAACAGCAATTTGCAAATGGATTCTTGTTCTCAAAGAGAAATTAATTACAGTTTCTGACCTATATAACATGCAATAAGAGAACCTCTCTTTATAAAAGTAAAAATTAAATGAATTAAATTTTAAATATAAGAATGTTTTTTTTTTAATTTACTTTGAAGGAAAACTGATCCTTGTGCGCTTTGTGAGCTATATAATTATTTTTATTTAAACGCAATATTACAAAGGTGTAACGTATACGACACAATGACAAAATGTAGTTATATCTTCCGCTGCATTCATCCCTAATATTTATTGCACTTCTTGGTGTATTTTTATTACAAAGGAAATCCCATTCGTGCTTTGGAGGAAAAAGTATAACAATTTTTTTTATTTACTTGGAAAATAAAAAATATTTTGAAGTAAAAATCTTATTTGCTTTCTATAGAAAAAAGTGTTAAAGTTGAATCAATCAAAGCAGCAGGAAAACTTTTCCGCTCCTGAAAGAGTAATGTTTGAGTGGTACAAACTACCAAACAAAATTATTTAGGACTTTAATTTTCTATTTCTTCTTGCTTATTTAAAGATAAATTATATTCTATAAAGAAAATTAATTAGTTGAAATTTTATGAAAAAGATTTTTATAATATTACCTTTGGAAATTTAGTAATAACGTAACTGAATCGTAAAAATGAATTAAGTTAATTTAATTTTTTACTTCAATTCTTTTGAATTTGCCTTCAAACGACTTGTAATTTATTAAACTTTTTTTAATAATCAAGTTGAGGAATAGCAATTTACCAAAATTTGGAATTTGTATTAGAATCATTTTTTTGCCAATTATTTGGTTTTTATATTTTTAAAGTTGGTATTCGAGTTAACATTGGGAAAAATATTAAGTGGCTCAACTAAAATTGCTGATTATTATGCAATTTTGACTTGATTACTTTGGTAAAGTTTTGGGTTAAAAGTCATTAGGCCAGGGAATAAGTCTGATGTTAGGTACATGGATTTTACCTCCGGAGAGTCTAGTAGTTATATAACTTTTGATATAATTGACATTTATTTATTGTAAATAAAATTAATAACATACTTTTTTTATTTTCAGGTACGTAATCTTCCTTTTCCAGTTATTGGGTAAGCTTAAGAATAATAAAATTAATTATGTAATACGAAACGGATTAGTACAAAATATTTTTTAGTCTCGTATGTTGGTCAAAAAGTTGACCAATTACATGTGCGGTACAGACAGATGTATTAAGTTAGTTTTACAATATTTACTTCCGCTAGTCAATTCAATTGAATTTATTTGACAAGAATGCGAATTGAACGTATAAACCCCTTACCGATTCCGTTCAAATGAACAACTGACATGAATGGAAGGGGGCTAGACATTCAATTTGCTCACATTTAGGCTATTACTAATATACGTATAGATCTTATAATAATATATCCTGCTGCTCGCTATTTGATTTGCTACTGAAATAGTTTGTAAAATCGCAAAATCTATAAACATCAGAAAATTTATTTTATCTCCACCCAAAAGTGTAACGTTATCTTTTGCCTGCAATATTTTTTCAATTTTTAAAACCTTTTCATTGCATATAAAATATAGGCATTTGGCTAGGAAATGCATTTTTACTCGGTTTGTAGGATTTGCAATACTCGCCCTAGGCTCTCATTGAAAAATTTACTTATGTACAGAGTAAATTTATTTTCATAAGTCATCTTATATCAAAAATGTTCCATTTTCATGTAACAAGTTCCTACAGTGATAGTAAATAATTCTTGTTTGGAAACTTTTACAACATTTTGACAGTCTCAGATTTACAATGTATGAAGTGACTAATAAATTCGACAGACTGGAAGTTAAGATTTAAAGGTGATTTAATTTATTTAATAGCTTAAATAATAGAATGAATGGTAATCTGAGTATATTTCATATGTGCGTGCACTCGATTCGTGTAATTTTGATTAAGAATCCTTAATAGTGATTAACAGTTGGTTACAGTAATTACTTAATTCACTTTGATGTCATCGTTGGGCCAAATCGCGAATAATAATAATAATATGAGGGTTGCATTTCTTATGAATAAATAATAGAAAATTGTGGAAAGTCGTTTAATTAGGTGGATGGAATATTTAAAAGCGTGAAAATAAAAAAAAATAAAAAATTACACAATTTTTTATGATATGAATAAGAGATGAAAGATTTTAATAAAGTGATTTTATGCTAATCTAAAAATAACTAAGCAATAAATAGTGGTAAATTTTATTTAGTACCTAGTCAAAAAAAGTTGGACAAAATTTAAATCGTATAGTATATTTTACTGTTCTAATCGCTTTTTCTAATTTTAAAATAAAGGATTGGGAAAAACTCTTCTCAAGAACGATTAGGATGCAGGACCTTTATTTTTCCGACTAGCCAAGGCTCTTTTTATAATTTCTTCACTAACCAAATTCGATGCAGGCATTAAAATTATAATAAGACGTATTTAAATATTGACTAATTTAATTGGACAAAAGACAGGGGACAATTTTTTGCTGATAAACTTTTACCTTCAAACCAACAGATTTTTTTTTAATCAATTGCAATTTGTAAGTTCTTAACATATCAACTTATATTTTATCGTAAATAAAAGAAAACATTTGTTAGTAAATTTACTCTTCTGATGCTATTCTTTGAATCTACGATAGATAAAATAAATATAACAAAATTCTAAACATCCAATACAAAATTTTTATTTAAAAATAGATTGTCTTCCTATGCCTTTAAGAAATATTCTGAACAAAACGCCACTGTTTCCGCAGGTTGCTACAGAAAACTCTATGTTCTACTTTGTAAATTTCAACTTGTACCAATGGTTTCTCAATGTTATAAAGATGATTAATTTAGTTAAAAATTCCCATTTTGTGCATCTCGACTACTGTGTATCATTCCATCAAAATTAATCAAGTCCATAAATCAATATTTTTATGTAAGTTATAACCAAATTTTATACACCGCATGGGCTTATAATCCTTGATTAACCTTGATTAATTCTGAAAAAGCATATTTTAAATAAGAGAATAAGGTGAGGAAGAATTCCTTAAAACCACTAGTTTTTTCAAAAATTGATTTTAAAAAAGCTCGATTTTCATAGCAATTTTTAAGTTAAGTCGCTCGTGATTGGTGAATCAATGCATTCTGTGCTCCGTTCGTGCACTGTAATGCATAAGAGCCCCTCTGATGATTACTTTTTCACGTGAATCTTGCTCGTGCCTTTGTGGTTTTTATCAAAATAGCCCGAAGCGCCCGAAAACTACACTCATTATAAAAATACCCCTAGACCTGTGGGTTAAGGAAAAGGGTGGATCTTTAAGGGGTGAAACTTGTTTGCGTGGATTGTAAAAGCAGGGTAGTTGTGCAAGGAAAAATTTACTTAAAGTACTTCTCGCTGCGCTCGAGCGCTTTAAGCCATTTTTCCTGCACATTTATTATTAAAAAACATGATTTTTGCTCGAAGTGCACTGTTGAAGCATCCCAATGCAAGTGTTGCTCCGTTTATCGCCGCTATAGCATAGCATAGCATCTTTTCGTTAACAGAGTTTTGTAGAGGCATTGCCTCCATCACCTCTTTCAACATCTTGGAGCTTCGCATGGAAGTTTGAGAGTATGGATATACTTTGAGTTGGCTTAGAACCACATTGCACTTCAAAGCAGAGTGTTGACCCGCGCAAGGCGATAATCAACCTTTGATGAGTGATTTACGAGTTAGACGGCCGAAGCAACGTAACCCCAGATATCGTAGCGTCGTGGAGCCCAGAAGGGTCCGCTGAAAGGAAAGGTGACACAGTTGCAAAAAAGAAGTGGGAGTATACGGTTGAAAAAAGGTTTTCTACCGTACATGCCCGCTGGAACTTCTCAGTCCGAAGACATTCAATTAGAACTGATCTAGGTCGGTGCCGAAACATTGGGTAAACGCCGGCTGTGACCCTGGTTTATCGCCGCTCTGCGCAAAGCTAAAACTAGTTCAAACCACACGGACCGACAATAGAATGCATTGATTTACCAATCCTAAGTGACTGAACTTGAAAATTAATATGAAAATCGAGCTTTTTTAAAATCAATTTTTGAAAGAACTGGTGCTTTTAAGGCCATCTTCCTCACCTAATTCTCTTATTTAAAGTAAGCTCGTTCAGAATTAATCGAGGTTTCAATCGTAAAATTTGCATTTTAGCGTCAATTCTATAAACCTTGCACTTGTCTTCCAAATGACGAACCGTAAAGAATTTACCAATTTTCAAAGAAATCTCGTCTAGATAAACTTCAAAACACTATCCAGATGCTTTTACACCTACCAAAAATAGATATATTATTAGAATCAAAAAATAAACTTGAACTCTAAATCAAGAATCAAAATCACTGCTTAGGATTAAATCAGACGGTTAAAAATGTGAATAATGTTGATGGTCCTTATACAGTAACAGCCAATCACATGCAATCATCAATTCCGCTTCGGTAATTTTGATGTCAAAGATGCATCACGCTCTGAAAAACCAATCGTCAAAAATGTCGATTAAATGATAGTAATGATTAAGTTAGACTGTCATGCGAGCAGTCGTAGGATTGTCTTTAAGCTAAAGATTCACCATAAAACCGTTTTGAACCATTTGAAAAAGTTTAGATTTAAGAAGAAACTCGATGTTTGAGTACTACACGAATTGATGTAAAAAAAACTTAGTAGACCACATTTCCATCTGAAAATCCTTGGTTAAATGTGACGAAGTCAAGCCATTTCTAAAACGATAATGACTGACGATAAAAAATGGGTCATATATAACAATGCTGTCTAAAAAAAAATCTTGATCAAAGCTTTGTAAAGCGGCTCAAACGATGACCAAGCCAGGATTGACAGCCAAAAAAGTTATGTTGTATATTTAGTGGAATTAGAAAAGGATCGTTCACTATAATCTGCACCCGTCGGGCAAAACATTTAATTTGGACCTCTACTGTCAGCAATTGGACGTATTAAAGTAGTGATTGATCAGAAGCGACAAGAATTGGCCAACAAAAGAAGAGTCATTTTCCATCAAAACAACGCTAAACCACACATTTTAATTGTGATTCGCCAGAAACTCAGGAAGCTCAGATGAGAGGTTTTAATGCATCCAACTTATAGTCCGGATCGAGCACCAAGCAACTATCATCTTTTCCTGTCCATGTCAAACGCTCTTAGGGTGACTTGTATAGATCTAGTTTAAAATTTTAAACTGTAGACTAGCTAATGACAATAGTCAAAATCCGAGTTTAAACCATAGTTACCGGTTAAACTTGCACTATACAAATGACCCTTAGGGTGACTTGTATAGTCCAAGTTTAACCGGTAACTATGGTTTAAACTCGGATTTTGACTATTGTGATTGGTTAATCTACATTTTAAAATTTTAAACTAGACCTATACAAGTCACCCTTAGTGGTCTAAAACTAACATCAAGACAGATCTGTAAAAATTGGTTTTCCGAAAATTTTATCAATAAGAACAAGAGATTTTATAAGAAAAGAATCACAAAATTACCATCACAATGGCAACAAATTATCAAACAAGTCAATGGGTACGTTCAGCGAGCTCAACTGCTTATTGTCATCAGTCAACTATGATGAGTAGGATAACACTCGACAGTTTGAATTTCGCTGAACGATGTGATTACAGTCATCAACCATTGCCTAGCAGCCTTAAACTAATCATAAATTGATTTTGAGTTTTTTAGTCAACAGTTGTAAGTAAGCGCATACTCAGCGCTCCGTTCAGCAAAACCTGATTAGTCAACTTCTCAGCGGCTAAGCTTCGCTGAACGGGCCCATTGCCTCAAATCGAATGATTAAAGAAAGTACTAAAGTAAACATCAAAATAATGGATTTCTTTTTTCTCAACCTAATTAATATAATAAAAGAAATTTTAAGAAAAGTTATACTTACTTACGTTTTTAGTCAAATTTTAATACCAAATCAATATAAAATATCAAAAGATAAATTTTGAAAAAAGTAATAAATTGCATTTGAAAATTTCACTTTCTTGATTAAATAATTTAAAATAAATTTTAGTTTTACAATAATCTTCTTTAACAATTTAATAAAAAGCATAAAAATCTTAATAACTATTGTTGCAAAAATAACTTTACATCAAAAATTTAAAATTAATTAAAAAAGAAACTAATAAAGTAAATTCTAGCTACTCCAATATTAACATTACATTTATTTTTCGCAAATTACAATCTTATAAAAATTCCGCTTGCGGCGACATTTTCATTTTGTTTATTTTTTAATTTTCTCTAAACAAATTCTTCGTACAAATTCAATTTAATGATAGAGCAGGTCATAGAGTTGAATTTTGGACCGTATACTAAGTTTGATTTGCAGTTTCTTTCAAATTATTTGTGTAATTATTCCATGTGACACTTGATAATGCAATGAAATTTTTTGTCTTTATAAATTTCAGGTGAACTAGAGGAATCAAAAAGTTACCAAAAAAACTTTTAACATAAAAAACAGTTACAACATAGTGCCTTAGTTAAAAAAATCTTCTGTATGGAAAAATCAAAAGAATTGCTGTTACAAAGAATACAAATTTGTATTGAAATATCTAACTCAAAAAAAAAATATTTGAATATTCTAACTTCTTAAAAGCTGAATCTACTAAGTAAGAGTATTATGCCATATTTCTGGAAACTAAATATAGGATCTTGTACATTGGCTTAATCAATAAAGCTAAAAGCAAAGTAAATATTGCTAACAATCCCTCACAAAACAGAATTTTAATAAATTTTCGGGAAGGTTTAAGTTGAATTATAATTAACTGCGAAATTAACAAAGTCTGAAGATGAAGAAAATTTGATTAGTATTTTGTAAACTTCTGATTGTGTTTAAATACAATTATTGTTAATCTATTACGGATTACCCGTCGATCATCAGTTGGTCATACAAATTCGTAATTTTTTGGAGTAATCGATCAAAACTTTGTAAAATATTTTGACGGTGGAGCATTGAGTAAAATTTTGAATTAAAATGACTTCATAAAAGTTTTCCGAAAATTCTGATTTAAAGTTTTATTTCATAGATGCGTTATAGACTTTTTGTATTTAGTTTATGTTGAAGTTTATATATCGAACTTTTTTAATATACCTGGCTATGTAAATTTAAGTTCACAAAGAAACTGAAAAGTTCTATATAAAAAAGTTAAAGTTGACTTTTGTTGAGACGTAAATTTAATCAAATGTGCAATTCAATAATTTAGCTGGATAGTTTAGTTGCTATAATAATTCCCATTGTGTTGAGTAAATTTTGTCGTGGTATAATGAGTATAATTTTAGCAGGACAGTAAATAGAATCAAATTATCTCTTCTAAGCAGACATTTGGCATGTATAATTAACTAGGTAAACCTAACTCATATTATTTGTTGTTGTAAAATCATGTTAATAGATCTAGAAAGTTAAACCAATTTCAAACCTAAACAAATTTACATGTTAGTTATTTTTGTTCTAATATATTTATTTGAATAATTATTCTAATTGTGTACATTTAATTGAAGGAGGAATAAATTAAGCAGTTGCCATAAAGCCGTTCCTATCTTTGCTGTTGCAGCATATTTATTGGCTACTTACTAAAAAGTTGGGATAGGAATCCTTTGAATCATAGTGGACTTTTAGTATGTTTAGTAGAAACAAATAATTTAATTAAATAATTTGAATCGTGGATTTTGGAATTAAAGTGATTGAGGATGGATTACACAGAATTATCATCATGGGAACGTTTTAAACTTCACAAATTATACATGACAGTGCAGTGACAAAATATCAATTAAACAACCCCGTTATCTATTATGCGTAGATAAGCAGAGTAATAACGTCTGTTACTAATTAATAATTTAAAGTACATTCTGCATGTGCACAAATAGAAATCATAGCATGTGATTAGATTGCTTAGTGGTTTTCGAAATTGAATTCGTATTGTCTTTCCTAGTGTCTAATATCAACAATTTTCATATTTACACAATTCTAACAATTCCACTTCCTAAAATAATAATTGTAATATAAACTCCATGAACTAATTTTAGTTTGATTACAGTAATAATAACGGTTTGTTTGTTGGAAAATCATGACTTCAAGATATGACCTCGCTTAAGAAATTCAATGGAAGATTAAGTCTAACCCTCAAAATATCTTCTCTAAATCCTGTAACACGTATTTCAAATTATAAGCAATCCTATATAAATGTATATCTCATGAATTTTTGATGCTAAGACAACACGGTTGCTTTTATACATCTGAATATTTCAATTTATTATAAGAAATATTTTTACGTAAGAAATATTACAACAGCATTTTTTATTCTTTTGAAAGTCTTCTAGGAAAATAAGATATTAACAGGTAATTTTATAAATAAGCTAATCCACCACAGGAGGAGTGGATTGAATGTGGTTCGTGGATCGGAATCCACGTTAAATAGAAGAAAAAAATAAAACCATTAAATTCATAGAAGATAAATGTGAGAACTGTCACCAAACCCTCTAGAGAAATTGACTGAGAAGGAATATCGGTAAAAATAAAGCAAAACCAATTAATAGGTTAAAATCGCGCTGAAAAATTATTGATAGAAATGCAGTAAAATAATTTTAAAAGAAAAAGAGGAAAGCGACTCGTAAAATGTATGATAGCAAAAAGCAGAATTATAAAATCCGAGAACTAAAACTGACAAAATGTGATTATTCAAAATATAAATTTTAACGATCAAAGCTCCCTTAAATATAACATGGTTGCATTACGACCGAGTTAACAACTTGAAAATACTGAAGAGATTGATAAATTTAGAATCATAAAATCGAGACGTAGGAAAATAATTCACTGGCCCCGTAAATTAACAAATAATCTTTAACTACAGTTGTTAAAATTCTTATCTTGCACAGCAATATATTATCACCGTTGGCAACAAGAAATTGTCCTCAATCCCCTCCTGGTGTTACAAGATTCGCTTTACTAACAAGATCAATCCTTCTCTGATTTATAGTGGCAGACAAAGACCAGTCTTGTAGCCTATTTTATTTTAAGAAGATTGGTGGGTTTTCTTGATCAAAAAACAAAAAATTATAACTTTATTTCATATACGGATTATGCTATAAAAATTTTTTGGAATTTTTTACTCCGGTTTCGGACATAAATCAATAATAAAATTTTAAGTTTATACGCTACGGTGAATCCAGAAATATGTTTTGTAAATTATGTAAATTTTCTTGTGGAACTTTTCACATTTTCAGTTCGTTAATGCCTAAGAATAGATAGAGTTACAGATTGGATTTCCGGGATTGATATTTATTAGTAACAGGAACAAATTAATTGATCCCTGTAGTTTTCAACTTTTCCAGTTTTCCAAACAATTTATGTAATTCCTTTTGGATTTGTTTGCTTTTTATATCTTCTGCTATTCGGTGCTTAACCAAACGTGATGTGCAATTTTCAATGTGTTATTTTAACATTCACATGACTTATATCAAAATATGACCACTTTATGATCAATTCGCTATCGAACCCTTCCAGTTTATCTTAAATAAATTCTAAAAAAAAAATTGCTTCAACTTTTTTATTGACTTTTTTGTACTTAAGAGCCTAAAAAGCCTTTTTGATGTAACTGTAGATACTATAACAATTTAATAGTACCTACATGTACTAAACACACAGGATACACTTACATAGAAAGGTGGAACACTTTTACATTATTGTTCCACTTAATTTGTTACTCTTTTTACCGCACTTAAACTTTTACTTGAAACTACGGTTTGATCAAACCTAACAATATTTTACAGTCTAAACAAAAACGTGCAGGATGTTCATTTATTCAAAGATGGAGCAGCTCATGATCTAAAATCATGTTAATGTATCAAAAGGTGTTTACCTTCTATTCATCCTGGGTCAAACAATTTAAACTATTAGGATCGATCTAAGCATTAAATTAACCTTAGTACATCTTACGGAAACTAAAAGTTAAGGGTAAATTTGTAACCCCAGGAAGTCAAACAAACTTCTTAGTACTAAAATTTGGAAGTCAAAATATTTGGAAATCTCAGAAAGTAAATTTACCTGAAAACTAGACAAGTAAATTTTAAAAAACCTTTGTCAATCATGAACCTCAAATTGTGCGATCAGATTGCACGATCATACGGTCTTGCAGAAATAATTAGTAGAATATTTAGGTTTGATTGTTATTGATAATTAAAAGTAAGGATAGAAAAAACTGTTTTTTTTATCATTCCATGACGTCAACAAGTTTGCAAATTGTTATTGATGTTAACTTTCAATTTGCAGACTACGGGTAGAGCTGAGACTTCGTTTATTCTATAAATACAACTTAAGGTTATTTAGGACCGTAGGTTGTGGTGTTAAAGGAGCGGCTTGCGAGGGCGTAAGTTGATGTTGAAATCAATAACAAGTTTATTTAGAAAAAAATTTATTATTTCAAATATCTTCTAAAAACAAATTTACCAATAATCAAAGGTGAAATTATCTTTGTCATAATCATTTTCAGACTCACCTCAGTCAGAATAAAAGTGGTAAACTTTTAAATTGTTAAGTTATTAACCCGTGATTATAAAAATCTGTTATTTTAAAACGTATCGAGTTGTAAGTTGCAATAATTGTAATGGTGTGTTTGACATTTAATGTCGTGATACTCAATTCGATTTCAAACTAAGTAAGAACTTTGTCTTCTTGAAAGGTCATGACAAAATATCACGGGGTGTAATCTACATGATAAGCCTTTTCAAAATGAAATGACCTTTTTGTTTAACTACCTCATGTGGTTTTACGCCCACGTTAATTTTTGGACTTTCTATGATGTTAATCAAAAGTAACTTTTAGTGGTTTTTAATAAGCCCAACATAAAATTTCAACAAAAAGTTTCTTCTTTGGTAGATTAATCAATCAAAAATTAAGCCAACATGATTATTAAATCCAATTAAACTTTTACAGCTAAATTAAACCTGAACAATCTGAAAAAAATTAGTAATTGTTTTTTGCTTTGTAAAAGAGTAATAGAAGTGAAGTTTACAATGATATTTTAAGATTTAAAAGATATTATCTTAACCAAGTAACAAAATTCATTAATTTATTTTGATTAAAATTTTAATTTTATCTTTTCCTGGAATCTCCTTAAAATATTTATAAACTTTAATACTATTGCTTCAGAAATTGATTGAGTTATCTTACTATAATTTTAAAATTTAAGTTTCAAAATGTAACTTTTACACCCGGAGTTGCAAAAATAGGATTATGTAATGCCAATTTTTAGGGGAAGTAATAGCAATATCGTCACAGGATTAGCTTGAAAAGGCTCAGATTTTATCGCACTGTGAAGTTATTGTTGGCAGAAAACCGGAAAATATATACCAGGCGGTCATAGCCCAATCAACAAGAGGTGAAAGTTATCCACATATGAAAAAATAAGAAAATGTGGGAATAACTTGCGATCTTTTTTTGGGGGTGAAAAAATGTATTACTTTTTTACCGAACATTACAAATAAAAATTAGAAATAATTTTTATTATTTATAATGAAATAAGGCCGTTTTCAAAATTAGCAAGATTATTTTCAGTAAACGTCATGTAAATTTAAGCAGAGATTGTCACAGTGGAGCAGTGAAGTACATCGTTGATAATGTCAATTAATTTGATATAGCAATTTTGAGACCCTTATGAGCATATTGATACAGAAAACTAATTTAATCAGGACGCTATTTTATAATAATCAAAACAAGATATCCAAGAATTTAAGCAATTTATGCTAATCTTTGCCTATTGATTAATAATAAATTGCTTGCTATCCACTGCCCATTTTAATGGTTTCAGTTTTTAATAACTTTTGGAGGAGCGATGATCAGAATAAAATTTTCTCTGTACCAGAAATCAAAAGGGGTACTTTGGTACCCCTTTCTTTTTTTTTTCATTTGGTGAAAAATATTTTGTATAATTTTAAAATTACAAATTTTTAAATTCTATTTTGTACTAACGTAATGATCACATTTTTGAATGCAAATGGAGTAGGATCGATTAACTCAATAGTACTTTGGCTAATTATGATCAGTTTTATTATTTATATAGTATACATCATTCCACACATTAATTATTCATTACTTTATGAAGCGTTTTGTATCCATTTATGAAGGTACTAGCAATAAACAAACAATTTTAAATATTATTTTATGATAAAAACATTATGAAAACTATTACTCGAATACACAATATAAAATTTAGAGTAAAGTTAATAGAAAAACTTGCATTTGTTTACATTTCTTCTGTATAATTTAGCATGATATGAATAGTATAAATTTAATATTAGTATAGGTTAAATGTGCAGTTACATGTAGGAAACATCAAAACCGGTCATTCGTTAAGGAAATTGAAATTTATTTCACTCCTCATTGCCATACATACCTAATGTTAGTATAAATTGTAATCAGATTTGTAATATACCTCAAAAAATTAAAGATAAGGCCTATCTAATTTTAAGATGAATTAATCATCTGATCAAGTACTTTCACTAACATTTTCTTTTATTTTTTAAAAAATAGCAGTTTACACATTAATATTTTTTGCAGTATTTTGACTTTGATAAAGGTTAATATTATTTTGAATTGTAAGGGGCAAGAGAGATTTCACTTTGAATTCTGAATTACTAGAGTTTGCTGTTAACAGGAAAGTCTGACGTCTGAAAGCCAGAAAAAGAGAATCCAATTTTTGTTATGTCAAAATCAATTAAAAATTGATTTGAAATTATATTTAAGGAAAAGTTTTCTTGAACACTGCAATGCAGGTATTTATAGTTGTTCGGCCTTTGGCCTCAGTCAGAAAGATTGCTTTGACAGTATATACCAAACTTACATTGCTTTAGCCTAACATGCGGAAAGGTTTGCACAATAAAACAGTATTGGCAGAATGTCGAGTTGAGTTTGTTGTGGTATTTCTCGCTGAATGCAATTTTCTTATGATAAAGCACTCTCAACTTGGTGTTGCGTTATTTGATTTTCTAGTGAATTAATTAAATTACAACTTCCAACTACCTATACTATACCAACTACCCAATCGTAGTTTATAATATGTTATACCCAGATAGATAGATAAATAGAGTAACTTGGGCTGTTATTGTATCATTATAAGTAAAAGCTCCAAAACGACGAATTTATAAAAGTTTGCAAAATGTTGATGTTACTTTAATTATCAATTAACGTTACTGGATACGTAGCAGAATTAGAAAACTTGAAAAGTAAAAACTCTGGGTGGTAAAAATAAAACACAGTTGTTTAATATCCTTGGTGTGCTTTTTAGAAACGATATAAATATTCAGTATTTTTATAAAAATATAAAACAATCGTTAAGATAAAAGAAAGTATCTTATATATCTAAATTATGTTTTTAAAAATTTTAAATGAACTAATTTATAGCAAAAGAACCCTAAATAACTAAACGAGTTTTATCTCCTACCAGCCGTTTTGTTAGCGAAGCTTAATTGGTGTTGCGTAATTACCAAAATTTACTGCAATTACATTATGTTTATTAGTCTTTACTGTTCCACAATTAAAATATATAAATTTGTTGTGTGTACTTAATGTTTGTAATAAATGGTTACTTCAATTATTTGCATAGGAAGTTCTTATTTGCACGTTAGAACTTGAAAAATATTGTCAACCCAGTTGATATATTTTCCTCACGGAATTACTCATCAATTTTGTGTTAAAACTATTTGAGATAGTGGAATAAAAATAATATCTCTGAAATTAAACTGCTCGCTTTTATATGCGAAAAATTAATTGTAAAAATAAAAGCAATTTTAAAAATAGAAACTGTTTTTCTTTGTGGTAAATAATGAAGCTTGATATTATCACATTTATTATATTTTATATGGTAGTACATTTTTCTTGTTTACTGGGTGGTTAAATATTAATGCATAAAGCAGTTTTTCTGTGTTTTCTTTTTTACGTTTGTCTTCATTTGTTCTTGACTGGTGTAGTTGCGATGATGTGGTAAATTTTCTATTTTTAGAGCTTTTCTAATAATGTTGCTAAATTTTTAACACGTTTGGTCGAAATCATGAACTATATTATAATTAATTATTTGTGCAAACAATAAAATATGCTAGAAGAAACAAATTTGCATTTAGAACGCTGCATAATTAAATTCTTTCAAGGTTTTTATTTTTGTATTACGTAGTTTTCTCTATTTTCTTATGGTTTTTGGAAGAATATCGAGTAAAATTTAGCATCGTAAATTTATTACTTGCTTAATAACTGCAACTAAATATTTGTGAATAAATTTCGTCGCAATAACATCATTGTGTAATTGTAAGATCTTCTTAGCAAAGTGCGACATGCGACGGAATGGTTCAGATTATGTTTGTTGCAGATCCATTAACCCTTGGTCATTAGTGCAGTGGACCAGCAAAAGATCACTAAATTCCCTTCCTCTAGCTACAGTATATTTCCTGTAAAGCTTTGACTGTGAAATTAATACATAAAATGTCTTCAACACACCGGCTTCATTACATCAAGCAACTTAAATTTTCTTATAATGGTCTCTTTTTTATTAGTACCAAAAAACCGCTTTTTAAATCTAAATAATTTAAAAAAATTTAATATTACACTTTCGAGCTTTGTTGTTGAAGCTTTGTTAGTTACACAAAAGAGAAATTGTTAATAATGTAATCGTCTATTTAGGACCTGCTATAATTATAAGGGCATCATCGTTCTTGCATGCGTATGTTTAGCGGTTGGGCCCGTATAACAAGGTACAAAGTAAACATTACCGTAATTTATAAAGCATAATTGAAACATTCAAAAAATAAAGATACCCAAATGTGTTTCATAAGGATTATTAAAAATTCAAAAAATTTCAGAACCTTCCAAGATTTTTATTTGCACGTGGAAGAGGGTTAAAGGCTAATGAGGTAAACGTTAGTAGAGCCGAAACATATCATTTTTAAGAGCTACAAATTTTAGCTCTTAAAATAATAACCACAGCTTTGTCGCCATAAATCGATATGTCAGAAACATTTCAACTCCAATAACTGTATTTTACGTTCGATCAGATTTAGAAATTGTTAATGTTTCTATCCATATAGACTCTTAAATCTTATAACTTCAATTTTTATTTAGAAAAAGTTTGAAAAGAAAATCATGATATATTTAAAAGCTAAACCATTATGTTCAAACAAATTTTTATATATGCACAATCAATCACATTATAGGTCAGCCGTCAGCCGAATTACACAGGTTTTATTGTAGAAAAAGTCTTATTATGTCAAATAACGTCGGTTCACTTTTTGAATAATTTTGGCAAATATTTTTCTATTTTAATATTTGGTAGGGACAAATAATTTTAATCCTGCTGAAAAGTAGCGTAGAAATAACAAATAATTTATATTTACTTTAATTTAAACATTGTTATGCTTTCATTGTGCTTTTCTAAATGTGAATTATTAATTATTTCAAATTACAAAGGTTGGAAATTCATTGCATACTTCATATGCTTTTAAAGGTTTACATATTTAAAGGGTTGAATGGGAAAACAGTAGTGCAGTAATAAAGTAATTAGCGTTTCATTTTCTTAAATTAAACTAAAACATTGTATGGGTTTATAGTAGTGTGAAACATTTAAAAAATTTTAAAATGGAGGTGAAAATAAACAAGCATCGAAAACGTAGTACAGGTTAAGTACGTAAAAGCGGCTACAATTCTTGGTCCTTTTTTCACGTACGTTCTTACAAGCTTTTCCGGCCACCACAGGTCAACAAAAGCACGTCCAGGATTTTATGTCGATCATGCATCGATATTTTGGTTTTCTGTCACATAAATATTTTGTATTTTCTGTCACCAAATTAATCTTAAAAATTTTGTAAAAACTGGTTGAAATTTCAGGCTATAAAAGAGATAGTTTTAATTACACACGGGGTAGAAATTTTAAACATTAAAAGCCAGGCAATGCAGAAGTTATTAATTTTTATAATTATTTTTATTACGTTTATTTGTAAAGTAAGCTTGAACGTCTAGTGGTACCTTTAGGGTTATTACAGAATTTTATTATTTTTTGAAGAAAATAAATTATTAGATTTAGGATGTTTGACTGTTAAATTAGAAGACAGTTAAAATAGGTAGGTGTAATAAATAACTAATTTGAAAATTATGTTAATTAAATATTAAATATATGTCAACAAAATTAAGTTAAAGTAAAAGGTTACTCAAGAGTATAAAATAATTCCCCCCTCCTAGTCACATTTATAACTGTTTAATTTCGTTGGATAAGAAAGCATTTAAGGGTCAGTTGTATAAAAGAGTATCATCCTTGACCACGGATCAAGCTTTAATTTAAACCAATAAAAAACTTAAAATAAAATTTTAACTGTACTGATTAGTTTAAATTAGAGCTTGATCCATGGTCAAGGATGATCCTCTTTTATACAACTGACCCTTAGTAACTTTAAGGGTTAAATCTTATTTCACATGAAATTAATAGGGTATTCATTTTTCAAAAAATAAAAAATAAATTTTCTAATGGGATTTTTTTGCTTTGTTATGTTTATGAGCATCATTTGATAAAATATTTAGTTAAAATTTATTTTGAAGATTTTCCACGTTAAATTACAATAATTAAAATATTTACTGCTTCACATTTTCCAGGATTATGTCGTTTTGGATTAATCCGAAATTAATAATTCAAAAACCTTTCTAATTAGAGATGTTGATGTGACTGTCCAAAGTAAGAATACTGAAAAAAATTTGTCAAAATAAAATGAAGACTTATAAAATAATGTAATGGGCATCATCTTATTTTTAAGGCCTAGTTTTCAGTTTATAGAGATCAAAATATTATAAAATTTTAGTAGATCATCATAATTCTACGTGATTAAATAGAAAATTTAACGATGCACCAAATGAACTCTAAATTAGTATAATTTCTAGATTAGATTTTGAGTTATTCTTCTAAAAAGTTTGTAATTTTTTTGATGTTGTGTCGTTATTTCAAGTATGCATAATCTAAATTAAAAAAATAATCAAAATATTGAAAAAAATGTAACTATTGTACATTTTTATTTACCTTCAACGTAATTATTTTTTTCATTTTGGCATCACATGGTGAAGATTTACATCAATATACAACGTCTAAATGGCAAAATCGGGGTTATTTTTCGTACAAGTAACAAACTTTTCTAGCCTAATTACCATCACATGACACAACAAAAATTGGATTTTCCCTTTCTGGCCTTCAGACTTTTCTGTTAATAGCAAACTCTAGCAATTTAGAATTCGAAGTAAAATCTCTCTTGCCCGTTAGCAAGAATCGATTTTTCCAATAAAACATTATTTAAACGTAAAATTTTACATGATTGTTTTCCTACAAATAATAAGGTGTAAAAATTTTTCTTCATTACAATGACTTGAAAAGCCACTCAAATCCAAACTTCTCTATTATTACTATTATTATTAACAACTTACCTGTTTATATTTTGACAGAGCCAATTCAGAAAGCGATATAATAGTTCATCCGATTGCTTATAATCCTTTCCGTAGCGATTTGTTTCAGACGAACGAACATTAATCCTTATACCGACTGCTTTCAATAGATTCGATTCATACTATTCTAGCAAATTCCACATAAACTTTATTACTTAACACGGTCTGCATAAAGCAACGTGGCTGCAAACAAAAGAGCAAAACTTTTAATACCAACTAATTTCCATTTCTTAGTTGAAAAATATACTCACAGCATCAGTATCACTTTTCTATTTCTTTATACCAACTTTTCTTATATCTTTTCCTTAATGAAACCAAAGTAAAACAAACCGATCCCAATTATTTTACATTATTTTTAATTAAATAATTATAATCCTAGTTAAATTGTTTTGTTTGTGAGCAAACCAATGCAGCATAAATTAAAGAACAAACAATAAAAATGAATAAACACCTGCAGTAATTAAACAAGTTTTCAGTTGAAACGATGCGTTAATGCAATTCAAAATTAATTCGATTTATTATCACAACTGCAACTTTAACGTTCGCTGTATTTATCATTTAAATTACCAGTTTATTTAGATGTTAAGCTTCTAAAACAATTTGCAATTAATTTTGTACACAGTTTCTATTATAAATGTATTTCAAAGCTTGTTAGATAATTTATCTCTAAGGACTTAAAAAATAATTTATTTTCTTGGGCGCCACTTATCTGAACTGCTGTAAAATTAAAACTCAAGCTATTACAGCTGAAAATTGCAGTTCTCCAAGTAAAGTACAATTTTTAAACTTTCAAGAACAAAATTTTCAAAGAGCTACTCGGGATTATAATTATCTGAAATTACTTTATAATTTTCCTTAATTTTATATTTCAATAGCTATTTGAAAGAAAACGCGGCTTGGATTCGACATAAAAAACCGTAAGATGAAAATTAAACTCCTTTAGCGGTCAATTTCGTAAAGGGTTTAACTTTCTTTTATTTAAAAAGCGCATGTAGTAAAGGTAACTTTAATAATTAAAAGTTTTAATATTTTATATCCTGTTAACGTTTAGTATCAGGGAAATGTTGCACAGGATTTGAAAAGCATTAACTGTGTTAATTAACTTAATGAGGTTATTTTTTAATTGGAATTATGGATTAATACGTACCAAACAACTGAAAGCAGTTAGGAAAACGGCAAACGTATGTGCTATAGAATAACAAATTAGAGGGCGCCACATTAGCTCGGATACAATTTAATGCTGTATATTTTTAATTAAATGTTTTTCAAAATTACATTATGTATTTAAGGAATTTGGCAAGTTAATATTAGGAAATACCTCAAATATGCATTTACATAAGTATCTCATTAATTTAATTACTTGCATTATGACGCTAAATTATCATAGTTTCCCTGTATAGTAATGTAACGTGTTCATCTAGAAATTAAATTAATATGCCAATCACAGTTATATAATACCAAAGCAGCAGCTAACCACAGCATAGAACAAACATTTGACAATAAACACAGAATATCGACAATTAAATGGGTTTATCCATTTGCATCAATCAATTATTCGCAAACAACATTCTTCTTCTATCAACTGAAATTAACTTAAATGATTATTTAGCACCCCTTGCTACAAATTGACATACAAACGAATAGGCTAAATTACGTGGTTAAGCTCAAGGCTTTCTTTGTATTATTCCAAGTTCGATATCTCTGCTATAAATTATGGGTGTTAATCCTAAAAAGGGTATAAAATAATAATTAAGAGTTGTTTTTAAATTTCCTTAAAAAATTAGGAAAGTTTTTTGTGTAAAGACATTCCGAGAAAGTTTGTATTAAAAGAATGTGTACGTAAAGTATAAGAAAATTCTTTCTCCCTAAGAATCTACATACAAATTGTCTTTTCTGAATTTAGTTTGACATTTTTTTAAGTAGAACGGTAGGGGCGAGTAAAATATCAGCTTTATAAGTTTGTTGTGTAGAAGTGTTGATAATAAAAGTAGAAACTGCAATAACGAATAATAAGGAATCGGGAAAAAAATTATGTGAGCGGTACAAATTTTTATTATTTACTTATAAAGAAAAATTAATAAAATCATAAACAGCAGGTAAAATTTGCAGGTTGTAATTTGCAATAATTAGCCACAAATCACAACTGAACGATTTTTTTACCAATGGGTTTATTATTAAATTTGGTTTATGGTGCGATGTTTTTGCTGAAGACTTTTATTAAATTGCGATGTAAATTATGCGAGACCAATGCAAAAAACACAACTTCAGCTTTAGGAGAAAATTTATTGCTGCATGAAAAATGCAAAATCTTACTGCTTAAATTTCATAAGAAGTTTTTATTATTTCCTTTTAGCAAAAATAAAGTAGGATTGTTCTTTATTTTTTAAATTTTACCTAGTATATTTTTTAATTATTATTAACTTTTTTGTTTTAAATAAATTTGTTTGTGTTCAAAGAGAAACCGTCCGACAATATTAAAGATAAACCCACAGGAAATAATAACAAACACAAAATTTTTACTTACCGTTGAATATTATATTTCTGTATTTACTGATGTGACATCGGTTCGGAAAGGAGTGAAAATTTTAATTTAAAATTCCTAACAAAATAAAAAATTTATTGGAAAATACGTTTATGCTATCAAAGTAACCATGGTAATAATATTCCAAATAATCAAAATTTACTAAGAAGAAGAAGAAAAATATCCTGCTCCTGGTTTCTATATCTCCCAAGGCGATAAATTGATTAATGACAATCGTGAAAATTTTGGATTTTTAAAACACAGCGGTTGCAAAAATTTCTTTTCAAACAAAATTTTATGAACAAAAGATTACAAAATATTTTAAACAAAATTAAATATAACAATATGCTAGAAAGCTCCTCCTAATTGTAATTTATAGAAAATCTTCTTAAATTCTCCAAACAAAAATTTTACCAACTTAAAAATAAATTTGGATTTAAGGGGGAAGTCTACTGTGACAAGAGAAAAAACAGGCCGATTTTCCGGATTTTTTTTCTAACAAACTATGACTCGTACATTAAATTAAATTAAACCGTCATCGTTATTATATATTCAAGTATTTGTAAAAAAACGTTTAAGTCAAAATATTCAAAATTACTGTTGTAGCTCTCCTTCAACGCAGATCCGTTTTTTTTTTGTGCCCAAACGGTGTACATGAAATCTCACGTTTGGGTGATCTAAAACAAACAAAAAAAATATGGTTATTATCTACATAGTTTTGACTCTCGTTTGTCGAAGGATTTTGTCGATAACATATTTTGGGGCCAAAAAACAAATTAAAACTTTTTCTATTTTTTTTTGCACAATTTTGATGTTATTATTGTTTATAACAATTAAACAAAAAACAATATCAAAAAAGTACCTCGAAAAACAAAAGTCAATACTATGTAGATAATAACCATTTTTTTGTTTTTTTTTTTAGATCATCCAGACGTGAGATTTCATGTACACCGTTAAAAAAAGACGAACTTGCGTTGAAGGAGTGCCACTACGGCAATTTTGAATATTTCAACTTAAAATTTTTTTTACAAATACTTGAATATATAATAAAAATGACGGTTTAATTTAATGTATAAGTCATAATTTTTTTAGAAAAAAATCCGGGAAATCGGCCTGTTTTTTCTCTTGTCACAGTAAACTTTCCCCTTAAAACGACCTCTAGAGCTTGACCTTTTGTAATTATTTCAAATATACGTACCTCAGGACAACGGTGGATGAGCAAAGCAATCATTCACTAGAGATTAAGTGCCGTCTAGAAGGAGTCAAAGCCGCCTTTGAGAAAATGTCTAGTATCTTCAAAAGTCATGATATTTTGATGAGATGTTGTTGGTGGTTATGTATTCTAGGTGCTCTTGTATGGGGCACAGACCTGGACCCTGACAGAAGCACCCACTAAAAACTGAAAGCAACATATCACGAACAATAATGTAATAAAAAGAAAATGAATAATAAAAAAGAGATTTTCAAGGCAGTTAAAATTTTAAAACTGGAGTACTTGGGACACATAATGCAAAATTACAAGAGATATGAACTTCCACAGTTGATACTGCAAAATAAAGCGTTGAGAAAAAGAGATCTAAGCAAACATAGAATATCGTTCGGTTCCATCGTCAACAATGCGTTTGTTTAGGGCGGCAGTTGATAAAGTGAGAATACCCATGATAATCGCCAACATTTGGTAACGGACTGACGATATAGGTGGGGCTTTTTTAAATTGTCTACGGGGTTGAAATAGCTGGGAGCCTTTGTTTATTAGCTCTAAAATACCCTGATGCTATAAACAGTTAAAATTAAATCTCTACTTCCTATTATGAAGATGTTCCCATGGTGTAATTTGGGTGGTAGTCATGGGCGTGAAGTAAAGCTGCATTCTTTTTTTTTGTAAACTTGGCAGCTCCAATTTTTATGGAGTACGATTACACCATTGTTACAAGGAAGATTACAAGCGATTATGAAGCCGTAGATTCTCCTATCTCCATTGATCGGCTCCGGAAGATAAAATCCACGACGTCGACGATCTGGAACACTCTGATACTCCACTAATCAGAAGATCATTTGCACTACGAGTAGATCAAGTCAATCCTATGCTTATCCTGTCCGTGCTTAGTATAGTTTTTACTTGCACTGCTAGCGATCCACCAAATTGGATCCTTTTTGCAGGATATCCTTCTTTACTTTGCAGCTCTGTGATGGAAATTTTTGTGAAAGATGTTCCGTTTTACAGCACAAAGCAATATACGGTACATCCTGCAGAGGTAGCTCTTTTTCCTGGAGTCAGCATGCAAGAACGTCATAAGAAAAGAAGAGTGCTGAAACCACACATCCAAAAAACATAACATTCATTCATTGTGGCGAAGGCGGTGTAGAATTATGCCCGTTACACTGAAAAGTCAATAGGACGTCTGGTTTAGGTAGTAAAATTTTGAAAAAATTGATAACGGTTAAAATAACGCAAAAAATTAAATAAAAAACATGACAACAAAAAAGTTGAACAACTCGTAAGAGTTGGAACAAAAACCTTTAGAAGTATGAATAGTCTCACAATTGTCTAGTTTTACTTCCATTTTGAATGAAAGTCAAATTACTTCTAACTGTGATAAAATTGGAAAATTCAAAAGCATTAGAGACGATAATAGCTTAGCATTTGTAAGCTATTTTTCAACTTTATAGGCAAAAATCGTCTTTGAATTTTGTTTGGCTATTCCTTCACCTCTAAATTTAATTAATTTTTTAATGCGTTTAATTATTGTCTTATTTCTCTATCATTTATTATATGTTTTCCTTTCCCTCCCAGGTGAAGTCAAACAGCTATGGTCCTTACATATAATTGCATTCCTTAAAAGTGAGACCGAAGGCTAAACAACCACATTAATGGTAATATCAGTGGGATCAATTCTATTTAAATAATTTTATTCCGATATAATTGACGAAATTTGCGGAGTGTATTTAAAAATAATATAAGTTTTAATCTCGTAACTTTGATAGGTATTGTCCCACACCCCACTTAAAATAGCACGACTTATTGATAAATTATGTATTTGAAACGGTTGTGACTAAATAAAATCAAAGGAAATTACATACACTATGTTAGTGTTAGTGACCGGGGGGTTTGGGGGGTATGGAATACCCCCCAATCACAAACGTATAGTTTATGATACGAGTACATTAATATTTACAACAGATAATCAACATCTCAAGTGGAAGTGACACGGAAGCGTCAATGCTGTTTGATGGAGGGTGCGAGGTAAGCAAAACGCCCTATGTTACCTCGTAAATTAAATTAATTTACTAAATTATTTGTTTATAATAACCGTAAAGTAATCAAGATTAGTTCATGTTGAAACCTACATTGCAAATGTTACGCTTGAAATGATTAATGCTGCCTACTTTTTCAATATTTATGAATTTCTTGAAGAATTTATATATTATAAATATGTTATTATTATATTTCTACGTTCAATGCAATTCCTGCCAATATACGACTGCCGTGGACTAGGTACTACAATATTAAACAAATTTGCTCAAAAAATATCTAACTGTGCTAACACCAAAAAATTTAATAATGAAGTTAAAAAATCGTTATCCTTCTTGACTTCCTTATTTTATATAGGTATCATTTACTTTGCCAACATGCGACCTACAACTATTCGTTCTTTGTAATGCAAATGGCCGTCGAATTTGAACGTTAAATTTTCTGATTATAAACCTTAGTTTATTTTATGACTTTCCGGTTGAGGTAATCTAATTTTACAACTTGTAGCACTCGGCAGTTATTGTTTGATCTCGAATTTGCAATGCTTCGTTTGCATTTTAAATTTACCTGAAAATGTATTACTTATTACATTTTGTATCACTGCAAATCCAGTTTGTAGTTTGCAGCTATTTTGAAAACGCAAATAAATAGCACTTACGATCAACTTGGAGAGACTGATGCTGTGAAAAGTTTATCCTTTTGTATTGAAAGTGAAAGGTATTGTGGGTAATTAATTTATTTGCTTTTGCTGTCACGCATACACATAGGCGGAGTTTGACCCTAAAAAAAGCAGATTTCCTGTTTCTGGCTACCGGCACCGATCGGTGCCCTCTACGATTATATTCACGTGGAGATTTTTAGTGTTTAGAACCGGGAATTTGGCCCATAATTTTGAGGTAAAAAATGCAGCTTGAACCTTTGTCTTTTGAATAAAATTGGTAACGTTAGGGTTAGACATTAAAATTATACGTTAAATACGTAAAACTAAATTTATATCTTGAGATATATTATTATTATATTATAATATATAAATAAGTGTAGCTTATTTATTTTTTTGATATTATACTGTTTCACATTCAAGTACACTGTTATTTTATATGTATGATGTACATTACTGTAATCTAAATAATCTGAAACATCAGGTTATTATATTATAATAACAATAATGTTCGTATGTAACATTGTAAATTTAAATCAACCTGAAATAAATAATATAAATGAAATCGAAAAATGTAAGCATAAGGTTACATTATTGTAATACGCAATAATAGCATTACAACAATTTATTATTCTAACGTTCATAAAGCTTTTAAAGTGGTAGTTCACTTATATCAAATGAGATAATAATATAATCTATGAATTTCAAATCCATATTAAATATTCATAATAAACGGCAATAGTGGTGAATACAAATATTCGTGTTCAATAATGTGACAAAATAAAGGAAACTTTTAGTGACTTGAAAAATTAATTAACAAGTACCCAGAAAATTAGGGTCGTTGGAAAAATTTTGTATCATAAAAGTTAATAAAAATTACTCACCATAATCGTATTGACATCATAACAGGAACGGACTGTGTAGAACCAAAAGTTTATCTAAACAAATTAATATCGTTTTTATACTTTCCATCGGGAATAAATGCAAAATAATAATTTACATGATAAATAATTGATATAATTAAAATTTAACGTATTATTAACCACTGTTTGACCAAACATGATCTGCAATTATGTAGATAATTATCTATCGTTATCGGAAATTGAAGATGTCAAATTCTGCTAACAAGTTTATCTGTGTAATTAAATCTGATGAAAATTACGCATATCTAATTCTATTGGGGGACATTAATATAATTCTTTTTGGAAAATTGGACTAACATGGTTATATTTTAATTTAAAATAAAATTTTGGTTTTTTAGAAGTACCTAATTATTTAGTAGTCCTTTAAATTAGATTTTAGGAAGAGAGTTCTCACCCTAAAAAAGTACAATTACTTCAGCAAGTATAAAAAATTCTTAAGGAAATATTACTCAAGCATTTTTAATCAAGTTAAACGTCTACTACCAGGACTATCATTTGTACATTAACTTCATTCGCTTATTTTGTATCTCTCCTCGTTCCGTATACATTCGGTCATCTATCTTCTTCCTAACTTTTAAAAAAGGGTACTTTTAATAGAGTAAAAAAAGGAACAAGATGCTGACGTAAAGTTTTCCAGCGTTTTTTATTAACGCAACCTTTGATTAATCTACTTGATTCTCTTTAAAGAAATTAAAAGTCAAGGAGTAGGAAAAAAGACTAAAGTGTAGACTGATAAACAACAGATTTTGTCGCTTACATTTTCAAAACAGATTCCAAACAAATGATAAAAAGTTAATTACAAAATTTTTACTTGTTGACTTTTGAATAATGAAAAATGCAATTAAAATTTTTCTTTCACGACGGCAACGTTGGATAAAACATGTCTTTGAGCACAAATTACAGTTTGAAAATACAAATCGCTTATTTGTTTATCAAACGAAAAAACATTAACTTGACAATTTGTTTTTCACTGCCCTCGTATGAAAAACTACTTATCTTAACAACACGGCAAATTTCCTGAACTGGGTCCTTATTTGATACTTTTGACACAAACAATTTTTTCCTTGAAAGAAATTCAAAAGAACATACATCTTTAAAAAACAATCTATACTTTATTTTTATTTTGGTTTATTGAATTGGCATAAAGTGGGATGTAGGTAATAGAAAACAAAAAGTGAGAATTTATCAGTTTTGTCACATATTTGAGAAAAAAAATTTTTATTTTGTTTACTCGGAAATATTTAATATTTCTTATGTAATCAAAGTGGATTTTAAAAATTTCATAACAAATTAGAAAATTTTTATTAAATTTAACTTTTACTTTGATGGTAGGTATAATTAAATTTTGTATTTTGTATTTTAATTTTCCTTCTAAGTGAAAAAGCAGATGGCATCCTATAAAGTTGGGTCATTGACTTTTTATGAAAATTTAAAAATTATTATTAGATACTTAAATTTAACAAAATAATTTTTATATTAAATTTTATTAAAAAATATGTATTTTAATACATTGTCGTATTATACTTTCTGGCTTCAATAAATTTAAGTGAGATGTTGGATTTTTGTATAAATTTTATAATCAATGGTTGTGAATTTTTGATGTAGATTTATTTTGTAAAATTTTACTGTTACGCTCCTGGGTCCTGGGTCATTTAGTAATTAAAATTGGCTACTCAAACATAAAACCTGTACCGACAATTTTACAAATAATAAATAAAAAAACCAATCAAGCAACTGACGCCATAAAGTGCAAAACTGACGTTTGGAATACAACAACCTTTTATGCATCACAGTTATTTTTGCTCTAACCTACCTAGTTGGAAGTATTGGATGGCAAAAATGGAATTAAAGACTTTACTACACTGCTAAAATTAAATGATTTTTGTATATCCGCAATTTTATATAAAAAATCTACTTTATCAAATAAAGCACATCTGCTACGGTTTTTGTGTAGTTTCTATGAACCGTTCGGTATCTTTTCAAGAGTGAAATTTTATTATAAATGGGAGATATCAAGCTTCTATTGTAGATATATTAACTCTAGTTTATTTTGTTAGGAGAGCAATTATTTCAAGGAAACTTTATTAATCGTGTACATTTTTATTTTAGGTTAAATTAAAGGGTAAAGTAAGCCCATCAAGTTTTTTCGTTTTAAGTTGTTCTTAGTAGGAATGGCTTAATTTAGCAGTTTTACTAGATGAAAATGAGTACATTTGCGGGCGTGTTTATTATTAAGGCTTTTGTGCGAAAGTTGTACTACCTTCCTGTGTGATGTTGGGTAGTTTACATTGTGTACCACTACACAATTAAGCACTTGTTATGCTGAGAATCTTGGAAATCTTATAATTAACTTAGTCAATTTTTGTTGTAATTAAAACTTTGGTGAATATTAACGTACATAATTAGAGGAAAATTTAGAGAATTGGGTTAGCACGGCGTGCAATAAAAAAATGTGCATGTATGAGGAGACAATTTGTAGCAAAATGATGTATAGCTCAATAGTTCATGTTTTTACGACGGCTTAAGTGCTGCTGTGGTGCACTGACAAGGGTCGTAGATGGGGTGAGTAACTGGAATGTCGGACGCCTTGGCTGGGTTAAACATTAGCACTTCCCGCGGGTTGCAGATAAAAGCATCACAAATTAGAACTGCTCTGTGAAGTTGGCATGTCTGAAAGGGTGGAGTTCTGCGTCCATACACTGTATATGACATGGTCTTAACTTTTAAGGCACCAAAATTGCTACGTAAGTAAATGACCACATTCTTTCCCAACTTAAAAATCCGACACCAAATTCTGCAGCACGATGTGATAATAATTTTGCCTAGAAAATTATTCCTCGTGCTAAGTTAACTCCACATTCCTATTTTAAAAGTTAAGCAAAATTTAGTCGAGAGTGTAACACCTGTCGAAGAAATTGCACTATTATTTTGATATTTTCTTGACAACTTAACTGTTTACCGGGAATTTATTCAACCAAGAAAGTTTCTAGCTATTGAATCATGCATGACAAAGTTAGATACAAGTTTTGAAAATTTAAAATTCTCTTGTGTTTATTATTGGGCGGGTTGTTTTTAACTCGTTTTGGTTTCAGTTTGAGAATACAACTTTTATTTCAATTTAATTATTTTGGAAATGCAATTATTTTGGGAATAACAGAACAAACTTTTCATCTTCACATATTTAAATTTTTCTGTCGAAATAAAAAACACTTTGTATAACATATTTGATATTGAGGTTCTTTTTATAATAATAGATAAATTTCTTTCAGCGTGGCTTTAAATTGGTCGTTGTCCTAGTTCAGCCGACAAAAAAAACGAACAATCTATACGACCTTATCCTAATAGATTACAAAGAAACCCCAAAAGATAAAATGACGTTTCAATCAAGAAATGTTTAATCGGATTTATCGTGCGTGTTGCTATTTGCTCTGTCAATATTTTTATTCGAAGAAAATATTAGTTATTTCCTGAAGGATAACAACATTAGTTCCTTTAAATTGATTACGTCCCTTTCATTAAATTATCGCTTGTTAAATAATTAACAATATAACAAAACAACCTAAGTTTTATTGTCGCCATTATAGTACACCGTAATGGTGTTACCCTTTCTTGATTGTACAGTTAATTCCTTAAAATTGCAACGTAAACTTAATAAAATTGGAATTCCAACTAAAAACAAACTAAGATCACTATGTAAGAAGTGCTGTAAAAGTCGAGGAAATTAAGATCGAATTGGAATCATTTTTACCAAGCAACTCCATGTTGTTTTTGCTTGAGCTGTAGGTGCAGAAACGATTAACAAATTAATTAAAAACTTCTACAACACTGAAAACAAAATAAAAAAAACGCTTTTGTTTCGAGTAGAAAAGCTAAAAGTATTAGTTCTTTACTTTCTGATTTTAATAATCATTATAAATTCTGAAAGCTTTTGAAATGAACTAAATGTCTATGAAGAATTTGTAATGTTTCAGATTTAATATGCACTTAAATATAATCACTCAAAATTGCAAAACATAACGAAGATGCATTTTCTGCGCAAACAATTAAGTATTAGGAAAATGCAGACTTTCTTTCTGTTTTATAGAAAACTTTTGTAAGTTTAAAACTTACCATAAAAATACTTAAAGAGTGTATCTAAATTGGTTAACTTAATTAAATTGTTAATTTTTAAATTATATACTCCACTCTAAAGGTAGCTAAAACTTTATTATTTTAATTTATTTTGGTCAATGTCATAATTTTTAAAGGACTAATAAATGTTTTCCAATAGGTTAAAAACTTATTATTGGAATCTACATTAATTTTTGAACTTTGGCGTAATCCACTGTTAATTTTAAGTTTATTTACTAAATTTAAGTTTTTATCTATAGCTTCAAACTTGGAGAAGGAAGCACATGAAATCATTAAAGTTATTGTCCATTTAGGGTTGAATATTTTTGAAATATGGATTTCTTGTAAGGAATATTCCAAAAATATACAGGTTTTCTCTGGATCTTCAGGCAGCTAGCCTTTATATCCAGCGTAGAGAGCAGGAATATCGTAAATTCACAAAGGATTACCTGACATCTAATTGTAAAACGGTATAAAAATAATAATTTAGCAATAAAAATCAAGCAGTTTTACTTTGTTTGCACCACGAACAGGTAAAGTCTTTGTAAAACACAAAGACACTAAAATTCTATAAGTAAAGCGTGAAAAATTGCAAAAATGCAATTCATACGTATTATTTTGCAACACAGAAAATATCAAATATTATAAGGGCCCCATTACAACCTTAAATATATTTATACCCACTTGCACCAATTGACGTGATATTAGTGTCTATCGAATACTTTTTTATCCGGTTTATTTTATTAAACCCTCACCGTAATAGGAAGGTTTTGTACATTAAATATGTAATCGCTTTTGTTTGTTTGTCCTTGCCCTCACCTATTAAATACAAAATTACTGTCGATGTCGACTGAATTTCTTCACAGAAAAGAGCAGAAAAAGAAAAATATTATAATATTATGCATGTTAATAAATTTTGGAATAATAATCTAAAAGTCAAGTTGTCTTAAAGTGTTTTACTAATCTTCAAATGGAAAACTCGATTTGCTTTAACTAGAAGGCACTAATTTCATTTGAATTTTAACGCATGACCAATTTGCTGACTACCTTTTAATATACTCAGGCAAAGGCAGTAGGTCAATCACAAATTTGAAAGCTATCTTGGCGAAAATTTATAGTCATAGTAGGTAACAGCGAAAACGAATGACCAGAGCAAATTTTTCCATTAATTAATAAAAGAAAATCTACGAAATTCAAACGATTAACTATTTAAATATTTAATTTTTATCACATAAAAATTCAAATAAAAACGAAATATTTTTCTTGCCAGAAGAGATAATTCTGGTAATTCTTACCAGATTACGATTATCATTTTTTTAAATGAAAGTGATAACAAGGTTAATGTAAATAATCATTAATTTATTTACCTTTACTCTTAAGTAGTATCAAAATTTGGTGAATTTAGAAAACAAAATATTCTATTAATTAAAAGGGAATAAATTTTATTTCAATTTCAGATACAAAGCGTGTTGCCAAGCAATCTAACGAGTTGATAGGATCGACTAGGGTAAAGTCATATTGGCGAAATGAATTGCTCCAAGAGAACAAGCTCTGAATTTGAAATAAAATGTATTCAATGAAATAAACTCTTGATAACAGCAATAATAATTGTAATAATACTCAGATAATAGCAGTTTATTTTCAACAACCTTTTAGTAGAAGTGGATAACTAGCTGCCAGCTGGTTCTTACGGTTTTCTGCCAGTTGGCAAATTATTAGTCCTAAACTTGCTATAATAATATTAGTAGATTGATGCTAAAGAATTTAGTCATATCGTAATTTTAAACAACTTTGATTAATAAAATGTAGCTGTTTTTAATTAATTACAGCAATCAATGCGTCATTCGGTTAGATTAGTCTTTCCCAGTTGGTCGTCTGAGCGTGGCTGTTGAAAACCTACTCCATCAATATTGAATTTTGTTTAAACTTCAAAAACGTGCATTTACCCTAAAAATGACCCATTTAAATTATTTCGTTTAAAGCAGCTGGGGATAAAAAAGTCGTTATAAAAATAAACAGAAAGTACTAATTGATAGCTACTTACCATTCGGGCTTATAGCACAGTAAGTTTTCCATTTACCTGCCGTGTAGAGTTTTGATATTAAATTCATCGTTTGCTTAGTTGCATTGCCCTCCCTATCACTAAGTGAATTTTAATAACGTTGCTTGTACATTTTTATTGCTTGTTCTGCATTGTTTCGATGTATGAGAATTCATTTCGATGATATATTGGTCATAATACTGCAATCTCGCTATCAAATATGGAAAACGGCATAGCACAGGTTTTATAAATTACCCATATATCTAGATGTAGTCATAAATGTTTGTTGAACGTGACGTAATTTTACATATTTTGCTTGTTTTGCAGAACAAGTCTTTCATTTGACAGAAAATGATTTCTTTGCACAACTTTTCAATAACCGACTTTCTTGAATATAACATCCTGATCGTTTTATAAAACATATTGGGATGTATAGCATCGTACGAAATTATTTACTCCTTCAATACTAACACGGTAAGAAAGTTTACCCACTTTCAAAATATAAAATACAGCTTTACAATTTGTCTGAAGTTCAAAATACAATATATAAAATTAATTGCTTGAGAATATAACGAAGGAAAAAATTCTTTAAGGTTTCCTTTCGAAATTCCATCATCTCATTTATTAATGCGAAGAAAACGAGAAAAATAAAAATAACCTAATGTCTCTTTACCTTTCAACGTTATTTCCAGAAGATTTAGAAAAAATTATTTGTGTCTCATAAAATATCCATGTAAGAAAAAAGCGATATAAACTAAAAATTGCGAAAGGTGGAAAACGGTATGGTGGTGTGAGAATAGAGAGCTATAAACACCCCAAGGTTATGATGCGAGCTTCCCCACAAGTGTCATAACACCCCTGCTACTAAAGTGGAAAAATCTCAAACCCGAGCAGTTACATCCGAAAATCAAGACAACACGGAAAACATTTTGCTGACCAAATAATGCAATTTTGATTTCACAAAGAAAATCATGCGAAAATAAAATATTACTTAGGAATTTAATGCATTGTTAAATTATTGAAAGCTGCTTCCTCATCCATTCTATCAAAATTAAATTTTCATACTCGTAGCAGACATAAACACTAAATTTGGGAACACAAGTTTTAGTAATAACACTTCAAAGTCAACTCTGTTGTTGTTCGACTACTTAACTTGTTTATCATAAACCTTAATAAGTATTATGTCATTAATTATTACATGCTTCCGCAACTAAAATCAGCTCCAAACTCCGTGCTTTCCAAAAATTAAACAACTTAGCAAATCGAAACCGGTTTTTTTTTTCGTTTTCGAACCGCTCTTGCCAAATGATTTGAACATTCTCATTGCTAGGTTACGATGTACCTAATCAACAAAGGAAATTGTGGAAATTAATTTAATATTTTGATGAATGCACAAAATTTTTATTTATTTTAAGAAAAAAGAAATTTATGGAGGACTTTCTCAAGATTATTTGAAATATCACTGCAGATACTTCCATCAATCTTGATTATATTATGAGAAAGATTTTTAGTTTTCTTGTTCACAATTGTCCGCTTTCCATTGTTACTACAAAATTTCAATAAACCATTTATTACTTCAAAAATTACGTCTGAATCTGAGTAAATTAATGAGAGGTTAAAGGATTTAATTATTTGCAATTTTGAATTAATTTTCAAGCGGTTGACGTTTCTGAGACTGGAAAAAATAAAACTTTTGCAGAGTAATTTGTATAATTTTATATTTTTGTGGACGTGACGAGATTGTAAATATATGTTGAAGTAAGGGTAAACAAAAAAGGAAACAATAATCAGTCGCTCGGAGTGAGACAAGGATATAATATCGTTCCCTGCAGGGCAAGGATTTTGAAGTTATGGAACCCGGACATCACATCATTGGTGAGGTAACTCATTCTGTAAATGTGCTGGTGAATTGGATTCGTGCGCCGGAAGCGAAGCTAACGTCATGCCGGAACTTCGACAGCGACTGGTCACTCGATTGATTTCGAATTTCCATATAAATCTAAACGTTTTCAACCGAAGGCCACTTTTCAACACTTCTACTGCCGTTGCCTGAATTGTGAAGTAGATTTTATGGGTAAACTTTGGATTCAAATGAAGTTTTTTTTTATTGAAAAGTTTTATCGTAATTATTACGCTATTTAATTTAAGATAAACTCATTAAAATAATATTTGAATTATTCAAATGTAACATCAAAGAAATAAAGACTCTACATCAAATTTGGGATGTGTGCTTTTTTCTGCTTTTGAGATCCTGCAAAGCTTTCATCGTGCAAATAAAAATATAAACTTTCCTTTACTTTTGTCGAAATTTAGTACACAAACTATGATTAAAGATATTAATATTGCATTAAATTTCTCAAAGGAAAATAATATTTGTAATTTCTTTGTTTACGTTTTGAAATACTTTTTCAGACGTTATTTGTTTAAGAATGGTTTATTTGAAATCAAGCTAATGTAACTAAAACTAAACCTTTCCATTTAATTAAAAAGAACTTATTTCATTTTATTTTGAGTGAACAAATATTTACTCCAAGATTCAAGATAAATTTCTTTATGTAATTTTTAAAATTTTCATATCTATCTTAAGTAAATTAATAAGGGATTCAAATAAAGCTTTTTCCTCTAACGCCATCTTTCGTAAAAAAATATAATTCTTTAACTGCAAATAGTGATGATGGCGGCGTTATTTTATTTTAAAAAATTGAAAAATTAGGTCTATACTTGCAATGATTGCAAGTTTAGGGTTACAAATGGAAGATTTTATTCCAAAATCAAAAGAAATGAATTTCACTGGAAGTTTTCATTAATATGTTTGATAGAATTTTCATTTAACTCAGGTTTTACATTTATCGCGGTTTTTCCAACGTTGAATCCAGGATCTGTTATATAAAAAGCGTTTTTCTCGGGATTTGGTGGTTAAGGGATAGGGTGCGGTAATTCATTGTTAGTTTCATAGCAATTCTCGTCGTTTCGCAAACCAATTCCCTCTCTTCCTTTGTTTGAAATCGTTTTATATGTGTAATGCTGCTTTACCCTCTTCAATTGTATTCAATGCCGTTATATACTTATAAAACTAAATAAAAGTTTAATAAAGCACAAGTTGAGATACAATTTTTATTTATTAATGTTCATTATTGTGTTGATACTCATAAGAAAATAACAATACAAAAGCTGCAAGGAATTTCTAATTAAGCGACTTAGCGTTAAATGCTAAACGATCAGCGCAATTTACTTTGCAACCTTAAAATTTTGTTGATATAGATGTACTAATTTTACCGAGGTTTATTTGGAAGTTAAACCAACAAAATAATTAGGAGAAGTAAGACAATAAATTAAAACTTTTAGCAATTAGTCTTGATTACTCCTAAGCTTTTACTGCCATATTTATTACCAATTACCTACATTGTAATGAAGCTTCCTGTGTGCTCGCAATTATATTATAATATTTCATACAATTTTGTTTTAAATTAATAATTATTGCTACGTTTTAATTTCAAAAATTAACATGGACTTTCCAAATTGCGCCATTTAAATGCTGCGAAAATCATAACAAATTCGAAAAAATTACATGCCATTCTAGGAGCTGTTGAATAAAAGCTTTTTAATTCGTTTTTGAAAAACTTAACTTGCTTCGTTAATTTTGAAACCTACATAATATTTCAATCCAGTTTACGGCTAGTAAAAATAGTAACCGTTTGCAAAAATTCATAAAACTTTTATCTAAGTTGCACAACTTGAACTAACTTTCTAATTCTTAAAAGCTTTTTATGTTAATGTATTTTTAGTCTGACTTACAGACATTTAAACAAATGCATGTGCGTTTTTTTACACATTTTTTAATTTTAAAACTTTTTGAAAGTTTTATACGTTTCATAAATCCTGAATAGGATTTTAATATTAAATTTTCGCTTTAAGTCACAGCAAAAATGAGATGCTTTGTTGCTTCATTTAAAAAAAGAATCCGGTGTATAATTTGATTATGGGAATGGTACAATTTTAGAATCGCTGGAAAAATCGGAAAAACTTTTTACATCTTAAGGCTGCAATGTCATCAAATTTTTAACGTCGGTAAATTAGAAATTAACTTTTTGGTGTAAAGAATTGTATGTAATAATGAAATAATTCAAATTGAATTAATTGAAAGGTTTATAAAGATTTGAAGCTTTTGGAATTTATGGTTTCCATTTGGGAGAGCTTAACTATAATGGAAATCTTGCATGTTTATAAAAATTTTAGTTGTATTTGAATTGGAAACGTCTACTAAGGTAAACTGCTTACAACAAATAGGTTTTATTTATTTCTGTTACAGTTACAGGGTAGTACCTGTACGACACAGATTGTAAATATCAACAATATTGCATTCAATGTATCAGCATAATAAAAACAATAAAAACAAACTCTAACTTTTATTGGTTTTTTCTACACAAGATTTCCAACAAACTTCAAATCCATCTAATAAATTCACATGAGCACGGATCGTATATTTTACAGAGTTGGGCATAGATGGGGGTGAAATAAGGGAACTACCGGAACAACCGAGCTTCAGGGTTAAACACCCGGAACAATCTCTTTTAGTTTTGCGGTTTTCTGCAGGATAAACGTGGGTCACTCGCATTTATAGTTTACACTTTAAATAGAAATCGTTTATAAAGCTGCCGTTTTATCCATTTGTCTTACCACGTCAAACTTTTGGTTTTAAACTTCTGGTATGTGTTTTAGTTGAACTCTGAACCAAATCGATATCAAAGGTATTTGAAATACCAACTTTTAAAATAAATGCATCATTGATCTACTAAGCCACTTTAAAAGATTTACGTGGTATTCGTGGAGCTTTGAGCTCGTTCACATACTGTTTATGTTAATGGTTACAAAAAGCTTGTAGGAACAAGACACGAGCATTACGTTAACATATGGCACTGACACGTAGCGGTAAACTGTACAATTTATAGGTCCCAGTTTAAGGTTATGTTGAAAAAGTTAGCTTCTTTGATTTGCATATATAGTACCGTAGTTTATAGAGGATCCGCGCCTCGGGGCGGCCACTGTTTGAAATATGTCATACTCTGATTGCTCCCAGTTTCGCTAAACAGTCACTCCTCAAACAAACCCGACGCTTTACTTTTAAACGAAACGTGTTTTATCACAAATTTTCCTATCGAATTATTTACATAATAATTACCTTCAGGTATATACCTACAACATATATATTATCTAGAAATAAAGTTGTTACATGCGCTCGATACCAAATGTCAAGGCTTGCCGTATATACAGCATACACAATAAATTTGGAAATTTATAATTATTGAGATACATAAATTATATGTTATATCTACTGGGATTAGAACTATAAATCTTTTGCAATTGATATTATAAAGGGTTTACGGTGTAACTTAAAGTTTTGCAATAAGACTCAACTATAAACTCCATATCTCATATTAAATAAAATTATTAGTATCATATAAATTACCTATATGCCGTACCTATACTAAATATTAACGAAAAAACTATTAGACGTGCTATTTAAGTTCAATTTTTAAAGCTATGTTGAAATTGTAATATTATATTTACATAAGTTATGTATTGTGTATGCAAGCATCCACTATATTTCCTATAAAATAGAGTTTCCAATATTTCATTTCAAATATGGAATTCTATTTCTAGAAATAAAAATAACCTAAGGTGAGTTTATTTCCTAAAGATAGAGTGTAAATCATTGCAAAATGTGGTAAGCAAACATGGACTAGACGTACGAAAATGTAAGCGAAAATATTTGTTGGCCAAATGCTAATAAATCAACCGAAATAAGGTCAAATAAATTAAAAAAAGGTTTATCACACCACTGCATGCGTTGTAGTCAGTAAAAACCTTGTAATTATTTTAAGTATAATTTAGTATGGTTTGGTGCAAAAAACTAAAAACTCAGATAATAATTGTGAGGTTAGAATATTGCCCTTTTTGCAAATGGCCGCTGGGTTCATCAGTTATAACAGAAATATTGTTAATTAGCCATCTAATAAGTTATAAATTTTTGTGAGCAAATCCATAAAATCGATCAGAAATTAGCAATTGGATTAATAATCTTATAATCTGAGACTTAGGCGATTGTTTGACAGGTAATTAAGGAAAAAACTATCAGCGTTCCAGTTTCTTAAATAAACTAGAAATTTGAACGGTTGTCTTTATTTAATCAAAAAGAGTATACAATAACAGGTGGATCTGACAAGTTAAACTCCAAAATAAACATCAGTTATAAGACATAAACACCACATTTAATATAATGCAAGTAAAATCTAAACTGCACTAAAGAGACATTTTGGAACAATGGAAATCAATCGAATAAAATTCACACGTGAGTCTTTATAATCAAGGTAATTCTAAAATAAGAAATAGATCCGAAACAAAAATTAAAAGTTCAAAAAATTAAGTAAAAAAAGGAAAAGTAAAAAAAGGAAAAAAAAATGTCAAACGCTGCATGAATTTTAATGTATTTTATATACCCATGGTATTTAATTGCAATTTTATTAAATTCGCAATTCCATTTTTAATTTTGAAAACTGTTAGAAAACTCTGATGGCGGCACTGAGTAGCAGTACGCATGAGCGTCAAATATAACCATAAGCAACGTTAAAAATGCAGGGTGGTTCATAAGCAATTAAACAACGCTGGATATATAGGGTGGATCACAAGTAATAAAAGTTGATTATGTACTTTTTTGTTAACTTGCTATAGATAGTAAAATATGTAAAATATACCGAAGCCCAAAATGTGTTGAAGAGGAAGTCTAAAGTGAAGAAATGGAACTCGATGGAAAAGTCCAACATGATAAAAAGGAACTCTACAAAAAAGTTAAACATGATAAGGAGAAACTTAAACGGGAAGTTCAGGATAAGGTGTTTGAAGCTGAGGTGGATATTCAAGAAACGCATGGTCAAGTCTATAGCACGATTCTAAACGATACAATGGGAATTAAAGGGAATCCTAGAAAAGTTTTGATTTCAGAGGTTTCTATAAAACAAGCAGTTAATGGATCGGACGCTTTGGAATATTACGAAGTCTTGGTTAGAGAAGTTAAGTCAATCATACAGAATAAAACTTGGATTTTGGTAGGTTTGTCGGACTACCTATAATGTGAAATGGTTGGATAGTTACAGTCAATTACCTATAGAAATCCACCAATTCCAATCCATATTTGTAGCATATTGGTAAAGTGGGATATGGTAATCTTTAGATAATCTTTATATTACTCTTTAGATAATCAATTTTTGCAAAGCTACGTAGACTATGAGAATTGCTCTATAAACCAGCGTTCAAAATCTGGGTTTTCCATTGTTTTGGCAGGTAGTCTTACTTTGTGGGAATCTAAAAAACAAAAAGTAGTTATCCATTCATCCACTGAGACCAAGTATATGGGCATGATTAAGGTTTTAAAAAAAGCAATACATTTTGTAAATTTAGAATCGAATTAGGATTTAAGGAACTTAGTGATATTAGAATCTTCAACGAATGCATTGAAACTTGCCGAAAATCTCACTTTTCATGTACAGAGTAACATATCGACATTTGCTATCACTTCATTCAAGAAGCAATAAATAATTGATTACTAAAGATACGTAGGCTGCAAGAAACCTTTCCAAAATCTAGCATTTCTGTGCTTTACTTTTGTGTGGACATTTTAGTGCCGTTTTTTATAATTTTAAATGTGGTTTAAAGCCAAAACAATCTATTGATCGGCTTATTTTAGCTTATGAAAATGAAGCACTATCCAAAAGTAGGTACTGTTTATAGCTGGTTTTCTAATTTCCAGTGTAGACGCACCACTCTCAGTGACGCATTACGATCAGGTCGCCCTGCAATGTCTGTTGCTACTGCGGTACTTGAAATGATTGGTCAATATAGGCATGTCGTATGTATATTGAAAGATTTAAGTATCCTTAGGCATTAAAATAAAAACACAAAATTTTTTTTGATGATTTTGACGTACAGAAACTTTGCAGTCGTAGGATACCACACAATTTTACAGAACTCAAAAGCAAAGTTATATGTCAAGTGGGGCAAACAAATGCTCAAGAAATTCAAAAACAAAGTCTTTCAAATTTAAGTTTACCTGATTTGTCACCTAATGACTTTTTTTGTTCCCAAATATTAAAAATAAAATGCGTGGTGAGCATTTTTTATCGTCTGAAGCAGCTGTTGAAGCATTTGAAACACTAGAAGTGATTGAGCGGGATCGACATGTGACATACCAAGAAATTCAAGCATTCTTAGACTTTGACATGAAAGCAATTAACACGATTTTAAATGATCATTTAGATTAGACATACGAAAGGTTTGCAGTCGTAGGATCTCGCACAATTTGACTGAACTCAAAAATAAAATCATGTCATATGGTGCAAAAACAAATGCTTTCGAAATGCAAAAGAGGCCTTTCAAATTCACTTTATTTTTCACATAATAACTGCTTTTTGTTTCCAAATATTAAAAATAAACTACGTGGTGAGCGTTTTTTGTCGCCTGAAGTAATGGTTGAAACATTTCAAACAATAATTTTTGAGTTATCAGCTTCAAAATAGAAAATATGTTTTAATAATTGGTTTTAACTTTTGCAAAAGAATATTAATAAATGTCAAAGGCAAATAATTTGAAAAGTAATAGTCATTTTCCAAAATTTGTTTTATCATATTGTTTTCGGAAACTGGTGCAAGGTTTGTAGAACAGAAGCTAAAATGCAAATTTTACGATTTTTGAAACTTCGATGAATTCTGAAAAAGCATATTTGAAATAAGAGAATTAGGTGAGGAAGATGGCCTTAAAACCAAAAATTTTTTAAAAATCGATTTTAAAAACTTCGATTTTCATAGCAATTTTCAAGTTTAGACGCTCGGGATTGGTGAATCAATGCATTCTATTGTCGCTTCGTGTAGCTTAAACTAGTCTTAGTTTTGCGTAGCACACTTGCATTGAGATGCTTCAACAGTGCACTTTAAGCGAAAATCATGGTTTTCAATAGTAAATGTGCAGGAAAAATGGCTTAAAGCGCTCGAGCGCAGCGAGAAGTGCTTTAAGTCAATTTTTCCTTGCACAAACATCCTGCTTTTAGAATCCACGCAAATGAGTTTTACCGCTCAAAGATCCATCTTTTTCCTTAGCCCACGGGCCTAGGGGTATTTTTATAATGAGTGAACCCTTCGAGCGTTTTGGGCCATTTTGATGAAAACTACCATGGCACGAGGAGGATCCACGCAAAAAAGTAATCATCAGCGGGGTTCTTATGTATTACAGTGCACGGACGGAGCACAGAATGCATTGATTCGCCAATCACGAGCGACTTAACTTGAAAATTGCTATAAAAATCAAGCTTTTTTAAAATCGATCTTTGAAAAAACTAGTGGTTTTAAGGCATTCTTTCTCACCTGATTCTCTTATTATTTATTTAAAATATGTTCTTTCAGAATTAATCGAGGTTTCTTTTATTAATCGAGGAAAAAAAAATTTTATTTTAGCGTCTATTCTACAAACCTTTCCCCCGGAAACTTTTTTAGCAGTCCACCTATTTAATGTGAGAACAAAATATATGGTTTCAGATATTATATTGATGATGCCCAAGGCCCTTCTAAAATGGAAACATATGAGGTGACTTGATATGTTGAATCTTGATAACATTATAAAACCAATTACGTTCATTGTTATCGAGGGGAAGTGCTAGAAAACTCTGATGACGACACTGACAAGGGGACACAACAGTGAGTATGTCGCCAATCAAAATCTGAATTTTTTTGGTGATTCTAGGAGCTAAAATAATTATCACTTTCTTGATTTTTAGTCCAATGGGCTTTAGTTACTGAGTTATAAATTTTTGAAAATCTACGCTTTACCATAAGATTACATGGTTTGGATTGTTTTAACAATCTGATTTAACATTTAAAAGGTAGTTCACACTACATGATTTATCATATGACTTAGTCATAAGAAAAGTCATGGCTAAAATCATACCATCACTACAGCCAATCATAAAAGCCATAACTTCTATAATATCAAAAATCATATAGTGTGAACGTAAAAAAATCGCTCATATGAGAAGTCATGTGACAAGTCATATGATAAATCATGTAGTGTGAACTACTCTTTAAATTCTATTTAAATCTATTAATTTTATTAAAAAAAAATAAAAATCTATTTAAAATAAATCTAATTTAAAATTTTAAATAAAATCTAAATTAACAATGTAATCTTATGGTAAAACGTAGATTTTCAAAAATTCATAACTCAGTAACTAAAACCCATTGGACTAAAAATCGAGAAAGTGATAATTAGTTTAGCTCCTAGTATCACCAAAAAAATTGGGAGTTTGATTGGCGACATACTCACTGTTGTATCCCCTTGTGAGTGGCAGTGGACGTCCAGTTTAACCATAAGCACCGCTGGAAATATAGGGTAGTTCATAAGCAGTTAAACAACTTTGGAAATATACAGAGTGGTTTATAAGTAAAAAAAATGGTTGATTATGTACTTGATGTACTTGATTGTCAAAATTGCTTTATTATTCCCAGCGATCTACAAATTGTAGTACGTTTTGCTATCCTCACTATATAATACGTCAAAACATGATTCAAAATTTTCCGAAAAATTAAAGGGGAGGGGGTATGAAAATTATATGGTTGCTTGGTATCAATTATAATATGTACTAATTTAAGTATGTTTATTTAATTTTTGGGTTGTGTTTGATTTTTTGCACTGCTGTTATTTGACAATTAACAAAATGAATAACTTAATACAAAAAAAATATTGGTTTATTGTTTAAAGATATTATATTTAGTTTTAAATTAATTAAAATGTTTATCGAAAAGAAAAGACTTGTATGGTATGGCCACCTAAATCGTATGGAAGAAGAGAGATGGCCTAGAAAGGAAAAGGACTCCTGCAAGCAAAAACAGAAGAAAATGGTGTATTGGTTGCGAAAAACGACGCATGCTGTAACAAACTCGCTGAAATAATAATAATAAAATGTTTTCACATTTTAACTTGTGAAAATTATTTTATGAATTGTTTTAAATGAATTTTAATTTAATAGTAAACAATAAATTAATTTACCATTAATGATATTATTATTATAATGAATAACAACTTAATGCTAAATAATTAATCATTTAATTTAAATAGGTATAAATAATTAATTTTTACTTACCATCAACGTGTAGTTTATTTAAAATAATTTATTAGATATAGGATATTACGTAGAAGGTATAAAATAGCGTCGCAAATAAAATATTTTTAAAATTATGTATTTAGTTTAAGTGCCAGGTAATTATCAAATTTTTAGTTTACAGGAATTCTAATTCAATTCTTATAAAATAAAATTTAGAGTACCTAATTATATGCTTCAGAGCTTAAATTTGATACCAAAAAATATCAATTTTTATTGTTGAGTCCCCCTTTCCCACTTCATTCTTCATGTCACTAAAAAAATCAGTTTTTGTATTAATTAAATATTTTTTCCAAATACGAAAAAGAATTAATGCCTTCACCTTCTAATTATGGGAAAAGAATTCTAAGCATGGGAAGTTTTGCCACAGGATTTGTTTTAATCATTACCAAACCAAACTAAATATTTGGTTTACTATAGCTATTTTCGAGTCAAAAAACTGCAACTGTTGGGGACAAAAGTTTTTGTTTAATAATTTGACAAAGCAGCTGCGGCTGATCTATTTATACAGGGGGGACAAAATTTCCACAATAAATTTAAATTAACTTAGAGGTTTGCATTACTAGCTTACTGAATGAACTACTAACCTTCTGCAAAAGCAATAAAATTGTAAACTACTGAGCTTGAGTTGAAAACTGACGGGAAAATTTTTTCCTTTCCCGATTAAGTAACAAACCCTTTCTCACTTCATGACCCTGTCTAAAACTCTACATTCCCTAAAAATTTCCAAAAGCTGTCTGCAATTATTTTTATCTTTACTTTGTATGTTGTACGAATAAACCCAGCTTTAGGGAGTGCGTGATGCTAAAAATGTGATACATGCGCCACTTTATCAATAATTTTTAACATTTACACCAATATTTACAGTTCAGTTTTCAATTGTTTTTCAATAAAATTGAATCGAATCTATAGGTATAGGTAGTACCCAATTTCGTTCGTGGGTAGATTTTATGAAAACTAAAATCTTTTTTGACAATTCAAAAGTTATTTACATATTATCTAAACCTCTTCTAGAACCTCAGAAGAAAATCTTCAAGCAATGCGAGATTAACCATCATCTTTTCCAATTAGTAAAATTAAAGGACTTTGTTTCCATAATCCTTTACAAATTTGTTAATAGCCCGTGGTGACACTCACAGGCTAGGTAACTGAAGTGTTTAATTCTGGCCATTTGTAAATGGCTCATCCTATTTTCTTATGATAAAACCAAATCAATAAAACTTAATGCCGATTACAGTATGCTTGAAAACTAAGTTAACAAATTGGTAAAAACTGTTTCTAATTTTCTTTATTAAAATTTTAAAATCCTCAAGAGCAATCAAATTTATAAACATTTTTGTTACAGTTGGAACAGAAGTACGACATCCTGTCATCGTTTATGTCCATGGGGAATCCTTCGAATGGAACTCGGGAAATCCTTACGATGGGAGCGTTTTAGCTGCCTACGCGGATATTGTTGTTGTTACTTTAAATTACAGATTAGGAATATTAGGTAAGTAACTTATTACTTATTTTATTATAGGTATCATACAAATTTTTATCCAATTGGACTGTTTCTAGTTACCTATTGAGAAAAAATGTCACACAAAACTGCAACTGTAAAATTGTTTCAAAGAAATTTTTCGTTAACTGGAGGAATTAAAATTAGTTTAATATTATCACTTAAAATGAACATTGAAAATTACTTATGCTAATGCGAACAATTTGAAATTTCAACAAAAAATTTAAGCGTTACGTTATTAAAGCTCAAATTGTTTTTAAAACGGCTCTAAGTTTATAATGGTTTTAAAATTATTTATGAATTTTTTCTTGCGGCAATTTGAATTGCCTATAAATTTTCTGGGTTTTCCAATAAAATTATTGATACCTTTCATTTACAATAAAAATATTATTAGAGGGCTGAATACTAATGCAATTTTTGTGACATAGTTAATGCTATCCACTTCGTCTTGATATATCTCGTATAATATTATGATCTTCTTAATGGAAGCCATACATATCTTACATTTAAATGTTGGAATAAAATAAACAATTTTATTAATGACTTTTTTCGTTATAGGTTTTTTAAATGCAAATCCTGCTCCACATTTAAAAGCGCGTGTGGCAAATTATGGTTTGATGGATCAAATAGCAGCACTTCATTGGATTCAACAAAATATAGCACTTTTCGGAGGGGATCCGACTAACGTGACTTTAGCTGGACACGGTTCTGGTGCAGCATGTATAAACTTTTTAATGATTTCGCCCACGGTGGTTCCTGGGTTATTTCATCGTTCCATTTTATTCTCAGGGTCGGCGTTATCGTCCTGGGCTCTCGTGGAGGACCCGGTAAATTACGCCGTGAAATTAGCGAAAGAAGTTAATTGTACAATTCCCGAAGACGTGTCGAAGGATCACGAAGTAATAGTGGATTGTTTAAGGGAAACTCCGTTGGATGACCTTCTCTCGGCTGATGTACTGCCTCCTTCGTATTTAAGTGCATTTGGACCTAGTGTAGACGGTGTAGTTATCAAAACAGATTTTGCTAAAGAACTTTTAACTTATTTTAAACCCTCGGATTTACAAAGTTTTGTAGGGAGTGCGGTGAATGCGAATATGAAACGAAGCGAAGCTACTTTAACGCCGCGAGGTAGCAATCCGTACGACCTTCTTTTTGGGGTGGTTACAAGTGAAGCATTGTGGCGATTTTCTGCGACGGACATACAAGCTGGTTTTGAAGGTGAAAGACGCGATAAAATTATAAGAACGTACATTCGTAACGCATATACTTATCATCTTAGTGAAATATTTTTTACGGTAGTGAACGAATATACGGACTGGGAGAGAACTGTGCAGCATCCAATTAATACGAGAGATGCTGCAGTTGCAGCGCTCAGTGATGCTCAGTTTGTCGCGCCTCTTGTGCAAACGGGGGATTTACTCAGTGCAAAACCACAACAATCGACACCCGAAAGTGCGCCACCTAAAACTTTTTTCTACGTTTTCGACTATCAAACTAAGGATGGCGATTATCCTCAAGTAAGAAAATTATTTTTATTAAATTTAAAGCGATGTAGTATAAAAAACTTTTGATTAAATTAAATGCACTTTTATTGGCGTAGACTGTATCGTATTTTAAAGAGGCTTGGAAACACGAACATAACAAAATTATTCAATTTTCTTTTAGTAGTCCTCATTTCGTTAAAATTTGTTGCTCTGTAGTACATACCCAAAATATACTTTGATAAAATTGAGAGTTTGGTAGCAGAACAGAATAAAAATTAAATTTTTTAAAAGAAATTTTTTGAGCGTGTAAATAATAATTGACGACATCCACTAAGAAATTTAAAATAAATTGTACAATTGATTTTACAATCTGTAATTCTATAGGTTTAATATTTTATGTAACTTTCAGATTTAACAAAATCGGTTCAATGGGCCACTGAACTCGTAAAAATGTCAGTTCTTCCGAGAATTATACGCTTCAGTGCATAATCAAAGGAAATTGTATTTTGGATCAAAAAATATTTTATCTGCTTTCATTCTTTATATTAAAGTATCGATTTACGACAGATATATCCTGCAAGCAAAGATTAAGAATATCGGGCTCGTGTAACGCGACACATGTAAATTTAGACCAAATTTTCAGTCATTTTAGAATCTCTTTTGAGCGATAAATAAGTTCCAAGATTAAACAATATCCATTGGTTTATCTTTGCAATTTTAATTTTAATGATTTATTTTTATTCAAACAACATCGTGTTTGAAAATTTCTCCATTACTTTGAAAATCACACCATTTGCTTAAAGAGCCTTTATGTTACAAACATGTTCACGCTCATGAGCATCTACTGCGAATAACGTATTACTCAAAAGCTACCTTAGAAAACGTTTCCAATTTGCCAACCCATTTTCATTAAATATCTGAAAAGGTGTTGCAGTCATGCATAGTTGATTCAATTTTATTACCTACATGCACGCGGAAATTAAAGAAAATCGATGAGTTGTGTCAGCCATTGAGGCAGTGAAAATGCATCTCCTTAGTTCACGTCGTGTAAAAGCTTCTTTATTAATTTTGTAAAGCTCAGTTGATTTATACATAAAGTTTCAGTATTTATAAATTACTCTCATGAAATGGCTAAGGAAGCTTATATGTATATTTATTACTTTTGGAATAACTAATAATAAATAATTCCTTTGAATGTCCAATTCTTTCAAAACAAAGTTATCTTTTTACAGCTCTTGGTTTGAAACCCTTGTTTGTTCTTGACATGTATCACTTTCTTTTTTAAATATTAAATTTTCAAATATCCTATTAACATTACGTTTTCTAAGTGGGATCTGATATTTTTCCTTATAAGAGTGACACACTCTTGAGAGTAGCTACTTCAGAAATATATGCTGGTGTGAAAAGCTGTAATTTATTATTTATCCGATTAAATTGGATATAATCCGAGTTTAATTTTTCTATATAAAGAAAAAAGATATTACATAGCTGATTAACCAATGCAATTTAATGGATATCAATAAAAATAGTACCAAAATGCCACTCCTCATGCACACACCACGAATACAAATTGGGAATAAACACCAAGCTGTTTTACCAGAATATCAAGAAAACCGCAGTGATCTTGAATTGTCAGCCGAAAAAGCAACTTTAATTTGGAAACCTGACATAAACATCCCCGATATGAAATTCAAAACGTACTTAAGGTTATCTAAAAGACATGGTTTAACTGATGAAGCAGCACTTGGAATACTTTTTTGGCATAAGCATGACGTGGACAAGGCGACCGATGACTTATCAAATTTTGCGCCTCCTTCTAGCTTAGGCTCCAAATCCAGAGTATTTGATAGAGAATTTTATATGTAGAAAGTTACAAGGTTAATTTCAACAAGAATGCGCAAGGGGGGGTCATACTTACAAAATAATATTTGTTTTGTATCAAAATTTTTGTTTTTTTATCTACCACATACTAAAAATTAAATAAATTCATTTAATTGAAAGGAAAAGTTTTAAATTCTGAAAGAGAGATTTGTACCAATCGGAATGACAGATTGGAAAAAAAAGATTTTTTATAATATCAGAAAATATAAGGATAGATTAACAATAATTTTCATGGTGAGTAAAACTGAATTCTTATTAATACATTAGATTGATTATGTGAATATAAAGTTTGCGAGCTGAATTCAGTTTATCACTTTTCAGTTGGATAAGAAAGGAATATAAATCCGAAAACGCAAGTCGTACAACAGTTGAAGTAAAACAATACTTTGTATTCCAATATATTTAAATTAATAATGGAATAAATGAGAAGCAAAGTTTACTAAACAAAACTGGAAATAAACGAAGATGAATAGTAAACTTTTGAAATTTAGTAAATAGCAGTGATGAATTTAATGATACTAGACCAAAAGTAATAAAATAACATTATAAATTATGTACCTACTACCGCATAAATTCGTTACATCGTAAAAAATAAAACTGAATTAGCGATAATTACTTTAGTTAATTTTCTATTTTCGGTTGGGTTGTAGAAAACCATTACTATTAGCTAATAGTTCCTACCTTATTCATCCTGGTAGTGGAAAAACATGCAAGCTAAATTCAGTGTTTCCAGAAATTTGGAGAAATGGAGAGAAAGCTCAATAGCGGTAGAATCTCTTTAGAATTTCTTTGATCTCGCACTACTGTGGTATGTTTTTCAACAAAAATAAATTTAAAACAAAAAAATTACTTCAATTCAGGTAATTTTATTTTGTCACAATCACGAAAATATCTTTTCGTTTTAATTTAATTTCAAATATTTCATTTCTCACCTTTTATATCTCAATGCAATTTTACAATGTGTACCTTCATATTAAACTTATGTAACTTTTCCTATCAAGTTTATGTCGCATGCTTTTCAATTTCACTTTTCTAAACTTGAAAACTGTTGACTTTTTCAAAGACATTTTGAACGTTAATTTAAAGTGACTATGTTAAATTCGGTAAGCAATCGAATAAAACGTAACAAATATTTTTGCTTAGAAGATCACATCAAATAAGTATTTAAAATTTTGATGGTGCAGGTTGTAGAGGAAAACTTGGTAGAAGTAAATACATAAACAAAGTAATCCAGAAAAAGAAAAGAAAAATTGTGAATTGGATTATTAGGAACCTCTGCACAGTTGGTCTTGTGATTAGTTTACCAATGTTTAAAATTCACATCAAACTTAAAAACCACCGTACAGTTCTGGATCTTACCTACCGACCTTAAATCTGATTTATCTTAAAATAGTACATAATAATATGCAGTCGACTGAAATCAAGTTTCTACAAATCAAATTGGAAACTCAGGTACAATTTCCATTCGTTATTTTTAAAGTTAACTTGTGCAATACCGAGATAGTTAATTGGATCAATGTAACTAAAACTTTTTACTTTTTATTCATATTCTGAGATTATCACTGAAATAAAAAATTTAATCTAACTTTTTTTAATTATATCTTTAATTTGCTAAAAACTATAGAGAAAATCTTTCTGTGGTTTCTTCAATAAAATAACTTTTATTGATTCCTAAACCTCAAAGTCTCATTAAAAAGCAATACTTAAGTTTCATTTTCTAAAGTTTCAATTTAATTTGAGGGTATTCAAATTCAATACTTTCATATGCCAAAAAATCAATTTACTCAATATTCTATACATCACATGTTTAAGCCACAAAGAAATGATCTTATTTGACAGGCGGATAAAATCTGTTGATCCGAAAAAATATATCCTTTTGTAAGCGTGCTTAGGTTTCCAACTGCGTCCGTTGTTTGTGAACACATCGCAAAGTGGCAACATCTGCAAACTTCGTGCCAGATGAGCTTATGAGACTTTGATGCACAGCTTTAAAGCGACATCTTGTACAGAGCTCAATTAAAAAGTTTGTGGGTTTCTTTTGATTTAGGCGATAACTTTTTAATGTGTCACCGTTTAAGCACTTATTTTCATTCTGACGTGGTTATTTTTTTGATTTGTGAAAGTTTGATTTGCTAATTCTATGAAAAGTTTAATTTTCATCATCATCATCTTACTTTTGCGTAGTAGGAATCTAATAGCATTCCGGATCGAAATAGTTTTACGTACAAATCATTACCATAATGTAACTGCCTAGTGTCTATCAACCTTTACACTACATAAATATCGTTCAAGAACAAATTTATTTAAAAACATGGCTATAGTACAAATCACGAATAGCGAATGCTGCTAGTAAATTGTATTTGAAACAGAATTTTATTTCGCACCCAGATTTATACCAACACTTAGAAAACTCATTTTGTATGTATATCCGCGATTGTTTTATATTACAATATTAATTTGAAACTAAAATTATTTTTGTTGGTTTTAATCGATTTTCTGATTGGGCCTCTAGGGGTTAATAATTTTTAATTTTCATAATGCGGATGTATCCGCTTTTAGAGGTTTGAAACTCAATAAGTTGGAAAGCTTTAACAGCTAAGCAAAACTAAATCAACTTTTCAATTAAGTACTACATACCGCACAAAAAATTTATTTACAATTGTTTATTTGTTAATTCAGTTTCAGGGTAAACGCGGTTTATAGCAAATCAAGTCAAATTAATTATTCCAAATCGGAAGTAAGCAGTTTCTCATGAATAACAAAAGAAAAGTTTACAAAAAAGTATGCTATGCTGTAAAGTTCATTGTTTCAACAGAAACTTTGAGAATTCTGTGGTACGACTTTAAAATAGTTAGTTTTTCGTACAAGTGCATTCTAACTTTCAAGTCAAATATTTGGTTATAATTTAATTAAATGAAATTTTGATAGTACAGGTTGTCGATGAGGTTTGAAATTTTTTATTTAAAATTTTGTTGTTCCTCATTAAATTTTATGTACCGTATTCTCCTTTACGGAATAAGCAAATTACACCCTCAATGACAATTAAACAAATGTTAACAAACATTTAATACTTAAATTAGAAATTTTTGCTAGAGGTATTTAAATGGTTTTACAATATTTAATCAAAACTGTCAATTGTTACCCTCTTAAGAAATTAGAAATTTTTCATTATTTTGGTTGTGATTTAAGAAGCGGAGAAGAAGCGGAGGGACCAATTTGTATGGAGCTGGATAATAATCGATGATAATAGTCGAATAGTCTAGCATCGTTTCTCAACCTGGAATTTACCAAATCTGAGTCATTAAACTCTAAGCAGGTCGCAAAAAACTCCAGGATGGGGTCCTGAAAAATCCTAAACCATTTAATTTGCTTTTTAAATGTTAAGAGGTAAAAAAGACATTATTACTGTTTGAGGTCAAAATCTTTCTGCTTTTTCTTTAGCTTTTTAGGGTGTAGCTGTACAAAAATGATTGTAAAAAAAATTTATCTTTGTGAATACATATTTAAAAAATTTTTTTCTGCTTCCAGTTTTGCTTTCTTTTCCGTTTCGGCCAACAATTTCCCTTCGTTTTTCATTTATTTAGCCTGTATATTTCAACGTACTTTTCGCAAAAGTGAACATCAAGAAAATTTTGCTTCGCTCCGCTTCATAAGCAAACGAATGTTATGTAAGTAACAAAAATAAAATTGGTGACTTCTTCTATGCCCTGTATTATCATTGCTTCATTTAAGACATATTAAATTATCGAAATCTTTTTCATATTTGGTACAGTTAATTATAAATTTAAATAATCGGTTATGATTGTGATACGATGTTCAGTTCTTTGACATGACTGTCCCTATGTATACATGCACAGCAGTCGCTTTGCTGCGTTGTAAAAGCCCAATATCAATCTGGACGTTATAAGGAAGGCAGGGGTAAACAACCGCATAAATACCCTAGGGGACTTGTCAAAGAGCATCGCATGGCTGAAATAGCCTGAAATAGCTGAAATAGCCATGTGATCACTACACGTCTCACAAAACGGTGAGGCTGAGAAGGATCTACATATAAACTGAAAGAACCATAGTAAAATTTTCTAATAACCAATCCAAACACTAACTTTCAAATGAGAAAAAACTGAATAAAAAAAATTTAGCAGATAAATGTCTCAATTATTTACAATAAATTGTTACTAAAATATTATTAAGTTAAAAAAAAGTACTAGGACAGCAGCTGTAGATATCGTAAAAAAATTCAGGTTGGTAAAGCGTTGTCGATCTATTTTTCAGATATTGTCGTACGAAACTTTAGAATAACGATGTAGAGCATAAGGATAAGTGCGTTCTCTTTTGTTATTTATTTTATTTAAAAAATATACAAAAGGTTTATCTGAATAAATTTAGAAAATCAATAAGAATATTTTATGTTTAATAAGTTGAAAAGCAGAATTTCTCTTCACGTATTTCATTTAAATAATTTTTAGGGTAAAGTGGATGTGAGGCAAAGTGGTCTATTTTTAATGAAAAAAAAATAAAAATTCTAAAAATAATAACCTAGCTAATGGCAGAATTTTATTTTTTAAATTACACAGGGACAGAATAGATAAAAGCAATTTTTTTTTTGTTATGTGGGTAGGTACCCATTATAATTTTTTCTTGGTTGATTATATTATTTACTATCACGCGACATTGTATGTAGGAACATAGTTTTATTACGTTTTCTTCTATGTAAATAATTATTATAACAAAAAAATTATACCTATAAATAATTCATACGAAATATTATAAAAAGGGAAATTTTAATTTTTTTAGATATTATAGAGATGCGGTTTGCGGGGAGTTTATGTGCGCATGACAAAAATATAAGCACTACAAAAATCGAATTAAATCGTAAAAGATTACCCCAAAATTAATTCGGTAACGGTTTTATTTTTCAATTTTTCATTTTTCTTAAATATATTATGCATTTAAAATTCTACAATCTCAGACAAAAGCAGTTAAAATTTGAAATTTACAAATATGTCTTTAGGGTATACTAAACTACTTTATGAATGTCACAAATTATACCCTGAATCGCAAAATTGCATACAGAACGGCATTTCTCTTTTATAAACGAAATTGCAAATATTGTAACTTTTTGTAAAAGAAGCTTTTGACAGTTTACCCTGAAAATCGGTTTTATAAAATAAAATGTTTTATATTTCGGTCACTTTATTTATCAAAATAAATTGTTAATTATTCTAGAAATATCAGTAAAATATTGAAATAATTATGAATCATTCATCGATGGTTGTATTGTATTTTACTGCGACAAGTTTTGATCTTTTATTCTTAACTCTTCAAATTATGTTTTCAGAAATTCAATTTTGCTAGCAAAACATAGAGTGCTCTTGAGAGGTTTTTTTTCACTTCATTGGGTGTCAGTTGTATATGTTCCAAATATTGTAGTAAGTCGAGCCAAAGCGCTACAGCTGCAGATAATGTGTTGAGCAGCCGATTCAATCGAAAATTTAATTCAATAACAACCTCAAACGGTGTCTCAAAGTCAAAAGTTCTTGGAATGATGTCCAAAGATTTTTCAAAAAAGATCTGAATGCAAGAAGTTCTGCCTTGTATCATGGTTTGAACTTTTTTATTATTGTAATTTTTATTGTGGCTTATGGGAACTTTCTCTTCACCCATAAATGAAAAGGTGGCAGGTCTAAGAATGCCTTCAAAACAGCATTTGAGGTTGTACGCACAGCCTGTGTTGTACTCAAACACTAGCCTTTGAAATTTCTGCATTTTGCTTTGTGTTGTAATTTCATTGGTTTATGTTTACCATGCGAGCGATGCGGATGTGACAATGGGTCTTATTATTGACGTATATGACCAATAAATCATTTTTGGCCTTAGCCCCCCCAGGTCCTTTTTAGAATCTTTTCAAGTTTATACAGTTTCCTCCAGATACTTTACCTCCTCGGAAAAAGATATTAATAAACTTTGAAGCTGTAGAACTTTTAGTTCTATCTTTCTACGCGTAGGAATGGAACTATACAACCAGCAAAGGTTGTAATTAACTTATCAATAAATATAGCTTTTCAAGTGTAAAACTCTCCGCGAACCGCATCTTAATAATATTTATTGTAGTTTTTCAAAACTTTATGGTTAAAACTTTTTAACTACCCCCGGTATATATTATATTAGCAAAACTTGATACATTCTTGCAATATCCATTATAAAACACTTTTTCCATATTTTTCGTAAATTGAAAGCTTTAATGTAACGCGCGAGCTTTACTCACACTCAATTTAATACATTTTAGAATAAATTTTCCAATTATACGAAAACCAAGATTGATTTAGAGTAAGTTTGGAAGTGCAGCGTTTTAACTTTAACATTCAATTGCTACATATGCAAAATAAAATTGAGTTTAATAAATTAGATTGATTTGAAATACCAATGTTGCACCGAAGTAGTTTGCATTTAAATGAAGCCATATTACAAACGCGGAGTTTTAAAACGAATAAGTGTCTGAAACCTAATGGAATTTAAATTAAATTTCCATTTTGCTGCATTTATTATGAATTGGAAATTAGCCGTAAAACTACAAAAGCAATTATTATTTAAACGGCATTATTGTTATTATTTGAAAAATTACAGAAGCTTTTTGACATTTTCACTTCCACTATTGAGTTTATTTTCGTTAACAATGTTTAATAACGTAATGGTGGAAGTTTATTTGAAGCAAAACCTTGAATAATTTTTCTATTACTTTTCTTCATGTTACTACCGATCAACCTCAACAAACACCCACGGCGACATTTGCTACTACTATGTCAGGTTGAAATATGAAAAATTCTTGTATTCGTACATAATGGCAATTTCTATGTCGATATAGAAATTTATGCAAACTTTATTACAATTTTGTACTAGTAATACATGTCAAATTTTTTTATTTACGTACCCTGCTACATATTGCATGTTTTGGTTAAAGTATTTTAAATTTGAAGTGATACAAAAAATTTTAATAAAAATATTAATCGTTTCACTTAATAAACATTACATTGTAAAATTACTTACATGAAGCTCTGTTAAAGTTAGTAAAAAATTATCTATGTACTAAAATTATCATTCAAGCATTTAAAAAAAAAGAATATCCACCATAGAAGTCTTAGAGCCACAATTATTTTGTAATCTTAATCAAAACCGACTCTATAATAATTTGGTTCTTTAGTAACTTTATTATTAAATTAAATTTGATAATATAAATTATAACAATCTTGCTCGATATATAAATGTCATCAACAGCTAAAGCGAAAATAAAGGCCATTCTCTTCAATGACATAATTATTTATTACCGACACGTACCAAGGGTTTATTAAATGAGATCGATTACATGCGAATACAATTTAATTAATTTTATTGTAAATTTCACTATTTTTGAAGTTGCAACTTTCGGAAGCCTGGTATTTTTTACTGTGCGCTTCAGATTACGTAATTGTAACTAGATAACATAATTTTAATTAATGTCTGAGAATTATTGAGACGTATTGTTTGTTTAACGATTATGTTATATGATAGATGGCGTAATTAGACGACCATCTTTGTAGGCGCACATAACCAAACATAGATTTAGAGGCATTTACCTTAAAGCTCTCGTCGTAATTAAACACGACTTAGGCAGGTACAGCAAATCTATAATTAATTAATACGTAACATAAATTACTAATTAGTTTATGGTAAAAACGAGATACCTGAATTTTACAACAAAGAGAATTACATAATCTACCTTTTACCTTCGGCGCTTTTAAACTGTAAACAAGTCAAAGAAATAAGACGGTAGTTTCTAGTTGACCTAAAAATGCGAGGAACCGCGTAAAACTTGAGGATATTACCTACACTATATTTTATTATTTTTTCAGAGAATGGGCACGGTTCACGGAGAAGAACTGCCATACGTTTTTGGGGCACCGTTGGTTGACGGATTTAACCACTTTCCGAAGAACTACACAAAATCGGAGCTGGCTTTGGCGGAAGCGGTGATTATCTACATAGCAAATTTTGCAAGGACGGGGTGAGTATTTTCGCGAGGAATTCAATATAGGTGACAATGTGTTTAATAGAATATAACATCTAAAGTTTTAGCGGAATAATCCCTTACAACACTTCCGGTATCGAAACTTCTTGGTCAACTTCAAACTTGATTGGGTTCACGAACGCTTTTAGTAATTAGAACGGATCGTTAGCTGTAAAGTTGCGGATATTAGAGGAAGTTTATAATAGTAAATTGTTGAATGAATAGCATATTGCAAGATCTTCCATGATTAAAACGTAGGCCTTTTTCTTTATTGATTAATATAACTTAGAAAGTTTAATCTTTACGAGACTTAAAGTTTCCAGCAGTAGTCGCAAATTAATTTATCGATTTAATTTTCTTTTATTGATTTTTTTACTCGAGTTTTCAAATTTGTAAGTAATTTAATTCAATTGTCGAGAAAATTATGGCATAACTTTTAGATGCTTTCGTTCACTTCAGAAGCAATCATTTTAATTTTAAATCAATATTTGAGTTTCTTTCAGACAAAGTTTTTCCTTATTATGATAGCGTTGGTAAGATCTGAAAAATATTTTACTATTTATATACTTACTGAAAGATTTTCAATTTTTATATTTTTAAAATTTAATTAATCCTTCCAGATAGGTACATATTTTTCTTGCATATTTGCATAACTATTAAAAATAATTAAATTGGAACAGTTTCTGCACATATTTGTCATTCAAGTTAAAACCCTAAACCAATTCAAATATTATACTTTACTGTTAGTTGTATGATATACTAAATTTATAATCACTGCTGGATATTCCTTGTTGTTGTCGTCTAAAGCAATAGTCTAGTGCAGTGCTTATCAAACTATGTTCGGATAGGGAGAACGTTTGAGGAGTACTGAGTATTATAGCAATTTTATACTACAAAATTTGATAGAACTGTTGAATTTAAGCTTGCAATATATCGGGTGTAATATTATAACGTATTGAATTTAAAAACAATTTAACAGCCAATGTTACCTTGCAAATTAAACTAATTTTTAAATTAGTAATCAGTCGATAGCGATCTTAAGTTTGAAAACTAAAATGTTGATCATCTAAAATCGACTATGTAAATCTACCATTTTCATATACTCCAACCGACTTGTGAATATAGAACCTTATTGAAAGTTATTGTCCAAACATAAGCACATTTGTGTGAACTACAGGTTCAAGGTAGCTACTTTGGGCAAGAAAATACAAATTTTACGATTGAAATCTCGATGAATTCTGAAAGAGTATATTTTAAATAAGAGAATAAGCGGAGGTACAATGCCCTAAGTGCACCTGTTTTTTCAAAAATCGAATTTAAAAACTTCGATTTTTGCAGTAAATTTTAAAGCAAAGTCGCTCGGGATTGGTTAATTCTGTCGGTACGTGCACCCAGATATAGTCTTAGCTTTGCGCAGAGTGGGAGCGTCACTTGCATTGCGATGCAGTAACAGAGCACTTCGAACGAAAATCATGGTTTTCAACCCTAAATGTGCTGGTAAAATGGCTTAAAGCGCCCGAGCGCAGCGAGAGGTGCTTTAAGTCGATTTTTCCTTGCACAACCACCTTTCCGAATAGTACATGTGCTAGAAAAATGGCTTAAAGCGCCTGAGCGCAGCGAGAGGTGCTTTAAGTCGATTTTTCTTCGCACAGCTACTCTGCGTTACAAATCCACTCTCACGAGTTTCACCTCTCAAAGATTCACCTTTTCCTTGACCTACGGGCCTCGGGATATTTTTAAATTAGTTGTCAGTTGCCGGACCTACGGGCAAAAGTAACTACCGTTCGTTAAATTTAAGTAACCCTTTTCTGTAGTGTATTTTAAATAATTTTAAATTTTTAAATTAAATAAAAAAGGAGAACGCACTCCTACCATACCGCAAGAGTTACTGTCTTATTGTAGAAGTGCGACACTCTTATGTATAGCAGTGCACGGACCTCCCACGAACGAACTTGTTTAACCAATCACGAGCGTTTAAACTTCGAAAATCAAGCTTTTTTAAATTCGATTTTTGAAAAAACAGGTGCACTTAGGGCATTGTACCTCCGCTTATTCTCTTATTTAAAATATACTCTTTCAGAATTCATCGAGGTTTCAATCGTAAAATTTGTATTTTGTCGCCCAAAGTAGCTACCTTTCCCCTGAACTACATAATAAAAACTGCAACAAGAAACACTGCAACTATGTACCTACTCAAAACGATTTTCCATTACGATGTAATTTTCATCAAACTCACATTTATTGTTGAAAAACATAAAATAAAAACAAAGCAATTGCGAAATAGGAATTTTGCAATTATTACTCTTTAGAATATATTAAACTATATTAAAAAAAACCTAACGAGAATTTAATTTTGTATAAATCGTTTTTCCTTTGTTTTTCATTTTACATTGTAAAAATAAATATTTTACGCTAATTTAAAATACGAAAATTCACCAACTAAAACCGATATTTTTATTAACCAATTATATTCTGTACCTTTGATCTAAGACATCTGTGTAGTAAAATTTAAGCTTTACGATTAAGCTTCATTGTATTTGAAGTTCAATTTTATTTTATCCATAGTCTGCTTGTATCGAAATATAGAATCAAACATTAAATATTAAATTTCAATTTTCGTTTCAGAATTTTAATGGTGGATTTAAAATAAAAATTTTTTTATTAAAACGAGCATAACCTGCAAGAAGTTAAAAGCTTCTAAGTAAACTAATGATATATTTTGTTAAGGATTTACCATCGAAGAGAAAAATTTTAAACCTGAAAAACATGAAAGGCAGACTTTATAAGATTAACAAAATTTATTTTTTGATTGTTAATAATTCGAACTTATGATTGTAGAATTAAGTGACGCTGTAAATTAACTTACATTTCATCTTAACGTAGAAATTTTGAGAAATTGCCAAATAAGGCGGAGAACGCTAAACTTGGCAGAACTTCCAATTTACTCTGCCATTGTTCATTTACACGGTTCACAAAATCGAGATTCATAGGAATTTGAATAAATTTACTTTATGCTAATTTCATCTGTGTTCAATCCTATACACACATGCTTTTAAAGTTGAAATGGAAACCGCAGGTAAAGAATAATTCAGAAGGGGTGAAAAGGTTGAAGAAGCGAGAAACTCAATGCTGAAACTATTTAGATATTTATATAAGGTTCTGTTTGGATAGCTTTTTTATAGGCACACCAAAAATTGTACATCATTACTTGTGAGTCAACCATTACAGGACTATAAAGTTCAAAAATACCAACTGATGAAACAAATTAAATATTAAAATTATTCACAAAAATCCACCAAGTCGTCTTAAATAATATACATAATTACAAACATTTATCCTAGAATTACTCTCTCTTTGTTTTTAATCATTTCAGAAATGCGTAAAACCGAAAGCAGCTACAACAAATTAACTTTAATTAAAAACTAAAATTAAACAAAAACTAGGATTAAGCTGAAACTTAAAATTCGATTAAAGTTAAAAAGTGAAGCTTAAAATTTAATTATAAGTGGAATTTATGACAGAACCGATGATAAAGGAGTAAATAAAAATGAAGCATGACAATGTCAACCGGTATAATTTTAATTTTGTTAAAATTCTTAATCATCTTGAAGTACCTACTACCTACTAAGGCTTTTTTGATAAATATCCAGAGAGAAAAAGTGAGGTTTTTTTTGAAAATCCAATAACGCTTGAATGAACGACTCTGCCCGTGTAGTACAAACAAAATTATATTATTAAATTTATTAAAGCAGGCACTTTAATGTACATCTACATGTATGTTAATATGAAATTGCTAACTTTCCATATTAAATTGGCTCAGTTATTAATATTTCACTTAATAAACTGAAAGCGGATAAATTATTTAAATTAAGAAATAATAAAATTCATTAATATTGTTAGCATATTATTAAACCCTCTTTTACTATTATTATACTACCTAATATAATTAAATTAATTAAAACTTAGTGAATTGAATTAGAATCTTAAACTAATTAATCTCCTTGCTATTACAATGTGTGAATGTGCGTGCGCTTTGCTATAATTCTAGAATTGGATAAAATTAATTTATTTCCATTGCTCGATAATGGATTAACTACAAATTCTCAAATAAGAATTTTTGCAAATATTTACTGCAAAAATAAATGTGAACTTAAGCAAAACAAAATAAATAAAATTACGAGATTAAGCTTAATACGTGCGGATGGTTCATTGAAAAGCATTAGTTAATCAAAAAAATCAAAACAAACTTTATTAAAGGATTCAAAAATGATATATTTGGTTTATTACGCCTAAATAAATTTAATCCTATTCAAGAAAATGAATAAATTTAATTTCTACAGCCTGCAGAAACGGAATTTTCGCCATACCATAATATGAAAGTATTTATGAAACATCACTTCTATTTACTTTAATAAACTAACGGAATATTATGTGTTATATTGATTATAATTATTCAAGAAGGTTAATTAAATATTTCCCTTTAATTAAACAATTACCTAGATTGCAAATAATATTTATTACATTCGTGTTACATGAAGAAATTTGAATCAAAACTAATTAGTTTGCGGTCGAGTGCGGTAAAAATTAAATTCACAACAATGTAAAATTTAAAAATTATAAATAAGCTTTTAGCTGTGGTTATAGCTGTCGTCAAATATTAAATTACATTGTAATTAATTTACATGATAATTTTTAACCTTTATATTACTATAACAGTTTATAAGTACTAATTAACCAAGTACTAATGTATAAAAAAAATAAACTACATTTCTGCCAAGAAAAATATATAAATCTATGCAGATATGCTATGTAGACGAATAAATCACAAGAAATTTTACTATCAGACTGCAGACAAGGTTTAGTTCTTAAAATAAGAAAAGCATTTTAGAAATGTAAAAAATTTACAAACATTGAAAAGGTCATTATTTTAACCAAATCCTAATTATTTAGAAGCTTTTGTCGCTTCTTGTACCAATTTTAAATAGAGTATAAATGGAGATCCCCATTTTTCTTTTAAATAGATCTGAATACCTAAATTTAAAAATGGAACCTATAGTAGGCCATTGGAAAAGCTTTGAATAATATAGGAAAATTTAATGTTTGTAAGTAAACTAAGAATTTTTTGGATGTATTTTATATTGGTCTAATGCTAACAATATGTGAAAATTGCTCTAATTTAGGCTACTTACCCCACTGATCTACAATGTTATGGTAGATAGACCAGTTAAAGGATTACACCCCCGTCCAGTACTAAAGCTGTGGGTTCTTCTATTGTGACTCAGGAAAACTTTTGGGTACCAACTAATAAATAAAGATTTTAGGTTTCAGTCTTCTAAATTAAACGCAAAAGTAAAGGAAGAGTTGGTCTTAATTTAAAAACAAAGTTCAGATCACACGTGAAGTTGAAAATGTTTGATTCTAAAACTTCAGTGTAGGAAACACACAAAACCACACAACAAATCAAGTAAAATCCAGGATAACTTAAAGACAAGGATATCTTGGGGCAATAAATTCAAAATAAATTAAAAAATACATATGAGTTGCCATTTGAAAGCATCTCGCAAAATGTTATATTTGCGCATTTGAGAAACTTCCCAACGCACACATAAAACATTGGTAAAATTAACTGAAAATACGAAGGTTAATTGACAAATCATGTAAAAATGGATGAGGGAGGATCACTAGTACAAAGTGCATTATTTATTTGGATATTACAATAGTTCAAGAATTCATGTTGGTGAATTAATTAGTAATTGGTTTGACAGTCAACAAAAACCAAACGATCTCTGTTTATTTTATTAAAATAGAAAAAAGTAAATTTCTACTATGGCGAGCTTTCTTCATCACTTAGTGGTTTACTAACTTTTGTTAGGGAAAAATGGGCTCAAGTCGCCCAAATGAGGTGACCACATCAGAAATAGTGGAGAAAATCCATGAGATCGTCTTGGAGGATCGTCAAGTAAAGTTACGTGAGATAGGGAAATAGTGCCAGCATTTTATTTGAATAAGTTTTTAACATTTTGGATGATCATTTGCTAATTAAAAAGCTTTCAGCAAGATGGGTGCCGCTCTTTTTAACAATCGACCAAAAGCGCAACCGTGTGAAAGTTTCCAAAGACAACTTACAATTATTTCAACGAAGTCTCGATGAATTCTTACCTAGATTTATTACTGTGATTAAAACATGGATTTAATGTTATAGATAAAACAGCAATCAAATCTGGCTGCAGTGTGCCAAAAAAAGCGAAGAGAATTCCTTCAGTTGGTAAGGTGATGGGCTATGGTTTTCTGGGATTTGCGTGGAATAATTTTTATCGAATTTCTTGAAACGGGAAAAAACAATAAATGCTTAGGCATTTATGGCCAGGCTTTTCAGGTAATTCTCAGAATTGAAATGTTACTTACTTAAAATGGTCATTTGGGGGAAAGGTTTGTATTAGGGACCCTAAAATACAAATTTTACGATTAAAACCTCGATGTATTCTGAAAGAGTATATTTTAAATAAGAGACTTAACCAAGACCGATTGCTTTAAATGCACTTGTTTTTTCAAAAATCGAATTTAAAAAAGCTCGATTTTCACTATAAATTTGAAGGTAAATCGCTCGTGATTGGTGAATCAAGGCATTCAGTTGTCGGTACGTGTGCAGTGATGCATAATAGTGTTGCACTTTACAAATTTAACAAAAGGGTTATTACTTTTTCGCGTTGATACTCCACGCGTCACGGTGGTTTTTACAAAAATTGACCCTACGCTAGCTACGCTTCGCTCCACTACGCTTTCGAGCCATTTTTGTAAAAACTGCACTAATTTAAAAATACCCTTAGGCCCGTGGGTTAAGAAAAAATGTGGATCTCTGAGGGGTGAAACCTGTTTGCGTGGATTCTGAAAGCAGGGTAGTTATGCAAGGAAAAATTGACTTAAAGCACTTCTCGCTGCACTCGAGCGCTTTAAGCCATTTTTCCTGTATATTTACTATTGAAAACTATGATTTTCGCTTAAAATGCACTGTTAAAGCATCCCAATGCAAGTGTCGCTTCGGTTATCGCCGCTCTGCGCAAAGCTAAGACTAGTTCAACCCACACGGACCGACAATAAAATCTATTGATTCTATTATACTGTTACTTAATATTTGCTTATTCAGAATTCATGGAGGTTTCAATCGTAAAAATTGTATTTTAGGGACCCTAATACAAACCTACAACCCAGTTTTCAACTTACCGTTAAACCACCACCATACTTTCAACCTTTCAACCACAATCCGTTTAATTGAAATCTTCTGGAATATTAATCATTCATCATTCAAACTGAGTTTCAGGTGTAAAGCTAAAAATAATAGAAAATGCACATAATTACACAAGAATCAATAAATTCACCTTCGAACGGTAACATTTCAATGTAGATGTAAATTATTGAGGCAAGGTAATCTCCTAAATGCGCTAATATTAAAATAATTAATGGTTTTTCTGGCTACCGCACGTTGTTAGTGCTGTCTTAACCACTAAAGATGAAATAGTGGTGTAGAGCTATCGCTGCGGCAGAAGAATTCTTTGATGTTGGAATGGAGATCACTCGTTTTCTCAAAAAAAGTGTTGAAAAATCCTTAATAAAAATAGCAAAGATACGGTAAAATTCCGGATAAATAACCGTCGATCAGGCTTGTCTTCTTCATTGATTTCATACGAGAAAAATGAACCCAAAAGCAAATTTCCAACACAGGAGTAAAGGTCACCACACGTGGAACAATGATAACTAAACTGCTGGTATCGATCCATATAAAATAACCATTATTATGTTTGGTTTGGTTGATAAGATTAACCAAATAGGCAGTTGGCTACCACTCACTTATTTGTGGATGGTATTAAAAATTAGAACCCAAAAATAGACAAACAGAAATTGACGTGGTACTAAAAAAAAGCTACTGATCAATGCCAAACTTCTGATCTTGATGGAAAATGTATGTATAATGCTTACCCACAAACGTGAAATTAAAGTTTAAATAAAAGATGAATAGTTAAACAAAATAGTTAAACTTAAAAAAAACTGTTTTGGGACTTGAAAGCTTAAACATTACATAGAACAAAAATGATTCTCTATTTTTCATGAGAAGCAACTGAAAAATGGCATTGCCATAAAATAAATAACTATTTACTCATTTGTTTTTTAAATAATTAAGATATACTTTGCTCCTTAAAAAGTCCTTCCTTTAAAGGACGCTTTAAAGTTCAGATGATCAATCATTTTGATCAAAAGCTTGGGTCAATCGATTATATCAAGCGTGAATGATCGTTTAGAAACCTGTTTGACGCTTGAAGCAAGCATTGACGGTGATTGATAGAAAGTTTGAATGACTCAAGCAGTTGAAAAGGGCGCTTGATCGTCTAGAGCAATTTCCATCAAGCATTGCGTCAGTCAGAAACCGCGCTTTCCGAAAACTCGGAGTGGGAGTTCATTATAGCTTATTAATTGATTTATATTGCGATTATCCGGAATTGTGGAAAGTGAAGAGCAAAGATTATTTCAACAGAAATTAAAAAAAGTGCGGCGCTAGAAAAAATCGTAAGGGCATAGAAAGTGCTGAAACCTGATTTCAGTGTGAAGCAATTGAAAGCAAAAATTAATTTTCTCAGAACAAACTTCAACAGGAAGTTCAAGGCCATCGATGGTAAAATGTGTCAGGGACGTCTACAGATGACATCCTTGAACCTTTTTTTTGGTATTACAGTGACCTTTACTTTATAAAAGATTCTTTTTAATGTCAGGGCGTACTATTTCCAGTAGATATTCAAGACTTTTTTGGTCCATTCTCAAAAAGTTCTTGTAGTCCTCTGGTTCCGAATCACTTAGAAAATTGAGTTAAGGGTTCATGAGTGAAGCGGTTTCTCATTTTGTACCACTCCTTGGACCACCGTCAAATTTTTTTTGCTTTTTTTTCCGCTTGAGGGCAACCAGTATTAAGGGAAGAAAGCCCAAATCTGTATTCGAAACCATTGTTCACAGGTGTGCACTGCTCCACTTTACGACTTCCACTGATGAGAGGGTTTTGATCAAAAGACTGAAGGCCTGATTGGGGTTAATTGAAGCGAGCGTCAATCGATTGACTCAATCGTTTGATCAAGCAGATTGATCGCCTAGGGCCTTCTTAACAAATTGACGTTTGTTGTTACTTTTCTGGCTGCACAAGTACAATAATTACTAGCCATATATTTTCCAATTTCCATAATATTTAAGCAATATGTAAATATTTTTATATAATTTAGGAATGAAAAAAACAGAATTAAATTCGATTTCTCGTAAATTTAGGAAAAATCACAGCTTTTTAATTGAATTTATCGACAACATTTTTGGATTGCATTTTCATTAAACAATAAAATAAATTTCACACTGTTTGCTAATTCTCGGAGAAAAATGAATAACCATATTTGATGGAACTTCTTCGTTATTTTACTGTTTTTACAAATTTGCAGAATATTTAATTATACAATTACGAGTATAATAATATTCTTTAATTGTACCCACATTATTTTTCTTTATTTCTTTTTACTAAGGTTTCAATCTCATCTGTCCATACATGCGCGTCAAATTTATAATTTTGGAGTAAATACCCATCATACAAAGTTGGTAGCATAGATAAAAGAGCAATCCATCAGTGAATATCAAATTCGGTTCAGGGTTTCAGGATCTCGAAAAACAAACAATAGGACACACATACATTCAAACGTGCTAAACACAATAACCTTTTTTAGTAGTGGGATAAAAGCACCGCGTGCAGGTAAATTATATAACTAACAAAATAAAATAATATTAGTACAATAATATAAAAAGTGCAAAAAACATATCAGTAAAGTTTTGTTTGGCGAATTTTAAATTTAAATAGCAAATTTTGCAGGTAAATATTGTAACAAAAAATCCTGCAACAAAACATATCTAGGATTTGTAAATGTTATTTAAAACTGACCAACTACAATACAGGAATACAAATTGAACTATGCTGAGTCTCGGTTTTAATATTTTGTATACAATTTGCATGTAAATAACATTATTTAACACCAACTTATTTAAATAAATTTCATAAGGAATTATTACGTTACCATTTTATTCCCAAACATTATCTTATTATATTTCAGTAGTTATCATTTTATTTAAATTATTGCAAATTTCAGTGTAATAAAAAACAATTTACATTTACAATTTAGAGCAAATTCGAGAACATAGATCCGTTTTAAATGCACACACCGTTAAATATTCACATTCACAACGTTCTAAGGGCATTCGTGTGAACGTGCGCAGATATAATGCAGCCATCAGTTTCAGAAGCTTTTTCTTTTCAAAATTAGACTTCACTTGCTTTTTCTATTAAACATAAATATGAAAAAAAAAATTCAATCAGGTCTTTCAACGATACAATTTGATTTGTTTTCTACAAGAAATATCAAAGTCATTTGAGCTTTATAGAAAGAAAACAAGAAATAAATTTGAATATGGTATAATAATTTTTGAAACGTGCCATGCAATTACTTCAGCCTATCTGAACAACCCTTATTATGTTGCAGTTTGACCTAAGCAAAAGTGAATTTTTTTCGTTATGTAAGAAAAGATGTTTTTATCATATTTACCACATTTTTAACCAATAAAAATAATTTAACTACGGTTTCCTTTCTAAAGTGTAATCTGTCAAATAAATTACAGTTGCTTAATAACGTACAGCTTATCTTTCTAAGATGTAAAGAATTAGTGATCATTAAGGGGTGGTAAAGAATAATTAAGTCGTTATTTTCTTTGCTATCTACAGTAAAATCTCAAAAGCTTTACGACTTCAGCTTTTAGTTCTTATAATGTATCGTAGCCTACTTAAGGCTTAGAAATTTTGAAAAAAAAATAAGCTACCATTTTACCGTAAGTTCGAAAAGCTCCCTTTAAAATAGTATCTTAAATTATGATAAGTTTAATTTGATGTGGGTAATTTTTATTACTATTGAAAATAAAAGCGCCTTATTTGGAAGGGAAGTAAGAACGAAAGCGTCCATTTGTTCTGTTTATGTATTGAATAAGAAGCTTTAACTTATCTTATTAAAGAACCCATGTCTAGTAAATGGTGTTGTAAGGCGATATATTGGTGAGTAGAGTCTTCATTCTTAGAGCATCAGCCCTATGAATAGGTCGTCACCCCGTTTCGCTTACACTTGTTTTCGTCTTTATTTTCTTAATAAACGTAAAGTATGAACACATTTTCTCAACCTTGTAACGATGCAAGCTATATCTTTGTGTTTATACAACACGTCCCCAACTAAGTTTAATCTTTACGTCGGTAGATTCTTGTTCTCGGGAGTTCTGCAATTCTACCTAAGCATGGGCATTATGTTGGATTTAAAAGAGTTTTCCCTGGAACTTACTTTAATAAACAAGAATAGAAATATAGAACAATTTAAGTTTTACTAATATTTAATTTCGTTTCAGAAATCCTAACGAAAATCACAAGCAAGAACCAGTTTTGGCTGCTTCTAGGGAGAGAAATCGATTTCGTTCTATTTTATGGGATGAATACGATTCCGTTCATCAGAAGTACTTAGAAATTGGTAAGTGAAATTTAAAGTCTTTATAATTCTAAACCCAATTTTTGAATTGTATTTAATGGTTTATGGTATAGAGAATTGCTTCATAATTCCGTTAGCAAATGGTAAAAGATATAGCGATATCATACATTAAATAAGGATTTACGAGAATGAAATCTTTAGTATTTCCTTAGTATTGCTTTATCAGAATCTTTTTAGTAAGAGCCATGTAAATAAATAAGCTTTTACAACTACTTATCTCCATTTCATAGCTTGGTATTTTAAAACTTTCTTTAGAGATTTCATTAAACCAACTTCAACAGGGCAGTATTACGAGAATTTATAAGTATATCTCCAAAGTCATTATTGTAGTTGTAATTAGTTTTTTATCAGACTTAACCCTTTTTTCGGGTGTTTATTTGATGATAGTGTTATCATACTCTTATAAAAGAAAATAAACTACACATTGATTTATTTAACTTTTTGGGATTTGTGAAAATTCGAGGAAATTGTGCGTATTATTTTAAAATTTGTACTTTACATAACTTGTGGGGTTCCCATAATAGACATCAATATAATGAGATTTAATCATTTAATTCCAATCTTCAAAAGTTAAGATTAAAAAATTATAAATACTATGTTTAAAATATTTTTTTTTTTTTATTTAGATTTAGTTTTTTATAACTTCTACCCTCATTTTATTCATTTTAAAAATCAATTGAAACCTTTAGGTAGGTACGATTAGTAGGAATCTAATTTAACAATTTACAGAAATTTATTTTTTATTTTTAAAATTTACATTCGGTAAACTAGTCATGTGAAAATTTGGCACGTTCACAATTATTGCAAGAGTATGCAATACGCAAACTGCACACCAATTTTATTCAATTCAATATTTAACTTGGCAAAAGTTGTTTCAAAAGCACGGACAAATAGATCATAAAATTTTTATTGATTGTTAAAAATTTGTAATAATATAATTATTGATTACAAAACCTTGTAAAATATTATTCAGAAATTGTGAAAAAACGACGATTTTTTAATTTACATAATAAAGAGAAAAACTTATAACAGCAAATTTTCTATGTGTGCATAACTTTTTTACTTTTATTATAACATGCACGCTAGTTTCATAATTTGTTAATTAAGTTATAAAAATTTACAAGAGAAATTTATGTAAAAGAATGCATTAAATTTGTTCCATTGTGTTTATCAGAACTAAATTACGTTTTACAGCTTTTTTTCAGATTCTTTTATTATTTTGGTTTCTTTGATGTGGTTTACTGATTTTTTAATATTTTGCATATTTTTGTCTTTAAAGTAGCCAATTTTATCTATCAGTTTAGAAATTCCCTTACGATTTTAACTTAAGGATATTACTGGTCGTTTGACTTGCGGCATGGAGCCCGCGTTATAATAGGAAATGCAGCTTGAACGACTTAAGTTTACTTACGTGCAAAATACATTCAAAAATTGAATGTAGCATAATAATATTATGGCTTATTTACCAGAACAATGTCATAACTCAAAAATTGTCCGAGTTCGAATGTTTTGAATAAACATAATTATGTAATATTTTTAGTGCAATTTGTCGTTAATTAAAGATCCTTTGATTATTCCTAACTGTTTGCTTTTAACCAAACAGCATTCCCTTTTGACTTTATGTCAATATTGAAGTAAAATCCTCATTTCACTCATTCACCTCACTTTGTAAAACAAATTTTTGGTATTTTGGTTCGTAAAAACTTCTTTAAAACTTCCCAAATTTCAATACAACTCAAACGTGACATATTTTGAGTTGTGGCATTGTTTTAGTACATAAGCAGTACAGCTGAATCTGGTAGATTCCATAAAACACTTTTGTCACACATTACGCTAGAAACAGAAACAAAATACTTTTAAAAGCAGCTGCTCTGTTTTCAAGATTGACAAAATTTTTCAATGCAAAACTCTGCAGTTATCAGGAAGAACTGGATCCTATACGATAGACAAAGCTCAGTGAACAGGTATTTTGTATTCTCACTAATCAGAGCTCTATTAAAATCTACAAATGTGCATGGATGAGGAGTGATGTTCTGTTAAAACCACAAGTATTTCGTGTGTATAAATTCAAATCTTCCGCTTTTTATTTTGATTTACTCTGTATATTTCTAATATCTTCTAAATTCTAATACAGCATACGCCATGTACCGCAATTTAGCAGAATTTTCTTCGGAGGATTTGCTTACATTTTAGACCCATTATTTCGATATGATTACGTCATGTTTTGGAAAATGTCGTTGTGGTAAGTTATTTCTGTGTCAGCAGTACTAAAAAGTTACTATTCCTTCTTAGTTCCTTACTTAGGAAAGTTTCGATATTTTCTTGCTGCAATTAGTATTATACAAAGTTTTATTAAGTTTTTGACTACCTCAATATTTTAATTGCTTCATTCTCTCTTTTGACTTAAAGGTTATTAAATGATCTTAATTACGTCTCCTTTTTTCTTCTGTTACTTCAATGTCTCTGACTATTTGAACCACTATTTTTAATGTCTAGCTAGCCGGCCATCGATCTCAAGAGAGCAGAACCATTTATTTGGTTATCCGCGTTGCAAGAAAATTTCTTTTGTTACAAATAGTACAAAATTGTTATATTTTCTAAGTCTAGCTCCAAATGGTTTTCTTATATTAAAGAAAGAATCAAATACACCACAGTATAATACATAATATAAAACTTCAAAATATCGAGTTATTATTAAATTAAAAATTGATTAAAAGATTTATTTAGCTTTCAAACGATTATTTCGTTCGTCATCAGAATAATATACAAATATTATTCTGATGACGAACGAAAGCTAAATAAATATTTTAATCAATTTTTAATTTAATAATAACTCGATATTTTGAAGTTTTATATTATCTAATATCAACGAGTTAATAATTTATATATTTAAATATCACAGTATAATACGGCTATTTTTGCTAGTTTGCTTAGGAAGTTGCAGGTTATGGGAGCTTTAAATAGTTTTCTCGTTTCAACTGGTTTTGGCATATTTTTTATTTAATTGTACTACGGTAAGATATGCCACTTAATTAAGTCCTAAGAATGTTTCTTCTCAAACCTCTCTTAAACCACAAAATTTTCTTCTAAACTTCTATTATTATTTCCACTTATTTTCTATAAGCAGTACAGCAGTCTGGAGTAAATCAAACATGGATAGACTGGTGAGCAGGAAACTGCTGTTCTAATCTTGATTTCGTAGGATATATGCTGTGATCTAAATGTCCAACATCGATCTGTGGACTATGGGGAAGGCAACGGGAAACCACTCCATTAATATCTCCCTAGTGAAGTCTTCTTGGTTTAGCCTGGACGATCGCAAACATCCGGATTTGGATAGGCACCCGAAGAAGAAGAACTTTCTATAAACATAGTAGATGCAACGGGAAAACCCGTTGTTTTTGGCGAAGGTTTGCAAGTTTGTGTAGGAGATCGTCGTGCTGAACAGGAGTCTTAAAGATCTATATAGAAAACTGTAGAATGCAGCGAGTTTATGGTACATTGGGTAACCTGAGTCAAAATAGATGGTCTGCTCTGAAAATTTTAATTTTTTAAGTGAACGTCAAATGTACGACTTTGATTCGCCAGTGTTAATATGTTGGAACATTATCACGTTCACGATCGTTAATAGTCATTTAAAATAACATTTCTCGAATTAAACACAAATATGAAAAATACTCAAATAACCACAATTTAGTTTGCCATTTTTAAGCTATTTATTGAATTTAATTATTAATAAATTAATTATCATTAATTTTTTAGACTACCTGAAAGCATTTGATAGGGTTCTGAATGGGAAAATGATGGAAATTCTGAAAAAATCGGACTGGATGGAAAAGATTTAAGAATTATAGCAAATCTTTATTGGAACCAAGAAGCAGTAGTACGGGTGGATAGAGAACAGATGGAGAAAATACGCATTATGAGAGGAGTGGGACAAAGATGTGTCTTGTCGCTGTTGTTGTTTAACTTCTATTCCGAATATATCTTTAGAAAAGCACATGAAGAGAACTAAAAAATAACATTAGGTATGCTGACGATACAGTAATTGTAGCGGATAGTATACTGGGATTGCAAACAGTTAATGAACAAAATACGCGAAACTAGCAGTAAATATGGATTGGATATTAACTTCAAAAACACTAAATTTATGATAATCATCAGCAAGGATCCCATCACAAACTATCAACTAAATGTCAACAACCAACCAATAAAAAAAGTGAATAGATATGTACACATACCTGGGAATAACAATACCTGGAAACCATCATCAACGAACAATGAGACCATTCCCAAGAAATCAAGTGTTGCATCAAAAAAGCAAGAAGTGCGTTCGTTAACATGGCTGCGCTGTTTAAGAGCTATAACCTGACGATGGAAACAAAGATAACAATGATGAAATGGTATGTTTTTCCTGTATTGCTTTACGGATTAGAGGCCTGGACGTTAACGGAAGCGACGATAAGGAAGCTCTAAGCATTCGAAATGTGGCTATACCAAAAAACCCTGAGAGTTTCGTGGGTGGAAAGAGTGACAAACCAAGAGATACTCAGAAGAATAATAAAATACCTAGAAATTATCAACACAGTAAAGAGTAGAAAATTGCAGTATCTCGGCCTCATAATGAGGAACAAAAGTAGATATCAACTCCTACAATGCATTTTATAAGAAAAAATAGCTGAGAAGAGAAGTGTCGGCAGTAGAAGAATATCCTGCTTGAAAAACCTAAGAACATGGTACTCTATGACGACCACGGAGCTCTTCCAAACAGCGGTGAATAAAGTCAAAATAGTCAGGATGATAACTAACATCTGGAACGAATAAGCACCTGAAGAAGAAAAATTATCATTAATTTTTAGTGCCAAAAGTTTTAATTTTTTTATTTCTTTTTCAAATTTTGAGCATTTCCCACATTTTCTTTTTTAATCTTCCAAAATCTGATTTTCCTATTTCTTTGGAATATTCGTTCTGGTATCTTCTTTCAAATGTAAAACCAATCTTTTGTTTCTTTCTGGAGTAAATTTTTTATTGGCGCTTAAATACTTTTTCCAATCAGATCTTCTCCTAATACAGTCGACTCTCGTTAATTCGAAACTCGAGGGACTCTTAAAATATTACGAATTATCGAGTGTTTGAAATATCAAATGGTTCGAAATTTGTGAGAGAAAATAAATAAAACTTCGAATTATTAAGTGTTGATCAATTATTATTTATTAACTGCTATTCTATAACAATGTCAAAAGTTTAGAGGTGCATTCGTGTACATATATGTATTCATAATGTGAATTAATTAATCTTTCGAAAGAACTCTGTTGTACTGGTTTGCTTCAAAGCACATTGCTGCTGCTCAGACTGCTCAATAACCTTTTTCAAGAGAAAAAGTGCCTGAAATGCTTTTTCATCACTATCGCTTTGTAGACAGAAGCTTTGTAAGGTATCGAATGAGGATCTTGCTTACTTAACTGACACCTCTGCCAAAGGTTCTGATGTATCGTCCTCATCTTCATCGTTACTTTTTTCATTCATCGCAGATAATTTTCTTTCTTTTTGCAACTTTGAATTGTCGAGTGTTGGGCTCCTATGAGTTCGAATTAACGCATCGTTTAGTTATATAGCAATGATTTTTTCGTTCGAATTACCAAGTGTATAAAAATGTATTGATTTAGTTCGAAAAATAAAGAGATTTTGTAGGGAACTCGTGATAACTTTGAATTATAGAGAGGTTCGAATTATCGCAGGTTTGAATTAACGAGAGTCGACTGTATCAAGCTTTATTGCTTTTAAGTTTTTTTGTGTTTTCTTTACTTTAAAATTTAAACGTCTAAGCTTAAAATTTCCTAATTTGATAAATTTATTAATTATTGTGAAATTCACCACTACTCGTTTCTCTTTTAGGGCAGTATTTTATCATAACAATTTTTTTCTATTTTATGTCTTGCTGTTCCTTATTTATGGATTCTAGTTTTCTTTTTAAATTTTTACATAATGACACATGAAATCTGTTATTAATTGTTCCTGAAACTTTCTATTTTTTTTATTTATGTCTTTATTATTTTAATACGTTTCATAATTTTTTTAATATCATATCCATTTTTGCACTAAACATTTCCTATTCTTCATCATTTTTGAATAATGAATTTCTCATGTTTGTTTTTCGGGAGTACTACGTTTTGCTGTTTTGCTAGTTCACTTTGTGATTTTCTTTTTTATTCACCAGATCTAACATTTTTGAGTCACTATTAGCGTCGATATTCGCCAAATTTGTAGTTTTTTAAAATTCTTTTTGTAATAACCGATTTGGCAAATTTCAATTTCTTAAGAAGAAAATAGCATTTTTTTATAATATTGGAAAGAATAAAGAGTAATAATTGTCGAGAATGACGTGAATGAATGTAAAAATAAACGTTTCAGCAGAACGTGACCCAGTAATTGTTAAAATATGCAGCAAAATCGATTATGCATTTTGTATTAACAAGTCAATCATAGAACTACCATATTCATCTTATTTGAGGCAGAAACTGTAGATAAGGTGGCCTATATACCAGGGGTGGCCAAGCTCTTTGATAGTCGAGCCATTTTTCAAAATTTGAAATTTTTTGCTAGCCACGAAAATTTTGAAACACATACGGAACCATAATAATTTTCTAAAATATAATAGCACAAAAATGAAAAGGAAACTTAGGTACTTTTATTGAGAGCCACAAATAATCCTTCAAAGAGCCGCAGGTTGGCCCCTCCTGCAATATACTAAAGACGTACTGATATTCTTTTATTACAATTTTACAAAAGTTTAAAAAAATCCTTTAAATATTGTAGAAAGTCGTGAACCTTCTAATTAAAGTTTAAATTTTCCAGGATTAAACAATCTTTACAATTCTATTAAAATCTGAGAGGTGTACTTAATTTTATTAAATTACCAACAAATATTAAACGATATATACATGAAACATGTGTTTTGGTACAGCATATTGTAATGTGAGCGTGTCTTTAAAATTTAATTAACTAATAAATTGTTTAAAATTTCATTAAGCAAGAAAGTAGTCATTATCCTTTACACTTAATTATTCCTGTCAGCTAAGACATATGTAAGTTGGTAATTAAATTTAATAAAAATTAATTAAAATGAAACCAGTATTTTAAGTCTTAAGTGATGTTATTGTTAACGCTTCTTGTAACTAATTAGTTATGTAGTTTTAACTACGTGTTAGATACATAATACTTCTAGAGAGAAATACTTGGCACGTTTCATTTTAGAAACTTTCATTTTGTTCATTTATTTCTTCCAGCTTCAAATAATATTCGAGTGGTATTTAGAGGGACTACATTTGCATTTATAATTTTGTTTACTGTTTTTTGTTCTTTGTTATTTTATAAAGATGTTTGCAGCTTCCGGCTGCATCATTTCGCATTTTTATTAAAATTATTTATAATAACAATTAGTCATTATATAAGTATTAGAAAGTACTGGATTTAAAAATATCTTTTGTTTAACTTTTTGGTGACGTTTCGGCTGTAACTAAAAATTGGTAATTACAAGGAGTAAAATAGTGACTTCGTGACTGTTTTATTTAATTTATTGTCATCCCATGTACATTTCAAGGGAAAACTTTTTACGTTAAATTAATCATTAGTGACATTGTTTTTTGTAAAGTAAAACTCATTTCTGATATTATATTCAAAAAATTAGAAACTTCCAAAAAACTAGGAAATCGTTTCATCTATCAAAATGATAAAATTTATTACACTGGGGAAGTTGAGTCTTTTCTAAACACATTTTAAAATTCGTCTGCCGAATTTAAAAACCAAATCTATCAACTGCATTTTGTATGGAAGTAGTAAAGTGTCTGAAGCGTTTGGACATCAATATTCAAACTTTGTCTTGGCGAGATCATTTATTACATCTCTCGGCAGAGCGTCTCTCGGTTAACTGCAACCAATTTAAACGAGCCTGTGGCTATTATACCGTCGTCAACCCGCATCTCCTCTGCATTCTTGCCAGATTCTTCTAGGATTTAGATAAGCTTTTAAAGGATAAATTGTTTTTCGGAATGAATTAACTTTTTAATATGACGTATTTCTTCTATTTTTAACTTCAAACAACCTAATTACACGAAAAAGATTTTATGCGTTTGGAAAATCTTAACCGACTTTTAGTATTATTTCAATTTTGTGTTTGAATATAATCTTAACCTAATACGATTATTGAATCGTGATAGGTAAAATAATCTTCAGATAGATTAGGTGATAACTGAATCCTTACTTACCCTGGTCGAGTTAATGGCGGACAAATCAAGCGTGAAATGATTCCCGCACCCGCCATCCACCCTTACTTGATCGAATCCCTCCAAGCGTTTAACACATCTTTCTTAGATTTGCAAGATTCTGAATATTCTACTTGAAAAAAATTTTAAAAAATTCTGAAAGTAATATATGACGTAATTTCTAAAGTTAAAGCAATAAATCAATGGAATAAAAATCAAATCGACTACTTTTTCACCTGAAACTCAGAAACCTGTCAAAGACACTCAATTATATAGGGATCTCTCGAGAATGTAGTTCTAGGACCTCAAACCAGCACTCTAACTCGAAGCTCAATGTGAAGGCAAAATCTTGAGATCATCCCGTGCACTCGTGCGACTTCATGAATTCCTCGAGAAGTTTTCCGAGTTGCTTCTATATTCAGTTAAAAATGAATCGAGGGTGCACAAGTGCTATTCTAGAACAAGCTTAAATTGAAGAAAGTTTTGATAATGCAAATTAAATAAAAGGAAGAGCCTTATTATTCATACCTATTGTGGAGAAGTAACAATTCTTAGCTAATTTTAAGTGCATTGTGCAAAATTTATGGTAGTACAAAGTTTGTTCTAAAATTACTGCAGTTTTAGAAATGCACGTGTAATGCACCGATTGTTTCTTATTGCCAACTCGAAAGTTATAATTATTGCGATAAAGCAGTTCAGTTATTTCTTATCCCAGCAATTTTCTGTTTTACGAGGCAGGGATCACGGCGTCCTTATCTAATTCTTATATTCTCATTTTAAATTTGAAAATTCCAAGACTTGTAGAAATGTTTACCTACATTAGCGCGATGAAACTTACTTGTCAACCGTTGATATAGCTTTACTAAAGCTGCCAGGATTGTTTGAGAACGCACTTTCCTAAATTGCCTGCCTTATTCTATGTCTTTCTACTCTAATGTTTACTGAAAGAGCGCATTTTTGAGTTGAGTGCATTCTTATGAAATTTAATCCGGTTTTAAAATGGTTTAGACTTTCGACTAATATATTTCTGAAACCAACCAATCAGATCCTTATTTCAAAAAGCTCGAAAAATAAGTGAATTATTAACTACCCAAGGGTAATAATTCATAAAGGTTTTCGCGAAATTAGCAGTTCAATTTTAACAGTAAACCAGTTATGATCTATGATGACAAGAAGCGCCATGTTGCCCGTAATTACCTTGTTTCTTGACGTGACTCGGGAAACGTCTGAGGATATCCTAGATGCTCCAGAAATGATCGCGCCTCAGCTATAAATTTACAGTTCCCTCTGGATCAACCACGTCCCATCTCTGTTTATCACAGACTTTTGTATTTTTCTTGTCAACTTTTTACTTATTGGTTTTGTTGTATGCAGATTTAAATTTAAATTTTTAAATTTGCTGCTCTCTGAGTTAAAAAAAAAATTACATTCGGACGTGATTCATTTCCAATACTTGATACATTTCTAATTTTCTTCAAGCAGTCGTGAAAACCAATCAACAAACATTTTTTCTTTCTGCTCAATTAAAATAATCGTTGTTTTGGATTTTCAGAAATGTTTTCTCTAAAAACCAATTAAGCTCAGTTTTGTGGCTTTTCACAGCTACAGGTGAGACTAACGATCGTCCCGCATTTAATAACTTTTAGATGTAATCTGTTAGATTATAATTTAATTTTGTAACCTTTTATGAAAATGATAAGTGATTGTGGCAAACCAAGTCAAAAACCTAATAAAACTAAAAATTGTTCTGCATACATACAAATCATACCTTACTTGCCTTTTTAGATGAAAACCTTATTTTATAGTTCAGTAACCGTATCTGCACGTACTGTTAAGGATTTTTACTTTTTCTTGTACTGCTCTTGTTTCGATTCGTGTTAACACAAAAAAATTGAAAACTTATAGGTAGTTTACTGTAATGGCAGGTTGGTGGACTTTTAATGGAAGAGCTCAGCGTTTGAATTTTTAAATTTATTTTCACCACGGTTTGGATTCTTAATAAAAACACATAAAAAATTTTGAAAGAATAAAACTGAAATTTCAATAACAAAAAATGATTGCTAACCTTCGGGTTGACACGTGGGGTGCTTTTGAACCCCGTGATATTATTTTTAAATTCACAACGTTTAAATAAACACGGTTAGTAAATTAAGACATTTCAGAAAATGTATTTGGAGAGAAAATAGCAGAAACTAGGATTTCAACAGTTACGTTATGCCCATGGAACCAATAAAAATAAAACACAGATGGAACCTAATTTGCCGTGTATACTGGTAATTTAAATTTTGGTGAATGAAATAATTAACATTAATCACAGAAATGTCATTTTGAAAATTGAATTGCCATGCCCAACATACGATGGGCGTAAACTAACATTTTTAATGTTACACAATGAATTTGTACAACAAAGCAATTAACGACAAGTCCGGATTAAGCATTTACAGCGTACGCAACTTATGTAAGTTTAACGAGATTTCAAAAATAAAAATATTTTAAATTAATAATAATGATTTTGTGTCTTATTATATTGCCTTTATAAAATGAGTTTCGTAGACACCAATTTTTAAAATTTGAATTTTCAATTGCAGTTTTACTTTATTAACTTTTTTTTTACTTAGAAATAAATGTCTAAAAGCACAAAACAAAAATGGAGAGTTAAAAATAAGACCGAGTAATCGCAAATCGACTGATAGTGCTAAGTTGAGATAAATTGTAGGTCGTTGCAAAAATGATCTTTTATGAATCAAAAAATATTTTAAGAACACAGTAAAATTCGAGAAAATAAAAAACAAACTGAAAATTTATAGTGGAATGATAGTATTGCGGGTAATGTCGCAGAAATATTATCATTTTCTTTTTCAATTCGATAAAATTTAACTAAATTTCATTTGAATAATAAGAAGTTCAAATGAGATCAAAAAAACAAAAATTGACTTGTCGTTCATAGAGTTTCGTAGGTTGTCGCAAAAAATTTCAAACTTTTTTGAAATTTTGAATAAATGATTCCATTTTTCTTTGAATTGAAACGAATTCTTACAAAAGATATAAAGAGAAATTCAATAAAATCAAAAAAACGCTAAAAAAGTTGTGCGTCATCGCAAAAATGAAGGTATTTACTCGACTACTGTAAGAATTCTTATTTAATACAAAAACAATAATTAAACTGTTAATAAATCCTTTAGCATATTTCAAAAATAAATTAGGAAATCAAATATTTACGGAAGCTCGCCAATATACATTTAGCACTTGGCAAAAGTTGTTGAAGCTTCCCTATTTTATTATCATTTAATTTTATAAGCAGAATTAAATCGTTGCTATGTTAGGAATTTCTAAATTAAATGTAACTAGGGATAGGGGTTTGAATAGATAAACAGCTATTACAGCATTTACGGTAAACCACATTCTTGACCACACCTGTTCGTTGCCATAGTTAATTATCAATAGTTTGCCTATTTCTATAGAGAAATTGTATGATAGATATTAAGCGATATTAAGAGCTTTCAGTTGTTGGTGCAAATTATATTATTGAATTAACATCAAATCCGAAATATTGTATTGTTACCTCACTGAAATTTGACTAACTTTTTTTTCTTTTAAGGTATGAAACCTCGCATGAAGAATCACTTCCGAGCTCATCAATTAAGTGTTTGGTTACGTTTAATACCCGAACTCCACAGAGCAGGAATGGAAGACGTCGTGGCGAGGCACAATTTGTTTAGAAACCACAACAACGCTGATTTATACGACGGTGCTGTAAGACCGGATCCTCTCTCCCGTGTAAGTTATTACGAACCAACGACAGAACTTTTTAGAAGAAAAACAAATTCAACCCTCCAATCGCTAGAATCACCTACCACAATGGATACCATGGTAACCACCTGTATGAGTGTTGTGTCTTCTGGAAACTTTAATCACCAAACGTATCAAAATCAAAATTCTTCGGCGGATACTCTAGCCAGTTTAGAAGCGGCTGGTTACGCTGCGTACAGTACAGCTCTTAGTGTTACGATCGCGATTGGATGTTCGCTCTTAATTTTAAACGTATTAATTTTTGCCGGAGTTTATTACCAAAGAGATAAAACGAGAATGGAAGTTAAGTCGTTACAGCAGCAACAACAGCGGAATCAGGCCAATTTTGAAGCAATATCAAAACACGGACACTACCATATAGGTCACTCCCAAAGCACGAGCGTGATGGTGGACGTCGAACAAGATACTTCGGCCATGATGATGGGCGGAAACAACCAACAAGATATAAACACGTTATCAAAAAATCAGTCACACTTGTGTCCAGCAAACATGCAGATATCGAATTCTCTTAAAGCTCCACCACCTAGTCCAAACGTCATGAGCAACTGCATGACACTGCCAAAAAATGCTGGAGGGTGCATGCAGAACTACAATCAAGGATGTATGACGCTTCCAAAAAACGTAACACTTATGAACAATACTGCCAACGTAATCGCGGAGATGCAACAACACGGTATTGTTCAACCTCCAAACGGTAGTGTTCCGCGTCCACCACCACCCCCAAAAGTTAAAAGTCCTCCAGAAAGTCAACCTTTATTAATATCACATCACAATAACCAACCTAATAAAAACAACATGAGGGTTCCTCAAGCTGCCATGAGCGAAATGCGCGTGTGATAAACTGAAACCTAATTTAGTTACATTTCTACGCTCAATTCGTCCTAAAATGCGGTATGAACGCTTAGAAAATGGCCTATTTTATGGCTTACGTTTTTTTAGTATAAATTATATAAAGATATAAATTTAATTATGAATGTTTGAATGTATAATAAGTGTACATTACGCTGTTTTTGTTTCTGTTTTGCTGTTCCGAATTTATTATCTCGTTTCTGATACTTCATAACTTAACATATTATATTTCCTGTTAGGACAAAAATAACTCAAAATATTGTTTAGTTTTAATAATTTTGAGAAGTCAACCGTCGTGCTAAAAGAATTCAGTTGTTTATTTACAAAATATACTGTGCCAAAATTTTTGAAGTCGATGGCACTTCCGCCGAATTTGTTTTATGAACCAAGTTCATAAAATGTAGGTGACAAAATTTTTGACGGACAATCCGTAAATATATTGTACATATTAAGAGATAGTTTATGCGTTTCAAATTTCAACGAAAAATTAGAATATCTTAAGATTCGATTTTTAGAAAATGTAAATACTATTATGTGTACTTTTTTCGGTGAATTTTGGAACTTTAGAGAGAAAACACTTCTACTTCACGAACATTTTAATACTGATGATGTTCTTAACCACCACTACAATGTACTGAAAATATTTGTATTCCGCGACTCGTTACTAATGTTTTAAGTAATGTCACATATTAATTATTAATAAAGATTTAATGACGTATTTCCTAGTACCTCTTTTCATTGATTTACGAACGTGGGTAGCAACGAACTTCAATTACTTAGCTGCAGGTAGGTACCTCTTACGAAATACACTGTAGATACAGATCTTACGTTTATTTTTAAATTAGGTGCTAAATTGGCCCAATAAGAATTCAGTCAGAATGTTAAATCGCTTGAAATCAAATAAGTTAATTTACTGCCTGTATATTTGTATAGAATTTCAAATGCGTTTGTTCTTTGTATACATTTTAATTTGCAATACAATTAATTGTTTTAATTGTTAATATTTGTACGAACGATCAAAGTAAAACTTGCGATATAGGAAGAACATTTCATTACAACTTCCTGAAATGCTTAAATTAATTCATCCTGTATATCTACGGGCGTTTTCTAACTCTCGAGTTAGTAATTAATCGAAGAGAAAATTATGGAATTAAATTTTCTAAAACACAAATACAAAGCGAAAGGGAAACTTATACTTGTGGTTATTAGTTTTGAAGAAACTTATATTACGCTCGAAAATTGGATTGAGAAAAACACAGTCGTTATTTTAGTTTGGCCAAAAATTGATATTACTTTGTAGGTCAAATGTGGAAGAAAATTGTCTGGCATCCATTAGAATTTACCTTTTTTTTTGTTTATCTGAAAAATAGTAATAGTTGTCCTTAATTTTCCTAAAATTTTCGACATATTTTCCAACTGTCTTTTATAGGAAAAACAAATTAAAACCGAACTTGGAATAAGCATTTATTTTAAATATAAAAAACAACTTTCACAAAATTTAGTTTTTCAAACTGAAATACTGTAGTAGAATAATATACTGATTCTTAATTTATTAATATGTACAAAATTAGCAGTCTTGACTAACAAACAAGCACCACCCACCTACCGGTTCAACTCATTTTGAACACTTGATCGTAATACAAAACCAATCAAAATTGTTTAATATTGTTAAACTTTCGTAAACTCATGAACTTAGTTAATGTTTACAATATTCTCTATATATAGTATGCTTCATTTATTTACCTAATTATTATTGAATAATAATATAACTTTCTTAAAGCAACCCACACACCAAAAGGACGTGACAAAAGAAAAATAATATAACAACATAATTTTTTTGGTGCACGAGTCGCCTAAAACTTAATTATTACAAATATAAAATTTAATACTAAAAATTGCATCTTAAATAAAATTAATTCAGTCTAAAATTAAAAATTGTTAAACAAAAAATTAACAAATTTTTCTTCTCACTACTGATGCATCGGTTCAATACAGACAGCATTTTACCGAATCTAAAAATTGCAAGTGTTCTAACAAAATAATATTGACATTTCCAATCGCAGTAAATACCACGACGAATTCTCAAATTTTGAACACAATTGTTGCATTTAAATACATAATTTATTTGGATAAACAAACTTTTCAAACACGCTTTACCACGGTTCCCGTGTCTGATTCTTCGGAAGGACACGATTCCGAACTAGAAGACTCCTTTTTAGCTGCAGGACTGGAAGCTTTAAGTAACGTAGGAATTTGTGACGTTTTACTTGCTACGTTTCGTTTTAACAGATCCATTTTATCGGTCACCAATTTTTCGTCGTTACTGTTCCTCGCTATAACACGCGCTCCTGCCTTGTTGATCAAGTCGGTCGACTTTTTTGCAACGGTTGGTTTGATCACGACTTTAGGCTCAACTCGTCTGATTGGATGGTCCAAATCCGTAGTTACGATGGTTTTAGGTTCACGTTTTTCCGTCGGTTCGGGAGTTTTAATCGGTTTTAAGTGTTCGTATATTTGTTGTATGTTTTGTTTGTAAATATCAGGTGTGCTTCCAGATTTTTTACCAGAAGGAACAAGTGGACCGATGTACAGATTGTTAAAGTTTACTTCAGGCTCTTGCGGAAGTGGAGGTTCTTCGGCTAGTGCTGCGGGTGTTTCGCAAACTCTCGATTCGTTGGTATCTCGACCTAAGGTAGACGAAGTTCTGGGTGGTACCGCTGGAGGTAATCGCATAGTTATTTTGCCCGTAGAGTGAGAAAAAGACGAATCGTGAGAAGCAGAAGTGTTCACGTAACCATGCGCTGGCATGGATAATCGTTTTTTTGCTAAAGCTTCTTTACTGGGTTGCGGAAAATCGGGTAATACTTTAGGGAAATTCCTGCGTTTTATTGTTTGCAGTTGCTGTTCGGGCGTTAAAGGTAGAATAGAATCGCATGATTCTTCCTGCGAGGTTACGTTTATATCGTTCTGGTGATCGAACGATTTTAATGTTTTCTTACAGGGGATTTGAGAAGGTGGAACAAACTTTTGTAAATCTTTTATCGGATCAGATCTTGAATGCTGATGTTGGATTATCAAACCATTGTTTGTTTCTCTATTCGTTTGGGGATGCTTTAGGTTAATTACAGTCACATTTTCTTTTGATTTTTCAGGTCGATCATGTATTTTAACCACATCTTCCATTGTGACCGAACGTTTCAGCTGGGGTACTGCTTTAGGTTCCAAGTGAGAGTGATCAAAAGATTTGGTTATTTCGATGGGTTTTTGACGCATCACACTGCTGCCTCGACCCGCTGGTGTTGCATCAATTGCAATCGATACTTTAGCTGATCTCTTCAAAACCGGTCTAACGTTTGTCTTTTCAATGATACTAGGTTCAACGTTAGTTATCTCATCAGGACTTACGGGTCTGGTGGGACTTTGACCTATAGTGGAATTACTATCAATATTGGTAGCAGATTTGATACTATCCTGCTGTTTTAACTGTGCTGCTTTATGTTCTTCAGATAATTGTTGCTTTGTTCGTCTCAAAAACCTTGGACTGCACCTTTGTACAATTTCTTGCGCTATCCAATCCCTTACTTTGGTGTGCGGATCGATCGTACTTGAAGACGTTTGCCGCACTAATTTAAACCTAGTGTTTGAACCATCCTCGCTGATTTTAACAGCTTCGTATATGTCTTCACTTTTGGACGACTTACTAATCATCCGCATTAAGTTGCACCCATCTATTGCAGATGCGTCTTCGGGTATTTTCTTATCAACTACGTTTTCGGATGTCGCTTGATATTCTTCTTGTCGTTTGGTCTCTTTATTCTTTAACTTGATGCATTTGTAGTATAATCCGGCAAAAACGACTATGTTGACTAGAAGAAAAACGCATCCTATGATGACCAGTAAATTTGTTGCACTACCGCTGTTGGCAGCTTTCTCAGATTCTGCCGTAACCACGCTACCGAACTCAATCGTTCTTCCTGAAACGTGATTATCTAAAGGTTTGTACTTAATAGTTCCGTAAATAGACGTAGGATTAGTTGGAGGCTTGTAAAAATTGTCAAACTTATCAAACGACGTGATCGTCGTTGTTTTGCCAAATTGCTTAGGGTGTAACCACGAGGGTGGAGTTGGTGGTGGTTTAGGATTTGTTTGCGTATTCACTTTTGATAAAATCTCATTCCAAAACCGCACTTCTGTTTTCCTGAAATGGTATCTCACTTCGGGGGGTACAACTAAAAGAAAAGTAAGGTAAGGAAAATGTTAGAAAAATAGAACGGCCTACCCAAGTATAGATAACTTTCGTCTTGTATGTCGTACTCTGGCCATTCGACATCAAACTTCAGCCAATCGATTGGATTTAATGTTAAAAATTCTCGTTTACGCGGAACGTTGGGATTTCTGAAAACAAACAAGCAAACAAACGCTAATTAAATTATCAAATTAGCTTAATCAATCAAGCGTGATGGATTAAATTTTGTTGTTGAATTTTATTCAATTAATTGAACACTTTAATATCCGAAAGTTTAATTTGAATAAATTAAACACAAAAAATTAAACGTTGGAATTTGAGTGTGTAGTTATTCCATTATTCATGTAAATGGAGCTGTTACATAAATGATAAATTAAATACTGTATTTTAATTATATCAACATATATATAAATCTTAAACGTTACACAAGGCTCAGATGTCAACTAATCAGCCTGATTAAGTGCATTGTTAGTTAAAATTAGATCATGATTAATTTGATAAGGAGATAGGAGCCTTAATGACAGGTAAATACCGCTACATGTAATCTATTAGTTGTAACGTATATCCATTAAGATGTACATATGTCACCGTCACAGAATGAGCCTACCCTGGTAATGGAAGCTGCATAACTGGAAAATTATAAAAATGTATATTAGGGGAGCTTAACGTTGGTTAAATTAAATAATTGTTAACTATGGTGTACAATAAACATTAAGGTGGATGAAATAATGTTTAGTGCCTATTGTTTGTCAGCTGCCCATAACGCTTCAGTCACATTCAAATGCTAAAACTAATTAGTAAGGGCATTGTTTCTAATAACTCACATGAGAAGGCAAATGAGTGATTGTTGGTTAGGTTATTAAATTGTTGATGTATTGATTATACAAAATAATTAAAATTTAGGTTTACAAATGTCCACTGACGTTGTAATTTAACGTAAGTGGAAAATTGATTGAAAGTGACTTTCGTTAACATTGCTCCATAAATTTGGAAAAATTTTGTTATGGCTTTTAAAACTTAAATTTATTATGTATTTTTTTACCCCGAATGTGCAAAGTTTGAGAAGTAGGTCATTATAACTTCTGAAAATAATCGCTCTTGTGCATTATAATGTTCAGTAAAGTGAAATTTTGGGCCATCCAATGGAACTCCAAAGACATATGGTAGTTCGTCTCCATGTGCGCTCTTATTACGCTGAAAATATAAAAAAGAATAAGTTATAAGGGTAACGATCCAAAAAATTTGTCTAATTTTTTTTGTTAACTATTTCAAATTATTCTACTTGAACTTTGAAAAAATGTGAAGTTTACTTCCAGATTTTTTAAAATTTCGAATTTTATTTAATCAAATATTATTGTTATAACAGCAGAGTAGGGAAAACCCGACAAAATTGAATTCTTGTTTCGCATACCTACTAGCAAGAGAAAAATATTTTTCAAAAATTGCAAATTACATATAAAAGTGAAATCGAACGTCTTTACATTTTGTTTATGTGGGTTCCTGCTTAAAATTATTTTATTTTCAGGCTTTCTTTTCTATTTGGTGCTTTATTTTTAATAATAACGAACGAGTTGAACCCTTTAGAGATATTTTGTAAGCAAAGTTAGAACAATTAATTCTATCAAATTACTGCAGAGAAATAAAGACAATTTTGCAAAGATTGTTACATTAAGACGCTTGAAAAGAGATATGGCTTCACTTAAAAATCGTCCAAACTTAGAACCTTGATTTATAGCGAGACTTTTAGAGCCAACTTCATCTGCAGCAATGCTATTGCTTCCAAATGAAAAGTTCCCTACAGTAGTAATTTAAGTTGCATTCTAATAAAGTTTTTTATTATAAAAAGTTTACAACACTGAAACAAATTACATATAGTAGCCAAATAGTAATAAAAATCTTGATCGGTTCTGAAAATAATAAATTCTTATTTCTAACATTTTGACGTTGGTTTTAAATGTATTTATTAAATTTTTGTCAATTTGTTTGGAGGTCACTGGTTTTGGTTATTAAAAATTTGAGTGTAGCAGCGGATGCCGTTCTGTAAAAAGGCCAAAACTAAAATTTTATAGTTTTTATTCGCAGTTGACTTTTCAAGAAAAGAAGTTATAAAACTATTAAAATAAAAGTTTTGTAAAATTAAATTTTCCAAAATAATAAGTGGTTTTGGAGGTGGAAAGTTAAAAAAAAATATTGTCAGCATTATTGGTGTAAAATAGGCAATCAAAATTAAATTGAGAATAATTTTTAAGCAAACGGAAAAATTAATTGATAAATTCAAATCTGACACGTTTAATGCGGAGTATTTTGGAAACTGAAGTCAAAATTTGTCAATGCACTAACCTAGTTAACCACTTTTACCATGTAAATATGTATAGTGATATTCATTTCATTTTGCAAAATTTCTAGTCCCTCTTTTTATTTTAAATTATGCCGTTTGATTATTTTGTCCAAAAAGATTCTAATAATATCAAAAGAATTATTGATAACTATCGTTTTTTAATTTATCCCTTCACTTTTCAAAATTCAAATCCTCATTTTTTCAAATTGTCTAAAAACTGAGATGAAAATTTCAAAATAAAATACCGAAAACAATCCTTTTTAAGTATCCTGCATGGAACTCGTTAATTTTCAAAACTATTCGTACTTTACAAGAATTGAAATTGTTTGTACGTAGTATGTACATAATAATAATATGTATAAAATACATAGATTTTCTATTTGATGTTTAACAAAAGCTTTTATTATTAAAGTTAGAATAATAACAGTTTTGTGGATCATTGTTTGCTTGCCTAGCAAACAACAAAAATTTCTATTAGAAATTTCTACATAAACAGTACGTAAGTTGTTTAACATGTATTTGTTTAACAATACAAATGGTAACATATTCATTTTTATATCAATATTTGCATTAATACAAATTGATAGGGCCCTAAAATTTGATTCGAAGCTTTTTATTATTATTGATTAATAAAGGGTCTACCCGCATCTTACAAAGTTGGAAAAAATTTACCGAATCAAGTCTTAATTTGTTAGATACATAACAAATGATCCTTATTTGTACTTAGCTACACGTAATTCCCTTGATTATTGGTATATTTGTTAAAAGCCATTCTTTAATAATTAATGTTGTTTTCCCCTAGAGATCGTTATCGATAAAAATAACGCAAAGATTAATCAGATCAATTCGTCTTAAGATATGTTAGCAGTAGCCATATTTTATTGACTAACTCAACACATTTTTCATTCCTTCACTATTTCAAGTCAAGCTTTATCCTTAACAGATGATATTATTTCATTAAATTTTTTTCCTAATTTTGAAAATTTTTAACTAAAGAAACAAAATATGGAAGCTTTTAGATTAAATATTATAAAACTTCTCCGTAACCAATTTGTCACTTTTATGACTCCAAAATTAATTGCCAATTTTATTTTCAATGAAAGTTGATAATTGAGTTTTTAAAATTTGTGGTAATGCTCTTCTTTTACGGAATCGTAAGTAATTGCAACCTGTTAATTAAAAAAACCTTGATTTGATTGTAGATGCCTGTGGTCAATCGCGATTTTTAATTAACAAGTTTTTAATGTTACTGTCGAACTTTTTTGTTATTGTTTCAAATTTGAAATATTGGAATATTTTTTGTTCACGCTATTCATTGTTGGTTAATTGTTACAGTTGGTCTTTAGGCTATTGTTTTATTATATTTTGGAAATCTCCGGTTAACATAACAATTATGGCAAAAATGTGACTAAATTATTATAAATTTGCTAGCGTTTTCCTCTAATAACTCGAAAATGAGAAACGATATCAAAAATTTTTTCCTTTTTATACTGAATATTTTGTGTTTCTTTAATATTTTTGTTATATTACACCATTTTTGAGTTTAATTAACTTATTGATATTTTATATAAACATAACAACTAATTAATTAAATTAATGTGAGTAAAATTAAATTTAATTAAAAAGTGGAAGCAAGTTTAATTATTAATAAAAATAAAGCGTTTAAAAATATAAAACAAATAAAGTAAATGGGGAGATTATTAAAATAAATTGTAGAAAAGAGAAAATTAAAATGGTTAGTTGTGATTAAATTTAAAGAGGGAAATTAGAAGAGGAGATTATTAATTACAAAAGTGGTAAACTAGACAAGCAGGATTTTAAATTGAGATAAAATAAATTGTATAAAAATTTAAATTGAACACAAAAGCAAACTAAAGGTTATCGACGACCGATGAAACTTGAACAGGCATGAGCCATATGTGAAAAGCGATCCTTTAGAATTTTATTTTAAAGTTGAAACTTTAAGGCAAAGAAAAACTGATTAAACAGTTTAAAGCGTTACTTCAAATTGTTACTTTAACAAATGTCACAAGGAAATTATAAATAATAATTAATACTATCTCATTATTTATTTATCTGTCTGTTAGTAACGCAAGACCAAAATTTAAAAATATAATTACTGCAATAGAAAGTAATCATCGATTTTTAGATTGAATATCAATTTTCGTCGTTGATTGCAAGACGTAATTTAATTATTTTGTAATGAATATACTGAAAACTTTCTTACAGTTTTTTTTGCTTTTAACGGACTAAAGTTTTACTTCGACGTAATTGAGACGTAATTCTATTCCCGGTGAGAAAGTAACATTTGAAATTAAAGTTGAACCAAAAAGTTAAAATGAAATAGTTTTAATTGTAGGTAAAATGCACTTGCGGCACATGCAAATTAAATAATACAATTGCAAGTTCTCATTACACAATTCTGAATTCTAAAAGTGGTCGATTGGATGTCCATTTCAAAAGGTTTTAATTCCCGATCGGTTTCAAAAAGTTCATTTGAATGTCCTGGATTAGTTTACACTAATGGTATCGGTTCTTCAGTTTCAATCGTTTCAGTTAGTTATTTCACGTTGATATACCTTTGATGTACAATCTTCAAGAATTTTACATAATATTTTTAACTTTTCTTATCTATTAAGACTATGAAAGTTTTAAAAATATAGTAAGTTACAGATTTCTAACTTCATTGATTTACCTACCAATAATAATTTTGTTGTATTTTTGTTTGTTGTTATGATTCATTATAATATTCTCTTGTGAAATGTTTGAAAATGTCATTTCCCGGTTATAATAATATTGTGCACCTGGAGGAAAGTTCTTTGAACGTCTCCTACTATATTTACCCAGCACAACTAAGAAAATGTTGAATTTTTTATGTAAATTGGTTCCAACAAAACTTTTTAAGGCATCCATTTGTGTGGTGTTAAAAATAATGTAATTTTCATCCGAGTGTAAAAGAACAATCACAACTCTAAAAGTCCCTAAGTTATCGAGATCGGAAACAAGAGTTTTTCTAGTAAAAATCGGCAAGTTACTGGGCTATCAGTTAAAAGTGACTTTCTTTTGTAATTTCTTATGATCGTATCGGTTATCACAAGCCGAATAAAGTGGGAAATTCAATTGACCTATATTTCCTGTGAAAATACAATATAGTCATACCATGTGATGGCGATATTGATACCCGTAATTCAAGCAAGAAGTAACTACATTTTTAAATAAGAATTTAAAAAATAAAATTTTACGATCAAATTTCACTATATTAACTTGGACGGAAACCAAGTGGCTTTAAATTTTCTCGTTGGAATATTCCTGTAAAAGCAATTTTATTGTACTTTTTAATAAATTATTAAGTTTACTTGACCTGCAAGTCGAAGTAACATATCATGGAGTAAAATTATCTATTTAGTTGAAAACTTTGATCAAATTAAATGTTTTGGTTTCAAATGGCGTGGATTAAATCTGACATAAAATAAAAAATATCTGGTTTCTCGACTTACACGTATGTCTCACAAGGGATCGAATTCTTTACTATCATGAGATCTGAAAATAGAAATTGATTTCTATTTTTTCAATCCGTATAAAAATTACTTTAAATAAAAGTAATGGAGTTAAAGCTTACTCGTGATCGCATATTTGTTTCAATAATTTAAAATTGTATTAGCATATACCAGCAGTAAGTACGTATACTATAGAAGAACTAGCGATAAGAAATCAAATCCCACAAATCATGTGCACAATAAAATAGACGAAACAAAAAAGAATATCTTAAACCAAAACGTCAACAACAAACAAAGAAGTGCTTCGAATAAAACAAAATATATCAGGATGGAGCAATAAATAAACCATTGTACAAAATTTATTCCAGAAAGGACACCATAAATTAAAATATAATTTTTTTAGTATATGTATGTAAAACTTTAACGTAACAATTTATTTGTTTAAATTTTCAACGTAAAATATGCGAGCAGAAAATTTCGTAAATAATAAATTGAGCATATTTACGTATTCATTTAATTTGCCTAAAGGATAAATATTAAAATACATGTAGGGTAGATATTTGATACTTTAGTTACTAATTTAGTAAATTAATATTTTATTAATCAATATTTTCTGTCCAGTAATGTGAAAACATGACAGAATTTAAAAAAACACCGAACGAAGAGTATAAAGGAAATTTGCGTAGGTACATTCTGGAGTCCTTGATTATAAAATTTAATGCTGATAGCCTGAAAATAATAATTCAAGAGCATTGGGCACTTACAACCGAACAATGTATTTCTCTCACTTTCCGTAAATAATATATCAAGTCTGTAGAGAAAAAGTATATACTACCTACTTTTTAACTTATATACTGATTTATATCCACCATTGTAGGAACGTAGTACAATGGGCTTTATTCCATTTTTAAAATTATTTAATTTAAAAAATCTTATAATTCATGACAAAAGTGGATTTTCCGTGGTATGTTAACGTTGTATTTGCAACCGTAAAGTTAGACTTAATTAAATCTATTGTTTTTAGACTGCTGAGATTTAATCTTACACAGGGGATAACCAATGTCTTCATCTTACACGTATGTCTCGCAAGGGATCGGTCAGACTACTATCTAGAGACTTTAACCCGACCTTATTCGACATCGAGAAAAATTATAGTACAATAAAATCCAACCGTGATTTATAATAAATAATGCAATATATTTTACTTGTTAGAAAAAAACACACTAAACTAATTCCTTAGAAAATTAACTTACCAAGTATTCCAGAGAACTTGTAATGTGTCCAAAAACATAGAAATATGACTGTGGATTAACAACAGAATGCAACCTTCCCATTTGAACAATGGGAGCAACAGTTCTTGCATCAGAGAGCATATCCAAAAGTTTATCTTTAGTCAACTTAGTTTTATCCGCATTATCTTCCGCAGATTTTGGCTGATATTCTCGCATTGTGCTACTCAAACACAAATCAGGTTTTTGTTCGCAACGTATACGCAAATACTTCATTAATTCTTTATTTCCTTCCCTCTCAAACAAAGATTGACTTAATCCAACGGATTCCATAAAGTACGCGCTTTCCATTTCAGTAACCCCGTACATCATTTCAAATCTAAAATTTTCAGGTTGTTTTTTAAATGTGCACATAAATTATTTTAGTTACCTTTTAAACGAGTCCCCTAATTTATTTATGCTGTACTTTAAAGTATTAGGAATAATTCGACTATCAATTATTGGCCCTAATCGAGTTTTAAAGTAATCAGATTTAGCTGAAACATTAACAATGTCGTTTGTGCTTCTCGTTCTAAGACACGCTGATAATTCTGCTTCATTTGATGGACAATTTAATGCCGATGCAACCTGATATGTGATTTGTCTAGGTGTATTAGCAATAGCCCAATCTGCTAAAGCAGTGCCCCCCATTAAAATTACCCTACGAAAAAGCACTAAAAAAATTTAATAAGTTTTGTTTCAGTTTCTAATATTTAAATGTTACGTTGATTTTGATCTGTTGTAATCATTGGGGACAGCATCAATAAATTTGCACAGACTGCTCCAGTTCCATGACCAAGTAAAGTTACTGAATTTGGATCGCCTCCAAATGCTGCAATATTGTCTTGCACCCATAACAAAGCAGCAACTTGGTCGACTAATCCAAAATTACTTGCAGCAGATTCTTCCATTCCAGTTTTTAAAAAACCTAAAATATGAAAAAGTTAGTTTTATAATAATAAATATTTATTAATTTGTGATTATATTCTTTTTGTATTTGGTTAGTCCGGACCTGTGTGGTTAAAATGTACTTATATCATATCAATTTTTTTATTTGTATAATTCAAATGTCATAAATTCCATTATTTATTACACTTTTTTTGAATCCGCAAATTAACCGTTTTTTCTATTTTACATTCAAGTTTCCGTTAAAATAACGTGGTTGATCATGTGACCATACGAAAACAGAAGTCCTTTCGGCAATTCTCACTACTTTAGTTATGCTTAAACCTATCATTGGAAGCGGTCGCAGGTAAATTACTTATCGTGATAATATAATAACTAAAGTAATTGTAAATTGTTGTGCCATGATTAAGTACTAATTATTATGAGCAATCCACCTTTTTTTAAAATTTCATTATTTTTGATAGTTTCGCCAGCTGAATCCCAAAATTTTTAATTTACTTGATTTTAGTGTAATTCTATTTTACAATAATCCTTAAATTACAAAAATTTAAAAACCTGAAAGGTTGATTGATACTAAATGTATGTTCACCATTGTAATCAAAAGGACATTGAAGTAAATTGATTTTAAATGGATTTTGTATAAAAAAGTAGGTAACAAAAACACAAAGTTTGTTTAGTTGGTAGTAAATAAAAAACAGGCAATGTGAGCTCATATTCTTTTGGACAAATAAAGGTTACCCTACATTGAATCAAACATAATATAATTAATTATACGTAGTACATGCGAAAAGTAACAAATATTCTATTTAAAATTTTACATTTTTGAATAAAGATGTTTAAATGACGTTTATGTATGTAATTATCTGGGCTGGCTTTAGAAGAAACTCACACCCTTATTTATACAGATTATGTTTAGAGGATGATTTAATTATATGTATAAGAGTGACACGATTTATATTTTTTACTGTCTGATTTTGCTGATCATGCCGAAATAGATCACTCATTAAGGTTAATTTCAATTTTAATTTTAGCTGCAAATTTTACTTAATTTCGGATAATGAAATATGACGTTAGCTCAGTGGTAAACATTTTGACCATTTTTTTGGATCCCTTGGAGAAAAAGTATTAATTCCTGAATTCGTTGTTTATCTACTAAATCAAATGTTTGTGACGTCATGGTGGTATCAAAAATCGTATACAAATTTTATACAAAATGAGAATACTAATCGCATCTTTCTTATTTGTAAATTAAATATTTTTCATGCAAGGTTTAATTATTAAAGGGTTTCACCACTGTAGAGCGTCGAAAAGTTACCTAATTTAAAATTTTTTTTTCCGGAAAAGCATGAAAAAAATAAAAAATATGTTTATGGGTCTTATTAGCTATATTTTGAAAAATAAAAAAATATTTTTTAAAATTAATTTAAAAAAAAATAGCAGGTTGTACAGGAGTGTAACGGGAACCTCTTCTCAAGGGATGTTGTTCCGCGGCTGAAAAGTTTTCTGCTACAATTTTCAACGTAGAACAAACTCAAAAAGTTTTTTAATTTTGACATCTCAAGAGCTAAAGAAAGACGTGTGGAATTTTTTTTATATCATTTTTTGCAAAAAATGGTAAACATTTGAAATTTTTTTTACATTTTTGCTTACTGTGGAGAACGGCCTAAACACCTGTTATCAATCAAGGTTGACTGTGTCTGTATTGCTATTGGATATTAATCATTATTTTGTACAGTTTATGTTGTGTAAGTACTATGAGTCATGACCCGATAGAAATTATTGTATTCTTGGTCAGTAGATAGCGGGCACTTGAGGTATAAAGTACGTTATTAATATATTGGGAATTAAATAAATCTAAATTAGTGTTTTATTTAATAAACCTACTATTACAGTGATCTAGCGCACCTACAAAGTAGGTAATAAATTATTTATAACTAAAGAAATATGAATCATAAAAAAATCCGTTAGTCTTTCTCTAGATAATGATATTTAGAAGGTACAGATTAAATTTCAAGCAAATTGATAAAAATTTGTGTGAGTTATATTTCCGGCTGTCTCAATAAAAGTAGTTCTGAGAAAAACAGATTTGAAGTTTTAGGGCATTCTTTTTGACAGGTAAAAACACTACAAAAACTATAAATTGAAGCTGCGCAAAAATGGAGAATTGAACCTTCTAAAAAAATTTTTGCAATAGGACCAACAACTGGATATGGTTTTTATGACCCTAAAGTATTGTTTAAGCAAAAAAAAAGTACTACCTAATAATTCATTTTTTCAAAATCTTAGAGTGGTTTAACCCCTTAATTAATATTTTAAAAATTGTAAAAGAATATGTCCTGTTGCCTAGCAGCGCACGAATCATTACAAATCATAAGTAAGTTGTAAATAATCATTAAACAAGATTTTGAAGTTAATGTTAAATTATAAATACCTACATTAAATAATTTAAAATTAATTTTTGATTATTTAACATTTGATTATGTAACATATTTAATTTTTTATGGTGACTAGGCAAATAAATGAGCATTGAATCTCTAACTTTTTTCCCTTGGAATCCAATATAAAACTTGACAAACTTCTGATCATGGCAACCAGAACTTGGATGTAAAATGATAACTTATTATTAACTAGGTACAACAAAAATTATTAAAATTAAAAATCAGCTAGATTACTGATGAATTGGCATGCCTCAATGCCCCAAATATTAACAAGTTCCTGACATCAAATTCCAAAATAATGTTTTTGATTCAATTTTTGGTAAAACTATGTTAGAGGAATTAGAACTAAACATTGCAGCAACGTTTGAGATTAATAGTTCAACTTTACTCAAAAACTGACAAAATTACGTGTAGGAAAAGATGCCATGTTTAAATTTCTGGCTCTCCTGACAATTTTTCTGAGGCTTTCGGTATGCTAGCTAATGTTTTCCTTTTTGTGCAAATTATTTACATTTATAAAACCTATTAATTAAATAAATATTTTTTAGGAAAGCGGGCTACACTTGGTTTAAACAACGCAAATCGAATCACATGAATCGTTCTGAACTTTGTTTTAAGTGTTGATAAAATCACACACGAGAACGTAGCTATCATAAAGTGCTAGATGAGCCTACAGCTTTATTCTGTAAGCCAAAATGTGTAAAATGTAAATTAATGGGTATAAAACCGGGGGGTCGGGGAAAAATTAAAAAAAAATAAAGTTTCATAATATACGTCGTTATCAAACTTTTTAAATGTTTTTTTATTTTGTAGGATGCACGATATCACCCCAGCTTTTCCTAGTTATACGACGCAAATTAAATCATACCAATGCAGATTGGATTTTGGGGTTTACATTTAAATTGCAACGTAAAATGAAACTACACAAATAAAAATTTTCAATTATTAATAATCATATTGCATACATATTTTCTACTTCTGTTATCCAATACATTTTAATAATTTAAATAAATTTTATTCCATAGCACCAAATCGCCCTTTGGCCTATAAACAATGGTAATTAATTTTATTTTGGAAGGCTAAGTTCCGAAAAGGTTTTTTTTGCCATTAAAAAATTATAGTATTTTAATTACAATCAATTATATATAAGCAAGTGCTAACAGGCCATGCAGGCCCAGGGCTGATGACGATAAATCGCCATTTTCTTGCTTAATTTCTCTCGTAAACTTTTACGTGTGTGACGCAGCTGTATTTACGGTAATGACGTCGACACAAATATCAGGATTCACCACAGAGTGTAGATATCCACCGGAAGGACGAGCCAAGAAATTTTGTGCAATCCGCGATTTGAACCGAAAATTTCCGCTCTATACCCAACCAGCGATCACATCACTACACTGCTGTGGCTTGATTACAATTACAATCAATTGCAGGTGATAAATATTTTATAATTGTTGTCAGATTTTTAACTACGAATTAATTTTTAAATTTTATAATTTTTCCACAAAAAACTACGCTGTATAATTGCTTAAAAAATAATTTTACTATATTCGCAGTGTTCTGCTTACCTCACTAAACGTAACTTTGCGTGCTTTTGTAAAAAGTGCAAGTTATTCATTTTTCATCCTCTGCTTACCGTACCTAGTTAGCTACCTTAAAATCCAAATTGTAAAAGTAAACAAAAATATTGTTTTCCGGAAAATTTTTCTTGATTTGTCAACAATTCTGGTAACTGTACCTAATGTTTGTATGATTCAAGTAGGTTTACAAACAAAGAGAAGTTTTTCTTTAATTTATTTAGCAGGAAAAATGTAGGTACATACAAACGGAAATACAAAAAATAGGAAGTTGTTATCGAATGCTACAGGGAAATTATTGTTTAAATCATAATTCTTCACAATGCATTATACTAGGAATTTAAAATTTAAAACACTTAAAAATGTTTTTTAATTTAGAATTTATAGTTATTATAATGTTAATTTACAACAGTTATCGAGGACGTTCGTGGAGTGCAGATGATAATAACATAATCCTTGGGCAGAAGAATTTAAATGCTTATATTATTTAGAACCACCTCAGAGTGATCCTGTCAATGATGAACAAGGGAAATAATTAAAAGCTTACAGAAACAAGAAGAAGGTAAATTAAAATTAGCAAAGTTTGGGGATTAACAAGTAATCTTGGGGTCATCATAAAAAATAATTAATACACACACTAACCAGATTATTGCCAGATCATAGACTTCCCAAACAACAAAAATTCAAATTTTTAACAATCAATTTTACGTTGAATTTAACTTTTATGTATTTTACATCTTTTTTTGAGCATGACAATGGTAGTGAGTAATTCTACAGTCTAACCGCACAAACGATTTTTATTCTTATTCTAGTCGATTCAATATTCGTGGAACATTTTTATGTATAAAAGATAAAATTAAATATTATTGAAAAGCGAATATTATAAAGTCCTTGTTGCTTTTTTTTACAATTCCGGTAACGGGATCACGTACTTCAATAACAGTTTAAAAAGAGTGTAATATTCCATTACGTTTAGCAATTTCAATATCGTTGGTTTGCACAAGTTTTATTAATACAATTTTGCTTTGTTATTGGTAGATGGACAAAACATTTCAATTATTAATCATGAGAAAGTTCAGTGCGAACATTTTTAGAGCATTCCGGCATAAAATTGGGAAATGAAATTTTGTCAAGTTGTATTTGTGGAATAACTTCGTGTCTTATTCTACACATCAAAGATAACTTCAATAAAGTTGTGTTTCAAGATTGCAAATAAACACGAATCGTTGGCATTTCGTAAATGGTAAACAGTTTGCAATACTTTACAGTACGAGATATAGACCAGCAAAATGTATGAGACAATCATTTTAGTCGGAAATGGCATATGTTTGCAACTAAGCAGGGCAACTGTCCCATGGGGTAAATAGAGAATAATATAGATTGTGTGTGTATATTGTGAGAAGATTCGCCAAAAACCTGTCATTTTTATGGGCAGAATATATACGATGCAAGATTTCATCTTTTTATCCTGCGACGGAATTTTCTTTGTTGTTGTAAATGTGTTTTCCCGGTTTCTGGCTTGATTTCCGCGGAGGGAAATTTATATTTGGTGGTTTCGTTCGCGTTCAACTACTTTACTCTCATGTTTAACGTTATTATCCTCTCACTTAGTTTACAGAAGTATAACCGCGGGACACTTCATTTTCGATAGCTTAATTGCAACAAGTTATTTATTTCAGGAGGAAATTCCTTCCTATATAAAAGTAACGAAATAAAGTTTGCCTAATTCTACTTTATTAATTCTCAGTACCAGTTAATGAAGCATAACAGCCCAAAACCCATTCTCCAGTTTCTTATCCTACACGTAAGTAGCCAAGAAGGTTCAATAAGCTTATCAGGATTAGCAGATCTGTTTATGTTTCCAATCTACTGCTTTTGCTAACTTTACGAAACACATTTATAAATCTCCTCAGAAACAGTTAAGCAAACAGAAAATACGCTAATGAAAACAATAACAAAAATTCCAATTAACTCTCCAATTCAAAATCGATCATTTTTAAACTGCACTAACTTATTGCAGTATAACGAGCAAAATCCTTTAAACTCAACTTAAAAGCTTTTGTCGACTTAGTACTAAAAACTTACCGAAAACACCTAGCCTGAAGTTTAATGTTACAACTATAACTCGACCATAAGCTGCTAAGACGCTTCCGTCATAAGGATTTCCAGAATTCCATTCGTAAGATTCTCCGTGCAAAAACACCATAACCGGATAAAATGGTAATGGAACTTCTAAATCTGCAAAAAATAATAAATTCAACTAAACCGTCTTTTCGACTCTTTAAAATTAGTAAATTGATTCTCTTCGTACATAATCACCTCCAAAAGGTTTCATTATTTTGTTCTAATAAAAATAATTTTGTTTTTTTTTATCCAAGTTCCATGCAAATTTAAGCTTATCGGCTTCATTATTTAGTACATCTACAACCTGAAGTGCATTTTCTCATTACACAGTCGGAATAATTTTAGTACCCTGGAGGAAGAATTCTTCTGCATAATAAACATGTAAGTGTTGTACATCTAACGTTAACACGGAAGCACCAATCAAAAATTTAAGAAAATGTAATAAAGTTAGTCGAGTTTTAAAATCAAGCCTCAAAGGAATTATCTCAATTACTACCAAAAGCTTTTTACGTGCCTACGCGAGGTTAACTTAAACGATGAAATTTTGATGCTCAAAAATTTCTAAGATCGGTGGGATTTTTAGTTAAAGAAAACTCCTTAATAATTAATTAACAAATTAATATTTGCGGTTTAATTGGAAAAATTTTCGATGAAAAAAGTGAATTTTTATATAGAAATTTAACATTTTATTTTTTAATTATAGTAATTGAGATCTTTGTAAGGATCCTTTCAATTTAAAAAAGTTAAAATTGCTAAAAAAAACCATGGAGAGCTTTTCTAAAGCGCTAACTTTTTATAAAACCCTTTTTGTTTCGAGAACTTGTACACCCAAAAGTTTTTTTTAGCTAATTTTTCAAGCCATTTAGCTTATAATTAAAACGTTTTGATTACATCAGAAAAATATCACCCACACTATCGCCTAACAAAATTATAGGTGTTATGGGCAATTTGTTACTTCTGATAAATTATTTTTATTGCGTTTGGGCCTGTCCCCTCCCGCACACATTACACTGAATCGAAATGTAGGTTTCCTTTTTTAAATAAATATATTCAGAATTGTATGATAATCCGTCTAGTAAAAAAATTATGCCACTACTATAAGCGCGTGATTTACATAAATTCCTGAAAAAAATTAATAAACAGGCTTTATTCAAGCACAGTACTACTCATATTTAATTTTGCTTGCTTTCCTGTTTTTAAGTGCCTTATTAATTTAAATTGTATGCAATTTTATGTAAAAACATCTTTTCCTCCACGACAACTCATTTCAATATAAGGAAAAAATGTGAAGAGAATAAATAAAAGTAGAAGTAGCAAGCCGGAAGGTTTTCCTAAATATTTTTTTAAGCGAGATTTATATTAAAAAAAAATTTAATTGAAAATATTTTTTATGTGTAACATTAAAAGCTGTTTATATGTTGAACACGAAATTTTACTCCGCATTTTAAAAATGATATATACGCCTTAAGTAAGCTAATATTTCGTAACGCGTTAGGTTGGAAGGTTAAATTTGGAAACTCTCAGTACAGCGTCTTTTAGCTGCTTCATTTCGAAACTCGGAATTTTCAGAAAATACCCGTGCAACAGGAATTTGTAAGACAACTACCAGTTCGGTCTTTTCACGCTAGAGCGCGACATCAGCAAGAAAGCTTACACCAAAATACGTTCAATAATATACGACGGTTATATACCAAAATTAGCAAGTTTAGTGAGTTTTTTTGTATACTGTTAAAATCCTGTGGAGATTTGGATATAGAAAAATTTTGTACATATGCGACAATTAAGTTTGTTTTAATTAGTTAACTGTCTTTAACAACTGCGGTCGTTACTCTTACGATTGCTTCATTACTGTAATTGTTTACGCTTTCTACTAAGCAATTCTGTTAGTCTTATTCACGGATTAGCTGAAATTTCTGATAATTATGATTTATATTTTGCGCATTAAGTAATAACGTTTATAATCCATCAAAATCATGCGTTATTTAGTAAAACTGCGGATTCGTAACAAAAGTGACACTTTTTCTCCTGTATAGTAATTTGATTATTATTTCGATAAAATATTATGTAAAATTTTGTAAAATATAAGTCGATGGATGTAATTCCTTTTGATTTATTAGGTCACCATATTATAAAAAAAAATGTTATCCTGCTACTTTAAACGTATAGTTACCCCCTTCTTTTTTAGTCCGTGTATAAAAATGGTGACGTAGATTATGTAACGCTACGAATAGAGCGTAACTTCAAACTGAGTTCGACAATAATAGCACCACGGGAGAAAGCTGCATCCGATGTAATCATGTAATATTAAGAATAATTTATCATTTTTGACAGTTTAGTAACTGGGATCGAACACTATATTAAAGCCAAAAAATTTTAAAATACAATTTTCTCAATATTTCGTATATTACGAAAATCTTAAATTATCATTCTTAAATGCAAAACTTTATTTTTTTAGCTACCACGCCAATATATTCAGTCAGTTTCAGAACAGAAATTCCTGAATTTATCGAGACAACGACCCACCCTCAACGTAAAGTTAATTTCAGGATTAGACACAGGAAGCGTTGGACTCTACCCTAGTATTTCCTACAGCCATGAGGATAGCGTAAGATCACATGCCAATGTGATTAATCAATTTTTTATTTTCAATTTTATTGCTTTATGTTTACTTAAAGTATTTTGCAAGAATCTTTATTTGCTTTCAAATTTGGAGTTAGAAAATTATCAGTTAGATAAAATTTGGATTAAAAAGCCGACCAGGCAAAATAAAGTTTGATTTTTCAATATTATACCATCTTTTTAAGAATTTTCATGTGAGGATGTGTAGATTCATTGTGTATTTATTGTACTGCTTTCTCAATATTTCACTCTATAATTGGGTGTAACAATTTAACCGTTTTTAGAGAAAGAAAAAGTGACTGCATGAGACACCTCTGGAATGCATATGAAAATGTCACCTCAGTATTTTATGTTGGCTGACAAACGTGGTCAATAGGTAGCAAACGAAATGGTAAAGCCAGCGACAAATATTGTTAACAAAGCAATTAAATGCTATTAATCAGAAAATATAGGGCTATATTTAACAATTTATCTCTTAGGCAAAAGAAAAGCTTCTATTGCTAACTGATTGTGGGTGAAAGAAGAAGGATGAAGCTAAATGGGTGACATTTTGGAACATCCTACCAGAGAGGTTATATAATTTTGCAGATAATACTGAAAAAAAAAAGCTGAAACCAGAGTTGCCACAATACAACAATAAAAAGTACATCTTGGAAACTAAAATGGTACTACATGATAGTAAAGAGTACTGAAGTTAAAATTTTATTGATGCAACCATTCGATATACATTTCCTCAAAGCGTAAATAACTACATGAATAAAACAAATACATTTTTTTATAATTATTTTGTATTAGCATATTCTACAGTTTTATTAATGTGAAATATTAAATGTTTTAAAAAAATTTAAACGGCCAAGAGCCAGAGGAGGGGGGGTGAGGTGGCATCTGCCCCTCCTGCTATCCTCCAGGTCAGAGAATGATTTTGTAAGAAGAATAAACTACGCAATAATTAATTTTATCTCATTTTTCAATGAGACATTTTTGATATAATTTTTAAAATTATTTCTATTCTAAAGTGTCTTAAAAATGTAAAGAATCGAACGTAAACCCGGGGATCTGGGGGGTATGGAATACCCCCCAACACAAGGAAGTAACGAGAAGGCTTTTCACAATTGCTAACGACAAAAATTTAATTCCAAAAAAAACATATTTTTTATTATTATATGTACCTGACCTCCCAGACACCACAGTTTTTTGATTGTTTACTTTTAAAAGTACCTTTTATGCCAGGGAAAGATATTTTCATGAATATCAACTACATAATACTGAATTTTAATCTCATTTTTAAGTATTTTTTTTTCTAAAGTGACCGAATCAATTAAATAAATATCTCAAAATGTAAAGAAATGGGCATAAAACCGGGGGGTCTGGGGGGTATGGAATACCCTCCAGCATATGAAACTTTAAAAATGACTTTAAAAATTGATAAAGCAGCACAGTTAATTCTAGAAAACTTATCTTTTTTTTAATAGCTGGAGGGTATTCCATACCCCCCAGACCCCCCGGTTTTTTAGTTGTTTACTTTTAAAAATATTCTCCAGACAAGGACAAGATTTTTTCATGGCCATAAACTAAATAATACTTACTTAATTTTATCACATTTTAAAACTTGATTTTTAATTTTTAGGGCAGACCCTAAGCTTTTAGCTAATTTTGTGCTCAAATTTTGCACCCTAGCCCTACCCTACCTTTGCCACGCTTTAGTTACTGTCATCATCATCATCATCATTAAGTTTTTTACATTTTAAGTAGATATAATTAGTTCCCATATTTCATAGTTTAGATAAATCGATATCGATATCACTATAGCGTGTAGATACCTACACAGAGAACCATTAAGATTTGTGCGACGCTCTGGTGGTGATATCAGGTAGGGAAATTTTTACTTTAAATAGGAGAGAGGTGTGCCACCTTTGAAGTCTCACGGTTTGGTTTTTGATTTATTTATGTAAAGTTCAACAGTTCTTCAGAGTTCCTTAGTTTAGTTGTTCTTCAGTTAAAGGTCGATTATTTGGAAAAAGTGAAAATAAATAGTTTTTGAAGTCAGATTTGAGTGTCGTTTCTTTTAGAAAAGTAATAAAAAAGAAATTGGCGAATTTTGAAGTTTGTTTTATTGGAAGAAACAAATAATTTAATATTGGACGGTCGAATGTATTTGCAAGGTCACGCACTGCGAGGGTGCTATAAGTTTTTCGATTGGGCTAGCTGGGAAATGATAGCAAATAATCCGACTATTGAATTTGAAATTTTGGAAAATTTTATTTTTTGAATAGAATATTTTATTTTTTGAAAATTTGGGTGCGAGAATATAATACTACATTATGTACTGACAGTGGCAATACTGATGAGCTAAACACTACAATATAAAAATGATGCCTCACCACAGCGGTTCTCAAACATTCGTTTTTCGCGACTTTTTTACCTTGAATAACTTCGCCCTCCGAACAGAAACAGCTACACAGATGTGATCCATTTTTAATCAGGATTTCACATTAAAAACTAATATAAAAATAAATTAAAAAGTAGAATTTAATGTCTTGTTTTGTAATATGTTAAAAATTAAGATGTTTTGCTTATTTATACGGGCCACCTGTACAACTTCGACCCCCAAATTTTTATTCAAATTTAAATTAGTATTATTATTGTTTGGTAAAATTTATGAAATATTTATTACCAAAATAAATCAAAAATACCTAAAAAAAATTTAATTATCAAATTCAACGAATTTTACGCTCTATAATAAATTTATAAACATTTTCAAGATCACGATTTAGCCTATTTCCGCCACACCATTTAAAAATAACCGATTTCGTCAATATATTAAAATAAAATTAAAATTTTTTCTCACTGCATATTTCTTAATCTGCGGCCTCGCAACTTGAATCTACTTAAATGTTTCATGTACATGCTCATAATTTTGAAAAGGATTTATCACGGTAATAAAATACAGCCAAACAAAAGTTCCTTACACTGATTTTTTACTTTTCGAGTACTTTATGGCTACCAAACTCACCTCGGACTACGGCTTCTTTATTTGAACTTTTGCAATTGTTAAGTTTAAAATATCTTATCGTCATTCACCATGGAACTACAGCACTTTTGTTGAATCCTTTTTTTAATGTCGGTTCTCTTAGCTAACTTGTCAAATCACGATTTTCTATGGCGATAATTAACTCGGCCTGCGGCCTCGCAACTGAGGTTTTCCAATTTTTTTAATAGATAGCTAAATATATTATAAAAGTTATTTCAATGTAATCGTATGGTTTTTGGTACTGATTGTTATTCTACAGCTGCTACTCATAGCTTGTGCGGGACTCTCACATGTGTAAATGTTATGGGTACCTATATAATATTTAAATTGATAAATTATTAACTCATTGATATTAAATTATATTTAAACTTCAAAATATCGAGTTATTATAAAAATTAAAATATTTTATCAATATAACATAGTACGAGTATATTTACAATATTTATGTAATAAAAATAAAATTTACAATGGTTTACTCTGGGAGACCGTGAGGCTTCTGAATTTACGATGCGGCCTTTGGCTGCCCCAATAAGCTCAATTTGCAGCTTTGACTACTTATTTAAATTCTTTTTTAAATGAAATAATTAATTTAAAATACATAAAATACATTTAAAAAAAATAACTGTTCACTTAAATTTTGCTGTCACAGAAAAAGATCATTTTTAAAACGACGTTATTTTATTTTTATTTAAAACTTGAAGATTCAGGAGGCCTAACTGCTAAATTCATATTATTTAATACACCATTTCAAGCTTTAATTCAAAAAGTGTCAATTGTTAAATCAGACTAACTGGTACTTCCGGCTTTAGGGCCACTCTTTTGGTTAACTCTGAGGGATCGCTCGAAGTTCAACTTTAACTCTTCAGGCTATCTCTGCAATGCTGCTTGGTATTCGACCTCATATAACTTTCTAGATGGGCAGTGATGTAACAGGAAATATTGACTAATCTGAACTGCAATTAATGATTTCTGAATTGAAGGTTAAAATGGTGTAGTAATTCAGTTTTGTGGTATCAATCAAAGGCGAGTAAACTTTCTTAAGGTCATAGTAAATTAGCAACTAAGTATTTGTGAAAAGTGTTAAGAACAGAAAGATAGAGAAACAGTTACACAAAATTAACTACAACATTTAGTCCAGTCATTTGATAGTTTTACCAGGAAAGTTTTGAAAGAGTTTTAAAAATTGGTATTTTTATAAATTTTGACGTGCTCTTTTCGAATTTTTACTGAATTCCAATATCTATTTTAAAGTGATCGATCACTTTTAAGTATATTTGAATTATAAAAATATCCAAACCAAAATGCTAGCTAAATAGCTAATGAAAATAAAACGAGCCTACTTCCAAATTCATCAGGAATTTTTGAAACTTGGTAAATTTGTTAATTTAGGTGTTTTTAAATTTTTTTTTTTTTTTTAATTTACATTTTAACGTGCATCAACTACTGGGTTATTAGCACTTCTAAATGTTAATTTTTAAATTGTTCAGTATTTTTGTCTGTTTATGTTTTTTTGGATTGGGTATTTTGGTTGGTTGGTTTTTTGGTTCACCACGGAGTGAGAATGTCCACTGGAAAGCCGAGCTAAGAAATTCTGATGCGTCCGAGATTTGAACTCAGAATTTCCGCTCGTAACGAAACCAGCGATCACATCACTCTACTGCCGTGGCTTATTTTTTAAATTTATAAATTGTTGAAAATTTTACTTCCATTTGATGGAAATTGATGGAGGTTTCACCTTTTTTACGGATGCTTTTGGTGGGTGTTTAACAGCTAAAGGTAACCACTACACTTGGATTTACCTCGTTTGTTTCGACGTCACAATCATATCAAGAGTTAAAACTTACATTTTTTCTGATTCTGGACAATTTTATTTGGATGTAACAATTCCAGTATCAAATCAATGGAAAATTATTTTTAAAATCACCCACCTTATCGCTATAATTTTGTCCTTAAAAAAAGTGTAAAATGTTAAGTCACTCTGTAAATCTTCCCTGGCAGTTTTTGAAGCGTTTTTTTGGTTTTAGATGCTTTTGTAAGAGCTGTACGACCAAAAATCGATAGCTTATTTTGGTCATTGTTTTTTCAAAAGTTTTTCCTACTTCAACCATTAAGTCACCATTGGCAGGTAAATTAATTCTTAATTATTATTCTAATGTAATTTGTGGCTATTCCATATTTAATTTTGGTCTGATCCCAAGTTAGAACGACTAATCACTGATTTTATTTTTGACTTTATAATGTTTTATAAATTGAATTATTTTAGTACTTCTTTTTTTTTACAAAGTTTCATATGCTTGTATTGGTCAATCTCCTATTCACTTGAACATTTGTAAACAATCGGGTAGAGTGGTTAAAATTTAGAGCAATTTATGTTTCAATTGTTCAACTAATTTTTTTCTGTATCTTTATTTACAATTCTTACTCGTAGGAGAAAAGGCTCTTAGGAGGAGTTACAAAAGGTGAGTATTTTTGATTACAGTATTTGATTACATTTCAAAGATGTAATAATTTAAACAAGTACCAATATTTGTTTTTTTTCCATAAGTATCACGAAATTCTCAATTCAATATTGTCAATCTATTCCCTTAGAACAACGTTGATTCTTACTGGAGCTATAAAAGAGTTAGTTAGATTTGCAAGATTTTCCACAATTAGTTGAATTTGAATTAAATGAGTCGTGAAAGAAATCTAGATGGGCCAAGATCCACCCAGTTCTAGAATTAAAAGCACAGTTATCCGGCCATAAACGTCAAAGATTTTAGATAAATTTTTGATCAGTTCCAATTGCAGCTTCATCTAAGTAGTGCAAAAAATATTATGGTAGTACTAAAAACGTTAAAGGTAGATGTAATTGGCTTCATTCCTTCTATCAAACAGATTGTTCTTACTGAGAATAATTACTAGTAGATTTTGTTGACAGTAAAATTTTGCAAAATGGTACATATGTCAAAAGACATCCAAACAAGCAAAATTTTATTAGAATGTCATTGTTTTAACGTAGAGTTTAAGAAAAAATTATAAAATAGAATTATCTTCACACAAAAATTTTTGAATTTAATTTAACTTTTTTATTATAATTTCACTAAAAGTTTGTAACCAACTTTGTTTCACTTGGAAAATTGGAATTAAATCAGTTATAATTTGTTTATTACTGACACATTATAAAGTTCGGATATAAACTTTAAATCCCAGATTTAACAGAGAGAACCATAAATATTAAAACATACAAATGAAGCATCTGGCCTACAATAAAAAAATTGTTTTAATGTGTCGTGTTAATTTAAATTACCAAGGAAATCTGCAACAACGCATACTTGCATGAAAATATTGGAAGCTGTTGCAATGTTATTAATCACAAAAATATTTATAAACCAAATAAAATTTTTATGGTCGACCTAAATACATCGCAGTTTAAAATTGCCAACTTAATGTAAATTGTCAATTCTAATCTAATATACGTCACTCTAGCAATTTTATAGTAATCAATCATATTTACTTGGAAATCTTAGGTAAAATACGCAGCGTCCATTTCTGAATTATTCCATTCTTATGTAAATTTTTCTTTTTTACTCGGTTGATTTTGTAAAGATATTTAAATTTTAAACTAGCGAAGGTATATTAAACGTTTTTTCGTTTTTCTACGACAATTTTATTTAAGATTGAAAGTTAATCCAGAGATAAACAATTTTTTGCAAAACAACATTTGAACGTAATCTTTAATGTTATTTTTAACATTTTCTTCCAGTAAAAACAAGTTTGCTTCTAAATTTAGCAAAAATACTGACGAAAGCTCGTTTTGGAATCCAATTAGGTCAATCTATTTCAGCAGTTAGGAGGCAGACCAGAAGTACAACAAAACTACGCCAACCAAGTGCCTATTTTCTTGATTGTACAACTAACTGCACAATCACATTTATTTAACTTTAAGAACCATTTAAAAAATATAAAATAGACTTTCGTTGTTAAGAACAAAATAAAACTGTGGTTGCAAAGTAAAGTTTAAAAAACTCTTATAAAATTAATTTATTTTTATTTGACAAAAAAAATTGTAAAAGCTTTGTGTAAAAATGTAACATTTTTAATTAATAGTACTAAAAATATTTTAATTTTAAAATAAAATAATAAAACATAAAGCGAAAGAAAAGCTCAAGTTGAGTAGTCCATATAATTTTATGAACTTTTTAAGTTTTAAATAAGTGGGTACTATAAATGAATTTTTTATTTAACTAGACAAAACCCTAGCAAACATAAAATCCTTTTGTAATATTTTTTTAATTAAGAGCAATTTTCCACAGCTTTAAGATAAAGTAGTAAAATATAATTATTTTGACAGTCTTCTTATACAGGGCATCAGTGCAAACGACGTTTCATTAAATTGCAAAACACTACGACCACCTAATCCATGCAATCTTCTTAAATTTATATTTCAAAAACAAGTTTCCTCCGATGTCTAATCCGATGACGGAAATTTAAAGAGAATAACAAATTTCTAACAAAACCTTGAAAATTAATGCCATCAATTTCTCATACGGACGTTTTGTGAACACGACCTTAATACTTCGATGAATGGGAGTTTGCTCAAATTTGACGAATTTCCACCGAGGTAACGACTTTAAGGAATGAAAAAGGATCACTTACAATTATTTTTCTTACAGATAAAACTATTACAACAAAGTTTTTCTGCTACTTTAAATCGGTTACAATTTGAAGTGAATCTTTGCCATAAATAAATAACAAATAAATGTGGGAATCCCCACCTGCCGGAATTGGGAAATCCAATTTATTGTACTTTGAATAAATTGCAAAATACTATTATAATAGTAAAAACTCAACAGGTATGCAATAAAATGTACCGCTATAAATATCTAACTGAATAAATTGGTAGAAAGGTTAACTCATGCAATTTCAACTTAAACTAGCATCGTCTCCTCTTCCTCAATTAATATTTAGATTAGTCCAAATGTACTCAAACAGTGAGTTTTGATTTCGTAAAGAAGCTTAAGGACTGCCAGATTCTATTAGTGACTCCTCAATGCGTCTAAGTAATTTTCCATTGACTAGAAAAATGACGGTTAACTTTTAAAAAAGGGAAAGAATCTAATTATTTTATGACTTCCTCTATGCTTCAGAGGGGACTTAAAGCCGCCGGTTTCCCTAAGTTAATGTTAATAAAAAATTCAATATTTCTCTGAGGAAGACTAATCTGCGAAATACTAAAAAAAGCCGAAAACATGGAAACGAATGTATTTTAAAATCTTTTTGTTGATGCTTATTTACCAAGAAACCGAACAAATTTAAAGAACTACTTAAGGGACTACTGACTACTAATCAGACAGTTTCCTGGATACGCTAGTTTATTATTCGATATTTTTGCCAACTCGCGTGTTTACTTTTTATCATGAAATTTTAAACTTAACTTGCTTTTTGCTAACTATTTTTATTTTCAGTTCTCAGCCGGATAATTATCGAGTTCTCCTAAGGGATTAAACTGTACATAGTCTGTTTACCACTGCACTGGTGGTTCATCGAGGGAGTGGTTTACTTTTTATGTGAGTTGTGCTTTACGATAAAAGTAGATATATCCAAAATTATGGAAGTAAAACCACCAAATGCATTTGTGCTTAACAACCTTTAAGTAGTTGGTATAATTCCGTGCATAGAATTAATTTTAAAATATATTCTGATATTTAGTAGCTTGCACTCCCTCATTTCCTTTAAAAATCTGAGAGTATAACTGTAATATTTCCAAGTTATTTCATTTCATTTTTATCTATAATATTTACAGCTTCTACTTTATTTTTAATCGTTAAAATTTAGCACGTCTGCATAGCAATCTAACACGGAATTTGCAGAGTAAGATTTAAAAACCTTGCGGTGTTATGGCGTCTGAATAAACAAAGTTTCTACTTGTTTAACTAGCATTGTTAAATAAAATAATTTGCAAATCGTGCAGTTTGAATTTTGTGTTAATAATTACCCATTGCATACGAAAGCTAATTTCAATCGAATTAAACCAAATGCTGTCTCTTGATAGCTTTTAATAGATTTTTTTGAGCAGGGCTAATCTAATGGTTAATAAAATTAGGCGAATAAGCGACAGATTTATCAATTCACTTAATACACGTCCGTGGTTCTCTTAGAATATAGGATTAGAAAGGGTAAATGGAGGTTAGGTCCAACCCAGCTCGTCTGATTTGCACACCAATCTATTAAATTTAACAATTAGTCAGGCACAAAGCTCGATGGAATTACACGGGTCTTAGATAATCTCGATTGTTGTCTAGGAGAACCCATGGTAATGTGCACTTGCATGACATCTTTCTGCATTTCCGATACCATCAAAATTTGGTCCTTAATTAAAAATGTTTTAAGTAGAACGAATGAAATTTAGATTACGTTTTTATATCGTCATCATTTTCGTTTTCAATATTTTAGTAATAAAATTTAATATCAGCTCTTCTCATCTCATAAGAGGAAAGAGCTTTTATCGGGCTATTGGTGTTATAAACTATAATCGTGCACGTACATTACATAATTCTAATACCATTTACTAGAAGTTACCTGGTATGCATTATGAATACCGAAAACTTGCATATTCTATTCAAGTTTCTAATATCAATGAATAGACAACTTAACTGAAACTATTGCTTTTGTAGATTTCATTTACGAAACACTTATTGCATGGAATAACCAAGTTTTCCTGAACTATAAAATATTCAAATTGGATTTAAATAACTGAAACGTATGATACGAGTATTATGTTTGTCATCGAATTCCCTCATTTTTAAAATTATTTTGATTGATTAGGTAATACAAATTTTCACAATAGTTTTCTTTTTTAAGAAATTGCAGATTATTAGACTAATCGGATTTCTTACCTTTCAGCTCCAGAGTAGTTCCACTCTTGGATTAAAGACTCAATTCTGTATTGATAGAAGTCTGACCAACATTAACAAAGTTATTGTAGCAATGAAAGAAAAATAACTGTTAAATTGAACGATCTTTTGCAGTTACCACAACAAGATAACATAAAATTGTAAATTTTTAAAAGAAAATTAAAATAAATATTTAAGGGAATATAAATTTTGTAATAAATGCAGTTCATTTCACAGAAGATTGAATAATGTAGAACTGCTACTTTAGAAAAATATTTTTCACTGGTCGTTTGCAAGGAATCGATTCTTAAGCAGCTCTTACACGTACGTGCAATATTTTTATCAGTAAAAATATTTTCACTATTGGCAATTATGTGACCAATATTTGTTGATTTCTTCCAAAATGGTAGTTTAATGTTATAGTTTTCTGAACGTACTAAAAACTAAATGAACAATCCATCAAAAGTATTTTTTAATTTTGTTGATGATACCTACCAGTATTTATTTACCTCCCTCAGGATTCTAAATTTTTGTCGTTAATTATTTTAAATTTAAATGTGTATTTTGTGGATGAATATAGTGTTACGGATAAAGGGTAAAGATTGGACTTCAAAAATAAACTGTCCAGCTGCCTATGGTTTTCTAGGTGATTGCGAACGCTTTTGTTAGTTTTAATTTTTGTTCAGTATTTTTTTGAGGTTTTTTAAAGTAATTTATGATTTTTTTTTTTGGGTATATTTTAAATTACTATACAAACACTTACGTTATTGAAATGAACAGTTGATTAGTTTCACCACTCAAATCACAGTTCAACTGGTTGATGATTAGTTAAGCTTTGCCTAAAAGACGTTACGACTCCCTCCACTATTTAAAATGTTAATATTTCCTATAATTATTAAATTTTATGAGAACGCGATTGCTATAATAGAAAAAATTTTCTATTAGGTTAACGGTTTTGAACTATTGAACTACTGGATTACTCAGGTTATGAGGCCCGAAGGCCGCACTGTAGGTATTTATAATTTCTTAGTTTTTAAATTGGTGGATAATGCAAAGTACCTAAATTTTATTATTACAAAGCTTTTTTGGCTAACTCACATTATATGCACATGATTTATTCTTATTAGTCATTAAGGTCTGCTTTTAAAAGAAAAAATTTGATTTAAATTGAAGATAACTGAGTTGAAAATCTTCTAACCTTATTTTTTAAATTAAGACTAATTTGTCCTGTAAGATTTTTAAATAATGGTACGCTAAGAAAACCAAGAAAATGTAAAATCCAAATAAATTTATGGAAGTAAGAAATTAAAAAATTTCAATATTGATGGATGAAAAAATTGATAGCACTAGAAATTATACACAAATTAGGAAGTAATCAAAAAAATATACACCTCTAGCAGTCAAATAAATGCGTCCGTATCTTTGCGTTGGTAATAAATGTCACAGAAGAGGAGGAGATTTTTCACAAATTATTACATTAAATGGATTACTAAAATATTAGATTTAAATTTTGCAGTGCTAATTGAAAAGTAAAAGCGGCTATTTTAATTAAAAAACCTCTGAGTGAGAAGATGGGTATTAATTTAGATTTTATGCGTGCTTAGGAAACCCAAACCCTGTAGCTCTGTCTGCGCTTGGAGGATATTCCATACCCCCCAAACCCCCCGGTCATAAACACCTAAATATTGAATTAATGTAAAATTTCATATACTACAAATTGTTTGGTAAATATTTATGGAACTATTGGCAGGCCGCAAATTAAAGATAAGATACTTGGCATTAAAAATCCCGCATAACCAATCAAATTTTGATATAATGTTAAAACAAAATTTGATGTATTGGATACTTGCAGATAAATAAATAATAGCATGATAAATAAATAAAAAAAGTAATGCAAGATATCGGGGAGTTAAAAAAAATGGTAAACTTGGAATCCAAGAAAAAAACATGGAAATTTGATACAAGAAATCGAAATAAAAAGTAAAATTTAGGAGACGATGGCCTTGCAGAATTAAATTAACAAGACTTTACTAATAGGCAATATTTATTGACATCCACAACAACGATCTACTAATAAAAGTATATAAAAATAAAGATGGAAAAAATATCGACATGGGTTTTCGTACAACTTTGAATCAAAAACGCATCTATTGATCAAATTTCTCCAATTTCTTGATCATTTTGCTGTTTAAGATTTTAATAAATAAACAAACTAATTTGAGTTTTCTATCAAATCATTATATTTAATTTATGTGCTTGCTAGCGAGAATCTCGTTAATCAATCCTATTTTTTTTGGCACGATTTTCTCTTAAATGACAAAAAGTGCAAACTTTTTTGTGTTACAAATTTAATAAAAAAAATTGCATCTTCTCTGTTTTAGTTCTATTATATTGTTACTGTTTTAGTCCTGCTAAAAAAAGGCGCCACTTTTGAATGGTAAGCATGCATAATTTTTATTTGTGGTACATTTTAGTAAAGCAACATAAGAACCAGGGACATAACTACCAGAGTTTAAATGGTTTAATAAAACCAGGACCAAGGAAATTTCAAGGCTTTTTTGGGGGATTTTATTTTGTGGTTTTATTTTTATATAAGTTCTAGTTCTACGATATTATTAAATATTCTCGTTTTTTATCTGATTTTTGCTCTATTTTTGGTCTGTTTTACTGATATTTTTGTTGACACAAATTTTAAAAATATGGGAATATTCTTTAAATTATTTTAGAAACCTAGCCAAAAGAAAGTAAAGAAAGCTTAATAGCTTATAATAAAAAACATTTTTTTAGGTTATGGGAGTATGGAATACCCCCAGATTCACATCCATTTTTTCATATTTTACACACGCCACAAAAAAAGGTGCAAAACATTACGATAAAGGACTTTAGTTGCCACTAGCATGTGAGGTTAGCTGCGACTTTGATATTGACCCCAGAAGCTTTATTTTTTAACTGCTTTTAAATCTCGTACCAGCACACCAAACCTTTTAGTTACATCCCTGATAAATACTAAATTATCTCATCGGCTTTTTTCTATTAATCTATTAAATACTTTACAGGAATATCCATATCATTAATTTTTTACTTTCGTTTCATTATATTAAGAAGTGGATCAACTGGATAAGATAAACTTATTTCTAGTAAGATATTCTGGATTTGGATAATAACATCTCGCTACATGCACCATTCTGCAATTCGTTCACTTTAGTAGAATTACTCTCAAGCCTGGTTGATTTGCCATCTCCCTTAATCTTGCGAAAATTTAAAAGAAGTTTTGTAATCGTGTATTTAAGTGACTGCTGAATTAAGCATTATTTATCGTTTAATAACAGACATTTGAAGGGCCGCAAGCAACTTAATTTAAAACTGCATGTTATTGTGTAACTTTTATATATTTAGATTTGCTTCCGGAGTCCAATGAGGAATCAGGAATATTTAACATTTTACGGATGCTTATTTTTATTAAAATTGTAACGTTGAGATCTTAATATTGTTCAGTTATTCAAATGACAGCTTAATTGTTCATATTTTATTTTAGAATTTTGGAAACAATTCCTACCACCAATTAAAGTATTTTACACTTAATAAATAATTAACTTTATTAAACGTAATTTTAACAGATTTGTATTTCTATTTATAACAATGAAAATCGTTGATTAATTTATTAAACAATGATTAACGGGCACCTAATTAACGCTTAAATTGTTATTTAATTAACTGTTGCTACACTGAATTTAATAAACACACATGCATTTTAAATAATTTAATTTTAATACTGGCAGTATTGGTATTTAAAGTAAATAACTCGAGTTTCAAATGATAGACTAATGAAGGCACTCAGAGAATAAAACTGGAACTTTCTTTTCTTTTTGCCCTTTCCTTCGACTTTTCCTGAAATACTAACCCAGGAAAATAAATCTTTTCCTTATTTTATTTTTATGTATTTTACTTCGTTTGTTTGCTTAATATTTTAATAATAAAATAATACCCGCATTGTTTCGCGTATTGGCGATTTTAACAAAAAATGATTTATTTAATGCGCAGGAAGGTTTTTCGCGTTTCAATGATGTAAACTGTGGAGTAATTTATATTTATCGTCTGTCAGCCTGTCTGTTCGTATGTGTGCTACATTAGTAGTGCTTAGCGCGTTTGCGAGTTTTACGAGTAAATTCAAACAAATCATTAAAATTTAAAACCAATAATGAAATTTGAAGATACATGCGCACTATACTCACACGAAATGAAAGTCAAATAATTCATAATTAGCAAAGCTAACAAATCTGTTTCGTAATTATGACAAACTACGCATTTACATAATTAATACCACCACAAAATTTCTCGTTAAACTTGGAAGTTTTCAAAAATAATCATTCAATCGCTCACATCCCTAATATACCCGTACTTGAAACGTTTTGTTAAAATCTCGACAGTGACAAAATGGCATTGCTAAAAGGTGTTACCTTGCTCACGTATTCAGCGGGCCTCTCTGCATCTAGGAGACCGTAAATTGAGCAAGAGCTCATAAAGCTTACCCCGACACTATCGGCCGCGCATCAGCGCTACGTGGATTACATTGGAATTATGCATTTATAAAGAAGGCACTTTACATACTTAGCATCAGTAGATTAGTACCGATTCTTTTTTATTAACTGGGATTAAATCTGTAATCCAGTGTTTAGTGATGATAACCTAGCAAAAATGTAAATTTGAACTGTTCGATTGGGTTAACAAAAAACACTTTTTCAGAGGTCAAAAGTTTTTCTATTTTCCTTCCCTTTAATTTATTTAGCATTTAGTTGAACATCAGTTAATAATGACACCCCGAGGCGAGCGCTAAACATTTCGGTTGATATTGAACCTGCCTGGGTATATTTTGTTTAGGATGCAAATTAAACCAGCGTAAAGAATTAATCTCATAAAGTAGACGTAATTTTGGCAGACAATGTCCAGTTTATAGATATGCAGTCATAACGTGGCATCCCCAAGAGAACACCAGCTGTTATCTGCTAAGGGGGTCATTTCGGCGCCGGTCATGCCCTCAGGGGGCTTTTGTATAACGTTGTTTTGTCTCCATATTAGGTCTATATACCGTTCACTAACTACGTGCACCATGAATATTATACAATGAACTTTGCAAAAACTAAATATTTTATTAAATTTACTTGAAGCACTGCGCTCTTGCTAGGAAAACTACCTATGTAGTTTAGTTCGGAACAATAAAATAAATTGAAATTTTAAATTGAATTAAGAATTTGCCCGAAATAGAATAATCATTGAGATACTGCAAATAATATGTTACGAGACCGAACGGATTAAAAGTTTTCGAAACTTTCTGCCAAGTACATCCGATGAGGTTTGTAATGTCACCGATAAAATTAATTAATTTCTGTTATTGCTGTATTATAAGTTGTTCGATGAACAAGTTCTTAATGTTGAGATACGAAATAAAATAAATAAAGTGGAGCGCCTTACACAATTTTTAATTAATAGAAAAAATATAGGGTTAGTGAAGTTCGGAAAGATGATACCAAATTCAAACTGCATCCATGGTCATATTTGCATGCATCTCGGGGCGTTAATCCGCCATTACCTCATCATGATTGATGAAATTCAATCGTCGCTGAAAGTTTTTCAGAGTTTTCCTAGGCGTTTATAAATCAGGAATTATGAAATGTAAATGCAATAACCTTATACACTCATACATGTATTGAAATGCAAGTAAGGTAAGCCAATCTGACTAAGTGGTTCGGTAAATCTTTGGTTTAGAGTCGGGTCATGGTTGGATCGGAAATTGTCCGTTCCCAGGTGGCAGCATTGCTTCGACGTTAGGTCACAAAGGGTGTAAAGTTCACCGCATGCTACACAAAAACTAAGAGTTTTATCGTTTTACTACCATTTTCTTGTTCTCACTTAAAGGGGTTATTTTGTTGCCGGAATGATTTTCAATGAAGTGGAAGGTTTCCAATAATGAAGCTATATACCTTTATTGTATGCCTCCTGCATAACATTTACATCCAATTATTCTACAAGCAAATCCGTCACTTGATTAAAATTAAAATTTAACACTGTTCATTCAAAAATAAAGAGCCGTTGTATTCTTTCTAGGGTCAACTAGCCGTAAGTAAGGTTTAGGGTGGTCACACACCGTTTATCCGTTAAAAGCATAGTTTTCAATTCTTAATCACTATAGAAGTTTCCGATGGGTTGGAAGGTTTTACACCTGGTGCTATCATTATAATACAAAACAGCAAAGATACAATCGTAGATTTAAATTTCATCTCAAACCAAAGTATTCAATAATTAATGCTGCTTCAAAACTAAGGAAACAATGGTAAATTGAGAAAAGTTTCAGCAAGCAACCGATGATTATTTCAGTTAAATTTATAATTACAGCGTTGGCGTACAGATTGTATAAATAAATATCGAATTGAAAGATTGTTTCATTACTTTGCGTTTCAAAATTATTTTGGTTGGTGAAGTGAGCTTCTGCCGGTCGATGCTTTACCATAAAATGTAATACAATTAAACCCTTTGATAATCCACTATTTCCTGAACTTTTCCACCTGCCACGACATTTAAAACTAGGGGCAATTTCTAACCTCACTTAAAATAGAATACTAATTTTAACCATCACGAGACATTGTATTATCTATTCTTAATTTAATTTTCTATTTCAAGTTTTTGTAGATTGCTTTATGCTTTTATAAATGGTGGAAGAATAAATTAAGAGTTTGTTTATTTTCATGTGCAGTTAATCGAACTATAAAGAAAAAGTAATTTGTTGGCAGGAAGATTAATTATCAAATGACGACTATCATTATCATAAATGAGTCATCAGCTAAACGATTCCCCAAGGAGTTCTACAATATTTCGATTAAAAATTCAAACCAAAATTTTTAAGCGTGATTTTAGGGAAACTCGACAAAATATTTGTGTCTCATAATCTTCCGCATTTTTTATTAATGCGTCTCGAATTTAATGATCCCTCAGTTATAGCATCATATTTATTAATAAAACAGTTGTTGGCTAAGAAATCTGAAGTTTATTATACGGAACGTAACACTTCCATGTTTTTTTATTTGTATGTTTTGTAGTATCAGTGTTGTAGTACGAAACAAATTTTCAACGCTATCAGATATAATACTTCATCTTGAAATTATGAATTAGATCGTAATAGTTTGACTAAGTTCTGAAAGGTTAACTGTTAATGGTGAGACAGCCAGTTTAATTCCAAGTGATGATTTAACGTAGAAAAATTACATTTTTAATAACTGATATATTTAAATATATTGTCATGAAATCTAGAGACCCTGGAGGAGCTAACAATTTGAAGGTAACAACATGATTTCTTTTTCGTTTTTCGTTATCAGTGCCTAATTTATTTTCAAGTTTTTGAGCAACTCAGATGTTTAAAATTACGTGAAGTGGACGTGTCAAGCCCGTCTATGAGCATTAAGAGGTTAAATTTGACTAATTGCTGGAAAAAAACGCAATGTGATGAATTTTTTAACCAATCTAAGTAATCCATTTGTTACAATTTGCTAATAGGTAGGTATTATAGTAAAACACAAAATTTTAGAGATTTATTATTCTGCTAAATTGCAAAAGTTTTAATTGCATTTATTCGTTTATTGAATAAATAGTTTTGAGGAAAGCCAATATGTGGCTAGCTGAAAGTTTATTTTTCTAATGGCGACGTACTCTTATTTTTCTGCTTTTTTTGGATTCTTAAAATACAAGTAAATAACCTCCTTCAAATACATAACAAGCCGTACAACAAATCCATTATAAATATTTTTCACGGAACTAAAAGACATTGAAGTTATTTTACTTTGAAAATAAAAATCGTTTTAAAGAAATTTCTGTATTCTGAAATTTAAAAATACGGAATCAAAGAATACACGGAATATATTACAAATATAATTGGAAACATGAAAAAACTTCATATACCTAACACAAATACAAACATTTCAATTTCAAAAAGTCAATATCCAATTTTAAATAAATAAAAAAAATTGCAAATATTGTTAATGTTCATTCACAAATGGAATGATAAAAAATTACAATAATAGTAACTCGATTATTTGGCATTCCTCTATATTATGCAGTTTGCATAAATATTTATTTAATTATTCGATTGAAGCGGACTAGTATTTTCCTTATTCAGTAAATATTATAATAGTGGCCGTTATCAACGTTTATTCAAAATTTTAAATAAAAATTTAATTAATTTGAATTTATAATCACAGGCAGACTGGCAAAATGAAATAATGCTAAAGAAAAAGATATAAGTATAATATTACGAATTGTTTCTATAGAGCCAATCTACAAAACAAAATAATGAGAAACATTAGGATTATATTGAGATCTAGTTAAATGAAAGTTTTTCTCATTAAAAAATGTTTAAAAATTTTGAGATTTTGCTGTCACAGTTGATCAAATTATTTTGACTTTAGCCTTAAAATGGCAGTAAATTACGGGAGCTGCTGAAACCTAAGCTGTGATAGAAAACAAATGAAAATCAAAACTTTTGAATTGAGTCTTCCAGAAAACTTTAAATAACATAATTATACAAAAAGGACTGCGACGACAGTCAATATAAGAATTTTGTTTGAAAACCTTAATTTTTGGGGACAAAGAAATCTAAAAGAGGTCCCAAAAATAGAACATCAAAATTTTGATGTGCTGCTAGGACTAGGCCGAATTACTCAAACCCCTTTAAAAATTACTGACAATGAAAATCAAAAATTTTGACTTTAGTTGCCCATAATATTACCCAAAAACCGACTACGTCAGTCGATTTTTTTCTGCGATGTGCATAAAATTAGTTAAAAAGTATGTAATAGTTTTCTAAAATTTAATTTTTGGGGTTTAAAAAGTTCAACCTTATTGCTTATTTTGGTGTCCTTTTTATTATTCTACATGACTAATTTGAGGAAGTAGAGTAAAAACAAACGTAGGAAGTAGAGAAAGTAACTACTGGGACTGGAAAAAATACTTACAAATTTTTCAAAAAACGCTTACGAATGATTAAAAAAATTCAGACTTTAAGGAGTAAGGTCTTAATAATTTAGTTTATTTTGACAAATTACCAATTAAAATAAAAATAATTTAATCAAACAAAGTTTTTTCGTACTTTCTAGTTTTGCCATGAATTTTTAAAAAGTATTTTTATAATTCAAAAGTGCCGATATTGAACTTTTGCAACTGCAAACTCCAATAGAAAAGTTGTTAAAAATGATTTTTATAACTTTCAACTTTGGACAATGCTAACGTCTAAACTATTCAACTCAAACATTTATTGTAAAGAACTTTTTGGTAAAAAATTTTGTTGTCTACAAAACTGTTCTTATATAAATTGTTGATAATTTTTACAGTTTTCGCATCATCTTGATTAAAGTTGTGGTGGTCAAATTTTTGGGTGGTTTGTCTATTTTCTGGACTTGGATTGGATTGGATTTGGATTTTATTGTGGAGGGCAAGACAAGCTCGCACGCACTTAGGCCTCTAAACCGGGCCCATTGTACTACCTTCGATTTCCCAGCAGTGTATGTGGCGCGACTAGGAATAGAACTGCGGTTTTCCGCTTCCTAGCCTGCAAGTATATGCTTAACACCACACTGCTGGTTTTTTTGGACTCAAATTTCATATCATTTGAAAATGTGTTTTTTATTAAATTGCTCAGGAATACTTAAATAATATTTTTGTTTTTCAGCTTCACCCCGTATAAAGTTGCGCAAGTAGGTTTTAGTGGTGTTTGGTAAAACGCAAGTAATAAAATTCTGACATGAGAAATAAATAATATTAACCACAATATTCTATTCCTACAACATTTTTTTTAGTATAAGATTTGTAGTTAAAAATCGATGTCTCCAAAACCAATTAAATTAATGAACTAAAATCACTTATAATTGGAGTTAAAGAAAGTCCAACATCCGTTTAAATATTGTGATCTAATTTTAGCATACACGTGCACAGAAATGGAATATTCTCAAAAATAAAATCTCCTGTCACTTATCTTCATAAATCGTCGTAAGAGATGCACAAAAAATTACATCCCATTGCCTTTAGGATTAACCTAAAAATTTTCCATTAAAACCGATTTTGAAGTAATAATAAATCAGATTAATTTAATTGAATCAATTATTTAACGGTATTTGCGAAAAAAATGAGTTGGTCAAATTCTTTTACAAAGTCAATAGACGACGCCAACAAAAATGCTATACATTTTGCCAAAGAATTTATACCGATATATGAATGTTTAATAAATAACTTTTTATATAATAGGGCGCTAATGTTACCGAAATTTCTATTGTAAGTAGAAATTAAATTTTTTAATTAAAAACAATTTATAATAACAAAAGCCATAAATATACACTATTTATCAAAAGGGTTTGTTCCAGTAAAAACTGCGAATCCACAAAATTGCTGTAACAGGAAAAGCTAACCAATAAATACGTAAATTATAGCACATATACCATAACATAAAGCACTCGGGAGACTTTTTGAATGCTTTAATTAATTATATACCTACCCATTGATTTACATATTTAAATTTGACTACTTAACGTTATAAAAATGATGTTACATTTGAAAGGAAATAATACACCTAAATCAACGCAATTTCTATTACGAGTATAAGAAATTTGGTAATTTATTTCTATAACTGCTTTTCATTAGCGAGTAATTTCATAAAGTGTATTTTAAACAGCTAAATTTATTGGCAAAAGCAAATTTTAACTGTATCACAAATACGTGATTTATTCCCCTTTAAATCCTATAAAATATTTTTGTTTGAATTGGTAGGTAAGCACAAAAATCGAACAAAATAATTATTTCGTTCCGCTATATTTTTTCGTCCTTTTATGGTTCTCTAAATTCGTTACTATAACAACTGAAATTTTCTGTTTTTACCCAATAACTCCGTTATTGTTTACTTTATCAGAAAACTATGAAGAGGATGTTTGATAAAACTTAATTAAACAAAAACAAAAGTTTTTTTTTATTTTTAAATGTTTTATGACGTAGTACATAGTTAGAGTAACGGAAATGGAAATTAATGGTCAGAAATGGTTACGCAGGGATAAATTTAAATATTGCAATAATTATTAAAAAATAAAATTAAAGTTTAAAAATCAACAGGTTTAGCAAACACAATAAATTTCAGATTAATTTTTTCAATATTATATAAATAAATCAATTGCTTTTTAATAGCTATAAATCGAGAATGTAAATTTGTTCATAAACTGCATTTGGTGCACAGTTCATCAAGACTTTCTTGGCCCCAATGCTCTAATCTCAAAGTGAACTCACTCATCTTGGGAGTTTCGGAAATTGATAGTGCATGACTATTATAATAAGTACTCTATTTTTATTTAATAATAATGCAAAACTTGATTTATTCTTTCTCAAACCACTGACCAGAATTTTATCCTTTTTGTATAATCTAAAAATTAAGCAGTAGAAAAATCCGCTTCCGGTTTTCCTGTAAAGACAAGGGCAATAACCTTTACGAATTATTTTATGTGTAAACTTTGCTATGTTCAACATAACTTCCTGAATTATTGAGATAAGCAAATAATCATGTAATAATTATTAAAGGTACGTAAATATCGACTTTCCCGAACAACATTGTAAATATAAAATAAATAGTTAGAAAAATAAAAGTTCTACCCATTAGAGAACAATAAATTACTTTTTTGCAAAAGAAACTACTCTGCCAAAGCAGGGCTTGCCATCCTTTCTATTTATTTATCTGATATGTTTTGTTGTTTTTAAATTAAACTTACCTTGAACAGGACTATAAATATTTAAGTATAAACAATCTTCTGATTGGTTTATTACGAGATGTTTCACTAATCGTTCGAAATATTTCGCTCTTTCTGGAGTCATAGTTGATTTGTCAGGTAATTTTTGTGGACAAACAGGTCCAAAAGAATCTGCAATTTTAATTCCAAACCATGACGGTGCACTTCCTGGTGGCATAAATCCTAACTCCCTAGTAGGAGGTGCTGCATAAGGAATCCCTAAAAATTGTTCCACCGGTGGTAATGCACGGTTTATGCGCGGCTCCACTACAACACCCTGAAGAATCCCTTGTTTTAAATGCACTTTTCGAGTATACCGTAACCGACTTGTCTTGTAACCGTAATCATATGCATGAGATTGTGAAAACACTCTTACAAGTAAACTTAACAAAATCGTTGCAAAAACCACCTTTTCAAAATAATACATTTTGAATTATGCCTTTCCTGAAAATAATCACAAAACAATTTGTATGGTTCGTATTGAATTGTATATAACAATAATGACACCACATATCACATTTACTTCTTGTTTATTTTTACGACTTAAAAATAGAAAGATGTAGGTTTTTCTTCGAATTTTTCTTAATTAATATTTGAGAAAAAAATTTTTTACACAAAACTTAGGTTATCGGACTCAGTTAACAATAAACCGCTCGGTATATAGTAACATTATTTTGATATCACTTTCATGCAATTCCAACCCCGCTGCGATCTATGTATAGCAAAACACTGTCATGTTAGAACTAACGCATGAAAAGTCATTTCAATATTTTGAACATCGAGAAATCTCGTGACTGGTTCCTATTTTCAGATTCCTTAGATGTTTTAACTATGTGAAACGTACGTCGCATCCAAACGTTTTAAAAATAGGTGCAAAATAAATATATATATAAACACAAATCCATGCTATTTACCTAAAGGCAATCGTACTCTTGTAACTAATTTTGGTTGTGACAACAAAGATGTCCGCAACAGATGTTGAACTTGCAGTATGTATGTAATCCAGTCTGCAAGATTTTTAAAATTTTCTTCGCATTTCTAGACTGAAGAATAAGAATAATTGTCTTTTAGTTTACACAGACACCAACCTACTTTTGGAACAACAAAATTTTTGGAAAGTATAAATGAACGAATTGATACATCTTACATCCTGGATTCATAGAAATTTAGAATGGCTATTTTTATCTTCTAAATTATTCAATTTTTCATGTCACCTCTAATAATTTGCACTTAATGTATCTTTGCTATTGGCAAGAATTCATCAACATTGCAATATAGTAGTTATGGTCTCATTTATATTCACTAATTGTAAAACACCGTACTTAATCTATATTTAGACTCGATCCAAAAATAGAGTATGCAATCTCGTTTCTCTCGAAAACTTGCTAAAATGATTTTACATATTTTGCTTTTACGTGTTAGAATGTATTGGTTTAAATATAAACACTATCGGTATATTTTGAGATGGAAATGCTTCGTCAGCTGAGTGAACGTCGACGTAGTTGGAATTGCGATCAGGTGAAGTGTTATGGAGAGCAGTGGCTTTGCTAAGAATGTAGAAAAAGTGGCTATAAGTCTTTAATACTCGAATCGCTACCGATACACCATTTAATCGACTAAAAGCATTTGAGGAAGAAATTTAGTGTGAATGTTAATTGAAATTTGTGTGGTATCTTTTAAACCACCCTATACAAGTTAAATTATTAACCTGGACTTCTTCAATAACTTTTCACTTGATATAATCAAGTGAAATTATTTGTAACTATTCCAAGTGAGCAAAAATATCCTGAATTATTTTACAATTTTTTACTCCGAATAATAAATTATTTTCTGTTTTCAGATGTTGTTTATTATAAATGTTTGTCTCTTGCTTTTCAAAATAATATAACAAAATTTGGCAGCATGGTAGTCTGACAGATTAACTGTCGGTTTTTGTTAATAAAAATTTTGCACTTTATCTTAACATACATGAACTCTTCGTTTAGCTGAATAATAAATATTTGTAAAACATAGTTTAAAAAACAGCAGAGATAATTTCCAAAATTGTCAGAAAACTTACTATAAATCAATGTATAAGAAACTTATAGTATAACTGAATATTACATCCAGTTAACTAGTAGTGTAGAGATTCTTGTCAATTTTCACAAGAATTTTAATTCCAAGTCGTCAGTCAATAGTTAAAATTCGATGAAAAAAATATAATGGTAGTAGCGCCTCCAAGTACTCTGTAAGATCATTTGTACTAATCTGAGATCCAAGACGTGACTATACTGATCACCAGATAGAGAGAGCTACTCGTACATGCAACATAATTTTGTCAAGTTAATTTTAATATTTACTCAAAAATAAAGTTTAATTTTAATACTTGAAAAAAAATACAAAATACATAAGAATCCGTCGAAATAGTGATATTTTTTCAATATTTAATTTTTAAGGTTAAAAAGTTTAAAGGGGTTAATCCACAGTTTTTGAAAAATTTGACTAAAATTTTTCAAAAATTTTTGACCATAAAATAAAACTTTTATGGTCAATCGAAATAATAAAAACTGATTTTTAAATTATCAGCATTGTACGAGATTTTCTATGGCTTGTCAGCATTTCCAGCTTCTCAAATGGAGATTTTTGCATTCTTTGCTTCCAAAAAACGTCTTATAGAACGACAAAAAAGACCTGGAAATTTTTGAGGAGTTTTACAAAAATTGAATTTCAATTTTTTTGGCCCCAAACAATGAATGTTGGGAAACCATTACTTTTTCGACGGATTCTCATGTAATTCAATCAGAAAATTGCACTGTGGCAAAGAATTTTAATGTAAGTATTAATATTGAAGTATTGAAGTCATAATAACGGATTTTTAATTTTTAAGCTTGGTAAGCGATTTTGATCGACTAACCATCGTTTTAAAAGTCTTCAATATAGCGAATAAATTACCACATTTCTTGATAAAGTGCAATTTGGTCCGACTTCAAAAACCAAAAGAAAAACGACTTTTTTATTACAAATTCATTGCTGGTTATTTAACAGGTTAGATATACACTTTTGCTCTCCTTTTCTGTTGGTTACTTATGCATAGAAGTGAGATTTTTAGGTCGTATAAAATCAGAAAAAGGTTCTAAAAAGAAGGTTCTATAAAAGTACTAAAAAAAAAGATTTTATACCTAAGCATTCTTAGATACCCACTGAAACTTTGTAATTTTTCTTAGGTTGACACATATGGTAAGCTGCCACCACCGAGCTACTAATTCAAATTTAAAAAAACAATAAAAAAATTTAATTTAGGTTGGGGACGTCGTAAAGGTGAGATTTTTTTTCTATTTAAACTGAAAACTTAAATTTGGAAAATTAAAAAAAAGTTTCCAAATTGCTAAAATAGGTCGTAGAAATGAAAAAAAAGTTGCCAAAATGCCAAACTAGGTCATAAAAATTAAAAAAAGTCAAAAAAGGTAAAAATAAATAGGGCTTAAATAATGTAGTTTTTCATGAAACGAATTTTGGTACCAGTAAAATAAAACGTAAAATAAAAAAAAAAGTAAACACCTACAAATCTCATCTCTACTTATGAATTATTGATTTTTTCAGGTAAAACTCCAAAATCATCTGACTATCTAACCCAAATTTCAAGTTCCAAGGTCTCCACTACACCACCGCCAATTGACAAATACGATTCATTTACTTGATAACTCCACTAACAAAGTAAACAATTTTTTAATAATAGCGGAGGCATGTACAAATAGAATTTGTACATAATATTAGCATTCCTAAACAATATAATTTTGTATGATATTATTAACCTTTTAAAAATGTAAAATTTTTGTACTTTTAAAGTCGTGTAATGGAAAGTGCTCCATTAGTTTACTTGTTTATTCAACTCATTAATAAAAAATTAAGCATTTTTTAAATCTTATTTCTTAAGATCATGAAGTCGAGATTTCACCATATCCTAAAAACATTAAACTTTTATAAATCAGTCGATTTTAAAGTGATTTAATAATCATGATTGAAGTATATTTTCAAAAAATTTTGTAAATAGGTCGCGTCCTTAATCTCAAAGTCACAGCCTTGATCTCAAGGATGTGACCTACATAAATTTTTGGAAATTTTTAATTAGATTGCTCCCTTAAGTTCAAGGACATGACCTACATAAATTTTCTGCAAAATTTAATAAGCTTGCGTCTTTGAGCTCAAGGTCACGGCATTACATTCAAGGACGTGAAATACTTTGATTTTTTAAAAATTTAAACTGGGTGGCTGCCTAGAGCTCAAGGATGTGCTCTACACAACTTTTCCAAAAAATTTACTTTGATCGCGACCTTGAGATGAGAGACGCGACATAATTAAATTGTTTCCCAAAATCTTACTCGATATGTAATGTATTTCATTAATTACTAAAACTTAGTGTTACTATAAGATTTTTATTTTTCAAAGTTTATACATATATTAATAATTAAATACTTAGTTTAGAAACACAAAAAATGTAAAAGGTGGTTCAACTCCAAAAGATGATTTTGACTACCCCTTCATTTATGAAACTTCTGAGCGCACTTTTTTAACCCGTCAAACATCCCCCACGGATATTAATTGAGAATTACAGTTTCGTAAGTCTTAAAAAATCTCTTACAAACCTGAGAAGTTAAAATCAATTTTTACAACATCAATTCACCATAAAAGTTTCACTTTCATACTTACTACAAAGTCAACTGCGTCAGCCGAAAGATCTCATTCAAATACATAAGAATCCGTCGAAAAAGCTAATGATTTCCAATATTTAATTTTTGGGGAGAAAAAAATTCTATCTATCGTTTTTGTAATTTCGGACCAAAATTTCAAAGTCGTTTTAAACATTTTGCATAGTGCATGTGGGTGCGTACAATCCGAAAATCACATTTACAGCTTACGGAATCGACTGGAAATTGCTCAAAAACCACGATAAAGCTAGAAAATTAAAAATCGATTACCATGACTTTAATCGACAGTAAAAGTTTAATTTTAATACTTACAGCAAAATAAACTGTGCCAGCCAATTTTTCACATCAAATTACATAAGAATACGTCAAAAAAGCTATTGTTTTCGAATATTTAATTTTAGGGTAAAAAAAAATTCAAAGGGGTTAATCTATCGTTTTTGTAATATCGGACCAAAATTTCAAAGTCGTTTTAAACATTGTGCATAGTGCATTTGGGTGCGTACAATCCGAAAATCACATTTACAGCTTACGGAATCGACTGGAAATTGCTCAAAAACCACGATAAAGCTAGAAAATTAAAAATCGATTACCATGATTTTAATCGACAGTAAAAGTTTAATTTTAATACTTACAGCAAAATAAACTGTGCCAGCAAATTTTTCACATCAAATTACATAAGAATACGTCAAAAAAGCTATTGTTTTCGAATATTTAATTTTAGGGTAAAAAAAAATTCAAAGGGGTTAATCTATCGTTTTTGTAATTTCGGACCAAAATTTCAAAGTCGTTTTAAACATTGTGCATAGTGCATTTGGGTGCGTACAATCCGAAAATCACATTTACAGCTTACGGAATCGACTGGAAATTGCTCAAAAACCACGATAAAGCTAGAAAATTAAAACTCGATTACCATGATTTTAATCGACAGTAAAAGTTTAATTTTAATACTTACAGCAAAATAAACTGTGCCAGCCAATTTTTCACATCAAATTACATAAGAATACGTCAAAAAAGCTATTGTTTTCGAATATTTAATTTTTGGGTAAAAAAAAATTCAAAGGGGTTAATCTATCGTTTTTGTAATTTCGGACCAAAATTTCAAAGTCGTTTTAAACATTGTGCATAGTGCATTTGGGTGCGTACAATCCGAAAATCACATTTACAGCTTACGGAATCGACTGGAAATTGCTCAAAAACCACGATAAAGCTAGAAAATTAAAACTCGATTACCATGATTTTAATCGACAGTAAAAGTTTAATTTTAATACTTACAGCAAAATAAACTGTGCCAGCCAATTTTTCACATCAAATTACATAAGAATACGTCAAAAAAGCTATTGTTTTCGAATATTTAATTTTTGGGTAAAAAAAAATTCAAAGGGGTTAATCTATCGTTTTTGTAATTTCGGACCAAAATTTCAAAGTCGTTTTAAACATTGTGCATAGTGCATTTGGGTGCGTACAATCCGAAAATCACATTTACAGCTTACGGAATCGACTGGAAATTGCTCAAAAACCACGATAAAGCTAGAAAATTAAAACTCGATTACCATGATTTTAATCGACAGTAAAAGTTTAATTTTAATACTTACAGCAAAATAAACTGTGCCAGCCAATTTTTCACATCAAATTACATAAGAATACGTCAAAAAAGCTATTGTTTTCGAATATTTAATTTTTGGGTAAAAAAAAATTCAAAGGGGTTAATCTATCGTTTTTGTAATTTCGGACCAAAATTTCAAAGTCGTTTTAAACATTGTGCATAGTGCATTTGGGTGCGTACAATCCGAAAATCACATTTACAGCTTACGGAATCGACTGGAAATTGCTCAAAAACTACGATAAACCTAGAAAATTAAAAATCGATTACCATGACTTTAATCGACAGTAAAAGTTTAATTTTAATACTTACAGCAAAATAAACTGTGCCAGCCAATTTTTCACATCAAATTACATAAGAATACGTCAAAAAAGCTATTGTTTTCGAATATTTAATTTTTGGGTAAAAAAAAATTCAAAGGGGTTAATTTATCGTTTTTGTAATTTCGGACCAAAATTTCAAAGTCGTTTTAAACATTGTGCATAGTGCATTTGGGTGCGTACAATCCGAAAATCACATTTACAGCTTACGGAATCGACTGGAAATTGCTCAAAAACCACGATAAAGCTAGAAAATTAAAAATCGATTACCATGACTTTAATCGACAGTAAAAGTTTAATTTTAATACTTACAGCAAAATAAACTGTGCCAGCCAATTTTTCACATCAAATTACATAAGAATACGTCAAAAAAGCTATTGTTTTCGAATATTTAATTTTTGGGTAAAAAAAAATTCAAAGGGGTTAATCTATCGTTTTTGTAATTTCGGACCAAAATTTCAAAGTCGTTTTAAACATTGTGCATAGTGCATTTGGGTGCGTACAATCCGAAAATCACATTTACAGCTTACGGAATCGACTGGAAATTGCTCAAAAACCACGATAAAGCTAGAAAATTAAAACTCGATTACCATGATTTTAATCGACAGTAAAAGTTTAATTTTAATACTTACAGCAAAATAAACTGTGCCAGCCAATTTTTCACATCAAATTACATAAGAATACGTCAAAAAAGCTATTGTTTTCGAATATTTAATTTTTGGGTAAAAAAAAATTCAAAGGGGTTAATTTATCGTTTTTGTAATTTCGGACCAAAATTTCAAAGTCGTTTTAAACATTGTGCATAGTGCATTTGGGTGCGTACAATCCGAAAATCACATTTACAGCTTACGGAATCGACTGGAAATTGCTCAAAAACCACGATAAAGCTAGAAAATTAAAAATCGATTACCATGACTTTAATCGACAGTAAAAGTTTAATTTTAATACTTACAGCAAAATAAACTGTGCCAGCCAATTTTTCACATCAAATTACATAAGAATACGTCAAAAAAGCTATTGTTTTCGAATATTTAATTTTTGGGTAAAAAAAAATTCAAAGGGGTTAATCTATCGTTTTTGTAATTTCGGACCAAAATTTCAAAGTCGTTTTAAACATTGTGCATAGTGCATTTGGGTGCGTACAATCCGAAAATCACATTTACAGCTTACGGAATCGACTGGAAATTGCTCAAAAACCACGATAAAGCTAGAAAATTAAAACTCGATTACCATGATTTTAATCGACAGTAAAAGTTTAATTTTAATACTTACAGCAAAATAAACTGTGCCAGCCAATTTGTCACATCAAATTACATAAGAATACGTCAAAAAAGCTATTGTTTTCGAATATTTAATTTTTGGGTAAAAAAAAATTCAAAGGGGTTAATCTATCGTTTTTGTAATTTCGGACCAAAATTTCAAAGTCGTTTTAAACATTGTGCATAGTGCATTTGGGTGCGTACAATCCGAAAATCACATTTACAGCTTACGGAATCGACTGGAAATTGCTCAAAAACTACGATAAACCTAGAAAATTAAAAATCGATTACCATGACTTTAATCGACAGTAAAAGTTTAATTTTAATACTTACAGCAAAATAAACTGTGCCAGCCAATTTTTCACATCAAATTACATAAGAATACGTCAAAAAAGCTATTGTTTTCGAATATTTAATTTTTGGGTAAAAAAAAATTCAAAGGGGTTAATCTATCGTTTTTGTAATTTCGGACCAAAATTTCAAAGTCGTTTTAAACATTGTGCATAGTGCATTTGGGTGCGTACAATCCGAAAATCACATTTACAGCTTACGGAATCGACTGGAAATTGCTCAAAAACCACGATAAAGCTAGAAAATTAAAAATCGATTACCATGACTTTAATCGACAGTAAAAGTTTAATTTTAATACTTACAGCAAAATAAACTGTGCCAGCCAATTTTTCACATCAAATTACATAAGAATACGTCAAAAAAGCTATTGTTTTCGAATATTTAATTTTTGGGTAAAAAAAAATTCAAAGGGGTTAATCTATCGTTTTTGTAATTTCGGACCAAAATTTCAAAGTCGTTTTAAACATTGTGCATAGTGCATGTGGGTGCGTACAATCCGAAAATCACATTTACAGCTTACGGAATCGACTGGAAATTGCTCAAAAACCACGATAAAGCTAGAAAATTAAAAATCGATTACCATGACTTTAATCGACAGTAAAAGTTTAATTTTAATACTTACAGCAAAATAAACTGTGCCAGCAAATTTTTCACATCAAATTACATAAGAATACGTCAAAAAAGCTATTGTTTTCGAATATTTAATTTTAGGGTAAAAAAAAATTCAAAGGGGTTAATCTATCGTTTTTGTAATTTCGGACCAAAATTTCAAAGTCGTTTTAAACATTGTGCATAGTGCATTTGGGTGCGTACAATCCGAAAATCACATTTACAGCTTACGGAATCGACTGGAAATTGCTCAAAAACTACGATAAAGCTAGAAAATTAAAAATCGATTACCATGACTTTAATCGACAGTAAAAGTTTAGTTTTAATACTTACAGCAAAATAAACTGTGCCAGCCAATTTTTCACATCAAATTACATAAGAATACGTCAAAAAAGCTATTGTTTTCGAATATTTAATTTTTGGGTAAAAAAAAATTCAAAGGGGTTAATCTATCGTTTTTGTAATTTCGGACCAAAATTTCAAAGTTGTTTTAAACATTGTGCATAGTGCATTTGGGTGCGTACAATCCGAAAATCACATTTACAGCTTACGGAATCCACTAGAATTTGCTCAAAAACCACGATAAAGCTAGAAAATTAAAACTCGATTACCATGATTTTAATCGACAGTAAAAGTTTAATTTTAAACTTACAGCAAAATAAACTGTGCCAGCCAATTTTTCACATCAAATTACATAAGAATACGTCAAAAAAGCTATTGTTTTCCAATATTTAATTTTTGGGTAAAAAAAAATTCAAAGGGGTTAATCTATCGTTTTTGTAATTTCGGACCAAAATTTCAAAGTCGTTTTAAACATTGTGCATAGTGCATTTGGGTGCGTACAATCCGAAAATCACATTTACAGCTTACGGAATCGACTGGAAATTGCTCAAAAACTACGATAAAGCTAGAAAATTAAAAATCGATTACCATGACTTTAATCGACAGTAAAAGTTTAATTTTAATACTTACAGCAAAATAAACTGTGCCAGCCAATTTTTCACATCAAATTACATAAGAATACGTCAAAAAAGCTATTGTTTTCGAATATTTAATTTTTGGGTAAAAAAAAATTCAAAGGGGTTAATCTATCGTTTTTGTAATTTCGGACCAAAATTTCAAAGTCGTTTTAAACATTGTGCATAGTGCATTTGGGTGCGTACAATCCGAAAATCACATATACAGCTTACGGAATCGACTGGAAATTGCTCAAAAACCACGATAAAGCTAGAAAATTAAAAATCGATTACCATGACTTTAATCGACAGTAAAAGTTTAATTTTAATACTTACAGCAAAATAAACTGTGCCAGCCAATTTTTCACATCAAATTACATAAGAATACGTCAAAAAAGCTATTGTTTTCGAATATTTAATTTTTGGGTAAAAAAAAATTCAAAGGGGTTAATCTATCGTTTTTGTAATTTCGGACCAAAATTTCAAAGTCGTTTTAAACATTGTGCATAGTGCATTTGGGTGCGTACAATCCGAAAATCACATTTACAGCTTACGGAATCGACTGGAAATTGCTCAAAAACCACGATAAAGCTAGAAAATTAAAAATCGATTACCATGACTTTAATCGACAGTAAAAGTTTAATTTTAATACTTACAGCAAAATAAACTGTGCCAGCAAATTTTTCACATCAAATTACATAAGAATACGTCAAAAAAGCTATTGTTTTCGAATATTTAATTTTTGGGTAAAAAAAAATTCAAAGGGGTTAATCTATCGTTTTTGTAATTTCGGACCAAAATTTCAAAGTCGTTTTAAACATTGTGCATAGTGCATTTGGGTGCGTACAATCCGAAAATCACATTTACAGCTTACGGAATCGACTGGAAATTGCTCAAAAACCACGATAAAGCTAGAAAATTAAAAATCGATTACCATGACTTTAATCGACAGTAAAAGTTTAATTTTAATACTTACAGCAAAAAAAACTGTGCCAGCCAAATTTTCACATCAAATTACATAAGAATACGTCAAAAAAGCTATTGTTTTCGAATATTTAATTTTTGGGTAAAAAAAAATTCAAAGGGGTTAATCTATCGTTTTTGTAATTTCGGACCAAAATTTCAAAGTCGTTTTAAACATTGTGCATAGTGCATTTGGGTGCGTACAATCCGAAAATCACATTTACAGCTTACGGAATCGACTGGAAATTGCTCAAAAACCACGATAAAGCTAGAAAATTAAAAATCGATTACCAGGACTTTAATCGACAGTAAAAGTTTAATTTTAATACTTACAGCAAAATAAACTGTGCCAGCCAATTTTTCACATCAAATTACATAAGAATACGTCAAAAAAGCTATTGTTTTCGAATATTTAATTTTTGGGTAAAAAAAAATTCAAAGGGGTTAATCTATCGTTTTTGTAATTTCGGACCAAAATTTCAAAGTTGTTTTAAACATTGTGCATAGTGCATTTGGGTGCGTACAATCCGAAAATCACATTTACAGCTTACGGAATCGACTGGAAATTGCTCAAAAACCACGATAAAGCTAGAAAATTAAAAATCGATTACCATGACTTTAATCGACAGTAAAAGTTTAATTTTAATACTTACAGCAAAATAAACTGTGCCAGCCAAATTTTCACATCAAATTACATAAGAATACGTCAAAAAAGCTATTGTTTTCGAATATTTAATTTTTGGGTAAAAAAAAATTCAAAGGGGTTAATCTATCGTTTTTGTAATTTCGGACCAAAATTTCAAAGTCGTTTTAAACATTGTGCATAGTGCATGTGGGTGCGTACAATCCGAAAATCACATTTACAGCTTACGGAATCGACTGGAAATTGCTCAAAAACCACGATAAAGCTAGAAAATTAAAAATCGATTACCATGACTTTAATCGACAGTAAAAGTTTAATTTTAATACTTACAGCAAAATAAACTGTGCCAGCCAAATTTTCACATCAAATTACATAAGAATACGTCAAAAAAGCTATTGTTTTCGAATATTTAATTTTTGGGTAAAAAAAAATTCAAAGGGGTTAATCTATCGTTTTTGTAATTTCGGACCAAAATTTCAAAGTCGTTTTAAACATTGTGCATAGTGCATTTGGGTGCGTACAATCCGAAAATCACATTTACAGCTTACGGAATCGACTGGAAATTGCTCAAAAACCACGATAAAGCTAGAAAATTAAAAATCGATTACCATGACTTTAATCGACAGTAAAAGTTTAATGTTAATACTTACAGCAAAATAAACTGTGCCAGCCAATTTTTCACATCAAATTACATAAGAACACGTCAAAAAAGCTATTGTTTTCGAATATTTAATTTTTGGGTAAAAAAAAATTCAAAGGGGTTAATCTATCGTTTTTGTAATTTCGGACCAAAATTTCAAAGTCGTTTTAAACATTGTGCATAGCGCATTTGGGTGCGTACAATCCGAAAATCATATTTACAGCTTACGGAATCGACTGGAAATTGCTCAAAAACCACGAGAAAGCTAGAAAATTAAAAATCGATTACCACGACTTTAATCGACAGTAAAAGTTTAATTTTAATACTTACAGCAAAATAATCTGTGCCAGCCAATTTTTCACATCAAATTACATAAGAATACGTCAAAAAAGCTATTGTTTTCGAATATTTAATTTTTGGGTAAAAAAAAATTCAAAGGGGTTAATCTATCGTTTTTGTAATTTCGGACCAAAATTTCAAAGTCGTTTTAAACATTGTGCATAGTGCATTTGGGTGCGTACAATCCGAAAATCACATTTACAGCTTACGGAATCGACTGGAAATTGCTCAAAAACCACGATAAAGCTAGAAAATTAAAAATCGATTACCATGACTTTAATCGACAGTAAAAGTTTAATTTTAATACTTACAGCAAAATAAACTGTGCCAGCCAATTTTTCACATCAAATTACACAAGAACACGTCAAAAAAGCTATTGTTTTCGAATATTTAATTTTTGGGTAAAAAAAAATTCAAAGGGTAAAAAAAAAAATCTATCGTTTTTGTAATTTCGGACCAAAATTTCAAAGTTGTTTTAAACATTGTGCATAGCGCATTTGGGTGCGTACAATCCGAAAATCACATTTACAGCTTACGGAATCGACTGGAAATTGCTCAAAAACCACGATAAAGCTAGAAAATTAAAAATCGATTACCATGACTTTAATCGACAGTAAAAGTTTAATTTTAATACTTACAGCAAAATAAACTGTGCCAGCCAATTTTTCACATCAAATTACATAAGAATACGTCAAAAAAGCTATTGTTTTCGAATATTTAATTTTTGGGTAAAAAAAAATTCAAAGGGGTTAATCTATCGTTTTTGTAATTTCGGACCAAAATTTCAAAGTCGTTTTAAACATTGTGCGTAGTGCATTTGGGTGCGTACAATCCGAAAATCACATTTACAGCTTACGGAATCGACTGGAAATTGCTCAAAAACCACGATAAAGCTAGAAAATTAAAAATCGATTACCATGACTTTAATCGACAGTAAAAGTTTAATTTTAATACTTACAGCAAAATAAACTGTGCCAGCCAATTTTTCACATCAAATTACATTAGAATACGTCAAAAAAGCTATTGTTTTCGAATATTTAATTTTTGGGTAAAAAAAAATTCAAAGGGGTTAATCTATCGTTTTTGTAATTTCGGACCAAAATTTCAAAGTCGTTTTAAACATTGTGCATAGTGCATTTGGGTGCGTACAATCCGAAAATCACATTTACAGCTTACGGAATCGACTGGAAATTGCTCAAAAACCACGATAAAGCTAGAAAATTAAAAATCGATTACCATGACTTTAATCGACAGTAAAAGCTTAATTTTAATACTTACAGCAAAATAAACTGTGCCAGCCAATTTTTCACATCAAATTACATAAGAATACGTCAAAAAAGCTATTGTTTTCGAATATTTAATTTTTGGGTAAAAAAAAATTCAAAGGGGTTAATCTATCGTTTTTGTAATTTCGGACCAAAATTTCAAAGTCGTTTTAAACATTGTGCATAGTGCATGTGGGTGCGTACAATCCGAAAATCACATTTACAGCTTACGGAATCGACTGGAAATTGCTCAAAAACCACGATAAAGCTAGAAAATTAAAAATCGATTACCATGACTTTAATCGACAGTAAAAGTTTAATTTTAATACTTACAGCAAAATAAACTGTGCCAGCCAAATTTTCACATCAAATTACATAAGAATACGTCAAAAAAGCTATTGTTTTCGAATATTTAATTTTTGGGTAAAAAAAAATTCAAAGGGGTTAATCTATCGTTTTTGTAATTTCGGACCAAAATTTCAAAGTCGTTTTAAACATTGTGCATAGTGCATTTGGGTGCGTACAATCCGAAAATCACATTTACAGCTTACGGAATCGACTGGAAATTGCTCAAAAACCACGATAAAGCTAGAAAATTAAAAATCGATTACCAAGACTTTAATCGACAGTAAAAGTTTAATTTTAATACTTACAGCAAAATAAACTGTGCCAGCCAATTTTTCACATCAAATTACATAAGAACACGTCAAAAAAGCTATTGTTTTCGAATATTTAATTTTTGGGTAAAAAAAAATTGTAAGGGGTTAATCTATCGTTTTTGTAATTTCGGACCAAAATTTCAAAGTCGTTTTAAACATTGTGCATAGTGCATTTGGGTGCGTACAATCCGAAAATCACATTTACAGCTTACGGAATCGACTGGAAATTGCTCAAAAACCACGATAAAGCTAGAAAATTAAAAATCGATTACCATGACTTTAATCGACAGTAAAAGTTTAATTTTAATACTTACAGCAAAATAAACTGTGCCAGCCAATTTTTCACATCAAATTACATAAGAACACGTCAAAAAAGCTATTGTTTTCGAATATTTAATTTTTGGGTAAAAAAAAATTCAAAGGGGTTAATCTATCGTTTTTGTAATTTCGGACCAAAATTTCAAAGTCGTTTTAAACATTGTGCATAGCGCATTTGGGTGCGTACAATCCGAAAATCATATTTACAGCTTACGGAATCGACTGGAAATTGCTCAAAAACCACGAGAAAGCTAGAAAATTAAAAATCGATTACCACGACTTTAATCGACAGTAAAAGTTTAATTTTAATACTTACAGCAAAATAATCTGTGCCAGCCAATTTTTCACATCAAATTACATAAGAATACGTCAAAAAAGCTATTGTTTTCGAATATTTAATTTTTGGGTAAAAAAAAATTCAAAGGGGTTAATCTATCGTTTTTGTAATTTCGGACCAAAATTTCAAAGTCGTTTTAAACATTGTGCATAGTGCATTTGGGTGCGTACAATCCGAAAATCACATTTACAGCTTACGGAATCGACTGGAAATTGCTCAAAAACCACGAGAAAGCTAGAAAATTAAAAATCGATTACCACGACTTTAATCGACAGTAAAAGTTTAATTTTAATACTTACAGCAAAATAAACTGTGCCAGCCAATTTTTCACATCAAATTACACAAGAACACGTCAAAAAAGCTATTGTTTTCGAATATTTAATTTTTGGGTAAAAAAAAATTCAAAGGGTAAAAAAAAAAATCTATCGTTTTTGTAATTTCGGACCAAAATTTCAAAGTTGTTTTAAACATTGTGCATAGCGCATTTGGGTGCGTACAATCCGAAAATCACATTTACAGCTTACGGAATCGACTGGAAATTGCTCAAAAACCACGATAAAGCTAGAAAATTAAAAATCGATTACCATGACTTTAATCGACAGTAAAAGTTTAATTTTAATACTTACAGCAAAATAAACTGTGCCAGCCAATTTTTCACATCAAATTACATAAGAACACGTCAAAAAAGCTATTGTTTTCGAATATTTAATTTTTGGGTAAAAAAAAATTCAAAGGGGTTAATCTATCGTTTTTGTAATTTCGGACCAAAATTTCAAAGTCGTTTTAAACATTGTGCATAGCGCATTTGGGTGCGTACAATCCGAAAATCATATTTACAGCTTACGGAATCGACTGGAAATTGCTCAAAAACCACGAGAAAGCTAGAAAATTAAAAATCGATTACCACGACTTTAATCGACAGTAAAAGTTTAATTTTAATACTTACAGCAAAATAATCTGTGCCAGCCAATTTTTCACATCAAATTACATAAGAATACGTCAAAAAAGCTATTGTTTTCGAATATTTAATTTTTGGGTAAAAAAAAATTCAAAGGGGTTAATCTATCGTTTTTGTAATTTCGGACCAAAATTTCAAAGTCGTTTTAAACATTGTGCATAGTGCATTTGGGTGCGTACAATCCGAAAATCACATTTACAGCTTACGGAATCGACTGGAAATTGCTCAAAAACCACGAGAAAGCTAGAAAATTAAAAATCGATTACCACGACTTTAATCGACAGTAAAAGTTTAATTTTAATACTTACAGCAAAATAAACTGTGCCAGCCAATTTTTCACATCAAATTACACAAGAACACGTCAAAAAAGCTATTGTTTTCGAATATTTAATTTTTGGGTAAAAAAAAATTCAAAGGGTAAAAAAAAAAATCTATCGTTTTTGTAATTTCGGACCAAAATTTCAAAGTTGTTTTAAACATTGTGCATAGCGCATTTGGGTGCGTACAATCCGAAAATCACATTTACAGCTTACGGAATCGACTGGAAATTGCTCAAAAACCACGATAAAGCTAGAAAATTAAAAATCGATTACCATGACTTTAATCGACAGTAAAAGTTTAATTTTAATACTTACAGCAAAATAAACTGTGCCAGCCAATTTTTCACATCAAATTACATAAGAATACGTCAAAAAAGCTATTGTTTTCGAATATTTAATTTTTGGGTAAAAAAAAATTCAAAGGGGTTAATCTATCGTTTTTGTAATTTCGGACCAAAATTTAAAAGTCGTTTTAAACATTGTGCATAGTGCATTTGGGTGCGTACAATCCGAAAATCACATTTACAGCTTACGGAATCGACTGGAAATTGCTCAAAAACCACGATAAAGCTAGAAAATTAAAAATCGATTACCATGACTTTAATCGACAGTAAAAGTTTAATTTTAATACTTACAGCAAAATAAACTGTGCCAGCCAATTTTTCACATCAAATTACATAAGAATACGTCAAAAAAGCTATTGTTTTCGAATATTTAATTTTTGGGTAAAAAAAAATTGTAAGGGGTTAATCTATCGTTTTTGTAATTTCGTACCAAAATTTCAAAGTCGTTTTAAACATTGTGCATAGTGCATTTGGGTGCGTACAATCCGAAAATCACATTTACAGCTTACGGAATCGACTGGAAATTGCTCAAAAACCACGATAAAGCTAGAAAATTAAAAATCGATTACCATGACTTTAATCGACAGTAAAAGTTTAATTTTAATACTTACAGCAAAATAAACTGTGCCAGCCAATTTTTCACATCAAATTACATAAGAACACGTCAAAAAAGCTATTGTTTTCGAATATTTAATTTTTGGGTAAAAAAAAATTCAAAGGGGTTAATCTATCGTTTTTGTAATTTCGGATCAAAATTTCAAAGTCGTTTTAAACATTGTGCATAGTGCATTTGGGTGCGTACAATCCGAAAATCACATTTACAGCTTACGGAATCGACTGGAAATTGCTCAAAAACCACGATAAAGCTAGAAAATTAAAAATCGATTACCATGACTTTAATCGACAGTAAAAGTTTAATGTTAATACTTACAGCAAAATAAACTGTGCCAGCCAATTTTTCACATCAAATTACATAAGAACACGTCAAAAAAGCTATTGTTTTCGAATATTTAATTTTTGGGTAAAAAAAAATTCAAAGGGGTTAATCTATCGTTTTTGTAATTTCGGACCAAAATTTCAAAGTCGTTTTAAACATTGTGCATAGCGCATTTGGGTGCGTACAATCCGAAAATCATATTTACAGCTTACGGAATCGACTGGAAATTGCTCAAAAACCACGAGAAAGCTAGAAAATTAAAAATCGATTACCACGACTTTAATCGACAGTAAAAGTTTAATTTTAATACTTACAGCAAAATAATCTGTGCCAGCCAATTTTTCACATCAAATTACATAAGAATACGTCAAAAAAGCTATTGTTTTCGAATATTTAATTTTTGGGTAAAAAAAAATTCAAAGGGGTTAATCTATCGTTTTTGTAATTTCGGACCAAAATTTCAAAGTCGTTTTAAACATTGTGCATAGCGCATTTGGGTGCGTACAATCCGAAAATCACATTTACAGCTTACGGAATCGACTGGAAATTGCTCAAAAACCACGAGAAAGCTAGAAAATTAAAAATCGATTACCATGACTTTAATCGACAGTAAAAGTTTAATTTTAATACTTACAGCAAAATAAACTGTGCCAGCCAATTTTTCACATCAAATTACATAAGAATACGTCAAAAAAGCTATTGTTTTCGAATATTTAATTTTTGGGTAAAAAAAAATTCAAAGGGGTTAATCTATCGTTTTTGTAATTTCGGACCAAAATTTCAAAGTCGTTTTAAACATTGTCCATAGTGCATTTGGGTGCGTACAATCCGAAAATCACATTTACAGCTTACGGAATCGACTGGAAATTGCTCAAAAACCACGATAAAGCTAGAAAATTAAAAATCGATTACCATGACTTTAATCGACAGTAAAAGTTTAATTTTAATACTTACAGCAAAATAAACTGTGCCAGCCAATTTTTCACATCAAATTACACAAGAACACGTCAAAAAAGCTATTGTTTTCGAATATTTAATTTTTGGGTAAAAAAAAATTCAAAGGGTAAAAAAAAAAATCTATCGTTTTTGTAATTTCGGACCAAAATTTCAAAGTCGTTTTAAACATTGTGCATAGCGCATTTGGGTGCGTACAATCCGAAAATCACATTTACAGCTTACGGAATCGACTGGAAATTGCTCAAAAACCACGAGAAAGCTAGAAAATTAAAAACCGATTACCACGACTTTAATCGACAGTAAAAGTTTAATTTTAATACTTACAGCAAAATAAACTGTGCCAGCCAATTTTTCACATCAAATTACATAAGAATACGTCAAAAAAGCTATTGTTTTCGAATATTTAATTTTTGGGTAAAAAAAAATTCAAAGGGGTTAATCTATCGTTTTTGTAATTTCGGACCAAAATTTCAAAGTCGTTTTAAACATTGTGCATAGTGCATTTGGGTGCGTACAATCCGAAAATCACATTTACAGCTTACGGAATCGACTGGAAATTGCTCAAAAACCACGATAAAGCTAGAAAATTAAAAATCGATTACCATGACTTTAATCGACAGTAAAAGTTTAATTTTAATACTTACAGCAAAATAAACTGTGCCAGCCAATTTTTCACATCAAATTACATAAGAATACGTCAAAAAAGCTATTGTTTTCGAATATTTAATTTTTGGGTAAAAAAAAATTCAAAGGGGTTAATCTATCGTTTTTGTAATTTCGGACCAAAATTTTAAAGTCGTTTTAAACATTGTGCATAGTGCATTTGGGTGCGTACAATCCGAAAATCACATTTACAGCTTACGGAATCGACTGGAAATTGCTCAAAAACCACGAGAAAGCTAGAAAATTAAAAATCGATTACCACGACTTTAATCGACAGTAAAAGTTTAATTTTAATACTTACAGCAAAATAAACTGTGCCAGCCAATTTTTCACATCAAATTACATAAGAATACGTCAAAAAAGCTATTGTTTTCGAATATTTAATTTTTGGGTAAAAAAAAATTCAAAGGGGTAAATCTATCGTTTTTGTAATTTCGGACCAAAATTTCAAAGTCGTTTTAAACATTGTGCATAGTGCATTTGGGTGCGTACAATCCGAAAATCACATTTACAGCTTACGGAATCGACTGGAAATTGCTCAAAAACCACGATAAAGCTAGAAAATTAAAAATCGATTACCATGACTTTAATCGACAGTAAAAGTTTAATTTTAATACTTACAGCAAAATAAACTGTGCCAGCCAATTTTTCACATCAAATTACATAAGAATACGTCAAAAAAGCTATTGTTTTCGAATATTTAATTTTTGGGTAAAAAAAAATTCAAAGGGGTTAATCTATCGTTTTTGTAATTTCGGACCAAAATTTTAAAGTCGTTTTAAACATTGTGCATAGTGCATTTGGGTGCGTACAATCCGAAAATCACATTTCCAGCTTACGGAATCGACTGGAAATTGCTCAAAAACCACGATAAAGCTAGAAAATTAAAAATCGATTACCATGACTTTAATCGACAGTAAAAGTTTAATTTTAATACTTACAGCAAAATAAACTGTGCCAGCCAATTTTTCACATCAAATTACATAAGAATACGTCAAAAAAGCTATTGTTTTGGAATATTTAATTTTTGGGTAAAAAAAAATTCAAAGGGGTTAATCTATCGTTTTTGTAATTTCGGACCAAAATTTTAAAGTCGTTTTAAACATTGTGCATAGTGCATTTGGGTGCGTACAATCCGAAATTCACATTTACAGCTTACGGAATCGACTGGAAATTGCTCAAAAACCACGATAAAGCTAGAAAATTAAAAATCGATTACCATGACTTTAATCGACAGTAAAAGTTTAATTTTAATACTTACAGCAAAATAAACTGTGCCAGCCAATTTTTCACATCAAATTACATAAGAATACGTCAAAAAAGCTATTGTTTTCGAATATTTAATTTTTGGGTAAAAAAAAATTCAAAGGGGTTAATCTATCGTTCTTGTAATTTCGGACCAAAATTTCAAAGTCGTTTTAAACATTGTGCATAGTGCATTTGGGTGCGTACAATCCGAAAATCACATTTACAGCTTACGGAATCGACTGGAAATTGCTCAAAAACCACGATAAAGCTAGAAAATTAAAAATCGATTACCATGACTTTAATCGACAGTAAAAGTTTAATTTTAATACTTACAGCAAAATAAACTGTGCCAGCCAATTTTTCACATCAAATTACATAAGAACACGTCAAAAAAGCTATTGTTTTCGAATATTTAATTTTTGGGTAAAAAAAAATTCAAAGGGGTTAATCTATCGTTTTTGTAATTTCGGACCAAAATTTCAAAGTCGTTTTAAACATTGTGCATAGTGCATTTGGGTGCGTACAATCCTCCGAAAATCACATTTCCAGCTTACGGAATCGACTGGAAATTGCTCAAAAACCACGAGAAAGCTAGAAAATTAAAAATCGATTACCACGACTTTAATCGACAGTAAAAGTTTAATTTTAATACTTACAGCAAAATAAACTGTGCCAGCCAATTTTTCACATCAAATTACACAAGAACACGTCAAAAAAGCTATTGTTTTCGAATATTTAATTTTTGGGTAAAAAAAAATTCAAAGGGGTTAATCTATCGTTTTTGTAATTTCGGACCAAAATTTCAAAGTCGTTTTAAACATTGTGCATAGTGCATTTGGGTGCGTACAATCCGAAAATCACATTTCCAGCTTACGGAATCGACTGGAAATTGCTCAAAAACCACGAGAAAGCTAGAAAATTAAAAATCGATTACCACGACTTTAATCGACAGTAAAAGTTTAATTTTAATACTTACAGCAAAATAAACTGTGCCAGCCAATTTTTCACATCAAATTACATAAGAATACGTCAAAAAAGCTATTGTTTTGGAATATTTAATTTTTGGGTAAAAAAAAATTCAAAGGGGTTAATCTATCGTTTTTGTAATTTCGGACCAAAATTTTAAAGTCGTTTTAAACATTGTGCATAGTGCATTTGGGTGCGTACAATCCGAAATTCACATTTACAGCTTACGGAATCGACTGGAAATTGCTCAAAAACCACGATAAAGCTAGAAAATTAAAAATCGATTACCATGACTTTAATCGACAGTAAAAGTTTAATTTTAATACTTACAGCAAAATAAACTGTGCCAACCAATTTTTCACATCAAATTACATAAGAATACGTCAAAAAAGCTATTGTTTTCGAATATTTAATTTTTGGGTAAAAAAAAATTCAAAGGGGTTAATCTATCGTTTTTGTAATTTCGGACCAAAATTTCAAAGTCGTTTTAAACATTGTGCATAGTGCATTTGGGTGCGTACAATCCGAAAATCACATTTACAGCTTACGGAATCGACTGGAAATTGCTCAAAAACCACGATAAAGCTAGAAAATTAAAAATCGATTACCATGACTTTAATCGACAGTAAAAGTTTAATTTTAATACTTACAGCAAAATAAACTGTGCCAGCCAATTTTTCACATCAAATTACATTAGAATACGTCAAAAAAGCTATTGTTTTCGAATATTTAATTTTTGGGTAAAAAAAAATTCAAAGGGGTTAATCTATCGTTTTTGTAATTTCGGACCAAAATTTCAAAGTCGTTTTAAACATTGTGCATAGTGCATTTGGGTGCGTACAATCCGAAAATCACATTTACAGCTTACGGAATCGACTGGAAATTGCTCAAAAACCACGATAAAGCTAGAAAATTAAAAATCGATTACCATGACTTTAATCGACAGTAAAAGTTTAATTTTAATACTTACAGCAAAATAAACTGTGCCAGCCAATTTTTCACATCAAATTACATAAGAACAAGTCAAAAAAACTATTGTTTTCGAATATTTAATTTTTGGGTAAAAAAAAAATTCAAAGGGGTTAATCTATCGTTTTTGTAATTTCGGACCAAAATTTCAAAGTCGTTTTAAACATTGTGCATAGCGCATTTGGGTGCGTACAATCCGAAAATCACATTTACAGCTTACGGAAGCCACTGGAAATTGCTCAAAAACCACGATAAAGCTAGAAAATTAAAAATCGATTACCATGACTTTAATCGACAGTAAAAGTTTAATTTTAATACTTACAGCAAAATAAACTGTGCCAGCCAATTTTTCACATCAAATTACATAAGAATACGTCAAAAAAGCTATTGTTTTCGAATATTTAATTTTTGGGTAAAAAAAATTCAAAGGGGTTAATCTATCGTTTTTGTAATTTCGGACCAAAATTTCAAAGTCGTTTTAAACATTGTGCATAGTGCATTTGGGTGCGTACAATCCGAAAATCACATTTACAGCTTACGGAATCGACTGGAAATTGCTCAAAAACCACGATAAAGGTGGAAAATTAAAAATCGATTACCAAGACTTTAATCGACAGTAAAAGTTTAATTTTAATACTTACAGCAAAATAAACTGTGCCAGCCAATTTTTCACATCAAATTACATAAGAATACGTCAAAAAAACTATTGTTTTCGAATATTTAATTTTTGGGTAAAAAAAAATTCAAAGGGGTTAATCTATCGTTTTTGTAATTTCGGACCAAAATTTCAAAGTCGTTTTAAACATTGTGCATAGTGCATTTGGGTGCGTACAATCCGAAAATCACATTTACAGCTTACGGAAGCCACTGGAAATTGCTCAAAAACCACGATAAAGCTAGAAAATTAAAAATCGATTACCATGACTTTAATCGACAGTAAAAGTTTAATTTTAATACTTACAGCAAAATAAACTGTGCCAGGCAATTTTTCACATCAAATTACATAAGAATACGTCAAAAAAGCTATTGTTTTCGAATATTTAATTTTTGGGTAAAAAAAAATTCAAAGGGGTTAATCTATCGTTTTTGTAATTTCGGACCAAAATTTCAAAGTCGTTTTAAACATTGTGCATAGTGCATTTGGGTGCGTACAATCCGAAAATCACATTTACAGCTTACGGAAGCCACTGGAAATTGCTCAAAAACCACGATAAAGCTAGAAAATTAAAAATCGATTACCACGACTTTAATCGACAGTAAAAGTTTAATTTTAATACTTACAGCAAAATAAACTGTGCCAGCCAATTTTTCACATCAAATTAAATAAGAACACGTCAAAAAAGCTATTGTTTTCGAATATTTAATTTTTGGGTAAAAAAAAATTCAAAGGGGTTAATCTATCGTTTTTGTAATTTCGGACCAAAATTTCAAAGTCGTTTTAAACATTGTGCATAGCGCATTTGGGTGCGTACAATCCGAAAATCACATTTACAGCTTACGGAATCGACTGGAAATTGCTCAAAAACCACGATAAAGCTAGAAAATTAAAAATCGATTACCATGACTTTAATCGACAGTAAAAGTTTAATTTTAATACTTACAGCAAAATAAACTGTGCCAGCCAATTTTTCACATCAAATTACATAAGAACACGTCAAAAAAGCTATTGTTTTCGAATATTTAATTTTTGGGTAAAAAAAAATTCAAAGGGGTTAATCTATCGTTTTTGTAATTTCGGACCAAAATTTCAAAGTCGTTTTAAACATTGTGCATAGCGCATTTGGGTGCGTACAATCCGAAAATCACTTTTACAGCTTACGGAATCGACTGGAAATTGCTCAAAAACCACGAGAAAGCTAGAAAATTAAAAATCGATTACCACGACTTTAATCGACAGTAAAAGTTTAATTTTAATACTTACAGCAAAATAAACTGTGCCAGCCATTTTTTCACATCAAATTACATAAGAATACGTCAAAAAAGCTATTGTTTTCGAATATTTAATTTTTGGGTAAAAAAAAATTCAAAGGGGTTAATCTATCGTTTTTGTAATTTCGGACCAAAATTTCAAAGTCGTTTTAAACATTGTGCATAGTGCATTTGGGTGCGTATAATCCGAAAATCACATTTACAGCTTACGGAATCGACTGGAAATTGCTCAAAAACCACGATAAAGCTAGAAAATTAAAAATCGATTACCATGACTTTAATCGACAGTAAAAGTTTAATTTTAATACTTACAGCAAAATAAACTGTGCCAGCCAATTTTTCACATCAAATTACATAAGAACACGTCAAAAAAGCTATTGTTTTCGAATATTTAATTTTTGGGTAAAAAAAAATTCAAAGGGGTTAATCTATCGTTTTTGTAATTTCGGACCAAAATTTCAAAGTCGTTTTAAACATTGTGCATAGTGCATTTGGGTGCGTACAATCCGAAAATCACATTTACAGCTTACGGAATCGACTGGAAATTGCTCAAAAACCACGATAAAGCTAGAAAATTAAAAATCGATTACCATGACTTTAATCGACAGTAAAAGTTTAATTTTAATACTTACAGCAAAATAAACTGTGCCAGCCAAATTTTCACATCAAATTACATAAGAACACGTCAAAAAAGCTATTGTTTTCGAATATTTAATTTTTGGGTAAAAAAAAATTCAAAGGGGTTAATCTATCGTTTTTGTAATTTCGGACCAAAATTTCAAAGTCGTTTTAAACATTGTGCATAGTGCATTTGGGTGCGTACAATCCGAAAATCACATTTACAGCTTACGGAATCGACTGGAAATTGCTCAAAAACCACGATAAAGCTAGAAAATTAAAAATCGATTACCATGACTTTAATCGACAGTAAAAGTTTAATTTTAATACTTACAGCAAAATAAACTGTGCCAGCCAATTTTTCACATCAAATTACATAAGAACACGTCAAAAAAGCTATTGTTTTCGAATATTTAATTTTTGGGTAAAAAAAAATTCAAAGGGGTTAATCTATCGTTTTTGTAATTTCGGACCAAAATTTCAAAGTCGTTTTAAACATTGTGCATAGCGCATTTGGGTGCGTACAATCCGAAAATCACATTTACAGCTTACGGAATCGACTGGAAATTGCTCAAAAACCACGAGAAAGCTAGAAAATTAAAAATCGATTACCACGACTTTAATCGACAGTAAAAGTTTAATTTTAATACTTACAGCAAAATAAACTGTGCCAGCCAATTTTTCACATCAAATTACATAAGACTACGTCAAAAAAGCTATTGTTTTCGAATATTTAATTTTTGGGTAAAAAAAAATTCAAAGGGGTTAATCTATCGTTTTTGTAATTTCGGACCAAAATTTCAAAGTCGTTTTAAACATTGTGCATAGCGCATTTGGGTGCGTACAATCCGAAAATCACATTTACAGCTTACGGAATCGACTGGAAATTGCTCAAAAACCACGAGAAAGCTAGAAAATTAAAAATCGATTACCACGACTTTAATCGACAGTAAAAGTTTAATTTTAATACTTACAGCAAAATAAACTGTGCCAGCCAATTTTTCACATCAAATTACATAAGAAGACGTCAAAAAAGCTATTGTTTTCGAATATTTAATTTTTGGGTAAAAAAAAATTCAAAGGGGTTAATCTATCGTTTTTGTAATTTCGGACCAAAATTTCAAAGTCGTTTTAAACATTGTGCATAGTGCATTTGGGTGCGTACAATCCGAAAATCACATTTACAGCTTACGGAATCGACTGGAAATTGCTCAAAAACCACGAGAAAGCTAGAAAATTAAAAATCGATTACCACGACTTTAATCGACAGTAAAAGTTTAATTTTAATACTTACAGCAAAATAAACTGTGCCAGCCAATTTTTCACATCAAATTACATAAGAATACGTCAAAAAAGCTATTGTTTTCGAATATTTAATTTTTGGGTAAAAAAAAAATTCAAAGGGGTTAATCTATCGTTTTTGTAATTTCGGACCAAAATTTCAAAGTCGTTTTAAACATTGTGCATAGTGCATTTGGGTGCGTACAATCCGAAAATCACATTTACAGCTTACGGAATCGACTGGAAATTGCTCAAAAACCACGATAAAGGTGGAAAATTAAAAATCGATTACCAAGACTTTAATCAACAGTAAAAGTTTAATTTTAATACTTACAGCAAAATAAACTGTGCCAGCCAATTTTTCACATCAAATTACATAAGAACACGTCAAAAAAGCTATTGTTTTCGAATATTTAATTTTTGGGTAAAAAAAAATTCAAAGGGGTTAATCTATCGTTTTTGTAATTTCGGACCAAAATTTCAAAGTCGTTTTAAACATTGTGCATAGTGCATTTGGGTGCGTACAATCCGAAAATCACATTTACAGCTTACGGAATCGACTGGAAATTGCTCAAAAACCACGATAAAGCTAGAAAATTAAAAATCGATTACCATGACTTTAATCGACAGTAAAAGTTTAATTTTAATACTTACAGCAAAATAAACTGTGCCAGCCAAATTTTCACATCAAATTACATAAGAACACGTCAAAAAAGCTATTGTTTTCGAATATTTAATTTTTGGGTAAAAAAAAATTCAAAGGGGTTAATCTATCGTTTTTGTAATTTCGGACCAAAATTTCAAAGTCGTTTTAAACATTGTGCATAGTGCATTTGGGTGCGTACAATCCGAAAATCACATTTACAGCTTACGGAATCGACTGGAAATTGCTCAAAAACCACGATAAAGCTAGAAAATTAAAAATCGATTACCATGACTTTAATCGACAGTAAAAGTTTAATTTTAATACTTACAGCAAAATAAACTGTGCCAGCCAATTTTTCACATCAAATTACATAAGAACACGTCAAAAAAGCTATTGTTTTCGAATATTTAATTTTTGGGTAAAAAAAAATTCAAAGGGGTTAATCTATCGTTTTTGTAATTTCGGACCAAAATTTCAAAGTCGTTTTAAACATTGTGCATAGCGCATTTGGGTGCGTACAATCCGAAAATCACATCAAAGTCCGAATCGACTGGAAATTGCTCAAAAACCACGAGAAAGCTAGAAAATTAAAAATCGATTACCACGACTTTAATCGACAGTAAAAGTTTAATTTTAATACTTACAGCAAAATAAACTGTGCCAGCCAATTTTTCACATCAAATTACATAAGACTACGTCAAAAAAGCTATTGTTTTCGAATATTTAATTTTTGGGTAAAAAAAAATTCAAAGGGGTTAATCTATCGTTTTTGTAATTTCGGACCAAAATTTCAAAGTCGTTTTAAACATTGTGCATAGCGCATTTGGGTGCGTACAATCCGAAAATCACATTTACAGCTTACGGAATCGACTGGAAATTGCTCAAAAACCACGAGAAAGCTAGAAAATTAAAAATCGATTACCACGACTTTAATCGACAGTAAAAGTTTAATTTTAATACTTACAGCAAAATAAACTGTGCCAGCCAATTTTTCACATCAAATTACATAAGAAGACGTCAAAAAAGCTATTGTTTTCGAATATTTAATTTTTGGGTAAAAAAAAATTCAAAGGGGTTAATCTATCGTTTTTGTAATTTCGGACCAAAATTTCAAAGTCGTTTTAAACATTGTGCATAGTGCATTTGGGTGCGTACAATCCGAAAATCACATTTACAGCTTACGGAATCGACTGGAAATTGCTCAAAAACCACGAGAAAGCTAGAAAATTAAAAATCGATTACCACGACTTTAATCGACAGTAAAAGTTTAATTTTAATACTTACAGCAAAATAAACTGTGCCAGCCAATTTTTCACATCAAATTACATAAGAATACGTCAAAAAAGCTATTGTTTTCGAATATTTAATTTTTGGGTAAAAAAAAAATTCAAAGGGGTTAATCTATCGTTTTTGTAATTTCGGACCAAAATTTCAAAGTCGTTTTAAACATTGTGCATAGTGCATTTGGGTGCGTACAATCCGAAAATCACATTTACAGCTTACGGAATCGACTGGAAATTGCTCAAAAACCACGATAAAGGTGGAAAATTAAAAATCGATTACCAAGACTTTAATCAACAGTAAAAGTTTAATTTTAATACTTACAGCAAAATAAACTGTGCCAGCCAATTTTTCACATCAAATTACATAAGAATACGTCAAAAAAACTATTGTTTTCGAATATTTAATTTTTGGGTAAAAAAAAATTCAAAGGGGTTAATCTATCGTTTTTGTAATTTCGGACCAAAATTTCAAAGTCGTTTTAAACATTGTGCATAGTGCATTTGGGTGCGTACAATCCGAAAATCACATTTACAGCTTACGGAATCGACTGGAAATTGCTCAAAAACCACGATAAAGCTAGAAAATTAAAAATCGATTACCATGACTTTAACCGACAGTAAAAGTTTAAATTTAATACTTACAGCAAAATAAACTGTGCCAGCCAATTTTTCACATCAAATTACATAAGAACACGTCAAAAAAGCTATTGTTTTCGAATATTTAATTTTTGGGTAAAAAAAAATTCAAAGGGGTTAATCTATCGATTTTGTAATTTCGGACCAAAATTTCAAAGTCGTTTTAAACATTGTGCATAGTGCATTTGGGTGCGTACAATCCGATATTCACATTTACAGCTTACGGAATCTACTGGAAATTGCTCAAAAACCACGATAAAGCTAGAAAATTAAAAATCGATTACCATGACTTTAATCGACAGTAAAAGTTTAATTTTAATACTTACAGCAAAATAAACTGTGCCAGCCAATTTTTCACATCAAATTACATAAGAACACGTCAAAAAAGCTATTGTTTTCGAATATTTAATTTTTGGGTAAAAAAAAATTCAAAGGGTAAAAAAAAAAATCTATCGTTTTTGTAATTTTGGACCAAAATTTCAAAGTCGTTTTAAACATTGTGCATAGCGCATTTGGGTGCGTACAATCCGAAAATCACATTTACAGCTTACGGAATCGACTGGAAATTGCTCAAAAACCACGATAAAGCTAGAAAATTAAAAATCGATTACCAGGACTTTAATCGACAGTAAAAGTTTAATTTTAATACTTACAGCAAAATAAACTGTGCCAGCCAATTTTTCACATCAAATTACATAAGAACACGTCAAAAAAGCTATTGTTTTCGAATATTTAATTTTTGGGTAAAAAAAAATTCAAAGGGGTTAATCTATCGTTTTTGTAATTTCGGACCAAAATTTCAAAGTCGTTTTAAACATTGTGCATAGTGCATTTGGGTGCGTACAATCCGAAAATCACATTTACAGCTTACGGAATCGACTGGAAATTGCTCAAAAACCACGAGAAAGCTAGAAAATTAAAAATCGATTACCACGACTTTAATCGACAGGAAAAGTTTAATTTTAATACTTACAGCAAAATAAACTGTGCCAGCCAATTTTTCACATCAAATTACATAAGACTACGTCAAAAAAGCTATTGTTTTCGAATATTTAATTTTTGGGTAAAAAAAAATTCAAAGGGGTTAATCTATCGTTTTTGTAATTTCGGACCAAAATTTCAAAGTCGTTTTAAACATTGTGCATAGCGCATTTGGGTGCGTACAATCCGAAAATCACATTTACAGCTTACGGAATCGACTGGAAATTGCTCAAAAACCACGAGAAAGCTAGAAAATTAAAAATCGATTACCACGACTTTAATCGACAGTAAAAGTTTAATTTTAATACTTACAGCAAAATAAACTGTGCCAGCCAATTTTTCACATCAAATTACATAAGAAGACGTCAAAAAAGCTATTGTTTTCGAATATTTAATTTTTGGGTAAAAAAAAATTCAAAGGGGTTAATCTATCGTTTTTGTAATTTCGGACCAAAATTTCAAAGTCGTTTTAAACATTGTGCATAGTGCATTTGGGTGCGTACAATCCGAAAATCACATTTACAGCTTACGGAATCGACTGGAAATTGCTCAAAAACCACGAGAAAGCTAGAAAATTAAAAATCGATTACCACGACTTTAATCGACAGTAAAAGTTTAATTTTAATACTTACAGCAAAATAAACTGTGCCAGCCAATTTTTCACATCAAATTACATAAGAATACGTCAAAAAAACTATTGTTTTCGAATATTTAATTTTTGGGTAAAAAAAAATTCAAAGGGGTTAATCTATCGTTTTTGTAATTTCGGACCAAAATTTCAAAGTCGTTTTAAACATTGTGCATAGTGCATTTGGGTGCGTACAATCCGAAAATCACATTTACAGCTTACGGAATCGACTGGAAATTGTTCAAAAACCACGATAAAGCTAGAAAATTAAAAATCGATTACCATGACTTTAACCGACAGTAAAAGTTTAAATTTAATACTTACAGCAAAATAAACTGTGCCAGCCAATTTTTCACATCAAATTACATAAGAATACGTCAAAAAAGCTATTGTTTTCGAATATTTAATTTTTGGGTAAAAAAAAATTCAAAGGGGTTAATCTATCGTTCTTGTAATTTCGGACCAAAATTTCAAAGTCGTTTTAAACATTGTGCATAGTGCATTTGGGTGCGTACAATCCGAAAATCACATTTACAGCTTACGGAATCGACTGGAAATTGCTCAAAAACCACGATAAAGCTAGAAAATTAAAAATCGATTACCATGACTTTAATCGACAGTAAAAGTTTAATTTTAATACTTACAGCAAAATAAACTGTGCCAGCCAATTTTTCACATCAAATTACATAAGAACACGTCAAAAAAGCTATTGTTTTCGAATATTTAATTTTTGGGTAAAAAAAAATTCAAAGGGGTTAATCTATCGTTTTTGTAATTTCGGACCAAAATTTCAAAGTCGTTTTAAACATTGTGCATAGTGCATTTGGGTGCGTACAATCCGAAAATCACATTTACAGCTTACGGAATCGACTGGAAATTGCTCAAAAACCACGATAAAGCTAGAAAATTAAAAATCGATTACCATGACTTTAATCGACAGTAAAAGTTTAATTTTAATACTTACAGCAAAATAAACTGTGCCAGCCAATTTTTCACATCAAATTACATAAGAACACGTCAAAAAAGCTATTGTTTTCGAATATTTAATTTTTGGGTAAAAAAAAATTCAAAGGGTAAAAAAAAAAATCTATCGTTTTTGTAATTTTGGACCAAAATTTCAAAGTCGTTTTAAACATTGTGCATAGCGCATTTGGGTGCGTACAATCCGAAAATCACATTTACAGCTTACGGAATCGACTGGAAATTGCTCAAAAACCACGAGAAAGCTAGAAAATTAAAAATCGATTACCACGACTTTAATCGACAGTAAAAGTTTAATTTTAATACTTACAGCAAAATAAACTGTGCCAGCCAATTTTTCACATCAAATTACATAAGAATACGTCAAAAAAGCTATTGTTTTCGAATATTTAATTTTTGGGTAAAAAAAAATTCAAAGGGGTTAATCTATCGTTTTTGTAATTTCGGACCAAAATTTCAAAGTCGTTTTAAACATTGTGCATAGTGCATTTGGGTGCGTACAATCCGAAAATCACATTTACAGCTTACGGAATCGACTGGAAATTGCTCAAAAACCACGATAAAGCTAGAAAATTAAAAATCGATTACCATGACTTTAATCGACAGTAAAAGTTTAATTTTAATACTTACAGCAAAATAAACTGTGCCAGCCAATTTTTCACATCAAATTACATAAGAACACGTCAAAAAAGCTATTGTTTTCGAATATTTAATTTTTGGGTAAAAAAAAAATCAAAGGGGTTAATCTATCGTTTTTGTAATTTCGGACCAAAATTTCAAAGTCGTTTTAAACATTGTGCATAGTGCATTTGGGTGCGTACAATCCGAAAATCACATTTACAGCTTACGGAATCGACTGGAAATTGCTCAAAAACCACGATAAAGCTAGAAAATTAAAAATCGATTACCAGGACTTTAATCGACAGTAAAAGTTTAATTTTAATACTTACAGCAAAATAAACTGTGCCAGCCAATTTTTCACATCAAATTACATAAGAACACGTCAAAAAAGCTATTGTTTTCGAATATTTAATTTTTGGGTAAAAAAAAATTCAAAGGGGTTAATCTATCGTTTTTGTAATTTCGGACCAAAATTTCAAAGTCGTTTTAAACATTGTGCATAGTGCATTTGGGTGCGTACAATCCGAAAATCACATTTACAGCTTACGGAATCGACTGGAAATTGCTCAAAAACCACGAGAAAGCTAGAAAATTAAAAATCGATTACCACGACTTTAATCGACAGGAAAAGTTTAATTTTAATACTTACAGCAAAATAAACTGTGCCAGCCAATTTTTCACATCAAATTACATAAGACTACGTCAAAAAAGCTATTGTTTTCGAATATTTAATTTTTGGGTAAAAAAAAATTCAAAGGGGTTAATCTATCGTTTTTGTAATTTCGGACCAAAATTTCAAAGTCGTTTTAAACATTGTGCATAGCGCATTTGGGTGCGTACAATCCGAAAATCACATTTACAGCTTACGGAATCGACTGGAAATTGCTCAAAAACCACGAGAAAGCTAGAAAATTAAAAATCGATTACCACGACTTTAATCGACAGTAAAAGTTTAATTTTAATACTTACAGCAAAATAAACTGTGCCAGCCAATTTTTCACATCAAATTACATAAGAAGACGTCAAAAAAGCTATTGTTTTCGAATATTTAATTTTTGGGTAAAAAAAAATTCAAAGGGGTTAATCTATCGTTTTTGTAATTTCGGACCAAAATTTCAAAGTCGTTTTAAACATTGTGCATAGTGCATTTGGGTGCGTACAATCCGAAAATCACATTTACAGCTTACGGAATCGACTGGAAATTGCTCAAAAACCACGAGAAAGCTAGAAAATTAAAAATCGATTACCACGACTTTAATCGACAGTAAAAGTTTAATTTTAATACTTACAGCAAAATAAACTGTGCCAGCCAATTTTTCACATCAAATTACATAAGAATACGTCAAAAAAGCTATTGTTTTCGAATATTTAATTTTTGGGTAAAAAAAAAATTCAAAGGGGTTAATCTATCGTTTTTGTAATTTCGGACCAAAATTTCAAAGTCGTTTTAAACATTGTGCATAGTGCATTTGGGTGCGTACAATCCGAAAATCACATTTACAGCTTACGGAATCGACTGGAAATTGCTCAAAAACCACGATAAAGGTGGAAAATTAAAAATCGATTACCACGACTTTAATCGACAGTAAAAGTTTAATTTTAATACTTACAGCAAAATAAACTGTGCCAGCCAATTTTTCACATCAAATTACATAAGAATACGTCAAAAAAGCTATTGTTTTCGAATATTTAATTTTTGGGTAAAAAAATAATTCAAAGGGGTTAATCTATCGTTTTTGTAATTTCGGACCAAAATTTCAAAGTCGTTTTAAACATTGTGCATAGTGCATTTTGTGCGTACAATCCGAAAATCACATTTACAGCTTACGGAATCGACTGGAAATTGCTCAAAAACCACGATAAAGGTGGAAAATTAAAAATCGATTACCAAGACTTTAATCGACAGTAAAAGTTTAATTTTAATACTTACAGCAAAATAAACTGTGCCAGCCAATTTTTCACATCAAATTACATAAGAATACGTCAAAAAAACTATTGTTTTCGAATATTTAATTTTTGGGTAAAAAAAAATTCAAAGGGGTTAATCTATCGTTTTTGTAATTTCGGACCAAAATTTCAAAGTCGTTTTAAACATTGTGCATAGTGCATTTGGGTGCGTACAATCCGAAAATCACATTTACAGCTTACGGAATCGACTGGAAATTGCTCAAAAACCACGATAAAGCTAGAAAATTAAAAATCGATTACCATGACTTTAACCGACAGTAAAAGTTTAAATTTAATACTTACAGCAAAATAAACTGTGCCAGCCAATTTTTCACATCAAATTACATAAGAACACGTCAAAAAAGCTATTGTTTTCGAATATTTAATTTTTGGGTAAAAAAAAATTCAAAGGGGTTAATCTATCGATTTTGTAATTTCGGACCAAAATTTCAAAGTCGTTTTAAACATTGTGCATAGTGCATTTGGGTGCGTACAATCCGATATTCACATTTACAGCTTACGGAATCTACTGGAAATTGCTCAAAAACCACGATAAAGCTAGAAAATTAAAAATCGATTACCATGACTTTAATCGACAGTAAAAGTTTAATTTTAATACTTACAGCAAAATAAACTGTGCCAGCCAATTTTTCACATCAAATTACATAAGAATACGTCAAAAAAGCTATTGTTTTCGAATATTTAATTTTTGGGTAAAAAAAAATTCAAAGGGGTTAATCTATCGTTCTTGTAATTTCGGACCAAAATTTCAAAGTCGTTTTAAACATTGTGCATAGTGCATTTGGGTGCGTACAATCCGAAAATCACATTTACAGCTTACGGAATCGACTGGAAATTGCTCAAAAACCACGATAAAGCTAGAAAATTAAAAATCGATTACCATGACTTTAATCGACAGTAAAAGTTTAATTTTAATACTTACAGCAAAATAAACTGTGCCAGCCAATTTTTCACATCAAATTACATAAGAACACGTCAAAAAAGCTATTGTTTTCGAATATTTAATTTTTGGGTAAAAAAAAATTCAAAGGGGTTAATCTATCGTTTTTGTAATTTCGGACCAAAATTTCAAAGTCGTTTTAAACATTGTGCATAGTGCATTTGGGTGCGTACAATCCGAAAATCACATTTACAGCTTACGGAATCGACTGGAAATTGCTAAAAAACCACGATAAAGCTAGAAAATTAAAAATCGATTACCATGACTTTAATCGACAGTAAAAGTTTAATTTTAATACTTACAGCAAAATAAACTGTGCCAGCCAATTTTTCACATCAAATTACATAAGAATACGTCAAAAAAGCTATTGTTTTCAAATATTTAATTTTTGGGTAAAAAAAAATTCAAAGGGGTTAATCTATCGTTTTTGTAATTTCGGACCAAAATTTCAAAGTCGTTTTAAACATTGTGCATAGTGCATTTGGGTGCGTACAATCCGAAAATCACATTTACAGCTTACGGAATCGACTGGAAATTGCTCAAAAACCACGATAAAGCTAGAAAATTAAAAATCGATTACCACGACTTTAATCGACAGTAAAAGTTTAATTTTAATACTTACAGCAAAATAAACTGTGCCAGCCAATTTTTCACATCAAATTACATAAGAATACGTCAAAAAAGCTATTGTTTTCGAATATTTAATTTTTGGGTAAAAAAAATTCAAAATCTATCGTTTTTGTAATTTCGGACCAAAATTTCAAAGTCGTTTTAAACATTGTGCATAGTGCATTTGGGTGCGTACAATCCGAAAATCACATTTACAGCTTACGGAATCGACTGGAAATTGCTCAAAAACCGCGATAAAGCTAGAAAATTAAAAATCGATTACCATGACTTTAATCGACAGTAAAAGTTTAATTTTAATACTTACAGCAAAATAAACTGTGCCAGCCAATTTTTCACATCAAATTACATAAGAATACGTCAAAAAAACTATTGTTTTCGAATATTTAATTTTTGGGTAAAAAAAAATTCAAAGGGGTTAATCTATCGTTTTTGTAATTTCGGACCAAAATTTCAAAGTCGTTTTAAACATTGTGCATAGTGCATTTGGGTGCGTACAATCCGAAAATCACATTTACAGCTTACAGAATCGACTGGAAATTGCTCAAAAACCACGATAAAGTGGAAAATTAAAAATCGATTACCATGACTTTAATCGACAGTAAAAGTTTAATTTTAATACTTACAGCAAAATAAACTGTGCCCGCCAATTTTTCACATCAAATTACATAAGAACACGTCAAAAAAGCTATTGTTTTCGAATATTTAATTTTTGGGTAAAAAAAAATTCAAAGGGGTTAATCTATCGTTTTTGTAATTTCGGACCAAAATTTCAAAGTCGTTTTAAACATTGTGCATAGTGCATTTGGGTGCGTACAATCCGAAAATCACATTTACAGCTTACGGAATCGACTGGAAATTGCTCAAAAACCACGATAAAGTGGAAAATTAAAAATCGATTACCATGACTTTAATCGACAGTAAAAGTTTAATTTTAATACTTACAGCAAAATAAACTGTGCCAGCCAATTTTTCACATCAAATTACATAAGAACACGTCAAAAAAGCTATTGTTTTCGAATATTTAATTTTTGGGTAAAAAAAAATTCAAAGGGGTTAATCTATCGTTTTTGTAATTTCGGACCAAAATTTCAAAGTCGTTTTAAACATTGTGCATAGTGCATTTGGGTGCGTACAATCCGAAAATCACATTTACAGCTTACGGAAGCCACTGGAAATTGCTCAAAAACCACGATAAAGCTAGAAAATTAAAAATCGATTACCATGACTTTAATCGACAGTAAAAGTTTAATTTTAATACTTACAGCAAAATAAACTGTGCCAGCCAATTTTTCACATCAAATTACATAAGAATACGTCAAAAAAGCTATTGTTTTCGAATATTTAATTTTTGGGTAAAAAAAAATTCAAAGGGGTTAATCTATCGTTTTTGTAATTTCGGACCAAAATTTCAAAGTCGTTTTAAACATTGTGCATAGTGCATTTGGGTGCGTACAATCCGAAAATCACATTTACAGCTTACGGAATCGACTGGAAATTGCTCAAAACCACGATAAAGGTGGAAAATTAAAAATCGATTACCAAGACTTTAATCGACAGTAAAAGTTTAATTTTAATACTTACAGCAAAATAAACTGTGCCAGCCAATTTTTCACATCAAATTACATAAGAATACGTCAAAAAAACTATTGTTTTCGAATATTTAATTTTTGGGTAAAAAAAAATTCAAAGGGGTTAATCTATCGTTTTTGTAATTTCGGACCAAAATTTCAAAGTCGTTTTAAACATTGTGCATAGTGCATTTGGGTGCGTACAATCCGAAAATCACATTTACAGCTTACAGAATCGACTGGAAATTGCTCAAAAACCACGATAAAGTGGAAAATTAAAAATCGATTACCATGACTTTAATCGACAGTAAAAGTTTAATTTTAATACTTACAGCAAAATAAACTGTGCCAGCCAATTTTTCACATCAAATTACATAAGAACACGTCAAAAAAGCTATTGTTTTCGAATATTTAATTTTTGGGTAAAAAAAAATTCAAAGGGGTTAATCTATCGTTTTTGTAATTTCGGACCAAAATTTCAAAGTCGTTTTAAACATTGTGCATAGTGCATTTGGGTGCGTACAATCCGAAAATCACATTTACAGCTTACGGAATCGACTGGAAATTGCTCAAAAACCACGATAAAGTGGAAAATTAAAAATCGATTACCATGACTTTAATCGACAGTAAAAGTTTAATTTTAATACTTACAGCAAAATAAACTGTGCCAGCCAATTTTTCACATCAAATTACATAAGAACACGTCAAAAAAGCTATTGTTTTCGAATATTTAATTTTTGGGTAAAAAAAAATTCAAAGGGGTTAATCTATCGTTTTTGTAATTTCGGACCAAAATTTCAAAGTCGTTTTAAACATTGTGCATAGTGCATTTGGGTGCGTACAATCCGAAAATCACATTTACAGCTTACAGAATCGACTGGAAATTGCTCAAAAACCACGAAAAGCTAGAAAATTAAAAATCGATTACCATGACTTTAATCGACAGTAAAAGTTTAATTTTAATACTTACAGCAAAATAAACTGTGCCAGCCAATTTTTCACATCAAATTACATAAGAATACGTCAAAAAAGCTATTGTTTTCGAATATTTAATTTTTGGGTAAAAAAAAATTCAAAGGGGTTAATCTATCGTTTTTGTAATTTCGGACCAAAATTTCAAAGTCGTTTTAAACATTGTGCATAGTGCATTTGGGTGCGTACAATCCGAAAATCACATTTACAGCTTACGGAATCGACTGGAAATTGCTCAAAAACCACGATAAAGCTAGAAAATTAAAAATCGATTACCATGACTTTAATCGACAGTAAAAGTTTAATTTTAATACTTACAGCAAAATAAACTGTGCCAGCCAATTTTTCACATCAAATTACATAAGAACCCGTCAAAAAAGCTATTGTTTTCGAATATTTAATTTTTGGGTAAAAAAAAATTCAAAGGGGTTAATCTATCGTTTTTGTAATTTCGGACCAAAATTTCAAAGTCGTTTTAAACATTGTGCATAGTGCATTTGGGTGCGTACAATCCGAAAATCACATTTACAGCTTACGGAATCGACTGGAAATTGCTCAAAAACCACGAAAAGCTAGAAAATTAAAAATCGATTACCATGACTTTAATCGACAGTAAAAGTTTAATTTTAATACTTACAGCAAAATAAACTGTGCCAGCCAATTTTTCACATCAAATTACATAAGAACACGTCAAAAAAGCTATTGATTTCGAATATTTAATTTTTGGGTAAAAAAAAATTCAAAGGGGTTAATCTATCGTTTTTGTAATTTCGGACCAAAATTTCAAAGTCGTTTTAAACATTGTGCATAGTGCATTTGGGTGCGTACAATCCGAAAATCACATTTACAGCTTACGGAATCGACTGGAAATTGCTCAAAAACCACGAAAAGCTAGAAAATTAAAAATCGATTACCATGACTTTTATCGACAGTAAAAGTTTAATTTTAATACTTACAGCAAAATAAACTGTGCCAGCCAATTTTTCACATCAAATTACATAAGAACACGTCAAAAAAGCTATTGTTTTCGAATATTTAATTTTTGGGTAAAAAAAAATTCAAAGGGGTTAATCTATCGTTTTTGTAATTTCGGACCAAAATTTCAAAGTCGTTTTAAACATTGTGCATAGTGCATTTGGGTGCGTACAATCCGAAAATCACATTTACAGCTTACGGAATCGACTGGAAATTGCTCAAAAACCACGAAAAGCTAGAAAATTAAAAATCGATTACCATGACTTTAATCGACAGTAAAAGTTTAATTTTAATACTTACAGCAAAATAAACTGTGCCAGCCAATTTTTCACATCAAATTACATAAGAATACGTCAAAAAAGCTATTGTTTTCGAATATTTAATTTTTGGGTAAAAAAAAATTCAAAGGGGTTAATCTATCGTTTTTGTAATTTCGGACCAAAATTTCAAAGTCGTTTTAAACATTGTGCATAGTGCATTTGGGTGCGTACAATCCGAAAATCACATTTACAGCTTACGGAATCGACTGGAAATTGCTCAAAAACCACGAGAAAGCTAGAAAATTAAAAATCGATTACCACAACTTTAATCGACAGTAAAAGTTTAATTTTAATACTTACAGCAAAATAAACTGTGCCAGCCAATTTTTCACATCAAATTACATAAGAATACGTCAAAAAAGCTATTGTTTTCGAATATTTAATTTTTGGGTAAAAAAAAATTCAAAGGGGTTAATCTATCGTTTTTGTAATTTCGGACCAAAATTTCAAAGTCGTTTTAAACATTGTGCATAGTGCATTTGGGTGCGTACAATCCGAAAATCACATTTACAGCTTACAGAATCGACTGGAAATTGCTCAAAAACCACGATAAAGTGGAAAATTAAAAATCGATAACCATGACTTTAATCGACAGTAAAAGTTTAATTTTAATACTTACAGCAAAATAAACTGTGCCAGCCAATTTTTCACATCAAATTACATAAGAACACGTCAAAAAAGCTATTGTTTTCGAATATTTAATTTTTGTGTAAAAAAAAATTCAAAGGGGTTAATCTATCGTTTTTGTAATTTCGGACCAAAATTTCAAAGTCGTTTTAAACATTGTGCATAGTGCATTTGGGTGCGTACAATCCGAAAATCACATTTACAGCTTACGGAATCGACTGGAAATTGCTCAAAAACCACGAGAAAGCTAGAAAATTAAAAATCGATTACCACGACTTTAATCGACAGTAAAAGTTTAATTTTAATACTTACAGCAAAATAAACTGTGCCAGCCAATTTTTCACATCAAATTACATAAGAATACGTCAAAAAAGCTATTGTTTTCGAATATTTAATTTTTGGGTAAAAAAAAATTCAAAGGGGTTAATCTATCGTTTTTGTAATATCGGACCAAAATTTCAAAGTTGTTTTAAACATTGTGCATAGTGCATTTGGGTGCGTACAATCCGAAAATCACAATTACAGTTTACGGAATCGACTGGAACTTGCTCAAAAACCACGATAAAGCTAGAAAATTAAAAATCGATTACCATGAATTTAATCGACAGTAAAAGTTTAATTTTAATACTTACAGCAAAATAAACTGTGCCAGCCAATTTTTCACATCAAATTACATAAGAATACGTCAAAAAAGCTATTGTTTTCGAATATTTAATTTTTGGGTAAAAAAAAATTCAAAGGGGTTAATCTATCGTTTTTGTAATTTCGGACCAAAATTTCAAAGTCGTTTTAAACATTGTGCATAGTGCATTTGGGTGCGTACAATCCGAAAATCACATTTACAGCTTACGGAATCGACTGGAAATTGCTCAAAAACCACGAGAAAGCTAGAAAATTAAAAATCGATTACCACGACTTTAATCGACAGTAAAAGTTTAATTTTAATACTTACAGCAAAATAAACTGTGCCAGCCAATTTTTCACATCAAATTACATAAGAATACGTCAAAAAAGCTATTGTTTTCGAATATTTAATTTTTGGGTAAAAAAAATTCAAAATCTATCGTTTTTGTAATTTCGGACCAAAATTTCAAAGTCGTTTTAAACATTGTGCATAGTGCATTTGGGTGCGTACAATCCGAAAATCACATTTACAGCTTACGGAATCGACTGGAAATTGCTCAAAAACCGCGATAAAGCTAGAAAATTAAAAATCGATTACCATGACTTTAATCGACAGTAAAAGTTTAATTTTAATACTTACAGCAAAATAAACTGTGCCAGCCAATTTTTCACATCAAATTACATAAGAATACGTCAAAAAAACTATTGTTTTCGAATATTTAATTTTTGGGTAAAAAAAAATTCAAAGGGGTTAATCTATCGTTTTTGTAATTTCGGACCAAAATTTCAAAGTCGTTTTAAACATTGTGCATAGTGCATTTGGGTGCGTACAATCCGAAAATCACATTTACAGCTTACGGAAGCCACTGGAAATTGCTCAAAAACCACGATAAAGCTAGAAAATTAAAAATCGATTACCATGACTTTAATCGACAGTAAAAGTTTAATTTTAATACTTACAGCAAAATAAACTGTGCCAGCCAATTTTTCACATCAAATTACATAAGAATACGTCAAAAAAACTATTGTTTTCGAATATTTAATTTTTGGGTAAAAAAAAATTCAAAGGGGTTAATCTATCGTTTTTGTAATTTCGGACCAAAATTTCAAAGTCGTTTTAAACATTGTGCATAGTGCATTTGGGTGCGTACAATCCGAAAATCACATTTACAGCTTACAGAATCGACTGGAAATTGCTCAAAAACCACGATAAAGTGGAAAATTAAGAATCGATTACCATGACTTTAATCGACAGTAAAAGTTTAATTTTAATACTTACAGCAAAATAAACTGTGCCAGCCAATTTTTCACATCAAATTACATAAGAACACGTCAAAAAAGCTATTGTTTTCGAATATTTAATTTTTGTGTAAAAAAAAATTCAAAGGGGTTAATCTATCGTTTTTGTAATTTCGGACCAAAATTTCAAAGTCGTTTTAAACATTGTGCATAGTGCATTTGGGTGCGTACAATCCGAAAATCACATTTACAGCTTACGGAATCGACTGGAAATTGCTCAAAAACCACGATAAAGTGGAAAATTAAAAATCGATTACCATGACTTTAATCGACAGTAAAAGTTTAATTTTAATACTTACAGCAAAATAAACTGTGCCAGCTAATTTTTCACATCAAATTACATAAGAACACGTCAAAAAAGCTATTGTTTTCGAATATTTAATTTTTGGGTAAAAAAAAATTCAAAGGGGTTAATCTATCGTTTTTGTAATTTCGGACCAAAATTTCAAAGTCGTTTTAAACATTGTGCATAGTGCATTTGGGTGCGTACAATCCGAAAATCACATTTACAGCTTACGGAATCGACTGGAAATTGCTCAAAAACCACGATAAAGTGGAAAATTAAAAATCGATTACCATGACTTTAATCGACAGTAAAAGTTTAATTTTAATACTTACAGCAAAATAAACTGTGCCAGCCAATTTTTCACATCAAATTACATAAGAACACGTCAAAAAAGCTATTGTTTTCGAATATTTAATTTTTGGGTAAAAAAAAATTCAAAGGGGTTAATCTATCGTTTTTGTAATTTCGGACCAAAATTTCAAAGTCGTTTTAAACATTGTGCATAGTGCATTTGGGTGCGTACAATCCGAAAATCACATTTACAGCTTACAGAATCGACTGGAAATTGCTCAAAAACCACGAAAAGCTAGAAAATTAAAAATCGATTACCATGACTTTAATCGACAGTAAAAGTTTAATTTTAATACTTACAGCAAAATAAACTGTGCCAGCCAATTTTTCACATCAAATTACATAAGAATACGTCAAAAAAGCTATTGTTTTCGAATATTTAATTTTTGGGTAAAAAAAAATTCAAAGGGGTTAATCTATCGTTTTTGTAATTTCGGACCAAAATTTCAAAGTCGTTTTAAACATTGTGCATAGTGCATTTGGGTGCGTACAATCCGAAAATCACATTTACAGCTTACGGAATCGACTGGAAATTGCTCAAAAACCACGATAAAGCTAGAAAATTAAAAATCGATTACCATGACTTTAATCGACAGTAAAAGTTTAATTTTAATACTTACAGCAAAATAAACTGTGCCAGCCAATTTTTCACATCAAATTACATAAGAACCCGTCAAAAAAGCTATTGTTTTCGAATATTTAATTTTTGGGTAAAAAAAAATTCAAAGGGGTTAATCTATCGTTTTTGTAATTTCGGACCAAAATTTCAAAGTCGTTTTAAACATTGTGCATAGTGCATTTGGGTGCGTACAATCCGAAAATCACATTTACAGCTTACGGAATCGACTGGAAATTGCTCAAAAACCACGAAAAGCTAGAAAATTAAAAATCGATTACCATGACTTTAATCGACAGTAAAAGTTTAATTTTAATACTTACAGCAAAATAAACTGTGCCAGCCAATTTTTCACATCAAATTACATAAGAACACGTCAAAAAAGCTATTGTTTTCGAATATTTAATTTTTGGGTAAAAAAAAATTCAAAGGGGTTAATCTATCGTTTTTGTAATTTCGGACCAAAATTTCAAAGTCGTTTTAAACATTGTGCATAGTGCATTTGGGTGCGTACAATCCGAAAATCACATTTACAGCTTACGGAATCGACTGGAAATTGCTCAAAAACCACGAAAAGCTAGAAAATTAAAAATCGATTACCATGACTTTAATCGACAGTAAAAGTTTAATTTTAATACTTACAGCAAAATAAACTGTGCCAGCCAATTTTTCACATCAAATTACATAAGAACACGTCAAAAAAGCTATTGTTTTCGAATATTTAATTTTTGGGTAAAAAAAAATTCAAAGGGGTTAATCTATCGTTTTTGTAATTTCGGACCAAAATTTCAAAGTCGTTTTAAACATTGTGCATAGTGCATTTGGGTGCGTACAATCCGAAAATCACATTTACAGCTTACGGAATCGACTGGAAATTGCTCAAAAACCACGAAAAGCTAGAAAATTAAAAATCGATTACCATGACTTTAATCGACAGTAAAAGTTTAATTTTAATACTTACAGCAAAATAAACTGTGCCAGCCAATTTTTCACATCAAATTACATAAGAATACGTCAAAAAAGCTATTGTTTTCGAATATTTAATTTTTGGGTAAAAAAAAATTCAAAGGGGTTAATCTATCGTTTTTGTAATTTCGGACCAAAATTTCAAAGTCGTTTTAAACATTGTGCATAGTGCATTTGGGTGCGTACAATCCGAAAATCACATTTACAGCTTACGGAATCGACTGGAAATTGCTCAAAAACCACGATAAAGCTAGAAAATTAAAAATCGATTACCATGACTTTAATCGACAGTAAAAGTTTAATTTTAATACTTACAGCAAAATAAACTGTGCCAGCCAATTTTTCACATCAAATTACATAAGAACACGTCAAAAAAGCTATTGTTTTCGAATATTTAATTTTTGGGTAAAAAAAAATTCAAAGGGGTTAATCTATCGTTTTTGTAATTTCGGACCAAAATTTCAAAGTCGTTTTAAACATTGTGCATAGTGCATTTGGGTGCGTACAATCCGAAAATCACATTTACAGCTTACGGAATCGACTGGAAATTGCTCAAAAACCACGATAAAGCTAGAAAATTAAAAATCGATTACCATGACTTTAATCGACAGTAAAAGTTTAATTTTAATACTTACAGCAAAAAAAACTGTGCCAGCCAATTTTTCACATCAAATTACATAAGAACCCGTCAAAAAAGCTATTGTTTTCGAATATTTAATTTTTGGGTAAAAAAAAATTCAAAGGGGTTAATCTATCGTTTTTGTAATTTCGGACCAAAATTTCAAAGTCGTTTTAAACATTGTGCATAGTGCATTTGGGTGCGTACAATCCGAAAATCACATTTACAGCTTACGGAATCGACTGGTAATTGCTCAAAAACCACGAAAAGCTAGAAAATTAAAAATCGATTACCATGACTTTAATCGACAGTAAAAGTTTAATTTTAATACTTACAGCAAAATAAACTGTGCCAGCCAATTTTTCACATCAAATTACATAAGAACACGTCAAAAAAGCTATTGTTTTCGAATATTTAATTTTTGGGTAAAAAAAAATTCAAAGGGGTTAATCTATCGTTTTTGTAATTTCGGACCAAAATTTCAAAGTCGTTTTAAACATTGTGCATAGTGCATTTGGGTGCGTACAATCCGAAAATCACATTTACAGCTTACGGAATCGACTGGAAATTGCTCAAAAACCACGAAAAGCTAGAAAATTAAAAATCGATTACCATGACTTTAATCGACAGTAAAAGTTTAATTTTAATACTTACAGCAAAATAAACTGTGCCAGCCAATTTTTCACATCAAATTACATAAGAATACGTCAAAAAAGCTATTGTTTTCGAATATTTAATTTTTGGGTAAAAAAAAATTCAAAGGGGTTAATCTATCGTTTTTGTAATTTCGGACCAAAATTTCAAAGTCGTTTTAAACATTGTGCATAGTGCATTTGGGTGCGTACAATCCGAAAATCACATTTACAGCTTACGGAATCGACTGGAAATTGCTCAAAAACCACGATAAAGCTAGAAAATTAAAAATCGATTACCATGACTTTAATCGACAGTAAAAGTTTAATTTTAATACTTACAGCAAAATAAACTGTGCCAGCCAATTTTTCACATCAAATTACATAAGAACACGTCAAAAAAGCTATTGTTTTCGAATATTTAATTTTTGGGTAAAAAAAAATTCAAAGGGGTTAATCTATCGTTTTTGTAATTTCGGACCAAAATTTCAAAGTCGTTTTAAACATTGTGCATAGTGCATTTGGGTGCGTACAATCCGAAAATCACATTTACAGCTTACGGAATCGACTGGAAATTGCTCAAAAACCACGATAAAGCTAGAAAATTAAAAATCGATTACCATGACTTTAATCGACAGTAAAAGTTTAATTTTAATACTTACAGCAAAATAAACTGTGCCAGCCAATTTTTCACATCAAATTACATAAGAACACGTCAAAAAAGCTATTGATTTCGAATATTTAATTTTTGGGTAAAAAAAAATTCAAAGGGGTTAATCTATCGTTTTTGTAATTTCGGACCAAAATTTCAAAGTCGTTTTAAACATTGTGCATAGTGCATTTGGGTGCGTACAATCCGAAAATCACATTTACAGCTTACGGAATCGACTGGAAATTGCTCAAAAACCACGATAAAGCTAGAAAATTAAAAATCGATTACCATGACTTTAATCGACAGTAAAAGTTTAATTTTAATACTTACAGCAAAATAAACTGTGCCAGCCAATTTTTCACATCAAATTACATAAGAATACGTCAAAAAAGCTATTGTTTTCGAATATTTAATTTTTGGGTAAAAAAAAATTCAAAGGGGTTAATCTATCGTTCTTGTAATTTCGGACCAAAATTTCAAAGTCGTTTTAAACATTGTGCATAGTGCATTTGGGTGCGTACAATCCGAAAATCACATTTACAGCTTACGGAATCGACTGGAAATTGCTCAAAAACCACGATAAAGCTAGAAAATTAAAAATCGATTACCATGACTTTAATCGACAGTAAAAGTTTAATTTTAATACTTACAGCAAAATAAACTGTGCCAGCCAATTTTTCACATCAAATTACATAAGAATACGTCAAAAAAGCTATTGTTTTCGAATATTTAATTTTTGGGTAAAAAAAAATTCAAAGGGGTTAATCTATCGTTCTTGTAATTTCGGACCAAAATTTCAAAGTCGTTTTAAACATTGTGCATAGTGCATTTGGGTGCGTACAATCCGAAAATCACATTTACAGCTTACGGAATCGACTGGAAATTGCTCAAAAACCACGATAAAGCTAGAAAATTAAAAATCGATTACCATGACTTTAATCGACAGTAAAAGTTTAATTTTAATACTTACAGCAAAATAAACTGTGCCAGCCAATTTTTCACATCAAATTACATAAGAACACGTCAAAAAAGCTATTGATTTCGAATATTTAATTTTTGGGTAAAAAAAAATTCAAAGGGGTTAATCTATCGTTTTTGTAATTTCGGACCAAAATTTCAAAGTCGTTTTAAACATTGTGCATAGTGCATTTGGGTGCGTACAATCCGAAAATCACATTTACAGCTTACGGAATCGACTGGAAATTGCTCAAAAACCACGAAAAGCTAGAAAATTAAAAATCGATTACCATGACTTTAATCGACAGTAAAAGTTTAATTTTAATACTTACAGCAAAATAAACTGTGCCAGCCAATTTTTCACATCAAATTACATAAGAATACGTCAAAAAAGCTATTGTTTTCGAATATTTAATTTTTGGGTAAAAAAAAATTCAAAGGGGTTAATCTATCGTTTTTGTAATTTCGGACCAAAATTTCAAAGTCGTTTTAAACATTGTGCATAGTGCATTTGGGTGCGTACAATCCGAAAATCACATTTACAGCTTACGGAATCGACTGGAAATTGCTCAAAAACCACGATAAAGCTAGAAAATTAAAAATCGATTACCATGACTTTAACCGAAAAGTAGTGCTGTGCTTGGACACTCTCGTGCTTGTAGTTAGCGGATGGTTAAATTCCGAAATTTTTATAAAATATGTTGTGAATTTCATAAAGCCACTCACATTTAAGTGATTGAATTGAATCAATTGTAGGAGATCAGCGATTTGGACGTTTTGAAGAAATTATCAAATCTCACAGTAGTTGGAGGCACAAAACGTCATATGGAGGAATTATCCTTTCCAATGACTTCTTGTCTTGCTACAGTATGTCTTAATAAATATGTTCTATACATTTTAAGTTTTTTTTTACTTATTTATTGTCGTCCTAACGTCAAATTAACATTGTCCCAAAGTACAAGCCCCTGATTGTACTTTAGGACAATTTTTAACGAAGCATTGTCTTTCAATTATCAATATGATAATATTACATTATCTTCTTGGAAATTTTACTACGAATAGTCAAAGTAACACTAATTATGCTGGTCAAGGTAAAATTGATCCATTTTAGTACAACAGTACTAAAACTTGTCCCAAAGTACAACAGTCTCCCCTACTGCAAAATAAACTGCGGGAGCCAAATTTTCTAATCAAAATACATAAGAATCCGTCGAAAAAGCTATTGTTTTCCAATATTTAATTTTTGGGGTAAAAAAAATTTAAAGAGGTTTCTCAATCGTTTTTGTAATTTCGGACCGAAACTTCAAAGTTGTTTTAAACATTGTGCATGGTGCATTTGGGTGCGTACAATCCACAAATCACATTTACAGCTTGCGGAATCGACTGGAAATTGCTCAAAAACCACGATAAAGCTAGAAAATTAAAAATCGATTACTAACACTTTAACCGACAGTAAAACTTTAATTTTGATACTTACTGCAAAATAAACTGCGGGAGCCAAATTTTCTCATTAAAATACATAAGAATCCGTCGAAAAAGATATTGTTTTCAAATATTTAATTTTTGGGTAAAAAAAAATTCAAAAGGGGTTAATCTATCGTTTTTGTAATTTTGTACCAAAATTTCGTATCTAATTTTTATACCTAAATTAGTGGGACCCTACTAAGGCAAATTTTGCACGTTTCAATCCGTTAAAAAAGCTATTGTTTTCCAATAATTAAATTTTGGGGTAAAATAATTCATAGGGGTTAATCTATCGTTTTAGTCAAATCCGACTAAAATTTCCAAGTCGTTTTAAACATTGTGCATGGTGCATTTGGGTGCGTAAAATCTAAAAATCACATTCACATCTTGCGGAATTAACAGGAAATGACTCAAAAACCACGTAAAAGCTAAAAAATTATAAATCGATTATTTTAGAGTTTAATCGACAGTAAAAGTTCATTTTTAATACTCCCTGCAAAATCAACTAGGTCAGACAAATTTTATCAACAAAATACATAAGAAGCCGTCGAAAAGTCCCTATATTCTCTTTGTTTAGTCGAAAAGTAAAATTTTGTGCTTCAAAAGGGTGCTTCAAAATTTTGTAACCAATTTTTATACCTAAATTAGTGGGACCCTACTAAGGCGAATTTTGCACGTTTCAATCCGTTGAAAAAGCTATTGTTTTCCAATAATTAAATTTTGGGGTAAAATAATTCAAAGGGGTTAATCTATCGTTTTAGTAAAATCCGACCAAAATTTCCAAGTCGTTTTGAACATTGTGCTTGACGCATTTAGGTACATAGAATCCAAAAATCTCATGTTCAGCTTGCGGAATCAACAGGAAATCGCAGCAAAATGTTATCAAAATATTCAGTACTATCAATTATAATAATTCACTTTTTGGTGTAGTATATTAAAAATAATTTGATGTAATTTTGGATATCATATTTGGAAGTAGCATTAAAGCAATTAAAGGAAAATCCATTTATTATAATTTGTAATGAAAATAAGATGCAGGAAATGGGTGCTATCGTAAAAGCATATCAATCTAGTTAATTAATTTTTAATTAGAATTTAAGCTTGGACAGTGTAACAAATAAATTGCAATTAACTAAAATTAATTTTTTTATTCGAGTGATCTATTGGAACCGTTTTTCAGTCTTAATGAGAATGCGATCAATACCTTCACATCGCAAGTTTTCTATAGCTGAAAATAATTGAAAAAAAATTAAACAACTCGCAATTTAAAAGAACTTAAATAATCAATTTGTAATTTTTTGTGTGTTCAAGTTGCATTACAAGTGAAACTTAATTTGCACATCAACTTTTTTGGGATAAAGTTGATTACGCTGTACACGTTAATTGAAAAGTTGTAAATGAACGCTAAATCGCTGAATAAAGCGGCATAAAAAATTGTGACTCTAAAACTTCTTAATACAATATATGAAACTGCGAAGGGTTTAAAAAAATAACTTAGCTCAAAACAAAATCCATACATTGGGTAAGATAAGCGTCAGGATTCGTTGGATGGATCGAAAACTATTGGGTGTCGATTTTAGCATTTACGTGTCTGTTTGAATACGAAGGATGGTCAGACAAATGCAAGGACATCAATAAGCCTAACACGGCTTAGCCGACTTCAACTTTAGAATTGATTTAAAGCAGCTTTGGTTTACACGTCTTGTATTCGAATACTTTTTTATATTTTTTACCGCTGGAAATGTATAAGAAAAACATTTTTCTGATTAGTTTTGTAAACCAAATGTTAAAAGTATTCCGCTCGCTCAATTACTCTCTGTTGATATGCCGTAAATTCGTTTCAATACATTAAGGACATGATCGTCAGTCAAGTCCAGAATCGAAAGGGTAAATTATTTAGCATTATTTGTCAAACAAACCTAAAATTTTATTTCTTTGAAATTAAAAGAACATTCTCCATTCCAGAACTACCCTTTGCAGAAAGTCGCATAAAGAGAGTTCGCTAATTTAATTGTTAGTAAATAATTTTTATTGTGGGCAATGACATTTATGTTATAAAAGTTAAAAAATAATAAAATCCTAGATAAGAATAAAACTATATAAGAGATAGAAGGAAGGAAGGGTCCTAAGGACGTTAGAAATGGTTATTGCCTATGGCAAAGAAATATCGCATGTGCTTGCGTGCTGATAACATTGTCCGCCTGACTGATTACTCAATAACAGCATCGTATATCAGAAGAAATCACAAATTATATATTTGTGTCAAATTCTACACTTTTTTGCGTTTTCCTATATTTACCAAAATAATGGCCTATACTTAATAGTTAATTTAATTTACCGTGCGAATCATAAAGGATCGACGGCGCTACCCCGAGGTTTCATTTTTATCCTTGGTTTTTTCAACCTTATAACTTTTCAGTGGATCTTTTGCACCAAATTCATTTATCTTTTAAACATTATTTTACAACTTTATTTGAACAAATAGTTTTTGGTTTGACATTTCCGTCGTGAGGCAATCGTGGTTCACGCTTCGCGACAAATTTAATTTAAAGGTTGACCACGATTTATTACCAAATCATTTTATTTATTGAACGGGACAAATTTTTTGTTTACAATTTTTAATTTATTATGTGTAGTATTGATAATAAATTATTTACAATACTAACATTTCAATTCAATTTCATGCTCCTTTAATTTTTTCGTAAACAACATTTAATCAATAATTTCACTTGATTTAATTCCACTTCCAATTAATTATAAGTATGCTTACCACATTTTGGAAGAGAGCGACAGCGGAAGGTCGGGAAATTAACAAGATTTAAAAATCGAGGGAATCGAATTAAACGTGACAAAATGGAAATTTTTAAATATGTATTAACATTGGAAATTTTGTTCAAATGACAAATTTTTAATGAGGTTTGGGTTGTGTATAATCAAAGGTCTGTAAGTGCAAATTAGTTCCGTTGAAGAATTAATCAGCCAGGAAATAAGCTTAAATTTACCAAGTCAACTTGTGAATAGCAACAAGAGTAATTAATAAATACATTTACTAAAAGCAATGCTTAAGCATCTGATTGTAGCTGAAGATTACCAACACAGAAAAATTGGAGATTGTGTACCACGGTATAATTTTCCATATTATGCTGACAGATGCCCCATAGAAGAAGCTTAGACAATTTTCAGAATATAAGATCATAGAAGCACATTGGATTTCAAGCTATATTCAAAAACTTTCCGAGTTATTTGGGAATGGAAATTTAATTACGTAAATTAAGGATTAATTATTATCAATTTTTGAACAATATTTTTTTGGGACGTACGAGATCTGCTATAAAGCAGCGGATAGTAAGTTTGGATAGCTAAACTTTTTAATGCTGACTTACTTAAAGGGGATTTAAATAAAAAGGATAGCATAATGAATGATCAGTAATTATATTAAAGAAAGTAAGAGTAATTTATAAAGTCGACTTTAAAACTAAAATGTTATTTAAATTGTTGGTAATCTCTTTTAAATCCAATAAACTAAATATTAATTTGTTCATGTTTTAGCTTCGAAACTTTGGGACGAATTTTGATGCTATTGTAATACAAGCTTAATTGGTTACTGCTAAAACTAATGAAGTTTATCTTAAAGAAAAGTTTGTGATGATGGTTTAACAAATCTAAATTTGAAGACAGCTTTGGAAGTCAACTTTGAAATTACAGGATAGCAAAGAAAACTTCACCTCTGTAGAAGCTGTTTGAATTGTTAAAATGTCGGCTGTTCGATAAATCCACATAGCTTTCGGTCATGTTTTTTTTGTTTACGTAAAATTTACTTGCTTAATTAAAACTTTAGTGAATATTTACAATAACTGGATAAAATGGAACTCTCCGTTTATAACGTTTGAAGTACCAATTGCCTTAAAGATTCTTTTGCACTTTGATGATCTATTGTTTATAGGTGACCAGTCTTTAATTCTAGTGTTAAGAGCGTGGATGGTTCAAGATCCTTTAATCCAAAATAAGTTTAAAAACAGTACATTTTTACAGTGCTTTTTGAAACAAATACAATTTCTATTTTGGATCGTAAACGAGTAGCAGCTAAAAATACAATTAAATTTACATCTATTCTATGCTGATAGGGATGACAAATCCAAATACCATGCTATATTAAAAATGTCCAATTAAAGTTAATGCAAAAATTACAACCAAAATAATTAATTTTGAAATGTAACCCATTTTCAGTATTTTGCTAAAAAAATTTTAATGAGACATAATTCGAATAAATATTTACTAAAGCTTTTTGTAAATATAAGAATGTAGGAAAACATCAAGTTGATACTGCAACGTAGAAAGTATCCTGTGGCCCATTACTTGTACGCATTGTGGGTTGCTGAGATATTCATTAATGGAAACACAATTTCCCCATTTTTAGAAATAGCAGTGGGAGATGAAACATAATACAACAAAGGTAATAATAATTTTTGTGGAAAGTAATTCTGTAAGGATTTGTTTAACAATATTAATATGCTAGAATAAATTAATTATTATTAGTATACTTTAATCATAATAATTGAAGAGCTTTGAAGCTTGGATGTGTGATTGGCACTATTGTATTATTATTATGGTGCGCTATTATGTGTGGTATAGGTAAGCTCGTGCTTATTACATGGAAGCCCTTTGATACTGGATATAGAGGTAATGAACTATTCTTAACCTTAACAATGCATAACAATTGCAGTTCTAAACTCTAAGGATCACTATTTTAAAAGAAAATATTTTCACTTTATTTCCTTAAACCTGAAGATTTTCATTCAAAAGTGATAGTTTCCATTTTAATTATTATTTATATTAATATTTGAATGAGATTTCAATCGCGATTTAAAGAATGGATTTATCATGTGATTGCAAAAATAAAGGACAACTTAATAAAGTATATTAATATCCGATTTAAAATAAAAGCATACAGTCCACTAAAAATCAGTGGAACAAATAATGGAACCTCTTAAATTGGAAAGCGGGAAGTTCTATTAAAGAATTTTATTTCTTGTAAATCGTTAGTATTATTATTTTGAAAACCATTAAAATACAAAGATATTACGAAGTTTAGTAATCAATAATATAAATAAAGTTCAAAATAAATGGAAAGTTATGTATTTTCTTGTATTGGTACAAAATGATATTTAGAATATCGTACACCAAGTTGGGTAAATGAAATTGCTTTATGTTTAACTTTGTAAACGAATTCCATTGTTTAAATTTGAGATAATCGAAAGATATTCTTCGTTTAGTTTACAGTATATTTAGTTAATAATACATTGAATTTAAATCTTGTGTAAATGTAATTATATTTAACAATTTCCACACAATTTCGCTTGAGGCAGTTCAATTTTGTAAATTTTTTGGGGCGACAGATAGGTAAATGCATAATCTAATATTACGGTATTTACAGTTTATCATCGATGACGACAAAATGTCGACCACGTTATTCTCTATTACTCTTTTACGTTTTATTCCGTAATCAGACATGACAACCTGTAACTCGATAAAACAAAATGATGACATTTACCTGCAAAATTTGCAATAACGGCATTGCTTTTTAACAATCTAATAAATTAAGTTGTAATTTTGTTCATAAAGCGCATTTTCCTCCAGTTAAAACAAAATGAAATCTCTAGTTTTAAGCATAGCAAAGCAAAATCTCATAAATAAAACGTCACGATGTTTATTTCACATTTACCAATTTCTTAATTGCATAGCTGTACATTTAGTGTTTCTACCACTCGACCGTAAATTAAAAGTTGAGACTTAAATAACTCGAGAGTTTCTCAAGCTTTCTTAAACTCTTGAGCAAGCAGCCCTATTCTTTAACTTCCGTTTTCTTCACTTACCCCCTGCTAGTCAACACTCGTGACCATTATTTTACTTTCCACTTAAAAACTACTACTGTAAAGCAATTTTTCAAAATAATGTCTTTATAACGATATTGAATTGCCATATTTTTGTAAAACCTTTTATTATAAGAAAAGTTTTAAATTGCCATAAAAATAAATCAATTCGAGTTTAAATGGTTAATACCTTTAACTTATTTTGGAAGCCATATTTGCCACCTTTTAATAGACCTCGTATAGATGCAGTAAATTTAAAATTTATCAAATATTGTTTAACTCCTTTGTTAAATCTAACAACGCAGTTAACCGATTATCTTCATAGAACGTCATAACGCCTAGAGGATAGACCATCCATGCTATTCAAAGTGAATCAATGGTTTGACTTTCTTTAAATCCATAAACCTCATTGGCTTTTGGTTCACAAACAAATATTTTCTTGCCGTATTTATCCTTAACGTTAACTGCTATGTTAAGTTACTATGTTATGCATATGAATTTCGGTCGATAGGCAAAGTTGATATAACATAATTTAAAATTATACACTGCTAATTTCATAGTTGTTGTACTAATACAGAAATTATCTGTGGATCATTCATTTCCTAATAAAAAGAAAAGAAAACTTAAAAAGTTGACATCTAATATCGCCAACAAAGAAAGTCATCTCTTTGTAAAAATACATATTTTGAAATTCAATTTAATAGTAATATGATTTTAATACCATAGCAGCTGAAGAACTAAAAATACATGTTTTAAATTTGGCTGTAACATATCTTATTGGCTGTAAAAATAATATCTGTGAAAATTTAGTTTTAAATAATACAGTGCATTGGCTCACTAAAACGTTAGGATCATCCAGTGGTAGAGACTTATTAACTCTGCTGCTGCGTGCTTGGGTATATTTAACCCAAAATCGAATTTAATTTATGGGTTATGATAATGATTTATTTCTGGGTTATTGAGTGTCTTTCACAAAAATATTTTGAAAATGTTTTGATTGAATGATTAGCTTTTGGACAACAAAATTCATTGGTCTTATTTATTCCTACGAATATTTGTACATTTTAAATTATTAGCGTTAGCGACTTTCCACATTCTACGTTCATACTTAAAAATCGGTAGACGGTCAAGTCACAGTGACTTTTAGTGTGTTCAACTACGAGCAATTACCTAAGAAAATAAGATTTTGAATTATTTGGATGAAAATATTTGCGATTTTCTTAGACTTCTTTACAATGTTGAACATAGTGAATGTTAAGGATTCATAGTAAATCGAGGAGTTTAATTATTATGTATTTTTTCGGCTCTTGTGCAAATCTGACATGATTTTTAATTTTTTCTTTTGATGACTTTAACTGTAGCCACAACCGTGGAGTGATGTGACCGCTGGTTGAGTACAGAGCGAAAATTCTGGGTTCAAATCGCGGACTATGCAGAATTCTTAGCTTAGCCTTTCAGTGGACATCCACACGGTGTGGTGAAATAGATATTGATTTATCGGAAATAGGTAATATGGGGACTAATTTACCCCGCTAATCGGATTAGTAATTAATAAAAAACTTTTTTACAAAGAATAAAACCGACGTTAAAAAACCTACTACGAAAAAATGCACTAAAAAGTAAAATTATAATTTTTTTAATGTGTCTGCCACATTTTTGGAGTCGGTGCCAGCCAAGCTTTTAAGACATTTTTGGAAGTTTCCTAAAATATACATTAACTGTATTGTTAAAGGGGCCCACAAACAAAGCAACCTAGTCGTCAATCTAGAGTAGAACCACTTTCTAAAACCAATGCCGCCACATGACCACACACGTGTACCGTGATACCACATCATATTAATAATATAATTTGGAACGGATATAATGAATTCACTAACATAACTCACACTATTATGGTCTTTTTAACCGGGGGGTTTGGAGAGGTATGGAATACCTTCCAATCATAGATGGAGTTACGGGGTTTAGGTTTGCAATCCTTACTTGGGAGAAGGGAAATATTGATTTGGTATTTGAATTATAATTGCTATCACTTTCTTTATAGCTCATTTAGAGCTTGTTTCAATTTGCAATCATCCCATTGTTTTACTGGACATCATACTTGTTCCATAAAGCGTCTAAAGATCATGTCACTACCTTAATGGTCTACTTTTTTTCATACCAGGTTCATACCAAAGCTGGATTAATTTTAGTCTTTTGTGAATTTTAGTTGATTTTCAACATGCAGTTCTGAAATTAATTGATTTTTATGACAGTTGTTAGACACCAGATGCAAATAAACACAAAACTGAGAAAAAGAGAAAATAGAATTACAAGATATAATGAAAAATGACTAATCGTATGGTAAAACCTTCAAGTAAAATAGCAAACTTAAAGGACATCAGGATATTAACATTATTTGATAATGAATTAAAAGTTTTCTGACGCAAATGTGTGGTATGTACTATTACATTACAACTATTACAGTACACCAATAAATCCAATCAAATGTTATATTAAGTTTATCAAATTCAATCCTTATGCAGCATAAGTCATCATCATCATCAACCGCACGTTCAAGACCAGCGGTCCGTTACGTCACTCAAATTTTGAATTGATCTCGCCATCTCATCCTGGAGCGACCTACGGATCTTCTTCTTCAATCAGCAATTGTTCCGTGGTAACTTCATTTTTTTGCAGCATAAGTTTCATTAAGAATTCAGTACCATTATTGTATATTATTTACTGATGTTAAAATTCTTCTGCGGAGAGTGGCCATGCTACCAAACAAAATGGTGTTTTAAGTACCTAAAATTGTCTCTACTAGTAAACTTAATTTAAAAACAAAATTCTTTTAAAAATACCGAGAGCAAAATTCCTATAAGCCTATTGAAGAAGTCACAGCTTCATTCAATGTTCCTGATTACACATAAAAGCATCAAAACGTTTTTTCCTGTTTTCTCCATTACGCTGTTCGATAGCCGCTAGTTTTCCATTTTTTCGACACATTTTCATCAATTTACACTTTTCTTCCACAAAAAAAATCAGCAATTGTTCCATGGTAGCTTAAAAAAGTTCTATTTCTGCTGCTATAAATTCATCTACTTTACTGTTTCTCATTTTTTAAATTTTGTTCCAATTATCAGAACCACTATTTCCGTGAGATATCACAAATTAAGTTTTATCTAAGAACATTGCGAAAAAATTTTTTCACATCTCTAGCGATGATTCTTCCATTTAATAAATTGAGTTTAATGACTGTTGGCCAGTTGTTTCATGAACCAATGCAAGAAATCCATCCCGAATGGAATTAAATATGCCAAATTATCCTTCCAGTTTTAACCTATCCTCTCTCTGTCACACAGTTTCCCCGTAGTCTTTATCAATCTAAAAATCAAAAGAATCCTTAAAAACATTTTAGGTTTTCAAAAAAATTTCTAAATTCAAAGAGGTTAATAAAATGTTTTGTTATAAGATAAATGATAAACGAAATTGCGTAAGGGATTTAATATCTCGATGTGCTTCGTAACCAGTTGAAAGCCGATTATAGCTTTTATAGGTTTATAGCGAAAAAATACCTCTAAAAAGAATAATTAAAATTTGTGTTTCTTATTGATCCACCTGGTAGTTATGTAGAATGCAAATAATGTAACAAATATTTGAATAGAAATATTTGAAAAGTATCGATTCCTAAATTTTTTTGAAGTGACTAGCTATTTAAGAAATTTTCATTTGAGCTTCACATTCTTGAAACGCTTTCAGACATTGGTCACACGTATAGAAGGCATTCTCCAGCGTAGGTCTTTTCCTATTTCATTCTGACTTAATATAAGCTCAAATATAATTTATGTTTTTATTATACGATTTAATTTTTATTAACAGTTTTGATCGTAAAGCATACAAGATACCATGGTAAATTGAAAATTGTAATATAAATAGGTAATTAAAATTTAATTGATTAGATTAATCCACAGAATTGGCACGTTTTTAGCGATAATGGCATTATAAAACAAACTAACGCTGCAATTAAAAGCTTAACACAATTTTTAATAGGAATTTACATCCTTTAAATTTAAAATATAATACTTAAATTTAAAATAAACAATTTAATTTTTAAAGTCGTACGTTTAAAATCAAATTTCTTTTTAATAATCCGGTTGAACCAGTAGATATCATTTTTAACAATGTATCGATTTTAAACTCAAATAAAGTCCCCTACACAAGCACATGGTGACACTGTAATAACTGGCCGTTTTGTCGACATTTTCACTCTTCTCGATGATATCTTATCGAAATTTTTTTGAATATTTTAAAATACAAGAGAGACAAAACCTCTTTACTATTAAGGTTAGATTTGAAATAATCAACTTTAATAATTTGTTAACAACATCTAATAAAGTAAATTTTTTTGTAATAATTGCATTCATTAATATCCGTCTTGTCAGAAACCTGTCACTTTTTAAACGTATACGATTTATTTAAACGCTCTGAATTGAATGTCATCACTTTCTACCACTCTTAGAGAATGGCAAAAAAAACCGATTTCTGTCGTGTCTTTGTATGTCATCATCAGCAACGACACGAATCAGTGACGAGACACAATACAAGTTGAGAGTGCTGGAACTTTTGTTTTGCTCATTTGTACTCACAGTTCCTGCTTTTTATAATTATAATAAAAATTTGCAAGGAAAAATGTGAGATTAGCACCAGCAAAACACAAATCTACTTATTTTATAAATGAAGTGCAATGAAAAATTCTAATTTTCGTAATATGTCAGCGGCTAAATTAGGTTTTTATCACTTTCAAGATCAATTTTATTTAAAATTATGGAGGAATTAAATATAAAGTAAGTTCAAATTAACCTTAATAAGTGATCGGTTTCTGTATTATACAAGCAAATATAAAACAACTCTTTGACAAATAATTTGTAATAACATCGACTGTAATGTTGTGTTTCTATGATAATGCCATAGAGTTTACGTAAGCGTATCAAAAATATTATTATGCAACAGAAAACACCATCAACTAGATTTGTTATTCTACAAATTTGAATTTGAGAGCAAAAAAGTTACTTTTTATAATTAAGATAGTAATTAAGTTAGACATTAAAACTGTGCGAAGTGTAAAAGTTAAATTTGTTTTACATCCAATTTAATTAAACAATTCCGTTCATTTACATAATTTTAATAAAACTTGATCAGTTTTGTAGTGTTTTGAACTGTTTGTACGCTTAAGCGGCATTAGAAATTTTAACAAAATAAATTATAAGATAAAAGTTACTGGAATGTAAAAAACAAAATTAGTTTATCATGGTATTCTGTTGAGGTTATCCAAATCCTTCCCAAAAACCTAAAAAGAAGACGAATATTTCGATTACAAGATTTCAGATTTCGTTTACTATATTTTCCTGCGTTTAGCAGGATCTAAATCTTCCTAATTTCTATTATGATTATTGAACTATGAAATTTTGGGAAGCTGCGAACTAAGTTCTCTTGGAAATGTTAAATAATTTCACAAATTACAGTTTCCGTATTACCATCGTTACTTTTAACGACGTAGGTGATAACGGCATAGTATAGTAACTCAATTTGCAACTTGTAAAAAATTCAATACATTTTCCAGGTAACAAAGTTTTGCAACTTAAATGAAAAGGTATTCATCAAGTTGCTATCAATCCTGAAAATAATTCAAATTTTAAAGATGCAGCTGTTCGGGATTAGTTCGATTTGTATTTTATATTGTATCGGTTTCAATAAATAGTTTACCTAAGTTTGTATTATTTTCTATTTAGCGATTTCAAGTAAAGTTAGATTTATACCTCATCTAGCTTTAAAACTAACTGAGTTAAATTGGAAATAAAAAGCAGTAAATATCTATCAGAATTTAAATATTTTGCTCTAAGTACACTTCGGTAATTCCCCTAGTTTCGAAGCTCATAGATCCCCTCAAGACGTCACCGCATTAGAAAGGTCATTGCAAGTATTGCAAACGTCTAAAAATGTAAACTTAATATAAGTTTTAAAAGAACTGGCTTTGTTTGTAGAACATTATACAGTGTTGGTCTTGTGAAATGTATTGAAAATAATATAAATTCGACAATATAAAGTTATCCTTTCCAATGCTTGTGTCTCAAAATCAATTATTATTAGAAGAGTTTAATTCAATTTTATAGTTTTAAATTTAATTTAAAACAATAATGCAAAACAAATTGTTAACAATGTGTAATTTCATCGTAATTGAAGAGCTTTAGAGCAAAATCCAACATCAAACAGTGTTGGAAGGAAATGAGACAGTAGACTGCAATGAAGCGATTGTGTTACTGAAACATTTAAAGGAGAACTTATCAAAAACGAAACTATTTCGGTTAACCATTCGTATCAAAAGTCACTTGCGATTCACTCATCGCACGGTCATGACCGGTAATAGATAAATGAAGTACTTTGTCTTTCCATTGCAGTTAATGAAATGAAAACCAAATGTACTGTTTTCTGTCTAGCAAAACTCGATAACCTACATTTCCGCCACTTTAGAAGTCAAATGTTTAAGTATTGAAATATCAAAGTCATCATTTTCACCTTTCTAAAAGTTGTTTTTAAATTTAGATTTGCTGTTTTACAGGGTTGTTTTTCCTGGTTATTACAGGAAGATTTAGTTTTATCTTGGAAACTTAAAATGTCATTCAGTTGATAGTATATCACTTTAAGCCGACACAAAGAATATTTTGAATTTATGTAATTTAAAACAACCAAGATATACATAAAAAAACGAATTATCAGATGGAATTAAAAGTTTTACTAGCGACAATTGTCAGAGTTGAGCAGAATTTTGGCAACAAACGGCAATTCCGGCAGCGATTTAACAAAATTTATTAGTTTTGAATAATCGAATGGAAAATTTAAACAAGAAATAAATGAAAAAGAGGTTAAACGTCTGAATGAAGCCTTAAATGTAAATAAGAAACTTAACCAATCATTTTCTTTTACTTGTATTGAAAACTACATTGCTTTACATTTAGGGAAGTGGCTATTTAAAGCAAAAGCCACCAAATAATATTTACCCTTCTCCACTCTGAAGATCCCAACCTTGACCCACACTCAAAATTGATTTAACCTAGAAAAGTATACAAAAAAGGTATAAATTTAATTTGCCACAATTTTTCTCGCATTTGTCTTAAAACTATGGCCTTTACGTATGGTTAGATATCTCATGAACAATCCAGCAAATCAAATAGATACATCAATAATTTTATCAGGGAAATTCATTGTATTTTGATAGTTCTGTTAATATTTAATTGATTAAGTTTACAGTTTACTGTTAACTTCCTGACCCTGGAGAGTATTCCATACCAAAATTAAAAACAGAATTTATACTACCAGAGTCTCTGTGACCGGGGGTTTGGGGGGTATGGAATACCCCCCAATCATAAACCGAGGTACGGTGTTTGCTAAACACAGGTAAAATCTAGATTAATATCCCATTTGATAAGTGAAAAACATAGGTTTTTTATTTGCATAACGGTGTTTTTTTCTGGATTAGTATAATCCATAATAATAATTTGCTAAAAAGTTTTTCTCTTCCGTGACATCAATAGCTGTATGTACTTTTGACTGATCAAACAACCATATCAAGCAAGCTCTAAATCGTGATCTTTAACCCTATGTCATGGACTACATAACATGATTGTTAGTATCATTATGAATAAAGAGAAACCCGTACATTAATTGGGATGGTTAAGATCTGAAATTAGAAGCTACGACCTTTGATGAGTTTTAATTCTTTTTTATTATTGTAGTTAATGTTAAGCCAAAAAAAGGTTTAATGATACCAAAACATAATATGCTTATTTGAAAATTGTTACAAATATCGAAAACTATTAAAAACTGTAGACGAAATTCTTTCATGGGAGAGTTTTATTTAAAAATAATAAACAAGCTTTGGTATTTACCCATGTTAATTCTTTAAATTTCAGTACAAGTGGCTTAAACATTTTAATAGCCAACCTTCGCATTTCAATCAGAAAAGCGGTAAAACGCGATTTAAACTATAAAATAATTTTTCAAAAATATTACCGGGAATAATCTGGGAATTTTTGATATTAGAAGTGAGAATCGCCTGGATATCTGTAGTTATACTTCAAATTCTGTAAAATAAAATGTTAATAAAGCACAAGTAAAATATAATTTTAGTTCTCGTTGACTGTATTGATCTATCTATTTTCCATCCACCCAATTTAAAAATTATTATTATCCACTAATAATGGAATTAAAACAAAAGTTTTTAGTGAAATCGTAAAAAAGTTTTTTAGTTTTAATTTTTGTAATGTAATTCCTTTCTGTTTTTTTTCCAATTAGTGCTAATATTTCTTTTCAGTAATTTTAAATTTGTTCAAATCATTGGAAGCTGAATAATGTATTACAAAAAATGTATCCAAAAAACTACAGGAATAATTGGTATCAACTAATTGCTAAAGGAATCAATACACATTTATGGATTCCGCGTGTTTAATTTAGCAATTATTTCGTTTCATGAAAATGATACGTTATTTTAAATTAATTTTTATGTTTTTCCTAGTTTTGTTACACAAAGATTGTGTAAAGCTGGGTTAATTCACATGAATTAACGTAACCTCACTCCATATTCCATGAAGGCGAAACTTGTACTTTTGGCGAATATTAAAGGACCACAAGACTGATAGCAGATAAGCTTTGAATATCGTCTTTACAATTTTTATAAATTCGTACGTGGTAAGTCAGCAGTTCAAGGGATAAAAATATAATTTTATTTATTTCAGGTCAATATTGACTTTAAACTAGAAATATTCCTGTACATATAAGAAGTTTACCCATCTTTTATGGAAATAATGATGAATATTACATCAATTCAATCACATATTATGTTAATCAACAGCAAAGTTCTATAAATATTATAAAACCAGTCTTGGGCTGGAAGTCTACTATTATTTTCATAAATACAATGTAACTTTTCGTAGAATTTATGTACCTACTCTATACGATTCCACTGTGGTGTTAGTGTACATTTTTAAAATTTTTAACATTATTTTTATTATTCTGTTAAAACCTTTTTGTATTTTCAAATCGAACACTACAGAGGTGTGTTATCGGAAATGTAATAAAGTCTCGAGTTTGATAATCCAATAAGCGGAGCTAGCGAAAAAGTTACTTCCGATACTGCGTCTCTTGTTGTATTAGATACAATAATACAAAACGTTTTTCAAAGTTTTCAAATCTGTCGGTTTTTTTCCAGCATCTTGTTTTCCAATTTAAAAGTTCAATGGCTCCTATACGTTCCTCGACTAAATATTACGGCATAATTCAGTTACTTAAAAACAAACTACAAGGCATAAATTTAAATATGCTTTGAATATATTCCAGCCCACCTTTTACTTTTTACTACTGCAAGATCCATCGTTGGAGTGAAAATAAAATATGAATTTATTTGTTCAATTTATCCGATAGGAAGCACGATAACCGCAAAGTTAAAAAATTATATACAAAAATAGCATAAAAGCTTGCGATTTATCATTTGTCACATCGATTACGTGCAGATAATTTTTATAATCAAGCAAATAATCGGCCACGACCTGTTCGCATAAATTGGGCTTCCTTAGTACTTATTAGAAACAACATGTAAACAATATCTTAATAACCAAGTAGGATAAGGTGGAATAAACACTCTACGTAAATTTACAAATCGAAGCTTAGTTCTGCCAGTGACAGCACAAGCGCAAAAAGGCAATATTCGTGCGCAAGACGGCGTCTAAACGCCCGCGACGCCAGTCAACCTGCAAGAAGCAATCCGTGACGTTCTCGTACATAGCAATTATGATCAAAGTGATACCGCTACTTACTCTTGTTCTAGAAAAAAATTTTAAATTAAAATAAATCCTATTGTTGTGTTCGTGTTAAATGGTATTTAAAAAAATTAGTGTTTATGTTTTTGTGTAAATCAGTGATACATGGCACAATTATTTAAATTAATAAAAATTACTTAAGGCGCTAATCGAAATAAAATTGGTGCCAATAGTTAAAATTTTAAGGTTATAAATGGAGTTTATGGAGTTTGGAATAGTAAAATTTGCTAATAATTTTAGAATAAAATGTTTATAAATTTTAATTTAGGAAATTTTTAAAATGTAATGGTTATTCCAAAATATGTAATTAATTTTTAAAGAGATTTAAACATGGCTAGAAGAAAGGTGCTAAATACCTTAATGCTGATTACCATGTATACGTTATTTTTACTAAGGGTTGAATTGGTTAATGGGGATCCTTCTCCCGAGCAGCGGTTACCATTAACATCGCGAACTGTTAGGACTAAGTACGGTGATGTAAGTGGTGTCATAGTGACACTAGACTCGAGACATCTTGAGCCAGTGGAAGTGTTTAGAGGAATTCCTTACGCGAGTCCTCCTGTAGGTAGTTTACGATTTATGCCACCTGTCACGGGTGCTCTTTGGTCTGGTGTCAAAATTGCCGACAAATTTAGTCCAGTGTGTCCACAAAGGTTACCTGACATTTATAACGAAACTGCAGCTTTAAGAAGAATGCCCAAAGGAAGATTGGACTATTTGAAACGATTACTTCCATATCTACAAAATCAGAGCGAAGACTGTCTTTATCTTAATATTTACGCTCCTGCACAAGGTAAATACTATTTAAATACAATTATTATTCCAACTAAAGTTTTTTTAACTGTTAGCGTTTGACGTTTTATTGGTTACTTTAAAACAGCGCTTTTATTTACCGAAAATGTTTAATTTTCAAACTATGCGTTATTTACTTTCCACCTTCAATTTTTCGCTAAATATTTTAATAGAATTTCTATTAACTGTTTAATTGATTGCAGAGCACTTTGTCGGAGTAATATTATTGTTCTCTTAATCTGGAAAATTAACAATGTGAATCCACTTTAAGCAATAATTTAAATTAATGCCTAATGTAAACGTAATTGGATAATGTTCAACAATTACAATACTGACATTTATTGCTTTATTGCTTCAAGCTTTCAGCGTTTTCCAAAAGCAGTATAATCTTTTTTTCTATAGTGCCTAAAAGTGATGGAATTAAAATACTTTTTTAACTTTAATTTAAAAGAGACCATTCATTCAGGAGATAAAAGGGCAAATGAGTTGGTAGGTGTAAATTCGACTCTTGCCTTTTTAAATTGCAGACCTGTTTTTCTTTTTAAATTAACTCACTAGAGACGCAATTTATGTACTTTTGATGTAAAGAGCGCTGGAATACTTTCTGGCCACATCGTTACTCAATCTATTCTTTTCAAATTCCGATTTAAAGTTTTATTCCGTGTATCAACATTTTATGTTGCTCCATCAAGATCCGTAAACCTACCTTTTTCTATCAGAATTTTTGTGCCATCTTAACAATTCGAAATGAGCAGTTTTCTCAAAATAATCATTAACTGTTGCGCCTTAATCAAAATCAAAAATGTAATCCCTAGAATTTTAATATAATTTTGACTGAAACTTAGAAGTGTTGCTTTGTCTCAAGATTTTATTGTTTAAGTTTTGCAGTTTCACACAAAATTTCAATGGTAAATTTTGAAAGCAAATTACTTTGGAAATAATACCTATGTTTCCAACTGAAAAATCAATAAACGTAGTAAGAAAATAAGTTTAGTTTTTAAAGAAAAACGTTAGACAGGCTGTAACTTTCAAATGTAAATGCCACATCACATTATTGTGCAAAATCTTCGAAAGTTTTCTAAGCTACATTAAAATTAATTACCTAATTTAAATTTCATCTAACCATGTCGAAAAATATAATATGTTCAACACGACCACAACATGGCTTTGTAATTTGATGAAATTTAAATCAGTGTTCTACAGAGAAATTCTGAAAAATTGGAAATATTTCTCGTGCAAAAAATAAGTGTAATAATCGTAGAACAAATTTATTATTTTGCTTGCAGCGTTTAATTAGATTCTGTAGAGCTTTATGTTTTTATACGTTTCAGTTAAACACATTTTATAAATTTTTCATGTATAAAATGACGTTAAACGTCAACGCGGAAGCGTATCATAAACAAAATATCGTTATCAAAAATATATTATGCATATAATCAAATTATAAGGAAAATGTAAATAACAAACATTTAACACGTTTAAGCTGGATTTATAGTTTGACGGACTGTAAGCGTAGACGCACTGCAAAAAGATCAACTATAGAATTTATGTACGTTTGTATATAAATGAACGTAAGCGCATGACGTAACGTAAGTGAAACGGACTGGAACGGAAGTGTTCGCCAACTTTCATCTTTTACAGTACGTTTCTTATGTCCGGCCAATCAAAACAAAGCATTATATTTGAAAATTTAAATTGTAGTTTTTTTATTCCTGTTTTGTTAATTTGGCACCAAGAAGCATACCTTCATCATCCATTTTTCAATGGAAAACGAATTACGATTCGTATAATTTTTGTTGGTTATGTCACTTCTACCCATGTGCAAAAATTTTGTTCCGTCAATTTATAAATTTAATAATATTTTACAGTCCGTTTGTTACGTATCCAGTGTGTCTACGCTTACAGTCCGTCCAACTATAAATCCAGCTTTAGTGGTAAACGTACACTTTTAAATTACAGCTGTAAAAAAGTGAGTATTTAGGTTAATGGTTTTATAATGGTAAACATAATCTCAAAACTAGTTATAAATTATCTATAGAAAACAGCTACGCTTTTGAACAGCTGCATTTCAGCTTACTGGCTTTTAAATTTGCTAGCTGGCAGCTGCATAACATCTTTAGCTGACAGCAAGCTGAAATAGCTAATTAGTAGCTGGCTGACCCTCTCCCATTTAAAAAACATAAAAAACCATAATTCTCAGGACGAAAGTGGGAACAATTTTCAATAATTTTTTATTACGCAGAGTAACATAAGGTAGGTTAGTAGTGAGAATTTCGTTAATTCATTCATGAGCGTCGCTTTTCTAGCGCACCTAATGGACTAATAATCCAAGAAGAATCTCGTAAGTCAATTGTTGGTTTGTAGACCAGACCAGAAAATCTTGTGAATCCATTCATGAGTGTCATTTTCACTGAACAAAAACTGAAGTTGAACGATTAAAATAAAAAAATTTTAATCTAAAATTTTGCAGGTCTGCTATTCAGTAAAATTACGTAGGTATCAAATACAATTTAACAATAACAATTTTAGTACCAAATCCTTTCAACATATAATTTCGACATATCTCTAGCCATAGCTAAAGGCATATGAGAAAATATGCTACATAGTTGAACTTTTATGGTAAAATCACGTTAGTTTGTTTGGATACGCCTCAAGTCTCGGGTTCTTTGAAGAGCTTTAGATGTTGCAGTTTCTCTGTAGACATTGTTTTGATTTCTGAATATTTTGAATTAATCAATTTGTATGTGCTTGCCGTGGGCTAAATAAAAGTTTGATGCGCTCTTTTTATTGAGCAGATTAATGTAGGTACTTATTGCAGTTGTGCATTTAATTTCACTTTTATTTGTATTTCTATAAAATCAATTTAGTCGATGTACAATTTAAAAAATTTTTTTTTAATTATTAATAACTATAATAGTTTTAATATTAAATATTATCTGATAAGATTTCAGTTTTTTTAATTACAGACAAAGTCTAAACTAATTTATTCTGTTGTTTGCAATGTTAATCAATCAAGCCATTCTTGCCATCAGTGGTTTTAGACGTTTTCTCTTCTTTGTTATACAAGCCAACGCAAAGCTCTTTTCCTGGTCAATAACGCGACGGTAAGAAGATCTAATCTCGTTTTCCACTACATTATATAGAAGGTAGAAAAACAATTTTTAGTCCAATATCAGAACCGCGTCTGATCTGCTAAATTTAATTTTCTTATTTTATTTTGAGAAGAGCGTATTACTTAACTATAATAGCAATTTTTCATCATTTTGACGTCAGAAATAATGAAAATTGCAATTTATTTTTCTAATTTATTTTCTGTATTTTTATAAAGCAATAAAATTTTAATGATAATTATTAAACTTGCAAAAATTATGATATTATGAAAGGGTAGTGATTTAGGGGTCGACTGGTGTATTTTACTGTAACGTATTTGTTCTTTTAGCAAGTTGACACTTACTTTTCTATAACCACAAATCGTGTCAGAATACATTAGAGTGTCAACAAAGGTATATTAATTTTGTTGCTTTAATATGTTTCCTTTTTAGTTTCGTGTTTTACGTGCATAAAACAACGCAAACTGGGAGGATAATACATAATAATTGTTTAAAAAGTGATTACGTCAGAAAATCCAGTATAACTCTGTTGAGTAAATGCATTATCTATTTATCTTAAATTAAACGAAAAAAAAAAGTAGGTTGGTTACCCAGATATTAAGTGCTAACTTAGAGTTTGCTAGTATAAGTTTACTTAAATGTAAACTTAATTATTTAATTGTTTCTGTTAATTGGTAATGTGGTAATTTCATGCTCATTACCACGAAATGCTTTAATTTTCAATTTTCTAGACATGGCATATATACATTAGGAATCTGGAAAGTTGGTAGTGTTCTTGTTTCTCTGCATCTGATTGAAAACTATTGAAATCGACTTTCATACATAGTAATATATTTCCATTTCGTGCTCAAATGATAACGTCGTAAACGTAATGCATTATATGCACAAAGTTAATTTCAAATTTAACATTTGAGTATAACGTTAGCAGTCGTTTTGGAAGTTCATAAAGTTTCTCGTTCAAGTCTCAGTTTTACTAACATTACAATTTCTTAATCGCGTACACAAAACTTGTTCAGCGACTTAAGGGTTCATATATATGAAGATTATTAGTGTCGTAAATTTCGTATTACTTTATATTGATACATTTTGATTGGTTGAATTTAAACTTAATAAAGTTAAAATTAACACACTTAATTATTACCTACGTAAAATCATTTTTGAGTTTCTAAGATATTCAGACGTTTACTTTTTAACGCCAATGCAGAAGAACAAGGTGGTATTTATGTTTGAAAAAAGTCCTCGTTAAAAATAAATTTCCGTGTCGTAGTGTTCAATTTCATCCTTCCAATTTAACAAGTTTTAAAGTCTTATAAAATAAATAAAGAAAAGCATTAACAAATTAAATTAGCATGCCATACAACGTTAGCTAAAACTATTTCGCTTTGCATGTCGGTATAATGCCTTACTTTTTCATTTTACATGGTAATTGCTACTGTTTGCTTCCATGATTATATTTGCTGTGGAATTACCTGCAAAATAATTTTCTGAACAAACCCAATATTAGAATTTCCGTTTAGGATGTGTGCTGTTACATGCAATTCCTCAATATATTGAAACATGAATGACATGGCCTGTATCTAACAAACCAATTTTGCTATTGGATAGATTTTAAAGCAAATGGCTTATAAGTTTTATGAAATAATTTATTTCAGCATTGGTGAACCCATTTAAGCTATCTCGTTAACAGCTGCATTTAGTGATAATCCTAATTCGTAGTTAACATAATGAATGTGTACTTATACCACGTGATGACGAGCTTGACTTAGTAACAACGGGATAATTTTGCGATTAAATTAAATTTGATTGAATCTAGATTAGGTTACTGAAAAACTACGCTTGGAACGGAGCCTAGTCTGAAATTGAAACAAAAGGAGAAAGAAAAAAGGTAATAGTAATTTGTTTTCTTAATTGATTTAGGAAGGTCATAACACAAGACGTCTTAATCTTAAATATTCTCAAACGTGCTTTAAAAACTATAAAGCGGAAACATAAGATGTGAAAGACGCAAGTTCCTTGAAATGAAAATAGCAACCACCACTACGTCGTGAATATCAAATAAGAACTAAATCTCGTGACTTTGCACGTACGAACGCAATCAAGACCGAAGTCACACTTCTGGGACACTTTTTATAGTTGGTTAGAAGGAAAAGTCGCATGTAATGTGAACCTTATTAGTTATAGCGCGACGACAAAAATTGCAAAAAAATAAAGCACGAAAATGAAAGTTTTCCTAAGTTCATATTTCGCATAAATATATTGGGTTCCCTCTATGTAAATTTTCTTACAAACTTCCAAACAGTATTTAAATTATTCAGGAAAATTTACCAAACTGCTGCATTACAATAATCAATTAGTCGCCTGAAAATGTCAGTTTGATGAAAATATATTTGAATACTTGCAGTGCATTTCATAGTTAAGTGAAAAATTGATATATCGAATTATAATTATAAATCTTATGTGGTTGACTGCTGGATTCCATTTATCATAGAGGAACTTCATGTTTTCTCGAGAATCAATCAAATTACAATACGTAAAACAAACAAAATAAAAAGTAGAGCCAATAAATTGAAGCACGATAAGTGCTTCTCACTACCGCTGTGTCTATTAAGTAAACAGAAAATTTTTTCAAGTGGCAAGAATTGTTCAGGGTTTTCTTATCGACCAGGTTGTTTTATACTAGAAAATTTTTTTATCTTAAATTTCTCAATGATAAAAATTTTTTGGACAAGTAACCAAAAATGCATGGCTTTTTCTTGTATGATTTTTGTAAATGATTAATGTTTGAGTAATCAATTTTCGAGGATCTGTTTGCATAATATGGCTCCCCGAGGACAGATCGTTTTTATACTAAATTTTAAGGTAATTAATTATTCGGTGATTTATTAATAAACTAGTAGGGCTGTAGTTTAACAATAAAATCAATATTTAAATATTTTACAATATGTCTCGTGTATCTTAAAATAGCAATACTCGGTCGGCTGGAATCAAAAATTCTGAACCCTTATAACTTACGAATGACTGTAACATTGATACCTACATTTAATTAAAACTGGAAATGGTTACTGTTAATTTGCTTTATTTATAACTTATAATATCGACAGTATTATCGTCAAAATCTTTAATAAAGTTTTTATGGTTTACATTCACTGAACATAGTTTTAATTTTTGTATACTAAAAGCAACCCTTGAATTTTAATAAAACAATATTCAACATTCGCTACAAAGAAGAGGTACATTTTTTACCAAAGTTGATTAAATTACATAATATACCAGGATGGATCACTAATGTGGACTACTATAAAATTGAAAAAAAAAACGAGATTTTATCACCCTATCTCCTGTTTTGGAGCCACAGCCGTGGAGTGATGTGACCGCTGGTTGAGTACAGAGCTGAAATTCTGAGTTCAAATCGCGGACTAGACAGAATTTCTTAGCTCGGCCTTTCAGTAAACATCCACACGGTGTGGTGAAATTGATATTGATTTATGTGAACTATGAAATATGGGGACTAATCCACCCCGCCGATCGGATTTGTAAATCCCAAAAAGGGAAAAGCAATGTTCTACTTAGAACGTAAAAGCTTAATGAATGAATGAATCTCCTGTTTTGGGATTTAACAACATTAAATTTTTATTCCTAGCACTATATTTAAATTCTAAAAACAAAAATGACACTTAATATTTGGGTCCACCACCTTTCTTTTTTACCACAGCAAGTTGAACAATTCACACTCATGAACAAAAAATTTTCTTTTTCTTATTTATCTTATTTCTTTAAATTGGGACTTGATTAGAAACCTCGTAGCCCTTCTACTCTAATCGAAACTTGCCATTTTGAAGTTATATTAAAAAAAAAATTTGGATTGCAATTAATCGATTGCTCTAATTGAATACCTCAAAATAAATATAGGATGTTGTAGTAAACTGTTTAGAATTTAAACTACAGTTTCTGCAGTTTCGATTGAGTTGAATTAAAGTGCAGAGTACACAAATAATTTAAATTAGAACCTGAGATAATTTTGAAATTATTTATTGTACCGGTATGCATATTTGACATTTGTTGGTTTTCCTTGAATTTAAATTTTCTTGTAGCAGATTGGCAAAAGATGAAGTTAAGTTGATGAATAATTTGTGTTTGGTTATCCAAATATTTAAATTCATTTTATGTTGTTTCTCAAGAGAAAAGCAATTTTGAACTCTTTATGGAGCTCTACTTCGCTACGAGAGCAACTTTTGTATATACAAAGCTCGTACCCTATACCTTTACTTTTTGAAAGAAGAAATTTAATTCGTTTGCAAAAAAGGTATTTATTGGAAAAAATAAATAATCAATCATTATCTTTCTGTTGCTAGGCAATTGTGTAAGAAATGGTGTTCAAAATGTTGAATTTTTATGTAAACTCTCATAGCAACGATTTCCTAAGGGATGTGGGGATGTAGCAACGTTTTCACTTTTAGTCTGCTGATCTCTTAAAGTAAATATGTACTCAATATCGTAGATTTCTATATTGGTAGCTTGCTGTAAATTGAGGTCTACATTTTGCACATAAAAGTTTGTCGTTTTATGTTTTCTTCTATAAATAAATTTGCAATTTTTAACAAAAAAAATTATTTCTCTTCAACTTTTAATTAGAAATTTTACCTTTAAAGCTTTACTTTAAAAATAAATTCTGGTGGCTTCTAACAAATTTAACTTTGATTATTTTTCTTTCAACAATTTTATAATTTTTATTTAATTAAACCCAATCGCTTTCCGATTCATTTTCCCCTCTAATTTTACACACGGTTTTGGAATACAATAAAGAATAATTACACTGCAATTTAACTGGCATGGCAGTTACTTATGCTTATAAATTAGTAGGAAAATAGTGCGATACAAAATTGATTAATTTGCTAAATAAAGAGGGAACTACATATACAACGAAATGGGTGAAAAGCTACTAAACTGCAACCATTAATTTTAAATTCCACGGTTAGCTGTATTGAAAGTTATTGTATCTGTATACACTGAAGAAGATTGATTATTTCAAATATATTTTTATGTTTACGGTAATTGATTCCTTAAGTACTTTTTACCCCGAAAATATAAACGTGAAAGCAAAACAAACATTTAAAAAAAAATTCTTTTCGTCTCACTTAACATAAAAAAAAAAAATTTTAAATAAAATAATATGAAAATTTAATAAAAGCTTTCATGAGACTTGAACTGTTAATATAAAAATAAACGTAACACAATATTTACTTCAACAATTTTGTAATTGCTGTTAAATTTTAATATTTTGTTAAACTGTAAAAGAAATATTTGCATCCCGCTATTACGTATGTATGTTTATTGACATTGCTTATGTAAATTTTTGTTCATTTTTAATTTACTAAAATAAAGTAAAATAACAAGTAAAATAAATAAACAATATCTACCTGCAAAAGGAGTTAGTTAGATATATTCTAAATTTTACATATTAATTATGAACATTAGGAAAGTAAAAATGCACTAACTAAAATTTATTTGAATAATACGCTGAAAATAATCAAATATTTTTGTAACAACACTTTTGAGTAAAAAACTGACATGTTAGCTTACCAAATTTTATTTAAAAACTGAAACAATTCCTACAAGACTTAGTTAACTGTAACTGATTTTGCAAGAACCACGCTGGTGATTGTGGCCATGTCACCGCTTCTCTCCACAAAATCTAAGTAAGATTGAATGCTAGCTCAGCAAAATCCTCACACTTAACAAGAAGCAATAGTACCAAGAGATTATAATGTGCGCAGTTAAAGAGAGTTCAAAATTTCAGCAATTCAAAAATAGAAAAATGCGAATTTAACTTTTATATTTTTCTGCCAAAAATTTCTTTGTTTTGCAAAAAATAAAAAACAAAAATTAAGTGAGCAGAAATGTCTAATAAAAGTTTCAATAAATTTGAAGGAAAAAATGCTTTGAAAATTTATTTCTTCTTTGTATACGATAAGCTATCCAACTAAAAATTTACGTAAGAATCCGGAAAATTGTAGAAACAGCAAAGATGTCCAATTATTTGGAGAATTTCTTTCAAGCGAGGTACGGTGTCAAAAGTTGATATTTGAGAGGGGAAAGATAGTCTTTAGAATAATCTTTACTTGAATTTTATTGATATTTTCCAATTTTAGAATACGTTTTCGCAAAAGTGCTTTTTAAACATTGAAATTTGAAAGTAAAATTTTGTTAGTCTGCATACGGTGTATCTTATTATATCTAGCTACTTTAAATTTGAGTAAAATTTGTTTTGCAGGGTTATAATGTAAATAAATCCCAATTTCCGAATTAACTAAATTTAAATTGTCATTTGTGCAAGTGACGGCTAGCTCATTCAGTTAACGTCAGGAAAATTTTGGAAAAATACAAGTAAGCCATTAAATTAAATAAGTTGTAAACTTCAATTCGGGCACTTACGAAGTTGAAATTTCCATAAACGGTACCATTGGTTTAAAATATTCTTAGTAAAAAGGACCTTGGTTGTCTTCGAGTTACACCTATCTTTGAGATGATACTGACCAAACATTCAACTATAAATCTAATGAATCTGACTCAAATCAGTAGTTAGTTATTATTTATGACAGGTTATCTTAACTTAACAGCTTCGTTCCTCAAGGGACCATTAAGTTATTAAATATGAGTTATTTCTGAGCGTAGACTAAAATCTGGTGCAATAGAACCGCAATTCCAACTATGATTCGGTCCCCCTATAACCATCTTTATCTTTAAAGGGGAATTAAATTATCGACAAATAAAATTACATACATATAATTCGTCTGGTATTCTTCCGTTTTCTTGCTTTTTCTATCATTCTTAACGATGCAATTTCCAACCCCCAATAACCATACATTTATTTAGATAGCGACATGATTGGAAAATTGGAGCTATTGACAAGCGAACGAGAAAAAGGAATCCTTTATTTCATTGTAAAGAAGTATTTCGAAAAAGTAACACTGAAAATGGTCCAAATTTTAAAATGACCGTATGGCAAAACTGATTTGAAAATTATAATTAGTTTCATTTAAAAATTAGGGGAATCTATAAATTACAGGTAATGAAAATAGCAAAGATAACGAATAACTAAAGTTACAAATAGAGATAACTCACAAAGTGTTCTTATTAAACTATGGATTTATTAAACTTTGAAACTTAACTCCTAAATCATTAATTTTACCTATAAGAGATGTAAATTTACAAGAGGTAAAGAATTACTTTGTCGTTTTAAACAATTGAATTAATTATAAAATTACTTTCGAGTATAAATCATCAAGGTGGAAGTGAAATTAATTGGATTAAATAATTGTTTTGTAAAAATATAACAAAAGCTATGTAAATTCAAACATTGACTTGCAAAATCTAACAAAGCTTACTTATTTTTAATACAAAATGTTATTTTTATCATAATTGCTGCATATTTTGCAGTTTTTATTATAATGACTTTATAACCTTGGTATTTTCTAAACGAGGTTATAAAATTACTTGTAAACCAATTATCTTGAACTCTTTTAAATATTTTTTGTCCTGCCAAAGAAAAACATTTTCACAGAGAAGAAAAAATATTGAAAAGGCAATTTTATTTCTTCCTTTAATGCAATGAACGTACTGAAAGGACGTAAAAGTATTGGACTAGGTATAAAAGTTGTGACGCGTGAAACTGAATATAACAATTTCACTAATTGTATCAAAAAACCACGATATAATAAAACCATTACACAAAGGACACTAATTATAAACAAGGCTTAACTGTAACAAACTTAATGGAAAATTGTATACAATAGGGAGTTTATTATTTTGTTTACTCGTAATAAGGAAATATTATTTAAAGGTGGTTTGAATTCAAGCTCAAATAATCAAAGGGGTTGTTTAATTAATTAGCAACTAATGGTAAAAAGTCATAATAAATTAGTTCTTTTGGGAACGCAACTGCATATTGTCATATTGATAAAGCGCTCGTTCAGCGAAAGTAAACGTTTTAGACGTAGGCAAAATGATCTTATTTATACATTAGTACGCGATTTTTCACACGTCATAACATGGAAAATATAGGTAATTTGATTATATCATTTTTGGGGAAAAATTATTGGATATTTAATTATTTAGATCTAAAAAATCTTCTGGCTTAAGAATTATTTTCTAAAATTAATTTAAAAATAAAAAATTACTTTTGGAGTTTTTATAAAATGTTATTTTTTCAATTTATAATACAATTTTATATTGGAAATTTTTTTCAAATTGGATTTCACGAATACATAAAATGCAAACTGTAACTTATTAATACTTCGATCAAACAAAAGCCTGGATTGATTATGCGTTTCTACTGTTACACAAAACTCATTCGTTGATTTTTTTATATTTTATTTTATTCTATTGTGCATTTATTTACAGTATGAATAGTGCAATAATTAACTATTCCAATTTCTGTGTTTTAAAAAATGTAATAATGTATTTAAAAATTTTCGTAAAGGATTTTTCAAATAAAAAAAAATTTTGAAACTTAAAAAAAAAAATCGATACCATTATATTTGGAATGGGACATTATTTAAATGTCCACCGCAGCTTCCTATAGAGGACTCGATCCGAGAACTCAAAATTTTGACGAAAAATCATTACAGCAACGAAAGACATTTTTGGTTGAAAAATTGCTACATTTGGGTTAAAGGAAATCTACAAGAGTATCAACAGTTTCCATTACATTCAAAGACACCAAGTATGTACTCTAGATGATCCTATTGGGCAATATTTCTTAACAATTTATATCTTAATAAATTTTAACAATTTCGAGGTGTTGAATCGTGTAGCGCTTTATGGTAAAATCGTGAATGTAACAGAACACAAACGTACAGGAATCCCAGCGTTTTCCCTTGAAATATCAGAGTAAAAAGCTGTCAAAGTTTGGAAATGGCAATTGAAAAGCCTTTCATAATTTAGTACACATAGATTGTTACAAATTTAAAATTAAATAATTTAAGTAAAGCTACTCTACATTTAATTTAGATTCAAAACATCATTTGGAATACTGCAATATTTTGTGTTCCAACTCTAACTGTAAGTAAAAACCAATAAGCAGCAAAGAGTTCTTAAAAATCGAGATTACTTCAATTTAAAGTAAACTGTAAGATTAAAATTATAAAAACTTAGGTTAGAAAAGTGCGAGGCCGTAGACCGAGTTATGTTACGTGACTTAAAAATGAGCAGTATATAATATGCTATGATAAATTCAAAGGCTTGACATAGATCGGCATACGACCTTTGCATTTCCTATATTGAGTAACTACCAGATGGGCAAAGTTATCTTTAAGTTATTGTAATAGTACAAATCTTTCAAATTAGGTGTTTCGTAAGTACCACATGGTTATTCAACTAAAATAACCTCGATGATTGGTTACATAAGTTTGACGTAATACCAAAACCCATCCAACCTTGTGACATAGTCCAACACATACTAAATATTGTTAAAATAAATCTCAGTTGATTCATATTAAACACAGTAATATGACTGTCATATTACCAAAAAATTAGGAGTGCTATTCAGGATATTAACCCAGGACCTAGCTTAGGCTGGTCAACAAGAAACTAAAATATTACCTTTTTATGGTTTGCTGCTAACTCCGGTATATTAGAAAAATAGCAAACAAAATCAGTTTTTGAACAATAGCCTCTGTACTTCTTCTTTTGCTTTAGGCTAGGATACTCCTGTTTGTCTTGAACTCGGACTGTCTTCTGTCGAAGAGAAAAACCAACCTCTTTACAGTACCTTTAAAAAAATTTTTAATAAACTTTAACAACTTAAAAAAATTTTTTTACAATTTTTATTACAAAAAGAGGGAGAAAACATGAGAAATAGGCCTACAAATTTAATGATTTTTAAATGACAAGATGCAAATACCGCGTATTGGTTAATCCTATGAGATAATGTCCACTCACCCTACGCCCTTGCATAAGTTTTTAATAAATTTTATGATTAAAATTACTTAAAAATTATTCATTTTGATTTTAAAAAAATTGGTTATTACCACTAACCTATGCTAAACTCGTGGATCTCCCTTTGAAAGGTAATAATACCCATAAACTGTAAAATTGTTTGATGTTGATGCTACCATGGCAATACTTAACAAACTGGCCACCAAAGCACTAATTCAAAACGCAACGAATTGGAGTATTAATTAACGCAAGGCATGATCAACCTTCAAATAAGTTTACATGGAGTGGCAGATGGAGGGCAGGGCCCCTCCCCCTTAAAAAACGCAGAGTTGCAGTAGAATACATAGATAAAAACGACACTCACCTACTCGTAAGTGTCCTCAAAAAGAACTGATCTTGATCGGCAACGAGACATTATAAACACCTTATTAATAATTGTAGTCATCTGTCACGCCCACTCTGAAGCTTAACTAAATCATCACGGACGAGTAATACAATGCGGTGATCATGGTCGAATTCTGTGTAACATGGTAAACTTTAAAATCGATTTTTGGCCAATCTAATGGATATTTGGGATTAATCCTCACTTTCAATGCTCTATTTTAATGTATTCTTTCAAGTCCCATTGAATTTTCATTAATAAATTTAATATCTTCTGGACCTGTTTCTTGGGTCACTACCTAAAAACCGCATTATTTTAGAAGAAAATTAATTTATAAGATAAACCCTAAGATTACTTAACTTAAACTGAAAACCTAATCAACAAATTGTACTTATTCATTTTGGGCTCATTTAATTCGTCGTTAGATTCTCTATCAAATGATGTTAAATATGTATGGTCCTTTTTTAGCTATTTAAAGTAAAAAGGAGACATTAAAAATAAAATTGTTTTTACGAGATTACATCCAAATTTATTTGCCCACTTTGTTATTGTATTTTATCTTTCTTTTTTTCAAAAGTATTACTGTAATTACATCAACATTTAAAATTTTAATTAAAAAATTTACTTATTTCGTGTCCTTCGAAATGTGAATACCCCATTAATATCATGTGAATTTAAATGCATTTTTTAAAATTGCATTAATGTTCCTCTTTTTGTCACCCAAAATTATACTCGTTATCATAGGCGGATGCAAGGTATACAAGGGGCAGTACTCGTAACACAAAGCACAAAATTAATTTAAACGTCCAAAATTATATTTAAATTAATGTGTTTTATAAAAATTCAATCGTTTAACTCTTAACCATAATTTTTAAATTATTATTATAAAAATAATAAATTGCTTACATTGAAATATAATATAATAAGCAAATAATGAAGAAGGTTTATCGTAGGTGCATGTGTTTGCTTCCTCTTCCTTTCCCCCCCAATTAAATTTTTAGGTAAAATTTGTGTAAAACGAATGAGTATCAAAAAATTTGAAAATTCGTTGAGGCTCAAACAATACTTAATCGGTTGACACCAAATTCACCTCAAAATTCCACGTTGAGAGGGATAAAAATTAGCATGTCTACAGCCCTCCTTGCCCCAAAGTTTTTACGAGTTACTCCGCGACGGCTGAGGCTCAAAGGAAAATATTGTAAACGTACTGATGTTGAAACATTTAATACAAATTTTTCAAATTAATTCGATTTGTACTTTTACATTTCCAGCCTCAAAAATTATTTTAAAAAAATGGCGTGTTGACCTTTTTAGTGTATGTCCTTTTTTAATTAATTATTATTAAATTATTTTATTCCTTAAACATTTTATAGGTTTCTCTATGTGACACGGAATGTGGTGCAACTTTCTCAGTTCTAAGAAAAATCAACGTTTTGCACCAAATTTTCTAATAAATTAATATGTAGTAATGTAGAAATTAAGAAAAATCTTAAATTTGGGAAACTCTGTATAGTTTTTAATAAAAAACAAATTTTTCTCTAAAATTATACCTTCAGTATTATTCCATAAAAATGATGGTTAGGTTTTGGATCGAAAATTTTAATCCGATAAAATAGATAAAAATGAAATTAAAATAATTGGAATAGAAGCTCATTGAAGCTCAAACAAAGTTCTATCGATAGACAACTATTTAAAAAAAAAATTCAAAATAAAAATGAAAATAGAAAAATATGTCTCCCCTCCAAGAATTTTGCAAATAACTCCGCGACGGTTGAGGCTCAAACGAAAAATTTGGTAACTCATTGATACTCAAACATTTGACATCAATTTTACTCCAAAATTCTATTTGTGGGAATTAGTATGTTCACAGCCTTTCCCCCCGTAAAGTTTTTGAAAATAACTTTAAGACGGTTGAGGCTTAAAGTTAAACATCAAAATCAAAAATTTGATTTGGGGAGGGGGGAACCATTTGCACCTTATGTACAGTCATAGTATTTTTAGTTTTTAGTATTTTAATTCTTAGCACCAAATTCAAATTTACTACACACGTAATATATTATAACAGCACGGGGTAATTACCCCCTCCCCCAAAACTCACAATATTTGGACACGATTATTTTTCTTTACACGAATATACATCTTCAAAATTTTACTTACCATTTACAAAAACCCTAGTATACTAAGCGCAATTATTTCGTTAACCAACAAGATATCCTTCCCTGTGCGTTGTTTAAAATTCAAAAATATAAAATTTCAAATAATATTTGCTGCAAGTTTTATAGTAGTAGGTACGTAATCTAAATTTTGTTGCGTTATATTTTATTTTGTGTACAGTGACTGTTAAGTTCAGAATCAAAGAAAGCACTACAACTTCGATATCCATATCCTTTGTTAATACCTTGATATAATAATACAGGAAAAATTCGTACCTCATGAGGTTGGCTCACTGAAACTACTTCTAACGGAAAAATCATTAAATTGAACAAATACTGTCTTTGATAATTCAGCCTTCTAGTTATTCCCGTTAGAGAGCTTTTCGTAATTTTCATGCTTCCACTGGCAAAACAAGTTTACTCGAATGTTCATCCGGAGCATGACGGGAAAACTGATCTGGTAATCGAAATAACAAGCCTCTGGTACTGTTTGAAAAAGCACTTTAGACTTCTTTGTGCTCGAGTTTTCCTTTGATTATTATGAGATAACTTTGTGATTAAATTCATTTTCTATTTTGCAAAAGTCAAACAAAATTTTATTAAAATGAGATCAAAATATACCTATTATGTAATTTATTAAAAACTCATCGATCAGTTTTTCGATTGTCTCCAATTTTGCCTCATCTTTTAGTATTTTATTTCATGCGTTCATAAAAGTTTTTACAGAAGGAATTCCTAACTTTTTTAGGCGCATCTTTTGAACAATTACAAATTTAAGAACTGCTTGTCCTTGATGGTATCAAAATAACATTTTCAACAGGAAAAATTGTTTTTTTTGGTGGTTGGTTTATGTGATACCTAAAATATTGTAATACAATTATGCATATTTTTAGAGATTGTTTGGGCAAAAATGGTTATACTGTATAGATCATTTGTAATTTCATCAAAACCTCACTAAATTAAATTTAGGTTAGGAAATTTGTACTATATGTAAATAGGTCAGTCCACAACAAAATAACATCATAAGTGCATTTAGATTTGTGATACCAACCCACACTACTTTTAGCTACAATCTTAACATTAGTCGTACGACTACCCAGACGGGTGATGATGAATTACCTGTACACTTTACAATTCGTTTTTTTTTTAATCGAGTTTTTTTATTATGTTACTAAATTAGCAGTAATATCTGCAAGTAAATCTTTGCATGTGTGTGTGAGTGATATCAGTATAATTTATGATATGGTTAAATTAGTTTTTCTAAATAGGGTTGGTATTTAATTTGTCTTCTCAGAATTTACATAACATAATGAAAACTTGTTACATTTTAGTTTCCAAAAATTTACCCAAGGCTTTAGTATAGAACAACATTCATATTTTAGTTTCTGATATCAGTTTTGTTTTAATGTGGTAAGTCAGGTTCGTGTTTCGTTAACGGTTGGTCGCTTTGCTGATGTATAGGCAGTCCACCAATACCTTATTTACGAGAAAACCGTCTAATACTATCTGCTATCTATGTTTGTGCACGTTATGAATGATTCTCATGGGATGTTACAAGGCTCATTGGTTTTCTACCAACAGTCGTCTGTATCTTTTAAAACTTCCAACCTCACCGTTACAAATTATTCCGTACGTTTTAACTGTTCCAATCTTGCGTGTAACTTTAAAACTCATCAATATTAATCGCCAAGACTTTACTAGACATAAAAAATTCAGAATTCCTTGACGTAACTTGCTCGGAGCTTTCTTTCCAACATGTTACATAATTAGTTTCTATTGAAACGTACTTTTTGTGCAGAAAGTTTGCAGTTCTTAATTAAATCATTAATAAGCAAGAATAGAAGTTAATAGGTACAGGTTCAATTAGAAATAACAAGAAAAACATTAAAATCAAGCCATTTTGTTTCCTGCTAATTAACACTAAAGGTTAATGAAGTTAGCAAAGTTACCAAAAGGTCTAAAAGCACTAAATAATAGCTCTTTTCGTAGTTTGTAAAATAAAATTTTCCCACAAATGTAGCATTTGAATATACAAATCACGTTCCAGATAATAAAAAAAAAAGTTTGAAGAGCAGGCACGTTAAAGTTTTCTACAATTTTTGTTGGTGAGATTTAGAAAAAATTTAAAACATCAAATGTTAGCTTTTACAACTTTTTGTATTTTTTCAACGTTTTACTTCCATTATTATAAAAAATGTTGAATTATTAAATTTTACTATTCACGGGTTTACGTAAATTTTTAAATTTTAATATATCGCGCTATTGGAGATTTTACAAAGTGAAGTTGATGCGTAAAAACGCAATTCGTAATTGATTTTACACTTTATAGCTTCAAATAAATTTAACTTGAGTGGATTTTCGTGTAAGCTATGTTTCTGTGTTACAAACTTGACAGAAATCAGATGATATTTCTACAAATGAGCTACCATATTTAAATAATGAAACATATTCAACACTCGTAGATTTTCTCTAAGTAATTGCGGTGTTTACTTAAAATTAATTAATAATAACGACCTATTATTCAAAATTGTTTTCCCCGAAATTGTCTGGGTACAGCTGCTTTAGTAATACAAAATTCCTGAGAAATAAAGCTAAAGGTGGAAAAAAAAGTAAAGCGCAGATTTTTGATTTTACTGAAATATTGCAATAATTAAATTTCCTACAAGAAAGTCCATTTTATATTATTTTTAACGTTAACGGTGCGACCAGGGCATCTAAAGAAACATTTTACTTCACTTCGCTCTTAATAAGCGTAACCATGCAATCATACGGTCGGAAGAATGAAATAATTAAAATTTATATTATGTAATAATTTTAACCTTATTTTCAGAAGTGTATTAAAGCGAGTCAGTCAAATATTTGCTTTCAAAAATGATTGCTCCGGTTATCAGATTTTTTAATTAATGAAGAGTAAGCTAGAAAAATTAATACATCACCAGCGAAGGAAGAAATTACAACGCAACCCAAATTCACTTGAAAAACTCTGAATTACAGAAATTCTTACGTTTCCTGCGCTTTCTTTGCGAAAGTAATTTATTTGGTAAAAATTTGTTTTCCCATTTTAAAATAAATTTAACCGCTTAGTGCACAACACACAATTTAAATTCTTTCAGCTCTGTGAAATCAGTGATACTAAATACATTTTTTTCAATACTTTTATCCGAAGTGCTCTGGAGATATTCAATAATACAAATTGGTATTACACACATAAAATATTTCAAAGCATAATTTTCGTTGACGACTACTATTTTTGCAAAAATCGACTACTATGTAAATATTTTAACTATATTAAAATGTTTTACGTTTTATGTGAAATCTCAAAATATGTATTTCCATAAATGTAAATTAAAATATCACTCCGCTAATGCAGGACGTTTAAATTTACCTTCGTGCACTTGGTATCTAAAAAATGAAAAATTATAGCCATTTCTTGCAAATGTCGCATTTTACACCACGGTAATGTAAGGATTCCATTTATAAAACATAACTTTAATTTTTACATTAATTATTTCGATAATTTGGTGGACCACCCTGTAATATTTGTTGTAAGCAGATTATGTTTGTATTTCAATAGATGCATTTGAAATCTAAACAAGGTTTAAGTAAATTGTAAACTAAGATACAAAGTGTTTTGTTTTTCTTACCTTTTACTAAACGACAAGTTAAATTCAATAAATTTTGTTTATTTAAGATGTTTGTTTTGTCTCTCGTTCTTTCTATAAATAAAAACAATTTTGTTGTTTACCCGTAGTTCCTTATATTTTAGCATTTCTTTGCTAAGCTATTTTCTAACAGCGAGGAATCTGGAAATTATATTATGCTCGCAATACTTAATATTGCTATTTAAATGTAAATTTATATATAATCCCTCAATGCATATATGCACCTTTATTGAGAATACGTCAAAGTGACATCAATCAATAGGACGAAGTTCTAAGGTAAGCAAAAAACTCGGCAAGAAATAAAATTCCAATCTGAAAAGGTATTGCTCTTTTGTTGTGTATGAAAGCGATGGAAATGGATAAAAGGAAGGTGCAGGCTTTCAAAGATGTCATCGAGGATAATGTCTCCTAGCTTTAACATCCTAAGGTAGGATAAGAGAGCGCACTGCGTCACCCAAACGTTTGACCCGTCCTTAGCTACAGTCTACAGCCATTCTCATTGTAAATAGACTCAACCAAATAAAAAGCAACAAATTTTATTTTCTAAAAATATTATCAAGTCAAATTTAATCAAAAAATATTCGTGATGATTCGAAATTGTACATGAATCTTTTGTGCTCGGAACAAGAGAGATATAAGATGCAGATTTTCTCAATACAATATTTTTGCATTCAGTCATCGAGCGTTATATTAGATTCCAAAATGAAATCTTATTTTTGACACTTTCTATTCGCATATCTAATATGAAATTTTAAAGAGACGATTTCGAAATGTGGCAAAATGTATTTACATAAAATTTTCAATAACTGCATGTCAAAATTGTTGATTGTATATGTTAAATTTTGTTCAGTTGTTGTATGAGAATGATATTGATAAATTGAAAATAATGGATTTTATGTCAATATTTTGTCAGTATCTAAATGTTTTTAGGTTTTTGGTACCTCTTTACGGGACAAGGCGGTCAGGTGGATTCATTACAGTAGAGTGAGCTAAAATTTGTACCAACCGAATGCACAAAGTAGCGCTGTAAGCACATCGGATGACTTAACCTTAAGATTCGGTACCTACAAAGCGTGATTGACAAAAAATTGTCTTTCAATCTTGAATAGGTCATGCAACTTTTTAAGTAATTTGAAAATAGTAATCGCAAAAGTGCTCTATGTCAGATAATACCGTAATAAGTAAAAAAAATTTACCACGTAGCGTAATCATTACGCAAATGATGCTCGATATAATGATTAAAAAAACACGTACTTCCAAGGTTTTATGAACCATCAAAACAAGTTAATTATAGATGGTATAGATTATAGAATCTATAGTCTAATTGTGTTTTAATCATTTATCAATAAATTATAACAATGGAGTATTTTGAAACCAAAACATAGGTAGCAAAATACGAAAAGTTTGTTGTAAATTATTAAAATTCCACAACTTTCTACATGCTAATAACCAACTTCAAATTTTTGTATAAAGTATGAATACAAATATAAAGAAATTTTCCTTTATCTTCTGATATTCTTCTGTATGTAGGGGGTACGGTTTCTATGGTTACTCGCTTATGATACTCACCTTACCTGACTGTAAAAGTCTTGGCATGTTATTATTTTAAGCAAACAAACTGATGCAAGGAGATAAAGTCTCAAAAGAAAATTAACATAATTAAGAGGATATAAAACACAGCAAACATTTATGTAAGTCCCCCAATGTTGTACTTAAAATTTTAAATACACTTTAGATATTACAACAATTAAACAGTGCTAAAGTTAATTTTTATTTTGGCTACAAGGAACCGCTGCAATTTGTTACTCCCTTAAGTCAGCTAAATGTTAACTAACAATAGTTAACTTTTAGCTGCTGGAAGTGTTAATTCAGTTCCAAAAGTTTCAAATTGAACTCGAATAGCAGCATTACACTATTAAGAGTAAAGTTATAATATTATGAAGTATTACTAATTCCCAGTTTTCGTTTACCTGTCAAAGTTAAATATTTGTGTTGTATAATATAGCCAAGCAAAATTTACATCTTCCTTTTCTTAAATAGCGTTTCTAGTATTAGCATGTACTTGTATTGCTCAACACAGATCCTGTAATTGTTAGAAAATTTAATATTATTCATTTTATATAAAAGTTTTAGCAATACAAGAAAACTATGTAAATTTCGTAAATATTAATTTACATTTTAAATGATATTTAATATTTTTGTAATAAACGTTCCGATGCCTTCAAATTATCTTAGCTTGGCATTTGATAGATATTAAGTAGACAGCTTTCAAGAGATTAGTCCTTTCTGTCTACTCAAAGTTATAATGCTTTACAAACTGTAAATCCATTATTGGATTGCAAGTCTAAAATACCAAATTAAATTATTATACACTGGAAAGTAATTATTAATATCATTATTTTCGATATTATATTATTTAAGTCCCACTGAAATGTAATTAATTAAGATCCCTTCGTCAATTTAGGTTGAAAAACTTTAAGAGAAATGTTGTACTATTAAGAAACATTACTAATTCACTACACTAAATTACCCATCAATGTTTTTATAAGCTTTCAGCTTTTTTATTATTTATAACTGTAAACATTTAAATGGTCATTTTTGAGCTTTTATTCTTTTTCCAAAGAAGTACCAGGTGCTTTCTGACCACTAAAATTTCAACAATACTTTCATGAGTTTTATAAAACTTTTCCAACTAAGCCTCTTTTGACAAATTCTACAAAAGTGAATTTCCTTTCAGATTAGAAAAAGTTTTTCATTAAAAATAGATTTTAAAACTTTGAAAAGTGAAAGGTTAAATATTTTCATTTAAACCCGTACAAACGTTTTTAATATTTTTAACTGAATACCATTTTTTTGAAGTTGTACCAAATAATAGAACATAACACTTTGTGTTTTTAATAAAACATCTGTAAAGGTGACCTGTTTAATACAATGTAAAGCAATAACGTAGTAGGAATAATTAAAATTAAAGTGCACGCGATAAAAAACACAAAGGCTTAATGAGTTAAATTTTTAAAAGATAAAGCTTTTAAAAAATTGTTCACAGGAAAATAATTATTTTGTATACACGGAATTTGCCATTGAAAACTAATTAATGGTCATTTAAATTTATATTTATAGAAAGAAACTCAAATAAAAAATGTTAAAATTCAATCGGTATATAAAGCGACAATAAAAGTAAACCCAAAATCTATAAGGAAAAAATGAGATTTGTTAGGTAGTAATTCTGATAATAAAAAAACCAATATTAAAGAAAATGAAACGAAACGCCAAAGACACTATAAAAGACCACATAATAACCTAAGACTGAAATTTATTGTAAAAAGATTATTTTTCCAAAAGCGAAAATGTTGGAATTGTTTCAGAAATCTTAAAAATAGGATGAGTGATTTGAATCAAATATGTACAGGACTAACCGTCATTGCCATGAATATTTAGAATTCCTACTTGGGAGGTTTGAGTCCTTGTCGTTTCGCAAGCAAGTAAAGCTTGCCGTGTTGTTTATGACATGAAGGATAAACTGGTGTTCTAAAGTTAGAATATCTTCTCGCAGTTGGTTTAATAAAAATGCATTAACATTTAATGAAAATGAAGATTTAGTAGGGAATGCGTTAAAAAGGGTAAATACGCGGGTTTTGCGTTTTCATAAAACTTGTTTATTATTTATATTCTTATACATCCAACACCGGCGTCCTTTTATTACGGCATTGATGAGCTTAACTAAGAAACCATTTAACATTTTACTGTCACGAACAAAACTTTGTAATACTTTCGAAATACGACTGTCCAATTGTATTTTATTTACTAACCAGATAATGAAAATTTCATTATAGCCTAACTTTTGCAAACAGTTTACATGGTATAAACGACTCGATAAATAGTAATTAAACTTTTGGTTACGATTGTTACAGGTTAGTCAAAACATCTAAAGATCATTAACCGCTATAAAAAATAATGCATGCAACACATGTGAAAAATTGCTATAGTAACCAAGTATGCTATAATTGTAAAAATTATTAAATCTAACTAAATCTAAATTTACAAATAGCTGTTCGGTTTCCCACTATTTTAATAAATAATATAAGGCAAAAATCAAACCTTAAACCTTCAGCACAACTTAAGCAGCAGCAACTTTTTTAATTGTCGAGTTACACATTGAATGCTGTCATCTCAACCAAATTAATATCCATAACATAACAACGTGGATTTGGCACTACAAACAGCAAACAAATTATAATTTATGTGCAATCCTTGTTAGAATTATACAATGAAAATAACAGCAATAATTTATTATTACAACTCGGGTCTGGGTTGTACATACATACATGCATAATAGAACCTCTTGTTCCTTTCGGTGTTGAGAAAGCCGGAGCTTTAACGTTATCAAAAATTCAAAAAAAGTTTTAATGAAATGAAAAAGCCCCCTTACAGTTTAATATTAAACTGTTATTTTGAAAATTAAACGTTAAATTTAAAGCATTTAAAAAACTTAAATTAAAAGTTATGTGTCTGCTTGCCGTAAACAATATAAAATTATTTTTAATTGCAGAGACGGTGCATTTATGAGGAAGGTGCACAATTTAATTTTTAGCTACCTTTACTTATTTTCATTTATTTTCCTATTCTTCTCCATCCTCTCTTAGTTTTGCCTGTTGTGTTGTATTTTATTTTTTTGTAAAATTCATAAATTGTTCAAATTTATTTTGTTGCCTTGATAATTCTAGTTTAGTTCTGTAGACAGAACATCTACATGTTTGCTGTGGGAGTTTATTATTATCTTTTCAATTCATAAATGCATCTTTTTTAAATGGTTGAGGTCCTACTGTAAAATCAGCGATTTGATCCATTATTACTTTGTATTTAATAATTAATTGGACTTCGTTAAGTTCAAATTTTAAAATTCATGATTTAGCCAATTTTAAAGCAATCAATTTTACAATTTTTTAACAAGATTTACATACATTGTTATACCAATCTACTGCATTGGCACAATTCATTATTGTCTACTATGTAATGAGAATCTAGTTAATGTAATTAATAATTTATTATTCATCCAATAAACATGTAAATTTATCAGGATTTTATTAATTTGCATCATTTTTGCTGCCCAGAACCTTAAATTCATTTTTGGTTGGCACGCCCGAGTCCACGCATCATGACAGCATAAATTAATAAGATAAGTATTGATAATAAGACTAGAAGGTGGCAATACTGATGATAAACATTTGTTTTTTTCTCTCTTTTTCTTTCTCTCTTTTTCTTCTCTCTTGAGACTAGGTATGCACGTATGCAATGGAAGTTCCTCCCTTTCTGCATAGAGACAGTCAGAATAAAGGTTTACAAATGATGATCTGTCAATACACGAAAGGCTGCAACTCATTTTTTAACTGTAGAAAGATAAGGTTGAAAAGTTTTCCAAAAGCTGGAGATCCAAATGGCGATGAATTAGAGCAAACTTGGTGAGATCAAACTCGGCTTACCAAGTGATTACCTATAAATCTTCTTCTTTTCAACCTTTCTCAATCTACTGTTGGGGGAATGAGCCAGTTCGCCGCGAGCATTTCGACGCGACCAGTTCGTCGCAAAGCCATTTTGACGCTAAATTTATTAGTCGCAGGGACAGTTTGACGCAGGACTTTTTGCCGCAAAATCAATTCGCCGCAAGACTTTTTGCCGCAAAATTGCAAAAAAAGGAATTTTATTTAATTAATTTTAAGAATAACTTGACAAAATTAATAAATAGATTCTGCAGTACTAAATTTATTATTTAAAAATTTAAAAACAAAAACTTTACAAAACTATGATTTTAATTACGCACTTCAAAATTATGCGCAAGTCCTCGTAAATAATCAATAATATTTCTATTATGAAAATCTTGCACAATTTTTAAAATTCTGTTATCAGCATCTTTGAACTTTTTTAATTTGCGAGGTGAAGATTTTTCAGCAACAAGACCATCATAATAAATATCACAACTTTTTTGGACCTTTCTTAACCCCTCTATGAATTTTCAAATCGTCGGATGGATCATACCCATTTCACACTAGATTCTTTTATTAGCAGCTTCTGCGTGATTGCTTGTGCGCTCAAAATTTTGTAAAGTACGATCGTAAACGTTTCATATATCGTCGTTTTGCGACGAAAAGGACGCGGATAATAATCCTTGCGTCGAAACTTTTGCGTCCAAACGGGTGCACGGCGAAACGACTGCGGTGAAACGGCTGCGTCGAAATGCTCGCGTGCAAAAGTCCTACACCCCTACTGTTGGATATAAGCGTCCCTTTTAAACTTTTCCTAAGTGGGAGAAGATGAGATTTTGCCCATAACTCACCACGCTGGGCAGACCAGTTGGCGAGTATAGTCCGCAGATCAATTTTGGACTTTTTAGCTTACAGCACATATCCGACGCAACCAGGATTAGAACCTAGAAGTAGAGCTTTTCAAATAAAAATCTATGGATATGGAATCACTAGAGCTCAGCCCCATCACAGGTATGCTGGATCCGGCAACCATAAAGTGTAGTCATGACTGCTCTGATAGGATTTTCCTGATCAAAACTGGATTGGGCACTCTTGGCGCCGAAACCATAAAAAAAATTCCCTAAATTTAACTCCATACTTAATCATGATATAGATCAAAGTATGTTAGGATTTTTCTTCTTCCTAAGTGTTTATCCGATTCTGAATATTGGCGATTCTCCTGGCTATAGTAAAGAAGACTTTACTAAGAAAATGTTAATGTGGTAGTTCTACTTTGCCTTTCTCATAATCCACAGATCGATGTTGGACCTTTTAGATCAAATCACGTATCCGACGTAATCAGGATTAAAAGCGCGGTTTTCCGTTCTCTACTTTGTCTTTATTTGAATTATGCCAGACTGCTCGTCTATGTTAGAGTGTGTTTTTTAAAGTATTTAGTGAGGACAATGTTCAAAGTATTGATGGTAAAAGTAAGGATCCATGGTAAACAACAAAAAACAAGAGTTGATGATATTCGGACCAATTTCCATAGTATTCCATCCTCCAATAAATGAATCCATATCACGTTAATCTTTCGAAACCGGGGGGTTTGGGGGGTATGGAATACCCCCAAGGACAAACGTAGTTATGGGGTTTTCTGAGTAGTTACATTATATAAAGTGGTAATTAACACCCCCCTTACGAGGTGGAAACTGTTGTTTTCGAATAGCAGCTTTAATTGTTTATTTAACGATCCTCAAATTTAAGAGTTTAGTTCAGTCTTTAATAATAATACTGACTAAAAATAACATTATTATACAATTTAACAAAAGAAATTCATAAAATCAAGAATTAAATTTTTTTTTTTTTTATTTTAACCCCTGTGTCTGGGCCTGTCGCTGGGGGTCTCAAAGTGCATCAACTACTGGGTTATTAGCACTTCACCACAGCCTTGATGCAGATGTCCACTAGAAGGCCGAGCTAAGAAATTCTGCGAGGTTCGCGATTTGAACCCAAAATTTCCGCTCCGTAACTCAACCAGCGGTCACATCACTCCACGACTGTGGATAAGAATTAAATCAAAGTTCCTATAAAATAATACCAAAGTTAAATTGTATGGAAATATTAAAAGTCAATAATTTTGTATCATAATGACTGCAATAATTCGATTAACAAAAAAAAGCGAAAGATTTTTTTTTTAGACAGTTTTATCTGTTTCAATTTTACTGACTTGACTTTTTAGTCTAAAGTCAACCCAAACCGAGATAGTCACATACATGTACTACATAAAAATATCCTTTTACAAAATTAGTGTCCTTAAAAAAATATTTGATGATTCTTAGCTTTCACTAAGTAGTAATGTTATCTATCAACTTAAAAAAAAAGTTTTGTTCCGAAAATACACAATACAAACCATAATCAAAATTTTGTAATACTAAATTTAATTTTCATCAAATGAAAATTCAGAAACGAAAATTTTACATTTAGACAAAGACTTGTTAGGTTTCTTATCAACTCAAATAATTTACAGGTTGTTATCTACTCGAAGATCCATGCAAACAAGCTCTGGATTTAAGAAATGCTGAAAAAATAATACTAACTTGAGTCCTTTTATCTCACTTTTAAGGCATAGCTGTTACCCATTTTCGTGCTAAATTTAAAATTCATTGACTCACCAAAAATTCAATAAATTTTCCCTAATTTTAGCACATATTCTCTTATTTCTAACTTAATTGTGGTTAAATTTAGCTTGTAAATTACAAAAGTGATGTAGATTTTCCCTGCATACATTAATTTCCTAATTATGTTAATTATTTTGTTATGCATTAAGTTGATGTGCAATAAACTTTTTAAAGGGGTAATTAGTGTTAAGATGATACGCACATAAAAACTTGTAATGTAAATAGTTTTGCTAGTTTTATTTGTAGCACTAATGCAGCCTCTTTTTGTATCTTTTTAAAATTTACCATCTGCCCGAACATTAAACTCAATTTAATCTGAAATCGATAATTCTCAAGTGCATTGTTAAAAATTGTTTAGGAAAATTTTGCCAATTATAAGAAGGGACGGTTCGAGTATTATTTATTCTGTTTTAATTAAAAACTTTGTCGTGATTTTGTAACGAAAAGTTATAAAATTATTTTCTCAAAGAAAATCGACCATTGAATTGTAAACACTGCGGTCACGTCATTCGAATCACTGGTAGTCGGATTTACCAGTCAAAATTGCTACGATCCCTCATGAAAATTTCATCTATCCTTTGTTGCCGCTGAAGTTGTTTTTCATTTATGTCTATTGACGTTTTCTTTTATATATACTTATTATGCGTCTTGTATAAAAAACGGTGTGTAAATATGACCACCAAAACTTTAACAGGGATCATTATAATAATACCTACTTATTTTTTTTTAAATTATCATTGAGATGGAAAACTAAAATTTTTGTTATGTTGTTGTTTATGTTTACTTAAGGTCTGTCTTGTATTGATCGATCTCTAGAATAGAGTGACATAGAGTGATTGTAAAGTTACACTAAATTTTTGAAGTGCTACTCAATATAAAGTATTGATTTGAGTGTTCAAAAGTTTACATGTATAAATAAGCTTTACAATATTGATAACTTTTAGTATCTCGTGACGATCAATCTTATCTTGCCAGATTTGTTTCATTAAACTTATTTTAACACAATATTTGCATAACCTACAAATTAAATTATTTTTGGAGATTTTAAATGAATTGCTTTCCCAGAACGGCATGACAAAAACCATATGAAGATCTAATTATTATACAGTTAGTTTAATCTGTAGACTAATTAATGTATTGTTCAGGTTACAACTATATTCAGCCGTAAAGATAAATGACTGGAAAAGATTTATGCATTATACTACAATGTTTCTAGCATGTGCTACAGAAAACAATAAATCTTGCTTATAGTAGGTATATGTTACATATAGAAATTCTGTTTTGCCATTAATATTACAAATTATGTCGAAATGAAAATTACCGTGCATGCAATTCTGAGATATCTGAAGCCCATCTTGCTAGACAAAGTTATGTCTCTGAAAGCGCTCCATTTTCACAATCAAATGGTAATATTATATCATTGCACTGATATTCGATGAGTGAGGCTCAAATAATAGAAAATAAACTTTAAAAAATAGATAAAACTTACAGTGGAAATGTCGATGTAGCAAATCAAATTTCATTAATTAAAGTAGGCAACTTAACCTACATTTACAGGAAGTGCTTAAATGGAATTTTATCAAATGAATTGGAGTATAAAGGATAAATTTAATAAATATATTAAATGAAATATTTGTTGTTTAAAAATAGTTGTAAAGAAAGCGAACCATCAAAAGTGTGTAAGCAACAATTAGCTCATTTTTTAAAAGATAAATTTATTGAATTTCCTGTTAATTGCAAAACACATCTAACGTTAGATCCATTTTTCAAGTCACGTAGTGAGCGCGTATAGACCAAAATATTTTCCGAATTAAAAGTCTAAGACATCGCTCAAATAGAATTGCTTTACTCAACGTATAAATTTTCTTTTGACGTTTTTTAAGATTTGTATGTACGATGTATCAAGTTATTACGAGTGATATGTACGTAAAGCTATTGTAGGATATAATATTTAAATGTATTTTTAAATATTCAGCACAATCTGTCAGATAACAGCAACATTTTCATATAAATAGAGTCATTAACAATAATAAATTCTTTAGAAGTCATTTGGAAAAGCATGAAAAAAGTGTTGGTGGAACTAAATTTTGTCAAGATTACTTTGTCGTTTTCATTTCTCCTGAAATTTACATAAAACTTTCAGAAAGATTATAAATTGTTAATTTAACTAAATTTATTTTCTCCTGCATTTTGATAAAATAAAAGATCTCCCATCAATACGTAATTATGAAAGGTTCAAAGATTCGCAGTTAAATGTAAATACTGTGTCGGCTATTTTAGCCCAAATCAAGACATCCTAACGGCCCTGAAAAACCATTTCAAGAAGATAATAGAACAACCTATGCATTTGGAAAACAGAAATTGCAGATTGAACTCTTAGTCGTTTGTTACTTCCATTAGTCCTAACATAAAAGCTGGTAGTTAACGTTTTGGATTCGCAGTTACTTCACTACTTTTAGGAGAGTCTAATAAACAATAAAGTTTTGGATTCCTAATTAAATTTAACCCTGCCTCGATATTAATTATTATGGATTATACGAGTATTATCCAAAAAAATTCTAAATTTATGCTGTTTTCTCCATTAGGCCCAGAGCAATGCTGATGAGATTTATCATCTGGTAATTCAAACCAAAATAGACTTTTACTGATGAAAGGTTAACCGCAACTTACTGAATATTTATGGACATTATAAATAATTACAAAGTGTTAAAATTACTAATTAAATTTGTCACAAAAGGTAGTAACAACGGAATTTAACAACTTTAATCTTTATTATCTCACAAACTGTATCAAGTTAAAATTTCAATTTAATTATTAAATTTTTGGTTTGCAATACCTAAACTTAGTTGCAAAAATTAATTTCCAAACGCAAGGCTTGTAAGAGCTCTCTGGTTATTGTCATTTGGAGTAACTTTATTAATTTAAATTTCATTCGTCAGAAGGTCGTATGTTTCTTATTCATAAAATAATAGTCTCATCAAACTCAGAAAAAACACTCGAAACAAAAATACAACAAACGAAATAACTAACAGTGATTGCTCTTCTAAGCTAATGTTTGATAATATGAAGTTAAACGTAATTGAATTGAATGCAAAAAAACAGTCCAAACTGAAACTTGATTTATAAAATTTAAAATGGGCAGCTATGTAAAACTGTCGTCACAACTAAATTAAAAAATTATTTGGTTCCTAAAGTTTGTAAAATGTTATTTTTGTAATTATTTAATTAAAGCTTTTTGAGCTGTGCTTCGTCAAAGCTACGCAATCCTGCCGAAAATGTTAAGCTGACAGAAATCTTGCATATTACACTTAAATTTTAAACGACAGTCACAACGGGCATTCTATTTTGTTCTAATAATTTAATAAAACTAAAATATGTTGATACAGAAACCATAAATTACTAAATTATAGTAATTATAATAAATTTTTAAATTTCAAATATTTGAGTAGCCGAAAGTTCATTAACCATCTCTTGGGTTTGCCTCTGGGACGTTAAGTATATATTATGTACATAGCATGTAATTCAATACTCATGGTGTGTAAATCATAGCAACGATAATGCAAATTTATCCATGTCAGGACGTTGACACATACAGCGGTTTCAACCGCATTGACACGCCATCATTATAAAATTTTTAGAGGGATGACGGACGTATTGACTTGACAGAAACTGCCTAGAAAATCCCTGTTTGTCAGTGTCCATATTATTAGCATAAAGATTAATATAATGGCGTAACAAATTTACTTTATTAACCTTTGCATTTTGAGAGCAGCGTCAACATTAGATTTCAATGGAATGTCAATTCAAATGAGTAACCGGCCAGTGGAATTCCTGAGAAGAAGGCAGTTGAATAAAATTCCGTTTTTCTGTTTTGTGTTCATAATAAAATAAGTATAAAACGTGAAAATGAAAATATTAAATATTTTGAATTGCGTTTTATGATGCAGAATATTTTATTTTGAAAGGTTAGTACTTATAACTAATAATCTTCGTCTTTATTGTAAACTTTGCTATAAATAATGAACCTATTTTAAACAATAATTTGACATAAATTTTAACCCATGCAGAGTTACATGTGACGTTAGACGAAGCCAGTCAGGTGGTAAATAAATGAGCTAACACCAACTTAATATTTCCATCAGGAAACCATTCATAGTTGAAAATTAAAATTTTACAATTTAAACGTTGTTGAAACCCAAAAATATAGTCCAGAATTTGCTCCCAGTGCAATGCAATGTAAAATACTCATCCATCAACTATTGAAAATTGTAGAAAACTATAACCTTCAAAAAATTATTCGATAATGAATGAAGACCAGATTGCTCCAATTGATCGCCAAACAAAGTACAGAATGCTTCGATTAATCGCTGAATGAAATACAAATTGCTCCAAATTAAAAATAGGAACGATCTGCTAGTCTTCAAATTTTATTAACCAATTTAATCAATACGTTCTGCATAATGCATTTTCTCGATGCATTTCAAAGCTAATACAAATTCTAGATGTGTTCTTATTCCAAGTAAAAAGAAATAAAAACACTAAATTTAGTAATTCAGAAAAACAATTTTGCTTAATTTACTTATTTAGAGAGTTAAAAATTTCAACAATGTTTATCCGTATTAACTTCGTGTAAATGTTCAAAGATATGTATCTAAGGAGGTTTGTTGAAAAGGAATAGGAAATGGTTATGTCGGTGATTAGCATAATTCTAGTCCTATCTTTGCAGACCACTTGCTTTAATATTTATTTTCAGTATTCTCAATCAAGAAATTTTATTTGCTCATTTTTCTGCAAAAATTTTAAAATGGCAGTTAGAATTGCACTTACTGTAAATGTATTCCGTACATTTTATTTTGATTAGATTCCGCTGCTTAAATATTTTTTTAAATGAACCTAATGAAAAAAGTTATGTCAATTCAATTCGTTCTAGAGCAAACAATTTGCAAGACTGAAATTTCTTCTATTTTATTTGTTTGGGGCTTATTTTGGTAAAAAACATCGGTATTATGCAAATTTTGTAGCTTCGCTTCATGTAATGCTCCTAATACTCAAGTTTTTATTTTACTGTTGAGTACTCCATGCTTTGAAAACCATACGAATTTAAACAGGATATTCGTTCTTCACCAAAATTTTCGGAAAACTAAAAGAATAACAAATTCTTTATTAAGCATTTCTCGTTCGGTTCAAAACAAAGTAATTAAAATTTTAAATTCCAAGTTGGGATGTACAAATTTCCAACATTCAAAATTTATTGTTGGTTGATATCAAACTTTTAAATTGCATCTTCGGTGATAACAAATTACGTAAATATATTTCGAAAACCTTTTTCACCGAGAGGATGAATTTTGTGAATCATGTAATTAAAGTTTTGTTCATTGGACAGCACAACCCTGCCTACTTACCATAAATATTAATTTCTGAAATAATGGTCCCTGAAAATATTTATCACCATTGTGAGTTTAGATATTCAAATTTTGCGAATACGCAAAGTTTTGTTTGAGTGTTTCTAAATTGAAAGTCAATTTAAAGTTTTGGTAATTTTTAATGAAAAACTCTTTTTTTAAACGAACCGGCTGCTCGGCGAGCTGTAATCGCTTCTAATGTTTACTTAATTAAAATAAACCTAAAATGTATAGTTTTAAAACAAATCTTAGTCAGAAATGAGCTAAACTGTGTGTTAAGGGATGGTGGTGCAACCTGTTTCAGTTTATCTTCGTCAAGTTGAGCAGCTAACTCGACAGACACTAATGTTGGGCGTTGTATCGACCCACTCAGACGGATGGCATGGTTCTGTCTAACGAGTGAAAATTTGAACGTATAAAATTTTGTTTTTTACACTCAATCTAATGCTAGTACACATCGATAATTTAAAAATTCAACCATTTTCTATCTTATTTGAGCCGGTTTATTGATTCTCCATTACACAACATTTCCACAAAAAAAATGTTAGAATTGGACGTTTTCGTGATTGCTTCTTTCACCTGTGTTTTATAGCATCATAGTAAAATAATAGTGCGTGAGATAAAACAATCAACGGTTCTGCCATAAGTAGAATAGAAAGTATGTACCATTGCGTGAATCCTCTTTATTTATTTATCCAATTATAAAAACTTCATCTTTATTTGTTACGATAATAATTTGTATCTTATCTACAAATTATTGAGAAAAATTGAGGTTTCATTAACTTCAAGTTGACTCGTTTAATAATAATAAATTGGTCTGCTTTAAATCCACATTTTAGTGCTTTTCCATCTTATACTACATACATTTTTTAGAAAATCAAAATATTATATTACGCGAACACAAAATACATGTATTCACAATGTTCTGAAACCGTTATAGGTGTAATATTTTTTCGAAACAAATGTCACACATTGTCCTCAGATGCGATGTGGTATTAATATTATTTTTCTTATTCTTCTTTCGCTAACGTTGAATTATGGGTCTGTTACTATACCACAGCTGGATATTTAAATGTTTATTATTGATCTCATAACGGATTTTTTATTTATATGAAAGATAGAAGATTACATTTATTATTTTTTTGGCCCGTTGGTTACTTCAGTAAAATATACAAGCAATTATTCCAAATTTCCCGAGAGCCTCAATACAACTCATTCCAGTTTTTTTCTAATAAATGAAAGATTTCAAAATATACCAAACCAAGAAATATTTGTCTTTTCTGTCAAATACTTTTACTCTTGAGAATATCTAGGAAATTACAAGATGCTGTTTACAGTGAGTTTTGAGGATTTACTCAACTTTTCTTTTGAAAGATTTGCAATAATTGGATTTAACTAACCTAAACTGATGAAAGTTTAGTAAGCAAAACAGATAGCAAATAAAATTTTATTTTAGGTTTTTGTATACGAAAGTTGCCATGTTGACCAGGTTAGAGCAAATCAGCTGATAAGCACCGCTACTAAACATTTTCATACAGTTTATTTGAATACAATGCTATCAAGAAAATTTAAAAGGAAATTGAAATTTTGGTTGCCGTTTGTGAGATACAATAAGTTTGTGATAATATCTCGGTATTGCAAATAAAATATTTTCAATATCTTGCGCTTACAATATTTCGGGGTGCATATTTTGTCGAATTTTCTGTAAATGGCGCAACCCTATGAATAATAATAATAATAATAACTCAAACGTTTTTCTCTTCAGTTTACAAAATAATAGTGCGGTAGAAACTTGAGATTCTCCGTTCCAGAAGTAAAGATTTATTTATTAGTTTTAGCAAAAGACGCTACTGCAGTAAATAACCCTACCCAGGACACAGCAATATAACTACTCACATGTGACTTGAACATCTTGCTTAGATATACCCTAAACAAAAAAGAAATTTACACTGTGGGTGGTGTTATAAAAAAAGAAACAAATCAAAATGGATTACATTAATATTATGATAGTCTGCAAATTAAAACTTTACCTGAATTATTACTAATAATTTTGGACAACATTAAATAATAAAAAAACGATTAAAATAAACCAGAATATCTAAAATTCAGGGAGGTAGTTAAAAAAATTTAGGAAAAAACTGTTGTGCTACTTCTTGGCAGAAAGGATAATTTTGGTTAAATACATTAGTCCAAAAAAATGGAAGACACCTCTCTAATTAATTATTATGCTCCAACAGCAAACTAATGAAGAGTTTTCATCTTTCTGGTGGTGTCTTTTCCTTGTTAGTACTACTACTAAGTTTGCTTTGAGAAGCTAAAAACAATAACTTATATAATTCCGTTTTATCTTCTCTCCTAATTTTTAATTTTGAGTATTTTGTAAAATTTAAAATTCATATAAACCAATTAATTTAATTTACAAAAGACCAAATTGTCGCAATTGCTTCCATACATTAAAACAATTAAAATATATTCACATCGTCAAGCCTTGTTTCTATTTTCTCTCCTTTATTATATTTTGTTGTGCTTAAGTGTTTGTAAATTCAATGTTTTAGCTAAATTGTCTTTAATTTTGTTATTGTTTGTAATAGAAAGTTTTCCACTGGTTTTGTTTTTGTAAGCTAATTAACTAAAGAACCGTTAGAACAAAATTACATTAACTATTTGCGACAAACCCAAAATTAGCTTTAGCTTTATTTACAAAATTTTTAATTAGATTTGTTGAAAAAACTTTCAGCACTCTTTCTCTTTCGGTAAAAATAAAAGATTGCTACTTAATTGTTAATTCAGAAAATGCTAAATAACTCGAATATCCTAGAATAAATATGATTTTTTTTCTTTTCTTTCCTAATTAATTTAATTTATAACTCGAAAATCGTTGACTTTAAACTATAAATGATTTAATTTATTTCGTAGATAACTTTGGGTTCTGCAAAATTACAAGAAAACTGCTAAGAAAACTAAAACGGCTTAAATGCCGCACTGGGAGTATTTTTGGATTTCTAATTTACCTAAACCAAATCTAATTGCGCTATGAAACATCAAAAATCGATAGATTTTTTTTTGTTTTATTTGATTTGTTACTGACTGTGAACTTGATTGTAACCTAAAGTAGTACCAACCAAATTTAGTAATTATGATGAGCATCTCATCATCGTTATCGATATGGTTTAAATTAAAGTTTTTTTTATATTAATGATTCTGTTGTTAAGCCTCATTGGTGGAGTGACATGAAGGTTTATATCTCCTTATTTGTAGGGCGTTGTAGATAAAAATTAAAAATAATATTTTCAAACCGGGGGGTCTGGGGGGGTACGGAGTACCCTCTAGGTACTTAAATAAAAAAAATGTTGTGATGACAATGTACTACTTAATTTGATCATATTTTCAACGATTTTTAAATGAACCATGCAATAAAAAACACGTCTAAATTAAAACACAGGATAAAAAAATTGCCTTGGCCATTTAATCCGTTTTTTATATGGTTATTTTGCTGTTGGTATTCCTCACGAAAAAACAACTTAATTTGCACGTTATAGTTGTCCGGCCTTCGGCGTCATTCAGGAGCGATTGTGACAAATCAGATTATGTTTTTATTTTATCATCAAATTTTGTTAAATATTTGAGATAATTTAGGCTCTAACTGAGGTACAAGTTTTTAGTACAGTTTCATTTAATTAGAGTTCGAAATTTTTTTGACAAAGCTGGAAAGACTGACAGTATTAAAAAATTGCAAAGATAGACAAATCAACTCAATTTTAAACAATGGAACAAATAAAATATTTACTTGTTTAATTTTTCGAGGTACTTTTTGAACAAATATTAAATGTACAGGAAGTTTATATTATGCAATAAATGTCATACACAAAACTGACACTTTATTGTTTTATTAGTTGAATTAAAATATCATATTTTCCTGTTTTGGAATTTTGGAGATTTTAGTTAGTATAAATTTTATTTTATATATTTATATCGTATACTATATCATGTTTTATTTATTGTATTATTTTATTGGTTTATTCTGATGATATAGTAAAGTGGACTTTATATTTGATTTTTATTAAAAGAACAATAATTTATTATTTAATTCATAAAAAGCAAAAGCAAGACAATAATAATCAGGACTGCTCCGGAAGTAAACAAAAAGTTGACCGCAATTATCAGCTGTACCTACCAGTAATAATTGGAAAACTATTAAAACTAACCACGATTTCATTAGACAAATACAAATTGAACAATAGCAAATATAATTTTTACCAAAAATCTGACAAAATATAATGTGAACCATCCAAAAGAGCCAAAGCACAATGTAACATTTTGGACAAATGATTAAATTTTTCCCAAAAATTTTTAAGACCATAATAATTCAAACGTAGCTTGACAGTTATTGGAGTCTACTACGTAAATACAACTAATTCGTGCTACACTTAATGCACAGGAGAGTAAGGCGCATTTATCAAATGTAAAGCACTTGATTTAAAAGATCAAACAAAACTTGAACTAAAAATTATAAACCTGCATTAATTCTCAATGATATAACATAACAAACAACTATTATTTTCTTTTTCTAATATTTTAAACACATCATTGGTCGTTAGCAAATTAAAGCATATATAGCGCCAAACCGAACGCGACAACTAGCGGTTTGCTAGGGTACGTTAGATTTAGGGTAAGTTTATAATTATTTTGATTTCTATAATAAATAAAAAATATCTACCTCGTAATTGAATTTTATTCTAATTTTTTAATATATTATTGTTTTATTATTAATAGTCCACTGCTCAGTCCATGCGTGCATGTTGCTCCGAGAGCCACCGAATATATTTAATACAATGAGTGATTAATTGAATTAACTGTTTTTTGTATACACCGTGTATATCTTTAGGGTATCAAAGGCACATCAATTACACTAATGTAAAAAGTCAAAAAGATAGAATATGATTAAACATTGGATATTAGTTTGACTTACATATGTACGTACGTGGATATATTGGAAAACCTTACAAGTTTGCTTTCACCTTTCAATTTAGTTTGCATCTCTTTCAGTAAATGAACTGAAAGCCAGCTTGTGTTCCTATCCTACCTTTTATGTTTGGTATTGGTATTGAAGATCCAAAATGTCGAGATCATTTGACTGCCGACTGTGATAATAAAATGCAAACATACAAGCAAGCGTAGCAAAATTACATTTCTTCAACTCAGTTTACAGTTGGGTATTTTTCCTTCAAGTGAAAACCTACAACATTTAAATTTGAACACAGCTACATGAAATAGAAAAAAAAAGATTTAAAAAATACTGCGTTTTATATCTTGGTTGACAAATATAGTAGTTCAACTTTATGTATTAAATATGTAGATTAAAGAGTGATTAAACTCCCAGCAGCTTTTCTAAAATGAACGTGGTTAGGGATGCAATATTCTTAAAATTTAAGAGGTTTTAGCCTGCCAGAAAATTTTAAGCTATGGAACATGTAAATTAAGTACGGTCAAAATTATCTTATGATAGCAAAGTGATTCAAAACATAACAGTAACTCAAGCTGAACATACTGAAGCTGACATTTAAACATTCTGAAAATACTGAGGGACCGATAACTCACTAATTACTCGGAGTTAATCAACGTTTTAATTAGATTTTACATATTGACCTGCTTCAAAAACGCGAAAGTGCAAGTTACTTGAAAATTTTCATCTTAACCCCCGAGAAATCTTGTTATATAAAATTTTTACATGGCACCCATTTCATTCTTAATTGAATTTTAAATTTCAGTGAATAAAATTTAATTAAGTGCACAGTTAAAATTACTGTTTGGAGATTGTTAATCTCTTCGAAGATAACAAGTTTAGTTTTCAAACTTTAATCTTAATTAAAGTACATTTAATAGTTAAGGCAACAATTAACGTAAGCGTTATTTTAATATCCGTTACATAAACATATTCAAATAAGTTAAATAATTTTATTATTACGGTCCTGTACGTGGTTTTATAATTTACTACATGCGCTCGCTCTTCTCTAATTTCCGGCAACTTTTGGTTCACCGATAATTATTGTTTTGTGGCCATGTGTGACTGTTACAAATTTCATAAATTAATTTTAATTTTTAAAACTCTTCATTAAAAGGTACATTATTCACTCACGCATTCGATAATTAACTGCGTGATTGAACAATACAGAAAATCCGGACAAAAATGTTGCGAACAGTTTAGTTCCGGTTGTTTATAATTTGATTATTTTTTGATTTCCTCAAACTGAGCTTTTATGCTGTCAACGATAAAAGGTTTCGTGTTAAAGTAGCATAGACCAAAAAATAGTTCGAGTACCGGTCGGAATTTATTTTTGCTTTTAAATCAAATTTTCCGAATTTAACTTTTCAGTTAGGGAATTCTTTTTTGAAATCTGGTAATTAATTTTCTTTGACCATCTCCGTGGTTCGAAGGGCACGTAGAAGATGAATATTATTCGTGCTGGTTTTCAATTTTAAAATCTGAATATTTTCGAAATTTTTATGTAAATTCTGCAGATTTTAATTAAAATTTTATGCAAACTATTGGACTAAAGATCTCAAAAGTTATGAAAACTGAACTTTTATGTGTAACTCTTTTTCAGGATACTTAATTTAATTTGTTTTGGAAGGAATTTGGAAAAATGAATTTGTTATTTATACGATTTGAAATGCGATGAGTTCATCGTAAATATTATAAAATATTGTAACATAAAAGAAAATCTAAAAACTACTCGTAAATTATTTTTCAGATTAAATAGAAAACTTCAGTAAGCTTTGCAAAATCAATAGCACATTTTGTATAGTACACACAAGTGAAAAATGGTTTGGATAGAATTTGCCGTATATTAAAGCAAACAGTAAATGGTAGTTTTCCTTTCATCCGGGCCCGCATAGAAAACAATTAATAATATTAATTGCCTATATTTTTCGGTTTTCATAGAAATTTTTGGATATGTGTTTTTATCGTTTGACCGTGCTCTTTTTTTATTGTTGCCTGTGCAACTTTATTTGATATTACGGTTTTTTTTGCTAGGACTGTTTACAAAATGTCATCGATATAATTTTTCACGATCTCATTCGATGTCTATCCTATGGCACATTAACCAACAACATGCATTTTGCTCGATAGTAATCAAGTTACAAAGTTACAGTCTTACGAATCTAATTTGTAAGATATTTACTTCGGGGTTGACAAGTTAGGGTCAACTAACTAACTTGATCAATTTTATTTACCCTAACGTCGTATTTTCTTTACAAAGTTTTGGTTTTTAGCTTTATTTGCAAAAATTCCTAAAAGGTTTTGTCTTTGTTTTACGTCATTTATTAAATTTTTGGGTTTTAATTATTGCATTAATTTGGATCCTAAACTTATCTTCACAAATGTTCAAAATACAGCAACAAAAATTAAATTTTTTGTTATTAAAATTTTACTGCACTTTGTTGCCACTTCATAAGACTGCTAGAAGAAGAAAACAAAATTATTAGGTACTACAATTTCCAGAACAGAAATCGTCATTTTATCATCCAACGGTATTTACACTTATTTGTTTAATTTGGGGAACTTATTTATTATCAACTTGTTAAGGCGGTGATACGCGTGTTTCATTTGAAGATCTATATAATAATCAGCTTAAAGTTGATTACTTTTATTTCCGAGATTATAACACTGAACTTTCAGTGCTTTTATGCTGTAAATGTTATCAGATCTGATTACTAGATTATTTTAGCAGTGTCTGACCTGAATTTTCTGAAAGTGTATATTTTTATTGCTTATCCATGACCACGCTTCGGACGGATTTTATGTAATTTATATGGATTTTCATCTAGTTTTAACTAGGTGTACTCTTACCTAACCAATTGCAGGGTATAGTAACTGCAATAAATGGTAGTCTTCATACTTTCCAATACACCAACCTGAAAAAAGAATGAAAAGCGGAAAGTCCTAATAAAAATACTGAAAGCACAAAGAAAAACAATTCAATTTGTAGCATCTTAATTTCTTAGTTATTCTAAAATTTGGTTATTCTAAAGTGCTTATTATCTAAAAACAAAGCTTTCAACTATCGAAACTCTCTTTGCAACATTCAAAAGTTTTGTGTTCCTTGTTTGTACCTTTACCAAGTTAGAAAGTTTTATAACTTTTTTCATAAGTTTGTTTAAGCTTTAAAGCCATTAAATTGTTAAAGATGCACATAAAATCTAAGAACTTGCCATGCATGTATATGAAATATAATCTACTAAAAGTTCGAAAGTCCAAATTAAAAGAAGCATAATATTTTGATAATAAAAGTGGAAAATTAGGTATTCGATAATTAACCTTAAAGTTTACATACGTCTTTATTGTGTTTTGTATCAATTACTATTGTAGTCATGAAAGGCTGCCAAAGCTTTTGTTTGCTCATATTTTATGCGTATATTTAATTAATGGTAATAATAGGGAATTTTGTTTTTATTAAAACATATTTACTCTTTTCATAATAATTTTCTATTATAAAAATTTATTGGACACCTTTTCATTGTAACGTTTCGTGGAGTGGTATGGGTAAAAATTAAAAATGCAAATGTAAAAGCTTAACGACAACAAAAACTCGAATGGCTAGTAAGTTAAAGTAATTGACTTCTAATAGGAGGAGGATTCTCTTTTAAATCTAAAATGGAACCACAATAATTTCCATAAGATATAGAGATCTATCGGTTGACGCCAGCACATTCTAGAGAATTTATAGAGCAGTTAGCATTTGCATTGTAGATGAGGCTGACTTTGACACCAGCACCACTGCACATCACGCAATAAGTACCGCATCCGATTTAGTGGTACAAAATTGGTTACACTATTTACTACGGTGGAAAGTATACAACATCATTACTGAAACCTTTAATATAAAGTTGTATCCAATTAAAGCTCACAAGTGAAAGCTTTCAAGCAGTAAATTAATATATAAGATACAACCGACCTACCCTTCACAAGGATTCCAAATTAAATTAAGAATTACTAATCAAGGCAAACTTTAATTTTTACGTTTCTCTTAAATCCACTTTAAAATTATCGCAAAATAAAGTTTATATTAACAAAGTTTCTTTATGTTGTTGACGACTTCGGTGTTATCGTTTTGATTTATGTTGTAACTTTGTTAGCAAACACATAAACGACCCTATATCTTAAAACTGCTTACTTAAAAAATAGTTGTAGACGTTTTCACCAACATTTGAGTACGTATTTTTCGACTTGATTTTATTTCAAAATCACAAGTTCAATGCTTCCACATAAAAGTCCATTCGTTTCCACTAAAACTATTTCTATTGACTAAATCGAAAATAAATGAAATTGCAAATGCAATATAATATAATTAATTTACAAAAGCACCTAACTTAGCTGAAAGGTTAAATTTATTTTACTGTAAGTTGAAATGCATACGAATTTATGCTAAAACATAATAAGAAACATTCCAGCACATTTGAATACTGAAAACAAAGCAATAGTATATTATGAATTTGGCAATCACCTAAAAGTCATCTATTATGGTTATTGAATGCCAAATACCGACATAGCAAAATTATTTGCACCGTGAAATTAATATTTCAATCATATTTTAGTTACAACGGTCGGTTTTAAATTTTTACATAAAATTTTCTTTCTGAAAGATTGGGAGCGGTGTTACGGAGGGGTGGCTTTTAATGACTGAGGTCTTGGAATGTGATTTATTTTTAACAGGATTCTAGAAGTTTGTTACCCGCATGAACTTGTCACTCTCACGTTTTCGAAATTAAAAATAAAATAAATCAAAATTTTGTGCTCTATTCGCGAATTGAATGCTCTAACGATGTACCTACGGTTAAATATAAATCTGTAGAAAGGGGGCTGAATTTATGTCTAAGTAGAACCGTCATCTCAACCAAATTACATTTTTTTGTAATTAAATTAACAATAAAGTATTTTTGAACCCAAATCTATTGAAAACGGTGAACACTTTGATCCCATATCCGTCATGGCATTAAGAAAAACCCATCAAAAACATCAAAATGTAGTTCTAATATTATGAGCACACAATTGAGAATTTTATGCTGCTAATTTTGTTTTTTTCAAAACCACTATTATTGACCAGATCACTTTGGTCACACAAAATTAATTACATCATTCTTAAAAAAAATATAGACGAAATAAGTAAAATTCAATTAAAAATCAAATTAAGAATTATTTTATTCAATTTATTCCAATAGCTGCAATGTGCCGAATTTGGTAAAACTTGCCAAAAAATTAACTAATGCAAATTGTTAGTGCTAAATGCGTAGTTTAAGCTAAAAAGTGTTTTAAAAGCTACAAAAAAAGTAGGTTATTTTTTGAATTTGTTAAATTCAAACTAAAATAAAAATAAATTGTTAATATTTGTTAAATTAAAAAAAAAATTACCAATGAGATTATTGTTTTTGCGTTATATTTGTTTAAAAATTAGCAAACCAAAATAAAATTTACAGAAAAGCAATTTATTTATGAGGTAATCCATTTTTTGTTTTGCAGTATATATCCTTCAAATAATCGATTTTATATCGAAATACTCAAAATTATTTGAAATCAGGAATACTTTCATTACTCATTAATAATTAGAATAAAACTAATCAGGTAAAAAAAATGTAACTTGTTAAAAAAATTCCCATTTTAACGTTTTTTTGGTTTACTTTAAATGGCTCAAAAATAGAAATTTCTAATAGATCGTTGCAATTGTAATTCATAACATAGAAACCTTAACTGTAAATTGAAAAAGGTTAAAGTGAATAAAATCTGTTGATTAGTTTTTAAGTTATCGTAGGGAATTGTTAAAGAAATGTAGTTTTAAAAATAAACCTCTGTAACTTCTCGATATTTTGAGATTTAAAAACGATTATTTTATATTACATATTTGATTGATTTAACCCTAAAACGTCACCGTGAGGTCTCAGAGACTCCAAGCGTCATATAAAGTTAATGGCAGTGACGTTCTAGGGTTTACACCTTGCAACCTGGAGGATCAGTTTATGCTTCACCCGGAGTCGAACCAGGTAATTAGCATTTATAGTCAACTAGCTTAACCAACTTAGAAATTCTGTATATAAGCAAGCGCTAACAGGCCATGCAGGCCTAGGGCTGATGGCGATAAATCGCCATTATCCTGCTTAATTTCTCTTGTAAACTTTTGCGTGTGTGACGCAGCAGTATTTACGGTAATGACGTCGACACAAATATCAGGATTCACCACAGAGTGTAGATGTTCACCGGAAGGCCGAGCCAAGAAATTTTGTGCAATCCGCGATCACATCACTCCACTGCTGTGGCTTAAAAATTCTGTATATTTATTGTAAAAGGAAATACATATGTAAACAAAAAATAAATTACCAATTTTAGAGAATATCTCCTTAAAATACAGATCAATGTCAAGACTTTTATTTATCTTCTCTTTAATTTCACTGCGGCGCGGCCGGGGAGGGGGGTAGCTTTTGCTTTCCAGTAATTTTGTTTTCTTGTAACTAAAGGAAGCGCCCGTCAATCGATTGAAGCGCGCTTCAATCAACCTCAATCAGCATATCAGTCTTTTGATCAAAACCCGCTAATCAGTGGATTCGTGTTAAAACCAGGAACATCTTGACCACTTAAAATAGTAAAAATGTTTTTTAGTACTTTGTATCCTATATTTTTTTTGAAAAATTGCTCTAGACGATCAAGCGCCCTATTCAACCTCTCGAGTCATTCAAACTTTTTATCAATCACCGTCAATGCTTGCTTCAAACGTCAAGCAGGTTTCTAAACGATCAATCATACATATTGTACTAAATTTTTTCTATGTTCAAACTTTCCATTATATTAAATATAATTTAGATTTTATTTTTTCCAAACTTTCCAAAATATAACAGGATTACTCAGCAACTTTGCCCAGCTTGCTCAATCGGACTTTTCTTCCTCGATAACGTGCGACCTTGCCACGTTAATAAAATTTTACCTAACCCAATTCAAATCAAAATCAATAATATTAGATTTTCTTCACTAAAATTTTATTTTTCCACTAATTTTCACTTTTTTACAAAATCAAAAAAAATTGTTCTCTCAAAACTTTGACCATCCGGTCGAACTCTCCGTTCGCCAATCTCCTCATTCATTTCAAAATCAAAATTCCCCCACCTCTGCTATCATAACCAGAGGCGTTACAATTTAAATTCTTAAAGTAAAAATATAAAATAAAAATAAGTAAATAAATTTCTTCATCCCAAAAAAATATACGACAATATATAATTGAATGATACAATCAATCGACTCAAGCTTTTGATCAAAAGATTGATAGTCTAGAGCGTCCTCAAATTTACAAAATATTCATATTTTTTGAAAACGCTCGTTAAGAGTTTTTAAAATCCTAAAAAATTGAAACACTCAGGACGAGTGTGTCAACGAATTTGAGGTTTTAGATTCACTGGATGGTAGAGAATGAGTTGAAATGTTTAAACTAGCCCAAATGGAAAACAAAACAGATAACTTTTGATAAATCTGTAAATGGCTTGTTAAATGATTTAGTAACTTACCAAAGCCAATTTCGAGAACTAAAATTCTAAGTAATACTGTAAGATCGATTCTAGAACTTACCAGATTACCAGATTACCAGATTTAGCCATATTCTTCTTTCGTCTAGTAAAAGTTTATCATATAACTAGTAAATTGGGATCTGCGCTACTTGTGATGCAGGAAATAAAAATCAGATTAAACCACTTGTATTTTAAAGTGGAGCTGAATGCACCGGTACATAACGATCTGGGTACTGCTATGGGACCTACAGTTTAACTTGTAGTCCAAATCACAAGATCACATCCAGAGGTAATCACTGATTATCTCCCTTCTGGTGAAAGGAAAGAAACGTAGACCTTTAAATGCAAATTTTACGATTGAAACCTCGATGAATTCTGAAAGAGCATATTTTAAATAAGAGAATTAGGTGAGAAAAATGGCCTTAAATCCAACAGTTTTTTCAAAAATCGAATTTAAAAATTTTGATTTTTGCAGTAAATTTTAAAACAAAGTCTCTCGGGATTGGTTAATTCTGTCGGTACGTGCACCGAGATATAGTCTTAGGTTTGCGCAGAGTGGGAGCGACACTCGCATTGCGATGCAGTAACAGTGCACTCCGAACGAAAATCATGGTTTTCAACCCTAAAAGTGCTGGTAAAGTGGCTTAAAGCGCCCGAGCGTAGCGAGAGGTGCTTTAAGTCGATTTTTCCTTGCACAACCACCTTTCCGAATAGTACATGTGCTAGAAAAATGGCTTAAAGCGCCCGAGCGCAGCGAGAGGTGCTTTAAGTCGATTTTTCTTCGCACAACTACAGTGCGTTAAAAATCCACCCTCACGAGTTTCACCTCTCAAAGATCCACCATTTCATTGATCCACGGGCCTAGGGATATTTTTAAATTAGTTGTCATTTTGATGAAAATGGCTCGAAGCGCCCGAGCGCAGCGAGAGGTGCTTCGAGTCAATTTTCATCAAAATCACCCTCGCACGAGTCGGACCCACGCGCAAAAGTAACTACCGTTCGTTAAATTTAAGTAACCCTTTTTTTAAGTAATTTTTAAATAATTTTAAAGTTTTAAATTAAATAAAAAAGGAGAACCCATTCCTACCATGGCGCAAGAGTTACTGACTAATTGTGAAAGTGGAACACTCTTATATATAGCAGCGCACGTACCTCCCACGAACGAACTTGATTAACCAATCACGAGCGTTTAACCTTCGAAAATCAAGCTTTTTTAAAATCGATTTTTGAAAAAACTGTTGGTTTTAAGGCCATTTTCCTCACCTAATTCTCTTATTTAAAGTGTGCTTTATCACAATAAATCGAGGTTTTAATCGTAAAATTTTTATTGAGGGGTCTACGTTTCCTGCCGTTCCCCCTCCCTTCTAATGATATATCAGCCTTATTTGAAAGCACGACGAAAAAAGGATGCAGTTTAATGTCGTGCCCAGGACAGGTGTCAGTTCTGGTTGTGTCACTTACTTTTATACATAAAATTTAGATTTAGTCAATTCTTACAACAAAATTTGCGTTTTCAATAATGAAATTCTCATTAAAAGAAGAATCATTGTCCTTTGATCTCCTTGGAGCAAAATCAGACAAAATCCTGTATGGAACGCATGTGAAAATATATAATCGCACTGATAGGCAGAATTAAAACAGATTTAAAAAGCCAAAATTAAAAAAGTTTAAACATAAAATTAAACATAAAATACGTGCAAAATTATTATACATTTGGAGCTTTTTTAAAAAAAATTATTAAAGTTTAAAATCCTTGAAGATCTATCAACAATAATTTAATAATTTTTCCGAAGATTTCTCGTGCGTTTCTATATTACATAAATTTTCAAAAATCACAGATAATTACATCAAAATAATTTTCAGTAGAAGTTAAAATGTGTACCAATTTTGATCAATTTTTGAAAAAAGCTACTAGTAATTTGATTTAATTTGTGCGCCGTTCAACATATCGGTTAACCCTTTACAGCCCATTGTTGTTCCTATATTTCAATTTATATCGAATATTAAATATTATTTTCTTGAGTTCATAAATATTTTAGTTTCAAACCTCACAAAGAAATTGCTTTTAGTAAGAAAAATATATTATGTGAAATATAATTCGTCAATCATCATTTCAATGTACGTACAGCATTTTGAAATATTAAAATAAGAAATAAAAATTTGCGTTTCTGTAGTTGAAAGCATAATATCAAAAAAATGTACTTTAATATTTTGTTTCAAAGACAATTTTGGTTGGAAAGAGCTATCAAATAAATTATTCGCTGCTAAAAGTGCTAGTTGATCTGACGTCTAATTAATAAAATTAGTTAGACATTTCTGATCAATTAATTCTAAATTATGTATTGTTGCTATCAATTAATTTAATTCAATTGTTAAATAACTCGAGGCTCTAATTAAGTTCAAATTAGACATGACAAAGAGTGCAATATATTTAACATCGTTAACGATTGTTCTTATTGGAAAACAATTCTAAAAAGTTCATTAATGAATACTTGAAAAAGTTTTGGCTGGAACAAAAGAGTGGGTTATCGTGAAAAAAGTAATTTCACAAAAGAGAGGGAACAAACTCGTTAAATGTCAATTGTTCACTGACTTAAACTTATTTGCTGAAAATCTATGGTAATTTGTATACAGGCGCCTTACAAACTAAAAAACTAAATAGAAAAATCAAAAAAGTGGAAAGTTAACATACCAAAATTTTGGGCATTTGATCGAAATGACTGTTGCGGATTGAAAACCAATTAATCATTTTGAAACCTACTAGGGCAGGTTACAACTAAATCATGTTAACACTAAGAAAGTATAAGATTTATCTAAATCCTTAACATCTTTTTAAAACATTAGAAACCACCCAAGCCAAGAAAAAATAGAGAGAGAAAATCTAATCGATATCTATATATTGTGTACATACGAATCATAACAATTTGTAAAGTCGCGAGAAGAACTTTTAATTTACGATGACAAATATTACAATATTCGAAAAATAACAGAGACTTTATCTAATTCAATTTAACGTTGTTAATTTTGATACGACGTGTGCAATGTTTTTCCAGATGTGACCTGCAATTATATTTAATGGAAAGTTCCAACTTATCACTCTGTTCTTGGTTTTATTATTTTTTTCTCAATTATTTTCTATTGTATACATCTTGCCTTGTTAGTGTTGTTTCGGCAAAAGAAAATATTGAAAGAAAATTCCGAAGGCGTTTTCTTATTTTTGAAAACCTATCGAACCGTCAGAATTTTTCCAATTTGTTATAAATTAATATCTTTCTGTATTTTTTTATTGTACTCTATAAATTATTTTTTATTGTTTCAGGTAAGACAAACTCATTCGTTCAATAAACTTTTTGAGGAGTAAGTTAATATTATTAATTTTTTTATTACAAAAGTTTCAATTTAAGAACTGTCGACCCTTGGAAGCTTTTAAATTTTCTTTCTGCTCATTGATTTTGCACAAGTCATTTTACAAAAAATTATGTTGACGCAATGAATAAAAAAAGCGTTGAATCAAGAAAATGCGTTTAAAGATGAGAGTTAGAAAATATTCAGTTTTCCTTGAAAAATTCGTTTCTAAGCAATTTTGAAGATTTTTATTTAGATTTTAAATTTATGTAAAGAAATTAACGTAAGAATTAGTTCGACATGAGAAAACAAACTTAAAAAATAAAAAAAAAGAATAAATTCAAACTTTTTATCTTTAGATATATAAATGGGTTTCTTTCAAAGCTCACTTGTTCAATTACTGAAAAATATGGATTACAAATAATAGAGAATCGGAAGCTAGAGAAGTTTGAATTCAATTGGTTAAGCACTTTTATATTTGCGGAAGTATTTTAAAATGAAAAGAATATAATAAGCTATTTTTAGAATAATTTCGAAAAACTGATTTCTTGGTTTAATTAATTAAAATTAAAAACTATCAATTATTGAGCTCACAACATCTAGCAGCGTCAAGTTGCAAATATTTGAAATAATTTTTAGCCTAAGACATAATTTTGGAAACACGCAATTTTGTATAAACAGTTTCTCCTGTCTATTAATCTTGTAGTTCATGTTATCTATAAATAAGCTTAATATATACGAACAATGTAAATAATTAATTGCAGAAGTGGGAAGTAATAGGGAATTATCACGTTTTAGCGCATTAACCGTACGTATGTGAACATACGCCTTATTTACAAATTTCCTTGTAAATAGAGAAATCCAATTTGAAGGTATTGTATGGTAAACCTTGTTTGATGTAGTTTTTCATGACGTAGTCACTTTTACTTAATGCGCCTATTACATTTGGAAAGTTACAAAAGTGAAATACTTTCGGAGTTGAATACGGCATTCAAATATTATGTGGTTTCTCCTAACCACAGCTTAATAAACTCAAGTTAATTTGAAAATCTTAATAACCATTAGACTCTCCGCGAAATTCAAACTTTCTTTAATTCAAAAATAAATGTGAAAAGCACAGTTAATCCTGTTCCAAATTTTTCGATAAACAAATAAAGGACCACGAGCATTGCAAATTGCTAAACTTTCCTTTCTTACTCTGTAATTGAACTGAAAAAGCAAATGGAATAGAAAATAGCTGAAACTTTTCTAATGTTTGCAATGTTGCAAGTAAATTAATCATCTTGCATTTCCAAATTCTAAAACGTCAATACTTCTAAAGAATTTAAGTTAAATTAAGTGTATAGAGAATAAGAAATTTTACCCTTTTCTGGGGTCGAGGTTCTAGGGTGAAGTTATAATTTAATTGAGAATTAATTTTCTGAAAATTTAATAATTAGAATTTCGGTCTTTGCAATGTTTCTTTCGTTGTTTACTATATAAAGTTTGTACCTATAGGTCCTCATAAAAATTTTGGACGTAATTATTTTTCTTGCAAAGCTAAAATTTAGTAATATAAGAACTGTAAACAGATATCAACGTATTGGTTCCAAATGACAGACCACTAAGTAGGCCAAACTCGGTGCTAGAAAAATATAACGATCAATAAAAATCTCGTTGACTGTCTTCTAAAAATAAAATAATTAACCCTAAATAATTTATAGAATTTTTAATTCCGTTTGTAATGAACCATAAGTTTCCACATTGGAAAGGAATACTCAATTAAAAACAGTTTAAATTTTTAAACAGTTTAATTGCACCGCTAATAGTAGATAGGAAATCTCACACAGAACTCTCGGAAAAATAAAGAACAAGAATTTAACCGAGGTCAGATAGATAAATTCTGAAGGAAAGTGGGGAAAACGATTTTAAAGGTTTAGTCGTAAATAATACAAAATTGATGATATTTTTGAAAATGAGAAAAAATGTGTTAGTAATTTTACTTCATGTTCTGACAATGGGAAAATAATTTTTGTGCAAAATAGTTTCATTTATGTTACGGATAAAAAGGTGGTAATAACCAGACTTGACGTGATGAGAAAAGGTTTTAAGCTTCATTCACAACCTAAGCCACCAAATAAAGGCCGAACAATAAGAAAAGAGAAACATGCAGATTTACTTTCCATCAGCAAAAAACTGGAAAAATTCTTAGCAACATTTAGTTGTACTAACAACAAAAACTTATATTAGTACCGGAGCACCTTGTAAACGTGTTAGAAAAAACTAGGTATAATGTAAATAGAGATAGTTTAATAGATACAATGTAGAATATATTATTTTCTACCTTAATACGACATAATCAACAATGTAACTTCATTATATTTTTTGTTATTAATTTACATAATACCACACTTTGGTACTATCACTGATTACTATTATTGTCATGTTAAATAATTTATTGTTTGTCGATTTGTATCAATACACATAATAATATTACACATTATTATATTCCCAAAAATGTAATTTGTGGAACGCTTAAGAATAAATTAATCATTTTATAAATTTTAAATCATGCCATTCCGTATAAATGTATATGATAAGTTTACCTATCGCAATTTTTAAAAAAGTTAAGAAGTAAAAGTTAGTAATCAGAAATAATAAATGAAGTTTCTACAAGGATACGTTTTAAGGAGCAATATTTATGTAAATAATTAAGTAGGTATCTATAAGTTTTACGGCCAAAATAGTTCTAGTCCAGAAACTCGGTAGTAGTCTTTTTTTAACCCATAGGGTCAATGTCAACTAGAGGGCGGAATTAAGAAATTTTGCAATTCAAACCCAGAATTTTCTCTTTGTATCTCAACCAGCAATCAGACGAAGTCACTGTTCTTGTTAAAATTAGACATTAATACTTTCAGAGTAAACGTCGAGAAACTTTGAAACTGCAGAAAGTTTGCTGATGATAGAGATTTTTAGAGAAACTTTAATTTTTAGTTCCAACTTAAACTTTACCCCTTAAACCTTAAGACAATTAGAATATTTTTCAGATTATTTAACATAATCTTTTTGTAATTTTAAAATTGATATAAAAATCATTATTAAATTTCATTTTAGGCAAGTTTAGGCATTATTACTAATTTTTTACAATAACTTGGATTGTTTTTTTGAATAGTGATAAAGGAACGTTTCTGGTAATTTGCAAATTTTGTGGTAAAAAAATAAATAATTTTGTTTGTTTACCTGGACTAGAATAATATTATATTTATAGAAGAAAACTCAATGGTATTTGATAGATAACATTAAAATAAAGCGTTTTAAATTTGGAGGAATTATTATTATTACATTAGTTTAGCTAATAATCAATTTTAAAATTAATAATTTTTGTGCGATATTTGCTTTTATAGAACAATCTGTTGCTGCCCTACGTAAGCTAAGGGTAGCGAACAAAGATAAGAGCAGCAGTAGCACTTGCACTATGGGAACGTTAACATCGAACAAATTTCACTGTTTAGAGGTTTTATGTCGAAGCTGATTCACGCCCTTCCTAGTAGCACACAGTTGCGGAGCGTAGGTGGCGGGCGCAGCGGAACGCGTCGAGAGTCGATTTTGACTCTCTCTCATTTAGATTAAAAATGATGGATTCATTGATGTTGTTTTCAAATAATTTATGTCATGAGTGAGACTACTCTTCTAGCGGCACCCAATCAATCTTTGTTAAAGGCTATTTTATCTAAACTTTTGTTATTTTTTGTTTTATTATTGCCTTTTTCGTTTTCTATCATTCTTTTCTTCAGAAATTTTAAAATCGCCATCCGGGTAAACGAGCTACTCCCAATTTATATAATATATTTCATTATTAAATTTCATGTGGGGTAATTTAAAATACTGTAATTAATTTTTTTCAAAACCTTTATTTGTATTTAAGTCTCAGTAAGCTTGAAATAACATTATATCGCGTTATCATATTTTCTCTATAATTTTACTATATTTTTCACCTTTTTGTCAACACACCACCTTTTGATTTGCATCCCTTACTTTCCCCCGTATTTCTTTTTTTTCTCGATATATTATTTTCTGGTTTTACCTTGTCACTAAGAGATAAAAATCGTTTCTCAAGTGTTTTAAATAAAATTTCTTGTACGACGTTTTTTACTTCTAACTGCAATTCTAATATTTTAGCGCTTATATTGCAATATTGGGGCAATATTGCCTATCTAGAATGTTGGCGCAATATTGCAGTTTCATCCAACATTTTTCAATATTAATAATTTTTGCACAAAGCACAAACGATTTAGACCAGCGTTTCTCAACCTTTCTGCATTTGCGACCCAATGCTCAAACATAATTTCTATCGCCCCCCCCCCTTCTATTACAATAATAATGTTAAAAACACATGGCATTAATTACACACCTTAAAAAGTGTGTAATTTTAATAAATTTTCAAATTTTCTGAATAATTAAATAAATTGTAGTTTCTTTTAGGAATCTATTTAAAAAGCAGGATTAAATTCAATTTATTTTCAACTCAGGGCAAGTTAGAACTTAAAATATTGCTTTTGTTAATCTGGGATTGCCTTTAAAATACTAAATGATGAATGAAAATGCATTTCGGCTAGTCGAAATATACTTTTTACCTTGCAAACGGTGGTGTACAATATTTTATTTTTTTAACTTGTATATATGGGTGACAACATATAAAAAACCAAAATGCTAACACGGGAGATCTCGGGAGAACTTTTGGCCTCCAAAAAACCTTTAAATTTTATAACTATTTTAGCTTTTTTGCTTATAACTCCTAAACAGTGCATCTTAATAAAAAAGTTGGAATATAATAAATTAAAGAAAATCAAATTCTGCGTCGAATGAGTAGCCCCACTTAATAATTTGGTCAAGTAATATGGTCAAAAATCACAGTCAAAAAACGACAATTTTTTCCAACTTTGTCACAAATTAAGTTGTAGTTCTATATATGAGTCTGCAGCTTTGTAATGAGTACTCTAAGAAAAAAACTTTTAAAATAAAAGTTGTAGAACGTAAAAATCTCCATCCAGTGAGGATTAACATTTTTACATTTGATCAACTATACCTTTCCAAATTAGCAATCTCCCGATGTCCGGCAAATTGGCATATTAGATTTAATACATTATATAAATCCAGGATGTATGATTTTTAATGTCACTCTCAAAAGGAAAGACAAAGTTAAAACCTTGGCATCTGCTGTAAGCTGTCTTACAATAGGAAACCTCAAAATACTTTTTACTGATCCTCTGACACTGTTTCAAAGATTGTGCCTTATAAAACAATCAGAGGAAGACTTAAAAAACTTTTCCATTTACAAACTTGCGCCTTACCCAATGCCACTCTTTGCAGAAGGACTCATGCGAAAAGGAACCAAGTCGTCTATGTACGCGGCATTTAGTATTTTGCAGTAGTGGATGGTGGCTATCTGCTTTATAAAGTCGTTTGGTTTTGCAATGCTTCCTTTGCAACAATCGCAAAAAGCTACTAATTTAAAAAAAAAACACTATGGGTCTACGAATGTTGCCGTTGTTCATATTTTGTCCCGCTCATAGTGGCACCAAAAGATCAGAATGATTACGGCGGATAAAGATTCACCAATCCCCCAAAGTAATTTTTGTCATAAATACAATTAACCAAGTCGCTCAGGAAAAGTTTTTGGTCAATGAGCAAAATAAAAATCGCCTCATTAAAGTCTAAAGAGCACGAAAATGTCACAATAATTGGAGAGGACATAAATCACCTTGTACTGATATGGCTTGGTAAGTCATGCACCAATTTGGTCTTTGTGAAGCCTGGAAGAGGAGGTACTGCTGATGTGCAATATTCGACAACATCTTTAAAATTCGATCAATTCATATCCAGCCACATCTTTTTTATCCATGCGCTTAGTGGATGTGATAAGACTTTCGCTATTTTTGGCCAAGAAAAGATGAAGTTGAGCAGTATGGTCACTTTCTCAAAAGAACTTAAAGACATTTCCCAACACTTCCTCAACCGATTTACTAGCCATAATAAGATTGCTGAGGCCGGTGCTCGTGTTTTTGCGGCTTTTTACACTGGCAACTCTACCGACGTAGCTCTGGACAAACTGCGCCACTCCACGTTTACACTAGCTGTAACCAAGGAAAAAGTGGACCTTGCAAGACTGCCACCTAGTTATGATGCTGTACGCCACCAGTCATATCGGTGTTTCTATCAAATACAGAGATGGTTGAGAAACACAGTAAATCCGGAAGAATGGGGATGGGTGCGTAGTAATGCTGGTTTAGTGCCACTACTGAAAACTACCAAAGACGTGGCTCCCTTATCTCTACTTAGGACAGTGTCATGCGCTTGCAGGATAGCGTGTAGTAGAGCTTGATTTTGTCGTAAGGCTAGTCTGAAGTGCTTTTCCATATGCAAGCACTACTGTGGTCAACAATGTGACAACACTTTACACCTGTACTTCAAAGATAATTTTAACAAACCATTAGAGCCTGAAAAAAACCAGAGTAGAATGATAACAGCTTTTCACCACCTCCACAGCTTGTAGTAGAAAAGGCAACGCTTTCCAAACTGCTAAGGTATAGTTGATCAAATTTAAAAATGTTGGTACTCATTGGATGAAGAATTTCACGCTCTAGAACTTTTATTTTATAAATTTTTTTCTTAGAGTACCGTGAGATGAGGTAATATTGGCCTTTAAAGGTAACGTTGGCCACCTGACAAAAAATGTTTGTTGGTGGTGTTGGTGGTTTTTTGTCAGATGGTCAATGTTACCTTTAAAGGCCAATGTTTATTAATAATAATAATAATAATTTACGATTTCTATACATTTATTGTCAGGTGGCCAACGTTACCTTTAAAGGCCAATGTTACCCCATCTTACGGTACTCATTACAAAGCTGCAGACTCATATAGAACTACATCATAATTTTTGACAAAGTTGGAAAAAATTGTCGTTCTTTGACTGTGATTTTTGACCATATTACTTGACCAAATTATTAAGTGGTGGCGTTACTCATTCGACGCAGAATTTACTTTTCTTTAATTTGTTAAATTTTAACTTTTTTACTAGGATGCACTATTTAGGAGTTATAAGCAAAAAATCTAAAAAAGTCATAAAATTTAAAGATTTTTTGGAGACCAAAAGTTCTCCCGAGGTCTCCCGTGTTAGCATTTTTGTTTTTTACATGTTGGCACCCATATATACAAGTTAAAAAAATAAAATCTTGTACACCACCGTTTGTAAGGTACACCCCTGTTTTGACGCTATTTCGACTGGCCTAATTGTAATCTGTAAACTTTTTGAGAAAAATAAATAATATGGATATTTTTTATTTGAATTTTATGGGGGTAGACTATTTTTTAGGATGAATGTTATAGCCCCGTCATTTACCATAATTCAAAAAAAGAATTTTGATATTGTATACCATAAAATAATATAGGATTTTCTTATAATTATCCTCCTTACCCTTGACTTCTGTCTTGTTCGGTCAGCGATGTGGTTGTTTGGCCTTCAACTTTTATCAGGGGAATTACAACCATTATGCAATACCTATTTAATGTTGATAATGCTTTAAATACTATTGAAGTTAGTTGATCGATTAATGGTCCATCTATAAATACTTTACTAAATTTTATATGTCAAATTTTGCCATTTTGTATTGCAACTTACAGTAATGACTAATTTGAAACCAATTTTTGAATCTTGAACGTTTATTTTCATACATTTCCATTTAATCTATTCTAATTTTTCCTTAAAACAATATGAGATTTTCGGAGGAAATTTATAGGTAAATAAATAAACCTGCACTCTTCTCGCAGTGTTTAATTTCTTTGGTGACCGAAATGCGTCGCTTTATTTATTTACCTAATTTTTCTTCCTTTTCTTATCTAAGAACATCAACTTTTAACTTACTCCGTTTATCTGCTATTTATTTTCTATCGTTCTGAATTTTTATTTCGGTATTTTTTTCCTAATCCTATTATTCCTTCCTGCTTTTTGTAGTATTTTTGGTGTCACCTGTTGGAAAAATAGGTTTATTATTGGAATACAATTTTTATTATTCCTTTCAGCTTTACTGATCTTCTGTAAGCCGTAACAAGCACGCCCTAGTATTTAGTAATCTGTGATGATTGCAAATAATATTTTTTTTTTTACAAAATTTGGTGCTGAATTTCACTAATCAGTAGAAAACGTCGGTTACCTGAAGATAATCAGCTGTTAGTTTTTTATAAAAAAAAATGTTAATTGACGAGTTTCGACTGTTGAAGTTACTTTTCCGAATATCACATCGAATTATATCAATTAAAAATTGAAATGTTTTATTGAAAGCACCCATTGGTTTGGGGAGTGGTTCAGAAAACTTTAGCAATTTCTTACGTAGTGAGGAAGGGGTCCAAAGTGGTCCAAGGCGCTTCTTACGTACGATTATACTTTTTCCGGTTCTTACGAATTCTTTCAAGGGGAACGAAACGTTGAAGATTTAAAAAATCATTTTTACGTAATTAACAAACTCTGCATCTCAAAAATCTTACAAAATAGTCAAACAGTTTCATGATTGATTGATTCTATTATTCAGAATCCGTCAACGTTGACAAAAGTTATTTTCACAATATTCCAAATTCCAGAGGCAAAATGAAGATATTTTCTTAAATTTTTAGGCATTTTAGTCTTCTTTTACCTTAAACCAGGTATTTGAAGCAGACCAATTTCGGAATTGCCCTGGAGCAGACTTCAGTATGAAAATTCAAAAACTCATTATTCTACTGCTTTAACTTCAGAATCTGTTCCAAAAGTTTGAATTGATTTCAGATTAAAAAATAAAATTAAATTTAAGAAATAATAAATTATTATAAAATTAGTTTAACAGCATTTTTGAATAATCAATTTTGTACCCTTCACTTGTAATCAAATGATAAATTTTCCTAAAAATAAAATTAATCGAGTTTTAGGTGAAAAACCTCTTGGAAAAAGTTAATATTATATTGTTACTAAAAATAATTTTAATAAACCAGAAGCAATTATAAATAATTACACAGATACGCAAATAATCTTTTGCAATAAATTGCAAATCTCGTTAATCTCATCATGCACGTCACTTGCAATAATTAAGTTATACAATTCCTGTAAGTTTTAGTTATTTTCTTGAACAGTTTTGTAAATAAACAATAGAAATATAGTTATAATAACTTATTTTGTATGCAATGTTCATAATTTGTTTTGAAGAAAGTTGGAAAACTAAATCGAATTACTAAAAGTGTGGGGTGAAAATAATGCAAGTACGTATTTTTGGCTTTAATAGCAATCGTAAAATTTGCTTTTAATAATACATAAGGAACAAATATTAAGTTGTAATAAATTATTTGAAAGCGCACGATAGTTACTTATTTTCAACGACATAGAACAAAGCTAAAGACAAAGAGCCTACACAACTTTTCGTAGCTTTCCAGATTAAGTAATAATTTATTGTTAAATGAACTAGAAAGCAAGTATAATGCTCATTCTACACACTTATTAACTTATTGATTAAACACTTTGTTTGCTAAGTTACTTATTTTGTTTCTTTCCCTAAATTTGATTTATAAAATTTCCATAAAATATTTAAAGTGCCAGACAATGTCAGAAAAAAGGATTGTTTACTGTGAATACATTATTGATTTTTTGGATAGAACGTTAAAACTTTAAGATCAAAAAAAGCTTTCAAGTCTCTGAGGAAGAGGTTATCTAGGGTGGAAGTTTGATGTACTCGAGTTAGTTAAACGGTTAAATCGGATGAATGCTTACATTCCCTTCAAACTTATATTGTAATAACCTGCGAGTTGTGCTCAAACATTGAAAGCACTGACCCGTTATTAAGCATTTATTAAGTTACATTAATTTGCGTTAAGTGTGCTACGGCGTAATTAGAACGTTAAACTGGAGATTCCAAAGCAAAATCTAAAACCTTATGAACAAAACAAACTTTGGTCGCCGCGTATATCAAATATACTACATTTCTTGGCCTATGAAAGTGTCATCGTATCTTATTTCTAGGAAGTCAACTGCCCTTGGTTCCTGTAAGCCTGCCACCCTAAATCGCGTTTCTTAAAGCCGAAATTTTCCGACAAAATAACAACCGGATTTTCTTTGGTTTCTGTGTTTATGACGAAACTTTACGGGTCAATTTTCTGTACTCCTTTTATAAATATTGCCGGCGCTTTTTTGGTCGATAGATATTACAAGACTTAGTTGCTACAAGCTTTACTACTAAAAGCTTATTACCGGAAGTCATCTTTGTTTTTTCTTACACGTGTAAATCGCTTATTACGTTTCAAATCCGCAAAAACTCCATCACTCGGTTATCGTTTTTTCTCCTTCCGTAAAAGTTTTATTTACTCTCTGTACAAAATGGTAATAATAATTAACCATATAACGTGCTAATAGAATTCCCCATTGAATTTCGTACAAGTGGAACAACATTTGTACATAGTACATATCTGGTAAATATTTGTTGGAAAGCATCCAAAAATGCAGTTACGTTGTAATTTGTGGAGTAAAACAAAATCTAGAGAAAGGATTGGGGTTGTTAAATAAAATAAAATAAGCGTTCTTGAAATTTTTCCATTAGTTTTTTTTTTTTCAAAACTTTATTTATATCAATACTAATAAATTTTCGTCTGCTTTTTGCAGTTCTCTGTGTTATCGATTTTATAAGTAGTACCGAAACTTCTTTTAATGCTTTAAGACTTTTTGAACCAATTTTACATAAAAAAGTAATATTTAAGGGGACAAGAGAAAATGTCTATATTTAAATCTGGAAAGTTTTTATTCTTCGACTATAAATTGCAATTTTATAAATAAATTTGTACCAATTATTCGTTCACAATCCGGTAATAAATTTATTACGAGGATGATAATAATTATATTCTCCGGGACGGGACTACATTATTATCGGAAAACTAAAAATGTATTTTATAGCTTATTAAGTTTTTGTCTATCCAGCATAGTTTTAAATTTGCATGAACATTATTTTCCAGCTAGGATATCGTATATTTTACGTGTAACTTAAAAATTTATAGTTACAAAAATTTTAAAATCGAAAATCGGGGATGACATATTATTATAAAAATAATTTACCACCTGCCGGTTTGAAAACCTGCTTTTAATTAATTTTTTTTTGGTTTGAGTTTGAAAATGGAAGCTCTCAAATTAGGAACTCTTTAATGTTCGAGTTACTTGTCACGAGATCTGCGGTTCTTCGCAAATTGTAGTTCTGTTTATATTAACAAATGCTATGCTTTTACAACGTTAATTTATAGCTTTTGTTTGAGTTTTGAGAACTTTGGCATTCATTAAGGATAATTTTGAAAACGACGACTTAGAATTAACATAGAAAAAGTCATGTTAGCATAAGTTGTTAGGGGGAAGTTTGCTTTTCCTGTTCTTTGTCGCTTTCCCAAAACAATAGAGATTAATCACTTGTCTGTATGACGTCAAGCCTGTTACTACTTTCTTATTATTACTTCCCGGCATCCATTTTTGTGTGCTATTGTATACTCAAGGTATTTTACGTTAACAAGATTTACTCTTAAACTTAAATTCTTTTTTAGGAGGAGATTACATGAGAATCTTAAAAATGTTTTGTCAGAGGGATTATAAATTTTTCAACTTTTTTAAACTTTCAAATATGAAAGTCTTTCATTTAATGAACTGCTTTTATTTAGTTATTTATTGCTAATATTTTATTCTCCTTGATAAATAACTAAGCAACAATTTTAAGATTTTTAATTTGTGAAAATTATGTTAAATAAACATTCATTATTTTGCATATTATAACCATCTGAGAAGCTTCTGCATTTCAAAATTTATGTAAATTAATACTGCGTAACAGTCAAAGAAACATTAGTTTAGTTTCCTGTATAAGTATAAAAATTTAATGTCAAAGTAGGCTTTTATTAAAATGTTATCGGAATGTCCTTTGGGATGGAAAATGTTAATAATAATAAAAACATACAAAACATAATAAAAATTTTATTATTTCTTGTTTATATATTTGTTATTATTATTTTTTGTTGAAAGCTTTTTGTAATATAAAAAGAGTAGCAATAAATAAACTTGTTACTGTAGCACTAAAAAATTTATACAGAACAAATACAAAAATCCTGGTGTGTGGGGTGTATTTCATATATTAATACTTTTATATGGCACAGGATACTGCAATTTTTATTAAGTTGTATTATTTTGCTAATAAGAATATAAACGCAGAAAAACATATCAATTATTTTGATCGCATTTAAGTTGAATTCATAAGTCCTGAATCTGGAATTATCAGTCACGTTACCTATAGGTATTTAGCTTCCATTTAATTTTCATTGATAATAATAAACTTGAAAATACTGTAGTGGACGAGTTAAAACTAAAACTACTGAATCTATGAAATATACAGTCAAGTCTATCTCAATTTACATTATACAGTAAGTGTAGAAGTGGCATATATTTTTAATGAAAGAGACTTTTAGTTCAAAACGATCCATCGCATTTGTAACAAAACTCTCACAATAATGCGAATATTAACAAAGAGAAGAAAATTGTTAAATTAGTTGTACAACTTGAAATTAACTCAGACTTTATAAAGATAAAATTTTATACCGATTTTCTATTTTGAGTGCATTGAACTGCTAGTTTCTGTTTTTATGCAATTATTTAAATTTTACGTAATTGTTTTTGAACTTTCTTGGGACCTTATGGTCGGTAGGTAGGGTATAAGTAAGGTAGTACAAGGAGCCTGGTTAATATGGTTCCTTTCTCCACAATTCCAAAATAATCTCATTTAGAACGAGGTACAAAAGACCTACAGTTTTAGTACAAGTGAGTAAAAAACCACATCCGATAAACAAAAATAATAATCATACACCTAACCCTAATTTTAACTAGTAAAATGAACACCAAACATTTAATTAAATTAGACAATTTACGTTAGTCACAAAATAACACTCTGAATATATTCTAAGGCAGAGCTCTGTAGCAGATATTGACATAAACGTAAGATTTACGTCAACAGCGATTCTCAAATTTAGGGGCGCGAAATATATTCAAAGGAAGTAGCAATGGCGTAGGGTTGCGGAGCGCAAAAACCTGCGTTTAATTCCCAGGTTTCACAGAAACCTTTAGCTCGGTCTCCTGTAATATCCACACACGTGGTGAAATTCAAGTACGCAGTAATATTCAAAATCCAGATACTTTTCAAATAAGGACGCGAAGAAAAGTAGAAATCCAAAGAAGTTATTATTTTCCAACTATTTCTAGCTATTTATTGACACAAGATCAACATAAAACTGTGTTAAAATCGTTAAGATAGAGAAATTAATTTATAAAAATAGAAACTCTGAAATTTAAACATTTTTTGTTATATTCGTGGGATGATTAAATCATCATATAATTTTCTCTTTTAGTAAATTTAAGTAACCTCTGGGTCCAAGGTAGCTAACAAAGGCCCGAAAATACAAATTTTAAGATTGAAATCTCGATGAATTCTGAAAGAGTATATATTAAATAAGAGAATTAGCTATGGCAGAATGCCTTAAATGCACCTGTTTTTTCAAAAATCGAATTTAAAAACTTCGATTTTCACAGTAAATTTTAAGCAAAGTCGCTCGGGATTGGTGAATCAATGCATTCTATTGACAGTCCGTGTAGTTTAAACTGGTCTTAGCTTTGCGCAGAGCGGGGATAACCGGAGCGACACTTGCATTGGGATGCAGCAACAGTGCACTCCGAACGAAAATCATGGTTTTCAATACTAAATGTGCAGGAAAAATGGCTTAAAACGCCCGAGCGCAGCGAGGAGTGCTTTAAGGCTATTTTTCCTTGCACAACCACCTTTCCGAATAGTAAATGTGCAGGAAAAATGGCTTAAAGCGCCCGAGCGCAGCAACTACCCTGCCCCTACCCCTAGAATCCACTCTTTTAAATTGAGTGTCATTTTCATCAAAATGGCCCGGAGCGCCCGAAGGGTGCGTAGAGTCAATTTTGATAAAAACTACCATGGGACGAGTAGGATCCACGCAAAAAAGTAACTACCGTTCGTTAAATTTAAGTAACCCTTTTCTGAAGTAATTTTTGTCCTAAAAAAGGAGAACGCATTCCTACCATAGCGTAAGTGTTACTGACAAATTTTTCAAGAGCTACACTCTTATGTATAAAAACACACGTACCGTCAACACAATGCCTTGATTAACCAATTACGAGCGATTTACCTTTGAAAATCAAGCTTTTTTAAATTCGATTTTTGAAAAAACAGGTGCATTTAAGGCATTCTGTCATAGCTAATTCTCTTATTTAATATATACTCTTTCAGAAAAGTTCGAGGTTTCAATCGTAAAATTTGAATTTTCGGGCCTTTGTTAGCTACCTCTCCCCGAACTTTCTATATAATTAATTCTTAAATGGCAAAACAGGGCATCAAAAAAGCTATTACAACCAAATTTTAAGTTAAGAGGAAGAATAGGAAAAATACCAAGACCTTTAAAAAAAATGATCAACCTAGTCAGGACAATTTTGAAAAAGAGCTTCATCGTCTAGGCTATTATAAAAATTAGTAAAAAAACTACGAAACTTTCTGATTGGTTTATTTATTTATTAGCTCCCTAAAAAGTGTTTTAGTGCAGCCTTTAGACTAAACAGTCTGAAAAATCTAATCATTAATCCTATCATTAGACTAATCTAATCACTAATCTAATCATTAGACCGAAAAAGTTAAACTAAATGGATTTCAAATATTTTCATCGCAAGTAAAAACAAAACTTTTCTGTTTGTAACAAAATATAAGATTATTATTTGACTTTTCCCCAATATTCCACTACCAGTTTACTGAGCATTAACATCTCAGGTACGAAGTTTGAACACGAAAGTTATGGAGTCACGTAAATTGCAAAAATATTGAATTTTAAACAACTTGTTGCATTTTTACCGTATAATATTAAAGGTAAAGTAAGTTTCTCAGTTTTTTTGCTATATCCATTGATTAGTTTTTAGACTTTTTTATAACTTTTTTTCGGTCACCTCCACAAATTTAAAATTTTTATGTTTTCCTACGTCTTTCCGTTCACATGTTAATTCTCTGGGTTCCATTTGAGCGCTGAAACTAAGAAAAGGTAGAAATTCATATTTCCTATTTAAAATATCATACCCGCCAAAGATGTACAATTTTTGCGATTTGCTTATAAAATATTCGGATTAAAAATTATAATTATAAAGAAAGTATTTTGGTTAAGAATTAAAAAAACTACAAGATAAAATTATAAGCAAAAAAAGAAACAATTTTGAACTACTATGTGGTGCCTGCGTTTAATATTTTTCATACTTCCTGAAATTTCCTGTATGAAAATCATCCCTAGTTTACCAAATAATAGTCTAAAAAGATAACTCACCAGTCAAGAACCTCTTGACTTGGCCAGACAAGACTGACTCTTGGTCACCCAACTACCCCTAAAATTTTCACTTTTCCTCTTTATCAAAGGTCTCAACGTCTTCTTAAAAATATTTGTGTTTGGCGAAAAGATTCAAAAACTAAATTCTTCTGTCTGATTGAGAGTATATCGTCTATCGTCATATTCCTTGTTAATTTTGGAACCAATTCAAATGATTAATGAGCATAATTACCCTTTACATTTTTTCTGCAACTCCGAGCTAAACTCAAAGCATTGGTTTCCAAAAGTTTTGATATCATCCAAAACATTGTTTCAGAGATTAATTTTAAAAGAAATCATAAATAACATTTAAAAAATTGAATGTAAAGGCCACTTTATTTTCTAACGTTGAAACTAAATTAAAGACAAAATTAGATTTTCACCAGGGATGGCGTTATTTAACCTTTTTCATACCGAAAGGAATCTTGAATTTTTAACGTTGGCTCAAGTTAATTACAATTTTTGCATAAGACTCGACAAGTTGTTATACCTTTAAATTCGTAATTTAAGGTGTTATAATTATGCGAGTAATAATTAATTAATTATTATTACTTTAAAATGGAAAGTTGGAAAATATGTGGTGTTCGCACCTTTTTACATTAAATTTTCAAATTTGCAAATCTCGACTGGAATTTACATTAGCTGGTTATCGCATAGCATTAGTTTATTACTCAGCTGCAACTATTACAACATAATTAAATTATATGATGTTAATTTGTGGGCAATTTCGTTGTGTTTTGACAAACTGTGTTGTGTTGTATTTCCTGCAACTGGGGACATTCCAAATTAGAGACAAATTATTATTATTGTTAGGTTCCTTAACTAAACAGTCTCAAGTAATTTTGGAAATGTGTTTCATTTTCAAATAATAAAAACTGTTACAATTTTCTGGTTAGAAAACCTGAATTATATAACTAGGGTTTAGTTGAAACACATTAGCTTAATCCAGAGTAACAATTCTAATTATGCTAAAACAAACTATAACAATATAGTAAATTGAGCAGTAATTTTACCAGCATTTGTTAAATAAGTTATTTAAATAATGGCTCAATCGAATCCAAATCAAACCGCAGGACTAAATTTATTTATAAAATTTATTATCAATATAATGCAAACTTTATCGAGCGCTCTTTTAGTTGCACTTGGCAAAAAACTGAAATTTATAATTGGTTTCTTAAGTGAACGATTCTCGTTTCAAAAAAGGGAAGCTCTACTTTCACGCACTAACGAATCCGATTGATCTTAAAAGGAAGAATTCTGTGCAAATGCATTGTATTGCGACTTTCAAAATGTTAAACTACATGGATCTGATGATGCGCAAAAACCTCCAATAATAAAAATTAAATTCAACATTGAGTTTCAGATTATTTAATAAAAAAATAAAAAAAATTCGACGGAAAGAAAACTTGGAAGAAACTAGTCATGTTTATATTGCGACTTTTTATAGTTTTCTGCGCTTTAACGTCTAAGTACGTTTTAATTAAACTTGCAAATAAAACGTTAAGAGGAAAAGCTCGATCGTAAAAAAATTCGTTATTGTTGGCTTTCGCCATTGCTTTTGAATAATTAACTCCCTACAGAAGCAAACAAAGCTTTCTGCACTGAGTCACTTCATTGTTTTAAGTTTATTTACTTCATTTGGTTAGGTACGTTTTTAAAATAAAATTGTTGCGTTATGACCAGAGAGCAAAACAAATCTTTGTGTATTTGGTTCATCATGTAATGAAATTTGAAAAGTAAGTTGTTTCCTTGGCGATGGAAAGAATGAGAAAATTTTGTTTCAGTCATGTCAAAAATACCTTAAAACGTCTGCCTTATCTTTTAAAAGAAAAATCGATCCAAGCTAAAAGAATCCAAGAATTCAACAAATAAGAAAATAAACAATAACAAATTTATTTACAAACTAACTATTCTATACTAAAGAATCCATTGAATCTTACAGTTTCAAACAACTTCAATTTAATTCGAAAAAAAAAAAAACGTTTTTAGAACAATGTAATGAAATGACTTAACAAAGTGGCAGAAAGCTTTCGTGGCTTAAGAAATACAAAAATTTAAAGTGTATGTGGATTGCTCGATGAAATTTGTTATAGCAAAATTAATGTTTCTTAGGTAATATATTTGCATTAATAATTAATGCAAAGCGCAAAGCCTATAAAGCTTAATATTATTTTAAGAATTGTGTGGTTGATTTTATGCTGAATAGAACGTATTTTGATAACATTTCCACATACTCGTATAATTGTAAAACGGAAATTATCATCGTCTATAATGTTTCGAATATGTTTTAGAATTGCTCACATGGTGAATTAAAATTATTTGAATGGGGTTAAAGCGTGAAATTAAGTGTTATTTTACAGATTGTATTAAATAGACTTGAGTGCAAATGGCGATAACGTTAACAACTTCATAACTGTAGATAAAAGCATTAATTAAAATATTTTGCAAATTTTGAATTGAGAACTTTGTACGCTGCTGGGATTCATCAACAATATAGTTAATTAATTATTAGTTCGTTCGATTATATTCAAATTCAATAAACTACAAAACTGTATAATATGAGGACGATAAACTTGTAACAATGACCACAAATTTGTTAAGTTAGTTTGTTAGTCAATAATGTTAACAGTTGGAAGCTTTAAAACGCGAGCTAAAGTTATATAATACGATGAGTAGGTATGGGTTAAAATAGAACGTCAGCATGTGGTTCATACTGAATCCTAAATTAATTAATTACAACCCATACAAAGCTGATCCGTACAAGCCATAGAATCAAGCTACCCCTAAAAACATTCAACCTCACTAATTCCATCTCATTTTCTACATACTTTCTCTTTGTTATAACCGCTCAGTCTAGAAGAGTAAGTGTTTACCCGTGTATTTGTCAAACATTACGGTGTTCCAAGTTAAGATATTAAATGTAAATTTGGTATGATATACTGTTGCTTGGTAATGATATCAGCTTCCAGTTATTCCGAAAAGCAAAGCACGGAAAGCTTTATACGCCCACCACCTTCTGACGAATGTGTTCTCTTAACACCGAAACTCCCAAGACAGATGCGATGCTAAATTAACACCTAGTACCAAACGACATATTTGTTTATCTTACTAAGTACTGATTTTGCCGTTTTGTTGTTCCATTCCATACAACTACGCTCTTACCAATAATAGAAAGTCCAAATAAGTATTTAAATCAAAATAAATGGTAAACTTCACTTTAGAAGATTTATTTCGAATATAACTTTATTTTAACGTATAATAAACATCTTATCTTTTATGTGCCGTAAAAGTTACCATGCTGGTATTTATTTTTCAGAATAACTCGCGCCATTCCATTTATTTAATTTTCTTGTTATTGCTATTTCATGCAACGAGATTTTGATGCAGGTTTCAAGTTTTATTTACATTTTACAGGTATTTTATATTTTCTGAAAAGTAATGGTGATTAGTTTCATCAAATTTAAGGAATTCAATCGCCATTACTTGGACCTTACTAGTTTACCTTCGCATATTAACATCATTTACAGACCTAGTGCACTACAAAAAATAAGAGCTTCCTCTTGACTGATGACCAATGCTAAGCAGTACCTACTTTTTTTTAGTATATGGGTAATTTAGAAGTGAAACCATTAAAAATATTACTTTCCTTTTAAAATAATTACATTCGTAATAGATTCATTTTTTTATCGATTGAAAAACAATTGTTATATCTTTTTTATTGGTATACTTTTTAGAGTATACACTCCAAATGTTAGTTATAATCGATATAAATTCTTTTAATTTTTGTTATTACAGTAATTTAAATAAGTAGTTAATAATTTTATCATTAAGAAACAACTCATACGGAGTAGCTGAAAGCAGAATTACAAATAATGAACTTACGTGCAATCAAAATCGAAAGTTCCTGAAAGACACTTAACAAATCACGATAGCTACGTGTACTTAGATGACCGTACAACGGGCACTATAGAGCATTAGCGATATTTTAAAAATCAAAAGATTTGTTAAATACTTCAAACTTTAAATAAAAATAAAGTTGATCACAGATTATTCTGTTAATTTTGTTCTACGAAAGAACACTCAGTGACATTTTTTAAATGATTTTCAGGCAAATTACATCTCTGTGGTTTGCTGTTGCCTTTTGAGTGGAGACAGTCAGAATATGCTAATGACCGTCTCGAGAGACATAAATGCATGTAATATTCCTTTACAAATACTTTCAAAACAAGAAATGCTATCAATGCTAATTATATTAAATTCTTTATCTGCACTTTAAAAACTTTTTAATAAAGAATACTTACGAAAATTAAAACTTTAACTACGGAATTCGATTTAGCAAATATTCTTAGCAAAAAAATATGCTAAAATTTTGTTGTAAAAAATGTTGAAAAGATATTAAATTTTTGTAAATTACTGTCAATACTTTTAAGTACAATTTAAAAAATATATTAACCTCTAACTTGACATACCCACTTCTAAAGTTCTTTTAAGGTAAAATAATTAAAGAACATAAAATGTTGAAACCAAATTACCTTATGAAAAAGGTAAGTATTATTAACTCACACCACATTTTTATTTCTTGCCTTATTGACTTCTATCAAAAGGGGACGAAACATTCCAATGATGTAATACAGCAAATATTTTAATGAAAATTGAGAAAAAATATGATATTTTTTGTTCGTCATACAGTAAAATTTTTTCAAATCTGGACTTCAGTTTATTTGAACTCTTGATTAAATTATAAATTTTTTTCTATGGACCTAGCATACTTTGTAAATACGGAGATAGAAATTATAAAGTAAATAAAGGAAAACCTAATTAAAAAAATTTAAAATTAAATTCAAGTTAACTTGAAAATATTTTCAGACTTTTTTACTGGGAGATCTGTTAAGGCTGTGTGACACTCATATTATTTTGTCGTTAAAATTCTGTTGAAATTTCATGAGAAATTTCATGATAAATTTTAGCACGTGTAAAACCTTAAAATTTCAATACAAATTTCATGACAAATTTCATGAGAAATTTTTCTGTATGACACTCGGTTTCTTTGTAAAATTTGGCGCAAGCGCATGATGTCTGTCAATTGTCAATAGCAAAATGGCCCCAAGTCTGCAAAGTGTTATTGTAATGTAAATTGTAATTTAATCAGGATTCATCAGTTATACTGTGATTTTTGCTTATATCTTTGTTTATCAGTGCGATCATGAAATTGGCCCTAACAATTGACTGATTGTAGCACGTTTTTTGAAAAAATATTGAGAAACTAACACCACGGATCGCAAGGATTAAAAACTTATTCTTATTATCTAAAACCTACTTTTTCTTGTCACATAAATTTTTTTGAACCATAAATATTTGTTAAATTAAAATATTAATTTTTTTTTATTATTTTGTAATTGCTATAGGTATAATTAATAATAAATGAGCTTCTTTTAACTAAATATTTAACAGCGACACGCAATTAACATTTCAAAATAATATTATCAATACAAACATAATATCCCCTGTATTCACCTTTTCTGGTAATAATAGTACCTACTACCTAACCAGGTAATAATAGTATTCAGGTAAAAAAAATAGAATATGTCTCGCATAAAATTCTCATGAAATTTGTATTGAAATTTTAAGGTTTTACACGTGCTAAAATTTATCATGAAATTTCTCATGAAATTTCAACAGAATTTTAACGACAAAATAATATGAGTGTCACACGGCCTTTAGGTATTACCAACAACAACTACAAGTTTTGCATTCATCGGACTCTTAGACCCCCAATAAGATCTTAACAAAATTTATAGCGATAAACTAATAATATTATTATAAAACGATGCATATGCAAAATTATAACCATGCCCCTCCCCCAGCTCTCCAAAGCCACAGAACTAATAACTATTGCTTTTACCTATAGTTACATTTCCTGGGTGAAGCTCAAACCAAACAGCCACATCAAAAATATCTGGGAGATTAACTCTATCCATTAGATAATTTTTATTAAAATTTTCTTAAAAAAGTATACTACTTAATTAACCTTTTGGCAGTGGGGGGTATTCCATACCCCCAGACCCCCCAGACCCACCGGTCTCAATGCAACCTCATATTAATTTACTAATTTGTAAGAGTTGCAAATCAATCAGATCAATGACAAACCATACATTACGTTGATTTTTGTAACAAGGGGGGCTTGGGGGTTATTGAATACCCTTTAAGTACACACGAAATTATGAGGTTAGATTTTATAATCAAATGTAAAATAATATATTTATTATATTTAAATTCATTATAATAATAAACTAGAAAGCTCATCAAATTCATCAGTCATTCATATAATGCCAAAGAAAAAGTTTACTAATCCGACAAAAGTATACGGCGCGGCGCCGGCGTACGAAATGAACGCAATCATTTAATTTATCACTACTCCCATAACCCCTACTGAGTTGAGAACCAAACAACCATATCAATCACATTCTAAATAGTTTAGAAATCGCTAAAATAAAAAAGCTTCTGTAGTAACCTAACGCTGGGTATTAACAAGTCAAGATTGTGCTGTAAATAATAACAATTTTTAAATGTTTAAAAAATAAATTATTTATATAAATCATGAAACTAATTTGGTACAAGCTTAAAATTTTGAAATTAAAATTAGATTTGAAGCAACAATGTGATCTTAGATATTTAACATGTTAGTGCTTTAATATAAATTTTAATTTTAAAATGTTAAGTCTTACTAAAATAGTTCAATGTTTTACGTAAATAATTTAATATATTCATTTAAAAGTACTTAATATTAACAGCACAGTTTTTACTTGCATATTTAGCATTTTAAGCCTTAATATTTATAACGGCGCTTTTGATTGGTTTCTTCATTTATTACTAACAGAAAACTTTTTACCAACCTAAATCAAGTTTACAACTTGCAGAATAGACGCATTTATCTGATTGGTTTGATGATTTGACCCCCCCCCCCCCCAAATGACCTACTATACGAGATAACATTGTAGCGTTAATAAAAAGAAATTTAAATAATAATTTACGAACATCAGATTATTGCAATTAAAATAAGCATTCGTAGCTACAAAAAAAATAATAAGCAATTATGCCTACTACCGTTGCCAACTTTACAAACATATTATAATGTGCAGTTCTGCCAACAGCTTAAAGTTTGTTTTACAAAAAATTTCTATAAGAAAATACAATCTATGCCGTTGTTTGGAGATAAAAATAATTTTATTTCTTTTTGGGGAACGACTTGGGAAACAAAAGTTATTGACATATTTTCTAAGACGGGCTAAAATTTTCTAGGGTGCGTTAAGTCTCCTTAACCCTCCTATATTTTACCTTTTTCCTATTCTAAAAGTTTGCTTGCACTATGAGATTTACAATTATGCTTTTATTTAAGATTTATCTTTAGAAAATTAATTTTTAATTTACGTCTTGAAATTTTACTTAAAAGTTAAGTGAAAATAAAGAATGCGACAGTGCCTAAGAAAATCATCAGAAAAATCTCGCATTCCAATAACCTAATTTAATGTAAACTAAATTTCAATAATTATTGCTGAAAATGAACTACCATGACGCGTTGTGGGTCTTTTGGAACGTTCATGACGTGTATCCATAGGCTTAAAAAAGTTTAAAAATGATTTTGTGCATTTTAGGTCTGGATCAAATTATTTAATGCATTTTCGCCAATTTCAAAAGATATAATAATTTAATAACATTTTCCGGAAAACTTTTAGAAAATTTTAATTTGTTAATTCAAATCATTTTGAGATGTTGTTTTAAATCACAATGCAGGTTTACAAAATCGAATAAAAACAAAACAAATTTTTATACTACTGATAGCGCTTTTAAGCCCATCTCTTCCTAAAATAAATTTAACTGCTGAAAATTTTTGTTGCTTCTAACAGAAAATTTCGGTTTTTAAACTTCAACTTTCCCGTTTCACTGTTATTTTATTAATAATGTAATTTACAAACATAAGAGTTTTAATTCGCTTTTGAACTTCCTCATTTTTACTTTCAGTTGCATTATTAAGTTTAACAACGTAATTCAATTTATGACAAAAAAAGACACTTTATTATTAAAGTGATATTGAAATATGAATTAGCACGACAAAGTTAATTTATTTCTACTTTAAATAACCAAAGTAGGAGATGCACATACCGTAGCAAAAATATTCATGGGTTGATTTTATGGGTGGCTAACCACTATTTGTAGTATCGAAAGCCGGGATATAGAAGTAAAGTTTTCATTTATTTTTTTATTCACTTATCTACATTACATAGTAACACTAACTGTGAAGAAAATAAATAAATAACTCAAAAAATATTAATTCTGTTTCAAAAAACATAACAAAATTTAAAGTTTACTAAGCAAAAAGAGCTGAAGTTGCTAACTTCAAATTTTTTAATGTCACAGTATTCAACATACACAATTTTAAAACACGTACAAACAAATTTATTTGCATTTGTTCGTAGTCCTTGTTTGAATCCAATTTCTTTTATTTTTGTTAATAATTTTTATCAGCTAAGTTTATCTAAATTTCTTTAGATTAATGCATTTGTACAACTTCAGTGCTGTAATAAAGTTTTACATAATATAAAATTAAAGCAGTAGAATTTAAAAAATTTAAATGTAGTGGAAATTCCATTTCTGAAATTCATGAAAAATTTAGAATATTTTATGCGCTTTTGCAGAAATTGTAATTTTCTATGTACCTCCAGTTAGTTTTGTTATGTTAATGTTAAGTACATTCCACCAGGGTGGCATATCAATGGCATTGCAATGGAAAATGTTCTTAATTTATTCTTGGGATGATGTAAATGCTGCAAGCAGCATATTAGGTCATGCGACAAATGGTAAAATTTATCTACGTTTACTTACTCAACGAAAAGTGCATTTGACTTGGACCACACTTTGAATTTGAAAGTTGCTTGGCTTTGATAAATATTTTGCTTTTCATCGACATTCCGTTCTTATTGTGCTATTGCAAATCGTATTTTGTTGAATTTTATATCAAAATGCAAATATTGTAATAGGTTTTATCAATTTTTGAATGAAGCTTAAATATTTTAAGGAAATCTTTTTAAAATTATTTCCGACTAAAGCCAATAATTGCAATTCAAAAAGAATTTAAATATAATGAAATTGATTGTTTATTGCTCGAACAATGAAGGTTTATCAAAATATTCTGAAACCCCAAATGAATACAAAGGAATACCTACAGATTATTAAACAAATTCCAAGTTAAAATCTAAAGGTAACAAAAATGAATAAAAACCTTTAGAATTTAAAATGGAATACGAAGAAAATCCACTGTTCAATCTTTTAAGACAAGTTTTAAATGCTATTTGTCCGATTGAACCCCATTGTGGGGTACATTCAAACTGAGGTAAGGTTTCAAATGAAAGTCTATCTTCCACTATTGGAAAAGTAAATCTCAAAAACTGCGTAGTACTTATTGTTAATTGAATTTAACATGGGATTAATGTTTTCTACTTGAAATTTTAACTTTAATAAATTTTTCTCTCGCTAGGTTAAATTCAAACAGTAAAAATATTAATACATTCACAAAAAAATGTGGTTTTTATTATAATAAAAGTTTTTTTTTATGTTTAATGAGGCTACATTTCAAAAAAATTTGTTATGTTAAATTACTTTATCATCCTTCAAGCTAACTTTTCTTGTTTTACGTTTTTCCTTTGATCTAAAGTGATGCACGCTATTTGTAAAAGAATAAAATTTTAAATTAAAAATATTTACTCTTTTATTAACATTTTTAGCTCACTGTTCTTTGAGCTAAAACCATTATTAAATCCAGTACCTTATAAAATCATCGGCTTTATTGTTCCTGTAGTTTTTCCAGAGATGCACTTTGTATTTTATAGTTTTTATTGTGAAACATCGAGAAAAAAATTCTCGTTAAAATTCACAGAATTATTTTGTAGCTGAAAACTACGATGATATTATGGTTAGGAAATCTATTGCAATAAATAATATAAATCGTTCCACATCGTCGTGTAATTTTAATGTCAAGCGTAGATGCGCAATATTAAATCAATACCGCTGAAATAATTTTTAACAAATAACCTAACGACAGAATCGCATTCAAAATTTTAACGTTTCTGTAGGTATAGTTTTGACATAAACATAGATTGAAAGCAATAGTTTTAAATAAATTATTGGAATCCCATCAAAGGGAATTCAATCTCGATTTTCTTAGAGAAATAGCAATTTATTGCAAAATTTTCTTTATAGTTTTAAGGGTGAAATGTAACTTTGAGCTTGCACTTTAATTAATAATCGACTTGTAGATTACTGATGAATGCAATTGCTTATAATTATTGTAGTATGTATATGCATATTTATGAACATAATTTCAATTTGTATTTGATATGCAAATGTTATGTAACTACATCCCATGATACGTTATGTCACTTGATCAATTATAAAGTTATAAATATAATTATTATAAATTGATTTTATTATATTAGACTTTGGCTCAAGCTTTAAAAATCTAATTTTAAATTAATCAAATTATTTGATCGATTATTTTATTAAAATAGTAAATAACTCTATGATAAAAGTGGAGCAGAAGCGTTATAGCTTATCTACTAGCACCAACTTTAGCTTCCTGCGGGCTAGGTTTTATTGGATTTATTCCTGTAAACTTTTAACAATTTTTTTTAGAATTAACTACATTTCTGCGTACTTTTGATAGGGAGATAAAATGTTAAAAAAATGGCTTTTTCGTAAATACAAAGAACTGAAATTTAATTAAATAATTAACAATTTAATTAAGAGTTAATGATTAACCAGTTCGTTGGTTTACCAGTTAGAAATTTCACATCGTGAAATTGAACCTTAATTCCATCAAAGCGAATTTGGTTTACATGAAATAAAAAATTTCCCGTTTAATCTTTTCCGTGTGTTTCTCAAAGTAAGAAGTTAAATGTCAAGTCTCAATTTAGTAGCTAAAATGTTTAATATTATAACTCTTTGCGTAAGTAGCTTCTTATTACTCAAAATTCTAAAGAATTGCTACATTGAGTTCCGTAACACTGTAAAATGAAGTCGTTTTTGTACGAACAAGTAGCATTACAACGTAATTCAAGAATTTTGGTTTAATATTTCACTTAAATAGTTTTTTTAACTTCCTTTTCTATAAATTTTCTTGAAGTTTTATTTTTAGATTTCATTAGGAAAAGAAGCAGGTAGACGGAAGTTTAGAAAAAATGTAACAGAATTCATTTGATTACATAAAGTTTTCATTCTATTAGATATAATACAATCCTCGGGTTTTCCTTTATGCACGTTTCAGTTGTACTGAAAAGGTGAAACTAAAAGTTTTGTTAAGAACAATTTTCGTTAAAGTAAATTCAAACCTTGAGAGGTGACTTTTGAGCTAAATGGATAAAAAAAAACTTTTTAAATAGGAACTTATTGTTGTAATATAAATTAAAGAAAAAAAATTTGGCGTGCCAAAAGTAAAATGCCAGCCTAACACTTATTTTTATTGCTTAAATTAAAATTTATATATTTTCATCTCCTTTATGTTCCTTTTCATCAAATTCAGAATCGATCAATTTTTCCAACTTAAAATTTTCTTTCATTCTATCTTCGATGTGTTGCAGCTTCTCATACATCTCTTCCTTTCGTTTTTTTATAATTTCTTCTAGATCGCTTTCAGAATTTTTCAGCAAAGATTTTGCGGTTTCATTTAATATATTAGGCAAATAATATAAACAGGGTTTTGTTTTAGTACAAATAAAATTCAATTTAGGTTTTTGCTTTTCTTCCCAAGTGGCGTACCCTTTCATTCGTAGCAACTTGAACTCAATCATCTTAATTTTGGCTTGCTTCCGTTTCCTGTTATGAAACAATTCCTGTTTTTCCATCTTAACCTCTTTTCTTTTCCGAATTTCACATTCTTCTATTTTTTGTTCGACTTTTGCTCTTTTCAATTCCCTGGGCTTAAATTTTGTTTCTTCTTGTTGAAATTTTTGTAACGTGGTCACAAGTGCCCCAAACATTCTCATATTACGTGCTTTGGATTTTTCATCAACATGTTGCGCTTCCATCGCATTTTTCCGACTAGATGCTACTACAACTTTGCTGATAAGTTTTTGAGGTTCTCTCCAAGATAACCGATCAAAAACTGAGCGCGAATGTCTCTTGGCAGAAGGTTCATCATGATCTTCATCATCTAAATTTCTAAAACGTTTTAAATCACCATATTTACCATATCGGTAGTTTCCTTCATCCAAACGACTCCCTTTTATACCACCTGTTTTTGCAAATGGTCTACCTGTTATACGTTCAATATTTTTATCTACTCCCATCAAACTCTTTTTCGCCTCCTCTAATTCCGATTGAAGTGTATCGACAGATTTCATAATTTCTGTACTCATTTTGATGAACAAAGTTTTAGTAAAAACTTTCAATTTTGAATAACGTGATTTTATAAGTACTAAATTACTAAGCAATTTTTATTACCAAACTAAAAGTAAAAAGTTAATCCAGAAAAACAAATTTTTTGAGACGGAGTTTCTATCGGCTTTTAATATTGAAAGTTGGTACTTTGAACGATGCTTTTGGTTATTTGGTATGCAATCCAATTTCCTAGATGTCATATCAAATTTACTACTAAACAACCAAGTTAGCAGTAAATGTATAAGTAAGTTATATTATAAAGAAATAAAAAGTAAGTACCTGAAGGAGTAGACAGGAAGCTTAAGGAAACAAAATTCAATTAGAGAGGTAATTTAAAAGTCTGTCTTTAGTTGATTTTTATTAACTTCAGCGACAGTTACAAATTTTCAAAAATAAATTTAATAGGTACTTCATTAATATTAGTTGCTATTAGTTTGATTTGTTTGCAACATCGCATCAAATTTTCTCTCGCGAAATTTCCTGGTAAACTGAAGTAACAAACATTTACCATTTAATTCAATTGTAAGTTTGTAAGGTAATTAAATTAAAATAGGTCGGTATAATGAAATTTTAAATTAAATGACCGTTGTTAATTGTGAGTAATTTAAACTGACGTTGATGGAATCAGCCCAAGTTTTGTATAAATATCCGCGATTTTATAATAATTTTAAGGATAAATTTTGGGTTGGGTTAGAAGGCGAAAAGTAATAATGAGAGATATAATAAATTTGTAATTTATTTGGTATTAGTGGATATTATGTCACAATACTTAACCTAAGTCTCAACGTGACGTATAAGATAAGAGGATCCTTTGATATGGACTACGAAACTTGATTGTCTAATCGTGATTTAGGCTTTAACCATAACGTGTTTACGACTTAATACAAAATAAACCTAAGAATATCCTAGAAAATGCAATGAATAATTTTCTAAAACACAAATTTAATTGTAATTACATGGATCATTTAATCTTTTATATGTAAATAAGTCAAAATAATAATATTGGTAGTAATAAATTTACCTCAATGTAATTTTGAATATTGAAAGCAAACAAGAACGCACACATTGGTTGTTTAATATTAATAGACACTTTAGTTGTAAATCATAATACGGAGTGTTTCATTATACATAAATTAAAGCAAACATTGTGAAGGCAATCGAAAGCCTTTGAAGAGTTGGTAATTGCATTACCAATATTACAAACATTTGTATAAGGTGTTGGAAAATGGTAAGGAAATAAGAAACTTTTGTTTTATGTGATATTTTTACGTCCTAAAAAGTGAATATTACAAAAATAAGCTCTTTGTGTCAGTTTGCGAAGCTTGTATACCTATTCAAGATCAAACTGTTGAACTTTTATTAAAAAGTTTTTTGAAGCAATGATAAGAACAAAAATGTGCAAAATTAGACGAGCTTTTTATATCGCCGTTGAAAGTGTTTTAAAAGAAGTTGACATAACACGGATAATAAAGAAAGCTTTTTATAAAATTCTGCTATTTATTACACAATTTAATTATTTGAGTGGAAAACCTTCATTTTCCGTTTTCGGAATTATAAATGCAGTTCTTTTCAATTACGCTTCAATAGATTTTCTCGTTTCCTGCAGGTTATCATCATCTAGGAAATTTGCAGGTGCGCTTAATTTTCTGTTAAATTTCTAATTTTTCTATCAATTTTAATTATAAATTTATTATGGAAATGCATTCAAGAAAATTGAATGATAATAGGAAGAGAAAGAATAAATTAAAATTATAAAATAATTTGCGTGTCTTTGTCATATTAGCTCCTAACTACTTAACTGGTAGTTAAATAGTTACAGTGTAAGGTTCACCATTTCAGACGAAAACTGTTGCAATTTTTCTTTTTAGAGGATCTCCTAGAAATTTGACCTGCAGATAAAATGAAGTTTCATTAAAATTCTTTTCGTAAATGGTTATAATTTGTACGGAATTTGTTAATTAAGCTTCTCAAAGATGAACTACCGAACACCATGATGTTATGAGTAATATTATCCAACAATATAGCTTAATTAAGTGGTTAACTTAGTATCAGAATGCACTCGATATGTTTGCAAATTTAGTTTGTAAACTCAGAGGTTTACCTATGAGTCTAAATTAGTTACTGGTGTAGTATTATCAGTCAAACTGACACGTACCTGATCGAGTTTGTGTATATTACTGTTTATTATTATCGAAGTGTACTATTAATTGAAAATTTTAACATTGATTTATTATGTATTTCCCACTGCTCTAAAAATTTGATTCAAAGTTCTATAGTTGTGATACGTGATTTCTCTTATGAAATTATAAATCGTTTTCGAAAAGGTATGTGTGTTCAGTTTATAATGAATTAGCGGAGATGGAACTTACTAAAATGAATATTTTATCAAAAGTTCCAATTAAATACATAAATGAATTCAACGATGATATTGAAATCTGTTTGACTTGTCAAAATATAAGCTTATTGACAGAAAAGTTTGAAAAAGCTAATTATTGCATCAAATTTTTCAATAATAAATTTTTAATGGATCACTGACAAATTTCCTAATGAAACATTAAAATTTTTGTTTTTCAGTTTGAAAAAATTATTTTTTACATAACTTCCATGATTTTATTAAATTACGAAAAGTATTGAGAGTGAAAAGTACATTCCTATAAAAGCACTAATCTTCCTGAAGCGTAAAATCAAGAAACTTCAAGATCGTTAAGCTAAGGTAGAGAGGTTCACAAAAAATTAGTATCAACTGAATTTGAGTAAATAAGAAATATTTTTAAATAAATTTACGTAGTTTCGCGGCAAATCTTGATTAAAAGAAATTTACATTTTCAACACAGAATTATTCTAGCGAAATTCAAAGCGAATTCTAACCAAATAGTGAACTAATGCTTGAGAAAATATACGAAAACTATAAAAATCACGTGCTGTTTCAACATCGATTGCTTGATTTTCTAAACCGTTTCCTAGCTATCGAACGAACGTTGCGAATTGTTTTGATATAATCAACTACGAAGCGATCTAAACTTACAAAACTACGAAATTTAAACACCCTACTATCGCCATTACCATCAACAATTAGCTACCAAACAGGAAACTAAAATATAAAATCTAAAACCACTAAATGAAGTTTCCAAAACTGAAAACCAGACATCTACTTAAGTTATTTCTTTAAATTGATATTAATTAATTTAAACCGGTTTAAATAGAAAATTCATTATTATCATTTAACATAATAACCTACATAATACGAAGGTTAAATTTCAAACGCTTTTAGGTGTGGTATAGTAGGGTTTATTTAGTTTGTAATGCACACTAATTACAACGTAAGATCTTAAACAGGGGTGATTACATAATATACAAAACTAAGTCTTATTATCTAGGTTATATTTACTTCAATAAATGCTAAATTACTAAAACATTACAAACCGAAGTCTACCGCTTCACGCAAATTTCCTACTACATTAATAAAATTTTCTTTTTACTTTCAGTTAAATAATTATTAACACTGCGAATGTAAATGAATCGTAGCCGTTGAAAATCAGGCCTCGAAAGTTTTTAATACGTAGCATAACGCACCAATTGATATTTCAATTTTGACAACAATTTCAAGCACGTAGTCTATTTAGATTTTGTCGGTTTAAGCAATGTAGGTAAATTTATTCGCATACAGTTATGAATAAATAATCTTAGTACAACCTTACTTGCAAGAGCATGAAATGAAGCTATGCTATACCGCAGGAAAATACAAATAGCACTTCTGAAATATCTGAAAAATAATGATCAAAAATATGTATGATTATTTTTTCTACAAAAAAGATAATATTATTATTAGTAGTACTTCTCAGTGTACTTTCCTGAGGTGCATTTATACTTTTTTTTTCTTTTTCTTGGTTGATATAACCCTTTTTTTGTTTTTGTCAGCTTGGTGGTTCAGAAGGCGCTTGTATTGTATTGACAAGGTGGACCATGAAAAGTACCAATAAAACTTCCATAAAAACTACCAAGTATAGTACTCCATTGTGACTGATTTTCCATTAAATAAGCTACTAATTCCCACTACTCGCACCCCACTCAGAGCACCCCGTTCGATACCAACGATGTTTTAAAATTGGTATTTCTTTATGGCCCACCCTGTAAAATAAAATAAAATGGCAATCTGTATACCAATCTATACACATAGTTTAATTTTTCATTAAAAAATAAAATTTTAGAGGTTTTAGAATTTTAGAGAAAGAGAAATTTAGAGACGGTCGGAGAGTAATGGTCAAGCGAGTTGACTACGAACGCTCAATACCCGGTTCGAATCCGGGTGAAGTAACAACTTTATTCCGGCCGGCTCACTGGTCCTCCAGGTTGGGGGTTCTATGTCGGGCTGGCTCCTTGTCGTAGGTAAAAAATGTAAAATCCTCACAAAGCCAAGCGCGTTTGAGAACCGGGAAGCTGCGTATTGCAGTATAAACCGGATATATATAATATAAGAATAAAATTTATTGTTTTTGGGGTCATCCATTCGCAGTGATTAGTGTTCAGGTAAATTTTATATATTTACAAATACTAAAGAAATATAACATTTATACTAGCAGTAATTAAACAAACCTTGAAACATTTCAATATGATATTTATCTTTTGATCCTATCTTTGTCCTTCCCACTCACTTTGCCTGAATATAATTTATTCTATAGTAGGTACCTACGCATCACATTGATTGCCATGTGGAACTAAATTGACTACATTTTTGTAGCTAAATTTTAAAATCCTGTAAAACCTTCTTAAAAATATTATAAATATAAATATAAATATATATAAAAATATTATATTATAAAGGGCACTCGTTATTTCAGTTTTTTATAATAAATTACAAGAAAAAAGTATTATTAAATACCTGGTAACTATGACAACTAAACGTTTATCTAATTTTTATCACGATAATTTATTTATCTTCATTAAAAATGTAAAAAATTAAATAATACAAGAATTTACTTTCATTAAAAATTTATTAAACAATTAAATGCAGTACCTACTTAAATAGCGAACATTTAATACTTTTGCTTAAAATTTTCTTTTTCACTAGCAACTTTAGTAGACTTCAAATGATAAAAAATATAAATGAAATATTTAACTAATGTAAAATAATTTTCTAAATAAGAAATTGCACATTTCAAGCATTCTTAATATTTTTTATTTGGTCTGAACTTCGTATTCAACAGAAATAAATAACACAAAGTAAAAGAATTTCAATTTCTTTTCTATCACTGGGATATTTTAGCTCGGTTTTCAATATGAATAGGAAATGATACACGTTAAAATAAATGGGCTTGTATTTGTTAGAAAATTTTCGTTTCATGTTTCAAATTTTAGATTTGCGTTTCATGCGCACGATTAGATTTTGATATCATAGTAATGCAGAGTTTTTTGTCCATAACTCCACAACATACTTTTAGAATTTCCTTTACTGCTGCTTAGCTTTTTTAGCAATTTTTGTAAAAATTAGAGATATAGTTCTATTGGGCACGAATTACATCATATTATATATGTGAAAATTAACTAAATTCACTACGATTCAAAAACTTTACGTTTTTCCGAAGAATTTCTTAGATCGATTTTAAAAGTTTTGTAATCAGACTTTATTCCATTTTAACAAAAACAATTTTATAAATCCAGCTTAATGGTCAGACATGTGTAAAAGATTGTTAGTCGTTTAATGTGGACCTTTTCATTATCATTAAAGCAATTATAGTTGCCATTAAAAAAGTAAGTTTTAGTTATATCGACAAAATGGTGAAACGGAAAACTTTTTATTACTTTTATCGTTTTATCGTATATTCCGCACAGAAGTATTTTATTTATTTATAAATTTTCTCCTGCTATTTTCAAAGTAGTAATAATTACTGTGCTATTTTTAACCAATTAATTCTTTAAATTTAATTTTGTAGTCGTTTTAGTTGGAATTATTATCAGAAATAATAAATAAAAAGTCTCCAAAAATGATACATTTACCGGTTAAGTATTTTTCGTAAATAATTTAGTATCTATTGGTTTTACGACCAAAATAGTTCTAGTCCAGAAATTCTGTATTTGCTTTCTATTTTTAAATCTATAGCATGTCACTGTTAACTGGAGAGCCGAATTAAGAAATTCCTGAACGTTAGCAATTCAAACCCAGAATTTCCACATTTTTGTATAAACCAGCAATCCGACGAAGCCACTAACTCTGGTTAAAAGTGAGGATTAAAAGTGGGCGGAAAATTATAAAATTCTTACTGGTAAATTTTTCTTTTTTATTATTGTTTAAAAGGAAATTCTAAATAGGTATCGGAAAATTTTAAAATTTAGCTGTTATTTGTCACTTGAAATTTAACATTTTTAAATTGTTGCAAAATGTTGTTTTACTAAAATTGTGCTATTTACCTCCTAAACCCTAGCAAATTAATTGTTTTTCAAATAATAAAAGAAGAAAATTTTTGGTTATTTTCAAATTTTATAGGAAAAATAAATAAAAAAAAATAAATAAATTTTCTGATTTATTTGTTAGTTAATTAAAAAACCTTATGGAAAAGCTTTCTTGATAATAATAAATATATAATTATTTCTTATGGGTTTACGCTGTTTTGAAAATCTGTAAATTTAAAAATAATCAAAATATAAATTATTATAAATTTTTATAAAAACGATGATCATGTAAATATTCCGAAGTTAATAGAATTTTGACCGATTGTTTGGGGGTACTCAGGATATCTATCCTAAAATTTTGACCTTGAACACCTTGTACTAACTTAGGGGAGGGGGCAAAAACATTAAAATTTTTGGACTTTTTTTTAGTTTTTTGCTTATGTCTCATAATCTAAGCATATTTTGAGTACCATAGTTTACTGCAGTTGTGTGAATTTACTAAAATTTGATTAGTAAAGCAAATTTTTAAACCCAATATTAACCGAAATACAACCGATCAAAGTTATACAAAGTTTTATAAAAAGTAAAAAAGTGACCGAAAAGCGAAGTTTTTGCCTCTATAATTATTTATTCTCATTATTTCCATGTTAATTATGTTAATCACTGATTAAAATCAAAATCTTGAAACATCTATGACTACCTTCTTCCCACCCTTCCGCTTTTTATTCCCCAAAAGTAAAGATGCCTCATTTTAATGTAAGAAATGCTAATTAATATGAGGCATTTTCATGTTTGGTGGAGAGGGAGGAGTGGGGAAAGGGTGGTCATAAATGTTTCAAAATGTTCATTTTGATGAATGATGAATATAATAAACATGAATATTATGGTAATAAATAGTTATGAGGGCAAAACCTTCGTTTTTTATCTATGTTTTTTACATTTTGAGAAACTTTGTTTAACTTTGATTGGCTGGATCTCGGTTAATATTGGGTTTAAAAAAATTTTTCACTTACTAAATTTTAGAAAATTTGCTGCTCTATAACTTTGTGAAAAACTATAGTACCTAAAATATACTCAATTTACGAGATATAAGCAAAATTCTGAAAAATAATCCAAAAATTTTGAGGTGTCTGCCCCCTCCCTAAGTTAGCACGGAGTCTCTGAGGTGAAAAAGTTAGAATAGACTCATTAGAGTACCCCCAAACAACTTGTCAAAATTCCATTCGCTTTGAAATAATTTCTAGTTGAAAAGAGGATTAGGTACAACCCTTAAAAAAACAAAAAAGCATTAGCGGAAAGTTTCAAATGGTAAACTTTTTAGTATAAGGAATTTAAAAAATTTGAGTTTTGCTGAGGCCTGCAAAACAAAAGCTATGTTTACAATGACACTTCCACCCCATAAACAAGCAACCATAAACATCCTGATTCTTAACCATGGTCTAGCATATTCAGTTTCCTTCGGTACCATCTCTCATTATCCTCGATCATTCTATCACAGATTACATTATCATTTCGGTGTAGTGCATATATTTAATAGCAGCTCAAAATTTGACCCATTTATATTAAAAATGTAAAGTATGCGTACAATGCAAATTTGGTATTTACACTGCGTTTTTCTCAAGTTCAGAAGCTTTACCGATTTTCTTCTTCTTTGATGTGAAAACGTATTTACAATTTTTAATTAATAAACCAAGTAAATAACTTTATAAAAATAATTATAATCTGGCATGCGAGTCTAATGAAGCAAAAAAAATTTTAATTTAGATATAAAAATAATTACAATTTGGAAGTAAGTTAAAATTTTAATTGCTTCAATTAAAAGTTACTTTTTAAGCCTTAACGAAAATAATTATTTTTTACGTTCTACCTGATACTCATTTAACGTGGTTGTACTTAAAAATTTCGTTTTAGATAAAAAAAAGGCAGGCAAATTAAGCCCATGGGTAAAATTTCCGACTTTATAGATATTAATAAAAACCGTTCATCTCTCAGTCGAGGTTGAGGTTGTTCCTTGCTCATATCTCATTGATGTAATAAACTATTAAGATGTCGTCCTGCTAATTGCTGTCTCAATTATATAAATGGAATGTTTTGCTAAAATTTATGTTTTAATTATATCCTTCGTTCAATTTTACACGTTTTAGGCAAGAATGCAAACTTAATATTTTAATTATTATAATCATATTTGTTTAACGAATTAAGCAAATCTGGAGGGTGTAAAATAAAACAATCTAATCTAAAAGGTAATTCTAACAAAGTGCTAAATCGTAAAGCTCGTGATCGTACGATCGTAATAACCTAAACCTGCTACTAAAAGTAGTGTGGACGCAAAATGCCTATTTTTTATTGTACATAACCTCAGTGTTTCTCGATTCGACCTCCTTGATCTCGTTATCCGATCTTTTTGTGGCCTACATTGGTTGTATACGTCTTTTATGAGTATAATTTTAGATCGTAAATATTAATGTATCCATAATATTTTGAAAAAAAGAAAAGTACAACTTAGAAAAGCGACTTTACAATTGAAATCTCGATAAATAGCTAATGTAAATAATTTTATTGCCATAATAACAGAAATTGAGCTTGAAAAGCAGAAAATTATGCTAATACAACCTTCCTATTTTTCAAAAAGGTTCCCATAACACGGCAAAATTGTAATTCACTCAGAATAGAAATAGTCGAATAAGAAGACAGAAAAACTGACAACATCTCAAAAAAAACCTTTAAACAATTTTATATCAATTAAATTAGTATTGAAAAAAATTTTAAAGCTCGGAGTAGTAAAATATTGTGGGTCTCGTAAGTTGGTAAAACTGGGAGAAAATTCGCTAGGGTAATATCTCCGTTGTTATGAAGATCAAAAAAACTTTTTAGATGCAATAAAAGGATTGGGGGACGTTTTATGTACTTTATATGTTTCGTAGTATTTCTACTTAAAAATGTCATTTCCATCATTATTTATCTCTTCAGCTTTCTTTCGTTTTAATGCGTTTCTGTGATTCTTTTTGTAATTTTCAATGGGCAGTCAATAAAACTTCGATTGAAATAAATCTGCCTGGCCCCACAACAAACTGGCTATTTTTGCTAACCATTTAGTTATGCTTTCATATAATGAAAATAACGTAAGCTTATTTTGTTTTTATGAGCATTTTTATCGTGCATGCCAACAAAATCGGTGGTGTTGAACTAAAATAACTGAAAATAGACTTTAACCCAACTTACAGTTTTATGGGTACTTTAATTAATAGCACATAAGCACCTTAATTTGTTTTTTATAGTTTTTATATTCATCATAAACTTCATGTTATGTTTTAAAGTATACAATAATAAACTTTTTAATGGACGAAAATGCTTAATAATTACGATTTTTCATTATGTATATAAAAAGTTGAGCATTTAACCCATTAACCCTCAAAACGGGCAACAGTTTTTAAATTGGAATGAAAAAAAATCTTGTTTATTTTTTAAAAAATTTTTTACTTAATAATTAGATTACTTTCAGAAACAAAATATAAAAAGAAATTGTTGCTACTGTGTTTGAATTGGTGTTGTTAGCGTTTGAAAGCGCTTCAATCGTTTTGCTTGAAGGATAAGAACAAAATAAAATGTGACAGATAATTTTTATTAAAGGAGTTCGTATGCTACCCGATCATTTCACTTTTTATTGTATGAGAAGAAAATAATGATAAAAGTTCTTGAAATTTCTACACTCAAAAATTACAATTTTTTGGTCGGTGCTTTATTATACCGCTGTTATGACGAGAAAGTGAAAATTCCTAATTCTTTTATTATAAAAATTATTCCTTTCCAATTTAATTTCAATCTTTATTTAAATTTTAATTTCACGATTTAAGACGATTGTGATGATTTTTGAGGCGAAAAGCCTCACATTATTCTGATGAAGAAATGAAATAATCTTCCGAAAGCTCAATAAATAATTTAATTGAATTTAATTTAATAATTAAAGTTTTAAAGATTATTTTATTTAAATAACCAATGGCAGTGCTTATGTTGTTTTATGTTAAAATTTAAAATAATTTAATAATTTTTTTCTAAATCTATAGGTACTACTTTTGTTTCAACAAGAATAGAATTTTCTTTTGTTATTTAAAAAAAAACGTTGGCATTCAATTAATGAAAAACAATTTTTCTTCAAAGAAATGAGAACCTAGGGTTCTAAAATAAAGTTTCGTTATATTAAAAATTTGCTTCACTAAAAATAATTGGAGGCATTGTTTTTCGTAGTTTCAAAATAGCGAATGGCTAAAAAATGTTCTCTCTACATTATAAATATTAATCACTTTTCTTTTCAGATGCTTCCATTGTTAATTAAAATATTTAATTTTGTTTTCCTGTAGGTTTTTTATGAAATAAAATATAATCCGGAAATATCCAATTGTACCCATGCAACTTGATATTTTTTCATTATTAATTTATTCAATGTAATGCTTATTGTATTAATTCAGTGAACCGATAATTTCATTAGTTTTGATTGTTAATTTAGTGTAAACTCATGCATAGCTGCTTTCCAAGCTTGCCAATGTAATATCGTATGTTATATTTTTCTCAAAAATTTTAGATTACTTTTTTAAGATTTTGTGATACAAGGTAAAATAAAATGTGGTCTTAGTTTTGCAACACTAATGAACTGGAAAAAAATTAAAAAATAAAATAAAATTATGTTTGTGTGTGGAAGATTTAGTTTTCTTGTTGATCAAATAAAAGTTAAGTGGAAACTTTTAGACTACCTAGGTAAACTTATTCTCCAGGTCAGAGACTCATTACTATACAAAAGAAGAATTTTCTAGAAAATCTCTAAGCGAAGTTTTACCTAAGCTTCAGCTGAGTGGAGCAAATAAAAATTTGTAAAAGTGTTGATTATAGAAAATAAAAATTGTTATGTGTAAAAACTAAATTGCAGTACATCACGGCTTCCACTTTAATACGACGAAATGTTTGTTTACCTAAGCAAAACAAATCTTATTTTGTAAATAGTTTCAATTAATTAAGTTAATACTTCTTGAATTCATAACTAACAGCGTTAAAATTTGAAAACACAATCTGGTAAATAAATTAGCAAAGTTAAATACGAAATAATATAACCGCAGCAAATAACTTCACGAATAACGTGGAGGACAAATCTTATAAGAATTCTTCAAAATAAATAAAAATTAAATACAAAATTAATTAACTCGTAAATGCCTTGCACGAAAACACGAACAACATTCAAGGAAGAAGAATTCAATTAAGAAGTGGAGAGATACAGAATCGTTAAATTACTAAACCGAAACAGGCAGAATTTACACAACTTACCCAGTCCCTGGGTTTACAACTATAAGTAAGTCCAGGTCCAAAAATGTTCTGATCTAATTTTTAAAAACGAAGGTGAAACAAGTCTGAATTTTTAACATGGAATGGAAAAATAAAGGTAGTGGGTTGATGGCAAATTTAAAAAGCTTTCATAAAATGAATTGTATTAAATTTAGTTACAAAATATTTATACTCTTCTGTTGATTGAGCAAATCTTCTTCATATTATAGTTTTCAAAAAGCAAATAGTAATTCAGTAGAACAGCTAAAAATGACAAAGAAAATTATACGAAATTTACCAAAGTTGCAGAAAGCTTCCTTGGCTTTGATATTACAATATTTGTTTGTAACTTTTATTAAATAAAAATTTCCTCTGTAGGTAATAAAAATTATTTTCTCATGAATATCATTAAATTGTCTTCTAGATGATCTTAAAGGAGATGCAATTAACAACCAGGAAATAAACCCGTAAACTGTGATTGTAAAGAAATTATTAAAATCAGAATTTAAGTGAATTTGGCGGATTAAAATCTTCCGTACTTACCCCCTCCGATTGTCTCAAACTTTTATTTTGAATGGGATAGCAAATGAAAAGGCAATACCCTAATTAGGAGAATATTAGATAAATCTAAGTGATTAATTATCGTATCGTATCAATCAATCAGAGTTCAAGTAAGTCAAGTATCTAGCAATCAATCAGAATCGAGTGCCAGCGAAGTGCCCGCGCATTTACATTGAATTTGACTTATACATAGTGCATCACAAAATTAGCATACAAATAATTTTTAGTTTTCAATTCAAAATCATTTTGTGAGTAGTTCAAGCAAAATGATAATCAACAATCTAGAAAAAAAATTTTTAGCCTATTTCCGCCCAAATATTGGGCTTAGTTGCTTCACTAAGTGTAATAAATTATTTCACAAAAAATTGTGGAAATAAAATTGGAAAATAAAAATGAAAAATTCCTACCTTCTTTGGTTATAAAAGTCCTCATCCTGGAACAGTTGCTCAAAACTTATTCCATTTTCTTCTAGGATAGCACTGTATCATTTTCACGAAAACTACCACTACAACTTTAAATTTGCTACCCAACCAATTTTTCACATTTATACACAAAGTAAGATTTAAATAGAAAACTCGACGATATTTTCACAAAACACATAACCAAGTTTATCCATCGGAAAATTGTAAATTTCCAGTTTTCCGTAATTACCTCTAATTGCAATAAGAAAATCACTCGCGGTTTTTAAATGAAAATCGCTAAATAGATTTAATTAATAATTTTCAACGAGCGAATTTTAACAACACTAAATCACGCCACTTTGAACAAATTGCCACGTGTTCCACGTTGAAACTTTTGGTTCTTTGTTTTTATCTGTGACGCATAATCAATGCCCTATTAGTCATTACAATTCAATAACTTTATTGTAGTACAAATAATGTTAAATAATTTTATAACATATAATTTAAAATTATACCTACGTTAAGGGATAAAAATCTTTCTGAAACCTAGAGCTGAATGATCCCCGAATTTTAGGATTATAAAAAATCCGGAAGATCACAAGATTTCAGTCGTACATTGTAGTTATGTGGGTTATATATTTTGATTTTTATAGGATTCTTGTGCTAAGATGGTAACATTTTTGTGCTGTTGTTAGTTCTACAGGTTCTAAATTTTTGCGAAACAAAGTTTCATTGTTATCGCTAATGGCCCTGGAGTATTTTTCAAATGGTGTGTGTACACACGTAGCACAAGCAGTGTATTATCAACGACACTATTCAAAATTTTCGTGAATAATGCATTGGTTAAACTATGCGTTTTGTCACTAGGCTCACTGGCCTTGTTAATATTGGTCGTTATTGTAACATGAAATGAGTTTTGCATAGTAAGTGATTCAGTATGAAAATTTACAAAAATTAATTTTTGTGTTACCATGATCAATAAGCAATCCAAACTTTTATTTTTATCTGTTCATCATGCAATGTTTTCTGGCGCTTTTTTAGGTGATTTATTTTCAATTTAAAATATAAAACAAACTCAACAAAAAAGCAAACTATTTTCAAGAAATTTTCTAACATTAAGGTTATAACACTTTTTTAATATAACATTAAAATAATAGGTAGCAAAGTTCTTACAAAACTTTATCCATTTCCAATACTCGGAACTTTGCAAAAACAGAGTTCAGCGAAGCGTGGGAAAATACGGTCTTCTCAAAAAAAAGTACTGCTCACACAAAGCTATAACTATTGCTCAAGCAGGAGAGCAAAAACTACTTCTAAGACTAAGTTGAAAGAAGATGCAATAAAGCAGCCATAATAAAAACAGAAATGGCAAAGAGGTTGACTTTTTTTAGTTAATGTTGCTTCTATGATTGGTTTGTAAATGTGTAACAGAGAGACTAGTAAATCAAGCTAAAATTATTATCAAATTGTTCGTTCCACAAGAGTACATTCATTTATAATTGGCAGCTACATTGTATAAGTAAAACTTAAAAGTTTACATTTTGTTACTAGGCTTTGTGTTGCGTGTTTGCATAGTTTTAAAAGGATGGATGGTTTAATTATTCAGGATTCCAAATGGACATCCAACAACAGACAGACGTGTGAAGCCACCCTTCTTGTCATTAGCAGCCTTGCAATCATTACCGATGAAAAAGGGCTTTTGTCGACTGTTCATCTTCAGTGTGTTTTTCCTCTGCGGGTATTCTTTATATGTTTCTATACGTATAAGCGACATTTTGTAAAAAATTATCAGAAACGTGAAGCATTAGTGGTACGTAAAAAGCGTTTTCGGGGGGATAATAAAAGTTAAATTTTTCTCACTTTTTGCCAAAAAAACCTTAATAAAATATTAACTTTTAGATAAATTTACAATGCTCTAATAATCAAAATTTTGAATTTATTAAATCTATTTTTGCTTTCTTTGAATACCACCACATAAATTTTTCTTGTAAATAAAGCACACGAGCAGAATGAAAATATAAAAAAATGGTTTGAATTCTTTATGCACTCTCGATAAAATCTAAAATTTAAAAAACGTGCTGCAAAATGACAGCAAGTAATAATTTTTTCACTTTTTATTTATAGGAAACGCTGCTTTTTGATTTTACATGCTAAGTAAATACTTTTACGCTACCCAAATTTAATATCATTTTGTTTGTTTCAGGTATGTCGTATATTTCAGTCGATTGATATTTATAAAGTTCAAAATTGGTAAGTTAAAATTTAAATTGATAATAAAATAATCAAAATTTTGTACGAAATTTCCAAGGAACTTTATTGGATTAAATTTAATATTGCACATAAGCACAACCATAGACACAACGAACTTGATGAATATGTATTTCAATATGCACTTTACTAATATTGTTTCTCAACAACTTTTAACTCAATTGTGCATTAATTGTAAAGTAACTAAAATCTGCATACTGAAATTATTATTTGCCAGAATTTGAAACTTCAGAACGACATTGTTTTAAAGACCAGGTCATTTGCAATCCTAACTAAAATGTTAAATAAAATAAAAGAAATCGAATAAAACAAAAAGCACAATTTTTATGTGACAAAAACAGGCGTTTTACTTTGTCTGACGCTACGGACGGTAGAAAAAAACATTGCCTGCCTTCCACCGTTTGAAGAAAAATGAATAAACTACTTCAAGTATAGTATATAAGATTTTTTACTTTTTGTATCGTTATTCACCACAGTAATAAAGGCGTCGTTGTTACAAAAACGTAATACGTTGTGCTACAACAACGGATATCTTATGCAGAATATAGTTTATTATTTTCTATAAGCTACTATATAAAATTGGCTCTTAAAAATGCAGAATTTTTGTACGCTTAAAATCAGATAATAAATTATAAATCACAAATTTACGGATAAACCATTTTACATCAAATAACAATTAGGTTTGAAACTACGTATACGCCAAGATCAATTGGTTATCCGTTCGTGAGACGACCAAAATGTAAATATTATATCCGCCCACATCAGGTAACGATGACAATCCATTGTACCGTGATTAACTTAAACTTCAAATAGTACTTACACATTTGGAATCGATTACCTGATAACATTTCGACATGCAATTCGATATGCCAGCAAATACAGAACAATATTGAATAATAATAATATGAATTGTTTAACGTGTAATTCTAACTACGACACGAATAATTTGAAAGCAACCTGGAATCGAGCCCATAAGTCCATAAAAATTTAAAATTGAGAATTAATAAAGTCTTAACCGCAAGAGCTCGAGTATAACTCAAACTTAATTGCGTTTTCGAGTTATAACTTAATTATCGTTAAATCTTGAACTAGAGTATTGGAACTTTAACAGCATAAAAGTTCAATTGTTCGTAGACATTGAGGACATTCATAGTGTTCCGTGCACTTAAGCGTAAACTGCAAGCAATTTAAAAACTTGGTCAACTCCTAACTTCTTAAGTTACGTTAAAACTTGTAACAATTTTCACTTCTATGCAAACAACTGTAACACCATAGACTAAATTATGCGCACTTAACTCTAATAGTGTAATGCTTTACACAACAAAGTTTGCACCTTTTCATCTTTTATTGAACAATTTTTCACATGCCGGTCATTACTCTGACGTCACAGGCTTTGTGGTCAGCTATTTTACATGTTGACACGAAATACACCTTATATTGTTCAGCTATCTACTATCAACACTTCACAGTTTACAAGGGTGATTTATTACAACAAAAGAACAACTGTATGAATTAATTATTTAATGATTGGCAGCAAAGGATCTGATCACATCACGTGACATTTAGAAGAGCATTCATGTTAAAAATGAATATTTTAGCAGATAGAATTTTGTAATGTAATAAAGTTAATTATATTTTATTACATGCCAAATGACTGAACGTTTTTCGTTCCCTCGTCCATAAAAATTGAATTATTTTTAGAACATCCAAAAAGCTAAAATTATTGTTGGTTTGATATTTCAAATCCCGAAAAAAGTCGAATCCTAAGGTAAAAATTTAAACAATGTTAACACAAGTGTTCGTACATGCACCTCTAATACCATACATGCATGTGGTTTACAGAGAAAAAATTGTACTTAAAAGTACAACAATTTGTGTAAAAATTGTAAAATAACCCAAATTGTGTTAAAAACAAGTACAATTGTACTACTAAATTTTTACACAATTTGTACTTGTAGACAATCTAGACACAAATTGTTTTACTTTTAAGTACATTTTTTTCTGTGTTCTGTGTGACACTATTGTCACTAAGGTGAATATTTCTACCTCATCCTGTACTTGCTTAAATTTTGATTTAGGTTTCATTGTTATTTAATTTACATCTTTATAAAATAGAAATATTTTATTGCTTCCTGCAGTGACCTAGAGGTTCAAATTTCAAGTAGTTAGTTAAGAATCGCAAAAATGGTTTACTTACTAAAATCTAAAAGAAGTAATTAAGAAGTTTGAAGTTCTGGTTCTAAAATTAAAAACGGTCCCCTTCTTGGTGAGCATAAATTTGACCCTTTAAATAAGAAAACGTTTTAGTACCTAGCTAATATCGGGGACGCAGCTGCTCTCAAATGGTAGAGGCACCTACAGTTTCTTATTAAAGAGATTTATGTAAAAGAGGAAGATATGGATGTAATTTAAAAGAGGTCTTGGGTTTGGAATCTAAAAAATACCCTAAGAATCAATACCCTTTATGGGTATGGAAAAAGAGACTCTGACTCAAATTTAATTTTTAAAAGTTCTTGTGGCTCACTTAGCCCCAGACTCCTGATTTCTGAATTCCACTTCTAAAATGGACCATAAATTTTGTAGAGTGAGCTATCAAATGTATATTGAAGTGATATCGGCGAGATACCTCCAAAAATTGCACCGGTAGCTCGTAACTATATGTGAACATTCGAAAATATTCTCGAGGGTACGTGGATTTTAAGACAAAAATTGAAATCCAGTCGAAAACCAAAAACAATTACGTTGAATGCGTCAAAAAGTTGAATAATATAGTCGAAATTAATAAAATAATTATGAGAAAATTCTAATTTATTCTAAATTAATAATAAAAAACTCTTTTGAACTCACAATTTTGAGCTATTGAAAGTATGGTGTATTTGGTGTTAGTAAATACGAATGCGCTATTACAATTGAAAATCAAACAATCGAGAATAGCAAAATAACGCATTCGCACCCACTGCGGTGTATTCGTGTTCTCAAAAACAAATTTACAATAAATACAAAATCTGAAATCAAAAAAAATCCAATTTAAAGGTTAATCAAATTTAAGTTTATCAGCGCCACAAATTTTTAATATCACAAACGAGTATTTTCAAAAATGTTAAAGAATTTGTATTTGAGCTCATTTACCTTGTAACTCGTTGGTGAAGAAACTCCTCATTCGATACGCAGGAACGTCGAACCATTGACCAAAACGCGCAATCAATTCTTCCTCCAATGTACTCTTGGAAACAAAATTACTCATAATCCAAAAATAACAAATCAAAAAAAATGGCAAACCAAAAATAAATCGCCGCTCAAACTCGGAACAAACTTTTCCAAATTCCATATCGTCGACCAATGACTTTTGGTCAAAACGCCAATCCAAGCTTCATAAAATTCTGATCCTCACAAGACCAAGACAATCTCACTAATTAATCGCTCAACTCAAACGCCTTTTTAGGCGGCCCAAAAATCGACTCAAAGAAACGACTAAATGTCGACTCTCTCACACGACCTTTGGTCGGGCTGCTTCACGACCCTCGGTCGACTGATTTTCTAGAAAATTTTCTCTTCCTCCTTTTTGATTTTTGATAACCCTCGAACTTGCGTTGTACGAATCACTTTATCGCGCGCTCACTTTTAAATTTTAAAATAATTCACAATCAAAGCAAATTCAAACTTCAAAATTAAAACAAAATAAAGTTTGTGTTCTTTGTGTTAAGAGTTACAAATCTTTCCTTTGAGTCTCTTTGATAAATCAAAATAACAAAATGAAATAGAAACAAAATTATCAATTTCGACTTAATTTCGTTAAATTGAAAATGGGGAAAGTAAATTTTAAAGTCGTTTCATGACAATATAAAGAAGAATTGAATATAAATTCGAAATACAGAGCACCCTCAAACATTTTTGAGACGGTTTTAAAGAATAATACTTGTACTATAGGTATCAAACCAAACTTAGCCAGTGGTGGCAGTGATGAAACGATGTGCAGAATTAAAATTTGCACCGTTTCTTTAACAACAGCACTCGAACATTTTCTCTCCACACGAACTACACAATTGTTGTTAGCCATCACTGCCATAACTGGCTGAATTTAGTCTACTTAATTTTACCATATTTTTTAAATGTTTTGTTTTCTATTACCTACAATGGGTTAATCATCTAATCTTCTTTAACCACATCTAATCCAATTTAAAAAATAGATGAATATTTTCAAAATTTTTATAAAGAAAAATATCAGTAAAGCATAGAGTGACTATATTGATTATGAAAATGACAAAAATATCTTCTAAAAATATTGATATAACTAAAACTCATTAGTCCATGGAGTTTAAGGAAAAGGGAAATCTACGTGGTTCTGATCCTGACAATGTTTTTATTATTAGTTTTAGTCGAGGTTTTAGTAAAATTTAAGACTTTTAAATTTTAGTTTGTTTAGGTTCAATGCACAATTTCTACTAGAAATGTTACATAATCGAATACAAAGTTCTAAAATCGGTATACCCAAGTAACAATAACTCTTTAGATTACTAAACTATTCTTAACATAATATTTGGAAAAATAAGGGTGAAATATTACCATAGGCAATACCCTAAATACGTCGTTATTTCTTCCTATATAATATAACATTGAGCGGTGAGCTAAGTGGGCTAGCAGCTCTGGATTCGATCCCCAACCCGGCTACACAATTTATCCAACTTCATTATGAGATTATGATCCTCTCCTTTTGGAAAGCAATGGCAAACCACCGAGAGTACTCTGCCAAGAGAACCATTAAAGGTCACGATGCTTCTGTCAAGAAGCAAAACGATGAGAAAGAAAAAAATATAACATTAAAGGGGCAAATATTTGTAAGCTACTGATTAATTTTCCGTTGCTATTTAATTACATTAGTCTAAATTTGCATATTTTATTGTTCACTTAACTTTGTCTTAGGTTAGCTAACAAAAGTAATATTAATAACGCCAAATGTCGATGATCTTCCGCTTACTTTTTATAAACTGTACACTTAAATCGCTTTTTTTCATTGTTTGTTGTTTTTAAAGTTGCTCTACTATAGTAAAAATTGTTTTTAGATATTTTTATTTTCAGATGAGAGTTAGTAACAAAATCAAAAAAATTTAAAATAATTAGTGGTTTTGTTAGAATAATCTGGTCAGGAGCGTAGTTAGCTTAGTCTAGGATCATAATCCTTCCTAAAAACGAAAAAATTATTTAATAATTAAAAGAAAAAATAAGTATAAATGACATATTTTTTTGAAGTCTTTTTCTCTCACCTGGATGGTACTTCGTACCCCCTAGACCCCCTTATTTCACATCCATTTATTCACATTTTACATACAATTGAAAATTAGTAAAACATGAATTTTGACAATAAATGTCTTTAGCCTGAAGGCTCAGAAAATGTTATGCCTTATATTGTATTTTCAAAGATTTTATCCTTTCCCATAAAAGAGCATAAAATTCTATTCAAAGTAAATTGTTGAAAAATGTGTCACCAGTTACGAATTTTGAGCTACATTTTTCAACTTAAGATATAATAAGTGCTTTGCAATTTTTTCTTTGGTACTTCCTGATCGAATTTAAATTATAGAATTCAGATGATAAAGATATCTAAAATTATAACTAATTATAACAAACAGAAGTGTTTAAAAAAATTTGAAGACCCCACAGTCTCTCTGTTTATTTTAATAGAAATGTTCTGTTTTCTAGATTTTGCATGTAGAATTACCTGGTTCATATTCTCCCGATTTAAATATCCTTTATCGCGATTAAGCAAGCACCCAACGTCTGTTTCGAATATCTATACGACGGCGTCGTCTGTTCAAAATATCATCTCTGCAGGCAGTCTAAAAGTGTCCAAACGTTGTGTCAACTTCATTTTAAAATATCGCTCAATCTATGATTAAGATCTATGAAAATACAGAAGCATTTTCAGCAGATCCGAATATTTCAAATATATCTCTATAGTATAGAAAAAAATAAATAAATACTAATAATATATTATATAGACAGACTTGGAGCAATTTAAGGTAGTACCTACCTATAGATTATTTTAATCAATAGATATTACGGATTTAATCAACTTAGTTACGGATGTAATTAACTAAGTATATGTTTACGTTTGACTATTAATAATCAAACTTCAGAGACATTCTAGAACAATGAAAATTGAAATTATTTAATTCAAAGGAAGACCTGACTGAAAACAAGGATAGCGATAGCTTTCCACTGTAATTTACGGCCCTAAAATGTACAAAATAAATAAAAATAGTATACTATAACTATACGTAACGATAACTAGGCATATAGAATGCTTCTCACAAGTGAAATGTTAAAAATGCTCGTTTTCCATTTCTACATTCCGCTTCAGTTCAGATTTAGTTTTGATATTTCCTCTAAATTGAAAAGTTCCCACAGGAATTTCCATTTGGAAAATTTCAAAATAAAATTTATTGATTTGTTCGTTTGCATTTTATTCGAGTTTGTACAAAAAGCGTATAGACCTAAACAAAAGTATTTATATTTAAAGCAGACCTGAGTACTACCCTGTTCAAAAATTATTTTTTAAATAATGTCAAATTCTTCAAGCGTGATAACCTAAATAGCACCACATTTGGTCATTAAATCCCCATTTCATAATGGAAACCAAGAGAAACTCCGAAATATTTATTTAATTCATTAATTAAATAGTAAGTTACCCTTATCAAACATTAGTTTATTAGTTGGTAATCTGTAAATTGAGCGTGTCGTTAGATGGTATCTAAGACTTTAAACACCAACACTAAAGCTCAAAAACAAGTTAACAAAACTTGCAAATTACTTATTTAATTAACGATACAAACGCTATGACGGACTTAACAAATGTTTACAGAAGGCCATTTTGTGGTCACTGCCATTTTGAGATAATGCTTACATAACAAAATGGCGTCAGTTTGCGGAAAGGATAATAAGGATACCCTTGTGGCTATGAATAGCACTGGCTAACACTTGGCTAGAGAACACTACTTTATGTGTACTTATTTGTGTTGCAATGTTCAATTAAACTCGTATCAATTTTAGATCTATCTATTACATTTTGGCGTACGACTGTAAAAGTGATTACTTCTTTTGCACCTAATGTTGTGTTAAGCATTAACAAAATATCTCTTTACCCGAATATGACACTAACAGAGATAGGATTGGTTTAGAAAAATATAATTCAATTTTGAGGAAGTCATCAACTGGCAAACTCGTCTCAAATTCGCAGCTGTTACTAAAAGATAATCTTTGCGATTCAACGGTTGCGAACTGTTTAAAAGCGGAAATATTGTAAAAATGCGCTTTCTATAAAGCAAAGCTACAAAGAATAAATCTATTTTACAACTATTCAATATGTTTCATCATCTTATTAGAACAAAATCCGATTGACGTTAAAGTTATTAAAAAATCACTCTAGCAGTTATAGTTGCAAAAAATGAAGATTCATTTTAAATTTATACTGCTGAAAAGTCAATGTTTGGCTTTGAGAACTCATCCGATTTTTGTAGTTTTTCTTTGGACGCAGTGCTATTTTTTGTGAAGGTGAGCAAAGTGTGAAAATAATAAATAATTAAAATTGTGTCCTGAACCGACTGCAGAGAAAACTCCAGACGTTCGTAAGCAAGTCCCTGATTTATCGACCGTCAATCTAATTGCTGCGCTGCCGTGGTTTTGCATCCCATGCACTTAGCTCTTAATTTATATCTCGCTAATGGTAGGTCAATCCTCTAAGTTTTACCGTAACTTCTATCGCCCCCAGAGACACTTTAGATCTATTGTATAGATGTCATCTACTCTACTTAATTACTTCATCAACTCCAACTTCAAAGTTGATGATAAGGTGTTAACACTAATATTGTATTTCAATAAGCGCGTATTAATACTAATTAACTAATTTTGTAATTAATTAGTTAGGGTCTTTTAGAACGTTCAATCCGAACATTAAAGTAACTTTTACTGATCTCGAATGTGGTAGGTATGCTTTATAGAATTATGAGGATGTTACATATTATTATACTCCGTCTTGAAAACCAAAGTAATAAGAAAATTTATTGTTTACTTACTAACAAATTGCTCTATTAAATTCTTACTTGCTAACTTTGTAATACCGATTAAGATACCGTTTACTTTGCAAGAGTTTGTTTTTATAGTTTTGTTATCATAAACTACAAATTCATCTATTAGATTACAGGATTCATTAAAGTAGAATTAGTGGAATGGATTTATCGTTGGCTATATCAAAGAATAAAATGTAACATAAATTTATGGTTAAATTGAAAATGTAATTTATTATCTCCCATTCGTTAAATGTTCACTTTTAAATATTTGAAAAAAGAACAATTAATACCCTCACAGACGGACAAGTGTGGTTGCTATTATTAACAACGAATACCCTCGATGGCTTCATAGGACTGTGACAAAAAACCCTTAATTTGTATTTTGTATTTAAAAAAATACAAAACGATTCCTAAAATTTGCTTCCAAATATCATAGGTGCATAAAATTTTGGTTTATTGTTGCAAAACCAATTTTCGCAAAATTGAAAAATTAAAACGATTGATTCGAGTTTTAAAATTAATTAATATTTGTTGTGAAAATATTTCTTATTTTCTTTTTACCTTCATCGAATTTCCACAAAACTGCAATTATTCGGAATTTAATTTATCCATTTTGTAATAAAAGATTTAAATACTCCAGTAAGTACTTAAAATTTTTAATTGGTAATTTCTTTATTGAAAGAATTTACAATTCAAGTACTTGTTAATTGAATAATAACAACCCAAGTGTTAATTTCTGCAATTTTCTTTTCTTTCCTTGCCATCAAATATTGTAATTACCATCCCAACTTAAATACAAAATCTTAATCATGCATTTTCTTAACTCCAAATTTTACACTGAATAAATTTCCCGAATTAAACTATGGTGGCCGCACTAAACCCAACTAACCCTCACTAAACAAGTTATTCCTTCTCACCCACCTAATTAAGTTAGCATATTATTGAGTGGAAAATCTTCAGCATGAATATTGAACCAGATTGTTATTAAATTTTTAAATATAATTTAAATGAAATATAAAATTTGCTCTCATTCCACATTCAAAACGGTCTTCTGCTTTGTAATAAAATTTTTATTGCTATTGAGGGTCTCTTTACTGTTTTCATTAGACTACCTTAAATAATTGCAAATAAAAAATGTTACTTCCAAAATTTTTTATGTCGAAATTAAAATTTAATGTAGTAGGAATGCTATTATGTTTTTTCTATGCAATGTTTAAAATTTGTCATATACTTTAAACATCAAAAGGAAAGAAAATTTTGGATTCATTATGTTAAATTAACTTTAGTACCTAAATAAGTAATTAGAATTTTGTTACATTTTGTCAAATTTACTTTTACGTTGAAATTGTTTAAACCGAATTAAGGTGAATTACATGTAAATAACCAACCTTTTTTTATTTATATTTACCCCGCTCTCTTATATTTCAAAATTGGCACCCGAAAAAAAAAGTAGCTAAATAATTTTTGAAAAGAAAATTTGTACTACAGGTTGAAAAACGACTGCATTTTGTGTAGGCACTTGGATGCAAAATCAATCGGTATTCGTCAAAAAAACTTTTTTAGATTGAATGATTCACAAAACTTTCAACAAGCTCTGTATTACGTAAATATACCTAAATCAAAGTGTAATGAAAATATCACCATCGTTATCTTTATCGCCAAATTATCTATTTTATCACCTTTCGTGTTTGTAAGTGCTTATAGGCGTCCAAGCGTCGTGCGTCGACAAAAACCCTTAATTATTATATATTACTAAGAATCATGCCACAATATTAATATTGCATCCTTAAATAATATTTAAAAAAATACCGAAAAATCTTAAGAAAACCAAAAAGGTAAGGGCGTTTATATGTCAAGATTTTAAAAATTATGTTAGCTCTAATCTGATTAAAAATTTCATACCGTAGTAGGGTGGTTTTATTTTGCATATCTACTTCCAATTTAGAAAATGAATAAAAAATGTGCCAACATGTTTAAACAATAATTACGATTTAATCATCACAAAAATTACATTTATGAAAGTAAATAACTGAACAATTTGGGTTAATTTAAACAGTTTATAATCAAAGTTGGTAAACCTGCCAACCGGTTCTTCCACATTTAATTGCATTTTACAAGGGTTGCATTAAAACATATGCGTAAGGTTTTACAACAATAAAGTTCATTATAACCGAAAATTTTTAATTAAAGTAACTCATCATTATCTGCAGGTTACTCAATTATTTTTCCTAAAATTTAACCCAGAAATCGAACAAACATGATATATTATAATTATCCTATAATTAAATTAACTCTAATTTCTGTGAAGGCTACATGTGATTTCCGATGTAATTTATTGCTATTGAAGAAACCCACTTTTTACGACGTATGGCTAATTAAATTCTATCGATTTTGCAATAGCAGAGTTTTCAATAATTCCATTTTATTAGTTTAGTGTCTTTTCGGAAACAAAATTTAACTTTGCAATATTAACCACAGCAGTGGTTCGGTGTGCTCGTTGGTTCGGTTCAAGAGCAGATATTCCAGGTGCACATCAGAGCTAGGACCTCCAGGAAACATCGATACATTGTAACAATTTCATGAAATTAGTATTACTTTCATGATAATTTAATTAAAAATTGGTTAGTTTGTTTAGAAGCCAAGCGAAGTGACACTCGAGGATTATTTATTAGTGTAGGGGATTACTTAAAGGATATATTGACCACAATATATTACAATATGTCTATACAGTGAATCGATTTTGTATCCAACAGATGTTTTTAATATTAAATGGTGAGAATTTTTAAAGCTTCATTTAAGGGCTTGTCCGTAAGAAAAGCTTAATCTGACTGAAATCCACAGTTAATAAAAACCAGGGTAGGACCAAAACATATTTTATATTTCCCGGTCGTTCTCATGTATTTAGAAGATGCGTTCTTTTTAATGATACTATCAAGATAAGGGTTACCATTTAAAATAATTTTCAGTTACGTGTTAAGTTTTCAAAACTGTTTTTTTCACATGAAAAAATAGACAAATGTATTACAGTATAACCGTTTACGTTTTTCACATTATCACTTTTCCGGGCCCATCTTTTTCTGTCAAGTTTGAACCGTTAATCTTTGTATTTATTTCTAATTTTCGTTTAAATTCAAAATGCGTTGTTGCTTTAAAAAACGTTTTCTAGGGGATATTGATTTTAATTTTGGTGAAAGTAAAATATGAGTTAGAATTAAACGGTTTTTCGCAAAGTTTAATTTTATTCAATTTATAAATTGAAATGTATCGTTTACTTTCAATACTATCCATATTGCAGAGGTGTATTTGTAAAAACATTTCCATTCGATATATTTTCAATTAGTACATACTAATTTTAATATATTTTCAGTTAGCTGAATCACATTTCAGAGTCAATATTGATCGAAACCGCTTTGGCTACTTAAACGAAGCAATCAGTATGTTTCCATTGAGTATTCAAAGCGAATGTCTTTATTATTCTAAAAATGCTTTAAGACTACTTGAAAATTTAAAGAAAGAATTTTAAATTTTTAAACCGGCAGTGGAAAATTTAGGAAACGCAAGCTTTCGAATGGTCATTCTCTAAGTTGTAAAATCAAATTAACAAAATAATAAAAATTTATACTTATTACGGAAGTCCAATTTTAAAATTTTCAGCTGCATTAAATCTTTAGCATACGCAAACGCTGTTTTTGTCATTTCTTACTTTAATTATAACGGAGATTAAATTTTTGCTTTCAGACGTGACATTTTTATGTCTTACGTAACAATCAATTAAAAAGGTTGTTAAAAAGAAACTTTTTTCATATTATTGTGTGTAATGGAAAAAGTTTTTGCATAAAATGTTTGTGTATTAAGTTTTAATCAATGCCAAAGACGACACTTTCACTCAAACTTAATTACGTAAAATTTTAATGTGTTCAAATTTTTGTCGTCACCTGAAAGCGGCTCATTTCAGAAATTTTGTGCAAACATGAACTAAATAATAGTAGCTAATAATGAAAATAACAAATTGATGTGTGTTTTGACATTTTTCAATTTATTATCCCATAAAACCTCTTCAGAAGGTAACAATAGACTGTTAAGTCTTTTAGATTGATTGTTTCATGGAGATGATGAAAACTGAAGCAGTTTCCCAATAGGAAAATTTAAGTATTTTAATTTATTGCATTGTAGAGCCGATTGCATTAAAGTAATTTAACAAAACAACTAAGTACATTTTGATTTTTGTGTTGGAAAGATTTGAAAGATAATTTTAATTTGTATCTATTATTATTGGCAATTTAAATTACCGTACAACTATCATGGATGGTATTACAGATCTGACATGATATAAAAGCTTTTCAGCCGTTGACTTTTCACGTGTTTTTATCACTTGGTATTGTTTTCTGATGCCGGCTTTCTTTCGGCGAATTTTTGATCATTTCAAATCCCACTATACTGTGAATCTAAAACAGGTGTATTTTATATCTGCAACTGGAATTTCAACAAATATTTTGAAGTTTACCTAAAACTGCAAATTTACAATTTGAAAATTACATTACAAAATTACATACTATCATTTAATGGATTTTAGTAACCATTATTTTATAAATACATAAACCGTTATCAGTGAAATACATAATATAATTTCAGAAATAATTGTTACAATTTAAATCAAATTTTCATTCAATCTTCTAAAATGTTTGTTATTGATGATATTTTCAAAAATACCCAGTAAATTATTACAGTTTCCGCTTATTAACTAATATAATATGTATACCTTTTTTATTTATATATGAGTCATTCCATCAGAAATCATCCAGAAAAAATTAAATTAGACCCTCGAGAATTTTAGAAAAATTAACAAAATTGGGAAAAAAAATTTTTTTGCTTTCCCGGTCGTAAATGGACTATTTTTGTACTCGATTTGAGGTACAAAACAGTGCACTTTTCGTCACTAAGACGTGAAAAAGAATTGGGCCCCGCATTTGAAATAATTGGAAAACGTTTCAACCGCATACCAATGATGGCACTGCGACTTCTATTTTAAGTTTGCTTGAGTAGAAAACAGCAAAATTCTATCTTCATCTAGTCCACTATCCTATAGCAAAAGCGGTTCTCTTGAAGATGTGGTAGTATGAATATACTAAAAAAATTATAATTTTTGCAATGACCTAGAATTTGGTAAAGCAGCTTGTTCCATTAACCATGCACAGTAAACAGTTATTTTTATAGCAGAACGTTGCGTAATGTCTGCAATATCTGCTCTTGCAGTCTTCATTTTTCCTGATCATTTTTGTACTTCAATTTTGACTGCATCGACAATGTGATTGTTGTCAATTTTTAGAGAATTGTTTAGAGATGATCGGGCGTTCTTGAGTGGGAGTACCAAAAATTGTGAGCTACTGTGTCAAGAAGGAGAGAGTAAAACAAACCGGATCAAATTGCAGACAACCTTTATGAACGATCCCAAATGGTATCCCAAACGCATACGCAGAATACTATAAAAGTATAAAAAATATACAAATCAATTTTCAAAGATTATGTTTGCTTTGTTTAAATTATTTTCGAGTGTGGGGTATACGTTTACATTCCGCTTCATTATTATTGTAGTTAAGGTTCGATTGACTTCAAGAGCGTTTCAGAACTGTGACCAGTTTTGTTCTCTTGTTCTTAACTTTTCTAAGTTAGGGGCATTTCACGTGAAGCGGACTATGAAAAAAAAGTGAGGTTGTGAATTTCGTTCATATTGGTCATATTTTGTACTTCTAGGGGATATAAACGTGTACACATAATATTTCTTTTATTTGAGGTTTAGTTGTTAAGATATGAGATTTTAAGGATTCACGTAATTGACGGAAGGGTTTATTTGGAATTTTATTTTCACATTGAAGTAAATTATAATAAAATAATAAATGTAGTGTTTTCTATAGAAAATTTACTGTTCTTTTTGATTTTTAAATCAGATTTCAAATTTGAATTTTTTTTCTAGTGTTAAACCGGAAGTAAATATTTAAAATATTTTTTTTAATAACTTTGACCATTTTAATTTTAATTTTTTTTACTTCAAAATAAAGCTTAACATATATAAATCCTGCTAAAAAAATTTCAGAATGGGATCTCAATTAGTTTGGGAGATACATCCATTACAGTACGTACATGTCACACTGGGCGCTTCATCAAGTTGGCTGGACTAAGTACTTTTACCTTGGAAAAGCTATAGAAAAGTTTATATATGGAATGATTTTTCAGTTAAGTAAGTTAAATATAAATTTCCAAGTTTTCGACCTTGAGGGGGTGTCTCTCGCGCCGCCCTCTTAGTTTGAAGGGGTGGACAATTTTCCCCTCCTTGAGTGCCACTTGTGTGTTTGCCCTAAATATTTTAGCCTAAATCGATCTAAAGCGTTGCACCTACAGAGAATGTGTTCGTCCGATTCAAACTCCAATTCACAGAGTCTGCACAAGTCATTGACTTCCAGTTCCATATTTTGAGGTGATATTTTGCAAGGCAATGTCACAACCTCGTAATGAGACTAATTTAGTTCTTTAATAAGAGAAGAAGCTTTTTAGCCTCTGCAGTCAAGTACTCTATGAATTTCTTCACCTGTCTTTGTCCTTCTGGATGTCTAGTTCTTCGTGTGTTTTAGATAGCCCACAATTCAAAACTCAATTCCGTCATGATCTGGCACCCAGTGAAGAGTAATTTTGTTGCTAATTGCAATTTTTGTAAATATAATTTTGCTTTTTTATTTTTTTTTTGTGATTTTATTGTGATTAGCCGCATGTCCCCAGCATCCCCGTACTTTAAATTTTGATTCCAAAATAGCCTACATTGTTTGTACTTTATTTGTGCATTTTAATTTTTGTTTATACCCAAATAACATTTAAGATATTTAAATCACCGAGCAGGTGGTTGAAAAAATGCTAACTTTACCCATTTTAAATTTAGGATTCAGTGTTTATATCGTTTGAGTTTTTTGTACATTTTCGATTTTTGTTTTGTACTTCAATATTTTTACGATATCTCAAAAATAATAATGGTAATTCAAAATTTTGGATTTAAAATGGTCTACTTTGACCTTCGTTTGTACTTTTTGCTTGTACCTACAGATTTTCAGATATTAAAAAAACACAATAAATATACAGCAGCACCGACACGCATGATTGGATTTATGAGATCCTCAGTAAAGCGGGGTTCACAATATAGTGGGGTCTTACCTTGCTTTGATAGAAATCAAGCAAGCACCAATTAAAAAGAGCAATTTTCAATCATAGAAAAGGATAGAAGAAAATACTACAATCTAATTGGTGCTTGCCAGCTTTCAATTTTCCATAATTTTATTTAAATTTCCAACGTATTCTTTACTTCATTGAAATAAATGGGCATGCGTCGAGCATTTAACTGTGATTAAACTATAACCATGATAAAAAAAAAAAAATTATGGAACACTTTATTCTATTAAACCGTGATTACCTATAACCCCAACTAATGGACAATGGAGTATTTAATATCAGTTGGTGAAACCGACCATAAGACAAACAAATTGTTTTTGATGTACATCTTGTGTGTTTTTTTTTTCAGAAATATCTCAAAATTTAAATTTAGACGTTTGTGGATTTAAAATTCAAAAAAAGGAGCGACATCCACCTAATAAATTACCTTACTATCTTATAAAAATATAAATTACCATGCTACAATAAAAATATATTGTTTTTGGTCTATTTATTTTACAGAGTTTTGATGTACTGTACAATATATTTTTAAATGTTGAAATTGCTGCATATTTTAGTCTTACAATGTTTAGGTCCTGTTTTGCAATGTTGAAACAAACTTGAAATAACAACTATTCTACAGATAAATGGTATTGGTATGCTATGCATTTTGTTCAACAAATACAACTTTCTTCAGAACTATTAATCCGTTTGCTTTCGCATGGCATTCATTGTATATAAATAGTATTTTAAAGATAATACAATTGATAAGTTTTTATATTAATTACCTTTCAAATGTGAAATTTTAAGTTGTAGTTTAGTTAGATATTTTTTTAGAGCGTCAGAATTTGTAATTTAAATAAAATTATATATGTGATCTGTTTATTTTATATGAAAGAACATTCGATGACATGTAACAATTTGAGGTCCAATTTTTGACCACTTCTGAAAGCATTTGGGGTTTTATGTCCGTAGTAGCTCTAGTTATGTTGGCTTCCAATGCTTTAATCGTCACTGTGATTTATCGGCACAAACCAAGGATTTAACATAACCCCAAAATAAATAGTTCAAAAGCTTTGGTGGCCAGTTGACAGGTCCACTTCTCAAAATAATTTTATCAGTTACATACAGAAAAACCAATATTATAGTTCAAGTATCATATTAATTATAAGAAAATTTAAAACAAATACATTTAAATCAACCACAAAAAGAACAATGGCAATGTCTTTTGAAAAATACAAAAGATTTTAAATCTAGAATTTGAAATTCGTACTGCAAGCGTCAGGGCAAAATGTTTAGATTTTATTTTATTGCTTCATTTTGATAAAGAAAATAATTTGTTCGAGAAACTTTAGTTTTTTTTATAATGAACCGGTAATGATCTTAACTTTAATGTTGAGCAAGCATTTCAAAATAGGAAAACTTTATATATAGTTTTAGTTGGTTCCAAATTAAAAAGTTCATTAAAGTACACAATTACCTAGAAAGTTAAATTGATCTCAGCAGTGTAATTTAAAGTTTATAATATTAATATTGTAATCCTATATTTTTTATGGATGGAAATAATGGATTACTTCTAATGTCTGCTTTCCTAGTAGTAGGATATAAACTCCTGCAGCTATGTAAACAAAACGCACAGTAATCCAAAAATCGAATTGGATAAGAAGAATGCGGAAAAAATAATAATAATAAAATTTCAAACATATGATAAATTAGACAATCAGCATTTTTTTTTGGGTTGTATGGACATAATACCAATGCAATAGATTATAATATTTACCACCCATATTTTGTGTTAGCATCAGCTTGTCTGTAAAATAAAAATAATGAGCACATAGCACACACATTACTACTGCCCATTAGTTAGTTTAAAAAATTGGACTAGATTTTTGTTTTATGCTTTGTGGTTTAATCATAGCTATAATTCGTTTAAAATAAAAGGAAATTCCGACTCTTCCACTTGATTTTGGTTAAATCTTTTTGATAGAATGTAAAACAAAATTTATATACTGCATAGTTTTAAAAATACGAAAAAATGGAATTTTAAGTTTGTCTGCTAGCATAAAAGCTTGGTAAAAGTTTAAAAATCTGCAAGATATGAAGATGTGTTGACCTCTTTGGAAAATCCGATTCCAATAGATATGCGCTACTATTGTGCACTTAAAAGTATGTGACAGAAAGCAAATAGATACTTTTTACTCCAACTCTTATCGTAAAGTCGGAGAGACGTTGTTCAATACAACTTGACAATTTCTTTATCTTGAAACATAACACAGCACTGCATCCAGCATCGGATTTGAAATGAGTTACGATAAAATTCAAGCACATCACTGCCCCACGGCATTCGTTACAGTTTACTAACTAATTATTCAATTAATTCATAATGTGCACAATAACTAAACTCTTGTGGATTATCTAAAATATGTCAATCAAGTTGATTTGCGAATTAACCGATAAGTGATATCGACGGTTGTATTATAAATAATACAAAATGTTTCATTTGAACATTACAATTATTACCAACATTAATTATTTCATCTAAACGTTTGAATTTTTATTTTACAGCTTCAGATTATAATTATATTAACACTAAAAAGAGAAAGATGTCTGTCCTAATTGTGAGTGAGTTTTATACAAATTTATTAAATAATTGAACAAGAAGCCGAAGGCCGAACAACCGTATGAACATGTGAGAAGGTATAACACTCTGAGCTATGTTCATTTTGCATGATTCGTTTATTTATTACCAACCTAAAAAAATAAGAGCATCGTGGGCAATCTAGGAAGTATAACATTTTAGCATATATGTACCTTTTTTGTAATTTTTGACTTCTTGTGTTGAAAATCGATAGCTAGTAAGTGTTTTTGCATACATAAGAGAGCTTGGCTTGCTATTTTCACTTTAAAATTTTATACGTCAATTGCTTTTCCTAGAAAGTGGTACTTTAAGTTTCTGATATGTTGAAATTGATCATTACTTTTCGCATTTGTCTAGCGGCACATTACATAACCCCTATAGAAGTATTTTAATGCCAACTTTATATAATTTAAACAATGTCGGTACATTTTTACCCAACAGAATTGATAATAATAAAGTTGACAAAATTTTTACGTGTTGGATTAAAATTTTCTCTACGAAAAATTGCAAACATAACCTAAATTGTTACATCAACCGCTTCTTTTTTAATTAGCTGTTTTTGTCGTTATTTATAAATTAAACAAAAAAAAATTATTTTGAATGCACTGACATAAATAAATCTTGTAGGTCATTAAGAATTCTTTGTTGTTTTCGTTAAAAAGAAAGAATAAAAGACCCCATTCGCAACTTATTTATTGCTTATACATTAACGTTTATCTTAAAATGGGCCCCCGAAATACTAGAAGGGTAGTTTGCAAAATTCATTTACGTTATTAGTATTCAAGCAGTTTAGGTTAAAAAAAAAACATTCAAGCTTGACTTGTGAAATATGCTATCGGTAAAGTGAAGTGCTACTTTCGCACGTGCCTTGCATAATAATAACTGCCGTTAAGGGCATTTTTATTATAACGGTTCTAAACAAATATTTCATTCAAATTTATTTACTCTAATTATTGAATAAAAACGTAATTAATCTGTATTATTTTTTGTGTACCAAGCCCCAAATATTTGTTTGTCATAACGCAACACAGCCATAATGTTTGTGTCAACACTACGAGTTACTTCAATTTTTCATTCTTTTGTCAACTTAAATGTTGGCTTTTAAATTGAAAAGCAGCTTTTTCAAACAACTATTTGTTGAAAACTTATAAATGTTGAACTTAATTGAAACTTTAACAAAAGCATAATATTTATTTTAAAATTAAATCTTTCTCCAGATAAGCAAGTTTAAACTTCAAAAATATTAAACTAAACTTGACAATTTAAGCAAACGTATTAGATAAAAAGCAATACATCAACTACACATACAAAACTTTTTAACTTCCTCTGTCATAGATGTCATCTACAAAGCAGATTATAATAAATACGGTTCCAAAATTTTTCGTTATACTACCTGTACCTGTTTGTTCCAATAAAATGTTTTATTTATTCTTCTTTAACATTTCACTCCAAAAAATTGTTTAATGTTCTAGGGATATAAAGTAAAATTGTGTCCAGATACCTAACCTAACTTTTAAGTTGTTTTACCTATTAAATTTACGCTCGATTTTTTCCACTTGTTGACGATAAATAAACAGGTGAAATATTTACCAAGCAACAATTTTGCAATAAATTAATGTAGATAAATCAGACAATCAAGCGGAAATGGCTAGTAATTTAAAACGGGAATAAAATTGCTACTAATAAAACTACTACATAAACACTAAATTCAACTCACGATTACTTTATTTAAGTAACATTTTTAAAAGCTGCAAGATTTATTTTTCCACGTAGTGCAGTTGGATAGTAAATAAGATTGATTGTTAATGAAATAAAACATTCTTTCTGTACAAGCAAATAATTTAAAATTAGCCATATATAACTAACTAAACTTAAATTCTTCCCAACAACTGCTACACCACTCATGTTAGTTATCCTCACCGCATGGTGTAATAAAGTTATTTGGAACGAATTACATTATAAAAAAGATTTCTGGTAATTTTATAAAAGTTATGAAAATAAAATTAACCCTCATCGATTTAAAATTGAACGGTTCTTGAGCTTAAAAATTATGTTTTCTGTGTATTACTTTCCAAGTCGACAGTGATTCTTCATGTTGTTTGAAAGTGCTTGAGAAATCCAATTCACTTTTGACAGTAAAGATCTAATTTGAATGAACTTTTTATATGTTCACGTCTTAAATAAAAAAAAAAATAAACATTTTTACGATTACAAGAATCACAATTTATTTTAAAAGAGTTTTTCAAACTTAATTAGTGAACTTGGAAGTTTCACAATTAAGTTGAAATAAAAAATTTGTATTTAGGTTAAAAAAAATTTGACGACATGCATAAAGTCAAATATTGCATTTATAAAGTTAAATTACTCTTTGTGCTATACAAAATTTTCTTTTCATTTCCTTTAAGGAAAAGTTCTTAGGGAGTTTATGAAAAGACGTAAGTATCTATTCAAGATTTGTAACAAAGTTTTAGAAAAGTTTTTGAATATTTTTAGTGTCTATATAATTATAAAATTCTTTTGTTAGTTGTTTTTGCTTACTTTCCTGCTAAATTAATAAAACCGCCAATCACGAATGGTTCTTGAAAATTTATTTAATCACTTTCACTTTTTGCGCTCTTGTAATTTTTTTTCTTTCGAAACAATTAAGTATTGTATTTAAACAATGTTACACTTAAAAAAGGTTTTTGCTATTGTAGGATGTGCTGACGTGGTCGTAAAAAGAGTAACAGTGAACGGAAATGGTTATAAATGGTTAGGGAATTGATTTTACTGGTCAGTCATTTGTCTCCGCTGTGTCGACACTTCCCTGATTAACTACTAAAGTCTATTGCATTTGTTCGATTGCTAAACTTTCATAGGGACACAATGCTTCAATCGTATCGACTTATGTTTTTAAATGGAAAAGTGCGATGAATTCCAATGTAGAACAAGGCCAACATTTCTCAATTTATCCCCCAAAGAGTGTTTCATTGTACATCCAAATTGTAAAGCATAAAAGGAAATTTGTTAGAAAATGAACCGCTTCCTAATATCAAAACTTCCTACGATTGTATTTTCTAATGAATTAGACGAAAATAGAATTTTTATTTTCCTACCTTTAATTACAGAAATTTATGCATTGTACGATACCTCCATACAATTTTTTCACCACAAAATATGTGCTCATTTTATAGTGCAGCTTTGCTACCCACAAAAAAATCATAAAATAAACTGGCAACACACATAAAACTCTTTGCTACCCTACAACAAACCGTTTATTTCTTATAGTGGTGTATTATTTGGACGCAGCTTTATTTGTAATTTTGTGAGGCTTAAACCACATGTTTAGGCATGGATTATACAAGTTACAAAGACACAACTAAGTTCATAATCTACTATTATAATATGTCAAAACAGATTTAACTACAGATGTGTTTAAAATAATTTTTTGATCAAACATTTAATTGTTTTGTTTCAAAAGTTTTCAACTTTTAGTCTTTTATTATTAAAAAAAATCGGAATTTTAATGATTGGATCTTTTTTAACCGATTATATTAATATTTTGTGACAATCGAAACGTAGGTTTAGACTGTCAGCAAATTTTGGTTTTTCCCTACATTTTAATGCATTTGATTTAATTAAATAAAAAAACAAGTGCGTTGTAACGTCATTAAACCAATCCATTTACGTTTGTTATTTCTAACTGAGTGCTAATCTTTATTTGATAATACTTTTGATTTCAAGTAGTACCAACTTTCAGTTGAAATTGTAATTTAACTTGCAAACTTTTGTGATTATTATTTTGGTTTGGAAGTTTAGCCTTCAGACAACTTTAGAACCTAACTTGTTATCTGTTACCTGTTATTGAATTGAACACTCAGTTCAATTTCCATTTTTGTTTGTCTAAGTTATTTTATCCGTTTTGGGGAAACTTTTACTTTACATCACACCTATCTTTCATTAGCAATAGAAACAATAAAAACTAATTGTAAATCTTCAGGTAACAAGAGAACGTAATTTTGATGACATATAGGTGACGTCAATCAAAATCACATCAACAAAATTTAAGTAAACTGAACAACAATTTATATTCACAAAGTAATTTCAAAAATATTAATTGATTCGCACATATTACCTTTAAAATCCATCTGATATCTCAGAATGAGAAAATATTAAATTTATTAGATGATTATTTACGAAATATACACGAAAATATTGAAATTGAAAATAATATGTTAAAAAGTTTGAATGTTTTGTTCTGAAACTGTCGAATCGACACTTCAAATAATTGAAATTTTAATTTTTTTAAATAAAAATTTTAAAATTAATCAGGTTGCCGCATTTTCCTTTTATAGATCAACAAAGTTTCCTCAAATCTCCTTATTTTCTTTAAATCCTTCAAATAAATTGTTGAATGAAATGTCAATTTTGGGCTACAGTAATTATCATAATTTTATTGTTAAAAATAATTATTATCTTACTAAATTCTAAAGTTGAACCAAATTGGTTGAAAACATAAAATGATTTCACTCGTACTTTCGTAATTTATATTTAATCATAATTAAATTGGGCCCATTGTAGTACTTCCAATTTCACCACATTTAATTCATATCAACAATTTTGATTCTTCTGATCATATTTACAAAGGGAAAGTTATAACATATAAATAAAAATATTTATGTGGCCACCATCAGAGGCGCAGGGAGCTCCAAATTGTACGACGGCTGTATTTTTTATTACGATGCACTTGTACTGTGTGGAATATGTCAAGAAATGAAGTGAAATCCGAGGATTATGAGGGGGGGTTTCGGACATTAGCCAGCGCCCAAATGTATAATATTTATAAAAAAAAACTACGAAATCTTACAGAAAACATTAAAATGAAGTGTTTTAGATATGAAGAAATGTTGTATTTCGATTAATTTAGCTAATAATTGATTTTAAAGTTTGGCATTTTCATGCAATTTTGATTTCTATTCACGCATTCCGTTAGTGGTACGTGCGTCGAGAAGCACAGTAATTCTTAATGGGTGGGGCTTCACGAAGCACCATTAGTTGTACATTAGCCGTCGTTCAGTTAACATCGAGCAAATTTCAGTTTTTAGTGATATTTTTAAATTAAATATTACAAAAAAAGTAGTGACAACCACCCCGTTCTTAAGAGCACTTTTTGCAAGGTTGGGAAGGCCCAGAGATATCGACAAAAAATGACTTATATCCACCCCTTCAAATTAGCACCTTTTTGATTTGGAAAACTCTCAGGGATTATATTAGTTAATAAGCGTTAATCAAAATGGCTCAAAACGTTCTGGAGCGACCAGAAGGAGCGTAAGACAACGCAACTGTATCCAACAATGATCTATTATTATCGATAAATTAATTTAAAACCTTTGATACTTTACGTGGAAAAGACCTAGAGTCAATTTTTACAACGCTATTTAGTTAGATTATAATTTATTCGTCATCAAAAAATCAATTTAAAACCTTAAATTTAATTAAAATATATCCGAGTAGGGTTAAAGTAACTTCATGCAGCAATACATTACCTGTGCATTGAACAACTTGTTTCCAGTCGATCTACTAGAGGTGAGCATGGTTTACATATGGCGGAAACCAATCAAAGCCTCTAATAGACGATTTTTGATAATTTTAAATAATTAAGCCGATTTGCAAAGGTTCATATTATTTATGTTTTATAATTGCTCTTTGGTTCATTTTTTTTCATAATTTGTTTCAGAAAGCGTTGGTTGGTATCCGACTCCGATTAATTTTTTAGTTTTTATGAGGTCACAATATCAAATAGATAGATAAAAAATACTTTTCAACATGGCATAAAACTAAGTATTTATACATTTTTATTAAAAGATTTCCTAGAAACCGGGGGGTCTGGGGGTATGGGATACCCCCCAGCCGTAAGTAAGCAAGATGTTAACTTTTCAAAAATTTAATGTTAGTTGTTATCACTTTTGAATAATTTTTTTTGTATTTTTAATGCTGAAATGTATTATTATATCCCCCTCAGGGAGTATATAACTATATTGAAGTGTTCTCGGCGAGATACTTCTCAAAATGTGCGCCGGCAGCTCTCAAAATGGGAACACTCGAAAATCCCTCCCAGGGTATGTGACTTCACGTCGAAATATGAAATAATCGAGTCGAAATTCACAATTTATCAAAAATTTTAATTTATTCAAAATTAACAATTAAATTTTCACCAAAGAGACTCTTGGCAACTCACAAATTTGAGTTCTGGAAGTTGTGGTGTATTTTGTGTTAGTAAATACGAATGCGCTATTGTAATTGAAAATAAAACAATCGAAAATAGCAAAATAACGCATTCGCACCCACTACGGTGTATTCGTGTTCGCAAAAAACAAATTTACAATAATTTCAAAATATTGTGAACTAAATTATTAAAACAATAATCAGCAATAAGTTTATCGGCGCCACAAAAATTTTATATCACAAACGCGTATTTATGAAAAATGTTAAATAATTTTACTTGAGCTTAAATACCTTGTAAAAATCCATACAACTGAAGCTCCTCGTTCCATATGCAGGAATGTCGAACTCTTGATCCAAATTCTCAATCTATTCCTCTTCCAATGTACTCTTGGAACCAGAATTCACTCATGTACAATCCAAAAATTACAAATCAAAATAATCGCCGCTCAAACTCGGGACAGACTATTCAAAATTCCAAATTGTTGACCAAAAATTCTTGATCATTAAAAAAAAAACGCCAATCCAAACTTCATAAAGTTCTGGTCCTCACAAAGTCGAATTTACGTAAAAGACGATTTTACGTATCAATCACTTATTAACGCCTTTTTCGGCGGCCAAAAATAACTCAATCAAAATGGCTCAAATGTTTACTTTCTCACGACACTGAGTCGATTGATTTCGCTGCAAATTTTTGTCTTCCCTTCATTTATTCCCGATAACGCTCGCACTTGCGTTTTTCGAACAGTTCTTATCACGCGCTCACTTTTAAAACTTTTAAAATAATTCACAATACAAACCCAATTCAAATTTCAAATGTTTTCAAATAAAAATAAAATTTTCTTTGTTTGTGTGAGTTACAAATCTTTCCTTTGTCTCTTTGATAAATCGAAAAAATACCATTAAATTTTTTTAAAAAAAACTAAATTATCAATTTCGACTTAATTCTGTTAAAATTGATTTTTTTTTTAAAGTCGTTTCACGACAATATATACCTTTGTTTGAACAAAGGAGGCTGTTCAAAAGTGATAACAACTAATATTAAATTCCTAAAAAGTTAACATCATGCTTACTTACGGCTGGGGGGTATTCCATACCCCCCAGACCCCCGGTTCCTGGGTAATATTTTATAAAAATGTATAAGTGCTTAGTTACTTATGCCATGTTGAAAATTATTGTTTATCATTTATTTAGTATTGCGACCTCATAAGAAGTAAAAAATTAAGTAACAAAAACTACAATCTGAGCCGCAATCCCTAATAAGAGAGTCGAAAAAACATAGATCAGAGTCGCAATCTGGAAAAAGTCTCTCCAGTTTGTTTAGTAACAATGTTAATAAACCAGTTCTCGATTTGTGCAGGCAAAACCGTAAATTCTTAAAAAAAGAGTAGTTTGGGGAAAACTCTGATGAAACACTGGTGATTGTAAATGATTTACTTATTTATTTACAATTCTAACAATAATTGCAATATATAATGACTGCGCTAAACAATGCACAGTAGCAAATGATAAAGGTGCCCGCACACTTAGGCGAGGCGGCACCACACCACACTACAGACAGAAGCCCACAACACACTAGGAGACGCGACAGTTTGGTAGGGTCTGCACATTTTTGTGTGTGCTGTGTGCTTTTGTATGTAGTGTGGTGTGGTGTCGCATCGCCTAAGTGTGCGAGCACCTTAATACGGTGTCACGATGAAAAGCTACACCCACCTCATATTAAATAAGATCCCATTAACAAGTTACCCCTATGGGTTACTTTAAAATGAATGAACAAAGCCACAATGGGCACGTCAAGAACACAAATTTCTTCCAAGTGCACAAAAAAAACAAACTTTGCAGGTTAGCTTCTTATTCTTAACACAAAAACCAAGAACTGCTAATCGAGGAATACCGGCAACAATCATCAGATTTGCTCATCAAGACTGAGTAGAAGTTTGCCCATAAAGGCTTTTCTAGGTGCTTCTTATCTTTACCCAACAGATGTTACACAGGAGCAAAAGATACCAAGCGACAGTTAGACGGCTTGTCACATACAAATTTTGCACGATGACAATAACGACCAAATATTCCGCAATATTCGTTCACGTTCACTAAATCGGCATTTAAAAAGTGTTAGGACTAAAACATAAATCAGACTGCTTGTTACAATCGCTTGTGAGAAACTGAATATTCTTACGCAGCGTACCACCACTTGCACAAAATACATACAGTGCATGTTGTTGCGAATGTTACGATAATACAAAAATAAGTAGGTAGTCATATCGTCAAGCCAGACTTTTGCAAGTTATTGTACATGTATTATCTGATTGCGATTCCTAGGTTGCTAATCCAATTATGCTCAAATTATCAAAATTTGCATAAACACAAATATCAAATATATTATAATATTGTGGCAGTAAAAAAACTAAAACTTTGTTGTAACTTTATTTAAGGGTATAGTGGTAATTCTTAAAAGTAAATCGACTGATATTCAAGCAATTAAAAAGAACATGCACATTTTTCTAAATAAGCGATGAACATATCCATTTACATATGTACATAATATTAATTATTCGTCCCTAAATCTCTTGGGCCCTAATGGTTCTACATCAGATTCCTTGAAACTCCGGCAGTTACGCTCCTGAATAGCAAGTAATAGGGTATTTATTACACGATAAATAAATTTTCTTTTTCAGGAAATAAGAAATTTTTATGATTTTTTATTAACTTTTAATTAGGTACTTTTACGATTTAAATTATTGTGTTAAGAATAAATCTATGTTTACCATTACTAATAGCAATAAGTCCCTTTTTTTAATGATATTTACTAGACTGAAATTGAAGTCTACTTTTTCTATCCAAAGCAAGCAGCTAATTTTTAGTAAATTATTTTATTTAAAAGATAGGCTGTTTTAAAAACAAACCAAAAAATAATTCAACTTCAGTTTTTTAACGTGTCTTTACTACCTACTTAATTACCCTGTAACTAAAACCGTTCATTTTGGGCATTAAGAAATACTTAAAAAAAAACTTTATACAATAAATTAAAATGCAATAGTTTAATTTTTTTATAGCATTTTAAGAGATATTTTACCACTTCACAGTGGAGTATTTGGCCAATCTAGCTGAAGTCATAATGGGTAGATAATTTTATTTTGGGTTTAATTTGAAAAACTATAGACGCGGAGTGAAGTGAAATAATATCCATCCCGAAGAAAATGTTTGACTTTTGAATTCATACAGTCACAGCATTTCGGTTACTGAGATGTTTGGACAAATAACAGTAAATCGGAGGAACTTATATGGTTATTGATTACTATGACGTCGGTAGGGAATCGGGAACTAAAACAGACCATGTTTGTATTAGTAAGTAGTTAGCTTAAATTTTCGATAATAACCTAAATTAGCCCAAGTATTGAAAAACTTTTGATAAACCTGTAAATTATCTTGTGAACTGAAGTACCTCTTACAGGAGCAGGTTAGCTATAACTAACTCTGCAAGAGCTACTTTAAAGCTAATTATTGTGGTCATGTCAGATACTTCCATACACAAAATTTGAAGGTGATTATAATAAAATATTCTACTTCTTTTATGAACACTTTGACCTTCTAACAGATGGCAAGAACAAGCACCAAGTATACATTCATGAGCAACATAACATGTAAACTGAGAATTCCTAAGAAAACTAAAGCGGCTCGCTTAACAATCCAAATAGTATCAGCAACTACTATTGAAGTAAAATTTTATACTTTCGGAAAATTATATAAAAAAAAACCAATGATAATAAAAGTATCAATTATTTAAAAAAAGACCTTTCTGCAGTTTTATGTTATATAATTCATCTCATCAGTGTATAATATCTGACACATTTTTGTCGAGGTATTTCGTAATTTTTATGTAGCACATAAAAATTTTTCATTAAATTATTAAAAAGGACTAAAATATTTAACGACACAATAAAGCTTACATTATAATGGTTAACTACACACAATTTTACAAAAGAAAAACGTTTTCACGAAACTAAAATAAAAAACTTTACTCCTTAAAAGCAATTTTGTAAAATCTATAGTTATGGGTTTTAAAAGTACATAAACTGAAAGTTATCAAAACTTGTATTTTATGATTTGTTATCCAAAAAATTGTGTGCAGTGGTTTGAAAATTCAAACCACTACATCAAATTTATATTGTTGCTTGAAACCGCTCATTTAATTTTTATTTTGTCACAAAACGGGTGAAATTTTAATTTTCAAATGTAAAGCAAAATAATTAACGTATAAATTCTTTTCGATTGTTAATTTCCAGTTTCATTGTTGCCGGGAAATTTCATGTTTTCAGATTGATTGCTACAAAAAAATTGCGATTGTACTACACTTGAAGCGTTAATGTTATGTGGTGTTGTTCGGCACTTTAAAAAATAAAATTTGTGAAAATCTTGCTGCCAAGTAATTTATTGGTTAACGGTTTAAAACAATGAGTGGTTTGGCGATATGATGTATTGAGAATGTAACAACAGAAGCAACCGACTGAGACGTCCTATCGCCAATGAACGCACCATTGAATTTATTATAGCTTCTCCACTCGACGATCAGTTTCATAGTGACGATAAGACTAAAGTGATAATTAAGCAATATTTAATGCCCCAGGGAAGATTGATTTTAAATTGTCATCTGCTTGTTGGTCGATATATTATGTACACAGAGGTAAAAGTGACAAATTAAGTAATTCGGGAGTAAGATGTTCGACAAGTTAATATTGATGTCCAATAAATGGGTAATTAAAGCGGATTAATGAGATTGAGAGTTACAAGTGCCTCTCCTAATTCATTGTATTGTAATGATTACTTAGCAAATTGTGTTGTCCTACGTGCTTTTGTTTTTAACTATTTTGTTAACTTAAACTTTTAAGCGCCAAGATTAACCCGGATTGTTCAAAAATGTTCAAGTTTTAAATTTAATAATTTATAAAAATATTTAACAGTCGAGTCGAATTCAAAGCTTTAACCCGAGTTAGTTTCGTAACATTTCCCCCAGTCTAACAATTTTTTTCAGTTTCTTTATTTATACATTTAATTTGCATTTTTACGCACAATATAATAAATTTTCGAAAGATATAGAAATTATCTTATGTTGCGAAATAATATTCAATAAACCGAATAAGCTTCGATGGTTTTAAAATAAAGTGCTTTCTATTTATAACTGTGCACATAAATTATGCCACAATAGTAAATGTTACAGTTTCCCATATTTCTTGAGCAAAAAATCTCTGACAAGCACAGATTTTCGATGTTTTCCAGATCGTTGAACAGTAAATTTTTTGCAATTCAACGATACACACAAAGTAGGAGCATACATCATTGGCAATATCAGATTAATATTATAAAAATGGTTTATTGTGCCAAAGATTAAAATTTAAATATTTTAAAATTATCGAATCTATAAATTTCATCTCGAGTCAACAACAAAAATTCAACATAAATTAGAATTACCTTCTATGATTTAAAGCGGCGAGTTTTTCTTTTCTTTAATATTCCACAATGGAATTTTTAACTGTAGGTTCACATACGAGCACAAAATTGAAAATAGAGTCAGATTTCCTTTTAAGTTTTAGAAATAATACCTACATAAGGAAGATTTGGAGATTATAAAAGTTTAATAAGAAAAAGTTATTTAAATTGATCTCGTCGTTATTTCTTTAATCTTTTAATCTCATTTTAGACTACTTAAAATTAACCGTCGTTTATCGTAAAATTTGTTGAAAAAGAAAACTAAAATTATTTTATTTCAATAATTCGAGCAGCCAGCTCAAAAGTACTTGAGCTATAAAATTTTTCTTCTTATCGCCATCAACCATTATTTATTGTTTAATAAAAATACTGTACTTTTTTTGAAATATTGGTGGTAAATATTCTTCTGAGAGCTTAAAGTTTAAGAGCTTTTCGTTAAATGTGGTTAGCAGAAAATTAAACTAGTAGAGGTGGTGATTTTGCTAGGTTCTTTTAGTTGGTGTTTGTGACCTCGATCTGGCAATTTTTGCTGACCAGATCAACGAAAATTGTTAGTAATGTAATTTTCTTAATTTTTACTGTAGTTGTGCCCTGAACAACATGAAAATAGTCAAATACGGAGACAACATAGTGACACTTTGAATTTATTTTCTCGGAAAACTCGTTCCATTTTTTGAACCACCCCAGAACATAAATTACAGCCAGGTTATGAGTTTTTTTTCAGATTGGTAAATTAATTAGAAAATTAAAAATAGTTGATTTGATTTGATCAAATTGATCAACAGTTATTTTGTTACTAAACAATTTTATCACTGCCTTGATAATCCACGGATATACGTAAACAGACTAGCTAAAGCTAAGATAATTCACCTCAATTGAGTGCCATATCTGGTTTTTGGTTTGTTGGATTTTTTAGGCTGTTTAGACTACCAGAGATGGAATCGAAAGGCAAACTCAAACCACAACTGGAAGTGAAAATTAAACAATGAAGTGGACGAACAAGTTTAACTGAACAGAGTGTAATGTTTTTTCTGACTGAATACTTCTGAATTTTATTTCAATAAATAAAATAACTTTATTTATTGAAATTAATTCGTAGAAGTAAAAGATTAACTGACCTGTCGGTTCTTTCCATTTATTTGAGTAAATTCTATCTATACTAAATGCTGTAACACGATTTTCCACTCGCCAAATTGTACTTGATGTTAAAAATGCTTACGTGCCTAAATAAACTTGCAAGAATAGTGGCTTTTCCTTAAACCAAAGATTATAATTTATTTATTTGTATATTTTAACTTTTTAAGGAATAGATTCCTTGATTACCTTTGTATGAACGAAAAACGCTTTTTGACTGGAGTCAACAACTTAGTTTAACTGTTTAATTAGATCACGCTTGATTGATTTCGTGACTTACTAAAATCTCCGATATCAGTGCTAGAAAGAATTGAGTTGGTTAAAATAGCTTAGTGACTGTTAGACAGCGTAGAATCGTCGGAATCGATGTTTTACCTCAAAATGCACATATGAATACATTTTTGGTAACAAAATCTTTGTGTGCTCATAACATTGTTACAGCTATAAATCTTTATAATACAACATCCGTTCACACGGGGCGTGTAACACGGTTCTGCATGCCCGCCGATTGTAAAATGTTATGATATTTTTTTCATCGTGAACAAACCCGGCACTAAACAATATATTTATGTGACAACCATTTCGATTTACTGTCTACTTCGATATTTTTTAGCACGCAGTGTTTCAAAATAAATGGTATAGCAAGTAAAACTTAAATTTACTGTGTATTTACTTTTAATCGTTTTTCATCAAAATACTGATGTACGTAAAGGTGGAATTGGACAGCTTCTAAATTTATGTTTTAGAATTGCTATAATTGCAAAACATAAATTATTGTAAAATTTTGAAAACAAATTGATGACATTAAATTGTATTGTCGTACAAAATACGTGTCGAAACTTGAAAGTGATATTGCCGCCTTTGAATTCATTATTAAAAGAAATGCCAAATAGTAATAATATTCAATACATCTGGAAAATATAAATTTTCTTGTGTGGAAATGCGTTTCGCTTGTGTCGAGTCACATTCATATATCAAATTAATAGAGGAACATAAAATGCGCTCACAAAAGGTAGAATCCCTAGGACTTGAACCAAACTTTTAATGTACAATATTAAATTTTATTTAGATTGAAAAATACACAAGTTAGGAGTGGTGGAAAATTTTAAACACATTTAATTAATGGATTTGATTATAATCTGTTAGTTTTAGTCAAAATGCTATTTTTATTCAAACTTTAATTTTAGTTTTATCTACTGCACTACAATGTAACTTTGTACAATGATAAATTTGTTATGATGAGGCTCATGCATTTCAAAATGAATATACATGTACAATTGTACTACAGTTTAATTTAAAATTTCAAATAACTTTTAAAATTGTGAAGTAAAGATGACATTTGCCTTTCTAGTAGATTTGTTTTACATTTGAAACGTAAAACAAAATTGCAAAATTACTAAGGTAGGTACACAACGAATTAAAATTTAATATTCAAGTAACCCTTATCTACTTTTGTGTTCTATTTATATCATTCCAAAATTTAACTCTTGTTTTCTTCAAAATTCAACAAATGTCGTTCGTTACTTTATTATAATTATATTAATAATAATTATACTTTCATCTACATCTGACGACTCTCGTGATGGGATTTTCGAAAAAAAAGTCTGTCAGACAAAATTTGATATTATGTTAATTATATTAATTTTAATGTTAAATATGATATAGATCAGGCGTCGGCAACCTATGGCACGCGTGCCAGGCTTGGCACGCGATGGGGTTCTGAATGGCACTCTACAAATAATCAGGGATATATATTAATATATAATAATAGGGAAATAGAATTAAGGCGGCACCCTGAATCATATTGGTAGAGTGGCTTGGAACACCACAGCTAAAAGGTTGCCGACCCCTGATATAGATCATATCAAGATATTTGAATACACTAAAAAGTTAACAAAATAAACAATAAATTTATATTCAAAATGTTTAAAAACATACTAAATTTATAAAGTGAGACTTCTGCCCGCTTTCAATATAATTATTTCATAAGTACATTACTGTACAATAAAAGCACTTTTTCATTCAGGTCGTTCGAAGAGCTATCATTTCGATAGTCTTAAGTGTGTGCTGAGGATTGAACTTCACTCATAAACCCTATAAAAGGTTGGGTATTGATTAGAAAAGCTTCCATTGTATAGTTCATGTACTTATCAAATAATACATCAAAATCGAGTAGCAGTCTCACTGTATAAATACTGCACTAATTACTGATTAAAGGGTTATTATCTCTTTATTAAGATCGAAACTTGTGTATTTCTGCTTGTGACTTTTAACCACCTCAAAGGTTCTGAAACCAATTTTACATTAAATGTATCGGTCACCGTCCGTTCTGCAAATAACTTTACATTATATTCTCTAATTGAGTATTCTACTTGTACAGCTTCCAAACCAAACCAAATTTCTTAAATTACAATCCAAAATTGAATTTCTGCACCGATGTCTTGTGTACTGTTGTTAGAGAAGATATGTGATTAATGTATAGGTCAATCTACAAAGGAAGTCTTTCTAATACCCCAAAGTTAACAAAATAGGGTGATTAGAATTTGATTAAAGAATTGCAAACTGAAACCTGTAATTAACATTTCATAAAGGGATAGAATCAATATGCAGAGCTGATGGATTTTCTCTGGCTAACAAGTAATTATTGCATTGTACCGTAAACCTTCATTTTAGCTTTTATTTACGTTAAATTTAACATTAACAAATTAATGATTAAAAAGTAATTAACGTGAAATTGTAATTTTGCAAGAAATAAAATTAAAAATTGCTTTTTCTGCTATTTGGAAACGTAAAACTTGTCTGTTTGTCGGTCTGTTTTAAAGTAATTTAGTTTTAATTTTCTTATTATTTTTAAATGAAGTAAATTATCAGATGTTATTTTATATAAACCCTTATTTTACAAAAACTCATTAATACTTTTCCAAAATCAATTTCGATGAGGAAATAATAGCTATCACAAGTTTAGCAATTTGATCCTGAGAACATTAAAAGCTTAAAATAAATTGAGTAATTATTAGAAGATGTAAAAACAATGGATTTTCTTCCACAAAATTGATGATTTTACAAATACGACATATTTTATTAAAAAGTAATAATTATTGTCGTTATCGTAGAAATCGTAGTCACAAAATTTGTGAAAATCGATATTAAAAGAAAAACAAAATTGTTTGACAATTTTCAGGACATTACCATGTGAAAGGATACCGTCGAATTTATCACACAAAGTTTACAAAATCTAATCTCTATGTGTAGTCTATGAATTTTATGTCAAAAAAGGAAAAAGATTTGGTAACACTCAGAAAAATTAATTTTCTATCCTAGTAAACACGGAATTTGCTCGAAAATTGAGTAAATTTTTGTATATTTGCACAAAGAGTATAATACAGGATGTTTCATGACTTAAAATTTCAGGGGTTTTTAATCTTGATACGATTTGCTGATGTATAATGGGGCATTCCACACCAAATCGACCACTTTTGAACCCGACCCCTTTTAATTTTCCTGAAATTTTTACATATTATACTATCTCACCAAAAACAGTTCTGTGAATTTTTTCAAAATGTTTTATTCAACCCAAAAAGAGTTACGAATTTTTAGAAAAACTGATGTTGTTTTTCTTCAAACGATATTATTTGCGTAAAAATAAAACAATATATTTTTTAATTAAACAAAAAAAATAGAAAGAAATGTGGGCCCATTATGGGGTTTGCGTTGTTATACGAGATATAAATAAGAGCTTCTTTTGAAATAAAAAAATCAAAAATCAAAAGTGGATAAATTTGAAAAATCAATGATTTTCTCCGAAAAAATAAAAAATTTTGTAAAATCCAAGTTTGAATATTTTTTTTGTATTTTTTTCTGAAAAGTACGTTTAAAGACGAACAAAAACAAAAAAAAAACGTTTTGATTAGTCAATTTTTGAAATAATTACGATTGTTCGAAGGAAAAAAACATCAGTTTTTCTGAAATTTTAACTTTGTAAAAAATTTTGAAAAAAATTACACAACTGATTTTACGTATTTAACTATCCCAACAAAAACAGTTCTGTAAATTTTTTCAAAATTGTTTACAAAGTTAAGAATTTTTAGAAAAACTGATGTTTTTTTTCTTCAAACGATCGTAACTTTTTCAAAAATTGACTAATTGGAACGTTTTTTTTTTGTTTTTATTGCCTTTAAACGTACTTTTCAGGAAAAAATACAAAAAAAATATTCAAACTTGGATTCTACAAAAATTTCTATTTTTTCGGAGGAAATCATAAATTTTTCAAAGTTTTCCACTTTTGATTTTTGATTTTTTTATTTTAAAAACAACTCTGATTTATTCCGCGTATAACAACGCAAACCCCATAATGGGCCGAATTTTTTTTTTATTTTTTTTGTTTAATTAAAAAATATTTTGTTTTATTTTTACGCAAATAATATTTTTCAATTAAACAAAAGAAATAGAAAGAAATGTCGGCCCATTATGGGGTTTGCGTTGTTATACGCGGAATAAATCAGAGTTTTTTTTTAAATAAAAAAAATCAAAAATCAAAAGTGTTGAAATTTGAAAAATCAATGATTTTCTTCGAAAAAATGAAAAATTTTGTAGAATCTAAGTTTGAATATTTTTTCCTGAAAAGTACTTTTAAAGACAAACAAAACAAAAAAAACGTTCCAATTAGTCAATTTTTGAAGTAGTTACGATCGTTTGAAAAAAAAAACAGCAGTTTTGCTAAAAATTCGTAACTTTTTTTGGGTTGAATAAAAAATTTTGAAAAAATTCACAGAACTGTTGTTGATGAGATAGTATAATATGTAAAAATTTCAGGAAAATCAAAAGGGGTCGGGTTTAAAAGTGGTCGATTTGGTGTGGAATGCCCCATATATATTTTAAATTGAGTCGTATATAGTGCAACTTAGAACTTTTGTAAACATAATTAATTTTCAGTTACATGAATGTCCCCAGGCTCTTCACATTGTAGAGTTTTTTATGCTACATCTAAAGGTTTAATAGTACAATATTTAATTTTAAATTAAAATTTAACAATAAAAAAGGTAAGCAAACACAGTAACACTTAAATTACCTCAAGCTTTCAGCAATAACAAGAGATTCCTCTCTTCAAATATTTTAATTTAATTTAATATTAATTTTCACAAAGTAATAATTTATAATAGGTACACTATAATATTTCATGCAATGATGTAAATCTACACCGAGATAGATGGTCTTTCCATTATACATAATTATATCTATATTACATAGAAAATCGCGACGTTGTAGACGAGGATTCTACAGGGTATTTTAGAGAAACGGTTGTGAAGTGAGGTTATGAAGTTTATTTTAATAATACTTTCTATTGGTAGAAAGAGTAACTATCTTAAAATATTCGTTCTAATCAGTTTACCCAACGTAATTTATAAATTACCAACCATTTGATGAAAATTTTGTATGTTGCTACTCTTATACACCCACGTCACGTAATCATTCCTTCTCTTGTCTCGTGAACTTGATTGAATTTGTTAGGTGCTCCATGTTCAATACCACTTGAAATGCTGGATTTAAATGTCTTTTTAGAAACTAATTAAAACTTGTTCATACAACAAATTTATCTTGGAAGATTTAAGCGGTAATTTTAATAATTTTCGAAATTCAAGTGAGCTGAAAAAAACTTTGTGACGTTTAAATAAGATTTTCTTTGATAAGAAGTGCTTTAAGTAAAGTTTGTGTTTTGTTTAGAATTATGAGTTACACTTAATCCGGATTTAAAAATTAGATTAGTTGGGGCTTGCAACGCCTAGTTTTTATTACAATTCATAAATATATAAGAAGCGTGTGTATTATAAAGGGAAAGATTAATTAATAGGAAAACAATGTAATCAATCAAAATGAAATAAATTATTTTTTAGCTGTGTAAATAAGAATTCGTAGCCGGTTTTTGCTTCCATTCTTGTAATACAATTATTACTTGGGATTAGAAAATTGACAGTAACTAAGAATAATGACAAATTGATGTATTATATATTGCTTGTCTTACAAAATGAGCACATGTGGATCAACCGCTAGTGCTATATTTGGAAGCCGATTCGTATAGACGTGTGCCAGTGTAGAGTGCGTGGAAGGTGGGGTGGCGATGAGAGTTATCCAGATCGATAGCCCCGGACCCGGAGCCGCCCTGCCAAGGATGATCGCTATCACAACAGGCGCAGAAGATATATTATGACGTTACAGCATCTTGTTGGACGTGAAGGTTTCGGGTTTACCCTATTAAAATTGCATTTAATGTTTCAGCAAGTACCCATTTCATGACCTAATGCATCCAAATTACTTAATTAAAGCTGTTCCTCATCTGGAAAAATCCCTCGATTATTAATTCCGATAGTTACTCTTCCATTTATTACTCTTTATCACAAAATTAATTGTACAAGTCGCATTTGTCAACCTAACAAGCAAGCAATTAGAGCGAGTTCGATTGCAGATTGCTATGAAGTTCTTACTAGGGAAGATGTTTGTGGTAACATCCAACTTGATATCTTCCTTAGTTATATATTCAGATTTAGTTAGCATAAAGTTGACGATAACAACGTATACGTGGCTATCAGCCTAATTTTCCTTAATGTAAGGCACATACATATAGAACGAAGGGCAATTTTAGTTAATTTAACTTACAATTTATTACAACTAATGCTATTCTTCTGTAACCTCCGTAGAATTATAAATGCTAAGTAAGAAAATTGTACGACCTATATTCTCCGTCTTTAATTCTCAAACAAACACTATGAAAGTCTCTAGATAGTGACAGACCTCTTTGCGTGAGAGCGAGTCCCAGGCGACCGGTTTGCGTGCTATCCTCTAGGATTTCAAGGATTTGGTATTCAAGCATTGGAATCCAAATAATCCAAGCAGTCACTTTATATAACCTTTTGCTATACAATCCTTTCTTGTAATTTTTTTACAAGAATCTACTAAATTATTTAATTTTTGTAAAACGATACTAATTGGTGACGTAGAACACAAAAAAATTTTTATTATAGAATTCGATATGAATAATAATGTTAACCCAAAAGTTAAATTAGTACTTATGAGGGTGGGTTTAAAAACTTGGGTATTTTTTGCAATTATTTTTGTTCAAGATAAGGGAACATGTGAGGAAACCAAAGAGCGCCACCAAGAAAAATCTTTTGAATATTGTAAGTTTTCTGCTTACTCAATAAGCAGCTTTATGCATTGTATAGAAAAATATTTGCAAACGTAGCTTAACTACAAATAAATTATGGAGTCAGAAGAGACTGTTGTAAGCGTGCAATTTGTTGCAGTTTTAATTTGTTGCAGTTGAGTCCACAGAACTAATTGTTTGGAGAGAAAATGTCGGATACTACAGAAATGTTAATGTCGACGGAAACTGTTTTGTCGGGAAGAAGTTCTAATTACGGTCAAAAATTACTGGCTGTCCTGTACGAAGGACTTATAGCTTATAGGGAAGAAATTGTGGACCGGAAATTTGCAGGAATCGCACTCACGTAATCAGTGATCGCTCGGATAGGATCTTTGTGGTCTTGATTCTCAAAGAACCAATCGACGACCAAAAGACGCTTTTGAGCGACATTATACTTGTATTGTGATAAGTAATCCAACTAACTACAAGGTAGTTAGAGTTTGCATCTCAACGACCCATTGAGCTACAATGTTCATTTTGAACTAGTTGTTCAACAATGATACTTAAGCTGCCCCATTGATTGTAAAGGCGGCTTGGTGATATCGTATGGACCCGAAAACTACTAATTATGAAAAACAGGGCGCCAGGTGACTCAATATAACAAAAAAGCTATAAAATCATGACTTCGTTAAATCGGCAAAATAAAAAACTAAAAGATGGAATGGTGTGGTTAATTCTTGCGCATGTGAATGACCTGACTTATGATTACCAATGCATCACCCTATATATACCAATAATTAATTAATTTTTCTAAACAAAATTTATTACATGATTTTCTATAAAGCAATTTTTGAAGTGCCTAAACCTGAAAGAAAAGTTATCGAAAGCTATAGTTAGGTTAGGGGTTGTTATTTAATGTAATAAAATTAAAAAATAAATAAATTAAATAAACAAATTGCACCCCTTCTCCACCCGGAGGTTACAGTAAATTAATCAGTCGCAAAAGGCATCATCATAAAGTCAACAATGCAGACCAGAAAAATCTCTTCACTTTTTGGTTTATTAAATTAAGGTTAGATTGTAACTTTACATTTTTGTGCACCTGAAAAGTGAAAATTAAAAATTGAAAAATACGCAGTGAAGAGTTACAGAAAATACACTTTATTTTTGCAACTTTTTATTCTTTGCTTTTTCAACTATTCACTTCCACATTTTCAACATTCTTGTGTTTTATAAAAGTTAAATTTTAAAATGCGACAAATAAAATGTGCAAATTGAATAATAAATAAAAAGTAAAGTTTTTTTGTATTTTTTTACAAAATTTTCAATTTTCAGTTTTGAATATATAAAGCGAAAAATCATTGCGTTCCTTGAAAGTTTTTGTTGTCTTTTCAATTTATACTATGTACTTAACTTTTTTTTTCGGCGTAATTCGCAAGGAATTTTCAATATACAACATAAACTCAAAACTGATAATATTTTCCTTAAAGCTGCTTTTCTTTATAAAAACAAAATTGTTTTGTACTTTGAGTTAAGTTGTGGTTTGAATTTCATTATTAATTAATTTTAAAGTAATTATTACTTAATTTCTATAGATTATCTTATAGACTTCCACAGTTAGGTACACTTCCAAAGATGAAATTTTCTTTTTCCAAAATTCTTCTTAATTAAAAAGTAAAAATAAAAATTGTTACAATGACTGTATTTTATAAAACAAAATCAGTAATATCACAAAAATTCTTTATACTTTTCACTTTTTACACAACTATTTTTCGTTTTTTAAAAACTTCTATTCAAGTCGCAGTGTCAAAATTATAGAGTAACAAGTGAAAAGAAAAAGAAAGAAACAGAAAAGAATTGTAAGCAACATTTTCTCCAAATACAGAAATACTCTGAAATTCTTAATTTAAGTAAGAAGTGAAAAGTGAGGATTGAAAAGCTTCTAGAAACGGAGCCCAGTGGTTTTTGATGTGCGGGTAGGAGGGATGATTGATCTACCATAAAGTGATAGATTGTGGTTTTTATAGGAAAAAATGTTTAAAAATTTTAAAAAAGGAAGGTTTTAAAATGTTATCTAATAGAGATCTCTAGGGAAAAGAAATCCTATGTAAAAATGATCAAGAATCAATATTATTATTCAAAATTAAGATCCTTGTTTGGAACTTTAATAAAAAATGTACTTTGTAAGTAGGATACTAAACACTCATTTGCCACCTCCCAATAAAAAGCAGATCAATAGCGAAATTAAATATCCTGACTTTAATTTGAATATTTGACTAAACTATCCACTGAATTTTGACCTTAAAGGCCACTTGTATAGTGACGGTTTAATTTTGAGTTTAGCAAAACTTCGATAAATTTATAAACTAGATTTACATTCTTAAGGGTGACTTGTATAGATCTAGTTTAAAATTTTAAACTGTAGATTAGCCAATCACAATAGTCAAAATCCGAGTTTAAACCATAGTTACCGGTTAAACTTGCACTATACAACTCACCCTTATGGTCACACTTATGGTGACTTGTGTAGTTCAAGTTTAACCGGTAACTATGGTTTAAACTCGGATTTTGACTATTGTGATTGGTTAATCTACAGTTTAAAATTTTAAACTAGATCCAAGTTTAGGTCCAAGTTTAACTGGAAACTATGGTTTAAACTCGGATTTTAACTATTGTGATTGGTTAATCTACAGTTTAAAATTTTAAACTAGATCTATACAAGTCCTATCAAGTGTTTAATACTTAAACTTACACTGAACAAGGGAAAAAACCGGAAAAAACTAAATAAAATCGAGTTTACCTTAAACGTGGTTTAAACTGTTGTTAAACTCCCACTATACAAGCGGCCCTAAATCGTGTGATTAATTTGTTTTTAAAGACTTTGAAATGCAACTTGATAAATTGGTGAGCCATTGTAATACTTCCGGTTTCAGTGATTCAAAATACAAGTAAATCTTTACCAAAAATATGAAGAACAAAAAATCGAATAACATTAATTAATTTTAATGCTACTCGAAGACACGATCACAAAAACAATAAACCACAAAATTTCAATTAGCCGATGCTGATAGTTTGAAATTCATTTATCCTGGTGAATTATACCAAAGAGTTTCTTTACTCTCCGCTTCCCACTTCTGGATTTCCATCCTTCTGGTATATATTGGATAGCCCACAGAATGGTTTGGATCCAGTCCGGGGCGTTCTTAAGCCTGACCCAGCTATTTGTCAGCTAGTTCAGTACCTTTAATTCCCTCATGACCTCTGGCACTCAGTTAAAGGCAATTTTGTTGCCCTTGGCCAGGTTTTTGAGAGATTTTCTGCATTTTCATGTGGTTAAAGATTCAGCTTTTATTGCAGCTTAGTTGTCAAACGTTATATTATATTGACTTGTTTTGACCTTAGATTCCTTGTAGGCACATTAACTTTAAACATGTAAAACAAATTATTAACCAATAATAATTGAATGTATTTAACACACAATGCAGCCAAATTTGAAATAGAAAAGTGGATGCGGGTGGGTTAAGAAACGACACAAGTTGTAAATTTCAAAGCCATCCACGAGCTGGACTCTCTTATCGAAAGTTAGATTGTATCACCACATTGTAAGTCTTCCCCTTGCTGAAAATTGTTATTTTCGCCTTTGCTTGGTTTCTGATGATTAAAAAAATTTCATTAGGTGATCAAACAATTTTTCTACTAAAGGTTAAACTAATAACAGTAAACATAGTTAAAAAATTATTTTGCACTTCCTTTTATAATAATGAATTAAATTTGGAAAACCTTCGTATTGATTTGTGCCAGAAAAATATTTCCAAGTTTTTTTTATAATAAAAGTTGAACATAAATTCGAAAATTAATTCGTCGTTCGTTTCACCTAAAACGCGTATTTATCACATTTTTATCAACATGATTTAGATGTTTGAGCGTGGAAAATGTTACAGACAGTCTGACTGGCTCAGAGATACAAACTTGAAATTAGATTTAGACATATCTTATTTTTTCTCTACAAACTTACCAAATTACTTTTCTAATATTAATTACAGCTACGTAAGTTTATTTAATATAATTATTTTGTAATTTAATCACTAGCCAATCATATTAGTGTGAACACACCTTAATATAATTTAGAAATGAGAAATGGAAAAGAACATTTTTTTGTGTGTACAGGGTGATAACCAATAAAAGTTGTTTAACGGTAATTTTTCAGTGAGAAATTTTGTCGTAATGCACTAAATCAGGGTTTATTGCGTCTTGAAGTGTCGGGCGCAACTAAACGTAATTACGTGGGTGTGAAAGGGGCCTAATTGAGCAGATTTATAAAAAATGACTTTAGCCTCTGACTAAAGTCACAATAAAACTTTTCCCTACCTGCTTAAAATGTAAAGTGTTCCTCTAAACATTTTTTATACAAAATACATCATTTTTTAACTTCTTGATAACGGGAAATAATTACATTGTTATATAAGACATCATTAAAATATGAAAACGCATTTAAAACGTTCGTGCTTTAATATGGTAAAACGGAGATTTAAATATTAAGCGATGTCAGGTTTCGTTAAATATGAAAGAGCTTACGATATTTCATTATATCACGAATATATATTTAAGTGAATTTGTTTATTTATTCTCGACTTGACGGTTATATCAAGGAATTAAATTTTAAAATAAGTAAATATAATGAGCGGTTAAATGTTCCATAAGCTCCGGCTTTATTCTTACTTTAGAATTTCAGACTCACCGAAAATTATTAAAGTTTATAAGGCAGGGAAACAACTTTCAGGTTTTGTAAGTTCCACTCTACAGGTTTATTCTTCCCATTGTACAGAATTAGCAAGGTTTATCAAAAGGACTATCCAATTTTATGAATAGCTTTATTAGACGATAATAAAATTTTGACAATTATTGTAGAATTACCACGCTACTTTATAGGCTGGTCTTAAAAATTAACTGAAAATCGTAAACACTGCAACCCCATCAATCTGAAAACTGTTGATATTTATAGTTTTCGGATGCTATAAACATAAACTGTGTCAAAATAAGAGCTCTCACCATTTACGGCCTCCTACTCCATGCACTCGAATACAATTTTACCGAAACGAGACATTTCATGTATTCTTTTTACAATTTAAATTTATTTTCATGCCAACAATTGTCAAGAAAGATAAGCATATATCAAAGGAAGGTAAAATAGGAAGAATAGAATTTTTTTGGCAATTTACAATGTCACTGTAACTTACATTCCTTTCGATTGTGATTTAATATTTTAACATCGCAGTATCCTTGCAAAAAAATAGTGCAATAAAATATTTCACCTTCCATAATTTGCGTTGATGTGGTTTGAAAATGTTACAACTAATGCACTTGTAACATGAAAGAGAAATGCTCTACTTGCAATAAATTAATATGTGTAAACCGTTGAATTTGAGCACATTTGAAATATTTCACAAGGGTTATTAAAAATTTTTAAGTTTTCCTTTTGAAAGCAGTTTTTAGTTATTCTCCCATTTATTCGAATAAGAAAATTAAAACATAAATAAGTTATAATAATTTCTATCAAATATCTGCATTTATTTACAACTGTGCGTTGCAGAAATCAGATTTTTTTTTAAATTCTTTAAGTAACAAAAAAAGGAAAAAATACTTTCATTTATTTTACAATTACTTAATGGCACTCACGTGCTACACCAATTACTTAATTGGAACGTTGACGATTTTATTATGGGCACAATCGGAAAAACTGGTTTAAAATTTGTTCTCAATTTAGAAGAGGATGTTTTAAAAGCAAAATTTTTTATCAAACAATATTTTATGATTTTATTTAATTTTAGCAATGCGTAGGTAGTATTATTTCCAAGTAAATAAAAAAATTTTATTTACTTTTTGTTATTTTGTTTTCTTAATAAATAATGAAGGATACGAATTCTACAGCGCTTATTTACCAGAAGTTGTTGAGTAAATACATAATGCTAATTAATAAGGCATACAACGAAGTTCTTGTTAGTTCTTTAAAGCTTCAAATCGATAATTGTGCAATTTCGCGTAAAATTAGAAACCAATTTGTGTAAAGAATACAAAATCAGAAGTAAATTTAGATGTTTCTGTTTTTTAAGGTTTTTGTAACTAAATTGATTGGAAAATTCTTCAACGATGAATCAATTCGACTGTGAATTTCTAAAATCCTTAATGACATACGACAAATATTTGGCTGTTTAAAGTATTTAGAATGCCATTTTGGTCAACATTTTTTTTATTGGAAAAATGGCGTAATAAGTTCAACTCCCCAGTAAGAAATTTAAGACATTTTCTGATAATCAAAAACAATTTCAAAAATGCTTGTAGCATAATTCCACAAATTTTAATTCGCATTTTTGTTTCAGGTGAGTTTTTCTATCATATTTATTCCGAATTTGGGGTAAGTATAAATTATAATTAAATGCTTTTAAAGCTGACTTTGTTTTTGCCAATATTTCATACATTTTTCAAAACCCTGAGTCATAACTAGGAGATTTTAAAGGGCTTGTTTCAAGATTTAAAGGCTAAACCGAGGGGTCTGAAGGTATGGAATACCGTCCAGCCTCACCAAAAGTGATAAGAACAGAAATTTGATTCTTGATATGTCATCTTTTTACTTACTTAGGACTGAGGAGTATTCCAAACCTTCCAGTTTGTTCAAAAAATTATTTTGAAAAAAGTACCATTTAATTTTATTACAGTTTTAAAATGCTTATTTTATTTTATACGGTAAGTTATAAAAATTGGATAGATTTCTTTTGCCCTTTTTAGCATCATGCCTCACATCTAACAATACTGTGACATAACTAAAAGGTGTCCCAAAATTCAAGCAAGATTTGATTTTTGAGCCATTTTTGCGGTGAAGTATTAAAAATGGAGCGCCACACGAAAGAACTACTCATTTTCATTGTTGAACAGTAATTTTAAAAATATCGAAAGTTTGACAGCTGCAGTTTGCAATTTTTGTACAAAATATGGTCAAAATAGTGATTTAACTTTATCAAATGTACAGAGATTAATTAAAAACTTTAGAGAGACTGAATAAATTATTGATCTTGAACACTAAAACAAAAACTACTCTCCGAGTCTCAACCCCTAATGAGAGGGTTGACCAAAACAGATACCAAAGTCTGTCGCAATCCGGAGAGAACCTCTCCAGTTTGTTTAGCCACAATGATTTAGACCAGCTCACAATAATCGTAAATCAAATGTGAACTGGTCACATACAAACTTGGCACGATAACAATGTTAATATAGTTCAAAACTGAAGCCTACTGACCACGCATAGCAAATAAATTTTGTTGAATCAAACAAAATCATCTTTATCCACGAGGGTCATTTTCTTCTTAATGAAATGGTTAATCGACAAAATTGTCCCATTTGGGGTTCAGGTACTCCATGAGTGATTGTTAAGAAAGAAATGGATCCACAACGTGTCGCTGTTTGGTGCGGATTTTAGGCTGAAAGCATCATAGCACCATTTTTTTTTTTTAATGCGGCTGATCAGGCAATGGCACTTAATTGTGCTCTCTCACACAAAGTACGGATTTGGACGACATATGATTTCAAAAAGACCGTACCACATGCCATGCAGCCCGAGAAATAATTCAATTACTGCAATAGTCATATTCTGATCGTTTAATTTCCCGGTTTGTTAATCAGAATTGGCGGCCAAGATCATGCGATTTAACGCCGTTGAATTTTTTTGTTTTTCTTTGAAGTTTAAGGTTTGTGACAACAAGCCCACGACTACCCACGCCATAAAAAACAAAATTGAGCACTGTATCGACGAAATTCGGCTACATTATTTATGATAAATGGTCACAGAAAATTTCAACAAGAAATAAAATCAATAAAGAAATCAAGAATAAAGGATCAATAAAAAATTTACACTTTTAAATTATACACCTGTATTTTCGATCAAAATTACTTTTTGCGTGAATTTTTGGACATCTTTTAGAATTCACCAAAATCTTATTTTGGGGGATGTCGTTAATTCATGAAAAATAAATAATTTTGATGCATCGAAACGTGCAAAAGAAGCTCCGCATGTGAATTATTTATTATAATTTATAAATAATAATTAGAGATGAGATTTTTAGGTTTTCATCTTTTTTTTATTTTACGTCCTATTTTTAATTTATTGGTACCAAAATTCGTTTCATGAAAAACTACGTTATTTAAGCCCTATTTATTTTTACCTTTTTTGCCTTTTTTGTCTTTTTTTAGTTTTTACGACCTATTTTAGCAACCTTTTTTTCATTTTTACGACTTATTTAGCATTTTATAAATTATTTTCTAATTTTCAGTTTAAATAAAAAAAAATATCTCACCCTTACGACGCCCTTAACCTAAATTAAAATTTTTTTATTGTTTTTTTAAATTTGAATTTGTTGCCCGGTGGTGGTAGCTTACCATATGTGCCAACCTAAGAAAAATTACAAATTTTCATTGGGTATCTAAGAATGCTTAGGTATAAAATCTTTTTTTTTAGTACTTTTATAGGACCTTTTTTTGTGTTTATAGAACCTAAAATCGCTTTTTTTAGAACCTTTTTAAGTACCTTTTTTGATTTTATACGACCTAAAAATCTCACCTTTAATAATAATCGATGAAAATATGTAACCATAAAAATTGTTCTTTAGGACGCTCTAGACGATTAATCATTTTGATCAAAAGCTTGAGTCAATCGATTGTATCAAACGTGATAGGTCGTTTAGAAACCTGTTTGACGCTTGAAGCCAGGATTGACGATGATTGATAAAAAGTTTGAATGACTCAAGCGGTTGAAGAGGGCGCTTGATCGTCTAGGGCAATTTCCGTCAAGCATTGCGTCAGTCACTCTGTCGAAACCATGGCGTCTGCTACTGAAACCGCGTTTCCGAAAACTCGGAGCGGGAGTTCATTAACTTATTAATTGATTTATGTATATTGCGATTGTGGATTATGGATATTGTAATTGTGGAAAGTGAACAGCAAAGATTATTTCAATAAAAATTTAAAAAAGTGCGGCGCTAGAAAAAATCGTGAGGGCATTGAAAGTGCTAAAACCTGATTTCACTGAGAAGCAATTGAAAGCAAAAACTAATGTTTTCAGAACAAACTTCAACAGGGAGTTCAAGGCCATCGAGGGTAAAAAAAAGTGTCAGGGACGTCTACAGATGACATTCTTGAACCTTCTCTTTGGTATTACAATAACCTTTACTTTATAAAAGATTCTTCTCGGTGTCAGGGTGTACTAACTCCAGTAGATAATTAAGACTTTCTTGGTTCATTCTCAAAAAGTTCCTATAGTCCTCTGGTTCCGAATCACGCAGAAAATTGAGTAAATGTACATGTGTGAAGCGGTTTCTCATTTTGTACCACTCCTTGGGCCACCGTTAATTTTTCTTTTGCTCTTTTTCCGCTTGAGGGCAAAGCTCAAATCTGTATTCAAAAACATTGTTCACAGGTGTGCACTGCTCCACTTCACGACTTCTATTGATGAGGGGGTTTTGATCAAAAGACTGAAGGCTTGATTGAGGTTAATTAAAGTGCGCGTCAATCGATTGACTTAACCGTTTGATCAAGCAGATTGATCGTTTAGGGCCTCTTTTAGAGTGTCCGGGCTTCTACATCTTCTAGACTGACTCTGGTTGTTTTGAAAACTATGCCCTAAGTCTGATCTGAGTCCCAGAGTTGGGCAGAATCTTAGCTGCATTAGCAGTCGATAATGTTATGGTGTAAGCATAAACTCAAAGAATCCGGTGTTAGAATCCCACCTTAGCAAAAAAAAAAGTTTTTATGCGATGGCTTTAGGGCCGTCATGGTGTCAATTAAAAATTTTTTTTTGTGAATCTTGCATAAACACTTTTTTTTTAATAAGAAAAATAAATAAATCTATTTATAATAGACTGATTTATAACAGATACCCCCATATAATGGACAAACCTTTTAAGTGTCTACTAAACTCGTATATTATTATCAGTGTATAATTATTTATAGTTAAAATGAACTTATTGTAAACTTTTGCTGATAATGTACTAAAATCGTTTATTATAGCGGAACGTTCTCTCTTTTTTCTTAAAATTGTCCTGTCATTGTGTGAGGATATACATTTTTACTGCTTGAATTTCTATTTTAACTCTTAGTTTAGGTACCTACTATTTAAACGACAATGAAATAATAAGGTTAATTTTCAAAACGATCATCACTTAACCACATTTTAGAACAAACCCAGAACAACAAAAAAAACCAAACCAAATTTGAAAATAAGCCGAAATTATTGTGAAAAATAAGGAAAAGTAAATTTCGTGAAAAATATTACCTACTTTTAAATCCTTCAATTTCAATAAAAAAATTTTCCTTTTTCAGAACAAAGAAGCAAATTTTGCGTTAAAATTATGATTCTAAAAAGTGAAAAATTTGGAAAAAGCAAATTTATTGATGAGTACAACATAAATTATTTCACAAGAAATTGAAAAAAATAAAATGAAAAATTCCTACCTTCTTTGCCTAAAGCTCCTGAACGTTAAACGATTGCTCAAAACTTATTCTATTTTCCGCTGAAACGACACTGAATAATTTTCACAAAACACTATCACTAAAACTTTAAATTTTAAAATGTCTTTTTTTGTATCAAACCAATTTTTCCTGTTAACACAGATCGTATGGTTTCATTGAACAAAAGGTCCAGTATTTTTAAAACGCGAAATTGTAAATAGGAAGTTTCCGGTAATTTTTGCTAAGTGTAATAAGAAAATCACTATAGTTTTCTTAAATGAAAACTACTAAACACTTAATTAATAATTTTGAAGGAGCAAATGACAAATGCCAGGTGTGCAAGTTAGAACTTGCTTGTTTTTTGTTCATCTGTGACGCGCAATGCCCTATTAGTCATTATTTATTTGACGTCAACAATTTAAAAAGTGAATTATAAATTTTTGAATGATTACACCAACAATGCTTTCTGCTTTTTAATTTTTGATGATTTGCTCAACTGAAAAGTTTAAATGTTATAATGATATAATGTTATCATGTAATTAAAAGTTGCTTTTGTTTAGAGATAAAAATCTTTTTGAAACCGGAAGCTAAGTGTTGTTTGGAATTTTGGATTTAAAATTTGAACGATCTTAAAATCAAAATTGTTAGCAAAATTACAAAATAAGTAAGTGGGAAAAGAGTTATTTTATTGAAAAGTGGTGAGGAAACTAAGGAAACCAGCGCAAGTGCAAAGGTACATCAACTTTCCTTTCACGACTCAACAAATTAGAAGTCAAGTCGATAACCACCTAAAATAATCATAATGTGATATCAATAATTAATAATAATAATAATGAATTAATAATATTTATTTATTATAATTTAATATTTGAATGCAGTTTTAGGAAGAAATTTTTTATTTGATGGAAGATCACATACAAGGGAAATCTTCTGTAAATTGTAAGTTAAGTAATAAATTAAAGGAACAAAATATTTTATAAAAAAATATTTCAAAATGATCTTGGAACTTAGAAAACAATGTAGCTATATTTTTCAGAAAATTGTTGACACTGAATTTTTTTGATGAGAATTCAGGGTTATTGTTTTCAAATTTTGAAGTGCTTCATACTACATTCATCATCTATTTTAGGATGTGTAATTAAATTAATCATGATTAACCCACATATAATTTTAATTAAATATTTTAAATAAACTGAAGAAATACTTCACTGATGTAAAGCTCCACACAAAAGCTTTAAATTTTTTATTCCCTTTTAAGTAAACAGCCCAAATTAAAATTTAAAACTATTTAGACAAAGGTTTTTCTATATTTTTGTATCAAGAGTTACCGGAGCAACAAGGATTTTTTCATAGAGTCCTGATCGGATTTAAGTTTCTTGTTATATGTCGTCTTTACCAAGGGAATACTCAAACGGAAAATCGTGTTAGAAAAACTTTAAAACGGAATTTATATGCTTCCAGCATTTTTCCAACAGAAAGGTAAAAAAGTAAGAAATTATTGGTACGTGTGAGAAAATTATGCAAAATTAAACTTATAGCATGTTTTTGTAACAGGTGCTACTACCGATACTGAAAAGTGTCACGCAAATACTGAAACTTGGAAAAGTTAAACTGAATTGATGGATTACACATAAACACAATGTAGATTAAAATTAAAAGCCAAAAAAAATTAAACGTAAAGTGATGGATTATTTTTAAGTTGACAATTTTTGTTTTAACTAAATTTTCTAGGATTTTGCATAAAGAAAGAAAATATTTTTGGGCGGAAGTACCTAATGTAGCAGCATAAAATTATTATTTCTAGAAAAGAAAAGTTAACACCTACAGATCCTTTTGCTTTAAATTTAAACCATTATGCAAAATTAATGTAACGCAAAATTGAAAAGCTGACAACTTCATCAAGGTAATAGCTCGCCATATAAAATACAGTGTAACCGTCGTACTTCGAACCATTACCATATTACGATAAATGAAATAATTGTGTAAAATACATCATCAATACAGTCAGGAACTGAAGTGCATTAAATATAATTATGGATCCTTCCAAGTAATAATTACATTATGCATTTTCCACATTATGGAAACTGCGTGCTTTGGCACGAAATATAATAATATACTTTCTTGGTAAATGTAATATTTATAGGATAGTGGAGGGCATGGCCATGCACTCGAGTTAATGCAACTGCATTCTTGGCGCACTTGAAGTGCAGGCAAAATGTATTAATGCTTAATAAGATGTAATTTTAAAGCATTCCGACAGGTACAAAATGCATGGTAGGAAGCAACTCGGTTGCTAAAATTAAGTAATAATTTTTGCACAATGGAAGTTTAACTAGGCCAACCACTTCATTAAATTTTTCGTACACATAGAACCAGCAAAATCTTAATTAAAACTTCTTTTCCCAGTAAAATAAATATCTCATGTCAACTTATTTTATTTTAAAATGAATTTGGATATTATGCAATAAGAGGCAAAATAGTATTCGGTGGACAGCTAAAATTGCTGCAGTATTTCTCCTTATATTGCTTATGTCATAGGTGGATTACGACTTACTTAAGCAAAATGAGATTCGAATATCAAAGAAGAGAGATCGAAACATATGTTTATCTGCATTGCTGTAAGGGTTAGTTAAAAGCTTTTTGTTTGCTTCTCAGATTAACTGTGAGATATTTTATTGTTCCTTTTGTGTCTTTATCTCCTTCTTTGTACAAAACTCAAATTTTTATAACAATAAGCAATTTATTATCTACATTAATTTATTTAAATTTCAGCCAAGTTACATAAAGTAACTCGTGTTTTTCGTAGATCAAACGATAACGTTTTTAAAATTTTAATGAAAAAAATTTGCATTGAAATTATGAGAAACTACGTGATATTTAATTGAAAGTGCTACTGAAGGTTAATTAAGCCACGATTCGTAATTTTTATAGAACTTTTTAGAAATTAATTCGCAAAATTTTAAAAAAGATTCTGATTAACTTGGGGAGCGTAAGGGTGGACAGATCGACAGACTAAAGTTTATTTAGTGTTTTTTTGTTTTCTATTGAATTTCGGTATATTTAAGACAAATCCAAGACTTGGATGGTGAACGATAACAAGTCTAAGTCTGCGGAATGATGGCTTTATGATTAATAGTTGGATATCAATGAAGAGTTTAGGTAAGTTATACATACATTTACTTAAATTAAACATTCTCAGCCGGTCACATTTGCACACAGTTTTAGAAATCCTAAACCAAGCTACTAAAGGCTTTAATACACTTATATTTACACTTCGTTTAAACATCACACAAAGGTAAGCATATGTAAATTAGTTCGTCCTAACTGACCGTCCCTTATCCATTATAAGTTTCTCCATATTTTGAGGTATAAAACAGTTGATCTGCCCAACAAGATACGGCATTTATGGAAATTTACGCGAGTGATGTTTTGGTCTGCTGTACCTCATAGAATATTAGCGAAAATTGTATTTGTGACCAAAATGTAAAGCTGGAATGTACGTGCAGAATACATTGCATTATTCTTAGGCCTGAAAATGTAACGTGACAAAAAAAATTATTGGTTTTAACTTATACGCGTTTTGAATTAAAAATGAAAGGGTTAACGAGTTGCGATGATGAATTTAAACTTAGGAAATTGGGAACCTGAACTTTCACTATTTCAATTTCATTATTAAATGAGTCTCAGTGTGCACTATAATAATGTGGCTTGTATCTCATAGAAAATTCAATTAAAATCTAGGTGGAGTCAAATTTAATACTTTATTAAAAAGTATATTAAACCTTGCGCAGAGGGTGTAATTAAATTACTTTATAAATGCACAATTTTATTAGAAATGTCATTTGAATAATGAATTTGACCTGGAACAAAAAATATTTCGAGAGTCCTTTCCATTAAAAATTTCATTGTATTCATCAAGACAAAATTTATTTATTCTATTCTCTACAAGGAGGATTGATTTAAACTCTCAAGTTTTTTGCCATACAAAACAAGTTTTACAAAAAAAGATTTTGTTGTCGGTTTAAATCAATTGCGTGGAAAGTTTTTCTCACGTCAATATTCATCCAGGAATAAAAGTTATTACTGGAAATTTTATAAATTCAAATCGAAATAACTTGTTTCATTTTATAGATATAAATCAAAACAAAGTGTGATTTTCATCCTCCAGAGATTTGCAACCGTTATGGATACGTTGCGTCTCTAGAATGATTTACAAATTCAATATTTAAACGAAAAAAATAAAATTCGTTTAATTTTCAAACCCCGGTTAATATTAAATTGATTTTGGTTAAATTTAATTAGAAATCACATTTTTTTTTACACCTTAGTAATGAACCAATTAGAAAATAGAGATTTGCTGGACTCGAAAGTAACTAGGCGACGGCGACGCGACGACGGGTTAGTTAATTAACCCCTTCTTTAGAGCAAGACGTTCAGGTTAGAACGGTAAACTTAAAGCTGTCTCCTTTTCATTCTCTTGATGTAAGGTTGATTACTCGAAAAGCCTGACTTTTACAAGTACGCTTTATTTATCCGGTTATGACTAATTAACTCCACTTTTAACATAATATTTTCTTTTATAAATTATCGTTTCACTTTTTGAATAAACTTTCTTGGAAATACATTTAAGGTATTGAGATGATAATAATAACAAGTGAGTGGTAGAACAAAATGTAACTTTTCACCTCATCTGGGTGATTAGAATCTTTTTATCTTTGTTTACAGCTTAAAAACTATTTTTTTGTGTTTTTTACTAATTAATAAATTAGTCAACATACAATAGGCGTAAACTGACATTTACAATATTACAATGTTTTATGTATACATGTCAAACTTTCTTAAAGCGATTATCTACCAATTTACACATTTTTCACACTTTCTTCTTCAATATTGTATTATGTCCAAGTTCATTAATCAGTTTAATCTTTTTTTATTATAATTTCCTTATTTTAATTTTATTCTTAATTACATTTTTTTTACATTTTTTACATGCATCAACTTAAAGCTTAATAGTAATTTCCACCTTCTAATTTTTAATTAATACAATCCTTCGGTCACTAAATGCAATTTTAATTAAATTTTCTTTACTGTTTGGAAATCTACAATTTCTCTCTTAACAGTAAGAAAAAACTTGAAAAGCTTCTAACACAACATTTAGTATATTTTACAATTTAACGTGATTGTGTTTCATGTTTCCCAGTGTTTGATAAATTGGTTATTTACTTTGATTAATTCCTCAACTAAAAATATAATAGAAATTACTATATGTTCTTAATAAACCACTGCACGCAAATTTTAGCATGCAATAGTTCAAAATCAGCCTTTTTTTATAATAATTAAACTCGAGAGTTAATAAATTTTAATTATTTACTATTTTTATCATAAAAAATTAAAGCATATAATTTTTAAGTTAAATTAGGCATTTGACTTTATCTTAATTAGAAACTTTTCAACTTGTGAAATTAATAATACCTAATAATCTATCTAAAATTTAAAAATTATCAAGTGGTTCTAACCTAACTTATAAGTGGGTAAACGTAACCCAATCCAAAAAAAACGTTTGTAAATCCAAATGTTAATATAAAAAAATTTTAATTGTTTCTACTGAATTTATTGGATTTATTTTCTTTTGCATGCTGAAAAACCGTTTATATCTAATTAGACCCCTAATTAGAAATTGAAAGAGAAACCAGTCGAAATAAAATATTAACCAAATGTTAGACGTGCGGTTAGACCACAAAGTTCCTAACAGAATGCCTCACCACTAGAAGGATTAGGATTTGTGAAATTTCCCAAAGTTTGAGATTCGAATTTAAAATTTCACACATTTACATAAAACAAAACAATTTTCCTCCAAAGTTTTTGAAAATACGTGTGAAGAATCGGTAATTTGCAACGTTTTTACGCTACATAAGAATTTAATTGCATTAGTACGAATGTGGCAAATAATATGTTCCAAGCAGATCTACTTAGCATTTTCTAGATGCGCATCTTTTAGTTTCCAAAAAAAACTAATGTTTTGTAGCAACGGTTAAAAGCATTAACCGAGAAAATATGCTGTTAAGAAAATGTAAACAAGAAAACATTTAACATTTGAGAAACGTTTTAACTTGTAATTAAAAAAGAATAATTTTAGCGTCTTTTAAATTGTTTTTCTTAATTAGTTGGGCGTTTACATATTTTTTAAAATTGCTTTTTAGAATTTATTTTTTGGTACGTGTTTGAGATTTTATATCTTCTTTAACTTTCCGACATATAGTAACCATCCATTTTGTCATTAGCCATTAGGATTTGGTCATCAATTTTTTATCTAAATATAACAAAGTGTTTGTTCTTTCGCTTGGGTAAGCTGAACATCAATTTTAGAAAATGTCAAATACATAATAGATAATATCTAAAAATACACTCAAATTGATCACAAAAATAATTTAGTTTGGTGCAATTAGCAGTAGGCACTAAAAAGAAAATTTGATCGCATTTTTGTTTGTTTATTATTACCCCACAAATTTGATAAAATTGTTCTCAAAGGATTCGCAAAACGAAATTGAAAATTATAATAATAGCGAAAGTCGAGTCGTTGATGTAAAACTAATCCGACTTACGGCTTTTACTTACTGACGTCGTTACAAACCTACAGAGTTAACGAAACCTGCGTTCCCTGTAATTTAGAAAACCACACACCTACGCCGCCGTTACATTTCCACAACTATTTTAAATGTGTAATTAAACTTAAGTTTATTTCAAGTTTCATTAATTACTGAAATTGAAATTTTAACAGAACATAGAAGCAGAATTGAATCATTCGAATCAGGGAACATCACTAATAATAAAAACTCTATGCTCATACTCCATAACTCAATTCTGAAAATAGCTGAAATAATAATTTGATTAAAATCAGTGTCGATTTCATTGTGGCTTTATTATCAATTTTGTCCATTCAAAAATTTTGTATTAGCTTTCAGACACGGACAAATAATTTTAGAACAAAATTTGTTAAGTAAATGACTTTTAATGAAAGAGAAATTGCAATTTATTGATGTGGTTATTAAAAATCTGAAATTATTATCTTCAAAAATAACTTAATTTAATTAAGACACTAAATATTGGGTTAATTATTTCAGGTCCTGGTTGTTCCTACGTCGTCGGTTGTTCCACCTACTAAAGACGCTTAAACTTTTTTTCCTATTTTTCTATTTTCAAGATAATAAATAAATTAATAATTTAAACTTCAAGTAAAAAATTTTGATTAAAAATAATTCTAGATAGTTTAAGCACTTGCTATAAATTTTACTCCTTAATCCTTCTTCGTACGATGAAGATTTAATCGAAACTAAAATGCTGGCACAGTTTGTTTACTACAAATATGTCTTTCAGCATTTTTCAAGTTTACGAACTACAATCGTCAACTTGGAAGGAGTTCATAAACTATTTTTCAAGTTACGAATACTTTCAATTAAAAAAGACTTGAGAAATACTTCTCAACGTTCAAAATGCGGTGAATTACCGCTCAGCATTATTCAACAGAACAAAAACTTCTTGTTTATTTAAAGTTGAACTTTTACAACTGTGATTATAGTGTAAGTCGTTTAATTTAATGGAATAATTAACATTGTAGTTGCAGAAGTTTCAATAATTCCGGTATTTCGGAATTGCTTGAGCTCACCAGGGCGTAACAGTTTATTCATCGTTGATCGTTCAATAATATACTTACAAAAAATATAATATTTATTTGGTTGGCGCAAAAATCCTTAAAAGTTTAAAAACGGGCACGTTTGCAAAATTTCAAATAAGTTTTATAGTAAAGAGAAAAATATCTAAAACCAATAAAAATTCACGATTGGCGTTTATCAACGGAGAACATTTTAGCTTGTGCTCCAAGAATATATTGATATTGATTTTTTAACTTTATTTTATAGGGTTAACATTAAAATTGAATATTGCAGTTGTATTACTAATAAAACTGATATTGGTGATATAAATATATATTTAACTATTAGAACGGAAGTTAAGAAGTTTTAAAGTTTTAAAAGCATATCGATTACTTTAAGTAGCTTTCAAGTAACTGCATAATGTACTTGAATGTATTGAGAATTCCTAAAAGTTGAAAGCAGCTTTAAGTGCTCGATATTCTTCCATTTAGCACGTTTGTTGTTTTTATGCATTTGACTATTTACTCGTAACTGTTTGAAAAATATTTGAACCAACCTCGTATGCATTTCTCATTCTTTGAAGTTTAAGATTTGTTATGGTGATTCAAACCAAAATTTTTAGTCTATAATTTGAAACAAAGTTCATCATGGTTTAAGTTTCAAGAGCGGTTTATGTAATCAAATTTCAAATTTCCAACTTTAGTCTCTTACGTATTAATTATTTTAGCCTCGTAAAATGCACTCCTAAGAGATGTAGCGTTAATTTGTACCTCTGTCTGCTTTAGTTGTATCCTATTATGGCGTAGTACACCAGTAAATATTTTATATTCTCCTTTGTGTGAGATACACCACGGTGCTTATGCTCGTTTGTCAAGGTGGCTTAAAAAATTATAAAGGTGAATTCCACGATACTGCAGGGTAACATAAAACTACCGCATTGCTAAATATATAACTAAAGCGACCCTCTACTATCTAATTTACCTTATCACCTGAGAGTAAAGCAAATTTACCACGTTTACACGAAGTGTATGCTCTAACGTGTTCTTACATTGTAAATCACTAAAATGCTGGAATGTATTTATTTAATTAAAATAATAATGCTAGTAAATTTCTGAATTTACATAACTCTATTCAAGCATTTATTTAGTTAACTTCAGGATAACCAGACAAAGGTTCAACGGGAGTTTTGGGGGCTTGAAACTTAATGTTTTCCATGACCTTTCTTCTGTTCCATCCTCAAGGGTGGTTTTTTAAAAATCAAATAATAATCAATTGGCGAGTACACTTTTTTCTACTAATCTGAATCTCATCAGGAAGCCCAAAACTTTCAGCTTCAACAGCTTTTATTTCCTTCTAAAATTTATGCCAGTCAATATTTTTATAATATTTTAATTTTGGTAGATTTATCCTGCTGTGATATCCGAAGCAAAAACTCACGACATCCGAGAACTTTTAGCCACCGTTACAAATTTCTTGTTTTGAATATGTGCGGCTTACTTTTAGGTGGTGTAGGTGGTAATGCTCCAGTTTTACTACATAAGCTAGTTTTGGGATGTTTCCAAATGCACTGGATAATAAATTAAACCCTTGGTCATAAACACTGTCAACAATTGTAGTGGCTGTTATGGTGGTTTTGATGTTTTGTTCAAATGCATTAAAATTTAACCACACCTATAATTTTTTAAACTTACAATGTAAAAATTACACATCGTTTATATTCCACCAACGCATCCTAATGATTAAGCTAATACAGCGGTCCTGCGGTTTAAATCCCAAAAATTGTACACTTCGATTTAAAAGTTTTGAACTGCGATGTCAAATAACAACATTGCAGATTAAAAAATTTTGTGGTGATTTTATAAAACAACTTGTAAGTTATAACATATAAAATTAGTAAAGATTGACTTTGTCATCAAACTATTTTGTAAAGTTTTCAATATTAAAAGCTAAAAACTCGGTAGAAGCATTGGTTGTTCAGTTTATAACACAAACAAGTGCTTCTCTATAAACTTTTGTAATTTGGAAATTACTTCATAAAAATTCTAAATCATTATATTGTCGTGATATTTTTGTGACCCACTTCTAAATTCAGTGAATTTTCGCAATAGTTCTATAAGTTCAGAATTTTTTTGTAGTGGAAAATAATAAAAAAAATTATTTTTATAACCATTAAATCGTTCGCTTACAAAATACCTTAAAAACAAGAGGAGTATGCATTTCGCACGATGTAACAATAATGCTCTATATTTACATTAAATTACATGCTATGTAGGAATCATCAATGTAGCGCTATAAATTTATTTAATAGCTATTTATACTAAGGCTTTCTAACATAATCAAAATTGATATCGATATAATTATGCAATCAAATTGTATCGTAATTACCGCATACAATATTCAGAGAGCATTTGTTGCAGTTTTAAGTGCACTTTACATTACAGGATTTATCCTGGGGTTTCTGGTAAGAGTTGCGTAATTGCCGTTTTACCCTAATGTATCTTGAGAAATTCTAAGATTAATTTATAACTTAAAGTGTACTTTAGAGTTAAGATGATACTGGTACTAACTTTTAACTGCTTTCAAAACCCAGAAAAAGTGCAAAGTTGCTCCCACTGAAAGTTTAGAAAATACCCATAACAATTCGAAGGACTCGATGGAAATAGTTCTTGTAATAATTGGCATCTTTATAACACTTTTGGTTTGGTGAGGATGGGGAGGGAATAAGACATAATCCAAACAGAGAAAGGGAGGGTGAAAGTGGATCAACAAAAGAAATTTTTAAAATGTGGATTTGCCTAATCTTAAATAAACATTTTCTGTAACCAATTTAAAAAAAAATAAATTCTTAAATTTTCATATTCCGGAATTTAGTAAGTATATTATAAGAATATCAATAAAGCACGTAGTAACGTCATTTATCAGGCACATAAAACCAGGAAGACCATAAACCCTCCAGTTCTGCAGACGAACTTCAACAGGATCCTATCAATTTTATATCGAAAAAAAATTGTATTGTATATTGTATATAAAGATCAATAATTTTAAAACAATAATCTAGAATTTTAACATTAGAAGGTTAAGAATCCCCCCCCCTCCTCTAATATTTTAGACGTTACTTTGCTTCTGATATTTTTTGGAAAGAAAATGTGATCAAATCTTAATAACTTTGTGGCAGGAACATAACCAGAACCTTATTAAGAATGTTAAGATTTTCAAAAAATTATTTGATATCAAAACGAGCCAAAAAAGCGCCCCCGGAAAATATTTTTTAAATTAAGAATATATAAACAGTAATTTATTTTCAACCATCATTTTCAACATTTATTGTTGTAATAATTTTCTTTTTGGTTTTTTGGAAAATTAGGTCATCACCGAAACTGAAATAATATGATCGTATATTTAAAATTTTTTAGGGGGCTCCATTGTTTAGTTATATTTAAAGTAAATTGTAAAAAAAAGCAAAACAATGAAAGTGTATGTAGTCTTTGTTAGTATCTTGGAAATGATGATAATTCACAGTTAAATGTACATTTCTTCAGAAATATCTGCACAAAAACAATAATTTTAAAATAATAATGGCATTATAGAAATCTGAAAACTATAAAATTTTATGTTAGTATTACTTATATTATATAAATATTATCTTGGATTGTATTATAGTAGCAGATTGGCAATTTCATTGCGGTCTAGGACGTTTCGGCGCAGCCGATTCGGCGCGACCGTTTCGGCGCAGCCGGTTCGGCGCGAAGACGGTTCGGCGCGAGCCGGTTCGGCGCGAGAATGGTTCGGCGCGAGGCGGTTCGGCGCGAAGACGGTTTGGCGCGAGAATGGTTCGGCGCAAAGACGGTTTGGCGCGAGCCGGTTCGGCGCGAGAACGGTTCGGCGCAAGGAGGTTCGGCGCGAGGCAGATTCGGCGCGAGCCAATTCGGCGCAAGCAGATTCGGCGCGAGAATTTAATATCATAGGCATAAAATACTTTTTATAAACATAAATCATTATTTATGCGGATGTAGAAAATTATTTATTATTTGACTTTTATCTGATCGGTCGGTTTAATTAATGATTTATTCAATTAATCATATATGCATTTTAACTTACAGAAAACTATGGATGTCATATTGACACAGGACCGTAGCTAGACATAAGTCATGTGGGGGGGTTACCTAAAACAAATTTCTCTTTATGCTACGAGAAGGGTTTTAGCAAAAAAAAGCTTTTAAAACTTTTTTTACTTCATAGCTATGTCATGCAAGGGGTTTAAACCTCCAAACTCCCCCTCCTTATATAATGCTCTGTATTGACATTCTTATACAAAAACCTCAATTCTAGATTAAAAACTGCCGGCTTTCTAGTATTTCCTCACCCCCCCCTTGAGCACGTCTCTGTTGCAATTTGTTTTTGTACTAAAAATAAACTTCAATCAATTTATTATATATTTTCTATTTTGTCTGATGACCTTTTGCCATCTTTCTGGTAACGATTCCACGCACATAGAATTTCTAGTCTTTATCAGAAAAAAACTTAACCAAGTGCGATTAAAGTCAAACTCAAATGATTATTTTGTAACTATTAGATGATTAGTTGTATCTTTTTGTATCTAATGTCTGCCTGATTAAAATTCAAAGAAAAAAATTCAAAGACTAAAATTCAAGGAAAATTAAATGTTTGTAATTATTTTGCACCAAAAAGTCTTCGCGCCGAACTGGTTTGCGCCAAAATGGGCTTGCGCCGAAAAACCCTTGCGCCCAACCGGCTCGCGCCGAAAAGTCTTCGCGCCGAACTGGCTCGCGCCGAAATGGGCTTGCGCCAAAACGGTTTCGCGCCGAAACGGTCTCGCGCCGAACCGGCTTGCGCCGAAATGAGCTTGCGCCAAACCGGCTTGCGCCGAACCGGCCGCGCCGAACCGGTCGCGCCGAACCGGCTGCGCCGAAACGTCCCATCCCGATTTCATTGTTGCGTTTGGAAACACCTGATCTACTTTAAAAGACTTTCAACAGATGGCGGTACTGTATTTGAATGCTTAATAAATCACTTTATTATTATTTTATTACTCTTTCAGCAATCTCAAAAATTGCTTTTCTAGCAAACCACATTTTTACGGACAAAAGAGGGTTGAATTTGTCAAAAAAGTTTTCAAAAATTATAAAATTTTAGATTGACCGTTTTCCATGTATTGTAAGACTTTCAAAATAATTAGCAAAATTAAACTAGTATAAATGAAATTGTGGTTGTAGGTAAGAAAGTACGATTCTAAAATAGCAATTTTACGATTGAAACCTCGATGTATTCTGCAAAAGGATATATTAAATTAGAGAATTAGAGAAGGATGAGAGCCTTAAAGTCACTAGTTTTTTCAAAAATTGAATTTAAAAAAGCACGATTTTTATAGCAATTTTCAAGTTTAGTCGCTCGGGATTGGTGAATCAATGCATTCTATTGACAGTCCGTGTAATTTGAACTGGTCTTAGCTTTGCGCAGAGCGGCGATAACCGGAGCGACACTTGCATTGGGATGCTTCAATCCCATCATGGTTTTCAATAGTAAATGTGCAGGAAAAATGGCTTAAAGCGCCCGAGCGCAGCGAGGATTGCTTTAAGTCAATTTTTCCTTGCACAACCACCCTGCTTTTAGAATCCACGCAAACGAGTTTCACCCCTCAAAGATCCACCTTTTTCCTTAATCAACGGGCCTAGGGGTATTTTTATAATGAGTGTCGTTTGACGTGTCGTTTGAGTGACGGAGCACAGAATGCCTTGATTCACCAATCACGAGTGATTTACCTTCAAATTTGCAGTAAAAATCAAGCTTTTTGCTTTTTGCCTTAAAACTTTTTGCCTTAAAAAAACTTAGTTTTCAATTTTTGGTAAAGACCTTTTTTTCTGTTCATCTAACGTAAAAGTGACTAACACAGATGATTCAAACTATACCTAATTTTTTATAAACTTATGTATTGTCGTGAAACGACTTTAAAATTCACTTTCCCTATTTTCAAGTTAGCAAAATTAAGTCGATATTAATAATTTTTGTTTTTCTTTCAATTCTTACAATTTATCAAAGAAACCAACGAAAGTTTATTGTAACTTAACACAAACCAACAAACTTAATTTTTATTTGAAAATTTTGAAGTTTGAATTTGCTATGTATTGTGAACTGTTGTTGTGAAAATTTTAAAAGTGCGCGCGTAATAACAAAGCAATAAGGTGATTTGTACAACGCAAGTTCCGGCGTTATCAAAACTTGAGGACAACGAAGAAAAATTTTCCAAAAACTCAGTCGACCGAGGGTCGTGAGATTGAGTCCACCAAGAGTAGTGAAGCAAATCGACTGAGGGTCGCAAAAGAGTCGACATTTAGTCATTTTTTGAGTTAGTTTTGGCTGCCGAAAAAAGCGTTCATTTTGAGTGATTAATTGGTGAAATCGTCTTGGTCCTATGAAGGCCAGAATTTAGTGAATTTTGGATTAGCGTTTTTGATCAAGAGTTCTTTGGTCAACAATTTGGAATTTTAAAAAGCTTGTCCCGAGTTTGAGCGGCGATTATTTTTTTTGATTGGTCATTTTTGGATTATGAGTAATTCTAGTTCAAAGAGTACATTGGAGGAAGAATTGATTGTGCGTTTTTGGTCAATGGTTCGACGTTCCTGCGTATCAAATGAGGAGTTTCTTCACCAAACAAGTTACAAGGTAAATGAGCTCAATACAAAATCTTTAACATTTTTGAAAATACGCGTTTGTGATATTAAAAATTTGTGGCGCCGATAAACTTAAATTTTGATTGATTTTGTTTGTTTTTTTGATTTCAAATAAATTTGTATTTATTGTAAAATTTATTTTTTTTTGAGTACACGAATACACCCATAGTGGGTGCGAATGCGTTGTTTTGCTGTTTGATTATTAGAATTTCATTTATAGCAACGCATTAGTATTTACTAACACCAAATACACCATACTTTCAGAAACTCAAATCTGTAAGTGCAAAAGAGTCTTTTTGATAAAAAAATGTTTATTTTTAATTTAGAATAAATTGGTAATTATTTTTTTGTTTCGACTGGATTTCAATTTTTGTCTTAAATCTACGTACCCTCAAGAAGATTTTTGAATGTTCCCATAGTTACGAGCTGCTGGTGCACTTTGTTTGGAGGTATTTCGCCGATATCACTTTAGATAACAAAGTTGATCATTTCTTACCTTTTCTTGGTACTCCCTACGTTTTTGCAAATTTTTCAATGTTGAAAATGACAATAGAAGACAAAATTCTGAGTGAAATAAAAAATATATTGGTATTTTTAATAGTTTTGACGATTAGGCTTTTACAAAACTCTCAGTTTTTTTTAAATATTTGTTGAAAATGTTAAAATTTATTTTCTCTATTTATTGATGCAGAATTAAGAGTTCTAAAAGTTTCCACTATAACTTTATTGAATTAAAAAAAATCTGTGACAATTTTTGTCTAAATATTTCTATGTAAAATTTTATTTACTTTCAATCTAAGTAAAGCATGAAAAGTAAATATCGAACAATGGAAGCACTGAAAAATCCTTTTCAAAGAATGGTAAAAATGATTAACTTTGTGAGCTCATAGGATTTTATTGGGTCCAGGAGGTTATTCTTTAAGGGAATTTACTGAGAATAATTGAGTTTCACTTTTGGGTCAGATGATTAATAAAAGTTCACACCCTTTAGACAAAATTTCGAGTTATATATAGGGCTATATTTTGAAAACTGTGAAGGTTAGAACAATAATTTTTTACAGATATGCGCAGAATTTATCTAATTTAATTTTGTTACTGGCTACTTATATTGCATATAAAAAAAGCAATTTTTAATTTTTGTGATATTTTTTGTCAAATTTAACCCTCTCCCTGAAGTTGACTACTTAACGACTTTTTCTAATTGCCAAACTAAAGATTTTAAGCAAAACAAATAAATTTATTTTAAAACACTTTTTTTTGCATATAATAATAAACTGAAACTCCGAAATTGAATTTTTTGCTAGATGGTTTTTAAATTTTAGCTTTATTTTGAGACTTGTTAGACGTCTAGGGATAGTTTATGTGATTTAATTTTGAGCTATCGATTGTACTAGGATTGCATGATGCATTTCTATTTTATTTTTGTAAAGAATATATTCGTATACTAAATAATAACAAAGAATATAATACTGCAAAATAATACAGCAATGTTTTATTTAGTATTTTCATTTTATTACATAAAATTATTCAAATGCTTATCATATTGTTTTACTTAAATTTCCTAATTTGATAAAGAGCATTCATACCAATATTACAAATTATTACACCGCAGAAAAGGTAAAAATAATTGACAAGAACAGAAAAAGATGGTTTTATTAAGTGAATGGTGAAGGATTATCACAACTGTAAATAAGGGGTTGAAGAATCGAAATATAAAAGTTGGAAAGAAAATAAGAAGAATAAATAATAAAAAATTTAAAATTGGGAAGTTTTAGTAAAATTTAATATAACAACTTCAACGTCGTTCAAATTTTTTACCAGCAAAAATTATAAAGTTGCAACTTGGCGAATTATTGATTAAATTATGTACTTCTCTTTTATCTAAAATGCAATTTTAAAATTTTAATATTATATTGTGTTTTATTAAATTTCCCGTGTACTTGCTTTTAGGAAAATAAAAATTTTATTGATAACTTTTTGAATTATAATGCGGCAAACGCAGAGTTGGAAGCTTAGAAAGCCAGATTTGTTTCTTTGTAAATATTTTTTGATATCTAACTCATCAACAATAAATGAGTACGTAGCTTTTTGCTCTTGAGCCAAATCATAAAAAACATTTACTTTTTCGATGTTTGAAGCTTACAATTTTCCTCGGAAAAACAAAATCTTAGAGTGTATTTTTCTTTATGCTCCGATAGAAAAATCGAACTACGCTTTTCATTTTTGATTGATCTTAACAATACTGTTAACGTTTTGGAAAATTACTCGAAACAAACTGATTTTCTGAAAAATTAAATTTTCAGAAAAATGAAAAGAATTAAACAGTTTTAAGTTTTAAGTTTCATAAACATACAAACTAAAATGAATAAAATTTTAGGTTATATGTATATGGAAGCGTTGATAAAACTACATAAATATTTCAAGGCAGAAATGACGGTTGGTTATATAATAAGGACATGCATCAATGCACTCTGCAAGCTTTATACTAAAATTGAACGACCATAAATAAAAGTACCTACTATACCCTTTTATTTTATACATTCACTACATTTGCAGTTTGCTGCTGTTCTATCTGAAATTGAGTTTTTCTGTGGCACAACAATGTGCAGTTAGAGTAGACAACTATAGAGCGTAAAACGATTTCAACCATTTTATGTTCTAAGATTTGATATCTCGAGTTTGAAATTTTAAAGATATTGCTAGTAAATTTCCATTAGGTTTACACAAAATTTTATATAACTGTGAATAAAATTGTTATTTTAACTATAAACCAGTAGTATTTAAAACCATTATAATATTTTCAGAACATCCCTTAACTATAATTACACAAGTAATTTGCAAGGAATGGAAATTGCAAACTATGTAAACTTTTGTTATTCAATTGTTTACAATTTAATTATTTCAACATTTAAATAATGTTGAATTACTTCTTGATAAATGTTATACAGTTTTACCTGTTAAACAATTTGCTTTCAAGTAAATTTCGGCAAATTCAAGACTTTTGCCTTGTTTTTTCCAGATAGACCGTGCTAGCTAATCGTAATTCAAAAGCTCACTATCGCACAAATCTTGTCAAGTCTGCACGTACTCGAGGTGACGTACTTTAAGGGTCTCTCCATTTGCTTTGTCAGGACACATTAAACTGTCTTTTATAAATCAAGTAGGTCAGTTCATAGGGTGTGAAAATTGTTGAACAGAACGTGAGGGAAATGTACCGCGTACTATTTATTTAATAATATTATCTGATTGTGTACTTAGGCGTCGACGTTTATCGCTAAAATCTCTTTGGCTTGTTTACTTATGCATTACGCAAAGCTTTATTTTGGGCCTAAAAATCTACCTACCCGTCTTTTCGGCACGTGGTTATAACTTGTTTTAATTACGAAGTGATTAATAGAAGGTTAATTAATTTAGTGGGGTATTAACGCACAAAGAAAGTGTAGAACAATAAATATAGTAGCATACAGCACGACAAGATTTAATGTTATATGTATTAGCATGTTGATTTATTATGGTATAGGTAGCTCATAATAGCAACCAGTTCATTAGTGTGTCTCTTGGTAATAAACGTTGCACACCCTTAATATAAATTGCAATTATCTACTTTTATTAAACGGCCGCGGCTTAATCTACTTTATGGAAATTTTAAAAGTGAGGTTATGGTTAACATATGATAGATATAGACATTCATTTTAGCATGAAATGTTTGCCATATCAGACCGTCAGTCTATTAACATTTTCCGTTCGATTAGCTTCATCTTTATACCTTTATAATCAAGAATTTTGTTAATCTGATTACATAATAATGCACTCAAGTTAATTCTAATTTCGTGTCCCTTTCGTTATTACATTTTATGTACCTTCGTACCATTTTCCGTCCTATCAGAATTGATAACTAGATTAAATATAAATATTTCTGCAGTTGACGCGAAACCATTGGTTTCACCCTCTAAATAATATATTATGTTTCTTTTTGCACCTTGTACTTTTTTACTTTAGCTGAACCTTTTTGAAAATCAAATATAATATTAACTACTTTTTAACGTTTTTGATAAATTTCTTGTTCACCCATCTCGAGTATGCAATATTTATTTCAACTTTTAGTTCTAAGTGGTTCCTCTTTGACGAAGGTCAATTTGTAAAAGAGACAAGGATTTTTACCTTAAACTGTAATTTGGAAAAACATAAAAGTGCAACAGAGCTCTGGGTTTTGGGATAATTTTATTTAACATCACAATTTACCATCTACCTAATCATACATTGTAATTTTGTTGAATCACTTTTTTCTATTAAAAACTCGCCAATCTCGATGTTATCGTGCATTTCAAACAGTGCATGCTACGAAATTTACCACAAACTCACGACCAATGAAATATAAAGCATGATTAATTCTTTTATAAATTATTGTTAATGTCAAATGTATTTGAAACTATTTGCATTATGATTATCTTGAAATCAAATAAGCACGCCCGCCATTAACGTCGGCGTCACTTCCCACTTCCTTTGTTGGTTTTCGATTTTGTTAGTTTTTAAAATATTTAATTATAATTTTGTACATCAGGATTAATTTAAATATTCCAACGGTTTTATTAATAATCTAAACTATCCAATTTTTACAATTTTAATTGATCATAAATCAAAATTGGGCCACTTTAAATCTTGTGCCACAATAGTCCCTGATAATTCAGTACTGGTAAAAGGAGGGAAGAAACTTTTGCATCTGTGTAAAAATTATGTTAATGAGGGCGCCACAATATTTAATTAATTAACATTCAAGGCGAATACTGAAATCTTCCAGATAAATATGTGAAGAACTTTGGTGTTGCGTTAAAAATTATTTTTGTCGTGGTTAGGATAACGCGTTAAACTATCGATCCAACCTCCCACTGCTGATTTTACTTGTAAAAATTTCAATCGATAGTTTTACGTATTTTGATCGTGTAGGTTATAATAGACGTTGTCGATTATTATTTGCTAATCTTCCTTACCTAGTCTAGCGCTTATAAGCTAGGTATTCACCTAGGAGACCTACAGCCGATATAGAAAATCATGCAAGCCGAAATCCTGCCTATCGTAACTAATAAATGTTGTCAGATTAAATTGAGGATGCTCTTCTCAATTTTAAGCCTTTCTCATTACTTGTCGCTAGCAAAAACAGTTTTGCCTTATTTTGATTACGCTTGGAGAATTCTTATAACTTGGATGAGAATGTATTTTAATGATGCTATAAGTCACCGAAGAGACAGAGTGACGTAAATACGTCATCTGTATAGCTAAAACCTGATTTTAGTTTGTCGCTTTCTAATGATCTCTCAACGTAATGTTCCTGTAATTTCCATATTTACAACATAAAATACTACAATAACACTGATACTTTAAGCACAAATATTTATTTTAAGGAATTGTTATTCTGCTGATAATTTAAAAATTACGCTTAATTTGAAACTGTGATACTCTCCAATTAAGTTTTAATTAAATTGTTTGATGTTCTAAATAATTATTAAATTGTATTTGGCATCACCCTGAAGAGAATAATTGCTTATTATTACGGCCAATAATAATTAATGTGTTTATTGTAGCCAACGTTAAAAAATGTTAATTAATGTTTGTTACCATTTACAGCAATTTAAATTAATATTATTAATCAATCAATGATTATTCAATTATGTTAAGGGAGTTTTGTTAATTTCAATAATTATACTAACGAGTTTAACAAACATTTTTTGTGTTTAACCTCTTTAATGCGAAGATATCTGTGATAAAAATAATAATTTACTTAAACTTTTTTTATTTTACAAGCCCAACTAAATTGTAACGCAACCGACTAGTTGCAGACCGATCAGCCTGCCTACTAATATAAGAATTTTTATTTCTGTTTTTATTGCTGATAAATCAGTCCTTTACTATTAGCAGGATTTAGACTGGGGCCTTCCCTTCCCGTGTTTATTTTGTTTAAATTATCTTGTTACTAATCGTTGTTTGTTATTGTTTCAGGTGAGCCGAGTTAATTTTAACCGAATTTATGTAAGTATGCAAATTTTCCACAAATTATCGTAACGTTACTTCATGTTTTACGTCGTGAATTAAATTACCATTATTTTTTATAAAATGTCTGATACTTTCACACTTTATTTTTGAAATAAAACGCATTTCTTTATCTTGATGTCATTAAGCGCATTGAAATTACGGTAGTACCAGGTTGCGAAGCAAATTTTTATTTAATAAATTTCCATACCTTATAAATTTTGAAGGGTGACTGACTTTTAGTAAACACTTAATTACTTTTTTTAATATTCTACTTATCTCAAAAATGTTGGACGTTATATTTTATGAGATTTATTGCAATTAATTTATCTGTTGCTTAAGTGAAATTTTCTTTATTCTTGTAGGGTGCGGTTCTACAAATTGTGGCTGTAGTTTTCGCCCACCTTATTTTACTTTTGTTCTCTACCCACTTTAATACCGCGATAAAGATGAAAATTTTATTTAAAATTTTTTAGCTGATGATGTCTATGCCTTCTGGCGTACGCAAATTTACCGTATTGCGGTAGAGCCATGGACATGTTATATATCTTTGTTATTTTAGCGAAACCAAAATATACGGTGAAAGCAAATTCGATGTTTTGACATCTTATTGTACCTACTATGAAAGTTGGAAGTAGTAATAGAAAATTTAATATAATTTATGCAACTTCGCGTAGTTATACTGTGAATATGTTAGAAATTCTATTTCATTTAGTACATCCTACTTAATACTTAATTAATTTTGCAAGGTTTCTAATTATTTCAAGTTGTTCATAATCCATTATAGGTATATGAGAAGAGAGTATAATAGTAGGATGTTATACACCTTAGTACAGATATTATCAGGATACCTTTCTACTAGTTCTGTATCTTTCCGCCGTTTTCCCGATACGAAAGGAAGATTGTTTAAAATTAAAGCCATTATTGTACAACTTGCAGAGACACAAATTCCTATATAATTTATTCAAATTTTAGTCCTTTAAAATTAGTATGAATAATTTTCATAGCATAAGGTAAATTATTTAAATTTTTCCAACAGATTGTTAATTTAATAATTCAGCAGAAAGAATACTGCAATGCACACCACTTGGTAATTGCATTCATGGCTTGGCAAAAAGCAAATTTAAAAACGCGTTTAATTTTTTCAAATTAGAAACAATAGCGCTTTTTGCCGCATATGCATTTTAAACTTATATCATTTTACGACAAATTTTATGTACTGATGCTGAAAGAATACTCGTGGAGAATTTTTTTATTATGAAAATCCGGTACATGTTTATGATTATTGCGGTTACGTGTGGCTTCAATTTTATATAAATTTTCAACATCTTTGCCCGTTTAATTGTCATCAATGAGTTATTTTTATAATTTTGGATTCCTGAAAGAATTATACAACAAGCGTATCTTCCTGAAGCCCTTCAGTGGCCTAATTGCTCCGGTAGTGCCTCATTGAATTATCAATTCACGTGCAAATTAATGCTCATCAATCAAAGCAGATATGTGATTACTTAGACCGCGCCATGCATATCATTTCGAATATTCATGTTTATGCAAACAGGTTAAGGTTTCTCAAACAAATGTTTGGTTTTTGGTTCATTAGGTTACTGCGGATTGTTCAAAATATAACAATAAAGTGCCTCAGTACTGATTTCATTCAAAATGCTTAACTCTGTTACAATCTTATACGTCACTACGACACCTGCAACAGATTAAATTGTCCGGTAGCTCGTCGTAGGGCCGCAGGTGATTTAAATTGGTGTCGTAGCGGTAGATGTTAAAATAAAAAAAAAATAATTAGTTGAGCGCCACTGTCATAAGATATTAATAAAATTTGCATCGGATTGACTAAATTAGATGACAGACTAATTTTCATCCGCGACGTAACTTTTGAAAATAACCACACCTTATAAAATTTTGTAAATTGAAATTTCCTTACAGTTGAGACTTTCCTAAAAATATGGTTTGCAAAATGCAAAGAAAACAAAAACGTAAGAACAAAATAACACATATATTAAAGATAATAAAAATAAACAAACACAAAAATAAATATAAACAAATTATATATGTACAGTGTGTTATGAAATTAAATTTTATAATGTGAAGAAAAAGAAATAAAATAAATAAAAATAAATGTTGTTTAAATTCTAATATTTAAAATTAAAAATTAATAATAATAAATTTTGGGCCCAATAGATTTAATTAAAAGATAATAATTCTTAAAAATGAAATTATTAAACTAAATTTAATATTAATAGAACAAAATTTTAAAATTAATACACAAAACAAAACAAAAATCAAAGTAAAACACGCACTGTATTTTCGACGATAAAAATATATTTTTCACTTACTACTTGATGAACTTGAATTTTTCTTTCATCTCTGGAAACTCCAAATTACAAATGATATAAGGTGGTTTTCTTTAAAATCGGTAAAATCGGTAGGCGGTATAATACTTCATTCAAATTAATTAACCATTGTTAAACACATCCCTCAATTTCGGAGGCAATTTTGAATAATACTTCAATTTTTGAACTTCACGAAAGTTTGTATAAATGTTGCATTACATAATTTTTAATTATTTCCCGAATATTGTCGGTTATTTAATAAAATAATATTTGGAAAATTATCTTATAATAATTTTCTTTTCATACGATACTTTAAATAATATGCAAACACTTCCGATAAAAGTTTTTAAATTTTCACAACAGTTTTAACTAACTTTGATTTGCCGATTTATTTTAAATTTGAATTAATTCGAAACACTTGTGTTTTTAAAAGAATTAACTTAATTGAATTTTAATTCCGCATAAAGCGAACGAGTATCTTAAGTTTTATTCTCAAAAACTTGAACGAAACTCCCCTAATTTTTGATAACTACCTGTATATATAAAATTACTTAACCGTTCCCCCACTAAAAATATAAGAAAATTTTGGACATTTTTACAAACATGTAAGATTGTTAGCATAACTCTTAGGCGCTTGACTGTCCATCAAGTAAGAAAAACCATCCACCCCATTAATTTTAATTACTTTCTCCCCTAAACCCAGTGCTACAAAAACTATTAAACTTTGAATATGGTATTGTTTCTGAATTGTTTCCCATAAAACTAATAAAATTTTATTGCAATATATGAAAAAACATTAAAAATACTCGAAATAAAGCAACCTCTTCAATTTTTAATTGCTTAACATAAACCCCTTAAGCCAAGATTTTGTTACATATGAATATGAAACAAAATGTCATTGTTCGACACGTGAAAGAAAAACATAATATTCTACAAAGAAGAAAAGATTGTAATGACTAATGATGCATGGAAGGAAAATATAAAATTTATATAATGAAGAATGGACATTACTAACACGAGTAAACAAAACTATTAAAATAATACAAAGAACTTAAGAAATTGAATATTGAAGTTTTAAAATGAATATAAAATTTATACTTTGTAGCAACTCAGTTAATTTTTTACTTATTTATTTAAAAAAACAAAGGAATCTCAAAATACTCTAACAACTCCTTCAATTTTTAAGAAAAATTAAAGTAGAAATTTTACAGTTTGTGAAATTTGAAAAATTTAGAGAATTGTGCTCTAATTTAACGAGCTTTGCATGTTTGCAAATAGCCAAGATATGGTCGAAAAACGGACACCTTGTATAGTGTCTGAATTTATATGAAATAGCATATTATTTCGCTTATTTAAAGTTTCATTTTCAAATCAAAGTTTTCCAAGTTTCATTTTAACCAAATCTTGAAATATATTTCGTTTTAAGTTTTAAGATAGCCGAATAGAAAGGACCAAACCTAAGATTGTGCAAATTTGAAATGTATAAAATCACAAAAACTTTTCTACTTCTTACTGCAGATTCTTCTTCTTTGTATGCTTCTTCTCAGAAGCGTCAGGACCAATGTAATACGTTATTAAATGGCTTTTTTGGCAGATTACTTTCAGTGGTTTTCTATTGTCTTTCGAGAGGAGAGGGTAATAATGAAGTCAAATACATTTTGTAGCCGGGTTAGGGATCAAACCTAGGGGTTTTGGCCTAAAATCTGGCCTTAGCCCGTTCACTTAGCTCACCTCTTACTGCAGATTAGGCATATGTACATAAAGTACAAATTACTTTTTATTTATGATGTTACATTATTTAAATAAATTGAGAGATTTTTTGAGTGTTTTAGACATGTTAACAAAATTTTGTTAAAATACACTAAAGAGTCACGATTAATACATGATTTGAGATGCTTGTATAAATCTTTTAATGAGATCTTGACAACTGAGGGAAATATGGCCGCTGCTCCAATTTTTATCATGACACGTGATCATGATAACTCTGAAAGGGCTTATATGAAATAAAAATATAACAAAAGACTTACCAAAAGTTTGATTTAAAAACGACAATTTTCCCAAAAAATTCGATTGTCAGGGTTAAAAAAATTCAGTTTTTAGACATGTTTTTGCTCTCTGCTATCTCTCCGTCGGAGGACGGAATTTCCAGATAGTAATAATAATAAAAAAAATACATAATTACTTGCAAACTGTGTGAAGAAAGTAATTAAATATTTGCTGATTTATTCTATAAAAATTATGTAAAATTTCATTTTTAACCTCCTGAAAGCCACTCCTTTGACAATAAACAATTTTGTCGTTATTTTTTCTAATTTTATAATTATAAGGGAAAAGGTTTGTATTTGGAACGCTAAAGTAAAAAGACTCGATGAATTCTGAAAGAGCATATATTAAATAAGAGAATTAGGTGAGGAAGATGGCCTTAAAACGACCAGTTTTATCAAAAATCGATTTTAAAAACTTTGATTTTTACAGCAAATTTCAAGCTAAGCCGCTTGTGATTGGTGAATCAATGCATTCTATTGTCGGTACGTGTGCGCTCATACAAAAAAGTCCGGCTGATAAAAACTTTCTAATTAAGTCGTACGCAATGCTAACGTACGGTTATTACTTTTTCGCGTGGATCCTCCTCGTGCAATGGTGGTTTTCATCAAAATGGCCCAAAGCGCCCAAAAGGTTTTATAAAAATTATTAATTATAAAAATACCCCTAGGCCAGTGGATTAAGGAAAAAGGTGGATCTTTGAGAATTGAAACTCGTTAGCGTGGATTCTAAAAGAACGGTGGTTGTGCAAGGAAAAATTGACTTAAAGCACTTCTCGCTGCGCTCGAGCGCTTTAAGTCATTTTTCCGGCACATTTCTATTAAAAACCATGAATTTCGCTTGAAGTGCACTGTTGAAGCATCCCAATGCAAGTGTCGGTCCGGTTATCTCCTCTATGGCATAGCATAGCATCTCTTCGTGAACAGAGTTTTGTGGAGTTGCAGTCTCCATCACCTCTTTTAACATCTAAGAACATCGCAGGGATGGTTTGGTGTGTATGTATAATACTATAAGCTTAGAGCCTTGTAGCACTTCAAAGTAGAGTGTTGACCTGCGCAAAGGCGATAATAAACCTTTGATGAATAATTGAGTGATTACGAGTAAGCATGGCCGAAGCAGCAGTAACCCCTCCAAAAACGTAGCGTCGCGGAGCCCAAAAGGGTCCGTGGAAGGAAAAAGGCGACGCAGTCGCAAAAAAAAATTGGGATTGTACAGTTGAAAAAAGTTTTCTACCACACATGCCCGCAGCACCTTCACTTAAGAACTGATCTAGGTCGGTGCCAAGACATTGAGTAAACGCCTCGGCTGTGACCCTGCTTATCTTCTCTTTTCGCAAAGCTGAGTCTAGTTCAATCCATCCGGACCGACGACAGAATGCCTGAATTCACCAATCACGAGCGACTTGGCTTAAAATTTACTGTGCAAATCGAAGTTTTAAAATCGATTTTTGAAAAAACTGGTAAATTTAAGGCCTTCTGTCTCTGTTAATTCTCTTATTTAATATATGCTCATTCAGAATTCATCAAGGTTTCAATCGTAAAATTTGCATTTCAGCGTCCCAAATACAAACCTACAACACTTCAACAGTCTCCATGCTACTTATTGGTCTTGGCAGGCTTTTTTTCTAAATTTCTAGCTTGCATTGCTTCGTTTATCTCATTTCTCCAGCTTCATCTTAGTCGGCATCTTTTTCTTTGGTATCCATTTTAATATCTTCCTTTGCCACCTCTCATTAGTCATTCTGTCCACATGACTAAACCATACTCATTGCCTTTTTTGCACCTCCTCTAAAATTTCTTTGTCCATCTCTATTATATTTTAAATGGTTTCGTTACGTACCTTGTCGAGTTTTGTTTTTCAGCAACTTCGTCTTTGGAAATCTTTCTCATTGGCATGCTTCTGTTTCTTCCATTTATATTCTACGTCTCCGTTCAATATATTATAACACTCATCTGTACAAACAATTTATATAGGTACCTTCTTTTTTTCTTTTCCATAGCGCTTTGCAGCACAAAATGGAATTTATAGATCTTATTATACTTCGACTATTATTTCTTTTGCTAGCAATTCCTTCCTTACTATTTCCCTTTTTGTTAAATATGACCCCCAGGTATTTAGTTCTTTTTACTTCTGTTATGTGGTAGTATTCTAATAAAAAAATTTTATTTTCGTTGTTTACAACCAAATAGGTACTTACACTTTGCTTCATTCATTTTCAATCCCGCTAATTCATATGATCCTTGCAGTTTCCTTACCATATAACTAAGGTCATTTTCGTCTTCCGCCATCACCATGTGGTCATCTGAAAAATATAGGGTATATTGGATGTCTTCCCCACTCGTAGTATCAATATTTTTACAATTTTTTTGCCATCCTTTCAAGGGTTTGCCCGCATAAATTCGAAAAAAAGTGGGGGAAAGGTCGCATCTTTTTGTAACTTCTATGGGATCTGTAAGCTGCGTGCGTTTCTACTTTTATTTGTGTTGTATTACCTTCGTAAAATCAGCGTGCCGCACTAATTAGTGAGGGTATGATATCGTATTCTTTCATTTCCTTCCACAGTTGAAGGTACGTTATCGTATCCTTTTTCCAATTCTATCAATGCTACATGAGTTGCTATGTTACGTTGCAGTATTTTTTAGTAGTATTTTAAATTTAAAAATATTGTCGATCTTCCACTTCAAAATCCTGATTTTTTTTCAGGACAACTTTTTTTCACTTGGAAGGAATATTTTCTCCATTCGAACAACGTTTGCACAATTTTTTAAGCATATGTTTCAATTTATTGGGGCCGTTTTTTAATAGTTTTGGGTTAATTCTTCCAGAATCGAGTAATTTCCTTACCTTCATTGCTCTTATTCTTTCTTCCATTTGCGCCCAGCTCAACCGTATCGACTTTTTATGTTGGATATCCCATTGTAGATTGTGATTAATGTAGATAGATTAAATTGTGGTCTTTGTACTTATAGAAGACCTGTAAAGTATTTACTCCACTGTTTTTTAGTTATAATACCTAAATTTACCGTATTTCATCAGTTCTTTCAAAGATTTTTATCAGAGGTAAAGAAAATTTACAACTAAACTTATACATTTCAGTAAGTTGAATTTAAAGGTCATAAAATTAGAAAAACTTAGCCATTTTGGTCGATCCGTCAATGCTTCTATTAAAAAGCATATTATAACCAAGAACAAGAAGCAACCATGAACTTTGTTCCTCATTCAACCACCTTGCAGCTTTTTTGCAACTACTGCATCTTTTTTCTTCTTTCTATGGTCCAATGCTTTAGGAATTATTTACTGTTCATGCTGTTTACTGAGATATCAACTGAAAAAAATGGTAATTCTTGGTTCTCTGTCTTACCTAATTAAATAAATGTATCTTACGCCATAACTTACATTTCAATTAAGTCTCCAAAGCATAATTAAGGCATAATAATAGTCAGATCGGATTAAAGCTAAAATTGCAATCGTGCAAAAAAAAATTTTGGGATCCATGTTTGGCTGCTTTCCTGAACAGGGCTGTTAGCTTAAACTTCACGTTAAAGATTGAGATATGCATTGTGGAGGAATTCATCTATCTAAGAATAGATTAATTACAACTGATACCAGAATATCATGATAATCAATAAAAAAAAACATTAATAACTGTTTTATCCATTGTATTTTTGTTTGCATATTATAAATCCGATCTTTATTTAGTTATAAACTGATGAATAAAGCTTATTTGTTAAACCGTTACTAATTTTAAGTCTTACAGTGCACTAAATTATTGTAAAGAACATTACGGTCTAACGATCTCAAATGCTTTTACCAAGTGCAGTACTGCACCGTTTTGTGGTTGACCAACATATTAAAGCCTCCGTGTAGTAAAATTACTTTGAAGTTATAAAGCTCCAAGAACCACATCAACTCACAATACAAAAGTAGCTATCAACACCATCATTTTACTAACAATAAAATTTTCCCTCTTAATTGTATCAATTAATTGTTTTACGAAGTATAAAATTTGTGTTCATTGTAAATAACATAATTCAGATAATTCAATGGAAATGAAAGAAAATCTTCATAAATATTTCAAGTTTTCAGGCAACTAATTTAATCGAAGGGTTGTATTCAAACTTTTCATTATAAACTTTGGATGTTTAGCATTATGTAAATTTGTTGAACAGTTTAACGTAGCAGTTTACTGATTAATCGAAATCTGTCAACTGTAACTAAAATTTTCATTTCGTAAATTTTCCGATAAAATTTAAGTAATCTGTGTTAATGTTGCATAATTTGTTTTAATATTTTCAAACTTTCCGTGTACTGTTAAAACAGTCCTTTTAAAATTCTATAGTTAAAAAAAAACTTTTTATTTTATTTTACTGTTATTAAAAAAATTCTTATTGTTTTAAAATTTGAAAATTTTACACTTAGGATAGTTCCTTAATATTAGAAATATGCAAAAGTATTTTTTATATTACAAAACTTTACTTTATTCGACTAGAAAATGAAATATCCATAAGTCCTTAAATAAAAAAAATGAAGACGATATTCAAAGTTGAAAAGGCAGTTTGTCGTAAATGACCCTCGACTTTTCACTATCAAGATTTTTGTTGTAAATCTCTTTACGTATATTACATCAAACCATTTCCAAAATTCATTTTAGGTCTTGTTTCTGCCAGTCCTTTAATATAATTTTTTTGAAAATAAAAATGAGGTTGAGGACATCTAAATTTTATATTAGGCCTCGCAGATTACTACGATATTGATGTGTTTTCATCAAAGTTTCAAATAATATTATCTACAAGTCATTTTCTCGAATATAAAATTTCTCGATGTAATATAAACTGTAATAGAGCTAAAAACGAGCAAAACGCCTTTAAAGCAGTTTTCGCAACTTTAAAATGCACTTATATTCGGTGATACAATGTGAGATGAAAATCAAACTTCCAATATGAAATAGTAATAAAAATAATTTAAAACAAAAACTCTACGCCCAATTTTTCGCTCGCTTAAAAAATTCAATACTCACAAAATTTAATATAAATTAAACTGTCACAGGGAATTAAACAGGTTTAATAAAATAAAAAATTAGTTTTATATTACCAAAAAATTTAAATTAAATTTGATATTTAAAAAAAGCAGAAAAGCTTTGTTGGGTTAGTTCAATACTTACTATAAAGCTTACGTTATATAAAGGTATTTTTATATTAAATTAAATTAAATAATTTTATAATTGAGTGGAGGAAAATAACAAGCAAAAATAATTCAAATATTTTAATTATTTTTAGTCGTATTTATAGTTGAAGAGTAGGACGCAGTAATCCTGTAGTCTTTGTGTTCTTTGTTGAAAAGCAAGCAGGATACTCTTGAATCGCTAACTCAAAACCGGTGAGCGAGGGTGTAAATTATAACTAAAAGTTAATTGGGTTTAATAAAATTTCGATTTACTTTTCTGCATAAAATCTAATTTTCAAAGCAATTTCAAATTAATTTTAAAAAAATTTCAGTTGGTTTTTTAAAAAAGTTTTATGAATCTCGTTCGTTAGTGTTACTTGCCAAATTTATGCCACTGTTTAGTAAATATTCTAGGATGATGTAAGTGTATAATTAATTAATTGCAAAACATGATAAATTATTGTTTTAGAAATTAAACATAATTCAAATGGTCGAGGGTTGACAGATATTAAAAGTATACCCTTTTAGAGTTGTTGTTTATATTTTGACGTAATATAATTTGTTACAATTTATGTACTACTTACTAATTAATTAATTTTTATTACATTAACTCAAAGCTTTTTAATAACCACATTACGCTATATTAACCAGAAAATGAAATACTAAATGGTTAAATTGCAAAAAATAATGTAAACTGCAATACAGAAAATGTCATCACATTTTTGTAACGATTAGTATAAAATTCAATTAAAACTTTAAAATTAGTTTTTGATTATAAATAATTAATCGATACATTTAATTTTTTACTGTTTTCAAGATTTAAAAAGTTTTCTTTTCCTCATAATCTACTTTAAATTGCGCTACTTTGCAGTAAAACTTTTGTAATCAGCTTCAAGTTTTTCTTCTCGATCGAAAATTTGTAAAAAAAAAACAAATAGCTTACGTAATTTAATTTTTATTGTCGTATATGGCACATTAAATTATTTATGTAAACAGTGCAATATTAGTTTTGGATGATCGAAACTGTAACGAAAAAATTAATACCATCTGAAAATATGAAAAGTAGATCGTGAACTTTTTGAAGATGAAATTTACTAGAAACTTGTTTTTCTTTTGTGACGAATGATGGTAGGAGCATGGGTAAAAAGAAGTTAATGAGTGGACTCAATTTCAATGAAAACATTCAATTAGCAATAGTTAATTACTTATGCTATATTATTATTAGGTACTTTTCTTTTTTTCATTGCTAAGTCTTGCAGACATTTTCAACTTAAAGTGACAATAATTTAAAAAAATGTTATTACATAAGATCTATTCAGAATATTTTACATTTATATTGTAATATTTTTCGCGTCGTTTGTTATAATGGACGAGTACATCAGTTTCGGTTCGACCACCACAACTTGAAATTGCATATTTTTCTTTATTAGCCTCCAAAAGAAGAACATTTTTTACTTTTGGTTTTACGTGCAATAAAATTATTGGTGATTACGTAACGGTTTACAAATTACAGATATTGTTTACTTGCGTGAAATATGGAATAATCTGTAAATGCATACAAATATTAAAATTTATTACTCAAATAGGATTAATTATCAATAATTGTGGTCCTAATTAATTGGTGTCAAACAAATAAATCTGCTAAATGATGTAAAAATACAACGTTTTTTTCGCTTTTATCTCGAAAATTAATAGTTTTTCGACTGCAACTATGCCCGGATTGTTTAAGAAACTACAGCTAAGCAGCCCAGTTATTATTACACTTTAAAGCTCCTAAGGTTTGCTTTGTTCCAATTTATAATTACCAATTAAAGTTACGATTTGATAAGCAACGTAATAAAAATTTAATTGCTGCGCTTTGCTGTCAGATACACAAAATAAATTAAAACATTTAATTTCTTATTTTTTGCAGATCCTTTTAAATATTTTCATTTAATTACGTTTTTTTTTTAAATTTTGTTACAAATTAAATTAAATTTTTTTTTTGTAATTCCTTTCTTTAGACCATAGTAATGTGATTTTGTATATTATGTAGCATATAGGTTTAAATGCGATTTAACAACCAAAGAGATAGAGAAAATAAATCTTATTTGCTTAGCTTCAAGCATGCAACATTTACATTACCTCCTGTAATAGGATTTTTTTTGTAAAATGAATTTTTAATCTGAAAAATAAATAATGTATTGATTTCCTTGTTTACATAATATTTTCTAACAAATGAGATATTTAATTATTTTAGAGTGTTTGCCTGAATTGTTTAAAATTGACAGTTTAGAATAATTTTATAATTCTAATCTGGAAGCTTAAGCTTAGTTGCAAAGGCTGTTTTGTTATATGAAAGATACATAATGACAATTTAACTTAGTTCTACAAAATAAGCTTAACTTAGTATAATTAAGGCGTTAGCATTCAGCATTTACCGTCCTATTTATAAAGCATCTCGGAAGTATAATAAACTGATTTTCTCAGATTCGTGGAAACAAATGGTAGAACACCTCAATGTTAGTTTCAGCTGAAATTATATTTGGTCACGACAAGATAAATCTGTTAGACGAGTTCTAATAACATTAATGGTAGTGTTTTATAGGTGAATGAAATGGAAACGTATTTCGAGATAGTAGTTTTGAATTGCCCTCGTTACATGTTCGTGCATTTTCAACGGCGCGTCGCTTTCCTTTTTTTATATCGCAAGCAATTTTTTATAGTAGTTTTTACGCTTATTTCTTAAAATTCGCAGTCGAATCATATTTTAAAATGTTGTGGACGAAATTATTCACGCTACAGCAAATAAAATTACAAAATGTTCGGGAAAGCTCATTCGATTTGACAGCTTTATTTCAATGATTAATATAATAATATTATGTCAAATGTGGTTAATGGCTTAGAGCAATAATTATTATTAGTCTATTATACAACGCAAAATATTAAAACGGATTAGTTGATATACACGAATTGTACACAAATGAATCCGGAGAAGCTTTTCCTCAGGATTCAATTTCCCAATCCCTTGATTAGTTTTGAAAATTGTCATAGTTTGCATTTCAGTTGAATTAGAAACGGGGTATTAAAAGTTTTCTGTCCTGTGTTGACAAAATATATAAACCTAACCGTTAATATATGCAACCCTAACAGCATACTTGCATTTCTTTGCGCTGATTATTTTAAAGGATTAACTCTTTTGCCCGTAATAAAAAGGAACATTTTGTATAAATAACATGACCGCAACAATCAGTCTTAAGTGGATCATTCAGAGTTCTAAAAGAAATATTTCAACTGTCAAATTGATTTTGCCCAATGAAGCTCAGCTAATTTAGAAATTAATTAAAAGTTTGATTTTTGATTATATTATAGTATCAGCTTGAAAATTAACACTTCATTAGTTTTGGAGACACCTGAAATAATTCGAACAATATCAAGAGATGGCGCTGTTGTGTATACCAAATGTTATACCAAAGTTACTTCATTATTGCACATCTTGGTTCATTCAATATTAATAAGAATTAATAGATCAGGTATTTCCCAATCTAACAATGGCAGTGACAATTCGTTACTACCATTTCCAGCTATAATTCAGAAAGCATCAATTGTAAGTCAAATTAACAAAAACTGTCACTCTTCTGATTAGCTCTGAGCGTTTGAGGCTTAACTTCAACTTTTCTAGCTAGCTCTGTGATGCTGCACTGTATTCCACCTTGTACAGCTATTTAAATAGGCATCTGTGAAGTCGGAAGTATTGGGTAATCTAAACTGCAATTAAATTTACAATTGCTAAAAGGTAAATTTCTCTCCACTCCAAATTAATTAAAAGTTCCATCAAAAGTGCAATTAGTACTGAAATAATCATTCATTAAAATGTGGCAAATGTTGCAAAAATCCCTACAATATCCCGGCATATCCAAAAATACAAAAGACTGAAATTTATAATAAAAACAGGAAAATGAATTGTTTTTAATATCATTAAATTACAGGGGCCTTAACAATAGGGTCTTCCACTAGCCTATCGTCAACTTTTGAGGGTGAAAATTTTCTTACCAAGGTAGTATATGGATTATAATTATATCTGAGTAAAAATAATTTAGCTACAAACCTTAAATCTTTGTTTCTTTATAGTCGCGCCACCTGTCGACGATATACTAATGAAAATCCCCTCTTAAGGCGTCTCTCTCGTAGCTTAAAATGCAGGATTTAAACAAGTCAATATTGTGCTGTTCATAGTAAATATTTTTAAATGATTTAAATAAAAACATAAATCGATTTTGGTGCAGGCTTAAAATTAATTTCTAAGTAATTATATGACAAGCGCAGTTGTGGTTGTGATTGGACATAATTTGAAAGCGAGATTAATTTTAATTTCAACATTTTAGACCTATACGAAACCAGATTTCTGTTTTACTTAATTAATTTTTTTAATTATTTAAAAATATTTATTATTTACAGTATATCCTTGACTTGTATTTTTAGCATTTCAAACCAACAGCTTACAGAGGCGCCTTAAGCCGGTGACGATAAATAACTTTTCCCTTAAATATGAATAATAATAGGACAAATTTAAATAGCAAGATTATTTACTGTAAAACAGGAAGAAACAGCGTAGGCACTCAGCCACAGCAGTGGAGTGATGTGATCGCTGGTTGAGTATAGAGCGGAAATTCTGGGTTCAAATTGCGGATTGCACAGAATTTCTTGGTTCGGCCTTCCGGTAAGTATTCACACTCTGTGGTGATCCCTGACATTTGCGTCGACTTCATTACCGTTGATACGGCTGCGTCATACACGAGAGTTTACAAGACAAGTTAGGTAGGCAGGGAATGAATTCAAGAGCCTTCTAGGCCTGTAGAGCTATCATAATATATGTAGGCACTCTAGCAAAATTTCCGACATGTGATTTGCTTACATTGGCCAAAAAAGATTCTACAACCAATATAAATTGCTTATTTTTCTCTTTATAGATATTCTGTGATTGTATCCTGGAAATAGCACTGTTAGTAATTATACTTACTAAAAAAAGTCAAGATTTGTCCGAGCTCTGTTCATGATACGTGATGTTCCATGGTACAACTATGAGTGGTTTGCTTACTTGTTACCAGTTTCAGTGCGGCCTTTAGGCCGCACAGGCTAGTAAATTTATTTATAGCTTTATACTATTTACTAAAGTATTTTCAAAACAATAGATTACAATTATTAAAAAAAGATGGAGAGATATCAAAACATCAAAATTTCACAGCACTATTTTTTTCACCAAAGAAATTAACAAGAACTAAGATTTTTTCTGCAATAGCAAGTAGAAAAATAATGTTACCAACCTCAAACTGTCAATAATGTACAAACCTTAGTCTTAAAGCTGCTTCACATTAAATGATTTCTCATATGACTTTGTCGTAAGAAAAGTCATGGATGAAATCACGCCATTATAACAGCCAATCATAAAACCCATAACTTCTATAATATCAAAAATCATATAGTTTGAAGGTACAAAAATTTCTCATATGAGAAGTCATCTGACTAGTCACATAAGAAATCATGTAGTGTGAACGAGGTTTTAGAGTGCAAAAATAATCTTTATTTTACAAATTATAGTTCAGGTGATGATAGACCATTTTGAGTCTGTTGTGGTTTAAAATTTACATTGTAAAGGGCATAGCTAGATTAATATGAGAAATCTGCCCCCGCGACTTTTTTGGCTCATACTCAGGAGATCAATTTGGTGTCAAATAAAAATAATTCACACCAATTTTTAGCTCTTTAACTCTAACGGTTGTCGATATTTTCAAAAAAACCTGTTTGTTTAATTTTATTTTTATTTTTATAGTAAAATTCACAATTAATCAATAATGAATTTTTTCCTAATTTTTAGGAGTTTAAGACATGAGAAAAAAATATAATCATGATTTTTTAACGAAAAGCCGATTTTTGGCAGACGATTGAAAATTAAAATCTTTTTTTTTTAGCCTTTTTAAAATATGTCACTCACCAAAATTCGTCAGAAAATGTCTATTATACTCCTCTACATTCAGGAATTTTTTTAAATTTTTTGAAATGGTGGAACAATATGAAAAAAGATAAAAACTCATTTTTTTTTTCTAAAATCTTGCGTTCTAAATAACTTATATTTTTTTTTAGCTAAAAACAATTTGTCTAAAATATTTTTTTGCCAAAAATAAATATAAATAAAGATTACCATAAAAAAATTCATATATATTTTAAAATATTTTATTATTTTAAAATAATGCATTTTTGGGGAAAACTTATAAAATCTTTTTTAAAGTTCTTAAAATAGTATATTAAACAACGAGTTTTATAATCCAAGTTTTTATTGCACGAAATCTGTTTAGAAAACGAGCCGCGAAGCGGGGAGTTTTCTAAAAGATAAGTGCAATAAAAATGATTATAAAACGAGTTTTTTATACAATTTTTTCTATTTTGCATTTTTTTATGGTTAAAAATTAAAAAAATGTGTTTGTAATTATTATAGTCCATTTGAAATTTTGTTTTATTTTCAAGTTGATTGGTAACACATTTGACATTTGAAACAAATTTCAAAAATTTGAAACTTTGTGTCAAAAATTTACAGGTTAAGACATCGCACAAAAGTTTAAATAAAGGAAATTATACTTGCAGTTAAGAATTTTTTTTATTATTGTCTCTAATTTACAGTTAATTAAAATGTTTAACTCAAATTTGATGATTTTTAATTTCATTTAAAATGACATGTTGTTTTAATTTTCAATGACGTTTCTGTCGCAAACCTCATAAAACAAAAAATTGCGTTTCATAATAGGGTCCATTTCGATACGCGATTGCGTATCGAAATGACTTTGTTTTAGACGCAAAATAGAAAAAAATCTTTATTTTTGTTTTTTATAAAATACCGTAGCCTCAAAACTAAGTGAGCTAATAACAAAAATAAAGTAGATCCTTATTTTTTTCATATAAATTATAAATATAATTTTTTAGCCCTTATTATTGAAATGGTTTGAGCTGAAAGGGTTTGAACAACATGTCAACTATTTACGATCATATGCAAACTTTAAACAGCCATATCTTAAACAATTTTTATACTACAACAAAAACCTAAATTTTCAGAAAAGCCAAACCTACAATTTTTAATTTTATAAAATTTTACGTATTATTAATAAATCTAGAGATATTTTTAAAAAAAGGCAATTTTTTGCAAAATTGCAAAAATGCTCTCTTCAAATCAACCTCAAATTTTTTCAAAACTAAGGACTTTAAACCTGTAAAACTACTAGAGTATATTACAAGTAAGTACATAAATAAAGTTAATTGTGAAGTAGTATAACAATTATTTTCAATTGGGATGGTAATTAAATTAGGGAGAGATTTTAACATTTTTTGTCGCCGAAATAAATAGAGATCAACTTATCATATTTAAAATTAAAATATACAAAAAATCAATTTATCATAGCTCGCTTAGTTTTGATGCTATGGGGTTTAACAAAAAACAAAATTAAAGAGTTTTTGAATATTAAAATATATTGAAATAATAAAATATTAAAATATATTTTTTAGCTAAAAAAAAATATAAGTTATTTAGAACGCAAGATTTTAGAAAAAAAATGAGTTTTTATTTTTTTTCATATTGTTCCACCATTTCAAAAAATTCAAAAAAATTCATGAGTGTAGAGGGGTATAATATACATTTTCTGCCAAATTTTGGTGAGTGACATATTTTAAAAAGGCTAAAAAAAAAGATTTTAATTTTCTATCGTCTGCCAAAAATCGGCTTTTCGTTAAAAAATTATGATTTTATTTTTTTCTCATGTCTTAAATTCCTAAAAATTAGGAAAAAATTCATCATTGATCAATTGTGAATTTTACTATAAAAATAAAAATGAAAAAACAGGTTTTTTTGAAAATCTCGACAACCGTTAGAGTTAAAGAGCTAAAAGTTGGTGTGAATTATTTTTATTCGACACCAAATCAATCCCCTGAGTATGAGCCAAAAAAGTCGCAGGGGCAGATTTCTCATATTAATCCGGCTATCCCCCTTGCTTTATTTTTAAATTTGGTCTCTAATCATTTATAGAATTCTTTTTAATACTTCGATGATTTTCCACAAAATGGTACTGCTCTGCATATTTTGTAAAATCATTTGGTGGTGTGTTGATAAGAATTATCAGAGTTAAAAATATTAAAATGTTTTGTAGCGTGCAAATTTTTTGATCATCATTTTTACGATTTCGTAATACTTTTTGTGAACGTTCCAGTGACTTGTTAAATTTTTGGTCAGTATTTTGTACCAATCCAAATAATTTGGGATTTATTTTAATCAATAAAGCAAATGCAGCATTTGCTAAGAGAAGCCTATCTTCACTTTTGAAGGATTCAAAGCGTTCCAAGTTCTAAAACATCCGATTGAGGAGCAGCCGCATAAATTTTAACTGACGATTATTGAACTCTCCAACAACATCTTGAGGGTCTCTTTTTTTTTATTTGATGTGGCTTTTTATCATGGAATAATTTTTGTTATCTGAGATTTCGTCACATTTGCTGAGAGAACGTACTTTTGTGTTATTGCATTATACTTTGGCAACCACATCGTGCCAAGTGGTCTACCATCTGACATCCATATCTAAATTTATTCCATTTGATACTCGAGTTGTCTTACCATCTTACGACTCTTCCCCCATCAACATCACGAACCAGAAGATATCGCGTTCATAATCAGGACTATGCACTTTATGTGCTAAGAAACGAATTCACTTGTAAAGGATCTGTGGCAATTTCAAATAACGGAGTTCCATTAACCATTTTCGATATTAAAAGCGTCCGTCGCTACCACAACAAAAAATATACTCCGTTATTTTGAGTTGCCGGTACTGAAATAGTTTTTAGCGCCTAAAGTCCCGAGCCCTGCTCATAAGCACCTTTTAACTGACTTTTTGTGACCTTTTGGCAATTTAGTACATGACTAGTTTATATCAGCAAAGCAGCACCGTCCCAGTCGCTTTTCAATTAGCAATTTAGTGCAATGAAGGTTTCTCACCACAATTTATTATGCAAGACAAACGTGACCAACTTATAGAAAATGCTTATCAAAATACTTCAAAACCGAATGTTTCTGAACGGAACCTCAATAAATCAGTTTGATTGCCAACGCGTTAACTTAAATATTAATCTCCAAATGGAAACCCCAATGTTTGATTTTGAATTGACTTTACTTTTTAATCGCATGATTGAAAAAAGAAAGGGGATTAAGTTTTAACAAAAGTATTAGCGGGATGAAATTGATAATTATCCTGTGGAATATTAAAACGCTTCCTTTTAATTTGTGCCTTATGTTTTGTAAATCCTCGCCCAGCTTTCGAAAAACAATTACCTACTTTATACGTCATTAACTTCGTAAGTAGGTACATTTTTAATACTATAAAAGTAAAAATAAACGAAGAAGTGATTTTGAAAGCCAGCACTGCATTTTATACATCCGAAATAGTTTTTCCGTTCTACTCGTAACTAATATAATCTCGCTTCCGTTTACTTTATGCAACAGAATTTTAATTAAGGTCTGTCCGCCTATCCGTGCTTTAGAGATTCGCCTAACTAACTGAAAAATGCGTTGAAAATTAAAAATACGGATAAATATAGTGGAGAACTAACTATAAATATGCAATGGTCAGCTCTTGCACTTTATAGTCTGAGGGGCCAAGCCTCTAATCCGAATTTCTGCTGGTTGTATTTGGCGTAGAAAATAATTTTAATTAAAATGTTTTCATGTTTAAAATTATTGATTTGGAAAGAATTGCTGGATAAGAGCAAAATCCTTAATTTACATACTTTTACTGCATGAAAGAACTTTAAATTTATATTCAAGAAAATTTCTGAAATACGTGCACATCTTCCATATTTATTATCTGAAACTTTATTCCTGTTATTTTTTCTCTATTAATTTATTTCAGTAGTTAATAATTATGTTGAAGTAGTGAACATAAATTAGAATTATTCGTAATGTATGATATTGGACAAATTCCAATTCTAAACGTATTTTCACCTAAAGATAACCACAACGTTTGTTCAAAACCCACAATATGGTTGTGCCATAATTTCCCATTAATGTTTGTTACGAAGAGATATTTTGCAGTAATTTAAAAATATAAAAAATAATCACGAGATTGTAGCTTTTTCTCACAATAAATTTGTTGTGTGTCTGAACACGAAAATATAGTAAATTTTGTCAAGATTAAAATTTGACAACAATTATTAAACTGCATGCTGGAGACCAACCCTTGTTTAAGGGAAAGCATAACTAAGTAGTTAATATTTCCAACACGCGTTTGTGCTTCAGTTTAGAATATAAAATTTCATAAATAGGAGCAAAAGCTCTCTGCACACGAATGGGTCTAACGTAAATCATGACCGGATCTCATACATAAACGATGGTGGACACTGTCTGACCCAAACTACTGATGGAAGATCCGTGTTGCTTCCACATGAACTAAGACGAATTGTTTACGATAAAATGTTTTATTATAAAGCCATTGTTATAAAGTATTCGGTGATTAAATATCATATTTTATGTGGACACATTTTAAATCAACAGACCAACGCAACGGTACAGGTGGTACTAAATTTTATTTATGAGAATATTTTCCATACGGAATTTTGCATTTAAATCCAATTCTTTTATTTTATTAACAATGCTTCCATTTAATAACACAAGAATTCTTCAAAAGAAATTTAATTTAATTTTGTACTCAACAACATCCTGTCAGGTACCGACTTGCTAGCCAATTTTTTATAAATAGTAAAAATAAATAATTTTATTTAAATTAAATTGCCATGGTGAAGAACTTTTCTCTTGAAAACATTTTCTTTTAAATCTCATTAGCTTTTTTTAAAAGCAAACAGGAATCAGCTTATTGAGTAAAATTATAAAATTTGAATTTCTAAAGCAGTAATTATCATACTATATTAAATATTCTTTATTAATCTTTTATAATAGGTACAAAATTTATTGCTCCCGATTCATGTTGTAAAGCCCCAAAAGCCAAAAGTAATTAGTCGTAAATACCTACAAATTAAATTTGTTTCCATTGAAAAAATCCGTTATTGTAAGCCAAGATGAATCTTGGAAGAGGGGGGTTTAAGCAGGCTGAAATTATATGGTACTCCTTAGTTACGATTTGAAAGCAGTTACCAGCCGTAGTGTTTAAGCAAAAAAAAGTGTCGAAATAAAATAAAAAAAACTAATTAATTACATATTATTCAAATTCAGGTTCTTCCACTTTGTTTTCTTGTTTTTCTTCTTCTCGCTTTCATCATTTTTGATCTGCGCCCTTATCGTTTCCAAAAACTTTTCTTTGTACGATTTAGCAGACATTGAATACAAATTAGAAGCAGTATCATCACTTGTTGGAAAACATATTTCATCAGCTTCAGCTTGATTGAAATTACTATTTGAAGCAATACTTAGTCTCGAAAATGTTTGTGGAAGAGATTCAGTCTCACAGGTGCTTGCTACCAAATCCCAAGGATCAAATTCTGTATAATTCATTTTCTCCTTTTTTTGAACTTCTTTTCTAACCTCTTCCGTTTTTTTGGTAAAATTTTCAAATCTAGAACTTTTATGAAAAATTTGAAAGTTGGTGCTTGTATTGATATCATCTATTGAGTTCTCTTTTTTGGTCAAAATGACCTTGTTCTTTGACACGAAGCAGTAAATATCTCTCCTGTAATCTTTGTAATCGACCGATGATGAACTGCTACAAGCAATTTGCAATGCATTATCGGAGTTGGGCACTTTCACTGGATTCGAATGGTGTTCATCAAGCCATGCTTGAACATGTTCGTTACTAGAAATATTTTTATCGGAATGTAAAATATCATTGCTTCCTGCTTCGCTCTCAAAAGAACAGACTCCAAAATTGGAGTCACAATCATCTTGTAATCTATTTTCAGGAGATTCGGTGGTATCGCTACTAATCGAACACATTTTGTTTCTTGTTTCTTCCAGTTTTTCAATAGAATTGCACTTTTGTGTTACTTTCAGTAGAGTGGTTTTATATAGTGGAATATTGCTTTAAGTTGGCAATATTGTAATAGTAAACCAGCAGGCACTAGGAGTTTACAGTGGCGTTGCGCCGCACTGTCTAAAATCGTGTTTGTTATTGTTAAAATATGTGCAACGTGACTCGCAATTGGTGAAGTTTGGCATAAGACAATAAATAATCTAATTAAAATTGGGTCTATTTTGTAGGTCGTTAACTTTTCTTGAGTTGGTAAAAAACAAAGAAACCAATTAGAGATTAGATTAAATTGCGCATATACAGAGTGTACCAAAAAAAAAATTTTAATTTAGTTTGACCCAAATAGCAAACTCGCATATTAATTTATTGTACAATCGTCAATTCTTTCGGTCAAAATTCTCACGTTAGGATTATTTTTAATTAAATATAAACTTAATTTGATTTTCAACATTATTACGCTGTCTAATTTGATCACGAAATTCCATTAGCAACTAAAATCACTTTAAATTACACCAGTATAGATTTTTTGGTCGTTTAGGCTTATTAATATTGCTATAACGTATTAGTCCAATTTGTAGTATAACATGTGAAGCTATTTTTGGAATTATAAAACTAAAGCGAAATCTAATGTTTTCAATCTACTTTTTTCTGTAAAAGCGCGTACACAAAATGTCAATGTCTAAACGAAAAACTTTTACTGACAAGCTAAACTGGTTTGGGGCTGAAGGAAATAGACATAAAATCAATAGATCACTGTAAAGCTTAACCCGATCGCGTCAGTTTCCTCCCAATGTAATAATTCAAGAAATGTATGATGTAGTAAATGGACCGTGTAATGAAAACATATCTGAGCCAGCCACATAAGATAAGAGATCGGGTACCGGTAATATAGTATATACATAGGGCAAAATCATCTTCCAGAAAATGTTGATTTTTGTTCTTCACATTTTATTTCGTAAAACTCCATGGCGCTGAAACTTTTTTCAAGGCTTTAAAAATTATCTCTATTCTAATTAGCGTTTGGACAGAACAATCGTTATTATGATGTATCGAAAGCGGTTAATGCTTAACTAGAATTGTGTAGTATAGAATAACAGAATGAGAGATATAAACGCAAATTTATTATCAAATATAATTGCAATAATGCCCTATAAATCTGTTGTAGGACTATGGGTTTGTTCAAAATATTAAACGATTGAACCGTGATCATCAATCTCATTAAAATAATATGGCTAGTAAATAATTTATTCTTTAAAGGACATGTAAATATTAAAATTCAAATTTGTTGATACCACTAATCAACTGTTATGCTGATTACTAATCTCCTCAGTAGCGCAGTTGGTTTAAAGCACAGACCTTCATAGTTCTTCTATTAATAATCACCGATTTGAGGAAGATTATTTTAAGGTGTTGACGGCTGTCGGTCAAATTCGACTACCTACTGATGAACATGTTAACATAATAGCGTGCCGAAAGTCAGGTAACAGGTTATTGATCAATAAAATTAAGAGCCCATTCACATAGAGATTAGTTGCGGAAAATAATGCATCCTTTTCAATTACAAATTTATATCCTCGACGAGGTTGCACAGTTTCGGCTTTAGTATAATTTGCTCGGCCTGCGGCCTCAAATAAATAAAACTCTCTCGCCAGGTTCGTATGCAGAGGCTGCCTACTAAAATGCAAAAAGTGTCAAAATAAAATTAAATAAATAATTAATTTTAATTTAATTGTTGTTTATGTATAGATGCTTAATTTTTAAATTATAAATTAGCAATTTCCACGAGCAAATAATCTACATAATATACAACATGCTCGTAATTATGTATATTATATTATTATTACCGCAACTTAAAATCATCGGTGGATGAATATTAACAGAATACCTACCAAATATACGTGCGAGATATTGCATAAATTTTAAACACAAAATTAATAAATTCATTTACAAACTATTTCATAATTAAAATTTCATTAACAATTTCTTAGTTAGGTTTTAGGAATTCTTTTGGTTTCTTCACTTAACAACTTTAACACAGTTCTAATTTAGGGGTAATACAAAAATTTCGTATTTTAAAAAGCGATTCCTTTGTGTTGTTATTTAAAATCTAATCAAGGATAACCTTTGAATAAGTGTACTGGTAATTTGGAAAATTTTTAAATAAAATTTCAAGTAAAATTGGTTTCTATATATGTAAGGGTTTTTTAATAAACATTACAAGTTATTCAGATCTACCATGGGAATCCTTCCCGAAGCAATATGAAATTGTTTTGAACAAGGTTTATTTTAATTAAATTAAGGAAACGTGCATTTTTACGCAAATCTTTTGTATGTAAAAGTAAAAATCTGTAAACCACTTTTATTTTTCCAATTTCCTTGCAAAGATTTTATTCCAATATCACACGTTTCTAATATTTTACGATTTTAATTTACTTACGTAAATATTATTTTATGCATAAAATGCAGTTTACGTTGCAATTTCCAGCTGTGTATTTTTGCAAAACTTTTATTTTCGCATCACGTCTTTGTATTTTTGGTTTATTTACTATCAGCTAACATTTTGAAATGTTTGTGATGTAACTGTAACTAAAATTTTTATAATGCTAAGTATAAAATTTAAACATATCGTTTCTACTTACTTTAGTGTCACAATGATTAATTCTTTGTCAAGCACTGAGACGAGATGTCATATACTAAAAGAGGGATGATGTGCGAAAGCTTTTTGAAAGAAATGGCGGTACTTTATTTTACAAAAAACCTAAATCTTTTTAATATAATGGTTATTATTAAACTTGTCGTTCTAAGGGTTTTCACTTTTTGGTAAATGTGTGCCTTGGCATTTGTGTTTCATAAAAGGATAATTTAACTTTTTATGCTTTATAATTCATAAGTAATGTATGTGCATTTTGATTAACTATACAGGTTTAAATAGGAAATATTAGGTTTTGAATTCAGGATTGGAATTATTACAATTTTCAAATTTATGTAAATGGTTAAAGAATAATTACTACGAATTAGCAGTAATCATATTATACCTTAATTACAATACAAACCTATACAATCTAAACTTGGTACATAATAAACTAGAGCCAACACTGAATACTAAAAAAGAATAATAAAAACGATTTATTTTTTAATGAACAGTTTTAGTATTTCATGATAGTCATATTTTCTAGTAGTTAAAGAAAGTCTTTGTCATTGGTCAAATCACAATAATCCATGGTAACAATAATTTGTAAATTTAGTGTCACTACTTTGAGCTTAGAAACTAGAGTTTAATCCATCGATCTATGGTTTAATCCGCCGATTTCTCAGATCAGAAAATCAGAGAGTTAAGCCAGGATCAACGCTTGACTCCTGCTCATATTTGCTTTGATTTTTGGTTTAACTCTAATCCGAAAATGATCTTCTATAAAAGAGGATAATCCTTGACTATGGATTAAGCTCCAAACTTAAAATAAAATTTTAACTGTGCTGATTGGTTTAAATTAGAGCTTAATCCATAGTCAAGGATTATCCTCTTGTTCAATTAAATGTTCTACTTTAACTTTACTTCCTCTATTGAATCGTTAAAATTTCAGATTGTTAATCAAAGTTAAACCAATCAGCAAACTTAAAGTAAAATTTTAACTGTGCTGATTGGTTAAAATAAAGTTTTAATATGGTAAAGGATTTTCCTCTTTTATACAACTGCTCCTTAAAGGCTTTAATTATATCATTAATAGGGCAATTTTTTGTTGCATTTAAAACACGAAAAGTTGCATTTATTTTTTTTTATTTCTTAAAAATAATAAAGAATATACACAAAAATTTATAAAATAAAAAATACATTGCCATATTTAATTTTACTATATAATTAAAATTAGGGCAATTTTTTTGTTGCGCTTATTAATTACAAAACTAAAACTAAACAATTCAAAATTCAAAAATAACTTGTATAGGGTCGTACTTACTTACGAGGGGACAGCCAACATTGGCTCTCACCAATTTGCATCATTTTTAATATATCGTTTGGTCATAAATATGCATTACGGTTATGCAACCAATGGTTTTCTCATAAGAATTACATTGACAACCTTGACATGCAATTTATACAGCAACCATACGAATTTTTTCTTAAAATCGATTTTCTCTAAATTGGCTGAGTTAAGGGATTTTTAATTTTTACATGATGTATAACTAATTATGATCAGACGATATATTAAAAATGGTGCAAATTGGTGAGAGCCAATGTTGGCTGGCCCCTTGTTAGTAAATAGTAGATAACCAATGGAAAGCGTCTGATGGATACTAACACGTGCTTTCTATTGTTTAGTTACCATTCTGGTCATAACGGGCTTAAGATTTATGGAAATTAAAAATTCAGGGAAAAATTGGAAAAAAAATTTATTTAACTTGTAATTTGCTAAAAGTTGCAGGGATATTGCAAATATGTGGAAAGTTGCAAAAAGTTGCGCTTTTGTGGCGCTCAAAACTCCGCTTAAAAAGTGCGATTAAAATACAATTTTTTGTTGTTTTTAGACCGTTTACGACTTGTAAAAAAAGTTGCATTTGGTGTCAAAAACTTGTCTTAATCATTAAGGGTAAAAATCGAGAGTTTTTCACCACTTTCTTAAGTTTATAGGCCCCTCAAATTTGGGGTGTTAATTCAGAAATTAATCGGCTATTCGAATACAAAACCTATAAAATTGATTTCCCAACTCACGAATAAGGATGTTAAATCAAATTTTATGTCTGCTTTGCGTCAGTTGTATATGGGAGGGTTAATTCGGAGATCATCTGATCCTGGTTCAAGAGCTGACCCATCAGGATCAATGTTTATGCTGTTGTATCGAGCAACTCGCACGTAGAGTCAACTGATCCGAGAGTTATCTTTAAAATTACTGTTGGTATTTCTGAATACTGCAGAATGCTGAATTTTGATTAAGTGCAGGGTAAACGCCAAGCGAAAGATCTTGACAAAATATTAAAATCTTAAAAGCTCGAGAAGGTTCTGTTTTTAACCCCCTGTTCTTAATGTGTGTATCTGTGTATCTGTGTATCTGCCTATCTGTATGTCTGTCTGTGGGGTCGTAGCTTCCAAACGAATGAACCGATTTTGATTTAGTTTTTTTTGTTTGAAAGGTGACTTAATCGAGAGTGTTCTTAGTTATGATTAAAAAAAATCAATTTAGCCGTTTGAAGATCATTTGCTGTTTTCTAGTCTACACAGAAAAAAAGGTGTACTTAAAAGTAGAACAATTTGTGCCTAGATTGTCTACAAGTACAAATTGGGTGAAAATTAGGTACAATTGTACTTAATTTTAGTCAAATTCAGTCATCTCTAGCGCAATTGTACTATTTTATAGCACAAATTGTGTTAAATTTTTACACAATTTGTACCTGTAGACAATCTAGGCACAAATTGTTCTACTTTTAAGTACGCATTTTTTTCTGTGTAGTTGATAAAATCAGGGCCGTACTTATAATATAAAGTTGATGAAGGCAGGGCCCTACTAGTAATATTTAAAGTTTAAAAAGCATCAAATAAAATTAAATTAAAAATTTAAAAAACCCCCGACAAAAAAATTTTTTAAAAAGTAAAAAAATAAAATTCAAGCGTTGTTGCGTCGGGGGACCGCTAAGTAAATAAAATAGAAACAGAATACAACAAAAATTATACAGTATGAAATTTAAATACACGTCAAATACCTAAGTCCCCGACGCGACGACGCGACGCTTGGATTTTATTTTTTACTTTTTAAAGAATTGTTTTGTCGAGGGCTTTTTAAATTTTTAATTTAATTTTTACATAAAAGAAGAGCATGATCTTAAAACATATGTGAAGCATTCAAAAAATGCTCCAGCATTTTAAGGATATGCTAATCAAGGATGAACAGCATACAATTCAAATGCAAATTTAGAAACAACAAATAATGTAAAATAATAAATTTTATTTATAACAATAGCAAAGTCATTATTTATTAAGTTTAGTCTGCTAATTTGGGCTGTCGTGAGAAATTTTATAGAAAATGATTATTTGGTTGATATCGAAAAACTCGAAGTGTTTTTCGTTTATTTTCATGTTCTACAATTATTCTAGTAGTTCAAGAACGTCTTCGTCGTTGGTCAAATCACGATAATGCAAGGTAAATAATCTGTTAATTTGGTATTACTACTTTGAGATTAAAAACCAAGGTTTGATTCATCGATCTATGGTTTAATCCGCTGATTTTTTGAATCAGAAAATCAGAGAGTTAAGTCAGGATCAACACTTGACTCCTGCTCATATAACAAACATTTGTTTTGATCCTTGGTTTAATTCCGATCCGAGAATAATCTTTTTTTATACAATTGGCCCTTGGCATACCAAAACCAGTAACTTTGTCTGTACTTAGAGGGTATTTCATACCCCCCAAACCCCCCGGTTTCAAGAACCAACACAGTGTATTTAATCATTGATTTTAATAAATGGCAACCGATATCAAAATAGAAATATCAATATACCTTAATATTTGAACTTGAGGATAATATGGTATATCTCCCCAGTATCAGAAGGTTAAAAATTATACAATTTTTACGTATTCGCAATAAACTTTGTCAAATAAAAATTAGGAGTATAAGAATAATATTAACTCTTTTATGTATCGATACTTATAAATTTCAGTCATACGTGACTTTTTGCGTTACTAACAGACAGATAGAAAGACAAAAAGGCATACATACAGTTTTGAAATTTTATTGATCTAATTGAGGAAGTAAAGTTAAAGTAGAATATTTAATTAAATATCAAGTATCAAGGAGCAGAAAGTCCTTGTCCCATCAAAGATAAATAATAATGTAGTACTGCTAAAAACCAAAACTTTATTGATAAACCATAAACACTCCTTACACTTTTCAATTAATTATATTTTTTTAATAAATGATAATGAAACGGATTACCAATCGCTATTAATCTGGTAACCGTACATACGTCGTTGATGCGCATGAATAGATTTACTTGTAATAAGTACAAATTGTGAATATTAACAATATAACGAATTAGATTAGTTTTAATCATATCTACCAACTCTTCATTTCATTCCATTTCTATGATTGTGAAAGTTGTTAGTTGACATAAAGTTATTATTTATTGATGGTTTAAAATCATACATTCTCTATGTTGAAATATAATTCTGCTTAATAATATTACTGGTAAAACAGATTTCTTTAATACTTCGCCGAGCAATTGACATGTTACTAATGTATCGTGTTACTTTCGTCCCCGTTCAATCTAATGGAAACGATTGATTGTACGAAAAAAATTTGTAAACATTTTCTGTAGAGAGTTTTTTTATCTTTATTTTTTGTAATAGCCATGTTAGTCGCAGATCTAATAAATATTGAGATATTTGCATTTATTTGATGTGCTGCATAACGAGAGGATTTTTGAAAACCTTTCACACAATTATCTTTCAGGACTAAATTAAAGTTTATGCAAAACTTCAGCTCTACTAGAATTTTAATTCTTGGAATTAATTAAACTTTAGAATTTGAAGCCTGCACTACCAACTTTATTATAACCTAGCCTAAAGTATTTTTTGCAGTTTACTTATAAACTTTTTTTTTGTACAATTGGACTGTTTGTAATTCTGAAAATCGTTACATGTACCTAGTACAAAATACGAAATCGATTGGTATTGAGATTGATTGACTTGGGTTTGACGTTTAATAGACTAAACTCTTGTTACGCTTTACTAACTCGTCATCCCCTTATTTTGTATTTTACTTTATAATTTCTTTTTTTTTTGAGAAATTGACCTATTTATGATAAAAAAAATCGTTTCTATGTAGAAAAACTTTATTTCGAGTATTAACAACAAATAGAGCTCCTTTCTGTTGATAAAACTGAAAGACTTATTGGTCAAATTTTAAGGATAATAGTCCCTATACAATATGTTTCACTGAACAAGACGCAAAATCGATACTCTCATTTTGTAACAATTTTTCAGCTTTAGTCAGGAATTACCTGACATTCTTTTCATAGGTTCATGATATTGCAATCTCTTGAAACTGGATATTACGCCTTTAAAAGTTAAATTTTTTAATCGAAAAAAATTAGCTCTTCCACAGGTATTTGCATCCCAAAAAACAACGAAATTTTGATATTCAGTATAATTTTATTACGTACTTACAGATTTGATGCATAAACCATTTTTATATCAGTGGCTGATTGGTAACGATTTGTAGCATATATAGATACATACATCAATGGATTCTCTCAAGAGACAATGTTCGTCTGTTTAATAGCTCGAAGCTTAACTTTTATTATGAGTATCTAGATTCAAGTTTGCCATCCATTTCTGCTTCTTTGATGTAACAATATTGTTTGTGCCTGCGTAAACTGAAACTAAAATTTTAAGTGGAACCAAAAAAAAAAAAATTACGTTTCAATTAATCGAGCATCCTCAGACCGCAAAATTAAAAGTTTTAAGTGAACGGTTTGGTCGATAAAAACTAAAAGGATCAAAAGAGCCTGATGGGGTATGATAAACCGTTGATTTAATTACATTTTAAGTTAACGTAAGTTGGGCAAATATTGATAATAAGGAAATTGCCAAAATAATTAATAACTTTCAGGTTTTTGGCACATGCAAATTGGCAAGTTAATGTAAATATTAAGATTATATGGGTTTAAAATTCCTTTTATACGCATTTTTAGCGAGTTCAAGTAAATTTTTTCATTATCTAGCTTAGCTGTAAAAAGGATGTGCTAATGAAAAATTCAAAGCCACTTCTGAAAAGCGATAAAAAGTTTTCTTGAGTGGTTTCTCTCTGGTTTTGTTACTTTATGGAGTACTAAATCAAATAACCAGTATTTAATGTTAATATTAGATTATAACAGAGTTTTATTTGGCAAATTAATTCGAAATCTTTCCGCCAGTTTAATTTTGCAAGAATGTCAACACATTTAAATATAAATATTGTGCCAATACAATGAAATAAAAGGTACGAGTGAGTTACAATAAAATCTACTATAACAACAAGCAAATCGATTGGGCATGTAGGGAAGCTTAAAATACCAGCCGAGGACCTGTAAAACTCAAACAAAACCAAAAATTTGTTTCCAAGCCAAATACAGATAATAACAATGTGTGTTCGCTCACACAGTGATATAAATTTCTCTACATGCGAAAATACCACGCCACAGTGAGTTCTGGTGATAACGTATGATAAATGGACAAATTAATTGGTACTGCACCGCCTTCTCTTTCTGGCTCAATTGCTTTAATTTATTCCCTTCTCCCTCGCGTTTCCACCGGACCTAACGTCTTATAAATTTTAAATTACGCTTCTCAATAATTACAATCTCACATTACCCAACCCTTAATAAACTTCACCCTTGCCCCTTCAAGAAACAACAAAAATTTTCAACTTCGACGCTCCTAACCATTATTGATTAGGCTTATCCATAATTTTTGTTAATTAGGTACATAAATTAAACTTTTAAACTAATATTTAATTTTAAAACTTTGAAAATTTATAATTTAATTACTTTAATATCCTTAATTACTTAAATTAATGACACCCTATTTCGCACAACATTGCACAAAAATTCATTTCAAAATTTTTTCGACAAATTAAAAAGGACGTCCACTAATTTTAACTAATGACAAAAAAAATTGATTTTGTGAATGTGACTAAACTCCGACGCTTGCAACATTTAGGGATACTTTATCTTAATATTATTGTGACACAATTCATAATACCTCTATTACACTTTTATGATTTTGTTATTTCCCAAGTGAGTTTTTTAATGCGAACACAAAAATACAAGATAAAATTTGGATAATTGTAGTATGTTTAGCTTTTTATTACTTTACTTTGGAATTGCAGCAAACTGTTCTTCAGAAAATCGGGACCCGTCTCAAAAGTACATTGCATTTGTACTGCTACGTAATGTAATCCTTGATTTCCAATCTCACGCGGGCTGGATTCGTAATCTGCTTCGCTTGGAACTTATGGGAAAGACAAAGGGAACAGCCCCATTACTTATCCCCTAGCGCAATTATCATAGCTATTTAGCTGGATAATCACCAACCCATAGTAGATATAAGACGTTACATTAGAAGGAAAAGATTTGGGGTGGATAATTTGTTTTAAATTTTAAGGCAAACTAAATTTGTATTATTTAGGAAATTTTTTCTTTCCATTGGAGTTATAAAAACTTGAAAATTGTACCATTCGTTTTGTTATCGTTGCATGGCAGGTAATAAATGAAAGGTATTTGTTAAAAATTCCAGTACAATTTAAATTTCGACTTTTTTCAACTTCAACCCAAATAAATATGTTATTCGCAGTTGAAATTCTACCTTTTGAATTGCAAATATGAAACGTTCATTACGTTTAGGTAAATTTAAAATTTACATCACCTCATGTGATTGTGTTAATTTTCTTTTCTAAAATTGCACTAGGTATTTGAAAAACAAAAATGTCTGTGGTTTGAAATATCAAATATATTTTGCTTGAAATTTCCTTCTTTTAGTTATTTCGTTTATTACCAATAGCAAAATTTTACTAACCAAAAAACTTGGTTATGACCTACAAAAAATTCACTGCAGATTGAATAACTGCGGCCTTCACATAACAACCACATCAATGATAATATATTATGGGAGATTTAATCTATTTATGGGCGCCCATAAGATCATTTTCAGAGGGGGGAAATAAAAAAAAAATTTACAATAAAAAAATTTTAATCATTTAAATGTCGTCGAAGTGTCATACTAAGTATGACACTAGCAGCGCTTTAGTAGCCTCTAAGTTGACTATGCATAAGGATGCGAAAGTTTTAGAAAATTATAAAAATTTGGACTGGTGAAATATTATTGTTTAAAAAAAATTTAAGCAGCCAAGAGCCAGGGAGGGCATCTAACCTTTTTGCCTCCCTCCCCTCAATGGACGTCCATGATTCTATTTAGATAAATTAAAGTGAAAAAATAGACTTAACTTTACAATTTTTATAACTTTTAACCTCATTACATTTCCGGTGCTGTTCTGTAGAGTAAAATTCTGAACGCTGACAAAGTCGACGACAAAGAAGCTTCAAACTTTTGAGATGTAGTTTTATTATAAAATTCTTCATTCTGAATTTTTCAAACTCTTCAAGAGTTTTATGGATAGAACGTGTAACTAATAAGGAAAAACTCAGAAGAATAAAAAAGAAACTAAAGATGGTGGCCACAGTCAAAACCAGAAATCTGCAATACTTAAGACACGTTAATGCGCAATGAGAGTAGATATCGGCTCATCCAGAGCATCCTACAAGGAAAAACAGCCGGAAAAAAAAGTAGGCAGAAGGAGGACTTCATAGCTGAAGAATCTTAGAACGTGGTTCTCGATGACAATAACAGCAAGCTTTTCTGGACGGCAGTTAATAAAATAATTATAGCCAATGTGATAGCCAACATCCGGAAAGGAGAGGCACCAGAAGAAGAAGAACCTCATCATCTTGAAGCGCATTTTATGCCTTCCAAACCCACCGCGCCTAATATCACAACTTATTAATGGAATTATCTTCAATGTGAGATATAGGGAGCAGCGTTGCCACAGTTAAAAAGTAAAAAGTACTTCTTGGAAACTAAAATAGTACTAAAAGATGGTAAAAGGTGCCGAAGTTAAAATTTTACTGCAGCCATTCGATATAAATTTTCTCAAATCGTAAACACATTGTTTTTAATTATTTTTTATTAGCATATAGGCAGCTGCCCCCCTGCTACCCTCCAGATCGGAGAAAGATTTTGTAAAAAAAATAAACTACACAGTACTTAATTTTATCTCATTTTTCAATGAGATATTTGATATAATTTTTAAAAACTGTTTTTTATTTTCTAAAGTTTTAGACCTTCTCCCCCAACATGTAAAGAAACGGGGGCGACACCGGGGGGTCTGGGGGTATGGAATACCCCCCAGCACAAGAAAGTAACAAGAAGACTTTTCAAAATTGATAACGACACAAATTAAATTCCAAAAAAAACATTTTTTTTTAATATACCTGACCTCCCAGACACCCCGGCTTTCTTATTATGTACTTTTAAAAAGTACCTTCTATGTCAGGAAGAAATAATTTCAGAAATATCAAATAAATAATAGAAAATAAATCTTAAAAAGAAAATTTCAAGAATTAGGTGATATTAGTATGTGTCGTAAAATATAGAATTAAACAAACTTAACCAAACGTTAAAAATTTTGAATTTTTAACCGTAAGAAAAGAAACAACATACAAGAAATTTTATAAAAAACAATTTAAAAAACATTTGAAAACTTTAGTGACAAGGTAAAACTAGATAAAATATTAGAAAAATTACTAAAATTTTGAAAAAAAGGGGGGAGAGATTTTAGTGTTTTTTATAAAATTTCTTGTATGTTGTTTCTTTTCTTACGGTTAAAAATTCAAAATTTTTAACGTTTGGTTAAGTTTGTTTAATTCTACAACTAAATAATACTGAATTTTATCTCATTTTTAAGTGTTTTTTTTTTTAGGGTGACCAAACCAATTAGATATCCCAAAATGTAAAACAATGGGCAAAAACCGGGGGGTTTGGGAGGTATGGAATACTCTTCAGCATATGGAACTTTAAAAATGGCTGTAAAAATTGATAAAGCCGCACATTTAATTCTAGAGAAAACATCTTTTCTTAATGGTATTCCATACCCCCCAGACCCCCTGGTTTTCCGATTGTTTACTTTTAAAAATACCCTCAAAATCAAAGCTTGATTTTTTCATGACCATAAACTACACAATACTTAATTTTATCTCATTTAAAATTTTTTTCTCGAGATTTCTAATTTTTAGGGCAGCTATAAAGCGCTTAGCTAATTTTGCTTCTCAAATTTGTGCACCCTTGTCCTATGCAACTTTTGCCACGCTTTAGTTACTCTACTGACATTAATATACAGTTATTTTTGTTTAATATGGAAAGCCCTGATTTTAATTCATCTTTAACTCCCCCCCCTCCCGCGCACGAAAAAAAAACCTTTTAAATCTTGACGGGATAATTATAATTAATGCTTTTGTAGTACTTATTGAGAAAATTTTCGTATAGTACATTTGATATAATAATACTAAATAAAATTTGAAGCAATTACTATAAATTGTGGAAATTTTCAATTTGTAGCAAATATTTGTACAATTTCATGCTGATATGGTATACTGATCTTTATCCAACTACAAATTGTAGTACTTTGTGTTACAATAAATTGTAGTTCAAATTTGTGGTAACACATAGAAATCGACTGTTGCAACATTCTAAAACATTTCACTTTGCTTTTGTTCATAGTTCTATATCAACTAAATTTCTACCAGTGCTTCTACATACAGGTTATTTCCTATTTATTGTAACACTGTAACATGTGGTGTAAAAATGACGACTGCAAAGACTGTAGAATTTTTGTAGATGTATCTGGATGTAATCTATATAATATACCTTGGTTGTCTCTTGTCTGGCTCTAATCAGGGTTGCAAATAAAACAGTAGGTATTGAAATCGGAGTAGATCGTGCGCAAGCAAAGTTTATTTGAAATTTTCAAAGAAAATTCAAATTTTTGCAGGAAATATAAATTTAGGCAATTAATTCAAATTATCTATCAGCGTTCTTATAGAAAAAAAAGTACTATAAATGTACTAAAGAGCGTCAGCAAAGTAAAAAAGTACTGAATTTTTTGAAATAGCACTACCTTTTAATAACTTCTATCATAAACTTTTTTAATACTAGAGGGCAGTTTTTTTGCTTTTTATAGTCTATATTAATTAAATTACGTATTAAATACTCTATAATCAATATTTATTACCTGACATCAACTATTCGTAGAAATAATAAATTATTCTTTAAAAAAATTCTAGCAAATAATTTTTTCCACTTTTGTTACCAGATTCTAAGCATCAAATTAAAATATAATTTAAGGATAATAAATTCATTTCCTACTGACAATGAGATTAATTATCAGCTTTTTATGGCAAAAATAACTAAAACATAACACCATATAATTCAAATTATTATAATGTTACGAGGTTTTTCTTCTATTATTCTAGAAACCAAGTAAATATTAAATTGCTAGATGGCAGAATTATGTAAACGCAATTTAAGAATATTTAATTAAATTAACATCAGAAAGAAAAAAGCACACCTGCTGAAAGCAAGCGCAAGTTAGTCTAATTGTAGTTAAGATTCAAGGAATGTACTACTATTTACATTTTATAATTAATACAGAGCTTAGTAATTTAGCATTACATGAAAATAATGTGTAGGAACTATAACAAACTTTGGTAATTTTACAAGAAAATAAAGTTTCGTCCTATATTGCTGATATTCAGATCACACCAGACAGGGCCATATAGGTGATTATCAGTTTTAATAATGTGGTTCTGTACAATAAAAGTTTGTTTAATTATGTCGGCATTACTTTTCATTAAATATAATTTAATTTAAGTAGCTTTGACATTTTTGTAGATGTTTGTAGTCCTGAAGTTAATCCTTAAACTAATCCAATTATTATAATTGGATTTTTAACCAACAAAGTTCTCAAGTTTTTAAACAAAACAATACAAAAATTGTTTTTGATTTAAAGATCATCTCGTATAATTTTATAAACTTGTTATAAACAAGTCGTAGTGGCTCCTTGTTAGTAGGAATTGGGGACTCTCGGGCACGCCTATGAATGTATGATCTATAAAGTCTCAATAGCAGATACTTATAAATATTTAGATTCCAACTACTGACAAATAATAGGTACCTATTTATATAATATATCAATTTTTTTGCTTCTTTGTTTTGGTTTATGAAACGTTAGTCGATTACTGTTATTATACTATTAGGTATACTAAATTGTATACCTCCCACGTAAAATCAATTTTCGTTATAACAAGAGAACAGCTTTAATGTGCTTTCTATGAACTGTGATAAAACTTGGCGCCGTGAAAGAGTAATAAAACAAAATTTTCTCGTGTTAAAACAAAAATTATTCACAGTCGAAAACGAACCACATTTGTCAAAAATTTAAGAAATGTAATAAGCAAGTCTTACATTTCGATCCAAACGTAAGAATTAAGTTAGCATATTAACGTAACCTTCCATCGTCCAAATACGTGAATCTACCCTTATTGATGATTTTCTACGGATAGGCAATATATCCAAGGGTAAAATGGATGGAAACACCTTGATCTCCAATTGTATAGCTTAGAATTTAATGTTTAAAATAAAATAGTGTAGAGTGCAAGTTGCAATGTACCTGCACAAAATTCTAATCGGAAGAAACATTAGAGGTTTTAAATAATATTATAAAATATGCATATGGTAGTAAGACGAATGGCAAAGGGTGGATAAAAGTATTCAAGAGTCCATCATTCGAATCCCGCTGGAATGTAAACTTATCCGTGGTTTGGATTCCAGGTTAAACTACTTTAGATTAGATGGACCGTTTAAAAGAGCGGTTAAATGTTCTGATTTATTAAATTTTGGCACTTGTGAAGAGTTCTGTTTGCTGTTGTACGTGAAATTTCATAACCGCGAGGCTTATGTTTGTTATACAAGACGTATTTTGCAAATGTTGATTTCTCGTCGTTTAATCTATATTTATTACAAGTATTCCATCTCTATGCTTCACCGGTAAACTCAACGAACTTTGGCAGCATTCACATACTGTGAGATCACATTTCACGAAATTGGGAAATAACCACTCAAAGTTCCTGGCTTTAATTTAGAAATATTGATGTTATCTGTTCTGGATTCATGAGTGAATGTTGTTATGTTTTTCGTATTGTTTTATAAAAATAAAATTAAATTAATGTTGTTACATTAAATTCGTTTTCGTATATATAAATACCATTCCAATATTTTTAGTTTTCTCAATGCCAAGTAAAGTTTTAGGTTTCCTATTGTGACTACATTGATACTTTCTTTTAGGAAACTTTTCAAGAGGTGAAAGTAATGATAAAGTCCCGAGGATATTAGATTCCGGTTGTTCTTTCTTAGTGCCGTATATTTCAGGGTATGAATGAAAATATTACACATTGTGATACCAGTCTACGCAATATTTGGTATTATGTTAAGCAATTTATGAAGTAATTGTCAGATTGTAGGTCAAAAAATTTAATAACATACCATCCGATTAATTTTCGACAAATTTAATTTTCAAAATGAAATTAGAACACACGCTTACGTTGTCCAATTCCGTCTATCAATATCCATTTAAATCCACTTCATATTCGCTTAGCAAATTTACTGCGTAGTGATTTATATAATAATATACTTTATGTAGATCCTAGAAGCTTTAATTATGGAAGGAACTTTAGATTTATCAATAAATACGTAAGACCTAAATCAACTATGAATTGTATAAAGTGTAATAATTTATGTCTGTAATTGATTTACGTGGAATTCTAATAGTATTAACTATTCGCTATGAATATCTAATATCTTTCTGTTGTAACTTTATCTGTACCATTTCACTACTATATGTTTACTATAATATTTTAGGTGGAACTATAATTCATTTGATAAGTAAATAGAATTATAATTTAAATTCGACGAGAATATTCAACGAGAATATAAGAGTATGAAGTTAGATTTCCATTTTTGTAGTAATAATTTATATAAAACAAAACAAGAATGAGAATATTCAAACCTCAGGCTTAAGAACGAATCCATTTAAAATAAATCTAAAAAGGTTAGCTATCTCTGGTCTATAATTTATTCCCGCGCCAATTTCAATGATCTATGATTTATGTATGAGCAAATACTTCCCTTAAAGCTACTGCGTGTTTTATTATTTACCTTTTTAAAGTTACGATTTAAATTTTGCTCCAAAAAAACGGACTAATCAATTTTTATTTTCCCCAACCCTGCATTGTTGCAAATTGCGGTATTAAATTTAGTAGGTGTCGTTTAGGTGCAGTATTAGCATTTTAATTGTTACGTAAATTGAAAGACTTTTAAATTCCAAAAACAGTTAACGATAATTAGGGCAACATAAAGTTCTAAAATTTATATGCTGCTGGAGTGCATCAAAAAGTAGCGGGGTGTCCTGTACGCTTTTCTTCCACCGCATTTTCAATTATTTTGCAAGAGCATTTTGGGGTCCCTCATGCGCATCAGTAACAGAAGATTATGTAACGCTAACATAATTTTTTTGTTTATTTACTGAATAAATGAGCATTAGTAATGCGGAATATCATGTTTGAGCAGAATAAATGAACCCCAATTCATTTGTCGAGGAAAACGCAATATGAATATTGATTGTGAACCTAAGCATCTGGCGGTAGCAGTTTAGAAACTATCTCACGACTTTCATTGAACGCTTTTATGCTTACATTACCAGGGATAAGGTATGTTGGGTTCAGTTTTAATTAAGAATAAGGCGATTTTATCATCTTGCAATTTAAATATTTCAATACACTCCGAGTAGTGTCGAAAACTTTGTAATAAGTTTACTTCCACATTTTTTCTTTACTTATCGAAAACTAAACTCGTTTTAAATTTTTCAGCTGTATTGACAGACAAATTTTCTATTTTCTTTATCTTAAATTTTGTTTAGATGTTATCGAAAAGTTCCCTTTTAGATTTGTCTCTTGCAAGTCTTGATTAATGTTTCGCAGTTGGCGAATTTCTTTTTTATTAAATTATGTAATATCTTAATGTGTTTCGTATTACAGCGTTCGAGGCAAACAAAATTTTAAATTTATCTACATTTATGTGCAATATTTTTGAGTGATACAAATTAGTTTTTCTTCGTGCGTGGTTTCACCACTTCGTTTCGCTTTGCAATCAAGAACGTCAGTAATTAAGCCGGATAATTAAGTGAGTCTACGTTAAGATATATTTGACGGAAATTCTAAATGGCCCAACTCTACATCGACAATCTGTTCCATTTTTCTTGTAAAATCGATATTTCTTCGATAGTTAAGTACCAAATCATTTTTATTTAAGATAAGAATATGATAATGAGATACATTGAAGGCTTTTCTTTTTTCTTTATTGAATATTTTGCGTCATGATAAATTGTTTCTTAATTTGATAAATTGTGCTTTATCCTATTTTTTTCTTAATATACGTCACTCGTTTAAGAAAAGAAGTCATCTGTAATGTTTAAGCAAGAGTTTTCTAAGTGAGGTTGATGGAACGCATTACCAAATTCGTTCGTTACACAATTAAGTAACTTTTAAAAATTTTGAAAAATAATTAATTGCGTTTCACTTCCAGAATTAAATTGATGAGGTAACAACATTCCAAGCAAATTTATTGGATAATTTTTGAGTGCAAAAGGATTTGTATTTCGTGTTTCTTAAAATTAGCTTCGAGTCTCTGTTCGAATTGCCATATTTCAAGCTAGTTAACTAATGGATGTGATTCGGTGCTTCGACTTGAATTGGTGGAATAAAGCTAAAGAAGCTTTGCTCGGGTAGCACGTTTTCAATCCTAGCCTGACGTAAACTACTTTTAATTTCTTCCAGCATACAAATTGAAAGAGACTGAGGTTTGCTAACGGCCCCACCCTGTATATTATAAACCGTTACATACGAGTAAACCCTTTATTTTATATTTAAATAAATGCAAATTTCTATGTAACTAACATAATAATTACGTTTTCCACGTAAAATGTAATGCTTTACAATTTGTATTCTATTTGTGTTCGACTAATACACTTGAAGTGTGCACTAAATAACTTAAAGCTCCCAACAAATACAAATAACGTGAATTTTTGTTAAATTACACGTGATATGCAATTTTAATTTTCTATTATTTTACAGAACTAAACTTATAGTAATTATATCTAATTATGTTATTACTTCTTTGATGTAGAAATTTTAATTAATTTTACAATGAAAATCTAGGTAGGTTCAATGCCGGTAATTTTACTATAAAGGCGAAAGTCTGATTCAGTATTGTTTATTTTCTTATTTATAAACGTAGTGCTAGGTTGTTGACTAAGCACGAGATTAAAATTAGCAGAGAAAATTGAAAATCTTATAATTTCTAAAAAGAAAATCTCAAATTCCCAAAATAAATTATCCCAGATAAACCGCACGAAATTTTTCATTCTGGCTACACAATTTTGTAAAATAAATTTGAAAAGTTCTTATCTGTAATTGCTAATTTACTATTTTTGAAGTTATAGTCAAAAACTTTTTAAATTACACCAAGCTGAGGACATTAACTAAAGCAATTAAGTAAAAAAATTGTGTGTATTGCAAAACCAGCGGAAAACAAATTGTGACATATCGAGATAATAGCCGCAGTGCCTAATTATGAGATCCCAAGAGCTTTACCATTATCTAAACCTAAAATTTATTTCCATATAAACAATTTTCTTGTTGCTTTTAAATCTAACCGCCCAAGTTTATACCGTTTAAAATTCAAAATACATTTTTACTCCTTTTATCTCATAAAAAACAGAAGTTTTAAAAGTCAAATGATGAAAGAAACAACAACTTGGTGAAAACAAATGTGAGGGAAAGAAGTGACCTGGAATGGCTGGATAAGATCCACTGACGCGTCTTATTATTTACGACATGTTTATTGATTTTTTTATTTGACTTTTTAAAAATTTGCTAACTCGTTTGCAAGACAATGCTGCATGCCACGCGTCGTACAAATTTGACAAAATTTTCTCCATTTTTTCCATTTGTTAATTTTGAACTTGAACGGACTTGGAAAATTGAAGTTGACGGCGATGACATTTCCCTCGTGTTATGATTTTCGCTGTTTTGTTATTTCTGTTTTGTATTCAGCCGAGTAAATTTTTTCTTTTTTATAATAAAATTTCAAAAATGTGAAATGTAAATCAACATTGATTTTTCTTTTTTTTTGCTTTAAACGTCGATCCGATTTTATATCATTTAGTTGAATCTTTGTTGTGCCAGGTTTTATCGAATTAAGAAAAATTTAGTTTACATAAAAAAGCTGCTCTTTACATCCAAGGGTGGATTTCATCCGCGTCAGTAAAATTTTGAACTCTCTTGTTGCATCAGCAGCTTCATTTAATTTATTTACTTTGCTTGTTTTAAGGGGTTCAGTGGCAGATTTTGATAGAGTTATGAAGCTTTCCTATTTAGATTTTGTGTATATGTTAAGCACAGACGTTGAAATTGATCATTAAATGAAAAAAGTGATCAGATTGTGTTCTGAGCTATATCAAACATCCAAACAGTGAATTTTGCGATTCTAGACTATTAAAAGAATCCATTTTAAATTTGGTTTGTCAATAATCAAACGGCTAATCAATTCCACAACTGAAATGGCATAAAAATATTCAACGTTTTCTATTGTAAATATGATCAGGAATTAAAAATGTTAACTCGATGAAAATTATAGAAATGCCACATCCATCTTTTTATTGGAATTTTAAACCACCCCTTCTTTACCCCAAGCAATCAACCCAAAATACATAATTATTTTCTTCCTTCATTCACAATATGTAAGGTATGGATTGCAACCTCTCCTTCATCGGCCACTGTCACTGAAAAGAAGCTAATCACATTATTCCACGGTTTCTCTGCTGTCACGAACCAAGTTAATAAAAAGTTAATTAAGTAACGTAAAATTTTGTTTGTTGCTTTTACTTTTTAATTAACACTGGACACCTATCACCACGTTTTGGATCCTTCATGAATACATTTCCGTTCTTTAGAATTTACTTTAATTTAGAAAGCTTGCAGGTATTTTTTGAATAGATATTAAAGTTTTCTGAAAATATATGAAGTCAAATTTTCTAAAATAATTAAATTGAAAAGTGTGATATTTAAAACCTATGCTATATATAGTTAGGTGTAACTTATTTCCTAACATTCCATTCTTGTCAACCCATGTCAATCTCTCACTTTGGTAATCAGGTTTACTAAATTTAAATCCCAAAGCGAAGCGGTTACCAAACTGATTATCAAAAATGAACCATCAAATTCTTAAAGCTCAGAATTGCGGATTACATTTTTCGTTTCATTTCCTTTATTTTAAAGTTAAATTGCTTTGGTGTACGGAGTCAAGTAAAATATACTTGTGACACATTATTTTCTTTGTCTAGAATCTACATTATCAAATTAACTGTAACACGATAAATCACGAAAATGTGTTATTATCGCTTTGAAAATACGACTTGATGAGAAGCAAATTTAGTGCAAAAATAGAATTTAATAAGCTAATTCGCTATTTATTGATGAAAGGGTTCGTTCCAGTTAATAGCTAATAATTATGAAATATTTTATAAGTCAAATAAGAAATTACCATGGAAATTTCCTTTAACAAAAGAATATAAAAGATTGATAGCTAAATGACCTAAAGCAATTTTAAGTAAGCCGGTGACCGGAGGCTACGGGATTAAGCTGAAAAGATAATTAGTGCGCTCTATTTACATTATAGTAAATTACTCTTTTTCAAAGGCTTTTCAGGAATGAAAGATACTTTGAACTTTTTGATATTTAATAGGTATTTAAAGAGTGGCTCCCTTTCACTTTAAATTCAAGTAGTTAAATTTATTTTAAATAGGTTGCAAAGTTAACTAACTAGTTGATTCTACAGGGTTGAGCAAAAGTAACAAATTAAATCCTTGATTCCAACTCACACTGATGGCGTGATTATTTTAAACGTACAGTATTAGCAAATAATAATTTATGTGGGTTAACTGATGCGTTTCAATTTCGTCCTAGTAGGAATAAAATATGGTAGGTTACAGGCAGCAGTGGCTATAAAAAACTTTCACTTTGTGTGACCTAGAGCAATGGATGATATGTTTTAAGCATATTACTGTAATGAAGCCAAGAGGGCGGTTCGTTAATTAGAGTGGCGCAGCGGTATAATTTCTCGCAAAATTTTTATTTTACCGATAAATGAACCTACACATCAAATAGATCGTTCCAGGCTCGCCTGTTCTATTAGATTTTGTTACAGGATAACTAACAACTACAAACGAACACTTTTGAAACCGGACGTTAACACTGTTTTATTTTTAGTAAAATTGTGATGCTAAATTAGTCATAAATTATTTTTATTATTTATTATATCATATTAGGCTTGCATTAACAAAAAATTTTACCCATAAGATTGTTAATTAATTAACGTCCACATTACCGACAATTTATAACCTTTGTGTAAGGATCATTCATCACTTAAGATTTATAGTATAGTTGAAAACGGTCATTTCGATCGATCACTTTGTACCTTTTAGTTTAAAAAGCTCAAAGCAAAAAATATATAATTTGTTCCAGAATATGTACACAAAGCTTTTTTTAAACTAAACGAAATATACTGATAGCAGGTAATTGAGCGAGAAACGTATTTTTTTATAAAACAAAGTTCAAAATAAATATAATCACGAATATCACAGAAAAATGTAATTTTTCAGAAATTCGTTTTTATTAAAATACTTTCAGTATTTCATTTTAAAAGCTCTTACCTTAAGAATATGAATTATTTTTTTCATCACATTTTTTAAATAAATTATTCCCCGTAACATCCTTACCAGGATTATGCAACATGAGGTTGGTTAAATTAACGAAACGCCTTTATGTTTTACATCAAAGTGTTAATATTTAGCGTTATGTTAATAATATAACCGTTTTTGACGAATGTGTACGTTTTAACGACTGTGCTTTTTGAAGTTTACCATATTTCCCTTGTGATTTTGCTTTAAATTGAGTTATAAATTTTTAAAGGTTTTTCACATTCTCTAGAGCAAAGACAAAGAAGAGGGTATTGAGTTATTGTTATTTTTATATTTTTAGTATCAATTGCAATAATTTTGAGTAGCGAAATAATAAAAAACAATGAGGACTTTTTTTCACAGAAACTTTTTAAATTCAAAAGAAGTTTTGTTAAATATTTATATTCTTGATGTAATTTTCTTTAGAATAAAGCTTTAACTTCATCCGGATGAATCTCAAAAATTTGCTATTCAAAGTCACCTAGAATTTACCTTTGCTTGACTTATTGTTATGAATTTTTACTCAAGTTTGACCTGTTTTATGAAATATTTATAACCCTTCTTCCGTATAAAATATGGGCTAAATTATTTTTTCTTTATGAAATGTGATGTTAAAAAATAGTAGGTACAAATTTACATGTACTTTTGATTTTTGCTAATGTAAGCTAAAGTTTTCTTCTGGAAATACAATCAAAATGGTACAAGTACCACGTGAAGTTATACCACGTCACAAAAAACTAAACTTGTAAATAGGGGCGTCTTTTATTGTAATGGTTAAAAAAAAGACAACGCTATTGATCTGCGTGTAAATGTTCAAGTAGCAATCAAGACAGGATTTTCCTTACCTACAACAGATGATGATATATTTATGTCCTTGAGAGTAGAAACTCCTTGAAAGGGATAAAAAGTAATTTTTTTAGCATACTTCAGCTTATTAGTTAAGGAATCACTTTTAGCTGTCCATTCAAAGTTAAAGTACCCACTGCTTCAGTTTTACGTTCAGATAAAAACATAAATTTTCCATTTAATAAGCAAAATTTGTCTAAATACAATTCCGCTATTTTGGTTTACTTCGGCTTAAAATAACTTCATTTGAAAGTCAATTTTTGAATGCCAAAACATATGGAGATACCATTTTTCATATTTACATTTTATGTTGTGGGAAAGTAAAATATAAAGATTGGGGTTAATCGAACACTTTGATATATTACAGTGTAAGTGGTAAACAATTTGAGTTATAGGAACGGTAAAATTTTGAGCCTTATCTAACATAATTATCTTAAATTATAAATACTGATATTAATTGTAAGCACCAGCTGCTGAGCGACTGGAGTGCTCGTTAATATTAAGAGAATCCTTCTGTTCACACTAGGCTCTGTCATCTTGCTCTAATATATTATTAAGCCATATCTTGTGAATCGGTTTTCCTTTATCTACCTTTTCTTTGTATCATATCATTTTCCACCTTTTGCCGCAACTCATTAGTGAATGTCTTTACTTGGCAGGCGTTATACGTATTCACTAATTAAAAGACACTAAATTAATAGTGTTAATTTTAAAATAAAATTACAAGAGCAAATCAAAATTTCTTTTGTCATTCTATTATATTTAGAGTTTCAATATTATTTTACTTAGTGATATTCAAAACCTTCAACTTAAAAGGTATCGCTGTCGTTATTTTCGAAGCAATTCGCAGTCTTAACAATAATTAAAATTTTGCAGATATAAAAAGGATTCTCTTGAGTAAGCTTTAAGCAGCTGCAGCAACTTCGGGAATTAGTACTCGACTAAGCTTACATAGTTACGGTGGGTGTGACTAATGGAATGGGGTATTAATGATTCCTTTTTGTTGCCAAAGCAATCTGAACCTGATGAAGCTTATTATTAGTTCATCATAAATTAACAAAAGAAACTAAATTGCATTTTAACAACAAAGTAACTAATTGAAAAATCTTTTGATAAATTGTATTATGAGCAGTTAAACAAGATTATACTGTTCAGCAGTAATATTTTTATACAATTGCACCCAGGTAATATAAATCTGCAGTATATGCAGATATTTGTAGAATTTGTATGTGGTGAGTTCATTTAGATTTTTGCATACCAATATGAGTATAAATTAAGCGGTAAAACGTAAATAGTTCCAAAAACCTAAGTCACATACTAAAATAATTTAAATTATTCTGACTTCTATCTGAAAAGATTTTTAATGATAATTAACTTGTTGAGATCTTGTAAATTATACAACTTTTTGTTTGGTTCATTCAGAGAAATTACAAACACTTTTTATGTTGACTGTGTCCTGTACAGTACTTGAAACTAATTCCTATTTTTTGATGAGCCAATCAGTCAGTGTGAGCTCTTCGCTTTATTTGTCGAAAAAAGTTTATTTTTTGCTTTGCAAGCAGAGATGTTAATTCAGATTTTACTTGCGCTTAACAAACTCTAAGCCCTTAACTTCGTTTATTTTTGGAGGGTATTCCTTACCCCCCAAACCCCCCGATCAGAGTGACCTGTATTAGTGTATGTCATTCTATTGGATTTACTAAAACGCAGTTGTTCTAATTAGGGATATTTAACATGCGTGCGGTGGTAGTATAACCGCGACCGCAAGGTCCGGGGGGGGGGGAGTATGAAATACCCACTAGCGCCAAGAAATTGAAAGTTGTTATCTTTTCAAGTTCTATTTGAAAAGACTGTTGCCTTGGTATTATTGTTCTTTAGTTATCAATACACCCAGTAAACTTTGCCAATTATTAAAAAAAATTATCTAAATAGAATTAAACTTCCTTAAAAAATTTAAGTTGTATATTATATTATTTTTAAAAAAATTAGAAAGTATTTTTAACTTCCTAAACATTTATAAAAATGTGAAATGTCTCTTTTCTGTTCTAGTTCTCGATTCATATTGTATTGAGGAAATGATAGAATATCGAGCAGCTTCTATTCTGAAATTTAATATCTAAGAAATAACAGTAAATTGTTTCCTCTTTCCAATCGCTAGAAAGTATTACACGGTTAAGCAAGCCGGCACACAGCATAGAGCAAATACTTAAATTGAATTCGTCTGCTTATAATAACTTCACAACTGAAGCAGCTGGTAAGGGTAACCAATGTGGTGGGCCTATAACTAATATTAAATAAAAAATTTCTACCCAAAATAAAACAAATTGCCTTGCTAGCTCAGTTGGTTAAGGGGTTAGTACATCATGGTATACCACCCCCAAATTCAATCATTTAAAGAGTTGTGACGTTTTTACATTTTATTTGTGCTACTTTTAATTGAAATATGAGTATTCTGGATTCTGGATTCTGGATTGGATGTGGAGGGCAAACCATGGTTCACACGCACTCAGGCCACATAATCGGGCCCATTATGCTACCTCCGATGTTAGCAGCCCACCAGCCTCCTATTCCTCAAGCCACCCCAAACTCAGGGCGAACTCGAGTACTTTAGAGGGCGGTGGGCCACTAATACTGGCCATGCTAGGCCAGAATATGAGTATTTAATACTAAGCAGTTATTTGGCAAAAATTTAAAAAAAATTATCATTAGTGCAAAACCGAGATAAATAATACAAAAATAGTTGTATTTTTACAAACTGTCATAAAAATTATAATAGCATGAAGGAAAAAGAGCCACAATTTAAAACACGTTACTTCAGTGCTCACTTAATTTTAGACTAAATAATGGAATTAATTGCATCAAGCAAGATCATTAATAGACTTTAGAATTCCAAGAATATAAAGACGTCATATCTCTAAATGTGTCGCTTTACTTGACCACCAAGTATACGATAAACTACCGCATTTCAGCTGTCACATAATACACCATGTTTTATTGGTTTTTTACCAACATTTAATTGCTGTCGATGTGATAACATGGCAATTCTGATTGGCTCACATTTGTGTGGCGTCAGCTACGGGTGTTTTAATAATATTTTTTTTATGTTAGGAGTACCCAAAAAAATTTTGGAGCTTCAATTTGATCTCTATTTTCAAATAAAAAAAATTAAACAATAGTAAAACTTGCTCATTTGCGGTTCGTACTTACTCATTTCGCTAAAGTGCTAAAACATCATTTACGCCATCTACTCACAATAACAATGACATTTTTTTTAAACAAAAAACTTACCTGTATTTTTGCTAGAGATGGAGCGACTATAAAATTAAAACTTCAATTTTCATCAATTTAAAAAATTCTACCCTTGTGGCTTGTCACATTTTGACAATAGCCCCTTAAACTGCACTTAGAGCAATTAAATTGTGTATCCCTACCATAATAATCCATAGGTGAAAGGTAAGAAACGTAAACATTTAAATGCAAATTTTACGATTGAAACCTCGATGAATTCTGAAAGAGCATATTTTAAATAAGAGAATTAGGTGAGGAAAATGGCCTTAAATCCAACAGTTTTTTCAAAAATCGAATTTAAAAACTTCGATTTTCACAGTAAATTTTAAAGCAAAGTCGCTCGGGATTGGTGAATCAATTCATTCAGTTCATTCTCCTGTCGGTACGTGCACCGAGATATGGTCTTAGCTTTGCGCAGAGTGGGAGCGACACTTGCATTGCGATGCAGTAACAGTGCACTCCGAACGAAAATCATGGTTTTCAACCCTAAATGTGCGGGAAAAATGGCTTAAAGCGCCCGAGCGCAGCGAGGGGTGCTTTAAGTCGATTTTTCCTTGCACAACCACATTTCCGAATAGCACATGTGCTGGAAAAATGGCTTAAAGCGCCCGAGCGCAGCGAGAGGTGCTTTAAGTCGATTTTTCTTCGCACAACTACCCTGCGTTAAAAATCCACTCTCACGAGTTTCACCTCTCAAAGATTCACCTTTTCCTTGACCTACGGGCCTAGGGATATTTTTAAATTAGTTGTCATTTTGATGACAACTTTGATGGCAAGAGTCGGACCCACGCGCAAAAGTAACTACCGTTCGTTAAATTTAAGTAACCCTTTTCTGAAGTAATTTTTAAATAATTTTAAATTTTTAAATTAAATAAAAAAAGAGAACGCATTCCTACCATAGCGCAAGAGTTACTGACTAATTGTAAAAGTGCAACACTCTTATGTATAGCAGCGCACGTACCTCCCACGAACGAACTTGATTAACCAATCACGAGCGTTTAACCTTCGAAAATCAAGCTTTTTTAAATTCGATTTTTGAAAAAACTGTTGGTTTTAAGGCCATTTTCCTCACCTAATTTTCTTATTTAAAGTGTGCTTTATCACAATAAATCGAGGTTTTAATCGTAAAATTTTTATTGGAGGGTCTACGTTTCCTGCCGTTCCCCTGTAAATTGTTTAAAAAACAAAACTTATTTTCTGAACGCTCTGTATACTGATTTTGATAATAATAAATAAACATATTTGCAATAACTAATCTGACAGTGTTTGATTAAATAATCGAAACAGTTCATTATTTTAAAACCACGATCAACGATAATTTCGTTAAACAAACGAATCGTAATTTTCCAATTATAATAAAATGGATTAAAATTGGAATTGTCAAAGTTTATACGGATTATTAGATTTTATTGATTGTTATATTTAATTATTATGGATAACAACAATATCTATATTCATTATAGGTCCAGAAAAAAAACATAAAAATAACAACTTGAAGAACAAGTATCATTTGCCCTAGAAGTTTTCGAGAGAAAACGGATAAAGTTCACAGTAATTAAGAAAGGCTAAAAATTCCGTAGATAAAATTGGGGTCAGAATCGTATGTTTTTCTTAATTAAAAGCGAAAAACCTTTTTGTAATTATGTAAAAAGTGTGCTTTAGGTTTACTGTTCTTTTATCTTGGTTTTAACAACTGCATTTAATCATGAAAGGACTGTTTTAAATTTTTATAGTGTATGTTCACGTAATACAAATTGTTGTTTTAAATATATTTTTAGTTTGTTAATTGAAAGCTACGTATTATAAATTACAAAACATCAAAACAAATTTATTCAAAAATTAATTTAATAGCACCTTGACTCTTTAAAATTCAGTTTAAACATCCAAGTAGTTTTCTACGTCCAAAGGAAAAAACTAAAAGTAAAAAAATATTTTTTTTAAGAGTTTTATTATAAACCATACAATTTCAAACTTAACAATTCAATTCGGTAGTTGACTCTTCCCGGTTTTTAATCACAATACTTTTTTTATTACATATTAAAATTGGTAGAACTTAATTTTTATAACTTCTAGATTCCGAATGCCGTGGATGTGAACCACGTCTGTAATCGCGACTTCTTGAACGGGAACGGGAACGAGAACGATAATCTCGCCTATTCCGATTCCTTTCTTTTCCGTAACTCTGACGACCTTCACGTATTCTTTTTCGCCGCCTTTCGTATCGTTCGTTGGTCCTGGCATCTTCTTCACTGCTAGCACTTTTTGCCACAGATGTAGCACTTTCTTCAGACTGTTTACTCACTCGTTCTTGTAATTCCTCAAATTTGTCATTTACAGTTAAATATCCAAGATGAAGTTTTCCACCAAAATGATCAGCGAGTCGTCGATCGTTATCTTGTGCACCCAGAAGAGACGTGCAAACCTCACACACCCTCATCTTTTGCTGTTGATAACTCAACGGCGGTAAAGCATTCCTAATTTCATGCTCAGTTTCTTGTATCTGTTTTGTTAAATCTGTAACTTCCTCCATGACTTTTAAACTATCTTCAACTAAACCTTGTTCACCTAATCGTTCCGCTTCTCCTATTTTTTCATCCAATTTACTTTTTAGTTCATTAAGTTCAGTTTCTTTTTCGGATATTGGTTTTGGCAATTGTTCCTGAGTTTCTAGCAGCTTTCGTTTAGCTATTTCAACTCGACGATCGCGGTCAGCAAGAAATGCTTTTAAATTATTTGTTACTTCCAATTCATATCCAAAATCTTGACGGGCTCGAGCTTTTTCATAGTCGGCTCGAAGTCGTACGTCGTGAATACGGTTACATACTCCGATATTCATCCGAGTTGCTTCAAAAATCTCATGAACACAGCAGCTTAAAAGGAAAGGTTTACATACCGATGAATTGGTAAAATTTCTTCTTGGACGTCCCTCCTGAGATGATGTTCCCATTAGCTCATGTAGCATAGCCCGCATTTGTTCGTGAGCGGACATCTTAGATAATACTTTTCTGCAATAAGTTTGTTGTTCTATGTGTTTATATAACTTCGTGGTATTACCAACCGCAAAAACTTAAAAAATCAGTGTAAAAGTTAAATCAATTTCATTGGATAATGAAACGTCAAAATTTGGCGGGTTTTTTAAAATATTTTTTCAACTGCTCTTGATAAATTAAGGTTTATAATTGCGGAAATATTTAATTTTAAATTTCTGTTTGTTTCACTTAAAATTATGTACAGTGAATAACTAATTTACTGCAAAATAATATCGTTTGTGTTCTGAATTGTTAACTTAATTAAAACGTAATATAACAGGACGTGATATTATTTCTGTTTCCATTTCAAGATCATCTTAGTTATGAATACCCTTACAGAGAAACAATAAACATAGAAGGATTAAGATTGAGCAAACCTTGTTTATTTAGCAGGACACGATGAAGTGATTTCTACGACTGGGAATGTCTCTGTATAACTAGTGGAAACTTTATTGAAATTAGTATTTAGAATTTTTTTTTTTGATTTTATTACTGCTTGAATGTTAGTATTGCCGTATTCTTTGCTTATTTATCAGACTGGTTCTGAATTTTGTGCAAGCAGCAAATTTAAATTCTTTAGCTGGAAACGTGGAGAATATGCTGAAACAACATCGTTTAGTTATGTTTGGATCACATTTGAATAAAATGTTCGCCAATTATTTTGTTTCGTTTAGGTCACTTTTAAAAAATATTTGTCTTACATATTGCCATAAGTTTGAGAGTTAGCAGGACGAACATTCGTTCGTTGGACCATCAAAATTGTAAATCTATTTGCCAAAACTAAGCCAATATTAGCAGCGATAGTTTCGAGCTTTTAAGATTTATAACTAAAATTACAAAAGTTCAAATTTACTTTTATAGTTCTGGCTGTAACCCAAAAAACAAAAAGTTTAAACGTTAAATCGTTTATGCGATAGTGATGGTTGTGTTGAAAAAAATTAAGAGATTATATAAATAATAAAATGCTTAACTATTTTTGAAAATAATTATTAAGCGGATTTTCTGTTTTTTTATTATTTTTTTGATTTAGTTTTAGGCTTACCCTGTATTTACTATTTAGTTTGGTAACACAAATGCTAGCATTTGCTTAATTAAACCTATAGTTTTACGTGGAATCCAAACCACGGTATAAATATTTTAGACGATAAGTGAGTGATAATTCAGACGTAGGTATGTAGGTACTTGATTGTTCCGACTGTGCGGAGTGAAGGCCATAAACAAATGAATTTATTTGGTCATAGTAAAACCAATTCTGATTGGGTCATGGTACATCACTGATGACAGATCTAAACCAGGAACAAGTCCATAATAGGTCTGTTTGGTACCACAGTCCTAGTGCTACACTAACTACACTACTACAAACTGATTGGTGTAAAAAGTGGGTTGGTAATTGTACCACCAATCAAATTGTAGTAGTGTAGTTAGTGTAGCACTAGGACTGTGGTACCAAACAGACCTATTATTTCAATTTAAACAATTTTTTGCTTTTTGAGGAAACAATGAAATATTTCATTAAGAATTTTAAATATCTAATACTAGATCATATTTTGTCAAGATAGGTCAAGATAGCCTTTTCGTCCACCCCCTCTCCCGTTTTCCGTACTTCAATCTGATTGGGTATTTTATTTATTACTAAGCAGAAAAAACGTTTAACCACTTAAAAAGTTTCTATCACTTGCGAAATTTCTGGTTGGATGCAATCTCCTCAATCAACCAAAGAACTCGTCAAAAATAAAGAAGTACAAGAGGGCAAATAAATGGTGATTCTCGTCGATTGCGAATTGCTTTGAAAGCTCTTCAACAAACGCAAATACAACGAAAAACTTTACAAATAGTTTAATCATTTTCCTGTTAGAAAAGATAGAAGTTATCTTTTAGATAAAAGTTCACTTTTTTAACGCTAGAGGTTCTAAAATCAAATTTCTTGCTCCCTTTTAGAAAATTAGCGGAAAAACTTTACGGCAGCGCCTCTACCGTTATAAAAGTGAACTTCTATCATTAACTTTTTTATGGGAGAGGAAATCTTTCTCGCTTTCTATAGTTTTATTGTGACATTTTCCCTGAGTCTTATCAATCTCGCACATTTGCAGAGCCATAACTAAGGTGGAATGAAGGCCACAAGCCCACAAATCTGAGACAAAAAATAAACTAGAAGGCTTAAAGCTGCATTCACATAGGAGATTCTATTTGAATGATATGTAGATGATAGAATCCGGAACTGCTGATAGATTTAGTAATCTAACAAAATCGGTAATTTTACACTTTTAAACCTATCAGCAGTGCCGGATTCTACCATCAAAATACAATCCCATTTATGTGAATGCCACTTAAGCTACACTAAAAAAATAGAAAAAAAAATTAGATAAAATCATGGATAACGCAATTCATAGTTCATGGTAAATTTCAATAGCAAACAATCAGAACACCGGGGGGTCTGGGGGGTATGGAATACCCCCCAGTCGTAAGTAAACAAACAGATCTTTTTTCAAGAATTAAATTTCTATTTTTATCAATTCGCTGCAGCGGGTGAAAAAAAGGTTGTCATTTTTTTCGAAAATGGGTTTTTGTCATTTATTATTTTTTATATTTAATAATTTGCATAATAATTATTATACCAAATGCAAAGGTGAACGCTTATAGGTTCCAAAATTGACAAAAACTCAGCTTCGAAAAAAATAACTTAACCCATTTTTCACCCACTGCAGCGAATTATTAGGTCTGTACAATTAATTACAATTGGTACAATTACCAACCCACTTTTTACACCAATCAATTTGTAGTAGTGTAGTTAGTGTAGCACTAGGACTATGGTACCAAGCAGACCTAATATTATGAAAAGTTTTCTCCTTACTTTTTTATGCTGGAGAATATTCCATACCACCCAGTTTCACGACCGTTTTTTTACATTTTAAAATGGGTCTAGAAAGATTAGCTATCGTAGAAAATAAAAAAAACACTTTCCAAGAATCAAATTTACATCGTTTTTAGTTATAATAGAGTCCGGATTTATAAGCACTAAAAAATCTATAAAACGTTTAAAGCGTTAATAAACGTTTTCTATTGGTAATAAACTTTTACAATTGGTTAGTTATGGAAGGATTTAAAGGGTTTTTTCCTAAGCCGGATCTGTTAGTGGCTATAAATCTGGGCCCTGTCTTGACGCAAACCTTTGCTAGGGCATAGCAAAGGTGGAACAGACCACAAGCGCACAGATTTTATGCGCAAAATAAATCATATTATACTTACAGTAAGTAACTTAGGTAAGCCAATGGCTATCAAAGCAGAAGTAACAATTTATAATGAAACCCCCTGGCCAGAGGTTTAAACAAAGTCATGGAATATTGGAAAAAGAACAAAAAATTTGCAGAGTGAACAAAAAGGTTTTTAAACCACCGTTATGTAGTTTCATGTGACAAAAAATAATAATTAATTTACAATTTTCCCACGTTGATAGGATTAAAACAACAAAAGGTTTCAAAGAACATTTCTTACTATAGAATATTTCTATTTTATTACATTTTGTTCATCGTTGAATAGAAGATGTAAATTTGATTTGGGTTAACAATGTTTATAATTACAAAAAATTAAATAAAAAATTAAAAGTTTTTAAAAAAAACCTTTTATTTAAAATTACAAAAGTGCACTAAAAAGTAGAAAATAATTTTAATAAAAGCAAAGAAAGCTTCGTGAAAACATCAATATAAAAGCGTGGGGCTGTTTATAGGTGGATAAGCAGGCTAACTATTGGTGTACAAAATTCATAACCCCACGCTTTTAAATTCATGTTTTCACGAAGCTTTCTTTGCTTTTATTAAAATTATTTTCTACTTTTTAGTGCACTTTTGTAATTTTAAATAAAAGGTTTTTTTTAAAAATTTTTAATTTTTTATTTAATTTTTAATTTTCTAATTTTTTAGTCATATCTTTTCAAATACAGCTTATGTATTTTAACTAATACAGGTTCATCCTATCAGATTTCTTTATTTATGTGTTTTAAATGTTTGATACTTCACCCTGTATAAATCATTACGACGAAAAACTTTACCCTGAATGCGGTCCTTAAAAATGAAATTTAGAATTCTAAGTTACTTTCCACCCTGTATGATAAAATTGTCCAATGCGCATCGACGCATGCGCTTAATGGTTTTCAGTTTTTTCCCGATTTTTCGCTTATTTTTTAGAATTTTAGAAAAACAAAATTAAAATATGAAAATGCTCTGCAGGTGAAAGCTGTGTACCAAATTTCAGATCTCTAGGACGTCGGTAAGTTGCTTAAAAATGGCCACAAAGCGGTCGACCCACACGGACGATGGACGACGGACGACGGACAACGGTCTTCCCAAGTTAAATAAAAGCTTTTAAAAAATAAATATTTAACATTTAAAAAAATCTTGAATTTAAACAGAGGGGGGGAGTGAAGTAGCTCAAATTAAACTACTTGCTACAGGCGCTTTCTACAGTTTTTCACTTTTTTCAGGGCCCTTTTAATTCAATCAACAGATGGCGCCTCCTTAAATATTTTTATAAAATAAGAGAAATTTGCTATATTTAAAATAATAACAATAAAACAAATAAAAATTAAAATATTTAAAATATAGCAAATTCGTTGAGATAATACTATTCTATAAACGGTTCAAGGTATACTCACGGGTCCCTAAAATACAAATTTTACGATTGAAATCTCGATGAATTCTGAAAGAGTATATATTAAATAAGAGAATTAGCTATGACGGAATGCCTTAAATGCACATGTTTTTTCAAAAATCGAATTTAAAAACTTCGATTTTTACAGTAAATTTTAAAGCAAAGTCGCTCGGGATTGGTGAATCAATTCATTCAGTTCATTCTCCTGTCGGTGCGTGCACCGAGAACTGGTCTTAGCTTTGCGCAGAGTGGGAGCTACACTTGCATTGCGATGCAGTAACAGTGCACTCCGAACGAAAATCATGGTTTTCAACCCTAAATGTGCGGGAAAAATGGCTTAAAGCGCCCGAGCGCAGCGAGGGGTGCTTTAAGTCGATTTTTCTTCGCACAACTACCCTGCGTTAAAAATTCACTCTCACGAGTTTCACCTCTCAAAGATCCACCATTTCCTTGACCCACGGGCCTAGGGATATTTTTAAATTAGTTGTCATGTTGATCAGAATCACCCTCGCAAGAGTCGGACCCACGCGCAAAAGTAACTACCGTTCGTTAAATTTAAGTAACCCTTTTCTGAAGTAATTTTTAAATAATTTTAAATTTTTAAATTAAATAAAAAAGGAGAACGCATTCATACCATAGCGTAAGATTTACTGACTAATTTGTCAAGTGCAACACTCTTATGTATAGGAGCGCACGTACCTCGAACAAACAAACTTGATTAACCAATCACGAGCGTTTAACCTTCGAAAATCAAGCTTTTTTAAATTCGATTTTTGAAAAAACAGGTGCATTTAAGGCATTGCGTCTTAGCTAATTCTCTTATTTAAAATATACTCTTTCAGAAAACATCGAGGTTTCAATCGTAAAATTTTTATTTTAGCTATTTTGAGTTCGTATTGAGTATGTCAAAACACACTCACTTACAAAAAAATATAATTAAACTTAAATTATGAATAATTGAAATGCATCTGGTAAACTTTTAAACGATCTTGAATTTTGATTAAAATCATTGACGGTAGTGCTTTAACAAAACTTTTGACATCATATTTTTTATCAACTTGTATAATTATAATCCAAGAAAGATTTGTCGTTCTATTTTTTTTTACATTTATTTACATTAAATATATAGAGGGGCCCGCTTAATGTAATCGCGGTTAATGTTATCATTCGGATATTGTTATCACTTTTGCCAAGAACGGCACGGACATACATTATTACACACAAAAAACATCGCTTATAGTTATCATAATTCGGTTAATGTTATCATATTATTTTTAAGATTACTTTCTCCCACCAGCAAAGGAGTTGATTTTCAGTTACAAGCATTTTTTTATATTGTGCATACCACCCACATAATATAAAGTCAGGTGTTAGCAAGAAAATCAACGTCACACATGTGATATCACATTACATATTTATGTTTATTATCAATTCCGTCGTTTAAATACATATAAATAGACGATAGTTTGCTGTTAATGTGTGTTGTAAGATTCAGTCCTACTTGAAAACTTCACATGAGTGACTATTATTAATTAATTTTTGTAGATGTACTACATACTAATAAATAACCAATAAAAATTTTTTCCTTTTATTGTTATCAATCGGTTATTGTTATCAAAAACCTCAAGTCCCAATGTGATCACATTAAGCGGGCCCCACTGTATTACGAACCGGAAATACTTAACTCCTTCGTATGATTGCAATCCGATACGTCTTCGTAAAACTTTTTTTTTCTTCGACAAGAATGATGGAAATATTATGTAAGTAGGTAAATACATAATATCAAATAACAATGTTGACATTTACATTCATAAAACTTTAAATTTTTGTATGAACTTTTGAAACTATCCAAATTCTTTGTTTTCAATATTTTCCGTATCCCATAAAAACAGTTCCTACAGGAATAGCCTCCAGGGCCAGGAGATTAAAAATTATACAATGTTTAAAAATACGCAAAAGACTTTGTAAATTAAATCTTAATATAAATATTTTAAATAAAATAGATCTCTCAGATATAATCGTCTATGTGGTTCTTTGGCTTTCGAATTCGCTCATGAGAAATGGTAAGGCCATTGTTCTTCGGCTTGCGGCTTTTTCACTAAAAAAACTGTAACAAATCAGATGCGTGCGCCTAACTTTGTTTGATTGGTAATAAATGAATGGACCTGAAAAATACTAATTCGAAAGTTAAATCTAATATAATGTGATATTAAATCTAATGTGTGAATTACTAATTTGGGCTTGTATTCTACATCTTTCGCTATTATTGTTTAGAAAACTTTTGAAGAGCTTAAATTGAGAAGTTTCTTATAATATGTACCATGTTGCTATTAAATCTGAAAATCTGGCAAGCGAATGCTGTCAGCTTGATAAGACTTTAAAAGTTGGGGATACTTTGTAAACACGCTGTATGCAAATTTAATAATAAAAAGCACGAAAAAGCTGTTCATCATCTTTACTAATTTAAGCAAAAACTACTTAACGTTTTAAATTATGTTACTGCTACATATAGCCATTGTGTTTTATAGAAATTCACATTAATTTTGCTAAGATTCACTGCCGCTGGTATAAAACTGCTTTTTGTGCTCTTATATAAAGCGACTTGAAACTGAGAATACATAGAAAATACGCCTGAAGAAAGATTTCCGGGGGCGATTTAGAAATCAGGAAAGGGAAAGATCGCGCCTTGTGAAAATTGGTGCCTGGCGATCTAATTTTTTGGGTTTCTATCTACTTTATTTTAACACTGAGCAAATAATAATTAAAAGACGTTTTTGAATTAGCAAATACAAAAATAATGTACTAATGAAAATATGTGCGCTAGTAAATCAATCAACAGAACTGCGATTCCATCAGTCGGAAATCATTCACGCTTTTCTGATCTTGTTCACTGAAAAACTAAAAGCTTTAAAACATTAATATAATACTCATCTACTCATGTGCGACAAATTAATGAATGGTATTTCATTTATATCTGAACCAGAATTAAATCCCTAAAGTTTTCAATCATTTTGTACCTACTATATAAAAATTGTATTATGTTACAAGTTTATAACAAATAATGATAAACTATTTTAAAATTAGGTTAGATGGTAGACTTACTAAGCGATTCATAAATCAAGATAATATTCTATGATATTGCGAGATGACGTCTCGGGAGTTCTCTTGTCATATAACACAAAACGTGTTAATGTCAAACAAGACAGTAAGAAATATTTTATAGATTCGATAGAAATAATATCAAGCAAAATATACAATAAGTAAACTTAAGAGAATTTATGTTTTGCTAACAATCGGCCTACAGGAGTAATTACCGTCCGCCGGCAAAAAAGTAAGGAATATCAATTCATCTCAATTTATAAATCTAATTCCAAGTTTACAGATTAATTTGCGATTGTCTTGAAGTACGAATTGGCCACATTGTTTGTCACTCTATCTATTGTAATTACTTTCGAAACTTGACAATAAATTTAAAACTTACTTTCCTTTGACCTCATTTGGTCACATTTCCGAAGAGAAACTCTCCTGTTAGAAAAATCCCGATGCCTGCGATAAAATCCGCCTACGTAACGACCTAATTCTTCAAGTTTATTTTAGCATTGGAAAAGTACAAAAAATGTTTATTTATTTGTTTGAATACCTAACATTATGAAATGCGAATTTAGCGTAATATTTAAATTCGCGAGATTCGATGACAGTGTCTGGCCGCGTTCGAAAAAATAATCTGCTTGAGAATTTTGACTGTGAAATTAGAATAGCGAGCAATATCTTATGATAATATTTTTACTTAGACGTTCGTTTTATACGACAATTTTTTTAATATTTCCTTTGTAGCAGGAACTCGGGAAGGAAGCACATCGTCAAAATACCCGGTGATTGTATTTATCCATGGAGAAAGTTATGAGTGGAATTCTGGGAATCCCTACGACGGCAGCGTTCTTGCAAGTTATGGAAGCGTCGTGGTTGTAACTATTAACTACCGTCTTGGAATCTTAGGTAAGTATGTAGCTTTACTTTGATGGCAATAATTCATCTCAAATATAGCAATTAATTATTGAATTTTGAATGAAAAGATTATCAAAACTTTATGGCTTGTTAGCAACGCTAATTTTCACAATTATAATTGGCATTTAAACGTGTACCGCGTCTTTAATTAAAAATACATCTTTATACATACTGTTAACAACAATTTATACTAATAAACAAAAACTTTGGCTTTTGACACCCGAGATACTGTTTTAAATAAAAGCTCTCGCTTCGGCTTTCCTAAATACAACAATTCATTCTCATAGTTGGAAACTAAATGGGGGAAAGTACCTTAAAGTTACATACAATAAATTTTGCGCAATTCCTTATCCTTTATTATACATAACTACCTGTAACTAGGAATATTTAATTATACAACGACCTATTTTAGAAGTTACAAGAACGCGTGCTTGTAATTTACCGTGTAAATCCTAAAATGTATTGAGTAATTGCATGAAACATATTAATAACATTCATTTAAGACCAGAATTTTAATTATAAATTAATAAATTGCATTTTTCAATACTCCAATTATGAATGTTTGTTGGTCTGTTCGTAACGCACTTCTGTTTTTAGTTACTTCCAACGTTTCATATCATATCAGTATTTTAGAATCACTAAAAATGCACTAAATAATGATATTATATTATCTCAAAAACCTATGCGATTATAAATTATATTTGTGAAACCTTAGTGCATGATAGCTATAAAACTGGTTAGTGCATTTTTTAGTGGTTCTAAAATATTCACATGACTAATGTTTAAACTTCCTGTTAGTAGAGTACATATAGTATGAAAAAGCGACTGGAAGTTTAACTATTAGCAATTTAACGACTGATTTTTTAAAATATTAATTGCATGTCTCCACATATGTTAACATTAAATAGTTAAGAGTATTGATTTTTTATTACAAAACCCGCCATACATAAGTTCTTTGATCTTAAAAGATGATCAGAATTTTTTTCTTTTCTGCTTCCTTTGGTTTGCTCTTCCAATCATCGGAGATGTTACTTTAACCTTAAACTGAACTCAAACCAGCTATTCTAAGTACGTGAGATGAATCAATCAAAAAATAATCAAACCAATGAAAATGGAAGCAGCTGAACTAGGTCAACAAATTTCCTTAGCAAAAGTAATGGAAATCTAAATAATTTTCCACTGAAATGGATGGCGAAGTATATTCAATTACTTACTTTGACCCTCGCTAAAGGGAAACATGCAGATTTAAGCAAAAATTATAATAAATTAAGAATATATTCCAAAGTGATAAATTGAAATTGAAAATGAAGAATTGAAGTTATATCAGACAGGGGGGGACAGATAAAAGTTAATTGAAAATAGGCGCAAGAAAATAATACATCAAATTTTTAGGAATTCTCAGGACCAGAAAAACTTAATTTCTAAATTTGTATGTTAGTATTAATTTCACGTTCATATCAAAAGTTTGCAGTATTCAGATTCACAGGGCCCAATTTTTACAAATTCTTAATTTGATTAAATTATTGCCTCATTTTTCTCAAAATTAATCTATTATTAATGTTTTCGTATAATACGAAGAAAATGCCCTAACGCCTAACGTAATTCCTTCAGGATCGTCGTCAAAAACGTTTTTTCTCCATCAAAAAGGAACCCCATTTTTTTAACCATCATGATAAAATGAAAGCTGATTTACAAAACTTTTGAAAAAGATTAACTCCTTGTGGTCCATTTAATTAAAAAAAAATTTTTTGGTAAATGGTACTGTTATAATTCAATAGAGCAATAAAACATAGAACAAAAAGAGATCCTAATTATACTTGAACTACATCAAAATGCATTAAAAAAAAACAAGGTTATATAATTTTTATCAGGTAATCGAAAGTAAATAATTTGAGTCACAAAATAAAAGTATGAAATAAATCATGCAGAAATATCAGTCCTGTGAATCTCTAAATCCTTATAATCGAAGCATTTCCAAATAATGATTATATAACATTTAATTTTAACCCATAAAAATACTTACAAAAAACTGCAAATATTTAATTTTAAAAATGTGGGCCAAGTGCAAACTGACGGTTCCAAACGGTGGAATTTTTTTAAATACGTATTCTTTTGGATTATTAAAACTTTGACTGACGGAACCTGCAGCTACGTCACAATCATTGTATGGTATCCGCATCTTTTAAATGACAACTTTTAATTACTATTTTGAAGTTAGCGAACTAAAGGAAGTTACACTAAAATAAATCTCCAGGGGCAAGGTGGGTGATTTTACAAACTCAAGCAGGAGAATGTCACTGTGACTGGATAAATTGTCGTGCAGTAAATATCCGCTTCCTCTGTGAAAATTTACTTGGATATCCAAAAACCTCTTAAATTATCCTGTTTGTAGAATTTTGATCTTTAACAACGCAATAATGCATTTTTGGAGATCTTCAAGTTTCTAAAATATTTGAGGATTTGAATCACATTTCTATATAGTCTTTCATTTATGCCAACCTAAATGAAATTATGACCATGTTTTTGACTAAGTTTTGCTTAAAATTTAGTCGAATTTCATTATTATTATATTATGTTCATCAAATTTTTTTAACTTATTTTTTCACGGATTCTTCACAAAGTTGTTTATTGAATCGTTGGCGCTATTTATACCAAAATTTTGATGGCAATCCGGATTAATCTACTACAGTTAATAATACAATAACTTTTATTTTAAAAGAATTTTGAAAAAATGGAATTTAGCACAAATTGGGAAATAAAGATTTACAAAAGTAATTTTAAAATTTAATTAAAGAAAAAGTTATTACTTACAATGTAAATAATATTATGTTTCAACAACATGGATCTCAAAATTCATTCACAATCAGAGCGATCATCGGAATCAGTTTCAAATATTTTTCCAATTTAATAAAATAAAATTTTACCGTTAGTTAATTTTATATTAAAATATTTCATTTAAATTTTACAATACAAAAGATAACAATTGATGATGTTCGCTATTTGTAAAATATACAAATTACAAGAAAAACCTTCTGCATGTTACGATAGCTTGCGTTTTCGTGGAAACTTGCTAGATACTCCCTGAAGCCATTCAAAGTCAATCTACGGATGATTACAGGAATTTTGATTAGATACTGCAGATTAAATAGCACCTTCACACGATGAGCTATACAGATGACACTATATGACACGTGGATGCAGCCGAGAAAAGGAAACAGCTGAGCATTGGAGTTCATCATAAAATTGATGACTTGAAGAGTGACTAAGTCGGGGTGGAGCTTAAAGTAGCACAATGGGCTTGATTTAAAGGCCTAATTGCATGTGAATTTATCTTACCATTGACAAAAATTTAGTTAAGAGTTTTTCCAATTAACTATAGTTACTAATTTTGATTTCCATTGAAGCATACCATGTGGTGCAAAACAAATGTAACAGCAAAAGTAACGTTTAACAAATTACAAAAATAGAAAAAATAATCCTTTGAGGGTAGCATTTTAATGCATCTATAAACTACTAGAGTTGATGAAAATATAAATAATATGTAAGATATTGTACTCTCAAAAATAAAACAACCATTTCAGTTATTCCCCATCGGTCTAAAAGCCGTTCTTAATAATAACAACATTTATTAGATCTCAAAAGAAAACTTTCGCAGTGGCACTACGGAAATGCTTTTGTATTTATTATTATTTCCTTAAATGACCTTAAGTAATGAAAATTTACTATACCTGCTGAAAGTTTTAGTTAGCTTGCGATTATTTTTTCAAGTCAAATCATACAATTTAAAAAACTTCTGTTACTATGTTATTCTCTATGTTTGCGTTTATAATGCTCCCCGGTATAATAAAATCTTTCACGAATTGGTCACTTATTTTAAAATGGAATTAAATATTTTTGTCTAGATAGTGCAGGTTTTAGAGGAAATAATATAAAAATTATGTTAACCTTTATTTTCTGAAGAGTACGACTGTTTTTGTAGGCAAAAAAAATCGACAGTTTTCCTTGTTGCTGCCCAAAAAGTGCTAAATCAGCTGTTTTAAATTTATAACTAATTAATCTTCTAGGCCTCATCTGCAACTTGCATGACATAAAAATATTTCCTTCAATAATTCTTCCCTGAAAGACTTTAGTCGAGTATAAGGAAAAAAAATTTTGGATCATTTTTCTACGATTATTTTCCTGAAATCCACGTTTGGTTACAAGAAAGGTTAAAATTTTTGTAAGATTATCAAAATAAACAGTGAACTAGCTCCATAACATAAAATCTTTATTTCATACGTAATTTTGCGTGTGAAAATACCTTCGCCTGCCTTAAATAATGATGGAGGGAAAACCCAATTTTGTTTGAAAATTACATTTCCTTTTAGCAATTGTTTGTGGAATTATATTATTCTTTTTGTTCTCAAAACAATAACGCGCTATCATTTTATACAACTAACGCACGCCTTTTGTATCAATAGGGTCAAAATTATAAGTGTCATTAAAGCGTATTATTTGATTTGTTGAAATGTAACGATTTGTTATAATTTGACTTTCCTTTCAGAAAGCAACAAATCTGAAAATTTATTAAGCTTAAACAGCTACAACCTTTCACATCCTGGTTTCCATTTTAAGAAATTAATTGAAAATTATAAAATGTTAGAAGGACTTAATTACTATATTTATTTTAAAGATATTAATAGGTACAAGCAAATTTCATTCTAATAATTAATTTTTTTAATACGTTCGTGTCAATCAAGCTACATTTTCACCTCTTTTTTTCTTATTTTTCTTTTCTGTTTTTCTCTCCATCTATGCCTTGCCACTTTTAACGTTTTCGAGCGCCATTTTCAGATTTGAAATGCATCATACAGATTTAAGCGAATATGTTATAGTTTGTTTACGAGAGCTTTCGTTATGTAAATTTTATAGTCTAAACATAATATTATACGATATTGTTACGTGTTATAAAATTGTTGAAGTTTAGCTAACACATAAACTAAAGTCTATCACCGTAACTTCTAAACTAGAACTAAATTTAACTAATCAAGTTGTAAGTCAGTGTGGTACCATTACCACCTAGTAATTATTTGTTAACGTACTTATTTAGTTAAGTATCTTCAAATACAAATTACAATACTATAAATAAAGTTTTGTTAATATTTAACTTAAAAATTTTCGTTTTCCCTTTTGAAAATGTGGTTATTTTAAAGCCTAAATGTCTATAAAGTAATTTTATACTGACTCTGACATAATTCAGTTTACGTACACTCTTAAAATTGAACTACGAATATTTTAGGGTGCCTGCACAAAAAATTGATATGATGTGGACGATCTAGACACAGTGACTTTTAATATGTCAAACTACGAACCATTGATTTTAAATTTTTTGCAGTTTTATAATACGAATAAGTCAATTTGAATAAAATTAAGATAACATAAATCACAATTCAACATTCAAATTCTACATTATTATAATAATTATAGAGCAAGTATATATTTAAGTTTTTTCATTTCATTCCTTTTATGGAAATTAATTCAAAATATTTGAAAACGACCAATTTTGGTGTTCCTGGAGGTTTATAAATAGCTGCACAAATAGCACAATATTTACGAAAGTACAGCCCCAATGGGAGCAATTTTTAACCGAAATGCCACAAAAACTTTTATTTTAAAATAAAAAATAATTTTTTAGCAAGGAACAAGTTTATTGCAAAGGGAAATGTTAAAAGCCTCAATCTGCAATTTTAAATGGAACATTTAGCAGATACTTTTAAAGTTACTATTACTTAGTAATGCTTTCACAACTGCAAACTAAAGTTATAAAGGAGCAAATCATAGCTTAAATGCTTGAGTTTCCTAGCACTTGCAAGTCACGCGGACATCAAAGTATGCCATCACATTAAGTTTATTCTGCAAATTTTGTTATGCTAAAAGCTTCCTTAGAAAATTTTAGGAGTAAGCTGAAAATTTTACAAAATTTAAGCAGTTGGGAAGTGATTAACAAGGGCCAAACAATACAATTTGCGTAGTTAACGCATTGGAAGTTATCTAAATTTTTTACCGTGTAAAACGTGGAATGTTTGATATCTGAAGCTATTTACATTCGTTGGGTCAACAGATTAGATCAAAAATTTGTAATTGTGGTGTTCGCATTCAAGCAATAAACAGAATTGATATTTAGATAAAGTAACCGTTGGAATTTTAGTAATAACCGCAACCATTTCAGAAACATTTATCGAAACTTTACAGTTTGTTACATATAACTGTAACCCGCTTTGACAAATTTGCTAGTTTAAAGTCAATTTATTTCAGAATTCTAGCAAGTAAAACAAATTCGCACTTTGGGATCCCTTGTTGTCCCGCATTTTGGTTACAGTAAAAGACGGTAATTGTTAAGTAAATGTTTGGTTTAATTGCAAGACCTAATTTACGACATCAAAGTTGGGCTTTTAAAAATAATATTTAACGGTTGAATAATGGCGCTGCATTTCCTGCGGTATTACCAAGTCAAACAGGGTTAAAATATTCAAATTTAAACTTTTAAACCTAAACCAAAATATTGACAGAACGTCGCGTGTCGCCTCAATTTTATCGAAAAAATTGTGAAAAGCGTAGATATAAAAATTGGACAACAAACTATGGGTGAGGTTTCTCATTTCCGCCCTAAACTGTTCAAACTCATTTCGGTTTCAAAATTAAAGCTGCAATATTTTGCAAGTTGGAAAATTAATTGTGACGAAAAAGTTGATAGATTAAGAGAACGTATACCATTGGCTTAAAACAAAATCTACTAAATAAGTTTTAGAATAGTTGCTTTAGTTCAATTTACCCAAAACTTAATTCTAAGACCCAAACTTCAGAAAAACTTTCTAAATTAAATTCCTTCCAAGTTTCCTGGTCCGTACATGTGTATTTGTACGAGAAAGTCTGGCCACTTTTGTCTCCGCTTCAATTAAAACTAGCAACACTATTTTGTTGGGTGTCTGTTTCTTTCAAACTTTTGAAAACATTATTTGCAAGCAGTAGTTAACCGAAAACGTTACAACATGCAACTCTCGATTCTCCTAAATTCTGGAACGCTTTTGTTCTAGATGATACACTAGAGTAAAAATTATCGAGTTTAAAAGTTGGCATCTTTCTGGTACACAGAGAAAAGTCATCTTAACGCAATTATCGTGATTTACAGAGATAAATGGTTTTAAACTTTATGAGATAACGCTTAAAGTACAAAACGTTTTTGGGTTCCCTCGACGCACTTTTCAAGTACTTTAGAAGCCACGGGAAAATCATTTCCCTCGATTTTTAACTATTCGAGAAAGTGAAATATGTGTTCTCTAGCTTTAGGGAATAATGTCCGGATTTGTGCACACCTGAGCTTCAACACTAACGGCGAAAGTGAAGTGCGTAAGGGGAGGAAATAGCGTCGTTCGTCAGTTCAGCTGGTAACGACCTTGTTTTACGCTTGTCGTTATGTATGTGGAGATCTAAAAGGGATTTGTTTAGAATGATACGGATTATAACAAACTTTTTCCACAAAAGTTGCATGTTAATATTTTATGTATGTAAACACATGTTACCCCAAATGTTATTTATGAAAATACGGAATGCTTCACATTGTCTACACATACTTAATTTACCGTTCAAGTCGGAACTAAAGTACCGTTATCGACACAACCATTTGTGGCGTCATTATTGCTCTATCTCAGAAGACGCCCTGCTATGCCTCAACCTACAAGATATATCTTACAGCGAACATTCAATTATGTTTTATGAGTCTCTCTATGTGTCTTTTGCGGTTTTCTTATTGCTTTTGATTGATAATCATGTCATTTGTTCTCTTCACTAACAGTTTTGTCGAGGTTATTTTTTAAATTATAGCAATTCGCGCTTCATACATTTTTCAAATGGCTAACACGTACTATAACTTATAAGTACTAAGGGTCGGTTCAGCTATGCTTAGTTAAATAAAGTTATTATTCCAAATTATGTAAAATACACAAAGTCGTAAGTTCAATTCCTTTTTCTTCCAAACTATCACATAAAACAGCAGACCACATGGAACACCGGTAGTTTCGCTACTGTTAGATTTTGTGCTGATAAACCAGCCCTTAAAGTTTCAATTATTTCTCAAACTTTTTGACTTTGCTTCCTGAAAAATAGCAATTTTGTACTACGTGTTTACTATTATATCAACTTTTAAAAATTCATGCAGCTATTTCGTATAGCAATTTAAAGTGATGCATCGACTTGCAACGACAAGTTTAAACTTCAATCTGTTACTTCAACAATGCCATTGTGACATTCATTTAACATGTCACCTAAGTAATATTTAAAGTCGAAATTTGTTTTAAAGTGCAAAATTTTTATCTTCCTCATCAAAATGAATGGCGCTTTAAAATTTTGCAACATCGGTCTAGACTCAGTCTAGACCAAGTTTTTGAAATTTGGTAGTAATAAATTACGCAGTTTTTTATTTTTTCGTTATCTTAAAAAATATTATGTGGTCCTTTTGTTGCTACATAACGTATGGCAAGATAAATCAAGCATAACTGTCAAAAATGTATACTTTTCAAACCACAACACTAAAAAAACGTTATATTCTGATATTGTATTTTTCCAACAAATATTTTTTACTCAATTTCCGTCTTACTTTTTTTGCTAGCCCTTTTTCTAACTTAGTGATGATGTAATAGTGGTTTATAATTTTCCAGGCCAAATATGTTTAACCCTTTAGTGCGTTATGAATCTATTTTTTCTTCATTGCTGTTTAGTTTCTATATCACAAACCGAAACCTACCCGCCAGACGTTATTGTTATTGCAACACAGGATATAAAGGTCTGAATTCTGGAGAGCACTTTACCTGATGATCTAACTGCATTAAACTACTGTTTTGGAAAATGCAAACTCTCACGAAATGTCATTGAGACGGAAACTTCCTCCTTGCTTGCATCTATATAAGATAACGTCGCTTTAAATGTTCCATGCCATGGGGATATGCAAATCTACCTTACAACCCTACCCTCAAAGTATATCAATATTGTTTTGAATAGAACCCTGCTATGCAACGGGTTAAAGGAACTGAAAGTGATACGGCTAAGTAATTAAAATTTCAAATTTTTGGATTATATGTAAGTACAAAATAAAACTATAAAATTTCCTACATAAGAAAACTGAACACTATTTTTGCAGGATTAATATTTAATGATCTAGTAGATCTAATGGTTGAAATGAGAAATAACTATCAATCTCTTTTTCACTTTCTCGCTCTTTTTTCCCGAAGAAAAATTCATAACAACCCTGAGAATTTGTGACACCATTGTGCCTTGTCCTTGGTGATTTCACTAGGTTTTTCTAGGTCTCACTAAGAAATCGGTGGTTTTCGTCTAGATAACTGTAAGTCTTCCCAAGACAATTTCTTTTTTTGCACGAATTAGAAGAGACCCGTTAAATTTACTTGTTCGTCCTCAATAAACCTGTCTACGCTTTATGGAGAGGTCTTATGTCAATAGTTTCACTAAACAACAAACAATTCTTTTTAAATTAAACTTGAGTTGAGCGCAAATTGGGGTCTGGACGTGATCTGCAAAAGTTTATGTTTTTCATCTTTTCTTGCATCGCTTGCCTTTATTAACCCCTTAATCCCTGTTTCACCTACATCACACTTTCCACTTGTTCATCGCTCATTATTTCCTAAACTATTAACCCTACAAAAAAGTAGTTTAAATCTTTTTTACAGGAAATTTTAAGTAGTTTAATTCGTACGTAAAGTATTTTTTGCTAGAACCCTAAGTTTTTGAGATATTTAAGCAAAACTGATAAAAATGGCATTTTAACATTAAACTCATGAATTTTTAACCAATTTAAAGTACAGTACGTTGGATTTTGGAATAGGTTAATCTTGACAGAATACGGACTGACCACAACTAATAAATTCTGAATCGAAATCCGGACCACCAAGTATCCATCCAGAGGTCTCGTAGTTGACCAAGAAACGTAAGCACAAAACCTCAATTTTTTTCTGGAAACTGAAGCTTTTAATAGTAATAAAACCGAAACAAAAAATTAACGTCCTCTTGCTTTTGATAACAAACAATATTCCTAATTTCTCATTAGCTAAGTAGCAGTATTTAAAGTGACACCTTTCATAAAAGAAGCATTATGGATAGATAAAGAAAAAACTTATGAGTCAAGGAGACCGAATTGGGTCAATCGTTAACAATGTGCAGATGTTAAGGAGTTACGTCAACTTTAAGAGCCAAAAACAAAGTCAAAATTTAATTTTTTTACAGCTAATTTCAACAAAAAGTTTATTTGTTCTAAATTGTGTATTCTACGTACATTCATAGTTTGGTTGTTTGTAATTCAAATTTTATTAAAAAAAACATTACAAATGGCGACGTTATCAGGGTTTCTCCAAACATCATCAGACGGTAATTCGTATCAACGGTATTAACATTTTGAATGTTTATTATTTATATTAACATTTTTTATCATATTACAGTCAAATAACGTAGGTCTACGTGAGATTTTAATAAAATTTAAAAATATGAAAGGAAGCTAACTGATGCAAAATTTGTTTTTTATTTGATTTATTATTTATTATTTTATTATTACTTTATTAATGGCCCTAAAAATGGTTGTACATGGTTAAGTGAAAAATAAATATGTATGACACTTTTGCAAAATTATTATGTTTTAATGAACATCGACTAGAGAATGTGCAATTCGGTTAATTTTTATTTCATTACATATTTATCACATTTGGTCTTTCATTTATCGATAACAATGTGTAATGACAATTTTTACACATGGTTCTGTATTTTAATAATCGTTTGACGAGACGTTTAGTCGATGCAAATTGATGAATAATAATTAAAGATTTGGAGTATTAATAGCCATGAATATTTATTCTTTAATAACACACCAATATTTGCACGTAAAACCTCATTTCAATGAAACAGTTAAAAATATACATTATATTAATTTAGTGAAAGACCAAGGGTTTATTGTGCTAGTTTCTGGTATCAAAATACCTACCACTTTTCAGTCACCAAATCTCTACCTGCTGCCCTACATAACCTTATAAATGACCTGAATATTTAGCTTCTTTTTGGGAGTTAATGTTAAAGTTAACAGAAATAAATGAAAAAATGGTTGAAAAAAACTAAAGACTATGATCGATGTTCCGCAGTCGATATTTGAAACACATTTTTATGAAAAATACTTTTATTTTAACATAAACCAGAACTTTTGCAACTTATAATAAATTAAAAAATTCATTAAATGAAGACAGATAGCGTCAATGCAATTTAATTTAAAAATTTTACTCAACAAACAGAATAATTCTTTGATGTCCAATAATGTACGTCACCGCTTCGCTTTTAACTGATTGGAATTGCTAAATTTTCCGTAACCAAATTAAATTATAAGCACCTACTAAAAATTTTATTTTGAGCTTTATAAAATAAAAATTACTATAAGAATTAATACAAAAACAAGAATTCAGAAGCAATTTTTCTTTTCGTCTATTTTAAATTTTGAATTTGGGCGATATACAGGAGGAATCAAAAGTAGATTTTTTTAGTACCTTCTTAAAAAAAAAAACAATTAGTTAATTTAGACTTGATAATTTTAGTGCAATCGAGTACTGAATGAAATATCAACAAAAATGTCTTTTCTCTCTGCTAGGTTGTAGGACGTCAAGACAACGAGGGTACTAGAAAGGCTGATGAGCTGGCAAAAATATTGGTAAAAAATTTTTTTAATCAAAAGGTTTAATTATTTTTAGTGTCAGGCAGGAAAGCTTTTTTGATTTTGTTACAGAAATTCCATTTTCAATTTAAACTGATGGTAATTTTTTTTTGGAATTCAAAACTGTTGTTTTAATAAAAATCTGTGTTGCTAGGGAATTAATTAGTAACGTAAAAAAATTGTAGAATGTTATGAATTTTTGTTAAAATAACAGTTGTAATTTTTTGATTAATTTACCTTCTATACAAATAAAAACGGTTTATTCGTAAAATAATTTTATATCCATAAAGAAAATAATTAAATGTTTAGAATTTACTATTGAAATGCTTATCTTTTATTACCAATATAAAATTTTGTATAGTAAAATATAAAAGAATTTCTACCGTTCGAGAATTTAAAGTACAATAGCCCAATTTGATTTTTTTTTAATTAAATTAATTAGATGAGTTTTGTAGACCATCAAACACTGTTAAAGCTTTGTACAAAAAATTCAACAGAAACAGTGTAATAATAAAATACAGAAATAAAATAACACAAATCATAGTTTTGTTCACTTTTAAAGTGGGCTCTTTGTTTGGTTTATTAATCCACTGGCGACTCATTTAGTCACTAACTAAGGGTTGTTTTGAATTAAGTACAAATTGTTTTGCGTAGTAGCAAATAGGAATAAAATTTTCACATCTGCAGGAAAGGAAACAAATTTTTTTAAATTATATTACAAATTTTTCATTAAAAAAAATCATGCAAAATGAAATTTTCTCCTGTGAACGACATAATCTAGGTATTATTGTTTGATAACTTGTCCAATTGCATTATTTTCTAAAATCTAAGATTTTCAAAAATGATATTTTTTGTAATTTTTTATCCAAGACCTAGATTTTTTTATGAAATTTTTTTAAGATTGGAAACAAAAATCAACTTCAGTGGATACATAAGAATGCAACTATGTTTCAAATTTTTTTCACTATTTATGCATATAACTGAAAAATAAGTTGTCCAAATTTTAAATCAGATAAATGCATATGAATTTTTGAACATTATTTGAAAATTTGAATTTTGATTGTAAAGAAATATTTTACGTCATATTTTCGGTTGATATCCATAGTATCGAGGAATTAATGGAAAAAGAATTTAATCTTCAATAATTTCATAATCTTTGAATGCAAAAATAATTTTGACAATAAACACTTGAACAATCAGGCTTTAATGGCTCTGTGCTTTAATGGTTTTTTTGCCCAATCTTTGAATTTTATGAACTGCTGTAAGAGTTTCCAATTTTTTGAGACCTTAAACATACTAATCAAACCAAATTTGAATTTTTAAGTTAAATTAGTGTCAAACATTTTTTGAACTTTTATTTTTTTTTTATTTGAACCTTAACCGTTGCAGGGAAAACGAGAGGGAGGAAGGATAGGCGCGTTAACATCTCCAAACAAACTTTTGGAATGTAATTAGTGGTCAGACGCTTAGGCATTTTTTTGTTTGACCCTCAACCGTCACAAAATAATTTTTTATTAATTATTATATAAGATAGACAAGTTTTTCTATTTTCCTCCGCATTTCAAATTTTTCAGTAAAAAATAAGATTTGTTTGAGCTCCAATGAGCTTCCATTTTTACCAAGATCATATTCTGCAAAGTTGTGGTAACTTTGGGCAACGGTAACATAGATGATGAGCTCAATTCGTATAAGTTTTCAACAAAAATTCGTAACAGGAAGGAAAGTCCTAACTCCTCCTAAGATTTTGCTAATATCAAAAAATGGAAACTTATAAGTGACGCTTAAACATTTAATACCAATTTTATAAAAAATTTCGTTTTGGGGTGCCAGCGACAGCAAAAAATTAATTCCTAATAATTATCCTGATGAAAAGAAAGGAATTGTTAATATCTCGGACAGTTTTCAGTGCCAATTTCCCACCATAAAACCATTTTAATGGAAAATATACAAAATTGTAAGTGTAATTAACTTTATCTTTTTTTATATAATGTGGTAGTCCGTCATTGTATTAAGTTTAGCTACCTACCTTCTATCTAGCAAATACAAAGTATCCCATGTTATAATTAAATAGTAAATAAAACATCTTGTTTATTTTAAAAAATGCCTTCTGCAATCTCTAGAGAAATCCAAAGACGACACAAAAAGTACAAAAATATTCTTGAAATTACAACGAACGTGAAATCTAATTAGGTTCTGTAAAGAGAGCGAACTCTACATGTGAATGTATTACTTCTTAATTCGATATGGCTTTCATTTTACTAACCGGATAGTGAAGCTGCTCCAAATTTACTGTCGACTTTATTAAATTGGAATTCTACATACAGTTTGTAAAACTTTTGAGTAAAATATTCGTGTTGCTCAATAGTGATTAACTTTATTTTAAAGTGATAAAATAGTAAACGGGAAAGTCATGCGTTGGCACCTCATCTTTTTTATACTACCTACCGCAATTTGATGAAAATTCAACTATTACAAATTAGAATTTTTTGAAATTCAAGTTTATTTCTCTATTTTATTGGTGTGACAAGGGGATAATTGTAAACTGTAAATAGTGGACAAGTTAACAAAAAAAAGTTGTGCGACAATAAAGAATAGAAGTCGTTAATAGAGTAAAACTGAGCGTGTTGATCAAGCGCTCGTACTACATTGTACCTATACTTCCGGAGGGCAGAAACGTGATAAAATTTAAGCACGAACAAATTAGTTTCCACAAATAAATAGTTTTCTATTAGTACCTATACAATAGATTAAAAAAAAAATTTTTATTAAACTTGATCGTTCATGTAATTTGGGATTACTTAAATTTTATAACTTTTTTCTTAATCTGAAAAGCGGATATAATTTTCTTAAGATAATTTTTTATCACAGTAGCTTCCTCGTTGCCAACTTCCTTTGCCCCTAGGTCACCTCTTTCCATAGCGGCATCTCTAAGCGCCGGAAGTAATCGTTTTCTGCAATGTTTCCTGGCTGGGATTAATAAATTAACCGCCCGACTAAAATATCAAATGCACAAACTTATGCGCAATGACCCAATAACTCTTCCTGTAAAACCATCTTTTTATTTGAGCTACATAGCGTTACAATTTACAATTTATTACCTCCTTTTTCAAATTTTGTTGCTCATATTTTTTGAAATTGTTTATATTTTTGAGTTTAGTTTTTTTGTTTTTAAAGTGCCGCCTCTAAAACATTAAGCTTGAATAATTCTCTGTGGTTTAATTCTCATTGAATGTTGCGAGTAATGCCGTATAGGTATGCATTGATAAAGAGATTTTAATTACCTATGCTAAAGAACATAGGGGAAAATTTTAATTAAAAGAAAAATCGATGTACAAGCATCGTTCGACATCGCATTGAATGTTTTTTGTATGTTATTATTAGTTCCCATTGATGAGCTTTCTAAGTGACTTTTCCTTTTATTATTACTCAGTGAATTTTAGAAAATTAAAATTTTTTTAATGAAACTTTGATACTACTACTTTTACCAGCAACGGTAATTATTACGGATATAAATTTTACTTCATGAAAATCCTTCTGTAAACCATCTACTAATTGTTATTAGTTGCAATATCAGAATTCTAACAGTATTTTCCTCAAACTTAAACTTCAGATGTGGCTTAGCGTTTTCTGAGTAAGTATCATCAGAAAAATGCATAATGACTCTCGATTAAATTTAGGGAGAATTTCTACTAATTGAAGGACTAATTAGCTTTGATGATAAGGGTTTAATGGGTAGCATCTTCAGATTTATTGTAATTGTTATTACTCTTCATGTATCTTAATACACAACTCCATGGGAAATGTAGATTTGATTTACTTAATTTTCATCAAACCAAATTCAATTACAACTCATAATCTTAATCACTAAAGGTGTAATTGAGTGTTGCACTTGTTTTACATAAATAATTTTAGATTCTTCTAACTTAAAAAATTTCCTACTGGTCTTCGAGAGTGACTATTCTTGATACCCAGTTCTCGAGAGCGTGGGATTCTTAAATGAGCGCCTCAGGTGAACTTGGCTTTGAAAATTTTTAAATTCAATTTTAAACGAAAAAGTTTTGAACATACATAGAACTGAAGATTAATAACAATAATAAAATTATATAAAAACCCTGTCACAAAAGGGATAAATTATTTCTGAATATGTACCACGTACATCAAATATGGGGTTAAAATTGTATTATTTTAACATTTAATAGTTAAATCTTTTGTTAAAAATGTCTAAAATTAAATTAGCTAAACAACAAAATAGTTAGAATTTCAACATTCATTAGCAAAATATGCCATGAAGAAGATAACATAAATAGTGACAATAATAATAAAGTGAAATAGACGCATGATGAATATCAATTTTGAATAGGACTTTAATTGTAATTATACGGAATTGTGTAACGGATTTGCAAGGGTTAAGAAAGGTCTGTCTGTGTTATTGTTCAAACGGTTTAAGAGTATTTACGAATATTTTAATTATTCAACGTAAACCTTGTTTTTATTAGCGGTATTTTAAAATATTTTATCTTATTAAAACCAAGGTAATTTATTTTTATCTGAGAATTAATTTTTAATTAAGATTCCGTTTAATTTGCTTGCCGTAAGCACGAAGTACTTACCTGTAAATACATAGGAATTGTATTTACTTCCTTTGATGTTGAAATTATTTTCAAATATAATCTAAACATTAATAGACGACAGTGAATATTTTATCCCTATTATAATTGCATGCGTAAGCAGTGAGTCAGGTTAAATTAAGCACAAACAGCACTTCCGTTTTGGAAATTAACAAATAGGTAAATACAGTCGCGTACTGCGTTATTGGTATTGTATACTAAATATTTAGATTAGGATGTATTTGTTTAAATGTTTTGCATTTTGACGAAAAAAATTATAAAAAAAATTTTAGGGAAAAAATGTAACTCTTAAAATGGCAAACGTACGGAATGATCATCATTTGATTCCAAATAAAAACCAAACACAAATTTTTAATAATTTTCTCTTATACATCGATGGATCTCCGTTTGAGCCTCAGTGGGTTGCCATTCCTATAATTTTATTCAAAATTTTGTATTTGGAAGAGGACTGAAGAAAAACATAACAAAAATTGTACATATTAAACTTTTTTGTACATTTGTGGTCTAAAAACATCACCAAAAAAATTACCTCATTAAATTCTTCGATTTGCAAAATTAAATATTTTCAAATTTTATTTTGACTGATCTAAAATACGGGACAAAAATTTTATAAAACTTTTTTGAATTTTTGTGTTCTAAGCAGATTGCTAAAGAAATCTCTTTATTAAAACTTTTTGATTTACAAAATTTAATATTTTCCAGTTTTTCCCGATTATAAAAAATTTTCTTGTAAAATCTGTCTTAAAATTTCTCTCTGAGCAAAGTTTAAATTGTTTATATTGACTAAATTTTACTTAAAAAATTAATAAAGAGGGGCAGCGATGCATGGGGGGGGGTCAGCTTTTATTTGTAAAATTCTGTGAGGTTAAGATATAACCTGAAAAATTAGGAGGGAAATAATTGAATCAATATGGTAATATAACATAATTATTGAACATTTGAGTAAATCCCAATTATTGCATAAAATTGTTAATATTTTGGTAAAATGTTAATTTTGTTGGTGGGCATAATTTTACCCTCTGCATTTTGATTTTAGGAATAATTTTGAATTAATTATCATTTTTTCGTTACCTGGTTTTATAAACTTGCCTGTATTATAAAATACATTACTTCAAATCCAATTAGCGCATTTATTTTGATTATTCGCGTATAAACTATACTGAAATATTTATTTTACTTGTTAGATTTGTGGTTAACATTTGCAAGCTTTATTAAAATGTTTGTTAGTTCACGTATAAATTAACGCTTAACTAATTCTATAATTTCACCCCTAAATTTTCAGTGCTTACAATTTTTACTGGTAGGTATTGTAAAATGTTAACCCTTAAGTGTCCACCGGGATTATATAGTACACCAGAGAATAAAAATAAACTAGCAATAAAAACAAACGTATAAAAATAATAGAAACTAAAAATAAAATAATTTGAAGATTCTGTGAGTAAAGTTAAGTATAAAAATCACAAAGTTGCCAATTCTGAACTAAAAGTGAAATAAAAATAAAATAATAATGAAATCAGTTTTACTTTCGTTTCGACGAGGTTTGCAATGCAAATTGTAGATTGTAAGATGACAAATTATTAACAATTGAATGAAAAGAAATTTGTTGAAAGCAAAAGCTTAAAATATGAAGTTAAAAAATGTAAATGATATTCTACCGTGGTTTATGCAAAAATATTCTATTGTTTTCTTGTTCTTTAAATATTTAAAAGAATCTTGTTAAAATAAGTAATAAATTTGATTCTTTTACTTTTTAAAAAGACGCCGAAAGCTTTCGAAAACTAGAATTTCAGGAAAAACTGTAGCAATAGAAACCCGAGTTTCCTTCCAATATTTAACGATTCGATATGACGTTTTATTCATTACATTGCATTCGAGTTACACAAATACCACTTATGGGTTAAATTGTTTATTTATGAAAGCCTATACATAGAAAATACAACGTTAGGACTATAAAGAACATACTTTTTGCAATATCGCTTTTTGTAAATCCATTCTATGGGGTGTTTTATTTATGTGCCAATAAAACTGTGCCCTTTTATAGAAACGTTTAAAAATTATACACCTACTTACTTTGATTTATTTCAAATGTTCGAAATACGCAATTTTCAATCAAAAATCAATTCTCTGTAATGTATTTTTTTTATTCTAAACTTTAAAACTTTTTAAAGGTTTTTTGAACGCAAATACGGATCCGTACTCAAGATCACCTGCAAATTATGGTTTAATGGATCAAATAGCTGCCTTACATTGGTTACAAGAAAATATTGCCGTTTTTGGCGGCGATCCAACAAATGTGACCGTAGTTGGGCATGGAACTGGGGCGGCTTGTGTTAACTTCCTACTCACTTCGAGCGCTGTTCCTGAAGGTAGGACACAAAAAACTTTTTTTCATTATAAATATTAACACAAGAAGATAAATTGAAAAAGTTTTTACACAATAGCACGATAATAAGAATTTAAACCGAATTTTCAGCTTTAAATGATATTTTAAATTTTAGGCGACAACATAAATCTGTTTTTTACTACTTCCACCAAAAGAAAACTAATAAATATAAATTAAAATGGAAAATGTAACACATGTGAACTTTTAATATTTAAAGGATTAAAACTTGAAAAAATGTTTTTTTCTAGACTTTTCGCATTTCTTTTTTCAACTTTATTTTTTTTATTTACACAATCATACATCAACTTGATAACTGTCAAAATACAACACATAACTTTATATTATAGACAGCGTAATTTATATTATATGGAGAAAATTAAAACAGTAGTCGTCATTTTTGACGGGTTCCGATCTTCTAGAGTGAACTATTTAATCAGTTTTCATTTTAAAATTATGCAGCTTAATTTGACCTTCAAAATTCAAATTCCCCCCTCTGCATAACAAACACTTACACCAAACTACTTGAAATTCTAACTTTCCATATTCCTGAGAAAAGTTTTATTGTAGATTTTGGAGAAAATTGTTTTGTGTTGGTTTAATGACACCTACATATCCAATTAAACTTGCAATTGCTAGTTATAACTAGCACATTCCATATGTTCCATCAAATGCAATATCAAATAACATAGCGAAGCTCATTATGGATTTAGTTAAATTGCACATTTTGAAAACAATTAGTGCAAGTTCATTATGTATACAGGTTAAATGAAACCTAATAATTGGAGCGTTATTGGAAAACATTTAATTTGATATATTTCATGGTTAATTAAAGTAGCTTTCCAATAAAAGCTAACCTAACTTTTTCAAATTTCGGCTTAAGCGCTTCAAAAACACGAGTGCGTAGGTAAACTTACTTTTAGAATCAGAGAGATATGCCAACCACATGATAATCTTGATTTATGTAAAATTATTCGAAAATATGTTTACGTAATGCATAGTGATTTATATTGGTTATACAAGTATGAGCGTTGGTAATGATTTTAAAGAGGATATGCTGGAAATACATACCTTCCCATGGGATTGATTATCGTCGTGTTTTCTCTTACGAGCATACATTAACATTTTTACAGCGTTTAGACAGTTTACTAATAGAAAACAGAAAAATCTCAAATTTTTGTTTTTGCACTACCGAAATTATTAAAACCATGCAGCCCAAAAAACAACCTTCCGGATCGGGATAAACGTGCGGTTGGGCCGTGAACTTCCTGAGTGGTTGGTCTTATTTTGGGTTGTGCTGGGGTCGAACGGTCCAAGATTTTAATTTAACCTCGTAGCTAAAACACGACCAAAAAATAACGTCCGTATACAAAACATTTAAATTTGCTTTACAAGTTTAGCGGAAAACGTAAACTTTTATTTTCCAACAGAATTATTTAAACTTTTAGTGCACTCATTGATAAAAAATTAATGTGCAGCAAAAAAACCTTCCAAGCAATACCGGTGCAATATTAATTGAAACGGAATTTTATATATTTACCGAAAAACTTTGTTTTGTTGTTTTCTAGAGGTTTACCTAAAAATCCATTCATTTTTAATATATTTCAGAATTAATTATTCATTTAGAAATAGAAGATCGGAACCCGGCTTATGTCGTATATTTCAAAACTTTAGGAAATCTAAAATTACTAAATTGTTTACAATATTAGTACTAAAAATGTATCATGACGTAATGTACAATTTAAGATTTGCTCTGCAATTTGATATATCTTTATTTTCCTTTTTACTTTGAGATTATTTTTTTCGCTATTCGGTCGTTTCCACTATTATATTACCGAACCCTTGTCTCTTATATTACACTTATACACCACAAGAAAAAATAGTGAAATTGATATCTTTAGAAAAAAATTCCTGATGCTCGGCCGTTCTAATTTCCCATAAAAAGGATTTTAATTGAACAGTTACTCAAAATTTTGAACGTAACTTTAGCTAACAAAAATTCATTGCTACATTAAAAATTACATTGTAATAAAAATATAGGTGGAGAGGTTTTCATTTGTTAATAATGAATAAGCTCAAAAACTTTTGAACTTTCTAAAGCAAATCGATTTGAAAAGTTGTTTCATATCCTGGAGTATAAAAAGCTTCGAAATTGTTTGTTAAAAAGTATCCTGGGTAATATGAAACGGGAGGTCTTGTAAAAGGATTTAGTACATACCATCTTAACTATAAAAAAATATCTTATCTATAACAAAGTAAGGATAATAAATTATTGTATTATTTATAAATTATTATAAAAAATTATTTATTAATCCATGAAAGTTTAAAAGTACTAAGATCGATTTCAAGTCTACTAAATTTTGACCAAGAAGACCAACTTCCAGTGGCTTTGCGCCCTTAAAGCAGGCCGCCACTGCTTATATTATCGATAAACTAAAAACTAATAATGCAAACTTTAACATGCAATTCCCTAATCAACCTTTATTTGTTCAAAACTGACGTTATACAGGATGTCCTCACATTAACATGAACATATTTAACCAAATATGGAACAGGATTTGTTTAGGAAGAAAATATGTACGGAATCTATAGCAGCGTCACGTTTTGAAATATTTAACGGAAAATAAGACCGACGAGAACTCGAGTATGAATAACCTCAGTTTCTCCCTAATAACTCGAAAACCGTAAAAGCTATCAAAAATGTTGAAAAAAACAAAAGCTACATAATAAAAAGATGAATAATTTATTGTTATAAATACTTTCGATATTTTTCACCTTCTTGAGTTATTGGAAAAAAATCTGTGTGAATGATAGAAATATCAAAAATGTTGTAACATTCAAATCATTAAAAAAATTTGCTGGATTCAATCAAATCGAAGGTTTTGGAATAAACCAGGAGTCAGGATTAGAAACTGCTTAAACTATTTCAGTTCAAAATTGCACTAAAAGCCAAATATTAATCTCAAATTATAGTCTATTTAACTATTTTGCTATTTCAAATTATAAATTCTTTCTACAGTCTGCATAATCTAGGGCTAATTCCTATTGTTTGTACGAGGGTGTGATTCTGCTTTCTAGATTTATTGTAGAGAGTTTTCTTTATTTGGTGACCATGTCACCAAATAATATGCATTACATAAAATCAATAACAGTAACAGTATTATTCTTTTTTCTGTGTATTGGGGTTAATTGTTAATTATCATAAATACGTACAGTAATTATACAGATAAAGCTGCTTTCTCTTTAAAACAAGGTATTGAGCGTTCGTAGTCAACTCGCTTGACTATTACTCTCCGACCGTCTCTTTACTATTACTTCTTTTTCATGAACACCATTCCATTTAAATCTTATCTTATTTACGAGCCACTCTCTATACGCGAAGGGATATATTAAGAGCCACCCTGTATCAAAATAGGGATTAGCGTAGATGTGTACTACTCGCGTTTTACATTAAGAAAACGCCACCACACGGAATAATTAAAACTGCTGAAAAACGTAAAGTTGTTATTGACGGTGGCGCCACTAACGGTAATGTAAAACGCAAATACATAGTAGTGTAGAATAAAGCAAAAGTCGAGGGGCTATAAAGCAAAAACCTTTGATTCTATGCCTGGTTGATCTGACAATTCGTGCACCTCTTGTGATTTTCGAGGTTGAGGAAATAAGTGAAATAATTTTGTCGTAAGCGTTGTCATCTGCGTAACCTAGGGTGTAATAGCTCTTATCATTCAGGATTTGAAAAAGCTGTCCATCACCATGTCTTGCAGAAGTGGAGAAAGCACTCCACTTTGAGGACTACCTTTTGTGGCAACTTTTTAAATCTTTGTGTTTCTAATACTAAACTCCACAGTTTTTCACATCAGTACTTCTTTTATACTTTTTTCCATTTTTTTAACCCCAAATCCTAAAATTATACAAAAACAAAAATTGCAGTTTTGTTGCCCCTTCTTGGGTACCACTTCCTAACTTTATTAGTCTTTTTTTAGTTGGGGACACGCAATAACTTTGTAATTTATCCTCTATCCAAAAATCCTACAGGGTTACTCTTAATAATGTTGGCGAAAACTAATATTCCACTTCCGCTGCACCTTTTTGTATACCATTTCCCAAATTTATTTATTCTTTTTTTCATTGGAAACAACCCTTATTCTAATTTTACAAATTTTGTCCGCCCGTGTGTTTCCTACACTCTGCGCAATGGATTTCAGCGGTACTAAATCCTTGCATACGCGTGGTACATTTTTCCAAATCGGTTGGTAACGCAAAAAACTTATATAAGTTAGTACACTACTCCTAAAAATTAAAATCAAAAACAAATAACCACAATTCAAAATTAACAGTTTGAAGAAAAGAACAAAAAACAATGTTTTTCATTGATTTAAAGACCATCGTTGTTATTTATTTAACTTTATTTAGTCTTCCACTGGTTTCCTCAAAAACACCAATTTTTAGTGATATAAAATCGTTTATGTACAGAAAGACGGTATGCCGTTTCAAAGAATGTTGTAACAAGTACGAGATCCCTGGAGATGTTGATAAATTGAAGATGCTTCTAAAAGAAAATATTTTTGGTCAACATTTAGCAATCGACGTTGTGGTTGATGCACTGCGAGCTCATTGGAATGAAGAATATCAAGCTAGAACTGCCTTAACTTTATCATTTCACGGGTGGATTGGTACTGGCAAAAGTTACATGACAGACTTTATCATTGAAAGTTTGTATAGAAAAGGATTTGCAAGCAAGAAAGTGCATTTCTTCTACGGAAGTAGAGACTTTGCTAAGGAGATCAACGTTCCGCAGTATCAAGAAAATATTTTCAATTGGGTGAAGGGGAACGTCACCAAATGCCCCAAACAACTGTTTATATTTGACGAAGTGGATAAGATGGCACCCGGGGTTTTAGATGTTTTTAAAACGGTGATTGAGCATAGGCAAAACGCTCAAGCCGTATTTATCTTTTTATCGAACGCTGGAGGACGTTTCATAAATACAGTTACATTTGATATGTGGAAGAAAGGCGTTAAAAGAGAAGATATTAAATTGGAACATTTTGTGAACCTTCGTGCAGAAATTTTTAATGAAATAGGCGGTTTCCTGAAGTCTGATGTGATATCAAAAAGTGTTATTGATCACTACATACCTTTTTTACCATTACAAGCAACTCAAGTTGAAATGTGCATTGCAAATGAATTTCGTCGCCGAAATCAATCTCTCCTGACAGAAAATATAAAATTTGTTTTAGGTTTAACCGATTGGAATTCGAATCACACTTTCGCTATAAACGGATGTAAAAAAGTATCAAAAAACGTTGGTATCTTTTTAAGCAAATAATTTTAAAAATTATAATAAATAAATTTTATAAAATAAATTTAGTTGATGTAAATTTTATCATCAATCATTTCAGTTTAAACCGAGATTGAAAGGCGTAACTTATTAACTTTTTCTTTTAATTTTTATTAAAAAGTAACGCTTTAAGGCCATCCAAAACACAGCATTACACACACATAACTTTTATGCTCAAGAAATTGTACATAAACGGAAATTAAATTGAATTGCTTTTAATCTTTTATTAAATCAGCTACATTAAAATTCTTTAGGTTAAAAATTTTATTGGTTTTTCTTTAAAGGTTTTTGCCACAATTTTTAAGTAGCATTTGAACCACAAACCCTGGAAAGAATTTTCAGGGTTTACCGTAGTTAGTCAGCCACCCAGAAAAATCAAAGCGGGATTTTACACTTAAATTATTGCAATCTATAGCAATATGGAAATAACCATTGTTATCGGTGCCGTGTAGTAATTTTATTTTTTTCATTTCTTGCGACCAACGTGTTTGGCCATTTCAATTCATTTTAGAGTAACCATTAGAGGTTACTTGTTAATGGGAACTTGTAAACTTTAGATAGGTTCACCTTTTGATTGTGACACCGTATGTTTTCAATTATACCGTATATGTATCATCATGTAACGAAGCTCAAAAAGAGGAATCTACATCAATTCGTAGTGGTCAATACGTCGCACGCTACAATTCATTGCCTAAAATAATGCATCGTGCGCGACAATTAATGATAAAATTTATTTATTAATTTTTTAATAAAGAAAAACAAGAAAAACATCTCTCAAGAAAAACCTTTAATTTAACACTTGTATAACCCTAGATCACTAACCATTCGTCAAAAATACGAATCTACTTTTAATGAATTTGTTATCCATGTATGTTCAAAAAGCTTTCCCACTCCGCCCTACTGGGGATAAACAAATTGGTACATTCAGCGTTAACAGATTTTAGAAACCTGTGGCACCAACTCTTAACTGAAAAAACGCCCTAAACCGTAAAAAATTTCTCACGTAGTCTCAAAATTTAAATTCAATGTCCAAAATCCAAAAAATGTCCGCACACTAGAGAAATATTTTTTTGTAACATTTGGCGCAAGCGCATGTCAATAAAATAAACTCACAAACACTTTGGTCTCTAAATCTGACCTTTCGTGCACCTCTTCCAAAATTCGAATATACCCCCAACGTTCCTCGTCTTTATGAATCAATATCTTCCAATCGCCATCTCCTGCACATGAAGATCAAGTGGTGGTAGGTACAGAAAGGTCTCAACCACTGCAATTGGGGATATTTGCAATACTGCAGTTATAGCCAGACAGATTGATCTCTGAATTTGGAACAAGGATGACCACACAAAGTTACCGTAGCGTAACAACCTCGTTGAGTCTATCAGCCGCGGTATAAAGTCAAAAAGTAATATTAGCATTACTCCCAGACGCTTCTAGAAAAACAGTAATTTTTAACACTGCAAATTTAATTTTTAGTTAGAATTAAAAAATTGTTAGATTAGATAGCCTACTTCTTTTAGAACATTTTTTAAATTTTGTGGGATAAAGATATAAAGATTACATGGGTTTTGATAATTATATCATTACTTTTATTCCTAATTAAAACTGTAATCGCTTTTTTTTCTCGAAACTCCATTTTGGAAATCTGTGGACACGATTTCTCACAAACTAATGCACCGATCTTTTTGTACACTTCTTCTAGATGGGATTGACTAGTGATTGAACGAAGGATTTTATTTTTCTTTGATTAGAACTTATTTTACAAAGCTATACGTGGTGTAAATTTTACCAAAAATTGTACTTTTTTGCGGAAAACTGCCAAAAATTCAAATTTAAATTTTTTAAAAATCTCTTTTTTTTAACCTTTGAAACCCATGTAACTGAAGACTCCAAATGGTCCAAAATGGTCCAAAAAGTTGCAAGTCGATTGTAATTCTATTCAAAAACTTCACTATTTAAATCAGTCTATGCATAAACATAATATGTCCATTTTTTTCGGTTTTGAGTTAGTCAAGTGATTGTAAAAACCGTAAAAATAATATGCGAGTTTTGTATAGATTCTTCATGTAAGTTTAATTCCACCCGCCCCCCAGTTAATAAAATGCAGCAAATTTTCTTTAGTAAGTTATTTGCAATTGTTGTTAAGCATTAATCAATCACATTGTGAAACTTTGCATAATCAGACCGTTCATTTTTCAAAAATATACCCCACGCTATTGCTCAGCCGGGAACTTTAATAATCGGGATATTTGCTGACGGTGGCAATCGTTGCTGACAAATGTAAAAAATCAAAAATTTATTTTTAGGACTTTACGATTGACGACTGACCGTAAAAGACGAATTTTCTCATCAAAATACATAAGAATCCGTCGAAAAAGCGATGGTTTTCTAATATTTAATTTTTAGTATAAAAAAGATTCAGAGAGGTAAATCAAAGGTTTTTGTAAAATCCTAGTAAAATTTTCAAGTCGATTTTGTTATTGTAGGCGACGTATTTTAACACGTAGAGTACAAAAATTGCATTTTGAGCTGTGGAAAAGCTAAAGAAATTGTTAGAAATTGCTGACAAACATGAAAAATCAAAAATTGGTTTTTAGGACTGTAATTGACCGTAAAAGTTTAATTTTAATATTTGGACGAAAATAAACTGCATCAGACTAATTTTCTCATCCAAATACATATGAATCCGTCGAGAAAGCTATAGTTTTCCAATATTTATTTTTTGAGGTAAAAAACATTCAAAGGGTTAATCTACCGTTTTTGTAAAATTCGACTAAAATTTTCAAGTTGTTTTTGACTGTGGGCGACTTATTTTGATGCGTAGAGTCTAAAAATTGCTATTTCAGCTCTAGAAGACGAAGGGAAATGGTTAGAAATTGCTGACAAATGTGAAAAACTAAAAATCGATTTTTAGGACTTTAATCAAACGTAAATGTTTATTTTTTATACTTACCAAAAAATAAACTGCGTCAGGCGAATTTTGTTTTCAAAATACATGAGAATCCGTCGAGAAAGCTATAGTTTTCAAAATTTATTTTTTGGGTTGAAAAAAATTCAGAAAGGTTAATCTAACGTTATTGTAAAATCCGAATAAAATTTTCAAATCGTTTTTTGCATTCTAAGCGACGTATTTAAACACGTAAATTCCAAAAATTGTTATTTGAGCTGTGGAAAAGCAAGAAAAATCGTTAAAAATCGCTGACAAATGTGAAAAACCAAAAACCGATTTTTAGGACTATAATTGACCGTAAAGGTTTAAATTTAATACTTAGCGAAAATAAACTACGTCAGACTAATTTTTTCATAAAAATACATGAATCCGTGGAGAAAGCTATAGTTTTCCAATATTTATTTTATGGGGTAAAAAAAATTCAAAGGGGTTAATCTAAACGTTTTTGTAAAATCCGACTAAAATTTTGAAGTCGTTTTTTGCATTCTAAGCGATGTATTTAAACGCGTAGAGTACAAAAATCGCTATTTGAGCTGTGGAAAAGCAAGGTAAATCGTTAGAAATCGCTGACAAATGTGAAAAACCAAAAATCGATTTTTAGGACTTTAATCGACCGTAAAAGTTTAATTTTAATACTTAGCGGAACATACATAAAGATCCATCGAAAAAGCTAAGAGCTCTAACTCTTTTTCTCATTTCCTGGTAATATTTTACTATAATTTGTACTGTTAGTCACAAATAATGTCCGAAAATGAACCAAAAAAAAAACAAAAAATAATTAAGCAGAAATGCTAAAGTCGTTATCAAAATTTGTTTACATTTTTTGTAGTTTTAATTAACTGATTCATTTGTAATCGCCTCTTTTCAGAGTCCTTATGATTAATCACTTAATCGGACTTTAATAAAAAGATTTGATCATCAAATGATCCCAAATCTCAAACCACTATTGCGTTCATTATGAAAACCTCGGATGGTTGATTTTCAAAATCAAATAATAATTACCTATTTTATAATTGAGGTTTCATAACCTGGAAGCTGTAAAATTACAACAGTTGGGTGTGAAATTTTAATTACTTGACAAACATGGTCAATGTGTAATTGATCACACCCCAGTTCATTAATTTATTGGCCGCTTTATTTATATCAAATATTGAAATTATTTAATTGTAATTTTTAATGAATTAATTGGCATTTAAACAAAAATTGTAACTTTGTAATTTATAATAGCGGTGTCTATTTCAAAAAATTCCTCCAAAAATATTATCTAAATGCAGGGGGGAAATAACAAGTTTTTTTGAAGATTCAGCTATAAGCTATAGGAAAACTACTAAAATGGGTTGATTCGTTCTCAAGTTAAAATCAAAAAATGTCATAAAAACATTATGTAATTTTTTATTCTAAATATTTTCTGTCAATATGTCGAATGCAAGGTATCAAAAAATGTTATTTTTTGATGCAAACCAAATTAAAATCAGTCGATTCGTTCGTCTCAGAAGATTATCGTCTTTGGATGATTTACAAAAATTTTGTTTAAATTAAATAGCGCGATTTTTTAATTTCTTTTTATAGGAAAACCGAGCAGGGGAGTAATAAACTTATTTTGGATTTTAAAATTAACTTGTGACCTTCCGCGTTGCTTCTTCTTCGTTAGAGAATAACACCAATTTGTATATTTCAAATTTGGTGCGTGATATTAAAATCATTTTAAATGGAAAGGATTATTTTTTAGTTTTACCAAGACCAGGAAAAACTATTTTGTAAAAAAATGTAGTATGTAACTAAATAATTTTAGCTTTAAAATCAAAATAAAATTTTAAACCGTGTCCTTAATTTCAATTTTGTAGAAGTATAATTAAGTTATAGAGTTGGAAAAGTTTATGAAGCAAAAGTAAAAATTTAGTATTACTTAGAACCTAGAGGGAAAGCGCCCCAATTACTTAATTGTACCAAAGAAAATGTGTTCGATAAAGTTTTCCTTTTTCCTACCTTTTGTTCAAAATTTTTTGTTACTCGTAGATACTACTACAATAAATTGCACAAATTTTTCTAGGTCACGTACATCATCATATTATGAAGTTTAAATCTTTTATTTTTAATTGCCAAAGTATTTGAACGTTATTAAAGTATTGGAGCATATTTTTTTAGTAATTTCTCGTGTAAATTTTATTAAAATTTAGCTTTTAAAGTTACAATTACTAAGAAATTTTAAAGCTTCTGAATCACTTTGCCGATAATGAAGAAACTCAAAGTCATCTCGAACAATTGCCATTAATAGATAATTAAAGACATAAAAGTAAAGTAGGTGCATTAGCTGACAAGCAGCCCTATTAGGGGTCTCCAAAACTTCATTATAAAACAATTTAGAATCCATACTCTTAAACAGCCTCTTTAAAGGAGTCATTTCAAAGAGAACGCTTTCTTATCGATCGCCAGTTGTCACTTCACTTCTGGCCAATAAGTCAATTACAGGGTTGGGCCCGGACAATGCCAGTTGGCAAAGGTTCAAGACGCCCAACAGCTTGATTTATATCTTTCAGATAGTTTGATGTAGTTTGAATGCAAATATGTATCTCGACTAAGCATTTTAAATCACTGTTTCCTATTTTCAGGTGTTTTGTTTCATCGAGCAGTGTTAATGTCGGGATCCGCCTTATCACCGTGGGCACTCGTCCAGGAACCGTCGAGATATGCTGCCCAAGTAGCGGTTCACTCAAATTGTTCTCCAGAACTGCCACATTCGCACCTCCTTAAGTGCCTTCGAGAGAAACCCTTAGAAGTGTTAATGAACACACCTGTGATTGCTCCAGAATTTGTTTTCGCTTTCGGTCCAAGCGTAGACGGCGTAGTAATAGATACCGAAGAACCACCTGGTAATTATATAATTTTGCAAACCTTCTAATCGTTTATCATAAAATTTTGTCTGCAGAAAATCAACATTACGGTGAATTCGATAACAATAAACTGCAGAAAGTTGAACCACAAAACGCTATCAATATTCTGAATAACGTATTGCTTAGAAAATCGGTAGTTTCTAAACTTTCCCGATACGATCTCCTGCTGGGTGTTGTCAAAGCAGAAGCTTATTTTGCTTTTAATGGAGAAGATGTCCAGTACGGAATCGAAGCTGATAGGAGATCAAAAATTTTAAAAACTTTTGTACGAAACACTTACAGTTATCATCTTTCCGAAATCTTAGCAACCATTGTAAACGAATACACAGATTGGGAAAGACCGGTGCAGCACCCCATCAATATTAGAGACGAAACTCTGGAAGCTTTATCGGATGCTCAATACGTTGCACCGGTGGTTCACACAGCTGACCTGCATTCTGCAGAGCACAGAAATTCCTATCTCTACGTGTTCGATTATCAAACAAAATTCGGAGATTACCCTCAGGTTAGTAAATCACCATTTTAAATTGTCTATTAAGGAACTAATTTAATGAAATAATAGAAAACGTGTTTAATTCTACTGACGAATTACACGCTCTTAAAGATTAAGATGTGATGGCATTCCCTAAGACAACTAAATTAATTAACTCCATTTTGGACTCACTCAGCACTGAGTATGTAATAATGCGGTCTTCCAATAAGTACAAAATTAAAAACTTTAAATTGCTTCGCTTTTTTTTTGGCACGCACGCAATTATTTGAATTTTTTATTGGTGATAAGTAATTAAAAAGTTTTTAAACGTTAAATTTTTAATCGGTGTTAATAAATTGTTCATACGGTTATAATGAACGTCAAATTTTGAGTTTTAACAATTTTTAACAAAATAAATTATGATTTAACATGGTCTGTGTATTTGTATGTTCTCTACCTATGGCAATAAATCAAATATAATTGGCTTATGTCAATTAAAGTTAATTTTACGGTAAAATATTTCTATATATCATAAAATGAGTTAGTACTTTGCGTGCTTGACATTTTGATATTATGATGGCACATATAATTAGAATAAAATTATTCAACTGATATAAATATTGTAGATTATAATATCGATTAATCTTCACAACTGCTATTCAAGTGCTTTCTAAATTTAGTCATCGAAACCGCATAAACCTCGTGTAAATGTGCTTCAGTTACGAGGTATTACTCAAAAGTAATGACAATTACTTTTACTGTAATTATGTGTTAATTACATTAATTGTAGGTTCATTTAAAATTTGCTGTAATTTGAATCACATAAGAGCAGCCTCCAAAACTAAATTTCGCATAACGTAATTAACAAATTATAGGTTCATAGATTAAGTGGGTGAAAGCACCAGGTTATAAATTTTAGTATTTGTTAATTGAAGTATTAAATTTAATATTGTACGCGTAATTTCGTACAGCACGAAATTAAGTTTCTTAAAAAGTTACAGGTACGGGAGAAATTTTAAACTGTAATTTAATAAGAGATTAAAATATTATAACTGGAAATTCATCGAGTCTACCAGAAATTTAATTTGAAAATGATCTAAACAGATTATTCTGTCCATTTAATCAGAAAACTTCGGCACTCAAGTTGGTATATTGAAAAAATAGTCTCAATTTAGTAGCAGTTCATGCAGGACAATGTTTATGATTGCGTGGAGAGACAAATCGAATTTCGTATCTCAAATTGCCTAAGTTAGGTGCTATTCGTTTTTTTGGTTTAAAGTACTTTTGGAAAGTAAATTAATTATTTTGTAATCACATCATGTAAGTTTAAATTTGAGGTTATGAGTGGAAAGGAAAACTCTCGATATAACATTTCCTAACACTTCCTGACCGGCTCACGTTCATCATCTACGACAGAAAGCTATTATACCAAGACTGGACTGGAACAATGCATGAATTTATTAGTGAATAATCGGCTCAGGTCCTTGACGGAATTTAAAACATTTCTTAAACTCAATTTAACTCGGTTGTAGAAATATCCAATTCTTTTTCTGTTTGGTTAAACGTTACGTGGTAAAATATCTGCAGGGTATAATCAAAAAAGTTCCACCCAATAAAAGTAAACGACATCCAAATTGTTTACTTCCAGATTTCTTATTTTTTGTTTACACTGTTAAAAATATTTAATTGATAATTCGAATAGTTCTAATTAAGCTTCATTGTTGTCGATTCTTCTAAGTCCTCACTGGTTTGTTAATCAAGTATTTTATTCTACAACTATTAAAATATTTAATTTGTATGCTTTTTATGAGGACTACCAATTCTTCTCCAGCGCCACCAATATTTCTTATTTTTAGTCGTTTCTACGTCGTTTGCTGTTCCATTTACTAATAAAATATGTTAGTTTCCAAATTTTTTCTTTTGAACTGCACCCCGTAACCGACATACAATGGAAGAACAAATAGCACAGAAAATTTGAAAAAATTCCCACATGAGTTGGTATTCAAAAGATTATTATTGGAAAACTTGAAAATTAATTAAGTAAATCTTCTCGAGAATAAAAGTTTAATGTGAAGTTTTCTATGCTTAATGGGCAGAACAAGCCATTGCTTTTATAATTACGGCAGTAATTTCATCGGATAAGTTTACTTTATTTTTCTGAAATTAAAAGCTTTGCTTCACTGGCCCACGAATAATTTTTCTCTTCCACCAATATTTAACATTTACGAGGTCAGTAACTTGGGGTGAGTTCATAACTCCTGGCTATCTTATGTATGCACTACTTTTTTATTACTACCCCATTTACAAAAATTTTTTATTTTAAACATTGCTTTTTTTGGATTTAGATCGTTTTTAGTTATTATAATAATATTTAACGGAGAATCTGCAGCTTAAGTTGCTAACATAGCACAAATAATTTTGAAGTAACTGAGAAGTTAGCTAAACTTTAAACTCCCTAGAACTAAAGCAAACTGTCGACTACTTTTTACTTCATTTATTATGCAGAAATTTTTTGACATGATTTCAATGTAAAAATAGTTTCATAATTTTGCAGTTAAGACGTCAGAAATTAATAATAAATCGCCTGCGGTACTTTTTCGCATTCGTTTAGAGAAAACCTCGCTCAGTACATTATGGAACTCGAAAATTATATTTTTGTTCTGGTTTTGTAATACAATAATTATTTAAAATGGATGCTAAGTAATTAAATTTCAATTTTGTCAAAGGATAAGCCTTATCATTGATTATACAATTTTTTTTTGTAAATCTGAGTTTTAAAGCTCTAAAATAGAAAAAAAATTATTAATATTGAAGAGTCTAATCAAAAAGTTTTTAATGAAAGAGCTTCAATTTGCAAATTGAAATGGAAATGAAAATATTTGAGTTTCACCATTATTTTAACAAAATTAATTAAATAATTAATATTTACTTGTATAAAAACAATGTACAAGCTTCAAAGTTTTTATCAGTAACTCAAAAGTTCGATAACAATTATAATCTATTACGGTTTTGAGATCGTACAAGTTTTGTGAGTTTCCTTTGATGTTCCAAAGTTGTAAGATCTTAACCCCCATGAGATTATCCATATATTGGCTAACTTGATTGGTGTATTAGTCTAAACCACTAAGCCAAACTCAATATTTTTTTTTACATTGTTTATTCCAAAAAGAGAAAATTTGATAAAATTTATAATTTACTAAAGTTTAAGTTGAAAACTTACTTGATTAAAATACATTAATCTTTACTTTATATTCACTTTGATCGAATCGATCCTGCACATTAAAATGTAGAAGTCGTTTAGATTCAAAAATTTTCTCTAGTTAATTAATCATTCAAATGCAAAGGAAAATATAAAAGCAAAAAATTATATTGACGTACTTCAATTTTGCATGCTCATCAATATTCTAACAGTAACGTTTTAACAAGAGTATCCAGTAGTTAAATCTTTAGTACTTCCGCCTTATTTTCGGTGATGATCTACATTTTACAAAATCTCTCGAAAAAGCAAGGATGAGAATTGTGTTACATGCTTCGAATTTCTCAAGAAAAGTTTTTATAATAATAAAAATATTTTTGTGCATTCAATGTGAAACTCTCAAATTTTAACTTTCTTATTTCATAAATAAATTAAAATCTTTGATAAGTTTTAAAGACTTGAGACAAAATATTCCTCGTACTTGCTATGTTATAAGGTTTTATTTTTTGAATTAATTTTGTCAATCTTAATTTTACAATACAATTTATCCTAGTGGGTTTACTGTTAAAGAAAAAAGGATGCATTTGACTCTAAAGGATTTTTGAAATTGTGAGTCTGGAAGTCATTGACGTTTCCATAAAATTTTGTTTCAGCTTTCTTTTTAATTACATCAGGGGATCAAATGTTTATGGTAACGCGATTATTTTATTAATGAGGATCATTAAGAACTGTAAAATACCGATGGGGTTAAAATAATTTTTTTCAGTTAAACTTTAATTTTTTTTTTAATTTAATAAATGCAAAGTGCACGGCAAGGCTTGCAGATACAAATATGCTCTTGTAACATATTGCAGGAAGTTATATAATATTTGCGCAAATTAAATTTTGTTCTACTCAGAGGAAGAAAATAACTTGGTTACATAAACCGTACCGACATTCAAATGTGCTATTTCAATTTTAGTTGAAATATAAAACCTGAAAACTATGACAAACATTTAAATTATGCGAACCGTAATATAGCCGTTCCAATTTAATCTTGGATGAAACTAAACTGTTACTTATAAACAAAACAGGACATTATATTTCCTGAAAGTGTTTCTGAAAAAGCTGTCAGAAACAGTTTAAGAATAGTGCACCTTTTAAAATGTAAAGTGTTTAGGAAAATACAACAAAAATATTCTGGATGAAAAGCGCGCCAGAAAAGGTTTTCAAAATTTATGCTCCTATGTTGACACTTATTGAAACTAACTTGAATAAGTTTCTCCTGGAAGGTTTATTAATAACAAACTTTATGTTGTTGGACGGTAATAAAGTCATATTTTGCAAAATAATTTCTTTTTGATTAATTTTCGTCGACAAGCATCAAATCTAAATTGCAAATTTATTTTTTCGCGTATGAAAATATTATTTGTTTTGATTTCTGTTAACTCTTAACCGTGAACTAAAATTTTTGACCTAAAATATTTAAAACTTTATTTTTATCATTTTTTTGCCTAAATTTACATTTATAAAAGTATTCTATTGAGGGAAATTTATTTAAATTTATCATGTGTTTGCATAATGAAAATTAATCTCATCAAATAAAACACAATTCACCATTCATACCCCAAGCGAATCCACATAAATAATTTTTTTTGAAAAAATAATAATTTCCGAAACATTTAATTAATAAATTCCAAGGGAATTTTGTGCTTTTATGTTCGTGCTTAACATTTAACTTAGAATTTGAAGCCCCTAAACAAAATCAACTTAAATTTTCTGAGTAGATTGTAAAGTTTGTTTTTTTAATATCAAAATTTTTGCTACCTTCGTATTTTGTAAAGTGGAACATTTTCCTGATGGTTGTTTATACTGCAGTAAAATAGCGATTAAAATGTAAATTTCTCCATCCAAAATATTTCTTGGTATTATGTCGCCTGTAATCCTTGTTTTATAATTTTACCTTTTATCCTTAAAACGGATTTTGTCTTACCTTTTATTTTTACTATAAACAGATTATAAAAATTAAACAGGATTAATTTTGAGTGACAAAGTACATAAACTCGTAGTTAGACAGGGTTTAATTATCATATACCGAGTGTTTCTTAAAGATTTGCTTGCTAATTCGTACCTACCTTTCGAACCAATTAATCAATTAAGATGTGATCAATTATGATCCTTTCATATGAGCACTTGCTTACGATAAAGGTAGGATAAAAGTTTCTCATTTAAACCGTAATCAATCAATTGGCAGATGAAGTTCTATACTATAAAATTAAAATTTTGAAATTAATAATGCACATAATTTGGCTTTTATGAGGTCTCTTCTAACCTTCCAATAATTCAGTTTTACATATAATTATTTAATACCTTCGATAGATTAAAAATTAATGATCATTAATAATTTTTTAAATCAGAAAATAATCTTCTTCTTAATTGCTCAATGATTTTAATTTTCTACAAATTATTGTTACTAAAGTAACTTACTGACATTTGTATTTACTAGTTTATCCTCCAAATTTTAAAGCACCGTGTGAAAATCATAATTAAAATAATCGGACAGAATCAAATGGAAAATGATTTTCACGTGATGAAATAAATTTAGCAAATGTGATAAAAATGATTAAATATTATTTTTGAAAACTAGATTATCAATTTCAAAGTATCACAATGGTGTCAGATAAATCGATATTAAAAGAACGATGAGGTATTTAAATTGCAAAAAAGCTTAGGAAATTTAAATAAATCCTATTTTTATACCCAATTTTAAAATTATGTTTACATTATTAAATAAATAAAAATTAAACGTTTATTACGTTGAACGTAAATAATGATGGATTTCAAAAATTGTAAATAATTCATAATAACTTCAGCAGAAAAGCTCTTTTCGAGTTTAGCATCACTTTAATTACTTAAGAAAGCTAATTACGATGTAACTTAATATTTAATGCGCAGTCTTCACATTTTAATTTCAGGATTCGTTAAACCGTCGTTTTATTAGCAGAAAAAATGGAAATTACACAACCAGAAAAAATGATTTGTAACAATACACCTGGCTTTTCCTGTAAGGTTTTCATTTCCTGCTATTGCGTGTATTATTCATACATTATTACCGTACATGAGTTAGCTAAACAGTGTAAACAATGTGCTTTTCTAAATAATAATTTTTAAAAATTTTTGACCCTCTTTTAAATTAGTCGTTTCAATTCGACATAAAAAATTAAGTAGAAATAAATTATTAAATTACTCAATCATACTGTAATTTTTCTTTAACTACATTAAAAAGCCAGGAGCTTATTTTTTCGACGGATCATCCATTATAAATTGAAAAATGCCTTATTCAGTTCACCAGAAAAATGGGGTTGAAAATGGTGGAAAGATTTCGGATAATATTTGAATCGATATAAGTCGTCTTATTGCAAGTAGGGCATAAATTTTCCGCTAATAAAGTTGGCATAAGAAACAACAGCGAGGAAACTTGAAAATAAATAATTACTATTCTTTCTAAATTTTCCGGTATCAATTAAAGCGTTTAGTTTTGAAGTAGCCAATTCAAATCGAATAGTGGAAATCTTGGTTTTATGTACTGTACAATGAAGTTGGTAAATTTTCAAAACAAAACACATTAAAATAATTGATTGCGGAATTGCAAAATCAATAAAATTACAATCGCGGATTATAGCAGATAGAACAACAAATACAAAAATTAAATTCAATTTTCATGATATAAAGAGGAAAGCTATTTCTGAAATTTTGGTTCATATCAAATTTTAGCCAAATAAATAATAAAATGAGAAATAGCAAATTTATTCCCAAGTGGCAGTTTCTTTACAATTTTTACACGATATACTTTATAAGGCCCAATTACATAGATACGCATTTTTTTTTTAGAAAAAAATGATACATTATTTGTAGCACATACCTCATGTGAACAAATATATAACACACAGCTTAACTTTCAGTTAAAATTGCAGGAACGTTATCCTCAAATCCCTTGTGAGTACAAGAAGTCGGAAACATCATATCAAAACTTTAACAATTGAGACAAAAATATTTTGTTCCTTATCGTCTTTAGTAAAGCGTACTATTTTTTAGAAATTTTTGTAATCTGCATTTGTTCAAAATATTTATTAGCCTCGGTTTAAACATAATAATGTTGTAGAAGTCGCTGTGTGTTTCACTTCTGCTTTTTTAGCTTAAGCATTTTTATCTTGAAAGCATTGGTAGCGCCTAAGATGATTCAACGGATGAATCAGCTATTGGTGATAACGCCTACTTCTACTAGATGCCCAAATATATATCTGCATTTCTCAAACGTAGATTGACGAAAAATCGTGATCGCATACCAAAAATGCTAATTTTTGGCTGTTATTAGTCAACAATTGCAATTCAAGTCACATTTCAGATTTTTTTCATTTTCAGTATACAAATATCAGCACTAAATCAATAATAATCGTAATGATAAATATCTTAATCTGTAAGTAACACTTAGTCAGTAACGCAATCCAAATTGGGTCGTTAATTTTATGATCGTCTCAAAATTATTTTCAGTGCGGCCTTTAGGCCGCACAACCTGGAGAATCTGAATTCTAATTCAACTTTTTCCAGGTGCATGTCGCTGCCCCCCCCCCCAAATTGAATTTTGAGATGAAATTGGTGTCAATCGTTAGAGCATCGTTAGAGCCTAAATGAGCTTCCATTTTTTTCGTTTGAGCTTCAACCGTCGCGTAGATATTCGCGAAAATGTTTGGGGGGGGAGAGGGGGCTGTAGACACGTTGGCCACCCCAAGTCGAATTTTGGGTTAAAAATGGTGTCAAACGTTAGAGCTTCGTTAGAGCCTAAATGAGCTTTCATTTTTTTCGTTTGAGCCTCAACCGTCGCAGAGATATTCGCAAAAACGTTGGGTGGGGGGCTGTAGACACGTTGCCTCCCCCAAGTTTAATTTTGGGATGAAAATGGTGTCAAACGTTAGAGCTTCGTTAGAGCCTAAATGAGCTTCCATTTTTTTCGTTTGAGCTTCAACCGTCGCGTAGATATTCGCGAAAATGTTTGGGGGGGAGAGGGGGCTGTAGACACGTTGGCCACCCCAAGTCGAATTTTGGGTTAAAAATGGTGTCAAACGTTAGAGCTTCGTTAGAGCCTAAATGAGCTTCCATTTTTTTCGTTTGAGCCTCAACCGTCGCGAAGATATTCGCGAAAACGTTGGGGGGGGGGCTGTAGACATGTTTTTCTGTTTTCGCTCATATTTTGAATTTTGGGCTGAAATTGGTGTCAAACGTTAGAGCTTAAATGAGCTTCCATTTCCATCATTTTAACTTCATTTTTCATAAAGTTACAGGCATTTTTAATTTTCAAGCCTCCGAGCAAGTTCTGTGTGATAATTCTTAAGTTTTTTCTATTACATTAGATTAAAATATTTAATCCGATTAAAAGAACTAATCCTGATTTCCATTACAATAAATTTTGATAATAAATAAAACTGGAAAAATTAATTTTACAACATAAATTTTATTAATCAAAAGTAATACAAATAATGTATGTTTTTGCTCATAAACTACATACTATGAATTGGTTTTTTTGAGTTATTCGCAAAAAACAATTTTTCCTCTCATTTTGAAATTATGTGTGCAGAGACGTGCCCAACCAACTTTTTTCGGAGAGGAAAAATTTCAAATTTGCCAACTGAGTTACTTCAAAGTTGCCACCTTTTTGTAAGCTTTGCAGTTTATGGTAAATTTAGACATAAAAAAGTGCCAAATTGACCAACTTTTGGGTGTTTTTGCCAACTTTCTAAAACTTTGGGGAGGAGACTTCTCCCACCCCATGAGCAAATCTCTGTATGTGTGCAGTCGATAAAGCTTCATTTGAGCTTGAAAGAGCTCCAGTGAGCAAGATTTTAAATTAATTTTATACAAAGTTATAAATAGTTGAAATTTTCGACTAAACTCTAAGCAACATGCGTTAAATCGCAAGGTTTTTTAAAATTTTAAGATTTTAAGAAGATAAGTAGCTTAACTATTAACCAGAGCTTTTATTTAAAGATATTTAAAGCTAAATAGAAGCTCTAACGTTTGACACTATTTTTATCTCAAAATTTGACTTTGCACGGCCAAGGTGTTTAGACCCCCCCCCCCAAACGTTTTTGTAAATATCTTTGCAACGGTTGAGGCTCAAATGAAAATAAGTAAAAGCTTAACTATGAACTAGAGCTTATATTTAAAGCTAAATAGAAGCTCCAACGTCTGACACAATTTTTATCTAAAAATTCGGCTTGGGAGGGCCAACGTGTTTAGAGCCCCCCTCATACGTATTTGCAAATATCTTTGCAACGGTTGAGGCTCATACAAAAACAATTTAAGCTTATTTAGGCTCTAACGATTGACACCAATTTCATCCCAAAATTCAATTTGGGGGAGCGGGAGAGGGGCCAAACTATTGGGAAGGTGGGGCTCTAGACATGTTTAACAATTTTGCTTCTCATTTTGAATTTATGTGTGCAATTGATGTCAATCGATAGAGCTTTGTTTGAGCCAGAATGAGCTTCAGTGAGCAAGACTGTCAGATAATTTTTTACAAACTTATGGATTGTTACTCTCCGAGCAACATGCGTTAAATCATAAGTTTCTTTAAATCTCTTGAGCCGATAATCTTAATTCTTTGGATAAAAATAAGTTCTCTAAATAAACAACGTTTTATTTTTTATAAATATAAAATTTTTAAAATCGAAGTAATTTACCGAAATAGAAATCATGCCGAGAAATTTTTATTACTTTTGATTAATAAAATTTATTTTGTAAAATTAATTTTTCTACTTTTATTTATTATCAAAATTTATTATAATGGAAAGCAGGATTAGTTCTTTTAATCGGATTAAATATTTTAATCTAATGTAATAGAAAAAAACTTAAGAATTATCACACGGAACTTGCTCGGAGGCTCGAAAATTAAAAATGCCTGTAACTTTGTGAAAAATGAAGTTAAAATGATGGAAATGGAAGCTCATTTAAGCTCTAACGAAGCTCTAACGTTTGACACCAATTTCAGCCCAAAATTCAAAATATGAGCGAAAACAGAAAAACATGTCTACAGCCCCCCCCAACGTTTTCGCGAATATCTTCGCGACGGTTGAGGCTCAAACGAAAAAAATAGAAGCTCATTTAGGCTCTAACGAAGCTCTAACGTTTGACACCATTTTCATCCCAAAATTCGACTTGGGGGGGGGGCAACGTGTCTACAGCCCCCCCCCCCCCCAAACATTTTGGCGAATATCTACGCGACGGTTGAAGCTCAAACGAAAACAATAGAAGCTCATTTAGGCTCTAACGATGCTCTAACGATTGACACCAATTTCATCTCAAAATTCAATTTGCGGGGGGCCAGCGACATACACCTACTTTTTCCATCTACTGCTATACTTTAAAGATATAATTTCAATTCTTTAGGTTCCTTCTTCGTCCGAAGAACTGGATATAAGTACATTCAAAACTACATTATGGTTAAATTAATGCAAAATCCATTCAAATATACGATGATTTCATGTGTGCAATTCAAGCATAAGGTAGTTGATGTGAGATAAAAATTCCAAAATTTGATGGGAACCAAACATTTTAAAATTTTAAAACTGTAACGTAATTTCGGTAATAATTCAGTTGAAACAAATAACCGCTAACAAATCCTCGACGTTTTTCACGAAAACTAAGAAATCTAGAAACACAAAATTTATTATTTGTGCTTTTAAACCAGAAAGTAATTTATCAAAAGTTGTCTGCATGTAAAAGACATGGTTGATCGAAAAAGAGCAGTTCTGATTTTCAGAAAATACAGAAATTAATCTTGATGTACTTGTACCGGATGGTGCAAAAGAAGTAAATGCAGCTAAACAAAGTTGCAGTTTCAAGTAATTCTGCGGCGCTTAAGTACGCAATCGAATTAATTCAATTAATTGAGCTTGTTCTGGTTGTTCTAGAAACTACAAACAGCAATTACAGTAACAGGACATCTCTCCTGTGATTGTTATAATTATTTGAGTATGAAGACATTAATTGATGTTAAGTCCTTCTTAACTTAAAATCCCGTTCAATTTATTAACTATTCAAAAATAATCATTTGCTTTTTGACTTTCAATTAAATTTTAATTAAATAATCGACTGAAACTATTAATTTTAATAACTCGGTTTGTAATTGGTGGAATCCTTAATTACAGTAAGAATAATTGTTCATTTAGATTCTATCTAATCAAATATGCAGAGATATATTATATCCGCTTTATACGGAACAATGTCCATATAATTCTCCGGTTTACCAAACCCGGTTTAACTTACCATAATCTCATCAAAATTAAATTTTCGATTTAAATACTATATTTTTGGATAATATACGTAATCTTCCATCTAAATTAATCACAACATTTTATTATAGAGACAAGGATGTATACATGGAGAAGAACTTCCTTATTTGTTTGGGGCGCCTTTAGTAGGTGGTTTTATGCACTTTGGTCGAAATTACACCAAGTCCGAAGTGCTTCTAGCGGAGACCACCATGATCTATTGGAGCAACTTTGCCAGAAGCGGGTAAGTTTGAGTTGTTAGTTTGTAATGTGTTGAAAACTTTCTTACTACAAAAAATTTCTTATAACTTAACTTTTGTTGCACAAATTGAAAACAAGTATTACAATGAAAAGTTATAACGAGTAACAAAAACGCTAAATTTTCTAGTGGTTTTTTAACTGACAACTTTTTGTATATTTAGTAATCCCAATGAGCCTCTTGAAACTGACGGATCTCATGGGGGAAGGCAAGAGCGAAACAAATTGAAAAATATAGAATGGACTGCTTACGAAGCTGTCCACAAAAAATATTTAAATTTAGGTAAGTATTTGTACATTTTTTAAATATTTGCTTATTTTATTTCCGTATTATTATTTCGCATAATTTTTGCGGTAGATGGCTCCACTCATGCTAAATTAAAAAACCGCACCCTATACATAGAATTTGAATATTCTCTATATTAAAAACACATTTTTCAGAAAAATTTCTGTCCCACATTTCAATACGAGTTGTTATGCTATATATATTTTTACAAAAATTCAGAATCGCGTCTAACGCTTATACAAATTTAATGTATTTCGTTCAACGTAAAGCATTTTCATATCTTTTGAGAAATATGACGACTTCCTCTACGAACCTCAACATATCCGTATTACAACTTCTCAACATAAATTTTCCTTGTAGATGGAAATACAAACAGATCATTAATATACATTTTACATTATTTGCTTTGTAAGTACAGTAATTAATATTACAAGCAACTAATTAATTTGACTAACTTGATTGTTTTCTTTTACAAACCAAGGAAATCTCCCAAATTAGAATTCCATATAGTTACGTGGAAGCCATTATTTATTTAATTTTCCTGCTTTTCATTAAATTTTTAATGACAAAAAACTCCATTTTATGGATATGATTTTTGCACAACTTTGCGCAGCACTCGTCTTAGCCATTAAATCATTAACTTCACCACCACTTAAACAGTGTCACCCCTTTGACTATGTCTTCCACTTCTACATGTTCAGATTTCCTATAGGTAATAAATTTTTTTAACGAATCGTATGAATTAAAAGACACTCGGGTAAGTGTTTAAAATAACGGATGAGTTAAAAACGATTTTCTGTTTTAAAATTAACATAAACAAGAGATAAAGATGAAGATTTATGGGCCAATTGAACGAATCTGAAATCAAGGTTAAATAGGATGAATGGCGAGAAAGTGAAAATGACGGCATAGGGAGAGCGATATTGGGTAGGAGGTTATTTAGGAAGCGAACACGAAGCCTCTACGATGAGATTAAACAAAACACAGCAGATTGGGACTGATTTATATGCGTTGGATATGGGAAAGACAACTTGTGCGGTTCCGTACGGAAATTGGAAATTAGCAGTGGAAATAGCGCACGTTAGCTAGTAAACTAAACACGCACCTAACGTACTAGGTGCTTCACTCCTGAATTATACTTGTATTTACACGCGCCACTAGAAGACTAGTGAATATAAATCATCTTCTAATAAACCTTGTGAACTTGATTACAAACACGTATTAAATTTTAATATCATCATATCTTGCTTATCTACACTTGCTATTCTCCAGCTATGAATTTTTATTACCTTCATCTAATGATAACTTCCAGTCACTGTCTAATTGCTAATTTTTGACTATTTTTTGATTTTTGTAAACTAAGCATATTATGATATCACGCCTCAAGAGTGAACTTCTGCTTTTCGTGTTGAAAATATTAGGGTTATGATAATTAGAATTCTGACCGTCCTCTTAATTCTACATATATTTTCATTATTTTGGATTACACTGAAAAGCAAGAGCAGTTTTAAAGACTAAAGCAATAGAGTTGACTTATTTCTGTAAAAACTGTTTTAATTTCAACAAAAATTTGAGAGGCATCGTAACCTAATATTATTACGATTATTTTAACAAATAGAATTAACATGCAGTCATGGACTTGCAAGTCTAAGTCCATGTATGTTTTTAGAATTCCTGATTGTAACTTTTTTTTAAATGGACAACCCTGTATTTTTGCAAGCCAAATATTTTTTAAAATTAATTTAATACCACCAAACGTCGAATTTTCCTTAGAGCTGTCTACTATTAGCAAAACATTATTAGGTTGTATAAAAAGGATTATAATTACATATTATAAAAGAGCGTAATGATATAAAATAAAAATTAATAAAAATGATTAAAGCAGCATCAAAAGTTAATTAAAACTTTTTCTTATTTAATAAAAAATTTACTAGAACACAAAAGCAATAATTTACTCTAGTTCTTTCATTTAAAATTACATAAGAAAATTTATTAAATTACTATAGATAATTGTTGTTTTTATAACAAGATTATTAAATTGTTATGTTTTTGTACAAATTTATTGCTTTTTTACTAATAGTGTTATCTTTCGATCTCTCTTCTTGCTTTTTCTTATTAAATATATTTTTTTTTATAAAGGGCAGTCTCAGTGAGTCATCGTTAACCTCCAGGCACTATAAATTAAATTATCAACCAAGTAAATGGCGCTGGCTACTTCCCACCGATAGGAACATCACCATTTAATTTTTTGTTGATAATTTGAAAATTACTACTACACTTTTTATGTACTAGTATGTGGTGCATGTGCTTAGAAAATTTGGTAACTCTGTCGGTCATTGGAGGGTATTCCATACCCCCCAAACCCCCCGGTCAGTAAAACCAATATAGCGTATGTGCTATCACTGATTTTATTAAATTTCAACCGTTCCGAATAGATTATATCACCCCCCAGGATCAAGACGTTACAATTTATTTAATTGTTTAAATTATTGCTATGTTTATTGAATGAACGAAAGAATCAGCAGCGCTTCTATAAATAACACGCAGAAGGAGTTAAATTTTTAAGTTTTGTAGTAAATTATTATATTGGGTTTATCAAGTTATGCTACAAGAAGATGTCATTTTAACCCTTAGTTTCCCAAAGGTACTTTTAATTCCCTACTTAACATCGTTTTGGAAATCCACAGTAAATACATTAGATTTTCTTTAATTTGTGGAAATTTATTTATTAAAATACTTTTTAAATAAAAGCAGCAGTACTTGTAAATATAACAAGATCGCACTGAAAGTCAGAACTGCCAAACTGAGGGTTAAGCTAATTTTTTCTAGCAAACTTGAACATGTAGCCTCTGACTCATTAATTCTGCACTGCAATAGGACACTTCAGTCAAAATAATATTGTAATTTATTGTAAAACGCAGAGGTGTGGCCATGTGCAGTAGACATAATATGTAAAACATTAAGTCAGCACTGTCTTTCACAAAAAATTACGCTACATGTACTTCTTTCGAAAAAATGATAAAAATCGTTTACGTATTTGGTAAATTCTTATGGAAATTTGGAATGATTATTTCAATTTGTCTTCTATTTTGTATAATCATTAGCTCTAGTTTACTGAGAGAAATGTTTTTGAGCTCCAGAAAGTCATTTTCTGCACAAGATGACCGTACCGACATAGAAAAGCGGTTGTTTTTTTACACGTGTATTCCAAATTGAAACTGACAACCGGTTAGATTTTAAACGCAATAATATCCGGTCCGACGATTAATGATGTTGCAAAAATAGCACAAAGAAATTTGCTATAAACTTGCCCATATTTCCACTGCGTTTTATTTTTTATAAATTGTAATAATTTTATGTAAAATAACTAATCTAATAAGTTTTTTTAAGTAGGTACCTACACAATGATTAAGTAGATAATATGCTAAATTGAAAAAAAAAATTTACAAACTTAAAAAATATTTATTTATGACCTACGAAATAGACGCACGGATCCGAACAACTATGGCCTTCAGTTACGGTCGTATTCTTCATGAGTACGGCTGAAAGCGAAACAACATCAATTCTGGGATGTATTTTTTATTTGTATATACTGCCAAAATTTACTGGCATATTTAAAAAATTATAACATTTTATTTCATGACTCTGGGGGGTGGGGGGGTTTCCAATCCTAAAATCTTAATATTACGACACGTTGATTTAATTGTTCGAAACTGTTACAATTCAATAAAGTCAATGAAAGTTTATACAGTATGTTGGTCTTTCTGACCGGGGGGTTTGGGGGGTATGGAATACCCTCCAAGTATACACAGAAATACTAGGAGTTTGCTAAGCACACAAAAAATCTAATTAATAACCCTACAAAGTCTACTGCAAATATTAAAGAAATTTATAGGTAACTTTTAATCTCACGAAAATTTCAGTTCATTTTTTAATGCAAATATTTTCTTAAAATTACAAAATTGGAACCAAAAGAGTAGGTAGTAACAAAAAAACGTTACTAATCGATAGACAGGCAAATTTTTTATGTTATTCTTATGTGTGTATTTTTAAATATTATATTTAGCTGACACACAGCTAAATTTAATATTATTACGTGCAGGAGCGGATGGGCCCACCGGGCTACCAAAAAATTTCCCGGGGGGTGTCGGTCAATGGGACCGTGGGCCATTAATAAAATAAAAATTTTGCCATCGGCGCTAATCTGGGCCGTGACAATTACATTTTTAGGGTCGCCAGCAGCTAATTTTCCGGTAGATTTTTGATAGCCCATCTACCCCTGGTTACGTGTAATTTCTACATTCTGCGGACTGAAGGTCGCATTGTGGTTTATTTTTAGGTTGGTAATAAATGAACGAACCAATTCAGATTACTTCACAAAGTTTTACGGCCCTAAATGTACACATAGAGCTAAACGTTTCATATTAGTTATTATTACTTATTATCATCGTAGTTTTCCATTTTCTAACCGGAGTGATCCGGTTATTAGAGTTTGCAACACCATCTAACGGATATTTATTTAAACATAGCGTAAATTAATACATTGGTACACCGTAATATTAAATTCAATGACTGATAAAATCATAAAGTTATAAATAAAGCCAAAGATTTTGTGTAGAATATATTAAAGAAATTTGTTATTCGATGCACTAATGCTTATAAACGCTCAAAGTGGTTTCAAAAAAAATCCAATAGAGAGCGCCACGAAGGTTAGTAACCATATTACTTTGGATAAGTAGTAGAACTTTCCCTATGATGGTATAATTTGGATCGGTACTTTTCAACCTTTTTTCTCTACATTTCCTTCAGAGACTTTCTCGACATTTGTGTAACTCAACAAAAAAATGGAGCACATTCCAATTTTTGTCAATTTTTGTATCATTTTTTGGGCAATTTATCAATTGAGCAGACTTATGTAAACATAGAAATAAAAAATAAACTCTGAAAATTACGAAACTTTAGTATGAAAAATACCGAGTATTCCATTTAAAAAATAAAATTGCAGGAGCTTCTCGTTTTTACATCAGACAAATCAAATATAACTTTTAATTAAACATTTTTATATTTTCACCTGCAATTATAAAACTTTTAGTACTATTGATTATCAGATATTTGAACTGCTTGACATTTTTAGCGCTACAAACACTAAAACAATACCAACAAATTTGCGTTTTGTCTTAAGTTTCCATATTTTCATCCATATGGATGATATTCTTATTTTGCTATGTTTTGGATTCCTTTATCTCCTTTATTTCATTAAAGCAAGGAAACGCAGCTTTTTAGTTTTTTCCTTTTACATTCAGTCCATTTACATCGACATTTGAATATTCTCCGATCTCAACCTTCTTCCGCTTTCAACACCTGAAAAATCTTTAAGTGGATTAATGCCACTGCTTTCCTTTATTCCTGTAAACAAAAAGTTGAAAAATTGATTTTTATTCTATATTATGTGCATTATTTCAAGTACATAAAAAAAATCATTTTAACTTATGGAAAATATTCCGTTTTCAATAAAAAATTAGAACTTCCCACCTCAACTCGGTTTCTCTATAATTTAGAAAACTTTTCAAGTTGGAAGGCATTTGCTTGTTGAATATTTTAAGTAATATGAAATTTTGTACAACTTCATTGTTTATTGGAGCGTTCAAAATGGTTGGGAACTTAATTGAACAACAGCTTTTTAATTAATTTAATTATTTTCCTGAAATTTTTCTTCAGCACCCTGTGCTAAGAAATTCCACACTAAAAGGTTTATAATGAACTTCTTCTAGATGAAAAATCGAGAAAACTCGAAGAAAATTTTTAACAAGTGTTTAATTTTTCAATTAGGTACTTACTTAATTTTTATTGAAAAAAATTAACGTTAATTTTACATTCTTCCAACAAATTACCATTCATTTAAAGGTGAAATATATGTATATAAAAAGTTGATGGAAGGATATGTTAGTTTTTCAGACAAATATACGCACGAGTGAATCTAATATTGGTTGTAGCTGATTAGATTCCGTAAAATTGATACTTTGAGAGAATATAAAGTAGGTAGATGCCATTATTAAATGAAATAAAAAAACGGAATGGTTGAATTTAAAATAGCACACATATTCATTGGTTTTTGTAAATTTGCATCAACTAGGTTTATAATTTTGCAACTCTTTTAATGTTTGGAATTATTTATTTTTCAGATACGAAGCCTAAGTTAAAAAATCATTATCGGGCTCATCGGTTATCGTTTTGGTTAAATTTGGTTCCGGATCTTCACAAACCAGGTGGCGACGACGTTCCTTCATCCCATCACGAACTGCAAGATAACGAACCTGCACTCCCAAAGCTACCGTCGTTAAATCCGAGAAAATTAGAAACAACTCAAAATCCTCTTTTTGACTTATCAAAAACAACAGTAGGAGTTGTAAATTCTTCGGTTTTAGCCACAGTCGGATCTTCTGATGGTACGGAGAGAGTGGAAGAACTTGGTGGTGCAAGTACAACACCCCATTCGGTGGAAGATGGGTTTGCTGCGTATTCGACAGCGTTAAGTGTGACTATCGCAATAGGTTGCTCGTTATTGATTTTAAACGTTTTAATATTTGCCGGTGTATATTATCAAAGAGACAAGACGCGAATGAACGAAAACGGTGGACAGCCAAAAAAGCGTAACGAAAACGGACAAATGCCCAATAATATATGTGGTGATTTAGAATCAAGTATATTAGGTGTTAAAAGTGATCCGGCTACTATTTTAAGCCATCATCATTCTCATCATCAACTTCCGCCCCCCGAATTTGCCGACTTACCCCAAAACAACGCGACTTTGCCGAGGCCGCCACCGCCTCCAAAAAACTCAAAACCCAACATAAACACTTTACACGAAAACCAACCGTTACTGCACGGCCAAAGTATTCAGTTAATAAATACGGGGACACTTACTAAAAAAAATACTCAATTAAATAGTGGTAAACAAAACACAATGGAAGAACTTCGAGTGTGACGCAATTGTGTAGTGTTTATTATGTAAAGAAACTGCAATAACTTTATAGATTGCTCAAAGATTTTTTAAATCTCTATTTGACTCGTAAATTTTTTAATTATTAAATCAAGCACTATTAAAACATAAAAGTGGAAAAACTTTTTTTAGTTTTTTTTTAGAAAAACTGTTAAAACCGTGGTTTGATTTGGTCACTCACTTACAGTGTTATAATTTATTAAAATAGTTTACTTCTGATTTGATTTTATTTTCGAAAGCCTGCCGGAGCGTTAAAATGAAACAGATTAATATTTGGAAACTCAATTTAATTTTAATTATCAAATTTTGAGGTATATTAAATTTCAATTAGAAAAAATACTTCGAACTGGAAACTTTTCTGTTCTGTTTTCCATTAAAACATCAGCCAAGTTAGGGTCAGACAAGCCTTGAATAAAGCCTGTCCCTAGGATAACAAGGGCTCGGGGCATCAAATTTCCTAACGTTCTGGAAAGGGGTGTTTTAGACGTTTCTCCAGAACTACTAAATTCTGTTTTCAAACTTTTTATGTTGAAATTTGACATTTTTTAAAAGCACTGTAAATACGATTTTGATTATTTCATTTTATTATATTTGAATCACTAAAATTATCTGTGAAAACCAAAACCGCAACGTTTTAATTTTCTTATTCGATTAAAAGAAAGACCAATGTTGTATTATTTCAAATTAGAACGTTGTGGTAAGCAATATTTTTTAATTTCTCAATTTTACGAGAAGATTTATATAAAAAACTGTGTGTATCATTTTCAGTAAAACTTGGAGGGTATTTTGTAAATTGAATTACATAGTAAAACAAATTTGTTTAGATTATCGAAATCCGTCTCTGTACTTCCTTAATTTTTAGTCGCAGGGATGATGCAAGCTTAAGTGCTTAATTAGATATGGTCCAATAAATTGTAATGGTCTGGAACAGCGCTCTCTGGCGCAATTACTTTCCAATCAAATTACAGGCGACGAATTTACGCCCAAGAAATTTCAAATTAGAAAATCAATAAACTTTAGGGAAAGCAAGGAAATAAAAATAACAATTGAATAAAGTAATTTACAGCAAATTTTTACTACAATTTAAACATTTAAATTGGGGCAAAGTTCGACCCTTTTTATTTTTTTCCTTCCAATAACGCTTAACTCGAACTGGAGATGCACTTAACTTTTATGAGTTACTAAAACAGAAGTGAAAATTAAAAACATAATTTTATGAATTAATTTTGTTAACACAATGGAACACGAAATGTGCTTTTTATTAAGCAATTTTTGTGCTAACAAATTATTATTGTTGCATCTGATTCTTAAACATAAATTAACAACGGCGTTAATTAAACACATTCTAAAGTTTCTATGCTGTTTCAAAATTGATTTTAAAAACTTATTGATTTTTTAATGCAACCGGCGCAATTCAAGGACCTCTTTTGAAAACGACATCCTTCGTTTAAAACTCCAAGTGTTTTAAATTATTTCTAATAAATAAACAAGAGTTTTGCTCTATTCTCTTAGTTCTCGTGAGGTACGTTTTTTAAAATCTGGGGAAACCCCCATCAGGAATTGAACTAGGAATTAATTTATCTTGCAGTAAAGAAAGTTATGAAATTATCGTTTAGCAATTTTAAAATATCTCCAAGATTGTACTGTCGTTGTTACGAAAAGCGTATGAATGTTGTGTAAATAATAATTTAGAAAAAATGTTAAATAAATTAATAAAATTAATTTATGTTCATTAAATCCAATAAATTTGTTTTAAGTTACAATAATTAGAAGTTTTGTTGTTCTCTTTGCAGATGTTTTTGTTGTGATGTAAATTGTGGTTTGAGACCCTGGTCGAGCGCCAAATTTTAATGCAACTTTTTATTATCTTCGAAATGCTTACTTGGTCGTAATGATGTCCCAGTCGTCTGCAGATTTCGTAACACCTAGATTTTTGGAATTGGTCAGAAGTAACCAAAATCGCCGAAGGAGCTGGTTTTATAAGAACTGATTTCTCGAAACTATGCACAAAATGGTATTGTCTGAAAGTGTGAAAGTAGGATAATAGTAAAACCAGAGTACAATAAATAAAGTTTAATGATGGTCAAAAGCATTAATAACAGTTTATTACACAGTTAACAAGGTCAGGCGCAGCAGGGGATATATAGAAAACTCAATCAGATGGGGAGAACTTTTGGGTACTTCTTTAATTATAATGATTGATCTTTGTAAGGTTTCATGATGCACGGCTACCCCAATAAATAACAGCCAAATTTATAATTTTTTCTGTTAAAACTGAGATTAAACTAGTGACAAACTTAATATTATTACTATAAAATTAAATAACATGCTATTTGTTTTATCAAATCTAGGTGGAGTTAGAAAATCAAAATAAATGTAGTTGTACCGGAATATTTACCTATATATAAGATTCTTAACCAGATTTTTATCTTTCAGCCTTTCTTGGTCAGCGAAAACCAAGGTAACAGATGTGTTCAAACGTATATCCATATTTAAGCACCATTTGGGAATATGGCAGAGTTTAAACCTAGAACAGGAAGAAGGCACAATTAAGAACCTCAAACAAAGTACCTAGGTTAGATAGGCGTTTGCCCAAAGATGAAATTTTTAGCGATGGCACATGATGATGGTTCTTCCAAAATCGTTTTAGCTCTTTTCTTGTATTCACTCTAAATATCAATTTAAAAAATAAAACAAAATTATTGTTTCACATTTAATGATTTATCTTCTTCCACTTTATCCCGTTTCAAGTTAAATTTGAAAAATATTAACAATAAATCAGTGAGCAACAACAGCACAACAAGAAATAAATTTGCAGAAAGCTTTGAAAGATTGTAGAACAGGTACGAGTAAGTATATAATATTCCTATGGCAAACAAATTGACAGATATGTTAAGCAAACCTCCAGATATTGCTTCTGGCTCGGGATAAGTGAGTTGCACTCCCAACTCACACCCAATATTGAGTAAACTATTATTAAAAAAACTGTAAAAAAAATGGTTGTTTTAATTAAGCTGATCAATTTAATCGTTTGACAAATAAATTACCATAAACATGCAGCATTGAAATAGACCAGCGGTAATCCATAATCCATCAAAAATAAAAATGTAGATGTAAATATTAAACTGAGCACGTGATATGCTATAGTAATTTGTCTAAAAAAATTTATGAATTATTTACGAATTTGAAACTTAAATTAAGATTTACCTGAGTCTACCAAATTTAGTTATAATTACTCCAGTAACAAATATTCCTAATATTCCAACAAACATCATCAATAAACCGATTATTCCAACATCGTACTCTGCATCCTAAACATAGATAAACAACCAAATCAGAAATTCATAGTATTAATGAAAATATTCATTGGATTTATGAATTTGCTCATTTTAAGTAATTGCAGAACTTACATGGTAATATGATAATACTATCTCGTTTAGCAAAACTGACAGAGCAAGTACAGATGCTACATTAACCCCATAAGTTATGGTCAGGATCAAAAAAGATTTGGATTTTAGCACTTTTATTAAAGAAGTTTTGAAATTAAATGACTTTTTTGTATTTCGTAGAAATACTGACTGGGCTTTTGATGGAGAAGTCGGTGGTGTATCATCAAACCCTACAAAAAGCAATCATGCAATGAAAACACAGAGCAACTTAAAATAATTCTTACAAAAATATAAAATTGGTATTAATATTGTTGCAAAGGCTGCGTACGAACACAACATTTTATTTAATCCACTTTCGATCATTTTTGAATCACCTTGCTTTACTATCAATGGTGGAATTATAAACCCGATAGCAATTCCTAGCTGTAAGTTTTTGCGTTAGTAGGTACTTAAAAATCAAACCAACGTTTTTGCTTGATACCTGAGTAGCTATAACAGCAAGGCTGCAAGCTAACGATACTTCCGTCGCCCCAAACCATACAACTGCTAGTTTTGGAGCAACAGGCAATACTAAAACTTCGAAAATAGCTACAATACTCTGCCCCAAAAGATATACCCAATATCGATTTGGATCAATCGATGCAAGTTTTATCCAAGACCCTACAGATGTTCCAATTATTCCAATAAGGATTGAAATCCGAAGTCCCTAAAAAAATTTGCTTTTTAATCAAACTAAACGTTTTTTTTAATAATCCTTACAAATTTATCTATCACATAACTGCCAGGAATCCCAAACGGAATATAAAGAAAAAAAAACAACATTGAACTCCAGTTAATTGCTAAGGTTGATGTTTGATAGTAATCAACCACAACATCTGCAACAGCAGCGTACTGAATAAATTGGACAACGCTGCTGATGTTGTAAGCATAATAAAGCAACAAAATTATCCATCGCTTTTTATACAAATGGTAATGCGTTTCTTCTATTTTATTATCTTTTTCAAATTTCTCCAAAATATCTACAATTAAAAATATATTTTCATTTTTTTGTTAGATTTTATTTCATTTCATTGGAAAATTTTACAATGACTTTCTGTGCGTAGAATCCCCATAAGATTTTGGAGATTTTCAGGGACACACAGAGTTTTTTTTTTAATTCTAGCAAGTGATTAGTAGGAAGTCATTGGTGTGCGCAGACTATTTTTATATGAACACTGAGAAAGAAAATCATTCGTTAGTTTCATAACCTTTCCACTTCTCCTTCTCTTCCGACACCAGACTTTGCACCCATAGATCATTATAGCACCTACTAGGAAAAAAGTTGCCCAACGTAATAAGCGCACTAAAAAAATTGGTACTTAAAGTAAAAAAAGCAGTAAAAGGAATTATTAATCCTTGTAGCAAATGGAAAAATATTATATTTCATATGGTACAACATATTTTATTAATATTCAAATTTGCTTTGATAAACACAAGGTTTCCGGTTATACCAGTCTTTTCAAACCGTTCAACAACCTTATTTTGACATCTATTTATTTACCTTTCTTTACATTTACCAATATCTAATGAATATTGTAAAAATCATTGATTATTTTGTAAAAGTTCCTTTTTGTATTAATATTATACTATAGTAAATATTACAAACCTACTGATTCCATCACTTTTTAATTTTCTACCACATTACTACTATCGACGAGGAAAGTGAATAGGTACCCAATATAGGTAAACACATTGAAGCGTATCATGAGCGGATCAGCGACGTTTTCCTTCTACTTTTGCATAAATGTTTAATAAGCAGTACGAGGGGGAGGGAGATTATTAAGTTTAAAAAATGTGACAGAACGAACAGAAATTCTTTGTATATTTTTATATGTAATTGTGTTTTCAAAACTATTGATTCGGGTAACTTGAACATTTTTTACTGTGTACCACATACTCCCTCACTGCATCATCCACTCTTATTACCATTTCCTGTGATCTGACGTCACTTGGCATGCCAGGTCGCTGGTCATTTTCATTACTACTTAGTATCAATTTTTTTAATTTTTCCAAAATTTTAATATTGTAAACTGCAAGAAAATGCAGAAATTTTTTTTTAATTGAAAAATAATGTTATGGGCATTTTATTTGTGAAAATAATATTTATACCATAAAAAAATTATAAAACAATCAATTTTTTGTCTGTCATGAAATCTTACGTTTTCTTACATTGCATAATTTGTAATTTGTCAAGCAAATTTTGCAAAACCCTGTTAATTTTTAAATAACACGTATGTAAATACAAAAATTGCTTTAAACATCAAAATAATTTAAATTGTAAGTAGGTATAAGTAATAAAATTATTTAATTTTGTACCTGTTATTCACATGATCTTCTCAGCTCAAAATAAAACGGCCACAAAAATATTGAAGAATACTTGTTATTGTTCACTGTGTTGAACTATGGAAATAAAATTATTCCGTATGCCACCCTTAAACAGTGGAGAATATTTATTTTTTAAAGAGAGGCAGGAGCTTTTAAGCAGCTCCCCTATTTTTTGTGTAGCTATTTTCAAGTAGCCCAGTCTTATGGTGTTAAGTTTTCACATTTAGGAAGTTTTTACTAATTTTTGTAATACTAATCTAATTAATTTATTTTTAAGTATCAAATTTATCTATGTTGACTCTAAATTTTTTATAAAAAAAGAGCAAAGTTTAACTAATAACTTAAGCTCTACCGTTTCTAATTTATCCATATTCTTCACGCATTGGTAACGTATAAGATAAAAGTAAACGAGAAATCGACAAGCCAAAAAAAGTAAAATTTCATGCTCTATATTTCAAGTAAGTGCAATTCTAAAAAGTGTTTAAAGCAAGTTTTGCTTTGCTAATTCATATCCATTATTCAAATATAATTATTTACTGTAAGGTTTACTATTAAATGACCAATCAATTATTGATAATTTTTTTGTAATTTTCCCAAAATTATCTGAATTTGTTTATTGCTCAGAAATGTCAGACTTTTATGAGGACAGAATGGCATAGCATGCAACTGTTGGTAAAATAATAGAAGCTCTCTAAACAAAATATAAAGGGGAAAAGTAGAAAAGTTCCAAAATGGAGCACCAATGAGTGATCTCCAAATATTACCAAAAATTTAACTTTGCCTGTGAGACAAATCACGTAGCTTCAGTAAAACATTATCTACTTTTATGTTAAGTTATTGAAATAGGTAGATAAACTACATTGATTCTACACCACGTTTCTGGTAATAATTTTTTTTTGAAATTAAAGAATATTAATTAATAATTCTTTTATATAATTATTATAATAATTATTATTACAGAGAAATTTAAAACTTTGTTTTATATTTAGGAAAGATGTGCAGCCATCCAGAATTTTAAATGCAACATATTCTTATAATATTAAAAGAACCCTTGTTTATTATACCTTTTTATACCAAAATAAATATTTTTAAACATTTTTTTAAATTTTTATACTACATAGTTGTACTCATTAGCACTAATTTTGAATATCAAAGATTTATGCATACAGTTTATTGTCAGTTCCGGATTAGATAATTTTAAACTTAACCTGCGTAATTTATTGCTCTTATTGAATAATATATTTTAAAAGTTGAAACAGTGGCACTAAAGCAATTTAGTAGTAAGTTAGCAAAATTCAGTATTTTGTAATAAAAATGATTGTTTTGATAAGAATACATTCAAAATTATTTAATGTACCTATCTATAAAAATAGATAAAATTTCTTTTGTATTGCTTTGTCAAACCCCGAAACAATCAATTTTTTTATCAAAATCAACTACTTTTTCTAGGTCAATTTTGGTTTCAACATAACAATTTATAACACCATAACCGCCTTTTGTGTCTACTAAGTACATCTTTAATATAATAAAATAAATTTACGTTAATTATTAAAATAATATGCAAATAATTACATAGCCTCATTAGAAGTTAACTTATTAGCAATCAACAAACGCTTAATTTATTACTATTATAGTAAACGACAATCACAATCTAATAATTACATTGCCTAATGATATCAAATTTAGAGTAATTTTTTTCACCTAATAATGTTGAAAGGTCTATTCTTTTTGTTGTCCCATTTTTTGATGGTCTGATAAAGATATCGATAATACAATCCTCGTGTTTTATGTTCTAGTTTATTTGAAAAAATTGTGCTGTGTGCATGTGAGAAATTTAAAAATGAATTCGGGTAATGATTTAAAAACAAACGCAAATCCAAGAGAAAATGCAAACATCTTCAATATCGCTACGTTTTTGTAAAAAAAAAACTATTTTTTCTTTGATTAATTATTTTATTTCTGTTCAACTTTTTCAGTTACACATTCCCACTATTTTTTAAAGGTTTTAAACAGGAAATTCAAGAAAGTGACCTTACCGCTCCTCTCAAAGCTCACAAGTCATCTAGGCTGGGAAATAAAATTGAAAAGGCTTGGCAGGATGAAGTGGAATCTTCGGCAAAACAAAAAAAAGATCCATCTTTATCGTGGGTTCTTATTAAACTTTTCGGATTTGAATATTTTAAATTTGGAATAATTCATATAATTGCCGACCTCGTCATAAAGTAAGTATGCCAATATTATTTTTGAATTAACAACTTATTTTTTTTCAAAAATAGTGTGAGTAATAGTGCCAAGCATCAAGGTCTTTTTAAATCCCATTTACATTGTTGGAACTAGTACAAAATAATGCACGAGTATGTTAATTTGATAAGAAAATTTATCGTTACACAAAATAATGTAATACCTAATTATCAGTAATCTATAATATAGTTATCATTATATGCATTGTACTTCCGCTAAAATAGCGGAATGGTATGTTAAAAAAAATAAAGTGGTTCGTGGATTTGAATTTATTACGTTTTCGTAAACTTTTAAGTTGTTAAATTCTTGACCTAATTTCATAACAAAATTATATAATAATTATCAAACTCGAATCACACTGATTTGGAAAATTTATAATTATTTCTAGTTAGACGATTAGTTTACTTTGGCTAATAAGTAGCTAATCTAAAAAATATCTAAATAGCTTAAAATATTAATCCAGAAATATTTTCTACATTTAACTCAGGAATAGACGAGATATTCTAAATATGACTGGAAATAATCTTGATAAATTCCTATTAAAAAATTTATTCAGGAATACTTCTGCGGAATTATTAAAAAATATTTAATTTTCTTTTTTATATTCAATCATATTCTGAAGAAATTAATATGCCCAGAAATTTAAAAACAATTATTTTAATTATGGTATAAAAAAGTTTTAATTTTAAGTAATTGATTGTTTTTTGCTTTATGTATTCGTTTATTATTATACTCGTACGTACTTTGTGATAAAATAAAATAAGTAGATAAAAATATATACCTTATAAACTTTTTTATGACGATGATAAGTATAATAATTTATTTCAAGTTGTCATGAACATAAGAATTACGTACAAAACGTATATTATGCTTCTTTCTATTATCTCTGTAATCCACTTCCGATTGATTCATTCATTTATTTTTTAACAGAAATTTAAGTGCAATTTGTAGGATGAACTGTAACAATTTATAATAGTTTTCTTATTAATCTTTTTAGTAGGTACATTTTAAACTAATAAGAAAATCTCTTAATAATAAGAAATTTTGATAGAATATGAAAAATAAAAACCTGATGATGAAATCCTAATAGGTTGAGTTTGAATAGTGACCTTGTCTATCTATCAAACAAAAAATGTAATGCGCATGAATTAATTAACGAGATTCACTGTTGAAGGTTTTATTAATAAAAGTAGTTGTTTTACTTTACGTACTATATATACTTATATTTCATCACCTTATATAGGCGCCTACTCAAAAAGCAACCAAAAACAAAGACAAAAATTACATTGATAGTTTAAGAACAGTGTAAGAATTTTCTGATTAACAAGATTTTACTGTATTGTTCATTTTTTTTTTTTTGATAAGGTAGGAAATTTTGTTGTGAAAAATATTTAATCCTATTTCTTGATAAAACATTACTCACAAAAAATTTTTATTTTAAAGTTTTAATCTTAACCATGTTCTATTTTTGAAACATTTTTTTGTTTACAGAATTGCCCAATCTCTCTTTCTGGCCAAGTTAATTGATTTTTATACTCCAAATCAAACTGACATATCTCAGACTGAAGCTTACTTATATGCAGGTGGAGTGGCTGGCAGCTCACTACTAGTTGTGCTGTTGCTACATCCAACATTTATGGAAGAGTTGCATATTGGCATGAAGATAAGGGTCGCTTGCTGTTCTTTACTGTACCGCAAAACTTTACGATTAAACACCAGCGCTTACCAAGAAACCACCGTTGGACAAATCGTAAATTTGCTTTCCAACGATGTTAATAGATTTGATCTCATTCCAGCATTTTTACATTTTATATGGATTGGTCCACTACAAACTGGAGTTAGTTTATACTTCATGTATCAGTCAGTTGGATTATCAGCTGTGTTTGGAATCATTTTTATTCTTCTGTTTATCCCTTTGGAGAGTAAGTCACCTCTAGAAAACTTAATTGCACTGGCACAAAAAAAATTTCTATTTTTAGTTTTCTTGGCCAAAATTGCCGCCAAACTGAGATTAAAAACAGCCATTAGAACAGATGAACGGGTTCGTTTAATGAATGAAATAATCTTAGGAATTCAAGTCATCAAAATGTATACGTGGGAAAAACCATTCGACAAATTTGTTGCTATAGCTAGAAAGTAAGTAAGCTCAAAACTATTTCACTGATAACACTAACGCGATTCTTCTAGGTTTGAAATTGACGTGGTTTTGGCGGGATCTTATGTAAAGGCCATCTACAGTTCTTTCACAATGTTTACGAGTCGTACGGCACTGTTCGTCACCTTAATAATCTACGTTGTGCCCTATAACAAGATCATAAATGCTCAACAAGTATTTTTACTGACCGCATTTTACAATATAATACGGCATTCAATGACGGTTCTCTTTCCACAAGGTTTAGCTATTTTGGCCGAAACAAAAATTTCGATAAATCGGTTAACCAAATTTCTTATGTATGGTGAACAAGTGCCTGCAATAGATCGTTATAATGGTTTAAGCAGAACAGATGACAGCATAAAAAGTGTTGATAATAATATCGTGGTTATTGAAAATGGAAGCGCAAAATGGATGGAAACTCAAAAGGAAAATATTTTTAATAACGTAAACGTAAAAATAAAGAGAGGACAATTGATAGCAATAATTGGACCGGTCGGAAGTGGAAAAAGCAGTTTATTTCATGTAATACTAAACGAGTTACCATTGCTTAAAGGCCGAGTTAGTGTTAAAGGAAAAATCAGTTACGCTTCTCAAGAACCATGGTTGTTTAGTAACAACGTTCGCCAAAATATTTTATTTGGTGATGAAATGGATAGACATCATTACAACACAGTTATAAATCGATGTGCATTAGAAGAAGACTTCAGACTTTTTCCCTATGGTGATAAAACTATGGTAGGCGAAAGAGGAATATCGTTGAGTGGTGGTCAAAGAGCAAGAATAAATTTGGCCCGTGCTGTTTACAAAGAAGCCGATATTTATTTATTGGACGATCCACTTTCGGCTGTTGATACACACGTTGGTAAACATATTTTTGAAAAATGCATCAAAGGGTATTTGTACAATAAAACGGTCGTTTTAATAACCCATCAACTTCAATTTTTAAAAGAAGTTGATAGAATAGTCATAGTGGAAAATGGATCCATAAAAGCGGAAGGAACTTACAGCGACCTTACAAGTTTGGGCTTGGACTTTACAAAATTATTGAAAATGGAAAATGAGTTAAATCAAGAAGCTGAACATACAAAAAAGATATCGAAAATCGATAAAGTGGAGATTTTAAGAAGTAACAGTGTAATATCAGAAACGTTTGATTCGGTCAGTCCAGTTGTGCAGACCGAGCAAAAAAATGAAGGTTCAATTTCTGCATACGTTTATAAAAGATATATTGGTGCGGGAGGAAATTGTTGTGTTTTGTTCTTCATTTTCTTTTTGCTGGTTTTTGCTCAAGTTGCAGCCAGTTTATCCGACTACTTTATTACATTTTGGTAAGCAAAAATATTTACACCGTAATTTAAATTAAATCAAACTTTTAATTTTAGGGTAAATTTATTGCAAGATCGAAATGCTGCATCTGTCACTAAACACGGTCGATTTTTACCATGGTCTTATAATAAAAGCAATAGCTCACCAATGAGTATAGAACATAAAGCTTATGATCCAGACAGTTTTTGGAATATTTCTAACGAAACCGCCATTTACATTTATGCCGGCTTAACCATCTTAGTTATAATTCTATCGATAACCCGTACCATAAGTTTTTTCAAAGTAGCCATGTCTTCCTCCATAAAACTTCATAGACAACTATTCAATAGTATAATTCACTCAAAAATGTTTTTCTTTAACACAAACACGTCCGGAAGAATTTTAAATCGTTTCTCCAAGGATATGGGAAACATTGACGATCGGTTACCACTCGTTCTAGTCGAAACGCTCCAGATTTTTTTGAACGTGATAGCGGTGGTGGTTATGGTTATTATTATTAACTATTGGTTAGCGATTCCATCAGTGGTAATAATTGTAGTTTTTTATTTTTTACGAATTTTTTTCTTGAGAACGAGTAGAGCAATTAAAAGATTGGAAGGAACAAGTACGTTGAATCCTAAATTATGGAACGATAATAATAACAAATATTTCAGCGAGAAGTCCAGTTTTTGGACACTTGAGTGCTTCAATGGAAGGTTTACCTACTATAAGAGCATTTGGTTCACAGAATAAGCTCCAAAAAGAATTTGATGATTATCAGGATGTTCATAGTTCTTCTTGGTTTGCTTTTATATCTTCTGCTATGGCGTTTGGTTATTGGTTAGATCTTATTTGCGTTCTGTACATTGCAATTGTAACTGTAACATTCGTTCTAATGGATTCATCAGGTAAATTTAAACTTGTATTTGTTTGTTAGATTATTAAACATATTTTTTAGAGGAGTATGGTGGTAATGTTGGATTAGCAATCACACAGTCGCTTTCTTTAACTGGAATGTTCCAGTGGGGTATGAAGCAATCCACCGAATTAGAAAACCAAATGACTTCTGTCGAACGTGTTTTGGAATATATAAATAACATCGAACCAGAACCGGCCTTAGAAAGTAGCGATGATAAAAAGCCAAAGCCTGAATGGCCCGAAAAGGGAGAAATTAAATTCAAAAACTTATCTCTAAAATATTCACCAAACGAACCTCCAGTGTTAAGAAATTTGAATTTTACTATTGGCGCGTTGGAAAAAGTTGGAATTGTTGGAAGAACGGGTGCAGGGAAAAGCTCTCTGATTGCAGCACTCTTCCGTCTTGCTGATTGTGAAGGAATCATTTCTATAGATGATATCAATACCGGTGAGATTGGGCTACACGACTTGAGATCCAAAATATCCATCATTCCTCAAGAACCTGTTTTATTTTCTGGAACTTTACGTAAAAATTTGGATCCGTTTGATAGGTACAATGACGAAATTTTATGGAAAGCTTTGGAAGAGGTTGAACTAAAAAAGGCTGTGACTGATTCACACGACGGTATGTTGAAACCATGTAAATTAACCTTTTTGTTACTGTTTTATATTACAGGTCTCGACATGCCTATGGTTGAAGGCGGAAAAAATTTCAGTTTGGGTCAGCGTCAATTAGTTTGTCTAGCTCGAGCCATTATACAAAATAACAAAGTTCTCATAATGGATGAAGCAACTGCTAATGTTGATCTTCAAACTGATGCCTTAATTCAATCCACGATCAGAAGGAAATTTGCTGATTGCTCGGTCCTTACAATAGCGCATAGATTAAATACTGTAATAGATTCTGATAAAGTATTGGTAATGAACGCAGGGACGATGGTGGAATTTGACCATCCTTACATTTTGTTGCAAAACAAGGATAGCTACTTTTACAAGATGGTTGCAGAAACAGGAAAATCAATGACGAACGTTCTTATAGAAGCGGCTGCAAACGTAAGGACAAATTTTTGAATATTGAATGTTTTCTAATCTTCTATTTTCAGAATTACAACAATGGTCAAAAATTAAAATCAGAATGAAATTAAACTTATTGCATCAACTTCTGTTTAAACTTTGAGCAAAGGAGATAAATAAACCTCAAAACTCAACGGATATTGCAAGAAACTGCTGCTGGAATGGAATAAATAGAACAATGTGACTTTTACAGTTCAAGAATATTGCCTTTTTTTCTGTACAATGTTATTTATGAAAAATTGAAATAAAAAATATGTTAAAATATTCTCCCTCTATTTTATCTTGTTTATTAATTTCTCTGGTTTGAGTTTATTCAGATTGAGGTCGATTCTATAAAATAAGACCTAAAATTAACCAGAATAAATTTTTGATTATCGCGTTTAAAAATATAAAATAATTTTATGGAATGCTACTAATTCGAATTTGGTCTTCAGCAAAGTTCTGCTTAAAAAATTCTGATTACTATGAGCACCAGTTGAAGGGAGCATGCAGTGATGGTCAAATAATAATGGTTAAATCTGAAATGGTTGAAGCTCTACAAAGAAAATATGAGAAAGAGGCGAAGTGGACAAAGTTTAAAAATGGAGTATTAATGACTTCCAATCATTTATAAACTCAATGCTGAAATATAAATGATAAAGCATTAATTTTGAAGTATAGTGTTTTCTACTTTTTATCATTGAGACAGAGCACATAGCCTCAATATAAAATTTATTGTAGATTAAACTTGAATTAAATTAATTATGATAATCTATGATAATAATAATCAACTGACTTAGTACTTATATATAATATTTATTTAACACCAAAACAAAATAATAATTCGTTTGATACAGAACAATTACAAATGCGGAAACCATGTAAGGGCACCTTTGCCCATTGAATTCACCTCATTAAAGTAAACCTGTTGAAAAAAGTTTACCTGTTGAAGTAAATTATTATCTTCTTGCAACTTCCTTATATCTAACATGTACTACATACGTATCTCCTTCTACCTCACCGTATAGTATCAAAAGTAGACAGCATTCTACTTGCATGTAAACCAGAGGTCGGCAACCTGCGGTCCGCGATGCGTCTTGATGCGGCCCGCAAGACTCCCCAGAAATGACGTTTTTTTTGGTGAATTTGTATAAAAAAAAGCTCATTTTTAGTGGATTTTTCAAGAAGTGCGGCCCCCACTAATCATCACGTAAAATATTTGGCTCTCTTACACCAAATAAACTATAAATAAGTAAATAAACTACAAGGCGTCTAAATCACATTTTCGGAAAAACTGTAAATCAGATTTTGAATATTCAGATTATTTTGATTATAAAATGATTAATTTTAGGCACATTTCTGACACCTTTCGTAGATCTTTTTCTGTAATTAGAACGAATCCAAGGGCTTTTTTATGTTAATTTGCTAAAGAAATAATACGCACTTTTTTCTTACTATTTATATTTTTACTTACTCTCAAAATTATTAGAATTTCTACAAAATTTTGCACATATCTAACCTAGAGGCGTCTCGTAAAATTTTTAAATACAAAAATTAAATAGTTTATCTAAAAGCTTTATTGCAAAATTTACCGACTATATTACACGAATTTAATAACATTACTAGAGTAATTTAGTGCTGAGGTAGCAAAATTCAATATTTGATAATAAAATATTGATTGATAATACATCCAATTATCAAAATAAACCATATACTTTTTAATAGATCAATTTTGGTTTAAACATAAAAATTTATTACTCCCTAACAGCTTTTCGTATCTACTAAGTACACCTATAACAACGTTGATAATAAATTCATGTTAAAAGGTTCCAATTAGGTTTCATATTTATAAATATTCTTAGAAGAAAAAAAAAGAAAATATTTATTAGAAACTATGCAAATATTAATTATTTGCGCAAACATTAATAACTTGTTAGGTACTGTATCTTTTTAGTGAACGAAAAACATGATCTGATAACATTGCGAAATGATATGAAATTTAAAGTGATTTTGTACACCTCATAATGAAAGTGTCCATTCTTTTTAAGATACAATTTTTTTGATGGTCTGATAAAGATATCTATAATAGGATCCTCAAGTTTTATGTTCTAGTTTTTTTAGAAAATTGTGTTGTGTGCATGTGATAATTTTAGTTTCGCAAAAAATGAATTCGGGTGATGATTTAAAAAAAAATGCAAATCCAAGAGAAAATGCAAACATTATCAATATTTCCACGTTTTTGTAAGAAACTAATTTTTTAATTATTGACTAATTTTTTTTATTTCTGTTCAACTTTTTTCAGTTACACCTTCCCACTATTTTTCAAAGGATTCGGACAGGAAATTCAAGAAAGTGATCTTACCGCTCCTCTCAAAGCACACAAGTCTTCCAGACTCGGAAATAAAATTGAAAAGGCTTGGCAGGATGAAGTGGCGTCTTCGGCAAAACGAAAAAAAGATCCATCTTTATCGCGGGTGCTTATTAAACTTTTCGCATTTGAATATTTCAAATTTGGAATAATTCATATAATTGTGGACATTTTCGTAAAGTAAGTACTACTATAAAATTGTATTTCAAAATTTTTTTTGGTTGCAAAAATACGGTGAGTCATAGTGCTAAGTGTCAGCGTTTTTTTAAAAAAACCTCATTTATCTTGTTTTAACCAGTATAAAATAATGCACGAGTATGTTAGTTTGATAAGAGAATTTATCGTCATACAAAATAAAGTAATAATTATCAATCGGTAATCTATAATTGTGTATCATTATTTGCATTGTACTTAAAATTAAAACAAAATAACATGTTATGTTCAAGAAACCGAAAATAATTTACTTAAATGACAGTATAACAATAATTAATATGCTAACCCAGCGAAATTGCATGGTAGAAAAAGTAAAATGTTGTGGGATTGAATTTATTAAACATTTTTTTTTTAAATTGTTAAATTCTTATCCTAATTTCACAACAAAATTCTATAATAATAATAAAAGTCGAATCACACTGATTTAGAAAATTTCTAATTAATTTCAGTTAGGCGATAGTACAGCTGATAAGTAGCTAAGCTAAAAAAATATTTTTTCTATAATTTAATTCAGGAATATTTCAGCAAAATTATTGAAAAATGATTAATATTTTGTTTTATTTATATATGATTGAAAATGACTGAAATAATTTTAAAAATTATTTTAAAGTTCTTTTAAAAATTCTTATCGGGAATACTTATGTGAACATAAAATTCTTCAGAATATGACTAAAATGCTCAAAGAATATTCCAAAATTGTAACTTGTAAGTTTATTAAATGGATATTTTGTTTTGAAATATTTAAACACTTGGTGCGTAGGTGCTACTGTGCGCTATTATAGTTTTTGTATTCTTCTTCTTCGTATTGCTTCTTGACAGAAGCGTTGTGAACAATTTAATATGTTATTATTAAATTACTTTTTTGGCAGATTACTCTCGGTGGGTTGCCATTGCCTTCCAAGAGAAGAAGGTCATAATGAAGTTGGATAATTTCTGTAGCCGAGTTGGGGATCGAACCTAAGGCTTTCTAGCCTAGAGTCCGGTCCTCCATACAGTTCTTGTATAAGATTAATAAATTTTTAATAATTTGGCACTAACTTTAAAAATATTATTTTTAATTGTGGTATGGTAATGAATTACGTTTTCAAGGTGTTTTTGTTAATTATTCTAAGCCCATTCTCTTAGTTGCGGTTTTGCCAAAAAGTAGGTACAGATGACAGTGGGAATCTTATTAACCCATTCATGTGCGTCACTAACTTTTAGACTAGCGTTCTACTTTTGAACTATCTAAGTACAACATTTTTACTACTTTTTTAGTACTAATTTACACCAATATACAACAAGAAAATTCTTTTTAAATCGATACACGCATTACAAAATTTATTTTTTATATTGTACATACAGGTGAACAACAATTTATTGGTTATCTCCTTCTATTTTTAAATTGATTAAAAATACTTACAATAAATTTTAGAATGCAATAGATTAATACATGAATAGAGGTTATCTTATCACTTTACATAAAAAAATTTTAATTTAAGTGATGAATTGTTTTAGTTGACAAAAACCTTGCTTTAATTATTCGTTTATTTTTAAAAGTACTTTGTGATAAATTAGGTAGATAATAATATACCTATATAAAATAATACCTTATAAATTTTTATATGAACGATAAGTATATAATAATTTATTTTTAAGTTACAAATAAGAATTGCGTACAAAACTTATGCCACTTTTTATATCACTTCTGATTGGGTTTTTTGCTTATGTCAGGTACGTCTTAAATTGGACCAGGCAGTCAGGGTTTCTTCAAGCCTGCCTGTAAATTGCACCAAAAGATTATAATATAAGGGTCCCATGTAAATTAGGCCAGAAAAGGTTTAATTATTTTAATACTTTGCCTTTTGTATATTGATAGTATTAGTGCCAATTTACATATTTTATTTTTAGCGGTATTTTTGACTTAAATTTGGCGAAAAAAATAGTAACAACTACCCTCTTTTTAAGAGCATCTTTTAGAATGTTGGAAGGCCCCAGAAAAATATATTGACCGCTGGACCAATTTACTAGTGTAAATTCTCGTGTAAATTTAAGCTACCCACGCCAACCGCTGGCCCAATTTACTGGTTTTCTAAAACTGTCCCTTCTTAACAGCAATTTAAGTTAATTAAGTTAGTTAATTATTTGGTTAAATTTGAATTACGATCTTGGCTATATACTTGACTATTTTTAAATATATTATGTAAACATATAAATAAATACACAATTGAGAATAGAAGTGATGCACATGAATGAATTAACGAGATTCTACTGGTTTCATTTATTTCGTAGCAAAGATTATTTTATTTTCTTTAATTAATATTCAAAGCACGTAAATGATATGCCATCACACCACATAGACGTCGAATCAAACGGCAACCATAATCAAAGATAAAATCAAGGTCGTTATACAACGCTTTAAATCTATACAAGAATTTCTTGATTAACAAGATAAATTTATGGAGTATTTAACTGTGTTAATACTATCGTTCATACTTATTTTGATAAGATAAAAATTTTGATGTCAAAGATATTATTTAATCAAACCCCCTGATAAAATAATAAATGGCCTTGGATAATTCTAATTCTAGAGATTACAGTTTCAATTTTAACCATTTTCTATTTTTAAAACTTTTTTTCTTTTTACAGAGTTGCCCAATCTCTCTTTTTGGCCAAGTTAATTGATTTTTATACTCCAAATCAAACTGACATATCTCAGACTGAAGCTTACTTATATGCAGGTGGAGTGGCTGGCAGCTCACTAGTAGTTGTGCTGTTGATACATCCAACAGTTATGGAAGAGTTGCACGTTGGCATGAAGATAAGGGTCGCTTGCTGTTCGTTACTATACCGTAAATCTTTACGATTAAACACTAGCTCTTATCAAGAGACCACTGTGGGTCAAATTGTAAATTTACTGTCAAACGATGTTAATAGGTTTGACCTTATTCCAGCATTTTTACATTACATATGGATTGGCCCACTGCAAACTGTAGTTAGTTTATATTTTATGTATCAGTCAGTTGGAATATCGGCTGTATTTGGAATCATATTTATTCTTCTGTTCATACCATTGGAGAGTAAGTCAGCTTCAAAATACTTCGTTGGACTATTACAACATTTCTTTTATTTTTTAGTTTTATTGGCCAAAATTGCTGCCAAACTTAGATTAAAAACAGCTATTAGAACAGATGAACGGGTTCGCCTAATGAACGAAATAATCTTGGGAATCCAAGTCATCAAAATGTATACGTGGGAAAAACCATTTGACAAATTTGTTGCAATAGCTAGAAAGTAAGTACTAAGCACAAAACCATTTCACTGATAACACTGACGCGATTCTTCTAGGCTTGAAATTGACGTGGTTTTGGCGGGATCTTATGTAAAGGCCATCTACAGTTCTTTCATAATGTTTACAAGTCGTACAGCACTGTTCGTCACCTTAATAATCTACGTTTTGCCTTATAATAACATCATCAATGCTCAACAAGTATTTTTACTGACCGCATTTTACAATATAATACGGCATTCTATGACGATTCTCTTCCCACAAGGTTTAGCTGTTTTAGCCGAAACAAAAATTTCGATAAATCGGTTAACCAAATTTCTTATGTATAGTGAACAAGTGCCTGCAATAGATCGTTATAGTGGCTTAAGTGGAACGGCTGACAACATAAAAGATGTTGATAATAACATCGTAGTTATTGAAAATGGAAGCGCAAAATGGATGGAAACTCAAAAAGAAAATCTTTTTAATAACGTAAACGTAAATATAAAGAGAGGACAATTGATCGCTATAATTGGACCGGTCGGAAGTGGAAAAAGCAGCTTATTCCATGTAATACTAAACGAGTTACCTTTACTTAAAGGTCGAGTTAGTGTTAATGGAAAAATCAGTTACGCTTCTCAAGAACCATGGTTGTTTAGTAACAACGTTCGCCAAAATATTTTATTTGGTGATGAAATGGATAGACATCACTACAACACAGTTATAAATCGATGCGCATTAGAGGAAGACTTCAGACTTTTTCCCTATGGTGATAAAACTATGGTAGGCGAAAGAGGAATATCGTTGAGTGGTGGTCAAAGAGCAAGAATAAATTTGGCCCGTGCTGTTTACAAAGAAGCCGATATTTATTTATTGGACGATCCACTTTCGGCTGTTGATACACACGTTGGTAAACATATTTTTGAAAAATGCATCAAAGGGTATTTGCACAATAAAACCGTAGTTTTAATAACCCATCAACTTCAATTTTTAAAAGAAGTTGATAGAATAGTCATAGTGGAAAATGGATCCATAAAAGCGGAAGGAACTTACAGCGACCTTACAAGTTTGGGCTTAGATTTCACTAAATTATTGAAAATGGAAACTGAGTTAAATCAAGAAGCTGATAATACTAAAAAGGTATCGATTGTTGATAAAGTGGAGCTTTTAAGAAGTACCAGTGTAATTTCTGAAACGCCTGATTCGGCAGGTCCAGAAGCGCAAAACGAGCAAAAGAGTGAAGGTTCAATTTCTGCATACGTTTATAAGAGATACATTGGTGCCGGAGGAAATTGTTGTGTTTTGTTCTTCATTTTCTTTTTGCTCGTTTTTTCTCAAGTTATAGCCAGTTTGTCTGACTACTTTATTACATTTTGGTAAGCAAAAATATTCACACCGTAATTTAAGTTAGATCAAATTTCCTATTTTAGGGTAAATTTATTGCAAGATCGAGATGCTGCATCAGTCACTAAACATGGTCGATTTTTACCATGGTCTTATAATAGAAACTATAGCTCACCGATGATTATAGAACATAAAGCTTATGATCCAGACAGTTTTTTGAATATTTCGAACGAAACCGCCATTTACATTTATGCCGGCTTAACCATCTTAGTTATATTTCTGTCGATATCCCGTACAATATGTTTTTTCAGAGTAGCCATGACTTCTTCCATAAAACTTCATAGACAACTATTCAATAGTATAATTCACTCAAAAATGTTGTTCTTTAACACAAATACGTCGGGGAGAATTTTAAATCGTTTCTCTAAAGATATGGGAAATATTGACGATCGGTTACCACTCGTTCTAGTCGAAACGCTCCAGATTTTTTTGAACGTGATAGCGGTGGTGGTTATGGTTATTATTATTAACTATTGGTTAGCGATTCCATCAGTGGTAATAATTGTAGTTTTTTATCTTTTACGAATCTTTTTTTTGAGAACGAGTAGAGCAGTTAAAAGATTAGAAGGAACAAGTACGTTGAATCCTAACTTATGGCACGATAATAATGACACTTATTTCAGCGAGAAGTCCAGTTTTTGGACACTTGGGTGCTTCATTGGAAGGCTTACCTACTATAAGAGCATTTGGTTCACAGAATAAGCTCCAAAAAGAATTTGATGATTATCAGGATGTTCATAGTTCTTCTTGGTTTGCTTTTATATCTTCTGCTATGGCGTTTGGTTATTGGTTAGATCTTATTTGCGTTCTGTACATTGCAATTGTAACTGTAACATTCGTTCTAATGGATTCATCAGGTAAATTTAAACTTGTATTTATTTTTTAGATTATTGTACATATTTTTTAGAGGAATATGGTGGTAATGTTGGATTAGCAATCACACAGTCGCTTTCTTTAACTGGAATGTTCCAGTGGGGTATGAAGCAATCCACCGAATTAGAAAACCAAATGACTTCTGTCGAACGTGTTTTGGAATATATAAATAACATCGAACCAGAACCGGCCTTAGAAAGTAGCGATGATAAAAAGCCAAAGCCTGAATGGCCCGAAAAGGGAGAAATTAAATTCAAAAACTTATCTCTAAAATATTCACCAAACGAACCTCCAGTGTTAAGAAATTTGAATTTTACTATTGGCGCGTTGGAAAAAGTTGGAATTGTTGGAAGAACGGGTGCAGGGAAAAGCTCTCTGATTGCAGCACTCTTCCGTCTTGCTGATTGTGAAGGAATCATTTCTATAGATGATATCAATACCGGTGAGATTGGGCTACACGACTTGAGATCCAAAATATCCATCATTCCTCAAGAACCTGTTTTATTTTCTGGAACTTTACGTAAAAATTTGGATCCGTTTGATAGGTACAATGACGAAATTTTATGGAAAGCTTTGGAAGAGGTTGAACTAAAAAAGGCTGTGACTGATTCACACGACGGTATGTTGAAACCATGTAAATTAACCTTTTTGTTACTGTTTTATATTACAGGTCTCGACATGCCTATGGTTGAAGGCGGAAAAAATTTCAGTTTGGGTCAGCGTCAATTAGTTTGTCTAGCTCGAGCCATTATACAAAATAACAAAGTTCTCATAATGGATGAAGCAACTGCTAATGTTGATCTTCAAACTGATGCCTTAATTCAATCCACGATCAGAAGGAAATTTGCTGATTGCTCGGTCCTTACAATAGCGCATAGATTAAATACTGTAATAGATTCTGATAAAGTATTGGTAATGAACGCAGGGACGATGGTGGAATTTGACCATCCTTACATTTTGTTGCAAAACAAGGATAGCTACTTTTACAAGATGGTTGCAGAAACAGGAAAATCAATGACGAACGTTCTTATAGAAGCGGCTGCAAATGTAAGGTCAAATTTTTGAATATTGAATGTTTTCTAATGTTTTATTTTCAGAATTACAACAATAGTCAAAAATTAAAATCAGAATGAAACTAAACTTATGCATGAATTTCTGTTTAAAATTTGATCAAGCAAAAAATATGAAGAGAGACAGAAACCTCAAAACACAACTGAAATTGCAAAAAACTGCTCCTGGAGTGGAATAGAATAATGTGATTTTTATATAGTTTAAGAATGTTGCCGATTTTTTTATCTTTCGTTTACGATATTATTTATGCGAAATTAAAATAGAAAATTTATAAGACCATTATGAGTGATCAAAACCAAAAAATGTTTGTTTATTATTGTTACCTATATTTATGATTCCTATGAATTGCTCTATGTTAGTGACTGACTGAGTTGTGGGTCCACCTATGGAGAGAAGGTGTTGGAGGATGGCGTTTTTAAATAGCTTTACATCTCCCTTCGTGAGTAGGTTTTGTGAGATTGTCAACCTCGAAGTATAGGATAGTAGAAAGATCTTTGAGTTACCCATCTGTGCGGTGTTGATTTTCTACGATTAGCTAGTATGTGTTTGACGTTGAGATTTCCGGTGTGATGCGAGGACCGCCGGCGCCGTTTCCATTACTCAACACGACCAAGTCGTCGGAGAATTACTATAGAAATTAAAAAAAAAACATGAGTTAGTACAGGTGTGGCCGCGGCCGGTGCTAAACGGTATGCTAGTTAAACGACCCATATGGGCGCAAAAATCCAGTGAACGCTTCAGAAGATGATATATATTTTTGAATTATAATAGTCAAAAAATAATTTTCATTTTTTGATTTGGGAGCGACATATTTGAAATTTGCAGTGAGGTGCATTAGCAGATGGGGCTTAATATGGTGGATTCGGGCTAAGATGTATAAGCTGGAAAGATAGAAAATGTTCTACACATTTGTATGGCAAACCCAGCACAGATTTTCTGTTCGCTGACTTAGAGTTATAAGGTTCTATGTTACAATTTTAACCGAATTGAGTTACTTGCTTACCAAAGTTCTAAAAATGCTAATTTACCACCTAAATAGAATCCCAGAGTTCTATGTCCATATTAAAATAATCAGTTTAAATATAAAACTATTTCAAAAACACGTGATTCTTATTTTACAAGTTAGAAATCTTTGAAGTTTATTTCTCAACATTTTAGCTTTTGTAACATAGAACCCTGTAACTCTAAGTCAGCGTGTTATTAAAAACTATCAATGTTACGCCACTGCCAATTTTAGTTCCGCAGTTTATCGTACGTGACGCTACAATTTAAATATTTTGACATTACGAAGTGTTTGTCAGCTACGTTACTTGCAAAATTAAACTTTTGTGTTTGTTACTTGTGAATAAATTTTGCTTAAAATCCAATAATCAAAATGGTTACAAGCGACAGTGTAGACGTGGAAATGAAAAACGCCGATAGTCCCGCTGGACTGGAAGCCGGTGACAGCAAACGCGACGCCGATTTACAAAGTTTGCTGGAATTACGAGAACACACACGACAAATCGAGAAGGCTGTTGCCAATAAAGAAAATCGTTTTATTTTGCGCGTCCTGCGAGGTTTACCTACCACCAGAAAGAAGTTAAATGGCTTTGTTCTCAGAGGGTTGATTAACCAGGTCTACCCACAACCTGAACGTGAAGCTTTGTTGTGTTTCATCGAAGAACCCACTGCAGGTGCAGAAGATGCTGCTACCAGGACACGCTCGGCTATTAAGTCGCCCGTACCTGAAGTTGATTCTTATATTAGTCTGCTGATATTGGTTCGTTTAATAGATAACGGTAAACTGGAAGAAGCCGGAAGGTGTTCCACTGCTGTGTTGAATAAAATCACCGGACAAAATCGTCGTACGTTAGATTTGATTGCAGCAAAATGTTACTTTTATCACTCTCGTGTTGCGGAACTTACATCAAAGTTGGATTCTATTCGTGGCTTTCTACACGCTCGTTTGAGGACTGCAACTCTACGCAACGATTTTGAAGGTCAAGCCGTATTGATTAACTGCTTGCTCAGAAACTATTTACACTATTCCTTGTACGACCAAGCTGATAAATTGGTGAGTAAATGTGTTTTTCCTGAAACTGCAAGTAACAACGAATGGGCAAGATTTTTGTACTACTTGGGTAGAATTAAGGCGGCGCGTTTAGAATACAGTGTTGCTCACAAGCACTTGGTTCAAGCTATGCGCAAGGCACCCCAAAATGCGGCGGTTGGTTTTCGTCAGACGGTGCAAAAGTTGCTGGTCGTTGTTGAACTTCTGCTTGGTGACATCCCTGAACGTCAAATCTTTCGGCAAGCCAGCATGCGTCACTCGTTGGCCCCTTACTTTCAGCTAACCCAGGCAGTTCGTATGGGAAATTTGCAGCGTTTTGGTGAAGTTTTGGAAAATTTTGGACCTCAGTTCCGCCAAGACTTTACGTTTACGCTTATTTTGCGCTTAAGACATAATGTAATCAAAACTGCTATTCGTTCAATTGGTTTATCGTACTCAAGAATTTCTCCACAAGACATTGCTAAGAAATTGGGATTAGATTCTGCTGAGGATGCAGAGTTTATTGTTGCTAAAGCTATCCGTGATGGTGTTATCGAGGCCACATTGGATCCTCAAGGTGGTTACATGAGAAGTAAGGAGAGCTCAGATATCTACTGTACAAAAGAACCTCAGAATGCTTTTCACCAGCGAATTGCGTTTTGTTTGGATTTGCATAATCAAAGTGTTAAGGCAATGCGTTATCCTCCCAAGGCTTATGGAAAAGAATTGGAATCTGCTGAGGAGAGACGCGAGAGGGAGCAGCAAGATTTGGAACTTGCAAAAGAAATGGCCGAGGAAGATGATGATGGTTTCCCTTAAACTGAGTTGTAGCTTTTTTTTGAATTTTTAAATTAAAATCTTTATTTGTATGTTTTTTTTTTGTATTAACGCAATATAATATCAAACAAATTAGTGTTTTATATTTAAATGCGCCCCTATTATTTATTCTTAGTTGCGGCATTACAAAATAAATTGAAAACCATTAAATGATTATTTTTGATAATTTTTATTTATTTTATTTGAGACCAAACATCAAGAAATAATGTTAGTTTGTGTGGCTGTTGGACACTGAATTTTGTGTGTGCTTTAGCTCTTTTTATGTTAAGATTAAGAGTTGATTAGATTTTGGTCGAAATCAGTTCACTGAAAGTTGAAAAAAAAAGTAGTACATGAAGCTACTCAATTAATTTAGTTTAGCCTGTGATTAATTTTTTATTCCATAAAATTACAGCTTTGTATACACGAAATAATTGAGAATTGCCTCCATTAATGATGACGTCAAAATGCCTAGAAATAATGGAGTCAATTCTGGAAAAAATTTCGCATATGAAAAATAAAGTTTGAACTGCAGAATTGGGCAAACCCTAGTTTAATTAGCAGCCCACTGTCAGAATTCCTTCAACCAACCCAATTTTGCTGCAAACTTAGGACAAACTAATCTTTTTTGGCAGTGTGGCACCAATTAACAATAATTGTTTCAAAAGTGAGCAAACCTGTTACATATTTTTTTCAAAATATCCACGTTTTTTTACCCTACCTTTCAAACCCCTGATAATATAATATTAATCATAACATTTCTACAGTTGTTTTCTTTTTTCTATATTTAGGACCTATTTTTACTCATTTTTTTTTAATTTTTAGGATTATTTTTAATTATAAATCATTTTTAATTCTCTTTTTTAGGGTAAAATTTTGGTTAAAGATTTAAAAGAAAAATCTCTCACCAGTGGAGCTAAAAACCCAACAACTACATCCCATTTTTAACTAATCTTTTAGCTTAAAAATGAGAATTAAAAATTGATGATGCAGTGCAGTCCTCACAGATCCTAATATGTAAGTAAATAAATACACAATTGTTTTGTCTACTACCCCGTAGGCATGAACTTCCTTTATAGACTACCCCTATTTAAAATGTTAATAAATTTATAGAAGTAATTCGTAATTCATGATATTTATTTTAAATTTCTAATATTTTCTTCTTCAGTTTAAAAAGCTAAAATTTGAGTGCCTATTAGTGTAATGGAAAGTTCAGATTTTAACGCATTTCGTTATATTCTTGGAGGTTTCTTGAGGTGAAAGAGACCAAATGTGAAGAAATGTCTGTGTGCCACTGAATTTTGTGGTCTCCAACCAATAAAAATTTCTCAACCAAATTACATAGCGTATTTAGCACTTATGTTGAGACTTTACAGCTGATCAGATTTTGGTTAAAATGTTCACGGAAAGTTGAAGTGGGAGTGACGCACATGAATGGATTAATGAGATTCAATTTATAATCACGACATAATTATATCTCGCAGTTTTCGAAAGCAATCAGCTTTATTATTTTTAAATTATCAAAAGATAATTTGATTAGAAAACTTTTTGCAATTTTATTGATTCAATCATTGTTTACATTCTACCAGCACTTCACCACAAGTAGAACACAATTCAATAAAATAGCTTTAGATTTTTGTGTGATATATTATAATATGGTGCACCTTGGGTTAACCCACTGAAAGGACAACCAATTCTCCCAACTACACAAAAAATGTAATAAATTCAATAGGCATTTCTAGGTTCAACTTTTTGAGAAGACCTCGTACGTTACAGAGTTTCATGAAAAAATTAATCAAATAAAATACTAAAATTTATATTAGTTCTGGAATTTAGAAAAAAGCTTTGGAGATAAAATAAACGATAATAAAAAATGCATAGTGCGGCAAATACAAGTACGCGTTGATTATGTAACGACGCAATTTTTTAACTCGGGATTTAAACAGCGACATTTGCCGCCTTTTATAAAAATTTCGAACGTGCAGGGGATTTCCTCGATTTTTAAGCATTTTATCGTCGTTTCGATAAGAATTTGTGTCGACATTTACTTGGTAAAAAAATTCCGTTTCCAATAAATGCGGTGTAGGAGGCAAAATTCGGCGTTCATTTTATACGAGAACTGTCAGTCTCCATATTTCTGTCAGTGATCATTCCAATTCGCTAACTTTATTTTTGGTAATTTTCGATGTTGGATTTATGATTGCGTATTTTAATTAGTTTGTGTGTGTACGTGGATTTATTTAGATATACAGGTGTAATCCGTGGTATGTTCCTTCGTGAATGTATTGGATGTAAGTTGCAAATGTGAGGTTATGTTGATATACTTTTTTTTAAATCGCTTTTATTTGTAGATATTTGACTAAAATATTCGATGTTTACTGGAGATGGTGTGTAAAGAGGATGTTTTATTATGGTTTAGAGACCTGGAAGGTTTTAAACGCATTGATGTGATGTTTCAGTTATTAAATATGTGTGTTCCGTTTGAAGTTCGATTTCTGGGTACCTGTATCGAAGAGATCGGTAAACACAGTTATCAGGAGTTGCGTGGTTCGTTCATTACGGCCAATGACATTGATAAGCTCACTAAGGATGTATCGTTAAGTCACAGTATATTAGATGATGGTGTGCGGCATCGTGTATTAATTTATTTATCATTATTATCTGGTACTAATTGCAAGTGTGCAAATTGGTACTATCAAACTTTATTACGAACTGAATCCGTCGAGGCGTGCGTTACTAAGCAAAATTTTAAGGATGAAAATTTTAAAAGTGAATTGTTATTATTATTTACTTTGGGTTTGCATCATCCTGCCTTTACTTTCGACCAAAAATTATTTTTTGGTCAAATGTTAGAGCATACCATTAAACGTGAGTGTCAAAAACCTCTAGCAGCCAAAACGTTTCCACCTTATCAACCTACATTAAGTCACACCAACATGCAAAAAGTTACCGTAAGAAGATTTCACTTCTTTTTTTTTACACCCTTCCTTTTACTCAAATTTAAAACCATTTTTTTTTTCAATTTTACAGCTGCCCACTACAGGTCCAGACATACACACGATGACTTGTATGAACTCCATACCGTGCCATGGTGGCGATGCCGTACCACAGCAACAACCACCTCAAGGTTTAATTGCTCACAATTTAGCTCCAATTGAATTGATTCAAATGTGGAACAGACCGGGCTTCCCGGGCGTCATTAGCGGTGCTCCTGAGGTAATGTAAACTTCCTGTTAATTGTAAGTTGTTTAATTATAATTTTCTGACTGATTATTTTTATAGATGGCTTCATTTCCTCATCCTCAACCTCCCGTTTCACCGTTACTTAGTCAGCCTACGTCACCCACTCCAAGTCGCTCCAGTTCCCCACCTCGAACTTTTCCTTTTCTAGCCGCCTCGCCTTTACAGCCACCCAATCAAATGATTGAAGTTTTGCCCATGTATTCAGTTCCTGCTGATCCGCTTTCTCAGTCCAGCATGCCGACATTATGTTCAGAAAACAATGTAAGTGAGAAAAACCTTAATTTATAACAACGTCAAAGTTTTTGCTTATTTATAACAAAAAATGGCGAAAACTTGTTTTCGTTATCACAAGTGGAGTAGTTGAGTTGAAGTTTTTAAAACTTATTGGCTTATGGTAACGAAAATTTGTTTTAAATTAGTTTTTGGGTGTTTTTCACTAATATTTGTTGAGCAATGTTTCTTAATTCAGCAGACCCCCCATTTAAGAATCATCGTTCAGTGTTTTACTGAGTAGCTCATGATTGTAATAATTAAAAAATAATTCTTGGTTTATGTCAATGCAAAAAGTAAGTTTTGATTTGCTTGTTATCAAGTCGTGTAAATTGAAGATTAGAGTTTGGGGAATCCCCAAATGTTAATTTTAGTTTTTTTACAATTATTCTGAACAAAACATGAGTTACTAAATCTGTGGTGTCAAGATAAGGATATAAGTTGAGTTATATCTCTTTTAAGAAAGTCCCCCATGTTCTTGAAAATCTTATTAAAAAGAAAAATAAGAATTAAAGCTGAAATTTCATCCTCTATGATTGAAAATACATGAAAAAGTATAACTTGACTTATATCCTTATGTGTTACACTACAAAAATATAGCACTGGACAACGCTCAAGAATCGACTATGCTTATGAATTCAAGCCTGAGAAACCAGGCGCATAGGAGCGGGAGAGATACATGAAATCTTTTTTTTTTAAATGCCTTGAATCATTCTCGAAAATAAAAGATAATCACATTGATATCTTAACATCATTTTGTTTTTATTTTAAATTGAAAATATATAGTACAAGTTTGATGATCTTAGATGAATACAAAGAGTAGCAGATTTATCATATTCAGTTTCATAATCTTTTTTGTAAAATTTAAATTTTTATTGCTTTTAGAACATTTGAAAGTAAAAGCTTTTTTTTTGAGTTTGGCCAATGTCCAACTGCGCTGTGTTTTGCATTCAATTGTTTGGACTAATTTCATGGTTTGTTTAAAAACATGTCTACATTCCTCGAGTTACACGGATTTCGAGTTTCACGGAAAAAATGGCGGCATGTCTCTAGTTGCATGGTATTAAGTTACACGGTTTTTAAACGATATTTATCGTTATAATTAGAAGAGATAATTTAAATATTGTAAAAAGTGTGACTTGTCGGGTTTTGTATTTATACTATAGTGACCAGATTTTTGAAAAAAAAAAAATACAGGACAATAAATAGGTGTTGGAAGGCCAAAATTCAGAAAAGGGCAAAAATAGCGAAAAACCGCACTCTATGGCGAAAAATTGAGATTTTTAAGATCTTGAAACCAGAATTGGTTTAATTTAATAATTGTGCTTATACATTTTTGATTAAAATTTTTAATTTTTTACTGCAAAATGTATGAAAAATGATATATCATTCAAACTCGACGCTAACCTTAATTGCTTGCTAAGCAATTCAACAGTTTATCAAATTTTTTTTTGACTAAACTGAAGACTAAAGTATCACATAATAAAACCAAATTTTGCAAATATAGCATTTTCAAAAAATGATTTTTTTAAATGAACTACAAGTTATCAGTTATGGTATTAATTCATGAATGTTTATAAACTATGACAATTGTTTTGCTCTCCTTTTATCTCTTTAGACCTTTATATACTTTCATTCATAATTTTATAATTATAACTGATTAGTTGTAATTTATTTCATAATTTTTACCAGTTATCAACTCAAAAATATATTATTTAATTTAATAATTATAACATTTTCGGTAATTAAAGTTTGTTAATGTTTATTTATTCTGAAAATTACCGTACAATTGATTCAAAAATTAATTTTAGGAACGAAAAAATGCGGGACATTTATAGTCCCGTATAAAATTTGGCGGGACTAGGGGACGCAGTCTGAAAGTAAGGGACGTCTGGTCACCCTAACAAGTTAATAACTCGAAATATATTTATATATTTTAATTTTTTTTGTACTTGAAACCTTGTCTGTTGTAGGAGGTTTTAACATCGAGTTATATGGTTTTCTGTTATACGGAACACAATATATTAGTTTGCGCTAATTCTGAGTTTTGACTTACACGATTTCGACTTACACGGAACCAATTAACTGTGTAACTTAAGGCTGTGTTCTCACTTACAAGGGGAAGGCGAGACATTCGGGAAACAGATTTTTTTGATATTAAAAATACTTAAACTTCAATACCCCGACTTTATTTTGTCAAAATAGTAATGTGAACAATTCAGCCATTTTTGAGAAAACAACGTTTCAAATTTCAACATGCGCTTTATAACTCATAGAAAGTTACACAATAATCATATAATTAGCGTGGCTTAGTCAGCTGAATACCAGGTGTAATAAAACTCTTTTATTATTTCGATTCCATCTAGGTAGATCGAATCCCTTGGCCAACAACTTTTTTTTTATTGTAATTTTTTAATACTAAAATGAATAGGCAATATTCATCAAATACATACTTATTACCAAAATATCGTTAATTACTATTTTATTTAATTCATATAGTAAATAACGAACAACAATTTCAAATTTTTAATTTATTTTTTTTGTACATACATGGTACATACCTACAAAAATGAAATAGGTACACTTTATTAATTTGAATTTTAAAAACTTTAAAAGAATAAATTAAACAGGGCGGAAACCAGAAGGATAAATACAACACAACATTTGATACCTGGACATAATATTATGAAATCACCACGGAGAAGACTATCAAAATACGTTATCTCCGAGATTCTCTCGAACATCACCAGCTATCCTCGTCAATATTTTTGTATGTAATGTACCTAAAATTCGATTTTAAATAGAAAATGGACTATTTGGTGTACAATAACAGTTGCTGACCAAAAACGTACAATAAAAAATAAAGTAATGTGTAAAAAAAATCGCGAATGCAAGAGATACGCGTATTTTAGCGTTAATTTTATTTACAATTTTCTGACTTTATTTTTGAAAATAACGCGTTCAAATTTTTACAGTATGTCTAAAACGTTATTTTTAATATTATGTCGGAGCCAAAATTTTTTTAAAATTGCGTTGAAAAATTTTTTTTTTTGCGATTTATTTATTCGCGATAAAAGCGCTCCGACATAATATTATAAATAACATTTCAGACATACTGTAAAGATTTTAACTCGTTATTTTCAAAAATAAAGCCAGAAAATTGTAAATAAAAAAGTGGTTGCGAGAGAACAGCCCTGAAAATGGGTTAGAAAATTTGTTGGGCCATTTATTTACCGGAGAAAAAAGCACACCTCAAAATTTCTATAACGTTATCCATCTTTACAGCTCTTAACATCTTTGATAATACCTGCTAAACTAATGGATACAACAAAAAAAGTGAATAAATAGTAATCGTTAAGGGGGTTTGTATTTAAGGGGATGAAAAATAAAAATTTAGTTTAAATATTTTGAATACATGTAAATATAGTAATATTAACTCTGAAAATACAGTAAAAATGGTGAAAAAATTCTAAAGGCCATTTGACATTAGATAAAATTTAGTGTAAAATGGTAACTAACCAATAGCAAAAATCTGTTGGATTCTAATATGTGTTTTCTATTGGTTACTTACCATTTTTATCAATATGGTCTTTAGTGCTAAATTGTTTAAAAATTATTATTTTGTAAAGCGACTTTTTCCTGATTATAATTGCCCAACTTCATAATTAATAATATAAAACTTAGTTATTATTAAATTAAAAATTGTTAAAAGATTTATTTAGCTTTCAAACGTAATATCGTTCGTCATCAGAATAATATACAAAATTTAATAATAACTCGATATTTTGAAGTTTTATATTATCTAATATCAACGAGTTAATAATTTATATATTCATAATTAATAGTGTATTAGATTTTTTTAAATACTTAACGCACAGATTTGAGGCTCAAAGTAAGCTAGGGGGCTTAGCTACTCTAGAAAAAAAACCACTTGAGAAATACATAGATAAAATTAAGGATTATTATGTAGATAAATTTTGTTCTTAATAAAAAATCGTCACTGACCTGGGTATTTTTAAAAGTAAACAATCAGAACACCAGTGTCAGGGATTATATTTAGAATACCCTCAAACCAGGAGGAAAGATAACTTTGAATTTTTTATTTGAAATTCATAATAAGATTCACAGTCTCATATATTTCATATGTTACATTGTATTTTGTATTTGAAATAGATTTATTGACCCATGTAGTATATGGTCAATTATCATACTTGACCCCCTTATAAGGATTACGTCTTCTCTCTTAGAATTTATAAATGAAATATTCTTATAGCTTTCTTTGTTTCAAAATGTTCTTCTAGCAAGGCAAAACATAAACTATAATTACAAATTATGAGCTTTATTTTAAGTCATTTAACGTTAAAAAATTAAATCAAATTTTCCTGCGCCGCCATTTGAAACTCCAGTCAATCATGAATATCTCAAAAATCTCTCGATATTGTAAACGCTCCTACGCGCCTGTGCAAAGCTGAATTTAAGAAGAATACATGAAGAAGTTGAATAATTGTTTCTATTTAAAAGTTTTGATTGGTAATCTGAATTGTGAAAATGTGCACATTTATAGGTAATAAAATTATTCTCTGTTTTCAGTTAAATCATGCACCAGATGAGAAAGTTCGGGAGGCGAATTATACGAATCCGTTAATGGTACGTTTGAACAATATGAAACCACCAAACGGTGTGCGGTATAACTGTTACAATAAAGTTCATCAACCATATTTGTTAGAGCAGATGCAAGCATTAAGCATCGATGGTGTCGATGGAAATTTCCAACAATGTTCAAGTTCGAATTCGTCAAGTAATAATAGTTTAAATCACACGCCGCCCGACACCCCCACTGTCCCGGTAGTATCAAATCACAGTCCTCCGAATGAGGAAAAAGCTAGGTTAAATGGTGCCCCACCACCGCCCTTTACTACTAATCCAAGTTTGACTAACTTAAATGCAATACCACCGCCAATATGTGATACTTCAACGCCACCTCCACCTTTGCCTACTGCTTTAAGCAACTGTTCTGTGCCTTATTCCTCAAATTATCCTAACCAAGTTACCGCAATTCCTAACAGGTCCGTATTTAATTACCCTCAAGGATATAGACCACCATTTAGTGCTCCATATAATTACCCTCATTCTGAATTAATTTATTTTCCTTTTATGGTTTCCAGTACAATTTCACAGATGCACCCGAGAAACGCTAATAATTGTTACAATTGCGGAGCAGAGGGTCATAAAGGAACCGAATGTACGGGCCAAACCATAGAAGATATTACTCAAAAAAAGGCTTACATGTTAGAATACAGTACCAAATTATCCGATTACGATAAATGATAATGACTGTAGGTATAGGTTGTTTTATATTTATCACACGTGATTAGAACTGAGTTACCAATAATAATTATGGTTTTACGCGTTAATTTTGTTGATTGATTGTTTTTCTTAATTAAATTTAAAATAATCATGTTGAGCATTGAGTTGATTGTTGAACATTTTTCAAAACTACTTAAAATGCGAGTGTGTTGATATTTTTTTAAATTATTATTTTTAATTCTTTGTCAAGGGTGAGCAATTATTATTAACAACCATCAACGGTTTAAATACTTTCAATGCAAGCCAACATACCAATTTTTATGTTTGACACTAAATTTTATTATTGCATTTCTACAAATTCGAATTTTTGTAAATTTTATTTTGAAATTCAACATTTTTTTTATTAATAATAATATGTTAGCTAGAATAATTACTAATGATTGATTACTTACTTACTTGCCTTCCCTTTTTCAGAGAATGTTTAAATTGTGTTTTCTAATTCATCCAACAAGTGAAAAATTAAATTTACAAGGTTTTTTATTAATTTCTTTATTGATTATTGAATAAAATATTATTTGTTATTATCCGCCCAGTGATTTTTCATGTACCATCAATCTATTGGTGTGCGGTGTGAATGTTTTACCTGTTGCAAATTAAAAATGTATTTATTATGTGTGAAAAAGTTGTACTTATATTTTTGTGAATTGGTGTGTTTGTTTTATAGATTAATTTTTTTAGGGTGTAGTAATAATAATTAAAAATAGTGAAATAAAAAGTAATAAATTATTGGTCTGTATATAAATAATTAATAAAAGTTGAGAGAATTGTTTCGTAATTGAAAAATTTTAACGGCATTTTAATGTTATACTGTACTCATCTTATTTTGATATAATGTCTAATTTTTTTTGTTTTGTTATATCTGATTTTATTGTAAATATAGACTTAGCATTATGAATATTAATATTGATATATTTATAATAATGCAATCAGCATCTGATTCAATATCATTTAAATTGATTAATAAAATGCAACATTTTCTAAATAATCTTTTTTGTTTTATTTTCACAATAAAAATTGTTTTTGTGTAGGTATTTTTTTGTATAGTTATATGTATTGTGCACATACTTTTCAGATATCCTAAAATATGGATGCTAGAACTCTGGAGCCTCTTAAGACCAGTCCATTCCGGAACTTGGATTTTGTGATTTTCTTAAAATTTAAGAATTAAAAGTATCACTAACAGGAAGTATAAACCAAATGGTAAATTACACAGGTAATGAAAAATTATAGTAATAATCTCTTTAATTTCTACTTTTACATTTTTTTTCTTCAATTTTTGTAATTTAATTCCTTTGAGTTGGTTATTACTTTTTATTATTATTCTTGATATTTATGGACTTGTTGAGGCCCTATATATAAATTACAACCTCGACATTTAACCAGGAAGTCGTTAAAATTTTGGATTTTAGTTTTTATTATGTACCTATATAAGTTTTCGTCCATTTAATAATAATTTATTTTTGGATTAGTGGACTACTAAATAATAATTAAATTCTGTAAATTTTCAACGTTTCGCTATTTTATTTTAAGCTTTGTCAGGAAATTTAATTAATAGTAAATTGAAAAATTCAAATATGAAATTATAAATTTTTTTTGATTGTATGCAGAGTTAACTAGATGAATTAAAATAAATCATCTTTATAGAAAAAGAACACCATAGACTTAAGCTTTTTGTATTTTCTTTAAATTTTACGTTATGTTTTGTTGTTTTTGTATGGAACATTTTATTACTTATTAGTTTTTCAAAATAATTTTTTTTTATATCTAAAATTTGTTACTGTCTGGTGGTGGTGTACAGTCTGATATTTGATTAACAAACAAATCAGCACCAAGTTACAGCTTTACAATATATTTTTTTCTAAATTTTTTATTGTCTTTGGAATAATAATAAATAAAATATAGGTACAAAGCTAACCTTCCTAAGTTTATCCATTTTTTAACAAATTATACGCTGAAATGTCTCCAATATAAATTATTTTTTTATATTCAAACTAAACTTTTCTGGAGGGCAGAAAATTAAAATAGTTCTTAGCAACGGTCTGAAAAGTAAAACCGTCCTTAGGAACAGGAGGAAAAGTATAATTTTCATTCTTTCTTGATTACTAAATATTACAGTAACTTATTTAAATTTTAGTAAACTAATTTTGTTTCATAATTTTATATTTCCTGTTTTTACATTATTTTTTCATTTACTTTCAGTTTCTCATAACATTTCAGAAATGTCTCTTAATATCTTATGATTAAAATTTGTATTCGTTTCAACTTACAGTTAGGTATAATAATAATTATTATTGTTTTATTTTAATATTTTAGTCTAATTCTTTTGTAAATACTACATTAATGTTTTAAAAATAGTAATGGAGCAAATTTAATTTGTAATTTGAATAAAATTGTGTGAGAATTACAAAATAATTAAAATCTTAAATTTGAGATTCTAAAAACTTCTAAATAAAAGTGCATGGCCTGTCAATAGTTAAAACTTTTTTGTGTATCATGGAACATAGTCTGAGCTGAGAAAGGAGAAGAAGACTAGACGCCACCACTTTTGCGAGTCTAACTCAGCCTTTTCACGCACATTCTTAAATGCAAGGGTGGATGAAGAGTAAGGGAGTAGAATTTTGCTTCATTAATTTTCAACAATTAAAATTTAAAGTTTTTTAGTTGGTTCAAATTGAATTGCTCTTTGTTTAGACCATTTTAATGTTTAATCAATAACGTTTTGTTTACTGTCCATGGTAACAGTTCAGCAGTTTAGTCGATAACTCAGATTTCAATTTAACTGACACAAGGTGAGGTTTTCTCATAAAATGGATGGTTTCGATAGTCTCGATATTTTAAAGTTATCTGAATTATTAAAACCAAAAAGAGTCGATCAGTCGGATTCGGACGACGAATTAGAAGATGCATCATCATCTCACGGTTCTCCTTTTAATTTATCTTTTGAACCACAGCAAAACATTGTGAATATTTTTAGCATTAACGCCTGGTGATATCGGAAAAAAACCGAATGCAAAAGAAAGGAAGCAAAGCGTATACACCAAAATTACTGAACCGAAACCCGAAAATGTCGATCCTGACAATGAAGGTGATTTCTTTGACGAACAGTCCCAATCGTTGTCGGATTGGAAAAAAACTCCTCAATGGGATGTTTCATACAAGCAGACAGTTACTCCAAGTGACATGTTTTTACAGGTAGGTAAACTTTTTTTCGTAACTCAATGATGACTTCAAAATTTTTTTAGATGAATGGGAAAGGTCCTTCCACGGCAAGTTGTGAAGATATGATTTTGAAAGTTCATCTCCCCGAAGAGGATCACCACAACATAGATTTGAAAATAACAAAGAAAAATATTTTGTTGATTTCTTCAAAATATAAACTCGATATGCCGCTTCCTCAACCTGTAAATCCAAAATTGGGAAATGCCCAATGGGATAAAGAATGTGAAAAGCTTATTATCACTCTAAGAATGGATCGTGAGTTTGATTACGTGAATTTCTAATTAGTTTTCTCTTTTTGCAAAAATGGTTTGCAATATTAGTTTAGTCTTTTTTTTGAAGTGTAATTTAAACAATAAACTTCTTATACCTTTAATATTTCATTTTCATCTTTGGCAGATTGACTTAATTTTGTTCTTGATTGTATATTTTTAAGTACGTGCCAATAATTAATAAATTGTTCTAAACATCTTAAACGGTTAACCCAATTTGCCAGTATTACACCAACATCATCAATAAACGTACAGTTTACTAATGAAATGACCCATTTGCTTAACAACATAATTTATAAATCAATGCCTCCAATTTCACTTAATTGTAACAATTCGATAGTTTAAACGTTACAGGATACAATGAATACCATCTAATTTTAGACCATAAATTAATTTTTCAGTGTATCTGCTTGCATGATTTTAAATAATTAAAATTTAATATAGCAAATAACTTTGCAATATGGGACTTCTTTTCATCAGTCTTGTCCTTGGTGGGCTTTTGCAAGGAGCTCAAATGTAAGTTGAACTTAAGAAGATTCAATTTTGTTTGCGAAAATATTTTAAGTTTAAATCAGCATTAATTACATTTTTTAAATCATGACTAGGCCAATAAAGAGCGGTTTAAATAAATTCAGAGAATTGCCAAATTGGAATGATTAATTAATTGAGCTATGAATACAATTTGGAAACTTTTAAAAAAGTTCAAGTAAACATGTTGACTTATTCATTGATTTACTTTTAGTGCACAATGTTTTTGAAGTGTCGTTGCTTATTTTACGGAGTTTTGCTGGTAGTAGCTCTTGTTGGTTACTCTTATGAGGAATGGCGTCACGATCGAAGTAAGTTTTAATTTTGCTTTAATATCAGAAATCATCGAATTAAATTTTTTAGAACCAAAAGTTATGGGTGACAAAATCCCCTATCATACCTTAATGCCGCACAGAAGACGAATTCAAAATAGGATTGTTTTGTACCACAACTTCTTCAGAACCAAAGTGGTTCCTAGAGCTTCTAACATGTTAAGGATGGTGCGTCTAACGATTTCGCTCTTGGCTGCTTAATTTCGTAAAGTAGGTCTAACCTACTCAGTACTTAAATTTAAGGGTAACTTTTTGGTTAGCTTTAAAGTGATTCTTCTTGATTTGGACTTGAAATTATATTAGCAAAACTTGATCTTTCTTCCTGTTTAGTTTTTTAGACCGTTTGGTTTTTTCAGAAATGGCACGGAGGAGCTGCTAGAGCTGCACAATTATGGGCCGAAAAATGTATGTTTTTGGTACACGATAACGTTGCTGGAAGACACATAAGCAATTATGGATCATGTGGACAAAATATATTTGTTTCTTCGCATCAAGTACCTTGGTAAGCAGAAACCGATTAATTTAATTGAACTACAATTACATGTCGTTATTGTGTATCGCAATGCTATTTATCAGTCATACTAAATTAAGCAATAACTTTATAAGTAAATTAAGCAATAAATAAACAATAATAACATAATTGATTCGGGGGCAGATTGTCAATGAGGAGATTGCAAATTTAAAATTTGCAACTTCGCTTTTTTTCCGGATTTTCCACCATAAATTCTAAAAAAAAAGTAATGCTTGCTTGAATTATATTTATTTAACAAGCCTTCTCTTCAACCTGCACTAAAAATTGTAAATTATAAAATACAATTTTTTATACCTTTTATTTCAGGCTATTTGCTGTAAAAACATGGTGGTTAGAAAAAGATAACTTTACCTATGGAAGCTTTGATAACGATTTGTTAGTTGTTGGACACTACACCCAAATGATTTGGGCAGCAACTCATGAAGTAGGCTGTGGATTAGCCAAATGTGACCGAATAGGAAACGTAGTGGGCAAAAAGTATTTCAGTTATGTTTGCAATTATTGCCCCATGTAAGTTAGAAGCAAAAAATCCTTATTTTTATCTTTACTACTTTTTTCTTTGCAACCTCAACTCTTGAACTCATAATTTTTGATCCAATCCTTTTACTAATTTTATTATCTTTTAGAGGTCTTACAAAATAGTCAACTTTACAACATAAATTCATTTTCACTTTCTCACTAAATTGAAATTTCCGTTTCCTTATACCGAAAGGAAGTAAGGTTAAATGAAGCATGGACTAACACAAAACACAAAAGATCATTTTAAACACGTCACGCTTTGCTAGATCCCTTATTAAATCACTTAGATTAGACAGGTCATGTTTTGAGATTATTTTTCTTCCTTTTCTTGTGAAATTTAATTGGGGCAGCAATTCCTAACTTTTGGATCTTCTAAACCTTGACTGTATTTTTTCTATGATGGATTCTTTGTTATTAATAAAACTGTAGATTTAACGACGATTTTGTTAGCACAATTGAAAAACTCACCGCTATGATAAATAAAATTTGCACGTTCTAATTCCATATCTTATTATGATCATTCCATACAATAGATTTGTGTGTATCCAATGAGCTAACGTTTATCGTATTTTCAGGGGTAATAATCTTGAGAAGATTGGCCAACCGTACAAACGAGGTAGACCTTGTGGAAGATGTAAACGGTCGTGTCACGCCAAAAAATTATGTACGAATTCGTGCAACTATGCAAATTATTGGGCAAATTGCAAGGACCTATTCAAGGTTTGGCCGAATTGGTTGTGTCGTACACAAACGGAAAAAGGACAGGAACGTTTGGATGCGTGTAGAGCTACTTGCTTGTGTAAAGCCAAAATACACGATTGATCTAATTTAATATTTTACCCAAACAATTACCTACCCTTACCCCTATTTTAGGTTAGCCGGTAACACTAACGGGTGCTTTCTATTGGCCACTTAGTGCTAACGGACGTTCTCTGTTCGTTAACGCTGTGTTAAACGTGTTATGCAACCGGGCATTAACCTTTTAAGAAAATTAATATTAATTTATAACTTGCAAAATAAAATAATTTTCAAAAAAACTGAAGATTTTGTATTCTAATATTATGAACTTTAATAATTAGTAATTACTGCGTTAAAAAATATTGTTAATTAAATAAATTTATAAAAAAAAGGTATCCATTATACAAGTGCAACTCATTAGAAATCGCCGTTATAAAAATGTAACCATTGCAGCTTTACAATCCTAGTAAGTATTACTTTCACTTTTTACACTTTTCCTCACTTGTTATTATCGCTGATTTATATTTGATTGCCATTTAATTACGTTCATGTCTGCAGAAAATTATAATTGCTTGACAAATTAAAACAAAGATAATAATTTTTGTTCCAATACCTTAAAATGTTAAATTTTTCAAATTTATGTAAAAAGAAATTATTTTTCGAGTTAAACCAATCAATCAATCAAGTGAATCTATGGTGGTTTACCCCGAACACTCACTCTGTTTTTGGTGTTCCCTCATGGGACACCTCTTATTTCTTCTTAAATATTTTCAATCATTCATATTAAAAGTTTAGGTAAATAGATTGAATTTAAAAATATTTTTATTACACCATGATCTGAAATCATTAGATCAATTTAAAAAAAAAAAAATTTTAAATCGGAAGAAGTAACTCTGAAAAAAAAATTGTTTGTCGCATTGACTCTTTGTATAATATTTATTTATTTTTGTTTTTAGAACATTTTAATTTAGTTTTTATAAAATGTTATTAATTTCACAAAACTTTTCTTACATTAAATGATTCAATGGATGAATCTAATTTAAGAGACCTAGACTGTTGACCCTATTTAAAATTATGCTTTAATTAACTAAGTAGAATTTTGAATCGGTTAAAAGATTTTGATGCTGATTTTCAATGTATTTTTATTTTATGCAGATAATTTTTTAGGATCTTAGGTGGTTCAATATGTGGTTTTTATATTCTGTATAGATTAGTGGTTCTTAAAAGGGGTGCTCTCCACGAAAGAAAAATCTGGCTACTATTTTGAGTTTCCTTTTTCGCCGGAAAGACGGTGTTTTTTGAACAAATTTTTAATCAAAAATGGATATTTTCTGGACAACTGAAGAAAACATAACATTGAAGGATTTTTATAAAAAAATTATTAACATTTTTTGGTATTAATAAAACAACGATTCATTTAAATAATTTAAATTTAATTGGATAGGGGTGAAATTTAACAAAATTTCAAGAGAATTTTGACAAAATGATTTTTAGCTTATTGTTTTATGCACAACTGAAGGAAAAATAACATTGAGTGATATTTATAAAAAAAATTATTATCAATCTTTGGGAGCAACAAAACGACGATTTATTTGAATAATTAAATATAATTGGATAGGGGTGAAATTTAACAAAATTTTAAGAGAATTTTGAAAAAATGATTTTTAGTTTATTGTTTTATGGATAACTGAAGGAAAAATAACATTGAGTGATATTTATAAAACAAATTATTAACATTCTGTGAGAGCAACAAAACAACGATTCATTTGAATAATTAAATGTAATTGGATAGGGGTGAAATTTAACAAAATTTCAAGAGAATATTGAAAAAATGATTTTTAGTTTATTGTTTTATGGATAACTGAAGGAAAAATAACATTGAGTGATATTTATAAAAAAAATTATTAACATTCTGTGGGAGCAACAAAACAACGATTCATTTGAATAATTAAATGTAATTGGATAGGGGTGAAATTTAACAAAATTTTATGAGAATTTTGAAAAAATGATTTTTAGTTTATTGTTTTATGGACAACTGAAGAAAAAATAACATTGAGCGATATTTATAAAAAAAATTATTACCAATCTTTGGGAGCAACAAAACAACGATTCATTTGAATAATTAAATGTAATTGGATACGGGTGAAATTTAACAAAATTTTATGAGAATTTTGAAAAAATGATTTTTAGTTTATTGTTTTATGGACAACTGAAGGAAAAATAACATTGAGCGATATTTATAAAAAAAATTATTATCAATCTTTGGGAGCAACAAAACAACGATTCATTTGAATAATTAAATGTAATTGGATAGGGGTGAAATTTAACAAAATTTCAAGAGAATATTGAAAAAATGATTTTTAGTTTATTGTTTTATGGATAACTGAAAGAAAAATAACTATGACTGATATTTATAAAAAAAATTATTAACATTCTGTGGGAACAACAAAACGACGATTCATTTGAATAATTAAATGTAATTGGATAGGGGTGAAATTTAACAAAACTTTAAGAGAATTTTGAAAAAATTATTTTTAGTTTATTGTTATATAGATAACTGAAGGAAAAATAACATTGAGTAATATTTATAAAAAAATTATTAACATTCTGTTTGAGCAACAAAACAACGATTTATTTGAATAATTAAATGTAATTGGATAGGGGTGAAATTTAACAAAATTTCAAGAGAATATTGAAAAAATGATTTTTAGTTTATTGTTTTATGGATAACTGAAAGAAAAATAACATTGACTGATATTTATAAAAATAATTATTAACATTCTGTGGGAACAACAAAACAACGATTCATTTGAATAATTAAATGTAATTGGATAGGGGTGAAATTTAACAAAATTTCAAGAGAATATTGAAAAAGTGATTTTTAGTTTATTGTTTTATGGATAACTGAAGGAAAAATAACATTGAGTGATATTTATAAAAAAAATTATTAACATTCTGTGGGAGCAACAAAACAACGATTCTTTTGAATAATTTAAATTTAATTGGATAGGGGTGAAATTTTACAAAATTTTAAGAGAATTTTGAAAAAATGATATTTAGTTTATTGTTTTATGGATAACTGAAGGAAAAATAACATTGAGTGATATTTGTAAAAAAAATTATTAACATTCTGTGGGAGCAACAAAACAACGATTCTTTTGAATAATTTAAATTTAATTGGATAGGGGTGAAACTTAACAAAATTTCAAGAGAATTTTGAACAAATGATTTTTAGTTTATTATTTTATGGACAACTGAAGGAAAAATAACATTGAGTGATATTTATAAAAAAAATTATTAACATTCTTTGAGAGCAACAAAGCAATGATTCTTTTGACTAATTTAAATTTAATTGGATAGGGGTGAAACTTAACAAAATTTCAAGAGATTTTTGAAAAAATAAAATTTAGTTTATGGTTTTATGGATAACTGAAGGAAAAATAACATTAAGTGATATTTATATTTTTAATTTTTTTTTTTTAATTTTTAATTTATTGTTTTAAAATATTATACAAGATTTAAGATCGACGACATTAACAAAGCAGTGGTTGAGTTACAGAGCGGAACTTCCGGGTTGGATAATTTCTTAGCTTGGCCCTTTAAATGAGAAAAAGTTAGCTACTTTGCAACTAAAAGTATATTTATACCGGGTGCTGAATGAGTTAGGCGAACATAGGATATTAACATGCAAAAACTTATTTTTGCAAATTCCTGCTTCCCTAATTATTTTAGAGAAAAATTGAAAGACACAAATATAATGTAGAAATATAAACTACGAATAATAAGAGCGTTAGATTTTATCTAGCTTTTACGTAAATGGTCAAAAAATTCTTTTGAAATTGTTAAAACTTTTATTTATCAGACTTGCCATGGAAGTTTCCGAGGTAATTATTTTTGATAAGTAATAAAAAACAATTGCACGTTGTTGACAGTTTTGCACTTTATTAAATTTTAATTTCATAAAATGGAATATTACCTTGGAAACTTATACATGGCCAGTTTGATAAATAAAAATTTTAACAATTTCAAAAGATTTTTTGATCATTTACGTAAAAGCTAGATAAAATCTAATACTTTTATCATTCGTAGTTTATATTTCTACATTATATTTGTATCTTTCAATTTTTCTCTAAAATAATTAGGGAAGCAGGAATTTGCAAAAATAAGTTTTTACGTGTTAATATCCTATGTTCGCCTAACTCATTCAGCACCCGGTATTTTGGGAAATATAAAGTTCTTTTGGAAAAGTCGTGAGGTAAGATTGTCAAAATCCACTTTTCCACATCTAAATTATTTATTGAAGACTTCTCTCGTACACAGAATTTCTGTATGAAATTTTATTTCCTACAAAATTGATTTTGTTCAATTTTTCACGCTTTTGCAATGTTTTGCGTGAAAAGTCGTAATAATGTTCTTTTTTACAGTTTTTCTATTTTTTGCATAATATCCGGACCTGTTTTTCATACAACTTTTATTTAATTAATTTGTTTCTTGCTATTAAAAATGTTTAGGTCTGATCGAATTCAAAATTAATTCCATTTAATATCCTAAGTGGATTGGACCTACTCAAAACAATGTAAGTGGAAGAGTTTGAACGAACTGCATACTTTTAATGATGATAGCTGAAACAAACTGCTACTTAATGAAGAAAGGTAATTTTTCTAATGGCACAAAGAGCGTAATATGCTAATTAATGAATTAACCTTGTAAAATTTGTAAAGAAAAAATTTTTATTAGGTGCAGATTTTACGATTATGCTGGACGTCAAAAGTAAGTTTTTAATTTGAAAATGATGGTCACCACACAAAATTATGTTACACAGTTTACAATTTTCTCTCTCATTTATCTACTTGGTTTCGTCTTTTAAATTTACAATTCAAGTAAAACATTGTTTACTTCATTAAAGTCGTGTGCTGCATTTTAAACGATTAATTAAACACGAGGTTGTGCTACCGACCACTTGTTTCCTCTCAGGTGTTTTCATGCTAAACGAGATCGTTTTGAAAATCTTCATTGTTGTGATTAAAAATTTTGGTTTCTGTAATCCGTAGTACAAAGTTTTGGATTAATTAAGGGTGCAAAAATTCCACATGTCAATATTTTCTAACGTGACTGGCACGCAAATGAATTCGACCATATTGTCATGCTGTCACGGTCCGTGTTACCATCCGCACAATTACAATGTCATTGCTTCACAGCCACTTGAACTTTTATTCTCAGGTAGACGTTAGTTTTCAATCCTTAGTCAAAATTATACGTTGTACGTAATACCATCATCATCTTTTGTTAGTTTAAACTTACGGGACTTTATTATTTAATAAGACATCACGGTAGTGTTCTTCTGTGTGTCAACCGAATTGTTTCTTAAAAAAATGTGAAATGTTTGGATTTTGGTGAAGTGGCTTTTTAAGTGCGTGATATGTTCCTACCTACAATGTTACTAACTACAAGTTTTCTGAAAAAATCCGAAAGGGCTCAAGAAGTCACTTCCAGGAGAAACTTGAAGGATTACGATGCCATCGAAATGGATTCGTTGGAAATCTTTTCCAATGATTCCGAAAAGGTAATTTTTACAACTATTTCAATTCCCTTGTTACATCTTCAAATTTTTTAGGACCCAGAACCTAAAGTGAAAGCCTCCTCGTCGAGCACAAAAAACCCAAAACATCTAAAGCGCCTCAATCTTAACGGACTGTGCAAAAACAGGCTCGATAACAATTACTACACGGAAGATTTAATTTTGCCGGAAAATTCGATTAAATCTCTTGTTGATTTACAAGTTTTGACGTTACGATCAAACGTACTTCATGTTTTTCCGGCCTGCGTTCTTCAGCTCAAGTCACTGATTTGTCTAGACCTAGCCGATAATAATCTTTTGACAATTCCGACCGAAATTAATCAGCTAGCCAAGTGAGTAAATTTGATTTAATTATTTTTTTGCGGAATTTTAAAAAAACTGATGGTAAAATATAGAAACTTCGAAGTACGATATAACTTCCGTTGTTTCTTTCACGGACTCTTGCTCATATGAAACGCATATCATTAAGATGAACTGAACATGATGGCCAGCTCGTGCTGGTTTCGGTCCGAGGATTCCTAAAAGAAGCACACGCGTATTATCATCAACTTGACACCTCTCCAGTAATATTCCTCGGGATATTGTATTTGTATCGATAAATCGTTTTTTTTTAATTTGTGGTGAAAATATTTTTGGCCTTGATGTGTCCTGCATGTGCATCCGCTGAAGTGTTTATGTCTACTTTCGTTTTTATTTTTCCAGTTTACAAGAATTAGTGTTGGATCAGAATGTGTTAAGTGTTTTACCAGCTACCTTATGGAGTCTGAAATTTTTCAAAATTTTGAGGATCGCCTATAACCGCCTCGCACTGCCTCCAGATAAATTTGCAGACATGAGAGCTTTTGTTTTATCGGTTAGTATTAACAATTGTTAATTCGATGACCTAATCTAAATTTGTGCTACTTTTTTAATTACGAAATTAACCGTTTAACAATTAGCGATTTAACAAGTCGATTTCAAAACATTCCTGTAATTTTAGGAATCCGAAAAAAATACGGAAGACACGCCGACCACCAACGTATTAACAACTTTAAATTTAAGGGCTAATCGATTGAAAGGAAATATTATTTTGGGGAATTATGGGGTAAGTCAGTTCTTGCGCAATCAGATATGTTACTTTATTTTATAGAAAGTTATTCGCTTTCTATTATTTGGACGATATTTTAAGCAAAATAAAATTTTTAGAACTTAACCGATTTGGATGTGAGCGAAAATAGTATTGAAACTTTGGATTTAAGTGCAATTGAACACTTACAAACGATACATTGTTCCAGAAATAGTATCATCCTGTTGTCCCTAAATGGAAAGTCGTTGACGTCCCTAATAGCTGGAAATAATAGTAAGTTGAATCCAAAGTTCTTTGAGTGGCTTTAACCATTCAAATTTAGTGTTATGAATAGCCTAAGCTTATGTTTCATATGTAGGCCCATCATCAAATACTGATCAAAAGCTGAAGTATTTAAAAATACTATTCTAAAACTCATACATGTCAGTGGCATTTTTCTGTGGTGGTCTGATTTTAGTTTATTTTTACAGAATTATATCTTTGTCCTAAGTTAATATTTGGGTCATTGCACCTCGTGACAATTGGTCTCTATGACAATTGATCTTTGCAAGTATTGGCTTATACACTTATAAATAGATATCCACCGTTCTAGCTTAGGTTAGAGTTTGATTTTGGTAAAAACGAGGAGGAAAAGCAAAATTTGATCACAATAGCCTAAATTGTAGTAAAGGCTAAAGCTATTCTAAACACTTATTTACTAAAACTTATTTTTCAAAACCTCAGGCGTCAGGTCAATAATCCCAAAGATCAATTGTCGCCGGTGTCAGTTGACTGGGGTCAATAGTCGTAATGTCAACTGTCCTAACTTCAATATTTGACTTCTTTTCCTTTGCATTTTTTGATCAACTATTAATTCTTCATTATCATAGTAAAAGTTATCTTATCTATTGTTTACCGATTGTACCTTTGGTGTGACCCCGATTAGATCAAGGTTTCCAGTGGTCAGGACAACTCTGCTTTTTCCCCACTGTCTCTCTACTACAACTTTTCTTTCCATCTCTTTTCATTACTCTCACAATATTTTTAGGTAATTCAGTACCTCATTATCATTTATCCATTTATTTTTCACAATTGTAGCTATTTCTAATTTTTAGGACTGAGAAGCGTCGTGGTGATGTCAATACCATCATGCTTAAAGCACGTAGATGTGTCATACAATGAATTGGAAAGATTACCCGATTGGTTATCCAACTGTCACCAATTGAGATCGTTATTTGCCAGCAACAATCGCTTAAAATCCTTACCCGACCATTTATTCTGCAACGACATTCCATACCTTCACACTTTACAGTTGGCATATAACCAACTTCAAATGCTCCCATCAATCCAAAGAAAAATACCCATCCAAGAGCTCTTTTTGCAAAACAACAGCCTCTCAAGTTTATCGGAAGACTTCTTCAAATTTTTAAACGACATCAAAGTTCTGAATATTTCAAACAACCGACTGTGCGACCTACCAAAACCAGACGGTATATTAAAACTAGAAAAACTATTTATTACCGCGAACTGTTTAACCGACAACTCTTTCGAAAGGATTTCTCCGTATTGCCGAAACCTCAAAATTCTTCACGCAGCTTACAACAACTTTACCTCTCTATCCTCAACTTGCATGTCATATTGGACGGAAATAGAAGAACTAGTTTTATCCGGAAATAAACTTGTAAGACTTCCAGATAACATAGGAACACTAAAACATCTAGCAGTTTTAAGAGTCCACTCTAATTTGTTAAAAGCTTGCCCCACGTTAGCAAATTTGACCTCTCTACGTGTACTGGATTTAGCACACAATCAATTGGATAAAATAAATTTGTCGATATTGATACCACCAAATTTAAAATTTTTGGATTTGTCTTGCAACTTAAAACTTCACGTGGATTCGCAGCAATTCCATAATTATCGCTCTCAACGGCCCATGAGCTTGGTAGACGTTTCGGGCAAAAATAGAACTAGTTTACCGTTAACTCCATCACCTTACTGCGAAAACGATTTAACTGAATCAAGCTGGAGTGTTGGTTTCTCGGAAACTTCCGGATCAAAACAGAAGTTGTATATTTCACAAATTCGATTACCTGCGTTTTGCAACACCGAAGCTCTGTTTGGAATGTTCGACGGAGAAAATAATAACGATATTCCCATTGCAACGGACAAGGTTGTCCCTAGAATACTGTTGGAAGAACGGACAGTGAAGGAAACTGCCAGTAACTACATGAAGTACACCTTGTTGTCTACCTATAAAGAATTAAGAGATAAAGGTCAAAAACCTGGAATGAGCGCAATCGTGGTTCATATTTTAAAGTCAAAACAGACAGTTGATTTTTCATTCTGTGGGGGAATAAAACGTTACGTAATGAGAATTTCGAGCGTCGGAGAAATCAGAATTGTGTTGGGCCGAAATGTGGGACCCATAAAGTTGCTACCGTCGAAACCAAAACGAGAAGTTAGGAGTAATCCACAACTTCAATCTATAATTCCCGATCCTGAAGTGATAGACCTGCAGTTAGATGATAAGGACGAATACATGATTATTGCAAATAAGAATTTATGGGATGTGATGAGTCCCGAAAACGCAATTAGGGAAGTGAGTCTTCAACCAAACGTAATTTTAGCAGCGAAACGGTTGCAGGATTTGGCTCAAAGTTACGGCGCAGAAGAAAATTTAAGTATAATAGTTGTGAGGTTTAATTTGATTAGTTCGGATGTGGATCTTTTAATGAGGGAGTTAAGGCAAACGATTAAGAAGAATAAGTACCAAAGTGAGAGTGGAATTTCCAATGCTAGTACTTGCCAGCCTGGGTGTTGTTGCGAAGTTTTAAATAACGCTTGTACTAGTTGTTTAGAAAAAATTCCCGTTCCTCCCCCGATGATGAATAACAACGAAGACAGGTCGTCTCCTAGTGGTCAAAGTGATCACGCGTGTAGTGATTGTAATTCTTCTGCTAAAATGTTTATCCAGCAGCTGAACAAACAGAATGATGCTCGGTCTGTGAGAAGTTTATCGTCTTCGCATTATGAAGCAGCCGAAGTGAAACCTTCTCCAGAACGACGTAGTTATCGTGGTGTTGCGAGGGCGGTGAAGGCTCGAAAAGAAGAAGAAAGGTCTCGCGAGGATTCCGATTCTGCGTTATCTGAGGAACAGTTTAAATGCTGGGAATATATGTTGGAGCAAAATACTCAGATGTTGTTTGATAAAGAATTGAATACTTTAAACAAGAATGGAAGAAAGTCACAGTTTTCTGTAAAAAATTCGACTCTATCCAGGAGTAGTCCGCATTTAGTAGATACCGGTGCATCTCAAACGCCTTTCTTGTCTCGACAGTTTGGAAGTACAAGATCATTCAATCCCTTGAGTTCAAAACCTATCTCTCGCTTTATTCCAGATAAGAAACAGTTGCTAGGTGGTCCTCATGCAGCTTATTTTGGAAGCTTACAAAGACTGATGCCGTACAACCTCGAGTATGATTTTGCTGTCATGCAAGAAAGAGGATTAGCGGATTCGTTGGATTTAGATAGAATGCAGCAATATTGGGGAGTAACAACTACGGAGCTTTAATTGTATTTATTTCGTGTAAATTAATGTAATTTGTAAAGTAATTACTACAATACTAAAGTGTTAAATGTACAAATAGATTTAGGAAAATATATTTTTGTTTACACATCAATGGAATATAATTTTCTAAAAGTTTGCTTTAATCCAAATCGCGAAAAACTTTAGTATAGCAGTCCATGTGTACTATTATTTTTTGTTCAAACATAATAAACAATTGGAGTTTGTAACTTCCACTTGGAAACATTGGAGGAAGCTTATTTTGATCTGGGGAGAAATTACAGTAGTGATAGGTTACACCCTAAAATAAAACAATATGAATCTAAAATTTTAAAATTACGCACTTTTGAACTGCTACTTTTTTCCATTCACACGATAAGGTCGAGCTTCCACATCGTGATAAATCCAAAATTCCTCCTGCATTTGCTTTCACAAATTTGCAATAATTCAGTTGAATGCGTACGGGAAACCTGCGGTACTCGTTACTTGCAAATTTAAACAGTTCTCCGAGCATCTAAAAAAATTATGAAAATTAATTCAAATTAATCGAATTATTTTAAAATGTTTTTATTAAAAAATGATGGCTTTCAAGTAAGTTTTAGAGTCGCATAAAAAATCAACCATAATAGCTAAATTTAACACTAAGGGCCGTCATTACCTTTTTCAAATTTACATACTTATTAGTAATTTTTATTTTGTAAAGAAAAAAACATTTTTAAAATTACTTAAAGCTGTTGAAAGTAGTTATCAATTTTATACATCAGATTTCTCAATAGAAGCAAATATTTTCGAGACTTTTTTGATTACACCCGTAGTTGTGTAAGCAGATCTTTTCAAAAGTGAAAGCTGGTTCTATTTTTATTCTTTTTGTCACATTTTTGCTTCACATGGCTTTTAATCAAAAAATCAAAACTTACTTGCATATCAGTCGTATCTTTCAACATAGTGTAGGTTAGATTTACTGCAGCGCTGGTACGATTATATTTAAATGTGGTCATTTTATAGGATTTGAATACTTGTTTGCTGTAATTTCCAAGTACACATCTTTCAAATTTCATTTTATAATCGTTTTGTTTAAACTAAAATGTAATTGTAGTATGTGAACAAATTTCCAATTTTATTTTTATCAAAAGGCCAAAGGATAATTAAAAAAAATACCTTTGCAAGAAGTTCTGTATCTGTATAAGCAAAAGCACCCAAAAAATGTACAGAGACGAACAACAGTAACGAAACCATTACTTGGTGGTACATAGTAACAACACAAAGAATAACTTAGTGGTAGTAACAATAATTTTTATAATATATGCTATATTTTATTTACTCATTAATTTTACATTAATCTCTCATTACCTTGGATGTATCAAATAAAAATATTATTCTATTGTTAGTTTTATAATAAATTATAAAGGCTTTCTACAAATATCCTGCCTCACTAATTATTGCAATAATTATTGTCAATCTTTGAAAACAAAGAGTAAATTCCATTTCAAAGGATAAACTGGTTATTTTTGGTTATTGAATACTGTACGAAAAAGTCGGGTCCGTTGACTTGGCCCCCCAAGTTAAAATTTTTTCTCAAAAAGCTAGCTCCCGAATCCTTATAGCTAGCACCAGCTAGCACCCAAGTATGAAAGCTAGCACCGTTATAGTTTTTTCACAAATCGCAACTGAATCCGGGGGGGGGGGCAAGTCAACGCTAGCCCCCCCAAGTTAATATTTTTTCTCAAAAAGCTAGCTCCCGAATCCTTATAGCTAGCACCAGCTAGCACCCAAATATGAAAGCTAGCACCGTTATAGTTTTTCCTCAAATCGTAACTGAATCCGGGGGGGGGGCAAGTCAACGCTAGCCCCCCCAAGTTAATGTTTTATCTCAAAAAGCTAGCTCCCGAATCCTTATAGCTAGCACCAGCTAGCACCCAAGTATGAAAGCTAGCACCGTTATAGTTTTTCCACAAATCGATATTGAAACCATTGCATAGTAGGGTATGTGGCTTCAAAAAGTGGCAATAAATGAAATTCTATTTTATCGAATTTATAAGTTAGATATATATTTTGGGGCTTTTAGTAGTATCTAAAAAATACTTTGTATAATTGTTTGCACATTTATTTACTTAAAAAATGTGTTTATTTAAAAAAATTTAATTTATCGGCAAAAAAATAGGAAGAGCTTTAAAGCTTCCAAATTTGGAAAGTATGTGTAAATACGTCTCAAGTAAAACGTGAATATAGCGAAGCTCAGCAAGAAAATAAAATTTTTAAATCCCAATTATCATTATTATCCGCAAGAAAAACTAAAGTTACTAATCATATTTAAATCTTCCATTTTTCAGGTGCATGTCAGTGCCCTCCCCCTACCCCACTATCAAACTTTTGGATGAATTTGGTGTCAAACGTTAAAGCATTGTTTGAGCTTGAATGTGCTTTCATTATTTTTGATTGAGCCTCAAAGGTCTCGAAGTTATTTGAGAAAAACTAGTGGATGAGCTCTAGGAGAACTAGAAGAAACTACATAGTAGATATGTTTTTTAATTTTTCTACTCATATTGAATTTGTATGTGCAATTGATGTCAATCGATAAAGCTTCGTTTGAACCTAAATAAGCTTCAAAGAGCAACACTAAGTTAATTTTTTACACAGTTATGGATAGTTGAAATTTTTGACTAAGCTCCGAACAACATGCGTTAAATCTTAAGTTTTTCAAAATCTCTTACTCTGGATATATGTAAATTCTCTATATTTTACTCAAGTGAACTGAATGAGCTTCCATTATTTTTGTTTGAGCTTTAAAAATCTCGAAGTTGTCCCCGAAAAACTACTGGGTGAGGGGGGGGGTTAGTTGTAGACATGGTTTGCAGTTTTACTTCTCATTTTGAATTTATGTGTGCAATTGATGTCAATCGATAGAGTTTCCTTTCAGCCTAAATGAGCTTCAGTGAGCAAGAGTTTAAGTTAATTTTTTGCAAAGCTATGAATAGTTGAAATTTTTGAATAACCTCCGAGCAACATGCGTTAATTCGTAATGTTTTTAAAATTTATTATTTCGGCAAAACGGTAGTATTACCCAATTGATTTACTATTTCCGACTAACAGATATTTGATGAGCCTCAAAACATTTAAACCATTGGATCATAAATTTTTTTTTATTAGCAACAATAATAACGTAAAGCAGCTTTAAATCAATATTAGATTTTCTCGGCATGATTTCTATTTCGGTAAATTATTCGATTTTAATAAATTTTATGTTTGTAAAAAATAAAATATTGCGTATTTAGAGAAGTTATGTATTGTCGTGTTCTGTTGAACATGCACTAAAAAGCTCAGTAGCTCGTTAGTCGGAGTTTACACTTTCGAGACCATCTCAGGAGTAGGTTCCAAAAATTTTGCTCTTAAACGATCCACAATAAATGAAACAAAATTTTTACCGGGCATCAATAAAATTTTACTTAGATAAATTTGGTTATCAATAATATTATCAAAAACAGAAAACAGAATTTTTGTCAAATCAAAATTCCACAATGAATAAATCAGATATCGACGTGATCCATCTACAAGTTCCCACATTTACTATTATAAAACTTATTACTCTAACTTGTAAACAAATCCAGCATTATAAATTGTACAAGCTGAAATAAAATAATAATACGAATAAATAATTGTCTTATTTAAAATTTCGCGCCGACCTGTAATTCTTATGAAAAACTGTTAATTTCTACCGCTAGACACAAATAAAGTTCGACGTAACGCGTAGCACTGCAGCTGATACTGATCATCGCAAAAAATTAAAGTTAATCTCGATGGTAAACTAATTACTCCAAATATTGAAATTTGTGCATCGGTGTGATTAAAGTTGATGTAATACTCCAATCAATCTGTTGTCCACTAAATTTCCAGGTTCGTATAAAATGTGACTAACATAACCTCTCATTGTAATTTTTATAAATTCCGTTTTCAGAAAAATAATATCGAAATAGCGCAAAATAAAAGAATTTAAATTCTAATTACCATTCGATGGCTTCATAAATCGTTGTTAAGTGGAAATAAATTGCGATAAACTTTACAAAATGGACGGTCATCATTCCAGGTTATTAGGTAAAATTATCCATAATATCACATTCCAGAACTCAATTTTCCAGAAATTACCATGCTCATCATACTGACACTTCACTAATCAAAATTGCAATTGTAATTTACACTCCATTCTCATATTACAATATTTCACAACTTATCGAGAAAATTTTGTCTTCCTCGAAAACACAACTTAACACGTCCACCTCTCGGTCAGTAATCCTTATCTTTTTACAAAATTTTCCTTTCCTTTCCGTTCCAGGTTTTTGGAAATCGTGGCCCATGCTGATTCGTCGATTTTTCCAGCGAAATTTGAAATTTTTCAAAAAAAATTGATATCAGAAACTTTTAAAATTACTTTTCAACAATTACCGCACCATCTAGAGTTATTTACGAACAATACGACGTTATAGTTTTCTATGCACGCATTCACTTATTTATCAAAAAAAAATAAACAAATTAACAATGCAAAAATTCAATTAAAACAAAATGCAGTCATATCTGATTAATTTAACTTTTTAGATTTCTGGAACAAAATATCCATCTATGAAATCCTGTTTTCTTAGCAACAAGCAAAATTATGGCCCTTAAGAGAAAAACCATTCAACTTGTCCGAGTAAAACTTAAAATCATACAAAATTCAATGGAATGACAAATCAACATAAATTGTGGATATTTTAAACTTTTGGTAATTAGTTCGTTCTACGTCAGTATATTCAAAGTATGTAGATTATCAACTTAAGAGATTTACAAAAGCTTAAAATTCAACGCATGTTGCTCGGAGTTTAGTCAAAAATTTCAACTATCTTTAACTTTGTAAAAAATTAACTTAAACTCTTGTTCACTGAAGCTCATTCAGGCTAAAGCAAAACTCTATTGATTAACATCAATTGCACTTATACATTCAAAATGAGAAGAGAAACAGAAAAACATGTCTACAACTCCCCCCCCCCCAGTGGTTTTTTGCCAATAACTTCGCAACCTTAAAATTTACCGAAATAGAAATCATGCCGTTAAAATCTAATACTGATTTGAAGCAGCTTAACGTTGTTATTGTTGCCAATAAAAAAAATTTATGATCCAAAATGTTTTGGGGCTCATCAAATATCTGTTAGTCGGAAATAGTGAAGCAATTGGGTAATACTACCGTTTTGCCGAAATAATATATTTTTAAAACATTACGAATTAACGCATGTTGCTCGGAGTCGAAAAAAAACGAAGCTGTATCGATTAACATCAATTGCACATATAAATTCAAAATGAGAAGAAAAACGGAAAAACATGTCTACTATCCCCCCCCCTCCCCCCAGTAGTTTTTTGCCAATAGCTTCAATAACTTCAAACAATAACGCCAATAAAATAAAAATAACTAAAAAAAAAGATCAAACAAAAATAATAAAAGCTCATTCAAGCTCAAACAATGCTCTAACATTTGACACCAAATTCATCCAAAAATTCGAAAGTGGGGGAGGGAGGAGCACTGACATGCACCTGAAAAACGGAAGATTTGAATATGATTACTAACTTTAGTTTTTTTTGCGGATAATAATAATAATTGGGATTTAAATATTTTATTTTCTTCCTGAGCTTTGCTATTTTTTTTTTAGATGTTTTAATAGGTACATACTTTCTAAATTTGGAAGCTTTAAAGCCTTTCCTATTCTTTTTGCCGATAAATTAAATTTTTTTAAATAAACTCATTTTTTTAAGTAAATAAATGTGCAAACAATTATGCAAAGTATTTTTTAGATACTACTAAAAGCCCCAAAATATATTTATTTAACTTATAAATCCGATAAAATAGAATTTCATTTATTGCCACTTTTTGAAGCCACATACCCTACTGTGCAATGGTTTCAATATCGATTTGTGGAAAAACTATAACGGTGCTAGCTTTCATACTTGGGTGCTAGCTGGTGCTAGCTATAAGGATTCGGGAGCTAGCTTTTTGAGATAAAACATTAACTTGGGGGGGCTAGCGTTGACTTGGCCCCCCCGGGTTCAGTTACGGTTTGCGGAAAAACTATAACGGTGCTAGCTTTTATATTTGGGTGCTAGCTGGTGCTAGCTATAAGGATTCGGGAGCTAGCTTTTTGAGAAAAAATTTTAACTTGGGGGGGCTAAGTCAACGGACCCCGAAAAAGTCTACTTTTGTCAATCATTTGTGTTAGGAAATGAGAAAAACTTTGTATTTGTTATTTGAACATCCGGTATATACCCATTGAATTTGCATTAGTATATAAAGAATCTAATTTATAAATTACAAATATAATTAAAATGCAAATTTTATAATCGTAGTAGATGATCTACTAATCTACTAATATCAGCAATATTGGGGAGTAACAACTACGGAGCTTTAATTGTATTTATTTCGTGTAAATTAATGTAATTTGTAAAGTAACTACTACAATACTAAAGTGTTAAATGTACAAATAGATTTAGGAAAATATATTTTTGTTTACACATCAATGGAATATAATTTTCTAAAAGTTTGCTTTAATCTAAATCGCGAAAAATTTTAGTATAGCAGTCCATGTGTACTATTACTTTTTGTTCAACCATAATAAACAATTGGACTTTGTAACTTCCACTTGGAACCAGTGGAGGTAGCTTACTTTGATCTGGAGAGAAATTACAATAGTGATAGGTTACACCCTAAAATTAAACAATGTGAATCTAAAGTTAATTATTACCCACTTTTGAACTGCTACTTTTTTCCATGTACACGGTAAGGTCGAGTTTCCACATCGTAATAAATCCAAAATTCCTCCGGCATTTGCTTTCACAAATTTACAATAATTCAGTTGAATGTGTACCGGAAATCTGCGGTACTCGTTACTTGCAAATTTAAACTGTTCTGCCAGGATCTAAAAAAATTATGAAAATTAATTCAATGTAATCGAATTATTTTAAAATGTTTTTATTAAAAAATATGATGGCTTTCAAGTGCGTTTTAGAGTCGCATAAAAAAATTAACCATAATAGCTAAATTTAACACTGAGGGCCGTCATTACCTTTTTCTAATTTAAAATTACTTAAAGCTGTTGAAAGTAGTTATCAATTTTAAACATTAAATTTCTTAATAAAAGCAAATATTTTTGAAACTATTTTGATTACACCCGTAGTTGTGTAGTTGTGTATCTTTTCAAAAATAAAAGCTGGTTCTAGTTTTATTCTTTTTGTGGCATTTTTGCTTCATATGACTTTTAATCAAAAAATCAAAACTTACTTGCATATCCGTCGTATCTTTCAGCATAGTGTAGGTTAGATTTACTGCAGCGATGGTACGATTATATTTAAATGTGGTCATTTTATAGGATTTGAATACTTCTTTGCTGTAATTTCCAAGTTCACATCTTTCAAATTTCATTTTATAGTCGTTTTGTTTAAACTAAAATGTAATTGTAGTATGTGAACAAATTTCCAATTTTATTTTTATCAAAAGGCCAAAGGATAATTAAAAAAAATACCTTTGCAAGAAGTTCTGTATCTGTATAAGCAAAAGCATCAAAAAAATGTACAGAGACGAACAACAGTAAAGAAACCATTACTTGGTGGTACATGGTAACAACACAAAGCATAACTTAGTGGTAGTAACAATAATTTTTATAATATGTTATTTATAATATATACAATATTTTATTTACTCATTAATTTTACATTAATCCCTCATTACCTTGAATGTATCGAATAAAAATATTATTCTATTGTTAGTTTTATAATAAATTATAAAGGCTTTTCTACAAATATCCTGCCGCACTAATTATTGCAATAATTATTGTCAATCTTTGAAAACAAAGAGTAAATTCCATTTCAAAGGATAAACTGGTTATTTTTGGTTATTGAATACCGTACGAAAAAGTCTACTTTTTTCAATCATTTGTGTTAGGAAATGAGAAAAACTTTGTATTTGTTATTTGAGCATCCGGTATATACCCATTGAATTTGCATTAGTATATAAAGATTCTAATTTATAAATTACAAATATAATTCAAATGCAAATTTTATAATCGTAGTGGATGATCTACTAATATCTTGCGCATCCTGATATTTGAATAGAGAATAACAATACAAATTACAGTAATTATTAATCCTGTAGTATAAAAACCTGAAGTGGCAGTCGACATGGCTTTCTATTTATGTTGATATCGGATAGACTTCCAGTGTTTAAATTCTGCCAAGCCAACAAAAAAAATACTGCCAAATTAAGAACACTACCAAGTAAAGCAAGTCTGGTCTATAATAATTTGAATTTTACTTCAATAAAATGGTTTTGAGAAGAAAAAAAAAGTTCTTAGTAATAAGTCGAAATTTTATTTTTGTATTACGGTATTACCGGTATTACCGATTTTGTGCTTCTCTATTTTGATAAAAAATATTATTACATAATTTATCCTAGCTACCTTCCAACTTAAGATATACTAAAATAATATGGGAAATTTTTTTCCAACATATTTTCCCAAGTTGGCATAATGGTAGTCATGGAAATTTAAACAAAGTCTCTATACTTACAATAATTAATTTAAATTTAAAGTCAAAACATGAAACGACATTTACGTGAGAACTCAGTAAAGAAAGAATTTACCTTATCAGGTGCAGAATCTCAATCCCACATTTCGAAAAAGTCTCAATCGTGTAAACCAGAATGTACTACATTTAAGAGTAAAACTGGTAAAACCAAAAAAAATCCATTTTTTAAATTTCTAAGTGAATACAGAAAGAAAGTTTGCGGTAAAAAAGCTAAAGAAATTGCAAAAGAAGCAGGTGCTATTTGGAGAAAAATGAGTGAAGCGGAAAAGAAAAAATATTGTTAAAAATTTGACAAATTTTTGTGGTTGACGATTGTTAAGCAGTTGAAATAGTCGTGTCGTTTTATGCAATAAAGAAGAATTTTGGCTAAGTTTTAATTTTGTTTTTTTAATTTAAAGAACCATAAAAGGGCAAATAATACTTGAAAGAATATAAACTTGTAATATTTTAATGAAAAATTTAAACAGAGGGTGGTTGGGTTCATTAAAAGTAGCCACCAAAAAAGAGCAGCTGTTTCTAAAAATAAATATTCGTGTTGGATGTATAGGCCTTTTTTTGTTTCTATGTACTATTATCTGCAGTCAATCTCATCCAAGAAAAATCCGGCGACCTTCTTTTAAGTCAGCTGATCTGACTAGTATCTGTGCACGTCTTCTTTCCTGTTTCTGCGTCTATGATCTCCATTTTTATATTTTCTTACAGAGAGAAGTTGATAAAGCCAAAAAAATCATCCGTAGGTTGATAAATTGTCATTTACCTTAGATATCAAAGAAACGGCATGTAACCTAGCAAGAGTTGTAATACTAGCGCTTTCGTAGAGACATGTGAGGTATTATCTAATGCTATCCAGAGTTATCTAATGACAATTAAAATGATACCGACAGCAAACGAGACTATCGGCACCGGACCACAAAGGCGCTTTTTCCAGTTCATCAGACCTTTTGTTGCCCTCGACACCTTGATGTTCTTTGACCCAAAAAGGACATTTGTCGTCCGGCTTCAAATCCAGGGAAGGATCAAACTTTCTTTTGACTAGTCTCCGTGCTTCGGAAGGCACGTTAAGCCGTTGGTCCTCCTGGGTTAATAAATTGCCATCATTAACGTAATAACCAGGGTTACAGGCACATCTGGAGGCCAGCCTAGCAAGCTACCTAGCGGATGTAAAACAACTATATGCTCCTAAAATTGTTGAAATAATTTGATGAAAGTGATAAAACGTCGTGTTTTGAATTTACTCGAATATTGTTTTATATTATTTAATTTCCGAATTAGCGTTTTGAATATATAATATATGTCCTGCCTAGCAATTCAACTTTGATATTTCACTTTTGACCTCACTATTAATAATGTAAATATTTAAAATTGTATAACATAAAACAGCAAAAATTTTAAATCTAACCTTGATTGATTTCTACAAAAACGGAATTGATGTGCACTAATAAAGAATAATAAACAAAAAAATCTGCAACTTCTAACTAATTCAAACAATTTGCAGTGTTGCTATCATCAGCTAGAAAACTAGCAGGATGCCAATATCAAGCTAAGGTGTCAAACTGGTGGCAGCAATACACAAAAAGCTATGCGAATTAACTCAAGATCAATAAATTCATGAAATAATTATACCACGTAATATGAACCTAAAACGTCTCTGTATACAAACGCGTAGAAAATAAATTGAGCTACTTTTACGCCCTAGAGTAGAAAAATAAATCATAAATGTAGGTACAAGTGATTTTAATATTATTTGCTGATACTATTAAATTTTGCATACGATAAAATAATCATCAGAATTATTTTGTTCTAAACGATACAATTTATAATATTAATTACAATTTTTACCTTAAATTGTCGAAACCGTGACAATAAAATAATATATTACAAACATGGAAAGGGTCACTTTATTAGACAAAGCAGGTATTTTAAGGAATGAACCGAAGGCTGCAATAAAAAATGATCGGTCGTTCAAAAATTGCTGTACAAGTTATTAATAAGTTAACATATAATAAATTTTATTTTTTTACAATTATATTAGTTACATAATTTAAATTAAATAAATAATACCCACTTTATACGACTAGATTTGTATTGTAAACGGACACAAATTTAGATCCATTTGACTAGAATCGAACTATACAGCAAAAATGTTTTAAAAGTGTAAAGTTAATTTTAAGAAAATGATTTTATAATAATTTGTACATTTGGTTGATTTCTTAATTTTAACTTTAGCACGTTGTGCGACACTGCGTAATATAATACAACCATGCTGATGAAAAAATAACAAAATTGAAAATAAATAGGTAATAATAAATAAGTAAGTATATGACTTTGTAGAGTTTCTTTTAGAGGGTCAGTAATGTGCACTGGACGGTTCCCCTAACCACGAATCGGGACTTGGAGGAAAATCTGGATAACCTCTTGGACTGCTATCGTTACTGATATCTGTGTCGGGTCCTGGTGGCATCCCGTGCGGTAAACTCATACCAGGAGGTGGACCTTGACCTTAAAAAGTTTGTTTAAATATAACCTAACGAAAACGTGATAGAAATCTTACTTAATGATGTGTAAACTGAAAGTTGATCCGAGTATGGAAATTGTTCCATTCCTTGCGGGGGTGTGTGTCCAGGTAGATACGAGGGCGAACCAGATCCTCGCAAAAATGAGTGCGATCTTCCTATTCCGGCGTGTGGCGAGGAACCATCTTGATCCATACTCATATTTACTACCGTTCCATAACTATCATCACTTAAATCTAAAATTAAAGGATGAGTAAAGCTGATGGAAATTACTCGGAGTTACTCACCGTGATGACTGTAACTATCTAGGTCTACTTTCAGTTCATCTTTATCTAACAATTTGTCGTGCCTAGGTGACGATCCACCTTTCATTGATCTAAAGTATTGACTCCATCTCGTTCTTCCGGCATCTTTTTTTAATCGTTTTTCTTTTGCTCTTCTGTTTTGAAACCACACCTGAACTACTCTCATATCCAACCCCGTGTCTTGGCTTAATTGCTCTCGGACATGTCTGGCCGGCTTTGGACTATTATTATATGCCGTTTTAAGGGTTTCTAATTGTTTGGCAGTTATAGTGGTACGGGGTCTTTTATTTGGTTGGTCTCCATCTAAACACTCGGCCGCTGAAGGGTTAACAAAAATTAGTAAAAAGTTTATGTTTATAATCGAAATCGCCTACCTTTACTTTTTGCCGCTTCATAATCCGGTTTGCACACAAGTTTTCTGTCTTCCATGAGATAAAACTCATCTCCCGTGTTAAGTTGTCTCGCACACATCACGCAGGCAAAACACTGAAGATGGTAAACGTTGTCTTGAGCTCGCCGCACGACTTGAGTTGGAGGAATTCCAAGATCACATCCTGCACATTTGGTGCCAAATCGTCTGCACCCACAGCGCCACATAGACAATCGTCATTGTTACACCTTCACTACTTTACATTTCAACAATTTTATGAAGCAATTAAAATACAATTTTTGCGATTCATAAAACTTTTGAACTGATACACTAATTTTATAAACAAGAATGGATACTTACTTGAAAAAGTCTTCCTTGCAAAAAAGTTGTCCATTTCTAGCAAAACATTTATCTGTTAATTGAATCCTACAGTCGCTACACTGAAGACACTTGGCATGCCATGTTCGATCTGCTACTTTTAAAATAAATCTGTCTAATATCATTTCGTGACATCCTCCGCATTTTGGTATCGTTGCTAAAACAATGACAAAATGTTAGAAAAGCGAGATTTTAGTTGAGAAGTGGCTCTAATTTAGGAAATGTATTCGGGCGAAAAACTAACCAAGATTTTAATTTGTATACGGGAAGGATAACGCGGATCCTTCATTCTGGTTGAATTAAAAGAATTTAAGGTTAGAGTTACTGTTTTGGGATTAATTTACGTTATCCAATGTGATATTTGTAAAAATTTAAAGAAACGGATGGTTTCGATTTGGATTGCTTGAGAATACGACAACCAAGAGAAATTAAAGAAAATTTTGCAAACAGAAATTTACATTGGACCCACTGCCCCCTTTATTAGGAAATTTTGTAACAAAACTGATGATTTTCACGAACTTGGAAAACAATAACAAAACTTAATGACATACACAGAAGTGCTTCGGGAAGACCATCAAGAGTAATTGGTGGTACACGGTACATGTCTATGCACAAGCTATTTGGTTCTTCTTTACACTGACTTATCATGATTATCACAGAAAATATTCACTAAATTGTACGTCCAATTTGACTAGTCAACAACCGTTCCAAAACTGTTGACAGAAGCTCGAGAATGCGCCGTCGCAACGTCTTTTAGTATCGACCGAAATATCCTTCTAACGCCTACAACTCGATGACATGGACTAGATTTGTATTCATGTCCCCAAATAAAACCAACTTTATTAAACGACGCACCCTCGTTTTTCAATGTATCTTCTGATTGGCAGGCGCTTGTATTGCGTCGAGACGCCACACCCTATCGACGCCCTGTGCTGCTTCACCCTTATCACAATTTCATGTCCTTGTAAAGCTTTGTTATTATTTTTCTCTACTTATTTCTAAGAATAAAATGAAGTCGTTTAATAGAATATACGAGCGCTGAAAGTTTATGTCTGAAGCGAAGACGTTTTCTCGCTATATTTAATATCAACTTTTATCTTTAATTTTCACTAAAAGAAATATGACCGTCTGAAATTTTACGAAAAGTTGCAGAGAAAAATGAAAAATTCCTTTTTGACTTATTTACTTGAGTTTACAACTTAAATCGTATAAGTTTTAGGGGTGAAAAGTAAACTTGAAGAAGTTAAAAGAAAGCTCGACGTCGGAAAATATTTTTAATTGGCGCAGTCGGGAACTTTTAAAATAAACTTGTTTTATTTTAGTATAACAACAAATTTCAAACTAAAAACTTGATTCAAGAATTATTTCAACACTAAAACTTTGTTAGGTAACTGTATTAGTTTGTTGTTAAAAGGTACTTGACGGTAAAGTCGGCCAAATTACCATCCTCAACATGAATAATTCAGTAATCCAAACAAATGTTAGAAACTACCCTAATTGGTTCAAAAGTTAGCCAGACAGATTTTAGTAGGTATTTCATGATTGTTTTCAAGGATAACCAATTTTTCATTCGATTACATTGTTTATTGGCAAGAAAAACATGGAAAATAAAAATCCACAACAAGCCAAATAAACATTTCATAATAGCATCATACACTTTGTGATTTCTTTTATTATTGATGGTTTGGCAACGACCAAAAGTAATCGAGTTAGTATCGATATCAACTATGCAAAAAGCTGTATACATTTTCCGAGTAGATTGTTAACAGATGGTGTGTTTTTCTGTTCCATTTGAGCATTAACACCCCTTACGTACTGAATCGACGGTGGTGTTAGTGAGTTATGCACGGACTTAGTGACATTAGCGCCAGTTGCGAACGGGATCAACAAGGGAGGGTAGCAGGTTTATGCTTAACATTGGAAAGCATTTTTATCGCTTCGATGATAATACTCAATAATTTTACTTTATTGATTTGTTTGCCCCATTTAAATTTTTATTAGGTAATTGATGAAAACACTTAAAAATATTTTCCACTTAACTCGGTAGCTAAATGAAACGAGAAAACTGAAAACACCTGCTTAGTAGTTAATACCAAGCATTAACCATTAACCCCGTTTAAAATTATAAATTTTTATGGAGAACAGGTTAAAGGTAAAAACGATAAGCAGTAACGTTTAACTTTTATTGGGTGTTTATTATGGTAATAATTATGCATAAGAATGCTTCCAGTTTACCACTTAGAAAGTAAATGGGGTTAAAAGCATCTACCGCACTCATGAATAAATAACGCATTGACGCACCCTGTTGGGGACACTTTTACTAAATGGATCGGATTATGGCAATGTGTCACCCTAGGAAACTGGAAGATATTGTAGTAACCACTGTAATCCAGTCCTTTTCCCTATTAGGATTGCAATAGAAATTGAAACTCTTAACTGGCCAACTTTTACGATGACAACCGTACAATTTGGTTAATCCAAAAAGAGCGTCCGATGTGATTATTAAAAATAAGTTTCAATTATTGTTAGTCACCCAGAATAATTATTTAACTAGTAAAATGTGTTTGTTACATTTGTACCTATCAGCTTGTTCAAACGGTTAGGTAGCTACCGTCTAAGCTTTATTGTGAAAAATCGTTGATGTGTAGAAGGAGTGCCAAATAAACCGGATGTTGATATCATTTATTCATTGTTGAAACAGATTTCACACCCTCTATAGCTTAAAATCAAAATTATTTTATGATCGTTAAAATTATCAATAAATGAAGCCATTAAAATTTTATGTTGCTTCAGCGGCTTTAGGGACAGAAAAAAATGGATACATGCAGGATAATAATTTTCAATAGGAAAACATAGAATTTTACTCTTATTATGCAACTGCACACAATCATGGCTTCACTGTACCAAGAGATAACTTAAACCGTTAGAAAAAAATTTTGAATTACTTTATGTACGGTATCCCAAGTTCTTTGTTGAATACAGCAAACGAATTTTACAAAACTTCATTCTCTAATAAATTAGAAAGGTGATTTATTTATTTTTTTATTAATTTTAATATTGGTTACTGTAATGAAAGCTTACAACATTTAACTTAACAAATTATTCCAATTGCTTCGTTCTGCATGTTATTTTATGATAGAGGTCCAATTGAAAAATCGATTAAACCAAAACCAGAGTTTGAATATTTTTGGGGACCTTTTAAAATTCAGTAGTGAATAATAAAATTAAGCACAAAAATAAGAATTTTGTGTGATAATTTATTTTCTATTACTTTTATAGCCAAAATGGTGGTATTATTTTTATTCTGATGATATTTATTCTCTACTAATATTTTTTCAAGCCTTAGTTGCGCGAATTTCATAATTTTAAAATTTACCATTGATTACATTTTGCTGTTTGTTTCATTTTCAATTTGTTTAATTAATTTTTTTCACATTTGTATAACCTCTATTTTGGACATACATAACATAATATAGTGAACAGAAAGTTAATTATCCCGCAAAACTTTTAGTTTTGTAACTAATTTCCAAAATTAAGGAAGTTGCAAATACGAGATGCCGGGTTCAAATCCGGAGAAGAGCCAAACTTTTTCATGACAAGTCTCCGTGCTTCGGAGGGCACGTTAAGCCGGCGGTCCCCCTAGATTAATGAGTTGTTATTATTAACATAAAACCAGGGTTACAGGCACATCAAAAGGCCAGCTTAGCAAGCTACCTTTTGGATGTAAAAATACTATAATATGTATGTTCACAGAACCAAAAACTCCAAGGAAAAGGAACACAGTTGTTCGTAGAACAAATCAAAAGATCTCAAAAAATTTAAAGAAGAGAAGAAATAAAAAGACCACTCGTTTCCATTTAGCGCTCAAAATTTTCTGCCACTATATATCCAGTAAAATAAATTTAAACAAGGTCCTATAGTTTAACGTGAAATCTAAACCACAAAACAAATAATTTGTATTCTTCTGATCCATGCCAAAGCTCAATTCCCTACGCTGTACATCAGCTACGTATCTGTACATGCAATGCTGGTATATGATGATAATAATTATAAAGTCTATTTACAGATAAATTATTTTAAAATAATACGCAATATTATATCACGCATAACATCACAGTATGAAAATTAATGATATTATAAATAAGTTCTTCATAATAACACACGACTTTGCGTACCTAAAAATGTATATTATGTATTTTCCATAACATACGGAGCATTTCATATACAGTTCTTGCTAGGAATCTAACGTCCACAATACACGGCATCAATAGCCTTAGGAACCTATCCTACAATTATGCAAGCTGAAATACTTGCGATTGAACTGTGTGCCCATGAATGCCTCCACAGGAATTTAAAGGGCAAGCAGATCAATATAATGTCTGACAGCCAAGCTGCGATAAAAGCACTCGAAGCAAACAGTTTTGAGTCCTTGTCCACATGGGAATGTCGACAATCTCTCAAGAAACTGGCAATGGGCAATAAAATTGCCCTACGCTGGGTGCCAGGTCATGAGGGAATAGAGGGTAATGAAATAGCTGACAGACTAGCTAGATCAGGCTCAAGAACGCCCCCGACTGGACCCGAACCATTCTGTGGGTTAACCAAAGCACACAGCGGGTTGGAGGTCCAAAAATGGGAGGCGAAGAGCAAAGAAACCTTCTGGAAAAATACACCAGGACAAAGACAGGCGAAGAAATTTATAAAGTACTCGACTGCAGAAGCAAAAAAGCTTCTTCTTCTAACAAAGAACGAAATTAGACTCATTACGGGGCTGTTCACCGGACACTGCCCGGTGAAATATCACCTCAAAAAAATGAGGCTGGAAGGAAACGACAGATGCAGACTTTGTGAATCGGAAACAGAGACGGCCGAGCACATCCTCTGTAACTGCAATGCCTTAGCCAGAACTAGGCTTAAACATATGGGACAGATACAACTGACGCCCAAAGAGGTAAAAAGCTTACCTCTCAGGAGCATTCTGTGTTTCGCAAGCGAAATTGAATTCCTGAATAACTAATTAGTAGGGTTATGAACAAAAGATCAATACTGGTCGCAGTTCTGAAAGGCTCTCGTAGCCAAACGACCCCTAAGTACAATACAATACAATACAAACGTCCACAATTTTTTACAAATCTTTGAAAGTTCTCCATTTTAAAATTTAAATACCCATAGCTCAGCTCAACGTAATTAAAGTAGGTTCTGACAGGGAAACGTGACAGAAATGTGTGCAAATGGAAGTAGAGGGACAACATGCAAGTGCTGTCATGTAAATGGCCCAGGAACATTTTTATTTCTGCGCATTGAATGACCACTGTCACGTTTCGTTGCCAGAACTTTACATCAAGGTTTTGATGCCCGTCAGGATTAAGTTATAGGAAAAAAATCGCATATTTCTGCCTTATTACAGTGTGTTTTATTACAAAGCAAAGTGTGCAAAAATGTAAAGAAATGGGAATAAAACCAATAAAGGAGACCAGAACATTTTTTTTTTTTAATCTGCATGATGTGGGAAATCTGAGAGTGGAAATTACGAATTGTAGAGACCTAATCAAGAAGGTACGTAACCAGATCGTACAGGCTGCTGCTGTATCGGGATGCATGAAAGATACAATATGGAACAACGAATTTCTAAGCATAGAAATTAAAGTGCGGATATATAAAACATGTATAAGGCCATTAACGACATATGCCTGAAAGACACGTCCCAATAACTCTAAAACAAAAAGGCTACTGCAAACAGCAGAAATATACGAAAAATAGCGGGAAAAACACTACAGGATAGAACAAGAAATGAAGTAATCCGAAATGCATGCCAGGTATTGAACATAGTAATTGGTGAGACAACGAAGAAAAGAATGAAACAAACACGTCAATCTCATGAACAACAATAAGCTTGCCCGAATAGCCAAAGATGGAAAAATTGTCCATACAAAACGACTGCCTGGAAGACCACCGAAGAGATAGAACGAAAGCTGGCAGTCCATATCACAGGAAGCTGGAAATAACAGGCCTAAGGCTTAAACTAAGATGAAGAAGAAGAACTGCATAATGTAATAAATGTTATCAATTTTTAAAATGCTTTTTCCATTTTCTAGGGTGGGGTTATGCCCCCTAGCTCACTCTAGCTATGCCACTGATCACAAATATAATGCTAACTTTTTTATTTTGTCGTTTTTATCCGGAAACAAAAATAACGAAATTCAATTTTTAATTGAAAAACTGTAAAATATATAAACGGATCCTGCAGGGTCTTATTGCTGTCGCAAACTAATTTAAATTAGTATTATGTTTACTATAATATTATAAAATGTGTGACCGCTCACAGAAAAAAAGTTGTACTTAAAAGTAGAACAATTTGTGCCTAGATTGTCTACAAGTACAAATTGTGTAAACATTTAGCACAATTTGTGCTTTAAAATAGTACAATGGCGCTAGAAATGACTTAAATTGACTAAAATTAAGTACAATTGTACTAAATTTACACCCAATTTGTACTTGTAGACAATCTAGACACAAATTGTTCTACTTTTAGGTACAACTTTTTTTCTGTGCTGGGTGAGTACAGAGAGCAAATTTTAAGTTCAAATCGCAGACTTAAACAGAATTTCTTAGCTCTGTAAAAATAATGTATTAATTTATGTACTTCATGGCAAATTTTTTCTTGCAAAATTTTTCTGATAGAATTGAAATTTATAATTATAATATTAGTTGGTTGAAATTGCTCGGCCTACGGCCTCGCGCAGTGTGAACACCATCTACTTACGTATTTCCATATACAAACTCAAAAAGTTACTTATAATAATTTAGTTTAATAAAAAGTTTGCTTTCTACTACATTATTTCATACATAACTCTAGGAATATTTTTGAAAAATATATTATGACTTTTTTAATCAGAAGGCATAGGCGGAATTTTACTTTTAAATTAGGGGATGCTAATTTAAGTAGATCGGTAATAAAAAAAAATCCCAATACAAAACAAAAATTTTCCACTTGGTGAGTGAGTTGAAAATTCAAATTATTTTCAATTCAGTAGGTATAAATAAAAGTAACGTAAAAACAGTGGCGGAGTGAGTGCCTTAAGGGTACAAGTGCATATCTTGCTATCACTAACCAATCAAATCGCGCCTACGATAGATTGTTATATTAGTCTTGAATTTTGAAGTCAGTCTTATTACCAATAGGCGAAGCTACTTGCACATTTAGTTATAAAAACTACCATTTGAATCCAAAACTTATATTTTGATGTGATCTTAGCAAACTCAAGTTTCCTGTATGCTTGGGGGGTAACCCTCCGGTCGTAAACACCAATATTTTATTTAATCCCAAACGTTTCCACTAAATTTTCATTTTCATGACAAATTCTATAGTTTTTCTAACTTTCGAAACTTGGAAAATTCAAAAAACCAAACGTGAGTCGACTGGACTAAATACAGGCAAACAAAAAAACACAATTTTCTTATAATATAATGTAATACTTTTTCAATAATTTTTTTTTTTAATTTAAGTTTCAAAATTTTTTCTTTGATTCCAAGTTTTTACTTATTATAAAATTATTTTATTAAAATATCCTTAATCTTTCATATTTATTATAAGTAGGTACCTTATTTTATCACATTTTTTTTAAATGGGTTTTCAATTTTCTAGGAAAAATTTAGTTTAATTTACTTTAATTATTAAATTTAATTATTTAATTATTATTATAAAAAATTATCCCGGGTTTCTTTATGATAAATATTTACTAATATTAATATTTTATCTTTACTAATATTTCTGAATTACAAATTATAATTAGGGTGGGTTTCATAAAACTTTTAACAAGCCATTAAGTTTAAAAGAGGATTTCTATTGGCTTGTTAGAGTTAACGGACGTTTTCTATTGGTTAACTACGACCTTTTAGTTAAGTAGGCATTAACGCTTTTATTATGAAATCCGCCCTTAGTTATTTAATTTACAATTCTACAAAATTTTATTTTCTTAATGTGTAAAATTAATTCTGAATGAGACGGACCTTCCAAAGCTCAGAATTTTCTAGTTACACAACCAATAAAAATTATTTAAAAATAAGAACGATTTTCCAAGATATTATGACTGATTTGATTGTTTATCCTTTGGCCTCGTTTATGAAGAATTTGACCATACGTGAAGACCCATAGTTGTTCAGCCTACGGCCTCACCAGGAGAGATTGTGAGAGGTGGGATGCCTACGTTTATTTTATAGATTGTACATAAATATAAATAAGTTTTTCTTTGATATTCAAGCTAATATCGGGACATTACGTTCATATCTAGTAGGAGTCCTTGTTTTCAGGCTTCGGTCCCCATCCTGGGTTAACGAATTGTCACTATTAATGAAAATCTAGAATCACGGGTACATTTAAAACCCGTATAAGCTCAGAAAACTGGAGTTATTTCCCTTAGATAAAATAGTACAATGTTTTTATTTGTTTTTTGTAATAGTATATTTAAAAAAAAAATTAATTTTATCCAAAGAAAAAGAGTAAACCATATGATTTTGTTAAGCATTTCCTAAAGTTTTCAAGTGCGGTTTCTATTGAGCAGTTAGTGAATTTATCTGCTGTTTTCACAATTTTAATTCAATTTGCTGAAGCAGCCAGAAAGTACAGAGTGTGCAAGCTGCATTGTACTTTCAGAAAATATTAACAAATTTTCAGCAATTATAATTTTGTATATGACTTTATCTTAGGTTCTTAGGTTAGATTGAGTTATCGTGGAAGTTAATTTTTCAAACCGATGTTTTTCATTTCCAATAAAATCTTATTGTTATCCTTGAAAATTCTAATATTTAAAAAACTTATCGTGGAATTACATTAATGCTTCGCATTTTAAAAATTAATTAAGTACAGGATTAAGTACCACTTAATAATTGAAAGATTAATTCATTTTAAATGTTCTTATAATAAGTAAAGAATTTTAAAAATAGACTCGGTATGATATTTGAGTTAAAACCCCTCGGGTAGTAATAGGGAGCTTTTCGTGTCCCAGGTGGTTCGAATACTCCGTAATTACCTGACCGCGCTTCATTATCTACAATCAGCGAAGCACGCCCAGATTATAAAATCACTGATAACAAAATCTAGGTTTTATAGATCGCTACGGTGTTATTACAATACATTTTTAATGAAGCTAAAACTAACAATGTATAACAGAAGTTTATTATAATTAAAATTGAGTATAAAACTTCCCTTATTTTAATTTAGTATGCGGAAACAGCTTTACATTTTATATCAAGTCTGCTTTACTGAAGACAAGTTAGTAAGAAAACATTTATAGATTTTCATATTGTTGTATTACGTAGGGCAGTTTGTCCGAGCACTTTGGTTGATTAAAATGGGGAGTAAAGCGATTCACTTTTTCCATATCCCTTAAACGATATTTTGTCATGGATACGACCCCCAAATCCGTTATAATAGTACAACTTTGATAAAATAATTTCCTTCGGATTAACAAATAGCACATTTTTGAAAATTTTGCAATGGAAGAAATACGATATTATAAACCAAAAATTTGAAGCCTTACAGATGATCACATCTGAGATAACACGTGTCACTTGGTAAGCTACGATGCACGCGACCACCATGTGGCAGACGGACGTGCGCCCATCCAAACATTATCCGATTCGGAGTTAGGGTTGACACATACTGTACCACAATTCGTAATTGTTTCCTGCTATTGTACCCGATAAACGTTGCAGTTTTGATAAAATCATCCCAAAGAAAGTTGGGATCTACTGGGTACAATCCAATTTCTTTCTTTACAAGAAAAATACTTTCATTTTTTAAGTCCCTATTAATAGAACCAATCTTTAATGGTGAAATTGAGTAAATAAGATAAATTAGAAAGTGAATTCAATTATTTATGCCACTATTAGTGTGTCAAGTATTCAGAACAAATGACCATTGATGTACCTGCGTCGCGTTATAAAAATAATGTAATAGTTAATTTGATCGATATTTCTTAATGGAAGAAGTTATACCGGTTGATAATTTTAAAGTCAATAACATTTAGTCTAGCAATACAATTTTTGAAATGTGTCACTATTGCTTCCAACTAATGCAGTAGGCAGTACTGTTGATTACTTTTTTATTTATCATTAGATACACTTTGAAAAGATTGTCATCAAACAATAATCCAAAAGTAAACTATTAGTTCACCCTTTATCGGCTTTATCAACGAAACTAATCACAAATGTATACTTAAAGAATCAACGTTATTTATACACACTCGACCTAATGTAACTCGTAAGTACCAATTTTAAGAGTCCTTTTAAGCCCCCATACTTTTATTATTTCGAGTGAAAATCTGTCGGTCTCATCTCCGGTCACGTCCACCCCATTTGTACCTACCTCCTCTTTATCGGAAAATATTTCCTCCATTTACCGGCACTGTGCCAAGCACGTGCCCTTTGAAAAGACAAGTAACACAAATTTTATTTAGTACTCTTGTATTTCAAGTTACAACAAGTGTGCCTTGTAATTCGAGATGTTTTGATAAAATTTGTTATCGCCAGAACGAAAACTGTTGCAAATCTTATCAAATTCGGATTTAATTACTCGAGCGCACTTATCAAAATTAAATTTTCAAATATCACCATGCCAACTTTATAACAATAATCCAAAAGTTATATAACTCATGTGGATTGATTATATTGTAAGCTATTAGCGTGGTCAAGCTAGAGTTGATATGCATCTCCTTAAATATTAAAACTAATATGTCTAAAAGCTATTACATATGCCTAAAGCTATGGTGCCATCCACACCCTTATCATGTAATTACTCAATAACTATTACAATTTGATGAGGGACATTTCTAACATTTGTCATTCTATTGTCGTCGACACGCAAGAGTACTTTTTAAAGACTTCCACAATAAAAAATACAGTCATTGTTCAAAAACCATTTTTAACTAATGTTTGTTTAACAAATTGGATATAACAAGTCAATATGTTTATTTACAAAATCACTTTATTATTTGTTCTCTAATTGCACTTATTTCAATTTTACCCCGAAAAATTTAGAATGAAGTAAATATTCCAGTAAAAGTAAGCTTTTGTGCTAGCCATGTTACAATTATTAAATCTGTTACTAAGAGAGGTCTAACGGGGTTTCCATGGATGGTAAGCAGCCAACAGAAGTTAATCTTGGTGACGACTGATTTTAGTTTCCTGAAGTTGATTGGAGAAATGGAGTAAAATTTACAAAAATTAGAATAATTAAAGTTACACTGAGCGGTTAGATCACTTTACCGACGGCTTAACATAATTGTTAGTAAATTATTATATTTGAGTAGAAAATTATTCAGGTATTCTAATCGAGACGATTAGAATGTTTTATGTACTGTGACATCGATAAAGTTCACTGAAATTTTGGTTAGATCTACCTTACATTATGAATTTTGGAAACTTCCTTTAACCCCATTTGCGCACGTTTTAGAAAATTTTGTTACTAAAATGTTCAGTCTAGCAATTCAAAAATCCTGAACTCCACAAGCAATTGAGCGGGTTAATGTGTGGTTAGGTTGTTTTTTTGTAGATTTATTTAGCGATAGCGGCTTAAGATAGGAAAAACTACGCATCACTGGATCTAATTTTTAGTTGAATGAATTTGCAATTAAAATTTGACTTTTGATTTTATTTATTTAGATGCATTGTGTACATGAATTCAGTTTTGTCACCTTACTTTCATTTAATCAAAATTCTTAAAGCATTTTCGATTTAAATTTATTTTTTATTCTTTTTGGATTTGAATGATTCGAAACCATTTCACGCTTCTTTGGACTGTTTTAACCAAACAAGTGCAATTAGAGAGAATTATCTGTGCACAGTCATTCTTTAGAGAAATAAATGGGTTTAATTCGGTTTAATTCAATAATAGACAATGAAATTAAAAAAGGAATAAAATGTAAAATATAAAATTTTTATGCTTATCTATTAATTGTTAAATAATAAATCCTTCTAGACTACCTACAAATTTACAATTTTTCCAAGATATTCTGAGATTATTATTAAGAAAATTATAAGAAATTAATTAATAGTCATATTAAAATCAAGATTATTTTTCAGCAATGTATCTGAAAATACAACATTAGATTATCTGATTTCCCCCAAAATAGAAAATATTTATTATTATTTAAATTATTTTAACGATATTGCTTACCCAGGAGTAATAAATTTGTTATGCAAACTATTCAATATTTTTGTCATTTATAAACAATTTCGAATTACAGTTACATTCTCAATGTCATATAAAAGTTTGAAAAGTTAACAAAAATTTGTTATTAAAAAGCAACATAACCAGTTAATCATAATTTCAAATTTAAAACAAATATTTTCATTCAATTTTATAAAATATGAAAATCTTGAATACATTGAAAATAAAATATCATGTCGAATAACCTTATAATAGAAAATGTGACTACTGAAAATTTTAAACTGAAATTGCAAAGAATCAAATAAAATTTTCTTACAAATAAGTCAATCGCTTGCAGTCTTTTCCTGTCCCATTTTAACATACTACCCAATTTTTCTTTTTATGCATATTTCTAAATTTGGTTTTTTTTGTGAAATGTTTTAATATTTTAAAAAATTGCATATAGATTTTCAATAAATGGGAGTAACAAACATTTTATAAAAGTTAGGCCTTTTTTTTCAAAAAATTGGTATCTATTCTGAAATCTTTCATTACCTACATAATATTCAAAATGGTTGGTTACAATTTTGATTGTAATGGGATTTGACCCATTTAATAATTTATTTTCAAATTTACTATTTCTAATTCTACTCAATTGGAATTGACGTGTCAAGTTGCATGTGGCAGGAATTCATTTTTTAAATTAGGTCATTAGACTATAACAATAATACAACTCTCGTGGATTAATATTATACCATAATAATAATAATAATATGGTATAGGTACACGTTACATTACATAATACGTGTATTATGCTTTAAGGCTTATGAATTCATTGGTATGCATTGTTTATTACACAATAAGTTGTTGTTATTTTTTGCTTCCTTTTTAATTTGTACACGTAGTTTAGTTTAGAGGCGAGAGAGTTAAACTGCAGATCTAATGGTCCTGAGTTCATCTTTCAGCTAATCCCGAAGGATTTGTACCGTGGTTTGGATTTCACGTTAAGCTATAGGTCCTATTATGTAAACAACCGTTTAATCCATAAAATAAATGTGCGGAACTTTTTCACCTCTTCCTTTTCTGTCACTTAATTTCTAAAATATAGATTTATATTTAGACCATTTGTAATGTTACCTAGAGTCAGTAAGTCAGTAGCGAAGAATATCACGATGGCCTAATCCTGAATTTTCACTCTGTCCTCCATTAGTTAGTACGAATTATCCAGGTTGCACTATACCGATTAATATTTTAAAATGTGATTTGTGAAAAAATGCAAATTTTATTCTGGTTTTCCAGAGTTTTTGTTCCAGGCAGTGGCGTAACTGCAAAATTCGGGCCCCTCACAAACTTTTACTTTGAAAAGCCTCCATTATATTTGTTATCGTTTACTTCATCATTAGAATTATACAAGTTTCAACAACAAATCCTTGTTGGCTTCGCACCTATATGTGTCATAGTTAATTAGGAAAGTGCGATACTCTTTGTCTAAACAACGCAAATCGAATCACATTTTGAAATAAACGTTGTATCATTGTAAATGCACATTTTTCTTTTTGAAGGATATTTTTAAATATTTCTATTTGAATTTTAAATGGCGTGGTTTGCGACACTTCCAACAAAAATAAGAAACCACCAGAGATATTACGAAAACGTTTGGTTTTTTTTGCTTTTCATTATTTGATTATAACCAAGTTTTTCATGAGAGTTAGTTATTCATACCAATGATTTTTGAAGACATCCATAAAGTTTTGGAATTATTTTTACATCAAATTTAGAGCCATGGTATTGGAATTTTTGAAGTGCAGGAATATCTGGAGATTGAACAGGAAAACTAAGTTATAAGGTCTTTACCTCAACAAGACGTGCGTACAAATTTATTTCCGAGGGTGTTCCAGTCAAGCGTAGGACATCGCTATAGGCAATTTAATTATTAGGTATAATAAGTACCCACATTTTTTTTAGAAAAAAAGCTACCAAAAATGAATTTTACGTCCTACTAAAGAAAGTAATTTTTTTTGTTTGTTAGAATTTAAAGAAGAGAGTTATAAACCTGGATGCTCTGATGATAGTTAGTGCTAATCCCATGATACCGGGTTGAAATCTGGGAAATAACCAACATTAACAAGAAAAAATAGGGTCATAGGTACAACAGTTTTATTACCTCTGTAAAACCAAAGGTGTCAAGTGCATCTGAACTTGACACAGTTGGTCGTAACAGGAGGTAGCCAGTCCTAAATTAACAGGAAGGCGAGGAAAGTTACTTTCAAACTCTCTTGATTTTTACTTTCATTTTTATGTGGAACCTTTAAGTCTCCAATTGTCAACTTTTAACTTGGGGGTTGCATCAGCCTATGACACATAGTCTAGATTGGAAGATTAAATAACTATTACGTTTTTTTGCAGTGAAATTGGAATTGGATTGGATTACTAAGTTCACCGTTTGGTTGATAGCTTTTGGTTCCAAAAACTGCAGTAGTAATAAATTATCTTAGTTTCTTCTGATATTTGAGGATAACTATTCATTATAAATAACATTTTAACAAATTAAAATGGAGCTTCAGATGGAACACCAGGCTCCAGATATCAAAAATATAACTAGGAAAAAATTGTTTTACTTTGAACCATAGGTAGTCAGTCCCAAAATAACTACCCCGCCTAAATTGCTTTTCCTGGAGGACTTCAGATACACAACGCATGATGGCACATTTTACACGTTTCACTAAAAATTCATCACCATGTTCTTTCTCTGATTAACAATTCGTGGTTACGGAAACTGTAAAATTAATTCCAGTTTATCAGAAAATTCATAACTTTGCACAAACATTTCCTTTTTGGATAAAGCTGTCATTATCTCTACACTAACTTTTGATTTTCAACAATCAAGCATTGTTTTGCTTTTGGTTATTGTTCAGAAGGGGCAAAATGCGCATAGAAATTTCGAAGGGCTTAATCAGTTTTTCGTGAAAAATAGCAAATGTTTGGTTTTCGGTATTCCCAGACAACAATGTTTTAAGAAAAATGCTAAGTAAATATTACTTTCTTTATTGAAATAGATCCGAGACTTTTTAAAAGATTGAATAATTATGACATAAAAAATTTCAATATCCGTTTATTATATTCAACACTCCTTGCCTACGTCTCGCTGATAAATTTCTCTTTTGGAGAGGAACCGAGATTATAATTGTTTATATCTGATATAATGTCTCAACGCAGTGAAATCGAATGTTGATGTTTAAGGAGAATTAACAATTCACTTTAGTCAACGATATAATTTTTAAGAGTTCACATCTTCCGGTAACTTCACTCTTACTTCTGCAGGTTGTGAAGTGAGTCAGTGCACCTTTACAAAAATTATTTAAAATGTTTATAATATTGTGACAGTGCATTTAAAAGCTTCGTAAACAATTAAAAGTAGATCACAATTACTTTAATTAATGATTAATGTGATAGTGTGTGTCGTGAGTTACATTTAAACAAAAATGGATAGTCAGCAATTCAGGGAGTTTGGAAAGGCCATGGTTGATTACATCGCCGATTATTTGGAAAATATTAGAGACAGGTAATAATAATTTTTTACTAATTAATTTAAATTAAAACTTTAACGAAGCCCAAATTATGCTAAGCTTACATCTTGGACGGTTGGATCTGATGTGATGCAATAGATAACTTCGCCGAGTGCACTAAAATGAATCAACATTTTCTAGATACATTCCTAAATAATTATAAGTGAAAGTAAGACATTTCTCTTAAATTTAATATTAAAATTACAGCCAATTAATTATGTGGCAAGAGAATTCGATTGTGTAATTTGTGATGTCACAGGCGGTTAACACTTTAAGATTAAATTACCTTCATTTTTTAACTGAAATTGATAAAAAAGAAAAAATTTTATAAACCAATTTTCCACATAAAATTAGCTAAAACAGCGGTCAAGCGCGAAACGTTTCCAAATACCATCTTTCAGAACAAAAATGCATAATTCAATAAAAATTTGCATAAATTATTGATTATTTTTGATTGCAAATTAATCAATAACTTCCTTATTTTGCTTACATAATTAATTACATTAGGAAGTAAAATTAGGCAATCGATTATTTCGACATTGTAAAAGTTATGAATTAAATTATTAAAATTTTAGGAATGTGCTGCCATCGGTAGATCCTGGATATTTATATAATATGATTCCCACGGAGACACCAAAAAATGGAGAAAATTGGAAAGATATAATGGGAGACATTGAAAAGATAATAATGCCGGGAGTTACACATTGGCACTCGCCTAATTTTCACGCTTACTGTCCAACCGGAAATTCTTACCCGGGAATCGTTGGTGAATTATTAAGCGCTGGAATTGGATGTGTTGGATTCAGTTGGGTTTGTTGTTTTTAGTAAAATTTTAGCTTCTTAATGACGCTAAGAGATAATTTTCACTTAATGATGCAATTTATGTTGTCACTTTCTAAAGGCCTCAACCTTGTTTAGGTGTCAAGTCCGGCGTGTACCGAGTTAGAGGTCGTAATGATGAACTGGCTAGGAAAACTGTTAGGATTACCCGAAATATTTCTTAATAGCTCGGAGGGACCCGGAGGTGGAGTTATTCAAGTAGAATATTAATAGTAAAATTATAAATTTGAAATTAAAGTTTACTCTTTTAGGGCTCGGCAAGCGAATCAACTCTGATAGGGTTGCTGGCAGCAAAAGAGAAGATGGTGCGTTACATGATTTCGCAGGATCCTAATTTAACGGAAGAAGAAATAAAAGGAAAATTGGTAGCTTATACATCCGATCAAGCGAATTCCTCGGTGGAAAAAGCTGGATTGTTGGGATCTATGAAAATGAGACTCTTACCAGCAGACGAATTTTGCGTGTTAAGAGGCAAAACTTTATTAGAAGCGATACAAAAAGATAAGGCGGACGGATTGATTCCGTGTTATGCTGTTGCAACATTAGGTACAACCGGAACTTGCGCTTTTGATAATATTTACGAATTGGGACTTGTGTGCAATCAGGAAAATGTTTGGTTACATATCGACGCTGCTTATGCGGGTTCTGCGTTTGTTTGCCCCGAATACCGTCATTTAATGAACGGTGTCGAATATGCAGATTCTTTCGACTTTAATCCACACAAATGGATGATGATTAATTCCGATTGTTCCGCAATGTGGGTTAAAGACGCACGATACCTCGTAGACGCTTTTAACGTCGACCGAATTTATCTTCCAAGTAAACACGAGGGACAAGTACCAAATTATCGTCACTGGCAAATTTCTTTAGGGCGCAGATTTAGAGCCCTAAAAGTTTGGTTTGTCCTCCGTATTTATGGAGTCGAAGGAATCCAACAGCACATACGAAACCAAATTGCATTAGCAAATTATTTTGAAGGATTAGTCAACAAAGATGATAGGTTTGAAGTATGCACGACTAACATGGGATTGGTGTGTTACAGACTGAAAGGTCCCGACGAAGCAAATAAAAAAATGCTAGAAAAGCTTACCGATAGAAAAAATATTTATGTTATTCCATGTTATTATCAGGGAAAATTTGTTATTAGGTTTGTAGTTTGCAGTCGCTTCACCGAAAAAAAGGACATCGACTACGCTTGGAAAGAAATTTGCGACGTCGCTGAAGAGATTATGATTCCACAAGAAACTAAAATAAATCACTTCGTCTCCGTGGTTTCCCAAACAAGACTTTTGGAAAAACTTGAAATTTCTTCCATTAATAATTTATGCAACACGGAAGATAATAATAATAATGAAAAATCAAAATAGTCCAAATGTACTACTTAATGAAAATTAAAAAATTTAAATTAAAAATAATAAAAATTGAAGTAAATCAATTTGTTACTAAAATTGTTTTTGGTTTACGTTAACTTTTATTAAATATTCTTGTTGTTTACTCTTTTCATTTAAAAAAGATGTATGTATAGAAATGTAAGTAATAATTTAAGACTTAGGTTTTAGTTTGTTCTTCATAATTATGAAAAAATGTGTTAAATAATATATTATTGATTTATTAAAACTTAAGAGTTAAAATTACAGTTATTTAAATGACGTGGAGTTAATAATTTTGAATTTTACTTGCTTCGAGATATACGACTAGAAAGGGTGGATGCGGACGGGCGAGTAGACAAGTGAATGGGGATGAAATAGAGACGGGGATGTAAGCCGACATTACATGGCTTCAATCAGACCATTCTGCGTTGAAACTATTGTTATGAAAAGTCAGCAGGTTTTGTTTGATTAGAAAAGCATGGAACGTTTTGTCCCTAATCATCACAGTGAATGCTATGAATGGATGGCTTATGTGTATTACTGCTCTATCGTGAACTACTTCGATGATGAAGAGAAGGGTGGTTCTTGGTTAAAACTTATATTAGGGAGGCATATTGTGTTCGCGCTGCATTTGTAGACATCAAGATGAATTAAAAGAATCTAAATCAGACCATCTGGCAATTAACAAAGTGATTTTCCATCGATATTAAGTATTATTGTTCTTGTTCTTGCAAATTTTGAATGTATATTACTTGTCATTTGTAATAAAAAACATAAACACTTAAATTGAAAATTATTAATTATTGAAATCAGAACGCAACAGTTAACCATCTTTTATTTTTTTATTCCTTTAGTGGTTTACTGGGGTTTTTTACTTCGGTTATATGACGGGCATGAATGGATTAACAATCAATAAAGCTCACTGATCAAAAGGAAACGCTTATTATTCTATAAAACAAAAAATTCTAAATAAACCGTAATTAGAAAACTTTTCCCTGCAACGTTTGTAACTTTAAAATTAACCACTATTTGTACTTTTTAAAGAGGGTTACGGGATTCAACTTAATAATAAGAAAAACAAATACAATTAAAATTAATATAAATAAAGCGGTAGGTATTCTGAAATCAAACCGCAGGGGTAATGTTAGTTTATACAAAGGGTGTTTGCATTATGAGGGTTGGTTTCTTTATACAGCCCATACTTCACGGTATAATTTGTACGATATATTGATGAACATATTTGTTATCAATCTCCAGAGATGCAATTTATAAAATTTCTGTCTTTGATTTTATGTGCAGAGTATTAAACTGTAAAAGCGCTCTTTTTATCTATCTGAAAGTTATTGTTTGTAATCGAAGTAATACATAAATGACCATATTATTGGTGAATCATGCACCAGCAGATGGTTTAGTGAAGCACCAAACACGCACATCAAAAGAAGCCAAAAGCTATGTATATCATGACACGACAGATGAAATAGTGAGTTAACTCCGTTATCTATCTTGTTCAAAACGCTATATTTTGTATTACCCCATCTTTTGAATATATTGGACAGAAGTAGCCAACCAACCCCCTGTGGCTTCCAGCTGCTAACACTTAAAACTGTAACGGGGTAATTACTACTCTAACTGGATCCAAATTAACAAAAAGCTACCAATTTAATTTTCTATTATTTGCATTACAAACAAAATATTTAATGCATTAATAAAAATTCTCTCTTTATCGAGAAATTTTCGAGCATCACTTAATTTATTATTTACAAATTTTATATTAAAATACAATCAAAAGTTTCATAATAATAACTAATTATTTTAGCGAGTTTTAATTTTATTAAGGTGAAGGGTCTGTTGAGTTAAAACGAAACGTTTCCGGTTGCTACTTGGTTTAAATCTCATATAATTTGATAAAAATGAAAAGTAAATATATTAAATGTTAATCAGTAAGATAACAAAATTGAAAACACTTGTGGATGTTTACAAACACAAATTTATCGATTAGGTGGTTTTGTTTATTAAAACTGCAACACGCGTTTATGCCCAACAAAGTAATTTATTATAAGAACGGAAACAGAGATTTTTCGACTAGGAAATGTATTGTTGTAAACGGAAGTAGGTATGTTGAAGTTCTATCGGTGTCAACAGATGGTACTCGTGAAGGAGATCCCCATCGATTAACAGTTACCTCGTTTCATTTAAGCACACGCTTCTGGCACGCGTCTAATATCCAAAATTTCCGGTTTTCTTTCATGTAAAATTTTCGCGATTAATGGTTTTGTTTACCGGATAATGGAATTTTACGCTTTCAGTGTAATGAAACTTCGGTTTAAATGTATGGAGAAAGTATGTAAAGAAAAGATTTTCGTATACCCTAAGTTTGTGGTTCAAACTTTCGTATGATCGTCTCCGTGCTTCGGAGGGGACGTACAGCCGTTGATCTCTCTGGGTTGATGAATTTCCACCACGAACAAACAAAAGCAGGGTTACTGGCACATCTTCAGGTGAGAAAAGAGAAAACTCATAATTTAACACCTTTTTAGAAGCAAACCACTTCAATATCATAGTTTTTCTTTCAATTAAATTGTTTCAGGGCTCAGATCCACAAGAAAGATTTCTGTTACTTTTAGGTAAGTTTTTTTACAGATGTAGAATAAATGGCAAACCCTCAACTCCACAGAGCAACTGTTTTGAGAATAAATTTATCTTTTAGGTGTTGCTTTTGCTTTACCATCGACCCACTATCCTTATACTTCCGCACTTAGAACAAATAGTTCGTAAATTAAATTTGCGTTAAAATTCTAAGGTAAGAATTTTTTTAAATCTACCTACACATTCAGGTAACTGGATCTGATAACAAAGTTAAAATATAATAATTACTTAATATTACTTTAATAATTAGGTCAAGATTTTTCAGCTATTGCAAAATTTTGGTTTACGACGTATAAAATAGTACTACTTGTCCCGGATGTGCGATAATAACTTTGTTATGTAAAGAAAATAATAATACATGTACAATTAATTAATTGTCACATTAATATAAAATAGTAATAACAATAAAGATTTTGTTTCATAAGATGTTTATGAAAGTGTAACTTTATAGTAATAAATAAACAGAATAATTTTGTTAAGTTGCAATTTAGTAAAATCATTAACAGAACATAGTTAGTACACTATGCAGATTTTTGGGACCGGGGGGTTTGGGGGGTATGGAATACCCTCCAAAACACGGAGTACCTGAGCTTGCTATGATTTTAAAGATATGATTTATAGACATGATTTTAAACACTTTGCGATTATTTTTAAAATTATAATTCTAATTTTACTGCTTTTCCACCTAGTTTACAGTTTGAATACATTTTTGATTTTACTATAGTTTTGCTTGCAGAAAACTTGCAGACGCATTTGACAAGTTATGAAATTCGCCTTCGGCTCATTTCAAAACCCATCTGCCTAGTTTAGTTTTATCGCCCTTTCTATGAACTTACGTACGTCCTCAATAACATATTAAGTTTTCATATCTGTGGAAACGTAGTTTGGGGGTTGAAGGGGTGTTCGACTATTAATTTTTCCATAAAGGTTAATAGCATGTGCAACTTTTTCAGGTTTGCTCCATATAGGAATCATTCAAATTCACACTGAAGATGTAGGTACCTAGATATATTTACGAAGTTTTCCATTCTAGCACACACATAATTTTTGATGTTATTTTTAATTTATTTTAAATACAAAAATAGGACATTTTTACCAACTAATCGCATTGAGAGCTTCTAGGACCTTTAATTTTTGTTTTTTTTGGGTTGGGTATTTTTTTTTTTGGTCGTTTTGAATGTCTACTGGAAGACCGAGCTAAGAAATTCTGCGAGGTCCATGATTTCAACCTCAAATTTCTGCTCTGTAGCCTAACCAGTGATCACATCACTCCATTGCTGAAACTTAACTAACATTTTATATTATGTTTCTTATAATTTTGAAATGGAGAAGGGAACCTCGAAAATATTAATTTGTGCTGTTGTGTTGCAGCAACTAATATGGTTAATTAGTTAAACCGAATTCTCATTTGTTATCGAATTGCATCGACGTATAACTAAAGAAATTTCCACTTTTCATGCTTAACTAAAAATATTACCTCATCAAATTTGATTTTGCCTTTTTTTACTCCACTAATTGTAGAATATTGAAGCTATTCAGCTCACTTCCACTTTCGCATTTTATGAAGGCACACGTTACTCGATATGACTGATTTTTTTGCCAAATTTCCCAGTGTAAAAGAAATCCACCATCACCAAATTAAGATGTTTTGTTCAAATTAAAGATTTTGTGTGAATTTTGACACAGGTCGATAAATAATGTTGTGTTCTTGTTTTTCTCATTCCCTACTTTCCTCATAAGCTCCTCTTCTGCTTGCTCCCGCAATTTCACACCTAAATATTTACAATTCCAACAAATTTTAAAACTTTCTTATCGATTTCCATTAAGGTCTTATTTGACTATTTCAAATAAAAAAAAAATTAAATTAAAAGTAGGCACTGTTGGTGTAAATAATATTTAAAAATTTACAAAAGGTTTTTTTAATTTATAGAGGTAAAATACATCACAATGACTAATAGGGCATAACGCGTCATTCGATAAAAACCAAGAATGAACAAATTAAATCGTGAACAGTTGGCATTTGTCTTTAAGTGGCGTCAGTTAGCATTAAAATTTGCTCCTTCAAAATTGTTAATTACAGAGCTTTAATAGTTTTAATTTAAAAAAGCGAGTGATTTTCTTATCATAATTATCGGTAATTGCGGAAAACCTGGTTTTTGCAATTTTCATTTAAAACGAAAAAAGTTATAAGAAGGACTTCGGGGTTTTTATTAACTTAACCCTTGTTTTGCTTATACATGTGTGAAAAATCGGTTCGGTAGTGATGGTGACATTTTATAGGTATAAATTAAAGTTTTAGTGATAGTGTTTTGAGAATGTAATCCTGTGCTAACTCGAAGGAAAATGAAACAAAAATTTGGTCAACCGTTTAAGGATTCGGAGTTTTGCAGACAAGAAAGGTAGGAAATTTTCATTTTTGCTGTCCAATTTTCTAGGCTACAATTTTTCCATATATAATTTTTTATTATTCCAAGCGACTGATATACCCACAATTAGTATGCTGTGGGTATAGATCAAAATTAAAAATTTTAAGGGTAGAATAGCTTTCATAAAATTCAACTTCGAATAAAGAAATGTTTTTGGTGGTGCAACATTTTATCAAAAAACTCGTGTTTATGCATGTAAATTTTAGTTTTTGGGAAAATGACTCAAGTATCCGTTATGAAACAAATAAATAAACGGTTAACATTTGTTTAAAATGTTTGTTACAAAAATTATGTGTGAAAATATAAAATTTGTCATTTTTAAGGGAAAATTTATAAACATCGTACGAAAAACCATACTTGGTGAAGTATATAGCATTTTGTGTTTTTGTTTTTATTTCTATGTTGTTGAAAAATAACCTCATATTTACGATGCACTTTTACAAATAATGATTTATAAAAATAACTTATCTAAAATGATTTAACACTTTAACCCCCAAAATATTAGAATACCTGCTGTGAGCAACCTTAAATCAGTATGAATTTTAGATATTCCGGAAAAATGTTATTAATTTTTGGATATTTAATATCTCTTTATAATAATATAGAATTTTTTTAGCTATTAATATTTATAAAAATTACGTAACTTTGATAACAAAATTATTACTCTCCACGTGACACAACCTGCATATAATTTTTGTCAAAATCAATAGTTTTGAATTATTGAATTGAATTAAACAATGTAAAACTTTTGGTCCTTGACTTCATCCACGATTATTCCTTTGCATTTATCCTAAATCTAAAAACCAAAAATATTTGTAATCAGAAATATAGAAATCCTAGTTCAAAAGGAATGAAATCGGTTGATTAGTTTTTGAATTATCCTGCGGAACTTTTTGAAAACAATATATTTTCTCAAATTTTGAGGAGATTGGCTCATGAAGAAAATATTTTAATCAAAATTTCTGGACTTTCTATCCAGGAGGGGGGGCTAATATTTTTAGCTTAGGGAGCTGGGTATGCTGTCCCCAGTCGAGCGGTTTTAAACCTTAAATTTAGTAAACGAAACTAACTTTACGTTAAATTACATTTTTGTTTTTCAAGCTTATTTTTTAATTATTTATTTATTACAAAAATGTTTCTATTACTTCAGATTATATATATTACAGCTCTACAGGCCTAGAAGGCCCATAGATTCATTCCCTGTCTGTATTGTAAAATCTCGTGTGTGACGCAGCCGTATCAACGGTAATGACGTCGACGCAAACATCAGGGATCACCACAGGAGTGTAGATGCCCACCGGAAGGCCGAGCCAAGAAATTCTGTGCAATCCGCGATTTGAACCCAGAATTTCCGCTCTATACTCAACCAGCGATCATATCATTCCACTGCTGTGGCTTATTTACTTCAGATTACTTTCCAATAATGGTTAGTAATTGGTAACTGATGGGTTCACTTTTAGAAAATCTTGAATTCACTTCGACTTATCAATGGTAATTTTTTTTATTAATTTAATAGTTAAATTGCCTATGAATTCGAAGTTTCAAAATTTCAATCGATTTTTTCGATTTCAACTCCTTTGAACCACCCTATAATTTATCAATAGTGATTTTGCATTATTTTTGGTTAACTGTTAGTAAAATTGTTTACAAACTCAAAACTTCATAATTTTATACTAGATACTTACCTATTCTTCAAATTTTTTCTTAAAATTCGATTCGTAATTTTAATTATTTATTATGATTTCCAGCCCTTTCAAGCCACCCCAATTTTTCAACGATAATTTTTTTAAAATTACTTTGTTGAATTCTGTACGAATTTAAAGTTTTAAATTTTTAGTCAGTAATTTCAATTTTCACTCTTTTGAAATCACCCTAATTAACCAATGGAAATTTTTTAATATCTTTTTTGTTAATTGGTTAGTTAAATTCTCTACAAATTCAAAGGAACAAAATTTTATTTACTTATTTTAATTTTCACTACTTGAAAGCACCCCAATTTATAAATGAAAATTTTTACCATTTTAAAATCAAATCAGCTAATCAGTGGTAATTTTTCAAATATTTTTTTATTAATTAATTAATTAAATTGTCTAGTAATTCAAAATTTTAAAACTTTATTCAATTATTTCAATTTTTAATTATTTTTTCGTTAATCTGTTAACTAAATTCTCTATAAATTTAAAGATTTAGAGCTTTTTTGGTTACTTCAATTTAAGCCACCCTAATTTACATAATAAATGATAATTCTTTTTACTATTTTCTTGATGATTTGCTAGTTAACTTCTCTACAAATTCAAAGTCGTTTCTGAATTTTTTTTGTTATTTTGATTTCTACCACCTGAAACCATCCCAATTTATGAAAGCAAATTTTTACCATTTTAAAATCAAATCAGCTAATCAGTGCTATTTTTTTAAATATTTTTGTATTAATTAACTAATTAAATTGTCTAGTAATTCGAAATTTTACAATTTTATTCAATTATTTCAATTATTTCAATTTTTTTACTATTTTTTTGTTAATCTGTTAAATAAATTCTCTATAAATTCTTTTTTGGTTACTTTAATTTAAATCACCCTAATTTACATAATAAATAATAATTCCTTTTACTATTTTCTTGATGATTTGCTAGTTAACTTCTCTACGAATTCAAAGTTTCTGAATTTTCTTCCGTTATTTTGATTTCTACCACCTGCAACTACCCCAATTTATCAATTAAATCTTTGATTCTTTTAAATGATACAAAAATTTAAAGATAATTTAAATAAATTTATATACCTATCAAATTTCAAACAATTCCAAAATCAAAATTCGAGGATTCTCATCTAGGAATCACGTGATATTGTAATGAGTAAATCAATTTCCTTTTCTGAAATAAAAATGTATTTTTAAAGTGTGGAAAACTAGCAATTATTTAAATGTTTTCAGTGTTGTGGGAAAAAATTATGTAACTTTTAATATTTTAGGTGCTGCATTTTATTTTAGTGTAATAAACATTTTTGAATAAAAGTCAGCCGAATAACCATATCAAAACTGCGACCGGTATAAATATTTCTATACCATCATTTCTTTACTTTGAAGAAATTTGTTCTCAAAATTTCAGCTCCCAAATCCTATTTAAAAAAAATGGCCTTTTAAAGTATAAAAAAATTAAAATTGCGTCTTATTGTTGTGTTCTTCTCGAGGTACAATAATTATGAAACTTTCACAAAATACTCTTTTGTTATTTCGCATTTCTCTCCAATTTCTGCAATTTTATGTTATCCTAGCAAAAAATGAATACAATGTAATTCATCTATGAAGGACGAAGTCTCAATCAGCTAAACTCATATAATATTATCAGTGTATTAGATTACGGTTTTATTCAACTTCTCTTATTAAGCCACAATAGTGGAGTGATATGATCGCTGGTTGTGTTACAGATCGGAAATTCTAGGTTCAAATAGCCTTCCGGTGGATATCCACACGTTGTGGTGAAATTAAGTACGTACGAGTTTATCTTGTCCTGAACACAATAAAAATCTAAAAAAATCTTGTACTCCCATAACTTTATCCCTTTTGCTGATAACTAAAATCGTTTATTATAGTCCATTGTAAATAGACCTAACTTTGTATTTCTATTAATTCTGTGCATTTATATACAAATATTTGTTATCGCAATAAATAATACAATTAATGTAAAAAAGTCTTGGTTTTTACTGGAAGGAAATAATTATAATTACCTATTAATATTAGTTTACAATAATTGGACAAGATATTTTTTACTAAATAATAATTAGATGAAATTCTTAATGGACCTTGCTTATTTATCATTTTTATAGCAAAAAATGTTATTTTAAAAGCTTTAAAATCCGGGTACAGTAATTCAATGATGACCAAGTTAGTAACTTTTAACATTCTCCTATAGGTATCCATTAAAATAAAAATTCTTTATAACGCAAAGAAGGATAACATAAAATACATATTATCCTACTTAATTCAGTTTGAATGAATTATTTACTCACTTAGATACTTGAATTAAGCTTTTATGTTAATTAAAACTTGTTAACGTAAGATAAATACGCACGTAAATCATAAAATAAATTAAAAGGCACGAAGCGTCCAAAATCAGCTTTTCCGTATTTATCGTTACCTAAATTTAAGATTTTCGATACGTTGGACAGCTTCAACTTGTCTAGGGCTTCTCTTTGTAATTCTCGAAGCAGAATTAGATTTAGAGTAGTGCACAAAAAGAACATCAATTTTAACCCAATTATTCTTCAAATAAAGGGAGAAAACTTACAGATTAAAGCAGATACTGGCAGATCTATAGATTTCCCATGTGAACATCAAGGCATACGTTGCTACTGTTGCACTCCGGTAACCGGAGTTGAAAAACACGTGCGGTCGCGTGTTTTAGCCCACCCTGACACGCGCTCTAAAAAGCAGACAAACACCCACCGGCCATCATCTAAGTGCTGTTTGATTGAAAATTCTGTTACCATTTTACTCGTATATAATTATCGTCTTTTATAACACAAAACCTACGAGTAAACACTGGTCAAGGATGAAAGCACTCATGAAAAGCTTAAATATTGAGATTTACTTAGGACAATTAAATTCGCTTTAGGGCGTTTAAAATATTAAACTAAAAATTGATTATTCTCCGTAATCAAAAGGTGGAAAATAAGGGGAAATTTAAAAACGTGTTGAATTCGTCGGGTTTCTCAATCTGTAAAAAAACTCTTGATACATTTCCAAAGAGCGAATGGAAACCACAGAGTAGTCTGTTCCAAAACAGATTACCCACATAACAAAGTTTAGGAATGGAAAATTCTACTAGCACTGATAGCCATTAGGAAATAAAACTAAATTTGCTCTGTAGTTTATGAAGACAAACTATCTAAATTATAGCAAATGATGTTGTGGTTGTGGCTACCACTAAATGCATTATCGCGGTCTGGCTCGTCGACTTGCTATAAAAGTCACTCTCAAAATCAACTCCCAGTAGTCTTCAAAAACTTTCGTACTGATAAGATGAAGAGTTAGAAAACTTTCATAAAACAATTATTATTGTAAAAATTTTGTGATTTTTTAAAATTTCGTAGGTTACTTCCGGGAGTGTAGTATGTACAGGTGGAATTCTTTCATAATTTAAGTGATTTTAACCGATTATTTTATTATAAATAAAAAATCAAGGGTGGGAATCACAAAATAAATTCTTAAATTTTGGTTTTTACCTTCAAGTCCCTTATTTCTTGCTAGTAAAGCAAGGAGTACGTCAGGATTCGGAGGGCCTTCAAGCGGATGCGGCGGCATGATTTGATTAGCGCCGGTGGTTAGTCCATGCACGTGTGTTAAGGCTCTTGATTGTTCCAATAATGACATTTTCCACTAAATTCACAATCACTACCGATTTAAAAATTGTAAAAATACCTACTATGCAAACCTAACAAGTGGATTTGTTATCAAAAATTTCTTATCTTCGAACATGTAACCTTGAATTTAGATGCTGTAGCAGTAATTTACTTTTTTATGTTAATATTACATCTTGACAGGTAATGACAACAATTAAAACTTTATGTTTCCAACAGTTTGCGGTTGTAATCATAAAAAATTACTGGTAATGAACACATAAGTGAAATATCATATTTCTGCATTTTTATGATATTTTAATGTTGTAGGTATAATTCATTTTTATGATGTAAATGAAATTAAAATTTTGGACACTTTCAGTATGTTTTAACAAATTTTTTCCGGTAACTGTAACTTAACTCTTTTGTTTATTTTCATAAAAAAAAATTCTTGTACAAGAATATATTTTCATTTACTAAGTTCGTCGAGTTCGTTTAATTTCACTAAGTGTTTCACCCCGGACCCTGAGATTCACTGGAGTAAGAAACCTGTCCCCTCTACACCATGCCAAGCGACGCCATTATTGAGTATCAGTCTTGATTATCAGTTGTGACGTCACACGACGTCTGGATTCGGCGCAAATCTTGGACACTCCCTCTAGCGTCGCGACGATACTTTTAATATCGTGTAAACCATTTTTAACAAAAACGTTATCAATTTAATTGCTAGTAACAGTTGGAAGTAGCTCAGCAAGAGTTTTTCAAAATTAAAAAACTGGAAAAACAACGTAAATAATTTATAATAAATTTTTTTTCTTTATTTGAAGATAACCGCTTTGTTGTATTACAAAAGGCGAAGTATCCGGCCCCGATTAACTTTTGGTGAAAAAATTGTTGCCATGGAAAGCCTTTATTCGGCCAACAGGAACAAAGAATGCTTTTGGCTAACCTCAAAAAGTTAATAATTAATTTAGTTTACAAGATTTTCTGTACGGATGGATCTAAAAAAAAAAATTTTTACTGTTTCTCCGGATAGATATTCGTGAATTACGAGAAAGTAGGTAAAACTTTTCTAGCATCCACCAAAGTTATTCGGAGTGGGCAATCTCACCCCAAAATATGGATAAACGAATTAATTTTGAAATTACAAATTAGGAGTGTTTAATGGTTCTATTAAATTATGTAGCGAATTTCTAACGAGTTGAAACTTATCTGTTGATGTACTAAAATCATCATCTAATGTGATTTGAAAGGTCAAAATAAAATGTAAAATTTTCTGGGACTGTTTAAATTTTTATTATTATTTACAACATATCTCACTTTTCATTGAAGATCACTAACTTGTTCGGACTTCCCGCACTTTAATTCATTGAACAAAGTTTGGTATTGAAAAGGAAGCCATTCAATACAGATGAATCACGCGAATAAATTGCAACAGTTCTCATTGTTAGGAAATAAAAAATTCAGCTCCTGAACTTTTTATTTTTTATCTGCTTTTTCCTAGACGTAAAATTACTTTATATTATTATTTCAAAGATTTTTTAGCATGCATATTCTACACGAATTTGTATAAAATTAGAAGCGAACTGTGTGGAGGAAAACTAAGCGCCGTGGGTGATTTTTTACATTTATTAGGATTACGATCGCCAGTTATACGATTATTTCATTATTCCTAATGGATATTATTGAATTTTTAATAGTAGATGTTGAAGTGAAAAAAAAAGGCTAAAGAGCATCTCGAGTGTGAAGTTTATGGTCTGAGACAAAGTTTCACGTTCCACAATTTTTGCACTTACGGTTATGAATTTTTACATTTTTTCTTTTCTTCAATCATAAATAATTTAAGTACCCTCAATTTTTGATCCTAGAATTAGAAATAAACGAGTTATCGTACAAAAACCAAACTTTTGCACCTAATTTACAAAATTAAGGATAAATCTCCATGTCGGGGTATAGCATTTTTAATATTTTTTTCTGATTCCCAATCGAGCCAATTGAAAAAAACAAAAAAGTAGTACTGATTAGCGTTGATGTGACGCTCAAAACTTCTTACCGCCTAAAATAATATTTTTTATTGTGGTAATTTCTTGTTTAATTTTACTTTAGTCCCTTAGGAGTAAAAGTGACAGTTTAGTTACTGAAAATGAAGAGCAAAGTAGTCATTTCAATCCCGGGAGTGCAAAAAAATCATTTATTATGTTGTGTTCATACTAGCGATCTATGACAACTAACCACGAACTGAATTTTAATGGCAAAATCTTAAGAAAACGAAATTTTTTTTTATTCTTTGTAAAAACAATTTTATATTCATCTTAGTTCTTCTCAGTTATTTTTTATAAGTTAGTAATTTTTATAGTAATTATGCACTGTATAATTAAAACACCTCGATATAATTGCTTAAACAATTACAATTACTTTTGTAGTTCACTAATCCATAAAAAATTAACAAAATAAAATTAAACAAAATTGCCTACGTGGTTTGGATTCCACGTTTGGTCTGCAAATAATTATCACTGGATGGAATTCTTTCCATCCAAGGTTTATATCTCGATTTACTCTAAATTAATAATCGTAGGAAAAAAATCAGAAAATTTTCCTGTTTGCACCGATAAATGTCACTTTCGGGACCAGCTCTGCAAAAGAAAATGGCCGGAAAAATATTTTATTTTTATGTTAGCTAGTAACTTAAAGAACGAAACACATTTTTCAGGAAAATAAACTTTTACCACTAAATACAATAAAAGCGTAATTTTTGAAATTTCCATAATAGATTCTTATTTAAATTTTTATTTTTGTTCGTTTTACGATTTTATCCAAACATAATTTTATTATTTTTAGAATAAAAACCAACCTTTAAAAGTTTTCATTACAAAGGAAAATGGAGTAAAAGCATATAGTAGATGGTTGATCATATACCGCCAAATATGTCGATGAATACTACTGGGTGTGGTTGTGGTGGCGGCGGTGTTAGCGTCGGGGCGGCGTCGTCATAGCAACTCCACTTCATCGACATACTATGAAAAATCCCCAAGCGCTGAAAAACGTAATCAATAGTCATAATTCTATCAAGATCTTTGAAAAGCTTTCATTCCAAGAATTACCTTTCACAAAAGTTTTCCCGAACAATGGGATAGGTTAATGGTATCGTGGTAAAGAAAACAAAATTTAAAAATAATTTAATTACTTAAATTGCATTTTTATATTGGTTCATAAAACTAAAAAGTATACGCGCCCAAAAAAGTCAATTCAATCGCGTAGTTCTAGTATAGTAAGTGTGTAATGATGTGGAAAGCTTTTACTTCCTGCTTTATCACTTTTATTGGCACTGAAAATTTGTTTACAACTTTTGTACTAAAATGTGTTGTATAATATTTTAAGCGCACGTTTGTTGAATTTACAGTAATTTCTAGAATCTTATTGGAGGAAAGACGAAGTGCAATTGAAAAGAAATAAGTCGCACAACTCCAATTCAAAAAAAAGCTTTCTTTGCATAAAAAAAGCACAGTGTCTGCTTATAGGTAATAAATAATTTCAATTTGCCTTTCAAAATTTTACAATTTTCCAGTTTTGAAAACGGAGCTTTTTAGGCTCGGATTCTGCTTAATTAAGTTTGATAAATAATTTTGCGTTTCGTTGCAAATAAATTTTAATAAAATTCTTTTAAAAGATGCAGATGTGCAAGACAGGGACATCCACTATTCTGCTTTGGAAGGTCTCAGACCTAAGTAATTATTCATTTTAAAATACAAAATTTGATTAAAAAAGTTTTTCCTTTTCTAGCACCTTCTTACAGACCAACCTGTAAGACATTTTAAGAAATGAGTAACATGAAAATGCTGAAAAACTTTTTTGAACAGCCTTTATAAATTACCAGTTTGTCACAACATAATAAAAATTAGTGTTTCAATATTGAGTACTAAAAAGTTAAATTAATATTTATGATAGGCAAGTTAATTGTCAGCTAGAACGGGAACGATCCATATATTCCCTTATCCGCAGGAGGTCTCCTATAAGTTCAACACTAAAGGCTAAAATTATACCCCATGCCGTTTGATTTATTCATTATATTTATTAAATATTTTAATGAAACATTCATTAAACCATTGCAGAATTTTAACGTCGCAGGTGTTTTTTTTTAATTTTGCGCCATTTGAAAAAAAATTCAGATGCAAATTAATTTTGAATACTAGTAGTAGGTACAAAGAAATTTGGTCAAATTATTAATTTTTAATATCGGTAGTTTTCGTTCAACTTTTTTATCATTTTCTAAAATATTTTTATTTATTTATTTCATTTCCACAGAGGAAACCAAATTTAAAAAGATAAGATAATTGGATTGGGGGTCATAAAAATCGTTAAAATTCAGTTCTATAAAATGATAAAATATAATTAAATAAATTAAAACAATTTTATTAGGGAACGTCCAAAATTACTTAATTAGGTAAGAACAAATTTTGAAATTTTTGACGCCCTCATTTTTAGATTTTATAAATCCTCCACCTTAGTTTCTTAAACTTAAAATCCAGCTCAGTTATCCGGCACATTCGTATTTATAATTTGATTCTTTGTGATAACAAAATTAAATATAAGGCACGGCAGTGGAGTGATGTGATCACTAGTTGCGTTACAGAGCGGGAATTCTAAGTTTGAATCACGGACGCTTCAGAATTTCTTAGCTCGGCCTTCCAGTGGACATTCTCACGCCATGGTGAACCAAAAAATCGACCAAACAAAATACCCAATCCAAAAAACATTGAACAAACAAAAATCTTAACAAATTAAAAAATTAACAATTAGAAGTGCTAATAACCCAGTAGTTGATGCACGTTAAAATGTAGATAAAAAAAATTATATATCTTCAAAATAAAAAGTTTTGTGTTCGCGAATTCAGGTTCTTAATTTCGGTTAAGTTTGGAACATATTTAATGCATCCCAAGATTTTAGCAAAAAAATTTTAATCGCAAGTCATGTGCAATAAATTGTCTGTAGCTTGCCGGAAGTTACGGTTGCCAACCTGCAAAGCGCAAAACCTGCACAGTTCGAATACCATCTATAGGTAAATAATTCAACCATAATAAAATATTCAGAATAGATTCCCAGTTGCGCATGCGCAGACGAGTAGTACAGGATTAATTCTTAAAATATTAGGAATTGGATCAGGATTGGTACCACAGACAAAGTTATTAGCTTTGTAAAATATACAATCACCCACGGATTTAATGCAGGAAAGATTTGTTAATCGGAAACTAATGAAACGGAATTTATAACGTCTTCAAAATGACAGCCAATGGGAGCTATAAAATCGTGAATATCTCAGTTATTCATGTGCAGATTTAAATTTATAGTGACATTTCTTAATGATAATTAAAATTCCCATAATAAAATATAAATTAACTATAAAATTTAACATTTTACTGATGTGGTAGTAAATAATAGTAGAAATTTTAGTAAGTATTATAGGGTCAAATTATAAATTTTTCAAATAATTTTAATAATTATATTATTCAGGTCCATACAAAGGTGGTTGCCATGGTAACAACACTTTTACTTATAATTATTAAAATATTTTAACATTTATTTAAAAAAATTTTAAAATTTATAATTTTAATTATTAGCAGCCCATTACTTAAAATTTATTTTAACCAATTATGACAGTTTTATATCTTCAGCTTTTTGAATATTCTGCAGGAAAATTTAATTTTGATATTATTTTGGATTAATTAATTTATTCTTTGAAATAATAATAATAATAATAATTTTTTATTTAGTTATTTCTTCTTCTTCTTTTAACTTCTTATTAGGGCCATGTCTTGTTATACTCGTATCATCTGCATCAAGCACAGGTGAACTTAATACTAGGTCTATGAGCTTATCATTATTGTTTAACAGCCCCGGGGTAGCTTGCTAGACTGGTCTTAGATGTGCCTGTAACCCTGGTTTTTAGTTAATGATGGTAATTCATTAACCCAGGAGAACCACCAGCTTAACATGCTCTCCGAATCACGACAAAAGAAAAAAAGTTCTTTTGATATTCAAAAAGTTTTTACATTGAATGTGAAAATCCTAAAATTCGACACCACCACCAAAGTTAACCACGTCGCTCAGTCCGATTTTTCGGATTTTCTTTTCTCTGCATTTATACGTTGTAAACCAAGTTTAACTTACACATTCATGCATGAACAGATTTGCTGAAGCTACAATACCAAAAAATAGTTATAAGAAGTATTTGCCATATTTAAAGCTTAAAATGTATCGATTTGAACAAGTCAAGGTTGTGCTGTTAATAAAAAATACTTTTAATTGTTTCAAAAAAAATTAATTCAGTGAAACCTGGTACCATTTTGGGAAAGGCTCAAAATTCAAGAATATGATGACCACATTTGAAGACATTTTATGCTGAAAAAATAATTTTAATTTCAAAATTTTAAGCTTTTACCTAAATAGGTTTATGCTTTACCTAATTAATTCTTTTTAAACTATTTATTATCAATTTCGATTGCATTTTAAGCGTAGTCACAAAACTGCTTCAATATTTAAAACAGCGGTAAATGGTAATTATATAATACAATCAAGATTTTACAACCATACAAAATTCAATTATAATTAATTGACCTTGAAAACCGCAGTTCTTTTTAAATTGCATATTTTACTGCTGAAAAAACCACTTTTATTGTAATTTTAATGTATTTGTCATTAAATCCTTTCACAAAATAAAACATAGTTTTTAGTGCTCAATTAAATTTTAACAATTAACCTTTTTGTTAATTTTCATTTTTAGAATGCTAATTTAATATAATTTATTATTAGCAGATAACAAACGACGTATTTTTGGGATTTATTTTCATGTGATGTAAATCCCGGATTCGGGGTTGAAAAATTCTTATGCACAACTCCGTGTCCAAATAAAGGGCGTTAAAATATAAACTGTTTAAGCAATTTCAACAGACATGATAAATAATTAATCTCAAGTACCGCTATCGAAAAATCTTAGTAAGTTTTACGATCGCCACGAGAATTTAGCGGAGAGGGTTAGCGTGCGAATTGTTAATTCTCTCAGTTTCTAAACAGTTAATCAGACCATCAGGGAGGAAACTCTCAGTACTCTAATAGAATTAGGTACGCTATCTGAATGCTCTCTTCTCTCGTGGGTGCAATGAGCTTCACGACACGATCACCGCCTTCTCTCAGGAGACCTGGCATGTCCCATTAATTCGATTACCATACAAAAACTACACGTTCCATTTTTATGCGAACCGAAAAGATAATATTCAAATACAAGGACTTTCCGTATTTTTTAGGAAAGGCTTAAAGAAAATCAAATTTAATTAAGAAAAGCGCTTCAGAAGTTACGACCAATAGCAGCAGGCATTGCACAAAGTTCGGACTTTTAATTAATAATTTAAAGAAAACCAACAAACGGAAGATATTACTTCTTTAAAAATGCTTTTTTATTACTTAAACAAATACTTCCTAAAACATGAAATTATAATCCAAAAGCTTTGTAGTTCTCGTTAAGTATTCTTGTTCTTCTTTATTAAATTGTTTCTCGTTCTCAGCTGGCGCATTTAGTTCAGCCGGTTTGTTCCTTCGTTCGTTATTTATTTTAAATCTCTTTGATTTGGTAATTCCCAAACGAGTTTTTTAAATATTGACGTATTTCCTTCAGCAAGTTTTCAAAATTTTAAAGGAGCGAGAGATTAGAAAAGTTGAAGCTATTTTTATTACTAATCATTTCAGATATTAACCCACCATCGGTCGTGTAGCTTAAACATTTGCACGGGATGTTGCGTGTCAGGGAATACCTCGGATCACATAAAAAACGCTTTTTATATGGAATGACGGTTTTTCGTTTTTCTAGAGCACAAAATAATAGTTCTTAATATGTTTGAAGGATTTAAAACAAAAGGGGTATTTAGGTAAAACATAAAACTATTTTGGTAAAGGCTTAAAATTTTGTAATTAAATTTAACTTAGAAGCCATAATGTCTTCAAATAAGACCCGTTTTCAGTGCTTAAGAAGGCATTTTAAGCTACGAGCTTCTATAAACTTTTAATTTTTAAAATGAGCTATTCATTAACAATGAATTTACATTTTCTTGCTCAAATTCGAAGCTTTTTTTTCAAATTCAAAACTTTCTTTGGGTTGCTAATAAATAGAGAATTAGTCAAGAATACGAAGTGGCGTTACAAACAGACAGACATACAGAGTTTGCTACTCTATTATTATGTTTATTATCAGATTTAATATAATAAGTTGATACTTACTTATGGCCTTTGACGTTGTCAATTGGATTGTTTAAACGTAAATTACAAATTAAATTATATTTGAGAAGTTGAATCTTATTAATTGATCCTTAATTAACTAATCCTAATTTTTATGAGTCAGTCAGCGTCACAAATTTAGCGTTCAAGGCAGAATCAAACAATTAAATTAAATTATCAAAAAAGGTCAAACAACTATGGCTGTCACTTGATAAAATTGTTCAGCTTTATGAAAACACTTGAACTGTTAATTCAATCAGCTTTGAGCAAATTTGAAAATTAACTTTGTGCGTTACTAAAGTAATTAATGCTGTTTCGCCACTACTCTGCCTTCGAGCTTAGAATTTTGAAACTGATTTGGAATCCATTGTTTTGGGTCCTGGGCACGACGTTAAACTGCATCCTTTGTTCTTCGTGAAATGAACAGGCTCTATCTTCTAGCAGTGCAGAGTTTTTCAACATATGATGCCGTGCTCTTTTGCCAGCCTTTTTAAGGTCTACTCAGCGCTGAAGATGATTATGGAGATTCCATAGTTCAACATCAATTTTGAACAACTAAGTACAAGATTTAATTAATTTTGTATTAAATAACGATAATTTTTACATAATATACCAGTCATGGTGGTATCCACTCCTAACATCATCAGATTACATTAAGCAATTCTGTGATAGATTTGAACTACATCGAGAATGGTACATATTCCCTGGAGAGTCACCCATTCAAGTAGTAAACACACCTCAGATTGCTCGACTGCAATGTTATTATGAAAACCAATATTTTGCCATAACTACGTCAGGACCATTAAAAATAAAATAATTGATAAATAAATTTGAGTAAAAATTAATTTAAATTTATCAATTTTTATTTAAAGCTAAAATTGGACACCATATCAGTCAGAACATCTTTTCAATTTTTGAGAAGCACCGCGCCTAATTTTTTGAATTGCGTTCTTGCTAATGTGAGTCTAATTTGATAACTGTCAATTTGGAAAACCTTGAAAAGTTAAATGCGTTGCCACAAATGCCTTTTGAGTTTTCAACTAAACTAATTCAATTGAAGCTGAAGTTCCCTAAGGGTGAGCTGAGATGTTTGAATAAACGAATTAGCAAACAGAAAAGCGAGCTATAGCACGCGCCTTTTAAACAAGCATAATAATTAATAATTAAAAATTATGTTGCTTCAGGCAAAGGCTATCCATTTTAATCTAATTTTTTATTCACTTTATGTAGCATCTTATACGCACGATTTTTATTTTATGAATAATAATGACATTGTTCAAACTAAGCATGAAATTAAGTATTCTTTAAATTCTGAGCTTCGATAAGAAATATTTTCATATTAAAATGGAACGTGTAGCTTTGCGCTGGTGTCACGATAAAAAATAGTTTTATCGACTAGTACTTCAAGTACCTAGAGGGTTTATAGAGGCTCAAATTACAAGGGTCGTATCTCTTGGGAGGCGACATTAAATCCACTGCGAGTTGGGTTGGCAATGTTCCTAAAACATATTGTTTTAGGTTGGCCATGTCAACTATCACATCCAGTCAAGTGAAAATTATCAATTTCATTGTACAAACCTGAGGGACTATTTTAATTTGCGACACTTCCTACAGGACAAAGAAACTTGAAGTTTGTGGAGTTGTTATAATTTCTCTCTCGGTTTCGCATGTACTTTCGTTGGTGAGCATACGGTTTTATAAGGCGAAAAAGTTTTCCACACAAATCTTGTGCCAACCGCACTTGTCATAATTAGGTGAGCTCTAATAATTAAAAAGTAATACGAAATGAATATCTAATTAACTGCAATAACAAAACGATTTACGATCAAAGGGAGGAAATTTTGGACGATTAATTTTCCCCTAGTACAAAAGAAATACAAATAACACACCAAATCATACAAAAATTATTAGATAATATAAAAAGCAAACAAACTTATTGAATTTATGTACTTTTGTTGACCATCAGAATGAAGAACAGATTTATGTATGTGTTTCACGAAAACTGAAATTTTTCAAAACTTTGTAACTGCAAGCAGGACGGTATTTTTAATTCCTCTACTTAAATATTTTTGTTTTGTTCCACTTTATAATGTTTTGCAAAACACTTGGTACATACCAGTGCAGTATTGAAATAAACCGCCCTCACCCCTTGTTGATATTTCGGTATCCACCAGTGGGAAGCCATGTTGACTCTGGTCTCATTAATCATCTCGCATCACGGCGCAACGGGGGTTTATTGAGGGTGGATAGGATGTTTAGAGAAACAGGGGTTGATTGATTATATAGTCGGAACATATCAAAGTAATAATATTGTTTAGTACTTATGCATTAACAAATTTTATGATTAAACCATACTGTAATAGCTAATGTACATTATAAAACTAATAATTTTTACCATGTCCAAATTGTAAGAAATTTACGATCAAAATAGTAATCGGTCTGAGAATGCCAAAAATTTGAAATGACTTTGAGACGTTTTCGAACGAAACTGGAGTAACCAAGGCAGACTTTGATCCAACATGCAAAATTTTTTGGTTGCATAATTTTCAAAAACCGTTTTTAGTTATTTTGACTGCAGTGTTTTACATTTCAATTATTGTTCCACTGATGTGAATCAAAAGATGATACAAGAAGCAGGGGGTACTTGGAAATGTCTGAGAAAGGCCAGACGAAATGGAAAAAATAGGAGAAGCCCATGTCCAAAAATATACGAAACAAGGCTGAAAAGTTGCAATATAATTTTTGTTGCTTAGAATTGAGGTATAACATTTGATGAAAGTAATTTTAAAATAATTATAATAATGACAAATACACAGCTTAAAAATTTTAACTACCTATCATTCATTTGGGTTTTAGTGAAATCGGTGATATCTTGGCAACTTTTGAATCTCACCATGTTCTACTATTTTCATTTTTCAAAATTTTAATCGATAGTCATTAAATACGCATTAAATACTCATCAACAGACAAACATTTATTTTAAATCATTAAATTCTTTAGTTGTTTCGCATTCGGCTTCACTCATGAGGAATGCGATGATACGTAAAGTCTATAATTATTTGGCTTGCAGCTTATCTTGATGGGCATTGTGGTAAATCAGATGCTTGCGTCTATTTCACATGTTGTAAACTTATTTTAGCTTGGTGAATATTTTGGCTTGTAATAAATGAATTACTAATTAGGTTAGGTACCTCCAAAAAAGAAGTTTTGGGGAACTGCTGGTTCGACATGGGCAGAATCAGTAAAACTCCACCTGCCAAAATCCTAGAGTTTATTCTACAGCTGGAATGGTTTTCAATAGTGACATCAAGATTGGGGTGAAGCTAAAAACCAAAGGTACCCATCTGAAATGGGCCCAATTTAGAGACATAAGTGCGTGTGAGTTTATCCTACCTTCCACAACAAATCCAGAATCCACAAGAGGCGTTTCTTAAAAACTTAGGTATGGTGTTTTGGGTTTTAATTTTGTACTTAGCTTTATTGTTGTGTTATTGTAGGTACTTATTAGAGAGTGCTAATTTAGCAACAAAAACTGCTATAATAATAATATAATTTAGTTTGGTATTTCTATAAAAAGTTATTAAGTTTGAAACCTTTTCAAATGGTTATATTAACATGTTCTGGTATTTGGACCGGGGGGTCTTATTCCATACCCCCCAGTGCCTCCGAAGAGAAGCTTTTTACACTAAGCAATAACACAAGAGCTGTGAACCATATCTTCTTCGTCTGTGAGCGCAGGAGCAGATGTGATGTTAAGGAATGCCCCTACAAAAAATTGAAATTCATTGGATTCATAAATATTTTATAGTATTTATGAAAAAGTTCATTGATTTTAAGTGTAGCAAATTATTACAATGTTAAATTTGATAATATTAATATTAGTATGTACCTAATAGAATCGGCGGAGTTATTCTCAAATTTTATTGCCAAAGGCCATAGTTATTACGTATGCTTAGCAACCCCAAACTCTACAACTCCGTGTATTATTGGAGGGTATTCCATACCTCCCAAACCCGCCGGTCTCATAAACCAACATAGTGTATATTCGGTCGGTGATTTTATTCAATTACAATCTATTTAAATAGATTCGAGTATATCAATATATTGTGGAAATAAAAGCATTGATCGGGGGGAGGGGGGTATGGAATTTAATAAAATTAAATAAATATAATAGATCTTCCATATATTATCATTGATGATGTGGTTATTTGGCTAAGGGTCTTACTCAAATCAATATTAGATTTTCTCGGCATGATTTCTATTTCGGTAAATTACCGAACATTACATTGAATTACATATTCAAAGTATGTAGATTATCAGCTTAAGAGATTTAAAAAAACTTAAGATTTGACGCATGTTGCTCGGAGATTATTCGAAAATTTTAACTATCCATGACTTTATAAAAAATTAACTAAAACTCTTGCTCATTCAAGCTCAAACAAAGCTCTATCGATTGACATCAGTTGCATATAGAAATTCAAAACGAAAAGAAAAATTGCAAAACTTGTCTACAGCCCCTCCCACCTGTTTTTTTTAATAACTTGGAGACCTTTGAGGCTCAAACGAAAATAATGGAAGCTCATTCAGGCTCAAACGATGCTCTAACGTTTGACACCAAATTCATCCAAAAATTTAAAGGTGGGGGGGGGGGCACTGACATGCACCTAAGATCGTGAGAAGTTTTGAAGATGATCTTTTTTTTGAAAAAAAAAATGATTTTATTTTTATACATTAAATAATTTTTGTTATTTTTATATTTTATAATAATTTATATTGGGCTGGTTTTACCTATGGAAATTCAATCAAGTATTTTGATAATATGAGTTACTGCCTTATATTTTTTAAATTGCAAATTACCCACTCCATATGTGGTTAACTGTGACCAAAAATGGTAAAGTTTACCAAAAATGTTAGATTGATTTTACTAATTTTCATTTATTTTTTGTATTATTACTAGGGCAATTTTTTTGTTGCATTTAAAACACGAAAAGTTGCATTTATAAATCACAAAAGTTGCAATAAAAACAAAAAAAGTTGCATTTATTATTTTTTTGAAAATAATAAAGAATATACACATAGAAATTTACAAAATAAATAAATACATTGCAATATTTTATTTTTTTATGGATTTTTTTATTATTTAATTAAACAAGGTTAACAGGGACGTGCCCAACCAAGTTTTTGGGGGGGGGGGGATAAATTTCAAATTTTCCAACTGAATTAATTCAAAATTGCCAACTTTTTGTAAGTTTTGCAACTTTTTGTGAATTTAGACATAAAAAAATGTGAAATTGACCAACTTTTGGGTGTTTTTGTCAACTTTTTGCCAACTTTCTACAATGGCACGTTCCTGCACGTTAACTTTCATAACTATTACTTGGTCAAATTACCAACTTACAAAAATTAAACTAAACAATTCAAAAATAACACGTCCTAACTCGTACAGGGTTGTACTTAGTAAATGGTAGCTAACCAATAGAAAACTTCTGATGGATACTAAGACGTGCTTTCTGTTAAATGTATTTAACTTGTAATTTTGCTAAAAGTTGCAAGAAAGTTGCAAATATGTGAAAAGTTGCAAAAAGTTGCAATAACGTGAAAAGTTGCATTTTTGTTGCGCTAAAAACTCTTTTATTATTTATCAGATGCAATTAAAATACAGTTTTTTGTTGTTTTTTAGACAGTTTGTGACTTGTGAAAAAAAGTTGCATTTGGTGTCAAAAACTTGCCTTAATTATTACGTGTGAATTAAGATTATAGGTTGATTCAAATTTTGTATTAATAATGGTTTTCCCAAACCTCAATGCATTTTTCTGAGGTCAGTATATCTCTTGTTCTTCGATCTCAATTTTATAATAACTTGTAATTATATTTGTCTTTTGTAACCTATTTAAGCTTATAATAATAGTAAAGGTGAACTACGCCAAATACATGCACTTTTAACACACTTACTTCTTTTTGTAGTTTATCATAATACGTTAAATGCAGTAGCGTAACTTGGAAACTAAGGATCAGCTAGCAGTATAAATTCGGGGCCTTTTCTTTAGTTAAAGTTTTGCAATTGTTGTTTTTCTTTTCTGAAGGTAATGGGGAACTACCAAAGCTTGCCGTGGTTCAAAGACGTAGGACAAAGAGCTAAAGTATATTTAGATACCATTTGTGCCTTGAAATTTTTAAAATCTATCTCAAAATCTTAACTTCACTAAATAGCTCATTTATAAATTTTATACTACCAACAACCAAAATTCATTCTCTTGCAGGTGTCGAAGAAAGAAAAATTAACCTTCTTTCTTATCAAAGAGTGCATAAAAATATATTTGAAAATGATCATTATTGTTTTACAAGTGATAAAGTTGTTATTATACAGTTATATTTTAATTTACGCTTAAAATAATAAATAAATTTTACAAAAATGGGCTCAATGATTAATATTTCAGATATTATAGGTAATAATTATTAGACATTAGTTTTGAACTTTTGCAATTGTTCTTAGTAAAATTTATTTTTAAACGTCAAAATAATTTTTATTGCTTTATTTTTAAATATTTTTTACAAACCTTAAGCCATTATGTCTTTTTTGCCTGAATATGTGAAGAAAATGTCCATGAACTTTAACGTAACTTATAGTGAATTGATTTCTCAGTCTCTTGCTTTTCATATAGATGAAACGGAATCTTTTTTGAATTTTAACGATGTAAGAATATCTCCTTGTTCTATGGTATTCAAAGATGCTTTCGAAGGGAAAAGTTATTACCAAAAGGTGACTATTCGAAACTGCGGAAAATCGGCTGCGTTTATTAGGATTGGACAAGCTACGTCGTCGGTAAGCTTTTAATAATTTTCTAGTTCATCGAAATGCTTCCTTCCTTCCCCTGAACTTTTAATCCTCAACAAGGGTTAGGTGAGGCACTTCATAATTAATTTACTTGCAGTCGTTCCACATTAAAAGCCTCATTCGTGGACGCCATTTACCGCCTGGTTTAATCATAACGCGACACATTAAGTACACTTACATGAGAGCAACTTCCGTTCCATTATCTTGGATTCCGATAACTATCAATAACAAAAGATTGGATTACAAACTAAAAGTGTAAGTAGGTACTTTTTAATTAATTTTATTTATTTGTTTAAAAAAAACCTAATTGATCAAGTTCAAACTGGTAAAAAATGTTATGTAAACCAAACTTCCTTATTTGCGGTTTTAACAATTATTTCAAGTTAAACAATAGCTAATAAATAAACTCGATCAATTAAATTATTTCAATGCCTCTTAAATAATTTGAAAGTTTTCCGTGTAAATCTTTTCGGTTCAATGGTCGTTCCTGATTGAAGTAGGTTTTTATTTAATTGTGTTTCCCTTAGGTTGCTGTCAAATGTCTCGATTTCTGTTATTCCTGAACAGTTGGATTTTGGTACAATAGACGCAGGATGCTCTGCAGCAGTACGCATGTTTTCACTTAGTAATAATGGCAGTAAAGGCACTCGTTTTGCTATCGATTTAGGAAGTAACGACATTCAGTTAATTGTGGAACCCTCGAAAGGAATCATCCTGGCAATTATACAAAAATCAAGATTTTTTTGATCTAACAATTTTATTACCGATAGCCGCACGATATTGTCAACTTTCGAGTGGAATGTTTAGGAACTGAAGAAGGTTTGTTTTGCCGAGAATTTTGGGTTAAGTGTGAAACTCCCAAAAGACTTGGCGTTCAAGTCAAAGTACTCAATCAGAGGCTCCAATCCTTCCATCCAAACGCCACCTCAGATTTCACCTTGATAGATTTTGGAAGAGCATACTTTGGCAGTTGCATCACGAAAACTTCAGTTGTCAGAAATATAAGTGGTTCTCCAACTGTGTTTTGCGTTAAGGGCGACATTTCAAATAAACCCATGGTAATTTATAATTATGGTTCATTTAATTTCACTTTCTAGTTTTTCAGTTTTTTTTTAATATTGACGAGCAATTTTATCCTGAGTAATTACGGAGAGAGCGAGTATTGTAATTCAGAATATGACCCGACTAATTGGTACATTATGTGAGGAAAACATTTTATACAAATTACACAATTATTACTACATTATCTCACAATTACAAAAAACTTTCGTTTTCAAATTATTGATAATATTTAATTAATCTAAAAACTAACGTAAATAAACCATAAAGTATATTGTCACCTTTCACAATTTTTTTCTTTTATTTGGACAATTTTCTGTCTAAAAGATGAAATGAGATTTTGCTGACCGGAAACGGAACAACAATATTATTTAATCACAGTGTAAAACAACAATAATAGTAGGTACATTTAAAACTTTTTGCAAAAATCGTCTTAGTTCTCATTTCTAATTTGCATTCTTAGTTAAAATTCCGGGTTATCAATTTATTATATACAGAAAATCTACAAATTAGCAGTTGAATGCTAATAAAAACATCACAAATTTTATTTATCGCAATTTTAAGTTACTCCCAACCGTATCAATAAAAAAATATTTTTATACACAAATTAATTACACCTAACGTTCATTTCAACTCTTAAAATTAATTTCAAGCGGTCTCTAATTAAATTAGACTATTTTAGGCACAAATTACAGTTTATTTCTCTTTTCTTAACCTCAATTAAAAATTTGTATTGTTTAGAATCTAAAGGAAGCTCGAACCCACGATCCAGGCTTTAATGATTTTCTGGTAACTCCATTGGAAGGTTCTTGGTTACCAAACGAAGGTGACATATTTCACTTTACGTAAGAGCAAAATTATTTACTTTTATTTATAAATATTTATATAAAATTATTCGCTGAAATTTAATTTTATTATAACTTTTAGGTACAAGCCGATTTTTGAGAAAACTGAAAAAGTAGCGGGTCGTATGGAAAAGATAAGCAGTTGTAGTATCAGAATTTGTCGATTGCCTTGTATAAACTTAAACGACATGCATTACGAAGGTAAACAAATTTTTTTTATATCAAAAATCGATTTTCTTTTTTACATTACAAGTTTTTGTCGAAAACTCTACTAATATTTGTCTTCAATGATTGCGAAGATTTTGGTTTACTTTTTTATTTGACTGACTTGCTCAAAAATTCTTACTTTTTATTTCAGGTATTTTTTTGCATAAATTGGTACACAAAAGTTTAATTGACTATTTTGGGATGATTTTATTTGTCATCTTCTAAATTTTCTCAAATGTTTTCATATGTTACAGATGATGACAAAAAGCAAGGAACACATCAGCCAGTAATGGACGACTCGATGTCAATGAAATCGGAACTTTTTGCCTTCGAAGGTAAATTACAAAAACAAGAATTATAAAAATAAACTTATTCTTAACTGAACTTCTAGAGTTTAGTGAGAATTCCTCTTTAATGGACGTCCAAAATAAATTGGAAGCCTACCAAATTACGACCGTTAGCTTACCTTCATTCGTACGGGTTTTCCTTTACGGCGAAGCAGAAGAAGCAAAGATAAGTTTGAGACCAGACGCTTTGCATCTACAAGACGTCGAGTCCAACTTAGAAATAACGAGAGAACTACTGATAACTAACGAATCTTTTGATTTGCCGATAATAATCGAATATAAAAAAGTTTGCTATGTTAAAGTCGAACCCATTCAAAAGTTTTTGCAGCCCTTAGAGCAATTTGAAGTGTGCGTAAAAATTGTAACCGCCAAGTTGGGAAAAGTTTCGACAAAAATTGGATTTGATTTGCTATGCTGTGACGAACCAAGAGAAACGAAAAAGTACGTTTCAGTTGGCTGTGCCGAAATACCGTTAACTTTTAATGTGGTTTCGGGTCCCGTTAAGTTTAAACAAAAATTCAATACTGGAATAACTCCAGAATACATTAAAGAAGTTGGTTATAATGTCGACGATGTCAGATTCAATTCATCCATTATACCACCAAGAGCAACTTTATTGGATAAATTTAGAATGGAGCAGTGTAAAGCTGACGATGCTCTAATAGCGTTTCCCAACGATAGACCAAAAAATTTGAGACCTTGGAAAAGTGCAGTTTCGTAAGAAAAATTTTCGATAGTTGAAGCAGTTAAAATAATTTTTTTCTTGCAGATGTCGCACAATTTGTGCAGGAATTCCGAGAGCAGTAGATCAAAGCCGTGACCCTTACTATCAATTATCCAAAAGTTTTAGTCAACTCAAACATCAACAGTACGGTTATTACCAAAAGTACACCAGAGAAGAGGGAGCTCGTCTGAGGATGCTCATTCCAACAGAAATCAAAGCATCCGATTATGACATCTCTAGCAAAAAAATGTTACTTTTAAAATATCCAATCAATACAAAATGCAAAAAGGTTCAATTTTTGAAACCGAAAAAAACGCTTGGTGTTATTCCATTAATGCCGTTACAACTTGACAAAATTACGGTGTATCCTGCATCCGTATACTTTGGAAAAGTAATTTTTCAAATCAATCAAAATTGAATTTTCATTATTGTCAAATTTTTAGGTAGCAGCAAAAACAATGTCAACTGAAACTATTACAGTAAAAAACGATAACGATTTTGTCATTGAGGTTTTTGTGAAAGGTCGAAAGCCACTCATTTCGATTCCTAATGGCGATCATAAAACCGTAAAACCATATAGTAAAATAGAAATTCCGTTGACGTACGAGTCTCCTCATGCACTGGGTCGTTCGATCGTAACCATCGACTTCATCATTAACAGCAATCACACATTCATGGTCTCCATGACGGCGGATGTATTTCCAAAATCTGTCAGATGTTCGGAAACAGAATTAACGTTTCTATCTAACGAAGATTCCTACAAATTTCTTAATGTCCATAACATATTAAACGTTCCAATCAAATTTAACTGGGATGTACCAGAATCTTGTTTTAATTTCTTTCCGTTATCCGGTTCCATTCCTCCGCGGTCTTTTCTAACTTGCATTGTTCAATACTTTCCCAATAATTTTTTGGCATCCAGTGTTGGAGTTTCGTTAAATTCGGAGAACGGAAGCCAACAAACTATAAACGTAGAAACCGATTTAGTATTTCCAAACGCCGATTTCAAGATTAAAGAAGTAGAATTTAAAGATATTCCTCTTAATATTATAGTAGAAAAGAAAATTGTTTTAACTAATTTTGACCGGACGCCAGTGACTTACACTGTTTGCAATTCTGAACCAATAGATGGAATATTTATAAATCCTGCTGAAGGAATATTGGAAGGTTATGCTGAACAGATGCTGGTGATTCAAGTTAGACTCTACGCTTGTATTGAATTTAAATGTACAGTCGAAGTTGAAATTCAAAATATGAAGAGTATTGAGTTTGTCTTAAAGGGCAATGTAATATATCCTAGTATTATTTTCAAACCTGATAAACTGCGTTTAAGGAAAATTGTGGCGGACTCGATCGATCGACAAAAATTTTTTATTATTAACAAGAGCAACGCAAAAGCGTACGTCGAGTTTGATATGGAAGATTTTTTGGAATATTCGATAATGAAGCACAACTGTATCAATTATAATTCGATTCCGGTTCATAAAGTGGAACTGGAAGCGAATGAAACCAAGCAACTTTACATATTCTTTAAACCCATGGGCGCTGCTTCCTACAGTTTTTTTCTACCCTACGTCATTAATGGTGTAATCGGCCCATCAAATAGTAACAATCCGGCATCATCAAAACCACTTTTCTTTTTTGAAGATGCCTTAAAAACTTTTATGGAAATTGAGGATATCAAACCAGTTGCTTTGCCCAAAAAAATATCCAATTTAAACGTATCCAGCAGCGTTGGTGGAGATATGTTACGGTTTTCTAAGTTACATTTAAAATTTAATTACTTTTCCGATGTAGCTTACATTTCGGAAACTGTAATTGAACTCAAAATTTGGAACGCTTCGAAGGACAACTGTAAATTTTGTTTGAGAACCGATGAGTTGGCTCCACCATTTTTTTTAAAATACTGTAACGGTAATGAAGTGGAAGTACTCCAGTATTCCATAGTTTGTATGCTTGGTCCTTCGGAATGGGTAACTCTTAAGGCAGAATTTTGTCCTTTGATTCCTGGAAACTATCATATCAAATTGCCAATATATGTTAAAAATTATCTGGAATGCCACGTGTTTAATTATATTTATTTGGATGGGTTTTATCCTGCACCTTTGATATATGCAAGCGAGCATAACATTCACTTCGAACCGGTAGCTTTAAATTGTGAAAGCGAATTCAAGTTGGAACTTCAAATGGAATACCATAAACCAGACTGTAAAATGTCTTCATCATGTGATGTATGCCAAATAGTTATAATAATTTGCAAACATCTGGATTCTGATGATCAATCGTTTATCAAAAAAGCATCAGTTTTGCTGAAATTTGCTTCTAGAACTCCAAAATCGTTTAATTCGATGGTTACGTTTCATTGCTCGTGTGATTCCATGCGTAACATCCCAGTGTATGGTTGTGCGGATAACTGTAATTTAACAACGTACGCATTCGATAGATGTTACGTCAAGTTTTTATTGTCTCGGTGTACAATTGTTTCAAGTTGTGCAAAATCTTCCATTGCCATTGATTCGCCCAATATTGGAGTAAGCATTTTTCTCTTCTTGTTAATAAGACTTACGTCATATGTTTCAGACATATCTATCCACGTTAACAAATTCAAAAGCCCAGCTGGAAGAAATCACTGATACGGGATCGACTTTAGTAGAATCAGGTCCATTGTTTGACTTTGCTATGAACTACAACGAAAGTACTTTTCCGTTGTTTCCGGAACCCAATAATAAAACAGACTATGCCGTGTACCAATGCAAGGTGTTGACGGCAATGGAAGAATGGTTGTTTAATCAAGGATTTTTCTGTAAATCGTATTTTAAAATACCAGAAGGAATGGCATCCGTCCCAGATCCAATCGTTGTCGACGAAAAAGAAGCGAAAGACAAAAAAAAGAAGAAAGACGGTCCCGATAAATTTGCCCTTCTCAATTACGTGGAATTTTTAACAACTCTTGTTGGACCCCAAATTAGCGATTACATCCCTATCAAGTAAAGTTTAAATAATTCACATAATTTATTATATGAACAGCTTGTTTTTTCAGCAAAATTCCAGAAGACAATACCCAACGAATAAATTACATGTACAACGTCTATTCTAAGGCAAAGGATTTTATAATAAACCACGGAGGTTTTCTCCCTCACGTTTGTCCAGAATATTTACTCGAATATAACGACTACGTGACTTTCATCCAAAGTGTCAGTCTTCTGCGTACCGATTGCAAAGAAATATCCAGGAATAGACTTTTGGACAACTACACATTCTTTCTGATTTCGAAACAATCTTGGTTGGATGTGCTTTTGCAAACGTACAAAGTGTTTGTTTTGGCCAGAGTTAGACGGCCAATTAAATTTACGGAAATTGATAGCAACGAAACTCTAAGATGTGAATCTACCCTATCGATGAGTAAGGCAAAACGGAACTCAGTCAGCCGAACTTCAAATCTTAGTAATAAAACGGCAAAAGAAAAATCCCTCAATATACTCGAAACTGTTAAAGAGGACTCTAAATTTAATATAATTGACGATATAAATTTTTGGCACGAGTTGAACGAAATAGATACTAAAAATACCAGTATTTTTAACCAATCGGAAGTTACTTTGCTGTTTTGGTTGGAATATCACTTCAATAGAAGCATAGACAAATTATTTGAAATAAATCGGTTTAGTTATTGCCAAACTGAAAATGTTGCTAGAAGAATTGTTCAATATTTCGTCGATTTAAGTGACGGTTTGCTCTTGATTGGCGTCACCTGTACTTATTGCCCATACCTTTTGCCATTCCTAAAAAATATTTATTTGAACCCAACTACCGTCGAGCAAAGCTTTCATAACGCTACACAAATTGTACAATGTTGGTCAAAATTGAAATTAACATTTTCTATAACTCCATTGGAAATTATTGATTCGAATTCAGTAAAAATGATTCTGTTGGTGGGTTACTTATACGAAGTGTTGCCAAATTTTTATCCATTTCAGAATTTCCAACTAACGGCTCCTCTAAGTGGTAGCGTTACAGAAGAAATCTCGATTGAAAATGTTAACGATTTTCCCGTATGTTACCAAATAATATTTTTGCACAATGATGCTGAGTTAGTCAGTACTCCCTTTCCGACTATTGTGATAGCTCCCAACCAAATAGCTAAAATTCCCATAAAATTTTATGCAAAATTTGCGATTGACGAGGACATTTATATAATTTTGAATGGTGAAACGCCTAAATACAGGTATGCGAAGAGTATTGTGTTTTTATTACGTGTAAGTTCCGATATGTCTTATGCAACTTCAACCTTGACAATTCCTATAGAATTGTACAAAGTCATTGATATGGAATTTTCCATCCAATCTCCTTATGCAGAACCAGCAACATATAACATGTTTTACTCCAACTCCGAACCGATTTGTATAAGCACTTGCTCGTTGTATAGTACCCTGCAAGACAAATGTGTAATCCCTAAAAGGGTGGTAATATTTCAAAACAACTTGGAATGCGACGAATCTGGAGTGGGAATATTAAATGTAACGTTTGCTGTACTAACAGCTGAGTCCAAAACGTTTTGGATTGTATTTCGAGATGCTTTGGTAGGAGACTTTACGATTAAAGTTACCAATATATGTGATACATCGACCGCCATGCACGAGATTATTAATGTAGAAATTCCAAAAGGATTTCATGATATACCATGCTCTTGCAAAAGTAACTCTAATGCTTGTGGACGAAACCTTACAATTAGAATTCCTTGCTTTAATCGTTTTTTATACAACACATTTATAGCGATTATTTTAAAACTGTCAAAAAATGCAGATGAAACTAAATTCTGGAAAAATCATATAGGTATCTCATTTAATTCTTTTCTATTTCGTATTACAGTGTTTGTGGTGTTTTAGCTTCGGGCGGTGGTAAGGAGTTGCTGTGTTGGTTGATCAGTTTAGTAAGAAATGAGTTCAATGACGAGCTATCGAGAGTAATGTATAGTTATAAGACATATTATATTACGTCTTCATTAAATTTACCCCCTTCGACGATAATTTCAAATGTTGTACATCCAATAATGCATGAAATTCCGTACCACTTCGAAAATCATGAGATACCTCCAGAGACGGCTTATGCAACTTTTACGTCGGCTACGGGTTTGGAAATTCGACACTATGAATTTCATTTTTTAGATAACAACAAACATTTAAACTTAAATTCGACAATAGAAGAAGAAGAAGAAAAAGAAGAAAAGGAAGAAAATGATTAGCATTTTAAAGAATAAAGTTAAAATAAGATAATATTTGTTTAATTTTACGAATTTATATTAATAAATTATAAAATTACTCTGCAAATTATCCTTGAAGAATTTATTGCTGCAATTATAATACATAAACGTAGATATTTATTTTAATTACAATAAAATTTATAGCGTTTACTAATAACAATTAAAAATTCTGTTTTTCCAAATTATATAGACTTTTTGTTGTGAACGATTGGGTGCAACTTATTCGGTGCTTACCCTTTTCAGTAGGGCACTTTGAAGCTGAAAGCTAAATTTATAGTGTTGTTTCAAGTCTTCTTTAATGCAGCTGGAGGGACAAAAATTTGATAGATCTCCTAATCCATTCCGTTAAAAAAAAGTGTTCTTCGCAAGTTTACTCTACATTTTCTTTGAAATGTCTTTAAAGCGATAAATTTGTGAAGGACACTCTTTCATAATTTTAATTTTTTTTTCTAAGATCTATGGAGAATAATATGCTGTTTGAATTTTGTTGTTTTTTATTTTAAATATTTTTTTTACTTATTAGCTTTACTAGCCTCTCACGAAGATCGGAAGAACCATCGAGGCAGTGACTCAATAACTTTGAACGATTTAGTGCAGCTTAAGTGTGGCCACTATTTGAAATAGGCTAATTTCGTTACATAAAAAATATACCTCAGGGTTGACAAAAATTAAGATTACATTTAGGTTATAAAAAATGTTACCTAAATTTTACAGTATCCTGTACATCACTTTAAGCAGACTTTGGTTATTAATAAGATTTTCTTTCAGTGCTATTTGGGGATCGATTATTTAGATTAGCTATTTGAATTATCGTGGTTGAGGTCATTCTGGATAAAAAAAAATAGAAAATTTAAACTTAAGAATTGATACAATAATAATCGGTATAAGTTTATAAAATTAATTGTGATGCGTGTAATGCGGAGCATTTTGTAAACTAAGTACTAAATTTTATAAAAATTACAAAAATTAGAACTCCTATATCAGCAATTAATTACTCTATGGTAATTTTATTAGTCGTAAAATATGCGGCTAGTAATTAATAGTTATAATATCATATTCTTATTTTATGACTACTAATAAAACTGCCATAAAGTAATTACTTGCCAATATAGGAGTTTTAATTTTTGGAAAATTTAATTTTAAAGTTATCTAGGTACAAGTACTTACTCATATATAGAACTCTAATAAATATAAAACTCTAAAATCAAATAAAAATTTTAAAAAAAAATTATAAACATTTTGAATTTATAATTTGAATATAAATATTTAGATAAATAAAAATATTTTAAAATAACTATAACAAATACATAATATAATTGAACTTTTAAGTGTAATTACGTTTTTTTTTATTTAATTTCAAAAAAAGATGGGCGTGATTGGATAACTACGAAAAAGTATAGTAAATTTGGCAATTATTATTATATTTTCTCGATTTTTTTGTTAAAGAGTTGTACTTATTACAAAATTAATATGCTAAAGTTGAAAAAATAACTTTTATTAATAAAATAATTTGCTATAAAACTCCTCCTGAGCGTCACTTTCAAAAGCTCTTTTAATTGCTTCCTTCATTTAGGGGTTGTTCATAGTTTTTCCGACTCTTTTTTATCACAATTTTTGATCCCTCTCTAGGAACGTCCGATGCTCACAAATCAAAGGTTGTTCATAGTTTTTTCGACTCTTCTCTGTCACAATTTTCGGTCCCTCTCTAGGAACGTCCGATGCTCACAAATCAAAGACCTCTCTTATTTTATTAAAACTATATTAAAACATTTTCCGCAGAGGAAAACTTAAAAAAACTTCAAGGATTGTTTTTATTTTAAAATTTTACACAATATTTGGAATTTAAAGAGTATGCAAATTAGTTTTAATTTTATCAAACTAATTAAAAGAATTACATATCTCAAAAATGAGATTTTTTTAACAAACTATGGTCTATACGTATAGTTGAATTTCTCCTGAGCGAGCTCAAAGACGGAGCAACTACATCAATTATCATATCTGGTAGATTAATTATAATATTTAAATAATTATTTTTTATTAAAATTTTATTAAAAAAGTTTACTTATTTACTGCGTATAGGTTATTTAAAAATTATGTAACTTTAACTTTGTGACTTTGGGGGGAGGGGGTAATTTCATACCCCCAGACCCCTCGATCATACTCCCATAACATAATTTTTATTTAAAATAGTTGTAATTTAATATAATCGGTGACAAAACATACTTTCATTATCTTGGTTTTTCTGGCCGGAGGGTTTGGGGGGTATGGAATACCCTCCAAGCAAAATCACGGGGTTTGGGTTTGCTGAGCTGATGCAAAATCTAAATTACTGCCCTCATTCGCAAGGAAAAAAATATAAGTTTTGTATTCTAATAGTCAGTTTCACAAATTTCAAATCCAGTATAGTAATAATTTACTAGAAAGCTGCTCCTCTTTTGTATTTTGATCGACATGTTTCTGATTGGTTTTTTCATTTATTTTATTATCAACCAAAAAAATATTTACTAACCTAAAATAGTTTAAATAGATTTGTTGCAGTTCTCTGTGGTCCAGCTGTCCAAATGAGAAGTAAAAGAACGAAACCATTCCATCAAGAGCGGACTTTCAAATGTGGATGGTCAATTTTTATTTTCTATGTGACCATTCATGATTATTCTTAGCATAAATTTTTCATTTTTTTTTTTCATTAATTTGAAGGAATAAGTAGTCTAATTTAACAAATTTTTTAAATAACTTGGGAATAATTACTAAGGGATGCGAGGTGTTATTATTATTAGAATTTAGGACTTGTAAAAACTGAATAAAATGATCTTTTGACCGCATCCACACTTATCTCATGACAACAGAACAAAATTTTAGATAATTTCGTCAGCTTGCTTATCGATAATTTGGATTGAAGCAACCGATTTTATGATATTCAGTTTTTGTTAATAAATCGTTAGTCATTTTTGGAAAATTAAAGGTAAAAATTAATTTATTGTGATTTACGTTTATTTTACACAGAATTAAAGCAATAACAATAATTTTTCTATTTTGCAACATTTACTTAGAATTTAAGATTTTTTCCTCTTTGTTACTGTTAAACCTATTGAACTATTACATTAATAACAAATCTTTAGCGCGTAAATGAAACCTTGAAATAAACGCATTTTTTATTGAAATGAACTCTAAATTAACAAAAATTGATTTACTTTCAAATATGGAAACTCAGCAAATTAAAAAAGTCTCATTTTGTTGCTAATTATGTGATCTCTATAAATACTGTCTTTATGATTGTTTTTACGTTATTCATACATAGAAACGAACACGGCAGGTTTGTACCCCGGACGTTTCGTGTGACTTAAGTTATTTAATCGCTCATGTAACGTGGTGGTACAAGATTATTATAAATAAGCGCAAATTAAACGTTTTTTGCAGATTTTATTTAATGTGAAGTGTGCACTACGTTACTCTCATCATGGATTCTGAAGATTTTCGCGAATTTGGAAAAGCGATGATTGATTATGTGGCCGATTATTTGGATAATATTAGAGAACGGTGAGTCTAGAGCTTTTTTATTTAAAAATATTTTTTTAAAAATTTTACATTTAATTTATATTTTTTTTAATAATAAATTAGAATTTAAAAATTTTTGGGTTAATTTAATACAATTAAAACGGAAAATTTTGTATGCACTTTCTGATAATGCTGAACTTTTTTTTCAAAAATGTATGTTTAAAATTTTAAAACTATAACAAAAACTTATTTAAACAATTTTTAATAATATTCCGCCAAATTATTCAAAAAAAAATGCTTAAGCACTCGCATCGCCTCACTCTCACTTCCCACCTCCTGTTCCTTATCACCAAGGACCCGCTATCACCTAGTCATTTTATTCTCTTTGTCACCCTTCCGTTCTTATGGATTTTTTCCCACTATACCTCTCAAATCGATTCCTTCCCCTGGTACGCTAATACGAAATATTTCCAAAAATGTGTTTTTCTAAACAATAATTTTTAAAAACAATTGTGGTAGCATTTACGTCACACAAGAGTTTAGTATTAAAACTGAGATATCTCTTCTAGCAGATATTCATATTTTAGTAATTTATTTTATTTTATGTACTACATAGATAATTTTTTATAATAAAAATACGTCCACCGCAAATTTCTTCATTAAAATCTTCAAAAAAAAATCAATCAACATTTTAACCTTGATCTTTAGCGTAACGACAATAAACTTTGATGCAAGTCATGTGTTTTTTAATTTTATCTTTTATAACTTTTTATCACACTTTAATAATAATAATAATTGTCATTTTAGTTATGCAATTTATATTTTAAACACTTACAGAATTTTTTACTAATAACCAAAATTTAATGAGATTATGCTAATTTTTATTAAATTTATTGGTGGTAACGGTAGATCGTTTTAATTGCACTTGAAGGGCACAACAATGGAAGGTATAAAATCAAGCTTTAATCGTCAAATTCATTCAACCATTGCACTTCCTCTAACTAAGAAATTTTGAAAATAAAATCTTGACCTCAACATTTACATTTTTTCAGTGAAGTTTTACCATCGGTCCGACCTGGTTACCTCAAAGATTTACTACCCAGTGAAGCTCCTTTTCACCCCGAAAGTTGGAAAGATGTGTTAAATGATGTAGAGAAAGTCATAATGCCTGGAGTTACCCACTGGAATTCTCCCAGTTTTCACGCTTATTATCCTACTGCAAACTCATACCCCGCCATTGTTGGAGAAATATTAAGCGCAGGCATCGGAACCATTGGCTTCAGCTGGGTAAGTTTACAAAAAAATAAAAAAAACATAACTAGAAGACATTTTTTAGTTGGCTGGACCAGCTTGCACAGAATTAGAAGTAATCATGATGAACTGGTTGGGAAAACTCTTGAACTTACCTGAAGAATTCTTAAACTCTTCGAAGGGACCTGGTGGAGGTGTCATTCAAGTAAATTATTTTTGAAGTAATCGAGAAGCTAATTAAAAGTTAAAAATTGTAGGGTTCCGCTAGTGAAAGCACTTTGATCGGTTTGCTAGCAGCAAAGGATAAAACGACAAGGCGCCTGATGGAATTAAATCCAAAATTAACTGAAAACGAAATCAAAAATAATTTGATTGCTTACACGTCCGATCAATCTAATTCTTCCGTCGAAAAAGCTGGTTTGCTGGCAGGAGTACCAATGATTCACCTCCCATCTGAAAATTGCAGATTAACAGGACCTACTTTAAGGGACGCTATCTTAAGAGATAAGGAGAAGGGATTAATTCCGTGTTACGTTGTTGCCACTTTGGGTACTACTGGTACTTGCGCTTTTGATGATATTGAAGGTTTAGGCAAAATATGTCAGGAAGAAGATGTGTGGTTGCATATCGATGCTGCGTATGCTGGTGCTGCATTTATATGTCCAGAATACCGCTACCTCATGAAAGGCGTCGAACTATGTGATTCGTTTTGTTTTAATCCACACAAATGGATGCTTGTCAATTTTGACTGTTCGGCGTTTTGGATCAAAAATGCTAAATATCTCGTTGAAGCTTTTAATGTTGAGAGGATATATTTGCACCACGACTACCAAAGTGACATACCGGATTATAGGCACTGGCAAATTCCTTTAGGAAGACGCTTTAGATCCCTAAAATTGTGGTTTGTTCTCAGAATTTATGGAGTCGAAGGAATTCAAAACTACATTCGTTCGCAAGTTAGCTTGGCAAAACAATTTGAAATATTGGTTGAAAACGACTCTAGATTTCAAGTTTGCTCTTCAAGTTTGGGACTTGTTTGTTTTAGACTAAAGGGTGACGACGCTAAAACAAAGGAACTATTTGAAAAACTTAATGCTAGAAAAAAAACTTACTTTGTGAGTTGCATAGTTGAAGATAAATTTGTAATTCGGTTTGTTATTTGTTCCCGAATGACCACTTCCGATGATGTAGAATCATCGTGGAAAGAAATACTCCTAAATGCGGACGAAATTGTTTTGCCAGATGGTAAAGGTTTGATAGAAACGTCTAATCTTAAGAATCTCAGTATTGGAACTCTTACTGACGCTCAGAATGTAAATATAGAAAAATCTCAATAGAATACTTGGACGTTTTTTTTTGTGATAATTTATTTTTTTTTCTTTAAATTTTTGTTTTTCATTCTTCTCCATTTTGCTTCTTTTGGCGGGTTAAGCTCTTGTTTCTCACTGTTTTATTCTTCTGGTAGTGGGCTTTCTATTTATTTAACATTTCTTCATCATCTCCATTCATAATCATTAATCCTGAATTTTTTTTTTTTTGAGTTTTAGTCTCGATTCGTTTTCGAAAAGAGAATTGTGCATTTTACATTATTGTTATTATTTAATTTTTAGTACCTACTAGTAATAAAGTTATAAATTAAAAATATTCTTTTTATTCTATCATCTACTTGAACTAAAAATTCAACATAAACATGAAATATGATCAAGCCATATTGCTATTTCAACTAACAAACACTAATCGGTTGAACATTTATTTGACGTCTCTGGACTTTCAAAATGAAATTAATTGAATTATAAAATTTCTGTTTGAAAAATAAAAATGATGTTATGTAGAGTCGCTTCGTTATTTCCGTTTAAATTATGTAGAAATACTTGTCGGTAAGTTGTGCAAGCTTTGCATCTAAAATATGGTTAATTTAACGTTTTCAGAAATTTGTCACTGTCAAACAATTTATTAATTAAAGTTTCCGCAATAAATTTGGATGGAAAATCTACGTGTCCAACTAAAGGTGATAGTGTCGAAGTATGCACCATTTCAGATTGCATGGTAGATCCTTGCAAGCCTGAACCGACAGTTGTAATAATAGGTGCAGGTATTGCAGGATTATCAGCTGCACATCGACTACAACAATGTGGAATAGGCAATTTTACAATTTTGGAAGCTACAGACAGGTTGGTCCATCTATTTTCTAATTGTGATACTCGTAACAGAAAACTAATCCTTTAAAAATCAATAGGCCTGGAGGACGAATTCATTCGTGTTGGTTGGGGGATGTTATTGCAGAAATGGGAGCGCAGTATATAGAAGGGGGTTGTATGGCTAACCCCGTTTATAATTTAGCGTGTCAAGAAGGATTACTAAGTTCACCTGTAGCCCGACCAGATCCATCTAAAGGACTCTACTGCACTAGTGACGGTCGCGCTATTGATATGCCTGTCGGTATTACTGCTTATCACACTTTTCGCCAGATAGAGCAAGAAGCTAGTTTACTTTTTAGTATGGGATGCGGGCGCGAGCATGGTTCTCTGATGAATTTTTTTGGACTCCGAATTCATCAAGAACTTCAAAACTTTCCGGAAGAACAACGGTACGATGCTGCTCGAGTTATGTATGGTTTAACGCACAGCATACGTGCAAGATGTGGAGACGATTTAACCCAAGTTAGCGCCGACAATTACGGTAGTTTTATAAATATTCCTGGTGGAAGCGTACGAGTTCCGTTGGGATACGTGGGAGTGCTAGCTCCACTTTTACGAGATCTACCGGAATGTACTTTAAAGTACTGCAAGCCTGTAGAAAATATACGGTGGGGAGCTCAAGATCACGGAAGCGCTAGGGCAATTATTCGGTGTTGCGATGGAGAGGAATTATGTGCCGATTATGTTATCGTGACCGTTTCCTTAGGCGTTTTAAAACAATACGCCGATAAATTGTTTTGTCCACCTTTACCGTCAGAAAAAATGGAAGCCATTTATAATTTAGGCTACGGCCAAATCAACAAGGTGTTTTTAGATTACTGTAGGCCCTTTTGGGTGTGGAGCGAAGGCACTCTTAAATTTGCATGGTCACCAGACGAACTGTCTTGCAGAAGCGACTGGACGAAAGGTCTCAGTCAAATAGAAGAAGTTATAGGAAGTAAACACGTGTTGTGTGCGTATATTTCGGGACCAGAAGCTAAAATAATGGAGAAGGTGTCAGACGAGGAAGTGGCCGAAGGAATAACTCGAGTATTGAGGCAATTTACAGGGGACGCATCCTTGCCGTATCCAAGCACAATTTTAAGGTCGAAGTGGTCGACTGATCCGTACTTTTGTGGAGCTTACAGTTACATGAGTTTGACTTCGACGGTGGGACATCAGTGTGATTTATCGTGTCCCTTGCCTGGTCCTTGCGAACCGGTAGCGCCCGTTTTGTTATTCGCTGGAGAAGCTACGTGTGCAGGTCACTACTCTACAGTTCACGGCGCACGGCTTAGTGGAATACGGGAAGCTGAAAGAATAATTCAAATGACCAAAAAACATGGAGGTCCACCATCTGGAAGTTAACAAAAAATTGTTTTTTGATCTAAATTTGTCAAATGTAAACATATCACGTGATTTGTAGAGTTTTAAAGGTATAATTGGTTTTTACACTTTTATCTATACTATAATATACAAAAGTTTATTTATTGCATATTGAATTTATTTGGAAAATATTTTTTTTGGAGTGGATTTTAGTACCGGGTTTGAATCCATCAACTTCCAAAAATGTATCTGTGACGTGGTTCGAATCCCACGTAAATTTCCAACAATTAGAAGTGATGATGACCCTTGAAATTTGGGTAAATTGAATAGTATATAAATTTGAAATTAACTTTTTTAAAAATAACCTGAAATAATTATTGATACTTATTAAATTTGCTTACATTTATTTATCACAACTGACATGACGCTAATCGCCACTACATATACGGTGATTTACATCGATAAAATTTGCTAATTAACATTTTTATAATAAGTTAATTTTTTTACATTATTAAAGCATAATCTACACAAGCGCAACAGATTGTCATCGCATACATGATAAAAATACTGTAGAAATATCACTGATTGTAACCGTTGGATTGGAAAACTTCACTTTTTTTGCTCAAAACCTCAGTGGCAGCCTCGCGTACCTCATTCCAAGATATATCAATATCTTCTTTTTCGGTGAATCTTGAACATATGGCCAATCTAAGAAAGTAGACATCGTTAATTTTTGAAGGAACGAGATGGATTACTCCTTTTCCATTTAGCTTTTTCAATAAAATTTCGTTCGTTTCGTTATTTCCTTTTAACCTAAAGCAAACCAAGCCCATTATCACTTCTGCGGTGATCTCGAACCTTTCGTCTGTTTTAACCAACGACTCGAAGTAGTGGGCCAAGGATATGTGCTTTCTAATGTGCTTTTGTAAGTTTTCTATTCCGTAAAGTCTCAAAACAAACCACAGTTTCAGAGCTCGAAATCGCCTACCAAGAGGAATTTGCCAGTGACGATAATCGGGGGCAGATCCTTGTTGGTCGTGCTTTAAGTACAGAGGATCCACGTTAAATGCGTTAACCACCCAATTGGGATCTTTTAACCACATCGCAGAACAATCAAAATTAACGAGCAGCCATTTATGAGGATTGAAGTTAAACGAATCGGATTTTTCTACTCCTTTCATCAAATATCTGTATTCAGGACAAATAAACGAAGATCCTGCGTATGCCGCATCAACATGTAACCAAATTTTGTATTCGTTGCAAACGTCACCCAATTCGTCCAAATCATCAAACGCACAAGAGGCTGTTGTGCCTAACGTTGCAACAACCTTCAAGTAACACTTTCAATTAAAGCGGAAAAAGTAAAAATTAAATAATAACTTACATAAAATGGAATGAGGCCATCATCAATGTCTTTTTGTACGGCCTCCCTCAGTGTATTTCCTCTTAACTTGTGCTTACTATCGGTTGCCAATGAGCGCAACTTAATTCCGCCGAGAAGACCGGCACGCTCCACAGATGAATGACTTTGACCTACAATAGTGCGATAAGAAAATTTCGATAAAACTTGGCAAATTTAAACGCTTACTTGACGTGTATCCGACAAGTTTGTCAATTATTTCGGATTCAGTCCAATCCGGGTGCTTCTCTTTCATTTTTATTAATGTACGTGCTTTAGCTCCAAGTAGAGCAACTAAAGTGGCTTCACTAGCAGTGCCTTGAATAACACCGCCACCCTTTCCGCCTGAGCTTGCTAAAAATTCGGATGGTAAATCCAACATTTTACCCAACCAATCCAGCATCACGACTTCTAATTCTGTGCACGCCGGACTTGCGATCTAAAACATATTTTTTAATAATTCTATTTCTGAAATTTTTGGGGAAGTAGGTACATACCCAAGAAAATCCAATACATGCAATTGCACCACTCAAAATATCAGCAACGATTGCTGGATAGGAATTCGCCGTGGGAAAATAAGCGTGGAATCTTGGAGAATGCCAGTGAGTTACCTAATGTTTAAAAGTAAGAAAATGATTAATCTGGAAGATTAAAGGGAAAATGAGTACTTACACCTGGCATGATGACCTTCTCGACATCCGTTAATACGTCTTCCCATTTGTCAGGTTTTTCTGGTGCAGTTTCCGGCAACAAAGGGCGCAAGTATCCGGGTTCTACTGTAGGTAGTACACGCCTAGAAAATAATGTGGGTCAAGATAAGTAAACTACTTTTACTAGTATATTTTTTGATTGAATGGACGAGTAAACATGAATTTTTTTTTAATTAACTATAAAAATTCTATTTTTTTTTTAATTTCTCAATGTCTTACTAAATAGTATTTTATTGCAACTGGAATATTGCAACAAATTAACCATGAACCAATTATTTTCTTGTAATTTAATTATCTTTCTTCGTTTCTAAAATTTAGCTTCAATTATTTGAAAACTTAATTTTGGAAGTTGTTATCGTCCTCGAGGTTATTTTAGGAAAGTAAGAGGAAAATAAAGAGTTATTGTAGGTTACTTGCATTATAAATAACCTTCATTATTATTTTTAGTAAAAGGATAAATTATAACTACCATTGATGAGTTTCACGATAGCATATTTGTTTTGAAAATGTATGTATAGTACGAGTATATCTAAACTTTTTACGGTTGAATATAACAGAAAAAAGTTTTAAAACAGGAAGAAAAAATCTGTTCAAGTGAAAATGGGCTTAATCAGTCATTAAACGTTGCTTCACTATTTAAAAAAAATTTAGATTACTTTATTTTGAAGGGTACTATTGGCAGATTATCTTGGTGTTTTGCCATTGCCTGTCAAACAGACCAATACAGTTTTTACTCCAACCAAAAAATTATATGTATAAATAGATAGTACATACTGTGCGGCTGAAGGCCGCACTAAACGATCATCAAGCCGCACAGCCAGCCTGAACAATCTACTTAAATTAAAAAATGGGAGTTCTGTTTTTGAACAATTTTTTTTTGGATAATAAATGGCCTTTCAAAAATTTATTTTATTCTGCATTTCATATGAGAAAACGTAAAATCCATTACCGCACTAAGCAAAAATACTCCTGACGGGTCAAATTATCAAATTAGCATTGCATAATTTAATTTTAAGTTTACTGACCTAAACCTGTTCTAGGTCAACTTTTATTTTAAATGCATTTTAAGAGCCATGGGCAGTTGGGTTATCCACCGCCTAGTCTCGTTTGGAAAACCCACCTCATGACGTCTTCAGATTTTGTCTCCAATAAAATTGTTTTACAGGAAATGAAGTAATTAGGAATTACCTTAACCCTTTTTTACATCTCCTTGATAGGAAAATTAAATAATTCCTAAATTAGTCATATTCGTAGTAATACATGAATAATTAGCAAGTTTATTAAACTGCCACGCTTCGTTAGCAAAGACAAACAAAACATCCAAAATTGTTTTCTAAACATTTGAAAGACGTTTTTTAAAGAAAATTTTTAATTAACACTGATGCAATTTTAATTTTAATTGAATCAAAATTTTCTGTCCACAAGGCCAAACACTTGCACTAGCTTAATTAATATACAATAACACACTAATAGATAAAATTTCAAGGTGATTTCAATAATATTAAAGAATTATAATTTATTTAATTGACTTCGTGATTAGAAATACTAAAATAAGTTAGGTAGTACACATCGTAGTGATAGTTTTTTAAAAATAATGTTGATAACATTTTTTGTAACAAAAAATAATTGGTAATGTAAATATATAAATAATTGATATAATAATGGTAATTTTTTCATTATAAACATCTTATCATGTTTACTATAAACAAACCCATAGTTCTTTCTTTTCACTTTTGTTTGTTATTCAAAAATATTAAATTAAATAAATGAAATTTTTGAAAAACTCACCTCTCTCGAATATTTTCCAAATAATTGGAAACATAGTCGACCATTTCCTTCGCAAAATCCTTAAACTGATTAGCTTCCATTTCTACAAGCACAATATTCACTGATTACTAACTAAATTGCCAAGTTATAATAGCAAAATACACCCCACTTTAATCAAGTTTGAAGGTAATTTAAGTTTAAAAGGCTCACTTTCACAAAGCTATTTTGTAATATTATTAACGTTCGGTTAAAAAATGTCAACAATTTTGATGGAGTTTTATCTACTACTGACCGCTTGAAATTTTAAACCTCTTAGTTTATTAACTTTCTTTGCGTCACTGGGATTTTAACTGCTTCGCGACTTTTGTGTTATCCCCATCGCATGTAGCCATTCTAAATTTTATAATAAATTATTCATCGGTTTATCAATAATTAATAAGAATAAAAGAAACTCCAAAGTTGTGGTGTGTGGTTAAATCCTGATAAGGTAGTTTGGTGTGTTGTATAGTAAACTAGGCTAGATTTGAATCCCATTCGCTCTCAAATTGAAGAAAAATTTTAACAGGTTTTTGGGGGGAAAAAATTTTAACTTGTAAATGGTAAAAAGTATGAAAAATATTGTAGATTTTAGAGTTATTAGAAAAAAACTGTGAGCCGTACTCGAGCTCTCGTGGTTACGGTTACGATAGAATATTCACGTCCTAATTGTTATTGGTATTTTTTAAACTTGTATTCTAGACAATTAAAATTTGATTGAAAAATCGCACATGACAAATTCTTTTAGTAAACCAATTGTCATTTTTGAACATTCAAACTAAAATTTCTCGTTCTAATTTTTAAATTAGGCCTAATCCTTTTTAGATTACGTTTTAGTTTCTGCAAAACTGTGCAGTTCGTGGTGAGTGACAGAAGTTAAATTTGAGTTTTGATTCTAAACTTTGCAGAATTTCTAAAACTCAATCTTCTGGAGGAAATTCCAACTTTATGATAAAATATTAACATAATTTAAATAAAAAGTAAACTCATGCAATTTGGATAAACTAACCATCGTGAAGTTTTAACTTTTCTAAATCCATTGTTTAACAAATTTGTTAATTATTATTGGATAATAAAATTTAGAGAAACTTATTTTAGCACGACCACCATTATTCAACAAGTTTCGGCGACGAAAATGAAATAAACGATCGGGGTAACTACCGGCAGTGTTTAAATCGCAGCACAAGTGGAAAGCCCCACTTCCTAACTGCCAGTATCGATCATCACTACCTACTTATACTCAGAAACTACCACCAGGGAAAATCCTTATCATGAATCTTTATTAAATGTATTTGTTTGTTAATAAAAGATTTTCTAAGTAAAAATGTAATTCGGTTCGTATAAATTTTATTGAATCTTTTTTGAATTGGAAAAATTGGTTTCTTAAGACCATTAATTTTAGAGATTTTCATTTTGGTGCCGCCGGGCAATGTTGAAACTTTCTAGCGATCAAGATATTAACCATTAAAAACCAAATTTATTGTAGGTATATATTAACTTTTTTATTAAATATAAAAAGAAAATATATAGGTAAAATTAAAAAATTTTACAAGAATTAATAACAATAAGTTTTAAAAACGAGTGGATGTGAGTCGGATGTGGTTGTTCGGCCTTCGGCCTCACTGAATGAGAGATGTAGCCATCACATGACTTTACACAGAAAAAAATGTGTACTTAAAAGTAGAACAATTTGTGTCTAGATTGTCTACAAGTACGAATTGTGTAAAAATTTAGCACAATTTGTGCTATAAAATAGTACAATTGCGCTAGAGATGACTGAATTTGACTAAAATTAAGTACAATTGTACCTAATTTTCACCCAATTTGTACTTGTAGACAATCTAGGCACAAATTGTTCTACTTTTAAGTACACCTTTTTTTTCTGTGTACCATACATTAATTTTATGGTACTTTAATTGCACACAAATTCAATACAATTTGTACCTAATTAGTGCATCACTAATTTGATGGTGACTCGAGTCATTACAGAATCATCACCCTTTTTTCGATAACTCGAGTCCAAAATTCAAAAACTGATAGAACGATGCTATGCTCCTTTTAAAAATCAATAAAAATCAAAAAAGAACTCTATTGAATAAATATTACATAAAAAATTTGAACTTATACCTAGCGCCTATTGCTTCTAACAATTAATCTAGATTAGTATGCTTTATTTACAGTATATTATATTTACAGATATGTTGTTGTCCTGGGAAAAAATGAGTGGAAAAACCCAGCGCTCTGGTTGTACAAAAAAAAAGAAAAGTATACATGAAAATGAATTTTAAATTTTGTGTAGGTGAATTTTATTAAAGATTTAATAGTTAATAAGTTGGTCGTGTATTAGTTTGTGTTTGTATTTAAATGGTGCATTTCTGCGGCAGGTGATTGAAGTGATAGGTTTGGTTAGTGGATGTTTGGGGGTAGTGTGTTTGTAAAAATGAAAAACTTGGTCTGTAATTGTTGTATTTTTTCTGCCAACACTTCAATGTATGTCACTAACTTTTTCCTGAAATCCAGTTGCATATTTTTCCAGTTCAAACGTAATATGGGGTCGGACATTCTCGTCGGATGTCAGTCAAGATGATTTTGACTCCATTCAATTCCAGAGAAGCTAATCTTTGTAATAATTATGTGCATTAGTTATTTAATAATTATGAATAACACGAATATAATTATAACATTTGATTAAGGCTCTGTGAACGTGTGACCAATTCTTTTTTTATATACTATGTTCATTCAATTATATTAATTATTTTCCTCAAGGTGACCTGAGTTTCCACCATTATCCAATAATATTTAAAATTACTTTCAGATTTTATCAAACATTACCTCTGATTGCATTTATGTAAATATATTGTAAATTAACTCTATACTTTCATGCACTTCAAGTTATAAGTTAAGTATATTCGTAATATTTCCGAATAATATATAAATTATATAAATAAACTATAAATTTTCTCCTAGTCCTATCGAGCGATCACGGTTCGTTATAGATATTATTAATTTCTAAACAAAATCTCTTGAAGTTCAAAATAATTTGTTTCATCTTGTATATCGTATTTAATTTTTTTGAAAACTTTTATAGCGGCTATCTTTGAGTTTTGGAGCTTCCGGGTCGTCTTCCACGGAACACATGGAACACCGGTAGTTGCGCCATTACATCGTCCCCCTTATGCCATAATCACGAATGTGCAAATTACAAATTTTGAGAAGAGCGCAATTAAAGCTTTAAATACCTATACATTCATATTTTAAAATTAATCAAATTAACTTGTTGAAATCTTTTCTTTACACTGTGTTTCGTATTATCTACTCATTAATTTTAAATTACATACTACGTATGTTTAAGAGGGGAGTAAGATTAATTCGTAAGAAAAAAAAGTACGTTTTTGTGAATTTTTTGTGACGACACAGTTAAAATCTCTTTATTAAAACCAACAGCACATTAAAGTATAACATTTGAAGAATGTTGTATAAAATTTTCACAAAAAAATATTAAAAAATACGGCAATGACAGCAATTATTCGGACGTAGAAGTAGATAATTGCGGTGCCCCTCATAACTTCAAAACTACTGCACCGACCTTTTTAAAATTTTGAACACTATTTCTGTACATAATTTACGAGGTAACGCTGGAGAGTTTTTTTTTTAATTTGTTGATAATTTTTATTTTACAATAACAAATTAGCCGATTTTTTTCACGAAAAATCGCGTTTTTCCCTTCAAAGTGTTCCAAAAAAGTGAAAAATTAAAATTTCCAAAAACCCTCCCAGCGTTACCTGGGGAACACTATTATCTAACGAATGAACTTTGATTTTTTGATTTCCAATGATCCAGCACCAAGTTATGAGAGGCACCGCAATTCTACTTTTCTCTAAGACACGTCCGAATAATTGCTGCCATTGCCGTATTTTTTAATATTTCTTCGTGAAAATTTTATACAACATTGTTCAAATATCATACTTTAATGTGTTATTGGTTTTATTAAAAAGATTTTAACTGTGTCGTCACAAAAAATTCACAAAAACATGCTTTTTTTCTTACGAATTAAGCTTAGCCTCCCCTTAAAGCTTTAATTGCGCTTTTCTAAAAAATTATTAATATTCACATTCATGGTTATGGCATAAGGGGGACGACATATTATGGTTAGAAAAGCGTCATCATTTTTTTAAACTACTCACAATATTAAAAAACTTTTTAGTCAATGTATACAAAAATTTATTTGTTGTAACTACATTACATTGATTTTATTTTGGTAATAATGTCCTGGAATTGGATGCTTTACAAAATTACATATGGGTGTGTGTGTGTGTGGTGCGTATTGTAAGCATCAGAAATTAAATTTGCTATAAGTACAAACATTAAATTTGTTTACATTATTTATGACATGACACTATTGAGCAATACTCAGTAATTTGAATGCGATCCTTGATTGAACGTACAGAATTTCGTCTTCAAATCCCGCACTTGCAAAATTTGTTAGAACCATCGGAGAGCTAACCGTAGAAACAAACCCTAACAAAATAAAAACTCAACTACAAATTACCAAAAAATAGACTGACTTAAACAAAAATTTATTTTATAGAAAGGTATTGTGATAACATCACTTATGGCTGTAACCATTGGTTTTACCAATGTAACCATTGGTTTTAAATACGCAGTCATTTTTGGTCAAAACTTCCGTGGCAACTTTGAGTATCTCATTCCAAGTTATATCAATATCTTTTTTTTCAGTAAATCTTGAACATATGGCCAATCTAAGAAAGTAGACATCGTTAATTTTTGAAGGAACTAGATAGATTACTCCATTTTCATTTAGTTTCCTTAATAAAACTTCGTTTATTTTGTTGCTTCCATTCAACCTAAAGCAAACCAAACCCATTATCACTTCTGCGGTGATCTCAAACCGTTCGTCCTCATTAACTAGAGACTCGAAATAGTGAGCCAAAAATATGTGCTTTCTAATGTGCTTTTGTAAGTTTTCTACTCCATAAAGTCTCAAAACGAACCAAAGTTTTAGAGCACGAAATCGCCTGCCACAAGGAATTTGCCAATGGCGATAATCGGGAACAGATCCTTGTTGGTCGTGCTTCAAGTACAGAGGATCCACGTTAAATGCGTTAATAACCCAATTTGGATTTTTTAACCACATCACGGCACAATCAAAATTAACGAGTAACCACTTATGGGGACTGAAACTAAACGAATCGGTTTTTTCAACCCCTTTCATCAAGTATCTGTATTCGGGACAAATAAACGAAGATCCTGCGTATGCCGCATCAACATGTAACCAAATTTTGTATTCGTTGCAAACGTCGCCCAATTCGTCCAAATCATCAAACCCACAAGAAGCTGTTGTGCCTAACGTTGCAACAAGCTTAATATTTTAATTAGAAAACTAATATTAAAAATTAGATAACATTACTTACATAAAATGGAATGAGACCATCATCAATGTCTTTTTGTACAGCCTCTCTAAATGTTTTTTTTCTTAGTTTCTGCTTACTGTCCGTCGCCAACGAACGCAATTTAATTCCAGTGATGAGACCGGCACGCTCCACTGAGCAGTGGCTTTGGTCTAAAATAATAATGACAAAATTAGAACAAATTTTTGAAATTTTACACGCTTACTTGAAGTATACCAAACAAGTTTGTCAATTATTTCTGGTTTGGTCCATTCCGGATGCTTCTCTTTCACTTCTATTAAAGCACGTTCTTTAGCTCCAAGTAGAGCAACTAATGTGGCTTCGCTAGCACTGCCTTGAATGACACCGCCACCCTTTCCGCCTGAGCTTGCTAAAAATTTAGATGGTAAATCTAGCATTTTACCCAACCAATCCAACATCACGACTTCTAATTCTGTGCACGCCGGACTTGCAATCTGAAAAATATTTTTTAATAATTTTAATTCTGAAATTTTTGGGGAAGTAGGTACATACCCAAGAAAATCCAATGCAAGTAATTCCTCCACTTAAAATATCAGCAACTATTGCTGGATAGGAATTTGCTGCGGAAAAATATGCGTGGAATCTTGGAGAATGCCAATGGGTTACCTGTTTAAAAATTATGAAATGATAATTTTAAATCAAAATTAAGTATGTGTCATAAAACTTACACCTGGCATAATTACTTTTTCGACATCCGTTAAAACGTCTTCCCACTTGTCAGGTTTTTCTGGTGCAGTTTCCGGCAACAAAGGGCGCAAATAACCGGGTTCCACTGTAGGTAGTACACGCCTAGAAAAGTAATGTGGATCAAGATAAGTAATGGATATTACGTTTCTCACCAGGAAGAAAAAATTTTACTCGGAATGACCAAAAATTCTAGCATCGTTTTATACTTTTTTTTTCAAAAAATTTAAGTTTTTGAAAAACTTACCTATCTCGAATGTTATCCAAATAATTGGAAACGTACTCGACCATTTCCTTAGCAAACTTCTTAAACTGATCGGATTCCATTTCTAGAAGCACAAAATTGACCAAATAAATAAAATTTTAAATGTTCACTTATTAAATGATTCTTATTGTCATTTTAAAAATTTAAAATAAAATTATTTTTTAATTTCGATAATTTTAAAATACGATAGCTTAATTAATTGATTATAATTTTGCTCTAAAATATTTAATTATTTAAATATTTCAAGCTCTAATTAGAGGAATAAATAAAATTTATGTTTGTATTCTTCACTTAGTACAATAAAATTCTAATAAATATTTTAGGGGCTAGTTAAATTTTTGATATGCCACTCAAATTTGAATTTTCAGAAGAGGCTGAAATGACTTATATTCGATGCAAAGATCATTTTATTTATAAATTTACCCACTGACTTTTTTAAATGATTAAATTTTCAGTATTTTATTAACAAAAATTTCAAGGCAAGCGCCAAAATAAAGATAGATTATTTTAGAACAATTTCCTCTACCTACATATTAAAATTATCATTTAAAATTTAATTATTAGTTGAAGTTAAATTATTATTTTCTATCAATTAATATTTTTTTCTTTACGAAACAATTGAGGAGCAGACTTTCTATATGCAGTATGTCCATTTTCTGAAATTTTCAGGAGAGCAGTAAAAGTATCACATGTTTATAATGATAAGTAATTTTTGCAAAACTACAGTAAAAATTACACTGTGAAGTATCCATAAATGGGGCAAATATTCGTTTGACGGTTTTGCAAAACAGCTAAAAAATGTATTGAACCAAACTGCATTTTGTTTTTTCTGCATTAGACAAACTGCATATAGAAAGTCTGATTTTCATATGTTGTACCGGACGTTCTTGTGGAAACTTAAATTTCTTAAAGAAATTGTCGTGGTCGTTGTGTCAATATTTTTCGGTTATTTGGGTATTTACAAATCTTGCGGGCTCGAATTTTATATGTAACTAAATGTTTTTTTTTGATCATCTCTTGATTTAACCATTACAATACTAAAATCAGTATAATTTCAATATACGTACCATTGTGAAGTTCCAAATTTTCTAAGTCCATGGTTACCAGAAATTGTTAATTATCGTATTTTAGCACAATCACTAACATTCAACAAGTTTCGGAGACGGAATTGAAGTAAATGATCAGAGTAAATATCAACAGTTTTTATACTTACCGTTTAAATCGCGGTACATGTGGAAGAAATCACTTCCACTTTTTTCCAGTCAACATTATTTATCTCGTTGATCTCACATATTTTTAGGTCCACCTTTTATTATCGTTCTACGTAGGTATCTATTTCCTTTCCATTTTTTATAAATAATCAAAAACAAGTCGGTTTCTCTCATGTAGCCCACCATCTTTAAATTTTTTCTTGGATATATAGGGATTGCCGGCGTATACAAATTCTTCCTGTTTATGAAAAATTATCTACCAAATTGAACACACCTTACATTATTATTATTTTTAAACACCGCAAATCTTAGACAATGCGAATGGTACTATCTACGTGTTTTAATATAAGAGCAAACAAAACTTCTTGAAAACGTCAATATAAAAGCGTGGGGCTATTTATTTATAGGTGGGTAAGCAGGCTGACTGTTGGTGTAAGAAATTTTTATAATTACATCACCTTCGCACTAGCTAAAGGCGGCCTTTGACCACCTGTGCCAGCTACTTATTTATATTAAACCGCATTATTAACCATTATTAAAAATTATGTATTTTTAAAATAACTTATCAATAAACCACACAGTAGTCTAGGCAAATGGTAAGCTCATTCAGAAAATGTAACGATCTGTTAAGACCCATTTATTACTCAAAGGTCTCTTGACAATAAGGGAATTCTCTCATTCTCTTCTTCAAAGGAATAAAAGGAAATTGACTCGCGACAACCATCTCTTTGTGTAAACGACATAATTCAACTTGTTCTTAATAATTAGTATTAAGAACGTTTTTAATCAAAATTTTAAAATTTAAAACCTATCCAAAAACTTTTAATTATTTATTAATGACCGGCGTGAATTTAAATCCACTCTATTTTAAATTGGAACATTTCATTGATTGATCGTTGATTGCAGGCTTTTCACTTTTTCATTGTGTGTGACGTTTCCAAGGAAACAGAGTGCTCTTGTGCAACAAGTAGCATAATATAAATGGTCTGACCTGGTAGCTTGCTGTAATTTATTTGATGAGGGATCTGAAGATTTGATATTTATTTTGTGTCCCCCAAAAAGTAAAGGTGAGATCACAATTATTAATTTCAGATTAAATTAAACTACTCTTAATTTTCCGTAAGTTTTTATTAAAAACTGAATCAGAAATTTTAATTTAATTTTTTTATTATTTATTTATAATAACCAGTAATTTTTCAATAGATGGAAAAAATATAAACTGAGAAGGCAGTCCAGCAAAAACTTTGCGAGATTTTGCAGGTGTATCAGATTCATAATGTTATCGTTTTTCGTTTATATTACAAAAATTCAAATAGATAAATTAAACTAAATAAATAAATTTCATTTCATCAGTAAAAAAAAAGTTGAGAGCATGAAAATGATAATGGAATTCCACTACATACTACTAAGGCAATTTACGAAAGCTTTTATCCTCTTCCTTTATTTTCAAGATTTATAAGTTCTTTTATTTCTACCCTCCATTTATTTCATTCAGACTGAATAAATAAATTCCCTTATGTTTTATAGATTTAGTTTAACGTAATTGCTTATAAAATCCAATACCGATTTAAGATTTCGACGTCTAACTAAACCTCAATTAAAAATTTTGTACGCATTTTTTTATAAGTGTAAAAAAATTTAACTCAAATTGCTATTACTATTTTTTGGGAAATGAGGGAGGAAATGTTAAAAAAAGACATGTTGCCATTTGAAAAAAAAATTTATGTTTACTTCCGGTTGAATTTGAAGTACAAAAAATATACTTTGACAGTTTCCAATAGAAAATTTGGAGTTGAATAAAAAACTATTTAAACCTTTTTTTGTATCTAGTAATATTTAAGAATTATTCACTGTTACCACTTTTCGTGAACACACTGTATATGTGTAATTGATTGGTCTCAAAATTTAGCTTCAGATTTTTAAAAAATTATTAAAATTTGAAAAAATATTTAAACTGACCGCCATGTTTGACCAATGACAATTAAGAGTGCGTTCCACTTAAAGCCCACGACGACCGCAGCGTGGTCCCGTGGTTCTTTGATTGGACTAAAGATCGAGAGTGATTATTTGATTGGACTGACAAACGACCGTGGTCGTCGTGGGCTTTAAGTGGAACGCACCCTAAGCGAGACTATTATACGCTGTCGCCAAATCATTCAGTTGGTAAATGATTATCTGATTATCAAGTTACATTATTTATTTACTATTATATATTGTCTGATTCGAGGTAAACCTCACTAAGTAACATATTTCTGTTTAAGAAAAAATAGCGATTTACTTAAAATTATCTCTGAAAAATGGAAAATGGTTGTATTTGGTTTGAATTTTGCTGTAAGTAGAAGTAATACTCTTAATCAATAATTTTTGCTCAAAAATAATAAAAAAATGTTAATATGGCATTAAAAAAAAAGCTTTTTTGTACTTAATGAATTTTACTTCTACAGCTTTTCCACGTTCGTTTAGAGGTAAAACTCACTAAGTAACATATTTCTTTATCTCTGAAAAGAAGAAAATGTTTCTATTTAGTTTGAATTTTGCTGTAAGTAGAAGTAATGCTGTTTATCAATAATTTTTTATTTATAAATTGTGTCGTTGCCTCCAGGAATTTGCTTATCACTAGTCACTTGATAACATGCATTGTTGTGTAAAATAGTCATCTAGTAAATGATACTGATAAGCTGTGCAAGAAGTGAATAACTTGTACTTAGTGAGTTTTACCTCTGACAGGAAAGTTTATAATTGCACTTAGTGAATTTTACCTCTGCCTAAAATGCTATAAAAACATTAAATGCACTTGATCAATTTTTCATAAGATAGAACGTCAAAAAATATTCGCTTAGGTATACTTATCCCATTTTTCAACAGAAGTGTACTTAGTGAGTTTTACCTCTAAGCAGACGATATAAAGATTTGACAGTTTTTTCAAATTCAAAATATATTTAGTTGAAAATTTTATAGAATACCATAATTAAACCATAAAACTCAAATTCAATATTGATGTTCAATTTAAATTTCTGTCGAGGTGACAACAGAGCAATTCTGATTGGGTCACTTTCGTGTGACGTCAGCAACCGTAGTTGTAAAACTACCGTCAATTTAATAACTTTTAATAATTTTTTCGTTATTCGGGCATGTACTTTGCTATTTTTCATATCACTTTTGCGGAAGTAAAGTGGCCGTTTTCTTCACTTGTTTTCCGAAGATTTCCGAAAGCGATATTCGGGTTTTTTGCGGACGTAGTTTGGCTGTTTTCGTCACTCTTTTTTTTCCGAATGTCTCCGAAGGGGTTTTTCACAAAATTTTTTTGCAACGTGTCCACGAACATCGATAGATGCGACCACAATTGTCGTATTGTGAGGTTCGTAAGTTCGTCAGACCGCCAGGCCCCCGCAACGCCTAATATCAACGCAACCTGTAATTAAAAAAATGTGTTAAAAATATGCGAATGAAAACGTGTAAATTGTACTTACTTTTGCCGTCAAAAATTAGTTGTCTGCCCTTCTTAGAAAATCATACACTTGCTCTTTAGAGAGTACGTTAGCTTTCTTCACAACACGGGAATTGCTGATTCAATTCGTGCACAACAACTAACAAAATCTGACAACTAATTAATTAATCCCGATCGTCAATTGTCACCACCTACTTAATTCTTTTTCCCACATTATTTATATGAAATTTACGCAATTATTGCATAAAAATTGTAAATTTCGTCGGATATATTTCCCTCAAAACGAAAAGTATTTCATATCACACGGACGTCAGGGTCTTTTCGGCCTTCGGCTTCTTTTATTCCTCTCCCCGCCTAGGCGGCTTCGCCACCTAGCGGCTCGGCTCATAAAACACGCCTCTTGCCGAAAAACGGCCTTTTAACTCCTTATGATATAAACTACTATTTTCTCATGTTAGGAGTACTCAAAAAAATTTTTAAAAAATTCTGTAGCAGCAGTTTGACTTCTCCTTTCAAATAAAATAATAAAAAAAAATAGTGAAACTCGTCCATTCAAACTCACAACTACTTCTTTGTAGCCGCTTACTCTGATGAAACTCTGGATGAAAGAGGAAGGTAGCTGAAACGTTCAGCAGTGGAAGATAAAAGGATGAATAAATAATAATCCAAGTTTGTATCAAAAAAGTGAGTTGTATGTCAAATTGTTGAAGCAATGAACAGAAATTTCATAGTATTAATGAAAACGTTTATTGGCTTTATGATTTTGTTCATATAATAAAATTTCATAAAATTATTAATATTTTTAGCCACAGCAGTGGAGTGATGTGATCGCTGGTTGAGTATAGAGCGGAAATTCTGGGTTCAAATCGCGGATATCGCGGATTGCACAAAATTTCTTGGCTGAGCCTTCCGGTGAACATCCACACTCTGTGGTGATCGCTAATGTTTGTGTCGACGTCATTACCGTAAATACGGCTGCGTCACACACGCAAAGTTAGCAAGATAGGTAAGCAGGGAAAAGCCATAGGCCTTCTAGGCCTGTAGAGCTGTCATATATATATATTGTCGTATATTTTTTGGGATGAAAAAATTTATTAGTTGATGACAATTTTTGTAATTTTAATTTTTGAAAATTTAATTTTGTGACGCCAAGATGAAGGAAATTTTTAATTTTGGAAAGAGACTCGCGAGCGACTCACGAGCTGTGAGGTCGCGGTTTTGAGCATTGCGAGATTCGATGTACAATTTTGAATAAGCAAATAAAATTTTGAGTGAAGCGAAAGTTTTTGTGTTATTTTTTATTTCTTTTAAAAAAGAAGAAATTAATTTTGAGAAGAAATTTCAAGTTTTCAAGTTTTATTTATTGAAAGTCTCGCACAGCAAATGTGCGATTGGTATTCTTAAGATTATAATTTTGATGACAATATATTAATATTTTAAAAATGATTTTCTTCAGTAGATGCATAACTTATTCATATTTAGAGTTAATTTAATTTTTATACTTACGTATAAAATAATATAGCGACAATATATAAAATTCCCGGTCATAAAAATTTGAATTATTGACAAGTATTTTATAGGTAGATATTAAACAAATGTTTGTTTAATATTAGATATTAATATTATATAATATAAGATAGATATTATAATACTTAATGAAACTAATCTTTATGTTTTATAATTGAGTATAAAATTAATAAATTTGATAATTTAATATATATATATGTGTGAAAAATAAAGCACGGTTTTCAGATATAATTTTCCCTATCGATAAAAACGTTTTAGTAAAAAAAACTTTTTACTAAGTAAAAAAAACGTTTTTACTAATGTTACCAAATTTTATTTATATCAATACTGTTCAAATTCAGTAGAACTTTTTTCAGTAGAACAGTAGAACGAGACATATTCTCAGTATAGCTTATTCTTAATTTATACTTGCTTTGTGGAACTGGCCCTTAACCTGTTCTACATTCACCTGATGCATAACCATCACAGATACATTATTTATATCTATAAAAAAATAATTTTTATTTAAAATTTTATGACCGATATAAATAATATACTATTAGCTAATCTTTAAAATTTTAATTATTACAAGTTAGTAGACAAAATAATCCGGTAATAATAATACTGAAGTTTAATTGTGACGTTTGTTAAATGGCACTTAAAAATACTGTGTTTTATTTGTAGTTCTGAAAACTATAGGTGCTATATAACAATTTTTACAGTTAAAATTTAATGCTAAACTATCATTTTTTAACTTACACCACGTTAGTTCTGAGCCCCTTACATTATGTTTCGAAAAATGTAGATGTGTCCCAAAAAGCAACGATAATCAAGATCATTCTCAGAATCTACGTCCAATAAAAAACTAGCACAAAAAAAATTATAAATACGAATAGTAAATTAATTAAAATATAAAATAATAAATTTAAATACAAGTAAGCTACATAGATCTCCCCAACGCGACGACGTTTGGATTTTATTTTTTACTTTTTAGAGATTTTTTTGTGCCAAGGGTTTTTTAAATTTTTAATTTAAGTTTTTTAATAAATTAATTTACAAAATAACTGTTTTTAGTATACGATTCGCCTTATTTCAAATTAAAAATTTGTCGCGCCATCTATGAGCAATCCGCGGAGTTAACGTGACGTTTGAAAATAATGTTAATAATCTACTAAAATGAACTATTATATAAATAAGTTCCGCAAATTCAGTGGTTTGTACAGATTAGTATTAAATAATGAAAAATGCACAGTAAATTATTACCGCTCGATACCAAAATGTAACGTTACAAATTATAGCAACTATTTAAAGTTAGGTTATAACAACAAATTTAAATATTCAACTTCAATTAAATGTGTGTTGGCTTTAAATGTGTTAAGTTGGTTGGGGTTTTCTGAAGAGGATGATAAGAAAGAATCTGAGCTAATAGTGACGCTGAAGCGGTCGATATTGGCTACCAGACGTGAAGAGTATCAAAAAGCCGAAAAGTTACTTCACTTAGCTTTACGGATAGCCCAGCAACAGCAAAGTGAGCAAGGTATTACCTACTGCTACGATTTGATGGCAAATCTTGCGTTCGATCGAAGAGAACTTGATAAAGCAGAGAAGTTATTTGTAAGCGTCTTGCAGAGATTACTAAGTAAAGGTACAGCTCAAGATGATTTAAAAGTAAGTAAGGAGACGGTTGAAAGAATTTTTCAAACGTTTGTTTTGTTTCAGGTTGTTCACATAAGTTTGAAACTGGCACGGATCTGTCACCTAAAGGCCGAAGATGAGAAGGCTCAAATCGGATACGATTGGTGTTTGAGTCAAATTAAGGGAAAAACAGACACCGAAAGTAAATTGTTATATGGTGTGATACAGGATTGGTATGCACAATTTTTACTAGATAAAGGGGAAGTAAGTAAATCTTTGACTCACTTAAGCGAGGCATACCAAGTGTATTCGGAAGTGAATGGGAAAAATTGCGAGCAAAGTATGCTTTTACTTAACGACTTAGCAATTACGAATTGGAGAGCTGGTGAAGTTCAAAATGCTGAAAATTGTCTGTTGGAAGCCGTTTCGATAGGAAAAAAATTAGAAGATCAAACTCATGTTGGTGTTGTACATGCCAATTTGGGATTGATTTACCTTGAAAAAGGCATCGTCGAGCAAGCCGAAAATAATTGTAATGAAGCTTGGAAGTTAGGAAAACGGCACGAAAATACAGAATCGCTGATGCAGGCTACTTATTGTATAGAACAAATTAAAGAATTTTTTAAAGTAGAAAAAAATATAAATTTTGAGTCCTAATTTTGTTGAATTATTTAATTATTTGCCCTTTACAAATAAAATATATTTAATTTTAATAAATTTTATGAAATACTAATTTGAATTTGAAAAAGTAGAATTTTTAGTTTAAATCCTTTTTTTACCCTACTGCCATTTCAATAGTTGATTTTTGCATAAACAGGCATAATTTTTATTAAATAAACATTTTAAAACTTTTCGTTTTAATAAAATCAAAAATTAATAACTATTTATTTACAATAATGATAAAACCCAAAATTTGTTTGCATAATATCTTCACTTTATAGTTCTAAAATACAATAAATTACTACAAAAATGTAATCGTAGAGCCTGAAATACTGTACCGATTTTGGTAGAATTTCCCAATCACTATTTTATTTACAACTTTGTAGCCAATAAAGCATCTAAAAATTTGTGTCTACGAAACTTATTTTTTGAAAAACTTAAATTTTGGGAGCGTTGGCTCATACAAAATTTTTAATCTTGTTCCACGTGGCCAGTACGGCCCTGTCTGTAAGAACTTGTTTGGCATATTTGTGACGTGTCTTTGTTGCATGTCAAATTGACAATTTTGGTTAGTTTTTTTCAAGCCGGGTAAAATTTTGCACAGCGAAATGATTAACTGAATACGTGGACTTATTTTAACAAAATGAATTTTAAATTAATTTGTGTATTTTTTGTGTGGTGTTTGCTGAATGGTTTTTGTATAGCTCATTCTCACCATGACCATGATCATGAACACGATCATCACCATCACGACGATACCCCTCCGTCTTTTAAATACTCTCGTGCTGCGAACGAGCATCATCACCATACGGAACCAAAGGAAGAGGTTCCTGAAAACACAAAGAGTGACATTTGGTTTCGTGCGATAGGTTCGACATTGTTGATAAGTGCCGCTCCGGTTGTGATATTGTTAGTCGTTCCTCTCGATAATACGGAACAAAAGCAACCTCTACTTAAAATATTACTGGCGTTTGCCTCAGGTGGGCTTCTGGGTGACGCATTTTTACATTTAATTCCACATGCGACTATGAACGTCGAAGGACACCATCACCACGGTGGTGTTCATGAACATTCCCACGATCACGGGGGTGATGAACATGGTCATTCGCACGACATGTCGGTCGGTTTAGGCGTACTTTCTGGAATTGTGGTATTTTTAGTTGTCGAAAAAACTGTACGATTTATGAAGGGAGGTCATGGACATTCTCATGCCAAAAAAAGTCCTCCATCTGACGATAAGAAGAAAAATAGTAAGGATGAAACAGCTGGTAAAAAAGTTAGTAAATCAAATAAGAAGGAAGACAAAGGAAATAATGATGGTCAGAATAAAATTAAAGTGGCTGGTTACTTAAATCTTGCTGCTGATTTTTGTCATAATTTTACTGATGGTTTAGCTATAGGTGCATCGTATTTAGCGGGAAACAGTGTGGGTCTAATTACCACTGTTACGATTTTACTGCATGAAGTTCCTCATGAAATAGGCGATTTTGCTATTCTTGTGCAGTCCGGTGTTTCTCGTAAAAAGGCCATGCTGCTACAGTTAACGACGGCTGTGGGTGCCCTACTTGGGACTGTTTTGTCACTGTCTGCTCAGGATGGTTTAATAGCAACTAATTGGATCCTGCCTTTCACAGCAGGAGGTTTTATTTATATAGCTTTAGTATCTGTGATTCCTGAACTATTAGAAGAGGAGAAGCCAAGCATCACACAAACTTTGCTGCAACTGAGTGCTATGCTAGTGGGGGTTTATATGATGGTCAAAATAGCAGAGTACGAATAACTGTTTTTGTTATTTCTTTTAATGAAAGTCTGTTTTTCCATAATCTCTTTTATTTTTTATGTGTAACTTATAATAAAAATTTATTGTCACAAAATGAATTTGAATTTTATTGCTAAAAGAAAACTTGAAATATTTGAATTATTTTGAAAAATGTACAAAATTTTTATTAAAAAAAAGATTTCCACTCGACAAAAAATTGGAATCGGTTTAAAGTATAAGTGCTCAAACTTTTTCGGAACCCCAATTTCTTGAGCATACTTATACATTTTTATAATTTCCCCAATATTAAAAAAGGTCATTCGTATTTTTTTTATAAAAATGGTTTTATGTCAATCGCTTTCCAACCACATCTGAACGCTCCTTAAATTATTTCATGCCCACTATCGCCTCTCCAGAACTAGAAATCGCCCACTTTGAAAACCACTGATTTAAAGTCTTCAGAGCATTACCAATGTAATGAGCTCAAAAAAGTGGGGGGGGAGCAATCGTCTGTTGCTGAAAGACTACATTTTCTTATTTAGAGAGTAGAGGGTCCAAAGCAACAGTGGCCATTTTGTTGTATCCACCAGCCTCTCCAAGTAAAGTTACCCCAACCAGCGTTGACACAGCAAAAAATAAAAGGTACTTCTTGGAAACTAAAAAAGTACTAAAACCCCGTTCACACTACATGATTTCTCATGTGACTAGTCACATGACTTATCATATGAGAAATTTTTTTACGTTCAGACGATGATTTTTGATATTCTAGAAGTTATGGCTTTTATGATGGCATGATTTTTGCCAAGCCATGACTTTTCTTATGCCAAAATCATATGAGAAATCATGTAGTGTGAACCAACTTTAAATGATAGTAAAAGGTATTAAAGTTAAAATTTTACTGTAGCCATTCTCAAAGCGTAAATGCATAAATTAAAATAAAAACCCAATTTATTTTTTATTAGCATATTCCACAGTTTTATTAATGTAAAATATTAAATGTTTCAAAAAAATTTAAACTACTAAAAGGAAAATAAACATTGATTTTATTTTCCAAAGTGTCTGGTCCTTCTCCCCCAAAATATAAAAACACGGGCGTGAAACTGGGGGGTATGGAATACCCCCCAGCACAAGGAAGTAACGAGAAGACTTTTCAAAATTGATAACGACACAAATTTTATTCCAAAGAAAACACGGTTTTCTTCATTCTTTTAAAAGTAACCCTCTGTCAGGAAAAGATATTTTTAGGAATATCAATTACATAATACTGAATTTTATCTCATTTTTAAATATTTTTTTTAGGGTGACCAAACTACTAATTAGATATCCTAAAATGTAAAAAAAATGGGTGTAAAACCGGGGGATCTGGGGGGTAAAAAATACCCTCCAGGGTATGGAACTTTTAAAATTAATAAAGCCGCAAATTTAATTCTAGAGAAAACATCTTTTCTTAATGGCTGGAGGGTATTCCAGACCCCCCGGTTTTTCGATTGTTTACTTTTAAAAAATACCCTCCAAATCAGGCCAAGATTTTTTAAAGACCATAAACTACTTAATTCTATCTCATTTTAACGTGCAATTTCGAATTTTTAGGGTAGCTAAACCCTTGGCTAATTTTGAGCCTCAAATTTGTGCACCTTTGCCCTACGCCATCTTTGCCACGTTTTAGTTATTCATCTTTAACCCTTCCTCCCCCCGCACGGAAAGAAAACTTTGTAAAACTATCCCGAATAATTATAATTAATGCTTTGTAGTACTCATTGAGACAATGGTGGAGTTTCACTAGTCATAATATTTTGAAATAATATATGAACATAAAATCGCACCAATTTTTAAGTAAATTTTATTTCAATTGATGTAAAATTTACTTCAATTGTAGTAAAATTAACTTCAAAATTGGTGCGAGATTGATTTGCACTTCAATTATAGTAAAAATTACTTCAATTTTTTCTCTGTGTATATACAGTGTGTTCACGAAAAGTGGTAACAGTGAATAATTCTTAAATATTACTAGATATAAAAAAAAAGTTTGAATAGTTTTTTATTCAACTCCAAATTTTCTATTGGAAACTGTTAAAGTATATTTTTTTATACTTCAAATTCAACCGGAAGTAAACATAAAATTTTTTTTTTCAAATGGCAACATGTCTTTTTTTTAACATTTTTGTAATCTGCAATTTTTTCTCTATAAATACATTTACATTTTTAATAGGGTTATATAAGAGAAAATTCGAGAAAACACAAGATTTAAACAAACAATAATAATTTATTAATTACGTATGTAGAGTGCTATGAAATACACCATTATTATGATATGACACCATTAAACTTTTTCTATGGAGTCATTTAAAAATGGTAGTTTAGGCAAATCTATCTTTAAATTTAAAAAATTTAAAAATCAAAATTAATTTAGCATCTATCAATTATCATCAAATCGCCAGAACTTCTGCGAAAATTAGAATCATATCTTGAACAAAACGGTGGCAATTTTGAAAAATTTATCAGATAAATAAAATGTTGTGTTTTCGGTGTTGTGATATTTTGTTTTTCATGGCACTCTACATACCTATGTGTAAATAATCAGTAAATTATTATTGTTTGTTTAAATCTTGTGTTTTCTCGAATTTTTTCTTATGTAACTTTATGAAAATTTCATATGTATTTATAGAGAAAAAATTGCAGATTACAAAAATGTTAAAAAAATGACATGTTGTCATTTGAAAAAAAAATTTTATGTTTACTTCCGGTTGAATTTGAAGTATAAAAAAATATACTTTGTCAGTTTCCAATAGAAAATTTGGAGTTGAATAAAAAACTATTTAAACTTTTTTTTGTATCTAGTAATATTTAAGAATTATTCACTGTTACCACTTTTCGTGAACACACTGTATATGTATAATTGGTTAGTCTCAAAACTCACTCTTAGATTTTTAAAAACAATTTAAAGTTTGAAAGAGTATTGAAGAGAAAGAGAAAGCTGAGCGCCATGATTGACCAATGATAATTGTCATATGACAACATGACAATTCTGATTGGTTTTTTTGTGTGACATCAGCTCCCGTAGACGTCAGCTCCGGTAACGTTTTTCTCATGTTTAGGAGTGCTCAAAAAAATTTTAAAAAAATTCTGAAGACTCAGTTTGACCTCTACTTTCAAATAAAAAAAAAACAGTAAAACTCGTCCATTCAGGTCCATAGCTAGAATTTAATTTTTGGGGGGGGGCACTTGTAAAAAGTAAAATTTTTGATGGTTCCTTTTTCGAGAATTTTTATTATTATAAACAAATTTTCTTTTACTTTAAAAAAAATGGTTTTTTGAACATTTCGGGGGGGGGGGGGCGCTCTTAGCTACGAGCCTGAGACAATTTGTTTAATTTCGTACAATACATTTGATACAATAATACTGAATAAAATTTGAACTAATTTGATTGTAGTACAAATTACTATAAATTGTGGAAATTCTCAATTTGTAGAAATTATAGTAATTAGTAGTACAATTACTAGTCATTATTTACTACAAAGTTTGCCTACAAAACTTTAATGGAAGTTCCCCACAAATTTATCCTGATTCTTATCAAACTTCAAATTATAGTACTTTGTGTTATTGTAATACAAATTTGTGAGGATATTTGAAATTTTCGAGGAAAATTCAAATTTTTTTCAGGAAATTTACATTTATTCAAATGATCTGTCAGTGTTCTTATAGAAAAAAGTACTATAAATGTACTAAATAGCGTCACCAGAGTAAAAAAGTACTGAATTTTTTGAGGTAGCACTAACTTTTATTTGAGGCTAAAAAGTACATGTACTGACGGTGGCAACACTGACCCTAACTTTTCCTAACATTTTCTTTATTCGTATCATATTAAACATGTAATTAAAAATTTCCTCATAATTTTTTTTATACTAGCCCGTGGGCCATTGGCGTCAATTGGAAAAGAGGGGGGTACAGTAAATAGGGTACCAATAATTTGAAAATATGATGTTTAAAAATCCGTGAATCATTTAAAAAACTTTTGTGGATCAAGGTTTGACTCACGGGTCATAAGTTCGCCACCACAGGTCTGGAGCAACAATATTTTGTTATCAAATCTTAATCTTTCCAAAACTTGAGATTTTCTTAAAACGACAAATTGTTAAAAATTGGGACTGTTTATTCACCTTACCTTAAAGACCAGGAAGTCAATAAAAAGAAATGACACCTTTTAAAATTTTTATTACCAAAGAGCTCAAAGAAATACAAAAACAAGACAAAGTTTTGATTTTAAAAAGCAATAAAAATAGTAATTAGATAATAATTAACTAAAAATCATTTCTTTTGCTTTTTCTTTTCGGCTTCTTCTTCCTTTTCTTTTTCAATTAAAGTTACATATTCAGCTATGGTTGTAGTGTCAAGCATAACCAAGGGTTCACCCCTTCTCATAACAGCAATTTCTAAATTCTTTTGTCCCGATTGCACAACTTCCAGCAAAGCACGAATAGCAAGTTTAACCGTGCCACGTTCATTGGCAACCTCTTCGTCGGTGTAGTATTTCTCCAAAAACTCACGAACCGTCTTGGCGGAACGTCCAGTTGCGTTAGCTTTCCATTCGTAGTAAATACCGGAAGGTTCGGTTTGATATAAATGAGCAGAACCATCGTAATCAAACCCGCCGATAAGGCACGACATACCAAACGGTCGCCTACCGTTGCTTTGGGTGTATTTTTGTTTGAGGCTGGCGATGAAGCGGGTGATGTATTCCAAAGTGACAGGATCTTCGACGGTTAATTTGTGCGATTGGCATTCGATTTGAGCTCGATTTATGAGGATCCTGGCGTCGGCGGTAAGGCCGGCGAAAGACATCACAACATGATCATCTAAAAGGCAAATTTTACGTACGGTTCGTTCTTCCTGCAACTTGGCCACAGACTTCTTTTCGACTCCCAATACCACAACATCTTTACCGCGAACGCCGACCTACGAAATAATGCAATTAAAATAACTGAAGTTGTGACAATTAAAAGTGAATTTACCGCAGTCGAACCTTTCCGTACGGCTTCTTGAGCGTACTCTACTTGTAGCAGATGTCCATCTGGAGAAAATACTGTGATTGCACGATCGTAACGAGCAGACATTTTAAAGTATTTTGCAAATTTTCTCACACAGCACACAAAATCGTTTCACTTTTTGAACTAACAAGCGACAAGCATAACCTCACACTTATTTTGCCCAGTAATGCTTTCCTTCTCACAAATCATACTATATAGGATGCGTCAAAATTTATGTCCTCCAAAATTTGTCGTATATCTTTCAGTAGCATTTTCAGCAAATTGGTGTCTATCCAAGCTGATCCTGGGTCCACCTTCCTTGTGCATAACTTAGTTATTGTCAGCAAATCTAAGGATCTAAGGATCTCTCTGCAGGCGAACCTCTCATGGTCTCGATTTGCGTCGTTTCAATAAACTTTGCAACAAAAACAGAACATAAAATCTTTATCGTTATGATTTAATCTGCGTCTTTTTATATAAAATAAATTTATTTGATATTTTATGTATAACATTTAACAACTACATTTTAATAAAATGATACAGTAATCAACTGTAAGACGTTTAATATGGAGCATTTGGTCATCATCAGTTGACTGCAATTTAACACTACCAGCAAATAATGTTAATAACACCAAAAAAAATAATAATCCATTTATTCATTTCTTTTTTACATGGCCCACTTTGAGAACCTCAATATTTACCCAACCTTACCTCGCTTAGTTGCACGCCACTGCGTTTGTTGATTTGTTGACATCACAATCATGAAATTTTAAACTTGTGATTGGTTTTACCATTTCCTGTGTTTTATTATTATTTTAACAATTCCAAGCATTCTTATAATATTTATGTGCAAAATTTGTTATAGTCGTGTAAGGAAAAAGTTGAATTTTCTGGAACATGGATAAGGAGAGGTAAAGTGGATTCTTATCAGTGATCAATTCACACTCTTAAGTTGATCATTTTATTTGCAGGTTTTCACTATTATTACTGGAACCGGGAGAAATATACTTTGAAGATTTCAGTGCTACTCTGGTACACCCTGACACGACAGTAGACACCTACGATTTAAAGAAACAGAATGGAAGGTTACGGCTGTGTTCCAAATCGCTAGTTTTTGATCCTAAAGAGCTAAACAAACCCATTGTAAAGATTCTGTTAAAGGATTGTAGGATTTTAGAACAATTTAAAGGTAGTGCAAAGTTTTTAGTAAATAGTAAAAATGTTTTGAGTGTTTGCTGTAAGCAGTACATCGAAATGTTGGAGAATAATAGGATCGAACCCTATAAGTTTTGTAACAGTGCTAAATTTTTGTTTGTGTTGAATTATGCTAACATAGCAGACTCCTTGTCACGGATTTCTCAATTGCATCGAGCTTCCACCTTACCTGCAGCCGAGCAAGCAGATATGGTGAGTATTTTGTTTTTAGAAGTGTATTTTGTGTAGTAGTTAGACCTGTTTGAGACGATTTTTTATTTAGATTGCAACAATCGTTCACTCCAGACAAGCTAGGGTTCGGTTTGATCCTTTGTGGTTGGATTTAAATGACCGAGTTTTAATGAAAGCAGAGGCTGACAAAATTACTCCACTTGTAGTAAATCCAGGTTTAATTGTACTATCAAAGAAGCAGTTGCTTTTCCAACCATTTAATAACATCGAAGTGGTAAATTTGAAAACGTTGTGGAAGTTGGCTTCAGATTTGTGTTTTTGTAGATCTCCACCCCCATTTTGAATTCAAAATAGTCTAAATCGTTTTTGCCTGCTTATGCAAAAATTATTTTTGTTTGTACTCTAATATTTTTTGAGATATTACAAAAATTGGCTGGGTGAGGGGGATAATTTTGGATTTTAAATAGTCTACATCGTTTGTACTTCTTTGTGCAAGTGTTATTTTTGTTTGTACCCAAACATGGGAACAAACTGTCGCTTCATGCACTTTGTTTTTTTGTTTCTCAATCATTTGCCATGCCTTAAAATTTGGTTTTAAAATTTCATGAACATGAACAATTATGACCTTTAGGGGTTGCAATTGAAGCTGTGAGCTAGTGTTGCCACCGTCAGTGGTACTTCAGTACTTTTTGGCCTCAAATAAAAATTAGTGCTACCTCGAAAAAGTTAGTACATTTTTACTTTGGTGACGCTATTTAGTACATTTATAATACTTTTTTTTCTATAAGAACACTGACATATAATTTGAATTAATTTCATAAATTTAAATTTCCTGCAAAAATTTGAATTTTTCTCGAAAATTTTAAATATACTCTGCTTGCGCACAATTTACTCCGATTTCAATACTGTTTTATTGGCAATCCTGAATAGAACCTAGACAAAAGGCAACCTTATCTAGATATTCTTTAATTCTTTTTTTCTATTGTTTTGTAATTTGTATGATTATATGTTGTTTTAATAACAATTTATTATAAAATCAAGAGTAGAAGAGCAAGATTTGACTTTATTCCATGGGCCAAGATAAAGACTGTCAGATGGGGGAGAGAAGAAAGGAAGCTCTGTAAGTGCTTTTCTACAGGGTGCAATGTAGCGAAGCACCTCAGGTGTTTTATCAAAATTGGAAGTACCATAGGTGCTTCGGTCTGTGAAAATTCTAGTCTTTGCAGTCGTCATTTTTACACCATATCTTGCCATGTTACAATAATAGGAAATAAATAGGAAATAACCTGTACATAGAAGCACGAGTAGAAATTTAGTTGATATGGAACTACTAAGCAATCGCCACTTCCAACAACAAAAGTGAAATTTTTCAAAATGTTGCAACAGTCGATTTCTTTGTATGTTACCACAAATTTGTACTACAATTGAATCGTTGATTGTTGAAAGGGTACTAAGTCCATAAAAGTAAGTTCTGAGATATTCAAATAAAACTGATTTATTTCTGATGCATTTTATTGAAAAATGCAATCAGTGTTTTGTAGGAAAGTTAGTTAGGTATCGATTTCCATATAGAAATAATTTTTATTATCGCTAATTTGCATTTTATTTAAATTTTAAAATTGTGACTTAGTTCTTTTCAACAATCAATGCTATTCTAATAAGTATGATAACCGTGGTATCTAGAGATCGAGTATTGGAATGGCAGTTCATACGTTAAAAAATAAATAAAAATTTAATAAAAAAATTATAAATTACGTAAGTTTCAAGAAAAAAAAATAGTTATCATAGATGAGGATCGAACTCAAGACCTACGCATTGCTATACCAATATCAGTTAAAGCCTATGTAAATCTCAATGTAATTTACTATACATGAGTTACAGTATTTCCAATTAAATTAATTTTTACACCAAACGATAAGAGACAAAATTTTGATTAATAATTTATCATAAAAAAATTTATTCAAAAAGTGGACTTAATACCTTTCAACAATCAACGATTCAATTGTAACACAAAGTACTACAATTTGTTGTTAGATAAGCACCAGTATAAATTTGTAGCCATCTTCCATTAAAGTTTTGTAGGCAAACTTTGTAGTAAATAATGACTAGTAATTGTACTACTAATTACTATAATTTCTACAAATATTTGCTACAAATTGAGAATTTTTAAAATTTATAGTAATTTGTACTACAATCAAATTACTTCAAATTTTATTCAGTATTATATTATATTAAATGTAGGGGAGAAGGGGGCAGATTGGGCCACTTTTTTTAAATTTTAGATAGCATGGTTAATTTCAAATAAAAAAATGCCCGCTTTTGCACACAGTGACCTACATGATCACTTAATACAATAGCCCATATTAAACATTAGAAAAATTAAGCATAGTCCACTCATTAGAAAAAATTGTCATGTGCGATTTTGGCCCAAAGTGCCCCACCAGTGGGGTTAAAAGGGTTAAAACAGTTTAAATCAATGGGATATTATCAAATAAATACCAATAGTAAAAGTAGGTAGTAACTTCTATTATATTTATATGAAAAAGCAACTCTATGCGCTGAAACCTACCCAGAATAATACAAAATTGTTTGTACAGTGGGGCCCGCGTAATGTGATCGCGGTTAATGTAAATCATTCGGATATTGTTATCACTTTTGCCAAGAACGGAACGGACATATATTATTACACACAAAAAACATCGCTTATAGTTATCATAATTCGGTTAATGTTATCATATTATTCTTAAGATTATTTTCTCCCACGAGCAAAAGAGTTGATTTTCAGTTACAAGCATTTTTTTATATTGTGCATACCACCTACATAATATAAAGTCAGGTGTTAGCAAAAAAATCCAACGTCACACATGTGATATCACATTACATATTTATGTTTATTATCAATTCCGTCATTTAAATACATAAATGGACGATAGTTTGCTGTTAATGTGTGTTGTAAGATTCAGTCCTACTTGAAAACTTCACAATGAGTGACTATTTTTAATTAATTTTTGTAGATGTACTACATACTAATAAATAAGCAATAAAAATTTTTTCCTTTTATTGTTATCAATCGGTTATTGTTATCAAAAACCTCAAGTCCCAATGTGATCACATTAAGCGGGCCCCACTGTATTAACATTTATTTAATATTGTAATGAAGAAGATCAAATTTAAAGCAGTTTCAAAATAATATCCTGCCTATCTACAATCAACAATCATAACGTCGTCTTTAGTAGTTGGTTTGCCAAATTTTTTTACATTTTTTCTTGACCCACTGATGTAGGCCCAATGTGCCCCGCAATACATTGTGAGAAATAAGTTTTTGTAAAAAAATATTGCGGCACTTTTTGGTTAACTTTATTACTGGAGGTTACTTTAAAAGAACTGTACTAAACTACAGACACAGAAAGAAAATCATAAAAATCATTAAACATTACTTACCTTTGCATACAACAGATACCAATAAAAGTGGAATTACAATAGAAAACGGATATTACTACGTAACAAAATACCGCCGTATTTAATGAGATCTTTTTAACTAGCATCAAGTGCGGCTCAGTGTCGCCGACTTATATAAATTATTTCAAATTTTTGGATGAACTACAAAGCCGGAAATTCAAAGTGGCCCAATGTGCCCCCTTCTCCCCTACTATATACGAAATTAAACAAACTTTCTTAATAAGTACTACAAAGCATTAATTATAATTATCCCGGCAAGTTTTACAAGGTTTTCTTTCCGTGTGGAGGGGGGGGGGGGGTTAAAGATGAATATAACAATCAGGGCTTCCCATATTAAATGAAATTAATTGTATATTAATTTCAGCAGAGTAACTAAAGCGTGGCAAAGGTGGCGTAGAGCAAGGGTGCACAAATTTGAGGTGCAAAATTAGCTAAGGGCTTTGCTGCCCTAAAAATTAGGCATCGTACTTTAAATGAGATAAAATTAAGTATTATGTAGTTTATGGTCATGAAAAAATCTTGTCCTGATCTGGGTTGTATTTTTAAAAGTAAACAATCTGAAAACCGGGGGGTCTGGAGGGTATGGAATACCCTCCAGCTATTAAGAAAAGATGTTTTCTCTAGAATTATATTTTCAGCTTTATCAATTTTTAAAGTTCCATATGCTGGGGGGTATTTCAGACCCCCCGGTTTTACTCCCATTTCTTTACATTTTGGGATATCTAATTGGTTTGGTCACCCTAAAAAAAAAAACTTAAAAATGAGATAAAATTCAGTATTATGTAGTTTGTAGTAGATATTTCTGAAAATATCTTTTTCTGACATAGAGGGTACTTTTAACAGTTTTCTTTGAAATTAAATTTATGTCGTTATCAATTTTGAATAGCCTTCTTGTTACTTTCTTGTACTGGAGGGTATTCCAGACCCCCCAGTTTTACGCCCGTTTTTTGGGAGAGAGGGTCTAGACACTTTAGAAAATAGAAACAATTTTTGAAAATTATATCAAATATATCTCATTGAAAAATGAGATAAACTTAAGTATTGTGTAGTTTATTTTCCTTACAAAATCTTTCTCTAACCTGGAGGATGGCAGGGGGCAAAGTTGACTAAAGTTACTTAGTTCACTTTTGAATTGAGAAGTGGGTTCTAGGAAGATCAGATGTTTGAACAAAGAATACGTTACAATAAATAGTCGTCGGAATACAAAAATTCAGGGGAGAGCAAAAATACTGAAAAACTGCGCCGCAGAGGGAAAATTTAGATTTTTGAGGTCAACAGCACAGCAAATTTTAAAATAGTGCTTTTATACTACTTTTTCTGTTCCCAGGGTCCATAAAACTTTTTTTTTAAATAAGCATTTTTTTAAACCTCTAATTGACCTAATCTAACTTATTGTAGATTTCATATTGATAGGAATTTCTACTAATAATCAGATAAATCATTCAAAACATTTTGGTAATGAAATGGTAATTTTCAGCTAATGTAACAAAGTTAATTGATCTGAATCCAACTTCCACTATGTAAAAATAACAAAATTTAAAATTCAAACTAAACAATTTATTATTATAGGAACCGGTATTAAAAATTATCTTATGCAGTATTAAGAGAGTGATAAAACGAAGGTTTTTGCTACGTCAAGTCGTAAGTTTCACCTGATTCTAATTTTTGATGTAATTTATTAACAAATATTGTAGGGTTTAGAAATATATGCTGACGAAAATAATTCTGTCCCATATATTTATGTAGCATTTCGAACTCAAAGTGATCGTGATGAACTGTATAATGCTTTGTCAGAATCTGGCTTAAATTTGAACGAAATTGAGCAGGATGTTATGACTCTACAATGGCAAAACGGTTACGTTTCCAATTATGACTACTTAATGTATTTAAACAGGTGACAATTTTTTTACTTTTGAATTTTAGATCCAAAGTTTGAATTGGTTGCTTAGAAACTTCCGTTTATAATGGACTCCTTGTACCTTTACTTACCTTGAAGTCCTTTATAAGCGAATTTATCTTAAAATATTTTTTTTATTTAATTTGCGAATTGCACTTAAATTTGGTCGCTTAGGTTTGCATATATCGTTACAGTTCATTTTTTTTTTAGTTTAGCGGATCGCACAGTGAACGATTTAACCCAATACCCAGTGTTTCCGTGGGTAATATCAGATTACACCAGCCAAAAGTTGGATCTAAACGATCCAAATTCTTACCGTGATTTATCAAAACCAGTGGGAGCTTTAAATGAAGAACGTTTGGAGAGACTGTTGAGAAGGAGTGAAGAAATGGGTGACGTTCCAAAATTTATTTATGGTTCACATTATTCTACCCCCGCTTTTGTATTATTTTACTTGGTGAGGCTGTACCCTCACTACGTGTTGTGTTTGCAAAACGGTCGTTTTGATCACCCGGATCGTATGTTTAATTCGTGTTCGGATGTCTACAACAACTGTTTGAAAAATATGTCTGATTTTAAGGAATTAATTCCAGAATTTTACAACGTCGAACAAGGCGGGGATTTTTTAGTTAATAGCTTGGGGATAAATTTTGGGAGTCGTCACAATTCGGTCAAAGTGGGTGATGTGGAATTGCCCCCTTGGGCTGAAAACCCTAAACACTTTGTCACCACCTTGAAAAACGCTTTGGAATCCGATTTTGTTTCTGAAAAACTGCATTTATGGATTGATCTGATTTTTGGGTACAAGCAAAGAGGAGAAGAAGCAATCAAAGCTAACAATTGTAAAATTTGGGTTTGTTTTTTTAACATTTGTAGTTTATTAATTTGTTTTTAGTATTTTACCATACTTGTTATGAAGGCAACGTCGATTTGGATTTAATAGGAGATTTTAATAAAAGGCATGCAGTAGAAGTTCAAATCATGGAATTTGGGCAAATTCCTAAGCAAATATTTAAGGTACCTCATCCTAAAAGAGAAGTAGCAAAAAATGGTCCTTCACGGGGGGTATCGGAATCAGAAGATGTAATGGAAGGTTGGTATGTTCCATTTGTGTTCCAAACCTTGTGATAACCGATTAACGATTCTAGAAACTTTAAGTGTCTGGAAAAATTTTACTCTGCAATTACAACGCACATTTAGCAGTCATAAAGACGCCATTGGTTGGCTTTTATTGGTCGAAAGCGGTACTAAAATAATTTCAGTTGGTCATGATTTTAAACTCAAAGTATTTTCTTTACCTCAAAATCGTCAAATTAGGAGTGCTAGTGTTGGAGAACTACCACTCAGCAGTTGCATTAAGTTGCCCAATATGAACGTAATTGTTATTGGCAGTTATGACAACAGCATGTAAGTTTTTTGATAATACCATCCTGGGAAGTCCCTAGAACTAGGTGATCTTTCCAGGGTTTCCTAACATAATTTCAAAGGTTTAATGGCGACGTTTTTTCAGAACCTTGTATGATTTGGATTTTGTTAAAGTGTCTCAAAGTGTGATGGCGCACGAAGATGCGGTAACTTGTTTAGCTTGGGCTGACAAGCTCCAACTTTTAGCATCTGGAAGTTCGGATTGTACAGTAAGAATATGGAAGAGTTTTGAATCAGGCAACAACATAAAACCAGTGCAGTCGCTTAAAGCACGATTTGATCATAATTCTCAAGTTACTTGTTTGTGTTTTAATCCGTAAGTCATTCTTATCTTTTAAAAGATTTAAATTTAAAAAATGTTTTTGTAGTGAAAATAATTTTTTGGCTTCGGGTACCACGGATGGGGAAATTTACATTTGGGATGTGGTGAATAACTTATTGTTCAGAAAATTTTCATTACATAAAGCTTCGGTGACTGCTGTAAATTTTAGCCCCGAGGGCCAGAAATTGGTTTCGTGTGCTCTGGACCAAATATTTCAAGTTATTGATATTAATACAGGAATGGCGTTATACAATAAAACGTTGGAATCTCCACTGCATTGTTTAAAATGGCAGGATTTTTTGTTACTGTTAGGATCTGAAGAGGGAATTCTTTATATTTATGATATTGTCGAAGTTAAATTATTACACAAAGTACAGGCTCACACCGGTAAGTACGGCTGAGTGAGAATTTTATTACTTTATTTTGAATTATAATTTGAAAATTTAATATTTAGGTCCGATAACAGTGATTGACGTGTCAATGGACAAGACGTTAATAGTAACCGGCAGCCAAGATCATTCCATCAAAGTTTGGAAACCTATGTGATAAAATTGCTTTTTTATTAAATTATTTTTTAAGTATTATCGTTGGACTGTGAATAGGAACTTATCAAACGTAGACTTAAGCAAAAAGTTATGAAATATTGTGATTTTCTTCAATATTTTTTATTAAATTTAAAATTTTTTTTACTTATTATTTAGTAACGCCACTGCTTTTCACCAATTCGTCCCACTTTTACTTTTGTAAACGTGACAACAGCGCCTTTATGTAATCGTTCTCTGTCAAATCTGACAGATGGTTGACAACTTGCAAGTGATAATTTGTGAATCATATTTTAAAATTTACACTACTTATGATCACAGTTATTTACGTAAATAAATAATCAGCAATTTTTATTATTACAAATCGCTGCTAGGGCTCGACCGTTTGAGTAGTGAAGTTTCAATCCTAACCTAGTCAATTTGACATGTTTGTGTTACTCATACTTTTAAATGTTTTATTACCTTTCATTTAGTTTTAATTAGTAAAATATGTTTGCGTCTCTAAAAAATAAAATTCGGGAAGAAACCGGAAGTGATTTATCGAAATTGACCGCTAAAATTACTTCTTCGACGACTCAAAGGTTCGAAGCAATCCGGGGTCGGTCTCAACATGGATCTACTTCAAGTGTTAATTCAATTTTGTCGTCTGAAGGTAATAAAGATGAAAGTAGCGAGGGTGGTCGACAAGAGGACGATAACAGAAAACGTAGGTTGGAATCCGAATTAGTGGCTAGAAATTTCGAAGAAAGAACTAGGGAATGGCAATTGATAATAGACGAAAAGGATAAGAAAATTTTAGAAATTGAGAAGGAGAAAGACGATGCTAAAAAATTGATTGGAACGTTGCAAGAATCGTTAAAATATGCTGAAGGTAAGAGCTTGACCTTAATTGACTTGATTGTTACTTGAAAGCTTTCTTTTTAGCCATGCACAAAAAGTTAATGGAGCATAGAGACGATATAGAACAAGTCGAAACTTTTCAGATACAAGAATTAACCAAAGTGAAACAATTAGTTTTATTAAGGGAGCAAGAATTGGCGGAAAAGAATTCTCTACTTAAGGAAGCTACTAGTCAGGTTGATAAAATGCGGAATGAGTTAACCAGGTTGAGGAGGCAGGAGGAGCGGTTAAGTGATATTCAGGTAGGTGTAGTTTGGTATTGATTTTAAGATAAAATTTTGTTATCTTGTTTTGATGGATTTCCTACTTTTAGGATGACATTGATATTGTTTTATTTACTTACACATGAATAAACTCAAATATAATTTTTATGCAGATGACCCTTGTTCTTTTGTTCTACCTACCATTTATTTTTTATTTCATAATTTATATTAATTTGTACTACCGTTTCTTATTCTTGTTGCTTACTTATTTGCATTGTAAATTATTAATTAACAAGTAGGTATAATTTATTATTATGCTAGTTGATATCTTTTTAATTTTATCAATGAAAAACATAACTTTTTGGGTATTTTATTTCTTAATACATCGGCAGGGTAACACTTGATTTATTTAATTTATAATTAATAAAAATATTAGAATTTTCTCTTTAGCTACTTCTTTATTGCTTACCTCTAATATGGAAGCAGTGTAACCATTAATTACACATTTATCCCGACTCTTTAACGGCTTGTGCAGATGATTGTGGAAAATGAATTTCAATTTATTTACACATCAAAAATGTTTAAATCATACTGAACAGGATAGAACAGTGGTGGGCTGCTTGTAGGTTGCTATAATTTATAATACCATTTTCTGAATTTGAACTAGTTATTTTTAATAGAAAATCTCCTTTTCAAGGTTTAATTTAAAAAAATAAAATACAGCATTTATTTGTTACCAAATTAACTTACAAAGCTAAAAAATATGGTAAAAAACTTAACTAACTGGGTTTATTTCAGTTAAAAAAATTTTAAACTACATAAGAACTATAAACTAAATTATAAACAAATTAAACTACAAACTAATTAATAATTTAATTATTTTTTCTGTCGGGAGATTTTAATTTTTATGCAAATTGATCAGAGAATATAATATTATTTAATAACCCACACAATCGCCTTACTATTGGCGCTATTGGGGAGATGCAAAGACTACAAAACGACAAAATTATTAATAAATTAATATTGTGATAATGAAAAATTATATGTTGACTAGATTGTGCGGCCTGAAGGCCACACTGGAACTTTTATTGGTTGGTAGAACTTATGTTGACATTGCAGTGCTCAGAATGATGATTGGGAATTAAAGAATTTACAGTGAATATTATACTATCCATTACAAAAACTGCATGAAAATCAGTAAATACTGCGCTCTCTAAATAATTCAGCCTGATCATTAGTTTTTAAGAACCATCAGTAAATATTAATGTATTAGGCCAGCAGTGGCGAACCTATGGCACGCGTGCCAGAGGTCGGGATGGGACGTTTCGGCGCAGCCGGTTCGGCGCGACCGTTTCGGCGCGAAACCGTTTTGGCGCAAGCCCATTTCGGCGCGAGCCAGTTCGGCGCGAAGACTTTTCGGCGCGAGCCGGTTGGGCGCAAAGGTTTTTCGGCGCAAGCCCATTTTGACGCAAACCAGTTCGGCGCAAAGACTTTTTGGCGCAAATAATTACAAACATTTAATTTTCTTTGAATTTTAATCTTTGAATTTTTTTCTTTGAATTTTAATCAGGCAGACATTAGATACAAAAAGATACAACTAATCATCTAATAGTTACAAAATAATCATTTGAGTTTGACTTTAATCGCACTTGGTTAAGTTTTTTTCTGATAAAGACTAGAAATTCTATGAGCGTGGAATCGTTACCAGAAAGATGGCAAAAGGTCATCAGACAAAATGGAAAATATATAATAAATTGATTGAAGTTTATTTTTAGTACAAAAACAAATTGCAACAGAGACGTGCTCAAGGGGGGGGTGAGGAAATACTAGAAAGCCGGCAGTTTTTAATCTAGAATTGGGGTTTTTGTATAAGAATGTCAATACAGAGCATTATATAAGGGGGGGAGTTTGGGGGTTTAAACCCCTTGCATGACATAGCTATGAAGTAAAAAAAGTTTTAAAAGCTTTTTTTTGGTAAAACCCTTTTCATAGCATAAAAAAAAAATTGTTTTAGGTACTCCCCCCACATGACTTATGTCTAGCTACGGTCCTGTGTCAATATGACATCCATAGTTTTCTGTAAGTTAAAATGCATATATGATTAATTGAATAAACCATTAATTAAACCGACCGATCAGATAAAAGTCAAATAATAAATAATTTTCTACATCCGCATAAATAATGATTTATGTTTATAAAAAGTATTTTATGCCTATGATATTAAATTCTCGCGCCGAATCTGCTTGCGCCGAATTGGCTCGCGCCGAATCGGCCTCGCGCCGAATCGCCTTGCGCCGAACCGTTCTCGCGCCGAACCGGCTCGCGCCAAACCGTCTTTGCGCCGAACCATTCTCGCGCCGAACCGTCTTCGCGCCGAACCGCCTTGCGCCGAACCGTCCTCGCGCCGAACCGGCTCGCGCCGAACCGTCTTCGCGCCGAACCGGCTGCGCCGAAACGGTCGCGCCGAATCGGCTGCGCCGAAACGTCCTAGACCGGCCAGAGGTGGCACGTATAAAAATTTTAATGGCACCTTAACGATTTATAAGTGATGTCATTTTATACGCGCTACAAGTTAAGTAACGTGAAATAATATCAATAGTCAAATTCATGCAGCTGTGTAAAAACGGCTAAGTAAAAGCAATAGGGAGCGAGAAAGTTCCCCTCCCTCACGATAAAAGGTCATGACAAATGATCACTTAAATAAAGTTTACTTTTTTAACGCTAAAAGGCGCTACCGTCAAGATTTCTCAGTAATTCTCCAATAAGGGAGCGAGAAAATTTGACGTTAGCGGCTTGAACGTTAAAAAAGTAAACCTCTTTTATTAGATTTTTTTATTCTGAAGGACGCTAATGTCAGCTTTCTTGCTCCCTTTGTTCAAAAGCAAGACGATATCTAGTACTCTGATTTTAAAAATTTTTACTGGCCAGAATGATATACATAAAACGGTACAAAAAGCAATTAGAAAAATGAAATACTTCTCAGCCGCAAGTAAAAAAATGTTTTCTCTTGAATTATCATCGTTTTTATCGTCTTTGATAATTTAGAAAATTCATCTCATTAATTCCATGTGCTGGGGGGGATACCCCAGATTCCCGGTTTTACGCCCGGTTTTTCTTTTTTTTTTTCTTCACATTCTAGTCTAGAAGATCTAGCAAAAACCTCATATAATTTAAAAAGACTGGCGTGAAACTGGGGGGTATGGAATACCCCCCAGCTATAAATAAGGAGGAGATATTCACTAAAGAATTAACTAGGCTTCTTTATCAATTTTGAAAAGTTACCTTGTTAGTTCCTTGTGCTGGGGGGTATTCCATACCTCCCAGACCCCCCGGTTTTACACCAATTTCTTCACATTTTAGAATAAATTTGTTTTGGTTTAACCATACTTTTAATATTGTATAAATAAATAGTATTTCAAAAAAAAATTTTGACGGAGAAGGGGAGTAATGTTATTCAAATTACATCGTTTACCATAAGCACTTGTTACGGCCCTGGAGGGAAGAGTAAATACAGTTTTTTGAAAATCTTATTGTACATTTTTAAACAATCAACGTAGATTTTTTAAATTCGTAGTTTTCAGTTTTTTTGTATTTTTTGTAATCTACGAAGAACGGGGTTATTAATTACTCACTTTTATAGCTACTACAAGTGCTACTGCTGCTTTCGTGCTGATTTGCTACGCACAGCCTGTAGCGTAAGTAAACCAACACCTACCGTTAACAGAATGCCTCATAAAGGCGAATATCGCACAGATATTAGAAACTTTAAAATCGATTATTGCTAATCGATATAAAACATTTGTTCATGATTCTTATCTAAAACGCTTCATTTTAATGTTATGTATCCAAATCCTGTTGAGTTTTCTTTAATAAATATAATATCTTCTTGTACTGGATATCGTCCTAGACCCGCAATGTTCTATTAAAATTTGTAGGAGTTTCTTGTGTACTGCATCTGTTGCAGATGGAGAAACTCATGAAAATTCAAATAAAGTTAAATTGATAAAAAAAAATTCTGCAGTTATTCGATAGATAATAAACGAATTTTCTTCAATATTTAAACAATTCAAGCAAAAATACAATTATTACAGCTTTAAAAAGCTCGCTTTTCAATAATGCTATGCGCCCAGTAACGGATCGTTTTCGAGGCTCTGCCAGTAATATACTATTTTAGTTCTTCCCCTATTAAAAAATGTTCGGCACGGGAGCAACTCGATTAATACTGTTTGTAAATTTTTGGCACTCTTACATAAAAAGGTTCGCCACCGCTGTATTAGGCTGTATTCACAGAAAACTTACAATATATCACTCAAATATCAATACCTTGTCATGTCCATTTCTAGAATTCATAGGTAAATTCTAGAAAATTCTGACATGGTACTGACATTTAAATGATATATTGTAAGTTTTCTCTAAATAGCAAGTTATATTATACAAAAAAAAGTGATGAAATATGTTTGTGAATATCTAATTAACACAAAAATGTCATTAATAGATTGTTAATTAATGACCAGTGTGAACAAACAATAGAGGACATAAAAAATTACAGTTAGAATGGAATCACCCATATAGCCTATGTTACTCACGAATAAAAATGCTATTTATCAGCGAAAGTCCTGTCAAAATCGGTTCAGTATTTGCAGGAATCTCGTTAATTTGCTAATAATTGCTGTTGCAATGGACGATTGAATTTCAGTTAGGAGATGATTTTTAGGAGTAACAAAACTAAAATTTTGTTTAATTATTCTAAAACAATTTATATATGGGTCATTCCACCAAATAAAATTTTTTTTGAAGTGTGACCCCCGCGGATTTTTTTCAAATTTTGTGGGGTTATTCTCTGTATAAAAATAATTACTCACTGAAAAATTTAGCTCTTAATATTAAGTACTTTCGTAGTAATGATTTTTTGAATTTTGACAATTTTGAAATTATTAACTTTTTCGTTAATTTGTTTGAATTAGAAAGATTATTCATAAAAATACGAAAAGTACAATTTCTTTTGTAAAAAATCCTCAGCTTTTTAATGAAGATATTAATTTTTTATTATAAGTAGCAAAAGACCCTCAAAATTTTAATTAAAGTAAAAAAATTGACTTTTTTGACAGTGCGGCAAGTTTTTTTTCAAATTTGATATTTTTTTCTGAAAGCTGAGATTTTTTTACACAAAATATCTAATTTTCACGATGTGCATATTTTTTGTTTAAATACATATAAATAAAATGTACAATTTTTACGAATAAAAAACTTTTATTTTTGAATATTACTCATATTGAAAATTCTCTGTAAGGTTTATTATGTTAATGATTTACTTTTTGTTCATAAAAAATTGTTTAATCATACTTTTTCGTATTTAATTTTAAATAATATTTTGAAAAAAATTACGCAGTAAATAAAACTTAACGAAATTTATGGCGCTCTTAACAATAGACTATCACAATTTGGAATATTACTTGAATATATTTAGGGTGGATTGTATGATCTTGAGTGATTTTCCAGTAAGTAGAATTAAGTAATATTCCAAATCGTGATAGAAATTCATCGTTAAAAGCAAGACAACTTTTGTCAAGTTTTTTTACTGCATAATTTAAAAAAAAAATTATCTATAAAATTAAATACGAAAAAGTGTGATTAAACAATTTTTTATGAACAAAAAGTAAATAATTAACATAATAAATCTTAAAAAAAATTTCAATATGAGTAATATTCAAAAATAAAAGTTTTTTAATCTAAAAAATCGTACATTTTATTTATTTGTACTTAAACAAAAAATATGCACATTGTGAAAATTAGATATTTTGTATAAAAAAATCTCAGCTTTCAGAAAAAAAATATCAAATTTGAAAAAAAACTTTCCGCACTGTCAAAAAAGTCAATTTTTTTACTTTAATTAAAATTTTGGGGGTCTTTTGCAACTTATAATAAAAAATTAATATCTTCATTGAAAAGCTGAAGATTTTTTACAGAAGAAATTGTACTTTTAGTATTTTTATGAATAATCTTTCTACTTCAAAAAAATTAACGAAAAATTTCAAAATTGTCAAAATTCAAAAAATCATTACCACGAAAGTACTTAATATTAAGAGCTAAATTTTTCAGTGAGTCATTATTTTTATACAGAGAAATAACTCCACAAAATTTGAAAAAAATCTGTGGGGGTCACACTTCAAAAAAAATTTTATTTGGTGGAATGACCCATATATTAATATTAAACTTGAAAATACAGTAAAAAATTCTAGGTGCAAGATTTTAAAATAATTTTATTTGTTATTCTCATGTAAAACGATTGTTTCTATGATTATTATGCACAATTCCTTGATTCCACAGTTTTAGTATTATTAGATTTTTTTTTAAATATATGTTTAGTTTTGATTGATGTGATCACAGTATCCCCATTGCCAGTTTCATTCACCCCATTTTTTCTCTCTAAAAGTAGGTGCATAGTTCGTTTTATGATTTTAAATTTTCAGAATATGTAGCCGAGTTGAAACCAATAGGCCAAGTATTTTTTTATTGTAGTGTTAAAAGACAGGAAGTTATCTATTAAATTTTAAAGTTAAAAGTATTCTCGTGGACCTGGAATGAAATTTTTTTTCAAACTGAGATTTGCTGAAAAATATCAGATTCAATCTCGGAATAAATGTTAAATTTTTCTAAATTTTATATTATATATCGCGTAACTGGAGATGAAATATTTATTTTGTAACTGATTGCAAGTATTCCATAAGTTAGGGATCTATAAGATCCACACAAATTCAAAATTTTTTCTTGTGAAAAACATTTTTTATTTTAGTTTCGGCTGTTCATTTAATTTTTTTATTATTTAAGTTCAAGGGTTCGCACCGGATGTAGAAAGTTGCACTTGTGTTGAGTAGCATTTTATGTTTGTGAGCTTCAAGTTGGCGTTGCAGGTATGTGCTTTGGGCTTCAAAATTTAACAGCGAGTCTTAAATTCTTGTTTTTGCTTACACCACACGTCTATTTAAGACTCTTGTTAGATATCACCATATTTTTAATTTTGTAGGACGATTTGGAAAGCTTGAGGCATTCCAGCGCTCGCGATTTAGCATCTTTAGCTACTCAATTAGCAAAACGGGAAGAAGAGAAAAGGCATTTGACCGATTTAGTTGCCGTGTTAAGGCAAAGAAATACGTCAGATTCCACAGATACTGATCAAGTCAGCCAAGAGCGGAAACTACTCGAACATAGATTAGAAGAAGCGCATTTACACTTGGCTGATATAAAAACGTCTTGGAGCGATAAAATTACATCCTTAGAAACACAGGTAATGATGAGGAACCGTTTTTAGTTTCTCAAACGTAAAATTAATTTCAGGTGGGTAGGCTAAGTAGACAAGCAGCTGAAGAGAGCGCCGAGAGACGAAGGGCGGTTCAAGAAAAGGAGGCGTTAGAAGAAAAATTTAAACAATTGGAATGCGAATTAGAATGCAATCGTCTTGAACTGAATAATAAAGAATCAAAAATTAAGCGACTTACTAGCGAAATTGAAGATCTCGCAAAAGAATTGAGAAATCTTCGCACAGAATCTGAAGAGGAAGTTACCATACTGAAACGACAAATTGTGAGTTAAGTGGAAATGTGGAAAACCGGATGTTATTTGTTTAGAGTTTTAGGAGTTGCCTGGCTTGATATATAGGGCAAAAATTTTATATTTGTTTTTCCTAGGGTTTTCTATTCGCAGAACTCAAGAAAAATTGTGTTCACTTTGAAATGAAAGATTTTATTTTTTCTTTTGTTATTTGAATGTGAAAGAAAATAGATTTTTTAATTTTTGCTTGATTTATTTTTAAGAAAATATTTTTAGAGCTGCTTTGTTCTAGTTGTTGAAAAATCACAGCATAAGCGCTTCAGCTTTTAATTTTTTGAGTTTAATTGAGGTGAGAGGTCTCTCAAGACACTCACTTGGATTACCTCAAATCTTGTATGTTTTTTTAACTTTTAATTTTTTTTTAGTAGAAAACCTCGCAACTTTTCATGTACTTGTCAGTATTATGATGCACTTATGTGTGTACCGTACTAGCAATTTAATTTTATTGGCTTCTACACAAACATTCCAATTTGTTTAAGTTTGAATTTTTATTTAACACTTTTAGTGGACACTTTGCAAATTCAAATTATGTCCTTTATTTACTGTATTTGTATTTTAAATTCTAAAATTTGGGATACACAAACACAATATAAAAAAGAAAATAATATGGAAACGAAATTGTAAATGCAGCTTAACCATAGGTTCCATTCATCGGTTTTTCTCTGCCTTGTGATTTTTCTTTGTCCTTTAAATTTTTTTAACCAATTAGTTATATTTTACTCTTCATATAGAGTGATACATAAAATCAGTTCCATACATTTTGAAAGTGATTAAGCTAAATAATTGAAAAAAAAAGTTGTAATTATTTCAATATTTTTTTATCCACATTGAAACTGAATCCCACTTTGTGATAAATTGTTAATGTCTGAATTATTTCATTTTTTATTTACTTATTATTTTATATTAAGTTGTTAGTTTTAAGTTTTTTTTTTTTAAACCTAACACTGTTATTTTAGTTTTATAAAAAAAAAACATTATTTCCATTTTACTATTATTTTTTAGACAAATAAACTCTTACATTCCAAATTTTTTTTCTTTTATCCGCCTTAGATTGTATCCTTTTCATCACATTAACACAAAATATTATTTTAATTTTTGAAAAATTGCAGCAAGACTCAAACATCGAAATAAAAGTTGTGCGCAAAAATTTAGACAATAGTGAAAGCCAGTTGGATAAATCTGAAGACGAATGCAGCAAACTACGTTTATCTGCTGAATCAGAACACCAAGCAAACGTTTCTTTAAAACAAATTATCACCAAGTTGGAGAAAGAGTTGGGTGAAGAAAAATCAAATTCTCTCAACGTTCAAAAAACATTGACAAGGTAAAGAAAGTAATTTTTACTGCTGTAATTGTGTTTAATCTGGTTTTTTAGGGTAACTGCCGAAAAAAATTCCTCTTTGTTACGGAACGCCGAGATATCTCAACAAATGGAAATGTCAAAACGAGACATGAGGCAACAAGAAATGGAAATGAACGAACTTTCCAACAAAATTTCTTTACTAGAAGAAGAAAATAAGAGGTATAAAAGTAAAGAAAATAAAACGGTTGAACAGGAACTGAAAGGTACCATAAGCAATTTGGAAGACCAACTTATAGATAAAAATAAGGTGAGTTTGTTTTTTCTATTTTGGTCATTTCTGGAATGTTTTTTATTTTAGATAATAAAAACCCTTCAGTTACGTTTAGCAGATATGAAGAAAACTTTACAACAAGAATTAAGAACTGGCAATACGAATATTTACAACGATTTAACAGATCCAACCTGTGTGGCTATTTTAGCACCTAGTCAAACATCTACTAAAAATTTGCAAAATACCATACGTAAAGACGAAGATGACGTAAACTCCAAGTACCTAAAACACGTCCTAATTAAATTTTTAACGAGTAGAGAGTACGAAGCGCAACATTTGATAAGAGCTGTTTCGACTTTGTTAAAATTTTCGCCAGAAGAAGAAAAATTATTGCACGACACGCTAGAATGGAAAATGTCGTGGTTTGGGGTGTTTGGTTCAAAACCCAAAGGATCAGGTAATGGACAGAAGGCAACAAATATTCCGCCTAGCTGATGGTTGTTTTAATGTTAGTGCTAAGATTACAATATTCGCTTAGAGCAGCTGATTGCCAATTAGTATTAAAAATACATTCCTTGGTCAAGAATATGGAGGAAGTTTTCTTCCATTCCACTCCAATCCGCCTGAAGTCAGGCTATAGTTTTTATAACGTTCAGATTATCACTGTTATAGAAATGTTAGACGGTTTTATGTACAAAGAAGGATTTAACGCTATTGATATATTTTAAATACATTATAAATTGATAATCAAGTCTTAATTTGTAAATTTCATTTATTTACTGTAATTTATTTCATATTTTCAAAATATATTTGCAAATTTTATATTTTTTTATTCTAGAATCAAATTATTCAGGATGCTTTCAGGACGGTCGTTGCCTGATAGGTGGAATCAAACTTTCTAATAATCTTCTTTAATTCAGTTAAATAAAATATTTAATTTTGAAATTGAAATCCTTTTTCACTGCAAAGAAAAAAAAGGTCAAAGAAAAACTGCATTTTAAATAATTTTTTTTGTTATTAATATTTATTTTAACTTTAATCTGGTTGAGGTAGAATTACAGTGGACAACAAAATAAAAAAATTTTCTTGCAGCCTCAGTTTTTGGAGTGAATTTAGGTGCACTAATGTAATAAGGTGCTCGGAGCATATTTATTTTTTTTTTAATTGACTCTGGTTCTCATAATAAACTTAAAGTTTAAATTAAAATTTTTTAAAATGTTTTTTTGAAAATGGCTTTTCGGTTTCGGAAGCGAAAAAACGGTTCCACCAGAATATCAAGATAATGGAGGAGAGATATGAAGGCCGGTGGGATCACCATGTGATGGTGGACTATTGCTGGACCTTACAAAGGGATTGTCCTGACTAAAAATACAATAGACTCATGTTTATATATTTTTGTTTAATATGATTAATTCTATTTAAATTATCATTTACAACGTGGTTACCATTTGAAAATAATATTTTTGAGCTTTATCTCAAAAACTAAAGTTAATTGGACAATTCTGATATATTTTTCTTATTCAGGAGACCATAATTACCATAAAATCGATTCCTAAATCTTACACTGCAGAATCGCTGTTGTCCTGTGTTATTATTGCAGTAAATGTTCAAATAAAATAGGAATTTGATTGCAGGTATGTAAAATTGAAGTAAGTTAGGCTTCAGAAACAGAACTGAATCATAAATAGAGAAGACATTCATACATCAAAGGAAATGGAAGATTGTTTATTCTTGGAAAAGAGAGCAAAGGCAATGCCCAACAATGATAAACAAGAACGAGAAAAAAGTGAAATAATGAAAGAACAGAAACAAGAAGAATAATAAAGAAAGGAACAAGAAAAATATGCAACAACAATTTGATTACTTCAAAACAGAAAGTAGGAAGCAATGCCATGATATAGTGAAAATTGGCCATGGAAGAGCCAGATGAACAAAACACGAAAATTAATATTGTATGAAATAAAGGGGAAGGTGCCAAGATTAGATTTTTCTTCAAGGGGGGTGTAGTAACATAATATTACCTCGTTCCCCCTGCCTTGAGAAAAAATGTCATCTTAACGCCTTCGACCTTTATTTCATGTTTGGAAATCGCTGCCTTAACAAATAAATTTTTTTTTACTATTTTTGTAGTGTATGCAGGTGTAATTTTAATAATTTTGTATTTTTATATTATAAAAATTTTGTTTTTGAAATTTTAAAACTAGGTATTAGGTATATAAAATTATTACAATTACACCGGCATACACTACAAACCTAGTTTTAAAATTTCAAAAACAAAATTTTTACCATTTACCCTCCTCAAAAACTATCCCATTTTTGTTTAGAATTTTTCCACTAAAGTAAATTTATAGTTCAATCCAATTAAGTTTATACCTCGGAACCCAGTTAAAGTGAATAGATTTAGATGTTTTTGAATTTCTTATACTAAAAAGTTTGTTTTTTGAAACTTCCCGCTAATGTTTTTCTTTTTTTTAAGGGTTGTAATCCTCTTTTCAACTGGAATATATTCAAAAGCTAATGGAATTTTGACAGGTTGTTAGGGGCTACTCTAGGAAGTCTATTCTAAGTTTTTGATCTCAAAGACCCTGTGCTAACTTAGGGGTGGGCAGAAACCTCAAATTTTTGGGTTTTTTTTTCAGTTTTTTGCTTATTTATGTAAACTGAGTATATTTTAGGTAGTATAGTTTATTACAAAGTTAGAGAGCAGCAAATTTGTTAAAATTTGGTGGGTTATACAAATTTTTAAACTCAATATTAACCGAGACACAGCCAATTAAAGTTAGACAAAGTTTCTCAAAATGTAAAAAAAATAGACAAAAAACGGATTTGCCTTTATAACTATTTATTACCATCATTTCCATGTTAATCAATATGGACATCTATGACTACCCCCCTGTCACCCAAACATGAAGATACCTCATATTAATTAGCATTTCTTACATTAAACTGAAGCATTTTCACGTTTGGAGGAATGAAAGGCGGAGGGGTGGGAGGAGGTTGGTCATAGATGTTGATATTAATGAGCAATTAACAAGGAAAATATGGGAATAAATAGTTATAGGGATAAAACCTTCGTTTTTCGGTCATTTTTTTACATTTTGAAAAACTTTGTCTAACTTTGATCGGTTGTATCTCGGTTAATATTGGGTTTAAAAATTTGCTTTACCAACCAAATATTAGTAAATTCAGTGATCTACAACTTTGTAATGAACTATGGTACCCAAAATATGCTAAATTTACGAGACATAAGCAAAAAACTAAAAAAAAGTCCAAAAATTTTGAAGTTTTTGCCCTCCTCCCTATGTTAGCACAGGGTCTTTGAGGTCAAAAACTTGAGATAGACATCCTAGAGTACCCCCAAACAATCTGTCAAAATTCCATTAACTTTGGAATATTTACGTGATCATCGTTTTTATAAAAATTTATAATTATTTACATTAGATTTTGATTTTTTTTTTAAATTTACAGATTTTCAAAGCAGTGGTAATTTTTAATGGGTAAACTTTTTAGTTTATGGTATTAGAAATCAAAAAACAAAAAATTATTCAAATCCATTCACTATAAATCAGAAATTTAACACTAACATATTTACCAAGTTTCTAAAATTTTTGCTATTTTACCCCCCTTAAAAATCACCACTTCGCGCAATGGTTTCTAAAAACTTGGAAAAAAATTCGAATGTTGGCATTTTCCCCCTTCATTGCATAAAATAAATACAAACAGTTTTAAACAGTAAAAAAAATACCAATTAATTTTTTTTCAACAACAAAATTTTGCACCAGTCTGTGCCTATCTAGGGAGACGCGGCTCCTAGTTTGGAAATCGCTGCTATGGGAAGTCCCCGATCTTAGGAGTTCCCCAAATTTAAGTTTCAAAATAATAAAGTTAGATAATTCTACTTTTCCATGCATTCAGTTGTCAAGATAAGAATTTTATAAACACCACAGCTTTGCCTTTGCTAAAACTTGTAAAATGCAATGACACACGTTAAAATTCTTATATAAAACAGTTGGATGACGTCGCATTTCGTTTATAACCTGGCTTATGTGTTGCAACACGCTCACCAACGCCAGTCTGATGTGAGCTGTGATTAAGACATGTAGGTAAGTTCTGATGTGTTAAAAATCATAGTGTGTGTTGTAGATGTTTAGTTTTTACTGGTTTATTTTTGATTAATTAATTAAAAATGTATTTTACATTATTGTGTATTTTTAATATCAAGGTACAGATTTTGGCTTCTATAAGAAAGCTTGTGAGTGCATGCTCTTCACTCAGAGTAATTATTTATTTATTTCAATTAACAGCTAACATTTTTGCCCAAAAAATATTTCACCATTATACTCCTAGTAATGCATGTGTAATTATTATATATCTGTGGTTAATAATAACGACTAAATATATTTATCGGGATAACTCTTCTGAATTAGTACAAAGTTCAGTACTTAATTTTAGAAATTTTAAACCCGCGAGACCAATTACCAATCCAAATTTCCAAAAAAAACAACACTTAAAATCGCAATGAATTTTATTTAATTAAAAATAGGTAAATGTATTTTTCAATCGTTTCTATAATAAAACTTAAAATTAAAACGGTAAACTCTGTAAAACTAAAAATTCACAAAATATAAAAATTTATTGACTAGATTTATAACTTTTATATAAATTGTGCCAAAAACTTTATAAAAAAATGTTTATGCGACCACAAATGCAATTTTGTAAAAGTGATGTGAATGATGGTAATTAGGTAGAAAATTCTTTGATTCAATAAAATGTTGCGCGTACACGTTATCCTGACCTGTGCGCGGTTTTTTTTTAATTAGGAAAGGATATGTTGTCTGATATGAGTTCTTTAATGCGCGGTGACCTTGTGAAATGTGTGCTATTTACAGAGAGCATAAATATCTTCACTGATGGTGCTTCTGTTGTGTTTTAAAGAAAGCCAGAAATATTGTTGGGAATATCCTTTTTTGAGGCAATTTATAGTCGCATAACATTGAATTTGAAAGAGCCAGTTTAAAATTTTAGTGCTCGATACAATTTTTATGAAATTATAACTCGTCTAAGGACAAATAGTGCAAAAGCACAGTTGGTAATGGAAGTCGATAAATGTTTTGCATTAATTGTTTACCTAACATATTTCTAATTCGAATTCTACACAAACATTTTAAACTTAAAGGGTTATTTTTAACTTGTAGTAGGAAATCGTAGAGACGGTCGTTGTTTTGTGTTTTCAAACATTTAATATCGGTCGAAATGTCCAAAGTGAAACCCGCAAAAATCAACAGTTTCAGTAATGCCAGGTCACCGTTCCTTTTTGCAAGAGTTAAATTGTCGACTACGCCTCTACCTCCTCTTGCATTTACATCGGCACCGTATCTAATTAGCAGTCTTGCTGCTTCTATATTGCCACAGACAATGGCGTAGAATACGACGTTCCCTAAGTAGCTCTCACAGTTGATATCGGCGTTGTAATACAATAAAAGTTCTAAGAATTGTTTATAGCGGTTTGCATCCCGAATGTACTCGCCGCATATGTGTAGAGCAGATAATCCGGTCGCATCGTTCCTTGCATTTGCCGCGGCACCTAAGTCGAGAAATTATTTTATAATAAATAATATAATACTTATATTTAACTCACCATTCTCCAGTAAATACTTGACAAACTGAAAATTGCTGACCATGCAAGAAAACATCACAGGAGTCAATCCACTTTCATCTTTGATGTTAACAATTGCCCCATACTGATGGAGCAACTTCAGCATATCAAAATTTTGATGTCTAATCGCCCAATGTAATAAGAAATGCGACTGCACAATTTTTGCACCAAAACTCAAGAGCACTTTGGCGATTTCCACCCTACAATTCCACACCGCTCGTTGCAAAATTGTGGAACCATTTGACTCATCGTTATTTAAACGAGTTCCCTTTTTAATCAAAAGAATTGAAGCCTCTGTTTTGTTGTTAGAAATGGCATGAGAAAGGGGACTGCGCTCCTCTAAATCGTAACAATTAACATTGGCTCCGTTTTCTAGCAACGTATTAATTATGTCTATGTAACCTTTCTTAGCAGCTAAATGCAGAGCAGTGTGTTTTCGCCTGTTAGTTAAATGAACATTTGCTCCATTTTCCATTAGGAGCTTCACCATTCTGTGACAACCGTTGTAAGATGCAATTTGTAACGGACTAAACATATCCGCATTGGTTTGATTAACACAGAATTCTTTACAATTATCAAGTATGTATTTAACAATATCACAGTGTCCTTTAATAACAGCATAATGAAGTGCATTTTGACCAAACTTATCCATACGTGCAATGTCATTCTCGGGACTCTGCAATATTATAGCCGATCGGTTCAATATGTCTGCATACCATTTATATATCTTAGCTTCAGGAGGAGTCGAAGATAAACACTGTTCGCCACCGTTCTCGTTACTTATTTCCATATCCCACTCCAAGGCCTCCATACCTTCAGGAGTGGGACCTTCACCTAGTTCATTCTCTTCTACATCTTTACGGACAACAAAATAACCAATATTTTTGTTCTTATTATGAAATGGCAAGTCTAAATTCATCACTTTATCGCAACCGACGTCACCTTTATCACCGAGACTTTTAATCGACTCCTTTTGACTTTCCAATAATGCACGAAAAATTTCCAAGTTTCCATGTTCTGCAGCTAAACCTAGGGCTGTTCGGCCAGAAAAACTAATTTTATTCGGATTTACACCTACAAAAACAAAAATTAATTTATTATTTTTTACTTTAACTCAAAAGTTACCTTTGGATAAGCAATACTTGATTGATTGTAAATTATTTTCTGTAATCGAATTATAAAATAAGTTCTCAAAAAAATCCATTAGAAAAAAATATTCACTTTATTTATTTTGTAGGTTAAAATAATGACAACAGATACAAAGGATGTTGATAATGATGTTGATTCAAGGGCGGCCCAATTTAAGGTTTCCTGTGCGCTCTACACATAGGCGGTTGAAAGTGGAGGAAAAAGGCACAACACAAAAAGAAATATTAAATTTTAATTGAAAAAGTGCTTCGATTGCGGTCCTGGGCACGACCTAAAACTGCATCCCTTGTTCTTTGTGAAAAGAACCAGCCCTATCTTTAATAATAATGCTAACAAAAGTCTTTATTATTTTTCTGTACAATTTTACCACTCGTTTTTATCAGGTGCAGAAATAAAAATACAAAATAAAAAAAATATTAAATATTCTTGTAACTGAACATTGAAAAATTTTTATTATCAGTTTCACCAAATAATTCAAAAAATATTTTTTATTTTTAAATAAATAATTGTGTAATTAAAAATTTTAATTTTTTACATTAAAAATCCGTTTGTAGCGGAATACACTGTATATTTAGTGTTATTTTGGGGATTTCATGTTTGACACCGTTGGTACGTACCCTTTAACGCTTGCTAACGTTTACAGCGTTATTAACGTCCATTTTGTTGTGTTGTTGGACGATATAATTATCGATTGCGTTATTTACCAAGAGTGTGATATTTGAGTGTTTTAAACTGCATAAAAATGAGTGTGAACGATCAGTACGCGTTAAATTGGAGTAATCATACTTCCCACATACGAAAAGCGTTTGATACGCTATTATCGGAAAACCAATTTGTAGACGTTACGCTTAGCTGTGAAGGAAAAAAGGTAGTGGCCCATAAAATTATATTATCTGCGTGTAGTACATATTTCCACGATCTTTTCCGTGATAATCCTTGTCAGCATCCCATAGTAATACTAAAAGACGTAAAATTTCAAAATTTAATGGACATATTAAAGTTTATTTATAATGGTGAAGTTAGTGTATCCTCGGACAATTTCGATTCGTTTTTAAAAACGGCAGAATTATTACAAATTAGTGGCTTAACAGACGACGACAGTAAACAACTCGATGAAGCTTCATCAGCAATCGAAAGTAATGAAACGCCAACGCTGGAAACTACATCAATAAATTTAAAATCAGCACCACAGCCTTCTCCGAGTACTTCCACAGCTGTAACACATCGAGTGAAATCCCCCGTATCAAAAAAGAGGCCTATGGAAGTACCCCTGAGTGAAGAACTGACAACGCAAAAAAAGAAGAAAGAATCCGTTCTCGATATCGAAATAAAAGAAGAAATTTCTGAGAGCAATTTTGAAGAAGACGAAATAAACAGTATTATCGACATAAAAGATCCCTTACAACTAGAACAACAACAAGAGGAAGCCGATCTCTCCGAAACATTACCAGTTGGTAAGTCTTTGATTTTTCTTGTTTATTTTATTTTTGATAGAATTATTTTATACCTAATGCTCTTTCGCGTTAATTAAGACTCGTTTCAAGTTGGTTATTGTTAACATAATGAGCTGCCCTTGGATAAATATTATTCCCTTAATTTGTTCGGTTGTCAAGGCTTGGCACAAAATTTTGTCACTTTTATGGATTATAACGTTGAATTTTACTCCAAAAGCAACTTTTCACGATATTTAAACGAGTTTGAGTTATTTTTATAATTGTTTGGGTGGGGCTGCATATACAGGATGTCCAATAAAATCTTGACATGTAGAATAGAAATTTTGTAGTTTTATGCCCGTTTGCACCATATTTTACTTAAGTGTCTATATAATTCTTTAGCAAGCAATTCTTAAAAGTTTAAATGAAAAAATTTTTGCCAATGTGGATACGAACAGAACGAGGTAAAACGCTAATCTTTGAAGAAAAACAAAGATTTTCTTTTAGATGCTGCAAACTAACTTTAAAAAAAATTAGTATGAAAATCGCATATTGAGACAGTAAATATAATTGTCCACGCGCATTCGAAACCTTCAGCAAAGCCAAAGGTTAAGCAACCAAATGTCTTATTTAAGAAATCGGTGATTCGTTTACAACAAACCAATCTAAGAAATCTTACAATAACTTAAATAAGTTTGTTTATTTTTATTGCATGCAAAAACATTTTGATTGTATACTTTTGCCATTTCGCTTGTCCGGAAGAACAGTGACACAAATAAAATAACAAAATTTGAATAATGCTTGCTAAAACTTCAAAAGTGAGAGAAGTGTCACTTTTCCTCACGGGAAATGCAGGCAGTCTCCGTTCTGCTAAGCTAAAGTGTCACTGTTCAGTGAAAAATCGACATTTTGTGTAGTTCCTTCATATAGAAGCCTTTGATATTGAAGAACAGTGACAAATTTGGAGTTGTGACATTATTTATATTCGGGTAATCGCCAATTTGCAAGTAATTTTACCAGTTGATATTATATATTTTGCGATAATGTCAGTTTTCTTTAATATATTATAACACGAATGTGTCAAATTTAAGACATGACCATTTTCTTGTTGCAATCAAGATATTCTTTAACCCTTCGTTTCATTGTGTTGCAAATTTGCAACATGGTGAAAGTTTGATTAAAATTATAATTTTTACATAATTATCATAGCATATTTACAACGTTCCTAAAAATATTGATAATATTATATCCCATAATTTGACACTAAATGGAAATAATATTCAATAAATTCAAAATATAAATTTCTCACAGTTCGTTAAAATGGAGCGTGGTGTGTTTATAAGTACTATGTCATATAGGTACCAACAGAAAAAGAGGAAGATATTCTAATGTAGAAGCGGAGTTAGATGCTAAACGTCAGAGGAGACCATCATCTAAAATTCCACCAAATGATGTGAGATTGGATGAATCTTCCCATTGGATAGTTTACGACAATTCACGACAAAGATGTAAATTTCCAAAATGCAAAGGAATTACCCACTACAGATGTGAAAAGTGTGCAGTACATTTGTGCTTTACAAGAGACAAAAACTGTTTCAAATTATTCCATTCTTAATTTTTGTGTTTAGTTTTCTATTCTTGGATAGTTAAGTAACGGTTTTCCATTTACGTGGTAAAGGAAAGTGTCAACTTCGCGTAGGCACATTATAATTTCGATTCAAAGATATAATTTTTGTCGTGAACAAACGCGTGCACCAATCGACTTGACATTTCGCATAGCAGTTTGAAGAAACAGTCTAAAAACTGATTCGATTTTGGTTGTAATCCCTCGATTAAAACCTTTTATTTTTGATGCACATTAATGGATTAGCGAAATTCCTTTTGTCTCAAAAAATGCCTTTATAAAAATCGATGGATCATCTGAAAGTGCTTCAAAATCGTTTACAAGTGTACCAATGAAAACGAAGCAGGTTCGTACCTACGGACTGATAATACGGAGAGTAGGAATTAAAAAATGTAATTTTCAAATGGGAAAGTCATGTGTTGTGTCACACTAGAATTTTTGTAATTAAATAAATTTTTGAATTTGAATTTTTCTTTACTTATCCCACCAACTATTGAACAATAAGTAAGCAAACAAGAAAATTTTAAATCATGAAACGAAGGGTTAACCTGCAACGCTTCATACCATTTTGAATTGTGACACTTTCTGTAATTGTTTTCAGTAATGGCAAGTCATAGTCTGATGGAACCGGTAGAAGATAATAGAAATAATCCCTATGAAACGGTGAAAAGGGGTAAGAAACGAATGTGTAATCCACAAAATTGGAAAAGAAATCTTGCAAAGCAGGAAAGAAACTCTGGAAGGCCCTACATATCGAGCGGTAAAAATAGGAAGTTTGTTGAAGCTAAAAAATTATTGCCCCCCTGCACTGAGAAGTGTAAACTGCGATGCTTTGCTAAAATCACAGAAGATGATCGCAAGAGAATTTTTGACAATTACTGGGGGCTTAAGAGCCTACAAAGGCAGCGCGAATTTTTGGCGGCAAGTATGGAAACTATAAATCCAAAATATAGGTATGTCAGGGAGAACAGTCATCGTCGTCATAACAGTGCTTTCTATTTTGAAATTAGTGACCGCAAAATTCGCGTTTGTAAGTTATTCTTTAAATCGACTTTGGCAATAAATGATAGGCCGTTACGTACAGTACTAAAGAAAAAAGAATTATCTGCTACAGGGCAGGTGATTATGCCGGATTTAAGAGGAAAGCATGGCCATCAGATTAGGCGTAAACCCGCAACCAAAGAGTAGATTAGTAGGCACATAAAATCTATTCTGAGATTGGAGAGAAACTTGATTGACAAGGGGAAAACCATGGTTAATTAGGAACTAATATGAAAATGTGCCGAGAAAATAATTACTAATTAATACCTCTCGCATATTTAATAAGGAGTTCATTGGAAATGCAGATGTATCAGCAGTTGCAAGGTGGAAGAATTGTGCACTAATCTAAAAACATTACCTCGATTTCATAAAAATTTTATAGTGATTATGTAAAAAAGTTCCTAGATCTTGTTTTTGTTTATAAAAATTTGAAAATAAAGAATTTTTGTCTAAAATTTCAGAATAGAAATAAAGATAAAATGGGAAAGCTGAAAGATGCATATCAAAGAAAGTTAGAAATTGCCGAAAAGAAGAAAACTTCTTTGTTATTTCAATTTAAACAGAAAAAAATGTATTCCTATAGTGTACTATGAATATTAAAAAAAATTAATGCTGGCAGAGATCTAATTTATAATATTTATTATTATCTTCTGTTTTCTTTCATAAATGTTTTAATTCTTTATTAAGTGCTTAATTTTCTTTGTTTTGTTATACTTTTTTGCGATTCAAATTAAGTTTAAAATTATTCAATTTTGTTTCTACATGTAGGCCCATGTAAAAATGTTTTCTTATATTGTAAATACATATATGGGGGAAAGTTTTTTATTTTTATTCTTCTTTATAAACTAACAAAAAAAGGTAAAATTTAATTTTCTCGAAAAATGTCGCTCGGTTTTCTATAACTTTTTGAATACAATAATATTATTGTATGTTACAATATTTAATTTAAACAATTGTAATTTTTTTTAGATGTGTCACTGTTCTTCCAGACAAGCGATTTGATTGTCAAAATTTTAATTAAATTGACATTTTAAATTTATTTGATATTATTTTCCATAGAAAAAATAGTGCGTATACTCTAGCAAGAAGCATAATATTTATTTTGCAAGTCTCAACTTCGTTTTGATGTGTAATTCTGTTGCGCACAATATAAAATTTAAATAATTAGAACAATACCCAAATTACTATGCTAGATAATAAACGTCTGCAGTATTATTGAATTACTGAAATAAATTAAAAATGATATTGGCTTTAGAATTTATCATTATTTTGCATTGTTTTCATATCAATATTCTATTATAAAATTAATATGATAAATACTTTCGGATACTAAAATACGAGGGTGCAGCGAAAAGTTCTCAGCTTGATAGAGAGAGAGAAATACAATCTTTTGTAAAATAAAATTTGCTTCAAGTGTTTGTCTTTATTAATAAATTATTTCCTCCTTAAAGTGAATAGTTTGTAATTTTTTTTAAATGAATGAAATTGAGATTTGTCGAGTCATTAAATACTTCGTTTTGAAGAGTTTAACTTCAAATGAAATAAAAAATAAGATGGATTTCACGTTGGTTGAACGTCCAAAAACCGTAACCACATTGATCTTAATGCTGTTTTAAATGATTGAAGAATCAAGGTGCATGAGCTTGTAGACATTGTACACATCTCAATATTTTACATGAACATTTACACATGAAAAAGGTATCAGCAAAAGCTTCAACGCATGAACAAAGAGCAGTTTGAAGATGTACATATTTAATCCAAGTGAATTTTTGCGTTGATGAAACATGGATTCATCATTACGCTTCAGAAACAAAAGAACAGTCTAAACCAGGGGTCGGCAACCTTTTAGCTGTGGTGTGCCAAGCCACTCTACCAATATGATTCAGGGTGCCGCCTTAATTCTATTTCCCTATTATTATATATTAATATATATCCCTGATTATTTGTAGAGTGCCATTCAGAACCCCATCGCGTGCCAAGCCTGGCACGCGTGCCATAGGTTGCCGACGCCTGGTCTAAACAGTGGATAGAGATACACTAGCACAACGGCCAAATTCCCTCAGCTGGTAAGATTATGGTGACCTTTTTTGGGGGAAATTTTTATGAAATTTTTTTTGATTGATTATTTCGAAAAAAGTGAAAAATACCATGCGTCAGTATTAGATCGATTGAATGATGAAATTTTCTTCATTTCAGGAATTGTAACAGCTAAATTTCATGAATTTAATTACGAATTACTTAATTTTCTGTTTTTTTGATTTTCTGATTCCAAACTGATTTTCTGTTTCCAAGCTTAAAAGAATGGCTCAGTGGTAAAGAGATCCACCTCAAATTCTGAAGTTCTTGACGCAACAAATGTATAATTTGAAAAGTTCGATAAATCGTACCTATTAAAAACTTGAATATCATTGGAATGCATGTGTGAGTTGAATGGAGACTATGTGGTAAAATAACAATGAACTTCGCAAAAAAAACAGATTTTTTTTCTTTGTTAGGCCGAGAATTTTTCACCTTACCCTCGTAAATATTTCGTGTTTTTTTACTACATAATAGATGTCTCTAGTGATATGGAATTCTCAACCCAGTGAGCCCTTACGACTGACCGGACGCCATCTTCCGGAATATGTGCCACCTACAGAAAAAAAAGCTGCTCCATGCAGGCACTGCGCTGTTTGCTGCAGTAAAAGGGATGAAAATGGGAAGAAAAAAAGGAAGGAAACAAGATATTATTGCAGAAATTGCGACGTAGGCTTATGTGCTGTGCCTTGTTTCATGGTGTACCATACACAATTAAATTTTTAAAATGTTGATGTAAAATTAATAATTATTTTAAACTGATAGTTGATACTTCAAAAACTGCAAAAATTTTAATTGATACAAATGTCCATTTATATTATAGTATAAATAGTTTATAAAAGTAGTATGTGTATACTACTTGTATTAAAAAAATTTTGAAAAACTATAAATATGCTTTAAAAAAATAGTTTTTTGTTTTTGCCCCTATCACTACGTCTCCGAAGATATTATTTTTTTCTAAGTAATTATGCATAGGTATTAAATTTACAAAATTATTAATCTGGATTTTGGCTTTTTTTACAAATTATAAATGTTATAAAAAGAGCACATTTTTGAGAGCAAGAAAGAGGGTGGTGGTCATTTATTTGATTTGATTTTCTCTACTTAATCGTAGAGTGAAAGAACTTTTGAATCAATTTACGAAAATGAATAACAACAATATACGTTTTGATTCAGGTGTAGAGAAATATTTTCCCATAAAATCTTTGGACGAGTTAACTGAGTTTGAAGAAAAATTAAAATCTACACAATTCAAAAAGAGTATGGAAGGACAATTACGCCTTACAGGAGGAACTTCAATGAATCAATGTGTGAGACTAATTTGGAAAAGAGTGATGACGAACGAGCTCCAATACCAATGTAACTGGACTGGCCGGAATGGTAAAAGGGCTATTAAAAATTCTGAACTTAATAGTTTAATCGAAGGAGTGGTTTTAAATCAATATAGTGATACTACGCTAAGGCAAATCGAAACATCAACTAAAGATTATTTGCAGCATGCAAGCAATCGAATTAATATGTCAAAGAAATGAACTTTTCTTATTTTTACTGTTTTTTAATACTTTTAATTTTGCTTTCCACTCTTGCATGTAGACCAAATCGTGCTAAAATTATATTTTTAGACCTATCCATTCATACACTATACATTAATTTTATTCTTGTTATTTTTGAATTTAGTTGATATAGTGGTTTTTAATAAAGTAAGAAATAAACATAATACAGTCGAGTCGCGGAATAGTGAATTAAATATGGCAAAGACCTTTCACTTTTTCGGGGTTGTTCACTATTTCCGTACTTACAAAATTTACAATAAAGCCACGTTTTGAAAATTAAAGCTTTATTTTAAAGAAAATTGATGCAAATATAATTATTAATTAGGAAAAATGATGTTATTTTTTATTGTATTTGTTTTTATTTAATTTAATAGTTAATACTTTTTCCTTTAAATTGATACACCAACATATAAAAATTCCATTCTATGCTAACGTTACGCGTGAAATGAAGTGTAAAAAATATAATACGTAATGTAAATTCTCAATGTAAATTCAAAGGGAAGTCCCTATAAGAGACCATCCATAAATTACGTCACACGAATTTTAGGACTTTTTACCCCCCCCCCCCCGCCCTTGTCACAGGTTGTCACATCTTTAGAACCTCTCCCCACTGATGTGACGTCACACATTTTTCAATTTTATGCATGTACTTATTTAAAAATAATCAAAAGTTAAACAGTTTTTTCATTTTTTTCTTATTTTTATTAAATAATCTTTTATAAAATCAACATAAAGTCAAATATTTTTTATAATAGAAAAAACAAACGACTGTAACGTCACAAAGCTTTTGACCCCCCCCCTCGCCGCTTGTCACACAATAGGTCTGTTTGGTACCACAGTCCTAGTGCTACACTAACTACTACAAATTTATTGGTGTAAAAAGTGGGTTGGTAATTGTACCACCAATCAATTTGTAGTAGTGTAGTTAGTGTAGCACTAGGACTGTGGTACCAAACAGACCTAATGTCACATTCCGGTGATACTCTCCCACCCTTTAACGTGTGACGTAATTTATGGATGACCCCTAAAAGATGTCATTCAAACTGCACGATTTATAGTACGCAGTTTGCTGTATCGGGGTTACCGCTGTTCGTTATATAGGAGTCCCATATACACTCAATATTAAAATTTTTGTGTTCACTATTTCCGGTAGTTCACTATATACGGTATTCACTATTTCGCGACTCGGCTGTATTATTAAAAACATATACGATACATAGATGGTTGACATAGGCTGTAGTTATAAAGAAAAATTAATTTAATTAATTAGGAGAAGGAAAAATATCCTCAGAAGTGTATATAAGTAATTTAAAATGTTAACTTTTTAGCATTGACAAGTTGCAATTTGTTATATAATTATATAAGAATAGTAATTTTATTTATATAGCATATAACTCAAAAGGAAATTTAAAACCAAATTAAAATTAGTATGACAATATAATTCATTTATTAAAAATTGGAAGTTAAAACATTTTTATAAAATAAAAACTTGTCAAGATTCAATACATAATAAAATTTTAAAAATTAAAAAATTCATAATTTTAATGTAAAGTTTTTATGTACCTACCATTTAAAGATTACTAGAATATTTCATGTGTTGTAGGTTACTTTCACCATGCCCCAATTTGTAGAGACCTTAAATCGATAATTACTACGAATAAAACTAAATAATAAGATAGAAATCTCGTTAATCCATTCATGCGTGCATCACTCCTTCTCAAGTTTCTGTGAACTAATTTCAATCAAAATCAGCTTTTAAGTATTAAATATAAAATTTGGTTATAACAATTTTATTGGTTTGGGCAGTAGAGTTCACACAAAATTTGAAGAAGAAAAATTTCCCATTTACAATATTTTTCTCATACTATGTACGGTAAAGTGAAAAGTTTGTGTCCCTGTTACTCGTATATTGGGGGATTGATCATGAACTTCAATAGTTTCTATGTAGGTTTTCCCTTAGAAAAATAGTAAAATTTATATACGTAGTCGCGAAATGCAGTCTCAAATAAAATGTAAACGTTTCTTAAATTACCGCGCAGCTGGATTATATTACACACATTTGATTTGAAAATTAAGAATTGCTTATACTTACGGTAGTTTTCATACTTAAATTATTCTCAACTATTGCAATGCAAACGGGTATTATAAACTTCATTCTTTCTGTACCGACTCTGGGTCAACTGCCTCTCTTCTATCAAGGACACCTATGTAAAGAAATAATTGAAATTTGAGTAAGATGTGCAAATAATACAAATTTCGTTTTTTTTCTTAAAAATTCGAAACCGATTATTTCTTATAATTTATTCAACATTTAGTTTAAAACTATGAATCCATAATCAAAGTAGCAATATAGAGAGCGATTTGTAAAAAATAATAAATATAATTCGTGAAATATCTCAAAATATAAACGATTTAGATTTAAGTATTCCTTCAGATACTGAAGAATATGGTACAAATGTTAATTCAACCCTTGTACCCGAAAAGTCACGACTGAAATACGAATTGACATATAATCGCTTCGAGAAATGGTGCGAGGAACAGAAAGTGGAGAATGTTACAGACGAGAGTGTTTTGATGGTTTATTTTGAGCACTTAGAGAAATTTCTGAAACCTTCCTCTCTTTGGTCTAATTACTCCATGTTGCGTGCTATCATAGCCTTGAAGAAAAACGTGGATGTTAGCAAATACACACAACTGATTGCCTTTTTAAAAAGGAAATCGATAGGATATCGAGCTAAAAAGTCAAAAATTTTAACTAAACAAGATATTAGTAAATTTTTGCAGGAGGCTGACGATGAACGCTTTTTACTGATGAAGGTAAGAGCATTCAAAATTCAATTCAGTAAGACCCCTCTTAACGCTGAACGCTAAACTTGCAGAAGATTCGGTGATTTACTGGGAAAGAACAAAAGTGTTATTATATTATAACGAAACAGCGTTCAGCGGGGTCTTACTGTATACGTTTTCGTAAATTACTAGATTGATTTCTAGGTTGCTTTGATTATTGGACTTGGTGGTGCATGTAGAAGAGATGAGCTAACAAATCTGCAAATGGAAAACGTAAATGATGAAGGACAGTTTTTCCGGTTTTTAATACCAAACTCGAAAACGTCACGAGAATTTTATGTAACATCTGGGTATATTAATGGATTAAATATGGTAGACATTGTTCGCAAATATGTTGCTCTTCGCCGCTCTATGCAGATCGAACATCCTCGCTTTTTTATCGGCTACAGAAACGGCAGATGTATTAATCAACCAGTTGGTATCAACACATTTGGTAAAATGGCAAAAGTTATTGCTTCATTTTTGAAACTGCCAAATCCTGAAAAGTACACAGGACATTGCTTCAGGCGGTCTTCCAAGTCATTGCTTGCCTAAATCCAGCATTAAATGTTTTTAACTGCTCGCTTCCAAAATGTCGCTTTTTACAACAATAATTCCAACTTGAATTCAGAAAACATCAATTGTAATTCAGTTTAACCAGGACTTAGGGTCGCACATCTGCCTAGTTCTGCGCGTTTTTCTCGTAATAAATAACACAATAATATAATTCGTTGCTTTAATATTGAAATATAAATCTCGTTAATTATTTGAAAGCTATTTATTTACTAACGTCGTATTTTATTAATAATCTTCCATACAAAAATTGTATGGTGGTCTAGCATTGTAGATAATTTATATTAAGCTTAATATATCACATACATACAATTATTTATAAAAAAATATCATATAATATTGTGGTTAAAATAGCGATCTTAAAGATTCTGCATTGAAAATTTATTTTAAGATTGTGAGCACTGCCGATAACACTCAATTTCAGCAACATTTTTATTGTAGCTAAATCCTGGCAACATTTCATTCGAAAAATTTTTAATGTAGCCTTAAAATTGTTAGGTCGTAAAAAAATATAAGTGAAACTTAATTGGTCAAGTTGATTAATTTTATTGCATTTTGCAATATTTAGTTTACAAGTTACACTTTTATTTAATAAAATGTTTGTTGTATAAATAAATTTCCAGTAGTGAAGTTATTGTGTGGTTTGAGAAATATGTATTCTTTTGTAATAAATGTTCAATTTCAACAATGCTATTTTTTTGTCCGACGATTCCACTTTTATAGTACTATAAATCAACGTCAGATTATCGTTCGAATCAGTTTTCGATGATGTGTAACGTATGATATTCGTTTTTAGTTTACACGTGTATATTTCAACTCGAAGGTTCTTGGATAGATTTTGTAAATTTGGGGCGACTTGCCGATCAATTGGTAGATATTTCTTGCCACCTAGTAGGGCAGGGATGATTTAATTACGAAGTTATTTCATAATAATCAAACTAAGATAACGAGGAATTGCGTCATGAGCATGAAACCATATTTTTTTCGAATGCTCATGGCACAAGTCTTGGGTTAAAAAAATTACAATTTTTAATTTAAAAAAAATATATTAATTTTGCATTCAATGACCCTAATAGTAACTCAGCAATTTTTATGAACAAGGTATAATCTTAATAATTATGCTTATTGAGCGGGTCCATTGCAGCAATAGATACAGAAGGGGAATCCATCCGAACTCAGCCACCAAAAAGAAATAGGGGACAATGTGTTCCTTGTGGAAAGAAGAAAAATATTAGCACAACAGTTATATGCCATTTGTGTGGCGATTTTGTGTGCAAAAAGCACTCTACAAAAAAAGTTAATTGCATCAAGTGTGAAGATCCAAAATTGTCAAAAAGCATCTGTAACCAAGGACGATGCCGTTCGTGCGAGAAAAGGAAAAAAATGAACACTACTTCTAAATGTGATGCATGTGGAAACTTTGTGTGTAAACGTCATTCTGTAAAAGAAGTTATTTGTGAAAAGTGCGAAGCGATTGTTAAATCGGAACAATATATCGAATAGAACTGTGTTTTTATATTTTATTAACAGTAGTAGTAAAGCAATTTTGTATAATATAAAAACAGTAAATTTAAATTCGCGTTTTTTACAAGATTTTCTCTTGAGTGTTAAATTCGCACTGCCGAAGTAGAACAGGCACAATTTAAACTGTGATAGGTGTTACTTGATTAGGTAAGCAAAAGTTTATTTTGGTAAGGTTTTGCATGCTGAACTTGCTTCATATTTTTATCGAGTACCAGTAAATCATTATAACCGACCAAAATTTAACTTTTTCACACCCTTGAAATAAAGTTAAACAAAAACGCGGTCATGTTGGACCCTTATCTTAATTTGAGTTTCACTCAAGAGTTATGCGCTAATTTGGGGGATTTAATTATTAATTAAACTTAATGAATGTCTTATTTACTTGATTAAAATTAACTTTGTTGCAATGAAACTTACTTTTTACTTAAAAACATTCTTTTCTTAATTGTCATCTCGTTAGGACTAACAGACGTAGCGTAATTAATTTTGTTCTAAATTTACAAAATAAGAAAGTGTTTGTATAAAAAGTAAGTAACGATGTAAATAATGTTGCTCAGGAACGGCCCTATTTATGAACGTATTGTTTTTTTGCTTTCAAGAAATACTGGCTGTGCATCCAGTGATTGGCGGCGGAGGGACAAGTGAAATTCTGACAAACAAAATTATATTAAATCTAACCAGTCAAGTCAAATCTTTGCAAGACCAACTGGATAAGTTTGCAAACTCGATTATTAATACAAAAACCGCTTTGGATTTTGATGTTGATGAAATAGACGAAGAGTTATTTCCAATCAAATCTATCGAAGCTCTTGATAACTTCGAGAAAAGCATCAGAACAGATATCATTTGGAAAAATAAATTGGTAGGCAATGAAATAATTTAGTTATAGCATTGTAAGACTAATGGATTTTTTTGTAACACAGCTTAAACGGTTGACACGACTTGGAGGTAGAAATCCTAGTAAACTGGCTAGAAACATCACCAGGTTTCTTTTCGATGATCATCTATTGCAACAGTTTTCTTGGCTTGGAAAGTCCAGCAAACAAGCATTCTGCAACTATAAAGAAATTTGCAAATTGATAGTCAGCTCCGTATCCCACTCCTACAAAACTTACACTGATTTTGAAAATTCAAACTTCTTCAAAGAATATTTGAAACATGCAAAAAGTCGGACTATGAAAAAGTAAGTGTTTCGTTTATCAGGTAGACATGATTTTGGGGAAAGGGGAAACACATGAAAGTGGTTGAATAATGGTTTACTTGACGTGATTTTTATTATTGCAGAGACATAGCTGTAAAGTCTGAAAATAAAAGTAAACCAGCAATCACGTGGACCAATCCTCCAACTTCGGTAGCTTCGACCAGCGGAGAATCACTATAGAATAAAAATCACCATTTTTAACTTTATTTATAATGTTTTATTCATAGAATTTTATTGTTGACTCCAAATGAATTTGTTGTAAAAAAAAGATACTTGGTTTAATAAATTCCTTTTATTTGCAAAAATATTCTTCCTATGTACAACCATTATCCTGATGCTTAGAACTTTGCAATGAACATGGCATACCATAATTATTACGCACTATTTCACTTCGTCAGATTATTTAATTTTTTCTTTTGGCAGACGTTACGGGGTCTAACAAAATGTGTTACCGCTCTATTATGCTCGATGAATTTAAAATGGGCACATCTGCAGCAGCTTGTGCAAGGAACATTTGCAATCAGTTCGGTGCAAACACAATTACGGTACGGACGTGCCAACGCATGTTTAAGAAGTTTCGGTCTGGAGATTTTGACTTGCAGCTCATCTAAATGTTTTATTTTGCATTGTCCGCTTTACTACTAGCTAAAATTTATTGTAAATATCATAATCATATCGTAGAAATTTAAATAATTAAATAAAATTATTAAAGAAACTATAGAACTTCATTCTTCATGGGATCTTCAATAACGGAACTTTTATTTGAAAGTTACAAATATCAGGGCTAATAATAATATAACTCAGGTTGTGGTTTGGTTAAGTAGACAAAAGAATCCTTGGAGAAATGTTTGACAGTTTTACCACAATTAGAATAAATTGTAACTTGTATTACTTATTTCAATAAGACGGCAAACTTCAATCTTTGTTTTTCTTTGTAGTTAATATGGATTCAGATTCTAAAAAAAGAGTGAAGAGGTCTAGTATTACAAAAAGACCGTCATTACCTAAAGAAGTGCTTGAAGAGGCCGTGAAAACTGTTCTAGATAAGAAAATGTCGATTAGAGGAGCAGCACGTCAATTTAATATGGCAAAATCTGTGCTAGCTCGATTTGTTGTTAAAGCCAAGTCTGAACCAGATAGATCTTTTATTTATGAACCTAGGAATAGGAATAAAATCTTGACTTGTAAAGAAGAAGATAATTTAATTGGTTGTTTAACTTTGATATCTGAAACTACCCAGATTCTCACTTATCAAAAAATTCGAGAGTTTGCTTTTCATTATGCAGTTAGATTAGGTAAAGAGGGCTTGCCAAAAAATTGGATAGTACAGCAAAAAGCTGGAATGGATTGGACCAAGTTGTTAATGAAACGTCACCAAGATTTGTTGATTCAGCACCAAAAAGATAAATTTATTTATGAACCGGGAGATTTTGTTGTTGTTAAAACTGAATCAGCGGGGTATGCCTTAGGGGAAGTGATACAAATTCTCACACACAAAAAAATTTTTGTAAAGTTTTTGGAGAAATTAGTGGACAGTTATCGGTTTGTTTATCCTGAATATGACGATGTCGTCAGTATCGACATCTCAGATATTTATTTAAAATTAACTCGACCAGAAATCGATGACTCTGGTACAGATAAATCAATTTTGTCATTTAATTTTGATTTATCGGATTTTTTGTAAAAAGATGTTGGGTTTATAAGCACAATCTCGAGGGTTTTTTAGATTTAGGATAGAATAACAACCACTTTGTCACTCGTCCCCATCCACTTGGGTTGTTGAAAAACTTTAATATTGCACTTCTATTATTATGAAAATTTGTAATTCTGGAATGGATCAAAAATATATTCTATGTTACATTTTTGCTTATTTTTTATAAACCTCTTTATACGTAGTTCTCTTATTAATTTTTGAATTTAAAGTGATTAAAGAATGGAAACTGGAAAATTTACAGGTATAACTATTTATCGGTCGTTTCGTCCTCTCCCTCAATAACTAGCCCAGTTTTAATTTTACAGATTAGGATGGTTACATTCAATAAGAAACCACTCAAATAAAACTGAGAAAAAGTTCATCCTTTTGAGTTAATGGAATCCTAATATTTTATGCTTATCAATGGCTATCCAAGATTTTCAACGAGAATCAACCAATTACTTGACCAAATTTTAAAACAATTTTCAAAAGTCAGGGCCCCGAGTCGTCCAACTTGAAACAGTCTTATAGTTTTCTTTCACCTTTTGTGTTGTTTTTCATGGCATGGAACGATGTTAAGAATGTTATTAATCCACTTCTATTTTGTTACAGCACAACAGTCATATCCCGAAACGAAAGATTTACTAATAAATGGTAAGTACCTATTTTGTTTTTCAGACTAATTAGGGCCTAATTTTTGATTTCTTGAATTTGATATTCATCTTATTTGATAATTCTAAATCTTTCACCCAAGTTTCAAAATTAAGCCCTAATTATTCTTTGTTTATTTGGCGTTCTTATGTGATACTTACATTTTTTATTTAAATTCTTCATGATTTGGTTTGTCCCAGCATGGGTATTTATTGCGTATTCTAGTGTCTCCTATAAATTTTTCTTGGGTCAGATTAAATTGCTTCTTTTGAAATTTGATTTGATTTAGTGTTACAAAATTTTATTCAGAGTTCTTCTAAAGAGAATAGAAAATAATGGTGGATGACATTTTATATATTTGAGTTGTTAGTTTTGTAAGGTTCAGATTTTGTTGCTTTTCGGTTCATTAAATTAGTTTTTCTTTGACTTCCTTATTGGGATGCGGATACGAGTCTTCTATTTGGATTGTCAAGTTACTGCGTTATCTTGCTTAGACTTCTTGGATTTTATACTGAAAAATCTGTATATTAAAAAGTTGATTATACTCGAAGTTTTTGTCTTACCAGAGGTCATGAATCTTCGAACTTGGGTGTGAACCACTCCGTTGGTTATCCAACTGAAACAGCCTCCTTGATTCCGTTAGATTACGATGACGTCACACCCAAGTTCGAAGCGACTGTCCCCATTTTGCATTATTAACTTGTATTGTTGAATAGTGGTAATTATAGAATGGAAAGTAACATCAAATTTGTATCTGAACTGGAGAAAAAATTTTACATCTTTAGTTTACCTGGCGCAAATAAAACAATAAAATAACTTTGTAATATACAGTTTTTTCCGTGTATGATCGCGAAATCTTCAGGCCAACATTTTTATCTATCTTTGTAATTACTATACGAAATTAAATTCGCATGGCTTAAAATTTCTTGAGGGCAATTTGAAGTTGTATCCATTAGGAAGCCTGCGTTCTTACCGCATGACTATTTGAGTAGGTTTTATTATTACTTGTGTAGATTTTTCTGTATTTAAAATTGATACATAGAAAAACCTGATACTGAGATATTGGAATAATTACAAATGAGTGCATACCCAGCTAGCATATAAAATACATATTAATTAGAAAATACAAAATATTGCAAAATTATATTTACAAATTCCTTGCAAGTCGCAAGTTAAGCTGTAATTAAACAATTAATTAATTTAAAGTAATTTTATATTTTGAAAATTAATATCCACACGTCGCGTCGGCCACATTTTATGAGAACTTTTCTCTTTTAAGCTTACTAAAACAACTATTAATTAAAGGTTACAAAATTAGTCTCGCTGTTAAGAAGTAGGCTTTCTGACGACTAATTTTAAAAATTAATTAATGAAAATCCTTAATTGTTTTAGTAAACTTGAAGGCAGAAATTACTCTTATAAAGCACGAAATGAAGAGAATTAAAGAGCACCTCGAAAAACAAGCAAAAATAGTTGAAAATAACTTTGGAAAAACTTTTATTTATTTGGAAAATATGGCAGGCAAATCAGGAAACAGCATTCATGTTCAAAAACCTTCTGTTGAAGAATCTAAAATTATTTCAAAAACTGAGGAGATTTTACTCGCTCAGCATAGTTTCCCATTATCAACCCCAGATGCCGTGTCTCAGTTTGATGAAGCTATCCGTAGTAATAGCGCTTTCAAAGAAGCAGTGGTCAGTGGGAAAAATGCATTAAAAACTGTAACTAAAATTAAATTTGTAGATCAACCGATTGCTTCCAATATCAAGTGGAAGTAATGTTGACGCTGCTAGTAAAGTAGGCTATCGCTTAGTCGATGAATTATTTACTTCTCAAGTATTGACAAAGTATTCGTGGACGGGAGTTTCGAGATCCAAACTTCATGGCCAAAAATTATCGTTTAATGTTTTCAAAGGAATTTTTTCTGTATTTTTCGAAATCTTATATAAATTTGATAATCGTTACACAAAGGTAAAACTTGAAGTATTTTTTAAGGATCAAATATTGAAGCACGCTCTAAAAAGACATGAACGAAAATGGTAATTTTATTTTGCAATGTTTTTATCTTCTGTAATATTTTCTTTTTGGCAATAGCTCTAAAACCAATAAGGGAATTACTGATTATGAGAGTTTTGAAATTTTTGCTGAACGACTGGAAAACGCTATGGATGAAAGTGATGGGGATAATCCTAACGAACTATCGTAGATGTTCTTTAATGTTTATTGCTGTGGAATATTTAGATTATATTATTTTTGAGTAAGTTAAACGCTAGCTGGATATATGCAGTAGTGACACTTGGTGTAGTCTTTTGATAACAAAATTAAGTATTTATTTATATACAACAGTTTTATGGACGTTCGCGTGTTGTCGAATAAACTTAACTTTTCTAATATTTTTGACTTGGCTCCGTTTCATCCAAAATACGAATTTTATTGACAGTGAAAAAAAAACGCTTTGTGGGAGTTCCCAGACAATGATATTAGATAGTTTTTCGCTTTGTGGCCATTTTAAGTTTACCACAACACTTAATTCAAAAAACACTCGCAGTTTCTATTTTTTTGGAGGTGGAGAAAAACTGAAGTGCAGGTTATAGTACAAAATTGGAAGTGGTCAGAGTTGAAAGAAAGGCTATCAGATGTTTCTTTTCACTAAAGCTTTTGAAGCTAACTTATTAACTAACCTCTTGATTCTTTCTCTGTAGCTTCTGGTCTAAAATTAAACCCGCTTTTTCTATGCTTGGCGTGGCAATTGCAGTCATAATGAAATAAAAAAAGAAAACAGATAAAATACTGAAAAGGTTAATTTCTTTTTATTTGGAATCGTAGGAATGCTGGGTTTTTAAGTTACTTATTTCTTCATGTGACCATATTATATTATACAGAACATGCAGCAATTTCTATCCAAATGCTTCCAGAAACATTCTCTAGTCTAGTATTCGCTTCCTTGGCTCCAAAAATGATTAAATCGCGTTTTTCTACTACGAACTCGGATTTTATTTTTGTGAAAAGTGATTTTTATCGAACTTCCAAGATTTTTTTATTGGGACCTCCAAAATCAACAGTAACTTTTGAAGGTAAGTTTTATCGTATTTTTACTAAATGCAGGTTTATCAGTGTAGGAATAAATGTAACAGTAGCACTTGGTTTTGTTGTCTGCATTACGATAGAGATATACCGACTAATCCATGATTGTTCAACGATCATCATTGTATCCAATCTCGACTCTCAGTAAAACTTCTTTCTCTTATTAAATAATAAATTTAACTAACCAAAACGTTCTTTCCTTAAATATTCCATTAAAAATAATTTTTGCACCTGATTTTGGTTTTTATCTATTGGACAAAAATAATGCGCGTTGTTTTTCCACACAGACTCGCATGTTCTTCCAGAAGAAATGCCGATAAATGAGCACGGGGTTTTTCCACAAACTAGTGAACTTCCACCTTCACAAGAAGATCAAACTGGCGAATCATCTAAAACTCTTGACGTATTTCCTCCCCCACATTTAAAATGCGTAAGTTTCCGCCTTTTTAAAATTCAAACCTCCGTTATTTTTCTACTTTGACTTTTATAGGAGTTATTGGATCATCTTAATAGTTGCAACGAAGGTAGATCTATCCTAGCATCGTATAAAAAGAAACGAATATTGGATCGACTGTGTAAAACTCGTTTGTGTCATTTTATAATAAATCGCGAATTAAGTGTCGAAGAGGACTGGAAGGTCCCATCGCCAAGACTCTATGACTTGGCCTGCCAAATTCATAAAGTTTTCCCTACGGAACTTGTAAGCACCTATTTTGTTCCATATGGTGGGAAAGCAACTAAAGCGAGGGGTAAATTATGGGACCGTCTTTGCAATATGAGGCGAGATTTTAGAAAGGCTGGCTTATTACCCAAGAAGCGTAGTATGGCTTTATCGTCGCCTGATAATTCTTCTTCTGCTTAGATTACTTATTATGGTGTGTCGGGGGGGGGGGGGGTAATTGGACGTCGGTGAAAGAGAAGGTGAGTGAACAAGTTTTTTAACTGCTGAATGAACTGTAATTCGAAATTTTATATTTTATTAAGGCTACGGTACAGATGTGGCGATTGTGCGTTGATATTGTGCTCAAAAATCAATTAATTTGCGTTTATTATATCTAATATAAGTATATTTTTTCTATTCAAATAATTTTTCTTAAAAATATTTAAAGCGAAAACAAAATTTTTATTTATCTATTCATTCAAATGTAGTAACTGTAAAGGTCATGGTGTTGTCAGATTAGAATCTCTTATTTAGGAATAAATCCACACTAGCGAATATATAAATAGACTACATTTTAGGGAATTAAAAAATGAGCCATTGAAAATCTTCTTGTAAATTGTCGAAAATAAATAAATTATGTTGTCACGGACTTTTTTGTGTGTAAGCATTTTGAGTTATTTGGAGTTCCCCGTATGCATCAACATTTACTATCTATGATTTTTCTTTTTGTTATCCAAATACTTGTGGGAAATAGAAGCTTTTAGCCACAAAGCGATATTTTTTTAAATCTCATTTGTTAACATCTTAACGCGAGCGGTGCGTTTTCAACTGACTACGAAATGAAAAACTACTAATATCCTAATATCGGAACTTTATTCTCGAAAAGCATCTCTGTATTAAACAATACAATATAATAACCCAAAATCCTAAAGGGCACAAGTTTTTGTTAGTTTTGATCAACAATTTTGAAACTGGATATTAGTAAGGTCCCGTAGATAGAATTCACCCGTAAATTATTAATAAAATTATTTTATTGTGATCGTAATTCATTAATTACCTTTTATTGATGATTTGCAGTTTCTGATGATGAACGGTTAGATACTGAATCGTATGCCGAAACTGGACGCAAATGTGATTTGTGCGATAAGACTTTTAAAAATCCGTTAAGTCTGAGACATCATCTTCACGTACATAGGGGAGAAACTCAGTGTACAATATGCGGGACTGTTTTGTCCAGGATATATCAGTTGAAACTTCATATGAAAACTCGCCATAATATTATTAATTACTAAATAAGATTTTTATTACTAATATTGTAAATTGTGATGTTACTTTCTTGAATAATGATTTTTTTTTTTAATTAAATTCTTTTTTTGTTTTTCCATGTTTTATTTCTAAATAATTCTGTTTTTGGCCAAAACTTACCAGCATCTTCTAGAGGTTCTTATTCACAGGTGGAAATAGATTGGACTTCTTTTTTTTCATCTTTTCCAACTTCCATTTTCTTTTGTGCTTTATATTTCTTCAATATCGGATCATAATTATCCTGCTTTGTTACCTAACCCATCATTTCCTTCTGCTTCAGGATTTCACCATCATGGGATAGTATGTGTCTTGTTAATAGTAATAGCTACGTACTAGTAAGACTATGTTTTTTGATTCTTGGTCATTTACAGTTCCGAAAGAACAGTTAGATGGTGAATCTGGACTTCAATGTAGTTTATGCGATAAGACTTTTACTCATCCCTCAAGCCTGCAACATCATCTTCCGGTGCATACAGGAAAAACTCAATGTAGAATATGTGGGCTTATTTTAGCTAGGAAATATTGTTTAAAAATTCATATGCAAAATCGACATAGTAATTTATTATTATAGTAAATTAAATAAATAGATAAGTTAGTTTATTGTTATTATTGTAATATATTTTATTTTAAATATGACTATATTTAATCATACTATCTCGTTTTTTATTCGTATAAAACAAAAATCTTGGTCTTGGAGGGTGGGGGGAGGTTAGATAGTTTTTCTGAATTCTTAACTGACTTTTTCTTTCTTAAATTGCTCAGATATGATCTGAATATGGACGGGTGAAGTTTCTCATCTTCAATTTTTTTCTCTACTGTTTGCTTGATGTGATGTGAAACGAAGCGTGTAAGCTATAGTTGTTCGGCCTCACTCGGGAGGGACTAACTGATCCTGCTAACGAAATTAAAGTTTTAATTTAAAGCAAAAAACTATCTAATGTTTTGAGTGTTTGGTGAATGAAAGAGTGGTTTTTATGTTACAACCTTTTATGACATGATAGCATGATGTGTTTCTAGCTTGACCACTTTTTCATTATTTTATGTATTGGTGATTTCCAGTTCCCGAAGAACAGTTCAATACCAAAACGAGTGCAGAATCTGCGTTCCAATGTAATTTATGCAATAAAACCTTTAGTCATCCTTTAAGTCTACGCCACCATCTTTATGTGCACACAGGAGAAACTCAGTGTTCCATATGTGGGGTTGTTCTGTCTAGAACATACCGACTGAAACTTCACATGAAGTCTCGCCATAATATTTACATTAAATAAGATTTTGTTATTATTGTTTTAAATATTGTAGTAAATTTTGATGTTGCTTGTCTAACTTTGACTTTTTATTCAATTTTCCTGTCTCTATTCCTTAGATATTTTCTTTCACCGAAAAACCAAATAATTGAATTTGAACCATGTTGAATTTTTGTTTTTATTAAAATTTTGTGGTCATTATATCTTATCGTTTCACGAACAACACGGTTGGATTTTTCATTCAAAATTGTTGGGAATTATCTGTAAAATTTGGCGGTTGGGCAGGAGGCTTACGCTTAGTTTTAGAAAATCATTTTCATCTTTAGTAGAATACTGCATACTTTTTACCATTTGTTCTTTTTAAATTTTAGACTTATTTAGTCATGTATTGATGATTTACAGTTTCTGAAGAGCCGTTATATTCCAAAACGAGTAATTCTGGGTCCAAATGTAAATTATGCGATAAGATCTTTAATCATCCCATAAGCCTGCGCCAGCATCTTCATGTTCATAAAGGAAAGACCCAATGTACGATATGTGGGGCTGTTTTGTCTAGAAAATATCATTTGAAACTTCACATGAAAAGTCGCCATAATATTTAAAAGTAATGAGATTTTATTTATTTTTTTAAATTTGTAAGTGTCATTTTATTTAAGTAAATTTAAATGTTAATATTAGAAAATAAAACAAAGACTTGCGTGTCAAATATAAACCAATTCATTGTATTTATCATCAAATACTGGAGTTCGGGAAGATGGTATTGATTTTTCTTTTCTCTCAGAAAGTCTTACAATTAGTGTATAATCGTGGATTTTCAACACAGGTTTAATTATTGTGAAAGTGATTTGTCGTCATGACGACTGAAAACCTACAAGACTTTTACATTTCTGTAATTTTAGCAGGTAAGCTATATCATATTTTTTAAGAAGACTCCTCAAATATTGTAAAATTGTAAAACCGTTCTCTAAAATGCCTAATACATTTTAATAAAAGTGCCCTACGTTAGGTGCCAAGAGTTATTTTAGTATTAAAATTTTAGGTTTTTCCAGATTTTTAAGTTACTCTTTTATTAATTTCATTTATGAATGCAGTTATATCTTATGTGGAGTTCTTAAAATGCAATAACATTTTAGTGTAAGTGGTCCATGTTGAGCGCCAAAAAGAACAGGCATTTTATATTACGTTTTACAATAACTAGATAATCTTTAATAATCATTAGTATCACTTTTTATTTAAAAATTTTTATATAGCTCATGGATGAAATAAAACAATTTGTTTTAAAATTGCATTATTAGTCGAAATATCTCCTTCCAGATTAACATACCGTAAATATTTAAAAACGATTAACCCCAAGTGAGATTTATACAGAATCAGCTTGTTCTTGAAAATGCTTTTGAGTAAATGGAAACTCTGGTTTTCACCAATATATCTCACATTTTTTTATAGTTAAGGGCAAACCTCCTTTTTTTCTCACGTTTTCATTCATCTGTCAAGTCCAAATGTTCATGAGCCTAATTTTAGATAGAAATTTTTGGAAAAATTTTCACCCACATAATGATTGTTTTTGTGTAGTCACTAACAGTTTCCTTTCTTTTCGCTTTGTTTAGATTAGAACTGCTGATATATGTGAAAATAACATTCATTTTTATTTTATGCAGAAGATATAGAAGATGCTGTAGACATAACCTGTCCTCCTCATCTCTCAGAACGATTAATGAATGAGTTGGTACCAACTTCTAGTATTGACCATACAAATCTACAAGAAGATAGCGGGGAAAATGTCGACTTTTCGTACCTGGATAACATAAAATCTGTAAGTTGAAGTGATTCAAATTTGAAAGCTAACGCCAATTCCTTCTTATTGTGTAGGAACTAATGGATCTGCTTAATAGCTGTAACGAAGGAAAGTCGATTATTTCCAGTTTTAAAAGCAATAAGGGGGTATTAAACCACGTTTTTCGGAGACGCCTGTGCCATTTTATTATTAATAACGAATTGAGTGAAGATGCAGGACGACGTGTTCCACCGGAAAGATTGTATAATTTGGCTTGTCAAATAAAAAAAGTATTTCCTAAGGAGCACGTAAGCACTTACTATACTCCTTATTCTAATTACGGCCCTGGTTTAAGGAAGCCGCCCAAGGGTAAACTATGGGACCTTCTTTGCAATAGAAAACGAGAATACAGAAAATCTGGATTAATAACCAAACAGGCGCGTCGTGCATGGCAACCAATTCCAGAGCCACTGTCGCCCTTGGAAAACCCTTCGTCTTCTGACTAATAAGTAGTTATTAGATCTAATTTTAATTATGACATTATACACAGAAAAAATAAAATATTTGTGGATGTTATTAACTTGTTTTATATTTTGTACCTTATCCTGAATTTAGATGCTTGGAAGGTCGGATCTCAACTTGTGGTGGATTTAAAGCGAAGTTTTCGGAAAACATCTTTTGAACCAGCCCAAATTGTGATACTACTGAGAATTCTTCATGATTAATATAGTAGAGGAGAAACCAAGTGTAAAATATGTGGGGCTGTTTTGTCTAAAGTGTTGAATGAAATTGCGTTTGAAAAAATCTTCTCTGCTTGTTCAAAGTGGTAAGCTTTTGTCATCACTTACCTTGCTTACATTATCAGTTCGAACTTCATTTCACTCCTTGAATCATTTCATGACGTATGCCATAGTTATTTATGATTATTGGTTTATATAATAAATTTTTGTTGATCATTTACAGTTTTTGGACGAAGGTCAAAAACCGAAATGGATCAAGAATCGTCAAAGCGGTGTACAATATGCGATAAGACCTTTAATCACCGAATTAGTCTGCTTCATCATCTTAAAGTACATAAAGGAGAAACTGAATGTAAAATATGTGGGGTTGTTTTGTCTAGGAAGTATCGTTTGAAAATTCATATGAAAAATCGTCATAACTTGGATATTGATGGTTATCAGTTGACCGATCTTGAGTAACTGTTAAAGCACAAATGTTACAAGAGATGAAAAAAACTCAATAATTTTTAAGACTATTAGGTCGGGGTTGTGAATGAATGTGGTGAATTTATAACAATATTCTTATGGAACTAACGTAAATTGAAAAACATTGTACTTAAAAATAGTACAGTTTGGACCCAAATTGTGCTAATTTTAAGTACAGTTTTATTCAGTGCATTTTAGGCAATATTTGTTAATAATTATAAAATATTTTGAATAAAATAGTTTTGCTCTTTTAAGATTGCTGGTTTTATTAGAAAAAAAATTTGAGTTTTTCGGAAACTGAACTTTAATTCTTACATCTTGGTTAGCTGAAAATAAATCCTACCTGTGTTTATTTGTAACAGTGACAAATTTCTTAACAATAAACATCAAAATTTATTGTATTCCTTATATTATAAGGCGTTTCTTCTTCAAACAGCTGGTAACTCCACTAGTCAAGAAGTAAGGAAACTTCCAACACCTCGTGCACCTAGATTTGACGCTGTCGAGAGACTTTCTGGCGACATGAGCAAGCATATATTGGAGCCCATTATTGGAATAGGGAGAAAAAAGTATCCACAAAAATGTTGCAAAGTTTGTGCTGCACATAAAAAAAGGAAAGATACCAGATATATCTGCGCACATTGTAAAGTTCCTCTTCATAGGAAACTTTGCTTCGACAGATATCACACTCTCTACAAGTATTAGGCATTTTGGTGAGTATTCATCAAATTTTAACTTAACTTATGTTCAGAAAGACTCGAGTCTTTCTTTTGCTACCTCCAAATTTTTAATTTAAAACACTAAAATTGATTTGAATTAATTTGGATTTTTAACTAAAAAATAACAGGATTTATTTTCTTTTAACGCAAGATGCGATTAAATGAATGATTATATTTGACCAAGTCTTTGTTGTGATTAAGAAAAATTGATTTAGCAATTTTAGTTTTATTTCTTGTAGAAACTTGAGATACGCGGAATTTTACTATTTTAGGGGAAAACGAAAGGGGTGATCTAGTCTTTAGTAGCTGATTTGTTGTTTTCTCTTAGGAGTATTGATTTGTGCTTTGCTAGAAATTTTCTTTTAATAGTTTTTCTTTCAAAAATTTGTTAGGCTGGTTTTCGAAGTCGTTTCTGGTGCTTGTACTAATTTTAAAATCACTAATATGGAGAGACCACCCAGTACCTACTAATATTATTTATAAATTATAATATAAAGAGTGGGAATTAAAAAATTAACGAGGTAATCTCGTTAATCCATTCTCCATTGCATTCTTTGGATTTAACAAATTTAACTAAACCACTTGTTGCAGATTATACTCCCAAATTAAAGGTAATGTTTAAATGTCCTGTGTGTGCAAAGGATTTTTCTTCCCAAAGCAATTTAAATCTTCATATGCCTGCTCATACAGGCGAAACTACTTGCAAATTTTGTAACCGTGTTTATTCGAGAGTGGAGAACCTTTACAGACATTTACGCAATGCCCACTATGTTGTGAAGAATTAAATGTTCTGTATAATAGAAAAGAATGATTAATTTTATTAAAAAATTATTTATCTGGATTTAAGATAATTTATGTGGCTTTTTTGTGTGCTGGCATTAAAATAATGTTTTTTTTATAGTAAACGAGAATCAACCTGAAACTACTTGTAAACTGTGTTTTAAAAAATTCACGCACCCCCTCAGTCTTGTACAACATCGGCATGTTCATACGGGAGGTACAAAGTGTCCTATTTGTAACGTAGTATGCTCCAGAAAATATAACTTAAAAACGCATATTAGGAATGTTCATGCGGACGTCGCTTCAAATTACTAATAATTATTTTTTAAAACTGCAGTCCACTTAATAATCGTTTTGGTTAACGATTATCAAGTGGCTGTTACAACTTCACTTTGAGAAAGTTTTCCATTGTTAATTATCTGGATTTGTAGTGTTCTCCAAAGTATCTGATATCTTGTGGTTGTAGTTTTGCAAGCTATTTTTTGTTTTCTCGGATGAAAATAAATTGTAATGTTTCTACCACTTGTTTTCTATTTTAGCAAACATCCGTCAGTCGAAGAATGTGTGCAATATTTGTATGAAAACTTTCACCCACCCTCTCAGCCTTATACAGCACCGTCCGGTACATACTGGGGGCACACAGTGCCCTGTGTGTAAATTCGTAAGCTGTAGAAAATACGATTTAAAAAAACATATAAAGAATCTTCATCCTGATTACAATTTAGCCCAATTAGAAATTAGGATTTAACTTATCTGGATTTTAGCCACCTCCGTTTTTTGTTCTTTCTATATTTACCTCCAGCCCTCTCCGTACGTTTTCAAACAGATTGTATACTAATACGTTTTTTAAAAAATAGTTAATAATTTTAGTTAGTAACAATTTTCTCTTTTTTTAGTAAATGGCAAAAAAGGAGGAAATTATAAGTGTCGAACATGTTTCAAAACGTTCGCTCACCCTATCAGTCTTATACAACATCGTCATGTGCATACCGGAGGTACAAAGTGTCCTGTATGTCATATCGTATGCTCCAGAACCCATAATTTGAAAAAGCACATTTGGAATGTCCATGGTGACGTGGCTGCTTCAAAATATCAATAACTCATTTTTATTAAAAAAAAATTATATTCGGTTTTTTTGCACAAAAAAAATGTTAATCTGAAATTGAAAAAACTTTACTACTTATCTGGGTTTTTAATTTCTAAAGTATCTCCGCCGTTTGCAGTTTTGTATGTTATGCTTTGTTTTGTTTGCTTGCTTTCCCGAAACGAATTTGAATTAAATTATTTGTTTCTATAACTTGTTTTTTATTTTAGCCAACCCTCGCCAGAAGAATACGTGTAATATTTGTCTGAAAACTTTCACTCACCCTTTCAGTCTCACCCAACATCGTCCGGTACATACAGGAGGCACACGGTGTCCTGTGTGCAATTTCGAAAGCAATAGAAAATACGATTTAAAAAAACACATAAAAAATATTCATCCCCAATACGATTTGGCTCATTTAGACCTTAAATTTTAACTTATCTGGATTTTGTTTCATAATATGTAATGTTAAATAATTTGGGTCACCCGTCCAATTCTTTCTCGACTTGTTTTCGTTGCTCTTCCGACGACACAGAATTTATTTTTAGTTTTATTGGTAAAATATTTTTCTTTTATTTCTAGACAAAAAGCGAGGGATTTATAGGTGTCTGACATGTTTAAAAACGTTTACTCATCGTGACAGTCTTATACAACATCGTCACGTACATACGGGAGGCACAAGGTGTCCTGTTTGTAAGGTAGTATTTTCCAGAAAATATAATTTGAAAACGCACATTAGGAATGTTCATCGTGATGTGGCTTCTATGTACCTTAAGATCTCCTAAAAATGTAAAGTATCGTTTATATTTCGTTGTAATAACCCTAGGGACTTGATAATATTCGGGATGCATCCCGATGAGGATGGGGGGCTGTACCACGAGTATTATCACCATTCGCGAGTTATTCGGTAAAGTGTTCTCAGATTTGTATTCAGGAAGTGGTACAAATTTGTGCTCACTTAAATTAACGTAACGTACGAAAATTTGATGATGCCTCTTGACAAGATTTTAAAAAAGAGAAAGCCACTTTTCTTAATTTTTCGTACTTGATGTTAACTTAAGTGGATGTAAACGATTACTACGATCCATATTTTTAAATTTAGTTACTTATCTGGATTTCTAATATTTCACAAGAACTAATTTTAAGTTTATTTTTCGTTCTTATACGTCGGCGCATGACTTTTCTTCTTTGAAGTGTCTTATCTGGTCTACCTACCATTATTTCGATTTAAATGCTTTTACTCCCTCCCCTTCTCGTTTTCGAACAGAAACATTAATTTCGAATTTATTTTTAGTAAATGGCAAAAAGCGAGGAATTTATCGGTGTCGAACATGTTTCAAAACATTTTCTCACCCTATCAGTCTTATACAACACCGTCACGTGCATACGGGAGGCACGGAGTGCCACGTTTGTCACACTGTATTTTCTAGAAAATATAACTTGAAAACGCACATCAAAAACGTCCACGGCGACGCGGCTTTAACGGCAAATAACGAGTAAATGTTTAGTTTGTTTTTTTTCCTTAAATAACTGACTCCGTAATAGTCGTTGGTTTTCTAGAAAATCGGATCAACGATTATTGCAGGGTCGCTGATTTAAATTTGGACAAGACAATATTCAAAAGTCCATATTTTAATATTTAGTTGTTACTTATCTGGATTCTGTTAATATTTCACCAAAGTATCTCTCGTAGTTGCAGTTTTGTATGCTCACAATACTCTACAAACGAGTAAAGTGAAAATCCATTTTGAAATGTACCTATCTACAATTTTGTTCTTTTTTTTTTAGCAAAGTCTGAGAAGTCGAAGTTTGCTTGCAGTATTTGTCTGAAAACTTTCACCCACCCTCTCAGTCTTATACAGCACCGTCCGGTACATACCGGGGACACGCGATGCCCCGTATGTAAATTCGAGAGCAGTAGAAAATACAATTTAAAGAAACACATTAAGAATATTCACCCTGAATACACTGAAACTAACAAATAGATAAAGTACCCTTCTCTAAAATTTGGTCGTTTTGGAACCAAAGGATACAAGGATGATTAGATTTAACTTATCTGGATTTCATTTTATATGTTCAAAAATTACCGTCACTTTCATTTTTTTTTTGTTCTTCCCCATATCATTATAGCGCCTCCACTCCGTTCACGTTTTCGAACAAATTACATATTAAAATTTTCTCTTGTTTTAGTCAATGGTGGCATGCGGGGAAATTATAGGTGTCTTACTTGTCTCAAAACATTCTCTCATCCTATCAGTCTTATTCAACATCGTCACGTGCATACGGGAGGCACAAAGTGTCCCGTGTGTAGAAAATCGTACTGTAGAACTCACGATTTAAAGAAGCACGTTCAAAAATTACATCCAGATTACGATTGGCGCAAATTAAACTTGGAGCGCCGAAACATTTAAATTATCTGGATTTTCATTTCATGTGTATAAAATTTACAACCCACTCGTTGCTGTTCTCAATACCTAATTTTGAAAGTAAAACTTTTTTTTTCTTTTAGAGAAAAAAAAGCCGGAAGAGATCAAGTGTCGAATATGTTCGAAAACATTCACCCACCGACTTAGTTTAAGTCACCATCGTTCGGTACATAAAGGAAAAACTAGGTGCCCTGTTTGTAACTTCGTGAGTTGTAGAAGATACGACTTGAAAAAACACGTCAAGTGTTTTCATCCCTATTATGATGTGACCCTATTAGACTCGAAAGAATTCTAACTTATCTGGATTTTTATTTCACATGTAGTAACATCCGGGTTTAATCACTGAAAAATCAAAAAATCATCCAATTTTAATTTCTTTGTGTGGTGTATAAGAATCGATTTTTATTTCTTAAGGTGCGGGGATTCCCCTCGAAAACTACAGTATAAATTGTAGGAATAAAATATCTTTTTTTTATTCCAGTAGGGGAGAGTCAAAGAGAGAAGAATCGATGTCGAATATGTTTGAAAACCTTCACCCACCCTTTGAGTTTAGTACATCACTATTCAGTACATAAAGGAGAAACTAAGTGTCCCGTCTGTAACTTTGTAAGCTGTCGGAAATACTATCTTAAGCAGCACATCAAGCGTTTGCATCCTGGTTATGATATGACCCAATTGGGCTTGAAAATGTAACTTATCTGGATTTTTATTTCATGTTCAGACATTTTAAACACCTCGCTTTGGATTCATTGCATTCCTCTATCCATTAAGCTTCACACCGCTTAACTCATCCAGATTTTATTTATTAGTAAACATTTCTTTTTTCTTATAGTAAGAGACGACCTACAAGAGAAGAATAAGTGTAGCATATGTTTGAAAACATTCACCCACCCTTTAAGTCTAATACACCACCGACATGTTCACACAGGCAGCACAAGATGCCCCATATGCAACTTTGTGTGTTCCAGAAAATATAACCTCAAAAAACACATTAGCAAAGTTCATGGTGAAAATTTTACGGACTTAAACGCTTAGTTTTTGTTTTTTTTTTAAATAAAATGTGATTGATTTTACATTACTTATCTGGATTGTTGAGTTCGTATAAAGCAATCGTTACATTTCAAGGTCAGCCAAAATTTAGCGCACCCATTTCTGCTTTTTCTATACCCTAGACTTCCTGACAAAAGGAGGGGGGGTAATTTTCAATTCTTCTATTAATTTTTCCAATCTTAATCGTTAGTAGGAATTTGACCATGTTTAATTTTTGGAGGCAATAGAATTCGATGATATGGTTTCTTTGGGTGTTTGATCTAATACTATTTTTGAAAATATTTTGAGTATTGCATTATTTTTAAACTACTTTGTTGTTCTAGCTATTCGTAAACCAAATATGTGCCCAATCTGTCTGAAAACGTTTTCTCATCCCTATAGCTTGAAACTGCACTTACCAAGTCACACAGGCAACACAGAATGTAATGTTTGTGGAGCGATACTTTGTAGGACATATGAATTAAAAAAACATATGCAAAAAAAGCATAAAATTTACATTTGAAATGCTAATCCAGATAAGTAATTTTTAATTGTTAATAATAATAACCATTATATTACTTTTTATTTATACTATAAGGGTGGTTCGAAAGTAACTCGCTCGTTAATGTATCGAAGGTGTCGCGTTACTTTTTGAATGACCCACATAAATTTTATTACTATAGTTAAGTCCGAGAGTTGACCAGATACAAAATGTTAGCCCCACTTGGATATTTTCTTTTTGTGAATACTTTTGTACATAATTTAAAGATGAATTTTATATTTAAGCAGATTTGGGGCAAATCTGATCAATGTTTTAGCATTAAATTGTGAAGCACAGTTGATTTTTTACATTTTTGCTTTCTGCAGTATTATAAGTTCAGTTTGCTCATTTTGGCCAAATTTGCACGTTGGTTTCTAAGTGACCATTGAAGCTGATCAGTTTTGACTGATTGGGTTAATTTATTTTCTTCAGCTTTTTGTACGTTGCAGTGACGTGCACTTCTGGTGAATATGATCAAATTATAATAGTAATTAGAAAAATTGTGATGACTAAATTTGTTTTCAGTCTAAAAATGTAATCTATAAATTTTATTGTACAGTAATTTAGGGTTATATTTAAGTTTAGTTTATTGTACTATAAAATGATTTGTTGTATTTTTTATTATACAAAATTAAATTTATTTGAATATTCCACAGTGTTGTTCTATGATCGGGGGTATTACCCTTGTCCCCTAAATCGAGTAAGTAAAAACTAAATGAATTTTCTAGGTAAGAACTTCTGCTGCAATCCTACAATTTTAATTATAAAATGGAAAAATAAAATTAACGTTAAAGGTGGAAGCCGCATAGTTTGGGAAAGAAACAGTTAATAATTTAAATTTTTGTGCTCGCGGAATAAAAAAATCAATCAGTAGAGCAGTTGACATATTTTGGTTTTCGTATTATCGTTCGGCAACGCAGTTAAAATGGAGCCCCACGTTGGGCGCCAAACATAAAATAAAGGAATGAAGCTCTTTAAATTCTCCCTAAATTAAAATAATTAATTTAAATACAATTATTGAGCTTATACTTGGAAGTATAGATAAATCTATTAGTTTGTTAAAATTTTTAAATTTTATTATATTTTTTTTGTTTTTTGATAGGCTGTTCGTCAACTCTGAACGGGGTGAGGGGCACGGGAAGTAATTTACTGAAGTTTTTATTAGATTATAATCAAATTTTATGCATAAATTTGCAATTATTTGAAATAACACCATTTACAATATTTTCAGATATTTTTAAATAATTTTCTGAGATTCAGCTTAATCAAAACAAAAAAATTAAGATTTAAAAAAATTAGTTTCAGGGTTATTATATGAGGTAAATTATTTATTGACGCCTTTAGTTAAAATATTCTACTTTTTAAAACTAAGAATCACAAAATTTTAATCCTGCTGTGCCATTTTTACACAGTATTAGTGGTTCTCAAAACTAAATTCTTCTGACAAGCTTAGATAAAATGCATTTTTAGTAGTATTAAATAGCAAGAAATAACAGAAGCACTTGAGAGTATTTGGAGTTATTACTCAAGCTGGACAAACCACTTCATAACAGACTCGTATTATCATGTAAATTTTAGCTATAACAAAAAGTGCTTTGGCTACATTTTATACGTAGATAGAGCTCAAATTTTATTGACCCCCCTCTTCCCACGTTGAGACTAACCGTTTATTAATTTGGTATCTCCTAATCTTTCATCACTCATTCAGTTCTTTTCTAAATAACATTTCTTTTATTTCTAATCCATTTCAATTCAAACTTATTTTTACCCTAATCAACTGCTGGGGAGGTTTGAATCTTCTGACCTGCATTATTGGTTTCAGAGCAGAGGCTAAAAGAATCTTCACCAAATGGATTATTTTCATTGAAAATCATTTAATCCATTGTACCAGCGATTACTGTCAAAAATTTGTCGACCAATCTCAATTTTATCCTAAAAACCTTCTCAAAAAATTCCAACTTCTCTGCCCACGGAATTTATAGTTTACTTTTAAATATCAAATTCTTCAGGATTCCTGTCCTTGAATAAATATAAAATTCTTGCTTGCTGTCTTAGCATTAATTCTAAAATGACCACAAAAAGTAATAAACTTCCGTAAGTGTGATGACTCCTTGACAGCTAACTACTGTCCAAATGATTGCCACACTTACGCTAGTTCGCTGCTAGCCAGAAAAACGTCCCAAGTCAATTTTAAAATCTTCATAAACATTCAGAAAATACATTTTTATTTGTGTCTGTCTGCATAAGCAGGTAAATATCACAAATTTGAAATCAAGTTAATTTCGTCCCGGTCTTTCCAGTTTTCTTATGGTTTTTTCTGTTGCAGCCCACAAACGCCCTTGGTCTTCAAATACAGGTAAATATTATTATAGTACATTTGGTTCTAACGATGGTATTTTATCGCTTTCCCTAATACTTTTTCTCGTTTTAGACCACAATAGCTTAGTAATAAGAAAGCTTAATACCATTATAAGAAAATTAAACCTGGTGGATGATAAAATTCATACTCTTACAATCAAGAGTTCAGGAATCGAAGACACTGTTGAATTTGAAGAAGCCGAAACTCTTTTTCCAATATTCGACGAAGAAACGCTTACTAATTTTGAAGACCGTTTGAAGCACGAAACAGATTTTAGAACTAAAATGGTCATTAATTCTTTTACAATTGATTTCTAGACCCTTAATTATGTGCATTTCAGATCTCACTATTGAAACGCATCGGGGGACAAGACTTGTGTGGTGTGACAACTGGAATAATGAGAAGAATTTGGACCGATTCGTTGGCTAGTACTTATAGTATGTTAGGAAGAAAGCAAAAGAAAATATTTCGGAATTTGTCGACATATAAATTGGTTATTGATACCGTAAGGGTTCACAGACCAAGTGCTACCGAAGATCAAATTCAAGAACTTGTTGCTAAGTGGCTGGTATATGCTCCATCAAGGCATAACAGAGCAAACAGGTAAGCATTGTTTTGGTCGAAGTACCGCCCAGTCACTTTACTTTTATTTTTAGGCCAAAAGAGGAAAATAACCCAAGTCCTGCAAATACAACAATTTAAATAGTCAAACAATGTTAAAAGTCAATTTTTTGATAATTAAACAATAAAAAAAATTACTGAAACTGATTAATGGTTTTTTTTAGTAGATATTTCCTGAACCAAAGGAAACAAAACTCCGGAAACAAAGAGATATGGCTAAAAATTTTAACGTCCTTAAACCTATTAACGTCCTCTCCCCGTAAGTCCTAGGAAGATGATCGTCACACTATTTTTAAATGGAAATATAGGTCATGTTGCGTATCATTGAAAAGCTCATTTTTCTCTTTCAGAGTCTACCAAAAGAAGTGAAACTTCGTTCGATGAGGAAGAATCATTTGAAGATTTGTTGGTAAATCGGTACATGTCAGAAAGCGATTGGGAGAATTTCCGAATCCCATACGAAAAATTGAGTTCGCAAGCGTTCGCGGACTGTAAAAATGGTAACCGGAATAAGGAATCTATTAATGCGGTAGTCCGTATGACTGTAAATTCTGTGCGGGACGTACAAACGTACGTCCCTTGCAGGGTCTTCAAGATTTTGGCGAAAAAGTTAATCAACAAATTTCCCAAAATGTTTAAAGAAACAGATCATAGTGGAGTTGCAATAGCAATTGGGTTTCATTCTATTTACAGTAAACTCATGGATAGGAATAACTACCTTAATAGACCTCGCAAGCAGCTAAAAATTAAGAAGAGGTAATTCAACCGGTAATTTTTTGTTTTTGTAATTTTTGAATAAAGTTTGGTTTTAAAAATACATTACTATTAAGATTTTTCACGTTGTTTATGTTTGTATATTTTTCAAAATATTTGCAAGACATTTCCATAAGGTCGCCTGGGGTTGGTTGGCTCACATTCAATACAAGAGATATTGATACGATTTGTGGTAAGTTTTGAGGTTTCATTAAGCTTTTTACATTCTAAATAGAATATTGCTTTCCCTTTCTGGGAATTGCAAATCCGATTAGCGGGGTGGATTAGTCCCCATATTTCATATTTCTGATAAATCAATATCAATTTCACCACAGCGTGTGGATGCCCGCTGAAAGGCCGAGCTAAGAAATTCCTTATAGTTCGCGATTTGAACCCAAAATTTCCGCTCTGTACTGAACCAGCGGTCACATCACTCCACGGCTGTGGCTAAGTTTTGAGGTCTTAATAATTATTGCGACTTAGTTTTTTCTAGAAGTCTATGAAGTTGTACTGTCCCACAATTTTGCGGGTGCTTTCAGTAAGTTTAGGCAGTAAACATAGTGATTAATTATTACAAAAGATTGATTTAGTTTTTTTTAAACGAACATCAGAGTGAATGTAGAGGACAACTTCGCTCGCACTGTGAGTATCAGCAACCCATTCTGAGGAGATTACGTGGAAGAACAAGTATCAGTTGTAAATCAGGCTGATAAAAACATTATATAAAGAGAATACAACGTAAATACTACAATTAACTCGATCAGTCACATTTTTACTGCATATGTTCCTTAAAAAAAGTTAACGTCCTGGTGGCATGACTTAAAACTGCATCCCTTGTTCTTTGTAAAAAGAACAAGCCGCATCTTGCTATTCGAGGATCATTGGTATTACGAGTAGCTAAGCCGATCCAGCTCTCTTGTCTAATGTAGGCATGAGAACGGGTCACTCCCGCAGAATATCTTATTACTTGGGAACTCTGGAACGGAAATCTCCAGTCGGGAGAGTTCCTCTTCACAGCTCTAAGAAATGGTAGACCTCACGGGGGAAATTCTCTTTTCTACAGCCAACAAGCAATCAAGGGCAGATCCAGGGGGGACGATCGCCCCTCTTGGAAAAATTATGCATTATAAATATAACGTAAAAACTAAAATTACTGGAAAAAAGTATAGAAGGAGCTATTAATTTTGGTATTTTTTTAACAATTTATGAAATCGCTCCCCCCCCCTTGAAAAAGTTTCTAGATTCGCTTTTATTCATTTGTTTTCGTTTGGTTTAATAAATGAAGCGGTGCTAATTTTGCCTATTGTTCTCTCTTGTTTCTTTTTTCCCTTTAATTAAACTGCTCTCATCGGAATTGAAATTAGGTACATTTTTTTTATCAAAATACCTGGTGTAGCATATCTTTTAGGTATAAATCAGTCAATAAAAATGTAATATAGGTAAGTTAGGTTGCCTAAATGAAGAGGACAGTTACAGAAAAGAAACCTCATCAATCAAGGTAGGATTTTTCTTATTCTAATTATTTAATTCCAAAAAAAAACAACACCGTTATGTATTGAAGTGATCTCAGCGAGACACCTCCCAAAAATGCGCCAGCAGCTCGCCAAAATGGGAACACTAAAAAATCTTTTTCAGGGTATGTGGCTTCTCGTCGAAAATATGAATTTTGTCGTAATCAACAAAGTCAAATAGATGAAAACGAAGTCGAAATTAACAATAGAATAATTTAATTTTTTATTCAAAATCTTACTAATAAAAATATTCATCAAAAAGACCTCTTTACTCACAAATTTGAGTTTTGAAAGCGCTGTGTAAGTAATATGTTAGCAAATACAAACGCGTTGCTATAAATGAAAAATCAAGTGCTCAAAATAGAAAAAACAACGCATTTGCATCCACTAGGGTGTAATCGTGTTCGTAAGCTAAACAAATTTGTAATAATTTTAAAATTATGTAAAATAAAATTATTCAAAAACAATAATCAATAATTAAGTCTATCGGCGCCACAAAAAAATTTTAATTTTCACAACAAACGCAATTTTATCGATAATGTTAACAATATGCACAGAGCTCTTTTACCTTGTAAATTTTGTTGGTGAAGAAAACTCCTCATACGACCTGCACGAACGTCGAACCATTTACCAAAACGTTGATAAATTTTCCTTCATTGTACTCTTGAAACCAGAATTTCAAATCACACGAAAAAAATGACGAATCAAAACAAATTGTCGCTCAAAACTCGGAACAACACTTTTCCAAAATTCCAAAATTATAAATCAACAAATTCTGGTCGAACGCCAATTCAATCTTCATCAAATTTCGGTCTACCAAGACCAAAAAAAAACGATCTCACAAAGAAATATTTCACTATTTACGCCTTTTTCGGCGGCCAAAATATAACACAACCAAAATGGCTCCAAGTTTACTCTTTTCACGACCCTGAGTCGATTAAAATTTTCTAACCAAATTTTTCTTCCTTTTTTTTTATCACACCGAACCTGCGCTCTACCAACCATCCTTATCATGCGCTCACTTTCAAAAACCTTTAAATAATTTTCAATACCAAACAAATTCATAACTTCAAAAATTTTTAAATAAAATAAAATTTGTCTGTTGTTTATGTTAAAAGTTACAATAAACTTTCATTAGAGCGTCTCTTTGATAAATAGAAATCAACATAAAATGAAATAAAAACAAAATGATCAACTTCGACTCAATCTTCTAAATTTGAAATTTGGGGAAAGTGACTTTTTAAGATCGTTTCATGACAGTATATAATCCTTTATTTACTACATATCAGTACATATTTACTATCACAACAATAGGTGTAACGTTAAAATAATATTTTATTTCTTATAATTTTTTGATATATATCTGCTGTAAGTGCTTCAAAAAACCCAGAAGTTTTATTTAAATAAAAAATTTTATCACTTAAATTTGTAGGATCAAATCCTTCAATAGCGTAAAGTAATTTTCTCTTATCAAACTCGATTAAATCGTTACAGCGATTCACGATCCTCACGATAACCGGACAGGCATAATACGGAATATATTTTAGTATTTGTTGTGAAAACACTGGCATGTTGATGTTATCTTCCAAATCCACGATCGAAACCATACCAATTTTTCCCTCGACTCCAGGCACCTAAAAAATTCATTTAAATGTTTTGAAAACCTCCTGAAGAAGTTTAGACTAACTTGGACGCCGTAGACCAAACAATGCGAAAGTCCCAAAATGATTTTGATAATCGATTCCACTTCTTTGGTGATTATAGTTTTACCTTTCCACGTGTAAGCATCTTCTGTTTTACCCAGCATGTGTAGATGAATCATTTTATCTTTCATTACAGCTTTTTGCTGGCTCAAAATCTCTTTTCGTTCTATATACAGATGCGATTTTGCAGGACTTTGAAAAGTTTTATAATAGTTTAAATTGGAAATTGAAGTTTCTACTTCAGTTTGAATTATGGTATCAATCTTTGGTGTAGCTGAAAAATAATTCGATACGTTTTCCTCTTTGGTGCTTTTCAAATTGGTTTGGCTGCGTTCGACTTTCACCGATGGAGAGTTTAACGTTGTTATTGCAATAAATTGACTATTTGCTCCATCGGTGGAATCTGTGAGGTCACTATCGGAACCGTTCACCGTAATCGGATGCATGTACTGGGACAGTAATGAGGATAAAAAACCGACCTGAGGTTCTCGCGCCCCAATGTTGACTGTAAAGGAAAAAATGTTAATGTAGTTTCACGGTTGGAATCGTTTCTTACTAATGTTTTGATTACTATCTCCTGAAAGTGGATTATCAATCGGATTGAAACGCAACAAAAACTTTTTCCAAGTAACTGGGTTCACTTTGTTTCCAATTATCTTCCGAATGGGGTGATATTTCTCGTTTTCACGTGCTGGTTGTGAAAGTAGGTACTGGCAGATGTCATCGACGTATTGTCCCACCTGAAGTGTTAAGTTAATGATTTTTATTTTATTGAAACATAATTTGTATTTACATACGGTACATTTGTATTTAATACAGTCGGACCAATATTTGGTAGGGGAAAATTTACGGCATATGACAGATGGAATTCCACAAATTATGGTTGGTCCCGTACCCATGACTATCCCGGATGAATTACACAATGGAAGGGGATTGTACAGCACATCATCCATTTGTAAGTTTAGTAAATGAGTGATTCCTACGCTTTGCGAAATAAATCTGTAACAGAAAGTTTTGGGACACTTTTAACAACACGGTTTTATCTTATTAGTTGCGTACTTTGAATGGGACAGCTTTGTATATTTGGGTATCTTCGTACCGCTGCACGTATAAATATACAATAACGGATCTTGCTGATTCACTTTGTGTATAATCTCCGGGGTTTGGAATGTTGCTTTGTTGAGTGCGTTACTTAAATTTGTAAAATTTTCGTATGTATTTTTACCGCCCAATTGAAATAATTGGATTTTTCCATTCAGTTTATTTTGTATTGTGTGAATTTCTAAAAGTTTTTGTGATATGGGGTTCAGAGAGAATTTTATTTTTTTACCTTGAATTATATCTTCGGAAACAATGATTCCGCGACAATCGGACAGATATATGGAATTTAGAAGAGACTCTCCTTTGAGGTTCGTATCAACTAAAGCCGCTACGATTCCAATTCTTGCTAATCCGATGACCAAAGTTATGTATTCTGGTCGATTAGTGACCATTATCGCGACCACGTCTCCTTTTTCGTAATTCAATGTTAAAAAGTAATTGGTTATTTTATTAGTTAATATTTCTGCCTGGAAATCAGTTATTTGCAATTATTTTGAAAAGCATTTTAAGGTGACGGTTACTTGTTTGTATGTCCATTTTGTGTCTTCAAAATGCATCATTGTATCGTTACTTCGCTTTTGGGCAAGATCATCAAAACAGTCTGCCAGATTCATATCGTTTGCCGCAAATTTGGCGTCCGTTATTCGTGCCCGAACGTATCTTTGTATAATTCTAGAAAAAATTTTTATACGATATCCGATATATTTGGTATAATAAAACCTTAACTTACATCATGTTCCTTGCACACACACCCATGTAATCTTTAACCGCATCAAAATGTAAAATGAAGAGAGGTAAAGCTACGATACCATAAGAAACATCTCCGATTAAATAGGAACCTACGTAAGCAGAAATTCCAGCCGCACTCCAAATACTTAGGGTTTTTGAAATAGTGGAAATTTCTTTTTCTTTCTCATAATTTTCTACTATTAAGTTTTTATCACTATCTGCTTCACTTTTAGTGGTAGTAAAATTTTTGTTTACATCCAACGGTTTTAATGGGGTTTTTTCGGATACATTTCTTACCGAAAGAGTTTTAATTTTTTTGGAAATACCTTTAAATTTATTATTCGCCGAAATACTGAACTTGGCTACATTTGGTTGATCAAGTTGGTTAATACAATATTTTTGCAATATTTTAATTAAATTAGTAGAATGTAATCTGTTTTGACAAATATAATTTTGATGCATTTTCTGACAATAGACCGAATTGTCTAATAACAGTTGTTGCCAAGGTATCCTAATTGAAGTTTAATTTTTAGGTATTGTGATGCAGTGAACTGCGTATTGATATTATTTTAATGTTATTTTTTTATTTATTTTAAGTTGATCCAAAAAAAATCCACATGGGACTGGCGCAAACGTTGAAAAATCGCTTAAAAATGCAAATCAAAAATTTTGACTTGAATCGCTTTTTAAAATTATGCCTACAATAATAATGACCTTCTTATAATTAATTGAAATGTATTTACTTAGTTAGTTGCTATACAATTTAAAGCAAGTCAAAAACACAGCGTAACAACAACAGCGTAACGTAAAAGCTATAGCTTTTTCGACGCCTCCTTAAGTATTTGGATGAGATAATTCGCCTGACGCAGTTTATTTTGCAGTAATTATTAAAATTAAACTTTTACTCTTAATTAAAGTCTTAATAATGGATTTTAAATTTTTTAGCTTTATCGTGGTTTTTGAGCAATTTCCAGTCGATTCCGCAAGCTGTAAATGTGATTTTCGGATTGTACGCACCCAAATGCACTATGCACAATGTTTAAAACGACTTTGAAATTTTGGTCCGAAATTACAAAAACGATAGATTAACCCCTTTGAATTTTTTTTTACCCAAAAATTAAATATTCGAAAACAATAGCTTTTTTGACGTATTCTTATGTAATTTGATGTGAAAAATTGGCTGGCACAGTTTATTTTGCTGTAAGTATTAAAATTAAACTTTTACTGTCGATTAAAGTCATGGTAATCGATTTTTAATTTTCTAGCTTTATCGTGGTTTTTGAGCGATTTCCAGGCGATTCCGTAAGCTGTAATTGTGATTTTTGGATTGTACGCACCCAAATGCACCAAGCACAATGTTTAAAACGACTTTGAAATTTTGGACCGCGAATTACAAAAACGATAGATTAACCCCTTTGAATTTTTTTTTACCCAAAAATTAAATATTCGAAAACAATAGCTTTTTTGACGTATTCTTATGTAATTTGATGTGAAAAATTGGCTGGCACAGTTTATTTTGCTGTAAGTATTAAAATTAAACTTTTACTGTCGATTAAAGTCATGGTAATCGATTTTTAATTTTCTAGCTTTATCGTGGTTTTTGAGCAATTTCCAGTCGATTCCCCAAGCTGTAAATGTGATTTTCGGATTGTACGCACCCAAATGCACTATGCACAATGTTTAAAACGACTTTGAAATTTTGGTCCGAAATTACAAAAACGATAGATTAACCCCTTTGAATTTTTTTTTACCCAAAAATTAAATATTCGAAAACAATAGCTTTTTTGACGTATTCTTATGTAATTTGATGTGAAAAATTGGCTGGCACAGTTTATTTTGCTGTAAGTATTAAAATTAAACTTTTACTGTCGATTAAAGTCATGGTAATCGATTTTTAATTTTCTAGCTTTATCGTGGTTTTTGAGCGATTTCCAGGCGATTCCGTAAGCTGTAATTGTGATTTTTGGATTGTACGCACCCAAATGCACCAAGCACAATGTTTAAAACGACTTTGAAATTTTGGACCGCGAATTACAAAAACGATAGATTAACCCCTTTGAATTTTTTTTTACCCAAAAATTAAATATTCGAAAACAATAGCTTTTTTGACGTATTCTTATGTAATTTGATGTGAAAAATTGGCTGGCACAGTTTATTTTGCTGTAAGTATTAAAATTAAACTTTTACTGTCGATTAAAGTCATGGTAATCGATTTTTAATTTTCTAGCTTTATCGTGGTTTTTGAGCAATTTCCAGTCGATTCCCCAAGCTGTAAATGTGATTTTCGGATTGTACGCACCCAAATGCACTATGCACAATGTTTAAAACGACTTTGAAATTTTGGTCCGAAATTACAAAAACGATAGATTAACCCCTTTGAATTTTTTTTTACCCAAAAATTAAATATTCGAAAACAATAGCTTTTTTGACGTATTCTTATGTAATTTGATGTGAAAAATTGGCTGGCACAGTTTATTTTGCTGTAAGTATTAAAATTAAACTTTTACTGTCGATTAAAGTCATGGTAATCGATTTTTAATTTTCTAGCTTTATCGTGGTTTTTGAGCGATTTCCAGGCGATTCCGTAAGCTGTAATTGTGATTTTTGGATTGTACGCACCCAAATGCACCAAGCACAATGTTTAAAACGACTTTGAAATTTTGGACCGCGAATTACAAAAACGATAGATTAACCCCTTTGAATTTTTTTTTACCCAAAAATTAAATATTCGAAAACAATAGCTTTTTTGACGTATTCTTATGTAATTTGATGTGAAAAATTGGCTGGCACAGTTTATTTTGCTGTAAGTATTAAAATTAAACTTTTACTGTCGATTAAAGTCATGGTAATCGATTTTTAATTTTCTAGCTTTATCGTGGTTTTTGAGCAATTTCCAGTCGATTCCCCAAGCTGTAAATGTGATTTTCGGATTGTACGCACCCAAATGCACTATGCACAATGTTTAAAACGACTTTGAAATTTTGGTCCGAAATTACAAAAACGATAGATTAACCCCTTTGAATTTTTTTTTACCCAAAAATTAAATATTCGAAAACAATAGCTTTTTTGACGTATTCTTATGTAATTTGATGTGAAAAATTGGCTGGCACAGTTTATTTTGCTGTAAGTATTAAAATTAAACTTTTACTGTCGATTAAAGTCATGGTAATCGATTTTTAATTTTCTAGCTTTATCGTGGTTTTTGAGCGATTTCCAGGCGATTCCGTAAGCTGTAATTGTGATTTTTGGATTGTACGCACCCAAATGCACCAAGCACAATGTTTAAAACGACTTTGAAATTTTGGACCGCGAATTCCAAAAACGATAGATTAACCCCTTTGAATTTTTTTTTACCCAAAAATTAAATATTCGAAAACAATAGCTTTTTTGACGTATTCTTATGTAATTTGATGTGAAAAATTGGCTGGCACAGTTTATTTTGCTGTAAGTATTAAAATTAAACTTTTACTGTCGATTAAAGTCATGGTAATCGATTTTTAATTTTCTAGCTTTATCGTGGTTTTTGAGCAATTTCCAGTCGATTCCGCAAGCTGTAAATGTGATTTTCGGATTGTACGCACCCAAATGCACTATGCACAATGTTTAAAACGACTTTGAAATTTTGGTCCGAAATTACAAAAACGATAGATTAACCCCTTTGAATTTTTTTTTACCCAAAAATTAAATATTCGAAAACAATAGCTTTTTTGACGTATTCTTATGTAATTTGATGTGAAAAATTGGCTGGCACAGTTTATTTTGCTGTAAGTATTAAAATTAAACTTTTACTGTCGATTAAAGTCATGGTAATCGATTTTTAATTTTCTAGCTTTATCGTGGTTTTTGAGCGATTTCCAGGCGATTCCGTAAGCTGTAATTGTGATTTTTGGATTGTACGCACCCAAATGCACCAAGCACAATGTTTAAAACGACTTTGAAATTTTGGACCGCGAATTACAAAAACGATAGATTAACCCCTTTGAATTTTTTTTTACCCAAAAATTAAATATTCGAAAACAATAGCTTTTTTGACGTATTCTTATGTAATTTGATGTGAAAAATTGGCTGGCACAGTTTATTTTGCTGTAAGTATTAAAATTAAACTTTTACTGTCGATTAAAGTCATGGTAATCGATTTTTAATTTTCTAGCTTTATCGTGGTTTTTGAGCAATTTCCAGTCGATTCCGCAAGCTGTAAATGTGATTTTCGGATTGTACACACCCAAATGCACTATGCACAATGTTTAAAACGACTTTGAAATTTTGGTCCGAAATTACAAAAACGATAGATTAACCCCTTTGAATTTTTTTTTACCCAAAAATTAAATATTCGAAAACAATAGCTTTTTTGACGTATTCTTATGTAATTTGATGTGAAAAATTGGCTGGCACAGTTTATTTTGCTGTAAGTATTAAAATTAAACTTTTACTGTCGATTAAAGTCATGGTAATCGATTTTTAATTTTCTAGCTTTATCGTGGTTTTTGAGCGATTTCCAGGCGATTCCGTAAGCTGTAATTGTGATTTTTGGATTGTACGCACCCAAATGCACCAAGCACAATGTTTAAAACGACTTTGAAATTTTGGACCGCGAATTACAAAAACGATAGATTAACCCCTTTGAATTTTTTTTTACCCAAAAATTAAATATTCGAAAACAATAGCTTTTTTGACGTATTCTTATGTAATTTGATGTGAAAAATTGGCTGGCACAGTTTATTTTGCTGTAAGTATTAAAATTAAACTTTTACTGTCGATTAAAGTCATGGTAATCGATTTTTAATTTTCTAGCTTTATCGTGGTTTTTGAGCAATTTCCAGTCGATTCCCCAAGCTGTAAATGTGATTTTCGGATTGTACGCACCCAAATGCACTATGCACAATGTTTAAAACGACTTTGAAATTTTGGTCCGAAATTACAAAAACGATAGATTAACCCCTTTGAATTTTTTTTTACCCAAAAATTAAATATTCGAAAACAATAGCTTTTTTGACGTATTCTTATGTAATTTGATGTGAAAAATTGGCTGGCACAGTTTATTTTGCTGTAAGTATTAAAATTAAACTTTTACTGTCGATTAAAGTCATGGTAATCGATTTTTAATTTTCTAGCTTTATCGTGGTTTTTGAGCGATTTCCAGGCGATTCCGTAAGCTGTAATTGTGATTTTTGGATTGTACGCACCCAAATGCACCAAGCACAATGTTTAAAACGACTTTGAAATTTTGGACCGCGAATTACAAAAACGATAGATTAACCCCTTTGAATTTTTTTTTACCCAAAAATTAAATATTCGAAAACAATAGCTTTTTTGACGTATTCTTATGTAATTTGATGTGAAAAATTGGCTGGCACAGTTTATTTTGCTGTAAGTATTAAAATTAAACTTTTACTGTCGATTAAAGTCATGGTAATCGATTTTTAATTTTCTAGCTTTATCGTGGTTTTTGAGCAATTTCCAGTCGATTCCCCAAGCTGTAAATGTGATTTTCGGATTGTACGCACCCAAATGCACTATGCACAATGTTTAAAACGACTTTGAAATTTTGGTCCGAAATTACAAAAACGATAGATTAACCCCTTTGAATTTTTTTTTACCCAAAAATTAAATATTCGAAAACAATAGCTTTTTTGACGTATTCTTATGTAATTTGATGTGAAAAATTGGCTGGCACAGTTTATTTTGCTGTAAGTATTAAAATTAAACTTTTACTGTCGATTAAAGTCATGGTAATCGATTTTTAATTTTCTAGCTTTATCGTGGTTTTTGAGCGATTTCCAGGCGATTCCGTAAGCTGTAATTGTGATTTTTGGATTGTACGCACCCAAATGCACCAAGCACAATGTTTAAAACGACTTTGAAATTTTGGACCGCGAATTACAAAAACGATAGATTAATTTTTGAATTTTTTTTTACCCAAAAATTAAATATTCGAAAACAATAGCTTTTTTGACGTATTCTTATGTAATTTGATGTGAAAAATTGGCTGGCACAGTTTATTTTGCTGTAAGTATTAAAATTAAACTTTTACTGTCGATTAAAGTCATGGTAATCGATTTTTAATTTTCTAGCTTTATCGTGGTTTTTGAGCAATTTCCAGTCGATTCCCCAAGCTGTAAATGTGATTTTCGGATTGTACGCACCCAAATGCACTATGCACAATGTTTAAAACGACTTTGAAATTTTGGTCCGAAATTACAAAAACGATAGATTAACCCCTTTGAATTTTTTTTTACCCAAAAATTAAATATTCGAAAACAATAGCTTTTTTGACGTATTCTTATGTAATTTGATGTGAAAAATTGGCTGGCACAGTTTATTTTGCTGTAAGTATTAAAATTAAACTTTTACTGTCGATTAAAGTCATGGTAATCGATTTTTAATTTTCTAGCTTTATCGTGGTTTTTGAGCGATTTCCAGGCGATTCCGTAAGCTGTAATTGTGATTTTTGGATTGTACGCACCCAAATGCACCAAGCACAATGTTTAAAACGACTTTGAAATTTTGGACCGCGAATTACAAAAACGATAGATTAACCCCTTTGAATTTTTTTTTACCCAAAAATTAAATATTCGAAAACAATAGCTTTTTTGACGTATTCTTATGTAATTTGATGTGAAAAATTGGCTGGCACAGTTTATTTTGCTGTAAGTATTAAAATTAAACTTTTACTGTCGATTAAAGTCATGGTAATCGATTTTTAATTTTCTAGCTTTATCGTGGTTTTTGAGCAATTTCCAGTCGATTCCCCAAGCTGTAAATGTGATTTTCGGATTGTACACACCCAAATGCACTATGCACAATGTTTAAAACGACTTTGAAATTTTGGTCCGAAATTACAAAAACGATAGATTAACCCCTTTGAATTTTTTTTTACCCAAAAATTAAATATTCGAAAACAATAGCTTTTTTGACGTATTCTTATGTAATTTGATGTGAAAAATTGGCTGGCACAGTTTATTTTGCTGTAAGTATTAAAATTAAACTTTTACTGTCGATTAAAGTCATGGTAATCGATTTTTAATTTTCTAGCTTTATCGTGGTTTTTGAGCGATTTCCAGGCGATTCCGTAAGCTGTAATTGTGATTTTTGGATTGTACGCACCCAAATGCACCAAGCACAATGTTTAAAACGACTTTGAAATTTTGGACCGCGAATTACAAAAACGATAGATTAACCCCTTTGAATTTTTTTTTACCCAAAAATTAAATATTCGAAAACAATAGCTTTTTTGACGTATTCTTATGTAATTTGATGTGAAAAATTGGCTGGCACAGTTTATTTTGCTGTAAGTATTAAAATTAAACTTTTACTGTCGATTAAAGTCATGGTAATCGATTTTTAATTTTCTAGCTTTATCGTGGTTTTTGAGCAATTTCCAGTCGATTCCGCAAGCTGTAAATGTGATTTTCGGATTGTACGCACCCAAATGCACTATGCACAATGTTTAAAACGACTTTGAAATTTTGGTCCGAAATTACAAAAACGATAGATTAACCCCTTTGAATTTTTTTTTACCCAAAAATTAAATATTCGAAAACAATAGCTTTTTTGACGTATTCTTAAGTAATTTGATGTGAAAAATTGGCTGGCACAGTTTATTTTGCTGTAAGTATTAAAATTAAACTTTTACTGTCGATTAAAGTCATGGTAATCGATTTTTAATTTTCTAGCTTTATCGTGGTTTTTGAGCGATTTCCAGGCGATTCCGTAAGCTGTAATTGTGATTTTTGGATTGTACGCACCCAAATGCACCAAGCACAATGTTTAAAACGACTTTGAAATTTTGGACCGCGAATTACAAAAACGATAGATTAACCCCTTTGAATTTTTTTTTACCCAAAAATTAAATATTCGAAAACAATAGCTTTTTTGACGTATTCTTATGTAATTTGATGTGAAAAATTGGCTGGCACAGTTTATTTTGCTGTAAGTATTAAAATTAAACTTTTACTGTCGATTAAAGTCATGGTAATCGATTTTTAATTTTCTAGCTTTATCGTGGTTTTTGAGCAATTTCCAGTCGATTCCCCAAGCTGTAAATGTGATTTTCGGATTGTACGCACCCAAATGCACTATGCACAATGTTTAAAACGACTTTGAAATTTTGGTCCGAAATTACAAAAACGATAGATTAACCCCTTTGAATTTTTTTTTACCCAAAAATTAAATATTCGAAAACAATAGCTTTTTTGACGTATTCTTATGTAATTTGATGTGAAAAATTGGCTGGCACAGTTTATTTTGCTGTAAGTATTAAAATTAAACTTTTACTGTCGATTAAAGTCATGGTAATCGATTTTTAATTTTCTAGCTTTATCGTGGTTTTTGAGCGATTTCCAGGCGATTCCGTAAGCTGTAATTGTGATTTTTGGATTGTACGCACCCAAATGCACTATGCACAATGTTTAAAACGACTTTGAAATTTTGGACCGCGAATTACAAAAACGATAGATTAACCCCTTTGAATTTTTTTTTACCCAAAAATTAAATATTCGAAAACAATAGCTTTTTTGACGTATTCTTATGTAATTTGATGTGAAAAATTGGCTGGCACAGTTTATTTTGCTGTAAGTATTAAAATTAAACTTTTACTGTCGATTAAAGTCATGGTAATCGATTTTTAATTTTCTAGCTTTATCGTGGTTTTTGAGCAATTTCCAGTCGATTCCCCAAGCTGTAAATGTGATTTTCGGATTGTACGCACCCAAATGCACTATGCACAATGTTTAAAACGACTTTGAAATTTTGGTCCGAAATTACAAAAACGATAGATTAACCCCTTTGAATTTTTTTTTACCCAAAAATTAAATATTTGAAAACAATAGCTTTTTTGACGTATTCTTATGTAATTTGATGTGAAAAATTGGCTGGCACAGTTTATTTTGCTGTAAGTATTAAAATTAAACTTTTACTGTCGATTAAAGTCATGGTAATCGATTTTTAATTTTCTAGCTTTATCGTGGTTTTTGAGCAATTTCCAGTCGATTCCGCAAGCTGTAAATGTGATTTTCGGATTGTACGCACCCAAATGCACTATGCACAATGTTTAAAACGACTTTGAAATTTTGGTCCGAAATTACAAAAACGATAGATTAACCCCTTTGAATTTTTTTTTACCCAAAAATTAAATATTCGAAAACAATAGCTTTTTTGACGTATTCTTATGTAATTTGATGTGAAAAATTGGCTGGCACAGTTTATTTTGCTGTAAGTATTAAAATTAAACTTTTACTGTCGATTAAAGTCATGGTAATCGATTTTTAATTTTCTAGCTTTATCGTGGTTTTTGAGCAATTTCCAGTCGATTCCCCAAGCTGTAAATGTGATTTTCGGATTGTACGCACCCAAATGCACTATGCACAATGTTTAAAACGACTTTGAAATTTTGGTCCGAAATTACAAAAACGATAGATTAACCCCTTTGAATTTTTTTTTTCCCAAAAATTAAATATTCGAAAACAATAGCTTTTTTGACGTATTCTTATGTAATTTGATGTGAAAAATTGGCTGGCACAGTTTATTTTGCTGTAAGTATTAAAATTAAACTTTTACTGTCGATTAAAGTCATGGTAATCGATTTTTAATTTTCTAGCTTTATCGTGGTTTTTGAGCAATTTCCAGTCGATTCCCCAAGCTGTAAATGTGATTTTCGGATTGTACGCACCCAAATGCACTATGCACAATGTTTAAAACGACTTTGAAATTTTGGTCCGAAATTACAAAATCGATAGATTAACCCCTTTGAATTTTTTTTTACCCAAAAATTAAATATTCGAAAACAATAGCTTTTTTGACGTATTCTTATGTAATTTGATGTGAAAAATTGGCTGGCACAGTTTATTTTGCTGTAAGTATTAAAATTAAACTTTTACTGTCGATTAAAGTCATGGTAATCGATTTTTAATTTTCTAGCTTTATCGTGGTTTTTGAGCAATTTCCAGTCGATTCCGCAAGCTGTAAATGTGATTTTCGGATTGTACGCACCCAAATGCACTATGCACAATGTTTAAAACGACTTTGAAATTTTGGTCCGAAATTACAAAGTCGTTAGATTAACCCCTTTGAATTTTTTTTTACCCAAAAATTAAATATTCGAAAACAATAGCTTTTTTGACGTATTCTTATGTAATTTGATGTGAAAAATTGGCTGGCACAGTTTATTTTGCTGTAAGTATTAAAATTAAACTTTTACTGTCGATTAAAGTCATGGTAATCGATTTTTAATTTTCTAGCTTTATCGTGGTTTTTGAGCAATTTCCAGTCGATTCCCCAAGCTGTAAATGTGATTTTCGGATTGTACGCACCCAAATGCACTATGCACAATGTTTAAAACGACTTTGAAATTTTGGTCCGAAATTACAAAATCGATAGATTAACCCCTTTGAATTTTTTTTTACCCAAAAATTAAATATTCGAAAACAATAGCTTTTTTGACGTATTCTTATGTAATTTGATGTGAAAAATTGGCTGGCACAGTTTATTTTGCTGTAAGTATTAAAATTAAACTTTTACTGTCGATTAAAGTCATGGTAATCGATTTTTAATTTTCTAGCTTTATCGTGGTTTTTGAGCAATTTCCAGTCGATTCCGCAAGCTGTAAATGTGATTTTCGGATTGTACGCACCCAAATGCACTATGCACAATGTTTAAAACGACTTTGAAATTTTGGTCCGAAATTACAAAATCGATAGATTAACCCCTTTGAATTTTTTTTTACCCAAAAATTAAATATTCGAAAACAATAGCTTTTTTGACGTATTCTTATGTAATTTGATGTGAAAAATTGGCTGGCACAGTTTATTTTGCTGTAAGTATTAAAATTAAACTTTTACTGTCGATTAAAGTCATGGTAATCGATTTTTAATTTTCTAGCTTTATCGTGGTTTTTGAGCAATTTCCAGTCGATTCCCCAAGCTGTAAATGTGATTTTCGGATTGTACGCACCCAAATGCACTATGCACAATGTTTAAAACGACTTTGAAATTTTGGTCCGAAATTACAAAAACGATAGATTAACCCCTTTGAATTTTTTTTTACCCAAAAATTAAATATTCGAAAACAATAGCTTTTTTGACGTATTCTTATGTAATTTGATGTGAAAAATTGGCTGGCACAGTTTATTTTGCTGTAAGTATTAAAATTAAACTTTTACTGTCGATTAAAGTCATGGTAATCGATTTTTAATTTTCTAGCTTTATCGTGGTTTTTGAGCAATTTCCAGTCGATTCCGCAAGCTGTAAATGTGATTTTCGGATTGTACGCACCCAAATGCACTATGCACAATGTTTAAAACGACTTTGAAATTTTGGTCCGAAATTACAAAATCGATAGATTAACCCCTTTGAATTTTTTTTTACCCAAAAATTAAATATTCGAAAACAATAGCTTTTTTGACGTATTCTTATGTAATTTGATGTGAAAAATTGGCTGGCACAGTTTATTTTGCTGTAAGTATTAAAATTAAACTTTTACTGTCGATTAAAGTCATGGTAATCGATTTTTAATTTTCTAGCTTTATCGTGGTTTTTGAGCAATTTCCAGTCGATTCCCCAAGCTGTAAATGTGATTTTCGGATTGTACGCACCCAAATGCACTATGCACAATGTTTAAAACGACTTTGAAATTTTGGTCCGAAATTACAAAAACGATAGATTAACCCCTTTGAATTTTTTTTTACCCAAAAATTAAATATTCGAAAACAATAGCTTTTTTGACGTATTCTTATGTAATTTGATGTGAAAAATTTGCTGGCACAGTTTATTTTGCTGTAAGTATTAAAATTAAACTTTTACTGTCGATTAAAGTCATGGTAATCGATTTTTAATTTTCTAGCTTTATCGTGGTTTTTGAGCGATTTCCAGGCGATTCCGTAAGCTGTAATTGTGATTTTTGGATTGTACGCACCCAAATGCACCAAGCACAATGTTTAAAACGACTTTGAAATTTTGGACCGCGAATTACAAAAACGATAGATTAACCCCTTTGAATTTTTTTTTACCCAAAAATTAAATATTCGAAAACAATAGCTTTTTTGACGTATTCTTATGTAATTTGATGTGAAAAATTGGCTGGCACAGTTTATTTTGCTGTAAGTATTAAAATTAAACTTTTACTGTCGATTAAAGTCATGGTAATCGATTTTTAATTTTCTAGCTTTATCGTGGTTTTTGAGCAATTTCCAGTCGATTCCCCAAGCTGTAAATGTGATTTTCGGATTGTACGCACCCAAATGCACTATGCACAATGTTTAAAACGACTTTGAAATTTTGGTCCGAAATTACAAAAACGATAGATTAACCCCTTTGAATTTTTTTTTACCCAAAAATTAAATATTCGAAAACAATAGCTTTTTTGACGTATTCTTATGTAATTTGATGTGAAAAATTGGCTGGCACAGTTTATTTTGCTGTAAGTATTAAAATTAAACTTTTACTGTCGATTAAAGTCATGGTAATCGATTTTTAATTTTCTAGCTTTATCGTGGTTTTTGAGCGATTTCCAGGCGATTCCGTAAGCTGTAATTGTGATTTTTGGATTGTACGCACCCAAATGCACCAAGCACAATGTTTAAAACGACTTTGAAATTTTGGACCGCGAATTACAAAAACGATAGATTAACCCCTTTGAATTTTTTTTTACCCAAAAATTAAATATTCGAAAACAATAGCTTTTTTGACGTATTCTTATGTAATTTGATGTGAAAAATTGGCTGGCACAGTTTATTTTGCTGTAAGTATTAAAATTAAACTTTTACTGTCGATTAAAGTCATGGTAATCGATTTTTAATTTTCTAGCTTTATCGTGGTTTTTGAGCAATTTCCAGTCGATTCCCCAAGCTGTAAATGTGATTTTCGGATTGTACGCACCCAAATGCACTATGCACAATGTTTAAAACGACTTTGAAATTTTGGTCCGAAATTACAAAAACGATAGATTAACCCCTTTGAATTTTTTTTTACCCAAAAATTAAATATTCGAAAACAATAGCTTTTTTGACGTATTCTTATGTAATTTGATGTGAAAAATTGGCTGGCACAGTTTATTTTGCTGTAAGTATTAAAATTAAACTTTTACTGTCGATTAAAGTCATGGTAATCGATTTTTAATTTTCTAGCTTTATCGTGGTTTTTGAGCGATTTCCAGGCGATTCCGTAAGCTGTAATTGTGATTTTTGGATTGTACGCACCCAAATGCACCAAGCACAATGTTTAAAACGACTTTGAAATTTTGGACCGCGAATTACAAAAACGATAGATTAACCCCTTTGAATTTTTTTTTACCCAAAAATTAAATATTCGAAAACAATAGCTTTTTTGACGTATTCTTATGTAATTTGATGTGAAAAATTGGCTGGCACAGTTTATTTTGCTGTAAGTATTAAAATTAAACTTTTACTGTCGATTAAAGTCATGGTAATCGATTTTTAATTTTCTAGCTTTATCGTGGTTTTTGAGCAATTTCCAGTCGATTCCCCAAGCTGTAAATGTGATTTTCGGATTGTACGCACCCAAATGCACTATGCACAATGTTTAAAACGACTTTGAAATTTTGGTCCGAAATTACAAAAACGATAGATTAACCCCTTTGAATTTTTTTTTACCCAAAAATTAAATATTCGAAAACAATAGCTTTTTTGACGTATTCTTATGTAATTTGATGTGAAAAATTGGCTGGCACAGTTTATTTTGCTGTAAGTATTAAAATTAAACTTTTACTGTCGATTAAAGTCATGGTAATCGATTTTTAATTTTCTAGCTTTATCGTGGTTTTTGAGCGATTTCCAGGCGATTCCGTAAGCTGTAATTGTGATTTTTGGATTGTACGCACCCAAATGCACCAAGCACAATGTTTAAAACGACTTTGAAATTTTGGACCGCGAATTACAAAAACGATAGATTAACCCCTTTGAATTTTTTTTTACCCAAAAATTAAATATTCGAAAACAATAGCTTTTTTGACGTATTCTTATGTAATTTGATGTGAAAAATTGGCTGGCACAGTTTATTTTGCTGTAAGTATTAAAATTAAACTTTTACTGTCGATTAAAGTCATGGTAATCGATTTTTAATTTTCTAGCTTTATCGTGGTTTTTGAGCAATTTCCAGTCGATTCCCCAAGCTGTAAATGTGATTTTCGGATTGTACGCACCCAAATGCACTATGCACAATGTTTAAAACGACTTTGAAATTTTGGTCCGAAATTACAAAAACGATAGATTAACCCCTTTGAATTTTTTTTTACCCAAAAATTAAATATTCGAAAACAATAGCTTTTTTGACGTATTCTTATGTAATTTGATGTGAAAAATTGGCTGGCACAGTTTATTTTGCTGTAAGTATTAAAATTAAACTTTTACTGTCGATTAAAGTCATGGTAATCGATTTTTAATTTTCTAGCTTTATCGTGGTTTTTGAGCGATTTCCAGGCGATTCCGTAAGCTGTAATTGTGATTTTTGGATTGTACGCACCCAAATGCACCAAGCACAATGTTTAAAACGACTTTGAAATTTTGGACCGCGAATTACAAAAACGATAGATTAACCCCTTTGAATTTTTTTTTACCCAAAAATTAAATATTCGAAAACAATAGCTTTTTTGACGTATTCTTATGTAATTTGATGTGAAAAATTGGCTGGCACAGTTTATTTTGCTGTAAGTATTAAAATTAAACTTTTACTGTCGATTAAAGTCATGGTAATCGATTTTTAATTTTCTAGCTTTATCGTGGTTTTTGAGCAATTTCCAGTCGATTCCCCAAGCTGTAAATGTGATTTTCGGATTGTACGCACCCAAATGCACTATGCACAATGTTTAAAACGACTTTGAAATTTTGGTCCGAAATTACAAAAACGATAGATTAACCCCTTTGAATTTTTTTTTACCCAAAAATTAAATATTCGAAAACAATAGCTTTTTTGACGTATTCTTATGTAATTTGATGTGAAAAATTGGCTGGCACAGTTTATTTTGCTGTAAGTATTAAAATTAAACTTTTACTGTCGATTAAAGTCATGGTAATCGATTTTTAATTTTCTAGCTTTATCGTGGTTTTTGAGCGATTTCCAGGCGATTCCGTAAGCTGTAATTGTGATTTTTGGATTGTACGCACCCAAATGCACCAAGCACAATGTTTAAAACGACTTTGAAATTTTGGACCGCGAATTACAAAAACGATAGATTAACCCCTTTGAATTTTTTTTTACCCAAAAATTAAATATTCGAAAACAATAGCTTTTTTGACGTATTCTTATGTAATTTGATGTGAAAAATTGGCTGGCACAGTTTATTTTGCTGTAAGTATTAAAATTAAACTTTTACTGTCGATTAAAGTCATGGTAATCGATTTTTAATTTTCTAGCTTTATCGTGGTTTTTGAGCAATTTCCAGTCGATTCCGCAAGCTGTAAATGTGATTTTCGGATTGTACGCACCCAAATGCACTATGCACAATGTTTAAAACGACTTTGAAATTTTGGTCCGAAATTACAAAAACGATAGATTAACCCCTTTGAATTTTTTTTTACCCAAAAATTAAATATTCGAAAACAATAGCTTTTTTGACGTATTCTTATGTAATTTGATGTGAAAAATTGGCTGGCACAGTTTATTTTGCTGTAAGTATTAAAATTAAACTTTTACTGTCGATTAAAGTCATGGTAATCGATTTTTAATTTTCTAGCTTTATCGTGGTTTTTGAGCGATTTCCAGGCGATTCCGTAAGCTGTAATTGTGATTTTTGGATTGTACGCACCCAAATGCACCAAGCACAATGTTTAAAACGACTTTGAAATTTTGGACCGCGAATTACAAAAACGATAGATTAACCCCTTTGAATTTTTTTTTACCCAAAAATTAAATATTCGAAAACAATAGCTTTTTTGACGTATTCTTATGTAATTTGATGTGAAAAATTGGCTGGCACAGTTTATTTTGCTGTAAGTATTAAAATTAAACTTTTACTGTCGATTAAAGTCATGGTAATCGATTTTTAATTTTCTAGCTTTATCGTGGTTTTTGAGCAATTTCCAGTCGATTCCCCAAGCTGTAAATGTGATTTTCGGATTGTACGCACCCAAATGCACTATGCACAATGTTTAAAACGACTTTGAAATTTTGGTCCGAAATTACAAAAACGATAGATTAACCCCTTTGAATTTTTTTTTACCCAAAAATTAAATATTCGAAAACAATAGCTTTTTTGACGTATTCTTATGTAATTTGATGTGAAAAATTGGCTGGCACAGTTTATTTTGCTGTAAGTATTAAAATTAAACTTTTACTGTCGATTAAAGTCATGGTAATCGATTTTTAATTTTCTAGCTTTATCGTGGTTTTTGAGCGATTTCCAGGCGATTCCGTAAGCTGTAATTGTGATTTTTGGATTGTACGCACCCAAATGCACCAAGCACAATGTTTAAAACGACTTTGAAATTTTGGACCGCGAATTACAAAAACGATAGATTAACCCCTTTGAATTTTTTTTTACCCAAAAATTAAATATTCGAAAACAATAGCTTTTTTGACGTATTCTTATGTAATTTGATGTGAAAAATTGGCTGGCACAGTTTATTTTGCTGTAAGTATTAAAATTAAACTTTTACTGTCGATTAAAGTCATGGTAATCGATTTTTAATTTTCTAGCTTTATCGTGGTTTTTGAGCAATTTCCAGTCGATTCCCCAAGCTGTAAATGTGATTTTCGGATTGTACGCACCCAAATGCACTATGCACAATGTTTAAAACGACTTTGAAATTTTGGTCCGAAATTACAAAAACGATAGATTAACCCCTTTGAATTTTTTTTTACCCAAAAATTAAATATTTGAAAACAATAGCTGTTTTGACGTATTCTTATGTAATTTGATGTGAAAAATTGGCTGGCACAGTTTATTTTGCTGTAAGTATTAAAATTAAACTTTTACTGTCGATTAAAGTCATGGTAATCGATTTTTAATTTTCTAGCTTTATCGTGGTTTTTGAGCAATTTCCAGTCGATTCCCCAAGCTGTAAATGTGATTTTCGGATTGTACGCACCCAAATGCACTATGCACAATGTTTAAAACGACTTTGAAATTTTGGTCCGAAATTACAAAAACGATAGATTAACCCCTTTGAATTTTTTTTTACCCAAAAATTAAATATTCGAAAACAATAGCTTTTTTGACGTATTCTTATGTAATTTGATGTGAAAAATTGGCTGGCACAGTTTATTTTGCTGTAAGTATTAAAATTAAACTTTTACTGTCGATTAAAGTCATGGTAATCGATTTTTAATTTTCTAGCTTTATCGTGGTTTTTGAGCAATTTCCAGTCGATTCCCCAAGCTGTAAATGTGATTTTCGGATTGTACGCACCCAAATGCACTATGCACAATGTTTAAAACGACTTTGAAATTTTGGTCCGAAATTACAAAAACGATAGATTAACCCCTTTGAATTTTTTTTTTCCCAAAAATTAAATATTCGAAAACAATAGCTTTTTTGACGTATTCTTATGTAATTTGATGTGAAAAATTGGCTGGCACAGTTTATTTTGCTGTAAGTATTAAAATTAAACTTTTACTGTCGATTAAAGTCATGGTAATCGATTTTTAATTTTCTAGCTTTATCGTGGTTTTTGAGCAATTTCCAGTCGATTCCCCAAGCTGTAAATGTGATTTTCGGATTGTACGCACCCAAATGCACTATGCACAATGTTTAAAACGACTTTGAAATTTTGGTCCGAAATTACAAAAACGATAGATTAACCCCTTTGAATTTTTTTTTACCCAAAAATTAAATATTCGAAAACAATAGCTTTTTTGACGTATTCTTATGTAATTTGATGTGAAAAATTGGCTGGCACAGTTTATTTTGCTGTAAGTATTAAAATTAAACTTTTACTGTCGATTAAAGTCATGGTAATCGATTTTTAATTTTCTAGCTTTATCGTGGTTTTTGAGCAATTTCCAGTCGATTCCGCAAGCTGTAAATGTGATTTTCGGATTGTACGCACCCAAATGCACTATGCACAATGTTTAAAACGACTTTGAAATTTTGGTCCGAAATTACAAAATCGATAGATTAACCCCTTTGAATTTTTTTTTACCCAAAAATTAAATATTCGAAAACAATAGCTTTTTTGACGTATTCTTATGTAATTTGATGTGAAAAATTGGCTGGCACAGTTTATTTTGCTGTAAGTATTAAAATTAAACTTTTACTGTCGATTAAAGTCATGGTAATCGATTTTTAATTTTCTAGCTTTATCGTGGTTTTTGAGCAATTTCCAGTCGATTCCCCAAGCTGTAAATGTGATTTTCGGATTGTACGCACCCAAATGCACTATGCACAATGTTTAAAACGACTTTGAAATTTTGGTCCGAAATTACAAAATCGATAGATTAACCCCTTTGAATTTTTTTTTACCCAAAAATTAAATATTCGAAAACAATAGCTTTTTTGACGTATTCTTATGTAATTTGATGTGAAAAATTGGCTGGCACAGTTTATTTTGCTGTAAGTATTAAAATTAAACTTTTACTGTCGATTAAAGTCATGGTAATCGATTTTTAATTTTCTAGCTTTATCGTGGTTTTTGAGCAATTTCCAGTCGATTCCGCAAGCTGTAAATGTGATTTTCGGATTGTACGCACCCAAATGCACTATGCACAATGTTTAAAACGACTTTGAAATTTTGGTCCGAAATTACAAAATCGATAGATTAACCCCTTTGAATTTTTTTTTACCCAAAAATTAAATATTCGAAAACAATAGCTTTTTTGACGTATTCTTATGTAATTTGATGTGAAAAATTGGCTGGCACAGTTTATTTTGCTGTAAGTATTAAAATTAAACTTTTACTGTCGATTAAAGTCATGGTAATCGATTTTTAATTTTCTAGCTTTATCGTGGTTTTTGAGCAATTTCCAGTCGATTCCCCAAGCTGTAAATGTGATTTTCGGATTGTACGCACCCAAATGCACTATGCACAATGTTTAAAACGACTTTGAAATTTTGGTCCGAAATTACAAAAACGATAGATTAACCCCTTTGAATTTTTTTTTACCCAAAAATTAAATATTCGAAAACAATAGCTTTTTTGACGTATTCTTATGTAATTTGATGTGAAAAATTGGCTGGCACAGTTTATTTTGCTGTAAGTATTAAAATTAAACTTTTACTGTCGATTAAAGTCATGGTAATCGATTTTTAATTTTCTAGCTTTATCGTGGTTTTTGAGCAATTTCCAGTCGATTCCGCAAGCTGTAAATGTGATTTTCGGATTGTACGCACCCAAATGCACTATGCACAATGTTTAAAACGACTTTGAAATTTTGGTCCGAAATTACAAAATCGATAGATTAACCCCTTTGAATTTTTTTTTACCCAAAAATTAAATATTCGAAAACAATAGCTTTTTTGACGTATTCTTATGTAATTTGATGTGAAAAATTGGCTGGCACAGTTTATTTTGCTGTAAGTATTAAAATTAAACTTTTACTGTCGATTAAAGTCATGGTAATCGATTTTTAATTTTCTAGCTTTATCGTGGTTTTTGAGCAATTTCCAGTCGATTCCCCAAGCTGTAAATGTGATTTTCGGATTGTACGCACCCAAATGCACTATACACAATGTTTAAAACGACTTTGAAATTTTGGTCCGAAATTACAAAAACGATAGATTAACCCCTTTGAATTTTTTTTTACCCAAAAATTAAATATTCGAAAACAATAGCTTTTTTGACGTATTCTTATGTAATTTGATGTGAAAAATTGGCTGGCACAGTTTATTTTGCTGTAAGTATTAAAATTAAACTTTTACTGTCGATTAAAGTCATGGTAATCGATTTTTAATTTTCTAGCTTTATCGTGGTTTTTGAGCAATTTCCAGTCGATTCCGCAAGCTGTAAATGTGATTTTCGGATTGTACGCACCCAAATGCACTATGCACAATGTTTAAAACGACTTTGAAATTTTGGTCCGAAATTACAAAATCGATAGATTAACCCCTTTGAATTTTTTTTTACCCAAAAATTAAATATTCGAAAACAATAGCTTTTTTGACGTATTCTTATGTAATTTGATGTGAAAAATTGGCTGGCACAGTTTATTTTGCTGTAAGTATTAAAATTAAACTTTTACTGTCGATTAAAGTCATGGTAATCGATTTTTAATTTTCTAGCTTTATCGTGGTTTTTGAGCAATTTCCAGTCGATTCCCCAAGCTGTAAATGTGATTTTCGGATTGTACGCACCCAAATGCACTATGCACAATGTTTAAAACGACTTTGAAATTTTGGTCCGAAATTACAAAAACGATAGATTAACCCCTTTGAATTTTTTTTTACCCAAAAATTAAATATTCGAAAACAATAGCTTTTTTGACGTATTCTTATGTAATTTGATGTGAAAAATTGGCTGGCACAGTTTATTTTGCTGTAAGTATTAAAATTAAACTTTTACTGTCGATTAAAGTCATGGTAATCGATTTTTAATTTTCTAGCTTTATCGTGGTTTTTGAGCAATTTCCAGTCGATTCCCCAAGCTGTAAATGTGATTTTCGGATTGTACGCACCCAAATGCACTACGCACAATGTTTAAAACGACTTTGAAATTTTGGTCCGAAATTACAAAAACGATAGATTAACCCCTTTGAATTTTTTTTTACCCAAAAATTAAATATTCGAAAACAATAGCTTTTTTGACGTATTCTTATGTAATTTGATGTGAAAAATTGGCTGGCACAGTTTATTTTGCTGTAAGTATTAAAATTAAACTTTTACTGTCGATTAAAGTCATGGTAATCGATTTTTAATTTTCTAGCTTTATCGTGGTTTTTGAGCAATTTCCAGTCGATTCCCCAAGCTGTAAATGTGATTTTCGGATTGTACGCACCCAAATGCACTATGCACAATGTTTAAAACGACTTTGAAATTTTGGTCCGAAATTACAAAAACGATAGATTAACCCCTTTGAATTTTTTTTTACCCAAAAATTAAATATTCGAAAACAATAGCTTTTTTGACGTATTCTTATGTAATTTGATGTGAAAAATTGGCTGGCACAGTTTATTTTGCTGTAAGTATTAAAATTAAACTTTTACTGTCGATTAAAGTCATGGTAATCGATTTTTAATTTTCTAGCTTTATCGTGGTTTTTGAGCAATTTCCAGTCGATTCCCCAAGCTGTAAATGTGATTTTCGGATTGTACGCACCCAAATGCACTATGCACAATGTTTAAAACGACTTTGAAATTTTGGTCCGAAATTACAAAAACGATAGATTAACCCCTTTGAATTTTTTTTTACCCAAAAATTAAATATTCGAAAACAATAGCTTTTTTGACGTATTCTTATGTAATTTGATGTGAAAAATTGGCTGGCACAGTTTATTTTGCTGTAAGTATTAAAATTAAACTTTTACTGTCGATTAAAGTCATGGTAATCGATTTTTAATTTTCTAGCTTTATCGTGGTTTTTGAGCAATTTCCAGTCGATTCCGCAAGCTGTAAATGTGATTTTCGGATTGTACGCACCCAAATGCACTACGCACAATGTTTAAAACGACTTTGAAATTTTGGTCCGAAATTACAAAAACGATAGATTAACCCCTTTGAATTTTTTTTTACCCAAAAATTAAATATTCGAAAACAATAGCTTTTTTGACGTATTCTTATGTAATTTGATGTGAAAAATTGGCTGGCACAGTTTATTTTGCTGTAAGTATTAAAATTAAACTTTTACTGTCGATTAAAGTCATGGTAATCGATTTTTAATTTTCTAGCTTTATCGTGGTTTTTGAGCAATTTCCAGTCGATTCCGCAAGCTGTAAATGTGATTTTCGGATTGTACGCACCCAAATGCACTACGCACAATGTTTAAAACGACTTTGAAATTTTGGTCCGAAATTACAAAAACGATAGATTAACCCCTTTGAATTTTTTTTTACCCAAAAATTAAATATTCGAAAACAATAGCTTTTTTGACGTATTCTTATGTAATTTGATGTGAAAAATTGGCTGGCACAGTTTATTTTGCTGTAAGTATTAAAATTAAACTTTTACTGTCGATTAAAGTCATGGTAATCGATTTTTAATTTTCTAGCTTTATCGTGGTTTTTGAGCAATTTCCAGTCGATTCCGCAAGCTGTAAATGTGATTTTCGGATTGTACGCACCCAAATGCACTACGCACAATGTTTAAAACGACTTTGAAATTTTGGTCCGAAATTACAAAAACGATAGATTAACCCCTTTGAATTTTTTTTTACCCAAAAATTAAATATTCGAAAACAATAGCTTTTTTGACGTATTCTTATGTAATTTGATGTGAAAAATTGGCTGGCACAGTTTATTTTGCTGTAAGTATTAAAATTAAACTTTTACTGTCGATTAAAGTCATGGTAATCGATTTTTAATTCTCTAGCTTTATCGTGGTTTTTGAGCAATTTCCAGTCGATTCCGCAAGCTGTAAATGTGATTTTCGGATTGTACGCACCCAAATGCACTACGCACAATATTTAAAACGACTTTGAAATTTTGGTCCGAAATTACAAAAACGATAGATTAACCCCTTTGAATTTTTTTTTACCCAAAAATTAAATATTCGAAAACAATAGCTTTTTTTCATGTATTCTTATGTAATTTGATGTGAAAAATTGGCTGGCACAGTTTATTTTGCTGTAAGTATTAAATTTAAACTTTTACTGTCGATTAAAGTCATGGTAATCGATTTTTAATTTTCTAGCTTTATCGTGGTTTTTGAGCAATTTCCAGTCGATTCCCCAAGCTGTAAATGTGATTTTCGGATTGTACGCACCCAAATGCACTATGCACAATGTTTAAAACGACTTTGAAATTTTGGTCCGAAATTACAAAAACGATAGATTAACCCCTTTGAATTTTTTTTTACCCAAAAATTAAATATTCGAAAACAATAGCTTTTTTGACTTATTCTTATGTAATTTGATGTGAAAAATTGGCTGGCACAGTTTATTTTGCTGTAAGTATTAAAATTAAACTTTTACTGTCGATTAAAGTCATGGTAATCGATTTTTAATTCTCTAGCTTTATCGTGGTTTTTGAGCAATTTCCAGTCGATTCCGCAAGCTGTAAATGTGATTTTCGGATTGTACGCACCCAAATGCACTACGCACAATATTTAAAACGACTTTGAAATTTTGGTCCGAAATTACAAAAACGATAGATTAACCCCTTTGAATTTTTTTTTACCCAAAAATTAAATATTCGAAAACAATAGCTTTTTTGACTTATTCTTATGTAATTTGATGTGAAAAATTGGCTGGCACAGTTTATTTTGCTGTAAGTATTAAAATTAAACTTTTACTGTCGATTAAAGTCATGGTAATCGATTTTTAATTTTCTAGCTTTATCGTGGTTTTTGAGCAATTTCCAGTCGATTCCCCAAGCTGTAAATGTGATTTTCGGATTGTACGCACCCAAATGCACTATGCACAATGTTTAAAACGACTTTGAAATTTTGGTCCGAAATTACAAAAACGATAAATTTTTTTTTACCCAAAAATTAAATATTCGAAAACAATAGCTTTTTTGACGTATTCTTATGTAATTTGATGTGAAAAATTGGCTGGCACAGTTTATTTTGCTGTAAGTATTAAAATTAAACTTTTACTGTCGATTAAAGTCATGGTAATCGATTTTTAATTCTCTAGCTTTATCGTGGTTTTTGAGCAATTTCCAGTCGATTCCGCAAGCTGTAAATGTGATTTTCGGATTGTACGCACCCAAATGCACTACGCACAATATTTAAAACGACTTTGAAATTTTGGTCCGAAATTACAAAAACGATAGATTAACCCCTTTGAATTTTTTTTTACCCAAAAATTAAATATTCGAAAACAATAGCTTTTTTTCATGTATTCTTATGTAATTTGATGTGAAAAATTGGCTGGCACAGTTTATTTTGCTGTAAGTATTAAAATTAAACTTTTACTGTCGATTAAAGTCATGGTAATCGATTTTTAATTTTCTAGCTTTATCGTGGTTTTTGAGCAATTTCCAGTCGATTCCCCAAGCTGTAAATGTGATTTTCGGATTGTACGCACCCAAATGCACTATGCACAATGTTTAAAACGACTTTGAAATTTTGGTCCGAAATTACAAAAACGATAGATTAACCCCTTTGAATTTTTTTTTACCCAAAAATTAAATATTCGAAAACAATAGCTTTTTTGACTTATTCTTATGTAATTTGATGTGAAAAATTGGCTGGCACAGTTTATTTTGCTGTAAGTATTAAAATTAAACTTTTACTGTCGATTAAAGTCATGGTAATCGATTTTTAATTTTCTAGCTTTATCGTGGTTTTTGAGCAATTTCCAGTCGATTCCCCAAGCTGTAAATGTGATTTTCGGATTGTACGCACCCAAATGCACTATGCACAATGTTTAAAACGACTTTGAAATTTTGGTCCGAAATTACAAAAACGATAGATTAACCCCTTTGAATTTTTTTTTACCCAAAAATTAAATATTCGAAAACAATAGCTTTTTTGACTTATTCTTATGTAATTTGATGTGAAAAATTGGCTGGCACAGTTTATTTTGCTGTAAGTATTAAAATTAAACTTTTACTGTCGATTAAAGTCATGGTAATCGATTTTTAATTTTCTAGCTTTATCGTGGTTTTTGAGCAATTTCCAGTCGATTCCGCAAGCTGTAAATGTGATTTTCGGATTGTACGCACCCAAATGCACTACGCACAATGTTTAAAACGATTTTGAAATTTTGGTCCGAAATTACAAAAACGATAGATTAACCCCTTTGAATTTTTTTTTACCCAAAAATTAAATATTCGAAAACAATAGCTTTTTTGACTTATTCTTATGTAATTTGATGTGAAAAATTGGCTGGCACAGTTTATTTTGCTGTAAGTATTAAAATTAAACTTTTACTGTCGATTAAAGTCATGGTAATCGATTTTTAATTTTCTAGCTTTATCGTGGTTTTTGAGCAATTTCCAGTCGATTCCGCAAGCTGTAAATGTGATTTTCGGATTGTACGCACCCAAATGCACTACGCACAATGGTTAAAACGACTTTGAAATTTTGGTCCGAAATTACAAAAACGATAGATTAACCCCTTTGAATTTTTTTTTACCCAAAAATTAAATATTCGAAAACAATAGCTTTTTTTCACGTATTCTTATGTAATTTGATGTGAAAAATTGGCTGGCACAGTTTATTTTGCTGTAAGTATTAAAATTAATCTTTTACTGTCGATTAAAGTCATGGTAATCGATTTTTAATTTTCTAGCTTTATCGTGGTTTTTGAGCAATTTCCAGTCGATTCCGCAAGCTGTAAATGTGATTTTCGGATTGTACGCACCCAAATGCACTACGCACAATGGTTAAAACGACTTTGAAATTTTGGTCCGAAATTACAAAAACGATAGATTAACCCCTTTGAATTTTTTTTTACCCAAAAATTAAATATTCGAAAACAATAGCTTTTTTTCACGTATTCTTATGTAATTTGATGTGAAAAATTGGCTGGCACAGTTTATTTTGCTGTAAGTATTAAAATTAAACTTTTACTGTCGATTAAAGTCATGGTAATCGATTTTTAATTTTCTAGCTTTATCGTGGTTTTTGTGCAATTTCCAGTCGATTCCGCAAGCTGTAAATGTGATTTTCGGATTGTACGCACCCAAATGCACTACGCACAATGGTTAAAACGACTTTGAAATTTTGGTCCGAAATTACAAAAACGATAGATTAACCCCTTTGAATTTTTTTTTACCCAAAAATTAAATATTCGAAAACAATAGCTTTTTTGACGTATTCTTATGTAATTTGATGTGAAAAATTGGCTGGCACAGTTTATTTTGCTGTAAGTATTAAAATTAAACTTTTACTGTCGATTAAAGTCATGGTAATCGATTTTTAATTTTCTAGCTTTATCGTGGTTTTTGAGCAATTTCCAGTCGATTCCGCAAGCTGTAAATGTGATTTTCGGATTGTACGCACCCAAATGCACTACGCACAATGGTTAAAACGACTTTGAAATTTTGGTCCGAAATTACAAAAACGATAGATTAACCCCTTTGAATTTTTTTTTACCCAAAAATTAAATATTCGAAAACAATAGCTTTTTTGACGTATTCTTATGTAATTTGATGTGAAAAATTGGCTGGCACAGTTTATTTTGCTGTAAGTATTAAAATTAAACTTTTACTGTCGATTAAAGTCATGCTAATCGATTTTTAATTTTCTAGCTTTATCGTGGTTTTTGAGCAATTTCCAGTCGATTCCGCAAGCTGTAAATGTGATTTTCGGATTGTAGGCACCCAAATGCACTACGCACAATGTTTAAAACGACTTTGAAATTTTGGTCCGAAATTACAAAAACGATAGATTAACCCCTTTGAATTTTTTTTTACCCAAAAATTAAATATTCGAAAACAATAGCTTTTTTTCACGTATTCTTATGTAATTTGATGTGAAAAATTGGCTGGCACAGTTTATTTTGCTGTAAGTATTAAAATTAAACTTTTACTGTCGATTAAAGTCATGGTAATCGATTTTTAATTTTCTAGCTTTATCGTGGTTTTTGAGCAATTTCCAGTCGATTCCCCAAGCTGTAAATGTGATTTTCGGATTGTACGCACCCAAATGCACTATGCACAATGTTTAAAACGACTTTGAAATTTTGGTCGGAAATTACAAAAACGATAGATTAACCCCTTTGAATTTTTTTTTACCCAAAAATTAAATATTCGAAAACAATAGCTTTTTTGACTTATTCTTATGTAATTTGATGTGAAAAATTGGCTGGCACAGTTTATTTTGCTGTAAGTATTAAAATTAAACTTTTACTGTCGATTAAAGTCATGGTAATCGATTTTTAATTTTCTAGCTTTATCGTGGTTTTTGAGCAATTTCCAGTCGATTCCGCAAGCTGTAAATGTGATTTTCGGATTGTACGCACCCAAATGCACTACGCACAATGTTTAAAACGACTTTGAAATTTTGGTCCGAAATTACAAAAACGATAGATTAACCCCTTTGAATTTTTTTTTACCCAAAAAGTAAATATTCGAAAACAATAGCTTTTTTGACGTATTCTTATGTAATTTGATGTGAAAAATTGGCTGGCACAGTTTATTTTGCTGTAAGTATTAAAATTAAACTTTTACTGTCGATTAAAGTCATGGTAATCGATTTTTAATTTTCTAGCTTTATCGTGCTTTTTGAGCGATTTCCAGGCGATTCCGTAAGCTGTAATTGTGATTTTTGGATTGTACGCACCCAAATGCACCAAGCACAATGTTTAAAACGACTCTGAAATTTTGGTCGCCCCAAAAAATAAATGTTGGAAAACCATCGCTTTTTTGACGGATTCGCATGTATTTTAATGAGAAAATGGCACTGGCGCAGTTGTTTAATGTAAGTATTAAAGTAAAACGTTTTTGTGCGATTGAAGTAATAAAACTTGATTTTTAATTTTTTAGCTTTGTAAGAGCTGTTTCTAAGGTTTGCCATCATTTTCAGCTGCTGAAAATGCGCGTTGCACACTGTACGTGCCCAAAAACGTCGAATGATGTACGATATCAGGCTGGAACGAATTAGTTTACAACGATGTTTGTTTGTCTAACGAGATGAAGAAAAACATAAATTGCGGCGGAGTTATGCTAGAATGCTGTTGAACTATCTTTAATGGAACGGTAAGTGTTTTACTTTCTTGCCTAGAATTAAGTAGTTTGCCTCTATTGATTTTTGCATCACGCAAAAAACGTGTAAGTTGTCTGGATTCTGGATTGTATTGTGGAGGCCAAGACAAGCTCGCATTCACTTAGCCCTTTAAATCGGGCCTATTGTACTACTTCCGATGTCTCAGCAGTGTGTGTGGCGCGACTAGGAATATAACTGCAGTGTTTCGCTTCTTAGCCTGCTAGTATTATGCTTAACACCTCATTGCTGGTTACGTGTAAGTTGTCATTGATATTTTTGGTTAGACAGTTCTTAAGATACGTTTAGATTTGACACTTATCGCACGAATTTTATGAAGAACAGAAATTCTGTCTCTCTTATTGCCTCTTACACTAGGAGTACTCTTACTTTCTTTTACTGTCTGACATAAAATTCGTGCGATAAGTATCAGATCTAAATGTACATTTAGGTTAATTGGTCGAAAATAAAATATAATGTAACTCGAAATGAAAACATCGCAATCCCAGTCCTGCTATTCGTCAAATAACTTTGTATCTGCGATTGGTAATATTTGCAATAAATAAAATATTTAAAACATTATTTTTACCCTTTCGTGAAAAAATCGTACGGACGCTTATGTTTGCAATCGTCATCGTCAATTGTCGTTTTGAACTTCGTGTGTTCGTGTTTTGACACCTGACCACAAAACAGATGACAGCCTGACAGTGTTAGTTTGGTTGGGTGCATAGGTGGTTGGGTGTTAGTACACAACAATGCAGAGCAGGAAATTTTTACCAAGTTTTTTACCGATTATTATCAATTTAAAAATGAAAATTAATAAATAATTGTTGTACAAATGTGGTCCCAATGAGCGGCTGTAACCATTATATTGCTATCCGAAAAAACTAACAAGTTTTGGTAAGTGGTGCAATAGTTGCAAGCAATTAACCTAACAATAAACAACTTAGTAATTTTCAAATAAAGTTAGAACCGATCTGTGAAATTTGCATTAAAGTACATAATTTTTATTATTTGTTATAGGCTCTCATAACGAACAAGATCAACGGTGGAGTGCAAAATTGTACAACGACAATTGGGAAATTGAAGAAACCTTAAGCTGGTGCAGCATTTGAAAACGAAAGGTAATTTAATTATTTTTTTTAAATCCAGTCTCCACTTTCCACTCTCATTTGTAGTTATCTTAATGCAACTTAGTTTTTCAAAGTTGTTAACCTTTCGAGTGATTTTGTCGAAAAGGGATCTTATCGTTTACGTGGCTACCAGTAACGCGCATAAATGGATTAATTGAATGTTTATTATGTAAATTGTTGCTCGATATAAGAAGTACGAAGAGCTATGGTTTGTGTTGATGGTGAGTGGTATCAAAGAGCTAGATAGAAAGAGTGGTAATTACCACTGAAAAATTTTTCAAAGTGCATGTTTACTATCAAAATGGTCACCGCTTGCTGTTCCGCTTGTTCGTTAACAAATACAGAAATTTGGAGTACCCTCCATCTACTCCAAATCTCTGTTTTTGTTAGTAATAATTTTAGTCCAACTGTAGCCATTTTGTTGATAAGCGCACTTTTCTCATCTTTTTTTTGAGGTCATCTTCCATCATCACAAAACATAGCTAGGCCTAGGGCCTTCCAGTTCTCACTAAGATCCATAATAAACGTAAAGATGTCGTAGAAAATTTAATATGTACCTATCTAAACCGTTATATGTAGAGCCCGGATTTATAGGCATTAACAGAGTGGACTTCACTTTTTAAGTTCCTAATGGCTGAATTAAAAATAAATTTGCGGTTATTTGTTAATCCAGTCGTGCACGTAAGTGGTGTGGATACTTATTGACAGGGGTGGGTAAAATACGCTTGTATTTTGAATTGAAAGTAGTAAGCAAGCACACGATAACTTTAATAATTTTGTTTGAAATTCGAACTAAAGTGCACATTCTCATATAATGAATTTAAAGTAAAAGTTCAAAATATTTTGCGTTTTGTACTTCAAATACGAAAAAAATGAAAATTTTTCATAGGAACATTTTGTCCACCACCGATTTCATATTTGAAGTAAAAAATACGAAATATTTCGGAATTTTTTATATTAAATTCAAAATATGAAATAGGTATATAATGCGTGAGAATGTACACTTTATTTTGAATTTTGGAAAGAAATTTGAAGTTATCGTATGTTTTCTTTCTACTTATAGTTCAAAATACAAATGTATTTATCCCATCCCTGCTTATCGGTGAAAATCATTTTTTGTTAAGGATCAACAAAAATAAATCTTGACTTGAAAATGCGAACCCGCTCCTGTATTTCGTCGTAGTGTTACATTTGTAGCACGAAAATATTGTAATAATATACCCCCCTTTTTTGTAGTTTTTTGTATTCTTCGTATTTTGACGTGAAATTTGATTCAGTTCCCATTCGCGTGAACGTTTGAACGCACCGACAACGCGATTGCGATGCGGAACTTACGGCCACTTTTACAAAGCAAGTATAAATTAAGAATAAGTTGTACTGAGAATATGTCTTATCGTATAACGTAATTTTTTTGTATAAATTTTGGGACAACTTATGGCCCTGATCTTGGGCAGATCATTATAACACAATTTTTACAAATATACAACGTTATAGGACGATTGTGAACGAAATCTGTGTGAGATATTCTCAATATAGCTATTCTTAACTCGCTGCAGCGGGAGAAAAAGGGGTTAAGTCATTTTTTTCGAAAATGGGTTTTTGTCATTTTTGAAACCTATAAGCGTTCACCTTTGCATTAGTATAATAATAATTATTATGCCAATTATTAAATATAAATAATAATTATTAATACCAATGCAAAGGTGAACGCTTATAGGTTCCAAAAATGACAAAAACTTAGCTTCGAAAAAAAAGACTTAACCCCTTTTTCACCCATGCTGCCAATTTATACTTGCATTGTAGAACTTGCCTTTAATAAAAAAGTTAGACCTAGTAGCACCGGCACCATAATTCCCTCCCTCCTCTTCAAGGTGGTGTGAAAATGTGATGATGGTGAGCCGTTCCGTTGGAGTGAAAGTTTGAACACGGAAAATGCGATTGCGCTGCAAAACTTAATAAAAAAGTTAGATCTAGTAGCATCGGCACCTTAATTTCCCCCCCCCCCCTTCACTTCAAGACGGTGTGTTTGCTTATTTATAAATAATCCACTATAGTGGACTAATTTTTATAAGCGTTAATAATTTTTAATATGTATTTGTACTTTGCAGATTCGAAATGATGGGTCCACTTGAAAGAGTCCAGTGCAATGATGGCCGAGGTGCGTCTACGAATCCAGTCCTTGACGCAAGTGTCGCAGTGTGTGTTAAATTTATATGTTCAAATACTTTATAATAATTTTATATGTTGAATGTCTTGTAATATTTCGTATGTTCAAATACTTTGTAATAATTTTATATGTTGAAATGATTTGTAATATTTTATTTGTATGTTGAAATGCCTTGTAATAATTTCATATGTTGAAATACTTCGTAATATTTTATAATGTTGAAATGCTTTGTAATAATTTTATATGTTCCAATACTTTGTAATAATTTTACTATATGTTCCAATACTTTGTAATGTTATATTGTTGTGAATAAAAATACAAACTAAAGTACAACAGAATTTTATTTAAAAGTCTCATACAATTCAATCTTAGAATATATTTTAATACAAAAAAAATTCAAAAAACAATTGGACAGCCTTTCGTTTTAAGCCTCTGAACCTGGAGCTCGAGGAGTCCACCACCGCTCGCTTCGCTCGCGGCATCCCGACCACCCGCCCCTAGAAGATACATTACTTATATACCCGAAATTCCCCACTCTACTATCACAAATGAGTGGGGTCGGTTTCCGAATGCATACGGAACTCGAATCGCATTTTTCCACTTCTACTTCATCATCACATGAACGTCAAAACATTTTTTGACAATTGGACTTAGTAAAATTTTTAAAATTTATTACTACGGTACATCGACATGTAGTTTGTTACTGCATTTTTCCATTACAAGCACATACGTAAATGTCAAAAAATCATTTGACAATTGGACTTAGCAAATTTTTTAAAATTTGTTACTACTATATGCCGACTTTTCATTTTATAGTTTCCGTCGTTGTGCAGCTCTCGTTGGTCCATAATACAAATACATGCAATTTTAAGATTCATTGCAAATATAAGTACAAGTCAATATCTTCCGTTCCATTATCTAACAAAAGTTTCGACGCATATCTGAAATTAAAAATAAACTTAAAAATTACTCTCCAACAAAATAATATTAAATCTGATTTTTTCACCTTTTTCTCCCTCCCTCTCCCCAAAACATTGTTAAAAAATAAACGTAAAGTTGCAATAAACTTTATGAAAAAAATTCCGATATTTATGCAAATTTTGAAAACATTTTCTCCAATTTTATTGATGATGTGTAATAATTACTAGATCAACTGAACTTACCTGTGAAGTTCGATTGCAATTATATGAGACATCAAATTTGAACACATAATTGTATACAAATTTCAAAATCACCAATCATTTTGTTAGAAACACTGGTACAATAAGCGAAACACTGTAAATAGAAGTGATTACTAATTTGCCTCTTGGATTGCATACGCAATTATTTGTCTGACCTGCGCAGTTTTTTCGACACGATATACCACAATAGAATTAATAAACTACTATTTGCTATGTTGCGGTCATCGCAGTAAGGTGCAAAATTTTATTAAAGTTGTATAATATAATAACTCTTGACTCATTGCTTAATGTTCATTATCACAGAGTCTTAACACAAGTACTGAGTCATTAATGCAACGACGTTAAGACACAGAATAACATTGCGCAATGCCAACTTACAGTTTAATTAATTAATTTTAATTGACCATAAACTGTAAGCTGGCATTGCACAATATTATTGTGTCTCATGCTTGACTTCATTGCATTGCGGCATTAAGCAATGTGAGTCAAGAGTTATTATATTACACAACTTTAATAAAATTTGCACCTTACTGCGATGACCGCAACATAGCAAATAGTAGTTTATTAATTCTATTGTGGTATATCGTGTCGAAAAAACTGCGCAGGTCAGACAAATAATTGCGTATGCAATCCAAGAAGCAAATTAATAATCACAACTATTTGCAGTGTTCCGGTTATCGTAGTAATATTCTTAATAAAATGTTTGTCCCTTAGTTGGAAAGTGAAACGGTAATTTTGAAATTTATTTTTAATTTCTAAAATGTTATATTATTAATTCGTAACTTGTAACATATTATGTTACAAGGAATGAATGAATTTTTCTAAAAGCTTAATAAATAATTTATTCTTTTGTAGTAATTACAGTTTTAAAGATTATTTTTAATTTCAGATATACATACGTCCATCCATCCATGAATTGCCATTTGGGCCAGGACTCGTAAATTTTCTTTAGAAAATGGAACGGAAGATATTGACTTGTACTTATATTTGCATTGAATCTTAAAATTGCAAGTATTTGTATTATGGACCAACGAGAGCTGCACAACGACGGGAACTATAAAATGAAAAGTCGGTGTATAGTAGTGACAAATTTTAAAAAATTTGCTAAGTCCAATTGTCAAATAATTTTTTGACATTTACGTATGTGCTTGTGTTGGAACAAACTACAAGTCGTATCGTAGTAATAAATTTTAATAATTTTACTAAGTCCAATTGTCAAAAAATGTTTTGACGTTCATGTGATGATTAAGTAGAAGTGGAAAAATGCGATTCGACTTCCGTATGCATTCGGAAACCGACCCCACTCATTTGTGATAGTAGAGTGGGGAATTTCGGGTATATAAGTAATGTATCTTCTAGGGGCGGGTGGTCGGGATGCCGCGAGCGAAGCGAGCGGTGGTGGACTCCTCGAGCCCCAGGTTCAGAGGCTTAAAACGAAAGGCTGTTCAATTGTTTTTTGAATTTTTTTTTGTATTAAAATATATTCTAATTGAATTGTATGAGACTTTTAAATAAAATTCTGTTTGTACTTCAGTTTGTATTTTTATTCACAACAATATAACATTACAAAGTATTGGAACATACAGTAAAATTATTACAAAGTATTGGAACATATAAAATTATTACAAAGCATTTCAACATATAAAATATTACGAAGTATTTCAACATATGAAATTATTACAAGGCATTTCAACATACAAATAAAATATTACAAATCATTTCAACATATAAAATTATTATAAAGTATTTCAACATATAAAATATTACGAAGTATTTCAACATATGAAATTATTACAAGGCATTTCAACATACAAATAAAATATTACAAGACATTTCAACATATAAAATTATTATAAAGTATTTGAACATATAAATTTAACACACACTGCGACACTTGCGTAAAGGACTGATTTCGTAGACACACCTCGGCCATCATTGCACTGAACTCTTTCAAGTGGGCCCATCATTTCGAATCTGCAAAGTACAAATACATATTATTAAAAATTATTAACGCTTATAAAAATTAGTCCACTATAGTGGATTATTTATAAATAAGCAAACACACCGTCTTGAAGTGAAGGGGGGAGAATTAAGGTGCCGATGCTACTAGATTTAACTTTTTTTATTAAGTTTCGCATCGCAATCGCATTTTCCGTGTTCAAACTTTCACTCCAACGGAACGGCTCACCATCATCACATTTTCACACCACCTTGAAGAGGAGGGAGGGAATTATGGTGCCGGTGCTACTAGGTCTAACTTTTTTATTAAAGGCCAGTTCTACAATGCAAGTATAAATTGGCAGCACGGGTGAAAAAGGGGTTAAGTCTTTTTTTTCGAAGCTAAGTTTTTGTCATTTTTTGAACATTTTTTTATAGGTTCCAAAAATAACAAACACATTTTCGAAAAAAATGACTTAACCCCTTTTTCACCCGCTGCAGCGAGTTAAAAATAGCTATATTGAGAATATCTCACACAGATTTCGTTCACAATCGTCGCATAAAGTTGTATATTTGTAAAAATTGTGGGATAATGATCTGCCCATTTCAAAGTCAAAATTTCAAAGTCGTTTTAAACATTGTGCTTGGTGCATTTGGGTGCGTACAATCCAAAAATCACAATTACAGCTTACGGAATCGCCTGGAAATCGCTCAAAAACCACGATAAAGCTAGAAAATTAAAAATCGATTACCATGACTTTAATCGACAGTAAAAGTTTAATTTTAATACTTACAGCAAAATAAACTGTGCCAGCCAATTTTTCACATCAAATTACATAAGAATACGTCAAAAAAGCTATTGTTTTCGAATATTTAATTTTTGGGTAAAAAAAAATTCAAAGGGGTTAATCTATCGTTTTTGTAATTCGCGGTCCAAAATTTCAAAGTCGTTTTAAACATTGTGCTTGGTGCATTTGGGTGCGTACAATCCAAAAATCACAATTACAGCTTACGGAATCGCCTGGAAATCGCTCAAAAACCACGATAAAGCTAGAAAATTAAAAATCGATTACCATGACTTTAATCGACAGTAAAAGTTTAATTTTAATACTTACAGCAAAATAAACTGTGCCAGCCAATTTTTCACATCAAATTACATAAGAATACGTCAAAAAAGCTATTGTTTTCGAATATTTAATTTTTGGGTAAAAAAAAATTCAAAGGGGTTAATCTATCGTTTTTGTAATTTCGGTCCAAAATTTCAAAGTCGTTTTAAACATTGTGCTTGGTGCATTTGGGTGCGTACAATCCAAAAATCACAATTACAGCTTACGGAATCGCCTGGAAATCGCTCAAAAACCACGATAAAGCTAGAAAATTAAAAATCGATTACCATGACTTTAATCGACAGTAAAAGTTTAATTTTAATACTTACAGCAAAATAAACTGTGCCAGCCAATTTTTCACATCAAATTACATAAGAATACGTCAAAAAAGCTATTGTTTTCGAATATTTAATTTTTGGGTAAAAAAAAATTCAAAGGGGTTAATCTATCGTTTTTGTAATTCGCGGTCCAAAATTTCAAAGTCGTTTTAAACATTGTGCTTGGTGCATTTGGGTGCGTACAATCCAAAAATCACAATTACAGCTTACGGAATCGCCTGGAAATCGCTCAAAAACCACGATAAAGCTAGAAAATTAAAAATCGATTACCATGACTTTAATCGACAGTAAAAGTTTAATTTTAATACTTACAGCAAAATAAACTGTGCCAGCCAATTTTTCACATCAAATTACATAAGAATACGTCAAAAAAGCTATTGTTTTCGAATATTTAATTTTTGGGTAAAAAAAAATTCAAAGGGGTTAATCTATCGTTTTTGTAATTCGCGGTCCAAAATTTCAAAGTCGTTTTAAACATTGTGCTTGGTGCATTTGGGTGCGTACAATCCAAAAATCACAATTACAGCTTACGGAATCGCCTGGAAATCGCTCAAAAACCACGATAAAGCTAGAAAATTAAAAATCGATTACCATGACTTTAATCGACAGTAAAAGTTTAATTTTAATACTTACAGCAAAATAAACTGTGCCAGCCAATTTTTCACATCAAATTACATAAGAATACGTCAAAAAAGCTATTGTTTTCGAATATTTAATTTTTGGGTAAAAAAAAATTCAAAGGGGGTAATCTATCGTTTTTGTAATTTCGGACCAAAATTTCAAAGTCGTTTTAAACATTGTGCTTGGTGCATTTGGGTGCGTACAATCCAAAAATCACAATTACAGCTTACGGAATCGCCTGGAAATCGCTCAAAAACCACGATAAAGCTAGAAAATTAAAAATCGATTACCATGACTTTAATCGACAGTAAAAGTTTAATTTTAATACTTACAGCAAAATAAACTGTGCCAGCCAATTTTTCACATCAAATTACATAAGAATACGTCAAAAAAGCTATTGTTTTCGAATATTTAATTTTTGGGTAAAAAAAAATTCAAAGGGGTTAATCTATCGTTTTTGTAATTTCGGTCCAAAATTTCAAAGTCGTTTTAAACATTGTGCTTGGTGCATTTGGGTGCGTACAATCCAAAAATCACAATTACAGCTTACGGAATCGCCTGGAAATCGCTCAAAAACCACGATAAAGCTAGAAAATTAAAAATCGATTACCATGACTTTAATCGACAGTAAAAGTTTAATTTTAATACTTACAGCAAAATAAACTGTGCCAGCCAATTTTTCACATCAAATTACATAAGAATACGTCAAAAAAGCTATTGTTTTCGAATATTTAATTTTTGGGTAAAAAAAAATTCAAAGGGGTTAATCTATCGTTTTTGTAATTTCGGTCCAAAATTTCAAAGTCGTTTTAAACATTGTGCTTGGTGCATTTGGGTGCGTACAATCCAAAAATCACAATTACAGCTTACGGAATCGCCTGGAAATCGCTCAAAAACCACGATAAAGCTAGAAAATTAAAAATCGATTACCATGACTTTAATCGACAGTAAAAGTTTAATTTTAATACTTACAGCAAAATAAACTGTGCCAGCCAATTTTTCACATCAAATTACATAAGAATACGTCAAAAAAGCTATTGTTTTCGAATATTTAATTTTTGGGTAAAAAAAAATTCAAAGGGGTTAATCTATCGTTTTTGTAATTTCGGTCCAAAATTTCAAAGTCGTTTTAAACATTGTGCTTGGTGCATTTGGGTGCGTACAATCCAAAAATCACAATTACAGCTTACGGAATCGCCTGGAAATCGCTCAAAAACCACGATAAAGCTAGAAAATTAAAAATCGATTACCATGACTTTAATCGACAGTAAAAGTTTAATTTTAATACTTACAGCAAAATAAACTGTGCCAGCCAATTTTTCACATCAAATTACATAAGAATACGTCAAAAAAGCTATTGTTTTCGAATATTTAATTTTTGGGTAAAAAAAAATTCAAAGGGGTTAATCTATCGTTTTTGTAATTTCGGTCCAAAATTTCAAAGTCGTTTTAAACATTGTGCTTGGTGCATTTGGGTGCGTACAATCCAAATGCACCATTACAGCTTACGGAATCGCCTGGAAATCGCTCAAAAACCACGATAAAGCTAGAAAATTAAAAATCGATTACCATGACTTTAATCGACAGTAAAAGTTTAATTTTAATACTTACAGCAAAATAAACTGTGCCAGCCAATTTTTCACATCAAATTACATAAGAATACGTCAAAAAAGCTATTGTTTTCGAATATTTAATTTTTGGGTAAAAAAAAATTCAAAGGGGTTAATCTATCGTTTTTGTAATTCGCGGTCCAAAATTTCAAAGTCGTTTTAAACATTGTGCTTGGTGCATTTGGGTGCGTACAATCCAAAAATCACAATTACAGCTTACGGAATCGCCTGGAAATCGCTCAAAAACCACGATAAAGCTAGAAAATTAAAAATCGATTACCATGACTTTAATCGACAGTAAAAGTTTAATTTTAATACTTACAGCAAAATAAACTGTGCCAGCCAATTTTTCACATCAAATTACATAAGAATACGTCAAAAAAGCTATTGTTTTCGAATATTTAATTTTTGGGTAAAAAAAAATTCAAAGGGGTTAATCTATCGTTTTTGTAATTCGCGGTCCAAAATTTCAAAGTCGTTTTAAACATTGTGCTTGGTGCATTTGGGTGCGTACAATCCAAAAATCACAATTACAGCTTACGGAATCGCCTGGAAATCGCTCAAAAACCACGATAAAGCTAGAAAATTAAAAATCGATTACCATGACTTTAATCGACAGTAAAAGTTTAATTTTAATACTTACAGCAAAATAAACTGTGCCAGCCAATTTTTCACATTAAATTACATAAGAATACGTCAAAAAAGCTATTGTTTTCGAATATTTAATTTTTGGGTAAAAAAAAATTCAAAGGGGTTAATCTATCGTTTTTGTAATTCGCGGTCCAAAATTTCAAAGTCGTTTTAAACATTGTGCTTGGTGCATTTGGGTGCGTACAATCCAAAAATCACAATTACAGCTTACGGAATCGCCTGGAAATCGCTCAAAAACCACGATAAAGCTAGAAAATTAAAAATCGATTACCATGACTTTAATCGACAGTAAAAGTTTAATTTTAATACTTACAGCAAAATAAACTGTGCCAGCCAATTTTTCACATCAAATTACATAAGAATACGTCAAAAAAGCTATTGTTTTCGAATATTTAATTTTTGGGTAAAAAAAAATTCAAAGGGGTTAATCTATCGTTTTTGTAATTCGCGGTCCAAAATTTCAAAGTCGTTTTAAACATTGTGCTTGGTGCATTTGGGTGCGTACAATCCAAAAATCACAATTACAGCTTACGGAATCGCCTGGAAATCGCTCAAAAACCACGATAAAGCTAGAAAATTAAAAATCGATTACCATGACTTTAATCGACAGTAAAAGTTTAATTTTAATACTTACAGCAAAATAAACTGTGCCAGCCAATTTTTCACATCAAATTACATAAGAATACGTCAAAAAAGCTATTGTTTTCGAATATTTAATTTTTGGGTAAAAAAAAATTCAAAGGGGTTAATCTATCGTTTTTGTAATTCGCGGTCCAAAATTTCAAAGTCGTTTTAAACATTGTGCTTGGTGCATTTGGGTGCGTACAATCCAAAAATCACAATTACAGCTTACGGAATCGCCTGGAAATCGCTCAAAAACCACGATAAAGCTAGAAAATTAAAAATCGATTACCATGACTTTAATCGACAGTAAAAGTTTAATTTTAATACTTACAGCAAAATAAACTGTGCCAGCCAATTTTTCACATCAAATTACATAAGAATACGTCAAAAAAGCTATTGTTTTCGAATATTTAATTTTTGGGTAAAAAAAAATTCAAAGGGGTTAATCTATCGTTTTTGTAATTCGCGGTCCAAAATTTCAAAGTCGTTTTAAACATTGTGCTTGGTGCATTTGGGTGCGTACAATCCAAAAATCACAATTACAGCTTACGGAATCGCCTGGAAATCGCTCAAAAACCACGATAAAGCTAGAAAATTAAAAATCGATTACCATGACTTTAATCGACAGTAAAAGTTTAATTTTAATACTTACAGCAAAATAAACTGTGCCAGCCAATTTTTCACATCAAATTACATAAGAATACGTCAAAAAAGCTATTGTTTTCGAATATTTAATTTTTGGGTAAAAAAAAATTCAAAGGGGTTAATCTATCGTTTTTGTAATTTCGGTCCAAAATTTCAAAGTCGTTTTAAACATTGTGCTTGGTGCATTTGGGTGCGTACAATCCAAAAATCACAATTACAGCTTACGGAATCGCCTGGAAATCGCTCAAAAACCACGATAAAGCTAGAAAATTAAAAATCGATTACCATGACTTTAATCGACAGTAAAAGTTTAATTTTAATACTTACAGCAAAATAAACTGTGCCAGCCAATTTTTCACATCAAATTACATAAGAATACGTCAAAAAAGCTATTGTTTTCGAATATTTAATTTTTGGGTAAAAAAAAATTCAAAGGGGTTAATCTATCGTTTTTGTAATTTCGGTCCAAAATTTCAAAGTCGTTTTAAACATTGTGCTTGGTGCATTTGGGTGCGTACAATCCAAAAATCACAATTACAGCTTACGGAATCGCCTGGAAATCGCTCAAAAACCACGATAAAGCTAGAAAATTAAAAATCGATTACCATGACTTTAATCGACAGTAAAAGTTTAATTTTAATACTTACAGCAAAATAAACTGTGCCAGCCAATTTTTCACATCAAATTACATAAGAATACGTCAAAAAAGCTATTGTTTTCGAATATTTAATTTTTGGGTAAAAAAAAATTCAAAGGGGTTAATCTATCGTTTTTGTAATTTCGGTCCAAAATTTCAAAGTCGTTTTAAACATTGTGCTTGGTGCATTTGGGTGCGTACAATCCAAAAATCACAATTACAGCTTACGGAATCGCCTGGAAATCGCTCAAAAACCACGATAAAGCTAGAAAATTAAAAATCGATTACCATGACTTTAATCGACAGTAAAAGTTTAATTTTAATACTTACAGCAAAATAAACTGTGCCAGCCAATTTTTCACATCAAATTACATAAGAATACGTCAAAAAAGCTATTGTTTTCGAATATTTAATTTTTGGGTAAAAAAAAATTCAAAGGGGTTAATCTATCGTTTTTGTAATTTCGGTCCAAAATTTCAAAGTCGTTTTAAACATTGTGCTTGGTGCATTTGGGTGCGTACAATCCAAAAATCACAATTACAGCTTACGGAATCGCCTGGAAATCGCTCAAAAACCACGATAAAGCTAGAAAATTAAAAATCGATTACCATGACTTTAATCGACAGTAAAAGTTTAATTTTAATACTTACAGCAAAATAAACTGTGCCAGCCAATTTTTCACATCAAATTACATAAGAATACGTCAAAAAAGCTATTGTTTTCGAATATTTAATTTTTGGGTAAAAAAAAATTCAAAGGGGTTAATCTATCGTTTTTGTAATTTCGGTCCAAAATTTCAAAGTCGTTTTAAACATTGTGCTTGGTGCATTTGGGTGCGTACAATCCAAAAATCACAATTACAGCTTACGGAATCGCCTGGAAATCGCTCAAAAACCACGATAAAGCTAGAAAATTAAAAATCGATTACCATGACTTTAATCGACAGTAAAAGTTTAATTTTAATACTTACAGCAAAATAAACTGTGCCAGCCAATTTTTCACATCAAATTACATAAGAATACGTCAAAAAAGCTATTGTTTTCGAATATTTAATTTTTGGGTAAAAAAAAATTCAAAGGGGTTAATCTATCGTTTTTGTAATTCGCGGTCCAAAATTTCAAAGTCGTTTTAAACATTGTGCTTGGTGCATTTGGGTGCGTACAATCCAAAAATCACAATTACAGCTTACGGAATCGCCTGGAAATCGCTCAAAAACCACGATAAAGCTAGAAAATTAAAAATCGATTACCATGACTTTAATCGACAGTAAAAGTTTAATTTTAATACTTACAGCAAAATAAACTGTGCCAGCCAATTTTTCACATTAAATTACATAAGAATACGTCAAAAAAGCTATTGTTTTCGAATATTTAATTTTTGGGTAAAAAAAAATTCAAAGGGGTTAATCTATCGTTTTTGTAATTCGCGGTCCAAAATTTCAAAGTCGTTTTAAACATTGTGCTTGGTGCATTTGGGTGCGTACAATCCAAAAATCACAATTACAGCTTACGGAATCGCCTGGAAATCGCTCAAAAACCACGATAAAGCTAGAAAATTAAAAATCGATTACCATGACTTTAATCGACAGTAAAAGTTTAATTTTAATACTTACAGCAAAATAAACTGTGCCAGCCAATTTTTCACATCAAATTACATAAGAATACGTCAAAAAAGCTATTGTTTTCGAATATTTAATTTTTGGGTAAAAAAAAATTCAAAGGGGTTAATCTATCGTTTTTGTAATTCGCGGTCCAAAATTTCAAAGTCGTTTTAAACATTGTGCTTGGTGCATTTGGGTGCGTACAATCCAAAAATCACAATTACAGCTTACGGAATCGCCTGGAAATCGCTCAAAAACCACGATAAAGCTAGAAAATTAAAAATCGATTACCATGACTTTAATCGACAGTAAAAGTTTAATTTTAATACTTACAGCAAAATAAACTGTGCCAGCCAATTTTTCACATCAAATTACATAAGAATACGTCAAAAAAGCTATTGTTTTCGAATATTTAATTTTTGGGTAAAAAAAAATTCAAAGGGGTTAATCTATCGTTTTTGTAATTCGCGGTCCAAAATTTCAAAGTCGTTTTAAACATTGTGCTTGGTGCATTTGGGTGCGTACAATCCAAAAATCACAATTACAGCTTACGGAATCGCCTGGAAATCGCTCAAAAACCACGATAAAGCTAGAAAATTAAAAATCGATTACCATGACTTTAATCGACAGTAAAAGTTTAATTTTAATACTTACAGCAAAATAAACTGTGCCAGCCAATTTTTCACATCAAATTACATAAGAATACGTCAAAAAAGCTATTGTTTTCGAATATTTAATTTTTGGGTAAAAAAAAATTCAAAGGGGTTAATCTATCGTTTTTGTAATTCGCGGTCCAAAATTTCAAAGTCGTTTTAAACATTGTGCTTGGTGCATTTGGGTGCGTACAATCCAAAAATCACAATTACAGCTTACGGAATCGCCTGGAAATCGCTCAAAAACCACGATAAAGCTAGAAAATTAAAAATCGATTACCATGACTTTAATCGACAGTAAAAGTTTAATTTTAATACTTACAGCAAAATAAACTGTGCCAGCCAATTTTTCACATCAAATTACATAAGAATACGTCAAAAAAGCTATTGTTTTCGAATATTTAATTTTTGGGTAAAAAAAAATTCAAAGGGGTTAATCTATCGTTTTTGTAATTTCGGTCCAAAATTTCAAAGTCGTTTTAAACATTGTGCTTGGTGCATTTGGGTGCGTACAATCCAAAAATCACAATTACAGCTTACGGAATCGCCTGGAAATCGCTCAAAAACCACGATAAAGCTAGAAAATTAAAAATCGATTACCATGACTTTAATCGACAGTAAAAGTTTAATTTTAATACTTACAGCAAAATAAACTGTGCCAGCCAATTTTTCACATCAAATTACATAAGAATACGTCAAAAAAGCTATTGTTTTCGAATATTTAATTTTTGGGTAAAAAAAAATTCAAAGGGGTTAATCTATCGTTTTTGTAATTTCGGTCCAAAATTTCAAAGTCGTTTTAAACATTGTGCTTGGTGCATTTGGGTGCGTACAATCCAAAAATCACAATTACAGCTTACGGAATCGCCTGGAAATCGCTCAAAAACCACGATAAAGCTAGAAAATTAAAAATCGATTACCATGACTTTAATCGACAGTAAAAGTTTAATTTTAATACTTACAGCAAAATAAACTGTGCCAGCCAATTTTTCACATCAAATTACATAAGAATACGTCAAAAAAGCTATTGTTTTCGAATATTTAATTTTTGGGTAAAAAAAAATTCAAAGGGGTTAATCTATCGTTTTTGTAATTTCGGTCCAAAATTTCAAAGTCGTTTTAAACATTGTGCTTGGTGCATTTGGGTGCGTACAATCCAAAAATCACAATTACAGCTTACGGAATCGCCTGGAAATCGCTCAAAAACCACGATAAAGCTAGAAAATTAAAAATCGATTACCATGACTTTAATCGACAGTAAAAGTTTAATTTTAATACTTACAGCAAAATAAACTGTGCCAGCCAATTTTTCACATCAAATTACATAAGAATACGTCAAAAAAGCTATTGTTTTCGAATATTTAATTTTTGGGTAAAAAAAAATTCAAAGGGGTTAATCTATCGTTTTTGTAATTTCGGTCCAAAATTTCAAAGTCGTTTTAAACATTGTGCTTGGTGCATTTGGGTGCGTACAATCCAAAAATCACAATTACAGCTTACGGAATCGCCTGGAAATCGCTCAAAAACCACGATAAAGCTAGAAAATTAAAAATCGATTACCATGACTTTAATCGACAGTAAAAGTTTAATTTTAATACTTACAGCAAAATAAACTGTGCCAGCCAATTTTTCACATCAAATTACATAAGAATACGTCAAAAAAGCTATTGTTTTCGAATATTTAATTTTTGGGTAAAAAAAAATTCAAAGGGGTTAATCTATCGTTTTTGTAATTTCGGTCCAAAATTTCAAAGTCGTTTTAAACATTGTGCTTGGTGCATTTGGGTGCGTACAATCCAAAAATCACAATTACAGCTTACGGAATCGCCTGGAAATCGCTCAAAAACCACGATAAAGCTAGAAAATTAAAAATCGATTACCATGACTTTAATCGACAGTAAAAGTTTAATTTTAATACTTACAGCAAAATAAACTGTGCCAGCCAATTTTTCACATCAAATTACATAAGAATACGTCAAAAAAGCTATTGTTTTCGAATATTTAATTTTTGGGTAAAAAAAAATTCAAAGGGGTTAATCTATCGTTTTTGTAATTTCGGTCCAAAATTTCAAAGTCGTTTTAAACATTGTGCTTGGTGCATTTGGGTGCGTACAATCCAAAAATCACAATTACAGCTTACGGAATCGCCTGGAAATCGCTCAAAAACCACGATAAAGCTAGAAAATTAAAAATCGATTACCATGACTTTAATCGACAGTAAAAGTTTAATTTTAATACTTACAGCAAAATAAACTGTGCCAGCCAATTTTTCACATCAAATTACATAAGAATACGTCAAAAAAGCTATTGTTTTCGAATATTTAATTTTTGGGTAAAAAAAAATTCAAAGGGGTTAATCTATCGTTTTTGTAATTTCGGTCCAAAATTTCAAAGTCGTTTTAAACATTGTGCTTGGTGCATTTGGGTGCGTACAATCCAAAAATCACAATTACAGCTTACGGAATCGCCTGGAAATCGCTCAAAAACCACGATAAAGCTAGAAAATTAAAAATCGATTACCATGACTTTAATCGACAGTAAAAGTTTAATTTTAATACTTACAGCAAAATAAACTGTGCCAGCCAATTTTTCACATCAAATTACATAAGAATACGTCAAAAAAGCTATTGTTTTCGAATATTTAATTTTTGGGTAAAAAAAAATTCAAAGGGGTTAATCTATCGTTTTTGTAATTTCGGTCCAAAATTTCAAAGTCGTTTTAAACATTGTGCTTGGTGCATTTGGGTGCGTACAATCCAAAAATCACAATTACAGCTTACGGAATCGCCTGGAAATCGCTCAAAAACCACGATAAAGCTAGAAAATTAAAAATCGATTACCATGACTTTAATCGACAGTAAAAGTTTAATTTTAATACTTACAGCAAAATAAACTGTGCCAGCCAATTTTTCACATCAAATTACATAAGAATACGTCAAAAAAGCTATTGTTTTCGAATATTTAATTTTTGGGTAAAAAAAAATTCAAAGGGGTTAATCTATCGTTTTTGTAATTTCGGTCCAAAATTTCAAAGTCGTTTTAAACATTGTGCTTGGTGCATTTGGGTGCGTACAATCCAAAAATCACAATTACAGCTTACGGAATCGCCTGGAAATCGCTCAAAAACCACGATAAAGCTAGAAAATTAAAAATCGATTACCATGACTTTAATCGACAGTAAAAGTTTAATTTTAATACTTACAGCAAAATAAACTGTGCCAGCCAATTTTTCACATCAAATTACATAAGAATACGTCAAAAAAGCTATTGTTTTCGAATATTTAATTTTTGGGTAAAAAAAAATTCAAAGGGGTTAATCTATCGTTTTTGTAATTTCGGTCCAAAATTTCAAAGTCGTTTTAAACATTGTGCTTGGTGCATTTGGGTGCGTACAATCCAAAAATCACAATTACAGCTTACGGAATCGCCTGGAAATCGCTCAAAAACCACGATAAAGCTAGAAAATTAAAAATCGATTACCATGACTTTAATCGACAGTAAAAGTTTAATTTTAATACTTACAGCAAAATAAACTGTGCCAGCCAATGTTTCACATCAAATTACATAAGAATACGTCAAAAAAGCTATTGTTTTCGAATATTTAATTTTTGGGTAAAAAAAAATTCAAAGGGGTTAATCTATCGTTTTTGTAATTTCGGTCCAAAATTTCAAAGTCGTTTTAAACATTGTGCTTGGTGCATTTGGGTGCGTACAATCCAAAAATCACAATTACAGCTTACGGAATCGCCTGGAAATCGCTCAAAAACCACGATAAAGCTAGAAAATTAAAAATCGATTACCATGACTTTAATCGACAGTAAAAGTTTAATTTTAATACTTACAGCAAAATAAACTGTGCCAGCCAATTTTTCACATCAAATTACATAAGAATACGTCAAAAAAGCTATTGTTTTCGAATATTTAATTTTTGGGTAAAAAAAAATTCAAAGGGGTTAATCTATCGTTTTTGTAATTTCGGTCCAAAATTTCAAAGTCGTTTTAAACATTGTGCTTGGTGCATTTGGGTGCGTACAATCCAAAAATCACAATTACAGCTTACGGAATCGCCTGGAAATCGCTCAAAAACCACGATAAAGCTAGAAAATTAAAAATCGATTACCATGACTTTAATCGACAGTAAAAGTTTAATTTTAATACTTACAGCAAAATAAACTGTGCCAGCCAATTTTTCACATCAAATTACATAAGAATACGTCAAAAAAGCTATTGTTTTCGAATATTTAATTTTTGGGTAAAAAAAAATTCAAAGGGGTTAATCTATCGTTTTTGTAATTCGCGGTCCAAAATTTCAAAGTCGTTTTAAACATTGTGCTTGGTGCATTTGGGTGCGTACAATCCAAAAATCACAATTACAGCTTACGGAATCGCCTGGAAATCGCTCAAAAACCACGATAAAGCTAGAAAATTAAAAATCGATTACCATGACTTTAATCGACAGTAAAAGTTTAATTTTAATACTTACAGCAAAATAAACTGTGCCAGCCAATTTTTCACATCAAATTACATAAGAATACGTCAAAAAAGCTATTGTTTTCGAATATTTAATTTTTGGGTAAAAAAAAATTCAAAGGGGTTAATCTATCGTTTTTGTAATTCGCGGTCCAAAATTTCAAAGTCGTTTTAAACATTGTGCTTGGTGCATTTGGGTGCGTACAATCCAAAAATCACAATTACAGCTTACGGAATCGCCTGGAAATCGCTCAAAAACCACGATAAAGCTAGAAAATTAAAAATCGATTACCATGACTTTAATCGACAGTAAAAGATTAATTTTAATACTTACAGCAAAATAAACTGTGCCAGCCAATTTTTCACATCAAATTACATAAGAATACGTGAAAAAAAGCTATTGTTTTCGAATATTTAATTTTTGGGTAAAAAAAAATTCAAAGGGGTTAATCTATCGTTTTTGTAATTTCGGTCCAAAATTTCAAAGTCGTTTTAAACATTGTGCTTGGTGCATTTGGGTGCGTACAATCCAAAAATCACAATTACAGCTTACGGAATCGCCTGGAAATCGCTCAAAAACCACGATAAAGCTAGAAAATTAAAAATCAATTACCATGACTTTAATCGACAGTAAAAGTTTAATTTTAATACTTACAGCAAAATAAACTGTGCCAGCCAATTTTTCACATCAAATTACATAAGAATACGTCAAAAAAGCTATTGTTTTCGAATATTTAATTTTTGGGTAAAAAAAAATTCAAAGGGGTTAATCTATCGTTTTTGTAATTTCGGTCCAAAATTTCAAAGTCGTTTTAAACATTGTGCTTGGTGCATTTGGGTGCGTACAATCCAAAAATCACAATTACAGCTTACGGAATCGCCTGGAAATCGCTCAAAAACCACGATAAAGCTAGAAAATTAAAAATCAATTACCATGACTTTAATCGACAGTAAAAGTTTAATTTTAATACTTACAGCAAAATAAACTGTGCCAGCCAATTTTTCACATCAAATTACATAAGAATACGTCAAAAAAGCTATTGTTTTCGAATATTTAATTTTTGGGTAAAAAAAAATTCAAAGGGGTTAATCTATCGTTTTTGTAATTTCGGTCCAAAATTTCAAAGTCGTTTTAAACATTGTGCTTGGTGCATTTGGGTGCGTACAATCCAAAAATCACAATTACAGCTTACGGAATCGCCTGGAAATCGCTCAAAAACCACGATAAAGCTAGAAAATTAAAAATCAATTACCATGACTTTAATCGACAGTAAAAGTTTAATTTTAATACTTACAGCAAAATAAACTGTGCCAGCCAATTTTTCACATCAAATTACATAAGAATACGTCAAAAAAGCTATTGTTTTCGAATATTTAATTTTTGGGTAAAAAAAAATTCAAAGGGGTTAATCTATCGTTTTTGTAATTTCGGTCCAAAATTTCAAAGTCGTTTTAAACATTGTGCTTGGTGCATTTGGGTGCGTACAATCCAAAAATCACAATTACAGCTTACGGAATCGCCTGGAAATCGCTCAAAAACCACGATAAAGCTAGAAAATTAAAAATCGATTACCATGACTTTAATCGACAGTAAAAGTTTAATTTTAATACTTACAGCAAAATAAACTGTGCCAGCCAATTTTTCACATCAAATTACATAAGAATACGTCAAAAAAGCTATTGTTTTCGAATATTTAATTTTTGGGTAAAAAAAAATTCAAAGGGGTTAATCTATCGTTTTTGTAATTCGCGGTCCAAAATTTCAAAGTCGTTTTAAACATTGTGCTTGGTGCATTTGGGTGCGTACAATCCAAAAATCACAATTACAGCTTACGGAATCGCCTGGAAATCGCTCAAAAACCACGATAAAGCTAGAAAATTAAAAATCGATTACCATGACTTTAATCGACAGTAAAAGTTTAATTTTAATACTTACAGCAAAATAAACTGTGCCAGCCAATTTTTCACATCAAATTACATAAGAATACGTCAAAAAAGCTATTGTTTTCGAATATTTAATTTTTGGGTAAAAAAAAATTCAAAGGGGTTAATCTATCGTTTTTGTAATTCGCGGTCCAAAATTTCAAAGTCGTTTTAAACATTGTGCTTGGTGCATTTGGGTGCGTACAATCCAAAAATCACAATTACAGCTTACGGAATCGCCTGGAAATCGCTCAAAAACCACGATAAAGCAAGAAAATTAAAAATCGATTACCATGACTTTAATCGACAGTAAAAGTTTAATTTTAATACTTACAGCAAAATAAACTGTGCCAGCCAATTTTTCACATCAAATTACATAAGAATACGTCAAAAAAGCTATTGTTTTCGAATATTTAATTTTTGGGTAAAAAAAAATTCAAAGGGGTTAATCTATCGTTTTTGTAATTCGCGGTCCAAAATTTCAAAGTCGTTTTAAACATTGTGCTTGGTGCATTTGGGTGCGTACAATCCAAAAATCACAATTACAGCTTACGGAATCGCCTGGAAATCGCTCAAAAACCACGATAAAGCTAGAAAATTAAAAATCGATTACCATGACTTTAATCGACAGTAAAAGTTTAATTTTAATACTTACAGCAAAATAAACTGTGCCAGCCAATTTTTCACATCAAATTACATAAGAATACGTAAAAAAAGCTATTGTTTTCGAATATTTAATTTTTGGGTAAAAAAAAATTCAAAGGGGTTAATCTATCGTTTTTGTAATTCGCGGTCCAAAATTTCAAAGTCGTTTTAAACATTGTGCTTGGTGCATTTGGGTGCGTACAATCCAAAAATCACAATTACAGCTTACGGAATCGCCTGGAAATCGCTCAAAAACCACGATAAAGCTAGAAAATTAAAAATCGATTACCATGACTTTAATCGACAGTAAAAGTTTAATTTTAATACTTACAGCAAAATAAACTGTGCCAGCCAATTTTTCACATCAAATTACATAAGAATACGTCAAAAAAGCTATTGTTTTCGAATATTTAATTTTTGGGTAAAAAAAAATTCAAAGGGGTTAATCTATCGTTTTTGTAATTCGCGGTCCAAAATTTCAAAGTCGTTTTAAACATTGTGCTTGGTGCATTTGGGTGCGTACAATCCAAAAATCACAATTACAGCTTACGGAATCGCCTGGAAATCGCTCAAAAACCACGATAAAGCTAGAAAATTAAAAATCGATTACCATGACTTTAATCGACAGTAAAAGTTTAATTTTAATACTTACAGCAAAATAAACTGTGCCAGCCAATTTTTCACATCAAATTACATAAGAATACGTCAAAAAAGCTATTGTTTTCGAATATTTAATTTTTGGGTAAAAAAAAATTCAAAGGGGTTAATCTATCGTTTTTGTAATTTCGGTCCAAAATTTCAAAGTCGTTTTAAACATTGTGCTTGGTGCATTTGGGTGCGTACAATCCAAAAATCACAATTACAGCTTACGGAATCGCCTGGAAATCGCTCAAAAACCACGATAAAGCTAGAAAATTAAAAATCGATTACCATGACTTTAATCGACAGTAAAAGTTTAATTTTAATACTTACAGCAAAATAAACTGTGCCAGCCAATTTTTCACATCAAATTACATAAGAATACGTCAAAAAAGCTATTGTTTTCGAATATTTAATTTTTGGGTAAAAAAAAATTCAAAGGGGTTAATCTATCGTTTTTGTAATTTCGGTCCAAAATTTCAAAGTCGTTTTAAACATTGTGCTTGGTGCATTTGGGTGCGTACAATCCAAAAATCACAATTACAGCTTACGGAATCGCCTGGAAATCGCTCAAAAACCACGATAAAGCTAGAAAATTAAAAATCGATTACCATGACTTTAATCGACAGTAAAAGTTTAATTTTAATACTTACAGCAAAATAAACTGTGCCAGCCAATTTTTCACATCAAATTACATAAGAATACGTCAAAAAAGCTATTGTTTTCGAATATTTAATTTTTGGGTAAAAAAAAATTCAAAGGGGTTAATCTATCGTTTTTGTAATTCGCGGTCCAAAATTTCAAAGTCGTTTTAAACATTGTGCTTGGTGCATTTGGGTGCGTACAATCCAAAAATCACAATTACAGCTTACGGAATCGCCTGGAAATCGCTCAAAAACCACGATAAAGCTAGAAAATTAAAAATCGATTACCATGACTTTAATCGACAGTAAAAGTTTAATTTTAATACTTACAGCAAAATAAACTGTGCCAGCCAATTTTTCACATCAAATTACATAAGAATACGTCAAAAAAGCTATTGTTTTCGAATATTTAATTTTTGGGTAAAAAAAAATTCAAAGGGGTTAATCTATCGTTTTTGTAATTTCGGTCCAAAATTTCAAAGTCGTTTTAAACATTGTGCTTGGTGCATTTGGGTGCGTACAATCCAAAAATCACAATTACAGCTTACGGAATCGCCTGGAAATCGCTCAAAAACCACGATAAAGCTAGAAAATTAAAAATCGATTACCATGACTTTAATCGACAGTAAAAGTTTAATTTTAATACTTACAGCAAAATAAACTGTGCCAGCCAATTTTTCACATCAAATTACATAAGAATACGTCAAAAAAGCTATTGTTTTCGAATATTTAATTTTTGGGTAAAAAAAAATTCAAAGGGGTTAATCTATCGTTTTTGTAATTCGCGGTCCAAAATTTCAAAGTCGTTTTAAACATTGTGCTTGGTGCATTTGGGTGCGTACAATCCAAAAATCACAATTACAGCTTACGGAATCGCCTGGAAATCGCTCAAAAACCACGATAAAGCTAGAAAATTAAAAATCGATTACCATGACTTTAATCGACAGTAAAAGTTTAATTTTAATACTTACAGCAAAATAAACTGTGCCAGCCAATTTTTCACATCAAATTACATAAGAATACGTCAAAAAAGCTATTGTTTTCGAATATTTAATTTTTGGGTAAAAAAAAATTCAAAGGGGTTAATCTATCGTTTTTGTAATTTCGGTCCAAAATTTCAAAGTCGTTTTAAACATTGTGCTTGGTGCATTTGGGTGCGTACAATCCAAAAATCACAATTACAGCTTACGGAATCGCCTGGAAATCGCTCAAAAACCACGATAAAGCTAGAAAATTAAAAATCGATTACCATGACTTTAATCGACAGTAAAAGTTTAATTTTAATACTTACAGCAAAATAAACTGTGCCAGCCAATTTTTCACATCAAATTACATAAGAATACGTCAAAAAAGCTATTGTTTTCGAATATTTAATTTTTGGGTAAAAAAAAATTCAAAGGGGTTAATCTATCGTTTTTGTAATTCGCGGTCCAAAATTTCAAAGTCGTTTTAAACATTGTGCTTGGTGCATTTGGGTGCGTACAATCCAAAAATCACAATTACAGCTTACGGAATCGCCTGGAAATCGCTCAAAAACCACGATAAAGCTAGAAAATTAAAAATCGATTACCATGACTTTAATCGACAGTAAAAGTTTAATTTTAATACTTACAGCAAAATAAACTGTGCCAGCCAATTTTTCACATCAAATTACATAAGAATACGTCAAAAAAGCTATTGTTTTCGAATATTTAATTTTTGGGTAAAAAAAAATTCAAAGGGGTTAATCTATCGTTTTTGTAATTCGCGGTCCAAAATTTCAAAGTCGTTTTAAACATTGTGCTTGGTGCATTTGGGTGCGTACAATCCAAAAATCACAATTACAGCTTACGGAATCGCCTGGAAATCGCTCAAAAACCACGATAAAGCTAGAAAATTAAAAATCGATTACCATGACTTTAATCGACAGTAAAAGTTTAATTTTAATACTTACAGCAAAATAAACTGTGCCAGCCAATTTTTCACATTAAATTACATAAGAATACGTCAAAAAAGCTATTGTTTTCGAATATTTAATTTTTGGGTAAAAAAAAATTCAAAGGGGTTAATCTATCGTTTTTGTAATTCGCGGTCCAAAATTTCAAAGTCGTTTTAAACATTGTGCTTGGTGCATTTGGGTGCGTACAATCCAAAAATCACAATTACAGCTTACGGAATCGCCTGGAAATCGCTCAAAAACCACGATAAAGCTAGAAAATTAAAAATCGATTACCATGACTTTAATCGACAGTAAAAGTTTAATTTTAATACTTACAGCAAAATAAACTGTGCCAGCCAATTTTTCACATCAAATTACATAAGAATACGTCAAAAAAGCTATTGTTTTCGAATATTTAATTTTTGGGTAAAAAAAAATTCAAAGGGGTTAATCTATCGTTTTTGTAATTCGCGGTCCAAAATTTCAAAGTCGTTTTAAACATTGTGCTTGGTGCATTTGGGTGCGTACAATCCAAAAATCACAATTACAGCTTACGGAATCGCCTGGAAATCGCTCAAAAACCACGATAAAGCTAGAAAATTAAAAATCGATTACCATGACTTTAATCGACAGTAAAAGTTTAATTTTAATACTTACAGCAAAATAAACTGTGCCAGCCAATTTTTCACATCAAATTACATAAGAATACGTCAAAAAAGCTATTGTTTTCGAATATTTAATTTTTGGGTAAAAAAAAATTCAAAGGGGTTAATCTATCGTTTTTGTAATTCGCGGTCCAAAATTTCAAAGTCGTTTTAAACATTGTGCTTGGTGCATTTGGGTGCGTACAATCCAAAAATCACAATTACAGCTTACGGAATCGCCTGGAAATCGCTCAAAAACCACGATAAAGCTAGAAAATTAAAAATCGATTACCATGACTTTAATCGACAGTAAAAGTTTAATTTTAATACTTACAGCAAAATAAACTGTGCCAGCCAATTTTTCACATCAAATTACATAAGAATACGTCAAAAAAGCTATTGTTTTCGAATATTTAATTTTTGGGTAAAAAAAAATTCAAAGGGGTTAATCTATCGTTTTTGTAATTCGCGGTCCAAAATTTCAAAGTCGTTTTAAACATTGTGCTTGGTGCATTTGGGTGCGTACAATCCAAAAATCACAATTACAGCTTACGGAATCGCCTGGAAATCGCTCAAAAACCACGATAAAGCTAGAAAATTAAAAATCGATTACCATGACTTTAATCGACAGTAAAAGTTTAATTTTAATACTTACAGCAAAATAAACTGTGCCAGCCAATTTTTCACATCAAATTACATAAGAATACGTCAAAAAAGCTATTGTTTTCGAATATTTAATTTTTGGGTAAAAAAAAATTCAAAGGGGTTAATCTATCGTTTTTGTAATTCGCGGTCCAAAATTTCAAAGTCGTTTTAAACATTGTGCTTGGTGCATTTGGGTGCGTACAATCCAAAAATCACAATTACAGCTTACGGAATCGCCTGGAAATCGCTCAAAAACCACGATAAAGCTAGAAAATTAAAAATCGATTACCATGACTTTAATCGACAGTAAAAGTTTAATTTTAATACTTACAGCAAAATAAACTGTGCCAGCCAATTTTTCACATCAAATTACATAAGAATACGTCAAAAAAGCTATTGTTTTCGAATATTTAATTTTTGGGTAAAAAAAAATTCAAAGGGGTTAATCTATCGTTTTTGTAATTTCGGTCCAAAATTTCAAAGTCGTTTTAAACATTGTGCTTGGTGCATTTGGGTGCGTACAATCCAAAAATCACAATTACAGCTTACGGAATCGCCTGGAAATCGCTCAAAAACCACGATAAAGCTAGAAAATTAAAAATCGATTACCATGACTTTAATCGACAGTAAAAGTTTAATTTTAATACTTACAGCAAAATAAACTGTGCCAGCCAATTTTTCACATCAAATTACATAAGAATACGTCAAAAAAGCTATTGTTTTCGAATATTTAATTTTTGGGTAAAAAAAAATTCAAAGGGGTTAATCTATCGTTTTTGTAATTCGCGGTCCAAAATTTCAAAGTCGTTTTAAACATTGTGCTTGGTGCATTTGGGTGCGTACAATCCAAAAATCACAATTACAGCTTACGGAATCGCCTGGAAATCGCTCAAAAACCACGATAAAGCTAGAAAATTAAAAATCGATTACCATGACTTTAATCGACAGTAAAAGTTTAATTTTAATACTTACAGCAAAATAAACTGTGCCAGCCAATTTTTCACATCAAATTACATAAGAATACGTCAAAAAAGCTATTGTTTTCGAATATTTAATTTTTGGGTAAAAAAAAATTCAAAGGGGTTAATCTATCGTTTTTGTAATTCGCGGTCCAAAATTTCAAAGTCGTTTTAAACATTGTGCTTGGTGCATTTGGGTGCGTACAATCCAAAAATCACAATTACAGCTTACGGAATCGCCTGGAAATCGCTCAAAAACCACGATAAAGCTAGAAAATTAAAAATCGATTACCATGACTTTAATCGACAGTAAAAGTTTAATTTTAATACTTACAGCAAAATAAACTGTGCCAGCCAATTTTTCACATCAAATTACATAAGAATACGTCAAAAAAGCTATTGTTTTCGAATATTTAATTTTTGGGTAAAAAAAAATTCAAAGGGGTTAATCTATCGTTTTTGTAATTCGCGGTCCAAAATTTCAAAGTCGTTTTAAACATTGTGCTTGGTGCATTTGGGTGCGTACAATCCAAAAATCACAATTACAGCTTACGGAATCGCCTGGAAATCGCTCAAAAACCACGATAAAGCTAGAAAATTAAAAATCGATTACCATGACTTTAATCGACAGTAAAAGTTTAATTTTAATACTTACAGCAAAATAAACTGTGCCAGCCAATTTTTCACATCAAATTACATAAGAATACGTCAAAAAAGCTATTGTTTTCGAATATTTAATTTTTGGGTAAAAAAAAATTCAAAGGGGTTAATCTATCGTTTTTGTAATTCGCGGTCCAAAATTTCAAAGTCGTTTTAAACATTGTGCTTGGTGCATTTGGGTGCGTACAATCCAAAAATCACAATTACAGCTTACGGAATCGCCTGGAAATCGCTCAAAAACCACGATAAAGCTAGAAAATTAAAAATCGATTACCATGACTTTAATCGACAGTAAAAGTTTAATTTTAATACTTACAGCAAAATAAACTGTGCCAGCCAATTTTTCACATCAAATTACATAAGAATACGTCAAAAAAGCTATTGTTTTCGAATATTTAATTTTTGGGTAAAAAAAAATTCAAAGGGGTTAATCTATCGTTTTTGTAATTCGCGGTCCAAAATTTCAAAGTCGTTTTAAACATTGTGCTTGGTGCATTTGGGTGCGTACAATCCAAAAATCACAATTACAGCTTACGGAATCGCCTGGAAATCGCTCAAAAACCACGATAAAGCTAGAAAATTAAAAATCGATTACCATGACTTTAATCGACAGTAAAAGTTTAATTTTAATACTTACAGCAAAATAAACTGTGCCAGCCAATTTTTCACATCAAATTACATAAGAATACGTCAAAAAAGCTATTGTTTTCGAATATTTAATTTTTGGGTAAAAAAAAATTCAAAGGGGTTAATCTATCGTTTTTGTAATTCGCGGTCCAAAATTTCAAAGTCGTTTTAAACATTGTGCTTGGTGCATTTGGGTGCGTACAATCCAAAAATCACAATTACAGCTTACGGAATCGCCTGGAAATCGCTCAAAAACCACGATAAAGCTAGAAAATTAAAAATCGATTACCATGACTTTAATCGACAGTAAAAGTTTAATTTTAATACTTACAGCAAAATAAACTGTGCCAGCCAATTTTTCACATCAAATTACATAAGAATACGTCAAAAAAGCTATTGTTTTCGAATATTTAATTTTTGGGTAAAAAAAAATTCAAAGGGGTTAATCTATCGTTTTTGTAATTCGCGGTCCAAAATTTCAAAGTCGTTTTAAACATTGTGCTTGGTGCATTTGGGTGCGTACAATCCAAAAATCACAATTACAGCTTACGGAATCGCCTGGAAATCGCTCAAAAACCACGATAAAGCTAGAAAATTAAAAATCGATTACCATGACTTTAATCGACAGTAAAAGTTTAATTTTAATACTTACAGCAAAATAAACTGTGCCAGCCAATTTTTCACATCAAATTACATAAGAATACGTCAAAAAAGCTATTGTTTTCGAATATTTAATTTTTGGGTAAAAAAAAATTCAAAGGGGTTAATCTATCGTTTTTGTAATTCGCGGTCCAAAATTTCAAAGTCGTTTTAAACATTGTGCTTGGTGCATTTGGGTGCGTACAATCCAAAAATCACAATTACAGCTTACGGAATCGCCTGGAAATCGCTCAAAAACCACGATAAAGCTAGAAAATTAAAAATCGATTACCATGACTTTAATCGACAGTAAAAGTTTAATTTTAATACTTACAGCAAAATAAACTGTGCCAGCCAATTTTTCACATCAAATTACATAAGAATACGTCAAAAAAGCTATTGTTTTCGAATATTTAATTTTTGGGTAAAAAAAAATTCAAAGGGGTTAATCTATCGTTTTTGTAATTCGCGGTCCAAAATTTCAAAGTCGTTTTAAACATTGTGCTTGGTGCATTTGGGTGCGTACAATCCAAAAATCACAATTACAGCTTACGGAATCGCCTGGAAATCGCTCAAAAACCACGATAAAGCTAGAAAATTAAAAATCGATTACCATGACTTTAATCGACAGTAAAAGTTTAATTTTAATACTTACAGCAAAATAAACTGTGCCAGCCAATTTTTCACATCAAATTACATAAGAATACGTCAAAAAAGCTATTGTTTTCGAATATTTAATTTTTGGGTAAAAAAAAATTCAAAGGGGTTAATCTATCGTTTTTGTAATTCGCGGTCCAAAATTTCAAAGTCGTTTTAAACATTGTGCTTGGTGCATTTGGGTGCGTACAATCCAAAAATCACAATTACAGCTTACGGAATCGCCTGGAAATCGCTCAAAAACCACGATAAAGCTAGAAAATTAAAAATCGATTACCATGACTTTAATCGACAGTAAAAGTTTAATTTTAATACTTACAGCAAAATAAACTGTGCCAGCCAATTTTTCACATCAAATTACATAAGAATACGTCAAAAAAGCTATTGTTTTCGAATATTTAATTTTTGGGTAAAAAAAAATTCAAAGGGGTTAATCTATCGTTTTTGTAATTCGCGGTCCAAAATTTCAAAGTCGTTTTAAACATTGTGCTTGGTGCATTTGGGTGCGTACAATCCAAAAATCACAATTACAGCTTACGGAATCGCCTGGAAATCGCTCAAAAACCACGATAAAGCTAGAAAATTAAAAATCGATTACCATGACTTTAATCGACAGTAAAAGTTTAATTTTAATACTTACAGCAAAATAAACTGTGCCAGCCAATTTTTCACATCAAATTACATAAGAATACGTCAAAAAAGCTATTGTTTTCGAATATTTAATTTTTGGGTAAAAAAAAATTCAAAGGGGTTAATCTATCGTTTTTGTAATTCGCGGTCCAAAATTTCAAAGTCGTTTTAAACATTGTGCTTGGTGCATTTGGGTGCGTACAATCCAAAAATCACAATTACAGCTTACGGAATCGCCTGGAAATCGCTCAAAAACCACGATAAAGCTAGAAAATTAAAAATCGATTACCATGACTTTAATCGACAGTAAAAGTTTAATTTTAATACTTACAGCAAAATAAACTGTGCCAGCCAATTTTTCACATCAAATTACATAAGAATACGTCAAAAAAGCTATTGTTTTCGAATATTTAATTTTTGGGTAAAAAAAAATTCAAAGGGGTTAATCTATCGTTTTTGTAATTCGCGGTCCAAAATTTCAAAGTCGTTTTAAACATTGTGCTTGGTGCATTTGGGTGCGTACAATCCAAAAATCACAATTACAGCTTACGGAATCGCCTGGAAATCGCTCAAAAACCACGATAAAGCTAGAAAATTAAAAATCGATTACCATGACTTTAATCGACAGTAAAAGTTTAATTTTAATACTTACAGCAAAATAAACTGTGCCAGCCAATTTTTCACATCAAATTACATAAGAATACGTCAAAAAAGCTATTGTTTTCGAATATTTAATTTTTGGGTAAAAAAAAATTCAAAGGGGTTAATCTATCGTTTTTGTAATTCGCGGTCCAAAATTTCAAAGTCGTTTTAAACATTGTGCTTGGTGCATTTGGGTGCGTACAATCCAAAAATCACAATTACAGCTTACGGAATCGCCTGGAAATCGCTCAAAAACCACGATAAAGCTAGAAAATTAAAAATCGATTACCATGACTTTAATCGACAGTAAAAGTTTAATTTTAATACTTACAGCAAAATAAACTGTGCCAGCCAATTTTTCACATCAAATTACATAAGAATACGTCAAAAAAGCTATTGTTTTCGAATATTTAATTTTTGGGTAAAAAAAAATTCAAAGGGGTTAATCTATCGTTTTTGTAATTCGCGGTCCAAAATTTCAAAGTCGTTTTAAACATTGTGCTTGGTGCATTTGGGTGCGTACAATCCAAAAATCACAATTACAGCTTACGGAATCGCCTGGAAATCGCTCAAAAACCACGATAAAGCTAGAAAATTAAAAATCGATTACCATGACTTTAATCGACAGTAAAAGTTTAATTTTAATACTTACAGCAAAATAAACTGTGCCAGCCAATTTTTCACATCAAATTACATAAGAATACGTCAAAAAAGCTATTGTTTTCGAATATTTAATTTTTGGGTAAAAAAAAATTCAAAGGGGTTAATCTATCGTTTTTGTAATTCGCGGTCCAAAATTTCAAAGTCGTTTTAAACATTGTGCTTGGTGCATTTGGGTGCGTACAATCCAAAAATCACAATTACAGCTTACGGAATCGCCTGGAAATCGCTCAAAAACCACGATAAAGCTAGAAAATTAAAAATCGATTACCATGACTTTAATCGACAGTAAAAGTTTAATTTTAATACTTACAGCAAAATAAACTGTGCCAGCCAATTTTTCACATCAAATTACATAAGAATACGTCAAAAAAGCTATTGTTTTCGAATATTTAATTTTTGGGTAAAAAAAAATTCAAAGGGGTTAATCTATCGTTTTTGTAATTTCGGTCCAAAATTTCAAAGTCGTTTTAAACATTGTGCTTGGTGCATTTGGGTGCGTACAATCCAAAAATCACAATTACAGCTTACGGAATCGCCTGGAAATCGCTCAAAAACCACGATAAAGCTAGAAAATTAAAAATCGATTACCATGACTTTAATCGACAGTAAAAGTTTAATTTTAATACTTAAAGCAAAATAAACTGTGCCAGCCAATTTTTCACATCAAATTACATAAGAATACGTCAAAAAAGCTATTGTTTTCGAATATTTAATTTTTGGGTAAAAAAAAATTCAAAGGGGTTAATCTATCGTTTTTGTAATTTCGGTCCAAAATTTCAAAGTCGTTTTAAACATTGTGCTTGGTGCATTTGGGTGCGTACAATCCAAAAATCACAATTACAGCTTACGGAATCGCCTGGAAATCGCTCAAAAACCACGATAAAGCTAGAAAATTAAAAATCGATTACCATGACTTTAATCGACAGTAAAAGTTTAATTTTAATACTTACAGCAAAATAAACTGTGCCAGCCAATTTTTCACATCAAATTACATAAGAATACGTCAAAAAAGCTATTGTTTTCGAATATTTAATTTTTGGGTAAAAAAAAATTCAAAGGGGTTAATCTATCGTTTTTGTAATTCGCGGTCCAAAATTTCAAAGTCGTTTTAAACATTGTGCTTGGTGCATTTGGGTGCGTACAATCCAAAAATCACAATTACAGCTTACGGAATCGCCTGGAAATCGCTCAAAAACCACGATAAAGCTAGAAAATTAAAAATCGATTACCATGACTTTAATCGACAGTAAAAGTTTAATTTTAATACTTACAGCAAAATAAACTGTGCCAGCCAATTTTTCACATCAAATTACATAAGAATACGTCAAAAAAGCTATTGTTTTCGAATATTTAATTTTTGGGTAAAAAAAAATTCAAAGGGGTTAATCTATCGTTTTTGTAATTCGCGGTCCAAAATTTCAAAGTCGTTTTAAACATTGTGCTTGGTGCATTTGGGTGCGTACAATCCAAAAATCACAATTACAGCTTACGGAATCGCCTGGAAATCGCTCAAAAACCACGATAAAGCTAGAAAATTAAAAATCGATTACCATGACTTTAATCGACAGTAAAAGTTTAATTTTAATACTTACAGCAAAATAAACTGTGCCAGCCAATTTTTCACATCAAATTACATAAGAATACGTCAAAAAAGCTATTGTTTTCGAATATTTAATTTTTGGGTAAAAAAAAATTCAAAGGGGTTAATCTATCGTTTTTGTAATTCGCGGTCCAAAATTTCAAAGTCGTTTTAAACATTGTGCTTGGTGCATTTGGGTGCGTACAATCCAAAAATCACAATTACAGCTTACGGAATCGCCTGGAAATCGCTCAAAAACCACGATAAAGCTAGAAAATTAAAAATCGATTACCATGACTTTAATCGACAGTAAAAGTTTAATTTTAATACTTACAGCAAAATAAACTGTGCCAGCCAATTTTTCACATCAAATTACATAAGAATACGTCAAAAAAGCTATTGTTTTCGAATATTTAATTTTTGGGTAAAAAAAAATTCAAAGGGGTTAATCTATCGTTTTTGTAATTCGCGGTCCAAAATTTCAAAGTCGTTTTAAACATTGTGCTTGGTGCATTTGGGTGCGTACAATCCAAAAATCACAATTACAGCTTACGGAATCGCCTGGAAATCGCTCAAAAACCACGATAAAGCTAGAAAATTAAAAATCGATTACCATGACTTTAATCGACAGTAAAAGTTTAATTTTAATACTTACAGCAAAATAAACTGTGCCAGCCAATTTTTCACATCAAATTACATAAGAATACGTCAAAAAAGCTATTGTTTTCGAATATTTAATTTTTGGGTAAAAAAAAATTCAAAGGGGTTAATCTATCGTTTTTGTAATTTCGGTCCAAAATTTCAAAGTCGTTTTAAACATTGTGCTTGGTGCATTTGGGTGCGTACAATCCAAAAATCACAATTACAGCTTACGGAATCGCCTGGAAATCGCTCAAAAACCACGATAAAGCTAGAAAATTAAAAATCGATTACCATGACTTTAATCGACAGTAAAAGTTTAATTTTAATACTTACAGCAAAATAAACTGTGCCAGCCAATTTTTCACATCAAATTACATAAGAATACGTCAAAAAAGCTATTGTTTTCGAATATTTAATTTTTGGGTAAAAAAAAATTCAAAGGGGTTAATCTATCGTTTTTGTAATTTCGGTCCAAAATTTCAAAGTCGTTTTAAACATTGTGCTTGGTGCATTTGGGTGCGTACAATCCAAAAATCACAATTACAGCTTACGGAATCGCCTGGAAATCGCTCAAAAACCACGATAAAGCTAGAAAATTAAAAATCGATTACCATGACTTTAATCGACAGTAAAAGTTTAATTTTAATACTTAAAGCAAAATAAACTGTGCCAGCCAATTTTTCACATCAAATTACATAAGAATACGTCAAAAAAGCTATTGTTTTCGAATATTTAATTTTTGGGTAAAAAAAAATTCAAAGGGGTTAATCTATCGTTTTTGTAATTTCGGTCCAAAATGTCAAAGTCGTTTTAAACATTGTGCTTGGTGCATTTGGGTGCGTACAATCCAAAAATCACATTTACAGCTTACGGAATCGCCTGGAAATCGCTCAAAAACCACGATAAAGCTAGAAAATTAAAAATCGATTACCATGACTTTAATCGACAGTAAAAGTTTAATTTTAATACTTACAGCAAAATAAACTGTGCCAGCCAATTTTTCACATCAAATTACATAAGAATACGTCAAAAAAGCTATTGTTTTCGAATATTTAATTTTTGGGTAAAAAAAAATTCAAAGGGGTTAATCTATCGTTTTTGTAATTTCGGTCCAAAATTTCAAAGTCGTTTTAAACATTGTGCTTGGTGCATTTGGGTGCGTACAATCCAAAAATCACAATTACAGCTTACGGAATCGCCTGGAAATCGCTCAAAAACAACGATAAATCAAGAAAATTAAAAATCGATTACCATGACTTTAATCGACAGTAAAAGTTTAATTTTAATACTTACAGCAAAATAAACTGTGCCAGCCAATTTTTCACATCAAATTACATAAGAATACGTCAAAAAAGCTATTGTTTTCGAATATTTAATTTTTGTGTAAAAAAAAATTCAAAGGGTTAATCTATCGTTTTTGTAATTCGCGGTCCAAAATTTCAAAGTCGTTTTAAACATTGTGCTTGGTGCATTTGGGTGCGTACAATCCAAAAATCACAATTACAGCTTACGGAATCGCCTGGAAATCGCTCAAAAACCACGATAAAGCTAGAAAATTAAAAATCGATTACCATGACTTTAATCGACAGTAAAAGTTTAATTTTAATACTTACAGCAAAATAAACTGTGCCAGCCAATTTTTCACATCAAATTACATAAGAATACGTCAAAAAAGCTATTGTTTTCGAATATTTAATTTTTGGGTAAAAAAAAATTCAAAGGGGTTAATCTATCGTTTTTGTAATTTCGGTCCAAAATGTCAAAGTCGTTTTAAACATTGTGCTTGGTGCATTTGGGTGCGTACAATCCAAAAATCACAATTACAGCTTACGGAATCGCCTGGAAATCGCTCAAAAACCACGATAAAGCTAGAAAATTAAAAATCGATTACCATGACTTTAATCGACAGTAAAAGTTTAATTTTAATACTTACAGCAAAATAAACTGTGCCAGCCAATTTTTCACATCAAATTACATAAGAATACGTCAAAAATGCTATTGTTTTCGAATATTTAATTTTTGGGTAAAAAAAAATTCAAAGGGGTTAAATCTATCGTTTTTGTAATTTCGGTCCAAAATTTCAAAGTCGTTTTAAACATTGTGCTTGGTGCATTTGGGTGCGTACAATCCAAAAATCACAATTACAGCTTACGGAATCGCCTGGAAATCGCTCAAAAACCACGATAAAGCTAGAAAATTAAAAATCGATTACCATGACTTTAATCGACAGTAAAAGTTTAATTTTAATACTTACAGCAAAATAAACTGTGCCAGCCAATTTTTCACATCAAATTACATAAGAATACGTCAAAAAAGCTATTGTTTTCGAATATTTAATTTTTGGGTAAAAAAAAATTCAAAGGGGTTAATCTATCGTTTTTGTAATTCGCGGTCCAAAATTTCAAAGTCGTTTTAAACATTGTGCTTGGTGCATTTGGGTGCGTACAATCCAAAAATCACAATTACAGCTTACGGAATCGCCTGGAAATCGCTCAAAAACCACGATAAAGCTAGAAAATTAAAAATCGATTACCATGACTTTAATCGACAGTAAAAGTTTAATTTTAATACTTACAGCAAAATAAACTGTGCCAGCCAATTTTTCACATCAAATTACATAAGAATACGTCAAAAAAGCTATTGTTTTCGAATATTTAATTTTTGGGTAAAAAAAAATTCAAAGGGGTTAATCTATCGTTTTTGTAATTCGCGGTCCAAAATTTCAAAGTCGTTTTAAACATTGTGCTTGGTGCATTTGGGTGCGTACAATCCAAAAATCACAATTACAGCTTACGGAATCGCCTGGAAATCGCTCAAAAACCACGATAAAGCTAGAAAATTAAAAATCGATTACCATGACTTTAATCGACAGTAAAAGTTTAATTTTAATACTTACAGCAAAATAAACTGTGCCAGCCAATTTTTCACATCAAATTACATAAGAATACGTCAAAAAAGCTATTGTTTTCGAATATTTAATTTTTGGGTAAAAAAAAATTCAAAGGGGTTAATCTATCGTTTTTGTAATTCGCGGTCCAAAATTTCAAAGTCGTTTTAAACATTGTGCTTGGTGCATTTGGGTGCGTACAATCCAAAAATCACAATTACAGCTTACGGAATCGCCTGGAAATCGCTCAAAAACCACGATAAAGCTAGAAAATTAAAAATCGATTACCATGACTTTAATCGACAGTAAAAGTTTAATTTTAATACTTACAGCAAAATAAACTGTGCCAGCCAATTTTTCACATCAAATTACATAAGAATACGTCAAAAAAGCTATTGTTTTCGAATATTTAATTTTTGGGTAAAAAAAAATTCAAAGGGGTTAATCTATCGTTTTTGTAATTCGCGGTCCAAAATTTCAAAGTCGTTTTAAACATTGTGCTTGGTGCATTTGGGTGCGTACAATCCAAAAATCACAATTACAGCTTACGGAATCGCCTGGAAATCGCTCAAAAACCACGATAAAGCTAGAAAATTAAAAATCGATTACCATGACTTTAATCGACAGTAAAAGTTTAATTTTAATACTTACAGCAAAATAAACTGTGCCAGCCAATTTTTCACATCAAATTACATAAGAATACGTCAAAAAAGCTATTGTTTTCGAATATTTAATTTTTGGGTAAAAAAAAATTCAAAGGGGTTAATCTATCGTTTTTGTAATTCGCGGTCCAAAATTTCAAAGTCGTTTTAAACATTGTGCTTGGTGCATTTGGGTGCGTACAATCCAAAAATCACAATTACAGCTTACGGAATCGCCTGGAAATCGCTCAAAAACCACGATAAAGCTAGAAAATTAAAAATCGATTACCATGACTTTAATCGACAGTAAAAGTTTAATTTTAATACTTACAGCAAAATAAACTGTGCCAGCCAATTTTTCACATCAAATTACATAAGAATACGTCAAAAAAGCTATTGTTTTCGAATATTTAATTTTTGGGTAAAAAAAAATTCAAAGGGGTTAATCTATCGTTTTTGTAATTTCGGTCCAAAATGTCAAAGTCGTTTTAAACATTGTGCTTGGTGCATTTGGGTGCGTACAATCCAAAAATCACATTTACAGCTTACGGAATCGCCTGGAAATCGCTCAAAAACCACGATAAAGCTAGAAAATTAAAAATCGATTACCATGACTTTAATCGACAGTAAAAGTTTAATTTTAATACTTACAGCAAAATAAACTGTGCCAGCCAATTTTTCACATCAAATTACATAAGAATACGTCAAAAAAGCTATTGTTTTCGAATATTTAATTTTTGGGTAAAAAAAAATTCAAAGGGGTTAATCTATCGTTTTTGTAATTTCGGTCCAAAATTTCAAAGTCGTTTTAAACATTGTGCTTGGTGCATTTGGGTGCGTACAATCCAAAAATCACAATTACAGCTTACGGAATCGCCTGGAAATCGCTCAAAAACAACGATAAATCAAGAAAATTAAAAATCGATTACCATGACTTTAATCGACAGTAAAAGTTTAATTTTAATACTTACAGCAAAATAAACTGTGCCAGCCAATTTTTCACATCAAATTACATAAGAATACGTCAAAAAAGCTATTGTTTTCGAATATTTAATTTTTGGGTAAAAAAAAATTCAAAGGGGTTAATCTATCGTTTTTGTAATTTCGGTCCAAAATTTCAAAGTCGTTTTAAACATTGTGCTTGGTGCATTTGGGTGCGTACAATCCAAAAATCACAATTACAGCTTACGGAATCGCCTGGAAATCGCTCAAAAACAACGATAAATCAAGAAAATTAAAAATCGATTACCATGACTTTAATCGACAGTAAAAGTTTAATTTTAATACTTACAGCAAAATAAACTGTGCCAGCCAATTTTTCACATCAAATTACATAAGAATACGTCAAAAAAGCTATTGTTTTCGAATATTTAATTTTTGGGTAAAAAAAAATTCAAAGGGGTTAATCTATCGTTTTTGTAATTTCGGTCCAAAATTTCAAAGTCGTTTTAAACATTGTGCTTGGTGCATTTGGGTGCGTACAATCCAAAAATCACAATTACAGCTTACGGAATCGCCTGGAAATCGCTCAAAAACCACGATAAAGCTAGAAAATTAAAAATCGATTACCATGACTTTAATCGACAGTAAAAGTTTAATTTTAATACTTACAGCAAAATAAACTGTGCCAGCCAATTTTTCACATCAAATTACATAAGAATACGTCAAAAAAGCTATTGTTTTCGAATATTTAATTTTTGGGTAAAAAAAAATTCAAAGGGGTTAATCTATCGTTTTTGTAATTTCGGTCCAAAATTTCAAAGTCGTTTTAAACATTGTGCTTGGTGCATTTGGGTGCGTACAATCCAAAAATCACAATTACAGCTTACGGAATCGCCTGGAAATCGCTCAAAAACCACGATAAAGCTAGAAAATTAAAAATCGATTACCATGACTTTAATCGACAGTAAAAGTTTAATTTTAATACTTACAGCAAAATAAACTGTGCCAGCCAATTTTTCACATCAAATTACATAAGAATACGTCAAAAAAGCTATTGTTTTCGAATATTTAATTTTTGGGTAAAAAAAAATTCAAAGGGGTTAATCTATCGTTTTTGTAATTCGCGGTCCAAAATTTCAAAGTCGTTTTAAACATTGTGCTTGGTGCATTTGGGTGCGTACAATCCAAAAATCACAATTACAGCTTACGGAATCGCCTGGAAATCGCTCAAAAACCACGATAAAGCTAGAAAATTAAAAATCGATTACCATGACTTTAATCGACAGTAAAAGTTTAATTTTAATACTTACAGCAAAATAAACTGTGCCAGCCAATTTTTCACATCAAATTACATAAGAATACGTCAAAAAAGCTATTGTTTTCGAATATTTAATTTTTGGGTAAAAAAAAATTCAAAGGGGTTAATCTATCGTTTTTGTAATTCGCGGTCCAAAATTTCAAAGTCGTTTTAAACATTGTGCTTGGTGCATTTGGGTGCGTACAATCCAAAAATCACAATTACAGCTTACGGAATCGCCTGGAAATCGCTCAAAAACCACGATAAAGCTAGAAAATTAAAAATCGATTACCATGACTTTAATCGACAGTAAAAGTTTAATTTTAATACTTACAGCAAAATAAACTGTGCCAGCCAATTTTTCACATCAAATTACATAAGAATACGTCAAAAAAGCTATTGTTTTCGAATATTTAATTTTTGGGTAAAAAAAAATTCAAAGGGGTTAATCTATCGTTTTTGTAATTCGCGGTCCAAAATTTCAAAGTCGTTTTAAACATTGTGCTTGGTGCATTTGGGTGCGTACAATCCAAAAATCACAATTACAGCTTACGGAATCGCCTGGAAATCGCTCAAAAACCACGATAAAGCTAGAAAATTAAAAATCGATTACCATGACTTTAATCGACAGTAAAAGTTTAATTTTAATACTTACAGCAAAATAAACTGTGCCAGCCAATTTTTCACATCAAATTACATAAGAATACGTCAAAAAAGCTATTGTTTTCGAATATTTAATTTTTGGGTAAAAAAAAATTCAAAGGGGTTAATCTATCGTTTTTGTAATTCGCGGTCCAAAATTTCAAAGTCGTTTTAAACATTGTGCTTGGTGCATTTGGGTGCGTACAATCCAAAAATCACAATTACAGCTTACGGAATCGCCTGGAAATCGCTCAAAAACCACGATAAAGCTAGAAAATTAAAAATCGATTACCATGACTTTAATCGACAGTAAAAGTTTAATTTTAATACTTACAGCAAAATAAACTGTGCCAGCCAATTTTTCACATCAAATTACATAAGAATACGTCAAAAAAGCTATTGTTTTCGAATATTTAATTTTTGGGTAAAAAAAAATTCAAAGGGGTTAATCTATCGTTTTTGTAATTCGCGGTCCAAAATTTCAAAGTCGTTTTAAACATTGTGCTTGGTGCATTTGGGTGCGTACAATCCAAAAATCACAATTACAGCTTACGGAATCGCCTGGAAATCGCTCAAAAACCACGATAAAGCTAGAAAATTAAAAATCGATTACCATGACTTTAATCGACAGTAAAAGTTTAATTTTAATACTTACAGCAAAATAAACTGTGCCAGCCAATTTTTCACATCAAATTACATAAGAATACGTCAAAAAAGCTATTGTTTTCGAATATTTAATTTTTGGGTAAAAAAAAATTCAAAGGGGTTAATCTATCGTTTTTGTAATTTCGGTCCAAAATTTCAAAGTCGTTTTAAACATTGTGCTTGGTGCATTTGGGTGCGTACAATCCAAAAATCACAATTACAGCTTACGGAATCGCCTGGAAATCGCTCAAAAACCACGATAAAGCTAGAAAATTAAAAATCGATTACCATGACTTTAATCGACAGTAAAAGTTTAATTTTAATACTTAAAGCAAAATAAACTGTGCCAGCCAATTTTTCACATCAAATTACATAAGAATACGTCAAAAAAGCTATTGTTTTCGAATATTTAATTTTTGGGTAAAAAAAAATTCAAAGGGGTTAATCTATCGTTTTTGTAATTTCGGTCCAAAATGTCAAAGTCGTTTTAAACATTGTGCTTGGTGCATTTGGGTGCGTACAATCCAAAAATCACATTTACAGCTTACGGAATCGCCTGGAAATTGCTCAAAAACCACGATAAAGCTAGAAAATTAAAAATCGATTACCATGACTTTAATCGACAGTAAAAGTTTAATTTTAATACTTACAGCAAAATAAACTGTGCCAGCCAATTTTTCACATCAAATTACATAAGAATACGTCAAAAAAGCTATTGTTTTCGAATATTTAATTTTTGGGTAAAAAAAAATTCAAAGGGGTTAATCTATCGTTTTTGTAATTTCGGTCCAAAATTTCAAAGTCGTTTTAAACATTGTGCTTGGTGCATTTGGGTGCGTACAATCCAAAAATCACAATTACAGCTTACGGAATCGCCTGGAAATCGCTCAAAAACAACGATAAATCAAGAAAATTAAAAATCGATTACCATGACTTTAATCGACAGTAAAAGTTTAATTTTAATACTTACAGCAAAATAAACTGTGCCAGCCAATTTTTCACATCAAATTACATAAGAATACGTCAAAAAAGCTATTGTTTTCGAATATTTAATTTTTGTGTAAAAAAAAATTCAAAGGGTTAATCTATCGTTTTTGTAATTCGCGGTCCAAAATTTCAAAGTCGTTTTAAACATTGTGCTTGGTGCATTTGGGTGCGTACAATCCAAAAATCACAATTACAGCTTACGGAATCGCCTGGAAATCGCTCAAAAACCACGATAAAGCTAGAAAATTAAAAATCGATTACCATGACTTTAATCGACAGTAAAAGTTTAATTTTAATACTTACAGCAAAATAAACTGTGCCAGCCAATTTTTCACATCAAATTACATAAGAATACGTCAAAAAAGCTATTGTTTTCGAATATTTAATTTTTGGGTAAAAAAAAATTCAAAGGGGTTAATCTATCGTTTTTGTAATTTCGGTCCAAAATGTCAAAGTCGTTTTAAACATTGTGCTTGGTGCATTTGGGTGCGTACAATCCAAAAATCACAATTACAGCTTACGGAATCGCCTGGAAATCGCTCAAAAACCACGATAAAGCTAGAAAATTAAAAATCGATTACCATGACTTTAATCGACAGTAAAAGTTTAATTTTAATACTTACAGCAAAATAAACTGTGCCAGCCAATTTTTCACATCAAATTACATAAGAATACGTCAAAAATGCTATTGTTTTCGAATATTTAATTTTTGGGTAAAAAAAAATTCAAAGGGGTTAATCTATCGTTTTTGTAATTTCGGTCCAAAATTTCAAAGTCGTTTTAAACATTGTGCTTGGTGCATTTGGGTGCGTACAATCCAAAAATCACAATTACAGCTTACGGAATCGCCTGGAAATCGCTCAAAAACCACGATAAAGCTAGAAAATTAAAAATCGATTACCATGACTTTAATCGACAGTAAAAGTTTAATTTTAATACTTACAGCAAAATAAACTGTGCCAGCCAATTTTTCACATCAAATTACATAAGAATACGTCAAAAAAGCTATTGTTTTCGAATATTTAATTTTTGGGTAAAAAAAAATTCAAAGGGGTTAATCTATCGTTTTTGTAATTCGCGGTCCAAAATTTCAAAGTCGTTTTAAACATTGTGCTTGGTGCATTTGGGTGCGTACAATCCAAAAATCACAATTACAGCTTACGGAATCGCCTGGAAATCGCTCAAAAACCACGATAAAGCTAGAAAATTAAAAATCGATTACCATGACTTTAATCGACAGTAAAAGTTTAATTTTAATACTTACAGCAAAATAAACTGTGCCAGCCAATTTTTCACATCAAATTACATAAGAATACGTCAAAAAAGCTATTGTTTTCGAATATTTAATTTTTGGGTAAAAAAAAATTCAAAGGGGTTAATCTATCGTTTTTGTAATTCGCGGTCCAAAATTTCAAAGTCGTTTTAAACATTGTGCTTGGTGCATTTGGGTGCGTACAATCCAAAAATCACAATTACAGCTTACGGAATCGCCTGGAAATCGCTCAAAAACCACGATAAAGCTAGAAAATTAAAAATCGATTACCATGACTTTAATCGACAGTAAAAGTTTAATTTTAATACTTACAGCAAAATAAACTGTGCCAGCCAATTTTTCACATCAAATTACATAAGAATACGTCAAAAAAGCTATTGTTTTCGAATATTTAATTTTTGGGTAAAAAAAAATTCAAAGGGGTTAATCTATCGTTTTTGTAATTCGCGGTCCAAAATTTCAAAGTCGTTTTAAACATTGTGCTTGGTGCATTTGGGTGCGTACAATCCAAAAATCACAATTACAGCTTACGGAATCGCCTGGAAATCGCTCAAAAACCACGATAAAGCTAGAAAATTAAAAATCGATTACCATGACTTTAATCGACAGTAAAAGTTTAATTTTAATACTTACAGCAAAATAAACTGTGCCAGCCAATTTTTCACATCAAATTACATAAGAATACGTCAAAAAAGCTATTGTTTTCGAATATTTAATTTTTGGGTAAAAAAAAATTCAAAGGGGTTAATCTATCGTTTTTGTAATTCGCGGTCCAAAATTTCAAAGTCGTTTTAAACATTGTGCTTGGTGCATTTGGGTGCGTACAATCCAAAAATCACAATTACAGCTTACGGAATCGCCTGGAAATCGCTCAAAAACCACGATAAAGCTAGAAAATTAAAAATCGATTACCATGACTTTAATCGACAGTAAAAGTTTAATTTTAATACTTACAGCAAAATAAACTGTGCCAGCCAATTTTTCACATCAAATTACATAAGAATACGTCAAAAAAGCTATTGTTTTCGAATATTTAATTTTTGGGTAAAAAAAAATTCAAAGGGGTTAATCTATCGTTTTTGTAATTCGCGGTCCAAAATTTCAAAGTCGTTTTAAACATTGTGCTTGGTGCATTTGGGTGCGTACAATCCAAAAATCACAATTACAGCTTACGGAATCGCCTGGAAATCGCTCAAAAACCACGATAAAGCTAGAAAATTAAAAATCGATTACCATGACTTTAATCGACAGTAAAAGTTTAATTTTAATACTTACAGCAAAATAAACTGTGCCAGCCAATTTTTCACATCAAATTACATAAGAATACGTCAAAAAAGCTATTGTTTTCGAATATTTAATTTTTGGGTAAAAAAAAATTCAAAGGGGTTAATCTATCGTTTTTGTAATTCGCGGTCCAAAATTTCAAAGTCGTTTTAAACATTGTGCTTGGTGCATTTGGGTGCGTACAATCCAAAAATCACAATTACAGCTTACGGAATCGCCTGGAAATCGCTCAAAAACCACGATAAAGCTAGAAAATTAAAAATCGATTACCATGACTTTAATCGACAGTAAAAGTTTAATTTTAATACTTACAGCAAAATAAACTGTGCCAGCCAATTTTTCACATCAAATTACATAAGAATACGTCAAAAAAGCTATTGTTTTCGAATATTTAATTTTTGGGTAAAAAAAAATTCAAAGGGGTTAATCTATCGTTTTTGTAATTCGCGGTCCAAAATTTCAAAGTCGTTTTAAACATTGTGCTTGGTGCATTTGGGTGCGTACAATCCAAAAATCACAATTACAGCTTACGGAATCGCCTGGAAATCGCTCAAAAACCACGATAAAGCTAGAAAATTAAAAATCGATTACCATGACTTTAATCGACAGTAAAAGTTTAATTTTAATACTTACAGCAAAATAAACTGTGCCAGCCAATTTTTCACATCAAATTACATAAGAATACGTCAAAAAAGCTATTGTTTTCGAATATTTAATTTTTGGGTAAAAAAAAATTCAAAGGGGTTAATCTATCGTTTTTGTAATTCGCGGTCCAAAATTTCAAAGTCGTTTTAAACATTGTGCTTGGTGCATTTGGGTGCGTACAATCCAAAAATCACAATTACAGCTTACGGAATCGCCTGGAAATCGCTCAAAAACCACGATAAAGCTAGAAAATTAAAAATCGATTACCATGACTTTAATCGACAGTAAAAGTTTAATTTTAATACTTACAGCAAAATAAACTGTGCCAGCCAATTTTTCACATCAAATTACATAAGAATACGTCAAAAAAGCTATTGTTTTCGAATATTTAATTTTTGGGTAAAAAAAAATTCAAAGGGGTTAATCTATCGTTTTTGTAATTCGCGGTCCAAAATTTCAAAGTCGTTTTAAACATTGTGCTTGGTGCATTTGGGTGCGTACAATCCAAAAATCACAATTACAGCTTACGGAATCGCCTGGAAATCGCTCAAAAACCACGATAAAGCTAGAAAATTAAAAATCGATTACCATGACTTTAATCGACAGTAAAAGTTTAATTTTAATACTTACAGCAAAATAAACTGTGCCAGCCAATTTTTCACATCAAATTACATAAGAATACGTCAAAAAAGCTATTGTTTTCGAATATTTAATTTTTGGGTAAAAAAAAATTCAAAGGGGTTAATCTATCGTTTTTGTAATTTCGGTCCAAAATGTCAAAGTCGTTTTAAACATTGTGCTTGGTGCATTTGGGTGCGTACAATCCAAAAATCACATTTACAGCTTACGGAATCGCCTGGAAATCGCTCAAAAACCACGATAAAGCTAGAAAATTAAAAATCGATTACCATGACTTTAATCGACAGTAAAAGTTTAATTTTAATACTTACAGCAAAATAAACTGTGCCAGCCAATTTTTCACATCAAATTACATAAGAATACGTCAAAAAAGCTATTGTTTTCGAATATTTAATTTTTGGGTAAAAAAAAATTCAAAGGGGTTAATCTATCGTTTTTGTAATTTCGGTCCAAAATTTCAAAGTCGTTTTAAACATTGTGCTTGGTGCATTTGGGTGCGTACAATCCAAAAATCACAATTACAGCTTACGGAATCGCCTGGAAATCGCTCAAAAACAACGATAAATCAAGAAAATTAAAAATCGATTACCATGACTTTAATCGACAGTAAAAGTTTAATTTTAATACTTACAGCAAAATAAACTGTGCCAGCCAATTTTTCACATCAAATTACATAAGAATACGTCAAAAAAGCTATTGTTTTCGAATATTTAATTTTTGGGTAAAAAAAAATTCAAAGGGGTTAATCTATCGTTTTTGTAATTTCGGTCCAAAATTTCAAAGTCGTTTTAAACATTGTGCTTGGTGCATTTGGGTGCGTACAATCCAAAAATCACAATTACAGCTTACGGAATCGCCTGGAAATCGCTCAAAAACCACGATAAAGCTAGAAAATTAAAAATCGATTACCATGACTTTAATCGACAGTAAAAGTTTAATTTTAATACTTACAGCAAAATAAACTGTGCCAGCCAATTTTTCACATCAAATTACATAAGAATACGTCAAAAAAGCTATTGTTTTCGAATATTTAATTTTTGGGTAAAAAAAAATTCAAAGGGGTTAATCTATCGTTTTTGTAATTTCGGTCCAAAATTTCAAAGTCGTTTTAAACATTGTGCTTGGTGCATTTGGGTGCGTACAATCCAAAAATCACAATTACAGCTTACGGAATCGCCTGGAAATCGCTCAAAAACAACGATAAATCAAGAAAATTAAAAATCGATTACCATGACTTTAATCGACAGTAAAAGTTTAATTTTAATACTTACAGCAAAATAAACTGTGCCAGCCAATTTTTCACATCAAATTACATAAGAATACGTCAAAAAAGCTATTGTTTTCGAATATTTAATTTTTGGGTAAAAAAAAATTCAAAGGGGTTAATCTATCGTTTTTGTAATTTCGGTCCAAAATTTCAAAGTCGTTTTAAACATTGTGCTTGGTGCATTTGGGTGCGTACAATCCAAAAATCACAATTACAGCTTACGGAATCGCCTGGAAATCGCTCAAAAACCACGATAAAGCTAGAAAATTAAAAATCGATTACCATGACTTTAATCGACAGTAAAAGTTTAATTTTAATACTTAAAGCAAAATAAACTGTGCCAGCCAATTTTTCACATCAAATTACATAAGAATACGTCAAAAAAGCTATTGTTTTCGAATATTTAATTTTTGGGTAAAAAAAAATTCAAAGGGGTTAATCTATCGTTTTTGTAATTTCGGTCCAAAATGTCAAAGTCGTTTTAAACATTGTGCTTGGTGCATTTGGGTGCGTACAATCCAAAAATCACATTTACAGCTTACGGAATCGCCTGGAAATCGCTCAAAAACCACGATAAAGCTAGAAAATTAAAAATCGATTACCATGACTTTAATCGACAGTAAAAGTTTAATTTTAATACTTACAGCAAAATAAACTGTGCCAGCCAATTTTTCACATCAAATTACATAAGAATACGTCAAAAAAGCTATTGTTTTCGAATATTTAATTTTTGGGTAAAAAAAAATTCAAAGGGGTTAATCTATCGTTTTTGTAATTTCGGTCCAAAATTTCAAAGTCGTTTTAAACATTGTGCTTGGTGCATTTGGGTGCGTACAATCCAAAAATCACAATTACAGCTTACGGAATCGCCTGGAAATCGCTCAAAAACAACGATAAATCAAGAAAATTAAAAATCGATTACCATGACTTTAATCGACAGTAAAAGTTTAATTTTAATACTTACAGCAAAATAAACTGTGCCAGCCAATTTTTCACATCAAATTACATAAGAATACGTCAAAAAAGCTATTGTTTTCGAATATTTAATTTTTGTGTAAAAAAAAATTCAAAGGGTTAATCTATCGTTTTTGTAATTCGCGGTCCAAAATTTCAAAGTCGTTTTAAACATTGTGCTTGGTGCATTTGGGTGCGTACAATCCAAAAATCACAATTACAGCTTACGGAATCGCCTGGAAATCGCTCAAAAACCACGATAAAGCTAGAAAATTAAAAATCGATTACCATGACTTTAATCGACAGTAAAAGTTTAATTTTAATACTTACAGCAAAATAAACTGTGCCAGCCAATTTTTCACATCAAATTACATAAGAATACGTCAAAAAAGCTATTGTTTTCGAATATTTAATTTTTGGGTAAAAAAAAATTCAAAGGGGTTAATCTATCGTTTTTGTAATTTCGGTCCAAAATGTCAAAGTCGTTTTAAACATTGTGCTTGGTGCATTTGGGTGCGTACAATCCAAAAATCACAATTACAGCTTACGGAATCGCCTGGAAATCGCTCAAAAACCACGATAAAGCTAGAAAATTAAAAATCGATTACCATGACTTTAATCGACAGTAAAAGTTTAATTTTAATACTTACAGCAAAATAAACTGTGCCAGCCAATTTTTCACATCAAATTACATAAGAATACGTCAAAAATGCTATTGTTTTCGAATATTTAATTTTTGGGTAAAAAAAAATTCAAAGGGGTTAATCTATCGTTTTTGTAATTTCGGTCCAAAATTTCAAAGTCGTTTTAAACATTGTGCTTGGTGCATTTGGGTGCGTACAATCCAAAAATCACAATTACAGCTTACGGAATCGCCTGGAAATCGCTCAAAAACCACGATAAAGCTAGAAAATTAAAAATCGATTACCATGACTTTAATCGACAGTAAAAGTTTAATTTTAATACTTACAGCAAAATAAACTGTGCCAGCCAATTTTTCACATCAAATTACATAAGAATACGTCAAAAAAGCTATTGATTTCGAATATTTAATTTTTGGGTAAAAAAAAATTCAAAGGGGTTAATCTATCGTTTTTGTAATTTCGGTCCAAAATTTCAAAGTCGTTTTAAACATTGTGCTTGGTGCATTTGGGTGCGTACAATCCAAAAATCACAATTACAGCTTACGGAATCGCCTGGAAATCGCTCAAAAACCACGATAAAGCTAGAAAATTAAAAATCGATTACCATGACTTTAATCGACAGTAAAAGTTTAATTTTAATACTTACAGCAAAATAAACTGTGCCAGCCAATTTTTCACATCAAATTACATAAGAATACGTCAAAAAAGCTATTGTTTTCGAATATTTAATTTTTGGGTAAAAAAAAATTCAAAGGGGTTAATCTATCGTTTTTGTAATTTCGGTCCAAAATTTCAAAGTCGTTTTGATCAAATCATTGTAAATAAAATGATAAAAAATAATGCCATTTAAAAATATCATAGCCAACTATGGTGTTTATTTAAAAAAACACAACTTGATATTATAAATCAAAAATTAACCTAGATATTTAAAATCTTTTTATCAAATTTGGTTGCCCTTAAAAAATTGTCTGAAGAAAGTGTTAACACTTTTTTGGTTACTTCAAAAACAACCAAGATATCGACATTTATAGAAAAGTCGAATTATCAAAATTTCGGCTATAACTCGAAAACAAAAAAAATCGCAAATACTGGTTTTCGGTATTGTGATTTTCTCAAAAAAAGAGATTGAGGATGAGCCAACCATTTTTTGATATTCTCCATAGTTACCGATTTATCCATAAGAAACATAGTAATTGAGCCACCCTGTACAGTAATACCCCGCACTTACGCGATAGGTGGGACCGCGTAAGTCCGGGGTATGATTTCAATAAGTGAGAGCTGGAGACAAAAAAAATAATAATTTAAGAAAAACCAGGTTTAATAAAATGTTATAACAGAAATCAATACAAAATTGCAATCCGAAGTTATTTTGATGTAGAATAATGATTTGAAAATCAGATTCACGTAAGTCGGGTTATTATTATATAAGCAAGCGCTAACAGGCCATGCAGGCCCAGGGCTGATGACGATAAATCGCCATTTTCCTGCTTAATTTCTCTCGTAAATTTTTGCGTGTGTGACGCAGCCGTATTTACGGTAATAACGTCGACACAAATATCAGGATTCACCACAGAGTGTAGATGTCCACCGGAAGTCCGAGCCAAGAAATTTTGTGCAATCCTCGATTTGAACCCAGAATTTCCGCTCTATACTCAACCAGCGATCACATCACTCCACTGCTGTGGCTATAAGTCGGGGTATTAGTGTATTTAAAAATGTCTCAAGAAAGTATCAACACTTTTTCAGTCAAAAACAACCGAGATATTTCGATGTTTATCAAAAAATCCAATAATTAAACTTCTGCCTATAATTTGAAAACAAAAACAAAGTTATATTAATTTTATCATAGTTTTTCTGAAATAGAAATAAAGGATGTGCCATCCAATTTTTCATATATCTTACGGTTACAGAGTTGCCCCTCAGAAATTGAGCCACCCTGCACATTATTTTCTTGTAATGCATTGCATATGAATAAAATTTATTTTGAAAATCAGTCTTTCTTTACTGTGGTTTCCTATAATTAGTAACATTTATTTGACCCTCTCGTGTTATACAAAATATATAATGATATTTGTCATAGATCGTACTAAACCTATTTAATTAAATAAAAATTTATCAGGTCAAAAAATAATTTATTAAATTTTTGTATAAAATAAAGAACAAAAAGTTAATTTAAGGCTTTCATAATGGTGCATCCCAAGTCCAACAGTTGTACATGTTCTGAGCCACCGTCCTGAAGTCGAAAAGCAACAAGCTACAAAAAATCTATTCACTTTCAGTTCTAAAAAGAAATTTACAGACAAACCCCTAGTTTTTCGCCTATGATGGCTTTTTGTTTATTGGTTAAATCATTTGCATTTACGATTATTTCATTTAATTGTTCTAAAATCTAAACAAAAAACATTAAAATAATTTTTTAGGACAATTTTAGCTTTCACCTGAAAGGCCGAATAAGCTTCCAGAATCAAATCATTGATGAACTTTTCAAGTTTTGCATAATCGTTTGTTTTGCATACATTCAGGTAACCGTTAATCCATTTTTCAGGAACAACCTGGAAATAAATTTATTTGTGTGACTTTGGAAAAGTGAATGTTGGACTACAAACCCCCGTTATTTCGTAAACATCTTCGATTAAAATTGGCACTTCTGGTCCCTTTAGCCGCGAACAACTCTGTAAACTCGTAATAGCACGTCGCATGTCACCACCACTAGTGCTCACCAAACTTCTCAAGACTTCGTCGGTACAGTTAACGTTTTCCTCCTTGCTTATAAATTTTAATCTGTAAATGTTGTCGTTAGCTTTTACCGTGCAGTTTTTGTTAATTTACCACCTTTCCAAAATTAACTTTTCATCTAACGGTTTAAACTGAAACTTGGTACATCTGGACGTGAGAGGATCTATAATTCTCGATACGTAATTACAAATAAGACAAAAACGTGTAGTTTTAGTTTCCTTTTCCATGGTTCTCCTAAGTGCAGATTGAGCTGCATTCGTCATGGAATCAGCTTCGTCCAAAATTATTATTTTGAAAGGCGGGCAAGGTTTTCCACTAAAAAAGTTTGCATTTTCGATAGGATACCTAAGTTTTCAACAACTTACTCTGGTCGTGTCCCACTAGCAGTTAACTGTGCAAACGTTTTAACTTTATCTCTTATGACTTGTATACCACGTTCATCTGACGCATTCAGTTCCAAGATTCGATCTTTATAAATGTCTCCAAACAACTGTCGAGAAGCAGCCAGGATGGTGCTGGTTTTACCCGTACCAGGAGGACCATAAAAGATCAAATTTGGCAAATCGGCTCCCAAAATGCATTGGTTTAAAACTGAAATCGCTTCTGTTTGTTCTACAACGTCGTTCACGTTACGGGGCCGACTAAAAATTAAAATCATAAATTTGTAATTTTAAAATCCGCTAAGGTTACTTACTATTTTTCAACCCAAGGGACCGATCGACTTTTTTTAACATTTCTTTGCGACGAAATACCACTTTTCTCGCCACCATTGGCCTGCAATTTTCCGGATTTTAAAAACGAATCCATTTTTGTAGAGGTAGCGCGAAAAATTCGTAAAACATAACCTCGAAGCGTTTAAATTTGACAGGCGGTGGTTCAGTTCGTTACTGGACAAATCGAACCGGAATCGATCGAATTTGCGATTCAAATCCATATCCGTGTTTATTGAACTTGCAGAGGTGAAGTGTCGGGATTAAGAATAGAATTGTAATTTTTGAATAAGTTGTGTGAAATAAAAGAAGGGGTGAAGTTTTTTAATTGTTTGGTCGATTGTGTTATAAAATTGACAATCGAACCCCTGTTTACGATGTTTACCAACCTTGCTATTTATGCAAATTGCAATTTATGTTTTTAGTGGGAAATTAACCGGGCGTCCGTAAATAAACGTTGTGTAGTAAACAATTAGCAAACATTTGATCGAAACGAAAATAAAATGCCGCGAGTAAAAGCGGAACCGAAGAAGTGCATAAAACCTCAAACGCCGCAAACTCCTAATTCTTGGGTTTTTGTATTAAAAGGTGCTAATTGCTTTTCGACGCTTTTTTGTGTTATTTTATGTTGAATTGTTTTTACAGGCGAAGCTTTAGAGTTGTCTGAACAATACACTGGTACTGGAACTCCCGATATTGTAACTTTGAGGCATCCAAATACTGGCGAATCGGCCGTTTTTCTATTTTCCATTGCCAATAATTCCGTGCAAGAAATTTTAACTTTTAACGAAAACAAACGGTCGTGGTTTCTGGACGAAAGCGTAAAAAGTGATGGCAAAATGCAACTATCCACTCCAATAGATCCCATTTTTCTAGGTAAGTTATCAACCGTTACGTAGAAAGTTACATGATCCGGAAGAGTAACTCGAACTGTGCTTTCGTGATTACACTCCAATATATTCTTTTTTTCTCTTAGACTAACTCCTTCTTACAAAGTTTTTACTTCTTTAACACTAAAATTATAGCAACAATTAATTGTTTTCAACCGTCGTTTGAAATTCATGTATATTCGGCAGTGGTTGAGGTTAGTCGAGTGACCCACTTCTTTAACGTTAAATTACTTATAAATTTTGATTGTTTATGGAAATAACTATAAATACTTGAATGAATTATCATTCTTTCACTTTATACTTTTGCGTTGCATAAAAATGGAATCCATACAATTAAAAACGGCTGCTAAAGTTTGCAGTGGATATACAGAGTAGGCTCAAGACTGCCCTATGGCCATATTGGTTTGGGTTTGTCAGGATTAAAAGAAGCATGCCGTCATTATGCCTTTGATACACTACCAAGTTAATGATCATTAAGGATTCTTTCAGGTGGAATTTCACGAATCTGAAACACACTCATTTATAAAATAAAATTATTTGCTAATCTCTGATTTACAAAAAGTTAATGATCATTCATTTTCAATCGAAATTGAAGATATAACAGACCATTTACATTATTACTCTGCTGACTGATGGAACATAGAAGTTGCTCACTTCTTTCTCCTCCCAATCTTCTTCATCTGGCTTTTTTGATACGTTGTGAATTTTGTTTTTAAAGTCTAGGTTTGGGAGGTGAAATACCAAAGTGAGCGTTAACTATTAGGGACAGTGAGATAATTTACAAACAAAAAGAAATCAGGTTGTCCCCTTCTGGCCACCAGTGCTGATCATTTATTAAGATGTTGAAATTTTTAACTCTGACAACCAGTAAACAATCAACCTGTTTTTTTCTGTTCGTATCTTAAAGCCGATTAATTATTATTTCAAGCTAGAAGCTACAAGAACCAATTGAATTAAAAATATTTTCAAAATACAGCAAATCCAATGTAGTAGAATGCTTTGCAAGATTTGTTTTGTGGGGGCGTTGAGCTGAAATTTAGACCAATTTATAGTTTGTACATGATTTATATTAAAATCTAAAAGTTATCAGGTGTATGCATTCATTTCTGGGTTTCACACATAGATGTTCATAGCTACAAATGTAGATAGCAAAGGTGGCTGCATTTTTTTTCATTTGACAGTTATGACATTCGCCTATAAAAATTAGTTGACAGAAGAACGCGTTTCAAACAACAACATATTTTTTTATCACATTAAAAACGTCAAATTTTGTGCCAAAAAAGGAGCATTTGAGGACATCATTACAACATTGTATTAGTTTATTAAGTTGAATCTTAGAGTAATATTCAAAAAATATTGCGGAAAACCGCGGTTCTATTCCTCGTCGCGCCACATACACTGCTGGGAAATTGGAGGTAGTCATTGGGACCGATTTAGAGGTTTAGGAGCATGCGAGCTTATCTTGCCTTCCACAATAGAATCCAAAAACATTTCGTCCTCTTAATACTACAACTGGGTAATTTGAAATTATTGCTATTGAAAAAATTTAAAGGATCTGGGACTTATGTAAATTTAGCTACAACTAAATATGTTCTATTATGTTTGTAGTATTAAGGGGACTATTTATGGACGCCTAACTACTTTAAACTTAATATTAAATTTTTCCAACGGAATCTCGATGATCCAGTCATGCGCGTCAGTAACATTAAATATTTTTTTTATAAATTTCCTAAAAACTATTTAAATACAAACAAAAATAAGAGAAGTACTGAAAATCACTTAGAAAAAATTCAACTTTCATTTATTTTTAATAACAAAATATTGTTTCAGTTTTGCCGTACTTGAGAAAATACTGCGCCAGCCAAGCCATTCCACTCGATCAGTTACTAAGAGATGAAGAATTTCCACAAACTGAACGACTGCTAAAATGCAGCGGTCTTAAATATTTGAACATGGTAGCCGACAAAAAGGTAATTAATTATTTACGCGCAAATTTTGTAAGAAAAAATGCATAATTTCGGTTTTGTTTTTGTTTAGGGCGACGAAGATTTAAATGCTTTCAAGTATAACGAAGAAAAAACGCTGGTGTGGCTGCAAAAGAAGACAGAACGAGTTGCGGACATTTTGAAACAAAAAAATATTCACGTAACCAGCGGCGCTGCTTCGGCAACTTTTGTGAAATCATCTAGAGACGATAATTCGGATAATGTGGCATATCTAAAGTATGCCCATGGCATTGTTTCTGAGTACTTAATGGACGATTTGAGTCAAAAGTTACTTAAATATTTAAATTTACCAGAAGATACTAACAATTCAAAACGTAAAAGTATTAGTAATGTGCAGTCGGAATCGAAAAAGATAAAATTAGACGAGGAAAAGGGTAATTCGTCGAGTAACGTTTTAGATCTAAGTAAACCCGACATTAAAGCCATCAAACAACCCATACAATCGTCTAAAGATAAATTAAGAGCTAAATCTGCTTCGGGCAGTAAAAGTATAACGGCTTTTTTTAAAAAGACCTGAATTTGTTTTTACGGTTTCCTTTAGGCTAACTTATTTATTACGCAATGACGAACTTTTTTAAAAACCTTTCTGTTTCATACTCTAGTGCTAGAGGTGCGTTTTTATTGTATATTTCTGTGACGAATAGCAGTAGTTGTAAAAATGGCCGAGCCTAACGAATGTACTTTCTTTTTTTTTTAACTGCGCAATAATAAGAACGACCTTAAGATTTTACCTGCCTGTACTTAACTCTTCCCTCCCATACCTTCCTGTTCACTAATAATTTTGTGTAGATTAGTCGTACGTTGAATAGGATATTATTTTTTTAGAGTGTACATGTCATTTGTAATTTGTTGTGCGTTTAACTGTTGAAACTTTTTTTTTATGGTTTTGTTCTTTTCTTTTTGATTGTTGTCGTTTTTTTGTCATGGTGTAAATGTGATAATTATATAAAAATTGTAGACATTTAAAATAAATGCTGCCTAAAATTTATTTTCTACCTTAGATTCATTCATTTCCTAACCATTTATAGTGTGTTTTCGTGTACCAAGTGTTAGTAAGTAACCTATCACAAAAGACTTCCAGGTAAGGAGATTTTTTTGCTAGATTGTGGCCTGATGGTGACTGACCACGTAGCAACCAATTTACTATTGTTGCTCTCCTAAGTCGCTTTTGGTCAGCAGGGTTTGGGCGCGATAGCGGCGAGCCCCCTTAGTATAAAAATAATTCAAAATTAAACGAAACTTATAATTGCACAAACGATGTAAACTATTCAAAATTTCTAAAAAGCATGAAAACGCCCACTCCCCTAGCTAATTTCTCGAAAAGTTTGACCATAAAAACGAAAATAATTTCTGTATAAACAAACACAAACGATTTAGACTATTTTGGATTTGAAATGGGGGGAGGGCTAGAGACGTGCACCTTAAAATTTGCTTTTTCGTATAAATAAACCATTTTCAAATTACATGTTTAAGGTGCCAGATCAATAAGCGCTGAGCTTGTGTCAAGTTCAATTCAAAAACGAATAATCGTAGCAAGTTCAAATTTTTTCGACCGACGGTGCTAAAAGTACAACAATTAAAAGAAATGTAATCTTAGCTCTGTTCGTTTCCTTTCACTAACCTGAACCGAGCAAGTTAGTGCAAGGCAAACGAACAAACCTCTTGTTAATCCATTCAGACACGTCACTCCCAATTTCAAGTTTCTGGGGACCGATTTCAACTAAAATCTAATCAGCTCTAAATTTTAATTTAAAAGTACTACTAAATATAAAATTTAGTTGTGAAATTCTTAGTGGTTTTTGGGATTAGGAGGTAGATTTCACACAGAATTGAGTGACACACACAGACATTTTTGGTCTTTTTCAACTGTGGAACTTCAAGGAATATAAATCAGCAGAGGCGTAGCTACCGCGGACCAGTTAAAGCAAACTGCTCCTGGTGGACGAATCATGGGAGGGGGGCATAATCATCAATATAAAAATAATAAAGTAAAATAAAAAAAATTTGATGCAAAATACAACAAAACTGTTACAAAAAAAATAAGGTAAAAACTTTTCAGCAATTAGCAAAGACAATCTTTGTTTTGTCACGGCTAGCTCAAAGGACTATAATTTTAACTTATTCCTGTAAAATTATAACACTCAGAGTGTGAACTGCTCACACAAGTAAACGATTTTATAATAAAAATAAAGCTCTTAATAAATTTAAAAGATAAATTACTGCACATAAACAACTTAAAAAATCAACACCTCAATTATGGGATTTGAACTCATAAAACGTAATTTATAACTAACAATTCTTTTCATGCACCTCTAAGCAGATACTTTTAAATCAAAATATCCTGTCGCTTACATAGAAATACAAAAAGGAAAAATTACTAAAAATTTTTTGTTGCGTACCTTATCAATTTTTTCTCAATATCTTCATCCAAAAATTTTTAACTTAAAACACCATTTCAATTCTTGACATCCAAAATTCATAAGTACGCACATTTGGCTTCAAAAATAAAAATTTATTCAATTAAATCTTCTGAAAATATTGACAAAACGGAGTTGTAATAATTGAAAATGATCTTTTAGTCAATCCATACAACCTAAGAATTCAGAAATTTTCACCAATGTCGGAAAATTTAGCATCTGTTCAGAAAACCAATTTTCCAGAAATAATAAAAACTTTTCCTACATTAGAATACGCTCTCGAAAAAATAACTCATCAGTCAAAAAACACAAGATTAAACCCAAAAATTTGGAGTCTTAGAAAACACAAGAAAAACGACGAAACAAAGTTTCGCACTCAATTCTCTTTATCTTTCGGACGGATCCTGCCAATTTTTGAAGCTAAAAATTTCTCCAACTTCCGAATAAAAACTTAATTTTTCACTAACTCAAAATTTTAATTTTACTATAAATTTTCTAATTGACAACAGAACTCTTATAAAATAGTAGAATGAAAATTTCCGTTCTATACCACAGCTGTTGGTTGAAATTTTTCTAAAGTTTGTAAAATTAACGGAGGTATTGCTGTGTTTCTTTCACTCACAAGAACCAACTTATGAAATAACAAAACTGCATAAATTTGTGAAAGTTTATTTTTTCAAAAACAAAAGAAACTTGTTGAATTTTAAAACTTAAAAAATTATTATTACTCGAGATGCTTTTCGCAAGATGAAAATAAGATCCAACCAAAAAAACTAGTTTTCACAGTTAATGGGTTTTCGTTGCATGCTGACGATATTTTTATAATTGGTGCAACTAAATCAAAATTTCCAATTTTTTTCTTACAAAGCAAATATTTTATTAATTTTAATATTATTTCCCACACAAAAATCTACACTAACTTTATTTCAGCAGTTTGATTAAAAATTCAAAATACGGTCCTGTTATTTTGTATCATATTTCAAACAAAAGTTTGTCGCACCCTACCGGAATTAATAAGAACTCGTAAGATAAAATGGCGGAATTGTTATTTCACGTTCGTCAAAAATTGTTTATCTTTATTAGCTCGAATGCATTTTTCTACCATTAATTAAGCAATTTTTTGAAGTGACGCGTAATTATACTATTTGTACGGTTTCAAGTTGTCTCGGTCAAATTTGATGTGCGTAATTTCGATAAGTAAGTGTTTAGACGACGCTATTGATTGTGGCCTCGCCTGAGAGTTGTAAAGGCGCCAAATTATATTTTTTCAAAATTGCAATTTTTCAAAGTTTTTTTTTGTGTTTCTGGTTCACTGAAGCTGTTGGGTTGTGAATTTATTATTTGTATATGACTAAGTTTATGTAATAATTAAAATGAGAATTAAATTTGTTACTTATTTTAGATTGAATTTTTCTTTATGATTTACGAATGGCTAATAGTGTGGTTAAGGTTACCGAAAATGCGGTTAACGATGGTTTTATAGTGGTGATTGGGGCAGACGGAACTATAAGCCCCAGTAGAGAAGCTATGGAGGCCTATTTGAGTAAGTCGATTTAAAATAATTATAACCTTAAGCTTTGTTGCTAAATTTTGGTTTTTAGGCTCTAGAACCGGTGAAACCGATATTCAAGTTATGCAAATAAAGCAATCCGATGGTAAAAGTGTTGATGTCACTTTAGACACTTTAACTTACGTTGCAAACCACGAAGAAGAAGGTAAAAATCTTTAATTTAAAGTTTTTTTGTTTACTTTTTATTCTTTATTAGAATTCCGTTGTGTTTGGTGCAAATTTATAAACTACTTTTTTTGTAGGTCTGTATACACCACAAGAGATGGACGAAATCTCAAGAAATTTGCATAATTTGCGGATGGACCACGATTACACACCTTTAACGTCTCCCCCACGAGATGATTCAATCATCGAAGAGATTGTGGAGGAAGATGAACTGGCGCAAACCTTAAGTATATTGGAAGGAAACGTCATCGCATCTCCACCCCCTCCAAAACCAAAAGTTTTACCACCGAAGGTGATTAAAAAAGTGACACCCCAAAGTAGTACTATAAAAATTGTACATACTACTCCAAATGCTGCACCTGTTAGTGTAAAAGCAACCAAACCTAAAACTGTGGTCAAATCAATCGAGGACGACTTCACCGACGCAGATTATAGTTTAGATTCGGAAGAAAGTGACGCAAATGATTCCGATTTTGAATTAGAAAAGCCACTCGGTAAAGTTAAAATTCCTCAGAAAAAGACTAGAACAAAATTAATCGAGAATACCCCTCAAACGCAAAAAGTAGTTAAAATAATTCCACCTGCTGATCGTCCTAAACCGGCACCACTTGTTAACAAAACTGAACCTGAACCATTGGTTCGGAAGGAAGTGACACCGGAGGTTAGTGACAACAAAACGCCCGACAAGAAGGTTTTACCTAAAAAAGACAAAAAGCCACCGAAACCTTCCCCCGATGACTTTGCACTCTTCTCGACGCCAGACATAATCAGAAGGGTGGGAGGTAAACATGAAAGTGCAACGCCCACCACACCTGAGAGCCCCAAATCTATTAAAGTTGGTAAAATATTTTCAAGTCCAACCAAAGTTGGAGGTTTTCGAAACAGTCTCGATTCGAAAGAAAAGGCTGCAACTGTTAAAGAAAATAGACTTAGTTTGGACTCAAAAGTGTCGAGAACTTTAAGTGGTGGTGATTTGCAGCTAAAAAAGTTACAAAGTGAAATGCACAAGATAGACGAGTGTGTTACAGACGCATTTACTGGTAAGAAGTTTGGTAACTAATTGATTTGTTGAAAGGTAAAGTGGTGTAAGTCAAATTTTAAAAAGAATTGAGATAGCATCATAGTCTACTCAATAGTAGTACTTTTAACAATTCTTGGACTTATCCTATCTCAGTTTGGTATAAAATTGACTTACACCATTTTATGTTTTATAGGTTCAAAGATAGTAACTATATCTGTATTAATTTATTTCTAACAAAAAATTCACTAATTCACAACAAAACGCACAGCTGACCTGTCAGATTCTCAGAACATTGAATTTATCAGCCAAAATTTGCTTGTGGCTTCAAAGGCATTTCGTCCATTACTAAAAAATTAAATTCACAAATTTAATGTTATACAGGGACGTGCCCATGGGGGAGCTCCCCCCCAATATGCAAAGAGTTGACAAAATCACTCAAAAGTTGGCCAAGTTGGCATTTTTTTATGTCTCAATTTACAAAAAGTTGACAATTTTTAATTAATTTAGTTGGCAAATTTAGAATTGCTTCCCCCCTGAAAAAAGTTGGTTGGGCATGTCTCTGATGTCATATGATGGACATAATTTATAAGAAAATTTATTATAAGCCTATAAATTACTAGTCACCTGCTATGGTAGTCTTAGACCAATGATTACAGCAATGAGGTAAAAAAAACAATAAATCCGATTTTGTACCTGTTTTTACTCTTCGGAACATTGTTAAATTAACAAGAAACGTAAATTTGCAATGATTATTAAAATGTTCTCCAAGATTTGCATAAATTTCGAAATCTTTTTCAAAAAGTTGTTCATCTTTTAATAATTTAACAGTATTCCGGGGGGGGGGGTGAAATAGGGTGCAAATATCGGATTTATTATTTTTTTACCTTCTTCATGTCTCACTAAATTTTAAAAACTTTCGGAATTTTTGTCTAACTTGTCACTTTTTAAGTCCCTAATGACTGGCCTAATCTTTTAAACTACACCATGTGTTGTAATAATTTCCACAAGGTTTGCATATCTGCAACTTAACGACGAGTGTTGGAATTTAGTTAATGTAAATTGCCTATATTAACTACTAAAAAAAAGCAAATAAAGTAATTGTTATACAGAAATCATCATCCAACCTCCTTTAGCCATCTAACGCTGTAGTTTCCAAATTTTATGTTATTACACCTTGAAAAAAAATTTTAATCTTGGCACCGCCGCCTTTTATTTTATAAAATACTAATACACACATTTTAGAATGCATTATTAAATTAAAACTTTTTTTAACAACAAAATTTCGCTATCCCAGTTCAGAAATCCCTGCCTTAACAAATAAAATTTTTACATTATTTTTGTAATGTTCGAGGGTCTAATAGTAATAAATTTACAGTTTCAAAATTTTACTAAAGATAATCCTAAGTTGGCAAAAAAAGATTGGTTTATTTCAAAAAAATAGTCAAAAGCAGATTTTTTTTGGATCTCTGCCCTTCAGATTTATCCCAGATTTTTTACACAATGGATTGATAAAAATTTGCATGGAAATTTGCGTTTTATGCGTTTAAAATAATGCAAATTTTTTTAAGCTTTAAAATTCAAACCAAAGTTTCAAATATTAATTTAAAACTCAGATTTGCCCTAAATTTCAAATAAATTTGATTTATTCCTGAAATTGACACAAATTTTTTTAATAAAAAATTATATATTATTTAAATATTCTGATAATAATTCGTAAATATGCTAATCCGATACTTGGAAAAATAACAAAAATAAAGTAAAAATTTTAATTTTAAAGGGTGAGGTTTTCAAGGACTTAAAAAGTACATTTTTGTAATGAAAAGCAATTCAGGAAAATGATGGTGATTTTTTTTAATTTTCAAAAGCCAAACCAAAGTTTTGGAAAACACTAAAATTAAAAAAAAACTCAAACTTACTTTTCTATCAATTAAAGATATCAATATTTATTCAATTTCCAACAAATTCTGGGAGGACGAAATGACACTACCAGAACACAGGACTTCTTCTTTTAGCAAAGAACAAGGGATGCAGTTTAAAGTCATGCCCAGGACCAGTTTAGTTCTGAAAAGTGTTAAAACATTTTTTTGATAACTTTAAAATACAGATGTGGTTACAGAATTATAGTGTTAAATTTGAAGATGTTTTTTTTTTAATAATTTCGTTACATTTTTTTTTTAAAGGACATTTAAACGAATCTCTCACAGAAAAACATCTGGATGGGTTATCAACTGCAGAAGACATAAGAGGAATAATCCAGAACGACGCTACAAAATCATATACCAACAATTTAGGTATTGCAGAACAATCTCATCAGCAAATGAACGAAAATTCTCACATTAATTTGGCAGCAAATGCTTTGGATTTGGATCAGTCACTTTTAGATAACATAAATTCCGATTTAATATCGGAAGACATTTTGCTTCAGGTTGCTAATTCGTTGGTGGCCAACCCTGAATTACAAAATGCAATTGAAAAGTCTTTAGTGGATGGTGGTATTCAATTAGATCCGTCACATCAAGGCAGTGTTGGTGTGCCGCCATTGGAACACCAACATTACGACTCACCTTACATGAAGCAGGTAACTTGAAGAACATTTTATAAATATTAAGAGAGAAAGCAAACAAATTTGTTATATTGTATTTGTTAAAATATTTATTTTTTGGAATAAAATTGTTGTTTTGAGTATCTGTTGGAGTTGTGTGCAATGGTTACAATTTGGAATCGTTTTGAATTTGTTGTTCTAAATGCAATATTAGTAACTGGGGAGTCTGAAGACTTAAAACCAAAATATATCTGGTTTATTCTTCCCGCTTCTCAAATGCAAATTTCCTCACATCATTTGAGGGTATCTAGCATACAGTGCTACACCATTAAAAATAACATCATACCAAGATTTTCTTGATCTTCGCTTTCAAAGAGGAGAAGTGGTTCCATTTTCATATTCTTTTTGGCCATCTTTGTTCTTCCATTCTCACTAAATGTCCAAACCATTTTAGACCTCTGTTATTCTCTGTTGCAGTGTTAAATTTATCTGAAAATTTTCCATTTTTCAGATTAACATACCCCACATCTTGGACCTCCACTCTTATTTTTTTTATTCCACTAGAAAAAAAATTCAAAAATTAAACAGTTGCAATAATTTATAAAATATTTTGATTTTTTTCCAATGTGCTGTAGAGCTACTGCGATAATTTGAGTTAGATTAAATATTTGAGAGTGAGGTAAAAATGAATTTGATTACTGAGCCTGTAAAATTGTTTAATAAATATTTTATTTAATAACAAAGTTGGTTTGTTTTTCTCTTGTATAATAAAGATTTCAGTTTCTAATTTTTTTAATAATTATTAAGGTGGAACAAGGATCTCCTGGTCCTGTAGTCGGAACTCATGTAGTACGACCAGATGGCAGGGTGGTAGTGATTCCTCCCATAGAGAGGCCAGCAACTCGTAGCAGGAATAAAAAAGTAGAAGTGGAACCAGTTGAACCTCCAAAGTAAGTTCATTCTATCAAAATCAGTTTTATTTTTTAATTCTTCCCATCAAGGGTTATTGCAAGACCATTGGATAGTGAACACGTTTCTGGTGCAGAACTGGACAGCTCAAGTGATGAAGAAAAGTCGGATGATGATCCTGATAAATTGTGGTGCATTTGTAACCAACCTCACAATAATCGTTTTATGATTTGTTGCGATAATTGCGAAGAGTGGTACCATGGAAAGTGCGTGAACGTCACAAAAGTAATGGGTAAAATGATGGAACAGGAGGGAAAGGAGTGGATCTGCGTATATTGCAAGGTTGGTAAACCGAATTTTTTTTGTAACAATTTTACATTGTTTGAATTGGTAGGATTCTTCACTAAAACGACCTTCTGCTGCTGCAAGAAGAATACGAAAAGCTTCCAGGAATTCCTCAACCGATATGACGATGGAAGAAAAACAACTGGATTTGGAACCAGAACCACCTGCAAAATCTTTGGAGCCTGACTGTTTAGTGTGTGGTAAACCGAGTCGCATTAATTCCATCTATTGCAGTGATCCTTGCATTTTGCAGCATGCCAAAGGCGTTGAAAAGGTAATTTAGTTTTTTAAAATATGCACAGTGACGCAATAGCGTGGACTTTTTTGACAGTTACAAGAGGGGTGTAATGCAATTTATTTTTTAAATTGAACATCCTATATTATTTTTTAATATTTACAGTTATTCCTAATTTTCTATTTTTCTAGTTTAATTTTTGTTTCGTTAATTTAATTAATTTCAGTAGTTTGTTTTACAATAAATTAATTTAAATTCAGTTCTTGTAAATATACCTATCAATTTTAATTTTGGTTAAAATGTTGATGCCATTTGCTCTCTTTTCACAATTAATATTTAATTTAAATTGCGTATATTTACTGTTAATTAAGTTTTTGATTCACCCCTTTGTTTGTTTTGATTTTTAACACTTCCAATAATTAATACTAATAAATTTCTTTGTACCTTGTTTTAATTTTCTTCCTTTTTCCATGTGTTTCCTTCCATTTGATCCTTTGAACTTTTATTTTAATATATTAGATTTATGTTTTTGTAAACTAAGAAGAGTTTAGAATAGAGTAAGAAGAGACGGTCGGAGAATAATGGTTAAGTAAGTTGACTTGCTTCCAATACCCGGTTGGAATCTGAGTGAAGTGACAACTTTATTCTGGCCGTCTCACTGGTCCTCCAGATTGGGCTGACTCCTCGCCGTAGGTAAAAAATGTAAACTGTTTACAAAAGCAAACATGGCGATGTTTGGGAATCAGAAGACGTCATGGAGCGTTACAAAAAAAACGAATAATCCATACATAAACTAAATAGAAAATAAAATTTAATAAATATAAAAAATAACTAGTTATTTTGAACTTTGGTAACGGTGCTCTGTTCTTTCAGCAGTTTGAAATCATTTGCAACTGTCAGACGCATGCGCAGTTTCAAATTTAAGTCATAATTTTTAATCTGCGCATGCGTCTGACGGTTTCAAACTCTTCAACCTGCTTAAAGAACAAACAAAAACAAAAGCGTAGTGCATGATGGCAAAATTGAAAAATCATTTAAATTTGGTTTGGTTAGCTTCATTTTTTACAAATTCAACCATGTGGTGAGTGTTTATCATAGTTTATCATACAAGACCAATATTTCATTGTTGTAAAGTGAAATAAAACAGTTCAATTTTTAAATTGACAATTTTTTCTTTTAAGTTAAGTACCAATCCACAAACGTTGTCAGTAAATTTAAATTTTTAACACTGCAGCACTGTTCGCTTTAGGAAGCATGCAGGCGATCGTTTTCCCAAAGTGAACACAAATTTTACACGCTTCTAACGCGAAGCTTTGATAGCGAAAGAATTGCTAAAGCAAACACAGATAAAAAAAGAAACTATCAATTAGCGAATTACCGCGTGACAAAAGCCGCCTTAGTGGATACACATCTGTACAATGTACACTCGCACACTGCGTATTACCGCCTGATACATCATCCTGGATCGAACTCTGGGGGCCAATATAATAAATTTGCAGCTTACTGATCAGTAGCTTCAAACAAAACATTAAATTGTTTCTAATTTTTGCAAAATTTAAATTCTCTTGCGGCATAGAAAATCTGAATTGAGTGTCTTACACGTGTGATTTAGGAAAATAAATAAAGCAATATGTAGTCACGGACTTTTTTGTAGAAAATTTAGCCATAAAAAAGGATAGAAAAAATACTTCAATCTGATTAGTTCTTTCTAGAACTTCTACCTAAGAATCTTGATGTGAACTTCACACTTATTTTTCTACAAAACGTCTGAATAATGGAAGAACACAGAGAAGTTAGTTAAAATAGGACTTGATCGGCCAATTTCATAAAGCTTTTAATGTTTAAAGTAACTAATGATTTTTAGTGCTAACAAACTCTTTCTGTTGGTTAGTTAAATTTAACACTTTGTTAAAAGTTTTATGAAACAGAACATAGAAAAAATAAATTTTAAAATTTGACATAAAAATGGGTGGAAGACAATGTTAAAATCACGAATATGTAAAATAATATAGGATGTTAATTTCAAAATAAAACAAATTGCATTATGCTTATCAAAACAGTACCCTAAAATATTTTTAGGTTGTGTATGTCAAACAGACACAACTTCTAATTTAATTTTTTTTCATAATATATAAACGGTAAGGGTATTCTTTATTTAAATTCTGTTATGTTATTAAATGAATTTGTATTTATATCAAATATATATGATACTTATCACTTAACTAGGTAGTGGTATACGACAGAAAATCTGGAAAACTTTTGGCTGGAAACAACGCGCCCTCGGCTGCTAATCTAGACAAGTGGTTACAACAGAATCCAAATTACGAAGTCGTTCGTCCTCAAAAAACGAACACCAAGTCACCAGCCGCCTTAACACAATCCAGGCTGAAAATTATTAAAAATCCCGGTGAGCAAGGTGGGGTTTCATTGGCAGTTCAACGTAAAGGAGTCGAACTTGGAGTACTACACCACACCCCCAAGCAATCACCATCCCCACAACAAAAGCAACCGATTAAGGTAATCTCAATAAAACAAACTTTTTCCCCCCTAACTATTTTTTTACAGAAACCGATAGCAGTTGCTAAAGTAATAAATAAGCAGTCGCCAACTTCTCCAAGAGTTAAATTAATACAGCCAGTTCCATTGGTGCGAAATCCGCCAGCGGTAACAACTCCTGTCAAGCCAAAAGTGGTTCAAACGCAAATAAAACCTACCACTCCAACACAAGTTCCCAATGCAAAGCAGCCCATGCCTCAAAAAACCCCAAAATCGCGACAAGTAGAAGAAGGGTCCACGCAGTTGGGAAGTAAAGAAAACATACGCGACAATGTGAAGAGAACTTTGTTGGAACAGCTGATGAATCGAATCAAGGACGCAACCGACCTCAAATTGGAAAAAGAAGCCGTAGCAAAAATTTCGCTTGAGATTGAATCGCAACTGTACAAATGTTTTGGGGATACTGGACAAAAATACAGAAACAAATATAGAAGTTTGATATTCAACATAAAAGATACAAAAAATGAAACTTTATGGCGAAGAATTTGTGAAAAATCCATTAATCCCTACCAACTTGTACGTTTATCTTCCGACGATTTGGCGAGTCAGGAACTAGCGCTGTGGAGAGAAAGGGAAAATAAACACCAGTTGGAAATGATCACAAAATCCGAACTAGAACAACTAGGTCGCAAAAGTCAGTACGTTTTTAAGACACACAAAGGTGAACAAGAATTGGAAGACGATAGACCTACAGATGCGGTACAAACAACGGAGGTAATTACGGCATTGGGTTCCAACACTTCGACCGAATCGCTTTCTGATAACAAAAAGGATGTGGTTGAGAAAGATAAAAAGAATTCAAAGCGTGGGCGGGATAAAAGTCACGATCGCAAGTCGAAGAGAGAGAGGGATAGGTGAGTTTTGTATTTTAAAGTAGTGTAAGTTTTGAGTAAACTAATAAATTTTAGAAAAAATAGGAAAAGGGCTCATCGGTCTTCGAGTCATGAAGGTGGAAGTCATCATAAGAGATCCAAAAGCAAGGATAGTCACCACAGCAGCGAGAAAATTCGTTCTAGGAGTCGGGATAGGTGAGTTACAAGAAATTTAGTTAAAATTGTTTGATGTTTACTAAAAGTTACTCAGTATTGCAATTAAAAGGGCCCTTAACAAAGACACGCCGATATTAATCATTTATAAGAATATTTAACTTAAAAATTTTTGTTGTTTTAGGGATCGTCATAGAAAAGCATCCCACAAGAATTCTAAACATAAAAAGGAATTGTATCACGATAGTACTACAGGAAAACTCGATAAAAAATCAAAAGAAATTTTGGAGCAACTTGTTGATAATAAAATAGTTCCACCTCTAGAAGATCGTCTGTGGAAGCATGTGCAACAAGAAGACATTACAACTGGTAAGTTAATTTTTGAATGTTGGGTTGGGTTACGTACCGCATGTTTGTTACAAAATTTTCCAAAATTTGTGATTCTCTAACACACTAACAAAATTTAATTTAAATACGCTATCTTAGTGCTGAGTCAGGTTTTTGGATCTGACACAGAACTAAAATTTTATTTAACAGTTTTTTGTTACACTAACAAACTACAAATTGCTTTTCAAAACCAATTCGCTCTTGCAAAAAAATTATTTAGGTACACTTTGATTAATTTACTATTTTTGTGGATCCCTTAAAGGAAATTTGTTAACAGCTCCTGTAGCTGAAAGCGATAGCGATCACGAACCAACATCCACTGTCACAATACCAACGCCCCCGAGAGTGGCGGAAGTTGAAGAGCAGTCTAATCAAAAACCTGAAACTAAAGAAGGTGCCGTTATTTCTACCCAAATTTTTTATTTCATTGTACTTATTTATGTAATTTTAGCTAAAGAAGAATTTGTATCAAACACATCTTTGCTTTCTGAAAACGAAGAGGGCAGCAAGTCACCCCCTCCTAGAACACAACAAGATTTTATATGGAAAGGATCCATCAACATGGTGGATGTTGCTCAGATCTCAATTACAGCTCATGAAGTGTCAGGTGTTTTATTTCTATTTTCTGTTTTTTCTGGGGATACTGATGATTATTTTTCTTGTAGGAGATTGTTCAGGTTTAGGTAAAGAGCTGCCACCTTCACTGGACGTGGTGGGAAGGATTTCACCCGACACAGTTTGGGATTATATTAGCAAAATGAAATGCTCGAATAGTAAAGCCATTTCGTTGCTTCGTTTAAATGCCACAAATATGGAAGAAAAAATGCCCTACATAGCGCTGTACAGTTACCTCTCCAGTAGAAACCGTTTAGGCGTTATTAAAACTGTCAATAAAGCAGTCAAGGATTTCTACATTTTACCTTTATCAAATCAAAAACCGATTCCTCAAGCACTGTTACCTTTAAGTGGTCCAGGTAGGTAAACAGAAATAAAATTTAAATTGGAAAATTAAATATTTTATTTTTCAGGTTTCGAAGAGTCTCGTCCAGCTCTTCTATTAGGTATCATCGTAAGGGACAGACGTAAACGTCCTATTTATCCATTACCATCCATGCCTTCGAAGCGACTAAAAACAGATTCACATTCCACTTCTCCTGCAAGTCAATCAACAGTTCCTACACGCTCTTATACACCGCCCCCAAATGTGGATCCTAGAACAAAAAGACCCCCAGTTATGCCTCCTTCCAAAGTACCTGTACCACCTGAGGACGAAGATGACATTGAAATGGGTAAATAGTCATTTAAAAATACAATTTTAAGATTAAAAATTGGATAATTAATTTTTAGATGGTGGTGATGAACCCTATACCCCGGAAGATTCGGACCCAGATTCCACACCATCAACAAGCAAGGATCTCAACACGTCATCAACATTGAATTCGAGTGAAATTTCAAGTTTGTTGACCAGTTCGGTTAAAACCAGCTCTTTCTTGGATACGGGATTAATTTCGCAAACTTTTGAACCGTTCAAAAACAAATTTGATTCAATTCCAGGTAATTTTTTCAACTCCTTATTAGTCTAGTCGTTCAAGCCTAGTAAAATTTTAAATGCTTTTTAGGTTTAGAGGAAAGCGCGCCAAACCCACAAGACATACAGAGGAAAATGGAAGAACTGGATCAACGAATTGCGTTAGAAAAAGCCCAAATTCAAAACATGTCTCAAGACATCGTTGCATCCAGTACAACTTCGGACATAGGCACAACCGCATTAGCCAGCATCGCTCTTCCAAGCAACCTGCAACAAATTTTGGACAGTATTAAGGGTATAAATCCTCCCGATGTACCTGATCCAAAAGTTGTGGTAAGTGGCTCAAAGTCATATTTTAGCAAGATGCAAAATGCTTTGTTATCGTTTAGAAAGCCGGATCAGTCGTAGCAGGCTCTGCCTCCGATTTAACCATGCCATTGTTATTACCAAAAATAAGTTCACGGAGTCAAACCATACCCCTTCATATACCTACAACTCCCAGACCGCCGTCAATGAAAGCAGAAAAAGCAACCGACAGCGTTCTGAGTACACTATCGGAAGAAGATTTAATGAGGAAAGCTGCTGAAATGCTGGGCGAAACTGAAACTGAAGTTAAACCAAAAGTGAAAAACAGTTTCGAGTCCAAAAAAAATTTTTCTTCCACAAAAGAGAGTAAATTGGATATGATGCAACCTCCTGTACCTGGGGTTGGCGATTAGAATGGATGTTTGAATTTAGCAAATAAGATTAAAATGTATTTTAAAATTAGATAAATAAGCATTGTTTTATTCAATTAATTAGACATAATTTTATTTGTAGTGATAGTTTAAATGTAACAATTTTGCAAAAATTAATTTTTGTGTATATTTATCTTTGTTGTAATTTTGCATAATTTTTTATTAATTTATATTAAATTACTTATTTTATTAAATGCAAAAGTGTTGGGTATAGACTTCACCAAAATTTCTAACTGTAAATACAAAAAAATTTAGATGTTAAGAGATCAAATTTATAAAAAAAAAATATATAATGAATATATTGGACATTTTTCATTTGTTTCTATTACTGAATATTTTGTTTTTTAAAATTTGTATAATATTGATTTGTAAATTATTGTTGGAAGACCAAATTGAAGATTTTCCTAGAGGGGATAATTCCACTTCTGATTTAAAATGTTAATAATATAAAACTTCTCCTCATGCAGTGTATTTTTGAGTTTATGAATTTTTTTGATAAGCAAAACCACAATCACAAGATATAATTATGAGATATGTAAAAAAAGGGGAAACACAACACTACAAAAGAAAATCTCATTATCATGAATTGTAAATTTATTTGAGTACCTTCCCAAAACGTTTAAAAAAAATTTCTGGCAGCATGTAGTAATAAAAATATTAAAACCACTAAATTGGTAACAATGTTCATGTTACTTTTGTGCCTGCAATTATGTAAAACTAAAATTTTACTTTCTGGCCCCAAAAATCACCATTTTGCACCAAATTTAAAAAAAAATCCGGAAAAATACCCCCGAATGTTCAAACATCTAAAAATATACTATAAAATACCTGGAGAATTCTTATACTCAATTATTATATTGCATCCGACTTTTGTGTATTTGTTATTTATTTACAGTTCTTCTTTATTTACCAGCTAGTTTTCTAGCTTGTTGTTATTTGTATTAGCAAAAAATTATATACATTTAAAATAATAATATGTTATTTTCAATGTATCGTTTCTTGTTTGCCTTATTTATAATTCTATCGATATAAATTTTCGTTTCTGTATATTCAATTTTATATCACCAAAAAGTGTTTTACAGGTAAAGTAAATGTACTAAAGAAATTGTTCCGATTTTACAAAAACTGCAAATTTCTCATTTGTGGGTGATAATATAATTTTTTAGATTAACAAATTTCGGCATCATTAATATACGGGGTCCTAAGCAACATTTTGATGTTCATTCATCTCAATTGCAATTTATTAAATATGTCTGAAGTAGTATCAGAAAATTGTGTTAATTGTGCTGTTGGATTAATCTTGAATTTTTCTGACTTTATGGGATTGTCAAAGACAATTATAAATTGTAATCATGCAAACCAAAATATAGCTGAAAGAAAATCTTTATCTAATGTCCAGAAATTAGTAGTAGTTTTGAGCTTACTAATAATTACCGTTTCCAATTTTTACGGTTCCAAAAGAACCTATGAAGCAATACAAAACAATATTTTGCTGTACGATGTGCTACTGATAAATTTTGATGTGATGTTGTATGCAATCGCATCATTTACAATCTTGCAAGCCATATCGCAGTGTGAAAGTTATAATAGAATGTTGATGGCCTTGGATGGTGTATTGAAAAAATTCAGCATCCATACATCGCACCATTTGTTATCCAGGGATGATGTTGTATCCTTTCGAACACGAACTTACTTGTATTTAATTGGAACTTTCTTCTTTTTTTCTACTGCTCCTATATTTATGTTTTGTGTAGAACTAAATCCCGATTGGAATGTATTTGAAAGAATTGGTTTGTTGGTTTCCATGTATGCGTGTTTCATGTTAATCGTTATAGTATTACTGTGTCTAAGAATATATTACTACATTGTCAGTAAATTCACTCATTTCTTAAAAATGGATTTGGACAATTGGAAGGATTGGACTGTTCCAACAAACGACAATGAAAATTGCACCATTATTGCCTTACCAAGGGCTAATATAAAAAATTTGTTAAGGGCTTATAGTGACACCTACATTAACATCATCAAGATATTCAAAATATTTAATATGTGCTGCAATCCTTTACTGTTGATTTACACAATATTTATATCGAGTTTTTGCATTATTGCTGTTTTTTTGATCGTAGTTTGTGTGGTAAGAAATATTTCAGTGAGCTTGAGATTGTTATCTGCTGAAGGCGGAATGCAATTTATAATATTAGTAACTGGATATTGTATAATAAAGATGGCTAAAACGTATACAATGGTAAGTAATAACAAAAATTTAAATTATCTTAATTTGCTTGTGTGACTCCGGTTTTTTGTTACTGATGGAATATATCAACCCAGGGAGACGGACGTGATGGATTTACATAGCCTCCGAGGCCGGGAGATAATAATGAGAAAGTATTCCTTTCCCTGAATTTGAATCTAACCACGGTAACTACGAACAAGGTCATACCACCACTTTGGCGGTCCTCCCTCGGTGGTACTGAGGTATTTGGTTTTCCCGCCATGAGTGCTCCTGCTAGTCGGTTCCCTTCCATTCTGCTGTATTTTATCATTTTTTTGTTACTTCTCTGAATGTCCAAAGCTACTATAAATAATTTAAAATAACTTTTTCAGAATACTGAAGTACTAACACTGTTGCGAAAATTCCCATTGAGTAAACTAGATGGTGCTGAAAAACTTCAGGTATGTTTTTTTGACAAAATTGACATGGTTCAAGTACCACAGAAGCTTTAATGTCAAGTTCTTTATGATAAATGTACAAACGAACCATTGTCTATTTTTGCTTTCCTTTTTTATTAATTTACAGTTTACTACGCAAAATATGCAAAAAATTGGTGTTAGGTGCAAATAATTCCTACAAAAACGGGATTTGAATTTTCTAGCTCGTTCTTGGTATCTTTTCAACATACTAAAAGTCTAGAAAAATCTAAGTATGCAAAATGCGTTTTTTTTGGCCCAAAAGTTTTAAAGAAATGATGCGCATAAATGGACTAACGAGATTCCTAAAAAATAGGGGGTTTTTTTGGATATAACTAATTCCCACAAAGATGGAATTTAAATTTTTAAGTTTGTTGTTGGTACTTTTTTAACATACTAAAAATCTAAGTGTTTACAATAAGTTTTTTAACTTTTAAAATAAAGACGCGCATGTATGAATTAACGAGTTTCTTAGAAAAATAAGTTTTATTAATAGATTTTACTATTTATTTTTATTGATCAAAATGCTTTTTATATTACAAATGCAAATTAATTTTGTAAATATTACGTCTTTCATAAGAGAAAAGCTTAATGTAATCGTCTTCTTCAATTTCTTGTAAATCACTTTCTTTTGGTGCACTATTTGTGCAATCTCTACCAAAACAGTTACAACATATCTCACAATCAGTACATTCCACACCACAACGTCGACAGGTACATCTACCACTACCACACGGCTCATTTGAATCGGTTTTGCATATTAAATATGATCAGGGCTGATAAGTGGTGTAGGGCTCATTTCACATGTTTGGGCTGTAGTTGGTTTCCTACATTTTTCCAACCCCACTCTTCGGGATTAACAATATTGGTGTTCATAGCTTTCCAACAAAGACATTGTAAATGTACGCGGAGAAGATGATAAATAGCAGCATCTTCTGTAGGTGGTAATCTTGCAATATTGAATTCACTTTTGGCAGTTGTGATTTTTTTCAAGTACAGATTATATTGTAGTAGGTTCAGAGTCTCTGTCTTTGGATTTCCACCATACAATAATATCAATTCTTTAGTGCCAATATCTATAAGTTTCTTTCTGTTTGCATTTTCTGATCCAAACAGAGTAGGGCAAATGCTTATTCCTTATTTTTCCAAAAATTTGATATGCTGCCGATTTACTTTTACCAAATAAGGAACTTGTGGTATCACATCCAGTTAAATCATGTGAAAAGAGAATAATTTTACATCCCTTTTCGCCAAACACATGTTGCATTGATTTAATATCACGTTTTTTATCACTGAATGTAGATGATTGCAAACAAATATTTCGTATGATATGAAAAATTAAAAGTGCGAGAATATCGGAATCGTGAGCAACAATTGTTACATGCTTTTCTTCTTGCACATCATAATTTCCATTCCATGTAACGTGTTGTGACCATCGGTGGTAGCAATATTGTGGTCCACATTATCGGCTATCCACTGACAAAAATGACCTGATGGAACTTCAAAATTTGGTTTCTTGTCCATTACTGCAGACTGCAAATACTTTTTTACATTTGAAATTGAAAATTCCATAGATTGAAAAAAGTAAGCAATTGTAGTAGAAAACGTATTTTGATTAATAAAAATATGATTTTTAACATTTTTAGCAGCCATTAAGCAACATGAATCTCGTTAATCCATTCATGCGCGTCTTTATTTTAAAAGTTAAAAAACTCATTGTAAACACTTAGATTTTTAGTATGTCAAAAAGATTCCAACAACAAACTTAAAAATTTAAATTCCATCTTTTTAAGAATTAGTTATATCAAAAAAAACGTATTTTTTAAGAATCTCGTTAATCCATTCATGCGCGTCATTTCTTTAAAAAACTTTTGGGCCAAAAAACGCATTTTGCATACTTAGATTTTTCTAGACTTTTAGTATGTTAAAAAGATACGAAGAACAAACTAGAAAATTCAAATCCCGTTTTTGTGGGAATTATTTGCACCCTAAAACCTATTTCTCCTGTACTATATCTCTAAAAAATAAGACAAAAGTAAATTAGTAAGCAGTAAGAATTTACCACTGAAATTACTCTAAAGGTAGGTTTAGATCTGGAATTTATCGCACGAATATTATATAATATAGAAACTATAGCTAATGTAAACGATCTTGAATTTATATTTGATATAATATTCTGAGTCGCACATAGATCTGTAAATATTTCTATACAATTATATGTAAACGCTGCAGTTTCACAAGTGTACGACTATCCAGATATAAATAGCTAAAGTTGACTAGCCGTCTACTTTTGAATTTGTATAAAGCGCAATTTTTATTATTGGGTAAATTTTATATCGCGCCCTGAGATGACAAGTGTATTAACTTCCAAAATAACAATTTTCAGATTTTTTCATTCATTTTAATGTATATTTTAACGCTCTTTTCAATCGAACAATGTCCTGAAAAATTTTTTTTTTTTTATTTACATTTTAACGTGCATCAACTACTGGGTTATTAGCACTTCTAAATGTTAATTTTTAAATTGTTCAGTATTTTTGTCTGTTTATGTTTTTTTGGATTGGGTATTTTGGTTGGTTGGTTTTTTGGTTCACCACGGAGTGAGAATGTCCACTGGAAAGCCGAGCTAAGAAATTCTGATGCGTCCGAGATTTGAACTGAGAATTTGCGCTCGTAACGAAACCAGCGATCACATCACTCCACTGCCGTGGCTTGAAAATTTTTATTTTGGAATATACGACATTGTCATCTGAGGGTGCAATATTACCTGTTTAATCTTAAATTTGGCATTTTAACATTTAAACATAGAATTGTATTTCGTATTCAAAATTGCATTCAATGTAATGTATTTGTACTAAAGAAATATTTGCAAAGAACGATTATAAAACTTGAAATGACAAATTGGTGAATTGAATATGTTATTATTTTTATATAAATAGGATTATATAAATATATTTGAGTCATATGTAAAGGTACGTTTAGATCTGGAAGTTATATCCAGATATAAATATAACGTATAGATTATAGAAATTTGTTGACTGTTTACATTTATATATAAATTGCATACGATTTATATAAGAAATATGAGTAGGTATATTTCTCGCATTTTAAAATTTACGATAAATATCTGAACGGTTTACATATGACTCAAATATATTTATGTAATCCTATTTATATAAAAATAATAACATATTCAATTTCACCAATTTGTCATTTCAAGTTTTATAATCGTACGTTGCAATTTTGAATACGAAATAAAATTCTATGTTTAAATGTTAAAATGCCAAATTTAAGATTAAACAGGTAATATTGCACCCTCAGATGACAATGTCGTATATTCCAAAATAAAAATTTTCAAGCCACGGCAGTGGAGTGATGTGATCGCTGGTTTCGTTACGAGCGGAAATTCTGAGTTCGGACGCATCAGAATTTCTTAGCTCGGCTTTCCAGTGGACATTCTCACTCCGTGGTGAACCAAAAAACCAACCAACCAAAATACCCAATCCAAAAAAACATAAACAGACAAAAATACTGAACAATTTAAAAATTAACATTTAGAAGTGCTAATAACCCAGTAGTTGATGCACGTTAAAATGTAAATTAAAAAAAAAAAAAAATTTTGGACATTGTTCGATTGAAAAGAGCGTTAAAATATACATTAAAATGAATGAAAAAATCTGAAAATTGTTATTTTGGAAGTTAATACACTTGTCATCTCAGGGCGCGATATAAAATTTACCCATAATAAAAATTGCGCTTTATACAAATTCAAAAGTAGACGGCTAGTCAACTTTAGCTATTTATATCTGGATAGTCGTACACTTGTGAAACTGCAGCGTTTACACTTAATTGTATAGAAATATTTACAGATCTATGTGCGACTCAGAATATTATATCAAATATAAATTCAAGATCGTTTACATTAGCTATAGTTTCTATATTATATAATATTCGTGCGATAAATTCCAGATCTAAACCTACCTTAAACCGTTCAGATATTTATCGTAAATTTTAAAATGCGAGAAATATACCTACTCATATTTCTTATATAAATCGTATGCAATTTATATATAAATGTAAACAGTCAACGAATTTCTATAATCTATACGTTATATTTATATCTGGATATAACTTCCAGATCTAAACGTACCTTTAGGTACCTGTAGGTACTATAAGGCGAAAAATATTAACGAAACGCCGTCTAGCGGCTGAAATTTCAAGTACAGTAATGGCTGGCGTAAACAGTATTATTTGGTATAACGCATAACTGATTTGACAGCTGTCAAAAGTACTGCTTTGGCCAGCCTTTTTCCATTTTTGTAGCGCCCTCATCGGTAATATTTTATGCCTATTATCATATATGCATATATTATGCTATTATGTATGTTCGGATTTTTAACGTTTGAATTATCTACCCTCTACTATGAAGCAAATTACTGTTTGTTTTAGTTTGATTGCTTCTTAGATTTGGTTCAACGATTTCAAGTAAATTTTGAAGCATCTGAAATTGTAACCGTAGATATTCCACTATTTGCAAATGTAAGTAAATAGTTTTATTTTTACATACATTTAAAAGATTCAAAATGTTCTTCTATCAATGTTTTACAATATTTCTATACTTCAAGGGTTTAATAACTTAAAGCTAAGTTATTTTGTTAACTTTCTATAATAAATATTGCATTTTACTAATTTTAAGAAACAAATTTAAATGAAATCATTTCAAAATTAAATTTATATTTACAATATTTGCACCTGAAATGCGAGTTTGAGCGACTTTTTATTATGTCCATGTAAGTGGACATCCCAAATGTTCCATTGAACACAACACAGAAGCTCAAAGAGCCCGGAAATAGCGGACAAAGACATTTAAATAAACGGATTATAATAAAATATAATCCAAAATAGGATCCTAAGGAAGTCTAATTTAAACTCACCTCGTATCCGACTATTTCTACAATAAAAAGCTTTCAAGTTTTATTAATTTTACCTTTTTTCTTATTAGATATTGTCCACCATACTGACCTACGTATTAGTTGCAGTTCAATTTGAATTTTTGTAATTTCGAGTTCAATCAAAATCACGTTTGCTTAGATAATATATTTTTAGTATTGTGGATTTTATGTATTGCAAAATTAAAATAAAGTACGATTATCTAATTATAATTGTTTTCTTTATTGATTGGAACTAATAAAAATTGTTCAAATCTACCATTAATTAAAAGGTTGGGCAACATATCAAGAAATCAAGATGATGGTGGGTATTCTGAAAAATGTAGTTTAAAAAACTGCCAAGAGTTGAAGCTACCAAATTGCTTTTTGCATCAATACAAACCAAGACTTACAAAAAGTCGTTAATAGTTTATACATAACGTAATTAGTTTATACAATACATATTCAGCCAATAGCTCGCTTCAATTTTTCCCAGTTGTGAGGGTCTGTAAGGAAGGTTAATATGCTGGAGGTTAAAACATTATTAACAAAACATGAAAATCACAGATGAAACATTTTAAAATAAATTTTTTTAAAAATTTGAAGTTACCTAATAATAAGTTACTAAATGAATTAATTTCTTGGGATTATGGACAAAATATTAAAGAATACAAATATATCTATTTTACCTAATAAGATTTATATAGCTACTTAGTTTAATTATTATTTATAAATAAAGCAAAATAACTAAAAAATGTTTTAAACGTGCGTACTAACTGATTAGTCCAGTGCAATTAGGCATTATAAATGCAAAATTACAGAACCCAGTTATAGCGAACGGATTTGAATTATGTTTTTTTTGGATTTCTAATACCATAAACTAGAAAGTTGACCCATTAAAAATTACCGCTGTTTTGAAACTCGGTAAATTAAAAAAAAAAATCTAAATTTAATGTAAATAATTATAAATTTTTATCAAAATCATGTAAATATTCCGAAGTTAATGGAATTTTAACGAATTTTTTAGGGGTACTCTAGGACGTCTATCATAAGTTTGTGACCTCAAAGACCCTGTGCTAACTTAAAGGAGAGGGCAAAAACCTCAAAATTTTTGGACTTGTTTTAATTTGTTACTTATATTTCGTAAACTAAGCATATTTTGGGTATTATGGTTTATTATAAAGTTGTAGAGCACTAGGGGGAGGCAGAAACTTATATCTCGTAAACTGAGTATATTTTAGGTACCATAGTTTATAACAAAGTTATAGAGCAGCAAATTTGCTAAAATTTGGTTGGTAAAGCAAATTTAAACAAAAATAAGCAAAGTTTTTTCAAAATGGAAAAAATGGTCAAAAACGAAGGTTTTGCCCCTATAACTATTTATTTCCATCATTTCCATGTTAATTATGTTAATCACTCATTAATATGAACATCTTGAAACATCCATGACCACCCTCCCCCCACCCCTCCACCTCTCATTCCCGCAAACGTAGAGATGCCTTATTTTAATGTAAGAAATGTTAATTAATGTGAGGCATTTTCATGTTCGGAGGAGGGAGAGGGGAGGGTGGTCTAGATGTTCCAAGATGTTCATATTGATGAGTGATTAACATGAAAATGATGGCAATAAATAGTTATAGGAGCAAAACCTTTGGTTTTTGTCTATTTTTTTACATTTTGAGAAACTTTGTCTAACTTTGATTGGCTGTGTCTCGGTTAATATTGGGTCTAAAAATTTGCTTTACCCACCAAATTTTAGTAAATTTGCTGCTCTATAACTTTGTTATAAACTATGGTACCTAAAATATGCTCAGTTTACGAGATATAAGCAAAAAACTGAAAAAAGTCCAAAAATTTTTAAGTTTCTGCCCCCCCCAAGTTAGCACGGGGTCCTAGAGGTCAAAAACTTACTCCCAAACCACCGGTCATAATTTCATTAGCTTTAGAATATTTTTCAGTTAAAAAGGAGATTACAACCCTTAAAAAAATATACTTTTTACTTTTTAATATAAGAAATTCAAAAACATCTAAATTCATTCACTATATCGCGGTATAAACCTAATTGCACGGGACTAGATAGTAATGTAAAAGAAAGTGATGTGCCAACGAAATTATGACGACGTTTTATGGTGTTTAGAGGCCGTCCATTAATCACGTGATGTTTTTTTTTGGCATTTTATAACCCCCTCTCCCCCTTGGTGATACATGGTGAGATTTAAGACTAACCCCCCCTCCCCATATCACGTGTATTTTTTAAAAAAATAAATACACGTAACGCCGCTTTTCGGTTCAGTATCGCGCTTTTGCCGAAAAAATAAATACACGTGATATATTACTAGACCCCCTCCCTCCCTGTGATATTTCGTGATTTTTTTTGACCCCTCCCCCCCTTTCGAGCCTCACGTGATTAATGGACAGCCCCTTAGCTGTTATGTAATAATGAAGATGAAATAAAAATATAATGAATATAAGGTTCTGGCCACACGTGCAGTAAAATGCTGCTGGCAGCAGCAGTAAAAGCCAAGTAGGCGCATTTTCGAGGTAATGCTGGTACAAGTGCATTGCTAAAGCTGCGACATTACCTTTCATTTACCTTGAGAATGGGCGTTCCTGCAGTGTTACTGCTGCTGCCAGCGTCATTCTACTGCACGTGTGGCCAGAGCCTAAAAGGCAAATACCAGGTACAAATTTCGTAATTTTTTAGTCTCTTATTCAAACATTACTAAAAAAAAATTAAATACATAAATGCAATTTTTCAGAATAACTACCTTCAGCATAATCAGGAAATAATCCCTGATAAGTGATAACTAGAGTCCGGATTTGTAGCTGTTATGCTTTTTCTGAAAATTCGAAAGCAGCTGAAAATTTTTTTTTTTAACTGAAAAGAAGTCATTTGAAAACAAGTTTTATATGCTTTTTTTGCCTGTTTGTGCTTTTCGTGTTTTTGCATCTATTGCACCTATTATACTATTGTAAACGTCGAAAAAAGTTTTTCTGCATACAAAAATCTATTAAGTTACAGAAGGATGAATTTTACTAGAGAAAATTTGGAAAAATTCTTAATTGTTTCAAAAATTAAATTAATACTTTTGTTCATGTTTTTAAATAAAATTTGTGCTTTTTTAGACAAAGTTAATGCTTTTTTTAGTATTATTTGGTGATTTTTTAAGCACTTTCTTTCCCATTTTTTATCCGGACTCTAGTGATAACATTGGTCATGGACAAAATATAAAGATTACATAGATTCAAATATGCAAAAGCATTTTTCTCCATTTACTGTGAGTTTTATCTTAAAAGCTATAAACCATTAATTTTACAAAAAAATGTCAAAAGGACAAAAAATGTTTGTTTTCGTTCAATTAAGCCTATAAAAATCGCATAAAATCATTTCCGTTATCTCACACCTTGTAAATTTTCATATAAATTTATTTCGCTGTAAATCCAAATATTTTCATTAAATTTTTCCAAAATTCATCCATCACCTCCTTCTTCCACTTAGAAAATTTAATTAGCAACCCCTACCTTAAGATACATCATCTTAAAGGTTGAAAAACTCTCGCTTTTCCACAATAAAAAAATTTGATTTAATTAAAAATTAAAAGATGAAAATAGAAATAATTTTATTTTTATGAAAATCACGTCAGCAGTGATTAAAATGTGAGTTCCACTATCACCTAAAACAATCTATTTAAAATCAATTACTTGAGTTTTGAACACTCTTAAAAATAGTGGTGTACTGTTGAAAAAAAAAGTTGCTTAAAAATGATATTATATACTTTACAAAAAAAAAAGTGAAAATAATATTTACTTACGGTGCTGAAAATAGTTGTACTCACAGAACTGCTTAAATTTTCAATGACAGCCATCCTAAAAAAAATGTAAGCCACCAGTTAGTACGAAAATTTAAAGAAACCGGCTCAATATGCAACAAAATTAATAATCAATGCAGAATTTTGGATGAAATTTCGCAGATGAAAGTACTAGGTCACTTTGCTATAAATCCTAGCACTTCCATTGCAAAGGTCAACGAATATTTCAAATGGTTCCACACATAAAGTGCTAAAAGTCAAGAAGATTCTTTCTTATAAAATTCAAATTCATCAACAACTTGGCAAAAACGATTTTGAAAGAATCGAATTTTGCAAATTAACATCCCAGAGAATTCAAGATGAGCAAGCATTCCACGAAATTTTTAATAGTTTGCAGTTTGAGCGGAATATTACCGGAATATTTTAGATTATAGTAAAAGTTGTAAAGTAAAATCTAAAAAATTCAATGTATTTTCGTTTTGAAATTATAGATAACTATTCGAGGTCAAACCAAGCTTTTTCTAGATTCCGTTCAGTAGCCAAAAATCACGAGGTCCCTGTGCAAAATATTTTCTTCAGATCGGAAGATCAATTTAAAAAACAACCTACATAAGCTTTACATAACTTAATTGTATATTGTTTTCGATTTGTACACTTAAGCAAAAATCTTTTGTGATAACAATTTAAATTATATAAAATTAACCTAAAATTGTGATAAAATTGAATTAAAATAAAATGCGAAATACGCACGCACTTGGAGGTAGAAATAAATTTTCGTTTATTAAAATCATCTTCATCCTAAAAGCCTTTATATTCTACTGGATACTTATTCGGCAACAGATTTGTTGCATAAGAAGACACGTGACGCCATCCTAGTAAATCGCAAACTTGAATGTATTTCTCGTCCAGTTCACGTTGGTACTTTTCTTCTTGCAATTTCACTACGTACTTCAAAAATCGTCCATAGTGCTTGTAAACAATTGCATGCCACATTCCAAAAGACAAAACGTACGGCGTCGACGACTGAAACCAAAGTCTCAAGTTACAGAGGCATCTACCTACAAACAGATTTGGAAGTTGCTTACCTTATCAAATGGATCACTGAATTTCATCAAGTTTCTCCAATTTTCGGAAATATTTACCAACGCTAGTTGATCTTCTTTAATGCTAGTCTCCTCATCCTGATTTGCTAAAATTTGACTTCTTAAATATGACCGACACATTTCGACCCCTTTCAAAGCTAAACTGTCCACAAGCACACTTTTCTGACGATCCATTAATCTACAAAACAAAATTATAAGTTATAATGATCAACAGTACCGTTTTAAGCGCCCCACTGTTTAATTTTAGCTGCATCCAAGCGCGTATCAGTCTTAACAGCATAATAAGCTAAAACAGCCTCCTGATTCACAATTTCTAAGACTTCGTTACAAACTTTTATAATTTTATCACTAAAAGTAGAGCCCAATTCTTGTTGATCTATGTCTTTTGCCGACAGGTATGGTAGTTGTCGTTTAGAATCGATTGAGGCTATAATACTTGTAACAAATGACGTATGAATGGGTAAGTGGTCGGGAAACTCAAGGCACAGCTCTTCGTAAAGCTTCTCCGAACAACTCGGGTAATCTAATTTGGAAAGCCAAATAGTCTTCAAATCTCTCAGTGCTTCTTTGTACTCTTCTTGTTTCGATTTATCTTTATCCACAAATTTGTTTGTCTTTTTGTTGCAGTCGTTGAGAACATACTTAATGGGGTAAGTATCAATTTTTTTACCTAATTCGTCTTTAGCGTAGGTGACTGTGCCGCTTAAGTAGTGCGCGTTATTGGAAGATTTCGTCGGTACTCTGAAATTATCACATTTTACAAAAGTGCCCATATCATTTCAAAGACTTACTTGTCGCTTGATAATGGAGCTAAGTAAAGAGCAGCAGTGTACGATCCTAATGCGTGACCAAAAGAAGCTTTCTTGTCGCCTATTATGGCTTGAGCATGGCTACTAGAAACATCCATGGTTACAGTGGCCGGCAACTTTTGCCTCAAAAGAACACAACTATCAATCAATTTTTCTAAATAATCTTTCTTGTCGTGTCTAACTTGCAGTCTTATTGTGTAATCTCCTTTTTCCAATTTGACACTGTACTAAAAACAAACAAAAACTGTAACCCAAAGTTTCTATTTAAAAAATAACAAATACTTTGCCAGGATAGCAATCTCCACAACCTAACAGTTGTTTATTGCTGTCGAACAAATACCAAAGTTGCGATTCAAATTCGGATTCGTATAAAACATCACTTAAGGTTGAATAATTCGGACTAACTTCGGTGGCTTTGTTTAAACGAAAATTGTAGGTGAGTAATAACTCGTAAATCTGTCGACACTTGGGTAAAACGTCTCGAGCTGTTAACGGGCTTATTTTTGTTTCACTTGGCCTGAAACACTTGAAATTAGTTGTCGATACTAACAATATCGAGTAACTTACTTCAAAATTTGCACAGAGTGCTTAAAAGTGATGGACGGCAAAATTTCCTCCCCTTGTAAAGTGGTAACCTGATAAGAACGAACTCCTTCACATGCGTGCATCCAAATATTAGGTTCGCTAGGTCTGACGCCGTGGAAAGTAATACAATAATTGACGACACTTTCACCTAAATTAGCCCAATACTTGGCCAAGACGATTTCCAAAAGAACTCCCGATCTGACTCTAAATCCTTGTACCGTTTCGCTGTTGTAAGTCACCGACAAACTCTTATTTATTTCTAAGCTCTTGCAACTGCGCTTGGGTAAAAGTTGCATGCAGTGTAAAATGAAGTGACCCGTTTGTTCTGGTTCGGTGCACCGTAGACGAATGACACCCCAAGTGGCGTTTTCAGGAACCACAAAAAATTGTCGTTTAATGGTGTTTGGTTTAAATGGAACATTATCAAAGGTAATTCTATAGTTTGTATTAGAAATCGGTAACGGTTTAATAATTGTAATAGGAATCTTAAAAACGGGTCCCTTGTTTAAACACGATACATCAAAAGCTTCTACGTTTGCACTATGAACACCGGGGGTTAAACTGGTAACGTCAATTTTAATTGAAAAATTTCGCGAAACGTTCGACATGTCCACATGCGACGGGTGACTAACGTAAGGAGCACGACACGCCAAAACAAACTTCATGTTGAATTTAATTTTTTCCTCGGGTCCGATACTTTCGCAATCTTTAAAACAAGGATCTACAGTTACGGCGTATTCGTACGAATTCCGTTCGTTTTTCGTGCGTACGTAAATTCCTTTATTGTTACCTGAACCGCAAGTGACGTGAAAACGAACGTCACGTTCGGGAGCAGCGTGATTTTCGACTAAATACTCAAAAGTTTTATCTACTTGAACAAGCCCACCGCCTTGAGCAAAGATTTCAATTCCATCTAATAAAGTTGAACAATTTTCCAACGATCGCTTTATGCTGTAGGGCGAATAGGGTAAATTTTGCTTTACCAACCCAGATAGAAGCAGGGAAACTGCGCCGGCCACATGAGGCGACGCCATTGATGTACCATTAAATAATTGTGAGTTCCTCAAAGTAAAGTTAGGAACGGAGGTTATTGCACCTCCAGGTGCGCAAACACTAACACCAGAAGCGCCGTCGATAGCTGGACCTCGAGACGACCATGTGTACGGCATACCTGACAACTTCTGTCGCATCGAATATTCGGCTATCATCATCTCGGGAGAAACGTACGCGCCCACTCCAATTATGGTGTCCTGGCTGATATCTGGAGGTGTTCCTACCGTACTTAAAGCAGGCCCAAAATTACCGGCGGCTGTGATAAACACTACGCCGTATTTATTCACCACTTCGTTCATTAAATCTCCTATACGACTAACGACAACAATTAGTATATTAAAGAACGGATGGCAACCCAAAAAAAATTACCCAGTATTGGACCAATGCGAATGTTCTCCATAGCTCATATTTATGATGTGGATTGGGTTGCTACTGTCTTTCATTTCCATAACTTTTATCATCGCTCTTACTAGTGCAGTACCGGTTTCCATTGAACCTAACCGTCCATCTCCTGTAAAAGGAAATGTTATATACCATTCATTAAAATGGATTATGAAATGCAGTGAAACTTGCATAAGCTTAAAGCCCAAGACAGGTAAAAGTACTTCAACCCGGTCGATGTCAACGCATGTTGCTAGGAGCAAATTTAAGCGAGGGATTCAACAAGTTTGTTCAATTATGAAATAAAGCTAAAGTCATTCAAAAAAATTTCGGATAAAAATGAAAATTGTTAGATTTATTTATTATGTTCTTGTAAGTAAAATTTAAACATTTATTAAAAAAAAAGTAAAATAATTTGTAAAAAAAAATAAAAGAAAAGGTTTCAAAATTTCATTCGGATTTTTACTCGATTCGATGTTAAATTCTCTATTATCTGAACTATAATTAGTTTAAATTTTTATTTTTATCGGTATAAGGATTTTACCACAAAACTTAAAACGAGATTAGGGGCTGTCCATTAGGGGCTCCCCCTTGGTGATACATGGTGAGGTTTAAGACTAACTCCCCTCCCCATATCATGTGTATTTTTTGAAAACATAAATACGCGTAACGCCGCTTTTCGGTTCAGTATCGCGCCATTGCCAAAAAAATAAATACACGTGATATATTACTAAACCCCCCCCCTGTGATATTTTGTGATTTTTTTGGACCTCTCCCCCCTTTTGAGCCTCACGTGATTAATGGACAGCCCCTTACCAAAAAAACTACATTGTGCAACAAATTTCCCAAGTAACTCAAAAAATAACCAACGAATTTTAATCAATATGTGCTCATTAACCAGCAGTCTGGCGTAAATCAAACACGGATAGACTAGAGAGCGGGAAATCGCGGTTCTAATCCTAGTTGCATCAGATTTGTGCTGAGATCTAAAAAGTCCAAACTTGATCTGCGGACTACTCGCCAACCCGCCTGCCCAGCGTGGTGGGTTATGGGTAAAACCCCCTCTCCCCCCACGGGGGGGGGGAGTTTAAAAGGGGAGGCTTAGCGTTCAGCAGTGGACGAAAACGGCTTATGAAGAAGAAGAGCTCATTAAATACATAGTGAATTATCTATCATCTGAACCAGAGTTTATTTCAAATTTTTATTTGTTGGATAAAGATTGTACCATAAAATTTTTAACACATTTTTAAAATACTAAAGTACCAACCAACCAACCAAATTACCCAATCCAAAAAACATAAACAAACAAAAATACTGAACAATTTAAAAATTAACATTTAGAAGTGCTAATAACCCAGTAGTTGATGCACGTTAAAATGTAAAAAAAAAAAAAAAAAAAAATACTAAAGTACATTTTTGAAAAAGTTTCCCAAGATAACTCAAATGCTAATTAAAAATTAACCGATTTTATTAATCTTGAGCTCTTTTAATTTGTAATTAAATTTTCAATGGTATAAACTAATAAGATTACAACGATTATAAGATCATTACCGCTCTTACGAATTGGTAAGTATACAAAAACAAATGTCAGATGTGGTTATTTAGCCAAACGTGATCATCACATAACTTCACCTAGGCGCGTAGGAGCGAAATCTGTAGGTCCTGCAGATGAAATTCATTAGAATCATTGATTGTCTTAATTGATTTACAACACTAATAATAGTGAAGTCTGTAGAAGTAGACCATTTTTTCGATTTATGTGCAAAATTAATAATAGTATAAAAAAACAAAAAATGGCATTAAATTGGCAAAAATTTTCAAACAAACTCTGGAATTTACATAATATGATCATGCACATAACATAATATAATTTTGCTTTTTGCTAGATTGCTATATAAAAGAAAAAATTCACAAACATTCAAATAACGTTCTTAAAAAGGAGGCGATCACAAAATCCAATTTCGCATTTTCCACGGCTATTTTTTGCAGAATTTTCCAGGAATGTGTTTTACATATTTGATGCTTCGTATACACTATTAAAACAAAAAAATTTCACCCTAAATGCGTAGTACTCGTAAGAATGATTAAGATTTTTTTAATATATGAAAATTCGCCACAAGTGAAAGTAGTATCCCAATTTTCAGCTTTCTCTCTCTCTCTCTAGAACGTCAGGAGGTGGTTAAAAGTGGCCTCAAAAAAGTCCACTGACACGGACGACAGAAAATTGTTTTAAATGGACAGCGGGAATCTCGTTAATCCAATCATGCGCATCTTTAATTTCAGGATTGCAATGGCTTGGTTTACACTGTACGCGCTTGGTACGCGGACTAAAGGCAGACCAGGACTATATTGGGACCATATCCGAACTATATTTTTAGTCCGCCTGGTGTAAACATACAGGTACCAAGTTGGTCCGGCTTTAGTTCGGTCCTCTAAAATATGAGTACCAGACCAAATACGAACTAAATTGGTTCGACGGGTTCGACTGCATTCGACATCACTCGAGTATTTTTAATACCGAATGCGCTCATTTTTAATTTTTATAGGTTATAAAATAAAATTTATCAAGTAAGTAGCTTAAATTTAAACATTTTGGTCCTCGGTTCTCGTGTACGGTGTAAACACTTGCGAAGCAATTGCGAACTATATTTTGTCGCATCGAACTATCCCCTCCCGTTTAGTCCGATCGGACCGAACCAAGCATTTTACGGTGTAAACGTAGCCAATGATTTGCAAAGTAAATTTATTATAAGTAATTTTGTCTTTTATGAGAAAAAATCAAGACCTTTTTTTGTGGGTTTCATCGTTCCCTTACAAAGTGACCTTCTTTTCGATGTCCATGTAGAAACAATCGCAGTAGGTATCGTAAAAGCAAAAAATAAAAACAACATTAAATACGCAAGATTAATTTTCAAACCATTTCTTTTATACTTTTTTTAAGTTTTGATAGGGTCAACATCCTTTTATAATTGCAATTTAAGTGAACAGTGGGAATTTCGTTAATCCATTCATGGACGTCCTTAATTTTAAAATTTAAATAACTATCAAAGTAATTTTTTTATGAGAAAAGGTCAAGACATCTTTTTTGTTAGTCTCACCAGTTCCCTTAATGACGGTGATCACTTTGTTTTAAATTTCACTATTAGCTCCCTCAATATTTTAGATGCTCCTATGCGCCCAACTTCAACTGGTGATATCTGTTCTAAACTCGTTCACTTATCATAAAATAAAACAACTTTAAAAATATTAAAATTAATAAAACTTTAAAACTGTGCTTTTAGAAGTTAAGGCTAGTGCAAAATTAATGATTAAAATTTAGTTTGAAATATGTAATTTATTAACAGTAATAATAGCAAAGATTATAAAAATTTTATTTAAGAGGGGCATTTTTTTCAGGGCCCTTTTAATTTAATCAACAGATGGCGCCTACTTAAATATTTGTATAAAATAAGAGGAATTTGCTATATTTAAAATATAGCAAATTCGTTGAGATAATACTATTCTATAAACAATATTCTTGATCTTAAGCTATTTTGAGTTCGTATTGAGAATGTCAGAACACACTCACTTGAAAAAGAAGATAATTAAACTTTAATTATGAATTGTGTTTTTATAAATAAATATTTCAAACTCAAAATAGCTTAAGATCAAGAATATTGTTTATAAAATAGTATTATCTCAACGAATTTGCTATATTTTAAATACAGCAAATTTCTCTTATTTAATAAAAATATTTAAGTAGGCGCCATCTGTTGATTAAATTAAAAGGGCCCTGAAAAAAATGCCCCTCTTAATGGCAAACATTTAAATCCAATATCTAATCTAATTGACTTTTATTTAACTTTTGTAAAACACTTGTATACTTATTAAGAAATTCCAATTGCAATTAGTCACTAATGTAAAATACAAAATTTTAATTTTTTTAAATATAGATTAATTGTTCCTTTATGGTAAATGGTTATAATTTTGATAATTTGTATTGATATATGACTGCTAAAAGTTTGTCAAATTTGGAGATAACTTTGCTTCGAAATTAATTCTAAGTTCAAAAAGCCTTTACCAAAATAAGCTTTATGTTTTACCCAATTAATTCTTTTAGAATCGTTTAAAAATATTTATTATTAACAGTACAGTCTTTATTTATTCAAGACACTGCATAAGCTAAAACGGAAGCCCCTTAAAAAATTTTTTTTCTTCTGTTTGTTGCCAAGTATTTAAAAAAAACAAGATGTACAAACAAATTACGCTTTTATCAGTAACTCATACAATAATAATAATATTTGGGCCTAAGAAAATTTTATTTCCTAGTAAAGAAATAACAAGCCAAATTTGGTTGAATTTAATAAATGAAAAGTAATAAGTCACTCACCAATAGTCAACGACACAATTTGAGCTCCTGGTGCTATTCCATTTTTGTCAGGCGAATCTGGAAAGTAAGCTGCAGCAATAGAAGAGACGTGGGTTCCATGGCTGGCTAAAAATAACAAAAAAATTAGATTCATGTCGATTTTAAAAAGGCAAATTTATTACAGCAAAGTCCAACCAATTCCAAGACGTTTCCATCATCGTGAACGTTAATACTAAAATTGAGCTGATCGGAAGCTGTCAATGGCCCATATTCATGCGTAACTGAATATTCTCCCAACAAATGACATTTTTCCAAATCTCCCTTTTCTGTACTGTCAACACACGCCACCCATTTGGAACCATCATGAAATAAAACACAATCATAAACGGGACCAATATCGCAATACTTTTTTTCCAAATTATTTAAAATTTCCAGTTTAGCATCTAAATCTTCCTTTTCTAGCTTTTGATCCTCCGTTAGGTTTGGTTTTGCTGCAATAAAATAAAAATACAAACACAGCTAAATTAGTCGATTCATCGTTACCTCCAAACTGATCTTCAAATTTAGACAACAAACGATTTGCTTCTGCAAGGGCCCTTTTGTGCTCGTTGTCCCATTGTTTCTCTTTACGCTCATCAGCCATTCTCTCACGAAGCCGTTTAGGATACAAATCAAAAGCATTTTTCACGCCTAACCTAAATTTACCCGTAGGGTTTTTCCAAACTTCGGGTACTTTCAATTTACGTCCAGTTAATCCAGTCAGGCAACCTTCTTTGGCTTGCACTATGGTCGTAGTATTAACGTCTCCACAACCACTACAATCGAACCGTTCGATCACCTTCACCTTCCCATCCGATGTTACCTAGCAACGAATAGAAAAGATTTAAAAATTCAAACCTGGTGTTATTTTACTTGTAAGCCGGGTGCTCCGGGATCGACACCTGAATCGAAAATGGCAATTATGGTGCCTCTTCCGTCGTATTCGGGATATTTATTTAAAAATGTAGTAACTCCGGTTTCCTTTTTGGGCAATAAGCCCCAAATAGGAAATTCGTTTTCTATTGCAACGTCAGCCATGATTTTAAAATTAAAATACAAACGGAATGACTTCGCACAATAAAAATTTTTAAAATACCTACAAAAACCAATATTTTGACTACTCCTGCCTCTACAAGTGCAAAGTTAGCTAAGAAACGTCACCCGAAAATCAAGATCCCCTTTGCCAAGTACTGCGCCATCTGTCAATTCATGCAGTAGTTTTCCATTCCTACGAGTTTTGGGAAAATTTCAAGGAAGTTTTTGCTCTTTTTGATGTCGATTTTAAATTATTGTTTCCCATAATTGATAAGTAGTGTCAAAATTCGTGTCATTTATGACATATTTAATTAGCTAGTGCTGATTTTAGCGTTTAGATGGCGTCAACTTTTATTTGAAAAATGAGTTTGCAAAAATCATTACTATTATTTTTCTGTTTTTCCTTGTTTTCATAGGCGTAACCAGAACTTCATGTAGAAAAGCGCTGAAAATATTAAAAAACATAGTCCGAGTACAAATAGCGCCGGCCGCAGACAAGTTTTTAAAAATGGGCTAGGGTTTTGATTCTTTTTTTAATACATTATAAGAATTCGATTTAAAGTTCTGACTGTTCAAGGTTCATGCGAAAATGTTAATAATTTTGTACACGAAAAAAATATTTGGTGCTTTTTCAAAATTACAAGCATTTGCATGGTGGAAATGCTGGCTTGACGTCAAGCTAGAACCCCCACATTCATAACTTTGCAACCAGTTATAGCAATAAATAAACATACCATAATTTTATGGAAATTATGTGAACAAAAAGAAAATTTTGTGCCATCTTTAAATCGAGGCACGTTCGTGAAGATTTCATACAATAATTCCTAAAAATATAATAATTTCTTGTGAGGTCAACAACCAGACTGCAATTTTAAAAACTTCAGAAGCAAATAATGATCAAAAATAGACCAAAAAGCAATAAAACAAAAATTTATGAACCATTAAAAATAATTTCAATTTTAAAACATTCTACATGAATGAGCTGTTTGGAGCATACACGAGCTTTTTTATTAGCGCCGCTAGTAAGCCCCAATAAAACCCGCCTTGAAGGATAGGAGCCGAATCATGGAAATGGTACAAAGTGCTCCAATAGCTTTGTATGGAATCAGTGACCCTTCCTCATCAAACATGTGAATTTATCATATATGAAAGTTAGTAAAATAACCACCCTCTCACATCTACATTTTTAAACATAGAGAATAAAACAAGAAATAAAAATTGTATGCTTAGGAGTGGCTTGATATAGATAGGTACATAATATAAAACCAAATAAAATTATTTCAATAGATTTGAATACTTCTATACCAGGACAAAATAATCAGAAGTATTTTAAAGTTTTGATATTATTTTATTGTAAATTTACAAAAATTTCAAGTTCGAAGAATGTTTTCCATCTCAAAATTGACTTAGTTCTTGTTCTATTAACATTTAATTCAAGCAATGTTCTTCCTCATCTTCATCTCAATGACCCAGATCTGCCCAGCTATCTAAAAAGTTAATTATTAGAACACTCGTAGTACAAAAAATCAGATGTTGAACTTGGTTTATCAGCAGTAAATATCAACATTAAAACTGGATTGTACAGCACATTTTATTTAGCACACTTTCCGACACCTAATAGATTATAAATTAATCAATCAAGTTCTAATAGGTGCATTACATCAGCAAAAAACACTTGCCTATATAAAGCAGCTCTCAAAGTTTGTACTAGCAGCTTGGAAATTTCTTAAAACGGTTGGAGTATAGCAATCGGCAAGAATTTAGGCAATTTCTAAAAATAAAATTATGGTCAACCATTATAAATACAAAACAGAAATTTTAAATTAGAAAATGTTGAGATTTTACGATAAAATTTTTGACAAAATGTCTTAATTTTAGTAAAAAGTAAAAACTCTATAATTTAGCACTCTCTCTACACCTGATAAATAGATACCTCAACCAGGCTCTAGGAGGTGCAAAAAATTTTAAAACTGAAAATTTACCCAATTTTCCATCATATCGTCCTTGTCGTTTGTTCAATCATTTGGATCCTTACTCTAAAATTACAATAATAGTTTAATAAAACTGGAAATTAAATTATATACTGTAAGATATTGTATACTAATAAATGTATGAATTGTCGTAAAATCATAGTCAAGTTAACTACAATAACACATAAACAAATCAATTGATATTGCACCATTTTCCATACTTGAAAAATTATGTAACATTTTACAAGTCCTACTTATGTAAGTGCAAAAATAAACAATACAAATTTATAACAAAGTTTACCTTTTTCTGTTCCATTTTAAAATGCTGTGATCGTTTGATTCGGTTCGAATATTTCAGCCATCATTCATCGAACTTGAAAAATAATAAAATCATTAATAAAATGAACAGAACTATGCAACTAAAATAACTATTAATTATTAAATAATTTTGAAAAAGTTAAAAATAAGTAGCCACGTATGTCCTTTTGAAACCACGTGTTGGTAAGTAAAAAAAAATGTACAATTTCAATCAGCTCACTATTTATAAAAACAGCAAATTTTCCTAGAAATTGAGGATTAGCTTTTGCACTATTTCGACACCTGAAGAAGTAGAAATCATTTTTCAAGTTCTAATTAACGTGCTTGGTTTGAAAAGTAAGGTTATGAATTACAAAAAATACGAAATTTTGTTAAAAATTTTAAATAATACTTGAAACTCACCCCTCAAATATATTAAACAGTTTAAATAAACTTTTATAGTTCATTTTTGCTGAAATAAATACAATGATTAACGATTTAACGTCTGTAACGTCCACAAGCGTAAGTTGAAATGACGCCAACGACGCCATTCCTAAAGCGTCAATTGTTCACGCCTCATGCGGTCGTTGTTGGTACTCTTTGGTGAGTTGGAGATAATTTAAATTTGAATCGTTTTACAAAAATTATTATTTTTACTTGGATATTACCAAATTTCTGTCTAGTTTTACATAAAAATAAGCAAAAAACTAAACATTTGTTTTTTAAATTATAAAGTGCATTCGCAATTTTTTAACAAAATAATAAGCAGGGGTGAACTGGCGGAAAATGCGCAAAATTCTACGAGATTGATTGGTAATTTTTCTGCTTCCGATCAGTATTATTGAGAGAAGAGGAGAGAGGGTTGAATATAATATAAATTATTACAACATAAAATTATGTCTCTTTTTTTCGCGACCGTATAGCTATGTAGACCATTATGACCACATTGTTACTTTTTCTACAAAAAAAACAATAAGGGGCCATCCATTAATTACGTGAGCTATTTTTCAATCAGTTTAGACTCCTCCCCCCCTTAGGTGAGATTTAGTGAAATTTGCCTGGACCCCCCCCTTACGTGAGATTGAAGCTGAAAATATTTTCAACTTTATTTTTATTATTTGGGAAAATAATGAACCATTCAGTACTCTCGAACTGAATGATTTTAATGGCCATGACATTTTTTTAACAGGCAAAATGAACACTTAAAATATATTTTTTTTAATATCTGTAGTATTTTATATTTTTTAAAGTTGACGTGAGATTTTTGATTATCCCCCCTCCGGTTTAAATGAGATTTGGTAAGATTTTACAGGACCCCTCCTCCCCCCCATTCTGAGCTCACGTAATTAATGGATGTCCCCTAATAAAATAAAATATATTATTTAGTAACTGAAAGAACTGAAAGAAAAATAAATAAGTTTTGATATTACTGTCAAGATAACAACATAAAATTATGACAACCGTTCATTAGATCGAAACCTGGTCGATCAAGAGCCAAAACTAACGCCAAAGAAAGACCAATCCAAGGGTTTATTGGTCTTAAAGCAATTAAAATTAAGAAATTGTATTAGCGCTGTTGATAGTGTTTTCAAGTAGTACATCAGGTGTTCCCAAAACCAACAATGGAGCCTTATAATAGAAAGTGGGAAAAAGGTTGGGATTAAGCCTCAATCATATACAAAACATCTAAAATAGCTCTATTCTTTCAGCCAGTTTAAAGAGTTTGAAACCATTAGACGCATGCGCAGATTAACATTTATAATATGAATTTAAAATTGCGCATGCGTCTGATAGTTTCAAACGGTTTTAAACTACTGCAAAAATAGAACTAATAAAATGCAACAAAAACAAACATAAAATTCTTAAATAACTTCTAATTTAATTATTGTATTAGTTAATTATTACTTAATGGACTAGCAAACTATTAAAAATGTTCAACTATGTTACTTTATAAGTACTGTTGCCCAGGATCCTCTACACACTATTTTTATAATACTTTTGTATAAAATTATGTCTAAATTAACCTACACCTAAATTTCTAATTATTATGTTGCATCTATGTACATTTTTAATTAACTTAATTCAAATTACACAATGTTAAGTGCAAATGTGATGCTTATAAGATTGAGCAAACACACAACTTTTCTTACTTCATTAATTAAAGCTAACCACAGACGAGCTATTTCAAAATGCGAAAACACACCAAACAAGCGCGCACGAACGAACAGGCGTTTGCTCGCGAATACTCGTTCAATGTGTCCTCCCCTTAAGATTCAAAATTAAACTAAACAATATTAATATTATAAAAATACATAAAACTAAAAAGCGCAATTGCACTCGAGACACTTAACTATGGACGGACGATTGATAACCCACAAATTAAGAAACCCGAAGTTTCTTAATAGCAAAAAAATAAAACAAAAAATAACAAAACAAAAACAAAAGCCTACACAACTACAACACTTAAAAGTATAACAATATTTAAAAATTATTCTTTAATAAAATTATTCTACATCACAATTTACCAATACTTCTATCTTTATGGTTTTTGCTGCACTTGAAGAGCCTTAATTCTACCTAATTCTACGGAATGTTATGTATGGACGTATAAAGTTACTAATGTGCGGTGCCTCTTGGGATTGCAACATCATAAAAACTAAAAACTTCTAATGGTGGGTTCATGCAAGAAAAGTAAATTACTGTTCTTGCATGAACCCACCATAAGAAACGCGTACTTATTGTTAGTTTAATTCCCGGTGGCCCCACAATACTTTTAACAGTTATATATCAATAGATAATAAAATTGTGATTAATTAGTACGGTATGGCGTAATTATCGTGACAGACACCGCGCATGTTATTTTATTTAACTAAACAATTTAAAATTAAGCAAAAATGTGCTAGACGCAGCTATACAACGATTTTTTTCATACGTGAAAACTTCTTACCTATACTACTTAATACTTAAATAAAATAAAATTGTGCCACTATGTGGAATTTAACATTGCACCACAAAAAACTAATAAAATTTCAGATCAAAAATCACATTAATAAATTCAAAAAGGTTTAACAATATAATAAAATACATAGTTTCAACGAATTATTGCTGTTAAAATAATCTCCAAGTTAAAATACTGTACACCCAGTTCCCAAAAGGGTCGGTTTTTCTGGTCTAACCCCGTTCCGCGATCCCATTTCAGATTCCACCGATTTCCTAATTTTTAAACAAAAAATTACAGTTTTTAGAAATTACTTTCGTGTGGTTTAATGTTTGGGCTAGGGGAACTCGACATGGCGCGATTATCGTACGCATAATCTAAGGCACTGTCTTCCGCTGGCCTGCGACTTATGCAGGTCGTTATTGTTGCTGGACTGTGCTCAGATTGGGTGCCAATGGTGGACATGTCTAAATGTAAGTCAGGTTTTCCACTTACGTTTGTAATTACTGCAATTCCATTTCCGTTTGTTTTATTTGGCTCGGGAGTAGTTTTCTGAAACAGCAACAGTATGAGTTTTGCAAATGTACAATATCGACCACTAACCTTGGATGAAAGCTTCTTCCGAAGACTAGCAAAAGTGATGTTATTATTTTTCTTCCATTTACATATGTGAAGTGTGAGGATGATAGCGAGAGCAAGAAGAACTATGCATGTTAGTGTTAAAGTTACCGTGACCATATATTGTAATTTATGCACAATGGCTGAAAGAACACGAAAATCGTTAGATTTTTCCTAGTACTGAAAATGGTAAAAAAACTCACCAGGTAGATCTTCCTTATTGTCGGTGGTCTTCCCATCTTTGCGTACGTAAATGGAATCGTGAAGGTAATCTAAAGTTAAAAACAGAAAGTTATAGGTACCAAATTTTTTTTAAAAAAATGGCAAACCTTTTTAGAGAAAAACCACCTCCTACCTTTCCACAGACGTTAACTAAACTGATGAATATTGAATTTACTCAAACGAAAACACTGTGTGTTTTTAATGAACAGAAATTTGCTAACAAAGCTTTTCGACATTTATTATGTGACCCACTTTTAACAAAAAAGGAGTTTGCTGATATGCCATTGAAATGTACAACAATTTTATTTATATAACCAACACACCTAAATGTCTCAAATTAACATTACTGTGGTAGAATTGTACCACAGTAGCATATCAAAAAGTAATTGGTAATGATAACAAAATGAGTCACGGTTTACCTGATTTCCACGAAATTTTCTACATTATTAAAATGTTTGTTTCCTGAAGCGAACCACGACTTTCTTGGAAGCGCATTAAATTTTTAACAGTCATTGATTTTTTTAATTGTAATTTTAAGGAAGAATATTTGAAGAGCGGAAGGATGGAGAAGTCAAAAAACTCCGAGATGGTAAATTTTTCATTGTTTGCCCATCCTACAAAATAAAAAAGCACTTGAAAGTGTGATAAAATTAAGTGTAGGTACGCTAATTACGTAGCACAAGTGGAGCCGCTCTATCGGCCAATTTTGACGTTAACGAGGTGTTTTTAAGTCACAATTACCCTGTAAGAACAAAGCTACGAATCTAACATTGTAATAGACTAAATCACTGTGGGGAAGCCCCATACCTTATTTTAATAAAAATAATATCATTGATTTGAACGCCATCTATCGTAAGAAGAAATGCACAATGTCGACCAATGGTACCTAATTGATTATTCAGCAAAAACTTATCACAATTTTATGGACGATTTATACTAAAAAATTTGTAAATGTGTAATAAATGTAACTATAATTACGTATTCTATAGACGCGCAGTTTCCCATATTATACTCAATTTCTACATTCCAGATTTATAATTGACCTACCTACTCTCTCTAGCTCTCTTCAGCAATTTTTTTAAATGAAAGTAGGAAATAAAAATGAAGAATGTGTGTCTCGGTGTTTGATCTATTGTGCTCCATTTAGAAAAAAAATGCATTATTTAAACTTAATTTACTCTAATGTTATTTATATCGACAATGTAAATCTCGTTAATCCTTCTATGCGCGTCATTCCCAAATGTAAATAACCCATAATAAATATTAGATATATAAATAAAAGTTTTCAAATGTAAGTTTTTCAGAAAATAAAGCGCAAAAATAAATGAGTGAAATTCAAAAATTCCATCTTAAAAATTTCATGGAGCCAAAATTATACATTGGCAGTGGTCAGTGCTTATCTTGCAGGTACAAAATATGCAAATACGTCACAATTAATTGTTATAAAACAAAAGTTTATGGTTTTAATTACAACAATTTTAATTATGCCACCGGAAAACAATAAAAATAATATTAAAATATTTATAACCATACACCTTTACATGTCCGGTTACAACATCAATGTGGTAAATTCTTTGGTATCCCAAACACGACGATGAAATCCTTGCAAATTTTTTGTTTTCTTTTTCAATCAGTTATTGAGTAATAATTATTTTTACGACTTGATTTTATTGCGGTTTAAAATTTTAACTTACTAAACTGAATTACGGTTTTAAGGTCCCACAAATTGATTTATCCATTCAAATAATTTACTCAAGGTGCTGCTTATGCGTCATTCTTATATTTATTTATTTAGATATGCAAATTAGTTGTGTCAATCGAATTGTTTAATTACATCTTCAAAAACGCTTACATTTTTATGTACAGGACCGGTCTACCTGGTTTTACTGACGATGGAAAAATAAATGAATGAAAGGGCAATAAGGAAAAACCTCATTCCGGTCCTGGAACGTAATAATTGAATTTGTTACGTTATACGTTAACAAGGTAAATAAACAATCCAAATCTTAAAAATATGTTGATTTAACATGTTCTAAGAATTGCCCATTGTAAACAACTTTTTATTCAAAAGAACGTAATTAATTTTGATAAAAATTAATTGTGGGTACGGTGAAACAAAATTTCTTTTGCTTGTTGCATTTCGGGCAGATATTCGATTATTGTTACTTTTCGTCTTAAAGTGTACTATCTTGGGTTAACAACCTCAGGGTAAAACTAGTAAAAATTTGCATTCCGTGACTGTAAAGTCGATAATTTTTGTTGTCAGTGTATCTCCTAGGTACTGGATACAGGGACACTTCAACAATGTTGAAAACAATAATTCCTTTTCTCTTTGTGTCAGAAAAAAAACGATAAAACATTTGTTCAGTGGGGGATGCCCGTGCCTTCTTTTTCACACTCTAATTTTGAAAAACCCAGTAAAATTATTGTAAGAAATGCAGCTAAATTTTGTCTTAAAAGTTTGGCTGCGTCAAACGTAATAGAATTGTATGCCTAATCAACAACCCGGATCTGCCTTGTTTAGGTGTCAAAAAAGTTTTTGCATCCCAAATTATTTTCAAAAATAAAACGAAAATTTGAACTCAAAAATTATGTAGTTTGTTTTAGCATCAGATAAATTCGAAAAGATACATTTTATCAAACTGTCTACAAAAATAAATAAATAATGCGGTATTTTAAGAAAAGTAAAGATAACAATGTTCATCACGTGAAACAATCAAAAATCGCAGTTCCTCCAAACATGGAAGAACAAACATTCCCAAACCGTCTGAGAAATCCAAACACGGCAGGAATGTGGTTTTTCTCTAAATTGATTGCAATTAAAATAATTTTCTTACCTTGGCAATCTGACATACATAAGGATGGTTCATAATTGTGTATGCGTTGATCGCAAATTTCCGAACATGATTTGCATTGATGATCAAACTGCGAGCAATATTCATGTGATTTACAAATTTTGGAACCGCAATTCACCCCCGAAAGCCTTAAATCACAAAGCGTTTCGCACAAAAAACAAAAGAGGACTAAAATTATTCCGTTCGCTAATTTGAAATACTTCATTTTTAAAAAACGAAATTTACATTTTTATTTTTTACAAATTTGAATTAATCACTGTTTCTATTGTATTCAAATTTTTGTTGTTAATTTTAAAATTAACGAATTTTCACTACATTTTAACGATATTGAAGTAATTTTGAATGGCTTTGTTTAAGCCATTTTTGTACTAACGTGCAACAGGTGCGAAGCTTTTGAATTCGACTTTGTGACTTGGCTACGTGTTTGCACCTGTGTGACTCATTGTGTGTAAGAATTCAGGTAGAACAACTTTATTTTACCATTAAATACGGTGTATAGTTGCAAACTGGGACCAAACACAAACAGGTATTTTGCCCCTCTCAAGAATATCTTTTAATTGTCCAACAATATGGCTACTATTTGATAATAAAATATTTAATGCGCGATCAAATTACAAACATTTAATTTTTATCTCGAATAAGAGTATCGAAAAATTATCACCGATACTTTACATTCTTAATCAAGTTTTAAAGTTTATTAAAAAAATGTTTTAAATTTTTTTTTTCGAAACTCAAATGAAATCTTATTAGAATTTGTCTGATGATAATAGAAAATTTTTCAATAGTTTTCCCAAAAGGAAAAATGTATGTTACTCCGAAGGTCAATGGAGTTCATTTAAATTTGGTCACTTGTTTATTTCTCTCTTCTTTATCCTTAAATGGAAGTTTCTTGTATTGGCATCGTCCTTAAGTCCGGCCCTTACCATTTATGTAGCTGGTTGAATTAACTAAACAAATAAATGGATTTTATAATTAAAAAGTTTCCATGTTTGTTATATCGAAAAGTTCCTCTTTTATGCAAAATCGGATATTAATTAATAACATTTTCTTCCTAGTATAAAATAGACTGACCACGTCCACCATACATTCCTCCTCTTATGACTGAAATGTAACCGTTTTTATTTTAAATTCCAGAAGAGCACAAATTTAAAATAAAATGGTAAAAATGTTTTTAATTATAATTTTACAATTTTTATTATAATACAAAGAGCGATAAGAAGTTGAAAATTGAGGTCTCGAAAATTGTGAACCCCAAAGAAGGTGCTGCCCTTTCTGTTTGAGATTTTCTGATTAGGAATCATCAGCTTTGTTCTTTCAGCAGATTAAAACCGTTTGAAACTATCAGACGCATGCGCAGTTTTGAATTCACGTTATAAATTTTAATCTGCGCTTGCGTCTGACGGTTTCATGGACCAATAAATTGCTCTATTGTACACTTGATCGGCAATCACCAACTTAACAGCTGATCAAAAGTTTTATGAAACTAGCTGAAAGAACAGAGCTATATAACGAACAGTCCATCTAAAATAAAAATTATATTATTATATATCACAACTTGAAAATCGATTTAAAGGGTTAAACAGAGTACTTAGATCAAAGATTTTAACTACTTTTTCCTTCGGACATACGAAATCGTTCTGATGATCTCCATTTGAGAATCTCATCAAGTTTTATTGCGATGATTTATTGGATTCGGTTTCAAATAAAATTTTGTCATTCAGAAGCATTTATAAAAATCAGATAAATGCAAACATTTTGATTAATGACTTTACTTAATTAGTTACTTTTTGCTATTAAATGATCTAAAGTTTATTCAAAAATTTGCTGTGCTTTTATCGTTTTTCTTACTATTTTCCGAATCGGAAGTAACTTCGGAGCTGTCTAGGACGTTTGAACGCAGCAATTAAAATTGTCCCCTCATAAAAAATAAATAACATTAATATAACTGTAAACCGGAATCCTTGAAATCTTGAAAAAAATGCTATCATTTATTAACGACATAATTTCTATTACTAAATAAATAACATAAAATAACATATAACCTAAGCTAAAAATCGGGATCCTTTGACAATTTCAATTGTTTACATTCAAACGGTCGCATTCAACCGGTCGTGTTCAAACGTCTTGCTCTGACTTCAGAGAGATAATAATTATCAGTTTTAAAATTCATATAAAGAACTTAATTTCGCTTTAAAAAAAATACTAATAAACATTTTTTGAAAATTATGATTTTATTGGTAAGGCCCATCTGGATTCTGGATTCTGGATTTGTTCTGGAGGGCAAGACAAGCTCGCGCGCACTTAGGCCACCAATCGGGCCCATTGTACTACCTCCGGTTTCAGTTACACCCCAGTCCTGTCATTCCCCATTGAGCCAATCCAGTTTTAGGATGAACTCTAGGATCCTGGCAGGTGGAGTGTCCCTGATTCTGGCCATGTCAGGCCAGAAGTCCCCCAACACAGATCCTCTCGTTGAAGTTAACGCCGGACAGTAACAGAGTACATGTTCGGCTGTTTCCTCCTCTTCATTGCATCCACGACATATTGGGTCTTCTGCATATCCCATCATGTGAAGATGTTTGTTTAGTCTGTAGTGTCCAGTTAGAATCCCTGCAATTATCCGCAGATTGACTCTGGACAGTTTCAGATAGTATCTAGCATGTTTCCAAGAGGGTGCGGTTATTGCAGCCCTTGCTTGACGACATGTTGTTATTTGTACCCATCTGCGGGTGTGCAGTTGTAGGGTATGTTGTTTTAAGAGTGCATCTAGAGCTTTAACTGAAGGCGTGATCATCGGCTCCGGGCCGCAGGGAAGACTATTGGAACCGCGTCTTGCAAGTTCATCAGCTCTTGTGTTGCCCTCATCACCTTGATGTCCCTTAACCCAGCAAAGGGAAAGAACATTTTGGTTAGATATATTATTCAGTGTCTGAATGCAATCAAGCACCAGACCAGAGGTGACTTTGTGGTTCCGAAGTGCCACGAGTGCCGCCCTGCTGTCTGAAATAATATGAATATGTTGGTTCTGGATATGTCTATCCTGAACTATTTTTGCGCATCGTAGTATGCCCATAAGTTCCGTTTGAAATACGGATGCATATGTGCCCAGCGCTATGCTTATGCTTAGGTCAAGTTCTGCAGAATATATTCCTGCACCTGATCCAGCATCGTTTTTGGAGCCATCCGAATATAGACGTATGTCATAGTTAGGTGCTCTATCAGTATTTAACAGAACGTCGTACTTCCTGTCAAATATATATTTAGGTTGGATTCTATCTGGCTCCAAGTGCAGTAGAGGTATTCCTCTGGAATATTCCTCCAAAATCCGCATATGTGCCGTAGTTCCATACCTATTGTCCCATATTTTCCAACTACGTAGCCTAAGCGCCCCCCTAACCGCCATCTCCTGCACATGAAGATCAAGTGGTGGGAGGCAGAGGAGAGTCTCAAGAGCCGCAGTCGGTGTTGTTTGCATTGCCCCAGTTACAGCCAGACAGACTATTCTCTGTATTTGGTGTAAGGAGGATGCTGTTGTTACTTGTTTGGTTCTGGGCCACCATACAAGGGCACCGTAGCATAGCATGGGTCTGACAACGGCGGTGTAGAGCCAGAGGGTGATCTTAGGAGACAAGCCCCATGACCGTCCCATTGTTCCTCGACATTGCCAGAAAGCCAGCTTAGCTTTTTCGAGTTTCATCTGTAAATGTTTTCCCCAGTTCAGCTTTTTGTCAAGTATTATTCCCAGATACTTGACTTCATCGGCTAGTTTTAGAGGAGTACCTGTTAAGCTGGGCATAATCATGTCCGGCAGCTTTCTTTTTTTGGTGAATAGTACAAGCTCTGTCTTTGTCGGATTTACCGAGAGAGAGTGTTCTTTACACCATTGTGCTAAAATCTTGAGAGAGAGAAAAAATCAGATAAATGCAAACATTTTGATTAATGACTTTACTTAATTAGTTACTTTTTGCTATTAAATGATCTAAAGTTTATTCAAAAATTTGCTGTGCTTTTATCGTTTTTCTTACTATTTTCCGAATCGGAAGTAACTTCGGAGCTGTCTAGGACGTTTGAACGCAGCAATTAAAATTGTCCCCTCATAAAAAATAAATAACATTAATATAACTGTAAACCGGAATCCTTGAAATCTTGAAAAAAATGCTATCATTTATTAACGACATAATTTCTATTACTAAATAAATAACATAAAATAACATATAACCTAAGCTAAAAATCGGGATCCTTTGACAATTTCAATTGTTTACATTCAAACGGTCGCATTCAACCGGTCGTGTTCAAACGTCTTGCTCTGACTTCAGAGAGATAATAATTATCAGTTTTAAAATTCATATAAAGAACTTAATTTCGCTTTAAAAAAAATACTAATAAACATTTTTTGAAAATTATGATTTTATTGGTAAGGCCCATCATTGACATTTATGAATGAAACACAACATCGTTCAAATGACTTCCACGATTTGCTTTACAGTGCCTCATTCGATCTACCCAATTTTTCAGTACATTTTCGATTGTTTGGGCCTCTATCTCGTTAACGATAGCGTCGATTTCGTGTTTAAAGCTTGAAGCACACTTAGACAACGCGACACCACAGACAGAAGTCCACAACACACCAGGCGACGCGACAGCTTGGTAGGGTCTGCACATTTTTGTGTGTGCTGTGGGCTTCTGTCTGTGGTGTCGCGTCGCCTAAGTGTGCTTTAAGCTTTAAGGCCTCGCAATGGACTTGGGATTGTTTGCGTAACACTTATCTTTCACGGCGCCCCAGAGATAATAGTCGAACGGGGTCAAATCGCAGCTGCAAGGCGGCCAATGGACTTCCGAGTTTCGGTTGATTATGAGGTTTTCAATCACATTTGCCATTTGACCCCGTTAGATTATTATCTCTAAGGCGCCATGAAAAATAAGTGTTACGCAAAGAATCCCGAGTCCATTGAGCCCTTAAAACACAAAATCGACGCTGTCGTTCACGAGATAGAGGTCCAAACAATCGAAAATGTACTGAAAAATTGGGTAGATCGAATAATCTTAAAGCAAGTCGTGGAAACCATTTAAACAATGTTGTGTTTTATTCATAAATGTCAATGATGGACCTTACCAATAAAATCATAATTTTCAAAAAATGTCAATTAGTATTTTTTTAAAGCAAAGTTAAATTTCGAATTTAAACGACCTACCCTTTAGAATTATTTGAGAAATAAAATGGAACAATGCAAATTTTCCAGTTTAGTAATTTTATCAATAGAAAATGAGACAATCAGAACTTTAGATTTTAATAATTTCATTGTTTGGAAAGCAGTAATAAATAAATTTTGAATAGTATTATATTTGTTATTACTAGAGTTGAGATTTATATGGGGCATTCCACACCAAATCGACCACTTTTGAACCCGACCCCTTTTGATTTTCCTGAAATTTTTACATATTTTACTATCTCACCAACAACAGTTCTGTGAATTTTTTCAAAATTTTTTACTCAACCCAAAAAAAGTTACGAATTTTTAGAAAAACTGATGTTTTTTTTCTTCAAACGATCGTAACTATGTCAAAAATTGACTAATCGGAACGTTTTTTTTTTGGTTTTGTTTGTCTTTAAGCGTACTTTTCAGGAAAAAACACAAAAAAAATATTCAAACTTTGATTCTACAAAATTTTTCATTTTTTCGGAGAAAATCATTGATTTTTCAAATTTCAACACTATTGATTTTTTTTATTTAAAAAAAAAACTCTGATTTATTTCGCGTATAACAACGCAAACCCCATAATGGGCCGACATTTCTTTCTATTTCTTTTGTTTAATTGAAAAATATTATTTGCGTAAAAATAAAACAAAATATTTTTTAATTAAACAAAAAAAATAGAAAAAAATTTCGGCCCATTATGGGGTTTGCGTTGTTATACGCGGAATAAATCAAAGTTTTTTTTAAAATAAAAAAATCAAAAATCAAAAGTGGAAAAATTTGAAAAATTAATGATTTTCTCCGAAAAAATAAAAAATTTTGTAGAATCCAAGTTTGAATTTTTTTTTTGTATTTTTTCCTGAAAAGTACGTTTAAAGACAAACAAAAACAAAAAAAAGAACGTTTTGATTAGTCAATTTTTGAAAAAGTTACGATCGTTTGAAGAAAAAAAACATCAGTTTTTCTAAAAATTCTTAAGTTTGTAAACAATTTTGAAAAAATTTACAGAACTGTTTTTGATAGGGTAGTATAATTACTAAAATATGAACCAAAAGTGGAAAATATGCAAAATACGCCTAAAAAATTTTGCCTCAAATTACTCTAATTTATGTGATTCGCAAAGATAACCAAAAATCGGCGTTCTCATATCAATAGGTAAAAATATGCATTTGCATATTATAATCCCAGCTCTAGTTATTACGTTTGTTTTGTGCAATATAATCTGTAAAAAAATATAAACAAAAGGTCTAAAGATTTTGATGGCCCCCTCTGCTTCTATAGTGCCTGCTAGTAAGTAGCAGTCAAAATACCCCCATTTTATCGAGATAACATATAAAAAACTTAAATTTTTATCTACTGTATAAAGTAACAAAAAAATAATTTATTTCTGTTTAAAAAAAATAAAATTAAACGACCGTATAAACGTTCATTTCCTGCAATTTTTCATCAGATAATTTTCATGTAGATAGATACTTCAAAAATATTACCTACACACATAATTCTGTATGATTCAGCAAGAGATACAATAGCATTTCTTTATAAAAAAGAAAAAACGAGTAACTATAAGGATATGGGATAATGGAAATCTAACATTTCACAAACACAGGAAACTTTATTAAAAAACATTTAATATTCTTGTACGGCACGGAATGTACATAAAAATAATTTTCTAAGCTCAGTTAAAAGAAAGTGACTAGACAATGCAAATAAAACTTGCGTAATCATTGCATTTGATATCGCAACAATAAAAAACATAACACAAGTGCGCCCGACTCTTTGGTACTCCATTCTAAACAATCGCGCGAAACTGAGTAAGCACCTGGTTTAACCAATAACTGAAAAGCTGCATGAACATCTCTCACATCATCCAATTTAAAACTTTCCGTCACGCAATTTTGAATAGAAGGATAAAATAAAATTTGCAAATCGTCACCTTTTTGACAGACCAAACTTCCATACTGTTCTTGGCCTAAAACAATGTTAACTTGCAAAATGATACATCAACTAATATTAATTACCTTTTGTTAACGGTTGACCCCTATCTAAAATATTTCTGATGTAACCTAACTTGGTGGCATAGTAAGCCGTGTGCCATTTATCTGTTTGCAAATTATTTAAATTACGTAAAGGAAACTTCACCCAACCTCGAGGCATATCATCTTTGCCTACATCCTCGATTAATTTGCAACAATTTAAGCAATAACACGTCGGTTCGTCCGGTAAAAAAAATTCATCTGCAAAATAAAAATGGTTCAATTGGTAGATTCGGTTTTAAAAATCTTACCAGGTAAAAACAACATTTTTTTGTAATATTCGCAATCTTGCAAATAATCGCAAGGTTTAAGTGGGGAAATTGAATTGCTCTTTTGACTTATAGTCATTGTACTTATTGCTAATGGTAACGATAAATTCACCTCCACTCTCTCCTTTTCCCCCAATTCAAGATCGCCTTTCTCGTAATCTACGGTAGAAGATGTGGTCGGTTCTTCCTCCACATCATTCAAAATTTTAATCTGAAAAACCATCAAATTCATGGAGGAAAGGGAAATTGATATTTTTTATTACCTGCTGACATTGTCCATATAAATCTAACACAGCAAAACAAGGCTGACCATTCGATCCAAAATACTGTACAGGTTCCTCTGGGATTCCATCAATAAAAATTTGAACAAAACCGTTCTCAGTCAATTTTATCCCAATGGTAGTTCCCGGTGTTAAAGAACTCAGTTTATTATAATTCGACTTTGACTTAAATTTAACTGTGTAAATAAGCTTATAATTTCAAATTGCAAAAAAATACCTTAACACCATTCATACTAATCCAATCGTTGGCTATAATACAACAAACGTTTTTAAAAGCTAAACCAGATACTGGTAAAGTTAAACGTTCTGGTAACCCATAAACTACTCCAACCATAATAGAAGACGACCATTTTAAATCCAATTGTTCCAATAATACTTTCACCATTTGGCCAGGTTCAAGAGCCGGCTGCACAATCACCACACCTTGATTATACGAAGCCACTCTTCTGGCAACCAATCGTTCCGCTACCAACTCAATATTTCTACCATGATTTTCATGAAACTCATACCGTACAAACTTTTTAGAATACTCCAGAGGTTCTAATTCAAGCACAATATCATTTTTTTGATCCGGTTCCAAGTTCAACTCTAAACTATCCTGCATGTGTGCGGTTGTCGAAGGAGTTATGGGAATTTTCCGGCTGGTCACGGCAACTGCCGAACAAGACCCCCGTAATTCTAACACCACATATTGCTCTTCCGTCGAATTGCTCAAATTTAAGTGCAGTTCTTCATTATTTATGATGACTTTTATACTTCCATCGTGAATTTTCGTAACGCCTACTCTGTCACCCACGCGGAGCCAGTTTAAACTTGGACTGAAGTGTTGAATTAATTTGTTTTTCCAACGCAATTCGTTACCTTGGATATGGAAAGAATTTAATATTATTAATATGGACGGTGAGAATGACACGCATAAATGGATTAACGAGATTTCCAAATAATCTAGTGAAAATCTCGTTAATTCGTTCATGCGAATGGATTAACGAGATTTTACCTGTTATATAGCAACAGTCTCGCGATAAATTTATAATTGAAGACGTAGGCAAAATGGTGGTAACTCCAACGCACAATGTTCCAGACAAATGAGGAGCTAGAGAAAGTATAGCAACTTCAAATAATTCATCTTGAATTAAGGGCGTAGAACTGAACACAACACTGTGGCGTACTTCGCGGCCTCTTACCGCTACGCGACCTCCTTCACTTAAAGTCACCCCTTTTCCATGATATTCGTGAAACCTAACAACAAAAATCAAGTTTTTGACCTGAAAGAAAACAACAAATCAAATCACCTGTGTAAATCTGTTTCAATGGGTGCGTGAATAACACTGGTGGCTCTCAAAGAAACGGAAGTGTCGGAACGAAGATAACTGTCGACGGCAATGGAGGCGAGAGGTGCCACAGGTGAAATACATGGAATACTAACTTGGGAGCATTGACCATACAAATCAATAACTCCATAAATCACGCTATGTCGAACAATACATGCCGAACCCTGTGACACTCCATCTCTATAAAATTCCAAACTTTTTTCCGAATTCCTCATCACTCCGATGCGAATCCCGGTTTCAACCGTATCCAAATCAAATTGATAATTGTTCCTTATAGTTTTACCATTTTCCATGATCGACGAACCGCTCAACATCCAGGTGGTTTGATCCAAATCCGTAGCCGTGCTAGGTAATTCCAATTCGTCTGGGCGGCACGCGGTTACACCAATTTCCACACTTCCCGACCACCTGTCCACCATTTTTTCGAGAACTATTTCGAAAAGTTCGCCGTCCCGCAAGGGCCTATTAGAAAATACTATGGCATCGTTGAATTCTGTTAACGGCCGCGGTCGTACGGCCGTTAATCCATTATTTATCACACGGGCATTTCTGCCATGGACGTGATGAAATCGAATCTCACTGATAAGCAAAATAAATTAGTTTTGGTTTTGCTTAACATTATCAAGCCGTTACCTATAAAGGGTCGTATTTGATAAACTAGAATGAAGGGTATCAGGTGAATTATAATCATACATGTCTACAATGGACGCTTCCACAGCTTGACCATACAAATCTGAAAATTTTATTTATAAAAAAAAAAAAATACAAAAGAAATAGGTCGAGATTTTTCAGCCCTTGAAGACCAATCAAGAGTTTCGCTTCTTGCGCAACACGCTGTACAATTCATTTTGCACTTTCCAATGTTTTGAAGTTTTTTAAATCAAATTTAATCGAAAATTTTGGTTTTCTAGGGCATAAAATTATGGAAACATAAAATGTTCATCAACTAACAACCAAGGTGCTAATTACTGAAGTGTAAAGAATGAACAGTACAAAAAAGTTAATAAAATAAAAATGCAATTTACTTATTTCTTTCTAATAATATCACACTTGAAAATTAAAATTTCACAAATCCATAGTAAATATTTGCCAAAAGAAAACATGATTTTGTTTTTATTGTAAAATAAAAGCCACACGTGCGCTTAATTATGACAAACCGAAGACTGACGAGCACAAACAACAAAATTTATTCAAATTTGCCGCCACGCGAGTACCGTAAACCACGTTGTCAAATTTAAATTTTTTAACATATTTTTATCGATGTAAATTCAACAGAGAATTGCCTTAAACGCTAAAATAAACGATAAAACGTGCACATTAAACATTGATTGGAAAATTATCACAAATTCATTACGCATTTGCATTTTTCACGTTTGTGTTTTATTGATTTTTTGTAAACTTTGCTATTGTACGCCATATTAGTCGACTTGAAATTATAATATCCATGTTGACAGAGTGAGAAGTCCAAGGAAATATTGAAATGATGCATCTATTTACAAGCGCGAAAATAGGAATCGTGTCGACAAATTTACCGGGTGTTTTGACAATCGTAGTTTTTTTTATCGATTCGAAGTGCGTCACGCATGCATATTCGATATGTACACGGTGCGCCAAAAGCTGCGCACTAAATGACCCACATAAAAAATGATCACCTCCATAATTTTTATGTTGTACAAACTAATATGATCAAAAATTGAAATGTCTACTGCGGAGGTTCCCAAACTTATATTTCTGCCAAACATTAGTTTGGGAAACCCCTAAACGTCAGTATCAGGTTAACATACCTATTACTCCGTGAACCTTTTCGGAAATATTGCTAGCTGCCGCTCCTTGGTCTTCCCCATTGACAAAAAAGTGCAAAAACCCGCTTTCTTTAGCAACAACACCCACGCGATCTCCAACCTGCAGTCGATCCAAATTAACCCCGTATTGTTCTAGAACCGTTATTCCATTATGCATAATCCCACTGCCGGTCATCATCCAAGTTCCAGAGCGAACGTTGGTCATGGTGAAAGGAAATTCCAAACTGGTAGGACTATGCGTCGTTACGCCAATTTCGATGGATCCTGCCCACTTGGTGACCACCCTATCTAAACGCACTTCAAACATTTCACCAACTTTCAAAGGCCTAGACGTCAAAACCACTCCATTATTAAAATCATCAGCCGCATTTGGACGAAGAGCAGTTTTACCATTATTAATAACTTGAGCATGAGCACCACATTTGGTGTGAAAAGTTAACCTATTATAATAATCAGACTCTGGTAACAAATCTATATTTTCGATACAAGAATAAAACTCTTCTTCAGTTCGTGTGTTGTGCCTCATAACTAAATTTTGGACCTCTCTTTCGTCTCGATCTACCAGAGTTACCTTTGAAGCCATACCGTATAAATCGATAACGCCCCAAACTAACGAGGGCACTCGATTACATGCAACTCCTTGATCAGCACCATTTATGTAAAAGTGTAGGTTACCATTAGATTTGCGCATCATTGCAATACGATCACCTATTCTCAGTTCATCTAAGTTAATATCGCCATACTCACGTCTTATACCTACACCATTGATAAGAATACCACAGCCTGACATCATGATTGTTCCACTATGCAAATTTGTCATTGTTGCGGGAAATACTAACATTGATGGGTCATGGGTTGTGATACCCATCTAGTGAATAAGTACAAAATTTTTATTACATTTTGGTTTTTTCAATTATTGCAATGCAAAACTCAAAGAATATGTAGGTATGTCCGCATGGAATTTTTTTTGCAATAAAGCAGGCGCCGGTAAAAGTCTGAGTGCCGCTAGCAGCGGCAGTAAAAGTGACAGATTATTCGCATGTGGGGAAAACATAATACTAGTAAAAGTGCAAAAGTGTTAATAATTTTTCAGTGTGAAATAAAATTCTAATAATTTAAGTAGGTGAACGTTTTTTTGAATTTAAAAAAAAGTAGTAAAACCAGAATGAAATTCTTTCGGGTTCCAAGAACTTAATTGGGTGAACATTTTTATGGCTGCAGTAAAAAAAACCTATTAAATTTAAATTGATTCCTTTTAATTTTGAATTGTTTCCAAGAACAGAATCGGGTGTTCATTTTTGTAGGCAGGTACATATTATAATAAAATTTTTTTAGTGATTAGTTTCATCACTTATTAGCCATATTTTTTATTAAGAGGGGCACTTTTTTCAGGGCCCTTTTAATTTAATCAACAGATGGCGCCTACTTAAATATTTTTATAAAATACTAGGAGGCTTTTGTATTTAAAATATAGCAAATTCGTTGAGATAATACTATTCTATAAACAATATTCTTGGTTTTAAGCTATTTTGAGTTCGTATTGAGTATGTTAAAACTCACTCACTTACAAAAAAAGATAATTAAACTTTAATTATGAATTGTGTTTTTATAAATAAATATTACAAACCCAAAATAACTTAAGACCAAGAATATTGTTTATAGAATAGTATTATCTCAACGAATTTGCTATATTTTAAATACAAAAGCCTCCTAGTATTTTATAAAAATATTTAAGTAGGCGCCATCTGTTGATTAAATTAAAAAGGCCTTGAAAAAAGTGCCCCTCTTAAGAAAAATTTATAGTAAAAAACATTTTCCCAAATATACTGTTTTTTTTATTAATTAAAAAATTCCATGTGGGACATAACTTTTAAACTTTACGTTAATAATAATGTACCAGGTCTTTCAGTTAAGTTATAGGAAAAGGTCAAAAAAATTTCTTAAAAACTACTGCGAAATTTAAAGAGCCCCCCCTTCGCTTTCCGTTGATTAGACGTGTACTGAAAAAAATTACAGTAATTTGTACTACGATTGTAGCACAAAATACTCCAATTGTTCCTAAGTTCTACACGAACTCAAACTCAAAACTAAGTGTCTGAAAAACCTACCCTTAAGGGTAGTTCACACTACATGATTTATCATATGACTTAGTCATAAGAAAAGTCATGGCTAAAATCGTACCATCACAACAGCCAATCATAAAAGCCATACCTTCTATAATAGCAAAAATCATATAGTGTGAACGTAAAAATATCCATCATATGAGAAGTCATGTGACAAGTCATATGATAAATCATGTAGTGTGAACTACCCTTTAGATACCAAAAGTAAATTTTATGTACCAGCCGCATCTTTTAAGATCCCCTCATAAATTTTGATACACATGTTTAAAATATCATTACCAATCTCCACGTCAAATTTCATCAACCGCATTAGAAGCTAAGGGTTTGAAAATTCTACCTTTAGATAAAAATCGGAAGTAAATTTCGTGTACCAGCCGCATCTTTTAAGATCCCCTCATAAATTTTGGTACACATGTTTAAAATATCATTACCAATCTCCACGTCAAATTTCATCAACCGCATTAGAGGCTAAGTGTCTGAAAAACCTACCCTTAGATACCAAAAGTAAATTTTATGTACCAGCCGCATCTTTTAAGATCCCCTCATAAATTTTGATACACATGTTTAAAATATCATTAGCAATCTCCACGTCAAATTTCATCAACCGCATTAGAAGCTAAGGGTTTGAAAATCCTACCTTTAGATAAAAATCGGAAGTAAATTTCGTGTACCAGCCGCATCTTTTAAGATCCCCTCATACATTTTGGTACACATGTTTAAAATATCATTACCAATAACCACGTCAAATTTCATCAACCGCATTAGAGGCTAAGGGTTTGAAAATCCTACCTTTAGATAAAAATCGGAAGTAAATTTCGTGTACCAGCCGCATCTTTTAAGATCCCCTCATAAATTTTGATACACATGTTTAAAATATCATTAGCAATCTCCACGTCAAATTTCATCAACCGCATTAGAGGCTAAGTGTCTGAAAAACCTACCCTTAGATACCAAAAGTAAATTTTATGTACCAGCCGCATCTTTTAAGATCCCCTCATAAATTTTGATACACATGTTTAAAATATCATTAGCAATCTCCACGTCAAATTTCATCAACCGCATTAGAAGCTAAGGGTTTGAAAATCCTACCTTTAGATAAAAATCGGAAGTAAATTTCGTGTACCAGCCGCATCTTTTAAGATCCCCTCATAAATTTTGGTACACATGTTTAAAATATCATTACCAATTTCCACGTCAAATTTCATCAACCGCATTAGAAGCTAAGGGTTTGAAAATCCTACCTTTAGATAAAAATCGGAAGTAAATTTCGTGTACCAGCCGCATCTTTTAAGATCCCCTCATAAATTTTGGTACACATGTTTAAAATATCATTACCAATCTCCACGTCAAATTTCATCAACCGCATTAGAGGCTAAGTGTCTGAAAAACCTACCCTTAGATACCAAAAGTAAATTTTATGTACCAGCCGCATCTTTTAAGATCCCCTCATAAATTTTGATACACATGTTTAAAATATCATTAGCAATCTCCACGTCAAATTTTATCAACCGCATTAGAAGCTAAGGGTTTGAAAATCCTACCTTTAGATAAAAATCGGAAGTAAATTTCGTGTACCAGCTGCATCTTTTAAGGGTAGTTCACACTACATGATTTATCATATGACTTAGTCATAAAAAAAGTCATGGCTAAAATCATACCATCACAACAGCCAATCATAAAAGTCATAACTTCTATAATATCAAAAATCATATAGTGTGAACGTAAAAAAATCCCTCATATGAGAAGTCATTTATTTATTTATTTATTTATTATTATTAACGGATAAACCAATTTACATATATTCAATATAGAAGCAAAAAGAAAAAAAATAATATAATATGGAATGCCAATTCACTTAAGACATTCCAGTGCACACAAATTCCACATGATATTCTTTTTGAACTGATGATATGAACTATTTAATAAATTAAAATTATCAAATTTGTTCAGTTTGTTAGCAAAGCGGCACATTCTAGTTAAAGGGCTATGCAATCCATAGTTAGTTCCTTGAGTTTCAATGTAGAACAAGTTTTCATGCCTTGTATTATATATGGCAACCCGGAACTTAAAACGATCTAACAGAGTGTTACAACCGATCTTTCCATTCAGCAATCGATGGGCAAAGCATAGATCAATGACGATTCTTCTGTATTGCAGTGATTTGGTCCCGCAACGAATTAAGGCATCAGCTTGAGAGAAGTTATCTTGCATACCACCACTCTTGAAGTGGTGATATTTTAGGAACTTTCGTTCAACCTTGTCTAATCTGGAGATGTGACAGTCATAGTAGGGAGACCACACACAAGAGGCATACTCAAGTTGAGATCGTACCAATGAGAAGTAGAGAATTTTAACTGTGTTAGCAGAAAAATGTCCACTTTGCCTCTTAATAAATCCCAACGTGCGCATAGCCCTATTACATATGGTTTCAATGTGGTTGATGAAAGATAGGCTGGTGTCCAAACGAACACCCAGATCATCAATTTCTAAAACTCTATTTAATTGAGCCTCATTAATTTTGTATTTGAATGCGCTACAGCTATGACGTTGAAACGAGATAACAGAACATTTATCAAAATTAAGCCACAGATTGTTGTCAACACACCATTGATTAATATTATTTAGATCTGCTTGCAACAACAGGCAGTCTTCCTCGGACTTTATTGCCTTGAAGATTTTAAGATCGTCGGCAAATATCAGAAACGAACTGTGTATTATATAGCGTCCAATATCGTTGATGAACAGTAGAAACCAGATAGGTCCACAGTGGGAGCCTTGAACAACTCCTGAGTGTACCAATATATCATCGGAGATGAAATTCTGAATCCTAACATTCTGGATTCTGTCGTTTAGAAAACTAGCCATCCATTTAACTGTAATTTCGCCAAAGCCCATGGCAACAAGTTTGGACCGAAGAGCAACAAGGTCAACACGGTCAAAGGCCTTTGCAAAATCTGTATATGCAGCGTCTACATGCATATGATTCTTGAATGCATCGAAAATATATGTGATAAACGACAACAAGTTAGTGGTTGTAGAACGACCAGGTAAAAACCCATGTTGATTATCAATTATATAATTTCTGCTAGCTAGCATCAGTTGGACGGACACAAGTTTGTCAAGCATCTTGGGTATGGTCGACTGGATCGAAATTCCCCTGTGACAAGTTCCAAGACAATTTCTGTGACAAGACAATTTCCATGTGACAAGTCATATGATAAATCATGTAGTGTGAACTACCCTTTAAGATCCCCTCATAATTTTTGGTACACATGTTTAAAATATCATTAGCAATAACCACGTTAAATTTTTTAACCGCATTAGAGGCTAAGGGTTTAAAAAACCTGCAAAAAATTGCTAAAAGTGGGAGACACTCCAGCGCGCGAGACTTCCCGTCAGATCACTTATGATCATGAGCAAAAAGAAAAGTATCTGACTGAGCAAGCTGGGTGTGATAGTTTATAGTCCGCCAAATTAATTTTTGATTTTTGATAAAATTTTGAACTAAAATGTTATTTTATTTTGAAAAGTTTGGAGGCTGGATTTTAAATACTACAATATATTGCTAATTTTATAAATTAGTAGACTAGTAAAAATTTCATAAATCCATTCAAGCGCATCGTGTCTTCCAGTAGACCCTTCTTCAAGTACCAAATATCATCAGTGTGTAGGTAATCAACTTGAAGAAGGGACTTCCCCCTACTCCACAGGTTGATCCTGAACTTTGAATCACACCAGTATACCCCGCACCTGCTCACACCTCTGCTCAACAAATCCACTGGGAATCTCGTTAATTCTTTTATGCTCATCAGTACCAGTATCATAATGTTCATTATAAGATTAATAAAAGTTTTCGTAAATATTATAAAATTTCTGATTGAATCACTAACTACCATTGATTTTAAACTTTCATTTAGATGCAAATGACCATAAAGAATATCTTCTCACATTTACATTTAAATATACTAAAAATGGGGTACTTAATTGAAAGACCTGATGCATCCCTAAGAAGACAGTTAGTACATAGTTAAACGTCGACATTCAAATGGCTTTCGTACCAAAAAAAACTGACTTTTCAGCTAAGTAAAGCAACCACTGCCATACGATAATAAAATTTCAAGTTGTTGCATGTGGTTACTGTACCTACTCTCAAGCAGCCATTAACGTAAATGATAATAAAGTACAGAAAGATTTAAAAAAGTAAATTTTAAAGCTTTCACGCTTTTCATTATCAGCCACACTAAATCTCATCTCGAGAACACGAGTATAGGTTAACTTAAAAGACTAAAAATAGGTGACAATACCTCAATACTTCCGCTCCATTTATCAACTAAATGATCGATTCGTATCTCAAATAACTCATTGTCAAGTAATGGCCTTTGAGTCATAATGACACCGTTATTAAATTCATCTAATGGACGTCTACGCTCCGAAGTCCTGCGACCATTTGTAAATCTAATTAAGGAGCCGCAACGTTCGTGAAATTTTAATTTCTCAGGTGGAGGACACTCTTCAGGCAAACTTAAACTAAAAGGAAATTGGTCTAGCAAAAGTTTCCTTTTAATTAAAATTTTAAAAATGTACCTAACATTCAAATCCATTCTAATATCTAAACTAGTGCTGCTACTCAAACTAAGCTCACTTAAATCGGCCCCCAGGGTCACGTTTAAAATATCATTTTCTATGGCCAAAACGGAACTTCCACTTAAACATTCGTCGTTATTGTGCTCCCTCAAAATGGGGTTAGTGATTGTAACTTGTACGCATTTACCATACAAGTCTACTATGGCATACAAAATAAGGGGTAATCCTTCCGCAGCAACACCTTGCGATTCCCCATTTATAAAAAATACCAAGTCTCCCTAAAAGGGCCATTTACAATAAAAATTAAACGACATCACAGAAATACCTCTGATGTACGCATAACGCCGACGCGATCATCCTGGTTCAGCCTATCCAAATCTATACCGTAGCGTTCTACTAGCAGTGCACCGTCTTTTAAAATCGAACTCCCCGTCATAATCTACAAAAAAAAGTCAGTCACCCTAAGTTTCACAAATCGAATTCAATCAAAAGTACCCATGTTCCGTTTTGCAAGCGTGAAGCACAAGGTAAAAAATCAAAATGTAAAGGATCAACCTCCGTGACACCAATTTCAAGACTTCCAGACCAAGAGTTAACCTACAAAATAAATTCCACAATAAGTCTGTAAACTTGTATATCTAAAAGGTGCTACCTTTCTATCAATTTTAATTTCAAATAGAACATCGTTTCCTAAGGGTTCCGCGGTGACGACCAATCCATGGTCAAAATCGTTGTCGTTTCTTATTGCAGTGCAATTTTCATTGTGTAACGTAATTCGTTCGCCACAGCGATAATGAAAATATGCCATCTTTTGAATAAACTATTTACATTGCTATTTAACTAACGTAAATTTAGGTACATTTTAAAAATTAATAATTTACATTACATGTAAAAATGGGTTAGTTTCTTCGAAGGATATGTAAACAATTTACTGTCACTTTGACAGTTTGTTGAAAGGCTAGCAACCAATCTTACGTCTATGTCGGTGATTCTCAAACTGTTGTGATGTTTATTGATCTCCACAAGTTTTTTTTTGTTTTCGACTAGGCATTAAAAATAAGAATTCAATAGAAAACGTATGATAATAGGCCAATAGAAATCGTTAATTATTGTTAAGGCGCTTCTCTCGTAGCAATCTAGTGTTTTGAACAAGTAAAGAAAGACTGAGCTGTTAATAATGAATTAGGTAAAATTGATTCGGTATATAAAGGCTTACAATTTTGGAAATAAAATAAATAATGTCTTAAAATTTGCCCAACTCTCAGCGCTTATAACAATAGTCATATTAGAAGAATCTTTGATCATATTCGAGCTTCGAAATTAATTTTAATTACAAAATTTTAAGCCATTCCAAAAGACCTGTATGTTTTATCTAACTAATTATTTTTGAATTATTTATTAACAAATAAAATTGTCTGAAGAAGATTGAGAGAAGTTTTAGGTGATTTTGTTCACATTTTCATCTTCCTGGTAGGGAAATTTATAATCACCATAACTTCCTTCCCCCTCGTGAATCCGCTACTCATCAGTAGATTGGAGTATAACAAACAATTTCTGTTTTTAGAGCCCTTCTTTTTCTGACGTTCTCGATATATTTTTCAGACTCCTCGCTGATCATTCAAAGTCGTCTTTTCAACAAGAAAAAAAGCGTAATTAAATCCAAAGATTTTCGTAGCCGTAGCCCAATTTTCAGAATAACTTTGCACTTAAAATACGACTGCATCAAAAACTTACCAACCGAACCTCGTATAAGTATAAAATTTATTTGTGCTTACAATTTAAAAATTAGTTTTCGTAAAATGCAAGAAATTTGTTTTTAAAACAAACTTTTAACGTTAAATTTTACTTTAAAGTGATCTCTGCATCTCTGCAGTAGTTCCTCCTTCCACTTCGTAAATTTTGCATTGCGGATTTTCCCAACTTCAAACATCTGATGATATTCCATTTGGCGCTTTTCTTTAAACGTCTTACTTTTTTCTAAATATTACTTGTCTACATTTACCGTAACTGCAGTGGTGTTTATTTCAAAATAAAACTAGAAAATGAAACTTTTCCTTGCAATAAAATAAGACTCGCGTCACTGCGGTGTTAGGATCGAGAAATTTATACGTGGTAGAGAGAGCTTAGATGCTTAGAATAAAATTCTCGTAGATGGTCAGTACGAGAGTAATCCTGAAACATCCATAATAAAACGGAAAACTGCCGCATTATCCTCTCCAGGATATCCACCCCGTCCTTACCAAGTCGGAAGTCGATGTCAGGAAGTGCAAGAAATCTCCTGAGTAATTAACTAAACTTTAATGACTATATACGAAAGTTTTGTTATCTCGACTAATTTTTGATAACAGCAATTTTTTATTTAAAAATGAGTTCATTTTCCAGAATCGCAGTTTTTGAATAAAAAAAAAATAATCAAAGTTCCATTTTTTAAATATTTTGAATCATTAAAAATACCATTAAATTTCCATATCGATTTTCATTTAGTGTGTTTCAAATGACATAGATGTCGCTCCGATCTTTAAAATTTAAAAAACAAATTTAAACATTTTTACTGGTCGAAAAATGATCCTAATAAAAAAAGATGAAAATGCTTTTTTGAAATGTAATATTGGAAGGTAAAAGTAATATTGAACAGAAATTGGAGTTGTAATTTATTTTAAGTTATTATTACGTCTCTGATAACACGATCAGTGATAGTATTTGAAATGTTACAACACAAAACCCACACGTTCCCGATTTCCAGTTATCATATTACACCCGGGTGGTTTTGACTTCTCATGACACCAACGTTTGGAACTGTGGGCAGAACCACTCCTGCCCTCAAAACCACCCACAGTTAATCGCCTTCATCGAGCGTCGACAGTATTGAAATATTAACTTTATGCAAGGGCGTTGGTTGCTTTGCATCTTACTACTTCGTCTCATATTTTTAAAGGAATTTTAACAACATTATTCATGTACTTACGTAAATTTTAAACTAGAAATAAAAGCTGACAGTTCTTGTTTGTGGCATTATAATAAATTATCATAAATAATTGCCATTTCTCACTTTTCATGCATAAGCCGCCACCCTGTGTACCCTGGATAGAGTTTTTATTTTAATTTTTCTATCGCTTCGATAGCAGATTAATAATAAAAAATCGATATACAACGATAGGTCAAAATAAGTAAACAAACAAACACGTACTTGAAAAATAACCAATTTATTATTGAACACTAAGAGAATTGAGCAATCAGATCTAACGTGGAATCCAAACCACGGTACAAATAAATTTTCCCGGAACCTTTCGATCAAAAGTCATCCTACCAACCATACTACAGAATAAATCAAATCTGATCTGGGAAGTACTAGGATCAAAAATGGAAAATTAAAAGTCTTATCGAATTTATTCCACTACATGTAGCCAACACGATGTACACACACGAGTGGTTGGTGATACTGCATTTCAAACCAAAATAAATTCTAATTCCAATCTTTTCTGTTGTTAACTCTACGGAAAAAATGGGGAAGTGGGTCAAATGTATCACATAACGAAGGCTTATCGGTACAGTGTAAAAGGTACGCATAAACGAGAAGGAAGTCAACGATTAATATCAAATATCAAAACTAAAATTTGGGCGAGTGCCTCTACGTGAGTAATTTTTTTCCTGATCCCCATTAAGCGCTGGCTAAAACTGAAATTTCGACATACACACATACAATTTTGCTGAAATTGTTTATACTTTGACGCAATCCCTAAAGAATTCCTTTAGTTAAATACTGGGCTATAATATTACGGTAATAGACGGAACACGGTGTAATTTGAGCATCTAACGAGAAATAGGAAACGGAAACGCTTCGGCGAGACGAATATTTTACCTTGATGACGTAATCTTTAAAAGACAAAACCGCTGATTTATTCAGTAAATTTACTACCGAGCAATGTCTACCGTTATTCATCGATTTTCTTCTTTTTTTTACCATGTTTTCACTTGTTCAGATCGAGGATAGAATTTCCTGAATTGGTGACCCCGATAGAACATAAAATATTTTCCACCGATCACAAGATCGAATATTTTTTCGGCAACCGATGTGGTTACAATTTGCAACGGCGAGGAGATGATGTAGCGGTTCAAACAAAATTAAACGGTCGTTTGAAGGGGTAATATTTATGTAAGATATGAGTCATTTTGGGAGGCTGTTTTACACCGTCATTCGATCATTCTAGTAATCACGAATACTGGTTGGAATATTAGCAAACTGTCTGCATGTCACCTGGGATAAAGCTTCCTAGGCAATCTCGACAACCTGTTTTCCATGTTTATTTTAGACGACATGACTGCCGGGGGAGAACACCTACTTAAATCAATCCATATGAAATTAAATCAATGTTTGAAGTTACTATGTATTTTGTAGTATCTTATGTACTGTGTACATGAATATGGTGAGTATAGTTACTGTCATCTTGAGGAACCACATCAAACCGAAAAAATTAATAAATTTGTGTGGAAATTCATACGGGAGTAAGTGGGTTTTTCAGCAGTCAGTGGGAGGAGGGAATGTATGTGCGACAATCTTAAAATTTAAAATACGTATAAATAACGAATGAAGATCTTTGTATAAATTCTTAACTGTCTGTGTAATTGTCGGTTTTTACTTGGCAGTTGAAATGGGCACAGAGGAAACAATGAGACAAGATACGATACGTATAACGTGCTACGAGAAATCCACTCTGTACCAAGAAGTCTCGTCTCGATTCCTGCGATAAAAATCTGTGATCGATTTCGATAGGCCGATCGCATGTGCGTCATAAAAACTAGAAAATTGCATGTACGATCACGATCGTCATGGCTATTTCGGCAGAAACGACATGTCCATTAAACGGACATGACATTATTAGAAACTAGAAAGTATGATTTCCATGGAACGACATTCTTATTTGTTATGCTGGAACGTTCTTCAATTTTGTCGAAACATTAAAAGTGAAATTTAACGTAAATTTCACAAAATGTGGACATATTTTCACGAATGTTCATAAGGGGAAGTGGTGAAAACGCATTATGTTGAAAAAATAAATAAGCACAAAAAAAGTACTTGTTCAATGTGCATCCAAGCGTCATAAATTTCAAATGTAGAAATAAATGTCATCGACTGGAGGTGTAAGGATATTAAACACCTTACGCTCGATAAAGTAGCGTGAAACTAAAAATTAAGCAAGTCGTGTCTATGAGCGTTTAGCCGCAGCTATTATAGCACGCGCTTAACAATAGGTTGAGTGTTCGGGGGCGACGTGCGCCTGTAATCAGACTGCCGAGGGTGGTAAAACGCGGGTTGCACCACCACGCCGCGACGCTCGGGTTGACCTGCCGCCACATGTAACACGTTTACATTTCACCTTCAAAACGATTTCCACTTCGCACTTTTTTTTTTCTAAAAAAATTCCTTCATTCTGTTATTTCGCTTCGTCCTGGCTATTTCATTTATGATTTGTCCTCTTCGGACTGCACACATCCAGGGAAAATTCGGAACCTTGCATGAAACATAATTTAACAAAAGACACTAAAAGTATTTTGCCCCCCCCCCCAGTGCTACTTGTAAGAGAGCATTCACATAACAAGCATAAAAAACGAATTAATTTCTCGTCGGTTTTCGAACAAGTTTTTTCTTAGCAAGAAGGTACTATGTCATCTATCTTCTACCTACAATAAACAGGTAAATGTTTTCTAAATTTGCGGCAGTTCAATGGTAAATGAATCATTGCACATTTAATCATTAACCTTGACTAAAATCAGAAATAGAATGTGAAACCCACTTAAACTTAGTCATTCGTTAAGTTTTGCAAATTTGCTACGAGAGCCAAATTTTTTCAAAGTGCGCAAAATTGTTGTGAAAAACTGTTTTTAGGTGTCATGTAGACGTAATGGCGGCGAATTGGCGTCCGGGTGCGCGTGCCGCCGATTGCAGGGCATCGGAAGAAAGGTTGAGGGAGCGAACATCGAGCTCGTTATTAAGATATCTTCATTGTTCGATAATCCTTGTTCTGATGGTTTAAGACCTCGATTCTCGATCAAACAGATAAATTTCAAACTTATTGACTCTTTGCCACTTCGATTTTAACCGCTTCTTATATTACATTCTCAAATTTAACGTAAAAAAAGCGCGACTAAATAAATAAAATGGTGAAAAATAAGGACATTTTTAAAACCGCTCCTAAATTCTTTAAAATTCATGGTTAACATTATACAAACCGAACAACTTTCTACACATTTTTTTCCAAATTTCGATTTTAAAAAGTTTGTCGCGAACAGAGTAAAAAGTAAATCATGTTTTTGCGTAGAAATGGAAGGAAACGAAATATTTTGAAAAATTATTTAAAAAGCTAAAATGGCGTGGCTCGCAAGACTCTCTCATCCAGATGAGCGAGTGCCAAAGACGGAAAACGTGCCCGTGCTCTGGTTCGTTTGTGGGAAGGAAAGAGGGATGGAGAGCGCGAAAGATTAAACGGCTACAGAAAACGGGAACGCACATAAATCCAGAATCGCTCTATCACATAGAACAGGTTCATATGACGTTACTACAACAACCGCACTCGTAAAAAAGTAATTTTTTACACCTGCACATACATACGACCTAATTTATATATTCCGATATTCAATATGGCTCACGTCAAATTATTACAGTTAACGAACCGATAACGGCCAATGGAAATTTCGTCAAAAGTTTATTACAATTTTTTGAATAATTACAAAATTTGAAATTTTTTAACAACCAGGTTACCTACATTACAATGTTAAGGAGCATGTCGAATGGTGATTTATGCATAAAGGTACTTCAAGTAAGAATATAAAAATGTCAACGTGTCAACGTGCAGGTCTATAGGTAATCAATTTTATGTTTAATAAATTTACAAAGCCTTAGCTACACCACGAATATTGTAAATCATTTAATCGTTGTCTATTTTTAAGAACAACCCAAAGTGATAAAATTTTATGATTTTTGGTGGCAAAATCTGATTCGTCCTTTGGAGTAGCGCATATTTTACACGAGGGCGGACTGGCCAAGAAGAGAATGTTGAAAATTCTACACGACGCGACCCCTGTATTCTTGGGCATAATATGTAAAATCCCATAAGGAAAAAGAGAGTCAAAATTTTATAACGTCTGTTATGACGACACCTTATTTGTCAAACTTGGTGGTCAAAATCAGCTAGGCCAGTCAAATTAGAATTTTAAATTAAATCAAGAGTTGATCAAACCCGAGCTACTCGATAGAAAACAAAATTTTAAATGAAATACCCCATAATACACTCACAATACCCTCAAAACTGAAAAAACCGTGAGAACGGAAAGAAATATACAAGCAAGCGCTACAGACAATGAAGATTCAGGGCTGAGTTGACGATAAATCGCATTTCTTCCTGTTTTAATTTGTCTTGATGAAAACTTCAGTATGTGACACGGTATTTGCGGCGTCGCAATGCCGTCGACCCAGCTATCAGATTGACGCATCCACGGAGTATGGATGTCCACTGGAAGGTTAAGCTAAGAAATTCTGTGCAGTCCGCGATTTAAGCCCACAATTTCTGGTATAGTCAACCAGCAATCACATCACTTCACTACTATGGCTACGGAAAGAAATATCATCAAATAATAATAATATGATCAAAAATATAGTCATGTTGAAAACGAAAACTTCGAAATAACTCACGGTCAAACTAGAAAATACGAAAAACTTTCAACATGGTTAAAAATTTTCCCAGAATTTGGTAACTTGACCGCATTATTATTTATGTCAAAATATTGATATCTCTTACCATTCTCTCAGTATTTTGAATGCAAGAGGTCAGTGTTTTAGTGCAAAAAAATTATTGTTTTTTATCTCAAAGAAACCAAAGAACTATTAATTCTTGTTATAAAAGCAAATTTCTTATAAAGTTAATCGACAAACCTACTTATAAGTTGCATTATTAATATGAAGGCATCGTTGCATAGCGACCAATATCCGTATATAATACAAAGTAAGGCAACTGACAATTTTGCGATAAATGAAGTATAATATCAGAGAGAAGCTACCACGCTATAAATCACTTGCAATGTTATTTTCCACTTTTTAATCTTTTTAAAATGTAGCTACTTCGAGAGCCGTTGTCGTGATAATGACAACGTTAACGCCAGTCCACCCCTGATGTTACAATAACGTACATAAGCGCGGAAGGTATTTTCGTACCAGACAGGACCAGTGCAATCGTCATTCGTGAAAGTCATGAGATTTTTTACTTTAATAAAATTATTGCAGCCAACGACTTATTGATTTCGCGATTTTCAAAGAGACACATCAAAAGAAGTGGAACGTACATTTTCATTGACTGTGACCGGTTTTTGATTCGGTTTCTTTATGCATGATTAACTCGAATACTTTTAAAGAAATAAGTGTAGGTAGAGAGAGTGCTTTAAAATATCAAGTTTTTTAGATTTGAAATAATAAAGTTACTTATTTTGCAAAGATGGTCCATTTCGTAGAAACTAACGAGCTTTTATTCTGCTTTATGGTCTAACATTGAGGTCATCAGTTGATAGAGTATGAAAAGCTTGAGGTTGGTTTATCATAAATCGAAAAAGTCATTCGCTTGTAAACAGAACAGATTTATGTTAAAAAAGAGATAAAAGAAAAAATTTTAAACACGAAAACTTGATGGAAGTGAAGAGAGTGGTAAAGATAGCAACCTTCTAAAGAGGTGTATAAAAGGCTCTAATATCCCAAGAAGATGGATTATCCGTCAAGTTGTATTAGAATAAAAAAATTTTAACTGCCCCTATAAAAACAAATTAACAAATATACCGGGTGAACCTCAATAATTGTGATACCGACACGCGCTAATCCGTTGCGCTCGAAAGCAAGAAAATAATAAATGTTGCGATTTAATTCCAACATTGTTACGTTCACTAATTGAAACGAATCTAATACCTGAGTTCACAAATTATTTTTGATTAAAACCCAAAAAAATTTAGCATTCGCAATGGCACGCGACACGAAATTGGAAGCTAGTAGTGCGTCTGTAGTACAGCAGTACGCACAAGTATACACACGCGATTTAAAGGAAAATTTTGACGTGGGGTAGATTTAAACGCTTCCGGTTCAGGTTTATATTAATGGTCATGCTGCCTTGGGTTTACACCAAGCGCAAAAGTCAGACATGCAAAAAATGCGATTACTTTGCCACGCTAACCATCTTGGCAAAATGTAATTAAATGGATTTTCAATTTTATACGAGGTGACTACCCCATTCTCATAATCACAAGAAAACTTACATCCGTACCAAAAGAGGAAAGGATTCTGTAGAAAATTCTGAACTTAATAAATTTGGTGTTACAAATGTATAGGGTCTAAATAAATTGCGTTTGCTTTAAAACCAGGGTCGGATTTCTTCCTGGCAGTTTTTATAGATCTTTGTGATTTAATCTATAGTTTCCCACAGTGAGAGATAGTGAGAGAATTTGAATTTGGTTGCTTAGCAAGTAAAGCAAATTAATTTGAGATTGCAAACGTCGAATGAAGTAAAAAAAAATAAATTTTTTAACGTGCGGTCTCCTGATGGTACTCTGTTTCTTCTACTGTGGGATTAGTACAACATGTTCCAAGTTTTCTATCGCCCTTCTGGACGGCCGAAGAAAAAATACGGTGAGCACTACGTTCGAAAAGTTGATTTTTATTGAACTCGTAGTTTTTCGCCCATTCTATCAGTTGCCTGTACTTTTAATCTTGCGTTTTCTTGTAAAGTAATATACTACTAAAAAGTTTTTGCACACAAAGTCCTCCTCTGTATATAACGCATAAAAAATCGCCGACAGCGTTATTTATGATCAAACACAATCCAACAACAGTACATCACCCAATACTATTGGCCATTAGTAAACCGTAAAATTGATTTTATCAATATGTTCTACCATGCAAATTCTTACTTCAAAAGTTCAAAAAGCCTAAAAATTATTTTTCCTGACATCAAAGTGTGTTCCGTTAAAGAATTTTAAACTAATGTTTTATTAAAAGTGATTTTATTCTGCCTCATTTTCTCTTTAAAGAAAAATACGAATTTGCTTATAGAAAGTAAACTTTATCAATTTTATGTGGCACGTGGCAATTTTTGAAAGTAAAACTTCAGCTTTTGGGCAAGTGTGCTGAAATTGTAGTTTATATCACAAGGACGTAAAAGGTCGTTTTTCACCACAAAGGGCGTGGTTTATGATCCGTATTAAGCGTGTTACAATTGATTTTTATTAAATTTTATGAAATTAGATTTCTTTTTAAAATGCGTCAGTGACAAGGCCAATATCAAAAATGATGAAATACACAAGCCGACTTGACAAAATTGAAAACAAATGAAAGATAAAACAAATTTCAAATTAATTAACCTGAATGAGTGACCGGTTTTGTTTTAGTTTTACGTTATGATCGTGAAATTCATCGTACATTTTATAAAAGCATACTTTCTAATTTGTAATCTATAAAAAAATAGTAAATTTAATGAAGCTACTTGAAAAGCTGTAAGTTTTAAACCACAGCTACTGTGTCAAAAATCGTAGCTACCAGCTAAACTATCACCCCAGCTGTGCTCACCGCGCAGTTTTCTTTCGGTGTGTTGCAGCTCGTGTCTTGTCTAAAAAGAAGCAAATATTGCCAAATGTTTCTAGAGGGTAACAAATCTTTTGCTACCATTAGGGGACGCAACCCTCTGAACCCTAGACATAAGTTTGATCGTTCTCTTACACCACAAAAGATCATCGTTCATTGTTTCGTCGTGGGAGTTTCACAAACCTGCATCATTAGTTAAAATTTATTGCATTAACCCCTTCTCTTCTTAAATTAAAAAATTTTGGTTCTAAAGACGTAATCAAGTAAATTGTTTTAATTATCTTATTTGGGTAATTGCTCGGAGTTCACGCTATACCGATTTTCTTTATACTATCTAGAAACCTCTACTTTACCTAATTATTGTATTTTTAAAAATATAAAAATAATTGGTCTGCTATTTAAATTTATTATATCGATTAACACAAACAAGAATAAGCGGATGCACTTCCTGTTAAAAATTAACTCGCTTTAACACTTTTTGTTGTAATTATTAAATTGTTAACAACAGGAAATCTGATTTTACGAAATAAAAAATGTCTTAATTTGAAAGTATCTGCAGTGGGTTTGCAGATCAAATTATAGGGTAAACCACCGCTTTTCTCGACTGTCCTCAAATATCAAACAACTTAGGTAGGAACAAAGAGAGGGAAGACAAAAGAGATCCTTGGGCCAAAACAACATTATTTATAACAATGAAATTCTCGAACATTTGTAGCCGGCACGTGCGTATCCATATTTAACGAGGCGTAATTCATTGTACAAACAATTAAGTGGTTAATTGTTTGTGCGTATGTTTCCGAGAAGACAAATCAATCAAATATGTATCTTGTGATGGTGATGCTATTAATATTTTTATGCCACTTGCGACTTTGAGAGAAACCAAAAAAATAGAAGTGACAAGATCACGCACAAAAAAATTGGAGATGTCGTTTTTCGTGCGCCTTAATGGATCATTCAAAATGATAGTCGCTTCAGGGCAATTAAAGATAGGGGCGGTTAAAACTTTAGGGATTTAAAGTAGTACAAAAATAAAAAAATATTTTACAATCTTGCATAAATTAAACGTTAAGCGTCACATTTTTATCGCGCGCGTGTTTGTCAAAAATTGTATTTTTGTAACGGCGAAAAGTAATAAAAACGTGTGGAGAGAAAATAGAAGATAAGATACAAGTTTAGATACTCAAAAAGTTAGTGGGTAAATGTCATGCTCATGCATTAATTATCGTCCTTTCCAGGATAACAATACGTGTCCATTACGGGGCACCCTAAAATATTCGCGTGGCGTTTATTAGCGCGTGACAGGTACTTTTGAGTTATAGCAGGAATTATCGTGGAATTATTGAAGTCGTGGCTGGAGTTTTGCAATTTCAGCGGCTGACAAGGCTGAGGCAATATATTTATCATGTGCAGTAGTGGCAGCAGTAGCGGGGAGGCGCTAACCTAGACACTTGCCGCAGACAGGTGGCCTCCCACGTACGCCGCTGTCTCTCTTCGTTTCGGTGAATACGATCCGTGACCGGCGTCTCTCTTCACCAACTTTTTAACACTCGCTGTCCTTATCTGACCTGTGGGCAACTCGTTTGACGCACGAGACTAATCAATTACAACGTTCAAACGAAGAGAATTTTACGGCAACTTTTTAAAATAAAAGTTCGTCTCGAAGATTCGAGGTGGGAATGAAAAATTCCTATTCCTACTTTAATTTCGCCAAGCGTTAAAAAGCAGCAAAAACAACACCAAACATCTTTTATAGAAAATCCATAGCGCATCAATTCTGAAGGAAACGATGCGTCACATCGATACTACGATACGTACGTTTTTTTGCAAACATTTTCAAATGTCGTAGTCACAACAAGGATATCAAAGTTCACTTTATGTTTGACACGTACAATTTTAATTACAAATTAATCGTTGCCAATTTTTACAGCTTCCTCGATAACTTTTGTTATGCAACTCTCGTCAATTTTCGTCACCAGACGTTTTTATTAATGAGCGTAAAAATGCATTATTTAATTTTAACGCGTTTTACCCGTCCTGTTAAAATACAAGACGTGACAAACTTAAAAATCAAAACAAAGATGATTTTACGGAAGTCGAACGTAAAATATTAGACGTCGCGCGAGGTCTCTAAGGTTAATTTTAGCAAGCCTGGGGCCCTATTTCCGAATTTGAACGTTACGTGCATGTTACAAAACCTGGAATTTTAATTAAAACTTAAATGTGTTGTATTTTTCAAATTAACATGTGAATTTTTATGTCAAAACCTACGATTTGAAAATATAACATTGAAGGGTCGTTTCGCGATGGACGAACGCCCGGATTTTCAATGCTTTGATTTTAAGTTTTTAAAATACCTAATGTAAAAATTAAAAGGAAAAAATTTAAATGAGCTAGTTTTCTATAAATTTTAGGTAGGTCAAAATTGGGCAACAACTAATCAATTTTAAAAAACCTGAAAATTATTTATGCAAAACGTTTTTATGGAATGTGAAATTTTTAGGACAAAATCTCTATTATTACGAAGTAAATCGATTTTTTTAGATTTCTTATTGCTACTGTCGCAAAAGTGAAAAAATAACTTGTTAGTGAAATTACGGATTAGACGTCGCGTCGCCCCTTGTAACTGTCGTTAATATTATCTATTGTGTTTTAACCCCTTAACGCTCGACCCTAAACTAGACTCATGCAAAAGCTTATTTTTGTAGATCTAATAAGATGTTTTAAACCCGAATTTCACTAGGAATGCCTTTACTAAAAACCAAACAAATTTAAATATTAATAATAATATTAGTGATGTGGCAATAAAGTAAAATATTTTATTAACCATTTTCATAAAAAAAACTATTAGGGTTAAAATAAAGTTAACCAGAAGTTTACATCATTGCATAATATTCTGCGGTTTTAGTTAAAATTTTGGAAACGTTTAATAGCAATTACAATACAATACATTACATGTAATAGCATTACAAAGTAATCTGCATATAATGGACTTATATCGGGTAGCCCACCTTAAACCCCCGAACATGGGATATCAACATAGTAAATTAGTTTTTTTAAGATTCTTGCTTTCCATTGTGACGAATAATATAAGAATGAAAATGATGTAAATCGAAAGTGATATTTTTACTGCACCTGAAGATACCCAAAACACTTGAGCGACTTTAGAAAAATCAGAGATGTTTAGATTTCAAGTTTGATTTTTTAAAATGTGTTTATTCTATTTTTGATTTTTTAGAAATTACAAAAATGTGATGTCCGCATATAAATTTTTTTATTTTTATACTCTAATTCCAAATGTCCAGTACAATTACAGGACGTTTAAAAAAGGCAAATTTTGTGATCAGCTGTGACAAAGGGGGGGGGTCAAATAGTCGGAAAAATTACAAACGTCCTTTATGGACGACCTAAAATCAAGCACGAATTGTCGGGTATTTTTAGAAGCGGAAAAAATCTCAATTGATCGATATCATTTTCGTTCTTATCCATCACAATGGGTCTTATAAGGTGAACCACCCGATATATAGGGATCAAAGGATTTTTCCATTTATAAACGGAAATTTATTAGGTATATAAATAAATAATAAATAATAAAAACATAGATAAATTTTAATACATTGATAATAATAAAATAATGTATGACTTTAGTCTAATAAGAATTCGTCAATTATTTATACATGCATTTATTAAATACAGTAGAACTCCGTTATTAAGTACTCAATTATAATTATTTTTATTAAATTTTGTATTTTTGGTAACAGGTGCAAATACTTTGAGCTTATAATTGTTTAATATCCAATAGGTAGCTTGCTAAACTGGCCTTCAGATGTGCCTGTAACCCTGGTTTTTATGTTAATGATGGCAATTCATTAACCCAGGAGGACCACCGGCTTAACGTGCCTTCCGAAGCACGGAGACTAGTCATAAGAAAAATATTTAAAATGTTATATTATTAACTCGTTGATATTAAATAATCTTTAAAACTTTAATTATATATTATTATTTATTATTGTATATTATTATTCTGATGAAGGAACGTCTTAGTGTCCGAAAGCTTAATAAATAATTTATTTGATTTTGAATCATTTATATAGTAACTCGATAACTTGATATAAAATAAATGTTACTTTTTAGTAACTCATATTATTATATGATTTCAGAAGTTAATATTCATAATATTTGCGTGGTATTTGAACCACGACACAAATAATTTGGGAGTAGATACGCAAGTAAAACACCTTTAAAATATTGTCGAGTTGACGTCAATACAATAAAATCAGAGTTAAAAAGTTATGTATATTATATAAAATACTATCTATATAATTCAGACATACTCTCATCAGACTCAAATTAAATAAAAAATAACAATCAAAAAATAAATTATATTTTATTTACCTTAATATATGATTGGTTTCGATTTATATAAAGCTATAAGAATACAGAACCTACACTCTGTTAAAACTTAGTAATTTTAACTATAAAATAATAAAAAATATTAAAAACTTTTCAACAAAAAATTAAACCGACGAAAAAGAAAACTGAAAAGCTAAAACTAATGTAAGTATGTAATTAATTTTGAGTAGGCGCCAAACAATCAACAAAAGTCATCAAAATACTTTAAAAAAATAATCAACACAGAAAAACAACATAATAAAAATGTAACGTGAAATCTCCAACAACTATAAACAATAACATTCCAATTCACTCACGCCGATTCAAAATTAGTTACTTACATTAGTTTAAGAGATTAGTTATGAAGACTCAAAAAGGTATATTTTATTTATTTTCCGCTTTTCAGTTTTCCTTTTCGTCAGTTTAGTTTCTTGTTATTTTTAAAACTTTGCCACTTATTTTAGTTAGCGGTGTATATTTTGACACTGTAGTTTAATTTAATTTTGACTTGGGTAACTTAAAAATCATTTAAATAGTAAAGTAAAATAACACGAGTAATATAACAAACTTTAAATAATATTACCATAATTTATTTTGATTGTTTTATTGTTAAATCGAAACTTAAATGTAGACAATATTTGTTTATACTTTATACGAAGAGTGGGCGAAAGATTATGTTTTGATGATATTATTTTGCAAAACCAGTAAATTAAAATGCAGTTGTTAAATTTGTATACACGATGGAAAACTTATCAAATTTATTTTACCTAAAATGGACGCAAATTTAATTACATTATGCCGACGCAGATCAGATTTTAGGTCTTATTATTATTATTATCTTATGGAACGCAAATCAAAACGGTATTAGATGATCGCAAGATTGAAAAGAATTTATAAAAAATTACTATTATTCAAAATGTTTATATTGGTCGTCAAGATCAGCGTATTGCTCGGAGCTAAGCACGAGTCGATTATTTTAACATGTTTGACCTTTTTTGCAATTTTCCATCAAAGTTACAAATTTTTATATGATTCCAGAATTAACAACAAATGTTGCAGATCCGTGCAACATAATAACTAATCGCCTCGGTAGCGTAGTTGGCTAGCGCGCGCATTTACAGCTATTATATACCGGGGTTTAAATTCAGATCGATGAAATATTTTTCCGCACATCTGCACATAATTCTATTGTTTAAATATCATTAGAACCCTAACGAAATTTTTAGCCCTCTTACGTAATCCCATCAGAAGTAGAAAATTGTATTTGTGTACTTACTTCTTTTTTTAATATTTCAACATAAATTAGGAGCTCTGATGGGTACCTTTGGGCCGATTAGCACCTTGGCAATTCCCCAAATGCCAATTTTTGTTACTTTTAGTTAAAATTTTCTTATTACATTATTTTATTTTCATAAGGCAGAAGCTTGAAAATAAACAATTTACTGCTGCTTTTAACCCTTTCGCCATAGCTATATTATACATCCACGCATTATTTATTAAAAAAAAATTCTCCCTTCAATGCTCGTGCCAAGTTTTGTCATAAAAATGCGGAAAACTGAAGTCTGTTATGTATCAAAAATGCTAATTTTCTACCAAGTAAACATGAAAAAATTAAAAGTCTATCAAGTAAATTTTCCAAAATCAACATTCTTAGACCTAAATTCCTCCTCACGAATAATTAAGTGGTCGGTTTTTCAAAAAGGATTACGAAACTGATTTGATTAAAATTTTATATTTAGACGTGTCGGCGTCGCTCTGTTTGATGATGACTAAGAGAGAGTTGCCCACCACGAAGACCACCTTAAAGAATACAGCCTTGAATATTTTACGTTTCGTGTTTCGAAGTAAAAAAAAACAACGTGGTATCGAGAAAGTAAATTTTAAACGTGAATTCGCTGAAAAAGGTGCGTAATAATCGAAGTACGTGTAGCACACAGTGAAACTCGTTTATGAGCAAATTGTCCTACCTTAAATTGACAGTACATATACAAAGTAATAACCGAACGAGGCTTAAGTCACGGAGTACATACAAAACATTCCAACTTTATCGCACACAGCGCCTACGTGCTTATTTTGATCAAATAAAGATTTCGGTTTAACCGAAATAGTTTGTAGAAAACGGACAATTTAGAATGCAATAAACTACACGACCGGACGCAAGATGAGTGGTCGGTCGTGCCGCACGTGGGCGCGTGCAAACAAGGCCGCTGCAATTTCTTCACTCCAAGGAGAAATTTTTATCTTAAACAAAACAGGTGCTATGAGTAATAGATATACCAAATAGCGTCGCGACGCTGCAGTGTAGATGTGGCGGCGCGTGTCTGACGCGTCTCGGGTTTAACTAGCGAGCCACCCGGCGCCCCTCGCTAACCGCACAACTGTGGATCTAAACATTTTCTTACATGGTTTTCACCATCGTCAATTTTTTTTCCAAAAATTTGCGATTCCCTACAAACAACCGAATGAAGTCGACATGAAAAAAATAAAATTTCAAAAAAAAATTACAAAATAAAGGAGTAAAACAATTTTATGTGTTTAATTTTAGGTAAAAAAATGAAGCGTCAAGTTTTAATTACATCTTCACGTGGGGTGATGTAATAAATAAATTTTATTACATCGATAAAATAAAACGATTTGACCAAAGTTTGAGGTCCACCGGAAGGATCGGGAGTGTGATGTGGTGGTGTCGGCACGCGACTCTGGCAGAGACCGTCGTCCGCCCCCCGCCAGTCCTAGCTTGGCCACCTACGCCGCCGCACGCGCTCAACTGAACCATACACGGTTTTACTGTTGGTGGTTCTCGACTGCATTCTTCTTCGAAATCACGGTCGACCTTCGCACCGACCCACTGCGGATCAGTGCTTCGAAACTCACCAAAACTTTCAATCGTATTCCAACTGCGAGTCGTATCGGTAATGCGCTAGTGATGACCGCCAAAAGTAAACGTAGTTCCGAACCGCGAAGGGCAAATAAGCCTTTGATGGAAAAAAGACGTCGAGCGCGTATCAATCAAAGTTTAGCCGCGTTGAAAACATTAATTTTAGATTCCGCAAAAGCGGAAAATACAAAACATTCAAAGTTGGAGAAAGCCGATATTTTAGAATTAACAGTGCGACATTTTCAACGGCATCGTAGTTTAGACGCTCAAGGTGTTCATCAGTACAGAGCAGGATACGTCGATTGTGTGAGAGAAGTACAAAGATACCTGGAGACGCCCGACGCTCAAACAATGACGGTGTTAGACGCCGGTGTGCGACAAAGATTACTTCAGCACCTGGACACTTGCGTTTCCGAAGTAGATATGGACTTACGCTCACAATCCGCAACATCCGCGGAAGAGCGACTGCAATCGCCTGATACAACTCCAACTGAAGAAATAAACAACAACAATAACAACAACAAACAAAGCGGCAATACCGACGACGCTTCGAATTTTCCAAATAAAGTTGTAAAAATGAACGACGGAAGTTTTGTTTTCGTGCTACCGTCGCATTATTTGCAACTTGCCGCAGCGTTGGGCATTAATTTGCGATCTTATCAAGTCGATCCTTCACACGAAGAACAAAGACGAAACGAACCGCCACCACAGAAAAATGGGGATCAGCAGAATGTAGTTAGTTGCGATGCCGAGAAACCGCTGGATTTCAGCAAGAATAATGAGCTACGTGATAACATGTGGAGACCGTGGTAGATTCTTAGTTCACTTTCGACATGTTTTACGATTTTTCTTATTTAATTTAAAAATTCCATGTTTATCGTGCGCTTTATAAAAATTTTCAAATTTATTATTTGTTACAAATTTTCCACTTAGATTTATAAAAACCGATGTTCCTTTAGATTTAATTTTTCCTATAATAGGCCGATTGGCATTTTTAAAAATTATTGTATATATTGTATAATGTTAAAAGATGTAATAAAATTTATATTATAAAGAGTTTTTTAATTCAATTTGGGGGGAGGGGAAACAATTTACACACGTTATTATTTAGTCGTTAGTGTTATTTGTTATACAATAAACTTTTTCACAATAAAACTGGCTAGTTGTAATAACAAAATAATTTGAAAATGCCCAGAACCTGAGAAAAAAATTGAAAATAGTGCCATTTTTCAATGCAGGATGGTTAAACTTAATAAAAAATTAAAGTACAAATTTGGACTTTTTATTGCTTGAATTGTATTACTTGGTTAGTTAACAACAAATTAACCTAACCGGAGCTTAAAAAACGGTCAAAAGTATTTTTAAGGCTGATTCCGTTCAGTCTCCGTTCTATGCCAGTTCCATTCAAATTTTTTTGACTGTAATTGACTTCCGACCATAGGTGTGCATATTATGTCAGCCAATAATATTTAAATATCTTTGATATGGAGCGGAGACTGAGAATCAACCTTAATTCGTATCAGATGGACTTTTTGGACTCGCTGGTCCTTCATGTTGGAAGTTCTACGTCCGTCGGGCTGGCTCCTCGTCGTAGGTAAAAAATGTAAAATGCTTACAAAACCAAATGTTTGGGAATCGGAAGATGTCGTAGAGCGTTACAAAAACCGAATAATACATACAAACAGATGGACTTTTTCATACAGGAGTCTGCAATGGAATGGAAAACTGCACTTTTATGCTTCTTTTCCGAGGCAAAAAGAGGGCTAGTTGACCAATAAGGTGAAAAGGCTTATATACGATTTCATTTTGATTCCAAATCTTGCGTAAACAATAAACAACTTCTATCGAATTCTTTCTGTCATCAGAATTCAAACACTAACGCCTTAATCGCCCGTTTGTTTTATTTAAATTAGGAAACTTGGAGTATTATTACTTTTTCAACTAATAAGTCTTATTTTAATATTTTCACAATTTTATGTAATAACTCTTTGGAATTTTAAATTGTCGACCTACTCATGATAACATGTTAATTTTAGTGGTATCGATGCCTTTCCGCAAGTCATCTTGGGTTCATTTGGTCCTACCGCTTTTTCGTATGTATTTGATGGGATTCAACTGTAATTACAATTGGAAATGAGAATCTGCATAAATTAGCTCGCAAAAGGGACGATGTAGTAGTGGAATACGTGCGATGGCGTTATATGAGTTGGACGGACATGAAATCCACAAATCCTCTCTCAAAATTGCCGTATCCGATAATAATTTTAACAACTCATTAAGACATAACGGATGAGAACAATATGTGCGCGGAGCTCTGCTTCAAGAAAAAGTTGCACTTTCTCCACCCACTACTTCTCTTTGTATCAAAGTTACACAAATGAAATTTGAAAATGTTTCACCAAAAAGGTTGCATTTTAGATTTCAATTTTACCGAATTATTTTGTGATCATTTTACAATTTAATACAGAAGATCAAGTATTAAAATTAATCGCGATGTGAAAACTATTTAAAAAATTCAAAGATTGGAAGAAGCGGCCCCTGGTGATTAATTTAATAAGCACTTGCAAATTTCTTGCAAAAACATTTTTGCATTATAAAAAGTAAAACGCTGCAGATATATTTTACAGTATTTATTGATTTTTCACTATTCTGCCATCTTACGCCAAAATCGCCAACTATAACTTCAGCAGTTTACAATATTTGAAAAAAACTTTTAAATTTTTGGAAAAATCTTTTAATGTATAAAACAAATTTCTCTGGAATGTGAGAGAAAATAAATTATTAATTTTTGATGACCGGGGGGGGGGGGGGGGAGGCAACCAAATTGGTTCTCGATCCGCCCCTGCCAGCCAAGTATTCTGGTCTAGAATTAAAAAAAAATCGATTTTTTTTCTTGCATTTTTTAAAGTTTAAACTTTGAAAAATATGCCTGTAAAAGGATTTTTAGAAATTGAAATTATTTTCGGAATTACAGCTGTTTTAAAAAATGTAAGTAGTATAATACACCATTAAATGACTCCAAACTTCAAACTCATTTTTCTCAAAACTACGTTTTTTGAATCGGTTGACATCATTTCTCAAGTTCTAATGGACCGATTGGTTTGAAATTTTGTACAGAGCTTCTTAGTATATTCAAAATTCGTTTGACGAAGGCTTTTTTGAAAATATGTTTTTTTACTATTTTTAAAAAATTCCCAAAGATGAAAAAACCAGGAGAGAAACAAATTTTATTTTTACGTAAACGCTATTTCAACAAAAAATTTTTTTTTTTTAATCGCTCTCGTCAAACAAAAATGACATCCTTACCCTGTAAGAATTCACTAAAAAAATTTATTTTACATCACCGAAGGGGTCAAAATCATGTCAACCAGGGTGCAGCGTTTTTTTTAAGTCCCTACTTTGCCGGCCTGTACTTTTTTAATTTTGTTTTTTTTTTCTTGTTTTTTTTAATTTTTTGTACTTTTAAATGTTAATAAAATACTGATAAAAAAACCGATACTAAAAATGTGTAACGTTTTTTATTTATTACGCTTAGAAAAACACCTAAAATTTGACTGTTTAGACCAGAATACCCCCTTAATGAACTAAAAAAGAAAAAATTTTTGGAATAAAAATTTAGAGAAGATACAATAAAACTGAAAAAAAATGGATCTTGTATCCACCTGAAGGTTAAAAATATGATTAAATTTCAGTACTTACTTTTTCTTATACCTTATAAGAAGCCAAGTTAATGATCATTAAGGATCCTTTCAGATCACATTTTAATTAATTTTGTTATTTACTTTGTGGCCCAGGCTCTCTCTGTCAACGGTTGCAATTCATCAACCCAGAGAAACCCACGGTTTTACGTGCTCTCCGAAGCACGAAGATAGACATAAAAAAGTTTATTCCCTCCGATTTAAACCCGGTACTCTCCACATTAAAAATTGATCAAACAACTACAAGGCAAATTACCGTCTTAAATGGCCAAATTAACCACTCGAAGTTTACATACGTGATCTTACGTTAAGGCGCTTCTCTAGTAGCTTGAAATGCACTGCCTTGAACAAGTCAAGATTGTAGCGTCAATATAAATATTTTTAAATGATTCCAAGAAAATTAATAAGGTAAAACATAAAACAATTTCGGTGAAGACTTAAAATTTTAATGCACTTTTACGGCACCGCTTCCCATCATAGCTAGTGCTACTTTTATGGACTCATCAGTGTTTGTACACCGAGAATTAAATCATTCATTTCTCATTTCAATGAAAATCATTGAAACAGAAGAACGTAAAACGTCACACTTTAAAAAATACAATATAAAATAGAGACGGTCAATAATATGGCGGTTAAGTGCGTCGACTACTGATGCCATGAGCTAGGAATCAGACCTACCCGGTTTGAAACAAGAACTTTTTTGGCCACTTTTTCTTCCGAAAGACAATGGCAAATCCGTAAGGTGTGATCTGCCCAAAAAAGTCAAGCAGCACGCGATTAAGAAGAATAGGAAATTAGGTCATTTTCTGACAAAATTCAAAGTTAAACCAGGTTTCCAAAATAACAATGTAAATTTTAATATATAAACTAAATACAAGAAAGTTAAAAAATTCTTAACTAATTTATTGAGATAGGATATCCCAACATAGACATATTTCCCTTATTACAATTTAAATCTTACTCTTCGCGCCATCTGCATGATCTGCTTTACCAAAGTGTAACCTAACCTCAATTTATTTATATTCAATATTCACATTATTTACCAACGAAATTTTGGCTAATTTTTACAAGAAAGTGATTTTATAATAATTTATCAACATGGTGTTTACGACAGCTGTTAACTTGATCAGATCGCGAGGTCCTGATGAATTTTGGAAAAAACGTCGTGTGTTTCGTCTAGCTTCCGTAAATATGAACTAATTTATTAAACTCCTTAATTAAAATTTGTTATTATTAGCATTTCATTGGAAGACGGAGAAATTGTTACAATGTTGCTATTAAAATCGTACATCGAGCCCTAGCTTATGCAACCAAAGGTAGAGAATTAAAAAAGATCGACATAAAAGATGTAAGTGTATTCTGGTTTTATTTCACAGCTGATATCCCTATTTTATTAGTTACGAGAAGCACGGATTACGTCGGGTTGTGAACAGCACGGTCTAACTCTACCGGAACTTAAAGAAGGTTTAACTCGTTCCAACATTTTGTTAAACCGCAAAAGTTTAGCAGATCTAGCTGCTTGGGAACCGCACAGTTTTAAATCTCTGACAGACATTGCACGACAAAGACTTGCAGAGGATGGTCTCATTGTAACGAGAAGTTTACAGGAACCGATCGATGTGATCACAAGAGGAATGAAATGAAGAAATTTTTTGTCTTAGTCTGTAGTTTAGTTACAAAAATAAAACCGCGTCTTAAATTAAACTGCACAAATTTATTAATTTGAAAATAGACATTTTAACATTTTGAAATCAAATCAGTTCAGATTAACGGAATGACTTTACAAAACCATTTGATTTCCAACTTAACGATTCTCGGTTTGAGAATTACTGGAACTTTTGAAATAACACAAATACAACAGAATATTAGCCCTATTCGTTGTCTAATTTGGCCAATATTTCGGATTCTTTGAAGAGGTGGTATTCGGAATCTTCGTCTAAAGTGACTTTGGTGCCCCCATACTCTGGTAAAAGGACATTGTCGCCAACTTTTATTGAAAGTGGAATGTGTTCACCTTCCTAAAATGTTCAAGTTTACAACAGGATGTTGTACATGCCCCCCCTTGAAGTAATACTAACCAAATTCCTATTTCCTGGTCCGATAGCCACCACAGTACCTTTTAAGATTTTCGAAGCAGACTTCTCAGGAATTAAAATTCCACCTTTTGTTTTGGTTATCGCTTCGGCTTTTTGTATTAGGACACGATCGAGTAGGGGCAGAAATTTTGTTGCAATTGAAGTCTTAAAATGTCAAAATTTTAGTAAATAAACAATTTTTCATTTAGAATTTAAAGAAATATTTAATAAAATTTACCATTGCAGTAATTTGTATTTAATTCAAAACGCACAGGAAAACGAAATTAGCCGTTCGTTCGTAGACGTCTAAAAAATTCTACTAGTGTGCCGTGCCGGCTATATTTTTTAAAAATAGTAGAAATTTACAGCGTTGCCAATGCATAGATATTTTCAATAACTTTAAATTTTATCCATGGGATGGTTCAAAACTTATAATTTGAGCTTCCTTCAGACAATTTCAACTTATAAAGGAGGGCTAAGGGGGCCGGTACATATATAAGTTTAAATAGTCTAAGGTTCAAAAATTTATTGATGTTAAATTTATTTACAATAAAACTTTATTGTGATTGTTGTTAGATGAAAATTCTCCTGGAGTAACTCCCTTCGTTTATTTATCATCGTTCATGTTCCTAATAAATTTGTCAAAACGTTTAAAAAAAACGCTCGTTCAAGTACAACGGCCAACATTCAAACTTCCGAGGGTTTGTACATTCGGCAGTTGTCGGTTGTCGCGCTTAGTTTTGTTCGTTTAATGGAGGACTTCGGACGCGATGGCAGATGCGCTTTGCTAAAGGTGCTTCTTTTTTCAAGTTTCTAATAACAAATTTTGAAAATTTTAATTGTGCGTTTATTGTGGGTGTCTAGTGTATAGTGAAGTGTAGTTGGATCATCAAAGCTGACCCCTGAAAAAAGGATAAATTTCATTTATGTATGTATCAATTTGCCGTTTCTTATTTTCAAAAATTCAAAGGGCAGTTTCGAACGAACTACAATAATTTTATCAAGTACTACTTATTCATATTTCATTTTGCGTTAAAATTTTTGAAAAATGTTTGGTCATTTTCGCGATGATTAAAGAATTGTTTATCGTAATTTTTATAGCCACCATCTTGCAGAAGTGGTTCGGCGTTACTTGAGAAAAAAGCCACATAAAATTTAATTTATAGCAAAGCTAACGAATCGAAAGTTTAATAAAATTTTAAGCAAAATTTTAAAATAATACTTTGATGATCAGGGCGCTTGCGTTATACATTCAGTGATTCCCAGAAATATGATGAGTCATCACATTGATGACCATAGTACATACATATTACAAGTTGTCTGTAGCTAACTTGATTTTCATTTTTTTCTTCTGTAATATTTTTACCTAATGGATAAGGGGTTTACTAATTTATTACCACACTGACCTACTTAACTTAAATTTTTAAAACGAGACCCACTAAGTAGGTACCTACTAAAAGAAAACGATGTATAGTTATTATTGTGCACGATGTAGTATTTATTTGAAAAAGAAAATAATCAGAATTAAAAAAAAATTTCCTTTTTTAAATTTTTTATAATTGCATCCTACTTACTGTGAGTACCTATGAAAATTTATATTTATTTGTTCCTTTTCCTGAATAAACCGATTTTTCGGTCAGTCGTGTAAGTGCGTGTAAGGTTGGTCTAGATGAGAACACAAAGCGAAAGCGAGGTTACAAATCCATACCAAGTTTAATTAACCAAACTTAAAAAATGTGATCTTGTGAACCTGTTATTGAAGAGGGAATTGCCTAATACTCATTCATCAGCATAAAAACAACATTCTTTGTGATTTTCTGGACAATACGTTTTCTAAAGAAATCAGTAATCAACGAATCTACAAAGACCATGTGAGTAGTTTGAAACATCAAGTTTCAATCTTAGAAGCAACGATCGTGGACAAAAATAACTTCATCGACCTTATCAAGAGGACAGCCAATAAATCCGTTAAAACAGTGAATAATGTACAGGAAAACCCCACGAACTACGTGGTACACCAGGTAAAGCAGGTCGTCAACTAAATAACTAATGTGAAGCATGCCTTAAAAGTGACCGTCAAGGACACTCTCATAGTCGATAATAACCTCAAAAATACCGTAATGAATGTCTCTGCTTTCTAATTCCACAGTTAATAAAATAACGTACGGAAGGTGAACTCAATAGCTAATAATAATGTGCAAAAGATGAACTCCATAGATAATAATATGCAACTGGTGAAACCGATCAATAAATAAAAAGGATAGTCACTCATAAGAAACCGAGAAAACCGAAGCCTGCATCGGTAGGTAATAACACCGATGTTAATGCCTCCATCTTTGTAGGTACCGTAGTTCCCAGACTGTGGCTATTTGTATCCAAAGTTAAAGAACGCATGGCTGCTAAACAAGTCGCTAAATATATCTCGGATAAACTGGACGATGTTGAGGGGTGTGCAAATCGACCTACTCAAAACGTACAACCATAAGAAATGCTTCCTAGTAGGGATACCCATGCTACATAAAGAAAAAGTTTACGTCGACAATTTCTGGCCTACTGGTGTTCGTTGTGCTAGGTTTAATTTCAGTATCGGGGGGTAAACTTCTACGTAAAATTCAAGGTGAATCTAATTCGTTAAAGCCCAGGGATTTTCCCGAAGGCTCGTCACAACCAAGTCAGTAATGTCATCTCCACAACCTAGCTGCGGTACGACGATTAACAACCATAAACAGGAACCTAACCAGATTATCCAAAATGGTACTCGAAACACAACCAAGGATTCGTTTTTAATAAGTCATGTAAATATCAGATCACCGTTAAATAGTTTAGATGATTTTAGTGCCGTCATTACTACAAATAACTTTCAAATCATATCAGTTACCGAGAGCTGGCTTAAGCAAGATTTTCCTTCGGATTTGATGTTCATACCTGGGTACACCTTATTTAGAAAAGATTGGCCTAGCAGGGATGGCGGCGTCTGCTATTACGTCCAAGATTTTATAAGAAGTAAAATAATTAATACAGATGCTGTCAATAATGGGCCTATTGAACAGCTCTGGCTGTTAATGGTGATCGATGTTAAATCGTTTGCGGTAGTCACATTGTATCGTCTCCCTCGAGCCTCTATCAACTTTTTCCATGAAGTTGGACAAGTGCTATCTAAACTCGACGCCGAATATGATCATGTTATAATACTTGGTAACTTTAATGTGGATTTGCTCAATAATAATTGTATACTAATCGATACTTTCAAATCTATTCTCGAATCTTTTGTGGTGATGTCACAATGTGGTGATGTTGTTTTGCGTTAAATTATCGTTGTTTGAAAATTGGGATAGTAATATATGTCTATAATGATTGTTAAGTATGTTTTTGCATTGCATTGCAAGAGGTTAACTAATAAATTCAGATGTAAAATTTGAGATGGTTGGTTTTGGGGTTCCTGTAATGAATATTGTTGATTTTAGCTAAAAATGACTTGAAATAAGGTACAAGAATAAATGTAATATTTTGTAGTTTGTCTTTCCAAAAATAATTTTGTTTTAAATATCTTGATGATTTTAATTAACAGTAGTTTTTCTTGTTTGATATCATTAATTAATTTAAGGGTTTGTATCCAATCAATTTTGGGATTTTTCAGAAAATTTCTTAATAAAATTTATTCTTTATTAAGTTAGTAAATTTTATTTTCGATCTTCAAGTTCTATTAGTTACAGCTTTTGAAATTTGCAATGTCCATTTTCAACTGAAAAATTTGAATTTAAAATTTTTTAAAATTAATAATTTAAATTTAGTTTCCTTTGATTAAGTTGGAATTTCTAATGGTTTATTGCAATTTGATTTTTGTGCAATATTAATTGGTCCATTATTTTTATGTTATTTGTAAATTTAGAAAAGCGAGATTATGTATTACTATTAACACAGGTTACTAATACAGATAGCTAAGTAATAACTTACTACTTTCTACAAATTAACAACTAACAAGAGTAACTAGAACAACTAGAGTAACTTAAACATTTTCATTATTTATAATTTAAGATAACAAAGCCTTCAAGTAAGAATGGTGTGATTCCATGACCTTATTACTTGAGAGTTTTCGTTATCACCGGAAGATTGACTTTGCATATTTGAATCTTCCTTTATTGTCCTCATATAATGACCAATTTTATCATGCTGCAAAATTGCATTTATGTAATAGTCACACATTGTTCATTGTAATAACGATTTAAAATTATGAGAGACCGTTTCCTGTTTATGAGTAAACGTAACTCGTCGCGTCGGGAGACCGATAAGTAAATAAAATAAAAACAGAATACAACTAAAAATGATACAGTATGAAATTGAAATACAAGCAAGACGCAACAACGCTTGGATTTTATTTTTTACTTTTTAAAGATTTTTTTTGTGTTGGGTTTTTTTTTAATTATAATTTAAGGGGTTAGGTGGGTTTTGATGTAACATATCAAGAACATTTTCCCAAATTTTCAAGTCAATCGGAGTAAAACTCGAGAAAAGAAAAGCCTCTAGAAATTCCTCTTATAGGCTAATTATTATCATTACTTTTATTCCTACTTAAAATTGTAATCGTTGTTTTCTCAAAACTTCATTTTAGAAGTCGGTGGACATGATTTCTCAGAAACGAGTGCACCGATTTTATTAAAATTTTGTACACTTCTTCTAGATAGTATTGATGACAAGTGATTGAACTAAGGATTTTTTTTCTTTGTTTAGAACTTATTTTACAAGGCAATACATGGTGTAAATTTTACCAAAAATTGTACTTCTTTGGAAAAAGCTCTGTCAAAAATTCAAATTAAAATTTTTTTTTAAATCCTTTGTTCAATCACGAGCTATACTTATCTTATAAGTCTCAACAGCTGAATTTTCAAAATTTTTAAATGAAAATTTTATAAAAAGTTGTTCAAATGTTGCTTTTTTATATACTTAAAAGTTTGATGAAATTATGAACCTGACCATGATAGCCCCTTCTATATGTTTTTCCAGTAATTTTAGTTTTTACGTTATATTTATAATGCATAATTTTTCCAAGGGCGGGGGGGGGGGCAATTTTTAGCCTTAGATTAAAAACGCCATAACTGACCAATGATAATTAAGCAAACAAAAATTGTAGATCATTAAATTATCTACAAAAATTATTCTTACATTTTTTTCTTTAAGATTTACCATTTTTGAGAAAAAGCAAGAAATATTTTTAAATACGAGTTTGTCGGTTTATCCTAGTAAAAATCATATTCTATAATTAACACCCGACCCAAAAAGAGGAATGTTATAAGTATAACGTTATAAGTTTAATTACATGCTACGATTGTGGCTGTGATACAACATAAAACAACAGTTTTTAAATTGTTTGAAAAACAAATTGTAATTAGTACACGTTCAAAAGTTTTTGAAGATATGAACTCTGCTCCAGAAACTCTAATCACCAACGGAATTCGCTTTCTTCTTTCTGTATGTAGAGCTCCAAAAAAGATTACTAGCATAGATAAGTTACGTTACTTATCTTTTGTAAAAGATACACGTAATAAAAACGTGGGCAATTAGCTTGTCTTCATCCAACCTCGGCTTCTGCTCGCCAACATTTTTATCGAATATATTACCAGGTTCAAGTGTGGCTTGGTAATCAACTGGACCTAGAAGAATGAGGTTGGTAGCTAATTAGTAATTAATAATGTTTTGGAACCAATCCACACTCTATACTTCCACCTGCACCAGAAAAGCTCTTTAATACTATTTTTTGCAACTGCAAAAAGGGGTGCAATGCGAAATGCGGCTGCAAAAAGGTAGGCTTATTTTGTTCACCAGCATGCACCAGTTGTCAAGGCCAATCGTGTTCAAATGTCGAATCTCTAGCAGAAGAACATCAACGACGAAACAGCTGATGTATCTCTGCTACAATAATTTACGTCGACTCAGAAAAATGAAGAAGAAGAAGTTGAATCAGAAGACCTGACATTTCATTCTTCTTAGTGCCATACCTTCTTTAGACGTTGGCAATTCAATATTAAATGGATCACTAGGCAGATTACTCTCGGTGGTTTGCCATTGCCTTCCTAGAAGAGAGGGTCATAATGAAGTTGGATAAATTTTTGTAGCCGGGTTGGGGATCGAACCTAGGGCTTCTAGTCCTATCCGGTTCTTAGCCCCTTCACTTAGCTCATCTCTCGACATTTCATTAACCTTCAGTAAAATAGACCTTGGAGTAGGCCTACCAGGGAAATCACATTATAAAAGAAAACGCCAAGTGCACTACCTCATAAGTGGCGTGGAAACGTGTGCATATTAAGGAGAATACAACTTTAGTAAATTTTAGAATCGCCTTTTCTCAAAAATGGCGAATCTTAGAGAAAAAAGTGTAAGAATAATTTTTGTAGATAATTAAATGATCTACAATTTTTGTTTGAACTATTTTTCTCATAAAACTAACCGTTTCGCTAAAAAAATTCAAAAAACCCATGTTAGCGAACTTTGACCTCGCATACAATGTTTTGTACGCATGGGATCGATGGGGGACTTTCCACAATTTCATTATAATGGTATTGCTAACGTTGATATAAATTTTCTGCTTCTTGGGGATTTATGCAAAAGTCATTGTCTGTTTTGACGGGCTATTAGTCGTTGTTACATAGTAATAAATTGTAAGTTCCAATATTCAGTCAGTTTCGAGTAAAAATTAGTTTCAAAATTTTGTATTTAAATGTTTATTTACACAATATGCATTATTTTTTACACATTAGTGTAAATAGGAAACGGGGGGAGAGGGTTTGGTATAAATTTGAGGCCCTTTTCCTACCTTTTAAGGGTAGTTCACACTACATGATTTATCATATGACTTGTCACATGACTTCTCATATGAGGGATTTTTGATATTATAGTATAGAAGTTATGGCTTTTATGATTGGCTGTTGTGATGGTATGATTTTAGCCATGAATTTTCTTATGACCAAGTCATATGAGAAATCATGTAGTGTGAACTACCCTTTACAAATTAAAAACAACTGGAACGATAATCTGGACACAACTACAATTTGGTTAACCAATATTAAACAAAGTAATTCTGTAGTCACTTGTTTGTAATTCGGCGTCGTGAGTTTATTTGGATTAAAAAATTATTTATCAGCCAATTGATTTGAATACTTTGAACCTTCAAATTTCAGAAACTTGTAATTTAATTACTCATTTAATTTATTTATCGTCGTTCATTTTCCTAAATTTGTTTTTTTTTTAAAGTTTAAAAAAACGCGTGTTCAAGTTTGTGCAAATCTGTTTAAATCAACGGCCAACATTCAAACTACAATCCAATACCGCGCCGCGCCGATTTCTAAGGGTTCGTATATTCGACATTTGCCGAATGCCGATCAGTTTCGTTCGTTTAACGTAGGACTTCGGTCGTAAATCTACAGATGCGCTTTAGGTGCTTTATTTTCAAGTTTCAAATTTTGAAAATTGTAATTGTGCGTATTTAGTGCACCTATATATTATAGTGAAGTGTATTTGGATCATGAAAGCTGACCCCAGAAAGAAAGAATAGATAAATTTTTTATATGTATGTACCAATTTTCCGTTTGCTATTTTCAAAAGTTCAAAAGGCAGTTTAGAACAAACTACTATAATTTTATCAAGTACTACTTATTCATATTTCATTTTGCGTTAAAATTTTTGAAAAATATGTGGACGTTTTTCGGATGATCACAGAAGAAAAATAGTTTATCGTATTTAATTTTTTATGGCCACCATCTTGAATGGCGTTACTTGAAATAAAATGCTAAATAGTTTAAACAAAGTTATTTTCATTAAATTTCAGACAAAATTTTAAATTCATACTTTGATGAAAAATGCGCTTGCGTCGTACATTTAGTGATTCCCAGAATTATGATTGATGAGTCATCACATTGATGGCTATATTCTTACAAGTAGTATGTACCTACATAGCTAACTTGATTTTCAATTATGTTCTTGTAAAATATTTTTACGATTTTAATATTTTCGTTGTAACTGCCTAATGGATAAGAGGTTAACTAATTTATTGCCACACTGACCTACTTTATCATTATCTTACATTTTTAAAATGCAGCCTCTTATGCACCAAAAAAAAATATGTTAACTTATTGTGCACGGTGTATTTATTTGGAAATGAAAATACCTAATCAAAATTAGTAAAAAAAACTTGTCCAATAAACTTAAGTAAAAAATCTTGGTTCTTATTAAACGGAAATAAAATTTTTTTACCTTAATAAATTAATAATCAAAATGGAAAATTAAAAAAAAATCGTATTATGTTGTTGATAGATAAATATTATAAATGTAAAAAGTCTTTAGGTTGCTATTTTGCTTTTAGTTTTGTGTTTGTTAAATGAATGGTGTTATCCAATAAGGATCCAACCCTCAAAACTAACTCAATAAAATAATTAAGTTAGCCTTGGTTTTGGGTCTACGGTTAGTAACTCTATCTGTTACACTTACAATTTTTTCACTTTTTAATGATTTTACTATTTTTTATGAGCATTTAAAAATATACCCTATTTTCAAATTATACCATTTTTAAAGCTCAGCAACGTTCCGCGCCGCCTGGTATCACCTTGTTATGTTCATTTGGTCATAGTTAAATTATCACAATTTTTTAGACAAACCAAAAATGTCAAAATATTTAAAAATTACAATTGTTTTATATATGTACATAATTTGGTCCGCTGTTCCCACTGCAAAGTACACCAACGTGAATTGAAGGGCTGCTTACTGGAGGTCATCCGCGTTGATTATTCCTGGAAAAAGAATCGAAAAACCAGGTTACAGGATTAGCGTGTGTGTGGTGTTATACGTACTAGTTTAAAACATGATGTATTAATTTATGTTTGATTTTCCTGAAGGGCAAATTATAATTTCTGATTGTGTTGATGTGGGCTGTGGTTGGGTTCCGCTTAACCGTGTTTTCGAAAAACATAATTGCGGTGCGATGAATGTGAGTTGAAATTAGTGAAATGTTTGAATTTAAGTGTAGATCGTGAATTCCTGTGTGTCTTGGTGCCCCGGCGATCAGCCGGAGGCACTTGTTTTGGACTTTTTGGATTATTTGAATGTTTGAGCAGCCCGCTCTATTCCAAACGGGAGAGGCGTAAAGAAGTATGGGTTGGATCATGGATTTGTACAATTGAAGTCGGATTTTAGGATTTAATTTGTTTCTTGAACTTAGGAGCGGATAGAGGGCATGTGCATTGATTGTATCGTAGCTTGTATTGATTTTTGTTCTAGGTGGTGTCTGAAAGAGGTACTTGGTTGTTTTTGAGTTTGTTATTTGTTCATTATTGATTTTGAGTTTTTTGGTAAGTCGGTCTCGTCTTTGTGAAAAGGTGGTTACTGTAGTTTTTGTGTCGTGTTGACCTTTAATCTTCAGTCGTCGCAGTAGTCGAGTAGTAGGTCGGAGTGGATCTGAAGTTTGTCGATGGTGGCGTCTTTTGTTTCATCGTTGGCGGAGATTAAAGTGTCGTCGGCGTAAAGTTGTAAATTTGTTTCGTCGGTTTTTGGTACGTCGTTGATGTAATAGTTAAAAAGGATGGGTGAAAGGATGTAGCCTTGCGGTACTCCTGCTGGGATGAGTTGGGGGTTAGATAAAGAATTTTTTAGTTTCACTCGAAAGGTTCTGTCCTGTAGGAAACTGGAAATAATTTTGACAATATGAAGTGTGAAATTTAATTTTAGTAGTTTGTGGAGTAAGCCTTCGTACCAGACGGTGTCGAAAGCGTTCTCCAGGTCGAAAGTGGCAGTTGTCGTGGTTTTGTCATGATTAAAATTTATTCTAGCGTCGTTGATTAAGATGACTAGTTGAAGGGATGTGGAGTGGTTTGATCGGAAACCGAATTGTTCGGAGATAAGGAGATTATTTTGTTTTTCAGAGTCAACAATTCGGTTTAAAATAATTTTTTCTAAAACTTTGGAGAGGGTAGGGAGAAGACTGATGAGACGCCAGTAACTGGTTGGTAGGCTTATTGGTTTTCCGAGTTCGTGGATGGGGATGACTATGGCGGATTTCCAGTTATTTGGGAAATATTGATTGATTAAACATGAATTAAGGATGTGGTAAATTTGGACAATGGCTTTTTTTGGAAGCTTTTTTTAGAAGGAATGCAGAGATGGAGTCATGGCTTAGGGATCGGCTTTTAAACTTTTTTATGATTTTTTTAATTTCGGCCGGAGAAGTGAAGTCGGATTCGGAGGTAGGGGCTTCGGTAATTTGGATGTGATTTATATAGGTAGATTCCTATACTAGCACATCTATGTATATCAGGATTAAGAGATTGATTTGTCAGGTTTTAGGTATTCCTGGGCTATTGCGTTTGCTTAATCGGAGTCGAAAATGGCTTGTCCTTGAGTAGTTTGAATGGAAGGAAAGTCTTTGTTGGTTTAGTGTTTTGGCAATTTTCCATAGTTTTGACATGTTTTGTGGCGTTATGTCCGTGAGGGTTTCTTTCCCAGTTCTTGTTCTTAATTTTGGTATTGTCGTTGTTGATGTCTTTGGTTAGTTTGTTGATTTGGGTTTTTAAGTCAGGGTATCGTTGTCGTTGGTAAATTTTCCGAAGTTTATTTTTGGTCATAAATTTAGGAGTTAGTTTTGTGTCGTACCTGGGGGTGGGTTTTGTGTTTCTGTTGGTGGCTTTAGTAATAAATTTAGTTAAGTGAGTAATTGCTGCGTCATTGTCATTATTTGTTTTTAAATTGCGGATGATTTCAAATTCGGTCAGTTCTTGTTTGACTTTTGTCCAGTTCGTAATTGTTTTTAGTCGTGGGGGAATAATGAGTAAGGATAGGGAATTTATTTCAATTTATTTATTTATATCGAGAGAGTCGGTTACTCCCGTGAGGCGGGTTTTTAATTCACGGACCATTTGAACCATTAAAGGTATGTTTAAAAGTTCACATAGTTCTTTAATCTCCTGGAATAACGTGGAGAGGTCATCGGAATTAGTAGGGCTTAAATTTTGGGACATTTGTTGTTGTTCTACTTGAGGAGTAGTAAATTGAGGGTTTGGGGGGAGGTAAGGGAGTGCAGGGAAGGAAGTGGAGTTTTGAAGGTTTAGTGTGGGTAAGGTGGCGGCAGTACTAGTGGGTTTGTCGCTGCGTCTGGTACTTTGACTCACCTTCCTGAAATAATCCACGTACTTTAGACAGAGGCTCCAGTTGGCAGAATGGTCACCGTTGCAATTGCAACAGCGGACCTTGTCGTTCTGAACGGTTCGGGGGCATTGAGATGTTGGATGGCTTCCGGTGCATTTCACGCATCTTGGATTAATATTGCTGCGAGATGACCCACGTCCAAAGTTTTGCCACCGAAAAAAAAGGTTTTGTTGACCTCTTCGAAACGCACTATGATGGGGCCTACGTTTCTGACTTGTTTAATTTGTGTCAGGGTGGTGCCGAGGGCAAAGTTGATAAGAAATAAAGATGTTAAGTCCTTATATTTATTCTTGAGCTGCGTTATTTTGATGACTTTAATCTGGTGCTCAGCAAGCAGCTCTTCTTCAATATACTCCGAAGCCATAAATGGTGATCCCTTCATTACGAGCTTGATGGTGCGGTCCTTCTTGAATCCATAGGTGTATCCTTGGATACCATCTGGAACAAGGAGGGTATTCTTGAGCGCTTCGTAATTTTGTTTGGTAGCTGCGTAAATCCAGGTTTGGCCCCGGATGTGTTGGATTCTGATTTGTTCTTGGATCAGAGGTTTAACGTTGGTCATAAACGTCTTCAAATCCCCGATTGGTGGCAAGTATTGTTTCGCTCAGTTTCGTTTGCTGTAAGGTCGAGTTAAGACGTGCAGTTTGCAGATGGGCAATGAGTTGTCTTTTTCATGTTCTAAATTAAAAAAAATTTGAAAATTTTAATTATGTGTTAATTATGAGTATTTAGAGTACAGTAAAGTGACGTTAGATCATCAAAGTTAACTCTAGAAAGACGATTAAGAATCTGTTGACTAAATTAAAAGGGCCCTGAAAAAAATGCCCCTCTTAAAGAACAAATTTTTCAATGTACAGTTTCAAACGAACTACTTTTTATATTGAACGAGTATATTAGGGGTATTCACACTGGCTCGTGTATTGGTATTGTATTTATACACCGTTTCAATATCCTAGCAACGTCTAGTAATACACAACTTTACTTGGCGTTGCTAGGATAAATACAACGGTGTAGAAATACAAGGGTATATAAACGTCAGTGTGAATACTCCTATTATTGTTAGTACTTAAATGATAGCTACTTGTTTTACATTTTGCAACCCAAGTTTTTATAGGTACCAATTTTTGTGGTAACTTTTAATTTGTGTGTGTATTTACTCTAAAAGGTTTTCTTGCTTTGTATAAGTTACTAATAATAATTAACAGAATATGGATTCTAAAAATAATTATTATTTGCAAAACGTCCGAAAAGAGGAGCCGTTACAAAAACTATAGATTTTATTCAAATTTAAACTTTTCAATATACCAAATAATTATTTTTTTCAATATTTTCTAGTTTTCTTATAGGCACTTCAAAAATTTATATGATGCTTTCAAAATTTTTCTTCACAAACATAACATAATAATATTCCTTTCGTTGTTAATTTATACTTTCTATTACAATTTTTTTTTATATTTTAGCACCCTTCCATTTCCATAACAGTTTCCATTTGTCCAACAATTGAAAAATATTAATAGCTACAGGATGCTTCCAAAAGATTTTTACACTTTTTTTAATTTTTTCTTTTTTTTTTCTTTTATTCTTTAACTTTGTGTTACTTAATTGATTTTTGTGAAGCAAAAAAGCAAACTTTTTATCTCATAATTTAAAAAATTAATTATGTACACTCATTTTTGTTTCTTTTGTTTCAGACAAAATATGTTCCAAGTAGAAGGTTCTTACTGGGGGAGGACGTAATGTAACAGTCCTAACATTACTTACAAATATAGAATTATTATTACCCAGCTAGTCGTGCATCAAATTAATGTAATTCTTTCCATGTTTGGTGGGAATTCTATCTCTGACTCAACAGTAGAAGAGATCGGAGGAGATTTGATCTTCATAACGTTAGAACGCTGAGTAACCTTAAATAATCTTAGGTAAGCAACAAATTTTGAATATTTATATTAATCATAATAATAATGAAAAATTTCGATTTACAGGATTATTTTCAATACGCCTTCGTAATAATCATTTCGAAATTTCGCGGTCGGTAGTGAAAAGTGTCGAGTTCGTTTCGAAGTGAAAAGCTTGATGAAAGCTTTAAATTTCGCGGATCAATTTTGTTTATAATTTTCAAAGTGAAAAATCATTATCATTAAAAAAAATTTGAATTTGTAATCGGAAGGATAAAATGAAATGTGATATTTTGCTTGTGCTGGTTGGTGGTGGAGCAGGATACGGAGAAGAATTGGGTGAAAACATATCAGGATTAAAGGTAGGGTCGTAATGGTGGATGGATTTGTAGCAGACAAGGTAGGTGAAAATTAATTATTCCTTAGTGATGTAAGTAAAGTGATTATCCAATGTGTCTCTTACCTTAACAAATAAATTTTAATTAAAATTTATTCTAAAACGCGGGTTAGGAAATTTTGTAACTTTTCTTATAAATTCTGAAGTCCTCACCAACTTCACAAAATAAATTAAGATATCCTTTATAATTTTAAAAATTTTTTTCATATAAGGTTATATTTCCTATACATATTTGACTATTATTGAGAATTATCGTTAATTATAGACCCGCGTAACTTTCAGTTGTCCTTAGACAATTAGATCGGGGTACGAGCCGTGTAAAGTTTAGTTCTATTAATTTTGGATGTATCGGTCAACGGCGTCGGTCTCAATGGTTTTAAGGCAGAAGCGACTTCATATTATTAAATATATTGGAAGAGTATATTGAGTACTCCGTCCGAAGTAATCAATTACAGCAGTATGAGTTTCTCTTGACGTCAGGGCCGTTTTAAAAATAAAAATTTCTTAATCTGAATGGTGACCATAAATTCCTTAAACCCCAAATATAATATCCGACGTACCAATGAACATTTTGTACCCTGCCTCGTATCGTTTATAATTTTTATTATTTTATCGTATCGTTTATATTTAAAATAAAATAAAAATTTCTTAAGCTGAATGGTGACCATAAAATCCTTAAACCCCAAATATAATATCCGACGTACCAATGAACATTATGCACCCTGCCTCGTATCGTTTATAATTTTTATTATTTTATCGTATCGTTTATATTTTCAAAATAAAATAAAAATGTGTTATTCTGAATGGTGACCAAAAATTGCTTAAACCCCAATATAATATTCGACGTACGTGTGTAATTTTTGTAAAATGCACCTTTTGCGCCCTCGTATCGTTTATGATAAATTTTATCAATATTTTTTATTTGAGGTTGGATTTTCCGAGGAGTTGTTCATGTTGTTTTTTATATATTTGATTACTTAAAAATTATCCTTAATTATAGACCCGCGTAATTGGAAGGTGTCCGGGGTTGACTGTATCGGGGTGCGAACCGTGTCGTATGCAGTTCTATTTATTAGGATATACTGGTCCCCGGGCGTCGGTGCAGTCATTTTCGGGCACTACGACTTCATATTATTAAATATATTGGAAGAGTAAAGTGAGTACTCACGCCGAAGTAATCAATTATCGCAGTATAAGCCCCTCTTTAGGTCAGGGCCGTTTCAAAAATAAAAATTTGTGCATCCTCGTATCGTTTATAATTTTTATTATGTTTTTCAGTTGAGGTTAGATTTCCTCATTAGTTGTTCATGTTGTTTTTATATATTTGATTACCTAAGAATTATTGTTAATTATAGACCCGCGTAATTGGAAGGTGTCCGGGGTTGACTGTATCGGGGTGCGAACCGTGTCGTATGCAGTTCTATTTATTAGGATATACTGGTCCCCGGGCGTCGGTGCAGTCATTTTCGGGCACTACGACTTCATATTATTAAATATATTGGAAGAGTATATTGAGTACTCACTCCGAAGTAATCAATTATAGCAGTATGAGCTTCTCTTGACGTCAGGGCCGTTTTAAAAATAAAAATTTCTTAAGCTGAATGGTGACCATAAAATCCTTAAACCCCAAATATAATATCCGACGTACCAATGAACATTTTGCACCCTGCCTCGTATCGTTTATAATTTTTATTATTTTATCGTATCGTTTATATTTTCAAAATAAAATAAAAATGTGTTATTCTGAATGGTGACCAAAAATTGCTTAAACCTCAATATAATATTCGACGTACGTGTGTAATTTTTGTAAAATGCACCTTTTGCGCCCTCGTATCGTTTATGATAAATTTTATCAATATTTTTTATTTGAGGTTGGATTTTCCGAGGAGTTGTTCATGTTGTTTTTTATATATTTGATTACTTAAAAATTATCCTTAATTATAGACCCGCGTAATTGTAAGGTGTCCGGGATTGACTGTATCGGGGTGCGAACCGTGTCGTATGCAGTTCTATTTATTAGGATATACTGGTCCCCGGGCGTCGGTGCAGTCATTTTCGGGTACTACGACTTCATATTATTAAATATATTGGAAGAGTAAAGTGAGTACTCACGCCGAAGTAATCAATTATCGCAGTATAAGCCCCTCTTTAGGTCAGGGCCGTTTCAAAAATAAAAATTTGTGCATCCTCGTATCGTTTATAATTTTTATTATGTTTTTCAGTTGAGGTTAGATTTCCTCATTAGTTGTTCATGTTGTTTTTATATATTTGATTACCTAAGAATTATTGTTAATTATAGACCCGCGTAATTGGAAGGTGTCCGGGGTTGACTGTATCGGGGTGCGAACCGTGTCGTATGCAGTTCTATTTATTAGGATATACTGGTCCCCGGGCGTCGGTGCAGTCATTTTCGGGCACTACGACTTCATATTATTAAATATATTGGAAGAGTATATTGAGTACTCACTCCGAAGTAATCAATTATAGCAGTATGAGCTTCTCTTGACGTCAGGGCCGTTTTAAAAATAAAAATTTCTTAAGCTGAATGGTGACCATAAAATCCTTAAACCCCAAATATAATATCCGAAGTACCAATGAACATTTTGCACCCTGCCTCGTATCGTTTATAATTTTTATTATTTTATCGTATCGTTTATATTTTCAAAATAAAATAAAAATGTGTTATTCTGAATGGTGACCAAAAATTGCTTAAACCCCAATATAATATTCGACGTACGTGTGTAATTTTTGTAAAATGCACCTTTTGCGCCCTCGTATCGTTTATGATAAATTTTATCAATATTTTTTATTTGAGGTTGGATTTTCCGAGGAGTTGTTCATGTTGTTTTTTATATATTTGATTACTTAAAAATTATCCTTAATTATAGACCCGCGTAATTGTAAGGTGTCCGGGATTGACTGTATCGGGGTGCGAACCGTGTCGTATGCAGTTCTATTTATTAGGATATACTGGTCCCCGGGCGTCGGTGCAGTCATTTTCGGGTACTACGACTTCATATTACTAAATATATTGGAAGAGTAAAGTGAGTACTCACGCCGAAGTAATCAATTATCGCAGTATAAGCCCCTCTTTAGGTCAGGGCCGTTTCAAAAATAAAAATTTGTGCATCCTCGTATCGTTTATAATTTTTATTATGTTTTTCAGTTGAGGTTAGATTTCCTCATTAGTTGTTCATGTTGTTTTTATATATTTGATTACCTAAGAATTATTGTTAATTATAGACCCGCGTAATTGGAAGGTGTCCGGGGTTGACTGTATCGGGGTGCGAACCGTGTCGTATGCAGTTCTATTTATTAGGATATACTGGTCCCCGGGCGTCGGTGCAGTCATTTTCGGGCACTACGACTTCATATTATTAAATATATTGGAAGAGTATATTGAGTACTCACTCCGAAGTAATCAATTATAGCAGTATGAGCTTCTCTTGACGTCAGGGCCGTTTTAAAAATAAAAATTTCTTAAGCTGAATGGTGACCATAAAATCCTTAAACCCCAAATATAATATCCGAAGTACCAATGAACATTTTGCACCCTGCCTCGTATCGTTTATAATTTTTATTATTTTATCGTATCGTTTATATTTTCAAAATAAAATAAAAATGTGTTATTCTGAATGGTGACCAAAAATTGCTTAAACCCCAATATAATATTCGACGTACGTGTGTAATTTTTGTAAAATGCACCTTTTGCGCCCTCGTATCGTTTATGATAAATTTTATCAATATTTTTTATTTGAGGTTGGATTTTCCGAGGAGTTGTTCATGTTGTTTTTTATATATTTGATTACTTAAAAATTATCCTTAATTATAGACCCGCGTAATTGTAAGGTGTCCGGGATTGACTGTATCGGGGTGCGAACCGTGTCGTATGCAGTTCTATTTATTAGGATATACTGGTCCCCGGGCGTCGGTGCAGTCATTTTCGGGTACTACGACTTCATATTATTAAATATATTGGAAGAGTAAAGTGAGTACTCACGCCGAAGTAATCAATTATCGCAGTATAAGCCCCTCTTTAGGTCAGGGCCGTTTCAAAAATAAAAATTTGTGCATCCTCGTATCGTTTATAATTTTTATTATGTTTTTCAGTTGAGGTTAGATTTCCTCATTAGTTGTTCATGTTGTTTTTATATATTTGATTACCTAAGAATTATTGTTAATTATAGACCCGCGTAATTGGAAGGTGTCCGGGGTTGACTGTATCGGGGTGCGAACCGTGTCGTATGCAGTTCTATTTATTAGGATATACTGGTCCCCGGGCGTCGGTGCAGTCATTTTCGGGCACTACGACTTCATATTATTAAATATATTGGAAGAGTATATTGAGTACTCACTCCGAAGTAATCAATTATAGCAGTATGAGCTTCTCTTGACGTCAGGGCCGTTTTAAAAATAAAAATTTCTTAAGCTGAATGGTGACCATAAAATCCTTAAACCCCAAATATAATATCCGAAGTACCAATGAACATTTTGCACCCTGCCTCGTATCGTTTATAATTTTTATTATTTTATCGTATCGTTTATATTTTCAAAATAAAATAAAAATGTGTTATTCTGAATGGTGACCAAAAATTGCTTAAACCCCAATATAATATTCGACGTACGTGTGTAATTTTTGTAAAATGCACCTTTTGCGCCCTCGTATCGTTTATGATAAATTTTATCAATATTTTTTATTTGAGGTTGGATTTTCCGAGGAGTTGTTCATGTTGTTTTTTATATATTTGATTACTTAAAAATTATCCTTAATTATAGACCCGCGTAATTGTAAGGTGTCCGGGATTGACTGTATCGGGGTGCGAACCGTGTCGTATGCAGTTCTATTTATTAGGATATACTGGTCCCCGGGCGTCGGTGCAGTCATTTTCGGGTACTACGACTTCATATTATTAAATATATTGGAAGAGTAAAGTGAGTACTCACGCCGAAGTAATCAATTATCGCAGTATAAGCCCCTCTTTAGGTCAGGGCCGTTTCAAAAATAAAAATTTGTGCATCCTCGTATCGTTTATAATTTTTATTATGTTTTTCAGTTGAGGTTAGATTTCCTCATTAGTTGTTCATGTTGTTTTTATATATTTGATTACCTAAGAATTATTGTTAATTATAGACCCGCGTAATTGGAAGGTGTCCGGGGTTGACTGTATCGGGGTGCGAACCGTGTCGTATGCAGTTCTATTTATTAGGATATACTGGTCCCCGGGCGTCGGTGCAGTCATTTTCGGGCACTACGACTTCATATTATTAAATATATTGGAAGAGTATATTGAGTACTCACTCCGAAGTAATCAATTATAGCAGTATGAGCTTCTCTTGACGTCAGGGCCGTTTTAAAAATAAAAATTTCTTAAGCTGAATGGTGACCATAAAATCCTTAAACCCCAAATATAATATCCGAAGTACCAATGAACATTTTGCACCCTGCCTCGTATCGTTTATAATTTTTATTATTTTATCGTATCGTTTATATTTTCAAAATAAAATAAAAATGTGTTATTCTGAATGGTGACCAAAAATTGCTTAAACCCCAATATAATATTCGACGTACGTGTGTAATTTTTGTAAAATGCACCTTTTGCGCCCTCGTATCGTTTATGATAAATTTTATCAATATTTTTTATTTGAGGTTGGATTTTCCGAGGAGTTGTTCATGTTGTTTTTTATATATTTGATTACTTAAAAATTATCCTTAATTATAGACCCGCGTAATTGTAAGGTGTCCGGGATTGACTGTATCGGGGTGCGAACCGTGTCGTATGCAGTTCTATTTATTAGGATATACTGGTCCCCGGGCGTCGGTGCAGTCATTTTCGGGTACTACGACTTCATATTATTAAATATATTGGAAGAGTAAAGTGAGTACTCACGCCGAAGTAATCAATTATCGCAGTATAAGCCCCTCTTTAGGTCAGGGCCGTTTCAAAAATAAAAATTTGTGCATCCTCGTATCGTTTATAATTTTTATTATGTTTTTCAGTTGAGGTTAGATTTCCTCATTAGTTGTTCATGTTGTTTTTATATATTTGATTACCTAAGAATTATTGTTAATTATAGACCCGCGTAATTGGAAGGTGTCCGGGGTTGACTGTATCGGGGTGCGAACCGTGTCGTATGCAGTTCTATTTATTAGGATATACTGGTCCCCGGGCGTCGGTGCAGTCATTTTCGGGCACTACGACTTCATATTATTAAATATATTGGAAGAGTATATTGAGTACTCACTCCGAAGTAATCAATTATAGCAGTATGAGCTTCTCTTGACGTCAGGGCCGTTTTAAAAATAAAAATTTCTTAAGCTGAATGGTGACCATAAAATCCTTAAACCCCAAATATAATATCCGAAGTACCAATGAACATTTTGCACCCTGCCTCGTATCGTTTATAATTTTTATTATTTTATCGTATCGTTTATATTTTCAAAATAAAATAAAAATGTGTTATTCTGAATGGTGACCAAAAATTGCTTAAACCCCAATATAATATTCGACGTACGTGTGTAATTTTTGTAAAATGCACCTTTTGCGCCCTCGTATCGTTTATGATAAATTTTATCAATATTTTTTATTTGAGGTTGGATTTTCCGAGGAGTTGTTCATGTTGTTTTTTATATATTTGATTACTTAAAAATTATCCTTAATTATAGACCCGCGTAATTGTAAGGTGTCCGGGATTGACTGTATCGGGGTGCGAACCGTGTCGTATGCAGTTCTATTTATTAGGATATACTGGTCCCCGGGCGTCGGTGCAGTCATTTTCGGGTACTACGACTTCATATTATTAAATATATTGGAAGAGTAAAGTGAGTACTCACGCCGAAGTAATCAATTATCGCAGTATAAGCCCCTCTTTAGGTCAGGGCCGTTTCAAAAATAAAAATTTGTGCATCCTCGTATCGTTTATAATTTTTATTATGTTTTTCAGTTGAGGTTAGATTTCCTCATTAGTTGTTCATGTTGTTTTTATATATTTGATTACCTAAGAATTATTGTTAATTATAGACCCGCGTAATTGGAAGGTGTCCGGGGTTGACTGTATCGGGGTGCGAACCGTGTCGTATGCAGTTCTATTTATTAGGATATACTGGTCCCCGGGCGTCGGTGCAGTCATTTTCGGGCACTACGACTTCATATTATTAAATATATTGGAAGAGTATATTGAGTACTCACTCCGAAGTAATCAATTATAGCAGTATGAGCTTCTCTTGACGTCAGGGCCGTTTTAAAAATAAAAATTTCTTAAGCTGAATGGTGACCATAAAATCCTTAAACCCCAAATATAATATCCGAAGTACCAATGAACATTTTGCACCCTGCCTCGTATCGTTTATAATTTTTATTATTTTATCGTATCGTTTATATTTTCAAAATAAAATAAAAATGTGTTATTCTGAATGGTGACCAAAAATTGCTTAAACCCCAATATAATATTCGACGTACGTGTGTAATTTTTGTAAAATGCACCTTTTGCGCCCTCGTATCGTTTATGATAAATTTTATCAATATTTTTTATTTGAGGTTGGATTTTCCGAGGAGTTGTTCATGTTGTTTTTTATATATTTGATTACTTAAAAATTATCCTTAATTATAGACCCGCGTAATTGTAAGGTGTCCGGGATTGACTGTATCGGGGTGCGAACCGTGTCGTATGCAGTTCTATTTATTAGGATATACTGGTCCCCGGGCGTCGGTGCAGTCATTTTCGGGTACTACGACTTCATATTATTAAATATATTGGAAGAGTAAAGTGAGTACTCACGCCGAAGTAATCAATTATCGCAGTATAAGCCCCTCTTTAGGTCAGGGCCGTTTCAAAAATAAAAATTTGTGCATCCTCGTATCGTTTATAATTTTTATTATGTTTTTCAGTTGAGGTTAGATTTCCTCATTAGTTGTTCATGTTGTTTTTATATATTTGATTACCTAAGAATTATTGTTAATTATAGACCCGCGTAATTGGAAGGTGTCCGGGGTTGACTGTATCGGGGTGCGAACCGTGTCGTATGCAGTTCTATTTATTAGGATATACTGGTCCCCGGGCGTCGGTGCAGTCATTTTCGGGCACTACGACTTCATATTATTAAATATATTGGAAGAGTATATTGAGTACTCACTCCGAAGTAATCAATTATAGCAGTATGAGCTTCTCTTGACGTCAGGGCCGTTTTAAAAATAAAAATTTCTTAAGCTGAATGGTGACCATAAAATCCTTAAACCCCAAATATAATATCCGAAGTACCAATGAACATTTTGCACCCTGCCTCGTATCGTTTATAATTTTTATTATTTTATCGTATCGTTTATATTTTCAAAATAAAATAAAAATGTGTTATTCTGAATGGTGACCAAAAATTGCTTAAACCCCAATATAATATTCGACGTACGTGTGTAATTTTTGTAAAATGCACCTTTTGCGCCCTCGTATCGTTTATGATAAATTTTATCAATATTTTTTATTTGAGGTTGGATTTTCCGAGGAGTTGTTCATGTTGTTTTTTATATATTTGATTACTTAAAAATTATCCTTAATTATAGACCCGCGTAATTGTAAGGTGTCCGGGATTGACTGTATCGGGGTGCGAACCGTGTCGTATGCAGTTCTATTTATTAGGATATACTGGTCCCCGGGCGTCGGTGCAGTCATTTTCGGGTACTACGACTTCATATTATTAAATATATTGGAAGAGTAAAGTGAGTACTCACGCCGAAGTAATCAATTATCGCAGTATAAGCCCCTCTTTAGGTCAGGGCCGTTTCAAAAATAAAAATTTGTGCATCCTCGTATCGTTTATAATTTTTATTATGTTTTTCAGTTGAGGTTAGATTTCCTCATTAGTTGTTCATGTTGTTTTTATATATTTGATTACCTAAGAATTATTGTTAATTATAGACCCGCGTAATTGGAAGGTGTCCGGGGTTGACTGTATCGGGGTGCGAACCGTGTCGTATGCAGTTCTATTTATTAGGATATACTGGTCCCCGGGCGTCGGTGCAGTCATTTTCGGGCACTACGACTTCATATTATTAAATATATTGGAAGAGTATATTGAGTACTCACTCCGAAGTAATCAATTATAGCAGTATGAGCTTCTCTTGACGTCAGGGCCGTTTTAAAAATAAAAATTTCTTAAGCTGAATGGTGACCATAAAATCCTTAAACCCCAAATATAATATCCGAAGTACCAATGAACATTTTGCACCCTGCCTCGTATCGTTTATAATTTTTATTATTTTATCGTATCGTTTATATTTTCAAAATAAAATAAAAATGTGTTATTCTGAATGGTGACCAAAAATTGCTTAAACCCCAATATAATATTCGACGTACGTGTGTAATTTTTGTAAAATGCACCTTTTGCGCCCTCGTATCGTTTATGATAAATTTTATCAATATTTTTTATTTGAGGTTGGATTTTCCGAGGAGTTGTTCATGTTGTTTTTTATATATTTGATTACTTAAAAATTATCCTTAATTATAGACCCGCGTAATTGTAAGGTGTCCGGGGTTGACTGTATCGGGGTGCGAACCGTGTCGTATGCAGTTCTATTTATTAGGATATACTGGTCCCCGGGCGTCGGTGCAGTCATTTTCGGGCACTACGACTTCATATTATTAAATATATTGGAAGAGTATATTGAGTACTCACTCCGAAGTAATCAATTATAGCAGTATGAGCTTCTCTTGACGTCAGGGCCGTTTTAAAAATAAAAATTTCTTAAGCTGAATGGTGACCATAAAATCCTTAAACCCCAAATATAATATCCGAAGTACCAATGAACATTTTGCACCCTGCCTCGTATCGTTTATAATTTTTATTATTTTATCGTATCGTTTATATTTTCAAAATAAAATAAAAATGTGTTATTCTGAATGGTGACCAAAAATTGCTTAAACCCCAATATAATATTCGACGTACGTGTGTAATTTTTGTAAAATGCACCTTTTGCGCCCTCGTATCGTTTATGATAAATTTTATCAATATTTTTTATTTGAGGTTGGATTTTCCGAGGAGTTGTTCATGTTGTTTTTTATATATTTGATTACTTAAAAATTATCCTTAATTATAGACCCGCGTAATTGTAAGGTGTCCGGGATTGACTGTATCGGGGTGCGAACCGTGTCGTATGCAGTTCTATTTATTAGGATATACTGGTCCCCGGGCGTCGGTGCAGTCATTTTCGGGTACTACGACTTCATATTATTAAATATATTGGAAGAGTAAAGTGAGTACTCACGCCGAAGTAATCAATTATCGCAGTATAAGCCCCTCTTTAGGTCAGGGCCGTTTCAAAAATAAAAATTTGTGCATCCTCGTATCGTTTATAATTTTTATTATGTTTTTCAGTTGAGGTTAGATTTCCTCATTAGTTGTTCATGTTGTTTTTATATATTTGATTACCTAAGAATTATTGTTAATTATAGACCCGCGTAATTGGAAGGTGTCCGGGGTTGACTGTATCGGGGTGCGAACCGTGTCGTATGCAGTTCTATTTATTAGGATATACTGGTCCCCGGGCGTCGGTGCAGTCATTTTCGGGCACTACGACTTCATATTATTAAATATATTGGAAGAGTATATTGAGTACTCACTCCGAAGTAATCAATTATAGCAGTATGAGCTTCTCTTGACGTCAGGGCCGTTTTAAAAATAAAAATTTCTTAAGCTGAATGGTGACCATAAAATCCTTAAACCCCAAATATAATATCCGAAGTACCAATGAACATTTTGCACCCTGCCTCGTATCGTTTATAATTTTTATTATTTTATCGTATCGTTTATATTTTCAAAATAAAATAAAAATGTGTTATTCTGAATGGTGACCAAAAATTGCTTAAACCCCAATATAATATTCGACGTACGTGTGTAATTTTTGTAAAATGCACCTTTTGCGCCCTCGTATCGTTTATGATAAATTTTATCAATATTTTTTATTTGAGGTTGGATTTTCCGAGGAGTTGTTCATGTTGTTTTTTATATATTTGATTACTTAAAAATTATCCTTAATTATAGACCCGCGTAATTGTAAGGTGTCCGGGATTGACTGTATCGGGGTGCGAACCGTGTCGTATGCAGTTCTATTTATTAGGATATACTGGTCCCCGGGCGTCGGTGCAGTCATTTTCGGGTACTACGACTTCATATTATTAAATATATTGGAAGAGTAAAGTGAGTACTCACGCCGAAGTAATCAATTATCGCAGTATAAGCCCCTCTTTAGGTCAGGGCCGTTTCAAAAATAAAAATTTGTGCATCCTCGTATCGTTTATAATTTTTATTATGTTTTTCAGTTGAGGTTAGATTTCCTCATTAGTTGTTCATGTTGTTTTTATATATTTGATTACCTAAGAATTATTGTTAATTATAGACCCGCGTAATTGGAAGGTGTCCGGGGTTGACTGTATCGGGGTGCGAACCGTGTCGTATGCAGTTCTATTTATTAGGATATACTGGTCCCCGGGCGTCGGTGCAGTCATTTTCGGGCACTACGACTTCATATTATTAAATATATTGGAAGAGTATATTGAGTACTCACTCCGAAGTAATCAATTATAGCAGTATGAGCTTCTCTTGACGTCAGGGCCGTTTTAAAAATAAAAATTTCTTAAGCTGAATGGTGACCATAAAATCCTTAAACCCCAAATATAATATCCGAAGTACCAATGAACATTTTGCACCCTGCCTCGTATCGTTTATAATTTTTATTATTTTATCGTATCGTTTATATTTTCAAAATAAAATAAAAATGTGTTATTCTGAATGGTGACCAAAAATTGCTTAAACCCCAATATAATATTCGACGTACGTGTGTAATTTTTGTAAAATGCACCTTTTGCGCCCTCGTATCGTTTATGATAAATTTTATCAATATTTTTTATTTGAGGTTGGATTTTCCGAGGAGTTGTTCATGTTGTTTTTTATATATTTGATTACTTAAAAATTATCCTTAATTATAGACCCGCGTAATTGTAAGGTGTCCGGGATTGACTGTATCGGGGTGCGAACCGTGTCGTATGCAGTTCTATTTATTAGGATATACTGGTCCCCGGGCGTCGGTGCAGTCATTTTCGGGTACTACGACTTCATATTATTAAATATATTGGAAGAGTAAAGTGAGTACTCACGCCGAAGTAATCAATTATCGCAGTATAAGCCCCTCTTTAGGTCAGGGCCGTTTCAAAAATAAAAATTTGTGCATCCTCGTATCGTTTATAATTTTTATTATGTTTTTCAGTTGAGGTTAGATTTCCTCATTAGTTGTTCATGTTGTTTTTATATATTTGATTACCTAAGAATTATTGTTAATTATAGACCCGCGTAATTGGAAGGTGTCCGGGGTTGACTGTATCGGGGTGCGAACCGTGTCGTATGCAGTTCTATTTATTAGGATATACTGGTCCCCGGGCGTCGGTGCAGTCATTTTCGGGCACTACGACTTCATATTATTAAATATATTGGAAGAGTATATTGAGTACTCACTCCGAAGTAATCAATTATAGCAGTATGAGCTTCTCTTGACGTCAGGGCCGTTTTAAAAATAAAAATTTCTTAAGCTGAATGGTGACCATAAAATCCTTAAACCCCAAATATAATATCCGAAGTACCAATGAACATTTTGCACCCTGCCTCGTATCGTTTATAATTTTTATTATTTTATCGTATCGTTTATATTTTCAAAATAAAATAAAAATGTGTTATTCTGAATGGTGACCAAAAATTGCTTAAACCCCAATATAATATTCGACGTACGTGTGTAATTTTTGTAAAATGCACCTTTTGCGCCCTCGTATCGTTTATGATAAATTTTATCAATATTTTTTATTTGAGGTTGGATTTTCCGAGGAGTTGTTCATGTTGTTTTTTATATATTTGATTACTTAAAAATTATCCTTAATTATAGACCCGCGTAATTGTAAGGTGTCCGGGATTGACTGTATCGGGGTGCGAACCGTGTCGTATGCAGTTCTATTTATTAGGATATACTGGTCCCCGGGCGTCGGTGCAGTCATTTTCGGGTACTACGACTTCATATTATTAAATATATTGGAAGAGTAAAGTGAGTACTCACGCCGAAGTAATCAATTATCGCAGTATAAGCCCCTCTTTAGGTCAGGGCCGTTTCAAAAATAAAAATTTGTGCATCCTCGTATCGTTTATAATTTTTATTATGTTTTTCAGTTGAGGTTAGATTTCCTCATTAGTTGTTCATGTTGTTTTTATATATTTGATTACCTAAGAATTATTGTTAATTATAGACCCGCGTAATTGGAAGGTGTCCGGGGTTGACTGTATCGGGGTGCGAACCGTGTCGTATGCAGTTCTATTTATTAGGATATACTGGTCCCCGGGCGTCGGTGCAGTCATTTTCGGGCACTACGACTTCATATTATTAAATATATTGGAAGAGTATATTGAGTACTCACTCCGAAGTAATCAATTATAGCAGTATGAGCTTCTCTTGACGTCAGGGCCGTTTTAAAAATAAAAATTTCTTAAGCTGAATGGTGACCATAAAATCCTTAAACCCCAAATATAATATCCGAAGTACCAATGAACATTTTGCACCCTGCCTCGTATCGTTTATAATTTTTATTATTTTATCGTATCGTTTATATTTTCAAAATAAAATAAAAATGTGTTATTCTGAATGGTGACCAAAAATTGCTTAAACCCCAATATAATATTCGACGTACGTGTGTAATTTTTGTAAAATGCACCTTTTGCGCCCTCGTATCGTTTATGATAAATTTTATCAATATTTTTTATTTGAGGTTGGATTTTCCGAGGAGTTGTTCATGTTGTTTTTTATATATTTGATTACTTAAAAATTATCCTTAATTATAGACCCGCGTAATTGTAAGGTGTCCGGGATTGACTGTATCGGGGTGCGAACCGTGTCGTATGCAGTTCTATTTATTAGGATATACTGGTCCCCGGGCGTCGGTGCAGTCATTTTCGGGCACTACGACTTCATATTATTAAATATATTGGAAGAGTAAAGTGAGTACTCACGCCGAAGTAATCAATTATCGCAGTATAAGCCCCTCTTTAGGTCAGGGCCGTTTCAAAAATAAAAATTTGTGCATCCTCGTATCGTTTATAATTTTTATTATGTTTTTCAGTTGAGGTTAGATTTCCTCATTAGTTGTTCATGTTGTTTTTATATATTTGATTACCTAAGAATTATTGTTAATTATAGACCCGCGTAATTGGAAGGTGTCCGGGGTTGACTGTATCGGGGTGCGAACCGTGTCGTATGCAGTTCTATTTATTAGGATATACTGGTCCCCGGGCGTCGGTGCAGTCATTTTCGGGCACTACGACTTCATATTATTAAATATATTGGAAGAGTATATTGAGTACTCACTCCGAAGTAATCAATTATAGCAGTATGAGCTTCTCTTGACGTCAGGGCCGTTTTAAAAATAAAAATTTCTTAAGCTGAATGGTGACCATAAAATCCTTAAACCCCAAATATAATATCCGAAGTACCAATGAACATTTTGCACCCTGCCTCGTATCGTTTATAATTTTTATTATTTTATCGTATCGTTTATATTTTCAAAATAAAATAAAAATGTGTTATTCTGAATGGTGACCAAAAATTGCTTAAACCCCAATATAATATTCGACGTACGTGTGTAATTTTTGTAAAATGCACCTTTTGCGCCCTCGTATCGTTTATGATAAATTTTATCAATATTTTTTATTTGAGGTTGGATTTTCCGAGGAGTTGTTCATGTTGTTTTTTTATATATTTGATTACTTAAAAATTATCCTTAATTATAGACCCGCGTAATTGTAAGGTGTCCGGGATTGACTGTATCGGGGTGCGAACCGTGTCGTATGCAGTTCTATTTATTAGGATATACTGGTCCCCGGGCGTCGGTGCAGTCATTTTCGGGTACTACGACTTCATATTATTAAATATATTGGAAGAGTAAAGTGAGTACTCACGCCGAAGTAATCAATTATCGCAGTATAAGCCCCTCTTTAGGTCAGGGCCGTTTCAAAAATAAAAATTTGTGCATCCTCGTATCGTTTATAATTTTTATTATGTTTTTCAGTTGAGGTTAGATTTCCTCATTAGTTGTTCATGTTGTTTTTATATATTTGATTACCTAAGAATTATTGTTAATTATAGACCCGCGTAATTGGAAGGTGTCCGGGGTTGACTGTATCGGGGTGCGAACCGTGTCGTATGCAGTTCTATTTATTAGGATATACTGGTCCCCGGGCGTCGGTGCAGTCATTTTCGGGCACTACGACTTCATATTATTAAATATATTGGAAGAGTATATTGAGTACTCACTCCGAAGTAATCAATTATAGCAGTATGAGCTTCTCTTGACGTCAGGGCCGTTTTAAAAATAAAAATTTCTTAAGCTGAATGGTGACCATAAAATCCTTAAACCCCAAATATAATATCCGAAGTACCAATGAACATTTTGCACCCTGCCTCGTATCGTTTATAATTTTTATTATTTTATCGTATCGTTTATATTTTCAAAATAAAATAAAAATGTGTTATTCTGAATGGTGACCAAAAATTGCTTAAACCCCAATATAATATTCGACGTACGTGTGTAATTTTTGTAAAATGCACCTTTTGCGCCCTCGTATCGTTTATGATAAATTTTATCAATATTTTTTATTTGAGGTTGGATTTTCCGAGGAGTTGTTCATGTTGTTTTTTATATATTTGATTACTTAAAAATTATCCTTAATTATAGACCCGCGTAATTGTAAGGTGTCCGGGATTGACTGTATCGGGGTGCGAACCGTGTCGTATGCAGTTCTATTTATTAGGATATACTGGTCCCCGGGCGTCGGTGCAGTCATTTTCGGGTACTACGACTTCATATTATTAAATATATTGGAAGAGTAAAGTGAGTACTCACGCCGAAGTAATCAATTATCGCAGTATAAGCCCCTCTTTAGGTCAGGGCCGTTTCAAAAATAAAAATTTGTGCATCCTCGTATCGTTTATAATTTTTATTATGTTTTTCAGTTGAGGTTAGATTTCCTCATTAGTTGTTCATGTTGTTTTTATATATTTGATTACCTAAGAATTATTGTTAATTATAGACCCGCGTAATTGGAAGGTGTCCGGGGTTGACTGTATCGGGGTGCGAACCGTGTCGTATGCAGTTCTATTTATTAGGATATACTGGTCCCCGGGCGTCGGTGCAGTCATTTTCGGGCACTACGACTTCATATTATTAAATATATTGGAAGAGTATATTGAGTACTCACTCCGAAGTAATCAATTATAGCAGTATGAGCTTCTCTTGACGTCAGGGCCGTTTTAAAAATAAAAATTTCTTAAGCTGAATGGTGACCATAAAATCCTTAAACCCCAAATATAATATCCGAAGTACCAATGAACATTTTGCACCCTGCCTCGTATCGTTTATAATTTTTATTATTTTATCGTATCGTTTATATTTTCAAAATAAAATAAAAATGTGTTATTCTGAATGGTGACCAAAAATTGCTTAAACCCCAATATAATATTCGACGTACGTGTGTAATTTTTGTAAAATGCACCTTTTGCGCCCTCGTATCGTTTATGATAAATTTTATCAATATTTTTTATTTGAGGTTGGATTTTCCGAGGAGTTGTTCATGTTGTTTTTTATATATTTGATTACTTAAAAATTATCCTTAATTATAGACCCGCGTAATTGTAAGGTGTCCGGGATTGACTGTATCGGGGTGCGAACCGTGTCGTATGCAGTTCTATTTATTAGGATATACTGGTCCCCGGGCGTCGGTGCAGTCATTTTCGGGTACTACGACTTCATATTATTAAATATATTGGAAGAGTAAAGTGAGTACTCACGCCGAAGTAATCAATTATCGCAGTATAAGCCCCTCTTTAGGTCAGGGCCGTTTCAAAAATAAAAATTTGTGCATCCTCGTATCGTTTATAATTTTTATTATGTTTTTCAGTTGAGGTTAGATTTCCTCATTAGTTGTTCATGTTGTTTTTATATATTTGATTACCTAAGAATTATTGTTAATTATAGACCCGCGTAATTGGAAGGTGTCCGGGGTTGACTGTATCGGGGTGCGAACCGTGTCGTATGCAGTTCTATTTATTAGGATATACTGGTCCCCGGGCGTCGGTGCAGTCATTTTCGGGCACTACGACTTCATATTATTAAATATATTGGAAGAGTATATTGAGTACTCACTCCGAAGTAATCAATTATAGCAGTATGAGCTTCTCTTGACGTCAGGGCCGTTTTAAAAATAAAAATTTCTTAAGCTGAATGGTGACCATAAAATCCTTAAACCCCAAATATAATATCCGAAGTACCAATGAACATTTTGCACCCTGCCTCGTATCGTTTATAATTTTTATTATTTTATCGTATCGTTTATATTTTCAAAATAAAATAAAAATGTGTTATTCTGAATGGTGACCAAAAATTGCTTAAACCCCAATATAATATTCGACGTACGTGTGTAATTTTTGTAAAATGCACCTTTTGCGCCCTCGTATCGTTTATGATAAATTTTATCAATATTTTTTATTTGAGGTTGGATTTTCCGAGGAGTTGTTCATGTTGTTTTTTATATATTTGATTACTTAAAAATTATCCTTAATTATAGACCCGCGTAATTGTAAGGTGTCCGGGATTGACTGTATCGGGGTGCGAACCGTGTCGTATGCAGTTCTATTTATTAGGATATACTGGTCCCCGGGCGTCGGTGCAGTCATTTTCGGGTACTACGACTTCATATTATTAAATATATTGGAAGAGTAAAGTGAGTACTCACGCCGAAGTAATCAATTATCGCAGTATAAGCCCCTCTTTAGGTCAGGGCCGTTTCAAAAATAAAAATTTGTGCATCCTCGTATCGTTTATAATTTTTATTATGTTTTTCAGTTGAGGTTAGATTTCCTCATTAGTTGTTCATGTTGTTTTTATATATTTGATTACCTAAGAATTATTGTTAATTATAGACCCGCGTAATTGGAAGGTGTCCGGGGTTGACTGTATCGGGGTGCGAACCGTGTCGTATGCAGTTCTATTTATTAGGATATACTGGTCCCCGGGCGTCGGTGCAGTCATTTTCGGGCACTACGACTTCATATTATTAAATATATTGGAAGAGTATATTGAGTACTCACTCCGAAGTAATCAATTATAGCAGTATGAGCTTCTCTTGACGTCAGGGCCGTTTTAAAAATAAAAATTTCTTAAGCTGAATGGTGACCATAAAATCCTTAAACCCCAAATATAATATCCGAAGTACCAATGAACATTTTGCACCCTGCCTCGTATCGTTTATAATTTTTATTATTTTATCGTATCGTTTATATTTTCAAAATAAAATAAAAATGTGTTATTCTGAATGGTGACCAAAAATTGCTTAAACCCCAATATAATATTCGACGTACGTGTGTAATTTTTGTAAAATGCACCTTTTGCGCCCTCGTATCGTTTATGATAAATTTTATCAATATTTTTTATTTGAGGTTGGATTTTCCGAGGAGTTGTTCATGTTGTTTTTTATATATTTGATTACTTAAAAATTATCCTTAATTATAGACCCGCGTAATTGTAAGGTGTCCGGGATTGACTGTATCGGGGTGCGAACCGTGTCGTATGCAGTTCTATTTATTAGGATATACTGGTCCCCGGGCGTCGGTGCAGTCATTTTCGGGCACTACGACTTCATATTATTAAATATATTGGAAGAGTAAAGTGAGTACTCACGCCGAAGTAATCAATTATCGCAGTATAAGCCCCTCTTTAGGTCAGGGCCGTTTCAAAAATAAAAATTTGTGCATCCTCGTATCGTTTATAATTTTTATTATGTTTTTCAGTTGAGGTTAGATTTCCTCATTAGTTGTTCATGTTGTTTTTATATATTTGATTACCTAAGAATTATTGTTAATTATAGACCCGCGTAATTGGAAGGTGTCCGGGGTTGACTGTATCGGGGTGCGAACCGTGTCGTATGCAGTTCTATTTATTAGGATATACTGGTCCCCGGGCGTCGGTGCAGTCATTTTCGGGCACTACGACTTCATATTATTAAATATATTGGAAGAGTATATTGAGTACTCACTCCGAAGTAATCAATTATAGCAGTATGAGCTTCTCTTGACGTCAGGGCCGTTTTAAAAATAAAAATTTCTTAAGCTGAATGGTGACCATAAAATCCTTAAACCCCAAATATAATATCCGAAGTACCAATGAACATTTTGCACCCTGCCTCGTATCGTTTATAATTTTTATTATTTTATCGTATCGTTTATATTTTCAAAATAAAATAAAAATGTGTTATTCTGAATGGTGACCAAAAATTGCTTAAACCCCAATATAATATTCGACGTACGTGTGTAATTTTTGTAAAATGCACCTTTTGCGCCCTCGTATCGTTTATGATAAATTTTATCAATATTTTTTATTTGAGGTTGGATTTTCCGAGGAGTTGTTCATGTTGTTTTTTTATATATTTGATTACTTAAAAATTATCCTTAATTATAGACCCGCGTAATTGTAAGGTGTCCGGGATTGACTGTATCGGGGTGCGAACCGTGTCGTATGCAGTTCTATTTATTAGGATATACTGGTCCCCGGGCGTCGGTGCAGTCATTTTCGGGTACTACGACTTCATATTATTAAATATATTGGAAGAGTAAAGTGAGTACTCACGCCGAAGTAATCAATTATCGCAGTATAAGCCCCTCTTTAGGTCAGGGCCGTTTCAAAAATAAAAATTTGTGCATCCTCGTATCGTTTATAATTTTTATTATGTTTTTCAGTTGAGGTTAGATTTCCTCATTAGTTGTTCATGTTGTTTTTATATATTTGATTACCTAAGAATTATTGTTAATTATAGACCCGCGTAATTGGAAGGTGTCCGGGGTTGACTGTATCGGGGTGCGAACCGTGTCGTATGCAGTTCTATTTATTAGGATATACTGGTCCCCGGGCGTCGGTGCAGTCATTTTCGGGCACTACGACTTCATATTATTAAATATATTGGAAGAGTATATTGAGTACTCACTCCGAAGTAATCAATTATAGCAGTATGAGCTTCTCTTGACGTCAGGGCCGTTTTAAAAATAAAAATTTCTTAAGCTGAATGGTGACCATAAAATCCTTAAACCCCAAATATAATATCCGAAGTACCAATGAACATTTTGCACCCTGCCTCGTATCGTTTATAATTTTTATTATTTTATCGTATCGTTTATATTTTCAAAATAAAATAAAAATGTGTTATTCTGAATGGTGACCAAAAATTGCTTAAACCCCAATATAATATTCGACGTACGTGTGTAATTTTTGTAAAATGCACCTTTTGCGCCCTCGTATCGTTTATGATAAATTTTATCAATATTTTTTATTTGAGGTTGGATTTTCCGAGGAGTTGTTCATGTTGTTTTTTATATATTTGATTACTTAAAAATTATCCTTAATTATAGACCCGCGTAATTGTAAGGTGTCCGGGATTGACTGTATCGGGGTGCGAACCGTGTCGTATGCAGTTCTATTTATTAGGATATACTGGTCCCCGGGCGTCGGTGCAGTCATTTTCGGGCACTACGACTTCATATTATTAAATATATTGGAAGAGTAAAGTGAGTACTCACGCCGAAGTAATCAATTATCGCAGTATAAGCCCCTCTTTAGGTCAGGGCCGTTTCAAAAATAAAAATTTGTGCATCCTCGTATCGTTTATAATTTTTATTATGTTTTTCAGTTGAGGTTAGATTTCCTCATTAGTTGTTCATGTTGTTTTTATATATTTGATTACCTAAGAATTATTGTTAATTATAGACCCGCGTAATTGGAAGGTGTCCGGGGTTGACTGTATCGGGGTGCGAACCGTGTCGTATGCAGTTCTATTTATTAGGATATACTGGTCCCCGGGCGTCGGTGCAGTCATTTTCGGGCACTACGACTTCATATTATTAAATATATTGGAAGAGTATATTGAGTACTCACTCCGAAGTAATCAATTATAGCAGTATGAGCTTCTCTTGACGTCAGGGCCGTTTTAAAAATAAAAATTTCTTAAGCTGAATGGTGACCATAAAATCCTTAAACCCCAAATATAATATCCGAAGTACCAATGAACATTTTGCACCCTGCCTCGTATCGTTTATAATTTTTATTATTTTATCGTATCGTTTATATTTTCAAAATAAAATAAAAATGTGTTATTCTGAATGGTGACCAAAAATTGCTTAAACCCCAATATAATATTCGACGTACGTGTGTAATTTTTGTAAAATGCACCTTTTGCGCCCTCGTATCGTTTATGATAAATTTTATCAATATTTTTTATTTGAGGTTGGATTTTCCGAGGAGTTGTTCATGTTGTTTTTTATATATTTGATTACTTAAAAATTATCCTTAATTATAGACCCGCGTAATTGTAAGGTGTCCGGGATTGACTGTATCGGGGTGCGAACCGTGTCGTATGCAGTTCTATTTATTAGGATATACTGGTCCCCGGGCGTCGGTGCAGTCATTTTCGGGCACTACGACTTCATATTATTAAATATATTGGAAGAGTATATTGAGTACTCACTCCGAAGTAATCAATTATAGCAGTATGAGCTTCTCTTGACGTCAGGGCCGTTTTAAAAATAAAAATTTCTTAAGCTGAATGGTGACCATAAAATCCTTAAACCCCAAATATAATATCCGAAGTACCAATGAACATTTTGCACCCTGCCTCGTATCGTTTATAATTTTTATTATTTTATCGTATCGTTTATATTTTCAAAATAAAATAAAAATGTGTTATTCTGAATGGTGACCAAAAATTGCTTAAACCCCAATATAATATTCGACGTACGTGTGTAATTTTTGTAAAATGCACCTTTTGCGCCCTCGTATCGTTTATGATAAATTTTATCAATATTTTTTATTTGAGGTTGGATTTTCCGAGGAGTTGTTCATGTTGTTTTTTATATATTTGATTACTTAAAAATTATCCTTAATTATAGACCCGCGTAATTGTAAGGTGTCCGGGATTGACTGTATCGGGGTGCGAACCGTGTCGTATGCAGTTCTATTTATTAGGATATACTGGTCCCCGGGCGTCGGTGCAGTCATTTTCGGGTACTACGACTTCATATTATTAAATATATTGGAAGAGTAAAGTGAGTACTCACGCCGAAGTAATCAATTATCGCAGTATAAGCCCCTCTTTAGGTCAGGGCCGTTTCAAAAATAAAAATTTGTGCATCCTCGTATCGTTTATAATTTTTATTATGTTTTTCAGTTGAGGTTAGATTTCCTCATTAGTTGTTCATGTTGTTTTTATATATTTGATTACCTAAGAATTATTGTTAATTATAGACCCGCGTAATTGGAAGGTGTCCGGGGTTGACTGTATCGGGGTGCGAACCGTGTCGTATGCAGTTCTATTTATTAGGATATACTGGTCCCCGGGCGTCGGTGCAGTCATTTTCGGGCACTACGACTTCATATTATTAAATATATTGGAAGAGTATATTGAGTACTCACTCCGAAGTAATCAATTATAGCAGTATGAGCTTCTCTTGACGTCAGGGCCGTTTTAAAAATAAAAATTTCTTAAGCTGAATGGTGACCATAAAATCCTTAAACCCCAAATATAATATCCGAAGTACCAATGAACATTTTGCACCCTGCCTCGTATCGTTTATAATTTTTATTATTTTATCGTATCGTTTATATTTTCAAAATAAAATAAAAATGTGTTATTCTGAATGGTGACCAAAAATTGCTTAAACCCCAATATAATATTCGACGTACGTGTGTAATTTTTGTAAAATGCACCTTTTGCGCCCTCGTATCGTTTATGATAAATTTTATCAATATTTTTTATTTGAGGTTGGATTTTCCGAGGAGTTGTTCATGTTGTTTTTTATATATTTGATTACTTAAAAATTATCCTTAATTATAGACCCGCGTAATTGTAAGGTGTCCGGGATTGACTGTATCGGGGTGCGAACCGTGTCGTATGCAGTTCTATTTATTAGGATATACTGGTCCCCGGGCGTCGGTGCAGTCATTTTCGGGCACTACGACTTCATATTATTAAATATATTGGAAGAGTATATTGAGTACTCACTCCGAAGTAATCAATTATAGCAGTATGAGCTTCTCTTGACGTCAGGGCCGTTTTAAAAATAAAAATTTCTTAAGCTGAATGGTGACCATAAAATCCTTAAACCCCAAATATAATATCCGAAGTACCAATGAACATTTTGCACCCTGCCTCGTATCGTTTATAATTTTTATTATTTTATCGTATCGTTTATATTTTCAAAATAAAATAAAAATGTGTTATTCTGAATGGTGACCAAAAATTGCTTAAACCCCAATATAATATTCGACGTACGTGTGTAATTTTTGTAAAATGCACCTTTTGCGCCCTCGTATCGTTTATGATAAATTTTATCAATATTTTTTATTTGAGGTTGGATTTTCCGAGGAGTTGTTCATGTTGTTTTTTATATATTTGATTACTTAAAAATTATCCTTAATTATAGACCCGCGTAATTGTAAGGTGTCCGGGATTGACTGTATCGGGGTGCGAACCGTGTCGTATGCAGTTCTATTTATTAGGATATACTGGTCCCCGGGCGTCGGTGCAGTCATTTTCGGGTACTACGACTTCATATTATTAAATATATTGGAAGAGTAAAGTGAGTACTCACGCCGAAGTAATCAATTATCGCAGTATAAGCCCCTCTTTAGGTCAGGGCCGTTTCAAAAATAAAAATTTGTGCATCCTCGTATCGTTTATAATTTTTATTATGTTTTTCAGTTGAGGTTAGATTTCCTCATTAGTTGTTCATGTTGTTTTTATATATTTGATTACCTAAGAATTATTGTTAATTATAGACCCGCGTAATTGGAAGGTGTCCGGGGTTGACTGTATCGGGGTGCGAACCGTGTCGTATGCAGTTCTATTTATTAGGATATACTGGTCCCCGGGCGTCGGTGCAGTCATTTTCGGGCACTACGACTTCATATTATTAAATATATTGGAAGAGTATATTGAGTACTCACTCCGAAGTAATCAATTATAGCAGTATGAGCTTCTCTTGACGTCAGGGCCGTTTTAAAAATAAAAATTTCTTAAGCTGAATGGTGACCATAAAATCCTTAAACCCCAAATATAATATCCGAAGTACCAATGAACATTTTGCACCCTGCCTCGTATCGTTTATAATTTTTATTATTTTATCGTATCGTTTATATTTTCAAAATAAAATAAAAATGTGTTATTCTGAATGGTGACCAAAAATTGCTTAAACCCCAATATAATATTCGACGTACGTGTGTAATTTTTGTAAAATGCACCTTTTGCGCCCTCGTATCGTTTATGATAAATTTTATCAATATTTTTTATTTGAGGTTGGATTTTCCGAGGAGTTGTTCATGTTGTTTTTTATATATTTGATTACTTAAAAATTATCCTTAATTATAGACCCGCGTAATTGTAAGGTGTCCGGGATTGACTGTATCGGGGTGCGAACCGTGTCGTATGCAGTTCTATTTATTAGGATATACTGGTCCCCGGGCGTCGGTGCAGTCATTTTCGGGCACTACGACTTCATATTATTAAATATATTGGAAGAGTATATTGAGTACTCACTCCGAAGTAATCAATTATAGCAGTATGAGCTTCTCTTGACGTCAGGGCCGTTTTAAAAATAAAAATTTCTTAAGCTGAATGGTGACCATAAAATCCTTAAACCCCAAATATAATATCCGAAGTACCAATGAACATTTTGCACCCTGCCTCGTATCGTTTATAATTTTTATTATTTTATCGTATCGTTTATATTTTCAAAATAAAATAAAAATGTGTTATTCTGAATGGTGACCAAAAATTGCTTAAACCCCAATATAATATTCGACGTACGTGTGTAATTTTTGTAAAATGCACCTTTTGCGCCCTCGTATCGTTTATGATAAATTTTATCAATATTTTTTATTTGAGGTTGGATTTTCCGAGGAGTTGTTCATGTTGTTTTTTATATATTTGATTACTTAAAAATTATCCTTAATTATAGACCCGCGTAATTGTAAGGTGTCCGGGATTGACTGTATCGGGGTGCGAACCGTGTCGTATGCAGTTCTATTTATTAGGATATACTGGTCCCCGGGCGTCGGTGCAGTCATTTTCGGGTACTACGACTTCATATTATTAAATATATTGGAAGAGTAAAGTGAGTACTCACGCCGAAGTAATCAATTATCGCAGTATAAGCCCCTCTTTAGGTCAGGGCCGTTTCAAAAATAAAAATTTGTGCATCCTCGTATCGTTTATAATTTTTATTATGTTTTTCAGTTGAGGTTAGATTTCCTCATTAGTTGTTCATGTTGTTTTTATATATTTGATTACCTAAGAATTATTGTTAATTATAGACCCGCGTAATTGGAAGGTGTCCGGGGTTGACTGTATCGGGGTGCGAACCGTGTCGTATGCAGTTCTATTTATTAGGATATACTGGTCCCCGGGCGTCGGTGCAGTCATTTTCGGGCACTACGACTTCATATTATTAAATATATTGGAAGAGTATATTGAGTACTCACTCCGAAGTAATCAATTATAGCAGTATGAGCTTCTCTTGACGTCAGGGCCGTTTTAAAAATAAAAATTTCTTAAGCTGAATGGTGACCATAAAATCCTTAAACCCCAAATATAATATCCGAAGTACCAATGAACATTTTGCACCCTGCCTCGTATCGTTTATAATTTTTATTATTTTATCGTATCGTTTATATTTTCAAAATAAAATAAAAATGTGTTATTCTGAATGGTGACCAAAAATTGCTTAAACCCCAATATAATATTCGACGTACGTGTGTAATTTTTGTAAAATGCACCTTTTGCGCCCTCGTATCGTTTATGATAAATTTTATCAATATTTTTTATTTGAGGTTGGATTTTCCGAGGAGTTGTTCATGTTGTTTTTTATATATTTGATTACTTAAAAATTATCCTTAATTATAGACCCGCGTAATTGTAAGGTGTCCGGGATTGACTGTATCGGGGTGCGAACCGTGTCGTATGCAGTTCTATTTATTAGGATATACTGGTCCCCGGGCGTCGGTGCAGTCATTTTCGGGTACTACGACTTCATATTATTAAATATATTGGAAGAGTAAAGTGAGTACTCACGCCGAAGTAATCAATTATCGCAGTATAAGCCCCTCTTTAGGTCAGGGCCGTTTCAAAAATAAAAATTTGTGCATCCTCGTATCGTTTATAATTTTTATTATGTTTTTCAGTTGAGGTTAGATTTCCTCATTAGTTGTTCATGTTGTTTTTATATATTTGATTACCTAAGAATTATTGTTAATTATAGACCCGCGTAATTGGAAGGTGTCCGGGGTTGACTGTATCGGGGTGCGAACCGTGTCGTATGCAGTTCTATTTATTAGGATATACTGGTCCCCGGGCGTCGGTGCAGTCATTTTCGGGCACTACGACTTCATATTATTAAATATATTGGAAGAGTATATTGAGTACTCACTCCGAAGTAATCAATTATAGCAGTATGAGCTTCTCTTGACGTCAGGGCCGTTTTAAAAATAAAAATTTCTTAAGCTGAATGGTGACCATAAAATCCTTAAACCCCAAATATAATATCCGAAGTACCAATGAACATTTTGCACCCTGCCTCGTATCGTTTATAATTTTTATTATTTTATCGTATCGTTTATATTTTCAAAATAAAATAAAAATGTGTTATTCTGAATGGTGACCAAAAATTGCTTAAACCCCAATATAATATTCGACGTACGTGTGTAATTTTTGTAAAATGCACCTTTTGCGCCCTCGTATCGTTTATGATAAATTTTATCAATATTTTTTATTTGAGGTTGGATTTTCCGAGGAGTTGTTCATGTTGTTTTTTATATATTTGATTACTTAAAAATTATCCTTAATTATAGACCCGCGTAATTGTAAGGTGTCCGGGATTGACTGTATCGGGGTGCGAACCGTGTCGTATGCAGTTCTATTTATTAGGATATACTGGTCCCCGGGCGTCGGTGCAGTCATTTTCGGGCACTACGACTTCATATTATTAAATATATTGGAAGAGTAAAGTGAGTACTCACGCCGAAGTAATCAATTATCGCAGTATAAGCCCCTCTTTAGGTCAGGGCCGTTTCAAAAATAAAAATTTGTGCATCCTCGTATCGTTTATAATTTTTATTATGTTTTTCAGTTGAGGTTAGATTTCCTCATTAGTTGTTCATGTTGTTTTTATATATTTGATTACCTAAGAATTATTGTTAATTATAGACCCGCGTAATTGGAAGGTGTCCGGGGTTGACTGTATCGGGGTGCGAACCGTGTCGTATGCAGTTCTATTTATTAGGATATACTGGTCCCCGGGCGTCGGTGCAGTCATTTTCGGGCACTACGACTTCATATTATTAAATATATTGGAAGAGTATATTGAGTACTCACTCCGAAGTAATCAATTATAGCAGTATGAGCTTCTCTTGACGTCAGGGCCGTTTTAAAAATAAAAATTTCTTAAGCTGAATGGTGACCATAAAATCCTTAAACCCCAAATATAATATCCGAAGTACCAATGAACATTTTGCACCCTGCCTCGTATCGTTTATAATTTTTATTATTTTATCGTATCGTTTATATTTTCAAAATAAAATAAAAATGTGTTATTCTGAATGGTGACCAAAAATTGCTTAAACCCCAATATAATATTCGACGTACGTGTGTAATTTTTGTAAAATGCACCTTTTGCGCCCTCGTATCGTTTATGATAAATTTTATCAATATTTTTTATTTGAGGTTGGATTTTCCGAGGAGTTGTTCATGTTGTTTTTTATATATTTGATTACTTAAAAATTATCCTTAATTATAGACCCGCGTAATTGTAAGGTGTCCGGGATTGACTGTATCGGGGTGCGAACCGTGTCGTATGCAGTTCTATTTATTAGGATATACTGGTCCCCGGGCGTCGGTGCAGTCATTTTCGGGCACTACGACTTCATATTATTAAATATATTGGAAGAGTATATTGAGTACTCACTCCGAAGTAATCAATTATAGCAGTATGAGCTTCTCTTGACGTCAGGGCCGTTTTAAAAATAAAAATTTCTTAAGCTGAATGGTGACCATAAAATCCTTAAACCCCAAATATAATATCCGAAGTACCAATGAACATTTTGCACCCTGCCTCGTATCGTTTATAATTTTTATTATTTTATCGTATCGTTTATATTTTCAAAATAAAATAAAAATGTGTTATTCTGAATGGTGACCAAAAATTGCTTAAACCCCAATATAATATTCGACGTACGTGTGTAATTTTTGTAAAATGCACCTTTTGCGCCCTCGTATCGTTTATGATAAATTTTATCAATATTTTTTATTTGAGGTTGGATTTTCCGAGGAGTTGTTCATGTTGTTTTTTATATATTTGATTACTTAAAAATTATCCTTAATTATAGACCCGCGTAATTGTAAGGTGTCCGGGATTGACTGTATCGGGGTGCGAACCGTGTCGTATGCAGTTCTATTTATTAGGATATACTGGTCCCCGGGCGTCGGTGCAGTCATTTTCGGGTACTACGACTTCATATTATTAAATATATTGGAAGAGTAAAGTGAGTACTCACGCCGAAGTAATCAATTATCGCAGTATAAGCCCCTCTTTAGGTCAGGGCCGTTTCAAAAATAAAAATTTGTGCATCCTCGTATCGTTTATAATTTTTATTATGTTTTTCAGTTGAGGTTAGATTTCCTCATTAGTTGTTCATGTTGTTTTTATATATTTGATTACCTAAGAATTATTGTTAATTATAGACCCGCGTAATTGGAAGGTGTCCGGGGTTGACTGTATCGGGGTGCGAACCGTGTCGTATGCAGTTCTATTTATTAGGATATACTGGTCCCCGGGCGTCGGTGCAGTCATTTTCGGGCACTACGACTTCATATTATTAAATATATTGGAAGAGTATATTGAGTACTCACTCCGAAGTAATCAATTATAGCAGTATGAGCTTCTCTTGACGTCAGGGCCGTTTTAAAAATAAAAATTTCTTAAGCTGAATGGTGACCATAAAATCCTTAAACCCCAAATATAATATCCGAAGTACCAATGAACATTTTGCACCCTGCCTCGTATCGTTTATAATTTTTATTATTTTATCGTATCGTTTATATTTTCAAAATAAAATAAAAATGTGTTATTCTGAATGGTGACCAAAAATTGCTTAAACCCCAATATAATATTCGACGTACGTGTGTAATTTTTGTAAAATGCACCTTTTGCGCCCTCGTATCGTTTATGATAAATTTTATCAATATTTTTTATTTGAGGTTGGATTTTCCGAGGAGTTGTTCATGTTGTTTTTTATATATTTGATTACTTAAAAATTATCCTTAATTATAGACCCGCGTAATTGTAAGGTGTCCGGGATTGACTGTATCGGGGTGCGAACCGTGTCGTATGCAGTTCTATTTATTAGGATATACTGGTCCCCGGGCGTCGGTGCAGTCATTTTCGGGCACTACGACTTCATATTATTAAATATATTGGAAGAGTAAAGTGAGTACTCACGCCGAAGTAATCAATTATCGCAGTATAAGCCCCTCTTTAGGTCAGGGCCGTTTCAAAAATAAAAATTTGTGCATCCTCGTATCGTTTATAATTTTTATTATGTTTTTCAGTTGAGGTTAGATTTCCTCATTAGTTGTTCATGTTGTTTTTATATATTTGATTACCTAAGAATTATTGTTAATTATAGACCCGCGTAATTGGAAGGTGTCCGGGGTTGACTGTATCGGGGTGCGAACCGTGTCGTATGCAGTTCTATTTATTAGGATATACTGGTCCCCGGGCGTCGGTGCAGTCATTTTCGGGCACTACGACTTCATATTATTAAATATATTGGAAGAGTATATTGAGTACTCACTCCGAAGTAATCAATTATAGCAGTATGAGCTTCTCTTGACGTCAGGGCCGTTTTAAAAATAAAAATTTCTTAAGCTGAATGGTGACCATAAAATCCTTAAACCCCAAATATAATATCCGAAGTACCAATGAACATTTTGCACCCTGCCTCGTATCGTTTATAATTTTTATTATTTTATCGTATCGTTTATATTTTCAAAATAAAATAAAAATGTGTTATTCTGAATGGTGACCAAAAATTGCTTAAACCCCAATATAATATTCGACGTACGTGTGTAATTTTTGTAAAATGCACCTTTTGCGCCCTCGTATCGTTTATGATAAATTTTATCAATATTTTTTATTTGAGGTTGGATTTTCCGAGGAGTTGTTCATGTTGTTTTTTATATATTTGATTACTTAAAAATTATCCTTAATTATAGACCCGCGTAATTGTAAGGTGTCCGGGATTGACTGTATCGGGGTGCGAACCGTGTCGTATGCAGTTCTATTTATTAGGATATACTGGTCCCCGGGCGTCGGTGCAGTCATTTTCGGGTACTACGACTTCATATTATTAAATATATTGGAAGAGTAAAGTGAGTACTCACGCCGAAGTAATCAATTATCGCAGTATAAGCCCCTCTTTAGGTCAGGGCCGTTTCAAAAATAAAAATTTGTGCATCCTCGTATCGTTTATAATTTTTATTATGTTTTTCAGTTGAGGTTAGATTTCCTCATTAGTTGTTCATGTTGTTTTTATATATTTGATTACCTAAGAATTATTGTTAATTATAGACCCGCGTAATTGGAAGGTGTCCGGGGTTGACTGTATCGGGGTGCGAACCGTGTCGTATGCAGTTCTATTTATTAGGATATACTGGTCCCCGGGCGTCGGTGCAGTCATTTTCGGGCACTACGACTTCATATTATTAAATATATTGGAAGAGTATATTGAGTACTCACTCCGAAGTAATCAATTATAGCAGAATGAGCTTCTCTTGACGTCAGGGCCGTTTTAAAAATAAAAATTTCTTAAGCTGAATGGTGACCATAAAATCCTTAAACCCCAAATATAATATCCGAAGTACCAATGAACATTTTGCACCCTGCCTCGTATCGTTTATAATTTTTATTATTTTATCGTATCGTTTATATTTTCAAAATAAAATAAAAATGTGTTATTCTGAATGGTGACCAAAAATTGCTTAAACCCCAATATAATATTCGACGTACGTGTGTAATTTTTGTAAAATGCACCTTTTGCGCCCTCGTATCGTTTATGATAAATTTTATCAATATTTTTTATTTGAGGTTGGATTTTCCGAGGAGTTGTTCATGTTGTTTTTTATATATTTGATTACTTAAAAATTATCCTTAATTATAGACCCGCGTAATTGTAAGGTGTCCGGGATTGACTGTATCGGGGTGCGAACCGTGTCGTATGCAGTTCTATTTATTAGGATATACTGGTCCCCGGGCGTCGGTGCAGTCATTTTCGGGCACTACGACTTCATATTATTAAATATATTGGAAGAGTATATTGAGTACTCACTCCGAAGTAATCAACTATAGCAGTATGAGCCTCTTTTGACGTCTGGGCTGTTTCCAAAATGATAATTTGTTATTTGAATGGTGACCATAAATTCCTTAAACCCCAATATAATATCCGACGTACCAATGAACATTTTGCACCCTGCCTCGTATCGTTTATAATTTTTATTATTTTATCGTATCGTTTATATTTTCAAAATAAAATAAATATTTGTTATTCTGAATGGTGACCAAAAATTCTTTAAACCCCAATATATCCGACGTATTAATGAACCTTTTACACCCTCGTATAGTTTAAAATTTTTATTATTTTATCGTATCGTTTATATTTTAAATAAAATAAAAATGTGTTATTTTGAATGATGAACAAAAATTCCCTAAACCCCAGTGTAATATCCGACGTACCAATGAACATTTTGCACCCTGCCTCGTATCGTTTATAATTTTTATTATTTTATCGTATCGTTTATATTTTCAAAATAAAATAAAAATTTGTTATTCTGAATGGTGACCAAAATTTCCTTAAACCTTAAATATAATATCCGACGTACCAATGAACCATTTGCCCCCTCGTATCGTTTATAATTTTTTTAATTTTTTTCAGGTGAGGTTAGATCGTTGATTTAAAAATTATTCAATCAACGTTTAGAATTCGTCAGGATTTGTTCTTGTTGTTTTGAATATATATTTGATTATAATATCCGAGGTTCATAGGGTTTTTTTATATAATGAACCATGTGCACTCTCGAATCGTTTATATTTTTAAAAATTTTTTTCATATGAGGTTATATTTTTGAGCAGTTGCGCTCGTGTTGTTTTTATATATTTGATTACTTCGGAATTGTCGTTCATTATAGACCCGCCTAATTTTAAGGTGTCGGAGATTGACTGTATTGGTGGTGCGAGCTGTATCGTATGCAGTTGTATTTTATTAGGTTTCGTTTAAGTTTTTCGTCATGCATATGACGGCGAAAATAAGCAGGTGTATATGGAGACATGGAAAGTGGCCGAAGCAATGGACCAAACCTATTGTAATTTCCATACATAAGAAAGGATCAACTACCATATGCGATAACTATAGGACATTGCACTAATCTCTCATACTAGCAAAGTTGTGCTGCATATACTAGCTAGCAGAATAAAAGCCTTCTTTTCTTCCACAGATAGCTGAAGAGCAGTACGGTTTTATTGCAGGATAAAGTACACGAGAACAGATATTGAATGTAAGACAAATAATTGAAAAGTCAACAGAATTTCAGGTGAGAGTGTTTCTGTGTTTCGTGGATTACAGTAAAGCTTTTGATAAGGTGAAATGGAAGAAGCTGTGGAAAATAATGAGGGAAATGGGGACGCCTGAGCAACTTATGAGACTGATCAAGGAACTATACGAGGAAGATGAAGCATATGTAAGCGTAGGCGAAAACCGATCAAAACCTTTGAAAATAATAACTGGAGTCAGGCAGGGGTGTATATTGTCCCCTATACTGTTTAACATCTACACGGAATATATAATGAGAAAGGTTCTGGATGACTGGGATAGAGGTGTCTCGATAGGGGGAAAAAGAATTACCAACTTAAGATATACACAGATAATACAGTAATTTTTGCAACTGAAGAAGAGGAAATGCGGACAATCATGGCACGACTTATACGCGAGAGCAGATTATTTGGTCTGGAAATAAACACAATTAAAACAAGGATAATGATTATAGATAGGGCAAACAACAACTTACCACAAGTTCAAATAGTGGCAAATTTCGAGGTAGCCAATAGCTTCCAATATCTAGAGGATCAAGGATAGACAATACGGGTGAATGTGAACATAAAATAAGAAGACGATTGGCCATGGCCAAAACATCTTTGACGAAACTTAATAAAATATGGAAAAATCGATTCATAACAGCAAACATCAAACTTAAATTAGTGAGATCCTTAATTTTTCCCATAGCAACATTTGCATCAGAAACATGGACAATTAAGTCTGCAGACGAAAGAATGATAGCCGCTTTTGAAATGTGGTGATTTAGAAAATAGCTTCGCATACCTTGGACAGCCCATCGAACAAATGAATCAATAATAGAAGAACTGAAGATAAAAACCAGATTATCCCAAACAATCAACCAGCAGTATTTGACATATCTAGGACATGTTGCGAGGAGAACCGACGCCATGGAAAAAATAATAGTCGAAGGCAAGATTAAAGACCCTAATAGGCTGCGGACTACTTGAATGTATAACAACGGCGCAAAACAGAGAAACCTGGCGACAAATAGTCAAACAAACACGACATTGATGCCACCATACCTTACCGAAGGGTTATGGACTGAAGAGAGACCCCAATTCGCCATTTGGAGAGCCATTCTTCCACTTAGTTGGCTATGTCTTGGAGTTGCCGAGGGACAATGTGAGGGCAGCGAAAAGGAGTGGCGAGGCGAGAATGCTCGTGTCGTCCGCCTACAATGCTCGATTTATTTGTTGCAGCATCGGCTGGGGCATGTTGGTCATTTAAATGTTGAAGAGCGGGGCTGATAGTAGTGAACTTTAGAGAACGCTTCCATAAAATATGGGTAGGAGAAAGTGCCATCGAACAGGATCCGAAAAGTGCGGCAAAACAAGTAAGCTTTGATTATTTTTACGACTGGAATGTTGATGCCGGCGATGATCATGTTGCATGAGAGGCCCGCGTGCCTCAGTCGGAAACCTTGGCGATGTCGAAGAAAAGCGCTGCTAGTTAGTTTAGTTCTTTTTGTACAAAAAGTTTTAAATTTAAAATTTTGATGAATTTCCTAAAACGAGTTTGTTGATCTTTTCCTGAAATTACAAAAATTTACAGTTGAGAATAGGTTTTAAATAATAATTTACAGGTAGATATTAAATTATTTTATATTTCTTTACAAAAATATTATTACAACAAATATTACGAGGGGTAAATCACGGGCATAAATTGTGTAGGGGAGATCAAGGAGAATTGTAACAGAGAAGGGTTGTAACACATCCGTGGTTGTAACAACGTCGATTTTGTGGAACCTATTACCATTAGAGAACTGGCAACGTGCTAATTTATTGCTTTTTTGACGTGTCATTTAATGCAGTTTACATCGAAATTGTACTGTGCATGGTTTAGTAAATACGACGTGCACTTGAAAAAAATTGACAAATGTAAATTTTTGACCAATATTTCGATAGCCTATTATTGCAACATAATTTTTAATATACCTTACATTAAATATTTAAGTTTGATAGCATAATATGGTCTTTTTTGGGTTCGATACGTGTTTTGGAATTAACAGCCATTATTCTAAATAAAGCACGATTTTTTAAACCTAGCTGTTACTAGTCTCGTAGTTCCCTATTAATACATGATAAATAAAAAAAAATTAAAACCGGCAATAATTATTTTTGCTTGTGTTGCCTCGAGCTCTTTTTCAACAGCAAATTGAAAAAAAAGTGGGTTCGGTGTATCGAATGCAAAAAATGGTCATATAAAGCTTGCACTGGAGAAGAGCTCTAATATATTTGTCACAATTTTCTTTAGGACTAGATTTCAAACAAAAACAAAGCAGTATAATATTTGTTGTTTTCGCTTTTATTATTAAAGTTTATTTTATTCACAAAAAGTAACGTTTAAATTAAAACACAAATACCCACCTGTTACAACTTACCTCGACCTCTGTTCTAAGACCTTCGACCTCTGTTCACCTCGGTACTAGGAGAGTTGTAACACTGGGAGTTATTTTAGTTTTCGTCGATTTTTTCATAAACCTTAATAATTTTTACTTATTTTTATATTTGGTTCATATATAGTGTATAGAATTGGCTATATGGAATTCTATAATTCATAGAGGTAGAACCATTTTTGGCTAAGATATACTAGATAATGTAAAAACTATTACAACCCTCCTCGGTCTTCCCTACACCAGACTTCAAGCTTCCCCGGACTACTCAGAATTCCTCAAACTTCCTCGGACTTCCTAGAGCTTTATAAAACCAATTCGGGTCTGACGATATCAGTTTTACGAGTAGAATCGTGAATGAAATTGAAACATGTAAGCCGGTAAGGTATCTGTTGATTTTATAATTTTTCTTGCTAATTTTTCCAATGAACTTCAAATCCTGAACACGGTCCTGATTGTAGCTATTGTTGTGATAATATTTTTGTAAAGAAGTATAAAATAATTTAATATCTACCTGGAGATTAGTAAATATTTAAGACCTTTCTTTCTCATTGTTTTGCTTCTTGACAGAAGCATCGTGACCATTAATGGTTCTCTTGGCAGATTACTCTCGGTGGTTTGCCATTGCTTTCCGAGAGGAGAGGGTCATAATGAAGTTGGATAAATTGTGTAGCCGGGTTGGGGATCGAACCTCTAGGGCTGCTAGCCTAGAGTCCGGTCTTTAGCCCGTTCACTTAGCTCACCTCTCTGAGACCTATAAGGCGTAAAGTATTACCGATGAGGGCACTGCAAAAATAGAAAATGGCTGCCGTAAACAGTATGGTTATTAGCTGTCAGATCAGTTACGAGGTATGGTAATATTTTTCGCCTATTCCCAACAGTAAATTTTTGTAATTCTTATTGTAACCTTGAGTGATTAGTTCGACAAAGCGAAGAATTTGATGCACCTTGCTGGAGTCTACGTAGAATGATTTTTTCACAAATTTTTCTTCAAATAATTATAGGTTAAATGCAAAAAAAAAGGTTTAATGTGTAAAACGATGTTTATTGGACAAAATTTACTACAATATAATTAGGTTATATTAAAATAATATCTATGTCGTATATTAAAATAAAACGCTTAAATTGCGTAAACTGAATTAGCCAACCTACAAAAACATAATCAAAATAGACATATGTAATAAAATTAAAATAATTAATTTTTTTAACAGAGGCTGATCGGACTATAATTTTGATGTTGTTGCCCGAGTTGTCCATTTTTGTGTGTTACCTCGTTGTTTGCATTTCTCCAAAGGGCGGGTAAATGGTGGAGTCGCACTGCTTCATTTATTCACCCGTGATGACAACGATTGCCGTTGGAGGAGGTTCTTTAGTTGCGCAGTTTGAGATGCCCTCAGGTCCTGGGACGCTCTTGGATTTGACTTTTCGGATGATTTTCTTAACCTCGTTGAATTGTGGTTGGGTTGTTCGGGCGTCTGGGTTGTTGAGTGCCTCTGGAATTCGTGGTCCAGCTGGGAAGTTATAGTGATGATTGTCGTTCCCTGTTTGTTAGAAGTTGATCATGGAAGACGGTCCAGGTGATTGAGGTTGTAGAGTGGAGTTGTGACGGATGTCACCGATGCACATCAGAAGTGCAGCTGGTCGGAGGTGAGTTAGCACACTCTTGCAAGTCTGTGTTGCTAGTGAATATCTTTTGTGATCGCAATGTCGATGAAGGTTCCCGGGGTCCCGAAGTTGAAAAAGTGGGTTGTGTGTGCGTGATCGAAAAGTGTTCGTCCGATTTGATTGTTCCTGGGGCAGTTTCAGGAGGCACGTCCGCGTTGAGGGCTCCCGCAATGATTTGACCTGAAAATAGAGCCAATTAAGTCGTTTTGTTTGATTGTCAGAGGACGTAGGCTGCGGTAAATTGTAACCATCTGCGTCCGTTAGTGTACGTAGATTAAATTATATTAAAACGTAGATTACCGTAGATTAATGTGATAATTAATTGTGCATGTAATTAATTAGTGAATAAAGTTTAAGATTATAAAGGTAGGCAAGAAAACCAAATCAAGGATGGTAAAAAAAAGGTTTCAAGACAGACCAGAAAATTTTTTTTACCTCCCCTTCATTGGTTTTCTTACCTTTTCTGTTTTTGTTTTTTTGCTTTCCCCTTAAAGCTCTTTGATACCTCCCCTCATTTCGGTTTTTTACCTCACCTTCAAGCTCACTTTTTACCCCCCCTTAAAGATCTTTTACCTCCCCTCATTTCCTTTTTTACCTCCCCTTAAAGCTCTTTTACCTCCCCTCATTTCCTTTTTTACCTCCCCTTAAAGCTCTTTTACCTCCCCTCATTTCCTTTTTTACCTCACCTTAAAGCTCTTTTACCTCCCCTCATTTGGTTTTTTCCCCTTAAAGCTCTTTTACCTCCCCTCATTTCCTTTTTTCCCCTTAAAGCTCTTTCACCTCCCCTCATTTCCTTTTTTACCTCCCCTTAAAGCTCTTTTACCTCCCCTTAAAGCTCCTTTACCTCCCCTCATTTCCTTTTTTACCACCCCTTAAAGCTCTTTTACCTCCCCTTAAAGCTCCTTTACCTCCCCTCATTTCCTTTTTTACCACCCCTTAAAGCTCTTTTACCTCCCCTTAAAGCTCCTTTACCTCCCCTCATTTCCTTTTTTACCTCCCCTTAAAGCTCTTTTACCTCCCCTCATTTCGTTTTTTTCCCCTTAAAGCTCTTTTACCTCCCCCCATTTCCTTTTTTGCCACCCCTTAAAGCTCTTTTACCTCCCCTCATTTCCTTATTTACCTCCCCTTAAAGCTCCTTTACCTCCCCTCATTTCGTTTTTTTCCCCTTAAAGCTCTTTTACCTCCCCTCATTTCCTTTTTTACCTCCCCTTAAAGCTCCTTTACCTCCCCTCATTTCGTTTTTTTCCCCTTAAAGTTCTTTTACCTCCCCTCATTTCGTTTTTTTTTCCCTTAAAGTTCTTTTACCTCCCCTCATTTCGTTTTTTTCCCCTTAAAGCTCTTTTACCTCTACTTAGCTCTCTTTCTACCACCTTCATTTCGTTTTTTTTTTAACTCCCCTTAAATTTATTTTCTTACTTCCCCTCATTTCGGGTTTTTTTACCTCCGCTTAAGTGCTTGGCCACACGAAACTGTAAATGTCGTTTGAGAAATGCAAGAGGCGCATTTTCAAGTTAATGTCGCAGCTTCAGCAAAGCACTTATATCAGCATTACCTTGAAAATGCGCCTTCTTGCTTTGCTCAAGCGACATGTACAGCTCCGTGTGGCCACTGGCTTAAGCTCTTATTTACCTGCTCTCATTTCGTTTCAAAATTCTTTATTTTGAAAATAATTTGAAGCTTTGTAAAAAAAAGCTACAAATTGGAGGGGGAGATTTACACATGTGCGCCGCGGAAATACAGGTAAGGGACGCATTTTTGCCTGTATAAACTAACTAGAATATTACCGTAAAAAAACTACATAATGCAGGTATGACTTTACACTTTTGTAAAGCACTGAACAGCAGAATACGGTTCCCGACGTTCCCGTTTTTGTATGAAGTCCAATACGATTGATTTGCCTTTATCCCAAGTCAAGATGAAATGGCTCTCTATGGAAAATCTGACCCGAAAAGAATTCGAACGACTTCTCAAATAGGAACAGGACAATATCAACCGTGAGATTAAAACAGAGGAATCTTCTAAAATCATCATCATCAGGCTTCCCATTCCTTGTCGAATCGTTTGATGCTTAAAAATCCTTTTTGTGGGGTGGATTAGTCCCCATATTTTCTTCTCTCTTCTCTTCTACAGTTTCTCGTGTGTTTTCGCCTCATCCATCACCCTCTTCCATCGCCTTCTATTTAGAGCTCTCTCTCTCCCATACACTTCTATGCTCTGTAGGTCGTTCATCGCCTCATCCTTCCATCTCTTCCTGGGTCTTCTTCTTCTTGATCTTTCCGTGTTCGAGTTCCAGTTCCTTAGAGTTGCTATTACACTGTTTTCGGGGGCTCTTTCACATGGCCAAACCATCCCAATATCCTCATAGCTTTGATGTGTCTTCTTATTACTTATATCTTCCCCGCCCAATTCTTCTATTAGTTGTTCTTCTATGTTGCACAGTATTCTTCTTATTATCCTTCGCTCAAACACTCTTAGTTCCTCTTCTTTTAATTTTTGTCGGGCACATTATCTCCATCCCATATTCCATCACCGGTCTTATTAATGTTCTGTACATCCTTATTTTTGTGTTCTTTTCAATCATTTTTTTGTTTTTTAGTAGACCTTGTATTGCAAAGTACGCTATATTTCCTGCCATTACTCTTCCCTTAATGACATCTTCTCTATCGTTTGTGCTATTTATTTGAAGTCCCAAATATTTAAACGTTCCCACTTCTTCAAGTTTGTAGTCTTCTATCTGTAGCTCTGTTACATCTTCGTCTTTTTTTCTATGACACCTCATATAATTTGTCTTGCTCTCGTTCGGTCGTTACTTAACTATGCTGCAAGAGTTTTTTCGGCCGGCTCTCGAGGCAATGCAATTTACAGGATACCTGGTTTCAACAAGATGGTGCCACTGCACACACAGTAAGCGTTACAATGAATTTTTTGAGGCAAACGTTCTCTGGAAGGTTTATCTCTTTGAGGGGGAATTTCAACTGGCTCGCACGCTCACCGGACTTGGCCCCATGCGATTTTTTTCTTTAAAGTTACCTGAAGTCGAAGGTGTATTGCAACCGGCCCAACACGCTGGAAGACCTACGAAACAATATTCAGACTGAAATTGCCAGAATACCACACGATATGCTTAAAAGAGTGCATGAAAATGTCAAAAAAACGGTTGCAGCAGTGTATTCATAGTGAAGGAAGACATTTCGCAGATACCATATTCAAAACAATATACATAATTTGTAATTTCCATTATTATGCTATATGAGAAAAATCGGAGAAAAATAAAAAAAGTAGATTTCTAAATGTTCATAATTTTTTATTTCATTTCCAAATCAGTAAGTTACCGCGCTCCCTGTACCTCTGTAGTTTTTACACTCTAACGCAGTGTTTCCCAACCTTTTTGAGCCATGACCCCCATCTAGGTCGATGGATATTTCCACCCCCCCCCCCCCCATGTTTTTTAGGCTAACGATAAAGTCTCAGGGAATGTTAAGGAGCCACCTTTAAGAAATAATTTCATAATTTCAAAAGTAATTACTTCCTCCATGAACTTTTCATAACCTTTAATAAATTTAAAATAAGATAAAGTATCAGTTCTCGTATACAAAATAATTTTATTTCAAAACAAATATGTTTTTATAATATTTTTACAATATTTTGTGATGAGTAATATCAGTTATTATGATTCAGTGAGATCCTTGAGCTTGATGCCTGCTGCAAAGAGATTTAATATTGGGTTCCAATTTCGTCAGCTTCAGTCTCAAGTCTCCCCTTTGGGAAATATCCAGCCGATTTCTTTTCTTGAGCAGCAAATCAGCTATGGCACTGAATCCACATTCAACTAAATAGGAAGATGGAAATGGAAGTAATAGTTTTCTTGCGAATTTAGTTGAACTTGGATATTTGGTTTTTGTTTCCTCACATAGCCATGCCATCGCTCCTTTTATGTTAAATAAAGTTTTAACAGACTCATCATTTTGCATTTCTGCAAGTTCTTCTTGATACTGCACATTTGTAACATCAGCCAAATCCACTAACAATGGCTGCATCATCCAAGTTGGAAAATCAATTTGGTCCAAGTCAGAAAATCGTTCCTTCATATCAACTTGCAGAGCTTTCAGGTGATCGACAATTACAAGTATGGCGTTATCAGACACTTCACATTTTTGGAGCCAATAAAATCTCTCAAAATTTTTGTTGCAAATATGTTTTTGGCATAATTCAATAAAGGTGATGAAACCGAATATCTTAGCTTTTGCGTCAACAAGAGTTTTGTTTTTTCCTTGAAGTTGGCTATTTAATATATTTAGTTTTTCAAATATATCGGCTAACAACTCACATATGCTTTACCATCGACTGTTGACAAGTATTGCATTTCTGGTTTCTCACTTAAAAAATCACCAAGTGCATCAAATAATTCCATAAATCTTTTCAAGCAGTTACCTTTCGAGAGCCATCTTACTTCAGTGTGAAGTAATAGCTTCACATGGTCTGCATTTTGTTTTTTGCAAAATAATTTGAAGAGACGCTCACATTTGGCATTAGCTTTAATGGAATTAATGCATTTAATTACCTTTTTCATTATACTTCATTTAGATGAGGCGAAATATTTTTAGCTACCAAATTTTGCCAATGAATAACACAATGCACAAGAATCATTTCTGGATTCTCATCTTTCATCAATTTTAAGCAGCCATTTTTCTTGCCCATCATATTAGGAGCACCATCCGCAGCACAGGAGGTTATATTTTGCATTGATATATCGTTGACATTTAAGTAATCCTTGAGTTTGTTATATATATCTTTGGAGGTAGTGGTGCTTTCTAGTAGTTTGCAGAACAGCATTTCCTCAGCAAATTCTCCATTTTCAATATACCTTACGTACGCTAATAATGCGGCTTCACTGTCCCTCAAAGTTGATTCATCCATTTGTATTGAAAATTTTCTTGTTTTTAGCTTTTCAATAAGTTGTTTTTCAATATCGGCACTCATTTCATCTATTCTTTTCATGACTGTATTGTTACTTAGAGGCATTGCTCTTACGTCTTTGTCATCTTTCTCAAGAACTGTTTTAAGAAATGCCGATATTGATGGTTTGATTAAATTCTCTCCTATTGTATGATTTTTTCCACTTTTAGCAATCAGTAATGAAATTTGATAACTTGCTTCAAGGGTACGATTAACTGTTGCAGTCTTTGCGGTAAAGAGAGTCTTTAATGTTGCTCTGTTTTCAAATTTCTGCTTTAATGTTTTAAAGTAGTTCAAATCGGAATTAGCTTGTGCACTATGTTTCGTTTTCAAATGGGCCTCCAAACGACTTCGTTTCATTGATTCGTTTGATAAGCATTGTTCGCATAGAAGGCAAAAGGGCAAACGTGCATCATGGGCAGCGGATATAAAACCCATCTTCAAATATTCTTCGTTATACTGACGAACTTTTTTCTTGATTGTACTCATTTTACTATGAGCTGAAATAATTAAATATATTTAGTCAAAAACTGAAAATAAAGTAAAGTAATCCCTCGGTTCTTCGAGCTTTAACTTTCACCTCATCTCTGTATCGCGGCTTAGTCATGTACATTAATTTAATTTAAAAAGTTGATTGTGAAAATGATACCGTGCACCGTTTCAATTTGCATACTACTTCATTACAACCAATTGTATTAAAACCTTAATAAATAAACGAGGGACTACTGCGTGCACATTTACTTAACAGCATTACATTTGGTACAAAATATGAAGTTCGACAACTTACTATATCTGTATCCGTGCAAAACGTATCACCCTTGACTTTGCCACCAAAAATGATTTGCGCTTTTAGTGTGCGTTTTGATCAAAGCCTTGGCGTGGACTGTGGCCTGTGGCGTGGATCAGCACAGCACAGGGCGAAACCGCGTGTGTTATCGGTGTTCTTTCTTTGTCTCTTCTTTCACTGCACAGCAAACTGCACAGAACAAAGATAGATTGCGGGAGAAGCGCGAGGTGTGCTGCAGAGTGCAGACTGAGCAGGCCGCCCGGCTGCCGCCGTTGCTCGCTGTCCACCGAATTGGCTTCCGTGTGCCTGCAGCTCGTTCGTGCTTCATGCGTTGTGTGTTGGTGCGCGCCTGAAGTTCGAAGCCATAAACACGTCCACTCATGCCTCGAATTTTGTTCGATTTAACGGGGATATTGAATTCGGACAAAATTTTGTGACAATATTATATATGTATGATTATTAATTTATATTTTATTAATTAATTTTTTATTATTAATTTTATTATTAGGTAGGAGGTATTAATTTTTTTTAAGGGTACTTTAAAATTTTACACGTCAATTGTCATATTGCTCCCGTTGCCCCCCTCAACATTCAATTTGCCCCCCGGTGGGGCGTACGCCCCACGTTGGGAATCACTGCTCTAACGTATCTCCTTTCTTGTGTATTAGTATCACACTTGCCTTATTCCACTCTTCTGGCATTTCCTCCTTCCTCCATCCAACCAGTTTCAAGTCATACAGTCTTTCATATAGTGTTTCGTCTCCTTTCTTTATGAGTTCACCAACTTTTTTTTTACATTTTACTCACTATTTCTCTAAATTCATTATATGTCGGTTCAGTAGTCGTTTCTTCGTTTACATCTTCCCCAATATTCCGTTCTCCGATATCATCTTTGCGTATTTCTGAACCTTCATTTAATAGGTTCTATTGGTTCAATTGTGTTAGTCTGATGTTTCTGTTTTCGTATTTTCTTGTAGAATTCTCTGGGGTTCTTATGATTTCTTTCTATGTCTTCAATCTCCTTATCAATACTCTTCTTTTTATTTACTTTACATGCTCTTATGGTTTTTCTCTTCAACTCTTTATACTGTTCTTCATCTTCTATTGTTTTGGTTTTTAGCCTTTTCAATCTTGCCATTCTCTTTGCCTCCACTATTCTTTCACATTCTAAATCAACCATTCCTTTGCTTTTCTTTGTCTCTTTGGCCCAATACTTTTTCTGTCACCGTTTTTATACTTTCCTTTATATGCAGCCATTCTTCGTTAATATTTTCATTCTTCTCCTTTTGTTTGATTTCTTAATAATTACTTAATTGATTACTTCGGCGTGAGTACTCACTTTACTCTTCCAATATAAATTAATAATATGAAGTCGTAGTACCCGAAAATGACTGCACCGACGCCCGGGGACCAGTATATCCTAATAAATAGAACTGCATACGACACGGTTCGCACCCCGATACAGTCAATCCCGGACACCTTACAATTACGCGGGTCTATAATTAAGGATAATTTTTAAGTAATCAAATATATAAAAAACAACATGAACAACTCCTCGGAAAATCCAACCTCAAATAAAAAATATTGATAAAATTTATCATAAACGATACGAGGGCGCAAAAGGTGCATTTTACAAAAATTACACACGTACGTCGAATATTATATTGGGGTTTAAGCAATTTTTGGTCACCATTCAGAATAACACATTTTTATTTTATTTTGAAAATATAAACGATACGATAAAATAATAAAAATTATAAACGATACGAGGCAGGGTGCAAAATGTTCATTGGTACTTCGGATATTATATTTGGGGTTTAAGGATTTTATGGTCACCATTCAGCTTAAGAAATTTTTATTTTTAAAACGGCCCTGACGTCAAGAGAAGCTCATACTGCTATAATTGATTACTTCGGAGTGAGTACTCAATATACTCTTCCAATATATTTAATAATATGAAGTCGTAGTGCCCGAAAATGACTGCACCGACGCCCGGGGACCAGTATATCCTAATAAATAGAACTGCATACGACACGGTTCGCACCCCGATACAGTCAACCCCGGACACCTTCCAATTACGCGGGTCTATAATTAACAATAATTCTTAGGTAATCAAATATATAAAAACAACATGAACAACTAATGAGGAAATCTAACCTCAACTGAAAAACATAATAAAAATTATAAACGATACGAGGATGCACAAATTTTTATTTTTGAAACGGCCCTGACCTAAAGAGGGGCTTATACTGCGATAATTGATTACTTCGGCGTGAGTACTCACTTTACTCTTCCAATATATTTAATAATATGAAGTCGTAGTACCCGAAAATGACTGCACCGACGCCCGGGGACCAGTATATCCTAATAAATAGAACTGCATACGACACGGTTCGCACCCCGATACAGTCAATCCCGGACACCTTACAATTACGCGGGTCTATAATTAAGGATAATTTTTAAGTAATCAAATATATAAAAAACAACATGAACAACTCCTCGGAAAATCCAACCTCAAATAAAAAATATTGATAAAATTTATCATAAACGATACGAGGGCGCAAAAGGTGCATTTTACAAAAATTACACACGTACGTCGAATATTATATTGGGGTTTAAGCAATTTTTGGTCACCATTCAGAATAACACATTTTTATTTTATTTTGAAAATATAAACGATACGATAAAATAATAAAAATTATAAACGATACGAGGCAGGGTGCAAAATGTTCATTGGTACTTCGGATATTATATTTGGGGTTTAAGGATTTTATGGTCACCATTCAGCTTAAGAAATTTTTATTTTTAAAACGGCCCTGACGTCAAGAGAAGCTCATACTGCTATAATTGATTACTTCGGAGTGAGTACTCAATATACTCTTCCAATATATTTAATAATATGAAGTCGTAGTGCCCGAAAATGACTGCACCGACGCCCGGGGACCAGTATATCCTAATAAATAGAACTGCATACGACACGGTTCGCACCCCGATACAGTCAACCCCGGACACCTTCCAATTACGCGGGTCTATAATTAACAATAATTCTTAGGTAATCAAATATATAAAAACAACATGAACAACTAATGAGGAAATCTAACCTCAACTGAAAAACATAATAAAAATTATAAACGATACGAGGATGCACAAATTTTTATTTTTGAAACGGCCCTGACCTAAAGAGGGGCTTATACTGCGATAATTGATTACTTCGGCGTGAGTACTCACTTTACTCTTCCAATATATTTAATAATATGAAGTCGTAGTACCCGAAAATGACTGCACCGACGCCCGGGGACCAGTATATCCTAATAAATAGAACTGCATACGACACGGTTCGCACCCCGATACAGTCAATCCCGGACACCTTACAATTACGCGGGTCTATAATTAAGGATAATTTTTAAGTAATCAAATATATAAAAAACAACATGAACAACTCCTCGGAAAATCCAACCTCAAATAAAAAATATTGATAAAATTTATCATAAACGATACGAGGGCGCAAAAGGTGCATTTTACAAAAATTACACACGTACGTCGAATATTATATTGGGGTTTAAGCAATTTTTGGTCACCATTCAGAATAACACATTTTTATTTTATTTTGAAAATATAAACGATACGATAAAATAATAAAAATTATAAACGATACGAGGCAGGGTGCAAAATGTTCATTGGTACTTCGGATATTATATTTGGGGTTTAAGGATTTTATGGTCACCATTCAGCTTAAGAAATTTTTATTTTTAAAACGGCCCTGACGTCAAGAGAAGCTCATACTGCTATAATTGATTACTTCGGAGTGAGTACTCAATATACTCTTCCAATATATTTAATAATATGAAGTCGTAGTGCCCGAAAATGACTGCACCGACGCCCGGGGACCAGTATATCCTAATAAATAGAACTGCATACGACACGGTTCGCACCCCGATACAGTCAATCCCGGACACCTTACAATTACGCGGGTCTATAATTAAGGATAATTTTTAAGTAATCAAATATATAAAAAACAACATGAACAACTCCTCGGAAAATCCAACATCAAATAAAAAATATTGATAAAATTTATCATAAACGATACGAGGGCGCAAAAGGTGCATTTTACAAAAATTACACACGTACGTCGAATATTATATTGGGGTTTAAGCAATTTTTGGTCACCATTCAGAATAACACATTTTTATTTTATTTTGAAAATATAAACGATACGATAAAATAATAAAAATTATAAACGATACGAGGCAGGGTGCAAAATGTTCATTGGTACTTCGGATATTATATTTGGGGTTTAAGGATTTTATGGTCACCATTCAGCTTAAGAAATTTTTATTTTTAAAACGGCCCTGACGTCAAGAGAAGCTCATACTGCTATAATTGATTACTTCGGAGTGAGTACTCAATATACTCTTCCAATATATTTAATAATATGAAGTCGTAGTGCCCGAAAATGACTGCACCGACGCCCGGGGACCAGTATATCCTAATAAATAGAACTGCATACGACACGGTTCGCACCCCGATACAGTCAATCCCGGACACCTTACAATTACGCGGGTCTATAATTAAGGATAATTTTTAAGTAATCAAATATATAAAAAACAACATGAACAACTCCTCGGAAAATCCAACCTCAAATAAAAAATATTGATAAAATTTATCATAAACGATACGAGGGCGCAAAAGGTGCATTTTACAAAAATTACACACGTACGTCGAATATTATATTGGGGTTTAAGCAATTTTTGGTCACCATTCAGAATAACACATTTTTATTTTATTTTGAAAATATAAACGATACGATAAAATAATAAAAATTATAAACGATACGAGGCAGGGTGCAAAATGTTCATTGGTACTTCGGATATTATATTTGGGGTTTAAGGATTTTATGGTCACCATTCAGCTTAAGAAATTTTTATTTTTAAAACGGCCCTGACGTCAAGAGAAGCTCATACTGCTATAATTGATTACTTCGGAGTGAGTACTCAATATACTCTTCCAATATATTTAATAATATGAAGTCGTAGTGCCCGAAAATGACTGCACCGACGCCCGGGGACCAGTATATCCTAATAAATAGAACTGCATACGACACGGTTCGCACCCCGATACAGTCAATCCCGGACACCTTACAATTACGCGGGTCTATAATTAAGGATAATTTTTAAGTAATCAAATATATAAAAAACAACATGAACAACTCCTCGGAAAATCCAACCTCAAATAAAAAATATTGATAAAATTTATCATAAACGATACGAGGGCGCAAAAGGTGCATTTTACAAAAATTACACACGTACGTCGAATATTATATTGGGGTTTAAGCAATTTTTGGTCACCATTCAGAATAACACATTTTTATTTTATTTTGAAAATATAAACGATACGATAAAATAATAAAAATTATAAACGATACGAGGCAGGGTGCAAAATGTTCATTGGTACTTCGGATATTATATTTGGGGTTTAAGGATTTTATGGTCACCATTCAGCTTAAGAAATTTTTATTTTTAAAACGGCCCTGACGTCAAGAGAAGCTCATACTGCTATAATTGATTACTTCGGAGTGAGTACTCAATATACTCTTCCAATATATTTAATAATATGAAGTCGTAGTGCCCGAAAATGACTGCACCGACGCCCGGGGACCAGTATATCCTAATAAATAGAACTGCATACGACACGGTTCGCACCCCGATACAGTCAATCCCGGACACCTTACAATTACGCGGGTCTATAATTAAGGATAATTTTTAAGTAATCAAATATATAAAAAACAACATGAACAACTCCTCGGAAAATCCAACCTCAAATAAAAAATATTGATAAAATTTATCATAAACGATACGAGGGCGCAAAAGGTGCATTTTACAAAAATTACACACGTACGTCGAATATTATATTGGGGTTTAAGCAATTTTTGGTCACCATTCAGAATAACACATTTTTATTTTATTTTGAAAATATAAACGATACGATAAAATAATAAAAATTATAAACGATACGAGGCAGGGTGCAAAATGTTCATTGGTACTTCGGATATTATATTTGGGGTTTAAGGATTTTATGGTCACCATTCAGCTTAAGAAATTTTTATTTTTAAAACGGCCCTGACGTCAAGAGAAGCTCATACTGCTATAATTGATTACTTCGGAGTGAGTACTCAATATACTCTTCCAATATATTTAATAATATGAAGTCGTAGTGCCCGAAAATGACTGCACCGACGCCCGGGGACCAGTATATCCTAATAAATAGAACTGCATACGACACGGTTCGCACCCCGATACAGTCAATCCCGGACACCTTACAATTACGCGGGTCTATAATTAAGGATAATTTTTAAGTAATCAAATATATAAAAAACAACATGAACAACTCCTCGGAAAATCCAACCTCAAATAAAAAATATTGATAAAATTTATCATAAACGATACGAGGGCGCAAAAGGTGCATTTTACAAAAATTACACACGTACGTCGAATATTATATTGGGGTTTAAGCAATTTTTGGTCACCATTCAGAATAACACATTTTTATTTTATTTTGAAAATATAAACGATACGATAAAATAATAAAAATTATAAACGATACGAGGCAGGGTGCAAAATGTTCATTGGTACTTCGGATATTATATTTGGGGTTTAAGGATTTTATGGTCACCATTCAGCTTAAGAAATTTTTATTTTTAAAACGGCCCTGACGTCAAGAGAAGCTCATACTGCTATAATTGATTACTTCGGAGTGAGTACTCAATATACTCTTCCAATATATTTAATAATATGAAGTCGTAGTGCCCGAAAATGACTGCACCGACGCCCGGGGACCAGTATATCCTAATAAATAGAACTGCATACGACACGGTTCGCACCCCGATACAGTCAATCCCGGACACCTTACAATTACGCGGGTCTATAATTAAGGATAATTTTTAAGTAATCAAATATATAAAAAACAACATGAACAACTCCTCGGAAAATCCAACCTCAAATAAAAAATATTGATAAAATTTATCATAAACGATACGAGGGCGCAAAAGGTGCATTTTACAAAAATTACACACGTACGTCGAATATTATATTGGGGTTTAAGCAATTTTTGGTCACCATTCAGAATAACACATTTTTATTTTATTTTGAAAATATAAACGATACGATAAAATAATAAAAATTATAAACGATACGAGGCAGGGTGCAAAATGTTCATTGGTACTTCGGATATTATATTTGGGGTTTAAGGATTTTATGGTCACCATTCAGCTTAAGAAATTTTTATTTTTAAAACGGCCCTGACGTCAAGAGAAGCTCATACTGCTATAATTGATTACTTCGGAGTGAGTACTCAATATACTCTTCCAATATATTTAATAATATGAAGTCGTAGTGCCCGAAAATGACTGCACCGACGCCCGGGGACCAGTATATCCTAATAAATAGAACTGCATACGACACGGTTCGCACCCCGATACAGTCAACCCCGGACACCTTCCAATTACGCGGGTCTATAATTAACAATAATTCTTAGGTAATCAAATATATAAAAACAACATGAACAACTAATGAGGAAATCTAACCTCAACTGAAAAACATAATAAAAATTATAAACGATACGAGGATGCACAAATTTTTATTTTTGAAACGGCCCTGACCTAAAGAGGGGCTTATACTGCGATAATTGATTACTTCGGCGTGAGTACTCACTTTACTCTTCCAATATATTTAATAATATGAAGTCGTAGTACCCGAAAATGACTGCACCGACGCCCGGGGACCAGTATATCCTAATAAATAGAACTGCATACGACACGGTTCGCACCCCGATACAGTCAATCCCGGACACCTTACAATTACGCGGGTCTATAATTAAGGATAATTTTTAAGTAATCAAATATATAAAAAACAACATGAACAACTCCTCGGAAAATCCAACCTCAAATAAAAAATATTGATAAAATTTATCATAAACGATACGAGGGCGCAAAAGGTGCATTTTACAAAAATTACACACGTACGTCGAATATTATATTGGGGTTTAAGCAATTTTTGGTCACCATTCAGAATAACACATTTTTATTTTATTTTGAAAATATAAACGATACGATAAAATAATAAAAATTATAAACGATACGAGGCAGGGTGCATAATGTTCATTGGTACGTCGGATATTATATTTGGGGTTTAAGGATTTTATGGTCACCATTCAGCTTAAGAAATTTTTATTTTATTTTAAATATAAACGATACGATAAAATAATAAAAATTATAAACGATACGAGGCAGGGTACAAAATGTTCATTGGTACGTCGGATATTATATTTGGGGTTTAAGGAATTTATGGTCACCATTCAGATTAAGAAATTTTTATTTTTAAAACGGCCCTGACGTCAAGAGAAACTCATACTGCTGTAATTGATTACTTCGGACGGAGTACTCAATATACTCTTCCAATATATTTAATAATATGAAGTCGCTTCTGCCTTAAAACCATTGAGACCGACGCCGTTGACCGATACATCCAAAATTAATAGAACTAAACTTTACACGGCTCGTACCCCGATCTAATTGTCTAAGGACAACTGAAAGTTACGCGGGTCTATAATTAACGATAATTCTCAATAATAGTCAAATATGTATAGGAAATATAACCTTATATGAAAAAAATTTTTAAAATTATAAAGGATATCTTAATTTATTTTGTGAAGTTGGTGAGGACTTCAGAATTTATAAGAAAAGTTACAAAATTTCCTAACCCGCGTTTTAGAATAAATTTTAATTAAAATTTATTTGTTAAGGTAAGAGACACATTGGATAATCAGTTTACTTACATCACTAAGGAATAATTAATTTTCACCTACCTTGTCTGCTACAAATCCATCCACCATTACGACCCTACCTTTAATCCTGATATGTTTTCACCCAATTCTTCTCCGTATCCTGCTCCACCACCAACCAGCACAAGCAAAATATCACATTTCATTTTATCCTTCCGATTACAAATTCAAATTTTTTTTAATGATAATGATTTTTCACTTTGAAAATTATAAACAAAATTGATCCGCGAAATTTAAAGCTTTCATCAAGCTTTTCACTTCGAAACGAACTCGACACTTTTCACTACCGACCGCGAAATTTCGAAATGATTATTACGAAGGCGTATTGAAAATAATCCTGTAAATCGAAATTTTTCATTATTATTATGATTAATATAAATATTCAAAATTTGTTGCTTACCTAAGATTATTTAAGGTTACTCAGCGTTCTAACGTTATGAAGATCAAATCTCCTCCGATCTCTTCTACTGTTGAGTCAGAGATAGAATTCCCACCAAACATGGAAAGAATTACATTAATTTGATGCACGACTAGCTGGGTAATAATAATTCTATATTTGTAAGTAATGTTAGGACTGTTACATTACGTCCTCCCCCAGTAAGAACCTTCTACTTGGAACATATTTTGTCTGAAACAAAAGAAACAAAAATGAGTGTACATAATTAATTTTTTAAATTATGAGATAAAAAGTTTGCTTTTTTGCTTCACAAAAATCAATTAAGTAACACAAAGTTAAAGAATAAAAGAAAAAAAAAAGAAAAAATTAAAAAAAGTGTAAAAATCTTTTGGAAGCATCCTGTAGCTATTAATATTTTTCAATTGTTGGACAAATGGAAACTGTTATGGAAATGGAAGGGTGCTAAAATATAAAAAAAAATTGTAATAGAAAGTATAAATTAACAACGAAAGGAATATTATTATGTTATGTTTGTGAAGAAAAATTTTGAAAGCATCATATAAATTTTTGAAGTGCCTATAAGAAAACTAGAAAATATTGAAAAAAATAATTATTTGGTATATTGAAAAGTTTAAATTTGAATAAAATCTATAGTTTTTGTAACGGCTCCTCTTTTCGGACGTTTTGCAAATAATAATTATTTTTAGAATCCATATTCTGTTAATTATTATTAGTAACTTATACAAAGCAAGAAAACCTTTTAGAGTAAATACACACACAAATTAAAAGTTACCACAAAAATTGGTACCTATAAAAACTTGGGTTGCAAAATGTAAAACAAGTAGCTATCATTTAAGTACTAACAATAATAGGAGTATTCACACTGACGTTTATATACCCTTGTATTTCTACACCGTTGTATTTATCCTAGCAACGCCAAGTAAAGTTGTGTATTACTAGACGTTGCTAGGATATTGAAACGGTGTATAAATACAATACCAATACACGAGCCAGTGTGAATACCCCTAATATACTCGTTCAATATAAAAAGTAGTTCGTTTGAAACTGTACATTGAAAAATTTGTTCTTTAAGAGGGGCATTTTTTTCAGGGCCCTTTTAATTTAGTCAACAGATTCTTAATCGTCTTTCTAGAGTTAACTTTGATGATCTAACGTCACTTTACTGTACTCTAAATACTCATAATTAACACATAATTAAAATTTTCAAATTTTTTTTAATTTAGAACATGAAAAAGACAACTCATTGCCCATCTGCAAACTGCACGTCTTAACTCGACCTTACAGCAAACGAAACTGAGCGAAACAATACTTGCCACCAATCGGGGATTTGAAGACGTTTATGACCAACGTTAAACCTCTGATCCAAGAACAAATCAGAATCCAACACATCCGGGGCCAAACCTGGATTTACGCAGCTACCAAACAAAATTACGAAGCGCTCAAGAATACCCTCCTTGTTCCAGATGGTATCCAAGGATACACCTATGGATTCAAGAAGGACCGCACCATCAAGCTCGTAATGAAGGGATCACCATTTATGGCTTCGGAGTATATTGAAGAAGAGCTGCTTGCTGAGCACCAGATTAAAGTCATCAAAATAACGCAGCTCAAGAATAAATATAAGGACTTAACATCTTTATTTCTTATCAACTTTGCCCTCGGCACCACCCTGACACAAATTAAACAAGTCAGAAACGTAGGCCCCATCATAGTGCGTTTCGAAGAGGTCAACAAAACCTTTTTTTTCGGTGGCAAAACTTTGGACGTGGGTCATCTCGCAGCAATATTAATCCAAGATGCGTGAAATGCACCGGAAGCCATCCAACATCTCAATGCCCCCGAACCGTTCAGAACGACAAGGTCCGCTGTTGCAATTGCAACGGTGACCATTCTGCCAACTGGAGCCTCTGTCTAAAGTACGTGGATTATTTCAGGAAGGTGAGTCAAAGTACCAGACGCAGCGACAAACCCACTAGTACTGCCGCCACCTTACCCACACTAAACCTTCAAAACTCCACTTCCTTCCCTGCACTCCCTTACCTCCCCCCAAACCCTCAATTTACTACTCCTCAAGTAGAACAACAACAAATGTCCCAAAATTTAAGCCCTACTAATTCCGATGACCTCTCCACGTTATTCCAGGAGATTAAAGAACTATGTGAACTTTTAAACATACCTTTAATGGTTCAAATGGTCCGTGAATTAAAAACCCGCCTCACGGGAGTAACCGACTCTCTCGATATAAATAAATAAATTGAAATAAATTCCCTATCCTTACTCATTATTCCCCCACGACTAAAAACAATTACGAACTGGACAAAAGTCAAACAAGAACTGACCGAATTTGAAATCATCCGCAATTTAAAAACAAATAATGACAATGACGCAGCAATTACTCACTTAACTAAATTTATTACTAAAGCCACCAACAGAAACACAAAACCCACCCCCAGGTACGACACAAAACTAACTCCTAAATTTATGACCAAAAATAAACTTCGGAAAATTTACCAACGACAACGATACCCTGACTTAAAAACCCAAATCAACAAACTAACCAAAGACATCAACAACGACAATACCAAAATTAAGAACAAGAACTGGGAAAGAAACCCTCACGGACATAACGCCACAAAACATGTCAAAACTATGGAAAATTGCCAAAACACTAAACCAACAAAGACTTTCCTTCCATTCAAACTACTCAAGGACAAGCCATTTTCGACTCCGATTAAGCAAACGCAATAGCCCAGGAATACCTAAAACCTGACAAATCAATCTCTTAATCCTGATATACATAGATGTGCTAGTATAGGAATCTACCTATATAAATCACATCCAAATTACCGAAGCCCCTACCTCCGAATCCGACTTCACTTCTCCGGCCGAAATTAAAAAAATCATAAAAAAGTTTAAAAGCCGATCCCTAAGCCATGACTCCATCTCTGCATTCCTTCTAAAAAAAGCTTCCAAAAAAAGCCATTGTCCAAATTTACCACATCCTTAATTCATGTTTAATCAATCAATATTTCCCAAATAACTGGAAATCCGCCATAGTCATCCCCATCCACGAACTCGGAAAACCAATAAGCCTACCAACCAGTTACTGGCGTCTCATCAGTCTTCTCCCTACCCTCTCCAAAGTTTTAGAAAAAATTATTTTAAACCGAATTGTTGACTCTGAAAAACAAAATAATCTCCTTATCTCCGAACAATTCGGTTTCCGATCAAACCACTCCACATCCCTTCAACTAGTCATCTTAATCAACGACGCTAGAATAAATTTTAATCATGACAAAACCACGACAACTGCCACTTTCGACCTGGAGAACGCTTTCGACACCGTCTGGTACGAAGGCTTACTCCACAAACTACTAAAATTAAATTTCACACTTCATATTGTCAAAATTATTTCCAGTTTCCTACAGGACAGAACCTTTCGAGTGAAACTAAAAAATTCTTTATCTAACCCCCAACTCATCCCAGCAGGAGTACCGCAAGGCTACATCCTTTCACCCATCCTTTTTAACTATTACATCAACGACGTACCAAAAACCGACGAAACAAATTTACAACTTTACGCCGACGACACTTTAATCTCCGCCAACGATGAAACAAAAGACGCCACCATCGACAAACTTCAGATCCACTCCGACCTACTACTCGACTACTGCGACGACTGAAGATTAAAGGTCAACACGACACAAAAACTACAGTAACCACCTTTTCACAAAGACGAGACCGACTTACCAAAAAACTCAAAATCAATAATGAACAAATAACAAACTCAAAAACAACCAAGTACCTCTTTCAGACACCACCTAGAACAAAAATCAATACAAGCTACGATACAATCAATGCACATGCCCTCTATCCGCTCCTAAGTTCAAGAAACAAATTAAATCCTAAAATCCGACTTCAATTGTACAAATCCATGATCCAACCCATACTTCTTTACGCCTCTCCCGTTTGGAATAGAGCGGGCTGCTCAAACATTCAAATAATCCAAAAAGTCCAAAACAAGTGCCTCCGGCTGATCGCCGGGGCACCAAGACACACAGGAATTCACGATCTACACTTAAATTCAAACATTTCACTAATTTCAACTCACATTCATCGCACCGCAATTATGTTTTTCGAAAACACGGTTAAGCGGAACCCAACCACAGCCCACATCAACACAATCAGAAATTATAATTTGCCCTTCAGGAAAATCAAACATAAATTAATACATCATGTTTTAAACTAGTACGTATAACACCACACACACGCTAATCCTGTAACCTGGTTTTTCGATTCTTTTTCCAGGAATAATCAACGCGGATGACCTCCAGTAAGCAGCCCTTCAATTCACGTTGGTGTACTTTGCAGTGGGAACAGCGGACCAAATTATGTACATATATAAAACAATTGTAATTTTTAAATATTTTGACATTTTTGGTTTGTCTAAAAAATTGTGATAATTTAACTATGACCAAATGAACATAACAAGGTGATACCAGGCGGCGCGGAACGTTGCTGAGCTTTAAAAATGGTATAATTTGAAAATAGGGTATATTTTTAAATGCTCATAAAAAATAGTAAAATCATTAAAAAGTGAAAAAATTGTAAGTGTAACAGATAGAGTTACTAACCGTAGACCCAAAACCAAGGCTAACTTAATTATTTTATTGAGTTAGTTTTGAGGGTTGGATCCTTATTGGATAACACCATTCATTTAACAAACACAAAACTAAAAGCAAAATAGCAACCTAAAGACTTTTTACATTTATAATATTTATCTATCAACAACATAATACGATTTTTTTTTAATTTTCCATTTTGATTATTAATTTATTAAGGTAAAAAAATTTTATTTCCGTTTAATAAGAACCAAGATTTTTTACTTAAGTTTATTGGACAAGTTTTTTTTACTAATTTTGATTAGGTATTTTCATTTCCAAATAAATACACCGTGCACAATAAGTTAACATATTTTTTTTTGGTGCATAAGAGGCTGCATTTTAAAAATGTAAGATAATGATAAAGTAGGTCAGTGTGGCAATAAATTAGTTAACCTCTTATCCATTAGGCAGTTACAACGAAAATATTAAAATCGTAAAAATATTTTACAAGAACATAATTGAAAATCAAGTTAGCTATGTAGGTACATACTACTTGTAAGAATATAGCCATCAATGTGATGACTCATCAATCATAATTCTGGGAATCACTAAATGTACGACGCAAGCGCATTTTTCATCAAAGTATGAATTTAAAATTTTGTCTGAAATTTAATGAAAATAACTTTGTTTAAACTATTTAGCATTTTATTTCAAGTAACGCCATTCAAGATGGTGGCCATAAAAAATTAAATACGATAAACTATTTTTCTTCTGTGATCATCCGAAAAACGTCCACATATTTTTCAAAAATTTTAACGCAAAATGAAATATGAATAAGTAGTACTTGATAAAATTATAGTAGTTTGTTCTAAACTGCCTTTTGAACTTTTGAAAATAGCAAACGGAAAATTGGTACATACATATAAAAAATTTATCTATTCTTTCTTTCTGGGGTCAGCTTTCATGATCCAAATACACTTCACTATAATATATAGGTGCACTAAATACGCACAATTACAATTTTCAAAATTTGAAACTTGAAAATAAAGCACCTAAAGCGCATCTGTAGATTTACGACCGAAGTCCTACGTTAAACGAACGAAACTGATCGGCATTCGGCAAATGTCGAATATACGAACCCTTAGAAATCGGCGCGGCGCGGTATTGGATTGTAGTTTGAATGTTGGCCGTTGATTTAAACAGATTTGCACAAACTTGAACACGCGTTTTTTTAAACTTTAAAAAAAAAACAAATTTAGGAAAATGAACGACGATAAATAAATTAAATGAGTAATTAAATTACAAGTTTCTGAAATTTGAAGGTTCAAAGTATTCAAATCAATTGGCTGATAAATAATTTTTTAATCCAAATAAACTCACGACGCCGAATTACAAACAAGTGACTACAGAATTACTTTGTTTAATATTGGTTAACCAAATTGTAGTTGTGTCCAGATTATCGTTCCAGTTGTTTTTAATTTGTAAAGGGTAGTTCACACTACATGATTTCTCATATGACTTGGTCATAAGAAAATTCATGGCTAAAATCATACCATCACAACAGCCAATCATAAAAGCCATAACTTCTATACTATAATATCAAAAATCCCTCATATGAGAAGTCATGTGACAAGTCATATGATAAATCATGTAGTGTGAACTACCCTTAAAAGGTAGGAAAAGGGCCTCAAATTTATACCAAACCCTCTCCCCCCGTTTCCTATTTACACTAATGTGTAAAAAATAATGCATATTGTGTAAATAAACATTTAAATACAAAATTTTGAAACTAATTTTTACTCGAAACTGACTGAATATTGGAACTTACAATTTATTACTATGTAACAACGACTAATAGCCCGTCAAAACAGACAATGACTTTTGCATAAATCCCCAAGAAGCAGAAAATTTATATCAACGTTAGCAATACCATTATAATGAAATTGTGGAAAGTCCCCCATCGATCCCATGCGTACAAAACATTGTATGCGAGGTCAAAGTTCGCTAACATGGGTTTTTTGAATTTTTTTAGCGAAACGGTTAGTTTTATGAGAAAAATAGTTCAAACAAAAATTGTAGATCATTTAATTATCTACAAAAATTATTCTTACACTTTTTTCTCTAAGATTCGCCATTTTTGAGAAAAGGCGATTCTAAAATTTACTAAAGTTGTATTCTCCTTAATATGCACACGTTTCCACGCCACTTATGAGGTAGTGCACTTGGCGTTTTCTTTTATAATGTGATTTCCCTGGTAGGCCTACTCCAAGGTCTATTTTACTGAAGGTTAATGAAATGTCGAGAGATGAGCTAAGTGAAGGGGCTAAGAACCGGATAGGACTAGAAGCCCTAGGTTCGATCCCCAACCCGGCTACAAAAATTTATCCAACTTCATTATGACCCTCTCTTCTAGGAAGGCAATGGCAAACCACCGAGAGTAATCTGCCTAGTGATCCATTTAATATTGAATTGCCAACGTCTAAAGAAGGTATGGCACTAAGAAGAATGAAATGTCAGGTCTTCTGATTCAACTTCTTCTTCTTCATTTTTCTGAGTCGACGTAAATTATTGTAGCAGAGATACATCAGCTGTTTCGTCGTTGATGTTCTTCTGCTAGAGATTCGACATTTGAACACGATTGGCCTTGACAACTGGTGCATGCTGGTGAACAAAATAAGCCTACCTTTTTGCAGCCGCATTTCGCATTGCACCCCTTTTTGCAGTTGCAAAAAATAGTATTAAAGAGCTTTTCTGGTGCAGGTGGAAGTATAGAGTGTGGATTGGTTCCAAAACATTATTAATTACTAATTAGCTACCAACCTCATTCTTCTAGGTCCAGTTGATTACCAAGCCACACTTGAACCTGGTAATATATTCGATAAAAATGTTGGCGAGCAGAAGCCGAGGTTGGATGAAGACAAGCTAATTGCCCACGTTTTTTATACGTGTATCTTTTACAAAAGATAAGTAACGTAACTTATCTATGCTAGTAATTTTTTTTGGAGCTCTACATACAGATAGAAGAAAGCGAATTCCGTTGGTGATTAGAGTTTCTGGAGCAGAGTTCATATCTTCAAAAACTTTTGAACGTGTAGTACTAATTACAATTTGTTTTTCAAACAATTTAAAAACTGTTGTTTTATGTTGTATCACAGCCACAGTCGTAGCATGTAATTAAACTTATAACATTCCTCTTTTTGGGTCGGGTGTTAAATATAGAATATGATTTTTACATTTAGGATAAACCGACAAACTCGTATTTGAAAATATTTCTTGCTTTTTCTCAAAAATGGTAAATCTTAAAGAAAAAAATGTAAGAATAATTTTTGTAGATAATTTAATGACCTACAATTTTTGTTTGCTTAATTATCATTGGTCAGTTATGGCGTTTTTAATCTAAGGCTAAAAATTGCCCCCCCCCTCCGCCCTTGGAAAAATTATGCATTATAAATATAACGTAAAAACTAAAATTACTGGAAAAACATATAGAAGGGGCTATCATGGTCAGGTTCATAATTTCATCAAACTTTTAAGCATATAAAAAAAGCAACATTTGAACAACTTTTTATAAAATTTTCATTTAAAAATTTTGAAAATTCAGCTGTTGAGACTTATAAGATAAGTATAGCTCGTGATTGAACAAAGGATTTAAAAAAAAAATTTTAATTTGAATTTTTGACAGAGCTTTTTCCAAAGAAGTACAATTTTTGGTAAAATTTACACCATGTATTGCCTTGTAAAATAAGTTCTAAACAAAGAAAAAAAAATCCTTAGTTCAATCACTTGTCATCAATACTATCTAGAAGAAGTGTACAAAATTTTAATAAAATCGGTGCATTCGTTTCTGAGAAATCATGTCCACCGACTTCTAAAATGAAGTTTTGAGAAAACAACGATTACAATTTTAAGTAGGAATAAAAGTAATGATAATAATTAGCCTATAAGAGGAATTTCTAGAGGCTTTTCTTTTCTCGAGTTTTACTCCGATTGACTTGAAAATTTGGGAAAATGTTCTTGATATGTTACATCAAAACCCACCTAACCCCTTAAATTATAATTAAAAAAAAACCCAACACAAAAAAATCTTTAAAAAGTAAAAAATAAAATCCAAGCGTTGTTGCGTCTTGCTTGTATTTCAATTTCATACTGTATCATTTTTAGTTGTATTCTGTTTTTATTTTATTTACTTATCGGTCCCCCGACGCGACGAGTTACGTTTACTCATAAACAGGAAACGGTCTCTCATAATTTTAAATCGTTATTATAATGAACAATGTGCGACTATTACATAAATGCAATTTTGCAGCATGATAAAATCGGAACCGGACAACTGGGCGACGTATAACTGGACGAAAGACAACTGGGCGAAAGACAACTGGGCGATTAGTAAACTGGGCGATTAGTAAACTGGGCGACGGACAACTGAGCGATGGAAAAACTGGGCGCTGGGTAAACCGGGCGATTGTCAACCGGGCGACGGACAACTGGGCGACGGGTAAACTGGACAACGTATAAGTGGGCGATGCAACTATAAATTTTGAGCATTTAAGAAAAATTATTATGATAACCTCTATGGGTGAGAGGTAAGTACTCGTGACCCGAAAATATCAATTTTGAAACTTCTATGAATTCTGAATGAGCATATTTTAAATAAGAGAATTAATCCCAGAGAATGGCCTTAACAGCACTAGTTTTTTCAAAAATCGATTATAAAACTTTGATTTTCACAGCAAATTTTGTGCTAAGTCGCTCGTGATTGGTGAATTCTGGCATTCTGTGATCGGTCCGTTCAAGTTAAATTACTCTTTAGTTATACGCAGAGAGGGGATAACCGGAGCGACACTAGCACTTCATATGCTTCAACAGTGCACTTTGAGCGAAAATTATGTTTTTTAATAGTAATTTTTATTTGCACAACCACCGTTCTTGTAGAATCCACGCAAAAACGAATTTCACCTTTCAATAATCCACCGTTTCCTTAACCCACGGGCCTAGGGGTATGTTTATAATAAGTGTAGTTTTGGCCACCATGGCACGAGAAGGATCCACGCAAAAAAGTATTAAGCGTACGTTAACATTGCGTACGACTAAGTGAGTCATCAGCTGGACTCTTATGCATTACTGATGACGAAAAAAAAGTTATATCCACCCCCTTCCTAATAGCACCTTTTTAGAGTTGGAAGGCCCTAAGGGATATTGTTAGCTAATAAAGACAATGATTCATCATCTCTTAGTTAGGTTTTATGAGTTACTTAAATTATTAATTATTAATAATTATTATTTACATAAATTATTTTAAACAATATAGCTAGCTTATTGCATATATATTGAAGTGTTTTTAGCTAGACACCTCACAAAAGTGCGCCGGCAGCTCTCTAAAATGGGAACGCTCGAAAAAAAAATCTTTCTCAGGGTTAGGTGGGTATCAGATGAAAATGAAATTACCATTGACTGCATCAAAAAGATGAATCAAGTCGTAATTAATAATAGAATTATAAAATTGTAATTTTATTCAAAATCTAATAAAAATTTATCAAAAAGACCCCTTTTGAACTCACAGATTTGAGTTTTGAAAGTGTATGGTGTAAATTGGTGCTAGCAAATACGAATGCGCTATTGTAATTGAAAACCAAACAATCATGAATAGCAAAATAACGCATTCGCACCCACTACGGTGTATTCGTGTTCGCAAATAACAAAATTTACAAAAATTTTAAATATCGTGAATTAAATTATTCAAACTATTATCGATGAAGTTTATCGGCGCCACAAAAATTTTCAATATCACAAAACGCGTATTTATAAAAATGTTAAACAATTCTTACTTGAGCTCAAATATCTTGAATATTGTAGCTGGAAGTCTTCGCTCGACTCACATTGAACGTCGATCCATCCACCAAGACGTCTACAAATCTTCCAAATCTAGCAAATTTTCCCAGACACCACGGGTTCAGCAAATCAAATATTCTCTTCTCCAATTATAGACAATTCCAAACCACAGACCAACAACCTCAGTCAAACGTCAATTTAATCTTCACAAATTCTGGTCCTTACAACTCCAAGGACGATCTCACTAATCAAAACACTCAAATTTACGCCTTTTTCGGCGGCCAAAAATAACTCAACCAAAATGGCTCAAATGTTCGCTTTCTTGCGACACTCAGTCGATTGATACGCTTTTTAAATTAAGTAATTAAATTTTTAATTACAATTTTTAAATATCAATAATCTAAATAAATTTTCAACCTTTGCCGAGATCGAACCGGTAATTCCTACATAATAATCAACGACCGCACCTGCTATCACACCAGGGCGTCTCTTTGATAAATCGTAAAAATTAACTTAAAAATTTGAAAAGAAAACAAAAACTATTAATTTCGACTCAACCTTTTATCAAAATAATGACTTTTTAAAGTCGTTTCATGACAATATATAGTACAAAAGTAGACAGTAGAACATTACCAACACGTGGTTGGTACATTACCAACAGGCATAATCTTTTTTAATTTTTCTAGTCAGCAACAAAATTTCAAAATCTTTGTTTTTTTTCTGTTTTTGTTTTAGATTACCCTGTATGAAATGTTTCAAAAAATAAAGTTGTATCAAGTGAGAAAATGCAAATACCTGCAAAATTTTCAAACTCGATAGTTTTCTTACACTCAAAACTCAATAAGTTTCATGCTAAATATTTCAATTCTTCAAAGTGCTTCAGGTTGTCGCCCAGTTTATACGTCGCCCAGTTTATCCGTCGCCCAGTTTACTCATCGCCCAGTTGTCCGTCGCCCGCTTGACAATCGCCCGGTTTACACGGCGCCCAGTTTACCTATCGCCTAGTTGTCCGTCGCCCGGTTGACCGTCGCCCAGTTTACCAGTCGCCCAGTTATACGTCGTCCAGTGGAATTCGCCCAGTTGTCGCGTACCGTGATAAAATTGGTCATTATATGAGGACAATAAAGGAAGATTCAAATATGCAAAGTCAATCTTCCGGTGATAACGAAAACTCTCAAGTAAGAAGGTCATGGAATCACACCATTCTTACTTGAAGGCTTTGTTATCTTAAATTATAAATAATGAAAATGTTTAAGTTACTCTAGTTGTTCTAGTTACTCTTGTTAGTTGTTAATTTGTAGAAAGTAGTAAGTTATTACTTAGCTATCTGTATTAGTAACCTGTGTTAATAGTAATACATAATCTCGCTTTTCTAAATTTACAAATAACATAAAAATAATGGACCAATTAATATTGCACAAAAATCAAATTGCAATAAACCATTAGAAATTCCAACTTAATCAAAGGAAACTAAATTTAAATTATTAATTTTAAAAAATTTTAAATTCAAATTTTTCAGTTGAAAATGGACATTGCAAATTTCAAAAGCTGTAACTAATAGAACTTGAAGCTCGAAAATAAAATTTACTAACTTAATAAAGAATAAATTTTATTAAGAAATTTTCTGAAAAATCCCAAAATTGATTGGATACAAACCCTTAAATTAATTAATGATATCAAACAAGAAAAACTACTGTTAATTAAAATCATCAAGATATTTAAAACAAAATTATTTTTGGAAAGACAAACTACAAAATATTACATTTATTCTTGTACCTTATTTCAAGTCATTTTTAGCTAAAATCAACAATATTCATTACAGGAACCCCAAAACCAACCATCTCAAATTTTACATCTGAATTTATTAGTTAACCTCTTGCAATGCAATGCAAAAACATACTTAACAATCATTATAGACATATATTACTATCCCAATTTTCAAACAACGATAATTTAACGCAAAACAACATCACCACATTGTGACATCACCACAAAAGATTCGAGAATAGATTTGAAAGTATCGATTAGTATACAATTATTATTGAGCAAATCCACATTAAAGTTACCAAGTATTATAACATGATCATATTCGGCGTCGAGTTTAGATAGCACTTGTCCAACTTCATGGAAAAAGTTGATAGAGGCTCGAGGGAGACGATACAATGTGACTACCGCAAACGATTTAACATCGATCACCATTAATAGCCAGAGCTGTTCAATAGGCCCATTATTGACAGCATCTGTATTAATTATTTTACTTCTTATAAAATCGTGGACGTAATAGCAGACGCCGCCATCCCTGCTAGGCCAATCTTTTCTAAATAAGGTGTACCCAGGTATGAACATCAAATCCGAAGGAAAATCTTGCTTAAGCCAGCTCTCGGTAACTGATATGATTTGAAAGTTATTTGTAGTAATGACGGCACTAAAATCATCTAAACTATTTAAGGGTAATCTGATATTTACATGACTTATTAAAAACGAATCCTTGGTTGTGTTTCGAGTACCATTTTGGATAATCTGGTTAGGTTCCTGTTTATGGTTGTTAATCGTAGTACCGCAGCTAGGTTGTGGAGACGACATTACTGACTTGGTTGTGACGAGCCTTCGGGAAAATCCCTGGGCTTTAACGAATTAGATTCACCTTGAATTTTACGTAGAAGTTTACCCCCCGAAACTGAAATTAAACCTAGCACAACAAACACCAGTAGGCCAGAAATTGTCGACGTAAACTTTTTCTTTATGTACCATGGGTATCCCCACTAGGAAGCATTTCTTATGGTTGTACGTTTTGAGTAGGTCGATTTGCACACCCCTCAACATCGTCCAGTTTATCCGAGATATATTTAGCGACTTGTTTAGCAGCCATGCGTTCTTTAACTTTGGATACAAATAGCCACAGTCTGGGAACTACGGTACCTAGAAAGATGGAGGCATTAACATCGGTGTTATTACCTACCGATGCAGGCTTCGGTTTCTTATGAGTGACTATTTTGAAACCATCATCGTCCTTGACCGTGTTGTTTAATTTCGTATTTACTTGTTGAATGGATTTTTGTAAATACTGTAATGTTATTTTACCTTTAGTGGTATCCTTTTTATTTATTGATCGGTTTCACCAGTTGCATATTATTATCTATGGAGTTCACCTTTTGCACATTATTATTAGCTATTGAGTTCACCTTCCGTACGTTATTTTATTAATTGTGGAATTAAAAAAGCAGAAACAATCATTACGGTATTTTTGAGGTTATTATCGACTATGAGAGTGTCCTTGACGGTCACTTTTAAGGCATGCTTCACATTAGTTATTTAGTTGACGACCTGCTTTACCTGGTGTACCACGTAGTTCGTGGGGTTTTCCTGTACATTATTCACTGTTTTAACGGATTTATTGGCTGTCCTCTTGATAAGGTCGATGAAGTTATTTTTGTCCACGATCGTTGCTTCTAAGATTGAAACTTGATGTTTCAAACTACTCACATGGTCTTTGTAGATTCGTTGATTACTGATTTCTTTAGAAAACGTATTGTCCAGAAAATCACAAAGAATGTTGTTTTTATGCTGATGAATGAGTATTAGGCAATTCCCTCTTCAATAACAGGTTCACAAGATCACATTTTTTAAGTTTGGTTAATTAAACTTGGTATGGATTTGTAACCTCGCTTTCGCTTTGTGTTCTCATCTAGACCAACCTTACACGCACTTACACGACTGACCGAAAAATCGGTTTATTCAGGTAAAGGAACAAATAAATATAAATTTTCATAGGTACTCACAGTAAGTAGGATGAAATTATAAAAATTTTAAAAAAGGAAATTTTTTTTAATTCTGATTATTTTCTTTTTCAAATAAATACTACATCGTACACAATAACTATAACATCGTTTTCTTTTAGTAGGTACCTACTTAGTGGGTCTCGTTTTAAAAATTTAAGTTAAGTAGGTCAGTGTGGTAATAAATTAGTAAACCCCTTATCCATTAGGTACAACAAAAATATTAAAATCGTAAAAATATTACAGAAAAAAAAAAATGAAAATCAAGTTAACTACAGACAACTTGTAATATGTATGTACTATGGTCATCAATGTGATGACTCATCATATTTCTGGGAATCACTGAATGTACAACGCAAGCGCCCTGATCATCAAAGTATTATTTTAAAATTTTGCTTAAAATTTTATTAAACTTTCGATTCGTTAGCTTTGCTATAAATTAAATTTTATTTGGCTTTTTTCTCAAGTAACGCCGAACCACTTCTGCAAGATGGTGGCTATAAAAATTACGATAAACAATTCTTTAATCATCGCGAAAACGACCAAACATTTTTCAAAAATTTTAACGCAAAATGAACTATGAATAAGTAGTACTTGATAAAATTGTTGTAGTTCGTTCGAAACTGCCCTTTGAATTTTTGAAAATAAGAAACGGCAAATTGATACATACATAAATAAAATTTATCCTTTTTTCTGGGGTCAGCTTTGATGATCCAACTACACTAAACTATATACACTAAATCACAGATTAAAGAGATATCTGTGCACATAATACACACAATTACAATTTTCAAAATTTGTTATTAGAAACTTGAAAAAAGAAGCACCTTGCGCATCTGCACAACGCGTCCGAAGTCCTCCGTTAAACGAACAAAACTAAGCGCGACAACCGACAACTGCCGAATGTACAAACCCTCGGAAGTTTGAATGTTGGCCGTTGAACTTGAATGCGCGTTTTTTTAAACGTTTTGGCACATTTATTAGGAACATGAACGATGATAAATAAACGAAAGGAGTTACTGCAGGAGAATTTTCAACTAACAACAATCACAATAAAGTTTAATTTATTTAGTTTTGTAAGTTGCAAAGATTTTAAAACTTTGAAAATTGAAAACACTACCAGCCACACCACAGATAACAATAAATGGTCAATTTTAAATTTGTAAAAAAAATATTATGTAAAATAAAAATCTTTCAGAAGTTATAACGTTCAAATTATTCGACCAAATTACAAGTGACTCCAGAATTATTTTGTTTAATTGGTTAACCAAATATTAATTATGCCCAGATTATTTCAGTTATTTTTAATTCGTAAAAGGTAAGAAAAGGGCTTCGAATTTATACTGCGGTCTCCCAGTTTCGTATTTACGGTACAACGTAAAATGTAAATAATGCATATATTATTATGAAAATAAATATTTAAATAAAATTTTTCAAATATATTTTTACTCAAAATTGACTGAATATTGAGTCTTAACAATTTGGACCTATCAAAGCCATCATCATCATGTGATCATCTCATCATGGTGTACATGTACTGATAATAATTAATATCAATTCCATCCATTTATATCAGTTCCAAATTTTCATTGCTTCTGTAGGAGGTTAAAAATATATCAATATCCAATCCTAGTAGGTATATAAACTGAGGGGCAGGTTAACCCAATAAATCGTCAAAGCCCGTGCTTTGGAAGGCACGTTAAATCGGTGGTTCTTCTGGGTTAATGAACTGTCACCATTAACATAAAAATCAGGATTTTAGGCATGGGAATCTCACAGAAATGTGAGTCCTTCCCAGCATTTATGCCACCGATTGCCACAGCTGCTCACAACTCATTCGGGAAAGTGGTCCCCTCCTTCTGTTTCAGAGGGGGTAGCCTCCAACCCTTGAATATAATGTTTTGAGCAGGACGAGGGGTGCGCTACTCTGCATCCCGAATTTTCATATTCAGTGCCACTTGACACAATGAAATGAGATAAATCAGATAAGATTAAAACAATTTGGAACTCCAATTCCCAATAGGACAAAGGAACTTAATAATTCAGAGGTAGGTAACCTTTTATTGTAAGAGGGCCATATATTTTACGTGGTGATTAGTCTATTATTTAGATTTAGATGTACTATTCTATGCTGAGGCTCCTCCGGCTTGGTGCGGGCCGTGAGTTGCCGACCGATGCAATAAATCAAGAAACCTAATCTGAGTTTTCCAATTTGATTCCCCTACTCTGGACGGTCTAGATAACTATTTTTGTGGCTGTCCAGCTTCTAGTAGATTTTTTTCAATACAAAAAAGCGTATACATGAGTATTATTGGTATTATTGAGTGCGAGGTTGCAAAATCGCAAAAGTAAATGGTAGTATAACGCGGTAACAAAAGATGTCAATCAATTGTCAAATGGCGCATGTCAAATGGCAACTAAATATAGCATTATGATATTTATTATTTTTTTTGATAATTAAGCAATAAAGTGATTTTATTTATATAATTTATTTTATTATTAAATTTAGTAAATTAATATGCATAATTTAGCGAAAATTCAACACGGTTTTATTTAAAATAATCGACATTTAATACAAATCCCGAGTACTTAAACCTAAAGCACAAAATATGGGTATGTTGTACTGAATTTTCCTCTTTCGCAATTATTTTATCACTTCTTCAATTAAAAATTGCTTATTGCAGAATCTTCAAGCGCTACAATGAAAAAAGGGCCGGGTTTACACGAATTCTTAGTCGAGGCTGAGCTGCAACAATATTTTAACGTTTTCAAGTAAATATTTAATTTGGGTCACATTATATTTTATCCAACTTGAATTTTTTGCTTGTAGAAATAAACTGAAAATAGCTCATCCATCTCAATTTAAATTTGCAACCGATGGAGATCTAGTGGAAGTGGGCATGTCCAAGCCCGAAATTAGACGATTAAAGAAATATTATGACAAACACTTCCCTAACAATTATTTACTAAAATTTAAAAAGTTATTAACTGCACGCAGACAAGAAAATTCGTCACCCGATCCTGCTGTAATAAACAACGTTGAAAATATTCCGACTCTGAGGACGAGTCGAATGCCTAGCAAACACATAATACCTTCTTCCAATATTACAGTAAACAAGGAATTAGGTATGGGTGAATTTGGTGTAGTGCAGCAGGGAGTTTGGTGCAATGAAGGTGAACGAATTCAAGTTGCAATAAAATGCTTAGCACGTGAACGAATGCAAAACAACACAATAGAATTTCTTAAGGAGGCAGCAATTATGCATTCCATTGATCACCCCCACATAGTTCGTTTGTTTGGTGTTGTATTAGACACAGGAAGCCTTATGCTAGTCACCGAATTGGCACCATTACGATCCTTATTAGAGTGTTTAAAAGAATCTACGCTTAGGACCAGTTTTCATGTCTTAAATTTATGCGATTTTGCTGTACAAATATGTGATGGTATGCAGTACTTAGAAGCCAAGAGATTAATACACAGGTAAGCAGTTGCACTCTTTTTTCAGAATCCTTAATAATTTTCAATATTTACTTCCTTAATTATTTTAGAGATCAAGTATTTTGTAGAAAAAATAATACTGCATCTATGCATGTTATTGTTCGAAACTTTTCCATTTTCCACCAAGTTAAAAAATTAAGGAAATTAAAACTGCTATTTCATCAAAAAATCAGAGTTACCTTGGAATTGTTGAACACAAAAAACAATAATTATTTTTGCTGATTTGTCAGTCAAATCAAATCAATAGGTCAAATGTATGAAGCATTGTTGTAATATTATTTTGAAAATTCCAAGGCAACACCAATTTTTGTTAAAACAGCAGTTTTAGTTTATCTGATTGTTTACCTTCTGTAAAAGAAAATTACATACAATCACATGTATGATGGTTGCAGAATTTTTTTCTTTATAAAAAACTTATTTACTGATCATATCTCAAATAATTAGGGAAGCAAATAATAATTAAAACCTCAGAATTTACCATTGAAATCTCTTAGTGTGCACTTTGTTTTTTATTTCATATTTTACAGCATTTCTGTGGTGTAAAGACATAAGCGTATAAGTTGAGTTATACTTTTTCATGTATTTGCAATCATAGAGGGTGAAATTTCAGATTTAATTCTTATTTTTCTTTTTAATACAGTCCTGGTGAATATGGGGGGACTTTCTTAGAAGAGAAATTAGCTGAAATTTCACACTCTGATTCCAATGAAATAAACTCCTAGTTTATGTTTTTAGGTCTTTAAACCACAGATTTTATTCAGAAACAGAGGATGAAAATTTTTAAAATTAAAATAACTTGAAAACGAAAATGTATAAACTGTTTTGGCATATCAAAGTTTTAAATTTGATCACACAACAAAGCAGATATTTATCTCCTATGATGAAAACATAGCTACTCTGTTAGAATCTCTACTATTAATTCACACTCCTACAAAAAATGTTCGCTAATTTTAAAAATTTTGCAGAGATCTTGCCGCGAGAAACATTTTAGTATTTTCCAAAAACAAGGTGAAAATATCAGACTTTGGTTTAAGTCGAGCACTTGGTCAGGGTAAAGATTACTATCAAACAAATTTCAATGTAAACTTAAAATTACCGATTGCGTGGTGCGCCCCCGAATGCATCAGTTACTTAAGGTTTACTACAGCAAGCGACGTATGGGCTTTTGGCGTCACTTTATGGGAAATGTTCTCATACGGTTTCCAACCTTGGGCTGCTCTAACTGGTCATCAAATTTTGGAAGCAATCGACGAACCTAACTTTCAACGATTAGAGAAGCCCGATTGTTGTCCCCAAGAATATTACACTTTGATGATGGATTGCTGGAGGCACGAAGCTGCTACCAGACCGAAGTTTTTAGATTTAGGTATACGATTAATTGAGTGCCGGCCGGAACAAGTACAAGTAAAGTCTGTTTCGAATGATGGAGGCAGCACTTTAAACTTTCGAGTGGGAGATATTGTAACTGTTCTGGATAAAATGTAAGTCCATTACAGGTTGAGTAAATTATTTTGAAGAACAAGTTATTTTAGTTCGCATCCACCTTTATGGAAAGGAATTTCAGCGTCCGGAAAAACAAGTGTTTTTGACCCTGGTAATGTTGTAGCATATCTCGGGGACCTGCCAAGCGCATCATTTATACGTACAGACAGTACACGAACTTCTTCCAGGCGTAAACTTAGAAGCGAGATGATCAGCGCCCCTCAAGGTGATTTTAAGCATACAGGTCACGTAGGGCTCGATGGCGCATATTTTGGTGATCTTAGTTTCTTGAGTGGTACAAAAGTCGATGTGAGTTGATCGTGAAGACCTGGGGTAAACCAAATTGAGTGTTTGAATTGTTTCTAGTATAATGGAATTCCAACTCAAGTTGTAACGCCTTTTAGACCACACAAGGATCTGGAAGCTGCTCCATTGTTAGAAGGTGATCATATTCCATTACCACCGGCTCCTGGAAATGATCATGAATATCACGAAATAAGTGACGAAGAAAATCCAAATGCTTTAGATTTGGGTCCATCGCTTATGGCTGAAATGGAATTAATGTTGAACTCCTTTGGACAGCCACCTCCTTCCCCTGCCGATCACGAAGGTTCTAATAAAACCAACGAATTAAGGGAACGTTTGAGTAAACCACGAAAACAAGCAACAGTTAAGCCGATATCCGCACAAGGACAGAAAACTTTGGACACTGCAATTGCATTTGTGAACGAAATTAGTGCCAGATCTATGAACGATTTACCTGCTCCTACCACGCCGGCTTCGCCGACGAAACGTAAATTTAGTTTTAGGTTTCCAACTTCTTCCGAACACGATAAGCATGAAAAGGCTAACGAGAGGAGAAACTACTCAGAAGAAGCTCACTCGACTCCCGATTTACAGGTAAGCAACTTTTTTTTAAAGAGTTTTTGAAGTTGCAATATTTATTTTGCTAAATTTTACACAAAATGAGGCAAATGTACTTTTGATAAATGTTTTATCACTTCGGATGGACATAAAAATTTGATACATTGTGCGGATTATTTAGGGCATTATTGAGTGTTTATTATTAATGAAATGAAAAACATTATGAAAACTTGGTATTTTATATTAAAAATTTTGGTCAGTTTGATCAAAGGTGGATTTTTATCAGTTCTTTTTTTTATTTCAAATATTGGTAGATTTAAGAGCAGTGAGCTCATACACCGTTTTTTGTTCCTAGGCCTTCACAAATACTGTTTATTTATTGCCTATTTAGTATAATATTACCGCTGAACTGAAAATTGCAACTTCTAGTTAACATTGTAGCTCCATCCAAGTAGCAGTTTGTTTATTAAACACCTGAATCTAATTGATTGGTGGTTTCCAAACTGTACATTACTACGCCCCCTTTGAAAAAAATCTAATCTTGGCGTTTTCCCTCGCTATTTCATAAAATAATACACACATTTCGTCCCCTTAGTACTACAACTGGGTAACTTAAAATTACTGTTATTGAGAAAATTAAAAAAATTGAAAGGATCTGGGACTTATCTACATTTTGCAAGTGGATAAATATGTTCTATTATGTTTCTAAATATAAATTATCCACTAGCAAAATGTTTTCTCAATAACAGTAATTTCAAGTTACCCAGTTTTAGTACTAAGAGGACGATTTTAAATGGTAAAAAATACATTAATACAATTATTAATAAAATAAAAACGTTTTTTTAACAACAAAATTTTGCGCCACCTTGTGCAGGACTCCGCGCCACTCCATGGAGGTGCGTCAACCTGTTTAAAAATCGGTGCCTTAGCGAATAAAATTTGTTCACTATTTTTGTAATGTTCGCGGGTTTAATGGAAATAAATTTACATTATGTAGTTTCAAAATTTTAAAAACAAAAATTGTACTATGTTGACTTCAAAATTAATAAAATAAAAAATCATTTTTTAACAACAAAAATCCTGTGTTAGATAATTGGATTTAGTTTTATTTTGAATAAACAGAAATGATACTAGGGTACAAAAAAAGAATAATAATAAAAGGGGTATGAGAAAGAATTGCTTTTGAAATTTCATACTTAAAAAATTTCGATTTGTGGTTGTTTTTCTTTTAAATTATGAATTCATCCACATTTTCGTTGCAGCATAATATTTAAGAATGATGTATTGAGTAATTCGTATTTTATATTATTTTAAGTTTTTAACACTTTTTAGTGATTTATCTATAAGGGTAAACTAAAATCTGCGGTTTGGGGATTCTCAAACTCTTAATTATTATATTCAAATGAACAAATTAATTTCTCTTTTCGTGCCTGAAAGTAAATGACACAAACTAATATGAGTTACTTAGTACAGCAGTTATAATAAATTAGAATTGATTAAAATTTAGAAAAATGTTTTCAATATAAAAGTTTAAATTTAGACACGAAGAACAAATTTTATATTATTTCTTTATTTTTGTATATACGCACTTTCTTCTTTTTTTAAATGTTTGTGTTGTACATTTGCCACATTTTGATTTACTTTTTTAAAAAATATTGCAACTTTTAACTATAATTGATTTGACTAATGCACTAATATATTTTTTACATATTTCCCACCCTCTCCCTACATTTATATTTAATTTTTATTATTAACTTGTTTTTTTGTTTTTAAAAATTATTTAGCAAAGATTACGGTGTTCTTTGAATTCTTTAGATAATTTTGCAAATAATTTGCGATTGCCTTTGTGGGATAAAGCTTCAGCCGAATTTTATTTTGCGAAATCGCGCGAATTATTGTCGAAACCATTTCCGTCCCCTCAAGTTCCGTACAATTCGTGTCGCGATTTAAACGAGGACAGTAACATAAATTTGGATGATAGTTACTCAAATTTGGAGAGTAGGCTCCAAAATTTGAGAATAGAAACTGCCCTTTTTGAACCTTCCAAACATCACAATCGTACCCTAACGAAATCGGAATGCATGGCTCGCAAAACTTACTCCTCCAATCATCAAAAAAGATTAGGACATAATCGGCCTTTTTATAGTGATCCGCTAACACCACCGCACAATTCTTATCAAAATTCTCGTGCGTTTTATAATAATCACCGTGATTTGTTTCCGTTTAACGATTATCGTAATCCATTTACACCCAACATAATCCGCGACGACGACGTTTTCGTTTACGATAATTATTCCTATTCTCACGATAACGGAAAATATTTAGAAAATAATGTAAACGTTATCGACGATTTACCTCCAACCTTCAGTTTCACTAATTCTCAAGACAGCGTTCAAAAGAAAACCGGTAAAACCGTACGTGAAAGAAATCGCCGTAGACAATCATATAATCCTCAAGCCTACGCGGACACAAGTTCCAGCGACAGTGATTGCATGAGCTTAGGGTCGGTAGATTTAGATTGGCGACGCCGTCGAAGACTTCGCCGCATGTCGACATCCAATAGTAGCATACGTTCCGAACTTACGAATCAAGCTCGTTTGGGTGTGCAGTTTTTGAAACCCGAAATTTTAGCCGCTAATAATTTGAAAGGAAAATCACCTCCACCCAGCAGCAGTTTATTAAGCGGTTTGTCGCCGACGACTGCCGCTCGGAAACGTCAAAGCGATTCCTTGTCAGATTCGACTACTTAAAATGTATTTTGTAAATAAAGGTAAATTAAAAATAATCTTAGATATCCCATTTACTTACGAAGATTAACTGGTTTTTTGGAATTTACAAAATTTTAAGTAATGAACCAGGAGCCGTCTAAGCAAGCACTCGCTAATGATTGTGTTAAGTACAGGCAACCCCCGTTGAACACGCTGCTTCTGTAGCACGGTTTCACTCTAACACGATTAGAGAAATGTGATAAACCTCACGTAACACAGTAATTTGGAGTTTTTATGTAAAGAAAACCTTGCATCTTATTTTGGAACCGTTCTTTCGTTAAACGCATACGTTTGTGACGTTAGGGATGTGTTAAAAATCGTAATTAATCTTGTGAAAAATGAAATATGTTCACGTTACACGATTTTTCATACGTTTATAATATGAAATATGACGTTTGATTTACTTCCTGATGGATTTTAACGATTTTATAGCATCTTAATAATTACCGTGTTGTGCGAGGGTTATTTATAATCATCTGTAACTAAACTTTGTTTATGCATGTTACCTGTCTGAGATTGCTAAGGGACGTGATCACAACTCCTGGTATATTTTCAGTTCTTGCACCCTCAGCAACTTCATAGTTAAGCGTGGTTCATAGTGAATTGTAAGAAAATGTAATCTTAACCATATTTGTAAGAATTGCAGTTACAGTTTCCAAAGTTATATTGTAATCAATTGTTGTATTATAATCTATAAAATTATATAAATATCCCAATTATAATTCTATAAGGAACTAAGCCATGTAACCTGTGAAGCTATGATTTCCAAACAGCTCCAAAGACACTACTTGGAAACCGTACCTTACGAGATTTTACCTTTTCTTACAACTATGGTGACCACTACAAGTTCACTATGAATGAGCCTTTATAAGCATCATCATTATAATAACGAAAAAAAAATTACATAATCTCGTCCTGAAGTCTTAAATTTTGTAAATATAAATTATTTCCTACAGAATATATTTTGCGATAATTAGCAATTACGATTAAGGGTCTAATCCAAGAGAGTTCTAATACACCAAACGGCGTTGCTTATCTGCACTAAAAATTGAAGTAACGCCGATTACGTGGGTAAAAGTATTTGAGGTTTGAAATAATAACCATAAACCGTCGGTATTTCATTATAAAAATGCGGGTATTTATGCACAAAGGATTTCAAATTTGATTAAACTTCGACATTGAGAAAATAATCATTTTCAAGTTGAGAAATATTGATGAACAGATCAAAGGCCTGTGTCGTCCAGGACTGTAATTTTTGAGAAAGTTTTACATTAAAAATTCCTTAAAGAGTATTCCATTTTAAGTAAGAAAATAAGGCTGATTTGAATGGCTTTCTATAAATTAAGTGTTGTAAATATTTAGCAATTAAATGTTTAGGTGTTAATTGTCCATCAAATTCATAATTATCATCATTGTGATATTTTGTACCCTAAATTTGAAAAGACTAACGATACTAACGCTTGCGAATATGTTTGCGTGCAGGGATCAGAATAGCCAGCCATTCGTGCAGGGGAACTTTTAAAGAAATAACCCCCTCCAGGAAGGTTAGCTAAAACCAGCAGGTTGCTAAATAAGTTTGAAATGGAATGTGCCTTTCTAACAAAAACAGTTGTGGTTGCAATACAATTTTAGTTGAAATTTTTCAGCTCTGATCCCTGAAATGTTGATGTATATTCTGCATATACGCTATGCACTGCTTTGTATTCTTGCACCAACAATAAAAAAAATTTCATGTTTTTCTTTAATTTTATTTACATTTTGTTTATTTTGTTTTTGTTTCCATTCCTATCCATTTTATTTGTAGTCAAAAGTAACGGAAGAAAATCAAATGGCCTATCAGAGCTTAGTCGAAAATCGTGAAACAGACATGTCTCAGGTTTGTACGATTTTTGCTGCTCTTCTAATTTAATCGACTCCTGTTTAGTTATTTCAGCAAACATCGAATCCTCTTCGAATATTACGATCCGGAAATTTACCTCTAGTTAAGCCCAGAGTGCGAAGTTCTACAACTACAAGTTGTACTTTCAAACACACAACAGACAGGAGGTCCGTTACGGATGCCGAATGTTCCGAGGAACGCAACTCAAGTAAAAAATTTAAGTTTAATCGTTCGTATTTGTAACTTAGAAGTTTTAGATTCTCATGTTAGGCCCGAAATTATTGGTCCAATGTCGTTACAGTCCAGAAGTGAAAATCCAATTCCTCTACCACCTCGCGATCGTAACAAAATTTTGTTGGCACCTAAGCAACGTCATACGCGTAAACATCCTCTTGTAATGCCGGCGTCTGCAAATTTACAACGAACCTTGGACAAAGTGAATTTATCTTCACCCTCTCCAACATCCACTTCAAATATAGATCCATTTGAAAATACTCAGGAACCATTAGGTGCAATTAAAAAGACCCCGGAACTTAAAGAACGGCAGTATGACACCGAATCGTTAAATTTTGAACAACAGATTGAGTCAAATTTAGCGGCATTAGATGACATACCTCAAGATCAAGACTGCATTGATGGAGCAGCCGAAAACATTAGTGAACGTCAAGTGCGGAATCATCATGTTAGTTGTGAAGACTTGCTTGAGTTTGCCGATGCAAAGCCTAGTTCAAGGGCACGAGGTAAAGAATCTGATGAAGTTCGAATTATGTCGAAAGTACTGGGAAAAGATGTAAGTTGAAATTTCTATAATTTAATGTTGGTGTTATCGTAATTTTTAGGTATCAAAAGAAATGTGCCTATCGGCATTAGAGCACTGTGACTGGGAGGTGCATAAAGCAATAAAATTGGCAAAAGTACAACGGTTAGCTACAGGAGCCGATTTGACTACCTGTAGTGCTGGTTTAAATTCAACAAATTGGAACGTTACTCGAGCCGCTCAATGGATTCTCTCTCAAGACAGCGATGTTTTACAAGTGTAGTTTTCGTTACCTAACAAATTTATTGAAGAATTGAAAGTGTTTAATTTTTAAATCGTGATAAGAAATTTAATATTTATTGTCTTGCCAAGATGCTGAACTAACAAATTTTATTCTAATTAAATTAAAAATTTTTAATTTATTTCCTTTTATATTAATTTAATTGTAAAATAGAAGTAATAAAATAATTTATTGGCAATTTTGTAAGTGTTTACTGAAAAGGTTTTTCAAGAATATTTTAAGAGTTTAAACATGTCAATATTTTTGGCGGCAGAGAAAAGTTAACAGCCAATTAGCTCATCGACAGCATTTCAAGTGTCTATCCGGCAAAGACAAGTGGAATTCGTTTCAAAATGCCTTTGGAACTTCAGGACCTTAAAAATATAAAAATCCTCTTCCTGATGAAGTTCAAGAGGCAATTCGACCAGTTTACTAAAAGCTAGTAATGATGAATTGTTAGAACAGTGTTTTAGTGAAAATCATATCGAAAAGTATTTGGTCAATGGTTGCAAAAATGCTCTCAAATGGTGCAAAAGTAAATAGAATAAAACCGCCATAAATAGCATTACCGCCAGTATATCCAACAATTGATATACTAATTTGTTATGAATTGATGCAAGTACCTACTAAATTTAAGTATCAGACCGAGTCAAGGACGTAACAAGTCAAAACCGGGGCTTGATGCACGACCACAGCGGCCCCTTCATCATTTCACAAAAAAGTTCAATTTGAAACAATAATTTTGTTGCACAAAAAATGTAGGTATGGGTATAACATGTGGTAATAAACGTAGTAGCAAATACAAAACTAATCATAATTTATTTATGCTGAAAAACCTACTTTTTTGGCCTTTTGGTTGCCAAACAAAGAAATTATTGAATATAAATCTTAACAAAGAAAATTCAAAAATAGGCGTGACTATAACTCAAAAAGAGTCTCTTTCGGTCAGAATTTCGTGAATCTGATAAACCTCTATTATAAAAAAACTCATATCACAATTACTTTTGTTATTTTCATTAAGCTTTTTACATTCTAAATAGAATATTGCTTTCCCTGCCTGGGAAATTCCAAATCTGTTTAACGGGGTGGATTAGTCCCCATATTATAGATATTTCCGATAAATCAATATCGATTTCACCACAGCGTGTGCATTCCCACCGAAAGGCCGAGCTAAGAAATTCTGTATAGTTCGCGATTTGAACCCAGAATTTCTGCTCTGTACTCAACCGGCGGTCACATCACTCGACGGCTGTGGCGTTTGTTACTTTACTCAAGTAAAATTACGTAGAAAATAGAAAAAACACTTAAAAATAAGATAAAATTAATTATTATATAGTTTATGTTCCTGAAAAATTACACCCCTGCTCTGGAGGGTACCTTTAAAAGTAAACAGTGTCACACCTCAAACTTTTAAATTTTGGTTCCAAATAATTTAGATTCCTTCCAAGGGTTTTAATTATTTTCTGTTAAATGGAATTACATGTGTTGTTTTGCATATTTTTAAAATCACCTGGTTTTGAAAAGAATGATCGTTTGGAAAAGTTAAAATTTTAGTTAGTGAATTATTTGATTTCAAATTTTACGATTTGTATTGTATTTTTAGACGTTCCAGTGATCTGTTCTTTTGGACTAGTGATTTTATTCCCATCCAAATTATTTTGGATTATTTTCAGTCACTGGAATTTTGGGATTTCTCTTGGTTACCGGCTTCATTTAGAAATCATCTTTCCAAATTTTGAAAATCGTTCCAAACTTTTAAGATCTGATTGTATAGTCATCACGAAATTTTAATTGAAGATCATTGGACTCTCGAACAACATCTTGATGTGATTAATAGCCCAGTCAAAATAGACATAGACCCTTGCATAAATTCCCAAGAAGCTGAAAATTTGCATGAACGTTAGGGATACCATTATAATGAAATTGTAAAAAGTCCCCATCGATCCCATGTGTGCAAAAAATTTTATGCGAGGTCAAAGTTCGCAAATATGGGTTTTTTGAATTTTCTAACAAAACGGTTAGTTTTATGAAAAAAATGCTTTAGACCAAAATTATAGATCATTTAATTATCTACAAAAATTGTTCTTGCATTTTTTTTCTAAAATAAACCATTTCTGAGAAAAACCAATTCTAAAATTTACTGAAGTTATATTCTCTCCACGCCACTACCTCATGGTAGTGTACTTAGTGCTTTTTTTAATGTGTTTTTTATTGGTAGGCCTACTCCATAGTCTATTTTACTAAAGTTTAATAAAATGTCAGATCTTCTTGTTCAACTGTTTTTTTCAAATTTTTAGAATTGCTTTTTCTCAGAAATGGTGTGTTTTAGAAAAAAAAAAATGTAAGGACAATTTTTGTAGATAATTAAATAATCTATAATTTTTGTCTAAACCATTTTTTTCATAAAACTAACCGTTTTGCTAAAAAATTCAAAAAACCCTTTTTTGCAAACTTTGACCTTGCCTAAAATTTTTTGCACACATGGGATCGATGGGGACTTTTCACAATTTCATTATAATAATATCCCTAACGTTCATGTAAATTTTTAGCTTCTTGGGAATTTATGCAAGGGTACCCCTATTTTTATGTTTATTTTGACTGGGCTATAAAGGATTAAACGAGTTTTTAACTTTAATTCTTTTTAGGTTTTTTTATGTTTATCATTTTATGGTATCAAAGTTTCTGTTTTTATTTTTAGTTCGAGGGTAGAGCTGATTTCCCATGTTCCTGCACTACCATCTTAAGAGTAACTTTTCGGCGCCCCCTGTATTATCCATTTACCATCAAGGTAAAGGAATTAGCGCATCACTTTATCTTTTGCCTTCTACGAGCTAGCCAAAGGGGCACTTTCATCTTATGTTGCTACACAGTCCTGAGATTTGTGTTTTCTGGTTATTGACGCCCAACAACGTAACGTCACCATAGTTGGAAATCCGAAGGGTGTGGAAAGTAATTCATTGTAGGGCAAGCAGAGAACATTATTCTTTGCAGAGTGGACCAAAAAAGTTGCAAGATCACCATTATTTAGTTTAAGGGGGAAAGCCACTGTGACGGTCGAAAAAGTAACCTAGTTTTTAAGATTTATTTTCACAAAGGTAACTAATTATTTAAGGAATCGGATTATTGTTATTTTATTAAGTGTACATTGAACTTTTTTATATAAATTTTTTATAAATGTTTTATATAAATTTTTATCTAATTATTTTAAATATTAACAAAAATATGGGCCGTTATGTAAAGACTGATAAAGAAATTCCCTCTCCATGGTGGCATCGATATCTCGGTGAAGAGTTATCCGAAAAGAAAAATGAAAAAATTATCAAAATTTAAATAAATGTAGCTATCGTTGTACGTAGCGGTTTTTTATTTTTTTGATTATTTACAAAATGGCAACAAATTGAAATCTATTTCAATTTTAAAACCCTTTTTTTTCATTCAAGCAGTTTATTAACATAGTAATTATTAAAATTTTTAAAATCTGCTACGTACAACGATAGCTACATTCATTTAAATTCTGATGATTTTTTTATTTTTATTTTCGGATAACTCTTCACCGAGATATCGATGCCACCACGGAGACGGAATTTTTTTTATCAGTCTTTACATAACGGCTCATATTTTTGTTAATATTTAAAATAATTACATAAAAATTTATATAGAACAAGTTCAATGTATAATAAAATAACAATAATCTGATTTCTTAATTAATTAGTTACCTCTGTGAAAATAATTCTTAAAAACTAGGTTACTTCTTCGACCGTCACAGTGGCTTTCTCCCTTAACGGAACAAAAAATAATATTTTTTAATTTCCAATATCTCCAATAAAATTAAACCACTTGCCTCGGGTGCTTTCGACTTTAATTTTAATAACCGGCTTTCGCTATATTAATTAATTTCGCTATATTAATTTATTTAACTAGAGAAAATTATAATTCAATTTACCAACTGAATTATGCCTACAAATGTTGAGAAGTGGGAAACTCTCTGCATGGGATTACCCCATTACGCTAGACCATCTTAGAGGTAAGTATTCAAAAAGTTATAAATTTTTTGGAAACTTTGATGCTCAGTAACAAAGTCTCTTTGGGCACGTGTACATAGGAACTTAATCAAATGATTCTATTGCGCTGTTGGTAGATAAAGTTAATTAGATCAACAAATGTTTTTTATTGTTTAAATGAATATAATTATAAAACGATGAGTTTTTATTGACCGACTTATTCATAAAAAAATCGGAATTGGTTTAATAATTTTGATAGTATTCGAGACATTATCAATATAAAAATTTAAAATGGTTGCAATCTTCTCGAGCGAGACCGATAGCCGAACAACTAGATTAATCACACAAAATAAGAAGGTTAAGACCACCCGAAATCTTATTTAGCAGTACTCATCTGGATAACATTAGGGAACATCCTGTGTACATAAATATTCGATAAGTTTATTACAAGTTTCTTCCAACCACTCAATTAAATTTTCAATAGAGAACATTTTGAGGTTCCGGTGGAACCCCTATTTACCCAAAAGTTTTATAACATAGATGATGATGACGGTGGAATATTAATATAATGACTTGAAAATACTGTAGGTTATACCACTAAGAAAAAGTTGAACATTTAAATCTTACCTTACAGGATTGCTCGAAACTTCCATTTACTGCTTTCCAGAAATGCACTCTTCACTACCACTAAAATTTTAACGTTCAAAAGTAAATTATTACCGAATCTTAACACATATTTTATAAACTGAATAAGCACAACGTAGGTACAAAACATTATAAATATAAGTGAAAATTGTAAATTAGTCATTAACCAGCGTCATCAGTAAAAAAACAATTGCCAAGTTAAGACCTGCACGTCTTTTGTTTTAAGTAGAATGACGCGGAATTCTACAAATTCAGAAACGGTAAACCTCTCAAAATTACAATTCACTTTTTGATAATTCGCGATGCACTGAACTCAATTACAATTAAATTCGCGATTATTAATCAACTTCAAAAAAGTTTTAGCTTTAAACTGCAGCGGTTTAAACCCACCTACCCGCTCCAAATATTGAAAACTGGCGGTAAATATGAGAACTAAATTTCCCGCTCCACTTGAATTTTTGCAACTGAGGTGATTTAAAAAGTAAATAGGTAATTAATAATTATTAAAAAATATATTAACACGTATTATGTACAATTTACAAAGTAGTATCCGTTGTAATAACAAATAAATAGTTAAAAAAACAATGGAAATTAAAATATTATTGTGCTAATCAGTAACATTAATAATTACTTTTGAATGCCATCAATTTTAAATTGTTAGGTAATTAAGTACATATGGTGAATATTGTTTTTGATTATATCAAAAGATGACCCAAAAATTTTAAAAATTATTAAACAGTCGTGGGCTACAATTTGTATCCCTCGATGAAGGGTAAACCTGTACCAACTTTCTGTTGATAATCACAGTATTGTTGTCCAAAAAATCCGAGCAACATAAGTTCTTCTATGGTGATTCTTTCCTTGAAGAAGAACCAACTGGCAAGGGTGTATCCGATGATGCAAAGAGGATTCACTAAAATTATCTGTAAGAAAAATTTGTTAAACTTTACGTATAAAAAATCAGTAGGAAATCTAAAAACCTGAGTTCCTATGGACCAATAAAACCACCCGACATAGCTGGGATGCCTGAATAAACTGTAGACTCCGTGAGTCACCAGCACATGATCGTCAGCTTTTTCGTATTGGACCTAAAGAATTTTCAAATTGTAATCCGATTTCAATGTAAAAGTTGAAATAACAAACCAAATGGTTGAAGTTTGAATGAGCTGTAATCATGGCAAGTTTTCTTAAACCATCTCCCAATACACACAATGCCAGACCAAGATAGGAAATCCACCGAAGAGTTTTTAAATCTAAAAGAAAGTCGTAGGGAAGGATGCCAAAAGTGAAGTGGTGAACTTACCAGGAAAAAAATAAGCTTCTATGAAAAACTCTAACCAGGATGTTATAGCAGCTACCGTGTACTGCATGCTGTGGTTAATAACAAAAGAGTCCACCGAAACCAACTTGGGTTGTATGTAAGCCATGCACAAAAATTCACCATAATGAAAAAGAGTCATCACACACATATAAATTCCAAAGATTCGTACAGGATCTTCAAACAAACATACTACATGTACACCAGCACCAAACAAACATCCCAGAAATACTGAACGATTTGCTATCTGAAAGAATTCAATGAGTCATGAGTTAAACAGGATAATTTTTCACTTACCCCATAAGTGTTACCCTTATATAAAAATCTAATAACAACGTTTGCGATCACAAAATAGAATAAAAGTAACCATAATGGAAAGCCCCACACCGAACGAGACACCTGCACCAAGTCGAACGATAACAAAGTTACAAGAGGTGCAATCGAACCACAGAAACAGTACAAAGACACTTTTCCATCATAACACAACATTTTAATTAAATTATATTAAAAAACATAACGGTTTAGCTGCTAGTTGGGTTAAAAATTAAAACAGGGTTTGAAATCACTACAAATTTTGAACAGCTGATTTTGACAAACTCAGTGCGCTGATTATAACCTAACTAAATGAAGTATACGGGGTTTCGCCGTTTCGCCATTCTGTTCTGTACGCAGAACCGTACGCAAAGGAGTACGCAGGGGGGGGAGTCAAACCTCTCCTTCATGGTATAAGTTAATCATATAGCTCACATTAAAAAAATTTATTATTATTTTGTGTTCTCATGTCCCCCCCCCCCCTATGTTCAAAGTCTAGTTATAGTCCGTCTGTCCGCATGTTTTAAATTTAAGAATTATTATCCCATTTTTATAAAAAAGATAAACCAGAAAGGTAGCTGTATAAGCCTTAGAACTGCGGTCATCCGAGTTCTACCTTGTTACTATGCAAAATCTTTTTTAATTAAATCATAAATAATTTTACAATAGCTCTGTTCGTTTGTATGAACTAACCTGAACCGAATAAGACAAACGAACAAACCCATTGAATAAGGTGCATGTCCACCTCCCCCCCAATTCGAATTTTGACTCCAAAATAGTCTAAATCGTTTGTGCTTCGTTTGTACCTGTTTGTGCAAACATTATTTTCGTTTGTACCCAAATAGTTTTTGAGAAATTTCAAAATTTCGCTGGGGGGGCTGGAGACATGCTAGCCCCCCCCCATGTCGAATTTTAAATCCAAAATAGTCTAAATCGTTTGTGCTTTGTTTGTACCTGTTTGTGCAAACATTATTTTTGTTTGTACCCAAATAGTTTTCGAGAAATTTCAAAATTTCGCTTCCTATGTGTAGAGAGCGGATTTATATGTAATAACAGACCCGTCTAAGGGTAACACCTCTTAAGTAATTGGTTAAACAAAGTCTATCATCAATATAAAACTCTTATTAGCGCTAATAATCGCTTTCTATTGGTGATTTATATTAGTCTATACCTTAAGACGGGTCTGTTGTTACATATAAATCCGCTCTCTACGTGTTCTATGTGTTTCCCCGTGTTAAGAATCTCGTTAATTCACTCATGCGCGTCAGTTTCTTTGATGCTTTTCTTGAAAATCTCAAAAACTATTTGGGTACAAACAAAAATAAAACTTGCACAAACAGGTACAAACGAAGTACAAACGATAGAGAATATTTTGAACGTGATCCTGTAAGTTTTAACCAGAATTTCGTTAATCCACTCATGCGCGTCAGTTTTTTTGACGTTTTTCTTGAAAATCTCAAAAACTATTTGGGTACAAACAAAAATGAAACTTGCACAAACAAGTACAAACCAAACACAGACGTTTTAGACTATTTTTGTATCAGGAATTGGAAATTTTAAAGAAATTTTGTTTTACCACGTGTTACCTAAAATCTCGAAAATCTCAAAAACTATTTGGGTACAAACGAAAATAAAACTTGCACAAACAAGCACAAACGTTCTAGACTATGTTGAATCCAAAATTCAAAATTTTAAAAAATTCTATGTGTTTCCCCGTGCTAAAAGAATCTCGTTAAGAGGGGCATTTTTTTCAGGACCCTTTAAATTTAATCAACAGATGGCGCGTACTTAAATATTTTTATAAAATAAGAGGAATTTGCTATATTTAAAATATAACAAATTCGTTGAGATAATACTATTCTATAAACAATATTCTTGATCTTAAGCTATTTTGAGTTCGTAATATTTATTTATAAAAGCACAATTCATAAATTAAAGTTTAATTATCTTTTTTTGTAAGTGAGTGTGTTTTGACATACTCAATACGAACTCAAAATAGCTAAGATCAAGAATATTGTTTATAGAATAGTATTATCTCAACGAATTTGTTATATTTTAAATATAGCAAATTCCTCTTATTTTATAAAAATATTTAAGTAGGCGCCATCTGTTGATTAAATTAAAAGAGCCTTGAAAAAAGTGCCCCTCTTAAGCCATACCTGCGCCTCAGTTTTTATGATGTTTTTCTTAAAAATCTCAAAAACTATTTGGATACAAACAAAAATGAAACTTGCGCAAACAAGCACAAACAAAGTACAAACGATAGAAAATATTTTGAACGTGATCCTGTAAGTTTTACCAAGAATCTCGTTAATCCACTCATGCGCGTCAGTTTCTTTGTTTTTCTTAAAAATCTCAAAAACTATTTGGGTACAAACGAAAATAATGTTTGCACAAACAGGTACAAACGAAGCACAAACGATTTAGACTATTTTGGAGTCAAAATTCGAATTGGGGGGGGGAGGGGGCTGGGGACATGCACCTCATTGAATAAGAATGTTAAAAATATAACTATAATTATATATACAGGGTGAGTCGGGAGAAGCGCATCTAACTTATTCTACACATAAACAAGACTAAAAATTTAATAGTTGTAATCTAATTTTTAGAAAGAAAGCAAAAAAACAGTTTTTTTGCAAGCTTGTATTTAATTTAAATTAAAAAAATCTTTCATTTTCGATTCGTTAATTTTTAACGATGCGCACGAATGGATTAATGATATTCTCTTTGGCTCAAAAAATTTTTTTACTGCTAAAATTTTTTTAGCTTTACTCTACTACATTCTACTGCTGCGGCTAGCGTTATTTTGTAGCCGGTCTGGCCTTAGGCCAGACTTACTTTTTTGACTGAATCTGAAGTTTTCAAAATTTTTCAGTCGGATGAGAAAAAATATCGGAATTAATTTTTTATTTTATTAAAAATATTTCAACCTGATAAACAAAATCTAAGACCACTTTAAATCACATACCAGTGCTATATGATCGGATGGGAAAACTTCACTTGGCAGAGCTGTATGCTTAATCACCTCTTCGTGTTTAGGGAACGGCACAATTTGGGCAACTTTAAATTTGGAAGTTTCATAAAAAATATAATCCAGACAACCTACGAAAGAGTCGACATAATTTGTATACAACGGAGTTCCACAAGCACTTCCTAATCGCAACGAATGTTCTATATTTATTTTTTTTCTTTTATCATTTACTTCCGAACCTTTTCGTTCTGTAAATAGAGAATAAACTGCACTTTCAGGTATACTATTGAAATCGCCACAAAAAACGACTCCAACGTTTTTACCTGTTTTTCGTTTTAGTTTTTCCATAATATGGTTAACATATCGGAGGGCTAATCCACCTTGCAAAAGTCTGATGAGTTTTGCAGCTGGTCGAGCGTACAAATGTGTGTTAGCAACCAACAAAATCTTATCTTTTTCCTGACATTTTAAAGCAACAGTTTGTAGCACCGTGATTTGTTGTTGTAAAGAATTTGAAAGTTTTTGATCTGCAGAAATTTTTTTCCAAATATCAGCAAAAATTGGATCGCTTTTAACGTGTTTGCTTAAAACAATGGAATTGGTTTCTATGTGCCGGAATTGATTTGTATTATAGAAAACCGCTAACCCTTCCGTTACTTTGCTAGCACCTTTTTGTCGAAAAGTGGAACCGTATGACAGAGCGGAAAAAAAAGGGTTATGGTAACTTTTATAAACCTTCTCATCCACTTCCTGCAAACAAATGAGATCGGCATTGTATCCTCTAAGTTCTGCAAGTATCAGCTGAGTTCTGTACTGAATATTTAAAGCTTGGGGAGGACAGTAAGGGAACTTATTATCGTCATTATTCTGATTTAATTTACAGTAAAAGTCCGCTAAAATATTGTAGCTAACAACACGGAAACTTTTTCCTTCTGGTTTGCTTTGTGTAAATTTATGTCTTTTTATAAAAGGACAAAATTTTGGACCGGCTTTTATTGGATTTTGGGACTTTGATTCCACCATAGGACCCTCATCCAAATTTTCATTTTTTGGGGCGCACGTAAGCTTTAAGTAAAAATTTACGTCGTCATCAACCGGGGTGTATGTGAATTGTTCACCTACCAACACCCACTTAATTTTGTCAATCGACTTGTACCATTTAAAAAGGCAGCTGCTTTTATCAACAGAATCGCATTCAAATTTGGATGGATAAGTTGGAAAGTTGGTCAATATGGAGTTTTCCAATGATATTAAATGTATCCATGGTGAATTTACAACCACACTGTATTCTCTCCCAAAAATGTTCATGGTGATGTTTTGGCCATCGTTGGTTTGAAATAAATCATCACACGTAATTGCATCGTCAACTTCTTCACCGTCTAAAAGTATCGTAACAAATCCGTTTCCATTCTCATTTGGTCCATTATTTATGTTGTTAGCTATTTTAGTGCGAAGATTTCCTATCTTTTCATTAGAATTTCTAGAAAAGTTAAAAATGCGATGCGAATCTGTTTCAGAGTTGGAATATTGAAATGAAATTTTACATTTGGACTGCGTTTTCAAGTTAATGTACACCTTGTCCATTGTAGAAGACTAAATTTTCTTGAAATTTTTTAAATTAATTATGTTGCTTAAATAGTATTTTTTTTGGGTTGGCTATAAATTAGGGCTGGGCGATTGTTAGATTTAACAATCGATAATCGATTGTGTAAAAACAATCGATTTGTGTAAAAACAATCGATTATAACGATTAATCGGTTAATCGACTAATTGATTAATCGAAAACAATCGATTATTCGAAAACAATCGATTGATCATACTGTCAATTATTAGCAGAATAATAAGGAGCGAGAAAGCTGACGTTACGGTCCTCTAGAATTAAAAAATTTCATGAAAGAAGTTCGGTTTTTTAACACTGGAGGCGCTTACGTCGAGCTTACTTTACAAGTGTCCCCCCCCCCGAAATGAAATCCTATAGCTACGGTACTGATTTCTCAGAGGTAGACGATTGTTAAAATTAACAATCGATTGTGTGAAAGCAATCGAAAGTCGATTGTGTAAAAGCAATAAATTATATCGATTAATCAAAAACAATTGAAAATAATCGAACAATCGATTATTCTGTTTGAATTTTTCACCCTCGGCTTTTTTTTACCAAAACTATTTTTCGTTATTCCGGGTTATAAATGACCTATTAACGTACCTGTTTTGAGAACTATAAAGCAGGTCTTTTCTTGAAAGGTCACCTCAAGGGGGACCGACCCGAACTTTATTTTGTTCTAGAACAAAATAAACCTAACTTTTATTATGTCCTAGGACTATAAAAACCTAACTTTATTTGGTCCTAGGACTTATAAAAACAGTCAATTCGCTTATGTTATTAATAACTTGATAAATGACTTGCGACCTTCACGCCATCTATCGATAGTTATCTCAGAGCAAAAAAATTGTGAATTTTGTGGGATATTATCCCAAAAATAACGAAATTACGACATCTTTAGTTAAAAAATTGGCAATTAAATTAAGTGTTACTTTATATTTATTTACAAAATCATACACCGAAAAAATGATTTGGTAATAGTTAACAAATCTTATTTGGTGTAACATTACGGTTGGTATGAATACAGGGAACCAAATATAAGTTAACTATAACCAAATCATTTGTTTGAGGAATATCTTTACTGTAAACTTATATTTGTTAACTATTAACTTATGCGATCTTTACAATAAAATTATATTGTGTAACTATTAACTTATAGGAACGTTAAAAAAATAAAATATTAAGTTGACGCAGAATCAACTTTTTCTTTTAGGTTTTAATTATTATTTATTATTTATCATTTTAATTACATTTTTCTATTAATGTCCTTTGGATATGATGTTATAGCAGTGAATCTGAAAATTAAAAATTTCTTAACCTGACGAAGTATCGAACCTACGACGAATCCTTCGATTGTTGCGCGAGGCAACCACTGTAACCACTTACCTATGGAGACATAGTACAAAATGTGCAGCTTTTAGGTATATTGTATAGTTTTTAAATTTATATCTAAAATAATATGACGTTTTGAAAAATTTCAAATCAATATAGAATTTTTAAATTTTTTTATTTAAACTTACAATGGTTCATTACAGTCAATATATTGGCAATTTAAATACAAAATTTAAAATGGCCGAATAACAGGGTGTCCACCCGTTTAAATTCAAAAAATTATTTTTTATATAATTACACGTGGTTACCACAAACAAGATTTGTTAATAGTTAACAAATCATTTGTTCCCGCACTAATTTTCAACCAGGTATAATTTACCGTAAATTATACCTGGTTGACACAAACAAGATTTGTTAATAGTTGACAAATCATTTTTTCCTTAGAATTTGTATTCGTTTTTAAAAAAATATTTGTTAATATTAACACAATATGCCCAAACATGGTATAATGTTGAGACAACTTTATCGATAATTTTATAATATACTTATCGCAATATATATTAATATACCGAGTGTTATATTAAACAAATTACCTCAAACAAATATATTTGTTTATAGATAACAATCTCTTTTTTCAGTGTAGATTTAGATAATATCCGACAAAATTCGAGATTTTTTTTTGCAATAATTGCATAACGTCCGTCAATACGATGGACCGTCCGTCATTTCAACATGCTGTCCGTCAGACCAAATTGTCCGTCAATTGGAAATTTCAAAAAAAAATCATCCTTTTTCGCTCCAAAGAGATAAACATTGACAAATGACTTGCAACCTTCACGCCATCTATCGATTGTTATTTTAGAGCTATTATATAAAATTGCGAATTTTGTAGGATATTTTTCCCGAAATAACGAAAAATTGTTCATAACACTCGGGCGATAAGGGTTTCCACCCTTCGGTCGGTTATTAACTCGCCGCTGCGCGGCTCGTCTTATAACCTGTCGACCTCAGGGATGAAAATAGTCCCTTTATCGCCCTAGTGATATAAACTACTATTTATGCGTACTATTTCATATTCGTTTTATCTATATAAATAAAAATGAATGTGTAATCTTTGTCACGACATTACGCAAAAACGGCCGGACCGATTTTCTTCATTTTTTTTTAAATGTTTGTAATTACCCAAGGAATGTTCTTACGGAAAGAAAAATTTAAAAAGTTGCCCAAAAAGATACAAAAATTGCAAAAACAACTTTTTACTTTCAATAGATGGCGTTCACCACAGACCTATCGTAAATCCTATATGAGACGATGCATAATTTTTTATAAAATTAACATGTAAATGGTAACTAACCAATGAAAAACGTCTGATGGCTACTAATGCGTTTTTTCTATTGGTTAGTTAACATTAAAATGTATAATTCATTCAAAACATTTCGTTGGCACAAAATTTATACTTTCGAGGCCGTAGATTAAGGGGGGTACAACATTTTTTACAGGGTTTGGTACATAGAATAATAGATTTGAATAGTTTGGTACTAAATGGTACTTAGCTAATAGTAAACTCTTGGATACAAACATTCGTTTTCTATTAGACTGCTTAGTTACCATTTTGCACCAAACCCTATGCAAAGTTAACACATTTATATATTCTCAGGCAAAACGAAGTTCGCCGGGTCAGCTAGTATAACATAAATAAACAATTGCTTAGTCGAAAACAACCGATTAATCAAAAATAATCGAACAATTGATTAATCGCAAACAATCAAAAGTAATCGAATAATCGAGAACAATCGATTAATCGAAAACAATCAATTAATAATTGAAAATAATCGAACAATCGATTAATCGAAAACAATCAATTATTAATCGAAAATAATCGAATAATCGATTAATCGCAAACAATCGAATAATCTAAAACAATCGATTAATCGAAAATAATCGATTAATCGAACAATCGAAAACAATCGATTTATCGAATTTAATCGATTATTTCAAAAATATTAATTGATCATCGATTAATCGATTTATTTAATCGATTAAATAATCGATTAATCGAAATTAATTCCCAGCCCTAGCTATAATCATTTTGGAAAATGGTAGTATATGAATAGGAATCACCGCAATTCATTTTACAGTTACCATATTTGTTGAAAAAACAAATAAAAGCTACTTAAATCAACTGTACAGTTCTTTGGGAGGGATGGATTGGTGCTAAGGTTTTGATGTAAAAAATTTCAAAATGACTTTTTTCAAGAGACGTTCCTTAGTATTTGATTTGGATTATGCAGTATTTTTGGTGAAAACCAACGATCTATTATTATTTAATAGTGTAATATAAGATCGATGGTGAAAACGGTTTTTGCATCCCAAAATTTAAATTCAGTGCCAGTAGACACAACAAAAGGAGATGAAATTAACAAATCTTAACTCAAATTCTCAGTAGAACAAGAGAACCAATTAAAGGAACTAATTTTTTTAATTCATCCATGTGCGTCAGTAGGTACTTGTACTCTTTTTTTCAAAAAAAAAAAAAATTATGGTTACCATAGTCATACTTTTTTTTAGTTGCAATTAATTGGAGTTGGCGGGTGATGAAATTTAGAGGTGCATGTCTCCAGCCCCCCCCCTCCTCCAATTCGAATTTTGACTCCAAAATAGTCTAAATCGTTTGTGCATCGTTTGTACCTGTTTGTGCAAACATTATTTTCGTTTGTACCCAAATGGTTTTCGAGAAATTTCAAAATTTCGTTGGGGGGGGCTGAAGACATGCTTTTTTAAATTTTTAATTTTGGATTCAAAATAGTCTAGAACGTTTGTAATTCGTTTGTGATTGTTTGTGCAAGTTTTATTTTCGTTTGCACCCTAATAGTTTTTGAGATTTTCAAGAAAAACATCATGAATACTGACGCGCATGAGTGGATTAACGAGATTCTTTTAGCACGGGGAAACACTATAGAATTTTTTTAAATTTCGAATTTTGGATTCAAAATAGTCTAGAACGATTGTAATTCGTTTGTGCTTGTTTGTGCAAGTTTTATTTTCGTTTGTACCCAAATAGTTTATGAGATTTTTGAGATTCTAGGTAACACGTGGTAAAACAAAATTTCTTTAAAATTTCCAATTCCTGATACAAAAATAGTCTAGAACGTTTGTGTTTGGTTTGTACTTGTTTGTGCAAGTTTCATTTTCGTTTGTACCCAAATAGTTTTTGAGATTTTCAAGAAATACATCAAAAAAACTGATGCTCATGAGTGGATTAACGAGATTCTTGGTAAAACTTACAGGATCACGTTTAAAATACTTTCTATCGTTTGTACTTCGTTTGTGCCTGTTTGTGCAAGTTTTTCATTTTTGTTTGTACCCAAATAGTTTTTAAAACTATCAGAAAAAAAATCTAAGACACTGACGCGCAAGTTGGGTTAACGAGATTCTGAGTAACACCTACAGGATCAAGTTCAAAAGACTTTTTATTGTTTGTACTTTGTTTGTGCCTGTTTTTACAAGTTTCACTTTTGTTTGTACCTCAATATTTTTCTGAGATTTTCAAGAAAAATATCTAGGACACTGACGGGCATGATTAGGTTAACGAGATTCTCTTAGCTCGGGGAAACACATAGAATTTTTTAAAATTTTAAATTTTGGATTTAAAATACTCTAGAATGTTTGTACTTTGTTGTGTGTGCAACCAGAACACACTTTGCTCTAATTCATTGGTGTAAAATGATCAATCCTCTTATTACACCTATCAATTTTCACAATTTTTTATACTAACTTGCTCAGAGTAGTTTGAAGTAACATGACAAATAGATCTACTATCAAGCTTATAATTCGAAATTTTAAAAAATTCTATGTGTTTCCCCGAGCTAAGAGAATCTCGTTAATCCACTCATGCGCGTCAGTATTCATGATGTTTTTCTTGAAAATCTCAAAAACTATTTGGGTACAAACGAAAATAATGTTTGCACATACAGGCACAAACGAAGCACAAACGATTTAGACTATTTTGGAGTCAAAATTCGAATTGGGGGGGGGGGTCTAGGGACATGCACCTGAAATTTAGTTCCTGCGTTTACCGCTAATTGTGTGTTACTTGCAACGCGGAGAGCGTTTCGTTTAAACTTAAAATTGTTTTAATTTTATAATCGCGAATTTAATCGTAATATTAATTATTGAATTAGCAGGTACGTCGTACATCCTAAACAATTAAAAGTTGAATTGTAATTTTTGGGGATTTATCAAATTGGTGGTGGTTAGTCATAAAATAAAATTGCGTCATTCGTTAAAACAAAAGGCTTTCAAGTTTCGACTTGTCTATGACGCCACATTTTGCATTTGTTTTTTGTCGAACGATGACTGTGTTTTGTCGAACGATGACTGTGTTTTGTCGAGTGTAATTTACAATTTCATTTATATTAAAAATGTTTCGTGTGTATAACAAGTACGCTCTGCTTACGTTTTCTAACGTTTTTGTTAAATAAGTGATAAAATCGGTAATAGCCAATTCTATACGTTAAAATTTTTGTGCCGGTGAAAGAGTGCAATTTTGGAAAGGATTAGATGGAAGATTTGAACAACTTTTAAGGTAAGATTTAAACATTAATCTCATTATCTGTGATATAACTTAAATGTTTCCTCTTCTAAATTTTGAAGTTGAAAGTTAGGGGGTGCCCTGGCGATGCTCTACACAGTAGGAGCCCTAAATTGTTCTCTACTGGAAATTTAATTACTAGTTGGTTCAGGGGCGTTTCCAGCCAACTGACTTAGGGGGGTAATTTACCTATATCAATGTAAATTTCAACATAAATTGATTTTAATTTGTTAAAAAAATTACCACCCCCCCGAAACTTCCCGTAATCCCAGATAGTTATTAAAAATTTAATGTTGATCTATAAAAATTGATTTTTTTTAAATGCTATTCCAATTAGGTATATTTTGAACCAAAATTTACAAATAAATTATTTAAATTGTCGTTTTTCTGTACCTATGGTTTTTAACGTTTCACCTTGTATATTGTGAAAAATTTCGTTTCACTTCACAAATCGACCAATAGGAATGTTTCTTTTAAAAGTCACCAGCACATGCAGTACATATAACCTCACTTTTTAAAACCGTCTGAAAATGTGTAACAAAATAATTCTTTCTGTTCAGTGATTTTTTTTGACAAAGCAAGACATTATAATAAAAATTACCGGTTAATTTTTGGGTTTTCCTACAGTTACTAACATAAAGCGTAAACAGTGAAATTAGAAGAGTTGATCCAAAATGGGTGTACGTGGTTTGACCACGTTTATCAACAACAACAAATGGAAGTACATGGAACATTATGAACTTCACGATACGAACATTGTCATAGATGGTAACAACATAGCTTGTCAACTTTACAAGTGGCACTGTAAACGGAACGATTGTTTCGGAGGTGACTACGACAAATATGCAAAAGTTGTGTTCGATTTTTTTGCCTTATTGCGTGACTGTAACGTCACACCAATTGTGGTTTTTGATGGAGGATATGAAAATAAGAAAATGAAAACTGTGTACAGTCGCATGAAAAAGAAAGTTCATTCGGCTAAGTTTATTACCAGTTCATCGCAAAGCAGACTAATGATATTTCCTATTCTTATGAACAATCTGTTTACACAAATTGTAGTAAAATTAAATCATCAAATAGTTAGGACCGATTTTGAAGCCGATTACGAGATGGCTTGCTTGGCCCAAAATTTAAAGTGTCCCATTTTGAGTTACGATTCTGATTTTTATATATTTGACGTTGTTTACCTACCGTTCTCCACGTTTCAAATGGAAAAGTTTAAATTGAACAAAACCCAATATTATATCAAATGTGAAGTTTATACAATTCATAATTTTATTGCTGCTTATCCGGGATTAAGTAGAACCACTCTACCTCTTATGGCGACTTTGTTGGGTAACGATTACATCAGAAAGGGCAATTTCAAGCCGTTTTATAACGAAATGAAGATTGCTAAAGGCAAGTTAAACAACCACCAACAGACCATTATCACTCTGATTAAGTGGATGCAAACAGAGACTTATAGTTCTGCTGTTAAGAAAATCTGTAATCGAATGAAAAAGAAACGCACCAGAAGGATTTTGTCCCAAATTAAATTTATTACACGAGGATACATTTGTAGGAAAAGTATTTTACTTTCCTTTTTAGACATTGAGGTAGAAGATGATACCGTTGAGCCTGATTTGGAGGTTGAAGTGGAAGAAGAAAATGGCGAAGATGATAGTGAGAGTTCTGAAGATAGTGAAAGTTCTGCAGATGATGATGCAAGTTTAAAAAGCGATAATGAAGATCCACAAAGTGATGATGAAGATATTAAAAGTGATGATGATGAAGATATCAAAAGTGATGATGAAGATCTCAAATGTGATGATGAAGATTCAGAAAGTGGCTATGAAGATCCAGAAAAGAGCGACTCTGAAGATCTAAAGAGTGACCATGAAATTCCCGAAAGTGATGAAGAAGATCCCAAAAGTGACCATGAAGATTCAGAAAGTGAGGATCACGATCCTAAACCTGTTGATGAACATAAAGAAAACGAGGAAGATCCAAAATGCGATAGTGTAGATCAAAAAAGTGAAAATATTGATAACCACTGTGAAAAAGAAAACCTTCCAGTTAAACAGAATCGTAAAAATTTTAAGAAAAATAAAAATGCGAAGAAGAACAAAAACTTGAAAACTAAAGTAGTTAAAAAATCAGCTCGTAAAAGATTAACAATCAAAGATCTACCTCCTTGGTTTCTTCAAAATTTTCGTAAATGTAAGTACCCATCTAACTTTATGGATATCTTGACTCGCAACATATACTTCTGTATTCCTCAAGTTGAAAATTACAGCAGTCCTACTTCATACCAAATCAGCGTCAATGTTTTAGCTGCGATAAACAAAATTTTAACGTCTGGAACCTTGAATAGGGTCCGCTACGTGAGTAGAAATCGACGTCATGGTATGCGACACTTTTCCACTCCTTCTTGCCCTTTAGTTTTGCCAAAATTAAGTGAAATTGAAAATTTGAATCGGGAAGAATTGAAAAGCGTTTTGTTAACTGTGTTAGGAATCAAGCGGGACGAAATCGGTTTTTTGGATGATCTTCCAGAAAATTGGCACTTGTATTTTTTGGGTATCCTCTACTGGATTAAAAATTCAGATCCGAAAGTAACAAATTCTCAACTTTATTCTTTATTATTGTGTATGTTGGTTTTGAGCATTGTCGATCCTCAAGTGGGATTTATTCGGTCCAACACTAAATTTTTCAATAAATTGGATAGCAAACTTAAAGCTTTGGAAAAAACTAAACCTGGTAGCGGTGTTTTACCTGAAGGTGCAAATTTTAAAAATTTATTGGGTGAGGTAACGTACAATCACTGTATTTTGGCTCTGAAGGAACTCATTACTTACTTCCAAATGGAATCTAAAATGGTAAGTCGTGCTACAAATTACAACATTGAAATTTTGCACCCCTTTGCAGAACTTCAAACTTGCTTGTTACATATCCAATACTTGAATATGTTGTTGAATGAACCTTTCCAAAATTTTTTGATATCTGATTTTTATGATGGAACTTTTTTATACAATATGACCGTGAATTTGATGAAACGTTTTGATATCAATTTATACCTCAATGGTTTATTGGGACAAAGTTCGTCGATTTTGTTGTGCTGTAAATTTTTGTTCAACGAATTTTCTAAATTGTGTTCTGAAAATATTACAAATACTATAGGAAGAAGGAGACGTAAGAGAAATAAAAATAAAACAAAATTGACTGTACTGAATTTTGTAGACGAAGATGAGCTGGAGGTTGAAGATAAAGACGAAGTTATTGTTGATGTAAATAACAAATTTTCTTTATTAAATTTAATAAAATAGCTTGAATTGTTTTATTACTTATTTGAACTTAACTTTATTATTTTAAAAATATTAAATTAGTTTGTAAACTTGAACCGCGCGAAATTCTAATACAAACGAAGTTTAAACTTTTGCAATCATGAAAAAATTTTAAACTGAAGTTTCTAAGTGAAAAAAAAGCTCCAGTTCCTATGCAGCCGGTAAATAAGTACAGCAGATTTTTTTGTTATGTTTACTAAAAAGATTATTAAATTTAATCGACAAATACCATCAGTGGTCTCCAAGACAGAGGACGAATCAGCTATGTTTTATTTATTGGTATACCATTATCAATGACGTTGTGACGTTTTTTTAGATTGATGATTTACAACCTCTTTACGTTTTCACATTCATTTTGTAAGTTTTTTTAATTTTAGGTCCAAAAGAAAATTTTTAAATATTCTGAAAATTTGTTACTATATTAAAATTATTTTTGTAAAAACAGAAAAACCAGTGAAAAATTATAGTTGTCACGAGAACGCCCTTCAGAATATAAAAACTAAATTTTTTTTATAAAAAGAAAATTTTGTTTAAATGTTTTTAAAATTATTTAACGTACCTATTAATATTAACTTTGTAAAAAGGGTAAAAATAATTTAAAAAATTCTAATTTTCAAGGAAATGGTTTTTAGGAAAATTTTTTGGAAAACATTGATAATTTATCAGTCAAGTGGTTTTCAACAGAGTTAAAAGTTGATTTGGTTAATTTTAACAAATAGAAAATGATTTCATAATTTTCAAAATATAATCCGGAATTCAGAATAAAAAAACTATTAAAACGAATTTTTTTAAAATTAAAACAATTTAGATTTTGTACTAATTTTTATATTGGTAAATTTTTCCATAAAAAGAAAATTTTGTTTAAATATTTCTGACATTTGTAGTTATAGGTACTAATTCTTCTTCTAAAAACGGAAAAAATAGTGAAAAAAATGTAATTGTTAAGGAAGTGGTTTTTAGGAGGTAGGACAGTAGGTACATTTTTGCTGATTTTTATAAATAAACTTTCATAATTAAGAATTTCTGTGTAAATATTCTGAAACTTTATAAATCCACTAATATTATTCTTACAAAAATTATGAAAAAATTCTAATTGTGAAGGTAGTGGTTTTCAGGAGTTTAAAAAAGTACATTTTTGCAGATTTTTATATAAATTTGTTCACAAATGAGAATTTTTGCCTAAATATTTTGAAAAATTTTGAAAATTGAAGTTTACGAGAGAAATTAAGCAGGAAAATGGCGATTTATCGTCATTAGCTTGGGCTTGCATGGCCTGTTAGCGCTTGCTTAAATAAAAAAATTTTGAAAATTTTTAAATGTATTATTAATATTAGCTTTGTGAAATCTAAAGAAACCATGAAAAATTTTAAATGTGAAAAAAGAAGTTTTCAGGAGTACAATTTTGTTAAAAGTAAGAAAAAACTAAGTAAATGTGAAAAATTTCAAGACAATTGGGAACGTAAAAGTAGGTTAAAATTGGAAAATGCGAAGCTAATAAAAAGCTTGTAATAAATCTGAAAGTGATTATTTAATTTTCACAGAAAAATTTTTAAATTACTGTAAATTAACTTCTGATAATCAAAAGATAATATTTGATTTTGAAAATGTTTATTTAGGAACTCCAATTACCTACTGATTTTTATATAAATTTTATCAGAAAAAGAAAATAAATAAAAAGAAAATTCTTCTAAAGATGGAGAAAATATTGAAAAAAATGTAAATGTTATGGATGTGGTTTCAGGGGGTAGGAACGTACATTTTTGCTGATTTTTATTTAATTTTTTCAAAATTCATAATTTTTGTTTAAATATTCTAAAAACTTGCAACAATATTAATATTGGTTTTTCAAAAACGAAAAAAATAATGAAAAAATTTGATTTGTCATGGAAATGGTTTTCAGGAGGCAGGAAAATACATTTTTGCTGATTTTTATGTAAATTTTTTTACAATTCATAATTTTTTCAAAAAACGATGAACGTCTTATTTGTCAAGTGTTTTTCAGGAGGAAAAGTTAATAAATTATTATAGCAGACCTTACAAAGGGGTTTGTTATAACGGGCTACTGCTGTAACTGTAATATGATGAAACTTATTGTTTTTAATTAAAATATTTTTAAATTTTAAAAGAACATCTCAACTATTTTTCTCAAAAATTTTTATTTTGTCATCAAATTTTCACTTCAGCTTGTGAAAAAACCCTGAAAGTTTTTTGTTGGTCTCCCACTGTGGATTTAGATCTCTTAATTGTTATTATCCTATGTGCTATTTTAATTAAGCACACATCCGTCCATGTATCTGTATTAATTGACGGGATAAATTCACCTGCCAAACAATGTAATAATTTACAATGAATGGCCCAATTTCAAAATTAATTTACTTAAATAAATTGAAATCGACGTGTTCAATCGTGCGTGGAGCAAAAACTGAAAGGGTGTAAAGTTTTTGGTGCAAATTATCAATTTATTTGAAACGGTGAGTAATTCTATTAAATGTTGTTGGTTCATCATTCGTAATTTATTTTTAGAAATGGGTGATGCAGATCTTTCAGCCCAAGATACAACCACCACGACGGTAACGTCGAATACGCAATTTAAAACCAGGATTCGATATGATGCAGGAGTTACAAGAACGTGGGATGGAATTATTAAAATCTCTCAGCTTGTAAGGTTACCAGAACAATTGTTTGGTGAAATTTAACATGCATTTTGTAGGTCTTTGGTGCATTAGGAGCCATATGCATTCAGTTTACTAATTTCTCCATACATTATACCGGTAAATTTTTCACTACAGTTTCCCTGTTAGGGATTTGCATTACTGGAATTATATTGATCTTGTACCTCTTTCATGTGGTTGATAAATTAAACAAAGTTCGCTGGAATACGTTTGAATTGATGTATTGTGGAATCATGGCATTGTTATATTTAATTTGTTCCTGCATGGTAATTTCATTGGAAATTTCTGCTTTTGGGGCAGCAGCAGTGAGTAATTACAATTTTAAGGTACCAAAAGTTTGATCTTCTGGTTGTTATAGTTTTTTGGATTCTCTGTTATGGTTCTCTATATATTTGATGCATTTTTAAAATTTCAAGCCAGGCAGGCTGGAGAATTGGTTCAAAATGAACGGCGAATTAGCAAAAATACATTACCTGATGCTGCAAATCCGGAACGGGACGTTGCTGAAGCCAATGTTTCAAATGAAGTATGAAGTGTATCTACAATTGATATTTTTATTGTTGCTTATCTTGGCTTGAGTAAAACTATCTAGAAGGGTTTTGCCTCAAATTAAATTTATTACATGAGGATACATTTGCTGGGAGAGGGTTTTACTTTCGTCTTTAGACAGTAAGCTACAAGATGAATTGATGAACTGGATTTGGAGGCTGAAGTGTAAGAAGAAGGCAATGAAGAAATTTAAAGAAAGATAATGAAGATTCATAAGTGATGATGAAAATATCAAAAGTGATTATTATTATTCGAATTAAATATTATAAATAATATAGAATTAACAAAATAACAGTCAACATCAAGATAACTACGAATAAATAAATAATAGGTTACATTGACAACATTTTTATTTCTTATCGACGGAAAAACCAATCGTTCGATTAGAACTATTTTACTGTTTTTTCTGTATTTTCAGGATTAATATTAATATATTTAAATAAAACGTTTACCTCTTAACTCTGGGAAAACCATTCCTTCAAGGTTTACAATTTTTTTACTATTTTTGCTGTATTCCCAGGTTTAATATTAAATATTTACATGGTTTTAGAAAATTGATATAGAATTTTAATTTCTTACCGCATCAAAAAACCACTCCTTTAATGATTAAATATTTTTATTTGCGGGATTAATATTTATTTATATGGTATATATATTTATATGGTTTTAGAATAATTATTCGGCGCGAACATTGAGCTTTCTCGCTCCCTTATTGGAAAATTAGCGAGAAAGCTTGACGGTAGCGCTTCTAGCATTAAAAAAGTGAACTTCTATCTTGAACTTTTTTATGGGGGAGGGAAGCTTTCTCGCTTACCATTAAGTCCGGCAATGCTAACGATAATTTCGAAACGTTCTCTCTTAAAAATATGTAAAAAATTAACGTTTTGATTAGTTGTTTGATCTTTAACCACATAATTTAAATTTCTAGCTAATCAGTTAACGCTCTTTGCATTTAAAAGTGTAGCAGGCAGCAGATCACATTTCTGTATTGCTACTAAATTTTGACTCCACCTTGTATAATTTATTAAAAAGTTGTTTTCTCCCACTGCGGCCCCACTATTTCTTTTCTTTCTCTCATGTAATTTTAATTGCGTGCACGCATTCTTCCGCCTTTCCGAAGGCGAACATACATATTGGGTGCGTTCCACTTAAAGCCCACGACGACCACGGTCGATTGTCAGTCCAATCAAATAATCGCGTTCGATTTTTAGTCCAATCAAAAAACCATAGGATCACGCCGCGGTTGCCCATGGGCTTAAGTGGAACGCACTGATTATTTACCTTATCTATCTATCTTTTCTTATCATTAAAATCAAGAGCATTGGCTCTTACTTTTTCGACGCTCAGCATTGTAAGACATTTTAGGCAGACTTGGCTGATCTTACTTTACTTTGCAAATAGTTTTTAATAATCTTCAATTTAGAAAAGGATTTCTGTAATGTAAAAATTAATATAAAAGCCGTGTACAAATCTGGAAAGCTAGCCAACAATGTGTGATTAGAGAGACATTTGTAGGGTCGGCGGACATAAACACATAAGTAAAAAATGTTAACTTTTCTCATGAAGTCAAATTATGTGCATTAGTACAAATATACTGGTAACAATACTTATGATTGAAAGAGAACGCCTAAGTGTTTTGGTGAGCTACATACGAAATTAACTTATGTGCTTGTCAGATTGTGAGTTATTGAAATAAACGCAGTTTATTTAAAAAAAATCGTGAATTTTTGACTTATGTGCTTATGTCCGCCGACCCTACATTTTTTTTGCCAATTCCTTCACTAATAGGCAATTTTTGATATTAGTTATATACGAATGAAAATGGTATCAATTTAAAGAGCTAATTTTTTCCTGTCTAAAGATACCCAACACTTATTATTTGGTTTTTTAATTATTGTTAAAAACTGAACTACAATAACAATAAAATTAACTATTGTTAACAACAATAATAATAAAAAAAAAAAAAATCAAGTGTTGGGTATCTTTAGACGCGAAATCTAAAACTCTTTAAATTATTGATACTTTTTTCATTCTTATCCGTTATAACGGAAAGCAGAAATTAAAAAAAAATCATTTTCTCATGTTATCTTTTTACAGTACGGATCGGTGGTCGGTCACTTGGTATATAAATAGTTATTACTGATTATTGGTACTATTATTATCATGATATATTTTTAGAAATAGGTGATATAGGTTTTCCGGCCCAACATACGCAAGTTATAGCCAGTGGCGGATGGGATAAAGAGATTTTAAGATCGCGGGATGGAATGATAAAAATTGCTGAGATTGTAAGGTTACCAAAACAATTTTTTTGTGAAATTTAACGTACATTTTGTAGATCTTTGGTGTAGTTGGACTTATATGCATTCAGATCAGTAGTTTCTCCACACTTTCTATGGGAAATTTTTTCACTATAGTTTCTCTGTTTGCGATTTTATTTACTGGAATTTTATTGCTCTTGTACCTCTTTCATGTGTTGGAAAAATTATACCACACTAACTGGAAGATGTCTGAATTGGTGTATTGTGGATTCATGGCACTGCTTTATTTAGCTTGTTCCTGTTCGGCAGCTGCTATGGGAGTTGCTGCTTTTGGGGCAGCTGCAGTGAGTAATCACAATTTTAAGGTTTCAAATGTTTGATCTTTTGGTTGTTGTAGTTTTGTGGTTTCTGTTCAATGGCTCTCTATGCATTTGACTCATATTTGAAGTTTAAAGCTATGCGGGTTGGAGAGGTGGCTCAAGGTGAATGGCAAATAAGCAAAACTACATCACCTGGTGCCCCAAGTCCTGGATGGAACGTCGCTTAAGCGTATGTTTCAAATGATTGTCAAGTGTGAAGTGTATACAATTGATAACTTTTTTCGCTACTTATCCGAGTTTGAGTAAATCTACTCTACAGACATTGAGGCAGAAGATGATCTTAAAGTTGAGGGGAAGAAGAAGATGGTAATGCAAATTTAAAAAACGGTAATCAAGATCTATAAGTGATGATGAAAATATCAAAAGTGATTATTATTATTCGAATTATTATAAATAATATAGAATTAACAACATAACAGTCAACATCAAGATAACTACGAATAAATAAATAATAGGTTACATTGACAACATTTTTATTTCTTATCGACGGAAAAACTAATCATTCGATTAAAACTTTTTTACTGTGTTTGCTGTATTCTCAGGATTAATATTAATATATTTAAATAAAATGTTTATCTATTAACTCCGGGAATACCATTCCTTCAAGGTTTACAATTTTTTTTTTACTATTTTTGCTGTATTCCCAGGTTTAATATTAAATATTTACATGGTTTTAGAATATTGATATAGAATTTTAATTTCTTACCGCATCAAAAAAACACTCCTTTTATAACGATTAAATATTTTTATTTGCAGGATTAATATTTATATGGTTTTAGAATAATTTCTCGCTCCCTTATTGGAAAATTAGCGAGAAAGCTTGACGGTAGCGCTTCTAGCATTAAAAAAGTGAACTTCTATCTTGAACTATTTTCATGGGGGGGGGGGGAAGCTTTCTCGATCCTTATAAGTACTAATAGATTTGATCTTACCATTAAGTCCGGCAATGCTAACGCTGATTTCGAAATGTTCTCTCTTAAAAATATATAAAAAATTAACGTTATGATTAGTTGTTTGATCTTTAACCACATAATTTAAATTTCTAGCTAATCAATTAACGCTCTTTGCGTTTATTATTAGATTTGGCGAACCACATAAAAAAGTGTAGCAGGCAGCAGATCACATTTCTGTATTGCTACTAAATTTTGACTCCACCTTGTACAATTTATTAAAAAGTTGTTTTCTCCCACTGCGGCTCCACTATTTCTTTCTTTCATGTATCAAGTAATTTTAACTGCGTGTACGCATCCTAGTATGTGTATTAATTGTTAGGAAAAATAGCCCAATTTTGAAAATAATTTACTAAAAGAAATTAAAATCGTCGTGGTAAATCAGGCGTGGTGCAAAAATTAAAAGGGTGAAAAGTTTTTGGGGTAAATTAGCGATTTATTTGAAGCGGTGAGTAATTTGATTAAATGTTTGCTATTAAATAATGTGACTGACCGCCAATCCGAAATAAGCAGTGGCGTATCAAGTCGGTTTGGCACCTGTGTGAAAATGAGAGGCGTGTATACAAAAATTTTCAGAAGAAAAGGGGGATTTTAGGTCATGCAACACACTAAATTTTAAATAAATTTATTAATAATTTATTTTATTAAAAATATTAATAAATATAGTTATCTGTTACGAGCCTTTCCGAAAGCGAACATACATATTATTTACCTTATCTATCTATCTTATCTTATCATTAAAATCAAGAGCATTGACTCTTACTTTTTCGACGCTCAGCATTGTAAGACTTTTTAGGCAGACATGGCTGATCTTACTTTGCAAATAGTTTTTAATGATTTTCAATTTAGAAAAGGATTTCTCTAATGTAAAAATTAATATAAAAGCCGTGTACAAATCTGGAAAGCTAGCCAACAATAAAATTAACTATTGTTAACAACAATAATAATAAAAGAAAATATCAAGTGTTGGGTATCTTTAGACGCGGAATCCAAAACTTTTTAAATTATTGATACTTTTTTCATTCTTATCCGTTATGATGGAAAGCAGAAATTAAAAAAAAATCATTTTCTCATGTTATCTTTTTACAGTACGGATCGGTGGTCAGTCACTTGGTATATAAATTGTTATTACTGATTATTGGTATATTATCATGATATATTTTTAGAAATGGGTGATCTAGGTTTTCCGGCCCAACATACGCAAGTTAACACCAGCACCAGATGTGATAAAGAGGTTTTAAGATCGCGGGATGGAATGATTAAAATTGCTCAGATTGTAAGCTTACCAAAACAATTTTTTCGTGAAATTTAACGTACATTTTGTAGCTCTTTGGTGTAATTGGATTTATATGCATTCAGATCACTAGTTTCTCCACATTTTATGCTGGTAATTTTTTCACTATAGTTTCCCTGTTTGGGATTTGCTTTACTGGAATTTTATTGGTCTCTTACCTCTTTCATGTGGTGGAAAAATTATACTACATTAACTGGAAGATATCAGAATTGGTGTATTGTGGAATCATGGCAGTGCTTTATTTAGCTTGTTCCTGTTTGGCAGCTACTTCGGGAATTTCTTCTTTTGCGGCATCAGCAGTGAGTAATCATAATTTTGATGTTTCAAATGTTTGATCTTTTGGTTGTTGTAGTTTTGTGGTTTCTGTGCAATGGTTTTTTATGCATTTGACTCATTTTCGAAGTTTAAAGCTATACAGGTTGGAGAGGTGGCTCAAGGTGAATGGCAAATAAGCAAAACTACATCACCTAGCGCCCCAAGTCCTGGATGGAATGTCGCTTAAGCGTATGTTTGAAATGATTGTGAAGTGTATACAATTGATAATTTTTTTCGCTACTTATCCGAGTTTGAGTAAATCTACTCTACAGACATTGAGGTAGAAGATGGTATTGATGAACTGGATTTGAAAGTTGAGGGGAAGAAGAAGATGACAATGCAAATTTAAAAAGCGATAATCAAGATCTAATAAGTAATGATGAATATATGAAAAGTGATTATTATTATTATTCCAATTAAATATTACAAATAATATGGAATTAACATAATAACAGACCAATATCAAGACATGTAGGAATAGTACTAAATAAATAAATAACAGCTTCTATCGACAATGTTTTTCTAATGTTTTTTTTAAATTTCTACTCAGAATTGACAATTTTTACCATATTTGTGAAGTTTTGTGATACTTGATCATGAACAGAGATGAAGTTTTTACATTGAAAAGTCTGATCAAGTAGAGACTTCTTGTTTTGGCTCCAACTAATAACTTAATACTACTGAAAATCTGGACTGTTGATATACTTAATTATTCAATACTTGGAAGAGAGAAAGTTTAATTGTGAACAAAATTTTTTTGTACAAAGGTTAGATGTAATTATTATCATTGTGTGCACTATTATATAAAATTTTTGAGCTGTAACATAAATACTTTAAAAACCTTTTTTAATTTTTTCTATTTACATATTTATTGTAGGATGGGTTTCATAAACAGTGCAATATCGATCTAAAAGAGAAATATTCAAAATAATAAAAATTTTGAACTACTAAATTCATTAGATTTTCTAATAATTTATTACAAAACCTAAGAAAATCATAAAAATGACTTGAAAAAGTTAATTTTGAGTTAGTATGAGTACCCAGGTTTCTAAAACCTGACTGTCTCAGAAAGCCGATAAGAAAAAATAATGTTTTTTTTATTTCCTAGTGAAACTTTACACTTAGCAATATTTTTTAAGTTTTGCAGACGAAATTCAATAGAAATCCCAATTAAGAAAAGCATTAAAATGGTAAAATTTCAAACCAATTATTACTTAACTATAATTAAATACATTTTCGAATATAATTTATTATAGGTAGATTTTTTTTATAATTGTAACTTGCAAAGTACTAATTGTTTTACTAATCTAGCAAACTTGAATTTTAAGGGTTGATTTTAAAACTGTTTTCTCTCCAAATTTTTGAACCTGATTCAAGCGTTTGATTTTCCTTGAAGAAATACTTACGATTGCTTTTAAAATAGTTAGTAATTTGGATCTGATTTGCTGCCACCATCTAATTTAAAAAGAAAAAATTTGCAAAATTGTAATAGTTTGGTAGACGTGGATTTTTGAAGAGGTGTGGAAAATATTGAGTCAAGAATTCACACTTAATAAACTTTTCTCTAATGAAAAAAGAAAGAAAAATTTTGAATTTAATTTTACTTTTTAGTTTATTAGAAAATAATTAATTTAAATATTACAAAAAAGAGAATCCACTTTACATAAACAAATAGAAATGAAAATATACGTAAATTTAACTTGAGTTTGATTGAAGTTTATTAGAAAGCCACCCCTCCCTTCTATACGGAAGACTGCAAAATTGCCGATCGTGTCGGACAATCGCATGTATCTGTGGTGTAAAATCTTTAGACGGGTGTACCCTTAACGGATACGACTTTAAAACGCGAATTACTCTTTTATCAGACCAGAAAAAGTCTGCCATTTTCAGTTTTGTATTTAGGAGGTGTCTATCGATGAGCCATGACTCCTAAAATTCGGGATGGAAACTGTCGCTATCTCTTGGTACATCTCAAAAATACATCACGGTATATTATAAGGTAGTAATTGGATTCAGTTTTGTCTAAGTTTAGCCACCTTAGCCATTGATATAAAACAATTTGAAAGTTAAAAAGTTGAAAATTAAACCTATTTTAATTTCAAATCTGTACTGTTACAGTATGATTTACAAAAAGATCCACAGACTCTCTTGGTGGAAGACATAATGACTTTAGAAATTCTGAATGCTCAATTCTGAAAAGAAAGTTGAACCTTCGTCTAAGGTTTGTGGAAAATAGGAAAACTTTTTACCACGTTCTAAGGTTTCTCTTATAATTCATGAAAAAAGAGTAATTTATCGCATGTATTGTCAGTAAATTTTATACAAAAAATAGGTAAAAAAATGTACAAAGCGGTTCGTTATAAAGAGCTTCTACTGTAACTATAATTTGAATTTTATTGTGTTGATTTACACTACCATAAATAATTACATTATTTTTAAATTAAAAACGACAATTATCACAACTATTTTTTCTTCAAATTTAAATTTTTTTAAAAATTTCTGTCGGTACCAAATTTTCACTTCACTTTGTATTCACAACATCGTTGATCTCCCACAGCGGACTTTCATCTCTTTCTTTCTCTCGTATGCGTTATTCATTTATGCGCACACCCATCCTTGTTTGTATATTATTCATTCATTGATGGGAAAAATCCACCCACAAAACAATATACCTACTGATAATATACAATGAAATAGGCCAATTTCGAAATTAATTTACTTAACTAAATTAAAATCGACGTGTTTAATCGTGCGTGGTGCAAGAATTGGAAGGGTGAAAAGTTTTTGGTATAAATTATTGATTTATTTGAGGCGGTGAGTAATTCTATTAAATGTTGGTTTTATTATCATAAATCATATTTTTAGAAATGGGTGATCCAGGTTTTCCGGCTCAACATACAACCACCACGACGGTAACGTCGAATACCCAAGTTAATACCAGGGTTCGATACGATAAAGGGGTCATAACAACGAGGGATGGAATTGTTAAAATTGTTCAGTTTGTAAGTGTACCGGGACAATATTGTGGTAAAATTTAACATTAACATTTTGTAGTCTCTTAGCTTTCTGGGATTTATATGCATCCAGTGCACTCGTTTCTCCATACATGCGACTGGTAAATTTTTCAGTACGGTTTCCATGCTAGGGGTTTGGATTACTGGAATTTTATTGGTCTTGTACCTCTTTCATGTGGTGGAGAAATTATATAAAATTCCCTGGATTACTTTTGAATTGTTGTATTGTGGAATCATGGCACTCTTGTATTTAATTTGTTCCTGCATGGTAGCTACCTTGGGAATTGCTGCTTTTGAGGCCGCTGCAGTGAGTAACGACAATTTTAAAGTTTCAAAAGTTTGATCTTCTGGTTGTTGTAGTTTTTTGGATTCTCTGCAATGGTTGTCTATGCATTTGACGCATTTTTGAAATTCAAGGCCAGGCAAGCTGGTGAGTTGGCTCAAGGAGAACGGCAGATTAGCAAAACTACATCACCGAGTGCTGGAAGTCCTGGATGGAACGTCGCTTAAGCGAACGTTTCAAATGATTCTTAAATTAATTTTATTGTTTTCAGCAATCCAAAATTCTCTTAAATTTTTTAATTTTGTAACCTAAATACTCTATTGCAATCTTTTTACAGTTTTACAAGATATAAATAATCTCTACATGTGTATCCCTGCAAAGTTGAAATAAAGTGGTAATTATTGTGATATAATCTACAATAAAAAATTTAAAGTAATTTAAGCTCATATTATAATATATTGAACAATATGTTTCGTCTTAATTACCAGTAAAAGAACTTTGTTGGGGTTTTTACTCGAATTTTAAACCCTCTAAATGTCTGCACTCTTGCATATCTTTAACAATGTACCTAACACATTGGTAAGTTAAACAATTTTCCAATTTTTGATCTTTGAGCCATGGGAAGATCATCTTCATACCTTAACGACCTCAAAGAGTACGGGGTGAACTCTGTTTGACTGTTGTATCATCACATATTTTAGCTAGCTTTAGATGTAATTGTTGTATAAGTACAATGGTATTTACTTACAATGTGTCTTATATTAATTGTTACTATATACCTAAATATATTTACAGTACAAGTTATTACAATCAGGATTGTCTTGTGAATTTAAAAAATTATTTTTGTAAAATTGTATCAAGCCAGTCCTGGATATAAATAATAATATTATAATATTTACATTTTATGCAATATTTTTAAACGTAATTATAAAACCTGCATCGTTATATTATATTTTAAGCATTGTATATTTTTTTTAAAGAAACAATAAATGTTAATTAAGGTAATTGGTAATTTTGTTTGAAGGCTTTATGTAAAAATAGAATAATGAACTTAAAAAACCCGCGTTTATTTTAAAAGAAGTTATTCGTTATTTACGTTACCGTTTGTGGCGCCACCATAACTAACAAAATACGTCCAATTTTTAGTTTGAAATTATTCCGTGTGTTGTTAATGTAAATGGTTCCAAGATTTTAAAGTGAATATTACTTTAATTCTTTTATGGAACTCATATTTAATGAATTTTGTTAGTTGGGTTTAATTATTTTATTATATTTGTTAATTTAACTGATTATTTAATAATTATAAATTTATAACGTCAATTATTTGCTTACAGATCCGTAATGAGTGTAGAAGGCGCCTGTATCAAGCATTTAAATTTGCTCTACCCCTTCCCCCCGAACTAAAAGAAACCGAAAATGTTAATTATTTATTAATTTATACAATTAAAACGTTTTAAAGGTGCAATTTTAAAGACTGTTCTAAAATTCATTTACAGCTCAAAATTGGTTATAGATACAGCGATGAATTTTTTTAATGGAAAGACGAGAATTTTGCGAAGGTCATGATATAGTTTTTAATTGATTTTAATAACGGATTAACTATGTCTATTTTAAAAAATTGATGACTTAAAAAGTAAGAGGCTTTAGACTAAACGCGTGGAAATTAATAATATTTTTGGCTCTTAGAATCACCAAAACATTTGGGATCTTGATTGCCGATATACTGGCTGTGATGTCTATTATAAATGCCAGCCTAAATATTAATTCTTTGAGGAAACTGTGAGAAGGTCATTAAATAATGTAATCTTGGATTTTGCACAGCCCAATAGCGATGGTTTTGTACATTTGGCTCATGGTTTTAATGTACTACATTCGTTTATTTTATTTATTATTTGTTTTTTTTTATTTATAATTATTTGTTTCAGGAAGTTTCTCTGTACGAAATTTATTGAATTTTTTCACAAAATACACGCCTGGATTAGTTATAATAGGATGGTTCCTGTGGATTTTTAAAAATTGTTTGAACAGTTTTTCTTCCAACATTACAATCAACTGCTATATGGATCTAACGAAGTCACTGTTGTTATTAATGTTGCTTTGATATACCAAATAAAAATCGATAGTAAGATAACTTCAATTAATAACTTTAGTTAATATACCTGTATTTAAATTTGTTGAAGTATTGCCAATTTTTTCAAATTTAATAAAAAAATTATGTAGGCATGGTTGATATTGATGGAATACTTTGCAACGAAAACTTTTTCTTTAATAGAATAAGTTGTGTTGTTCATTGTTACCCAAATTTATTTCAATCTGTCAAGGTAACTTGTTGGCAATTATTAGTTTTCAAGCAAAAACAATGGCAATGAAATTCAAACAATGCAACTAAATTTGTTTTTAAATGCGCTATTTTTTTATTTTACTACTGAGTTTTTTAACTAAAGAACAAAATATTAAGTGTTTAGATATCATTAGACGCGGAATATAAATCTCTTTCAATTGATACCTTCTTTGTTTTTATCCGTTATGATCGGAAGCAGGAATTAAAAAAAATCAATTTTTCATGTTATAAACTCCCATGTTTGGATCGGTGGTTGGTTACCCGGTATGACAATACATTTTAAAATATTTTATTTATTTATTATCACGAGTAAGGCCCTTAACTTAACAATTTAAAACATGTTTTTACACTCCTATAGTATTATTTTAATGAAAAAGTAATATTAAATGTATAAATAATGTCAATTTGACGTTTGTTTACATTATAAAAAGCTTGGTGTCATAGTAATACGTTTTTTTGTTTCCCTTAAATCTCTAGAAATTCCTCTTTATTATTTAAATCTCGCAATTATCATTTTAAAACCTTTGACATTTAAAATTACACTTATGACTTTGACAACTGAGACTAAAATTGCAATTTAACTCCCGGGTAAGTATAAAATAAATAATTTAATTATTTAATATGTTTATTTTTATTAATCCTTTTTATATTAATTTTTGATTTGTTCAGTGAACTTCATAGGATAATAAATTTGATTAATAATTTTTCAAATTTCAAAAAAGCAGAAGGAGATCTAAAAATTATTTCTGTAATTGGGTTTGCCTGTTGGAAATCAAAATGATTATTATTATTGATATTACCATTACGGCGGAACGAACACAGACATTTTGTAATTTAAATTTAATTATTGTGTTTAGCACTTTGTAAAAACGGATTTTTTACAAAAAGTTAAAAAGCAACTGAATGACGGTTTTATAACTGGATTATAATTTTAATTAGTGGATTAATTTTTTTTTTTTGAATTTTTTATAACATATTTAATAAAATTAGCAATTATTTGGAATAAAAGAAGTTAAAAGTATCGATTGGATCGACTTGACAAAATTTCTGAGGGGGAAGCCTGGCAAGGGCGAAATTTCTTAAGTAAACCTTTTATTTAGCTAATAAGTTGACAATTTTTTTTTATCCCTGAAAAGTAAATTTAAAATTTACTCTCTTCCTCCGAACCTCATTTTAGGGTAGCCTAAAATCTGTAAAGTTAAGAAATCGAGCACTTACAAGTAAGCCGAGCAAAATTGGCGCCGTAGATGATTTATTTTTAAATAGGCGTGATCTGCCTAATTATAAATTAGGCAAATTAAGAAGACTTGAAAGTTTAAGGTAGACAAAAAATGATTGTTTTATAAGGTTTTACAGAACAAATATTAGTTTTATGATTTTTTTTTTATTTTAACCCCTGTGGCTGGGGGTCTCGAAGTGCATCAACTACTGCAGGGGTTCTTAACCTTTTTGTAGTCATGGACCCCTTTCAAAAGGCCCACGGACCCCTTCTGAAGAGATAAAAAAAACAAGATTTTACTTTTACTAGGTTTTATTGTTTGCGAACTTTACATAATATAGTCACATAGTTAGTGTGACGATTGCTGATGCTTACGCCGGATTATAACGTCAAATTGAGGAGCCGTTTTGGATGGAATGCAAAAATTTCTTTTTAATTAAAAAAAAATTTAAGAGCTTTTAGGCAGGCTCGCCATGGACTCCCGGCGATCACTACACCCCGGCTAAGAACCCCTGAACTACTAGGTTATTTGCACTTCACCACAGCCTTGATGCAGATGTCCACTAGAAGGCCGAGCTAAGAAATTCTGCTAGGTCCGCGATTTGAACCCAGAATTTCTGCTCCGTAACTCAACCAGCGGTCACATCACTCCACGTCTGTGGATTTTTATGATTTTAAATAATATGTAGATGATTTTACCAAGATGATTTTTTTTTCAATTTTTCTAATTTTAACTACTTTCTGTATTCTACATATTTGCATTTGTTTAATAATAAATCTTTGTAATTTTGACCATTAAGAAATATTCTATAACAAAAAAATTGGATTTATTATTATGGTTACTGATCTAATTCACGGAGGTTGATTTTGTTAGCGTACAAATAGATTTGATTTCTGGGTGAATTGCTGCACACTGGAGATTAAAATTTTTATGACATTTGCAAATGTTCCGTAATAATTAACACAATATTATTAAACTATTGGTACTTTGTACAATTGCAACAGATATTAATTTTTTAACAGATTTTTAAACTACTTCATTCTTGGTTTTGCGGTGGTTCTGTAAACTATCATAGTGTCCATTTTTAATATGTTGAAGGGGACATTTCTATGAATATGAATTTCCAAAAAAATTTACTGTTTGAATTTTTCTGATCTAAAATGCTAAGAAGCTTATACTGTATCGATTACAGGTATTTTTTCAGTTACACGGAATCAATTTACCATGTAACTCGAGAGATAACCGTAATATAAAATTATAATTTTTGGAAAAGTAAGCGGCGGATTCGATAGGTAATAATTGTATTAAAATAAAATATTATTAATTATCAAAAATATTGTTGAAAGACTTTTATTTTTTGGTAGTCGGGTAAAAAACGATCATTTTTTTGTTGCATTTTTGAATAGTAACGATAAACTATGGTTTTAACATTTTAAGACAAAAGTCACGGTTAAAATTGGAAAATACTTTCATTATTTTTATGTCTCTATGCGGGGCTATTACATTTTATGCTTTTCTCCAAGTAATTAAAAAATTATCTTTTTGTCGGAATCTTTTTATAAAAGTATTATCTTATATAATATTATGGAATAATACATAACTATAGAATAAGTGAGTCACGTTGTCACGTTCTTGTTTTTCCTAATTTCGAGAGTAAATTGTAACGTAACAAATAATATCGCATTTTGTGCGATTAAAGAGTTAATACTTTAAATGGGTTACGATATAATTTTAAACACTTTTACGACTTTTTTACTGCATCTTTGCAGTAATAATAATAATTGTTATTTTATTGTTGATGACAGAGTACATTTATATCATTGCTGTAAGTCTTATTAGAGAAAACTATCATACATACCTAACATTAAATTTTGTTTCGAAAAAAAAATTTTACTAGATTCGACAGGTTACGGACTATTTTCATGCTTAGTACGTAATATACTACTATTTTCTTAAGGGATCTTAAATGTTAAAGGTATTTTTTACACAAAGCAATGTTTTGTTTTTGTATTGTATTGTTTAATTTTAAGCTCTTGTTATATATGCCGATATCTGATAATCTCAAAATTATTTTTACCCTATTAGGATTTTTACGCGATGTTGATACACAGCACATCCTGATGTGAACTAATCCCTGGCACTCTGGATCTACTTCATCGTAATCCTTGCTAATTCCGTTTAATCAATTCGTTGTTCATGATCATTCTTCTCTTCATCTGTGATGTGCCGTGGTTATTTCACAATATCCCTAATATGGTAAATTTTTACTCCGTTTGTTTTCAGTACCTCTTTGGTATTGTTATTTTAATTTGATCTAAATTAGCCATTAGATGTATTTTTCTCCGCGAACCTTTCTTTTACTCCTGAATTTCCAGTCCACGCACTTCCTATTTCTTTCTACTATTTACATTATTATCTACCTTGTTTATGAAAACCTTTAAGCTTTTATTTGTTTTTTATTTTTATAGTTTTGTTTTTACGCTCAATGCCTTATCGAATTTCTAGTTTAAAAGCTATCCCGATTTAAATTTTCACAACACCACACTAGGTTTCGAGTCAGTGAGTTTGAATTAAAATGATGGACTACTATAATATAGCAATTCGATTAAAGATTTATCTTGATAAAATTTTGATTTGTGAGCTATCTATCCTCAGTGGAATTCATCCTCAATATTAAGCCAACAAGGACGTTTTTAGATTCCTTCCGTTTTTCTTTCTAAACTTTTTTTCAATACGAATAAGTCTAAGCAACTTAGTTTTTTTTATAACATTTTTAATTTAGGAAAGGTTTTATCCGCATTTTACCCCAATTGCTAGAATATTTGAATAAATAATTTTGGGATTTGTCGAAAATGGAATTTAGAGCGAGCTTTGGATGCAGTGTACTATCAGGCAGGTGCTGCGTATATGAGTGGGTGTGCTCGGTCGATGCTGGCAGCCCCAAAAGCACTCATGTGCAGTCTTTGCGCGACATTCTGGCGTATTGCTACTTATTGAAGCAACAGTTTGTTTTCGTTCCAAATATAGGGTAAATAATAATTTTTATTTTTAAATAAAATTTTTAATTTGAATTCAAATTTTTTTGCTTTATTTACTATGCTTAGAAAAATTATTTTTAAAATTTTATAATCAGTTAGGTTTAGAAATACTACGAAAGTTTTACGATGCATTTATCTATTTATGTATATTTTATCAGTAAAAATAATGTATTGATTACTATCTATTATTGTTACTGTAAATACTTAGACCCTCTTTTAGACTGATAATTGTTAATTTATCTGTTATTATTTAGGTGTAGGTATAAAAATTGCGGAGATTACGCACGTTATGAATAATTTCAAATTCGTGATCAAAAAATTTTGATTTTCAAAAAAATTTAAAGCTAAATTATTTAATCCATCGAATTTTTCCGAAACATTTGAGTGTGGGAGTATAATTTCTTCTGACAAGATAATGGACTTCCGCATTTCTAGAACTTTTGCAACAAAATTTAGCATTGTTGGAAAAGGCTAAATAACTAAGCACTAGTGGCTGGTGTGTAATTAGGACACCAACATTTTATATACCCAACGAAAATTTCATTAATTTATTACTGCTAAGGTTTTCTCAAGCATAAAGCATCTGAAGTTCAATATTATGTCCACTAAAAGAAAAACTTCCTCGTTTTTTACTTGAAATTTAAACTTGTAATTTCTACGCAAAATATCAGTTCAAGGGAGGATTAACTCTAAAACTTTAACTATCTACAAGAAACGTCACAAAAATAATTTGTGGGTAAAATTCAATAAAAGATGATGTAACATTTTTTAAATTGAGATTTTTTCATCGATATTCAACCCTAAAAATCGAAATTGTTGGTAAAGGCATTCGACCATTGTTATGTAGAAGTAATTTTAAATTGAATTGAAATTTGTTACTCTTCAACCTTCAATACAATACTCATCACAAAAGATACACAAATCAGATTCAAAATAAAATGAAGGTAACGCATCTAAAACATAAATTTTAAATAACTTTAAGGAATTATCTGAATTAGGTAAAAAGATTTTACCCACTTTAATGATTGTGAAAAGACTTTTTTTTGTGAAAACAGTAATAGTATCTACGTGTAGAAAAATCCGAAACCGGTCATTCGTTCAGGTTAATAATTAGAATTTATGTCTTATCTGCTATCTTTAAAAGATAAAACAGTGTTTTTTTTTAGATCGGTGTTATATAAATATTTTATATGTCCCTTTAAAACAAATAAAGTTATAAAATTTTTATTTTGTCTTTCAGTCAATTACAAGTAATTAGGTAGTTTATGTGTGGTCCGATCCATATAATATAAATCGTTAATGTGACCTGCTTGCTCCAGTGAGTTTGATATGCCTACTATTATATGAAAAATTTATGACATTAATTTTTTGAAATATTATATTACAACAATTTAAATAATTACTAAGTTAATTCAATCAATCTTGATTCTATTTAAGCGTCAAAATAAACTTTTGATCTACATATAATTACAGATATATCGCGTAAATGAGAACTAGATTAGGCGATTCTCTAATCTAATTTTCATTTTACATGATGGGTATATTAATTTTAGTAAAGCAATATCGACTATTACTACTCCCTAATATTGACAGCCGATTGAGTATGCAATAAATACTTTAAATAAATAAGTAAATAATATTATATTGCGGATCCACGTGCTCTTTTCAAAACTTCAATAATACATTATTATTACTTATTTATTATACTTTCAGTAAAAAATACATGGCCATCTAATACACAATCTGCGTTAATAAAGATTTATTTTAAATATAGTATAATAGTAGTATAATAATGAAAATGTTATTCATTTACCTATTCTTATTTACGAATAGATTTTTGTAATTCCAATATAAAATACCATAATTTTATTATTTGGAATCAGAGTGTAACAAGTGGTCTACATTATAAGGAGCTTTGACATCGTCACTGATATGTTGCATATTTTAGTTTTCATGTTTATACGAACAGATGTTTCAAGTTTGATAGGGAATTATTTAATCAATTCTTAAAGTAAATAACATAAAACATGAGTTACTCGGTACGGTACTGCTCTTTAATTACTAAAATATTTTTGATATTTTTGACTTTTGATTATGTAAATACCTGGCATATTTTAAAATACAATCAACAGATGGCGCTACTAAATAAAATAGCGCCATTTGTTGACAGTCTATTGAAGTAGATCAGATATTCTCAAAATCAACAAGGGAATAGCCAATATGATTCTACATAATCAGAGCTACAAAACTGCCATTAACGTTTTACAATTTGAAAACGTGATCCTGGTTATATTTATGCATAGGGGATGTGAAATCTTGAGACCTAATAGATGTAGGTACATCGCAAACTGAATTACAAAGGTTCTTAATTTTTTTGTTTTATATTGGAGATAAATATTGTCACAATTTAGATTTAAAATTGAGACTTCTGGGTATGGCGAATTCGGTGGATGTCTCAAGAGATTAGGAAAGCCTGCGGATGGACTATGTTCAGCGTGTGAAGAGATAGACAAATTAATACATCGGGTTAATGTAATATGTATGTTTCGTTTAACAGGGTACAGAAATACTGGAAACTAAGAAAAAATCAATAACAAACAATTTGACATGAAATTTTTTTTATCCCCTAAGCTGAAACCCTGAAATTAGAAAATTTAAGAAAACATATGAAACGTTATATTTTTTAAACAATTGTTTCACGAAATAATGTTTTTTTAAGGTAATCCAAAGCTAGAAAACAAAACTGAAAGCCTTCCCGGGTACTATGTAGCAAAGCTTATCCACAAAAAATTTGGAGCTACCAAAATATTCTAACCACATAATCCTTAAAATTCGTTTCTAAATCAAAATTAAATCAAATTTCTTGTTCTCAAAGTTTCGTACGTATTATTTACTTTTATCAGCTTTTCTCCGTTTATAGCTCTCATACCCGCAAATTTGACAGCAATTTGAAAAGTGGAACTGTACCTACGAATTTCACATTGCAAGTCCGCCTGGTCTCAATATTCATTTTCTGCTTAACTAAGCAAAATAAAAGTCACGTTGTGGTATATTTTCTAAAACAGTCACACTATTTACTCTGTCCTGTTTTATTCGCAGCGGAGTTGCTCCAGGCCATATCAAAATGTTCACAAAGCGAAGGATAACTTGTGAACGATGGCCCTAACGGAATACGTAATATCATACAAATAAAATTTAATTCACCATGTATTTTCCTCGCGAGATTCCTAGTTTCTGATTTAGCTGTGAATTATCCTTTGTTTTGGTTACAATTTCAAGTTCCTTGCATGTTTCCTTGATTAAGACTTCCCATTTATATGTTATTAGAATTTTGGCCTTTATAAGGATTTTGTTCTGGTAACAATAAATCCGGATTATATCTTGAAAAATTCGTTTTTAGACGTGCTTAAATGTAATGCGTTTAAAAAATTTTGCATAAATTAATGTTATGATGGCTCGCTTTCATACAATTCATGGATCTACATAATTTATCCTGAAATTTACATATTATCCCATCTTTCAACTTTTTACGCAATTTTATTTTCTTTTCTAATTTCTCTTTGTTTTAACTTTGGCAGTCTACAAAAATTTGTGATCAGATTTGAAATTTTTTTGTGCTAAACTTTTTTCAATCAAAACTTGGGGTTGTTAATTCGTCAACTTTATTACTCTGTTTAGATGAAATAATAAATTGCGGCAGGAAATTAAAAACAGCAAATTATTTTTGTTTGGGAAAAAAACGATACCTACTACCAAAAAGTGTTTGATTAAAATATAAATTTTGAATCTATTAGTTAAAAGTGTTAAAAATAAAATTAATTGGTGTTGAGGGAAATCTCTTCATTGGTGCTCTACTGCTTGTATGGAAGTTTAATTGAGTAAATTGTATAAAAGTGTTCGGTGCAATTTTTATAATGTATGAGGATCTCGTTTTTCAAGCGACCTCCTTTTCAATGCCACTTTTAGTCAGGGTAGAACTGATGAGGTCCATTTAATTTTTAAACATGTCGTATAGGTAAATAGTAATTGTAGAAAAATAGCTTTTACCTGAGTAAATATTTTGGAATTGGACTAATAACATTAGATAAATAATATGTGATAAAATTGTTGTTAGGTAAATAGCATTCAGTATCATAATATATTATTTGTATGTGGTAAATGTAATAACATGATAAATTACTACTCATGTTTTGCAGTCATATAAGTAAATGTTTGTAAATAATTTCTGTAAATACATTTAGATTTTAGAAATAAAATTATCAGTTGTGAAACTATCGGTGTTAAATGAAATAAAATTAGCTGTTGATGAAATCTGAGCCATTTGATAAAAAACATATTTTCAAACGAAATAAACAGGAGAGCCCGGAATTAAAAAAACTGACGATAGCGACTTTGCGTTCAAAATGCTGCGCGAACAGTAATAAAGATCAATAATTTACACAGAAACAATTTGTAGGTAATTAAATTTCCTACAAAAAAGTCCCTCAAGACTTATCTTACTTTAAAAGTTTTGACGTGAGGATCGTCCAAAGTTGAAAGTTGTTGTAAAACTTGGAAAAAAATCATCGCGAAGCCAGAAAGTACAAAAAGACTTTTTCTATGTCTAAAAACTTTCCTTCAAAAAGTTCGTAATTTGATATGTAATAGTAAAACATGAATATTGTGTTACCTCTTCAAGTATGAATTTTTCAAAAATAATTATTAGGTTTATCATATACCGGGTGCTGAATGAGTTAGGCGAACATAGGATATTAACGTGTAAAAACTTATTTTTGCAAATTCCTGCTTCGCTAATTATTTTAGAGAAAAATTGAAAAACACAAATATAATGTAGAAATATAAACTACGAATGATAAGAGCATTAGATTTTATCTAGCTTTTACGTAAATGGTCAAAAAATTCTTTTGAAATTGTTAAAACTTTTATTTATCAAACTTGCCATGTAAGTTTCCGAGGTAATTATTTTTGATAAGTAATAAAAAACAATTGCACGTTGTCAATTTCAAAAGAATTTTTTGACCATTTACGTAAAAGCTAGATAAAATCTAATGCTCTTATCATTCGTAGTTTATATTTCTACATCATATTTGTATCTTTCAATTTTTCTCTAAAATAATTAGGGAAGCAGGAATTTGCAAAAATAAGTTTTTACACGTTAATATCCTATGTTTGCCTAACTCATTCAGCACCCGGTAGAACAAAAATTAAAGAAATGTTTTTTTCGGGGAAAACGATGCAAACAAAACCTTTTTGATATTTTGTCGAAAATTTAACGGTTATCGGGCTAAATTTAAATTAGCGAATCTACGTCTTTGTTTTATTGATTTCTACAATTAAATTTTTTGTCCTGCATAGAAACAACCGGAATTTATAAGTTTCTATTAATAAAAAAATATTTTAGCAATTCCATTTTGTACGTCTGTCTTGGCAAAACACATAAAAATTTTTCTATAGTTGAGAATGGGGTTCATGTAAATACTAATATTTGGAATCCTTGAAATCTGTCAGTCAAACAGTGGCTAATAAACTTAACAATCTTATTGTAGTCTGTACCACGAGAGCTCGAGTGTTATCGATAGATTTTTTCTGCAATAACTCGAAAATGGTGAATGATATCAAAAATGTTAAAGAGGTCAAAAGTGTTCAGCAAAAGAATGCGATTATATTTTTGTTTAAAATGTTTTTTATATCATTTACTCGAGCTCTCGTGGGATAGACTGTTAGTTCATTATAAATTATTTATTTGTTTACAACTGCCCCACTTCCAGGTGCACGTGGACCCACAGTTAAATGAAAGAAAAAGAATTTATTATTAAATTTTTTATTTATTTATCATTTTTATATGGTCATTGGCTTGCAGCTAATGCGATCAGTTGCAAATTCAAGGTACCGGGTTCAAATCCGGGGAAAAATCAAACTTTATTATGACTAGTCTCCGTGCTTCGGAAGGCACGTTAAGCCGTTGGTCCTCCTGGGTTAATGAATTGCCATCATTAACATAAAAACCAGGGTACATGCACATCTGAAGGCCAGTTCAGCAAACTGCCTAATGGATGTAAAATAATTATATATTCATATAACTAATTCTGCCAAGGAATGAAAGCAGATGTTGGAAATAATAGGCCTTAAGGCTTAAACCATAAATTTTTTTTTGATATCTCTCCACCTTTTATCTCAGTTGGTTACAAATCAAAGGCCTCTCTTATTTTTCTAAAATCAAATTTGCAAAAACTGAGATTATAATATTTTTAAATTTTACGTAATTTTTGTTTATTTAATTTGAAAATGTGTTTTTATCGAATGGCTCAGGTCAAACGCATCGATTCCTTCTCTTGATGGAATTTTTTCTATTTCAATGATAAAATCAGCTTTATTTAACTGGGTTATGGAGCAGACAGTGCATACAAGAAACAAAAATTAAGGAATAAAGATAAAAAACATTACTACGATTACTACAGACTTTGTTTTTCAACATGCAATCCCGACGATAAAAAATACTACTTACAACCCAAGGTGCATAAAGAACTAATTCTAAGATCTATATTTCTATTAGGGGTAAACGTCGGTTTCGTTGGCAAATTGCGATTTTGTTATTTAAGATTGTCTCTTCATCTGAAACTGTAATATTCTTTTAAATCGAAATTGGTCTTTTATAAAAAACGAGATTTACGTGTTGAGAATTAATACTTCTTAAAGATAAAGAATACTTTTCTGTGTAGTAGCAGGTGAGAGACCAGCGTTATCAGGAAGTTGAAAACTAAACGTTACAGACATTGTAAAATACGAATTCAAATTGCCTGCTAAAGCAATTATTATCGATCAAGTAAGGACAGTAATAAATAAAACGAAAAAGTAAATATCTAACTCAAACTTTTGTTGAACAACTACAAACTGTCGTATTTCTTATTTGAACTCTCTTTTGTTTGCAAAAACTGCTTGATAATTTTTCTTGAATTTCTTATTCATAATAGTTACTAGTTTTATTTTTCAAGTATGTCACGAGAGCAATTCTACATGATTCACTTTAAAGTTACTATTCATTTAATCGATATTAAATTAAATTTAGGATGAATACCTGAAAGGTGCAAAAATTTGCTTAAATTAATTCATGAATTAATATCAGCTTATGTTATTTAATACTTCACATAAACCTCAAAATCGATCAAAATTAGTCACTCATTGGAATTTGCTGTCAACATTTCATGTAATAAGAGGAAACGAATTCGATCACAATTTAAAGACGCTACAAAAGCAAAAATATAAGATCGTTATTAATTAAACAATATATCTGCAGAACAACAGATGCCACTCTGAAAAAGATGGAATAATAATATTATAAAAAATCACTCCCCGCTGATTTTGAATTCACTTCAATTACAAAAATTAAAAAATTTTATAACGTAAGAAAAAATGCTGAGTTTTTTTTTGTTGTGCTGTAAAATTTTAACACGCACATATTATGTACCGTGGGAGGTTGTAAGTTGTAAATAAACTTTTATTTATTGGTCGATTATGAGCCGTGCAATCACACTTAAATAAATTGAAGTGTATTTTGTTCGCATAAGCTACTTTATCAAAATAAGAAAAAGTTTTAAGTTAATTTAAACACGCACATCACTTCCTTATCACTTCATGAATAATCAAATAGTGCTAAACTTTTTCAAACTTTTTGATGGTTAACTCTCGTCAAGGAAATCTTTATGGAAATTTAGATAGATAAGGAAGTTTCTACGTGATTTTTTACAAGAGGTAGATAATTTGGAGTACTGTGTAATAATATTTTGATAACGTTAAAGTCTGGAATTTTGTTATTTTTGAAAAATTTTTGCTCTTCGGGTTTTAATGCGATGTCTGTGGGCGTTCAGTTCATATAATAACGTTTTGCAATGTTTGTTATATTCTTTACTATATTTAAATGAAAAAAGGTACAAAGAACTTGTACAATCGACATTTTTTTGCGAATTTATTCAAAGGGAATATTTTAATGGGGTGGTTTTATTTAAAACGCTTTTGCAGCTTTCAAATGAAAGCTTGCGGAATATTATAACTCGGCCAATAATTGCTCGATTTATAAATTTAGTTGCTGAAGAAGTATAAAGATTAAAATTATTTTGTTTTTAAGAATCAGGATCAAAGACCCTGATTGATTATGTTAGTGTTATGATTAATTACTCGGCTGCGCCTGATCATGTTTACTGTGTGTTATCATTATTTATTACTTTTGACAAAGTGCTTGTCAGTTTCATCGTCTCATTAAATATTATCTCCTTATTATTCACACTTTCAAGTTTCACCACCTAACCTGGCGAATCCAGAATGTTCTTAAGAAAAACATGACGGACATGGTAGAGCATAAATAATGTGCAAATAGAAATTGCGGCAAGTGGTTCCACATTTTACAACCATATTGTTGGTATGAAAATTTTACTTCTTTACTTTTGATATGGGTTTATTTCTTTAAGCTTGAAGCATCGAGCTAATGCGGTATTATTTCATGTTGGTTGACTAAAATCCTCGAATATGGGCTGTTTTATGTCTTCCTGACAGTTGACAAGGGTTTATCGTGGATATCAAGTAATTGTCGCTTCGTAAAACACAAGCTCGTGCCAAAAATTTAAAAGCTTTCTTACATCATCTAAAAAGATGCGAATACTAAATCGAAATAGGAATTTGAATTTTTTTTTGTGATTTTATCGATTTCTTTAAGCCATCGTCGTATGGCAATATTTGTCAACGCATAAAATTACACAAACATTTTATTATTGAACATCTATAAATTTTTATGAAAATATTTATTTTTGCTATACGTAACTTATTTTTCAATTTTATTTCTTTTCAGTAATGTCAACGAGACTAGGATGACACAGCCTAAGCCGAGTGAAAATTTTCCGAACTGATACGTTTTGTCGGTAGGATTTATTTTTAAGATTTATATATTTTTTGCTTGACCATAATCTCGCAATCCATCAATTCATCTCCTGAACTAGAGAACGTTTTCAAGGAAAACGAAAATTATTCTTTTAATATTGGATTTCCTTGAAAATTTAAAATTTTTAATTCTTTTGTTCAAATAAATTTTTTTGTGTTCTTTGTGCCAACTTCAATATTACGGAAATAGATGAAGCCCAAATTAATTTAAAACGACTGAAGGGGTGAATTAAGTGGATTTTCGGCTAATATTGGAAGGTTTCGTTTTAAATATCAAATTTAATTCACCTAACAAATTAGCCCTAATAAATTATGAGCAACTTTAATCTGATCATTTTAACCAACACTTGATTAATTAATTCGCGGTTTATCGACATTTCTCTAAAAGTTCCTTCCGAATTTTTTAAAGCATTTTTCATAATGCTTACCGTCTGTGGGTGGAAAAAGTTTCTCTTTCTATAGGTGCAATTTGTTTACCGTCTACGAAATCTTCCACTCAAAAGGATTTAATAGATTTTCAACCAAACATTTTCAGGATTTGTTTTTCCTAATAAAATTGAAAATCACGTAACCGTAAACGGCATTCTTAAAACAACTTCATCATAATCAACTAATCGATGATTTAAATTTAGCAAGCCTATCCATGTGGAACTTTATTATGGTTAATTAATTGGTAATTTTTGAGTAAATTGATAGTGAAAGACATTTTGAATATTAAAAACAGTAATTTATTAGAGCTAAATTTGGATAAAGAGCGTTTAAGATGTCACTAACCTGTCAGTTTGCTATTACTTAAGACCGCAGAAGGTGGAAGGTTTTCGAGTAAAAATGCATTGAATTTTCTTTTTGAGAACGACTTTAAAACATATTTAATTTTTTTGTAGTTTTGATTATAGTAAAACTATCAGAAGAATCTGACTTTTGTCTGTCTGTTAGAAACGCATGTAGTTGAGATGCAAAATATCAAATGTGAATTAATATTTTCTTATTTTTAATATTGTATAAAATGTAATTAACAATTTATAACAATAACCAGACGTGTAGTGGTTTTAGTTACATATGATCGAAGCCGCTTGGGTATTTTTTGTGTGAAAATATAAATTGTTAGGTAGAAATTATCCTTCCATTTAATTCAGTTAGTTGAATAATAATTTTAATGTATTATTATTTTATTTAAATTTCTCCTTGTTTTTATCTCTATGTGCGGTTCTTTCTCAAATTTTCTTTTCCCAGTTGGGTCGCTATATTTTCATACCTCGCACTGTCCAGGCTGGGTTGCTCAGGAGTTGTTGTACCTTATTACTCTGCACTTCTTTTCTGTACTTCATTTCTATGACTGATAGATCAGCGAATCATGATGTAAAAACAATTTTCGAGTGTGTTACGTACAATATTTTTTCTCTAGCCAATTAAAAATATACCTAAATACCTTAGTATTAAAAAAAATGAGCCCATCTTCCATGGAAGCAAAATAAAGAGGATTTAATGCGGTCCCGTCGAAGGTTTTCGTGTTTGCTGTGATCTCAATTTTCCACTTACTAACATCATTTATTTTCCGATAGCAAATCTATTTTGTTAAATGAAGACCCACGATTTATTTCCATGTGTTAAACGCGCTCGTATTATATCGTTCAGTTTTATTAACCACATAAATGCCCACATTGCAATTTTGAGTTAAACGCATTCGTTTATCACTTTTAATATTAGTTTTGCAATAACATGCGATATTTTGCGGATATTACAAATAAATTTCAGTTCATTTTTTAATTAAATATTTCATTTTCACTTAGTGGATAAAAAATTAATAGTTAATGTTTGAGAGAGTTTTACCTCGAATAAGCCAATTATTTAAGACTTTTTAATGGTACTAGAAGGAAAAGTTTTGATATGAAAAAGCAAGAGGTTACCTACTTGAAAATTTGACCCGGATAAAAAAAAGTTGTCTGTTGGGTAATATATTATGCTAGCAACAAATTCCTCTTTACATGTTTCGAATAATAAGAAAAAATTTTCAATTTTTTATGACGAAAAACCAAATGTTGAAAAGATGAAATAGAGAATAAAATCCTGCAAGTAATTTCTTTCAGGATTGGAGAACAATGGAAGCGTTCTGGGCCCATAACCTGTTGAAAAGTTATTGTTTGCTGGTGAAGTAAAGTAGAAGGTAGAAACCTCTTGAACTATTTATGGAAAGTGCAAGAAACCGTAAATAATTTTATCAGAAGTTTATTTTGCAATAAAATAGACATTTTAAAATTTTATCATTTAAATGGCACATTTTGAAAATTTTCGTGTGTGATATCGTATTTTTATACACGTTTTTTGCATGTTAACCATCAGAACCTAATTTACATATAATTTTTGTTTATTTAACTGAAAATAATGTTTTATCAAATGCTACAGGTTTGATCAATTTCGAAATTAGTTCAATTTAAAATCCTAATAATGTAAATTGCTCTACAGCAAATGTATGGTTTGTTTTTGTTTGTTTTAAACAAAATTAAGTTTTTCGATATTTCCTACACGTTTGAAAAGTTATGGATTTTCAACATTTGATATTATTACCGTAGAATAAATAACTTTAAAACTTGGCTAAGATTAGCAGCACATAATTGGCCAATCAGAAGTGCATATTTACCAAACACAATATTTACCCCTTGACAATTTAGTTTTTGAAGTTTGTACTCCGAATTCGGCTTTTCTTCCAAACTTCCTGTGTATATTTACATAATAAACAAATTTGAGGAAAAGTGGAAAACCTTGTTTTGATTTATCGTTAATAATTGAATCCCGGTATAAGTATAAAGCGAGCTTATAACAAATGCCAACAGTTTAAGTGTAGTAATATTTTTTATGGAACCTAAGCTCTAAGTGCTAAAGTTAGGTAATGTGAAATTCATAGGGTGATTATTGATCCTAAAAGAAAAATTACATTGGTCTTTATGATCCTCTTCGTGATGAGTATAGCTGTTTTCATCTTCTTTTTTGTTCCCCTTTCGTCTTTTAATAAAATCGCATTGTCATATATTTTTGAGAAAACATTGTTCCCATATAATGTTTTTTTTTATTAACTTGGAAAGGGACTGTACTAGAAAGTACCTCATTAACGTGACAAATTTTTGTCTCTTTGTGGATGAAAATGGATACCACGATTAGGCTTAAGGAAAATGTAATCTTAAAATTTAAATAAAAAATTGAAATATCTTTGCTATTCATGAACAGATTTCAGTTTTTAAAATAACATTTTAAAAAAGTTATTCTTTTTTTGGTTTTCCTAAAGTTAATGGTTTTTGAGATATTTTCTCTTTTATGAAGCATTCGAGTTTTCAGGATATTGTCGATTTCCCGGTTATTTGATGATAGATTTCAATTATTTAACGAGGCTTAAAAATAATATTACTACTTTATTTTTACCGCAGACGTAGTTGTAAATTTGTACCAAATATACAATATCGACCTGTTTTTTACCCCATATTTAGCGTGATAAACGACGCGTTAAATAATCTAATTAAAAGCAGGTTTACAAGACACGGGTTATTTCCATCAAAAGTTTTTTAAGGGTTAACAAAGCATCCGTCATGTTCTTCACGACGTTTTTATTTTTATTTCAATTTTTTTCACTTTTTTTTTTATTTATCCAAAAAATGTTGTTTTAGGTGGTTCAGCTTTATTTATATTCACTCTTTTTCAGATTTTACTTTTTACTAGTAAGTAGTAAATTTGGTCTTGGAGGAAAAATTGTTCCTTGTCTTGTAATCTCATTGTTCTTTCATGCAAATACTAAAACAGTGGTTTTCAAAAACCTAATTTCATGTATTATAAGCTGGAGAGAGATTTGTCTCTTTCATCAGAAAGCAATTTATACCGAGTAAGATTTGCTAAATTGAGCTTGCCGAAACTTATCAATTATCTCTGTTCTGTCAATACTTCCTTGTTTCGTGATTTGCTTATGATTTCAACAGCAGTATCGTTTAAATTATAGTAGATTTCAATGAAGTTTACACAATAATATTGGGGAGGGGGGTTGTAATGAATATTTAACCTATAAGTTATTACGAAACCTATACGATATATTGGATATCTATCGCTAATTGCATGGATAATATTTCAAATAAACAATCATTATTTATATTAAAACCAAAAATTGTACCTAATAATTTTTTTGTAAAGTACGATAATACGATATTCCTTCGTACATTTTGCCTTTTACAAAAAACTAAAGAAAAGTCTGAAAATCTAATTAATTATGGTTTCTGTATTTGGTTTTCCTCGTTGATTTGGCAAATCCCAAAAATATTTTGTAATCCATGCTTTGTAAGGAAGTCATGCGAAAGTCGATATTTTGCAAAATAAAAGCACCGCAGGCGACATTTACATACATCTAAGAATTCTGTCGAAATTCGAAGGAATTACCTTTCAAATTAATAATTTAGTTGACAGTTCATATAACGTTAATCTTCCAAAATATTCAAAACATCGAGTTAATATTTAATTATCGTTACATTGTTTAATTAAACTGAAGGTAAATTTACAAATATGTTGTTCAATTTAAAAGTTAAACGATATTTTTGTAATTAAAATTAACCGTTACCCTTAAACCGAAGTTATAATCAAGTTCAGAAGTTTAGGGAAGACGGATCCCCATTTTATGGAAGATGTGCCCTTTGATCACTGTTTAAGTTAAGTTTGATAAATCTTCAACCATATAAAGGTTAATGCATTAAAGGGATCATTCCTGATAGAGGAATGGTCATTTAGAATTTATTATTTGTTTAAATCTACGTCAGGAATCCACCAGGTACTTCAAATTACGTCTTCTTTAAAAGATAAGCCAACAAAAGCAAATTTAAAACATAAAAACAAAATTCTGTGTATTTTATTATAGAATCGGTTAGGAGATTGCGGGAGCAAGATTTTCTTTAAAAAATATAGGAAAAATAAAGATATACATTTTTGTGATAAGATTTTTATGGAATGCTACATAGAACTCAGCGCAAACATCAAAGAAAAAAGTTAAAATAGAATGGTTGAATATGTTTTATAAAGCAAACAAATATTTATTTGAGATTTATAGAAAATTCAAAGAAATTTTTATCAGAATGATAAATAAAATACTGTGTTAACTTATCTGGGTTTTATTTAAACAATTTTATTAAAATTAAAATTTAAATAATCTGAAAGGATTTCTCTTCTTTGCGATAAATTGTTTTTCTGAAAATATTATAACCTTTTCAAAATTTGTTTTATGACGTTACGCTTTCGCCATGGTAAAATGAAGTTTTTGAGTTTATGTATTTCTTATGGGAGAAGCGTCGCAGAACAATCGTAGCACAACTACTGTAGACTTTTTCTTTCGATTCGAACTTATTTTTGTACTTGAAATTTTTTTGCAGCAGTTAGAATTTGTCACATAAAATTTCACAAAGCAGAGATAGAATCAGGTGAAATTACTCATTTCAGTTGAAATTACACGAGTAATGCAAAATTAACATGCATATCAAAATGTTAATAGTCCTTTGAAAGTTTACTGGATAAATTTGAATAATATTACCAAGCTCATTTATCAAAATGCACGTGATTAGTTTAATGGCAATGATAAAAGAAGGAAACATTTGCGGCCGGCCAATTCCACAATAACACTTAAGGGTACCCTTACGGTAAAGTGCACTTTACAAAATATAATCAAACTTTACCACAACAGTAGGCTTTCCAACTTAGGGCTATTATTGACGTGTAGAAGAAATTTAATTTTTTTGAAAGTGTACTGTACCGTAAAACCACCTTGAAAAAACAGGCCATTAAGTAAATAAATGTTAGCCTACTTTTAATTAGTACACTTTTGACTTTTAAAAAAAATGATTTTTATTTTATTTAAAAATACAAATATCGATTCAACCAAAAGAACAGAACACTTATAATAATAACAACTAACTAACAACGTAACTACCTCTACTCTACTGGAACAATACTATAATAATAATAAATAGTTTGATATTTTGATTATTTATAAGTTGTGATAACAAAGACTTTCAAGTAAGAGTGGTATGGTTATTAACCTCCTTACTTAAGAGTTTTGCTTATCACAGGAAGATGGATCTATGTTATCTTCCTTTATTGTCTTCGTATAATGACCAATAACTGCAAAATTGCATTTATGCAATAGTCACACATTGTTCATTATATAATGACCTAAAGCTATCGGAGAACGTTTCTTATTATGAGTAAACGTAACTAGCCTCAACGATAATAGTGGGAACAACATAAAAAACTCTGGTTTAATAATAACAGAATTGTTTTTGTTCTAGTACATTACAGTTCAAGGGTTAATTGACCTGAAGCGGTCATTTCGTGTAACAATTTGAATCTACAGGTAAAGAAACTTTTAATTAATAATTCTCGAACGCTGATACTAAAACAACATAAAATGTACATTTTCGGATTCCAAAGGTGCACTTTTTCACGTTTTATAATTCATTGTATTACTAAAGCTCGTAAAAGTGTTGTGGAAATTGTATATAAACACGCAGTCCTGTCGATAAAGTTAGCAAACATATCGTAAATTTATTTTCAGTCAATTTCAGCCGGTAAGATGAATTTCACCTGAACTTGATTTTAATTTAATGTGAATTTTGCAATATAATATATAAAAATGTTACCCTAAAAATTACATTTTATTTTATTTTTTGAAGTATCCAATATTAATGCTTGTCATCACAGCAAAGTTTTATAGGTTTTCAAGACTTCGATTAAACGAGAATCTTTTTTTATAAATATTTCTAGTCACGGCTTTAACCCTAAATCAAAATAGGACCTTAGGTCATAGCCGTACCAAAAGAAATAAAACTTAGAACACTTGTGCAAATATACAAAAGTCCTCTTTTCTTGGAAAAAGTGAAAATCGCAAGACTAAACCAGATACCGCCATTTTGAAAAATCTTTTTGCAATTTACAGTTTATTACTTAATTTCCGCTGATTCTGCATTATCTCGGACTTTTATACAAGCTGAAAGATCCGGTGCCCGGATGGGACACTCACCTACTTCGTGGGCATAAAATGTTCCTTCATTTTTTTTTAAATTAAATTTAAATGCATAACACTTCATAAAAGTTTGATCGTGACCTGAACGAACAGAGGTAATTTATAACATCGATAGTTTGGTCATTAATTTCAATCTAGTGAATGCCGTTTTTATCTAAACGATGTAAACATTTCCGCTGAATGAATGTCCTTAGGCCAAAACAAAATACCACTGAAATCTGTTGCACGAATCAATAACATTGCGTGCAAGCATTTAATTTAATTTCAATTGTAAATTTTTAAAGCAAAAATGTATAAAATTAAGTTGCTTTTATGGAGGTTCGCTTAGCTTTGATCAGTTATAATTGGTGAAGTGTCGGACTAAAAGCAAAAATCAAATATCAATTAACGAAGACGTAAGACCTCAAAGTTATAAAGAATTTTATTGGTTAGAAATATCTTCGGATATTGAAATTAAGTAGGGAAGAGGTGACAGAAGCGATTAATTTTTATTAGACACCTAATACTTTAGTTTTCACGACGCCTAATAAAAGGAGATTTATGAAGATGAAAATATAAAAAATACCATAATTGCTTTTTCTAACCAAACATCCTACAGTAGAATGCTGTTAAAACGAACCGTATAATCGAGTACGTTATAACAAGATTCTACTGTATTTCATGTGAACCTTCGTGATGAGAAATTGAAAATAAACTTCGAGCAAAACCATTTAAGATTTCTTAAATAAATTTTCTGACGTACACTGAATTTAATATAAGCCGAGTTATGGATCTACTAATAAAATCCGACGAGATGTTTATAAAATTTTCTTTAAAGGAAAGCCATAAAAGTTTTTCTATTTCAAACACTAAATTTGATTACATGAAAATTTGAAAACTTCAGAAGACATAATCAAGGTGTTGTTGGTAATGAAAGGAAATATATTTAAAAATTATCAGCAACATATTGACGCCAAAGTAAAGCGTCTCGGCGCCAACACGTCGTGAAATAATGTAACACAGTGACGATGTAATGTAGCATAAAATATATTTAAAGCTTCTTGAAGAAATTGAAGTGTTAAGTGCGATGTTGGATTTAAATATCAATCGCGTTCGTTAAAATAAATTATGAAGCTTTCAGAAACAGTTACTGACAATTTACGTAATTTATCACATCGGAGAAGATTCAGATGGAAAATTCTTTATTACGGCAGACTAACGCTCTTCCTAATATATCGCTTTATTTGTATTTGTAAATAAATTTGTTTTCAATTTATTGGAAAAAAGTTACTAATACCCAATTTTTCTCTTCATTTCCTTCGTCTCTAACATTTTTATTTACTCAATGATGGAGTTTTCAGGAAAATTTTGAACACTTGTAGGAGCGAATTGTCCTTAAAATTTCAGAAAAATGTTAAGGAGCCTTTTATTGTGATTTTTCACTATTTAAGCTAATAAATAACAATTAGTAACAAAAAATGGAATGGAAAGCGCCGCAGGTGTTTTTACTGAGTTTAAGTGAATCTGATAGCCATGAAAAAAGCTGATTATTTTTTAAAATTAATTAAATAACTATTCCATAATTTTGTGTTCTATTCACAAATTTTGTGCTCTAACGTCGGTTTCAAGGTAATAGATAAATCTGTTACTTGGGCGGCTTCCAAAACCGCACAATTTTCAGTGCGGTTTTTTTTGCAAGCATCCGCATGGTAACCGACTCATCAGTACCTTCAGCTCTTGGCTGATCTGTTCTGGCTTTTGTGCTAGTATGAGACGGTCATTTGCCTTGCAATTAACGCGATCGGGTTCAAAATCCGGGGAGGAGTAAAACTTTTTTATGACTAGCTTCCGTGCTAAGCCGGTGGTCCTCCTGAGTTAGTGAATTGCTATCATTAATATAAAAACCAGGATACAGGCACATCTAAAGACTAGCCTAGCAAGCTACCTAATGGATGTCGAGTATTTATATGCTCATAGATCTAACACTGCCATGGAAACGACGCAGATGTTGTAACCAATCAACGTGGTTAAATGTACAAGGTTTAAACTTTAGTTCATCTTGAACTAGGTTTAACCAAAGTTGGTATAACGATGTCAGTTCATGAGGCCTTTTGATTTCGGAGTTTTTGCTTGTTTCTGCTGCAGCATTTCAGAGTATGTGTTTGCCTCTATACTTGACGGTTTTGCTGTATTTCTGTTTTTTAGGCACACTCGGTTCACTTCCATCAGTTTATCTACTAGCGCGGTCAGACTTTCAATGCTTTTCTGCATCTTGACATGAAACTCCGCGCAGGCCAGAAGCACTTCACCACTTTTTTGAGAGACTTGTTCTCGCTTTTTGAGGGCTTTATCTGACGATATCCACGATTATTACAAGCCTCCATAATCTTAGATAAACCCCTTCACTTTGTAGTGTGAAGGAAGGCGCACCTCTTGAATTTTCGTAGGCTAACGCATACGAATCTGTTAATTAGTCTCAGCAGCAACCAGCGGAATCACTACCAACCTAAAGAAAGCTTACTCGTAACTTAGTAATTTATTTTATCACAAAGTTAGGAATTTTTACATCATTTATTTTATGAAGGGGGTTAAGCGTGCTATGTTGAAGGTTGAAGCAAAGACATCATCTACTTTTGTGCACATTAATTTGATTCAAATTTTCTATCTTTACAGTTCTTATATTTTGTATTACAAAATGTAATTACAAAAATTTAAATTAACTTTAGTTTAAAAACAAAAGAAAGTGAAATTTAATTTTTTATGTAATTTACTTTAATTAAAATTCCTACAAAAAATGTATTATCTACCAAAGTGGTGCTTTAGTTAATAGCTGACTGCTAGAAACAAAATTTTTATTTAGTGTTTTCTAAGTTCTTGTTCTTTTAGTGTTTTCAAATGTCCTGCCACAAAGGAACAAAAAAGAAGTATTTTTTAAATATAAGTTCTATGTGTTACATATTATTATATTAAATATTTAAACGCTTGTTTAAGTTTTGTCAAATTTACAATTTTTGTTTTCCTTCATATTCAATTTTATGACTTATTTGAGTTGCAGAACTCATTGTCGTCTATCCTTCCAGGTGAAAATTTTAATTGTCTAGTCTTGTAGTGAACATTAACGAGATTTTCGTTGATGAAAGAAAAATCAATTATCATTCACGTGGTATATTTTTTGTCCCTGTAAATAATTGGAAAGGAAACCTTGTGTAAATCTAACCCTGAGTAGATTATTGATTTCACCCGTAATATTTTGATTTAAAAAAAACTATGTACGGGGTGCTAAATACAATAATTTGTGAAATCTACAAGGAATTCGTGCAAATAATTGGATTTAATTTGCATGTATCTAATTTATCTACATTCAAATCAAAATTATGCACACCGCGCTACCACATTATCAAGTTTCAAATTAAATTTTTTTTGAATATTTACGAATTGCACCGCAGAGACCTCACGAATTTTAATTAATTTTAAATGGGTCAATAAATTAATTGTTAGTTCCATTTTTAACGAAGAGGATTAAATTATTTCCAATTTACGTAGTACATGTTGTAAAAAATTGTCGGAAAACCGCGCGCTCATACAGACGCATTTCTTTAAATAGCACCTTTTGCTTTTTTTTAGTGATTTTATGGGATGACGCTTTTTCTCAACATTATTAAATTTATTAGGGTTTCTTCTTGTTATTTTATTCCTGTATGATATATAGGAACCATAAATAGCGTTTCATTTCACGCACGCTACCCTTAATAAGCTACCTTATTTCGTTATTACAGTATTTTCGTGATTAGAAAATTGTATTCTCAAATTAGCGGAACTATTCCATTAACACGGTGTTGCAACTTTAGGTTTGACAAAGCAACGAAGTTTGCAGTACAAACCCCCCCGAAGCGCGTTAAATATTATTTTCCATTTTCCTCATTTTCTTTGTTAGGCATTTGAACTCCAACAGCTTTCGTGCATTAGCGCGTTATGCTATAAATTTGTATCGGATAAATAGCGAATGTAACATTATGGCTTTTAATTTTGGTGACTTGAGGGTTGGAGTTGTGTAATATAGTAAAAGTAATGAGAACGAATAACGTTAATGCACTTTGGGTTTAAGATTCTCTATAGTGCTATAAAAGATAAACCAAATTAGTTTCCACTTTGAAACAACAATAATTGTCGGGAAATGAAAAAAATGCGAATTTTTAACTGAAAATGATGTACATGTAAGTGCAGAATGTTTATACATAATCCTGATATAAACTAGAAAAGTAATAAAGCGAGGGGGCTTAAACTTTAATAACATTTATAATGTAGCAAATGGAATATAAATTGTGCTCTAGTAAATCCAGTTATATGAAAATTTTATGAAAGTATAAAGTTTTACATTTGTTTACCAATAATTACGATAATGGAACTTTAATATTAGTTATTGTTCAAACTTGGTTAACCTTTAAATTGTTAATTCAATAATTGGATAGCACTATTATTATTCCGATTTGTTAAAAGCTTTATGAAAAGCAAAAACGTCATCCGCGGTAGTAAATCTAAAAATTTGAAATCCTCAGGAAATATTTTCCGGCCTGCTGTTCAAATGGCGGTTTGCGAGAGCCTCGAGTTGATATTAAATAACATTTTATTTTTCTTGAATCAAAAGGCTACTTTTGTCACTTTTTGCACGTGTGTAGAATAATATATATTATTTTGTTTACTACTACAAATTCAGTAGATTTTGTTCAAGGTGTATCGCTAACGGCATTTGAGACGCATCAAGTCGGTAAAAATTCATCCAATGACACGAGAGGTTGGGAAGTTAATAGCAAAGTATAAATTGAAAATAGACACCTTAACGTCGGATCAAATTTATCGAGTGTCAAGGAACTTGAACAAGAAATTTTTTAAATTAACGTCAATATTGAATTTATGAACAGCTTGAAAATTATTGTATTAAATTTTATATAATATATATTTGAAATTAGGAACGATATAATAATAACGATCTTTAAGTCATCAGTTTATAACATGAAATTCGATTACATAGTGCAACCTCGGTATTTCGAAAATTTTAGTTGTTAATAATAAATTACTCTCCGAAAATTCAGTTTTACATTATTAGTTCGGATTATCGAAGTTGCACTGTAGTCACGGTATCACTTTATAATATCTACTATTTTCAATATAAAGTGAAAATGGTAAAATAAAAAGGTTAAGCGCTTTATGAAATATTAACAAATATACGAAAAATTCCCAATGCGTCCGATACACGTTATGATAATAATCATTTACCTTTTTTTTTAAATAATAATAATTTATTTTCTACAGTTGAAGATAGTGATATCAATTTGCACCTTTTCCTCTTCGCGTTTGAAATATTTATAAATTCTGCACATGCTGTTTAGCTTCAAATGTTAATATTTTATATTAAAATTTTTTTGATTTGGAATAAGTAACATACATAATATACAGGATGAATCACTAATAGTGAGAACTTTTTGATAGTTTCTCCATCGTATAAAATAATTAAGAAAAGTTTTAAAATCTATCTATATGAATAATGAAAAATTATTTTTAGCTCTACAGAGGGTTTGATTTTTAGGAAGCACAACGTATCTAATTTATTTTTACTTGTAACATCCAGTATTTTATATTATATTCTTCAATTTGGTTTGACTTCCGTGGCGTACTATCTATAACAGAATTTTTTCACCAAATGTCTACTTGCTGCCCCTGGTAACATTCTGGTCTAGAAAATCGCTCAAGGTAATACAAAACTTCCGATGAAATCAAATTGCAAATTTTACAATTAGCTTGACGTAAAAGATGCAAAGTTTGAATCGTTTCCATGGCAACAGATGACGAAAAAGCACTTTCACTTTTACAGATAAAGCCCTTTTATGCCAGAAAACATTCGCAGGTGGATATCTCTGACCCATAAAATTACGAGCACGGTTAAACATTTCAACGCATTGCGTTTACATAATCTTGTTAGGCTAAACTTTTTTGTTACTCCTTAAAAGTTTTTCTTCAACTTTCTTGTTTATAATAAATTCCTATGTTTTATTTAAAATTGTTTACTAATCAATAAACGATGAATTTAATCCAAAGTTTTTGAAAGCATGATGATGAATTTATATCGAAGTTTTAAAATAATTTCGGTAACACATTTAGCGATCAATTTTCCTAATTAGGAGCCTAAAAAGTCTCGTAAATAAAGGCCGCTATTATTACCGATATCTTCAGTGGCAATCAAATTAAGTAAAATTAATTAAATATTTCAGAAGTTTGAATAACCAATTCTTGTCGAATTGTTCCATAAAGCCTTCTAATAATTAAAAGTAAATAACTTAGTTGACTAAAAGTCTTAGATATTTTACCCCACCGCTTATAAATAAAACAGAAATCAATAAAAGCGTGAAGCCTAAATAATGAAAGTTTGGGGTTAATTAAAAATGATCCATCACGTGCTGCTACTGGTTGAACGTAAACATTTGCATGTTTACAAATTAACCTTTTTTTTTTTTAATTTCAGAAGATGGAAATGTCGGAAGATGAAGAAAACGAACCGTCAGCTTACGCAGTGGCACTGTTATATGCAGTGCTGTCGTTCGTTTGTGTTATTGTTTTCATTTTAATTATTCTTGTAACTTGTTCAAGAAAGTACAGATTAAATTGGTTCGAAAAAAATCTTTTGGAATCAGCAAACACAAGGGACTTGGAGCAAAGGTGAGCCTTTTACTGCTTGAGAAGTTTTAATCCGCCGTTTAAATTTAATTAGGAAATTAAACGAGATTTCTTGCAATTTAATAAGAAAATTTTGTTTCATTAGAAAACTCGTCACGTTCGGGGAATGTTTTTCAACGACGTTTCCTTGAAGGCTCGCAGAAATTTTTGTGCAAGACTTTTCTTAATGATTCGTATTGTTTGAAAGTTATTCGATTAGAACGTCGAGTTCATACGAAATCGGAAAACTTGAAAATCCGACTATTTTTAATTTACCTGCAGAATTAATTCGGAAAAAAATAATTATTTTTTACACATAACTATAAATGATAATTTAATAAATCATGTAAACAAATTTTTTAATTTGCTTTATTTTAGGACACACTGTATATTATGGTAAAATACCTGCAGTTACTGAGACAGGAGACTTGGTTTTTAAATTTTATCAGATGGTATTATGATGTTTTAGCGCTTATGTTAATTGGCTAATATACCATGCCGATTATGATAATAGGCCATTAGTATTACATGAATCACTACCATTTAATTCTGATTAAATCTGCTTCAATTGTATCATTATGTGCTCCATAATTTTCTGGCTAGATAAGCTTGTAGTAACACTCAATTTATTGTTTTAGTCAGGAAACTTTAGTTCAAGAATTTGTACCAGGAAGCAGTAAAAGTTTGTGTACCAATTCGGGAGAAGAAAAATTTTGGGTGCCTCATAATGTTAAGAAAATGTCAATTTGTCCAAGTGATAATGATGGCTATAATACTTCACCAGGTATACATTTTATTTTAAAATTATTTTTATTATTTTATATTATTTGTGTTATATTAAATAAAATTGCGATAACTTAACGTCAGGTTCCTTTTAAGTTATTTTGCATTTTTTAATAAATTACTTTTTAATCACGAGATAAATAATAATTAAAATTTTCGAGTTAACTGAACATAATAAAAATCAAATATAATTAACTCGAACATTTTAACATTTTAATTATTACAAATTTTGTTTAAAAACATGAACAAAAAATTCTCGTAGCATTGTTGTTACTTGTTATAAGACTACATTTTGTTAAGTTCCTCAATTATATCTGTTCTGCTTTACATCCTCGCTCTTAATAAAACAAACTCTGCTGCACTGAATTAATTTAGAATTTAATAGTCCAAAGTTTTGCTTCAAAGCTACTTTTTTTTTTAATTATATTTTAATCTTTTAATGTATACATTAAAATAATTAATATAATTGTAGAAGATTCCGTACCAGAAAGTCCTACGTCTTCCATCAGCTATCAGTTAGTTGCAGGACCGGTTCCAATAGCTCGAAATGAGAAGCACGTAATTTTAACAAATACAAGTCCCATTCGACCAAAATTGGCTACAATGCAGTCAAAATTAGATTACACAAAGATAGATACGTCGTTGTATCAACCGGTAAGAAATTTTTTTTATTATTTTAGGTAGTTTATAACTTATTAATTTTAAATTAAGCTTTGTTATTCAAAGCTTTCGGTGTTGCACAGTATTAATTTTATATTTACTTGAAAGGTGGTTGACGTCGGAGAATCTAATTTTACTTCAGATTATAGATTTTGCGTATATAAACAAAATTTATTTTGATTTTTAGATTCACAGATTACGTATGTAACATTTCAGGCAATTATGCTCATATAAATATGATTGGAAATTCCTCATCAGGTGATCATGGCTTGACCTCGTGATTGGTTTAGATTTAGAGTAATGCAACATCCAATCACGTGGATGTATGATCTGAAAAATGATTTTCTCAAATAATTTAGAATTATGCAGTTTAAATCTTTTCTCATCGTTGTAATGTTATAAAAATACACCTGACTTAAAATAAGACTTGGCAAATACATTTTCGGAAAATAACGACCATTAACAAAATGTAATTAAAGCTCGTTGATAATAATATAAGCTTTGTTATTTAAATGAGACGATCAAAATAATCCAACTTGGGATATTTGCGAGGATCTCGATTAAATTGAAGCTGCAATTAATTCTTGTAACTTTATAATGAGTTCAGTCAATAAAACAAGTAACATAAACAATTCGTTTATTATGCAAATAAAATAATTTAATCACCTGAAATTAAAAAATTTTTATTACTTACCGTAACCCAAGAAAATTATGAAACTTGTACAAGTTGCAAAATTTCATATAATTTATAAAATTTACATTGCTTTATAATTAAATAAACGTAGCATTTTCTTTTGGAAATTTAGGACTGTTAATTAAGTTACTTTACCCGTTTCTTAATTAAATCTGGAACCAAATTATTTCCTGAAAGTTTATTTCTGTCATTATAGTCCCGAATCGTTTAAAAGTAATTTAAAAATCTAAAAAACACCGGTAAAGGCAAATGATATAATAAGAATGACAAATTTAAAATTGAAAATACACTGTTTATGCCCAGCAGGCTTTGGTTTTGTGATACTTCTTAATTGAAATGTAATTTTTAGGAATCTCCCGTGGAATTAGAAGACGTCAGAGGTTCCCTTCATATAACTTTAACGTACGATCCAATTGCAGAAATATTAACTGTAAGGTTAGTAGAGGTAAGTCTAATTTCTCAATTATCTATTTTCTTTAAGGGTTCCTATTACTTATCGGGTTTATCCGGTTATTAAAGCTCGTGGCGCTCTCTGACGGTCGGACCTAACCTTAAATTTGACCTTTTTTACATCGTTACGGGAATTTGGTTTTGTTTTTGCTTGGAATCAACAAAAAGTGATTATAGGGGCCAAAACCTGAGTGATCAGAACTCTTCATGTCGATTCGAACTAAAATGTCGGCCGCCTTTACTATAAACACTGTTAAAAATGTTGCACTTGATTATTATTTATTCAATTCATTTTTTAGTGATGGTTCTTTTCATTATTTTATAACTCAAAATTGTTTCAATTCAAAATTATTATTATTTTTTATTTACAGAAAATCAATGAGCGTCGTTTTCTCAAATTCCAGAACTACTTTACTGTGATTGGTTAATATTTAAAAAGGTGCTAAGCAGCTCGGTAAGCTCGGCTTAAACAAGTATTATGTTTCCTTTTTGTCGGAAACAAATATGTAATATTATTCTTACATTTTTTACTTATTGTAATTTTCTTAAATAAAATTCGCGATTTGTACAGAGATTATGTTTCAAGCTACTACATAATAAATTATTTGCCAACATAAGATTGTAGCTGTAGCTCCCAGAAATTAATGATTTTAATTTAAAACAAATAAACGTCTTACTAGTAACACTGTAATCTCTAAGAAATATCACACTCAACTCGCTCCTGCCCTATCATACATAATCAATTGGGTTCTTATTTTTTTTTATTTATTTCCTCCAAATCCTAATTCAATTCTTTTAGCCTTCAGTTTATATCAATAAGCTACATCAGAGCGTCTGTTACCTACTAACTGCTACTACCAGGGTACCGAGTTCAAATTCAAAAAAAACAAACTTTCTCTTAATTAAAAGTGGTTGGCCCTTCTGGGTTCATGAATTGCCACTAAACTGTCCGTTTAGGCCCAAGTAGATTTTCTTGTTACTAACCCACACTTTTTGAATTTTCAGGCACAAGACTTACAAGCGCGCGATTTTAGCGGGACGGCGGATCCGTATGCTAAAATTCGACTACTGCCGGATAAGACTAACGTTTGGCAAACTAGGATTCACAAGAAAACTTTAAATCCAGGTAATTTTACCGTTCTCCTGGAATGTTTAACCCTACATTGCCTGTTTTAGTTTTCGACGAAGACTTTGTATTCGAGGTAAAAGCGGCGACATTGTTTCGCCATACTCTAGAAATACTTTTATATGATTTTGATGCATTTTCAAGACATAATAGAATAGGAACCGTTCAGCTGGCTCTATCCAGTGTTGATCTAAGTGATAAATTGGATTTTTGGAAAGGACTTACTCCGTGTTTGGGACACGATTCCCATTTGGATTTGGGAGAACTGATGGTTTCTCTCGCTTATCTACCTTCTGCCGAACGTCTGACTGTGGTCGTTATAAAAGCAAGAAATTTGAGAGTCGTTGACGATACTCGTAATAGTTCAGGTAAAATTTTATAATTATTATGCTCAAAATCTACACGGAAATGCCAAATTCTTTTTTTACCATCAAAATGAATTCCCATAAATTTTTAAGTAGGTATTGAAATGATGAGGGCTTCTCAAAAGTAACCTTAAACCGAACCTGTTTTTAAAATTATCTACGTCTATCGAGCAGTTTTCTCGACCTTGAGGTATAAAATTTATTGATAACTAAATTATTTGCGGTTAACTACGGTCCCAGAACGGTTCTTTCAAAAACAAATTGTGCAATTTAAATTATTAAAATTTTAACTATTTAAAAAAATAAATTAATAAATTCATAAACTGAACTTTTTAAAAATTATAATTTACGTGTAAAAATTTTTGTTTATACAAAAGTGGCTTACAATAATGGAAAATCTAAAAAACTGTTGTTCGATTTGTTATCAAAATGTTGATATACAATCAATCGGACAGTGTGACCATCCCATCTGTTTTCAATGTTCGACTCGTTTACGTGTGATTTGCAAAAACAACGAATGTCCCACGTGCAGAGAAGATATCGGAAAAGTTATTTTTACCACGGAAATCAAACCATACCATGAACTTAAAGAACTCTACAATGATGAAGAATTCGCAGACCATACTCATGGTATTTGTTTTTCGTCGGATGAGGTAAGAGAACGATACGAATGTTTGTTGGAATACAGATGTCAAATTTGTAACAAAGAAATTGTAATATTTCCCACTTTTGAAACGTTGGAAGAGCATCTTAAAATCAAACACAAATTGTATTTTTGTGGTCTGTGTGCCACCTTAAATCTTTTCCCATTTGAAAGACGATGCTATTTGGAAAGTGAATTAAAACGACATAATAAGTTTGGAGATCCAGAAAATCCTGAATACAATGGTCATCCCTTTTGTAAATTTTGTAAGACACACTTTTTGGATAAGTACGACATGAATCGTCATTTGTTTGAGGTTCATTGTTGTCGTTTTTGTACTACTGATAGAAATAATGACGGTTTCATTAGTTCCGACGAATTACGTAAACATTTTAAAGAAAAACATTTTTTGTGCCAACTGAGTTTCTGCCAAAAAACCGACTATCATTATCACATCGCTGACTCTTCAACTGGTGCTTCAACGATTATGGAAAGGTTTGCAAGTTTCACCAAGAAAATAATGGCACACAACAAAAGCAAATCAAAAACTGGCTTTCTTACTGAAGACGATCTCGACATTGAATCTGTTGCAATTCAATTTAATTTGAAGCAAAATGATGATCTATTACAATCATCATCTTCATCATGTAACAGCAATCAAAACGAATCAGAATATACCGCAGAAAAAAATCAAAAGGGAAATGAAGTGGGTACAAACTCATCGGGACCTGTTCCATGTTCTTTAGGAGAAACTGCCGGGGATGCTCTGAAAACCAACGAAAATGCTGATCGCGAAAGTGGAAAATGTACAACAGAACAATAGGGGAAAAAAGTAAGCCGAAGATCCTACAAAACTTTTGGAGCTTAGAAATCAGAAATTTGAATTTTTGAAATATTAATTTTGTAACAATGAATTAAATCATTTTTTATTTCGGCTAATAAATACAAATTTTAAAATTTTCAAATTAATTTTTTCAAGTTATTCTGGTAAGATTTCGTTGGCTGGAATAGCAGATAGAAGTTGTTCTCCCAATTGTCGATAAAACACGTTTGCGCTTTCTTCGTAAATTCCTTGCGCTGCCGTAAGGGTTCGTTTTGGATTTTCGTTAAAAAAATTTGTAATTAAATCGGCTGAAAATATTTAAAGTGAAAGATTGAATTATGGAAATGTTTTTTGAACCTTACTTGTGTACTGGAAAAACGAATTTTTAGGAATTATTTTGATGTATGCGTTGTCGATCGTGTTTTTCGTTTTAAATTTTTCAAATCCGTAATATTTGATTCCAAGTTTTTCAAATTGTTTTAATTTGAAATCAAACAGTAAATCGATGACACCTAGAAAAGTTTTATTAATATCGACGCGCTTACTCAAAGATGAACCAATCAGATTGGTTTAAATTTTTTTTACTTACTTGCGTTTGCCATGAAAAGTCCTTCGTTTTTTAAGTCGATGTTAAATAAAGTTCCAGTTGATTCAAAATTCCATTTCGGGTATAAATCGTAGATTTTTAATTGAAGTTCACCTTCTTTGGTGGTCTGGTTGAATCTAAAATTTTTAAGAATTTAGGTTTCTTTTAATTTAGAGCTTTAAAAATTCAAATTTACTAACTTAAAACTTTCCAAATCGAGGGTATTGAATCCCCATATTTCAATATCCCTTAGCACAACTGACAACGAAACAAAGTTGTTGAGAGTTCTGTTCATTACAAATATTGGTAACTTCAAAGGGTTTAAACTTGGAAAACCTAATTGTGAATTTCCGTTTAACAAAGTCGGTCCCCATTCCTTGAACGTTGTTTCCATACATTCGTTATAATTTGGTTCCGATTGAGAGCAAGGCGATGCCATATTTTTTGCTAAAAAAAATAACAAATAATATTAAATTTGGTTTACCGCTCGGTTTTGGAATATTAAGAATCAGAAGCTCTTGGTGAGCCAAAATATTTTTTGCTTGATTATAAGATAAGTCAATTACTCACGTAATATTCTCGCAATAGTAAATGAAAATAGTTGGAAAATGCAAATCAAGAACACTGTGCGCTTCATTGTTGTTTTTGGAATCCAATTAAAAATTACAAAAATTTCCTTTATATAGCAGAAATAAGAAAGCGGACTACTTTGATTTCTTTATTAACCTAAAAAGTTATAATATTAAATGAATTCCTAAATGCACCGGTTTTTATTAATTTTTGCAAACTAAAAAAAGTCATCAGTGATGTGCCAAATTTGGAGATTAATAATAATGATGATAAAATCGTGTAACCACCATTTATTTATAGAGGTTAACTCTGCAATCAAATTGATAACCGAACAAGAAATTCTACATAAAATATGCAAATTAATGCAAATGTAGTGAATTGATTAGTTTGGTTTACTAAAAACCAGGGCTTAACATTCTTAAGCTCTTTTTAATTTGTTGATTGTTACAATAAAACACAGTAAAGTTGAGTATTCAAAATTGCAATAGTCAATCAAAGTTGGTACCTGGATGGGTGTCCGATTTAAGGATATCTATATAAATTTTAACTTGATGTTCGTTTTCTCTTTAGCGCCAATTTTTAGTATAGAAATTTTCCATTTGGTTATATACATAGCGTGGCACAAATTTAGTAAAATTAAGAAACAAATTTTATAAGCACAATTTATTGCATTTTTCATTAACATACATTTTAACATTTTTCCCCTTTCCCCTTCCAATATTTGTAATTATTTTGGCAAGAACTCATCAGCAGGTATCGATGACAAAAATTGTTCTGCCAAACCTCTATAGAACACATTTGCACTTTCTTCGTAAATCGAATGAACAGCCTTAATTGTACGTTTGGGATTTTCATTGAAAAAGTTCGTAATCAAATCGGCTAGAAAATAATAATTAATCAGTTATTTGTAGAGAGAAATTCGTATAACAAATTTTTCTCAAAAACTTACCAGTGAATTGGTACGATGGATTTTTGGGAAATATTTTAACATATCCATTGTCGATTGAACTTTTAGTTTCAAACTTTTCGAAACCGTAGTATTCGATTCCTAACTTTTCAAATTTTTTGAGTTTGAAATTAAATAACAAATCGATAACACCTGAAACCGTCGTTTAAATAATAATATTATGAAAATTTTGTTCACTTACTAGCATTTCCAGTAAAAGTTCCTGCACTCTTCAAGTCGATGTAAAATAATTTACCGGTAGCTTCGTAATCCATTTTTGGATATAAATCATAGATTATTAAATGAAGGTGGCCTTCTTTAGTGTCCTTGTCGAGCCTGAAATATTTAAATGAACCCTCATCGCATTATCACTGATGTTGAAGCTTACTTGAAACTTTTGAGATCTAGCGTATCAAATCCCCAGATTTTGATATCCGTTAACAAAACTGACATGGAAACAAATTCATTTGCTGTTCTATTGACTGCAAATGTTGGTATTTCTAAAGGGTTTAAACGTGGAAAGTTTAATTTTGAAATTCCTTTTAGCAAATGTGGACCCCATTTTTTCAAAGTTTTTTGCATGCATTCGTCGTAATTTGGATTCGATTGGGAACATAGTTGGGGCAACGTTTGGGCTAAAAGAATATAAATTTTTAAATTGATTAAAAAAAAAACACTTCGAATATTAAATTAAAAGTGAAAGTTGAGCAAATACAATAAAATTTATGTTTTTAATTTTTAAATAATATAATATGCAAAAACAAACAATATTATTTACTCACGTAAAAGTTTTGATGAAGTAATTAAAATTTGTATAAAAATACAAATCAATAGCACTGCGCCTTTCATTGTGGTTGTGTTTAGAACTCTCGTTGACACACTATTCTTATATGGATAAGTGAATTAGAAAGTGTGTCTTCCTTTAATTCGAAATTGGTGCGTTAGATAAAGAAAATATCAGTCAATGAGGCATATGGCTATTTACAACCGGCAATTTTTTCCGGAGTGCATTACACAAACTTCTTGCAAAAAAAGAACAAAATATATGGTTGTTACCAATATTTTTACACTTCCTGCGAAATTAGAGACATTTCTTTTGAAAATTGTATATAATTATATAATTGGTAATATTTAATAAATAATTTGGTGTCTCTTTCTGCCTTCCATCCAATTCTATGGTACATTTAATGAGGTTGCGTTGCATCATTTAAATCTACATACAGTACAACCTGGATAACCAGATGTACTTGTGAATACATGAAGGATTATAGCTAAAAAATTATTTTTTTTTCATTGATTCATTATAAGGTGTTATAAAAAAAATGACGCTTACAGCAAGGCCAGACGATTTATTTATTTGCAACAGTAGAACTTTAATTAACAATAAATTTAACAAATTGAAATTGTATTATTGTTCCAAGAGTTTTTCAGCAGGTATCTCAGATAGAAGTTGTTCTGCTATCATTCTTGACATCTTGATAGCATGTTTTTGAAACATAGAATTTGGTTCGTTCAGGAGGCGCTTATAATTTTTGTTGAAAACACCAACAAAGAAGTCGGCTAAAAAAATCAATTGAGTAGTTGAAAACCATTGATCAAGTACTACCAACCTGTCGATTGTTGTGCGGGATCCAAAGTTTTCGACATGATTTGAGCTTTTTTCACAAAAATTTTTCCTTTCATATTATTAATTGTAAAATACTCCACGTCAGATTTCATAATTTTATCCAATTGGAAATAAAATTGCAAATCGATGTCACCTAAAAAATTTTATTTTTAATTTTTTCGTGCGATTCTACTATTAACTAATATTTACTTGCGTTTCCATTAGACATTCCATTGTATGTTGTATTTGTATTCGCGAATTTCAATACCATGGAATATTTTGATTTTACGTGAATAGCTGGAATAGTGATGTGGATATAACCGTCTAAAGTTTCTGGGTCAAACCTAAAACAAACGGCCGTCAACTAATTTGGAAGGTGATAAAATAAGCCAACCTCAAACGTTCCACATCCGTCTCTTGCAAACCATGGACCATGATATCTTCTAGAAGTCCTCGAAACTCAACACCTTGGTTCATTTTTTGGTATATTGTAATGGCTTTGATTTTTAGTGGATCTATTTCTGGCAAATCTTCAGCGTCGGCATCCTCGAGAAAGTAATTGCCAAGTTTTGCAATATAACTGTCAATACATACTTCATAACTGTCCAACGGTGATGAGCAAAATTTGATCGTCTCATAGGCTAAAAATATATCACACTTTAATTTTAAAATCGTTGATATTGCAAAATAAATTATGCTAATGTAAAAAATCTCAAAAAATCAAAAATTGGTTATAAAATGTTGGCTGGTGCAGGAATATTCAAAAAGTAAATCTCCTAATTTTTTACTTTAATTAAATAATATTTAGGTGTGGTATCGAAAAAAAGGCAGATGCAGTAGAAAGATAATAAAAAAGTAGGATAAATTAAACGAAGCGTAACCTTTACAATAAAAACAAAAATATTATCAGCAGATAGACACAAAAACCAAATTATATAATAAATTATACTTTCTCATTTACGTAAATAAAATTATTATGATCGAGTCAATAAAATTTTGTCATTTTTGGAAAAAGGAGTCTGATTTTTGGTACCGATTAACTCAAAATTTTACACATTAGTTTAAACAGCTAATTAGATTTGGTGAAAGCCTATAATAAATTTCAACTCTTGTCTCAAATTAACATTTGAGCAACAAATTTTGTAGTCCTGAAGATGTCGCACTTATATAAAGGCCGAAACATATCCAAAAGTGCCAAGTTTGTTCGTCTTTTGAAAAAAAAAACATTTTTAAATATCAAAATTTTATTCTGATGGTTAGTAAGACCAATTGCAAAACGCAGAAAACCAAGTTTAAATTTATAAAAAGTAAAACTTTCTTATGATGTCTCTGTGCTTCAGAGGGTACGAAAAGCTGGCCGTCCTCTCAGTGTTAATGAGCTGCTATCATGGACAAAAATGGTCAGGGTCACGGGCACATCTAAAAGTCATCCCAGCAAGCTACTTACCGGATGTAAAACAATTTCAATCTCTGGCGATATTGTTAGAAAAAAAAAATTCTACCGGGAGTGTTGTTAATGCAGTTTAGAGTCATTTATTTTAAATTTTTATCATGATTTCAATGATAAACCAACCAAAAAATGTTTTTAAATGTAAAGTTTGAAGACGTTATTGCTTTGCAACTAACTCGATCGGCTGCATACGCGAGGTACCTGGTTTAAATATGGGGAAGGGTAAAACTTTCTTTGACTAGTCTCCGTGCTTTGGAAGGCACGTTAAGCCGGTGGTCCTCCTGGGTTAATGAATTGCCATCATTAACATAAAAACCAGGGTTACAGGCACATCGGAAATGCAAGCCTAGCAAGCTACCTATTAGATGTAAAAACACTATAATGGTTAAAGTAGTGCCAAGGAAACTTGACATTTTAGAAACAGGAGAAATCCTAGTCAAAAGTAGAAGAAGAAATTTAAAATTTAAAAAAGTTTGAGTCTAAAAATAGGGCGTATTATATTAAGAGAATAAACAGTGCAATTAAAACAAATTGGTAATTGAATTCAATAAATGGGAAAGCGTCATTAATATTAAAATAATCATTTATAATTATCATTAATAAAATATATTTTTTAAATTCAAAAATATTTTTGCTGTGCACATTTAAGAAATGTAATTTTTAAAAACTTTTTTTTTTACACAAATGGCATTAATTTATCTTAGCAGCGGAACCTATTATTATTTAAGATTTGAAATGAAAAATTGAGAAGTTGCAAATTTTCTGTTCTGATGCATTGAATTGATGAATTTTGATTTTAAAATTGCTAATTTAGAGATAAATTAAAAAAAGTGAATCGAGCAGGTAATTAGAAATGACCCTTTACATTTTTTGAAACATTGTTAAAATTTTGCTTTAAAATTGAAAACGTGTAAATTTTGTTTGATGGTGCAGGACTTTAAAAGTGATAAAGTTAAAAGTTAAATATTTAATCTGAAGTAATTAGCAATGCTAAAAACTTGGTAATTCATCAAACTTTTAATCAAAATATTATGTAACCCCGTATTTATTACTGTCACCTTTCCTAGATATTATTTTAATTACAGATTTTTAATTTTGAAATTATTCACGGTAAAACTGGATTGTAATTGTAATTAATAGTCATTGCAATTATTACAATTGATTGTTTTTCATTTATTTACGGAATTTTCCATAATATTTAACTAGAAGAAAACTTTACTTGGGCCTGTTATGCGGAGTTTAAAAATCATAATCAATTCAAATTAAAATTTCTCGTTTAAGAAGTCTGAGTTAATCACAATTTTTTGTATTGCATCCAATCGCATTTTTGAAACAATTCTAATTTTTCTTAGTGGATTGGTAAAAATTAAAATTATAATTCTTACACTAAAAATTTTTTAAACATTTTGTTAAATTCTGTTTTACTGCTTTTAATTTTTTAGAAATAAAATTTTGATTTAAAACCGAAGTGCCCCTTACAAATTTAGAATCAAAAAAATGCCTACCTACGAAAAAAAATAGGTAAAAATAAATACTTACGTGAACTTTTCGAAAAAGTACCTGATATTTGTATTATCACCAACGTACAGAAAAATAATGCCAAGTTCTTCATTTTCATCAACTGAATTTTCAATTTCACAAGTTGTGTTTCAATCAGTCTGTACCAAATGAAATGCTGTGGAGTACTGCCGTTCGTGTAATAATAATTATAGGAGCTCGACTGTTTTGTAAATTATTGAGTAATTATTTATATATATGAATAATTTGCAAATAATATGTAATTTATTAATTATTAATGAAATATACATTGGAGACGTCAAGCGTCTCTCATTATTTTTTAAATTTATCTGTTATTATTTTTATATAATATCCTTAGCATATACAGGGGGGCTATCCTAATTAATTATTATCGTTGTTGTAGTATTATTGCTTTTGCGTTTTTATTTTGGTAAAATTTCATTCTTTGGTACCGCAGACAAGAATTGTCCAATTAATTTTTTGTAAGACCGAGTAAGAACCTCATCGTGTAATGCACTTCCTAATTGCATGATTTCCTTCGAGTGTTCGTTAATAACGGAAGCAGCAAGGTCACCTAAGTTAAGATAATTTAGTTTCAAATTATGTTTTATCTTAAATCAACCAAAAAATAACCATTTTTTATTTAAAATTGCTATTTTTTGGCAACTTAAAGAAAAAAGTTTGCACCGCAGCTGGAAAGTCTGGTCTTGTAGGCTATACAATTCGCCTCCGGCTCACTCTGTAATTCACCTTAATTTCTCCAGTAAAAGACGACTTTCCGAACTTGGTACTTAATATACTATTCTTACATATTAGTTGTTTTTCTGGATCTCTGGAAATTGGTTTTACGTATACATTTTGTATATTCCCTTTTGCTTCAAACTTATCAAAGGTTAGGTAATCGATTCCTATTTTATTTATTTTCTTCAATTTGAAATAAAATTTTAGATCGATTTCAGCTGAAATATTAATTTAAAGTTTAGTTGGTTTTTCTATCTTACCACAGAGACTTTCAATTCTTGAATTATTAAGTGATCAGAAAGTGTAATTACTTACACACTTTTTTTTTGCTTGAATAACAAAGTAATTTTTTTATTATACTTGAAAGCCTTCATTTAACAATTAACTCGTGATGCAGTAGGTTGGACGTATTTTTTTATTATTTTATTTATAATTATAGAAAATAATGTTTTATTTGTAACTTTATTGTAGTTTTAAGGAAAACTAACGGCCTCACGCGTCGACGATAATTGTTCGGCCTTCGGCCTCATTTGCGGGTTTTGGCTATATACAAATTTTTATGTTGGTATTTTCTTTTTGTTTTTTTGACATTAATATTTCAGTTAGTCCTGAGACTTTCTGAAAATTTCAACTTACAGGCATTTCCTGTGAGATATCCAACGTTGCGTAATCTGAAATTTCTAAAAACACCACTTGCATTATATTCAAATTTAAAGTTGTAATGTGGCATATACAAAAATACTCGTCCTGTTAGAGAAGTTGGATCAAACCTAAAACAAATGTTTTAAAAATTCAGTTACAGTAGACATGACCATATGATTACTCAAATTTTTTTAGTTCCATTTTGTTGTAACCGTAAAACTGCATATTTTTTAATTCACTCTGAAATGTTATGTATTTACTTATTGGACCATTTACAGAAACAGAAGAAATTAATAATGGGTGTAGGCTTGGAAAACCTATAGACTTGATGCCTTTCAGAAGGAAAGGACCCATTTTTTTCAATTCCTTTTCCATGCATTTGTTGTAATTTTGTTCGGATATTGAGCAAAACTCCGGAAAGTTTTTAGCTAAAACAAGATTTATTTGTTTGTGATACAAGTAACCTAAGATATAACGTGGGATCGATTTTTGCATTCATTGGGTATAATAAAAACTAAAAAAAAAAAAAAACTTTTTAAGGTAGCAAAAATGGCGATTAAAGTATCTTTATTTTTAGTTATTTTTCAGGAACTACTGTTTTTTGATTTCAAATTTTCAGTTACTGATATGTCATGTTTTTTTTAGTTATAGCGGTAAAAAAAACTTATTCAACTTTGAAATTAAAATTTTATGCAGAAGTTAACTGTCGATTTTGATTTGGGTTACAAATAAACAAAATAATGTAATAAAATTATGAAAACAATTTTTTTATCGAAATTAAAAAAATTGTTATTAAATTCAACACTTTTTATTCTAGTGCGTCGTTTAAGTTTCTTATAATTGTTAAATTTAATTAAGTAAAAAACTCACGTAATATTTTTGGCGATATCGATAAGATTTGTATAGATATACAGAAAAGCAACACAAAAATCTTCATCATGTTCATCAGTGATTTTTTTCTCTCAGTTTTGAGAGAACCACTTTTAGTGATGTACAACTAAGGGTCGACTTGTTAACTACATTAAAATTTTGTTTTATGTTAATTTTACATGTTAATAAAAAACCGCAATAACAATGTTAAGTTTAAAAAATTAAAAAAAAAAAGTTTTAAATTTGAAATTTTAATGAATTTCTTAAAACGTGTTAATCGCGACCTTTTACTTAAATTACAAAAATTTATAGTTGAGAATATATAATGAACTTGGAATCCTGAAGACGATCCTCATTGTGTCTATTGTTGTGATAATATTTTTGTAAATAGTATAAAATTTAATATCTACTTGTAGATTATTATTTAATACCTATTCTCAACTGTAAAGTTTTGTAACTTAAGTTTAAACTTAGGTTTTTTTTTGTATTTTGATCTCGATAAAAAAATATTTAAGTAATCAATTTAAAATTCTTTAAAAACAATACCTATTAATAAAATTTTAATTATATCTTAAACCATTTATTAATGGTGGTCCATTAAAATATCAATAGTACAAAAATATTTTCAAAAATCTTTTACGTTTGTTTTAACCCACGAAACTATAAAAACTGGGATATCTGAGATAGTTTTATTTTTTAAAATATTCCTTAGGGTCACACAACTCAATCAAAATCTTAGAAAATATGAATCTTTAAAATATTTAGTTTAATTTATTAAAAATATCCTCTAGGGTCAACACAGGGATATTTAAGCCAACAGAACTCATAATACGCTTTTGTAAGTATTTACGTCAAGCACACGTATCGTCAACAGCATGTAGAAGGAACAGCAAATTAGATGTAAAATATCGTGGAAAATCTAACTTTAAAATCGATCTTTGTCTAAACTAATCGATATTTGATATTGATGTAATGTTTTATATAAAGCCCCGTTGAATTTTTTTAAAATAATTGTAACATTTTCTGGGCCCCATTAACGTTCTCAAACTAAAATTTTGAACTTTATTGCATAAAACCTACATCCAAAAGAAAACATTTACGAAGTAGTATTTACTTATAATGCGCAAAATAATTTATTTAAAAATATTTTTAATTAAACTTTTGTGACTTATGCACTCCATATGAACATCAAACGATTTTTCCACAAAATTAACTTTTTTAAAATAAAATGTTTTTTTCCAACAAAGTGCAGGTAAATAATAAAACGACAAATTTACATTTTCTATTCTCATTTATATAGTAATATAAATAATTTTATTGTAAAAATATGCACATTATTTATTATGCAATTTATTTTGCTAGTTACTTGCATCATCAAGTAATAATAGGTATAAGTATTAGTAATACGTATAAATTAGTAAAAATTCATTACAGCCTTGGGGGACGGTTCGAATTTTTTTTTTTAATATATATAATTTGGCGCCCAAAGCATAAAAATGTTTGTCATTTAAAAATTTACATTTGTTAATTTATTTAAATTTAAAGATGTCGCAGTTTAAATCCCATCAATTTCTAAAATTCATCTGTGTAGTGGTTTGGATTTTACGTTAAATGACAGTTAGGCTGCAGAAGGGAGCGTATAATTTCGTGCTTTATTCTTGCGCTTATGTTAGCGCTTACGGTCATTGTGAATGGGTACCTAACTTTCATTAGTAGTTTATGCCACTTGATTCCACTAAAAAATGCCTTATCACATAATACTTAATTTTTGTACCTAATTTTCAAAGTTAAGGGTAGTTGCCAACCTGGGGGTAATCAATCACAATTTTAATACGGTTTTTCCTGACTCTTAATTAATACTATCAAATAAAACCTGGTTTGACGTAAAAATTTCCTATCGCTTGGACTATTAGTGGTGTCTGACCAACAAAACTTTGACAACTTTCTGCCTTTTTGATCATGTCTGTCTGTATTAAATAAAATTTTACCGCGCGTGTTATAAATGAGAGGTTGTGATTGTTTTTTAAATTATGTATTGCGTAATTATTTATTTACTTTGTTTGAACGAATAATTTTAGAAATAACATGTAATTTATTGTTAATGTAATACATTAGACATTAAGTGTCCCATTATTTTAAAAATATTTTTGTTATTACTTGCATGATATTTTTATGGGCATCCTATTTAATCAACTTCAATTACTTACGCTTGCTCAGTTATTCATCATAATTAAGTTGAATCGCTGGGACTAGAATGCTGAAATTTTGTATTGACCTAGAATGGGGGCCCCGTGATTTTGATTTTATAATTTCGATTTTTTGGTTACGTTTGATGCCTTTCAACTTTTCAGTTGCATTTCCAAAAAAGGAATAATTTAGAGGTCATCGATGCCCTTATTGCTCATTTTCAGCTTTAAAAGTTAAATTTATAACTTAAAATGTGTGCCCCCAATCGTCTGTGCTCCAAAATTGAAATTTTCCACAATCTTGGGCTGGATAATTTTTCTATGTAAGGAAAGGAATAAGATAATTTGATATTTAGAGAAATTTTTTTATGAAAGTTATTGAACCTGAAGATGCTCCAAACTTCCAGGAGCATCTCAATTTTTAACTGTTTTCCATTTTAGTGCTTCTGTTTCTAGAATTTCTGATATTTTTCTCGGGCTTTAGGTTAATTTAATTTTCAATATTTTTTATGTTTTGTGTAATAAAAAACGTAGGCCTCGCAGAGAAATTATTATTATTACAAATCAAAAATGCAAAAAACCAAATGTGCTAATTAATCTGGTATTATTTCATTCGCCGGAACCCCAGACAAAAATTTTTCAACCAAAGTTTCATAATATGCAGCAAGACTTTCGTTGTATATTGAATTTCCCATTTGCATTATTTCCTTCGAACGAGCGTTGAAAATGTCAGTAGCAAAGTCACCTAAATAAAAGTTACAGTAGTTAAGAAAATTTACAATTATTTAAAAATTATTTTTCTTACAAAGTATTTGTTGTACTGGATCTCTGGAAATTGGTTTTAAGTATACATTTTGCACATCTCCTTTCGCTTCAAATTTATCAACGGTTAAATAATCGATTCCTACTTTCTTTATTTTATCGAATTTGAATTTAAATTCTAAATCAAGTTCAGCTGAAATGTTAATTAAAAATTTAATTTTTTTTGTTGCCTTACTTCAGAGACTTTCAAGTCTTGAAAGTATCAGAAAGTATAATTACATTCGCACTGTTTCTTTTTTGCTTGGACATCAAAGTTCAAAAATATTTAATTTTTATAACTGATTAAATTTGCATTTGCATGAAGGTCAAAACTTGAAAGCCTTCTCATAGATATTAAACGTGTAATTATCGATAATTTAAAAACTTGGCATGCATTTTATACGGGGTGATGATTTAAAATTCAGTCTTAAATACTTACATGCATTTCCTGTGACGTGTCCATCGTTTTCTAATTTGAAACTAGCAAGTCGACCACTTGCGTCATAGTCAATTTTAAAATCGAGAAGTGGCATATATAAAACTACTCGTCCTTTCAGAGAAGTTGGGTCAAACCTAAAATAAAAGTTTAGAAAATCAGTTTATGTTGACGTGAACTTACGCTTACTCAAAACTTCTTAGTTCCATATTGTTGTAACCATAAAATTGCAAATTTTTTAATTCAGCCCTAACTGACACCCCTGGAAATAGTTGTCTATCGATAGAAAACGTGGAAATTAGCAATGGGTGTAAGCTTGGAAAATCAATGGATTTGATTCCTTTCAAAAGGTAAGGACCCATTTTTCGCAATCCATTTTCCATGCATTCATTATAATTGGGATTGGATTTTGAACAAAATACAGGAAAGTTGTTAGCTAAAAGGAGAGATAAGAATTGTCAGTTTGAATTGATAATTTCATGATTTTTTGGGATTTTGAAAATGATTAATTTAAAAACGGCTTAAAATTTTGGAAACATTATAATACAATAGATTTTGAGGCACTACATCAGATAGGTATTTTATATTTTCGAAGTTTAAAAAAATACATATTTTATGTTAGAAATTAAAAAACTGCACAGTAATAAAAGAAAATAACAATTTAAAAATTTTAATTTGGTATTTAAGAAATATTATATGAAATATAATATGAGTGGTTCCTCAGTTTACACTGTTGTGATTTGTATAGCACGGTTTTATCAATAAATCTTCTTAAAAAATGAATTATTTTTAATAAATATTGAAAGTTAATTTTACTTAAAATGTAATATATTAATACTTCTTAATTATCATTAACTTGGAATTTATTTAAAATAATTTTTCTATAATTTTCTTATGAAAGCGGTACAGTTATCCTTACAAAGGAAAAATATAAAAGTGTTAATCATATAATCAAATATATTTTATTCTTGTTCATGAATTTCTAATTTTTTACTCACGTAATATATTTGTAGATATTGATAAGATTTGTATCGAAATACAGAAAACTAGCACAAAAATCTTCATTATGTTATCAGTCGTTACTTTTACCACTTTTAGTGTAGTAATAAACCGATGCCAGAAAATTTATACCCTTTTATACAGTACTAAAAATTTCAATATTATTTTATTTATAGCCAAGGATATTCACTTATTTACAATGTTAATTATATTTAACAAATTTAATTAATTTATGAAAAGCAGTATTGCAGGTAGACGACTTAAATCTTTCATCAGTAATTTGCAATTTACTTTATTACTTTTTTCCTGGGAAGCAATTTTTATCAGTTCGATCAAGGATTTTAGGACTTTTTTTTATTACTGTGAGCGCATATCAAAATTTTGTTTGTGGTTATTCTAATTACAACAAATTTGCCCAAAATTTTAACTTCCGTTTATGTGGTAACTACTGACTACATGATTAATTTTTCTCAAATTTTCTTTTTATATAAAAGGAAGGAATTCTCTGAGGAAACTAAAAAATTTATTACTCACATTTCTTTCAAAAAATGCAAAATCATATTTTGGAACGCACATGACTCTAAATTTATTGTAATGTGATTCAGATTAGGAGCAGAATTTAGGGATACTTTTAGCTGTTATCGAAGTTATTTTTTATTTTTTAAGTAACGGGGTTGATTTTTTATTTCACCTTCCTAATGGAATTAAATAACTTTTTGTAAAGTTTTCTCAATCTATTTGTGAGAAGGATTTTTCAGCGTGGAGTGGGTTAGTTGACCATTTTTACCCTATGCTGAAACTGCTAAATCTGCCCTGATTTGTCATATTTGCTACTGCTACTTATCTTAAATTAGATCTTAATTAATATTATTAAAGGTCGTTCTGATACAAACTCTAATTAAATTTTATAATATCTCTTTATATGTTTCTTAAAATGAGTTGACTATTTAGATGCTAAGTTTTTTTTTTCATATTTACAAATGAAATTTTTAAAACCCTCAAGGTAATTTATATGGCAGTTTTTTAACAGATAAAAATATTTTTTATTACAATCCGTTATTGGCTTGCCTTCCTAATGAAATAAAATCATTTTTTGTAAAGTTTTCATAATCCAATTTCTGAAAAAGATTTCTCCAGCGCGGGGTGGGTTAGTTGACCATTTTTACCCTATGCTGAATCTGCCCCTGGTTTGTCATATTTGCTACTGCTATTTATTTTAATTAATTTTTATTAAAGGTCGTCTTAACACAAACCGTGACCAGTTTTTATAATATTTGTTTATATTTTTCTTAAAAGAACTTGACTATTTAGATGCTAAATATTTTTTTTCCATATTTATATAGAAATTTTGGAAACACTCAAGGTAATTTATATTGTAGCTTACCCAATAAAAAGCATCCGTAATTAACGAAACGTAAATTATTACTCTCATTTGAATTACTACGTTGTTTCCTTACTTTTATTATAATTTCCACATTATAAAATGATATAAAAAGATTTTGAAGTATTAATTATTAAATTCTTAAAAGCTCTACGGCCTATATAAATTTTAATAATAGAATTTGGAAATTTGAATTATTAGGTACAAATTAGGTAGTTTTTTTTTGTCATTTGTCAAAAAGTGTCATTTTTTTGTATACTTAAGTTGCATTTACCACCTAAAAATTATAGCATTAAACATTTCTGATGCTTTTCACGACTTAACTGACATTTTATTATTATTTTTTTTGTGTTCCTTTAAAGTTCAAAAAGTATATTGCCTTTTTAGTAAAGCATAGATTGTTTTTATAAATAACTCGTCCATTATAACGCAATAATGTCTATCAGACATCCTCCGGACGTGTTTAGGCCATCTGATTTCACATATTCGGACATTCACGTTATTACTAATTATGGCATTAAAATTATAATTTTGGTATCTAAGAGTTCATTATCTGCAGTAGGTAGCTCATGGTTCATGGGTTACCGTTTAATTTTTAAATTCATGTTTTGGTATTATCTACTATCCTTACGAAATTACACCTCCAAAACTTTCTCTCTACTATATCACCTCAGCATTAAATCTTTCTAAATTACAATTTTTTCCAAATGTTTTTCTTTTGCTTTTTATAATCGTCTCCGTGCTTCGGAGGGCACGTTAAGCCGTCGGTCCCCCTGGGTTGATGAATTGCCACCATCAACAAAACACCAGGGTTACAGGCACATCTGTAGGCTAGCCTAGCAAACTACCTACCGAATGTAAAACATTTTTATGCTCCGAGATCAAACAAATGGCTTCGGAAAACCACCGAAGCTACTGTTAAATATTATAAGTCCTAAATTTAATAATTATGGTCAATATTCTGTATGTCAATTTTCGAAGTTAAGAACTTTGAGTAAATTTGAAATTGTTGGTATAAGCACCCACGGTTTCAAGTCAATGTTTACTTTCAAATAAAATTCAAATCGATTAAGTTTTACTAATTTATTAGATCGATATATTTTAAATTAAAATACGAACTACAATAATTGGTAATTTTTTTTTTTACAAAATTGCAGAAATCCAAGTGTGATGTATTTTATGCTGGTATTATCTCATCCGCTGGTACCACAGACAAGAACTTTTTAACTAAAGCTTCATAAAATGTAGCAAGCAATTCATTGTATACTGAATTCGATAGTTGCATTATTTCTTTAGATCGAGCGTTGAAAATGGCCGCAACAAAGTCACCTAAAGAAAAATCATAGTAAAGAAAATATGCAGTTTCCAAAATGTTTCTTACAAAACGGTTGTTGTGCCGGATCTGTGGAAGTTAGATTTATGTGCACATTTTGTACATTCCCTACCGCTTCAAACTTATCAATGGTTAAATAATCGATTCCTACTTTGTTTACTTTCTTGAATTTAAAATTAAATTCGAAATCGAGACCAGCTGAAATGTCAATTCAAAGTTTAATTGTTTTTCCTGCCTTACTCTCGAGGCTTTCAAGTCTTAAATTATTAAGTGATCAGGAAGTATTGTGTTTTTTGTTTGGGCATCAACGTACAAAAATATTTAATTTTTTTTATATTTTTATCGTTAATTAAATTTTCAGTTTTGTAAAAAGGGTAAAACTTGAAAACCTTCTTTTATCGATTAAGGCATTGAAAAATTAGCTGCTTTTCAAGGCCTGCTTGAATCACTAGAGAAAAACTCCTGATTAAATGTACTTACATTTTGTTCCTGTGAGGTATCCAACGTTTGCTAATTTGAAGTTACCAAGTCGACCAATTGTGTCGTAGTCAAATTTAAAGTCGAGATATGGTATATAAATAACTACTCGTCCTTTTAGAGAAGTTGGGTCAAACCTAAAATGAAAGTTTAGAAAATCAATTTGATATTGTTGGCGTGAAAATAAGCTCACTCAAAGTTTCTTAGTACCATGTGGTTGTAACCATAAAATTCCAAATTTTTTAATTCGCTTTTAGTTGAAATGTGTTCAAGTAGTTGTCTATCGACAGAAAAAGAGGAAGTTATTAATGGATGTAAGTTCGGAAAATCTATAGCCTTGATTCCTTTCAAAAAGTGAGGACCCATTTTTCGTAATCCATTTTCCATGCATACGTTGTAATTTGGATCGGATATTGAACAAAATGCGGGAAAGTTACTAGCTAAAAGGGGAAAAGAATTTATCAGTTAAAATTGATATTTTTATAATTGAATGCTAATAATTTATTTTATTCTTGTTCCTGAAATCCTAATTTTTCTTACAGTAATTAATAAGTACTCACGTAATATTTTTGTTGAAATCGAAAAGATTTGCATCGAAATGCAGAAAACTAACACAAAAATCTTCATTATGTTATTAGTGACTTTTCGAAGTGAGGGTGACCACTTTTAGTGTAGTAATGAACCGATGGCTAAAGAAACATAATCCTTTTATATAAAGAAAATTTAATTATTTTTTTAATAATAACAAAGGATAACACAGGAAATTCACTTATTCAAAATGTTAATTATACTTAACAAATTTAATTTATTTATGAAAAACAGTGTTACAGGTAGTTGACTTAATTCCGTCATCAGATCATCAGTAATTTGCACTTTTCTTTATTAGTATTATTTCTTGGGAAAATTTTTTTATCATTTTGATCAAAACTTTTTAGAACCTGCTTTTACTGTGATGCATACAAAATTTCTGTTTGTGGGTTAAAAAATTGTATTAGTTATTAGATTATTACTCATTACTTTTTTATGGTTTTTATTGGGTAGAAATTAGCATACGCTAATTAACAAATTACAGACAAAAAATTAACAAACTTTACACCCATGTAATACAAAATGTTAGTTATTTAATTATAATCTTTTTAACCATTTTTAGAATAATCTTATCAGCTAGAACCAAAGTAAAGAATTTTTCAATTTCAAGTTACAAGATATTCTTCCTAAATTGATATAACATTTTCTATATGCAAAAAATTTCTTTTAGTTGGTTGCATGAATTGAGGTCCTGGATCTCGTAACTATCAACTTGACTTGTCTGTATTATTTTTTATTACGCGCACATTTTCTTCCAAATTTAGAACATGTTCTAAATATTTTACATGAAAATTTAGCACAAAATTTGCTGGTAAATTATTTAAAATTACAAATGTGCACTAAAAAGTAAAAAATAATTTTAATAAGAGCAAAACAAAGCTTTTTGAAAACATCAATATAAAAAAAGGTTTGCTTTTAATTTTTTGTTTAATTTTTTATTTTTTACTTTTTTAGTCCTTAAAACGCCGGCGCCCAAAAGTCCTTTAGTGTGCTAATGATCAGAAATCGGAAGAACTTATACAATACATTCTGTTTTTTATGTTCTAAATTATATTTGGTTTAATTAAAAAGTGTTGTATTGGACTATGGCAATTGACGTAACTTATTCCATTATTTCAATGAAACAATAATATCATTTTAACTAAATTATTTGGAAATTTTTTGACTGTTAGCGGATAGTAAATAGCTTTTTTATTCTGGAACAGGGACGGGAGCAATAATTGATGACATGGTATCAAAAATCATAAAAAAAATTCTTAAGCTAACTAAATAACAATAATAGCACATGAAAAGTATAACAGTGCTGAAAATTTAAAAAAAAACTGATATAATGGGGCATATAAATTTTAACACTAAAGTTTGTACCATTTGTTTTTCTACAAACTTTCAGGAAATTAAATATTTTTTATGTACCTTTAAGGATTTCTTATAGGTAAATAATTTTTAAGCTGAATTTACAACCTTAAAGTTAGTCCAAATTCGAAATTTCTGTTTTATTTACAATTTTTTTTTTAGTTTTCTTTTCAAATTTAAAATGTACTGCATAACTTCTATTAACAAAAGTACAAATTTTCCATTCTTCAATTATTATAAATATTCCGTTCATTGCAATGTAACAAAGACTCGGACATCTTGTTTTAATCTTATGCTTGGGTCAAACTTCAGTAATTTATAACGAACGCATTGTTGTTAAAAATCATTGCAAAGTCAAATATATAATAACAATTTTAACAACTGTAATTTAGGTGCTCATAATAACAAGTAATTAAAGGGGACAATTAAAATCCCGATATAGATTCAATATTGATTATCTATATTGGGACAATACTGCAATTCAATAGTGGAAGGACATTGGTTAATATACAAATATAGTGGAAGTTGAGATCCATTTTGTCAAAAATACCGTATAAGATTTAATCGCCAGCACAGTTTTAAATAATAATGATCAAATAATATTTATAAACGATAAAGGATAACAATTAGGATATAAATAGGTACACAGTGCAGCAACAACTCATGCAAACAAGTGCATGGACTCAGAAACATCGGACTGCAAGTTAAAACAAATTAAATATTGAATAATTATTATCTAATAATTTATTGTAAATGTAATACAATTATTGTACGTAATTAAAAATTTTTAATTATTTAATTTTTAATTTGTTTGTTTAGAGAAAATAAATCTGATATTTTTCATTGTATTAAATGAAATGTTCCGAAATAATGAAACTTTGTAGAATTTCAGTTACTTTTAGCGGATACCAAAATTTTTGTCTGTGGGTTATCCTAGACTAGACACATCACCGTAGCTTAGAGGTTCCAATATGTGATTGATGACCGGTATGCTGGAAGTTGGAGGCAAACAGTCTATGGCATCAAACTTTTTTTTTTTTTTAATTTTTCAGTTTTGTATTTTACACTTCTCATATAAAAACCGTTACAATTTACATAATACAATTGTAATTATTAAGAAAAAATTAATAAATGGTGCGACCGCGACCTTAGAATAAAAACGTTAGTTACTTATAAAAATAAATTCCACTATAGATTATATTATCAATTCTTTTTTATTCGGGAAGAATCTCATCTGCTGGAACCGAAGATAAGAACCTTTGAACAAAACTTCCATAGTACGCCGCAAGACTTTCTTCATATATTGGATCTACAATTTGCATCACTTCTTTGGAGTGTGCGTTGAAGAAGGCCGAAATAAAATCGGCTAAAAATAAATCTGTAAACAAAATTTTTCTAGACACATCATCATTATTATCTTACAAGTTATTTGAGCTGCTGGATCTCTGGCGATCAATTTGATTTGTGCATTTTCTACCCCTCCTTTGGCTTCAAACTTATCAATAGCTAAGTAATCGACTCCAATTTTGTTTATTCTTTTCAATTTCAAATCAAATTCTAAATCGAGACCAGCTGAAATTTAAATTTCTTAATTTTATGCGGATTTTCCGCCGTAATTGCTATACTTACATGCATTTCCCGCTGCAAATCCTTCGTTCGATATATTAAAATTAATTATCTGCCCGAATGTTTTAAATTCCATTTTAAAATCTAAGAATGGAATATATAACACAAACTTTCCATGAAGTTCATTTGGATCAAAACTAAAACATATTAAACAATTACAGCTGAATCAACGTGGTGTCCGTACACTCACTTAAACTTTCTAAGTTCCATTTTGTCGTAACCATAAAACTGTAAATTTTTTAACTCGGCCTGCACGAGTACATTTTCTCCCAGATTTCTATTTACAGAAAAGGAAGGAATTGTCAGAGGATGTAGAGATGGAAAATTTATTGCCCTGATTCCTTTCAAAAAGTGTGGTCCCATTTTTTGGAACGCATTTTCCATGCATTTATTGTAATTTGGTTCAGATATTGAGCAAAATTCGGGAAAACTTTTAGCTGAAACAATAAAAATAAAATGAAAAAATTTAGTTACTATTTTAAACGTTCCAGGTTCCAGGCTAATCAGGTTAATATTTTACAACAGAATATTTTTAAATATACGAAAGAAAAAGGACACGGCATCGCGTTGTAAACAAACAAAAAGTTTATGGATTGATAACCAAGGGATATATGAATTACGATTAGGTATAGAAAAAATTTATGTACCGGGTGGGCCATTTTTAACCGGAAAGGAAAGCGCTCGTTTACGGATTTTTGCTGAACCTTAGCATAATATCATATATTGATTAACAGTCAGTTTTTGATATATTCCTGTAATCCTGAAATCTGTAATTTCGGATTTTATAAAAATGAATTAAGCGATTTTAAGAAAAACTTGAGCAGTTGGTAGCGGACATCTCGTTGATCCATGTCAGTAGTAGACATAGAACGGAGAAAATCCAAAATGAGCACATTTGTACTTGGGGGGGGGGGAGGGCGTTTTCTTGTAACTTTTCAGTCCGTTTTTTTTTTCAATTTTTAATTTAAATTTACTGGGTAAAAAAACATTATAGAATTAAAATTTTATTGAACTGGTTGTCAGTGCTAATATCAGATGCTTTTTTTACTGCAATAAAAATACTACGTATACGTATGCGATTGGTCAATAAAATCGAAAATTACTTAATTTATCACTAATATATTTAAATTTATTGTTTGTTAAAAAGCCCCTGATAAACTTTGAGAACTTAATTAAAATGCAAAATTTTGCAAGAATTTGTGAATGCTAATTTTTGGCAATAAGTAAAATTCTAAATATGAAAAGGTCGTCGTGAAACAAACTTTGACCCTTGAACATTGTTGTTTATTTTTTAAATAAAAGTTGTTCGTATTTTCGATTTATACAAGTAAAACATTTAAAACCCTCAAGCAAACTAAAAGTACATTGTTTAAATTCTACACTCGACAAATTATTCTCATTTCTCAAACAAAAAAGTGCGACGATGAATTGACATACATCCATATTATTCTTTTGTTTTTACAAAAAGTAATAAAAATAATACGGGAGTTTACCATGAAAAATTATCTATGAGATGCAAGAAGTAAAATTATTTTAGATATATTTTACTGGTTTTAAATATAAATTAAAAGTAATTAAATACTTACGCAATATTTTTGCAGAAAGCGATAAAATTTGCACCGAAATACAAACTAGCACGAAAGTCTTCATTTTGGTATCAACGAGTTTTTCTTGTAAGATATTGAGAACAACCAGTAAACTAATGATCGTATACCTGAAGAAGTTTGTCCGTATCGAGTCAATATTAATTTAACTCATTTATTATTGAAATCAAGGATATCCAGGTGAATGTAACCTTTTGCAAGTAATTTCATATTTTAATTAGATGTTTATTATTTAAATTGCAATAACAAATTAAGTTGCAATAGTTTATCAACGAAATTAGCGATATAAAAATATAAATCTTAGGTAAAATTATCAATAATTACCAAAAAGTTGTATAATTTAAGCTGCATTCACAACCTCAAAATTTGGTAAAATTATAAATTTCTGGATATTATTCTTTATAACATTTGGCATGAAGTTATTGCATTTGTTGTTATTGTTTTCTTGTTCTTTTCAATTTCAAAATACACAACATTTGTTCTTATACGAGGGGTGTTTTCAAAGTTCACGATCTGACCCAGAGAGGGCGGTGCGTCCTGGGGGTCTATTTCTGACATTTTGACGTTTGGTCTTTTAATTAACATAATTTAAAAATTCAGCTCAGTTTTTAGCAAATTCAGCAAATTTTTTAGTATGATTGGTTTATAACTGGGTATTTTGATGTCATCACACAATGAACTCAATTATTGCGTAACTTGAAATATTATAATTTACTTATATGTTAACAATTAAATCGGAATATTGTAAGGACCTTTTCTAGCGATAATTTTTTTATTAATGAAAAGAAGATCGTTTTTCTAACATGATGTAACTAGACCAAACCCAGCCAGTGATGGTAGTGGCGACTAACAACAATTGCGTATTTGGTGTGGAGAGAGAACGTTCGAGTGCTGTCGTTAAAAGAACAGTGCAAATTTCGTTTCTGCACATCGCGTAATCACTGCCATCCATCTGTCATCCCTGGGTGGGTTTCCTCTGCTGTCTTTGTCTACACTAGTGTTGCGTCAAAACGCCTGGAAGATAGGCAGTCCATACTACTCAAAATACTTTGAGTAGCACGTATTGTCTATTTTCAGGCGTTTTATCATAATCATTAATAATTCACTACTCTCAATAACAATTATTTTGTAAATATTATTAAAGTTTATTGCAGATCAAACAACAAATCTGAGATCTAAAAAATTTTCTCTTTTTTTTTGTTTTTCTTTTGAGTGAATTAAGGGGGGAACCCAGTGTAACCACCTAAAAATAAGAACCATTTTGTTGTATTTTTAAGAAAAAAAAATCGTTGTATCAAATGTATTGAAAGTCAATGTATTGACAGCAGGAATCTCGTTAATCTACTCATGAATGACTTTCATTTTGAAATTGCAGTAATTTCTAAAGTAGTTGTTTATCAGAACAGGTCAGGACACATAGGCGCAATTAAGGTTAATAGTTTGAGAGTTCAAAAAAAAGTCTTTAGTTTTCAAAGTTTTTTTTGAATTTTTGAAAAGTAGAGTGAATTAAGAGTTTTTAATTGGTTAACTATACAATTATTAGGTATAATAAGTAAATATTAACATTGGAAAACGACAAATATTTTACTTTTTCTTACTTGACTTTATCAAATTTGTTGTTTTTACACCAGGAAAATATTTTTGATGGCTCATTTTGATGTTAGGAGGAAATAAGAATAATTTTTATTTCTAGGGTACTTTTTATTGGCATTTGGAAGCTTTTCACATTGCGTGACAGTTCACTGATATTGGAATCGTATAAAAACTGAATTATGAGGTAGCGACTTTAAAAAATATTTGTGAGCAATTTATTTAGGTTGTAGTGATCATTACAGGATTATAGTAATCTTTCTTTTACAACAATTAGCGGATCTTATTCATGCACATAGATGCATTTTCAAGAATTTCGGTAGCGACCGCTCACTCGCTGACCAAAAATTAATCTTAAAAAAATAAATGAAATAACAAATAACGTAAGCTGTTACGTTTCTAAACCTATCAGAGCTTACGGTATTTGTTAAACTGTGCTCTTTTTTTTCAAAACAAATTTGTGGTCAATGAGTGAGCGGTTGATATCAGGAATCTCGTTAATCTATTCATGCGCAGCAGTGTTGAATTACACATAAGGTTTGAGATCCTAATTGGCTTTTTACATTATCAACAGTTTAAAAATTGGCCGCTTGATGACGCCACCCTATGTTATGAAGAATCTTCAAATTTTAAATATTTTTTTGTTAATTGTTAAATGTGTACTAATTCTGTATACATTTGTTTGTAAGAAAAACCGGTGAAAACTTAACAGATATTTTACAGCATAGAATAAAATTAATATTACAATAAAATTTAAAAGTCATTAGCGTCAAATTAACACATAAGGAAATAATTTTAATGTTTATTGTCTAATTTAGTTGCTAATTTCTAAATATTATTATAATTGTAACCTCACAAGTTAAAAATTTATATATTCAATATAAACAACCATTGAAAGGTTTTTTGTGAAAATGTAGTAAATCTATCCACGAAAGTGATTTATAATAATATTAAAAAAAAAAACAATTGGAATCTTAAAATTTAACCTACCATTAAAATGATTAAATAATCAATTTCAATTTTTAAAAATAAGAAAAAAAACGCAAAATAAAATAACTAGTCACAAATGTTAGTTTAATTTTAGTTAGGTACATTTAAAATTCCCCTACGGATTAACAATTAGTGGGTCACTAGCTACAGTTGTTCATCACTGAAATATGCAGTAATCCATTTTGTGTAATGTCTCTTTCAGCCATACAACTTTGTGTCATCATAAATAACTGTGGTTAGTAACTACATCACTAACTACTTTAACTACTGACTAAATCATTTGTATAATCGATTTGGTACAATTGTGTTAGTTTACTTGTTAAGTCTAAATCAAAGTATAATACTTTTTATTATGCTGGAAGAAGTTCATCTGCTGGTACAGCAGCCAAAAACTTCTCAAAAAGATCTCCGTAAAATGATTCAAGACTCTCTTCATAAATTGGATTTACAATTTGAAATAATTCTTTGGCACTTTCATTGAAGAGATCTGCGATGAAATCAGCTAAAAAAATAATTCGTTTGTTCAATAAAACAAGTATTTTAGTCATTTATCTTACAAGTTGGTTGTTGGTCAGGATTTTTAGCAATCAATGTTATTTTTGCATCTTGAACTCCTCCTTTGGCTTCTATATTGGTAAGAGTTAAATATTCTACTCCTACTCTGTCGGTTTTCTTTAATTTCAAATTAAATTCCAAATCGAGGCCAGCTAAAATAGCAATTATTAAGATTTATTATAATATAATGATGGTTAATTACGTTTTAATTTATTATTGGTTAAAGTATGCGTTTAATTAAGTCCTTAAAAAACGTAGGTACTTTGTTGGATATCAAAGTTTACGTTGTTAATTATTAATTTTATTTAAATGGTATTTTTTTGTATCATAAATGTTATTACATACAAGTTGAAAATGTGGAATTAGGAAACAGCGCAAATTGTTGTAAAACTTGATCACCTTCAATGAGTAGTTATTTTTATGTTGATGAAAATAGTAGTGACCTCTGTGATTTGATTTGCGTTGCTTAAGACTAAAACAATTCAATTTGCGTCCGTTTAGATAAAATAACTCTAAATGTTAACTTTACAATAAAGAAAACAAGTAATGCAAATGACTTTATGTTTGAAATATTATTTGAGTTGTGACCCAGACGAAATTTTGCTTCTTAGTTAAGTTTTTTGTTTGATTTTTAAACTCATTTAATTATTCAGATGAGATGCGATAAACAATTTTTTTGTTTTGTTGTGTTTATTTTTACTTTTTCACCAATTTTAATTGATTTTGGTTTTAGAGGTGAGCGACAGGTCAAAATCGAAAGATTTTCTAACAATTCTATAATATAAAAATTACTTACACACATTTCCTGATACAAATCCTGCATTTTTGAGACTCACATCGCCAATTATGCCGTTTGCGTCATATTCCATTTTGAAATTTAAACTGGGAATGTATGCAATAATTTGTCCTTTTAATGTGTTTGGATCAAAGCTGAAATAGAAGTACAATTTTATTACAGTATTCAATTTTAAGCTCAACTTTGTACTTACTCGAATTTCTTAAGTTCCAAGGAGTCAAAACCATAAACTTGGATATTTTTCATTTCGGCCATAATTTTTATAAAAGCGTTTAACTTTCTGTTAACTAGAAATGAGGGAATTGTCAAGGGATGTAATTTTGGGAAATCCATGCCCTTGATTCCCTTCAGGAAATAAGGACCCATCTTTTGGAAAGCATTTTCCATGCATTCGTTGTATTCTGGTTCGGACTTGGAGCAGAATTTGGGAAAATTATTTGCTGAAATAATAAAAAAGTTAGTGCAACTATTAAAAATTTACTTTTGAAGTATCGGGCTTAATTATATGATATTTTAGAATTAACATAAAATATTTGTGAAAATAGCGTAACAAATTTATTCTAGTAAATAAATTGTTATATACAGATATAAAATTTTATGTTATTAAAAAAAAGGGTACGAAATCCAAATTGAACCTTGAATAATAATTGCAGTGCAGACAGTTATCTCAACATTGTTTGAACTTGAACATGTCGTAAACATTTTCCAAATATATTTTCAATAAAAAACTGGAATTTTTTTAACTTTGCCGAATATTGCAATGTTATAAATGATTTTGTGACTTACGAACAATTAATTCTTCTAGCTTAAAGTGAACAAGTCAAACTGTGTCCTTAATAATACCTAAGTATATTTTAAATTATTCAAAAATAATTTATTAGAGAAAACATAAGACTATCTTGGTTTTCAAAATAAAATTAATTTCAAGGCAATTTTTTTCAAATACAAGTTCTGAGAGTTGGTCATATTTGAAAATCTCAATTGCTTCAAAATTAATTTTAATTTCAAAATTTTAGTTTTATGTTTAGTAGTTAAATTATAAAAACGTGTAATTTTTCAAATTTTGCATTTAGACAAAATATTTTGAAATAATTTTATCTCAAATCATATATTTTTCGAACCCACGTAGCTGGAAATCCGGATAACTAAAGTACCGTGTAACTCGAGGGATATATGGATAGTAATAAGTTATTCTTTTACGTCTTTTCTACAACCTGCATTATCAAACGGTTTATTTGACTTTAAAATCTAAAGCACTTCCGAAATATGTCATCCATAAATATAAAATTATATATTAATATCTAAGGTACTTTATAACTTTTCGTAATTCAAAAATGGTCATATTTTATTCTTCCTATGTACATACGTATCTCAGAAACTAAACAGATAAGTAATTGAAATTATTGATAAATAATTATAAGTAATTACATATTGGAAATTTAAACAAATTAAAATTGTTGATTTTTATTGTTGTGATGTATTAAGGTTTAAAGGTCGAAAACAGTACTTTTCGCTCTAGGGAGCAAAAGTAATTTACTTTGTTTACTAAATAATTCAAATTATATTTTACAAAATAATAATTTATTATTTTAGAATTTAAATTGATAGGATGCGTTCTATGGGTAATAAAGGTACTTTTGCAGACTTTGTGTTGTTGCTGGCCTTGGATCTTTTGGTCAGTAATTTCAACGATCGGAATGTAAAGTTAGACAAAATATGACGAGTAATATTTATTTATTTAGATATTTTTAGATTAAAATTTTTAATATTAATTTATGTGGCATCATAAAATTTAAAGTTATATATGGGAAATTTAAACAAAAACATATTAATTTTTTGTTGTGACCGCATAGAAAGTATACGTTTTCAGTTGGTTTTAAGGGGGTGTAAACAATACTTTTCGCTCTAGAGTAGAAAAGTAATTTATCTTTTTTATTAAACAATTTAAATAATATTTTAGAAAATAATAATTTATTATAAGATCGGATGCATTTCACGGGCAAAAAAGTCACTTTGCAGCTTTCGCGTTGTTGCTAACCTTGGCTAATATTTTGGTCAGTAATCTCAACGATTGGGACGTAAAGTTAGACAAACTATTTATTTACTTTTTTAAACATTTTTTAATTTTAAGGTAACTACGTATAATATAGAATTTAAACAATTAAAAAAAAAATTTTTTGTTTCAATTGTAAAGAAAGTTGAACATTTTAGTCCTGTTTTAGGAGAGTAAAACAAAAGCGTCCCTAGCAACTGACAAAAAATAATTTTTTTTCATTAAATAATTCTAATTATATTTTACAAAATATTAATTTACCATTTTGGGTTTCACGAGCAAAAGTCACTTTATAGCGTTGATTCTCGCCTTGCTTCAGTCAGTAATCTGAACTAACGCTGCAAAGTATGACTTTCCACCCTTGTAACATAAACTACTATTACGAGCATAAAAAATCAAAATCATATAAATTTCGAACCCAAAATAATTGTACTAAATTTTTTGAAAAGATCCATCCATCTTTTACTTATTATTATTATAAAAATAAATTTTAATATTTTAGAAAAAAACTTACGTAGTACTTTTGAAAAGGTCGAAAAAATTTGTATCGAAATACAAAGGGCTAACACCAAAATTTTCATTTTGTTTTAATTAATCGAAGTACAACAGATATCAACTAAGTTTTAACAATGAATTGATCACCCAATGAACTCGCGATTTTTATATGTTGTAGCTTTTCACACTTTTTTTATTATTAAACAAGGACGGTAATATTTTAAAGTAAATATTATTCGCATTAATTTGTATATTTCCATTCAAAATTATTTTGATGGCTTCAAAAAAACATATTATACCTGATGATCTTATTAACGAAGTTTAATTGTTACGAAACTTATTATAATTATTATTAAATAATTAATATTTCAATTTATTTAAACTTAACGAACATTTTCGTTCTAATTAGATTGTAATTTTGTAAACCTTATGTAATGTGTCAGTCAATATTGCACAATTATAATTGCACTTAGAAGTAGATTAATTGGTATCAATCAAATGTTCAATAACCCCTATCATAATTTAGAAAGTCAATATTAATTATTATTAAAACACTAGATGTGAAATTCGAGTGACACCCGAGATTAAATTTTACCCTCTCTTGGTTCAACATATTGTTCGTTATAATATACATATTTTTGTTTTAGATCCCTATGTGAAAGTAACCATAAACCAAGGAAGCAAAAAACTGAAAAAGAGAAAAACGGGGGTCCATCGAAATACAGTTAACCCTGTATTTAACGAAGCGTTAACTTTCGACATCGGAAAAAATACCTTAAGAAAATGTACAATTGAATTTTGTGTTATGCACGATAGTTTATTAGGTGCTAGTGAAATTTTGGGAAAAACACGAGTGGGACAAACTTCAGAATGTAAGAGACACGAAAAAGAATTTTTTGCCGATATGTTTCACAGCAAAACTGCTACCGCTCAGTGGTTACCGCTTACTGAAGTCAAAGGGGCGACCGTTTAAAAACTGAAGTTTGAAATTGTCTAGACAAAAAAAATGAAATAAGTACGCTTAATATAATATCACAGATTATAGAACAGATGATAGTCAAAAGTTAGTAGATTAATTTTTCAAGAGGAATAAAAACTGAAATAATATCCTTTCTAGTTTGAATTTAATTCGAAGGACCATGAAAACCTAGAGAACACTTTTCGACGAAATATATTTTTTAAAATACCCAATATGGTTTATTTTGTTGCATTATAAATGAGTTTATCTAAAAAATATATTATCCAAATATTGGCTACGTTTACAACGTAATTAGGTCAGGTTGGTGTTACGCAACAAAAACAGCTTCTTTGATTGGTTAGCTTGGGATGACGTAACACCAAGTACCCTGGCAAGGACTTAAATGTTTTGATTTGGGAGATTAATGAGGGTTCCGTCGTGTAAACGTAGTCACTGCAATGTTAAGTGTAAATTTCTAATTCGTCAAATTATAATGTATTAGCTTCCTGTAACAGATAAACGTTTATGCAATGTAATGTAGTCATAATGAATAACATTTCAGATGGTGGTCCATTAACCAAAAAGGTAAGTTATCATAACCAGAAATATGTTTAAACATTTTGTGTAAACTCAATTACTTGAAATATCTATTTTTATGCGTAGCTATTGTGTACAACAAGTATACTAATACTTTGTAAAAATTGTAAATTATAAGAAAAAAATATAAACTTTATGTCTTCTACTTTCTTGTCCACCAAGTTGAATTCTCATCTACCGCTAGTCTTCAACTAGAACACTTTTTTTGTTCTCTATTTCTCTTGTATCCTTATCCACTCATTTTTGACTTGCTTTCCTCAATTTACATCGTCCTTTTTTTAAATTTTTCTTATAGTAATCATCCTTTACATTCCTATACGACCTGACCAAAAAAGAAATATAACATTGGCTGAAATTAAAATGTTGATACAAATGGTTGCGGATACAAATGGAAAAAGGGGGGCAAAAATTCGAAAAAACCTTTTGTTATTTTAGAAATTTGCATTTAAATTTTAATATTTATTTCAATATTTTAAAACATTTTTTTTTTTTGCCCATGAACTTCAGTTGGATACTTACGCTATGCTACTCTCTGAACGGAACGGCTAAGTTCATGGGTGTAAATATAAAAACTCGAATCGGTCACAAATTTGTTTTTATTTTGATATTACTTAACACAAAACTTAAAAATATAAAAAACTTGGTTATAAATTTAGACAAAATCACATGTGTAAGTAATTTTTTTGCGAAGTCCAATAACAATCTTTAGATCTTATAGGAAACCTCTCAAGCATATTTGCTAACCTAAAATTAAATTAATTACCTACTTTAAAAAATGCACTTAAAACAAACCATACCTTTTTGATTTCGTCCATGATTAAGTGGGCTTCCAAGATTATATCAGGATAATTGAATAGCTTGGCTAATTTTGCAGCTTCTAAAGCTGAAGCTTCAGCTTGGTCGTAAACCCCCATTTTGGCGTAGATTTTCGCAAGTTTGACGTAACATCGAGGTAAATCGATACTACTGATACCTTTTCCCAAAAGTACAGCGTTCAGCATATTCTGTAAAGCCACGTCGTAGTGTCCCAATTCCGTATTTAGATCTCCTAACGTATACAAAATGACCATCTCCTGGTAAGGCGAGAGACCTTTAATTTTTATCGAATAATTGTAAGCCGTATCGAGCATCTTCTTGGCTTCTCCGAAATGTTCGTTCCGTATCATGTGGACTCCGTACCAAAATAAGACATTAACGTAAAGCATTCCAGTTTTGGTGCTGCTATCACCACCGATAATTTTATTTTTTTGAGCGTCCAAGCAAGTTTTAAATCCTATTTCGGCCATGTTGTTATCCCTAAAACTGCTATAAATTCTGGATAAACGTAGTTTAAAATCGATAATGTGGTGATTATTTTCCGGCATTCCAATTTTGATCATTTTTTCTACAGCATCGATTAATAATTTTTCGGCTTTATCTATTTCACCTTTTGCAAGCGCAATGCTAGTTAAGACATCGTAAATGTATGGTATTCCAACGAAAACTTTATGATCCTCGGAAATTTTTAGTCCCATCTGTAATATCGCTTCAGCCCTTTCGGCATCGCCTTTTTCCAACGCAATTCTTGCTAGAGTTAATAAATGAGTTATGTTGTCTTCGATGTCGGAGGTGGTTATGGTGCTATCGATAGTTTTTGACAATAAAGCAATGCTTGGGAGAATTCGACAGGTCCACATATTACAATAAAATCGTTCATGTTTACGACCATGTATGTATAAATATGGAGACTTAAATACTTTAAGTGAATTTCGACCATATGAGCGCCATCCTAATGAGATCGAATTCCAATGCTTCTGGGCATTCTGAAACAAACGTGCAAATGGCGCAGACATGTACTAAGAAAACATGAAATTTGGTTTTGTATAAAACATTACATTTCTGTCAAATATGAAGGCCAAATTTTGTTTTTCAGTGTCAGATTTTGATCGATAAAGTGATAAAATTTGTTTTGCAAATTTTCTAGTTATTAAATTCAAATTTCAAGCATAATTATCAAATTATTTATTTTTATTTTGTTTTATTATCATTACCGTAAGTTTTTGTATACAAGTGAAATTGAATAAAACGAGGATGAAAAAGTTGAACCACAATTGCTCAAAAGTTGCATCACTCCTTCATGACTTTCCCATGAAGGGGAAATGAAATCACAAAACTAAAAGTTTGAGAAAACCTCTCCACTGTGGGCTTTTTATTGTAATATGCGTTCTCGCCCCAAAAGAACCACTTACCACCCTAGATGTGTAAAGGACTACATTCAACTCTTAAAATTTTGATCGACAATCAAAATCATGTAAATGGATAAAATAAAAAATTAATAATATTATTTGAGTTAGCGATGTATATTATTGAAAAACAGTTGAATATATTAATATTTATATAAATATATGAAATAAATGAATAGTAATTTTTATAAACAATATTTTAAGCGTTTTATGTATGTACGGTACAGCAGTTATATAAATATTAAATTTAGCCAAGTGCGTGGCATTTGGATTTGAATTCTCCAGTCGCCTGTTGGTTCAATAAAAAAAGAAGAAAATATTCACCAAACTAAAAACAAAAATAAAAAGTTAACATTCAAAAATGCTAATAACTTAGTAGTTGATGTAGATTAAACGTAGATAAAAATAAATTTAATTTTAATGTACAAATCAAAGTAAAATTTAGGTAAAATTTAGGTTAGGTAACCTACAAAGTAGGTTTCATAAAAATCAATTAAAATTTAAAACATTTTATAAAAATTTACCTGACAAAGTGATTAGCTTCAATTTTAAAATTATATAACTTTACCCCCTTAGAGCCCCCAGACCCCCCGGTCTTTCTGAATTTTTTAATTAATAAGTCTTTGACTATATTTTGCTAAATTTTAATTTATGATATTTATATCATAATTCGCTAGAAACCTCTGCGTTTTTCTGGTCCATGTCATTTATAGGTATAGGCGAGGTACCTGGTTTAAATATATGAAAGGGTAAAACTTTCTTTGACTAGTCTCCGTGCTTCGGAATGGCACGTTAAGCCGTTGGTCTTCCTGGGTAAATAAATTGCTATCATTAACATAAAAACCAGGGTTAGAGGCACGTCTGAAGGCCAGTCTAGCAAGCCACCTATCGGACGTTAAACAATTATAAGCTCAATGTATCTGTTATTAAGTGCATCTATGCACGATAACAGATGATTAAATAAAACATGGTCTTAATTAGAGGCCAAAAGAATAAGGAGAATGATAGAAACTAGTTAGTCTTTGAGACCGGTGGGCTTGGGGGTATGGATTACCCTCCAAGTATAGACGGAGTTATGGGGTTCGAGTATACAACAAAATAGTAAACATAGCATTTTTGTACTATACAGTGTGTTCACGAAAAGTGGTAACAGTGAATAATTCTTAAATATTACTAGATACAACAAAAAGTTTAGATAGTTTTTTATTCAACTCCAAATTTTCTATTGGAAACTGTCAAAGTATATATTTTTTATACTTGAAATTTAACCGGAAGTAAACATTAAATTTTTTTTTCAAATGGCAACATGTCTTTTTTTTAACATTTTTGTAATCTGCAATTTTTTCTCTAAATAGAGTAAAGGGGGGTAAAAGTCCGCATGGGGCAAAAGTCCCAAATTCAAATATCTCACTATATTTCAAAAATTTTTATCATTGTGCCTAAGGTGCAGTTAGTAGTCATCAATTACAGTGTCTATACCAAATTTTATCACGCAAAGTTGGATTACTGGAGAACCATGAGGTAATTACGATTTTGCGTATGCCTGATGTATCATTAGCTCTTGCAGAAATTGCGTTGAAATGTTGAAAATGAGTAGTAACCATAACTAGTATGTATTTTATTGAAAATACATGTTTCTTGCTATAAACTTATAGGATATAATCGATGTTAGGTTTGATGGTCTGGAAAGGTCATGACTCGGAAATGTTTTTGGCTACTTGGGGCAAGAGTCCTATGTTGCTGAACCCATGTCAAGCAAAAGTTTGAAGAATTAAAAAAGGCAAGAATTAACCGATGGCAAAGTGCTTTGTTTAGGCTGCAAAGAATAATATGAGAATTTATCAATGAGAGAGTGGATTCAATGCGATAGCTGCAAACAATGGTGTCATGAAGAGTGCACGAAATTGGCCAATTTATTTGTGACCATTGTTGAAATTTTTCTACATTTTATCTTTTTTATATCTTATACTTTTGTTGTTTTTGCTTATTACTTTTCATTTGGAAGAAATTGTTGATTTTAATTTGACTTAAAATAGCGCAGAGTCCAATGGCGGACTTTTGCCCCACCTATGGGGTAAAAGTCCCATTTTCCGCAACTTGTGTATTATGGTTTTTTTATACACACCGTTTTCAAATCATGGCATTAATGTTATTTATAACAAAGCCTAAGTACTGTACAAACTTCTCATCCAAATATTGAGCTGATTGAGTAAAACATATAAGCGTAAAAAAATACAACGTACTAAGTGCGGACCTTTACCTCCCTCTACTCTACATATAAAATTTTCATAAGGTTACATAAGAAAAAATTCGAGAAAACACAAGATTTATACAAACAATAATAATTTATTAATTACGTATGTAGAGTGCTATGAAAAACAAAACACCATTATTATGATATGACACCATTAGACTCTTTCTATGGAGTCATTTAAAAATGGTAGTTTAGGCAAATCTATCTTTAAATTTAAAAAATTTAAAAACCAAAATTAATTTAGCATCTATCAATTATCACCAAATCGCCAGAACTTCTGTGAAAATTAATATCATATCTTAAACAAAACGGTAGCAATTTTGAAAAATTTATTAGATAAATGAAATGTTGTGTTTTCGGTGTTGTGATGATTTGTTTTTCATGGCACTCTACATACCTATGTGTAAATAATCAGTAAATTATTATTGTTTGTTTAAATCTTGTGTTTTCTCGAATTTTTTCTTATGTAACCTTATGAAAATTTTATATATATTTATAGAGAAAAAATTGCAGATTACAAAAATGTTAAAAAAAGACATGTTGCCATTTGAAAAAAAATTTTTATGTTTACTTCCGGTTGAATTTGAAGTATAAAAAAAAATACTTTGACAGTTTCCAATAGAAAATTTGGAATTGAATAAAAAACTATTTAAACTTTTTTTTGTATCTAGTAATATTTATATTTAAGAATTATTCACTGTTTCCACTTTTCGTGAACACACTGTATAACATTAAATTAACCTAACCCTCCCTTCCTGAGATGTAAAGTTTCAGCAATACAACTTATCAAGAATTAGTCAAAATTGAGTCATAAATCACAAAATTGTTGTATAATTTGAATAAACTTAACTCTAAGTGCCTTTAGAGAGCTTAAAATACTGAACCAGTTTTGACTATATTATTTTTGTAGTTAAGTCGGATTTTTTATTTACATATTAATTATCTTGGACATTTTTGTACCAATAATTATGAATTACCTTATACAACAACTGTCTTGGAATTTGTGCGAATTAGGCCAAATGATAATTAAACAAAAATAGTTAAACGTCAAACTGCGTCATAGTCGAGCATTATGACAAATTTTAAAAAATAGTGAATTATTTCTACACGAATTTTGGTTCAACATCACAAAGTGGCATTTTTTTAGATTGTGTTTATTAATAAATCGAAATGTTTCACACACAACCATTATTTAACCAAGGGGATCGAGAGAGCACCAGTGCAGCTTGCATTGGTAACAAATTTTACCATAACCCTTCTATTTTTACAAATTTTGTTTTTTAGTTGACGAAGATCATGAGTACATCGTGCCAATTAAAATGGTTAAAATGCCGGAAGATATGAAGTTGTGGGAAAAATCGGAAGCCTACTTTGTGAGTTCAACAGTCAAGTACCTACCGATCTTCATAAATGTCAGTTTCTGCCAAATTTTAGGAATACCTCGGTTTTGTTATCGCCCTAAATGAAGCCATAAAAGGCAAAACCAACTCACTCGGCAACTTACCGGTGTCTTCAACTATTCAAAATCTACTGGATATGCTGCACAAATTGGACGAAATGATTGACGATACGCCCCCTATACAGCAGCCGCAACGCTTTGGTAACCAAGCTTTTCGTACCTGGTATCAAAAATTAAATGACGTAAGTTGAAATTTTAAACCGACCAGTATGTTACACTCTTTTCTATAGCGAACATTCACTTTTTTACAAGCCGTCGTACCCGAGCACCTCTTTCGTGCGATTCCAGAAATTATGTATTATTTAACCGAGTCGTTTGGGAACTCGACAAGAATTGATTATGGAACAGGACACGAAATATCTTTCATTATGTTTCTGTGTTGCTTGTTTAAAATCGGGGCACTGGTGGACTCCGATAAATGTGCCGTACCTTGCAAAGTTTTTGCCAAGTAAGTTACAATTTCCCGAATAATAATAATTATTTTACGGCTTTCTAAAAAAATTTTGGATCCCACTATTTTGTACTATGTAACAAATGTTTTTATTTTTAAGATACTTAGAAGTGGTTAGGAAATTACAACAAACATACAGGATGGAACCGGCGGGAAGTCATGGTGTTTGGAGTTTGGATGATTATCAATTTGTTCCTTTTATCTGGGGAAGTTCCCAATTAATTGCACATGCTCGTATCGAACCGGTGTCGTTTTTACAAGAAGACGTAGTCGAAACATACGCATCCGAATATTTATTTTTGAGTTGTATAAAATACATAAATAAAGTGAAAACAGGACCATTTGCTGAACATTCGAATCAACTTTGGGGTATCAGTGGTGTATCCACTTGGTCAAAAATCAATGGTGGTTTAATCAAGATGTACAAAGGAGAAGTTTGTTATTTTTTGGCAATGTACATTTAATTACAAACTTTTAATTTTTTAATTTTTAGGTGTTGGGTAAATTTCCTGTGGTTCAGCATATACTGTTTGGTTCTCTTTTACCCTTAAAAGTTGCAAAACCAAATTCCATTGTTCGAAAATCGCGGATGAGTTTAACGCCGCCGGGTTCTCTACCACATAAATATAGCGCAGACTCATCAAATTGTTCAGATACACTCATCAATGTAAAAGTAGGTGAGGAACTAAAGCCTGGTAATAAAACAGATTCACTCGTCAACATACAAAGCAGTGAGGAACTCAAACCTGCTTCAGTCATCGATGTAAAAATCGGTGAGGAACTCAAACCTGGTGATAAAGCAGATTCAGTCACCAGTGTAAAAACCAGTGAGGAACTACAACCTGGTAATAAAGGTCAGGATGAGGAGGAGACAAAAGAAACAGAAAATTTATAAATTATTTTTGTAAAAAATGTTAAGTACGTTTTCAATACATGAAGAATTTTAATCTTTTTTTTCTGTAAAACCAAATTACACACCAAAACACAGTGATCAGATTACTTCTTAACTTAGGGGCGAGTATAATGGTACAGTTTTAATTAACTGCTTAACTGGGGTCAAAATTTGGAAGGGGGGCTAAAAAAATGTTTTTAAAAAACTATTAATAATTTTTGGAGGGACTAATTTAGATTTTGGAGACATAGCACAGTTGGACCTATGGTTTTATGCAGTTCTTCAACGACGGCTTTATTTAGCAAAAATTTTAGGGTTCTGGCAACCTGGAGTGTAAAAATGAATTAAATGAAAAAACCAAAACATTTTTAATGTTAAAAATTAATATTTATTTACAAAATACTATTTAAATTGTATAATTTTTGATCATTTTTGTGTTATAATATGATCAAAATTTAGCTGAAAATTAAAATATTTAAATTTTAACCAATGTAAGTTGGAAAACAACTTTGTTTTATTGTGATCAATTTTTTGATTAGGTGCAACTGATGCTTTGCTATAGTTATGAAACAGTCCTAACATCAAATCAACACCATATATCAATTTATTTATTAAAATATAATCAGTTTTTCTTTATTTTATCAACCTATTTGAATTATAAATAGAATTTCTGTGTATGTATTTAGTAATATCGGGCGATTGTAAGTTCTCAAATCTTTTTTAATTTGATGTGTAAGTTCCACTAGTCTGCATTGGGTTGTTCTTATCCCACATTTAAGTTTAAGTAAAATTTTGACATAAAAAGAGATTTAAAAACTGACCATGCAGTGCAGTCTGCATAGGTTCTAACATGGACTTCGTCAGTTCTTGCAGTAAAACCAAACTTTTTTGAATAAAAAATAAATCAGAAATGATTGTTTTAATATTAAATCTATGAATACTCCAAAAATAATGAAAGCATTCTAATCGCTAACGCAGAGGTTTTTAAACTTTATGTTACTAGCCCCCTTCAAAAAAAATCTAGTCTTGGTGCTACCCTCCTTTATTTCATAATTTTGAATGGTAAAAAATGTATAAATTTGTTTTATTTCGATATTTTAATTTAATAAAATTACATTTCTGTTACACTTTTTGTATCCCTGAATCTGGAAATCGCTGTTCTGAATGATTTTAATTGATAAATTTGGTACGATAAATTTAACAAGCATAGGAGTGACGCCAAATATACTTGATAAAGATTTTTCTTTTATAAATCATTATAAAATATTTGGTGACATTGCTAGGTATTCTACTGGGTTTTATTCGTTCGTATCTCTTCACATGCAATATTTTGTTTTATTTTTTATTAATTTTTTTAATTTGTTATTATATTTCTAAACTATTATTTATTTTTGAGTAAATTCATTATAGGAGCATTAGAATATCCTAACTAGCTATTAAGTTTTTGAATACTTTCGACCTAATGTACTGAAAATTATTGACCATTAACTTTTTTTAAATCAGATTCATGAAAAATTAAATATTTTATAGTACCTTATAGTTTAAAAATAAATAGTAGAGTAAGTAACAGAATAAATGGCAATTTACATATTATCATGTCGTCTGTACATATTTTACATACTCTTATTTCGGGGAGGGGGGACCAAAAGCCAATCTTACTTAATATTTTTTAAGTTGAAATTTGTGATTTCTAATATAGAGTGATGGATATTTGAGAGAAACAACTATGAGATCTATTTTTTCTTTTTAAATGTACAATTCTTTTTACAAATATTTTCTTGTAGTAATCTTACGTAAAAAGGGGGAGGGGGAAGATTGAGAAATTTTATGTGCCCTTACATGGGAGGTAAGGTGGTCAAAAATGGCCAAAATCGTCCTTACCTAATTAATGAATGGCCCCTTATAGTCCTAAACCACGAGAGCACAAGTATGAAAGTATGCGTTTCAGCCAGAAGGGGGCGGGGGCATGCTCGAAATTAAACCTTCAGTTTTTCAAATAACGAAATCAATTTTATTCAGAAAATATAATTTTATTTATTTTTACTATTATAATTATTTACTTTTATAGAAACTTGGTAAACAAATTTGATAACACAATACATGGCAATTTTCAAGTACTTTCAGATGAGAAATCACATTGAGATATTTTATACGTATGCATTTTGAATGACCACACAATAATCTGTCTTTTTACCTGGAAAATATTCCGAAGTTAATGGAAATTTTACAGGTTGTTTGGGGGTACTCTAGGATGTTTTTCCTAAGTTTTTGACCTTGAGGATCTTATGGTAACTTGGGGGGGGGGAGGCAAAAACTTCAAAAATTTTGAACTTTTTCAGTGTTTCTTATATTTCGTAAACTATTATAAGCATATTTTGTGTGTTATAGTAAATTAGGAAGTTGTAGAGTATTAAATTTGCTAAAATTTGGTTGGTGAAACAAATTTCTAGACCCAATATTAACCGAGATACAACCGATCAAAGTTAGACAAAGTTTTCATCTCCATGTTAATTATGTTAATAACTTATTAGTATCAACATCTTAGAACACCTATGACCGTCACCCTTCCCTCTCTCTCAAATGGGAAGTAGTCCAAAAATTTTGAGGATTTTGCTCTCTTCTCCCAAGTTAGCACATGGTTCTTGAGGTCAAAAACTTAGGATATACATCTTAGAGTACCCCCAAACAATCTGCCAAAAGTTCATTAACTTTAGAACATTTATCGATTGGATTAATTCAAATTTGTTATAAATTCATAGCATAATAATAATACCGTCATAAAGTCAGTAGTTACATAACGTGTCATAATATAATAATTATAATATTCTCCTTCCAAGACAAGTCACTGAGTAGATTCAGGGGTTGAAATTTTTATTTTTAACCCCCGACTCAAAAAAAGGGGTGTTATATGTGTTTAACGTGTGTATGGGTGTGTCTGTCTGTGGGGTCGTAGCTCCCAAACGAATGAACCGATTTTGATTTAGTTTTTTTTGTTTGAAAGCTGACTTGATCGAGAGTGTTCTTAGCTATGATTCAAAAAATCGGTTTAGGCGTTCGAAGATCATTTGCAGTTTTCTAGTCCACTTGATGAAATCAGGGCCGTACTTTTAATATAAAAAGTTGATGAATGCAGAGCGGTACTAGTAATATTTAAAGTTTAAAAAGCATCAAATAAAATTAAAATAAAAATTTAAAAAACCCCCGACAAAGAAAATCTTTAAAAAGTTAAAAATAAAATCCAAGCGTCGTCGCGTCGGGGGACCACTAAGTAATTAAAAAAAAAAATACAACTAAAAATGATACAGTATGAAATTTAAATATACGTCAATAACTACCTAGGTTCCCGACGCGCCGACGCTTGGATTTTATTTTTAACTTTTTAAAGATTTTCTTTGTCGGGGGTTTTTAAAATTTTTAATTTAATTTTATTAATTTTTGAAAATGTTATAGGATAAATCTGCTTATTATAAACAAACTTTTTGATCAAAAAATTTAATCCTACATCGCACCGTTTTGGAGTTATTATATCTGTTTCTGGAGAAAATCAAAATTTGAATTAAATCTGATAAATTCACATTTTAGTAATTGCATTATTACCAAAAAATGTTAGTAATATCTAAACATTAGCTCGTGTGACACAAACAATATATTGATTTGTTGAACCAACCAATATTGGTTTGTTTAACCAATCAATGGGCACAAGTGTCACTCGGCCTTTATATCCTTTACAAAAAACTGCTGATGATTTTGAGTGGAATTTAAAATTTGTTTTTCACTCGAGAACTTTTGTTGCATAATAACTTCTTATTTTTACAAAGTGGACAATCCGTAAATTTGTTTAATGACTTATTTACAAAAATTATTAGCTTTAGGAAAACTTAGGTATTAATTAATTTCATTTATAGCGTCCATGTTATAATTATTATATTATTGTTGTTTGTGGGTATTTTTGGACAATAACTTAAATTAATTGAATAATTTGAATTGTCCAAAAATACCCACAAACAACAATAATATAATTAAATATTAATTTATTAATAAGAAAATATTATTCAAATTTTGAATGTGTCCAAACTTTTGAGCGATATGATCTAATGCGCATTAATGGATTAACGAGATTTATGTTAGTGATTGTCCACTCACTAATTACAAATTTATTTTAAAAAGAAGAGCAAGCTTTTGATAGGTTTCTCACATAATATAAATATAAAATAAAACTAATTTTTCTGTACCGTTAATTTGAATATGCCTTGGGATTTTTGTATTCACATTATCGAGTTTCTACTGTATTATAATTAATAAAAAAAAAATTCCGACTACGAAAACATAACGCAAATAACAAAAGCATTTTGATTTGTGATTTTTTGTAGTTAGAATTTTTATAACAAAGTACAATACAAAAAAGTAAGAGTAAACTCAGCGATTTGTCTTCTTATTTCATCTTATGTTTAAAGTGCCAATAGAATGAAGCAAGAAATTTTTTGTTTTATTAAAGATAAGGACCTAAAGCTTAACGTGGAATCTGAACCACAGCTCCACGTTAAACTGTAGGTTCCACTTCTCATTATAAAAATAAGATTATTTTCAGTTGAATGTTTTACTTTTCTGTGAACGATATTTTTTTCTGTGTACATTTAGAAATTTTATGTCACCAGCATTCGATCTCTATAGTTACGAATCCTGATTGATGTTTGTTGTATGATTGATATGTGTACAGAATTCTCGATCTTTCTAAATGCGCGAAATGTTTGGTATTTTCAAATCAAAAGTATTTAAATATTGAAAATTTAGTTTTGAAAGTTTTTCATGTTTCTGTTAGCAGGACAGCAGCAGCTGGTAGAAGTGAGGAATAGATCGATTCGACGTGCGCTATCTACAAAGTTAATTTCTCCTCAACTGAGATTTTTCAAAAATATCGAGTTCTTTCTGAAGTTTGCTTAAATATTTGGTAGATGGAGGGAATCCTAGAATATCTAATTTATCAATTAATAAATTCAAACTTAGTTTTAAAATTTTTTGTGGTCGTTTTTGAGAACAAAACAACTGTAACTCTGTCAAAAAATTTTAATCTAGTTGAACAACAAACCATTTCGAGTACCTATTGGGTACTTTTTCAGCAAAGAGCCAAAACAGATTAACGGACCACATATTTTTAAATGTTAATTCATATAATTAGTAAAACAAGTTTTGCTAGGATTTTTAAAATTATTGTCACCAAATGATTTCTGACGCACATAATTGGGAATAACCAAAAGTCGCTTAATTAATTACATTTTTTTCAGTTAGGTAAAAATGTTGACAATTTTCAGTAGAAGACGCGATTATTTCGTGAAATTTCGCGCTTTTCACTCATAACATTAGACGCGCAATGAAAACGTTATCACAGTTTAGTTTCGTTTGTGAGCGTGAACATGTTCCGTTGTAGACCAAACCGCTTAATAATGAACACGTTCGTAAAGTAAAATTAATGAATCGGATCGCAAAGTAGTTTTTACGCTACTTTAATTTTCTTCTCGACATGTTTTGTTGCAATTAGGTAAGTCACTCGAAAACAAGTTTTTCTTGTCCATAATTAATTATCTAGTGAAACTTCATTAAAGAAAATTACCAAAAAATTAATTAGATAATTTTTATGGCAAAATAATTGATTTAATATTAACCTGGAATTTAAAAATTTTAACAATTGCAGTTAAATATGCACTGAAATATTAAATTTTAAGTATAACAAATTAACATTAAATCGGTAATTTTATTGTTTATTTATTTTGGTACTAGCTGGATATCCGGCTTCGCCCGGGGTTTTACATAAAATGAAATAGTTTTTTGCGTGCATACAGAAAAAATTTGTATTAGTGAATTGCTATTTAATTTTGGTTTCGGGGTTTTGCTCAATTCCTCCAGTCAACATTAAAACTTTGTTGACAGTTTTCGTACATCTGATAAGACAACGTATGGAATAAACGAATGAATTCGGACATCTTCTTCATCGATAAAGTTTAAATAATAATAGTAATATATAACAATAACATTTATTTTTAATTTTCAATCGTTATAGAGCTATAGACGTTAATCCGTATATATACGGCGTTAATCCGTTCATCCGATAATCAGTGTGAACTTTCACCCACCAAGAGATACCAACCTAATAAAACTAACTAATATTAGGTTACCTAATATGCGAATAATAACCACTAATTAAAATAACCATTGTGCATACATACACACAAATCCACACGAACTTTGAAAAATGTATATTTAGATTATTGGAGACTAATCAATTCAATCGTCAATTAGGTACGATTCAGAAAATTATAACGCAGTCATTCTAAAATTATTAAAAAGTTTGCATTTACTTATACATTTTTGCAAAAAATAAATATTTTCAATTTCCTGGCATTGTAAACAAAATCAGTTAAAATTTCTTTCTTTTTTTGTTAAAATTGATATAATCGTTCAAAACTAATGTATTGAATTTAACAACGTAAATTATGTTTCCTCACTTTTCAAACTGTGAACACAACAAGTAAGGAAAAAAAATTGATCTTGCTGTATTCGATCATAATTATATTCCCTTATCAATAGACCCCACAACAATAACAAACTTCTTGAATTTTTTTTACCTTATTTATTAAATTTTAATCCATCATCGTTATTTCATGAACCTTTTAAAAGAAAGAAATGAAGTTGTAAAGATAAAATTAAAGAAGGGAGGAATGTGGGGTTAGTTGGCTACAGGGGTAAATTGATAATTACTAGCTGTTTCATCAGCATCGTGTGTTGGTTAGTCAGATGTGTATATTGTTGTTATAATTTCAGTATTTTTTGCGTTAATAGTGGGAAAATAATTTTATATAGTTTTACAATTTTTCCCAATTTGGATATCCAATTTTTCATTAAAAGTTTTTGATACTTATATCAAATAGAAAATCTATTAAATACAAATTTTTTAATAGAAAATCAATGTGGAAAATAAAAGATAAGTGTATGATAATGAGTTGAGTTTCGGACTACGGAATATTTGTACCGTGATTCGGATTCCACGTTAAACTGGTAGGTCCAACAAAATGCAAAGGGGAAGCAGCCCCATTGCATTCATATCTTTGTACTAAAAAACAAAGAGTATTATTGTATACGTTATCTGGATGTATTTAAATTTTTTATGTTCATTTATTCAGTAACGTAGCAAGTCAAGATCAGGCCTTGGTGCAAGACTTACAGCGGGCCCCCTTTCGTCAAAATTTACTTATTTTTACAAGAAAATCTCTGTAAATAGTAGATATAAATTTTCTGTGTACCCAGCCCTGGTGCCTGGCACCACTAGCACCGCCTGTTACTACGTCAATTTGAATAATATTAATGATATCGCAGTAGAAGTACTACACAATTAAAAAAAAATTATTGTCATAAGTAATTCTGTATAGTGCAAAAATTTCCTAATTAGTAGGTACTTTTATAGCATTGAGATTTAGATTTGATTAGAATTTGGTTCACGAAAACGAGATTCTACTGTTTTTCTTTTAAATTGTTGTGTTATTTTAAACATTTGAGTGCCGGCGTCGTCCTTAGATAAAATGTGCAAACCGCACATGGGAGCCGATTTAGAGGGCGGACAAAAACGTAATCTTTATTTGCGGGGGCACAATTTTCATAGATACAAATGTGCGCGTCACACACGGGCGGGCAAAACTATAGACAAATCATAAAATAAAAATTAATTTTTACCTACTCATTTTCTTGCAATAAAGCAACATATTTTTCCACATATTTGTAAAACAACTAACTAACCCCAATGCCCCCTAACTTCTGCATTAGCATTATACTTAAATATTAAGTAAAAACCATAAAAATGATGGATAAGTGACAGTAGTACGTGACAGGACTTTTGGGCGCCGGCGTTTAGGCGCCGCTATTTGGGCGCCGCCGTTTAAGCGCCGGAATTTTGGGCACCGGAATTTTGGGCGCCGGATTTTTGGGCGCCAAGAATTTTGGGTGCCAGGACATTTGGGGGCCAGCATTTGGGCGCTAGACTTTTGGGCGCCGCCGTTTGGGCGCCGAGACTTTTAAGTGCCAAAAATGTCTACTGCGCACATTTACGCGCACATTTGCCTCCAAATTTAAAACATGTTCTAAATATTTTACATGAAAATTTAGCACAAAATTTGCTGGTAAATTTGCTGTACCTATGCAACGGTGCATGATATTTTTATAAAAATTTACATGTGAATGGTAACTAACCAATGAAAACCTTCCGATGGCTACTAATACGCTCTTTTTATTGATTAGTTATCATTTACATGTAAATGTTATGTACAATTATGCATCGTGTCATACAGGCTTTATAAATAAATAAATCTTAAAAAATATTCTCTTTCCCCACGTAAGACTCCGTAAGATTTCCCATACCCCCCCTTGCAGGGGTGGGCAAAATACAAGATACAAAATACATTTTGTACTTTGGGCAATATATTGGGGGTTAATATTTAAAATATTGAATGTATTTTGTTTCGAAATGTATTTTTTTAAGGAGATGGGGGGGAGCAAAAATTAATTTTTATTTGTTTGTATTTTTGTATTGATGTTTTCAAGAAGCTTTGTTTACTTTTATTAAAATTATTTTTTACTTTTTACGCTTGTATGACACGATGCATAATTTTACATAAAATTTACATGTAAATGATAACTACCCAATAAAGAACGTCCGATGGCTACTAATACGCTTTTTCTATTGGTTAGTTAGCATTTACATGTAAAATTTATGCAAAATTATTCATCGTGTCATACAGACTTAAGATGGAAGGGGTGCCACCAATCGATCTTATATTATGAAATAACTGATCTAAGGTGCTACCCTTGCGTGGATATCCTTCCTTATGTATTAAGTATTTATTGGTGATTTTTGCGGAGTTGGTAATGCTGATAAAAATAAAACACTATTATAAAGAAAATCTTCACCTGTCCAGAATAAATTGAATTTTTTTTTATTTTTCAACAAATAATGATTAATCTATTTTGAAATTTACATTGATATAGATAAATTACCCCTCGCCCCCCTAAGTCAATTGGCTGGAAACGCCCTTGTCAACGGCCCTAGGGACCGTCCATTAATTACGTAAAGGTATGGAGGTAGAGGGAGGTATGGAAGAAGAGGGGGGGGGCAAATGTATTTCAAATACAAATTTTAAAATACATTTCAAAACAAAATACATTCAATATTTTAAATATTTACCCCCGATATATTGCCCAAAATACAAAATGTATTTTGTATCTTATATTTTGCCCACCCCAGGGGGGGGAGGATGGAAAATTTTAAGGACTCTTACATGGGGAAGGGGGAATATTTTTTAAGATTTATTTATCTATAAAGCCTGTATCACACGATGCATAATTGCACATGAAATGTACATGTAAATGATAACTAATCAATAGAAAGAGCGTATTAGTAGCCATCGGAAGGTTTTCATTGGTTAGTTACCAATAATGATAAAAATATCATGCACTGTTGCATACAGCAAATTTACCAGCAAATTTTGTGCTAAATTTTCATGTAAAATATTTAGAACATGTTTTAAATTTGAAGGCAAATGTGCGCGTAAATGTGCGCAGTAAACATTTTTGGCACTTAAAAGTCTCGGCGCCCAAATGGCGGCGCCCAAACGCCGGCGCCCAAATGTCACGTACCGTAATTAATAATAATTATTCATTTAAAAATGCATGAATTATCTGTAAAGCAAAATAACCCAGAACTGTAAGGTTTAAATTGTAAAAAATAGTTTACAAAAATACAGCGAGTTTTAGTTCAAAAAATTAATCTTTTAGTAAACTTTCTTTAGGTTGTTAAAAAAATTTAGTTGGCGAATAAGTGAATGAACCAAATTATGCCTATAAATTTCTGTAGTAAGCGGAGGAGTTTTCTAGCAAATTATTATATTAGTTTGGTTTTTTCAGCAGTGTGAACTGTTTGAGAATTGTCAGACGCATGCGCAGTTTTGAATTTACGTTATAATTTTAACCTGCACATGCGCCTGACGGTGTCAAACTCTTCAAACTGGCTAAAAAAACATAGCTATTTGAATTTTGCAGATCAATTTTGTTATAATATATAAGCAAGCGCTAACAGGCCATGCAGGCCCAGGGCTGTTGACGATAAATCGCCATTTTCCTGCTTAATTTCTTTCGTAAATTTTTGCGTGTGTGACGCAGCCGTATTTACGGTAATGACGTCGACACAAATATCAGGATTCACCACAGAGTGTAGATGTCCACCGGAAGGCTGAGCCAAGAAATTTTGTGCAATCCTCGATTTGAACCCAGAATTTCCGCTCTATACTCAACCAGCGATCACATCACTTCACTGCTGTGGCTATTTTGTTATAATATATCATAGGATAAACTATTTTCAATTTGGGGGGGGGGGTTATAATATTCAGCAATAAAAGCAGCTATTCGAATTTAAAACTTATGCTACCCATTTCGTAAGTGACACACGCTAATTCAAATTTTACAAGTAGTGTTTAGCAAAATTAAATTCTGCAATTCCGTCTAAATTTGAAGGGTATTTCATACTCCCCAAATTCTCTGGTCACAAATACCTACATAGTGGATATTTTATCATTGATTTTAAATAGTGAAATCAATGTATTATGGTATTATGACCGGGGGGTCTGGGGGGTATGGAATACCCCCCAGCGACAGGAAGTTAAAATTTATTTAATTTTTAAATACGCTCAGTAAACTTTTTCAAAAATTAAATTTTAATAATGATATTATCATTGATGTAATTGACTGCGACCATAGGTGCAGGTCATAGTAGTCATAGAATCAATCAAATGCACCTCTATAAATGACATTTTATTGGATTTTTCTTTTAATGGTTAAGTGGCAAGGAAAGATTGCTTTTGTTTCTGAGGGGTCACGAGCTTGTTTTGTTATATTTTTTGGTCTTTAGGGGATCGCGACGCAAAAATTATTGAGAAGCGATGCGAACTAATGGCTATTAAATTTAGTTCAGACAAAACCTTTTTATTTGGTTTTTTGAACATACATTCATATCACAGCATAACATGGCTTCTAACAGCTGTTTACCTATTGAAGTTTATAAAGTTTTATAATAAAAAGTCATCAATCTGATCTGTATCTATAAGATCTCTGTATCATACTTAAAATTTGAAATAATTTTTGTTCAACATAATAATTTATTCAAATCGTCATAACATCTACAAAAATTAACCGATTTTTAATTTTCTGACTTTAACAAAAACAGAATTATTCAATCAAATAAATTAATTTTTTTATAATTATTTTTTTTTACAAGGACCAATTTAGAGATATTATTTCTTATCACTCTTCAAAACACGACGTTTCCGTACTTCGGAGGGCACGTAAAGCCGTCGGTCCCCCTGGCTTGATAAACTGCTACCATTAAAAAACCAGGGCCACAGGCACATCTACCAAATGTAAAATACCCTCAATATGTAACTGATTGACAATACACATAGTGACAATTTTCATAATAAGGATGCTACCTATAACTATCTAATATTCGTTTAATTAGTAATTAAAAAGCCAATAAAAAATTAATATTGCAGTCTTTCAATGCAACGTATAAAATTTTGCATTCAAACAATAGAAATTATACGGAATTTTCAGTTCGACAACAATGAATTTTCAAGGCATTCGAATATTATACCACTAATTTAATATTTTATTGATTTTTTTCAAATTTAATTAACTAAACACGAGAATTTTGAATCTACCGTATAGCAAAGGCTCAATTCAAGGCTAAATGGATGTATCGTATGGAAGGTGAGGGGCTGTAGTTCGATTAATTATTAATTTATTTTATTAATTTTATAATTTATTACCTTAACTTCCTCAGACACTTATAACTTCTAAGAAATTGAATCGATTTTTATTATTTTTTATTCTCATTGAATAGCAAAACAAAATTCTTTTCTTCAAAATTGTGCTCAGAATCATTCTGTAGGTTTCAAAACTTTTACAGTTCATTTTTTCTTTTGGTTAAGTTAATAAATTTGATAACCTAATCTTAATGGTAATTAAATTTAGAATTCATTTTACTGATTACAAGTCATTAAGTGATTAAAAAATAGTGGTTGATAAATAATCATAACTAACTGTAACCGTTTTTAAAGCCTGTTTACTATTAACTTTATCTTGAAAATGTATTTTACACAAATAATAAGGTTGAATACAAAACATTTTCAGTTTCATTTACGGTGTGTAATTAACATTAATCGCTTACATACAACAAGGTTGGGAAAAAAATTAATAAAAATCTAAACTTTATAACGTGTAATTTTATCAAAAGTTATGTCTTTTCAATATTTTACTGAATATAAAAATTTACGATCACAATAAAGTTATATAATCTAAATTTTGTAATCGCCGAGGGACAATGATATGTTTCATTTTTAGGATGCATATTAAATATTAAAATATTATGTAACGACTTCACCATGAACTTTTCATTGCAATATTAAAATGATTTCGATTAAACGTACCTATATGGACGTAAATAATTTATGCTCATCTTTATTATTCATACTGACTGTGTAACAATGGTGTAATCTCATCCACCTGTACAACTTAATCTGAATTTTTATTATTAATGCGCACAATAATTACAATTCAACTCACCGCATTTACTGGAAATTCTTCGACTTGGATATTAACAATGATCAAATGATTAAAAAGCCATTCAAACCCACAATTACAAATTTTAGCTGTATAACAAGAGGTAGGATCACACAGATTCTGTAGTTTTGAGTTGGATTATTTTAGATATAACTTCCATGAGATTTTAAAGGTTATTTTTAAATTATCCTAGTACAATAAATATATGAATATTGCCTAATTAGCATTCCGGTTGCTGTCACCTCGTCGAGATTGCTGTTTGATAAAACATAAAAGTGGATTAATTTGAAAATAATTACGTAATATCCTAATTTGCAAAAAAATTTAATTTATATTATTATTAATCATTTCTAAAAATATTTGAAAAATAAAGTAAGTCGAAGCAAACTTTTAAGTATTGAAAAATTGTTGGCTGTTATGTATGTATGTAGGTACTTTCTCTTTGTATGTATTTGGGTTATCTCAACGATACTTGCTTTTTTTACTCTAAGCCTATTAGCATTGACATTAATTTTAGATTTATGTTTTTTTGGTTACCAGTCGACATTGAAATATTTGCTAATAATATAAAATAGAAGCATTTCCGTTGTAATTTTTAATTACGCCAGGTGTGTACGTAGACGTAAATTTTTCCCCGTAAAGGCTTTAATTAGCAACAAATTCAATTGTTTAGCTAGATCAACCCTTGAACTCTGCAGTTTGTTTCCAAATCCATATTCCATTGAAAACTATCAAGGACGGTATTTAACTGGATACGTTTCGAGAGCTGACCGCATTTTCAAGTAGTACTCGATCAAATGCATTTTGAGCACTAAATCCTTAAGCTTATCAAAATTAAATCGCTAGTCTTGTGTGACCTAGCTTCAACGATTTATTAATATAGGGGTAAAGTTTCGTGTTCAATTTTTGCAAGTCAATATTGACAAAATTTGCAAAATAGTTTTTACTTTATTTAGGAAAAATGACGCTTTCCACTTTTTCCTCCTCGGGTTTTCAATTTACTTTCACTAATGAAATTTGTCATTTGATATTTTATCATAAACTTTTTTCAAGTTAAGAAACATAACAGGTAAAAAATTTATTTAAAATACCCTTTTTAATAATAACATCGATTTAATCATTTTTACCTTTTTTTCAAAGAAATATTTTTTAATCCTGTCCTGTTGCAAAAGCGTAAAATATAAGCTTTCAATAAAATTTATGCATAAAATTGGATTATATCGATGAGTATTAAGTAAACAACTTAATGTATTTCCGATATTAAATTTTGAATGTTTACTTTGGCCCTTCCAATTAGTATCCATTAAAAATTTAATTTGAAAAGGAGCTGACTCAATTGGAAATTTTTATCAAAAAGAATAAATAAAAGTTTCACGTATTTTATTTACAATTTACATTTTACATTTTATTTTAGACTCATTCAACCAAAAATATGTGAACTATGTTGCAAAATTCATTCAACAATAAAATTAAACAAAACTGGAAAATCGAGACCTGCATTTTTCATTAATTGCAAAGAGAATTTGTTAATAATGAAATGGTAATATGGTCAATTTAATTTCAATTTTGCCCAGATGTGGATATACCAATTATTTTTAATTTCGTATCAAAATCGCTTTTTGAGTTTTTTTCACAAAAAAAAAACTGGAAATAAATCAAGATCAAAAAGGAAATTTATTTCGGTTTAAAAATTTTTACAAAATCACCGAGGAAATTAAGTGCTGCTGGTACAAATAAATCCTCTTTATGTGTTTATGCATAACACAATATTTAAACGAGATAAAACAAAAACTGATAACGCATACTAAATATTCGTTGTCCGTTCAGTAAAAAATTTAAATTTATCTAAATTGAAATGTTTCGATTAATCGAGAGTTTTGTTGTCGCATGCCACTAATAAAATAATTTATGTGTTGAAATACAATGATTTATAATCTACACGCAAAATTATACAATAACAATTTAACAATGCGCTAAAGCCACTACTTAAAGTTGTTAATTATTTTATTACAATTGAAAATTACGTAAACTTACCACGTCGCGTACTAAATTCTATCTTACATTAATTTATATCTGATGACCATCCGCAACATATAAAATAGCGGAAGTGGAAACGAAATGAAAGAAAAACAGAAAATAACAAATAAAAGTTTAGATGTGCTTCTCGACGAATAAATTCAAAAATTTTATTGGTGCTCCTTTTTGGAAAGCGACTGAAGTTGAAATGTGAAGGACAATGAACAGTCTGATAACCACTTTAACGATGTAGATGATTAATCAATTAATCGGCGATGTATGGAAGAGTTCGATGACAAATCAGTCATAGTTTGAGTCTGTTTAAATTAGTCGTTAATTGATATTTACTATTAAGTTACATATGTTATTATTGTCTTCGGGTCACTGATTTGATTGCGGGAATGAAATAAAATTTCATGTGATGAGTTTTGTAGTACAAGTAATAAAAATGTATGTTATGCTGTACAGCTGTGATAAGGATTACATGTTGTGTTAATAGCTCTTGTAAATTTTACTGTTGTTTTGAAAGTAATAATTTGTTGTGACTTGGGTTTTTATGTTAAAGAGTCAGCTGCCCGTACATATTTAAGTATATAAACGTAAAGCTTGTTACACGTCCAATAAAATCAAATTACATATTAATGCTCTCTAAAAGTCTCTATAAATATAAGGGGAAATTCAAGATGTGACAATGGAAGGTAATCATTTCAAACTGTATTTTAGGTACGTAAGAAATTAACGTTAATCTGAATAATCGTTTATCTAAAAACTTTTCCACAAAAAGATCGCAAAACGAGTTTTGTTAATAACTAAAAATTTTCTAAACAAATAAAATATTTACCAAAAATTGATAAGAAATTTAGTGTCGGTGGTTTGGAAATCATGTTAAACTGTAGGTCCCCTATCTCTTAACCCACTGTAACTTTTCGCTATCTTTGTAAAAGGCACAAAAGCCAGGCACTATTGCTATTTTCATTCCAATCCTTTTTTTATACAAAGCCAAAATCGCCTCCTTATAATATTATTATTTGATCAAATTTAATTAACCACTTACACACTTGAACGCATAATTGACTAGAACAAAATATTAACGAACATAGGGCACACTAAATTAATAGTTTAAACTAATTAATTTCAACTTACAATAAAATAACAATGACTGTTTTTAATTGTGTTTGTCAATTTTAAATTAAGGATTGTTTCTTAATTAAAAAATGATATCTAATTATTGTGGCGTATGCGTCACACTGAACGTGTTTTTCATGTTAAACCACTTTATTAAAGCAGTTTTTTTTTAATTATCCTAATTACCTTAACGTTTATTCGTGTCACAAATGCCTACACGAGTTTTTGTTTTCGGGTGAAAAAGTTTTTTGATATACTGGAGTGGTTGTTAGATCTTGCCGAAGTAAAACAGAAAGCTAAAAAATAACAAATGAAGAGCGATTTTATTGTTACAATAATTAAGTTACAAGACCTAAATTATTATCAAAATGGTAAAATAAAACCTCTTAATAATAGTTCAACAAAACAGATTAATTATATCAACATTAGAAGTTTACTTTAGGGTTTCTCTTCATAACGGTAACAATTAAGTACACCGATAAGGAGAACGCTACTGTAACTAATCCGGCTAACAAGAAAACCGGAGCAGCAATATTAGCATTGCGACTCCGGGATTCTATTCCACTAGGTTTAAGCTCCGGTAAAACAACTTTAAATTCCAAGTGCGATTGCCAGTCCGTAGTCGTGGAGTTTCCTTTATTTGCACTTCTTTTGACTCTCGTTTTGCTCTGCGAGTTCTCTTCACAACTTCTCGCCTAGAACAAATGAAATTAACGTGGCAATTACAAAATATAGAACAGAAATTTTGCGAGGTATTGTAAATATTGATTTTATCAACCTTAACTATACATTAGTGTTTAGTTTCCCAACCTTTGTGGTTAAATTTGCAAATTTTGATAATTAAATCACTAAAATTTATGGTCTATCGCAGAGGTTCTTAATAAGGTCATAGCAGCAGGGACGGATCGGCACTAAAACCTAAAAACTTGTCGCGAGTTTTGCAAATTAGTCATGTCGACGAGTGTATTTTCATGATGTAAACATTTTTTAAACTGTCGAAGAGTGTGAAAATATGGCGTTTTCGAAAAAAAATATAAATTAATATGCAAAGCTCTGATTTACCTATTTAACCGATTTATCCGGTTGTAGAGTTTGCAGCACTCTCTAACGAATTTAAGACGTAATCTTAAATTCTATAGTTTTCTCATCGCTACGGGAATATACGCGATTAGAATGATTTTAAAAAATCAGTAGTAATTTCGAGTAATTTGATATTTAGCAAGTACTTATTTGATAATCACGTCACGGCATGGTTATCTATCCAAAATCCGTTTGAGGACGCAACGATCTGTAATAACAAGATCAACGAAAAACTAAAATTCGGGGATTACCAAACTCTAATTTTAATTTTAGTAAGGCAATTACTAATTTAGTGTTTAAATAAACAAATGTTTGAACAGTGGCGGCTCGTCTTTTGAAATGATTTTATTTCATTGACAGTTTTCAATTTATTCTGAAAATCAACCCAAGTAACACACAGTATTGCCCCAATATTGCCCTAATATTGCCAATATTTCCCCAATATTGCCAATATTTCCCCAATATTGCCACAATATTACCCCAATATTGTGTGCTACCTGGGAATATGCCTATAAGAAATTTTGTTCGAGTACGATAACTGGGCCCAAAAAATACGACGCGATCTGATAGATAACATTAAAATAAATCGTTTAAGGTATAGGGGAACGTCAAATATCAATTAATTTAGAGCCCATTCTGTTGACGGTTCGTGAACTAGACGTAAATACGTATAGAAAGGTTTATTAAGAAGCGGGGCCTACTTTAGTTGTAGATTAGATGTGAAGCTGAGAACAACTATAAATTTATTTTAAAATGTTTGTATCAGTTTGATCAGTTTGTATAATAATCTTGGGTATGGGCCGAGTTAAATTTATAAAAGCATCCCATACAATAGTCGCATATTAGTCTTGTGGTTTTTGGTCCTATTTCGCCCAAATTTTGGAATGATTTCAATTAAATTAAATTAAATTTTATGTTTATATTTTTAATTTATAGCCTCAAGTACCGTAATTAAATTTTAATAAAAACATTTTAAAATAGTTGGCTCAGTGTCGCACTGCCCCCAGAAAATCATAAAATCAAAAGTTTCGTTGCATCGAAACCAAAAAAATATTTTCACTCTTTCTAATTTGTGCCCTTCAATTAAAAAAATTCAAGAAGCCTTCACTATTGCCACTGTATTTAAGTCATTAATATATTTTTCGTGAATAATAAAAATATTTAAAATTTAATTTTGAAAAAGTATGTTATGTATTTTTAACTCAATTTTAATATTGTTTTTGTAATCGATCCATTTTACTGAATTTTTATTGCATTCAAATTTTATTTAATTTTCTCATTTTATTTTAAAATTTTAAAAATTTAAATATAGATTTTTGATTTTGGTTTTATTTTCTTTAACTTTTTGATTTAAACTATTAATTTTTATAAATAAAAATATTTTTTAACTATATCGAGTTAAAATTAAATCCAACTTAAAAATATATTTTATTTTCCTTCTCGTGAATGAGGGCGCTAATTCAAATTTTATGTGTGCTTAGTCAAACTCCAAACTTCGTTTGTTTTTGGAGGGTATTCTATACCCCCCAAACCCCCCGGTCATAAGGACCAATATAAATTATCTGTTTTGATTTAATTGTTTACTCACTATATTTTTATTTTTTATTTAAATTCTCAAAATTGTGTTTTCATTTTAAATGCCTATATATCCTCGTTATGGTGGTCTGAGGATGGTTAAATAAAACTAAAGCATTTTATAAAATTTCGGAATTTTGGAATGAAATTATATTAGTTTTCCTTCATTTTTATTTTATATTGGACGTAGATCGATTTGGTTTACTTTTAAGGGGGGGGGTCCAAATGCAACTTTAAAATTTTAATAAATTAATAAATAATAAATTTCGAGGTTAATACTTTTAATTTTATTGTGCTTTTAATTTGATATTTTTACAATCTAATTATTATATTATTATTACTTTTGAGGATTGATTCGCAAAATTTAATATTTTTTCGCGACTTCTCAATCAATCATAATAATTTTTTATAGGTACATATTGGTCTCGTGAATTTCCATAACTTTTTCAATAACAGTATCTGGTTCTGCAATCAGCAATCGCTAAAAAATATGCGGAATAGGCTTCAGTATCGTATATGTGAGAATAGATAAGCATGCAAAAAGATTATGATATGATGCAAAGAACTGAAAAACTTTTGCCCTGAAAATATTGTAGCTTGAAAAATATTTTTGTTTTTCTTAAATTAAAATATGCTGTTCAATTTCATTTAAAAACCAATAACGCAAATTTTGAGTTTAAAGTTAGTAGCCAAGAACACGTATCGTAGAAGGACCACCTAGTTTTAAAACTTAATTTGACAGATGACTTTTCAGCTCCTCCTGACTTTTCTAGATTTTCAAAAAAAAATGAACAATTTTATATTACTTTTCTACTCTGAGAAATTAAATTCGATTAGTAATTTTAGAACAGCCTTTAGGAAGATTGACATATCCGGAATTTTCGACATTCCCCACGTGGCTAGTGCTAATTAAAGTATACTTACAAAAATTTCCAACCACTGAAACTACAAAACTTTTAAGCCTGAAAATTAGATTTAAGGTCGCGTCGTCTGGGAAATATTGCTTTGTATTCTCGAGAGACAAACAAAATGAAATTTCTTACTTCCAATATTTCTATTTTCAGTAACTAATGAAGTTGTTGAAATCAAACAAAATTTATGCAAAGCAGGTACACAGAATAAAAATCCAATATCAAATCAAATTTCCAGTCGTTAGGAAAAAGTATCATATTTTTGTAAATTCTATTCACTCCACAGTAAATCTTTGTTCCGGAAGTGTTCCTAATTAAATAATTCGATAGAATTTTCTTCCAGATTTCTTTCAGATTTGTTGTGGTTCAAATTGTAATGGATTAAACTTTGCAAATTTGTAAATTCGAAACTACTTTTTACGTGTTGGAAGTATAAAAATAACAAAGCTTTGAGAAATATATTACCCGAAGCAATGTAGACATTTTTGAATAATTTAAATTCACTTTTTAGAACCTAAAAACCACATTTATATGTAAATGCAAACGAGAAAAAGTTAAAATTTTTCTTACTTATATCTTTATCAGGCGGCTTAATTGAACGTTCACATTTTGATTTAAAATTTTACTGATGCCGTATAATTTTCTCCAATGTTTTCGAGTTTAAACTGTTTTATTGATCTATCACAAAACATGTAGCAGAGTTATGACAAATTAAAATTAATTAGAAGGTTCACAGTCTCAAATTACTGAGGTCACACAATAATAAATTAATCGTCTCTTATTTTAATTGCTTCTTGGTTATATTTAAATTTTACTTATAAATGGTGCAACCACTTATTGTTTGAACAATAACCTGACAACTTGACAAAGTTTCATTTTAAGAGGAAATTTTGACATTTTCTTTCGACAGAAGCGAAGCAGATATCAAGAAAACTATTAGATCTTGTCATATTTTATAGAGACAAACAAAGGTTACAGAGAAAAGCGGCTTACGCGGATTGCAAATCTAATAAATGTTTACAAAGTTTTTACTGTAAAGTAACTTGAAATGTTCAAACTGAAACTAATAATTTCAAAATTTTAAGAGTACTGAAAGGCTCCTTGTTTAGTTGATGGATTTCATTCCTTTATTCCAATGTTACCATCAACTGACGTTTCATGCTAAACATTAATTCGGAATTTCAAGTCGGAAACTGTTTAAAATATGTATGTACATACATCACACAAAAGATAATCTTGCAATATTGTTCTGTAAATATATATAGGGGCTTATAATTTCACGAGATAGACGAACTGGAATATCTCGAAAAATAACAAAACACATCAAGTTTAAAAATGTAAAACGCTGTTTTTTAGATTCTGATATATTCTGAGTATATTTCTGGAGGATTGAACATTCGAAAGTTTAAATTATATATTTTTTCAAGATAAATAAAATCATCTCTACCATAGAATAAATGTAAAGAAAACAGTAAAACGAATTTTTGCAATTATTTTTGAGTAGTACCTTGAAATCCATTTTTAAATGTCTCATTTCCGCCGATGATTTTTGTCGAATCGAGAAACTTAGAACGGAAATTAAACAAAAGGCATTAATATTTGTCTTACAATGTTTGTCACTAACAAAATTGAATATCAACTAAAAATTGGAGCCACTTTTTGGACATATTAAATTTTCATTTCTAATGCTTTTCTCCTGCGAAAAAAATTTGCTTGAAATATGTCAACAATTTTAAATCAAATTAATTTTACAAATACCAAAATTCAAGAAATGTGAGATAAAAATATTTTGTATGTAAATATTGAATTTTTCAAATTTATTTTAAGACTCGTCTCGAATTTGTTCACATTAAACATTCCCTAATTTAATTTACAAAATACTTGTCAAGGAATGAAAAATAAACAGAATTATGGCTTTGAGAAAAAGATTTAACGTAGAAAAGCTTCAAATAAATACAAAACAACCACTGTTTTCTTTAATAAAGATTTTTTTCGAATTTTTTGTATGTAAATAAAGTTTGGCAGAATTTATAAATAAGCAGTTTGGTATTATGTCAGGTAGCAGAGTTATTAATTAAGCTGATTATTGTACAAAGTTTCATCTGATTCTGTTCTAGAAAGTTCACAAATTAATTAATTAGTACGATAATTTTTTTAAATTTTATTTTAGTGACGCCAATTAGTGGCAAAACTAGGCTTTCTTGCATGGGTAACAAATGTGAAAATTTCATCATTATCACACTAGTACAATTTTTGTTTTGTTTTCCTTAAAATATACTATTTATGGTACTGCCATATTTTCACGTAAGGGAAGTGAAATTTAAGAAAGTGTTTAAGTTCTCCACTCTTCACATCAGGTACAAAAAGTAACTATTTTCCTAACGTAAATGAGTGGTAAAATAAAAAGCTGTTTCTCAAGAAAGCCAATTAAGTCTTGCAGAAGTCGTCATATTCTGACGTTCAGGGTTAAGTCTGATTATTTGGGAATGATGAGTTTATTTATATTTTCTTACACCAATGATGCCGAATCGGTAAGAAATATTAGTGTAAAATAACAGAAGTTTTTTTAGATACGATTTTTGTAAGGATGAAATTTATTTAAAAAAAAAAGGAAAATGTAAATTTATTGTTGACAAAAAATAGGATAATATTATTGATATCCTGCCAAATCCTTCTACGAAGTTCTGCTTATTCTATATAAATTTGAAACTGACATAAAAGTTCTTGAAATTTAAAATATCAATATCTTATATTTTTATTTTATTTCTCACTCCCCATACTTGAAAGTGCGATTTACAAATGTAATATATTTTTCTTCCATAGTAGATAATGCAATATATTATTTCTGGTCCTGGGTACGACCTAAAACTGCATCCTTTGTTCGTTGCGAAAATAGCAAGCCTTGTCTTCTAGGCTGCGTTAGAAAAGCTAAATATTTAGTTTTTGAGTCGCAGTTCGGTTTAATGAGATATTAAACGGCACCCTCTAACGGATATTTATTGAAACCGAATGAAGACGTAACCCTTAAATTATACAATTTTTAGATGGTTAGCGAAAAGTTGAAATTTATATAATTAAAAAAATATCGCTTTTTGAAATATTAATATTATTATTTTTCCAGCGAGTTACTTTGCTCTCTGCCTCTCATTTTGCTTAAATAGAAAATTGCCGCTGTCACTCATTAAAATTAATTTAAATTTATGTTTTAGACGCTCTTTTACATTTAATTTACGATCGGAGGACTCCACTCCACTAATCGATGTTTTTTAAATTTGATAGATCACAATATAATATAACTAAAACCTCAATTTCTACGAAATCATTTTTATATTTTAAAAAAATGTTAAAAAGTTAGGTTTTAAGTAAGGGGAAAATTGCCAAAAATACCTCACTTAATTTATGGACGCTCTCTAAGGGAACGTCCATTAATTACGTAAAGGTTTGGAGAAGATATCAAAAATCTTACGGACCCTTACGTAAGGGAGAAGGGGTCTAACGTATTCCTTACGTAAGTTTCTTAAAATATTTTTTTAAATTAAATTTAAAAATCAAATATAATTTGTTTTCTTTTTGCAATTCTTTTTACTAAAAAACAAATTAATTGTTGTTATATTTATGGAATTGTTTTCGCTGTGCTATTACGATGTCCTGATGTACGCATGTTGCTCGGAGGAAAAGAGGTTAAAAAAAGATAATTAAAAAAAATTTTGGGAAAAGTTAAGGTTGAGGGGTAACAAAATGTGGGCAAAAGGTTATAAAAAAAGTAGTGTTGCAGGCGTAAAAAAAAATTTCCGTTGGTACGCCATTGTCAAAATACATTGTGATTGTATACTATTGTATTATTGTTCTTATAATAAATGAAGGAAACAATGAAAATTATGATTGAAATACAAATGTCACTTACCACATTTGTGCAATATAACATCGATATTATTACTAATAATATATAAATACGAGGAGAGGAGAAGGGGGGTCAAAATTAATTTATTTAAAAAATAATCCTTATATAAGATGTGGGGGGTAGAATATCTTATGTACCCTTATTTACATCAAAAATTGCATAAAGCGTCTTTACGTAATTATTAATTAATAAACGCTTCTTAAACAGCAGTAAAGAAAATTTGTTTGAAAATCCGGGAGGGGAGGTATTTATTGTTATTTTTTGAGTTAAAATTTTTCCCATAATCTTTGACCTCCCATGAATCATTTTGACAAATTTCAAAATGATGTCTGGATGCGTGCCCATATAGAGCTCTTTTGTAAATGACTTTGAACAACGGGAGTTAAAAATAAACACAGATTAACTTTAAATCTCCCAGAATACTGTGGAAAACAGGCACATAGCACAGCTAATTAGATTTTGTTTAAAATTAAAATTAAAAGCAGGTAAATCTTGATTTTGTGATTCTCTGATGCTAATTTTTACATGGAAATCAAAACAATGTGTGCGTTCAGCGAGCTCAACTGCTTAGTGTCATCAGTCAACTATGATGAGTATGATGACACTCAGCAGTTTGAGTTTCGCTGAACGATGTGCTTACAGTTATTAGCAACCATTGCCTAGCAACCTTAAACTAATCATAAGTTGAACAAACGCAGCGTAAAATTTTTGCGCTGAGTTTTTTAAGTCATCAGTTGTAAGTAAGCGAAACCTGATTAGTCAACTTCTCAGCCGCTGAGCTTCGCTGAACGCACACAATGTGTTTCGCTGAATGGAGCGCTTACTTACAACTGTTGACTAGAAAAGTCAGCCCAAAAATTTTACGCTGCGTTTGTTCAACTTATGATTAGTTTAAGGTTGCTAGGCAATGGTTGCTAATAACTGTAAGCACATCGATCAGCAAAATTCAAACTACTGAATGTCATCATATTCATCATAGTTGACCGATGACAGTTGAGCTCGCTAAACGCACACAATGTCAGCGTTGTCAAGAAAAAGATGATACAATAATAACAAAAATTTGTCGTATCATCTTGTAAAGAAATCTTTTACGAAATTTTTGCATTAAATTTATTTTCAAAAAATTATTTTCGTTTTTACGTAAACGATTGCTTTTAACGTAAAATTTCATTTTAATAGCTTTTTTAGATAAATGGATATTGCCTGTTGAACGATTTTTTGATTCTGTTTAAATTTTAATTTTGCGCTATTATGGTTATTTTTGCTCTAACGTAGAAAAGGATGGATCCGTCGTCAAGGGAACGATTAAGTATGTAAAAACAATGTCTTGACTTTTTCTCGCAAAAATTTTACTGTAGAAGATTTTGCAATTTCTAAAATTAATGACACGCATGAATGGATTAACGAGATTTTCGCTATCTCCTCCTAACTAAAATTGGTTTTTAATAAAAAAAAAACGCAATAACTCTAGAAAATAATTTGTTATCCACATCAACATCAAAAAATGTATTATAAACTTGCACATTTTTTTTTGATAATAATTAGTTTTGTCTTTTTAAAATTTTTTGGAAAGATATTGGATTCAAAAATATGTTACAAATGAATTTAATTAAATAGGAAAGTCGTGTGGTGTTTAAATCAAATTTTTATTTATACTTTTCAACTGTTTCCTGTTCTTACAAAAAAAATCCTGTTTATGAATTCTGTTAAATTAAAAGCTTTATAAAATTTTCATTTAAAAACCTGAAAAGCGGAAATTAATATAAATGAAATGAAAATTTGAATAGTCTAAACAAAGTAAACAGTTACAATAAATACCCCCCCTCCCAAGTGAGGTTACAGCTTAGCGGTTTTTAATTTCCGAAAGCGAAAATGTAAGGAAACTTTTAACAATTTAAAAAATTTTACCTACTCTCACCGTAAACCACATCAAGCCATTTTTAAAAAATTACTTTGCCAAATTAAAAAGCTTTGTTGGGCAGCTTTTTAAAGAATTTTATGACCTGAAGTGAATAATTTTAGGTAAAAGAAGAAAATTATTTGCATTTCCTTGAGTAAAGTGAAAAAAAGGTTTTCGTGTTTAGAGAGCAAATTGGAACTAAAAATGGGAGGAAAAGAGAGGAAGTACTTAACAGCGGAATTAATTCAAAAAATAAGGAATAGACCGTTAATCTGAACATTTTGGTTCTAATAGGTTCGAGATTTTGTTTTAAACTCATTAATTATATTAGTTAATGTAACTAAAATTTCATTCACAGTACCCTAACATTAAAAATTACGAATAAAATTTTGCTAATTTGCTTATTTTGTAAATTGCTTTACGTTCGCTTACACGAAATCTGCATTTTCTTAAATAGATAATACTCAAAAAAAGCTATAACCAATTAAAATTAATAAAATTGTATTTTCTAAAGATACCAAAAATTGTAAAGAAATTTTCGAAGTTGCTAATTTAAATACATACAACAATTTTATAAAATTAGGAAACGAAGTAACAATAAAGAAATTTATTCTATTAACAATTAAATTTGCTAATGCAGTTTGTTTAACTAATTATACTCTAAATACAAATCCGACAGAAGGATTTTCGTCCATCAAACGAAGCTTGTGTCAATTTTCATTAAGAATACCAGAAAAACATTGCAATAAATTGAAAGGAAAAATCGATTGTTGCATTACATCAAAAATAAGAGCGAAACAGAAAAAATGTTTTCTTTTTTTAAATTTAATTATGCTGTAAATTTGTTCACCGTAACGGAACAGTCTCACATTCTGGTTAAAATTCGTTTAATTTTTAAAAATTAAAATTTGTACAAAATATGGAACTTGGAAGAGAATCCGTCAAGTGAAAATTAAATTTTCGAGAGTTTTTCTTTTGTAAATCTTTCGTCTTTCTAGCCTTAACAAAAAGTCAAAAAATTTTCATATCCCAACTAGTTTTCGTGTAAAAGTATATTAAAATTGTCGACTTTCCTTTGAAATCTTTTTAAATCGAACTAAGAAAAGAAATTTATATGTGACATATATAAGCACAGTTTAGAATGGGTTCAATTGGCGACCCGAAAGAATGAGCACAAAGGAACTTGTTTTGCTTCAAACACGAAGTTTCCAACTTAGAAAAAATAAGCTATTATTTAATGAACTTTTTGTGAAAAAGAAAAATTCAATATTATGTTTAGTTGATCATTAATAACGAAAAACCTGAAAGGTGTGTCGTTGTCAAGATAAATGATAGCAGAGTGTCGTTTAATATTTTTTTTCTAAAAGCGTATCAGATATGAATATTTTAATACTTACAGGGAAACAGTCCTCGTATAATAGACAGCCAAGCATCCTGATAGAAAGGACCATTTCATCTCCGCTATTAGCCCCTTGAAACATGAATGCTCGGAAAGGCATTGTCGTGATAAGCGAGCTCACTTGACGAGGATGTTCAGGGCACACACTTTTCATTGATAAAACCCTACACCCCAAACTATCCACCATTGTAACCAAATCAAAATTTGTTTTTGTTGTTTTGGAAGCGCCTACATGCTGCATTGTTACATCTCCAATTCGACTGTACTTCCATCCTAAAATTCACAAAAATTCTATATGAAACTAAACCGACTCCAATATTTCATTATGAATTTGAACTAAATTTTCAATTCTATCATTTAATTAAAGTGGAACGCTGAAGCTGACAAAGCGTTTCCTGTAAATCCTAGAATTGATTTACTCGAAAGTTGTGTAGTTTCTGCTTTTAGCATTCTAAAAAGCTTTGTTTTCTTACTTCAAGTTTACTTGTGGCGTCTCAACTCTCAACCTAATTTTAATAGAACTTTCTTTCAAATTAGCTAAAAATACTTACACCTTAAAGTTTTGGAACGATAATCCGAATTCAAATTAACACGATACTTCCACGTATTAATTAATCATCATGAGTTACTTACCATCTCCATCACGAACAACTGCCTTTAGTAGTAAATCTTCTCCTAAATTGACGGCGCTTCCAGGAGCAACGACTTGATTAAATTCATTACCATCCGGCCCTTTTCTAAGCAAATTTACTTGAGTTGCAAAGTTTTTTTGGGTTCCACCGGTTGCCACATTTGGTACTGCACGACCTTGGCTAAATTTTAAATTACTAATCGGTTTCAGCTATCCGCATTATGATAAAACTTACATAATTTGCGGGCTAACTTTTAAGTGTTTTGTGTGACTTGCTATACGCTCCTGTGGTTTGCAATGTAAATTTATTACGTAATCTTCAGGTAACTTTAAACCTCTTAATGTAGGAAAGCGGACGGAAGCGCATAAATATGGATTTTCACTCGACGAACAATAACGTACACCGCACTCGATTAGCTGATTATCACTTAAGTCAATTCTGAAATTGTCACCGGATCCGTGAACACAGTCGATTTTGGAATCGTCAATCACTGGGGGTACGTCTAGGATCTGAGGAGTAAGAATTACGGAACGGAAGAAACGATTTGATAAGTCATCCGAACAACTCATGTTGAGGATTTTAATTTGGGGAGTGTTGGGTGGTGGTTGTGGAATTCCATAAGTTGCAGGGGGTGGAAGGTAGTCATGGGGTGGATAAATAGCTACAGTGTCGTCGAAAGGAATCGGATTGAAACTTGCAGGTGGATGAACGACTGGAACTTGGGGTGGTAAATTTTGAACGGGAGGAACAACGGGAAGATGATGATGCAGGTGTGTAGGTTCTTCTAATAGAACGACTTGATTGGAATAAGGATGGATGTAATTATACCCTAATTGAACGTCGTTCCAAGGTGGAACGTAATTGAATTCTTGATCACCAACCTTACGATTATTGACCGTTAACACAAATTTAAAACAAACGCAAATTATTACCACCAAATATTTCATTTTAAGATGTTTTCATCGACTACATCCATTTACAAATTTCATTCCTTTTATAGCTTTTTTATTCTGCCACTTTTCAAGTCGTGACCAACACAACATGTTTTGACAAATTTTCCAATCGGTCATTTCGATTGATTATTGATTAATTATTGTCACAAATGAATAAATAATTGAGCTGCTATTAACGGAGGTTCAAAAGTGTTGTGGGTTTATAGAGCATCGTTCTTGTTTAAAAATAAAAAATCGTGCTTAATGGATTTTCGAATGTCACGATTAAAAGAGAAATTAGCAGTGCAAGTGTTATTGTTTAACGCGATATATGATGAATTCGTAAATTTTTTGTTTTTTAGAAATTTTAAGTGATTTAGCAAAAGCTGGCGCCTTTAAAATTACTTTTAATTAAATTAAAACCGCAATTAAAATTGTGAAACGCAACAATAGTAGATATCCATATTTTAAAAGCCACGACGAGATTTTAATTTTATTTTTTTACGTTTTTTGGTTTCAGTTTGCAAGTTTAATGAAACAATAAAAAAAGTGCCGGAAGTTACCAACGTAAATGAGCAACGTGCTGGGTTAAACAATAGAAAAATTTTAACGATTTTTGTGGTATACTTTCCAGAATTATTGCAAAAAGTAACTTAAAAATCTGAAAACAAATTAAGTTTATTTTGTGAAGAAAAGGGGGGATGGCCATATGAAAACTGCGAAAAATTTTGCATATAGGTGGACCAACCCTCTTCGGGGCTGTTTCTATAGTTTTTTTATTGGACCAACATTATTTTTGATATGCTTGTCTTTTAAGTTTCTACGTAAGTAAAATCTAAGTCGAATCCCTTCAGCATCAAGACCTACTGTAAGCACCCTTTTCGAGCATCAGTGCTCTAGATATCTCGCCTATATCTCTTTTTCTTTGGGAAAAGAACAAACCCCATCTTCTAGCAGTTCCATATTCTTGCTATTCCAAACTATTCCTAAAAATAAAATACACTAGCAATCCTAAATTGACGTGCAGCAAAAATTTTAACATCAAATTGATAAAAAGCGTGGGACTCACGACGTAAGTTTCAGGTTAGAAAAGGCGTTGGAGTAAGTAATTGAATGCTGCGAATTTTTAAAATACTCGTAATCTGAATTTTAAAATATTATTATGTGGGTCATTTTATGTTATGGCTCAGCCGCGGGCCTCGCTTTTTTAAGTTATGGCAAGAATTAATTTAAATTTTTTTAAATTATGGCAGTAGTAATTGCAGAAATAAGTATGTTGCAATTTAATTTATCTGATTTTACGAACTGTTAATGATGTCTTGCGGTCCATTAATGGTTTCATTTTACTATCACTAAAATTCAAGGTGAGCTCACGCAAAGTCAAGCTAGCCTTCTATGATTTATTAATCTGTAAAAATAAACAAAGTCTTTTATCCAATCATGCTGTAAATCAAAAAATCGCATTCGGCGCTGCAAAATCTGAATAAAATTTTGATTTTTAAATTTTCCACTTCCAAGTTCCATGTTCAAGCACTTGAAAAGAATTAAAAGAAAATTTGAATTTATTTCGCTAAAATAGAGTTTATATTTTATTTAAATGAGTAGAAAATTAGTAATTGCAAAAATGTGTAAACCTTGGATGCATAAATATTCAATTAAGTACTTAGCATCCTTATCAAATTAAAGCATAAAATGTAAGCGATTACAAGACTTAATCATTTTCTTTCAAAACTTTCTCCATCATTACCATAAATTACTTTGCCAACTTCGTATTAATTATTTATAACCGCGGTTTACATCGCAATCGATTTTTGATGTTTTTTTTAATAAATATTTAAATCTGCACTTCTAGTAATCCTCAGTCATCAATAACCCACCGTTTTTCCTAGAAAATTTTATTTTCAAAATTATTTAAAAGGAATGGTTTTGAAAGATTTTGCAAATACAAATTTACAAAAATAATTTAAAGAATTAATTTTAACGATAACTTAAAAATTAGTTTTCAAAAATTTGATTTATTTTCAATTTTAAAATTACTCTTGATAATCCGTCCTGATAAGATTAAACAATAAATTTTAATAATAACCAATCGTTTCAAGTCCTTTCCCCCCCCCCCCCCCCCGGCTCAATTATTTAGATCTTCAACTTTTGGAACGCATTTTAACAACAATTAAAATTGATTTAATATTTCAGTTCGGTAATTTTTGTAAATTAAAATAATTAAAAATCATTAATTGATTTTTAAAATAACTGTTTTCTAATTTTCAGAAAATTCATCTACATGGCTATTAACACAAACACGTCGGAGCGTAAAACTCATTTCGAATCATTACCGTTGAATAAAGCGACACCAAGTAGGCCTATATTTTCCCAAAGAAAATTTAGTTTTCCGGCTTCATTACATGCCAACCTCTTGGGTATTTCGTCTAATGGAAACGCCGAAAATGGAAAAGAAGCTATTAACGCTAAAAGACGGTTTAGCAACGTTGGTGATGTGGTCTCGCGAAAATTATCAAATACGATTGGTTGGAGATCAGCAAGTATTCCTCCCGAAGAGGTAATAACGCAAGGAAGAATGTTGTGTGGACAATATATTCGAAATAGGTTAAAACGTTCGGGTTTTTTTAGTAAGAAACTTAATTTGTATAGATTACGTAGTGTATTAGGTACTATCGACGGAGTGACTGTTCGAGAAGTGTATCCGTTTTTAGTGGCAGCTGGAATTGAATTAGAAAGACTGTATCCAAAACTTTATACCAGTATATCTAGACAAGCCAGTATGGCACCTGGTGGTGTCCTGGCATCGGATAAAGCTGCAGCAGGATTATTGGTAGCTATTTCGCACGATTTACTCAAGTCTGATATAACTTGGGGAAAAGTCGTTTCCGTGTTTGCTGTTGCTGGTGGTTTGGCCGTCGATTGCGTTTTTCAAGGACATCCCGAATACTTGCACACATTGATGGACGGAATGACAGAAGTTTTGGAAGACGATTTAGCTGGATGGGTGGCCACAAACGGAGGATGGGTAAATTTTTCAAATTCTTCATTATTGGCTAATTTTTTAAACATTTTTTTTTTATTTTTAGATTGCTCTATCAGCTCAGTGTCGGTGTCCTGAAACGGATTTTTCCATCTTCGAATATGCGTATATAATAGGACCAATAATTCTAGTGCTAGTTCTAATTTATTTAGCCATTCGTATATTTTTATAATTTATTTTTAAGTATTCCAGTAATAATATTACAATAAACCATTACTAATATTGCACCACAAGCATTTATGCAATAAGTCGTTCGTTTACCATTAATTTAATAAATGAATACCAGTTTATAAATAAAAAAGCAATAAAAGTTGTTTGTTATGCTATGACAAGTGAAACAAGAAGTATTTTTGAAGAAAAAGATTTTAAAATCCTTGTAAGGTTTCCTCAAGGTGACCCATTTCAATGGCAACTCTTCCTACTTTTTAAATCGCATGCATTAATCTGAAGAGTAACGTCAGAGATTATTTGGATTGCTCAGATCAGTATCAAAAATATTTGACCAAATATAGTTTATGGTTTTGAAATTATTGCAATTTGGACCAAGAATCCAGTATTTTTTTTTATTTGACTTCTAGAAAAAAAATATCGTTATCAAGTTTTCTTTGAAATTGGAAAAAAGTTTTTCAGGAAATTACTTTTAGGTCAAAAGTTTTTCTTAAGTGGTACTTCCTTGAATAAATCTATAAAGATTTAATCACTGTCATTCGAAAAATTATTCTACAGTGGCGGATCCATATTAGGGAGCGAGCCCTCTCTCCAAGAGCTTATAACAAACGAAATATTGTTGTGGATTTTATTTTACTTTAAATGCCTTTTTTACAAGTCAATACAAAAATTTCCGTTTATTTTTAATATATTCTTTATGCTTTTTTTAGATTAACAGTAAATGAAAAGAATAGCAATAAGATCAGAGAGATAAATGGAATTTTGTACTTAATTCTTTTGTTTGTACTACATAATTTTTTATTTTACATACATAGTTAATTAATTCAATTCGTATTTCAGGTTTTGGTACGAAATCTCATGGTACTTTTTGTCCATTCCATCATAAGGATCCTAGATTTTCAAACTTCACATATTATATTATCTGAGTGAGGATAATGCTTCGTTATCCATTACTGTAATTATTGACTTGATGGGCACAACCTTCCTTCATCCAGCGGTTTTCTTATTTCTTTTATCGATATTTGTACTTTTATGTTAATTTTTAGGTTTATTAATCAAAACGGCTTTTGAATACATAAAATGACATCCTTTACAGACCTAGACAACTCTATCAAAACCAGAAGCTTATCATTTGCTCAAGTTGAATTTAGAAAGAGAGATCACTTTGTTGGATGCAGAACCTGCAATAGCTAGGTCTTTTTTACAACAAATGAGATAAGGCGAGCTTCGCTCGCGATGCGCTCTGTACACAAGACCCAAGGATAATATGCTAAGCTATAAGGAGGAGATAGTTTACTTTTTATTTATTTAACTCTATTTTATGATGTTCTGGTTGAAGAATTAAATTATTATTTATCAATAATATAAAAATCCAAAATAATTGGTCGATGAAACACTGCATATGGTAGACTTTTATATTATTGATAAATGTTGATGAGTGATGAGCACCGAATAAATCTGCTAGGTGACGCTTTTTGTTTATAATAATTAACGGACCTCTTAAATTTGAAATTAATTTTAATTCAAGATTTTAAGTCTGTACTAAAATAGTTTTAAGTTACCAAATTAATTTTTTAATTTTAAGCCAATAGAAAATATTTTTACTAATTTTAAAAAAAATTTTATTACTTAATATTACCATCTAAATAGTACAAATTTTATTGACTCAGTGCTTTAAGGATCGCCCATAAAAGAAGTCCTCAATTTTTTTCGACTTCTTGACTCTCTTCCCCGTTGCCACAGTTGGTTAAATTTTTGAAACCCCCTCATCAACATTCAATAGTCAGAAATCAAAGCCCTCATCCTCATATTTCTCTAAAATGAAACAAATTGAAATTTACCTTTTTTTATTTTATTATCAACTGCAAAAAATTGAAAACAACAGTTTTTTAACTATGGTTCATCCCAATATATAGGATTTTGATACGGATATCACAATTTAATACCCCCCCCCCCACGGGTTACACTTAAGTCATGTTTTGTGACCTATGAATTTGTACGTATTTACAAACAACCGTGCAAGTGGCGTCTCTAGAAGCATAATGATTTAATGCATTTATCCAAAATCTGTTGTTCTGAATCCAAAAATTGGCTCCTTTATAGGCGCTGCGATACTGTGCGCAATTCTAAAAATTGTTGTATTTTTATTTGTTTATACTAAAGTTAATGTAATTAAGTGAAATTAACATGTAAACCTTAGACCATTTAAACTTATAGATACTCGCTCTCTATCCTTCCTTGAATTCCAAACTAAAGTAAACGTGTGTGTGACGTCATGAGTGGGCTTACACCAAAATTTTTGTTATTGATGAACTAAAATAAACGTCACTTATATTTTCTTTACTGCTTGAAAATCAAGACGTGACTATAATTTCAGAATTGTCTAAAATGTGAACAATGACTTTTTCTTTGATAAAATCGAGTTATTGTTTAGCAATAATATCTATCATCAATTTTATCTCATTTATTATAATATTAATCATTGAAAACTTTCAATGCAAAGTATGTATAAAAATTAAATTTCTAGCCAAAAATTTTAAGTTTCTATTGGGTAGGTATATTAAAGATATTTAAGCTGAAAAGATGGAAATCGCTATATTTTGAAAAAATTACAAAAAAAAGTTAAAAACTTAGTAGATTAAAAATAATGAAATCTGGATATAATTTTTATTTTATTACTATGATTTGGTCTGAATGAGATATTGTGGTTGATTGAGAGGGGGGGAGGCTGAATTGAGATTCAAGTCAATATTTTACAATTTTCATGCTAATTTTTATATATTTGATAATATTAGTCGAGACACTTTTGGCGCACATATTGTAAAATAAAATTCAATAGAAGACTTGTCTTCAGAATTCTCAAAGGAATTTGGTTTTAAATTAACTTTTATACATTTCCACCTTCGCAGGAGGACTTATTATCTCTTATAGCCGCTCTCCCAGATTCACCAATGCATAATATATGTAGTTGACATTATTTTTAAACGGATATCAATTGCTTACCCACAGACAAAGAACTGCATATTAGATAATTTTTTTATTGTTCTAATTATTCAGACAAACAAAATTAGTACGAAAATCTTATGTATATAAAAATGACTGTTCAATTATTTAGAGCAACTGGTGTAGTCCTGTAGTTGGAGATGGGTCACGTGCTCTCTTTGCGTTTGCCTGTAAATTGGGCAAAAGATTATAAGGGTCCCATATGTAAATTGGGCCAAAAAAGATTCAATTATTTTAATCCTTTACTCTTTGTGTATTGATAGTTATTATCAATTAATTTACAAATTTCACTTTTTAGGGGTATTTTTGATTTAAAATTAACAAAAAAAAATAGTAACAACCACCCCTTTCTTAAGAGTTGGAAGGCCCTAAGGGATATTATTAGGTAATACAGCGTTCACCAAAGCGGCTTGCAGCGGAGGAGAAATAGGGTCGATTTTGACAACGCAACTGCATCCGACAATGATCCATCATCCTTTAATTAGGTTATTAGTTACTATTTTTGACCTAAATTTGACGAAAAATGTAATAATAACCACCCCCTTCTTAAGATCACCTTTTGGAAAATCCCAGAAAAATATATTGACTGCTGGCCTAATTTACTAGCGTCCGATTGGAATGTTGGTAGAATCTATCAATGCTGATCTAAAAGGTCATTTCCACGTTGAAATTATACTCACTGTGCAAGCCCAAATTCGTTTGTACATTCCTTGTTAAGTAATTTTTTATGTAGTGAGGTTCAACTAAAGTTTGTTATACGTACAATATACTATAATTTTTTTTTAAATCAACGAAAAATTGATTTTCAACTGAAAATCGACATTATTTCAGATTTACCCCTCGAGCTTATGGAAGAATTTTTTTATCATTTGAACGCTAACGCTATTAAGAGAATAGTAAGAATTTCAAATTGTAGAAAGCAAAGTTGAAGAAAAATGGCATTTTTTGCCTACTGCTTACTATCCTCATACCCCCCCCTTGAAATTCTTTTCTAGTTTTGTTAAATGAATATTTCTATAAATTTTTTTCTTTTTGTGGCAATGTTTTCAGTAATAATCTTATAAGCTTTTTTTAACCCCTGCACTGTATGCAGGGTGACATTCGGAACCTTTCATGGACCCCTAGGGGTGCATACGAACCACTTTGGGAACCACTGCTATAACAATTATTGAGGGAATCAGAAGTGAAAGAGTTCAAGTGCACTTGAAAAAGAGAATTAAATACAAATTCCCATAGTTGAAATAAAAAGTTATGATGTGAATTTGCAATCATAATTTCAACAATTGAAATTAATTTATCCACTTAGAAATACATATATTTTCCACCTATTTACATAATAATAACTGGAATTTTTATACGTCAGTAAACTGCTAAGCTAATTAACTCAGAATAATTAAAAATGCACTTGAACTCTTTTACTTCTGATCTTCTCACTTATACCTAAATGAGTACGAATGGAATTTCACTAAAACAACAAATAACTATTTGATTATTTTCTGTACTTTTTTCAAACTAGGCACAGGGAACCACCTGTTAAATTTTTTTTTATTTATTTAAAAAAGGAGTAGGTACGGTTCACAAAAAAATGAGCAAGTACACAATTCTCTAAAAGAGTACAGTACTAGTGCTGGGCGATGTTAGCCCGACCGATGTTCGATATTTTGACATCGCGTCAGACGTTTCGAAACATCGAAACCATCGATGTTTGCTTTTCGATGTTACAGGCAGATATGCAGGGACGTGCCCAGCCAACTTTTTTCGGGGGGGGGGGCAGAAATTTCAAATTTGCTAAGTGAATTAATTCAAAATTATCAACTTTTTGTAAGTTTTACAGCATTTAGTAAATTTAGACATAAAAAATGGCAAATTAACCAACTTTTGGGTGTTTTTGTCAACTTTCTGCAGCATTGGGGGGGGGGGGAGCTCCTTCCGATCCCCCCCATGAACACGTCCCTGTAGATATGTAGCGTAGCCACTAAATAATTTCTTATTTTATTTGCTAATTTTGTAATTTGTTGCGTTTATTAATATTCATAAATAAATTTTTTGTTATAATAGTGTTTTTCCTGATTTATTTAAACTAATATGCAATAACATCGATGTCACGAAAACATCGATGTTTTGCAACCGATGTTATGCTCACATCGATGTTTTGTATCGATGTCCCAGCACTATACAGTATGTCATCTTACAAATTATACAAAACTTTTTGACTTATTAAAAAAAATTTTTTGACTTACACCACTTTAGTACTGGGCCCCTCATATCTAAAATTTCAAAAAAGGCATTTCTAAAAATGTAATAAATTTTGAAATAGTCTCAAATCCATTACAACTATTTTTTTTTATCAGATATCACTTCGCGGGGTTTATGCACGATCTAAGAAAACCAATAGAAAGAGTAGTGTAATTTCATATTGTAACGTGAAGCTGGTAGAAGGGGGGCCAAGCTTCTAATAAAAGTTAGAAGGTTAATCGAGCTTTTATTGATTCTGGGACGTTTTTCAATCTTAGATTACAATTTAATAATTTATTGTGATTATGCAATTAAAAACAGTAGTCGATCTTCTGATTTTGTAGACTTCCGTCACCCTACCCTACTTAAGAATAATTTTGAAAATTTATTAGGGGAGTTTATATAAAACGGATTAAATAATAACTCAGTAACCTAAGCTACTCAACATAGAAATAAAAATATTAAGCCGCTAATCCTCATTGGTCAGATTACAAGAGGAGAAATTTACAAACCCTGATAGCGAGTAAAATAGGCTAGTAGTCCCAAACTTCATTTTTGAGGTTGGTACAGATTCAAGAATAGAAAACTAATAAATGTTTTATATTGGTAATAACTTTTTTCTATTGACGAGTTATGTTAGGGTTTAAGGGGGTTTTCTCCTAAGTCCGATCTATTAATGCCTATAAATCCAAGCCCTAACAATTACTACTGAATCTATTTCATGCAACTTTTAAGGCACTTGACTACGTTTTCAATGTTTAGTGATTTTTTTGTAAGCAACTGATATTTCTATTTGTGCATATTTTGTAATTGTGTCTGTCACTTATTAGATTACGATTTTTATTAATTATAGTGGAGCCAATCTTGAATAAACAAGGTGTGGGCATATATTGATAACAATAAATGTGGCTTTCATAATTCAAATCCAAACCATTTTTAAACAAATTAGTAACTTCATTATTGCAGTTTCAATGAGAAGTCTGGTACGTTTAAGAAAAATTGTTTTATTGTTCACAATAATATCAGTTCGGTAACAAAAGAGACAATTTGTTTACATAATTTTATTGTAGATTTAAATTAACTCTGTGTGAATGAATATAAATAAACAATACGATAAAATATGAAAAAAAATTTAAGCATTAAAATTAATTAAAATTTCTCTTCATCCAAACCATGTTTAAAGAACATCATAACTGGTACCTGGTTACCGTCAACTTCACGATATTCCAATAATCCTACCATGCCCTCGATTTCCATTGATTCTCCTGTGAAGAACTGTAATTCCTTAAACCTACCAAGGATGTCTTTCATTACTTTGTTCATGTTAGTTTTGAAAATATCAACTTGGTCGGGTGCAGTTTCTTGTAACTTAGCTACCAATCTAAAATTAAAAAAAAAACATCAAAATTAGTACAATAAAGTTGGCAATGCAGTTAACTAACTGCATTGGTATGATATGGGATATCATATGGGATATCATATGGGATGATCTCAAAAAATTATTTATTTTAATCAATAAATCTCCACACTCGTTTCAATTTCGCAGAGATAAACTTTAAACTCCCTGCAGTTACAGGTCATTAAACTAACAAAAGGTTACTTACTTTTTCATGTAATCCTTAAGATAACTGGTGTAGCCTTTCTTATCACCGAAAGCATATGTTTCACACAACCTATGATTGAGGACAATGTCGATACCGGACTCAACGGATTCGCTGCAATCCTCACCAGCTTCCTCGGCAGAAGGGTTGAAACCGGCGATTTCGATGTCACCTTGCTTCCGACTAATATGTTTTCCATAAACTTCGTACAAAACGTCATCTACTAATTTTAGTTTATAGGAATCGGAGAACATCTCATCACCTACACAGAAAAAATTAGGTTAAAAATTGTTCAAGTCATCGACATTAATACAAAAAATAAACGTAAAAACGAACTTGAGACGAAAGGTCAAACATGACCAAGAGCACGACACACGTTAAAAATATTTTAGCGAAATTTGATAAAAGGGAGCAAACTTTTGCGAAAATAACTATCAGAAAATGGAAAAAATTAAACAAAGGGATAAACTTACCGGTAAAAATATCTTTGTAAATACGCATATTGGAAGATGATTTGGATTTATTATTTAGAACAAAAAACAACACAACCACTCGCTACGAGGGCAAACTTACGAAGAACGATATAAGCGCAGAAGCGATAACTGGCAACGTTGGAAACTTCGATGACATCGGTTCCTTTACCGTCATTAACGTAGGGAATTTTTGGTTTGTTTAGGTGCCGCCATTTTTAAAACCAAAATTTTGAAACTTCAAATTTGCTTCAAATTTGCACTGTTGCTACGCAGGTCCGGCCTTAGGACTACTGAAAATTAAGATTTTTGAAAAGTTATTTTAAAATAATTTTTTTATTAGTGTTTAAATAATTATGCAATGGCGTCGCTATTGTAGCCTTAGATCATCTATACTGTGTACTGTGGGCACTCCCCCTTTGCCCGAAATTAAACGTTCGATTTCCCGAAATAACAATTTTACAAAAATTATGTTTAACAAAAGGAAATTATTTTTTTTATTATTATTTAACTTTAAACTATTTGACCTTTAAAATTTAAAAAAATAATTTTCATATCTTTCTCACATTCAATCTCATTGTTCATTATTTAGCAGATGCAACAAATTATTTTTGCCAAAAATAAATTTAAATTTTTTCAGTGCTGCCAACATAACAACTAAATTTAAATGAAATTGAGGTTAGAATTTAAAACACGCTTCGACCACTTCGTTTTCGTTGACAGACGATAAGAATTAAGAAAAAGTTTAGTTCCAAGTTTGTAATTTTTACGTATTTCGTGAACTATGGCTTCAGAACTAGAAGGTAAAATTATAAAACAAATCGAATATTATTTCGGGGATTACAATTTACCTCGTGATAAATTTTTGCGTGAAAAAACCGGCGAGAATGATGGATGGGTAGACATTGACGTCTTGTTAACTTTCCAAAGATTGGCCAATCTGTCGAAGGATGCGGAAGTTATCGTGAAGGCTTTGGAACACTCTGACAAAGGTATTGTCTGTGTCAGTGCCGATGGAAAGCAAATTCGCAGGAACCCTGATAATCCGGTACCTGAATACACCGATGAACGTAAGAAGGCCATCATGGAACGTACCGGTAAGAACCTTTTAAACTTTTTTTCTTTCTCAAAATTTACAACTTTCTTTTGTAGCTTATGCGAAAGGCTTCCCTCTCGATGAATCCCTCGACGATATAATGACTTATCTGGAAACGATCAGTCCAATCGAATCTTGTTACAAACGCACTTATTCCGATCAAGCAACTAAGGAACACAAATTTAAAGGATCTTGTTTTGTAACCTTTAAAAATTTGGAAGACTGTAAAAAGTTTGTTGAGGCTGAAAGTATAAAGTACAAAGAAGTTGAATTGATCCGCAAATTACAAGTTGTTTATCTTCAAGAAAAGCGGGAAGAATACAAATTGGCAAAAAATAAGGGTAAGAAGGACAAGGTGGAAGCCGAAGCATTCCACATTCCTTCGTGTGCTGTTTTACACTTTGTTGTTGACAATGAAGATCAGTTGATTACAAGGGAAAGTATTAAGGAGAAAATAAAGGAGGTGACCGCAACGGACGCTTCTTTTATTGACTACAACAAGGGAGATAAAGATGGTTATATCCGAATGGGTGTGGAAAACGGCGCTAAAACTGTGTTTGATATGCTACCTGAAGGAGTCTTGGAAGTTGAAGACGTTAAGCTCACCTTGAACATATTAGAAGGTGACGAAGAGAAAGAATTTTTGGAAAAGACCCTCAAAATTATTGAAAACAAACGCAAAATTCATAAAGCAAACTCAAAGAGGAGCAAACGTAAAGGAAACGATTTTGATAGACCAAATTCCAAAAGAACTAGACGCTAATTTTATATTTTGAAATTTAACTGTCTGATTCTTTTCGTAGAACTTATGTTTATGTTTTATTAAATTTAAGAATTTCTTCTTTATTTTTTGATTTTGTTGAATAATAAAATTATTGATAGTTCTTTTGATTCAGGACCATTTTAATCGTAATAATTTCTAGGTATTTGTATATCTTGATGTATCTGATTTGTATATTATAAGGAAATTGATTACTTTGGTATTGTATTTATTTTGTTTTCTCTGTATCCTACGAATTATATCACTGTACTCTCAGGGACGTGCCCAATCAACTTTTTTCAGGGGGGGAGCAATCCCAAATTTGCCAACTGAATTAATTCAAAATTGCTAACTTTTTGCAACTTTGTGAATTTAGACAAAAAAAATTGCCAAATTGACCCACTTTTGAGTGTTTTTGCCAACTTTCTAAAATATTGGGGGGGGGGAGTTCCCCCATGGGAACGTCCCTGTGTATTCTTCAAGGCACGTAATTTTCAAAAAAGTTAATCCTTGTAATAATTTGCTTTCAAAAAAATTTTTTATTTTTTGGAAATTTATTTTTGTTTTGGTGGCGGACGCGACAATACAAAAGCAAACGAAAATAGAGAACATATTTTAAATTTATTCACTTGAGCATCCAATTTTGTAATCTCAATAGTAGGGCCTTTGGTGCTCGCTATATCTGATTGATTTTAATTTTTAAGGTTGTTTTATTTATTTTCAAAAAGATAATGAATTCTCTGTTATTAAATTGTTTTCAAAAAATTTTTCTTCATTATATGGAAATATATTTTTATTTTAGTGCCGGCCGCGACAATACAAAAACGAACTAAATCTAGCACTTAAAAATAATAATTTATCTTTATTGACTTTAGTATACAATATAAAAATCGCGGTAGAACTCGGCCCCCCTTCTCTCTGCTGATAGCCCTATTCGATTAATTTCAATTTTTAAGATTGTGCCGTGATGCAGGCTACCGCTTTTCTAATTTTCATAAAAAATTTTTGAACATTAATTTTTTTTACATTTTTTTAATTTCATAATTTTGTACTTTATTGCTTATTAGATCATAAAAGCAAGTCTGTAATTTCGCTCGCATGTTTGAAATTACGTACTTCTACAAAAATATTAGAAATAATTTTTTAGCTCCAAGTGGAATCGATCTAAATTTATATTATTTTTATATACTCAAAAAGGCATTTAATTAAACTAAATAAAAATCTGTTTGTTTTTACAACTAAAAGTTGGATAAATTGTCTTAGATTTGTAGTTCTTTTGATTTCAGTGCGATTTTTCATTAATTTTTTTGAAAAAATTAAAGTTATTAAATATTCTGCAACATCATCAAAATACTAATACCGTTGATTGAGAAATATATATTTCTCAATCAACGCTAATACTATTAAAATAAACAAAAAAAAATAGTGAAAAAATTGTAAGCCCTAAATTGCCTTAGATTTACTGTTATTTTTAGTTTTAATGCAATTTTTTTTAATATTCTGGAACTTAATGAAAATAGTACCCAGGGACGTCCCCTCCCCAACCCATGATATAATAAAAGTTCTGTTTGGTACCACAGTCCTAGTGCTACACTAACTACACTACTACAAATTGATTGGTGGTACAATTACAAACCCACTTTTTACACCAATCAATTTGTAGTAGTGTAGCACTAGGACTGTGGTACGAAACAGACCTAAAACGGTCTAGGACGTTTCGGCGCAGCCGATTCGGCGCGACCGTTTCGGCGCAGCCGGTTCGGCGCGAAGACGGTTCGGCGCGAGCCGGTTCGGCGCGAGAACGGTTCGGCGCGAGGCGGTTCGGCGCGAAGACGGTTTGGCGCGAGAATGGTTCGGCGCAAAGACGGTTTGGCGCGAGCCGGTTCGGCGCGAGAACGGTTCGGCACAAGGAGGTTCGGCGCGAGGCAGATTCGGCGCGAGCCAATTCGGCGCAAGCAGATTCGGCGCGAGAATTTAATATCATAAGCATAAAATACTTTTTATAAACATAAATCATTATTTATGCGGATGTAGAAAATTATTTATTATTTGACTTTTATCTGATCGGTCGGTTTAATTAATGATTTATTCAATTAATCATATATGCATTTTAACTTACAGAAAACTATGGATGTCATATTGACACAGGACCGTAGCTAGACATAAGTCATGTGGGGGGGTTACCTAAAACAAATTTCTCTTTATGCTACGAGAAGGGTTTTAGCAAAAAAAAGCTTTTAAAACTTTTTTTACTTCATAGCTATGTCATGCAAGGGGTTTAAACCTCCAAACTTCCCCCCCTTATATAATGCTCTGTATTGACATTCTTATACAAAAACCTCAATTCTAGATAAAAAACTGCCGGCTTTCTAGTATTTCCTCACCCCCCCCTTGAGCACGTCTCTGTTGCAATTTGTTTTTGTACTAAAAATAAACTTCAATCAATTTATTATATATTTTCTATTTTGTCTGATGACCTTTTGCCATCTTTCTGGTAACGATTCCACGCACATAGAATTTCTAGTCTTTATCAGAAAAAAACTTAACCAAGTGCGATTAAAGTCAAACTCAAATGATTATTTTGTAACTATTAGATGATTAGTTGTATCTTTTTGTATCTAATGTCTGCCTGATTAAAATTCAAAGAAAAAAATTCAAAGACTAAAATTCAAGGAAAATTAAATGTTTGTAATTATTTTGCACCAAAAAGTCTTCGCGCCGAACTGGTTTGCGCCAAAATGGGCTTGCGCCGAAAAACCTTTGCGCCCAACCGGCTCGCGCCGAAAAGTCTTCGCGCCGAACTGGCTCGCGCCGAAATGGGCTTGCGCCAAAACGGTTTCGCGCCGAAACGGTCTCGCGCCGAACCGGCTTGCGCCGAAATGAGCTTGCGCCAAACCGGCTTGCGCCGAACCGGCCGCGCCGAAACGGTCGCGCCGAACCGGCTGCGCCGAAACGTCCCATCCCGGACCTAAAATACTCAAAATACTTACTCAGGAGGGAGTAATCTCAAATTTGCAAAATTTGCCAACTGAATTAATTCAAAATTGCCAACTTTTTGTAAGTTTTGCAACTTTTTGTAAATGTAGACATAAAAAAAGAAATGCCAAATCGACAAACTTTTGAGTATTTTTGACAAATTTCTAAAATATTGGGGGGGGGGAGCTGCTCCATCCCCCTGCATGGGCACGTCCCTGATAGTACCTCCTAATAAAATAACGATAAATGATTTTAGAACGATTTTTTATATACTATAATTTGTTGATAAAAATTCTAAACCCTAAATTGCCTTATATTCATGGTTTCCCTTTTTTTGTAATTCAAAATTTTTGAATAAAATTAAATTTTGTTCAAGTATTGCGGAACTTCGTAAAAATACTGATACTATTATAATAAACACAAGAAAATTCTAAGCCTTAATTGCCTTAGATTCAAGCAGTGCCGGATTAAGCCAGCGTGGATCTGTAGCAAATGCTATCAAAAGGCTTCTCTATTTTTTACCTTTTGCTAATAAAAACACTGTTTTTCTGCTAAGCTCGGGCTCCTTAAAGCCAAGAACAGAATTGACCTTTTTTTTACCTTCTTCTAAAATTACTTTCTACTGAGCGCGAGGGTTCCAAAGACCCGGTGCTCTATAGCATTTGATACTTTTGTTACTGTGTTAATCCGGCACTGTATCAAGCGAATAAAAATATTGGACAAAAATAAATTTGACATGTTCAAAATTTACTAAATGCATTTTTGATTTAGAAAACACGGTTTTACTTTATGCCAATGGTTGTTGCGTCACTTCCTCGAAGAAAAACTTCCAACGGAAGTTATGTGTTTTTATAAATGACTTCAAAACTTTATTTAGTATGGTACGATTTGTTACTCACAAATTAACCGGAAGGAGGGGATTTTGATAAATATTATATCATTGCAAAGCCATAGTCAGTTATATCGCGTTCGTAGTTGATTTCACACGTCTCGCATTAACCTGTAAATTTCGGTTCTAATTGTGTTATTATTAACTTTTGTGTGTGTTTTTTCTAGTGTCAGAATGAAATAATTCAAGCTGGATATTTTTCCGCTTCAAATCTGTCTGTCTGTCTGTCGGTTAATAATTAAAAATTTAATTTTAATTGAAGGGGTGAGAAACCAAAGAAAGTACAAAAGCAGAGTTATTGAGTCTATCTTAACTTATCCAGTCTAATTTAAAGTAAAATTTCATACTTTTTTATTATTAATTAATACATAAATTAATAATGCGTAATTAAAAGCAAAAGCGTGAAATTTTACTTTAGACTGGATAGATACTGTAGATAGAGAGACTCAATACCTCTTTTTTTGTACTTACACCTTTTGGCTTCTCACCTCCTCAATTGTTTTTCCGTAAAATGTTTTTATTAGTTTTTTTTGTGAGTGTTGTGCTTCTCAAGGACTTTGTGGTTGGTAAGACGTTGAGTGGGAATTTCCAGGATGCGAAGCATCAACAATTTATTTGAGGAAAATGGTGAGTCGGTTTTACTTTTCGTATTTTAGCTAAGTTTCATAAGAAAATTTAATGTTAGTAAAGGCTGCCAATAAAAGGTAATTTTCTTTCCAAAACTGCAATTTCATGAGTTTAAATATTATTTAAATATTATTTACTGTGTTTACTTCACTAAAATGTCCTAATGTGACTCATCCACTCATCAGTCTTAAAAATATAACCATTGATTATAAGTTTAAGAAAGAGCCAAAATGACATTAATTTTATATATTATCAAATATTTTCAATTTCTATTAGGCAAGAATCATCATTAGACTGAAAAATTATGATATTGCTCAAGAAAGGTTTCACATTATTGCCCTAGGGTTGCAAATAATAAATATTCAATGACAATCAAGAGGAGATAAGTTATTTATTATTCATATATTAGATGTGATCTCCTGATTTATAATTGTCCTTGATGAAAATAAGGATGGTACAAAACATCTTGTCACATTATTCGTGACATATTCAGCTATCTGAATTTAAATATAGTACATAATAAAAAAAATCCCTGACTTTTAGCAAGGTTCCCATAATAAATATGATCATTATTTTGATAAAAAATGCCATAATAACTTGAGTGGGAATTTAACAATCTCTAAACATAATATGAGAGAAAGTTTAGTTTATTTGCGGGTTTTACCTTACAGAGACGGTAAAAGTAAAATTTGCTATAATATTATACTTAAAAATGTGATAGTACATAGGAAATAAGAATGTTTGATTCTAAAAGTAAGCGGAGTTACAAATATCACAAATTGCAAAATAATGAAAAGGAAGATTCCTCATTTTTATTTCTTTATGCTAAAGAAGTTCTTCCTAAGGTGTGTATTGTTTTTGTTTGTAAAAGTTACATTAAAAAAAACGTGAGGTGCTAGTTTTTACTTTATAGAGATCTGCAGTTTAAGTTTAACGTGAAATGCAAACCACGGTTTTTTATTCGGGAGTAATCAAGAAAAGAACTCGAACTACCAAAATAAAACATTGCGACACGGCTTTTGAGAAAAATTACATATTTTCAGTATTAACATTTTGGGTTCAAAAAATTAACGTTGGAAATTTAATTTTTCAAATAGCGCCACAGGCGATTTTAATAAAAACAAACAGTAACGTGAGATAACTAATGAATGTGGAATGTTTAGTGAACATAAAAAAATCAAATTCAAACTTCTCACTTTAAAAATTGAAATTAATTTAAAAAAAAATTGCAAAACATTTAGAGCGGCTAGAGGATAACCGGCGCATATGAAAGGTCCTGGGTACGACTTAAAACTGCATCCTTTGTTTTTCGCGAAAAAACAAGCTCTTTTTTTTACTACAGTGCTGCATAATATAGCAGGTGATTATCTCTTTATACGATGCCGTGGTTTGGACTTCACGTTAAACTTTAAGTTTTTTAACAGTATCCTAGATGTTATGTACCACTGCGTTTAGCATGATGTTGCATGAATTTCCCCGTGACACCACGTCATTTAATTTAAAAATTTTTAGTAAATGAACAAGAAGCGGAACGACAGCGTTCTGGCCAGCCAATAAAAACAAAGGTAAATGGTGGTCAAATTTAAAAGTTTCGTTTGTGTAGATGCCTTTTGAAATTTTGAAAGTTAATAGATAAAATGTTATATTTAGTGTAAATTTTTAAGTAACATCCACCTGATTTTTTAAAATGTTATACTGTGATAAACTGTGTTTTAAATTTTAGCCCCCTTCCTTAAAGTCGTTAAAATTTTATGGCTTACAGAAGCACCCCCTAAATACAAAACCGAAAATGGCAGACGTTTTTCTGGTCGGATAAAGGAGTAATTCGTGGTTTAAAATCGTAAGAATTTGTAGAGCAGTGCGGGTGAGATTTCACCAAGAGATGGTGAAAAGGTATCTGTTAAGAAATTTTTTGAAATTACATGCCGCCCCCCTTCCGCACACGGGAGCATGAAAAATGACCGCTTAACGGATACCTTTTTATCGTCCTTTGGTCCCGCACTGCTCTACAAATTTTTACATTTTAAAATCGCGAATTACTATTTTATCCGACCAGAAAAACGTCTGCCATCTTTGGTTTTGTTTTTAGGAGTTATCTATGTATAAGCAATAAAATTTTCCCGACTCCTAAAATCCAGGATGGAAACTTTCGTTGGCTTTTGAGCTGTACTGACCTGAAATAAAAGCTACAATAAAAAAAACTAAATAAATGGAAACTCAACTAAACAAATATACATATATAAATATTAAGATTAGCCCCTCTTAGCAGTTGCATAATTATAATTACAAATCGTTTTTTAATTTCTCTAGATTATATTTTGGTTAAAAATATTAGTCAGTTATTATTAAATTTATATGGTACATGCTACTCATGTTCTTAGATCGTGAATCTTTTTGAGGATCCCAAAAAACAAATTTTAATGTAGAAAGAACCGTAATAGATTTGCATCACTTTCTTTATGTTAAATTAGTGAAAATTCAATCGTAAAATATCGTGGTATATGGTAGAACACTTTGTTTTGCAAACAATATTTCCAGTGCGGCCTTCAGGCCGCACAACTTTGGACGATCTAGCAGTAAACTAATAAATATGCAAGTTCTTGCGATGCTATGTTTATTTTAGCACGCACATCGAAAAAAAATATCCGTCGTTATAAGTAGAAATATGTTTTACCTTCTTAAAAAGTACCTCCTTAAAATTAAGGATATGCGTATGAATTGATGAATGATATTTCAACTGTTTCTTAAAGAAATTGGTTTTTTTTATGCAGATACAATGTAGATTATAGAAGGTAGTTGAATATAACAAGCAAAGACGACTATAAAACATTCATGGGTGGAGTGGAGGGGGGCAAATACATTTTATTTTTAATCCAAAGTAAATTTTTTTAATTTCAAAATTTAAGGTTTTTTCTCGAATTTTTAAAATTTTAAGATTAGTAGAAGGGGGTGGACGGGATCACCCATATCCACCGTTGTATTATATATGGCCTTTCTAGCACATAAATATTAAAAAATAATTGCATAATTGAATTTCAGTTAAAATTAGATTCAATTTTTTAAACAGACACAATTAATTTTTAATTAAATTAAATTATTTCATAATGTATTCACTTTAATTTGAAATTTTTCAGCAAATTTTCAGGCTTGAAACACTCGGCATATTATCGGGTTCATTGCTACAAACTATTCGTTGTTTTCAGTAAATGCGACTTTCAAAGCTTAATACATAATAGAATTAACTTCTTTATTAATTTATTTACTTACTAATTTTTTTTAAATTACCTAAACATAATTTTTTTAAAAAAATATATAATATTTTTCAAAATAAATTTTAAAATTTACCTGGAAGAGGAAAAACAGTGCATAAGAAAGGCTAGTATTTAACTGTTTAATTAATTTATTTATTATTGATAAGTACATTTTTAATGAATCTCAAGATTAATCAATTTCAAAAATATTTTTAACTAAATAAACAAAGAATTTTATTAAAATCGTTAGTGTTCTTGCGCATTTTAAACAGTAATAATTAATATTAAAAAAATAATGTTTTAATAATTAAATTTTTGAAATATCCTGGAGAAGGAGCGCATAGCAAAGAAGATTACTTAACCGTTTAATTAATTCATTTGTTATTTATTGATACATTTTCTTCAGTGACTTCCAAGATTAGTCCATTTTCAAAAATATTATTTTCAACAGTAATTTAAAATTTTGAAGATTACTTCCTTTTGACTTTTTCAGAACATACAGAAAAACGGTGCTGTACTCTCAAATGACTTCCTTCAAATCCCATAATTATATCATTCTACACAAAATTACAACAAGTTTATGCTAATTAATTTAATTTGAATTTAAAATTAGAAGTGACTGACTTGTCATCGCTACAATAATTTAAAAATTTATTTGAAGTTTACGGTAACGCTAATTAATGTTTTCAAACTGAAAAATTGTGCTACTAAACGACCCAAAACTAACCCCTAAATAATGTCAGTTGCATAATAAAAATTAATTAGGGTATCAGGTCGATAATCAAATTGGGTCATCGTTTTTCTTCACCGTAATTTGACTCGATGCGGAATTGGGTACTTACCTACAACAAATCTTGTTTTTTTTCATAATCTTTTGTTTTGATATTATGAAAAAATTTTGAAATAGTTGTAGTTTTATGAAATATATCATGTTCTCGAGGCAAACCTGTTGGTAGACACCGAATTTCTTACTACTTTCTCACAGCTGTAGCCTTTAAAATATTTTTGTTATCGGAACGAGTTTCCACTTCAGTTTTGTCTTTTTGTCTTGCAGTGTCGTGCAGTAAAATTTTGAATTAAAAAAAAACATTTTGTAGTAATTTAGTGATAGTGTTGCTATAATAAGAAGGTCGCACTAATCATGAACTGTAATTATTGTTAGTGAAGTGCAAGGTAAATATAATTGTTTAGAAAATTTTTCTAATTATCGAGGAAAATTTTCTCAATAAAGCTGATTTTATAAATTTGAGACTAATATAAATCGTTTCAAAAATTACGAGATAGAAAGTTGAGAACTGTGTATAATAAAAGCGAAAGTGCTAAACTTGAAAATTGATTAAAATGAAAGAGCGGCTAATTAAATTAAATATAGTAATTTGCAATTGTAAATTTGGTAACGTGTGAATAAAGAAAATTTTTTATCATTACTTACATACATCTGAATTAAAACCAATTTTAACGGACGAGGTAAACAACTATCGAAAAATTTAAAATTTGATAATTGAATTTAATTATTGGTACCTATGCCATTTTTGTATAACCGAAAAATTGAAACAATGTTACTTTCTGATGGTTTAAATGTCAACTTCGTGTAATTGAAAAGAAACGTAGAGAACTTCTCCGCTTCCTTTACATTTTTTTATTTGAAAAATAATTATTGTAGACCATCGATTATCTTCTACCATGTCGAATTGTAAACGATTGCTTCGCAGACTGACGTTTTGAAAATTTTTACCCCTTGTTAATAATATTACAGTAATCAAAGTTTATTGTTACCTCTTAGAAGAAATAAAAGTTTCAAGATTATAAATCTTGAGATTGTGACCAAGTCAATTTATTATTATGGATCACATTGAGAGTCTTTAAGTGTAGTTACCACTCATTTGAAAGCAAGGATATCATAAGACCAAGGTAATTGTTAAAACGTTCGACGTAAATTACGTATGGCGTTACGTTTGCGGTTTGCTTGATTGAAATATTCTAACAAAATTTTTAAAAAGAAAATGGCGTATTTCCTGCTTCTGAAGTTGGAAAAGTTTGCCTTGATCTTCAAATCAAGGTAGTATCTCGTATAATTCTAGTAATTTCATGGTCTGCAATATCTTGGATGTAAAAAAATTTCATAATGCCTCTTTCTTGATTTCCCTTAGTTTAGTCAAGGAGACCTGACATTGTCACAGGGATGCGGAAGAATCACATGCAAAAAATATAATTTATTTAGAAAGAAAAAAATTATATTAAATTTAAAGCACACCGTTGATAACTTTGTATTAACCATTACATCTACAAAAGCGGTTAATTTAGTAAAGTGGTAATATTTCATGATAATTGCGATGGCGTAAATGAAAGAACAATTGAGCTTTCTCGAGATATTGATCAAAACAACTTTATAATATTTCTGTAAAGATAATGACATTTTAAACATAAAAGTGTTTTACTATTATTTTCATACGATTTTGGAAATGTAATAGATTCAAATTTTTTTGTATAAAAATATGTTATGAATATGTTAAAATATTTTATCTCCAACTATGACTGAAAGATTCAATTTACTACGTCAGAAATCTGTAAAGAAAAATTGGGGTTTCCATTAAAAAAATAACGATAAATATAAGTGAGCGGTTCGTGCATTTGTTGAACAAATCAGATTTTTTTTTCTGTTGAAAGATATAAGTTAAGGTTTACATATCTTTTACGTCAGTGTCGTTTCTTAATTTAAAATTCTGAAAAAAGTGACAATCGAATAACTAGAAAATTCCTACTTACTCTGGAAATTTAGATTACTTCGAAAACAAAACAGAGAATTTGAAAATTTACTAATTAGGTCGTGGAAAGCCAGAAAAATTAAAACTTGGAGCCATGAAAATTTTTTTTGTGGCTTTAAAAAAATAAAAAGATTTTCCTCAGATATAATGTAAGACCTACTATTTAACGAGGGCCTTTCTACTCAGTGGGTAGTGAACCCCTCCATGTGGGGGGGAGGACTGATAGGAAGTCATGACATGGTAATAGATAAACCATCCTATCAGAGATAGGCTTAAAAATGACATTTTATGGGTACCTACTTAGAAAACCCAAATCCTGTAACCGTGTTTTGGAGGGTATTCCATACCCCCCAAACCCCCCGGTCACAAACCACGTTATGTTTTGTCATTGATTTTATTAAATTGCAACTGTTATAAGTAGAATCAACCATTTATAGTATTAGGACCGGGGAAGGGGGGGGAGTATGAAATTTCCTTATTCGTGACAGTAAATTAAAATTCATACGATTTTTAAATGTAGGTACTCAATAAACATTGTCAAAATTATCTTATTGTTATAAATCAGATGCAAGTGTTTATTTTATAGGTTGTAAACTTAAACCCTGTTCACACTACATGATTTCTCATGTAGTCACTTGACTTCTCTTATGAGAAATTTTTTTGCGTTCGGACTACGTGATTTTTGATATTTATAGAAGTTATGGCGTTTACGATCGGCTGTTGAGATATCCACATGAGATATGACACAGAGGAGGAGTTTTCTAGCAAATTATCATATTGCATCATTTCAAACATGGCTGCGATAATGCAATAATAACTTTATTTCATAGTTATTTTCAATCATCAGTCGCATGTAATCAAAAATAAAATCATAAATAGAGAAATTGATCTCTAAATTTTGTAAATAGCCACTTCGCGTGCCAGATTTTATTTAGTTTTTGTTTTTAAAGTTTTACTTTTTTTGTCTTTTGATCTTATTATAATCCCTAAAGTATAATGTTATAAAATTTTGCTCTACTAACTAATATAAAGTTCCTAGATGGTGATAGCTTTTTTTAGGCAAAAATTTCAATTAAACTTTTAGTTTAAAATCCAAACCCTAAGACCCCTTTTTTCAACTAATTTTTTTTATTTTTTACCTTAAAATTGCCATAGCATCACAACTGTTGATTTTTAGTGTCAAATGTTCAGTGATTTTTTAAAAAACCTGAAATTATTTACAAATTAACTGAAGATCCTTTATTATAAAAAATATAATTTATTGTAAAATTAACCGGTTTTGAGTTTTCCTCTGCATTTTCTCCATAAAAATCAAAGGACAACAAACAAATTTAGAATATTTGTCAAAATTAATATTTCATTTACATTTCAAATATTTTGTTTGTTGTCCTTTGCTATTTTTGAAGAAAATACTGAAAAATCAAAATTGATTCATTTGACAATAAAAATTATATCTAGAGGTTTTTTTTTGAATTTTACTTCAAGGAGTTCTGGAGTATAAAGTTAAAAATTTCTAAATTAAAATTTTTTGTATTTTTTTGCAAAATTTGCACACTTTTCAAAAGATACTTAACTATAATCAAAATTTAATTCTGGAATTTTAAGATTGCAACAAAAATATTTTGGTTCAATTTTATTTAAAACTGATTTTGGATTTTAAAAACTCTTGGATGAAATTAAACCAAAATATTGTAGCTATAATATAATATAAATCCTGAAATTGGAATTTGAACCTCATAGTTTTTTTAAAATCTGCTATTTTTTTTGTTAATAAAAATGCTAATATATTCTAATTATATATGTTTGAGTTTTAAAAATTATTTATCACTGAAAGCTCGAACAATTAATTTTTTAAATTTATTATTGCTTAGTTATTATTATGACTTCTAATCGATAAAATGATAAATTGAATATTGGATCGTAAATCAAACTCAGTCCCATTATCCTATGAATCCAAGATTCTTATTATTGATTATAATAATTGCTTTGCATGAGATTACTGTGGTTGTTTACATTACGACTTTTATAAAATTATATGAATTCTATCCACTGACCTAGCGCAATATAAAAATATTAGAAACCACTCTTTCGCTTTGAATAAAAACTTGCATACTTTTCATCAGCCAAAAATCTCTTGAGAAGATGCGTGTTTACAAAGTGATAACAGAAACATTTGGATATCGTGCAAGAATTTATTACTCTCACCGACTCCCAAACAATAGAATCTCTAATCAAATAATCGTAATTGAGTTGTAATGTCGTGTTTTACGATAAGATTTGATTGAGTAAATGTCGCAAGTTTCATTACTTTGAAAGAGCGAGTTTTCGAAACTATTAATTACTTTGTGTCTTTATGGTAATCGGTTAAACAGCTGAGCGCGTGTTGTGATAACCAAAATAGATATGAAAAATATTACATGGTCCGCGCAAACAAATTTTACCTTTAGTTTAATCTTGAATCATAGCGAAGTCCCCACCTGTTCCGTTCAGTAGCTAACAACTCGGGGGCTCATTAAAAGTACACCATTCATTGTTACACCGCCGAAGTAATAGTTGAAGCTTCATACAATTTTATTTTATGAGAACATTTAAATCGCTCGCCAAACATTTTTAAATTTTAGTTTTAGTATTGATAATTGCTAATCTGTATGCCAATTTTATTCTTTTTGATGTTAAAATTTTAAAGTGTAAACCATTTTTTTCAAATTTTGAAAAATGTGTTAGTAAGGAAAGTAACTAAGTGAAAAGCCAAAATGAAAAACATTAGGAGCGAAAATGGAAGCGGTAATTTTGAAATCGCCCACAGTAACCAGGTACGTGTTTTCCAAGTAAAAACTTTTTAATTCAAAAATATTCCCTATCAAAATTTTTGAAAATGATCCGTCACCGACAAAACCATATGTGGTTTTCTTGAAAATTGTACTCATACAGGTTATTATCAATTTGCATTATTATAGGATGATTACAAATCCGATAATTGCACAAACGGAAGTATTTCGTCAATTTTCCACTTAATTGGTGCATTTAATTTGTCGTATTTTATAAATAATATGGGGCAGTGAATAATAATGTTCACATAACTAACGTGGCCCTCAAAGACAAGGTTAGAATATCGTGTAATGTTCGAGATTAGGTGGTATCAACATTTTTTAAAAGAAAATCTATTTTACTATAAAATAAAACAAACCATTTTACTAAATAGCTTAATTACATGTCAACACGAAAGCAATTTATTTTTAAAGGTAAAATTGGTACTAATAAGCGATGGTATGGAATGTAAAAACAATTCGGCTCGCTTGTTATTTGTTGTTATTTGATTATATGGGTCAGAGTAAACAAACAATCGAAAATATTAGAAATGCAATTGTTTAAAATTTTAAAACTAAAAATGATAACAGTTAGGTTACTTCTGTTATGGTGATTGGAAAGATAAAATTTAATCACTTTCATTACTTTCACTTGGTATTTTAATAGTGAAGCTTCTTTAGTTTATAAAAATTTCATCTGATCAGGTGCAAGAACTGTCAAATAATTGCAGTGATGATGTTAATGATTTCATAATTACATGTAATTTTCTACTACTACGTAATATTATACAAAGCAGCAAGAGATCTATTATTATTTGTGATACTTATTAATCAAGCCTCAATTTTCTTTAATTATTTATTTTCAATAAAATGTATTGAGGTGAATTCTCGTGGTTTGGAGCCCACGTTAAACAGTAGGTCCCCTATGGAAACCCATAGTAAATAATAAAGTTTTGGTTTTCCCGAAAGCAACAAAAACAAAGTATGAAATTTTTAAATTTATTTTGAAGAAAACGATGAACGACTAATTTTGAGAAAGTAAAGATAACTTCATAAGTAAAAATTGTTACATTTGAAAGAGATTTGAATCTTTTGTAATTTTTTTCAAAAATACTATACTTTCATATATTATTCATGGTAAAGTAAAAACAAATATTGAAATATTGTATTCAGTATTTACACTTTCAGTTATTGGTTTGAGTCATTGCAATTAGTTATTCTATCACGTGCGTAATTTTTCACTTCATTGTTTTCCTCTGTATGAAAATAATTATTATGCTACTTTTAAATGTTAATTTTGTATTTTACTGTTTTTTAAAAAAGAAATTCCAGTTTGTTCGATGCTGCACGTATTTAATTTGTGTGTTTACCTTTGACGTTTTACTGTTTGTTTAAATTGTTATTGTGATGATTCTGTGATGGTTTTAATTTATTTTTTCGTTGTGTAGTACTCGTACATCAAAATTTTCACAAATTTTTTAAATTTACGCTTGTGTAAAGATGATCTTATCTGACGAGGTTCTGAAATTGAAATTTATTGTGACTTAGGCCTCTAATTGGACCCATTGTACTACCTCCGGTTTTCAGCTTCACCTCAACCTCGTCACTCCTCAATCCATTTCAGCTGTAGAATTAACTCGAGGATTTTGACAGACGGAGTTTTACTGATTCTGGCCATGTCGAGCCAGAAGTCCCCCAAAAAATCCTCTTATTGAAGCTAACGCCGGACAGTAACAAAGTACAAGTTCAGATGTTTTCTCCTCCTTGTTGCATTCATGACATATAGGGTCATCTGCATACCCCATCGTGTGAAGATGTTTATTTAATTTGCAGTGTCTGGTTAAGATCCCTGAGATTGTCCATCTGAGATTCTATAAACGGGATTAATTTGCTTTGGAATATTGAAGAAGTTCACATTGATTGGTTGAACTAATCAACATTGGTACCAACAGGGGTTTGTTTAACCAATTTATTCACGTGTCACACAGCCTTTAGAGATTATTTACAATTTTAAAAGCAGATAGCGCGAAATTTTTGTTTGCTTGCAGATATCTCAAAAACTAAGCAAGATAAAATAACAAATTACGTATACTTTTTCTGTAGAGCGTAAAATTATCTATCAAAATAATTTTTCAAATATTCACCCTCAAATTAATCGTTTAGCTTATGTAAGCTGTCAAACTTTACTGCTCTCATTCCAAAAACCCTCAATTTAATCGTTTTTTGGTATTACCTTTTTCTTGATATTTAAAATAGAATTAAATTAAATTACTAAATTTAAAAGAAACGAAAAATGAAAAAATATTCAGCTGCACCCTAGAAAATATCCATTGAAGTTCTCAGATGATCTGTGATTTTTTTGGATTTTTAATTCGATACTTATGGCCGCAATAACATAAAGAAAAGATTTTCGAGCTTCAAAGTTTGACAAAGCGTGCAAGCTAAACGATTCATATTACAAGAAAATTTTTTAGAAGCATTGCGGTAGATAAGTTTAACCTCTATAAAAGAAATAGGAATTTGTTACCCTATCTTACTTAATTTTTGAGATATTTGCAAAAATGTAGAAAAAATTGCATCATTTGTATTTAAAATGATTATTATTAATAACTTTATTGTCACAATTAATTGTAAATCTGCGAAACGAAACTCGGTCATTAGTCTGGAGATGGAGAAACCATAGGTATATGAAAAAGTAAATAATAGGAAAAGCGCCACAGGCAAATTTTTGGTATTTTTTCAAGTTAAATTAGGTATGAATGGAATTTTAAGGTAGTAAATATTTTCTGAAAAAATTGATTTCGATATAAACAAATTTTTTCTTTTGAAAAAGTGAAGATTTTATTTCATTTAGTGTCAAAATTGTAGATTATTCTAGACGACGGCGATGCGAAGACGATAAAATAGCTGACAACTAAGCAATACCAAACAATCAATCAATGTTTCCAGATTTCTACTGTTTACCGATGATTATTAATCATCATTAACTTACCGATTTTACTTTGCAAGGGCAGAACCAATCAAAGTTCTTGGGGAAAATAATTTTTTTTTTTGAAAAATATTGGTGCAATAATTTTTAAAAAGTTACTCGTAAGATACATTTTTCAAATTTGTAACAATTTTAGTTCATTTAACCGGTTTTTCTAAAACACATGGGGTTAATTTTCTCCTCTTTGAACTATTCGTGGTCTCTCCTGTAAACAAATCCAGCTTATTATAATACGCTCCTAATGGCCACTTTCATAAAGTTTTTAGCAATTTTTATGTACCTACTTGGCAAAAATACTTCAAATAAATCCCCCATTTCTCAATGATTTTAGAAAACTTTACTACGTAATGTCGGTGTTTCGCACCTCAGATGTAATTGCATAATATATATATAAAATAGGTAAGGATCTTAACCTCTTATGAGTCCTCGACTTTGCCTTCGCCTCAAAATATTTTTTGAAGATGTATTTGTGTTTACGAGTTTTACTTTTGTTTAGTAAAAATTTTCTAATTGGGAATAGAAACGAAAAATTTTCAAGTTTCAAGGGAAATTTTCATAAAAAGCAGTAGGAAATTTTGACATTATTATTCTTCTTACAGTATTTGAAACTTTTTTTTAAATCAGTGACTTTTTTAAGTCAATGTTTGCTTTGTATTTAGCGATTATATTGGATGGCATGCACAGGAGACTTTCGGCCGCCTTTAGCGATTTAATTAGTGACTAATTGACATGGTTGCTTTTTGGTTGGTAATAAATAAATGAACCAAATTTGAGGTTTACTTAAAAATGACATGGAGGAAGAAGAGCTTTTTAGCAAATTATTATATTAGATATGAATCTTAAAGTTAGTATTGTTATTTTATGGGGGGGGGGGAGCTACTGTTAACTTTTAGGAATGCTAGATAATTCAGCAATTAAATCGTTTATTTCGAGCCCTCGTAAGTAGGGCGGGGGGCTAATTTTAATTTTACGTGTGCTTAACAAACCAAAACCTTATAACTCTATAATAATTGGAGAGTATTCCATACCCCCCAAACCCCCCGGTCCAGAAGCTCAGCTTGGCGTATGTTCTATCTATCACTGATCATATTAAATTGCAACAGTTTTATATAGACATATTAATATGTTATGGTGTTATGACCGAGGGGTCTGGGGGGTATGGAATACCCCCCAGTGCCAGGAGCTTAAAATTACATGATTTTTAAATACACGCAGTAACCTGTGCCAATTAAATCTTACAAAAGCTATCTAAATAGGATCGATCTCTATGGTACTGATGTTATTGATTAATTTTTTGTCTCAATCATGCAGAAGGCGTTTATTTCATAGGTGTAGTAAACCCATCAGGTGCACATTTAAAAATGACACTGAGGAGGAAAAGATATGGATAATAAAATAATCAATTTCTGTAATTTAACTGGAAGGTCAACTATAACACGTTTTAATGAAATTCAAATTTTAAATTTAAAACATTTTTTTATCTATTTCCATGATCGTGGTAAAAACCGCAAGCTTAATAACCCTAAACTTAAAAAGGGGTACTTGCAACTTCTTACGAACTTATTATCACAGAGGTAGTTGTACAGTCAAGATCAAAAGGATCCAAGTTTTTTTTGGAAAATTGTTAAGTGACATTGTATTTTCATAAAAACCAGTGCGGATCTGATGATATCAGTTTCACGAGTAGAATCGTGAATGAGATTGAAATATGTAATCCGATAAGGTGTTCTTTTGATTTTATAATTTTTCTTGCTAATTATTTCAATAAACTTCGAATCCTGATGACGGTCCTGACTGTTTCTATTGTGTGATAATAATTTTTGTAAAGAAGTATAAAATTTAATATCTGTAGATTATTATTTAAACTAGACCTAATCTCAACTATAAATTTCTGTAATATAATAAAATAATATAAAATTGAAGTCAAAATGCAAAAGATATTTTATCATACACTAAAATGAGACATAAAAGGCATCAGAAACAATTTCCAAAGGACCCCGCTACGGCCTTATGGGTTTTGGGTCCCAGTCAAATTTAACCATAATGTAGGATATTGTAGTTTATAACATGCTGATAAAAAGTGTCTATGGGCACAAAGTCAAGAAATGGACAGTTTCCGAGATATAAGGCATTACAAAGTTTGTCCAGTCATTCTACGAAAGACACAATGATAAAGTCAAAATCGATACTACCCGGAAACAAAAAATAGGGCTGTGTAGATGAAAGAATTTTAAAAAAGATAGAGTTTTTTGCAACACTCTAGCTAGTGTATTACATAACCTAAAAAATTAAACAAAGTCGAAAATGCGGTTTCTTGCGATTTAAGAAAAAAAACAAAAACGGCAAATTTTGACGGCATTTTTCGTTTTTCTCAGAAAATAAATAATGAATCAGTATTTTAACTTTCTACAACTTATTTTCTACAACTTTTTCATTTAACTTTTTTTTTGTTGGAAAATTCATTTTTTTTTAATTTCAAGAAACCGCTCTTTCGACTTTGTTTAATTTTTTAGGTTATGTAATACACTAGCTAGAGCGATGCAAAAAACGCTATCTTCTTTAGAATTTTATCTTCTACACGGCAGTATTTTTTTTTCAAGGTGGTATCGTTTTTGACTTTATCATTGTGTGTTTCATAGAATGACTAGATTAACTCTTTAATGCCGTATATCTAGAAAACTGTCCATTTTTTGGCTTTGTGCCCATTGACACTTTTTATCAGCATATTATGAACTACAATATCCTAAATTTTGGTTAAATTTGACTGGGACCCAAAACCCATAAGGCCGTAGCGGGGTCCTTTCTAAACGTTGCACGTCAGGGTTTCATTTAGCTAAAAAGTTTGATATGTAGCCAATTTCTACTTCACGTAGCCTAGAAAGAACCCGGAAGAAATTGGATTTGTTTTGTTTTAATTTATTTTTTAACCATAATTCACTCCCCCCTCCCTCTCCGCTGTAGTTCTACAAATGCTGTAAAAAAGATTGATAATTTTTTTAGATTTAACCATAGATTTTGTATACTTTATTTCACAAAATCAAATTAATGAAGGACAAAAAATTGCCAACGAAAAGAAGGCAGAGCACTGAACTTTATTTTAGCCAATGTTTTTGTGTCTTTTAGGTTATTTGCTCTATGTTGTTGTAGGTTAAAGAACTTTTAAATTTTTATTTTCTTATTAATCCCTGATAAAAATTTTAGCATACATTTGCATAAAAACCTATGGCTTTATGAATGTTGCATAAAGTATTTTTATATCTAGAAAATTCTTTTCAACGATAATTATTTTACTATGCAGTAAATTTCTATAAAGCACGAATTTATGAATTAATTAAAAATATGTTTTTTCAGTTTACCCGATTTTATATGAATGTAATTTTTCCGGATCACTTAAAGCTCTTCATCTCAGCTTTCAATCTTAAGTTGACCCTCAAATTTACTGCAAAGGCCACTTAAGAAATTATAAAATTTATTTATAGGACTTTTGATTTTAAAGCTTAACTCTATTAGTTAAATTGAAACAATTTAACTTTTACAAGGTCGGTACCATAAGACACATGTCAAACTTGTTGATATTATTTTGATTAAAAAACAAAATAACCTTCACAGAATAAAATAAATTCATATAACAAAAATTGACACCGTTACGTATCATTAAATGATGTTTTAGAAAAAATTATAGAAAAACTAAACCGAGGACTTTAATATAATTACAATTTCTGCGTTATTCATTGGTAATTCTTCTACAAACAAGGATAATGAAATGTTGCAATTTCATGCTTACATAAAGTTTCTCGATTAAAACTTGAAGGAAAGTCTCAATCTTATTTCTGGGTCTCATTTACATCAAGATAATATTACAAGTCACGTTTCCATTAGAGTTTTTTTCTATTTAGTTGTATTTTTAGCTTAAGAAAATTCCAGAATGAAAATTCCAAAAATAAGTCCATACAAAATTTTCCTGCCTTATTTGGAGGTGATATTTTTCTTCATTAGCTTTCTCGGGGTTCCCCGAGGGTCCCCGAATTCCGTGTTGTAAAACATATAATTAAATTATTTACAAATTGAATCCGCTTTTAATTTAATTAACTGAAAAAAATTGCATTATCATTCTGTAATATATTAAAATAAATAGACGCTACGCGAGTCGTGATCATCGAGACATACCTAATTTTGCTAGAAAAAAACAGAAAAAACTACGATCCAGTTACACGTAATACTCAAGTAAACAATTTTGTAATTAATTCATAATAAAAAAGCCCTAATTGTGACGAACTAAATAACTTCTTTAGCTATATAGGTAAAGTTAATTATCTTTGTTATGCAAATTACTGTTCAAAAAATTTAATCGAATTATAATTATGTAATAATAACAATAATGCATATTTTATTAGGTTCACAATGAAATTATTGAAAATGATGCTGTTCAGGTTGTAATTTTGTTAAAAGGTATAATAACGAAGATTATAATTTCGTAGTACCTGCCCATAAATTTTTAGCTTGACGTAAGACAAATTTTCTCTTAGGGAAATTAAATTTTTTTGTGTAAAATGAATAATTTTCAGAACAAATTTTTACTCTAATCGCAAATAAGCGGTATTAAACTCGGCCTGTAGACTCTCATTTTATGAGAGTAATTTTTAAATAGTTTTTAGTTTATTGTAAATCGTTTAATAATTTTTACTGATGAGCGAAGATTCTTAGTAGATATAATCAAAAATATTTTATTTGCTCGAAAAATTGATAATGTATAAAAAGTTTCGTGCAATAAAATAATAATCGATACGTGCAGTTACGATATAATTCAATGGAAACTCTGTAAACAACTTGAAAATATTAGTAATAATTTCATGATCATCAGCATCCTGCCATAAATACTTTTTATTAAATTGTATTACAGTTTAAATTGTGTATAGGGGAAATATGCCTTTGTTGGCACCCCAAGTGATTTATCTTAATAATTCAGTCAGTATTCATAATTTTGATTGCTAATAAATTAGAATTTACGATTTTCTCTGCACTTTGTTAAATAAATGTGCTTTAGGTATTCCATCATAAGGACATTTTCAAGAAATATTACATAATCATTAACTTTTGTTGTGTTATAGAAATGTAGTGCTAAAAAAGTTATGTAACTTTGTTTTAACGACACGCGCTAAGTGCCAAAGTGTTTATAATTAACAGTACCATGCATTGTATTATTTAAACGTCAACTACCAGAGAAAAATCATAATTTTGCATAAACAGACCATGTCGTTTATCTCTTAGTTTTAGCACCATGTAATTAAGTTCATTTAAAGAAAGCATTTCCTGCTTGCGGTAGCGTAAACGACTGTTAGGTATAGTACCATACAAATTCAATTGTTTTAATAATTTAAATAAAATGTTTCTGCTTTTCTGCATTCGTTAATTCAGAGCATTATAAAACCTACCTCAATATCTCACCCTGGAAATCTAATGCAACACAATTGTACGGTGTTGGCTACACTTGAATAAAATTTATGTGATCGTGAACAGTGGCAACTGTATAATTATCAAAAATTATCGGGGAACCACATAAAAGCAACAATCAGATCATAATGTGACATATACCTTGTATGTAGCGCGCGTTTATGTTACCCTAACAAAGTAATTTTTGCAGCAAAATTTATTTATTATTTTTAATAAATTACCTACCCGTAACACACCAAAATTTATGTATATTATCGAGCTAGACAATCTTGCAGGCATAATAACGTCGTTTCATTCAAGAATTTTATATAAACTAATAGTATAATAATATTTTTTATTTTATTAATAAATTTTTTTTATCTAAATATAGCGTGATCAAAGTTTAAACATGGTTATTAACCTAAATATTTTTATCCTTAAAGCTTTAAACTTAATCCGTTACTTATAATTTGTGTAGCTTTGGTATCGATTTTGCGAAAATTAATTTTCAGCACGGTTTCAAAATTTCAATAATTTTATTGTACACCCACTGAAATAATTACGTGCAATGTTTTTACAAATTGAATTTTAAAAATAGGAATCTGTTTGACCTACTTTATCAATTTGACCGACGATCACGACCGGAAAGAGGTATGCAAATTTTCGCTATATCTAGAATATTCATTATTTGAAAAACTTACACGAATACATTACTGATTGATAATGGATATTGATGTTTTTTTTTTATATTGATATTTATCTACAACTCGAATTTTTGATGTTGTACAGTGGGAAAAAGCTTACTTACCTATAGAGGCGTTCCATCTCAAAAACTAAATTTTTTCTTAACAATAATTTATATATAACTTCAAAAATGAATTATTTAAAAAAGTGATTTGAAAAACCTTGATTGTGTTGAAAGGACTATAGATCAATCCAAAGTAACGTTTACAAAGAAAATTACAGCAAAAAAAGTTTTTCAAGGTTCAATCCTGTATAATTCATGACAGTCTTTAAAGATAACATAAATTTCTTTTTTTTTAAAGAAAAAATAGAGTTTTAAATTTTTCAAAAAATTAAGATTGCTTTTAATAATAATTAATTTAATTTTCCATGTTTGATCTAACTAAGTGCCTTTTGATTACTATAATTAATTTCTAATAAAGCGTGGTAAGCCTAAAAGCTTTATTTTATTGAAGCATTAGAAAATATGTAAATTATACCTTAGGCGTTGCACGAAATCATCTCATCAAATAAATTAATTATTCATCGTTAAGTTATCATAAAAAATTAACTATTCTTTATATCCGATTCTACTTAGCGTTTTATTTTCGAAAGCGTCAAAGTGCGTGATTTACTATTTTCTCTAGAAGTAAATTTTTTTTATTGTTTTTTTATTATTATTTTTAGTAAATTCTAGATGCATCTAATTTATACACAAAACACTTAAAAGAAAGTTCTGCAAATTAAATTGGAGCAGAAAATCGAAATTGCAATTAAAACAATCAAAAACTTTGAATTTTAACGACAACTTTTTATTTCGAACAAATCTGTAATTATAAGGCCATTTGTCACTTCTGCGATGTTTTAAGTAAATAATTTAGTAGTTTAGATGCAAATTTTTAGAATGTATAATTTTTCTATTAAGTTTATTATGGTTTCATTTAAAAAATTATTTCATCGCTTTTGCATACAAATTTTTTGTTTGAAATGCCGACTGGAGAAAATTCCTGAAATAATAAAAATAACTGAAAATTACAAGTCAGAATTATTTTTTTTGCATAATTTTTATTGAGCGTGTTTGCAATATACAATTGTATGTTGCAAGCAAAACTATGAATTTTGAGATAATTAATGTATAAATACATAAAACACAATTGCTAAAGTAGAAGCTATAACAAAAGCGTGTAGAAAGCTCTAGTTAGACTATGAAACTAAGATGGTAGATTAAGACCTCATTAAATTTTAAATTAAATGAAAATTCTAAACTTTTTGGTATTGATTATTTCAACCAACTTACGTCCTGAAATTGCAAGCTGAAAGCTTCTGCTGTAATCGTGGAGATAAAAAATTTATTTTTAAAATTATAAAACCTAGTAACTCTCCATACCATACTTGATAAGTTTTGCATAAAATACATAGCGTACATACATGCATTTTAAAAATAACTCGAGTTACTACCTTTTTCCAATGTACTTATACTTGTATAATACATTAACTGATTACAGATTAAAAAATTGCGATCAAAACCTTTAAGTATCTTAAAATAACTCGAGTATCCATATAAAACTACCAATGTGGTAATAATTCTTCGTGCTTGCTAAACCATTCGCTTCTTAAAATATTCAAAAATTTACATAAGTGTATTCTAAAATGAAAGTGAGTAATGTGCATTACATGTATGTACTAACAAATTAGTAACTTGTTCTACATAATTACGCTCCTAAGTTTCAATTTGAATACTAATTATATTTTGCAATTAACATAAGTGTGTTGTAAGAATTGGCTAAAAAAATTATGTTTTTGTATATCTTAATTACACATTTTAAAAAATACGAAAGCAAAGTTTTCCGACTAGAAATAGCATTTAATAAATTGTATTATTAAGTTGGTACCACCGTAAATATGCAATTTTTCTGTAGATCACGTGCATCACGTGATCATGGTATGACGTTACAATTGGCGATACATATGGGGCATTCCACACCAAATCGACCACTTTTGAACCCGACCCTTTTTGATTTTCCTGAAATTTTTACGTATTATACTATCCCATCAAAAACCGTTCTGTAAATTTTTTCAAAATTGTTTACAAAGTTAAGAATTTTTAGAAAAACTGATGTTTTTTTTCTTCAAACGATCGTAACTTTTTCAAAAATTGACTATTCAAAACGTTCTTTTTTTTTGTTTTTATTTGTCTTTAAACGTACTTTTCAGGAAAAAATACAAAAAAAAATATTCAAACTTGGATTCTACAAATTTTTTTATTTTTTCGGAGAAAATCATTGATTTTTCAAATTTTTCCACTTTTGATTTTTGATTTTTTTATTTCAAAAACAACTCTGATTTATTCCGCATATAACAACGATAACCCCATAATGGGCCGAAATTTTTTTCTATTTTTTTGTTTAATTAAAAAATATTTTGTTTTATTTTTACGCAAATAATATTTTTCAATTAAACAAAAGAAATAAAAAAAAATGTCGGCCCATTATGGGGTTTGCGTTGTTATACGCGAAATAAATCAAAGTTTTTTTTGAAATAAAAAAATCAAAAATCAAAAGGGAAAAAATTTGAAAAATCAATGATTTTCTCCGAAAAAATAAAAAATTTTGTAGAATCCAAGTTTGAATATTTTTTTTTGTATTTTTTCCTGAAAAGTACGTTTAAAGACAAACAAAACCAAAAAAAAAACGTTTTGATTAGTCAATTTTTGAAATAGTTACGATCGTCTGAAAAAAAACAGCAGTTTTTCTAAAAATTCGTAACTTTTTTTGGGTTGAGTAAAAAATTTTGGAAAAATTCACAGAACTGTTGTTGATGAGATAATATGTAAAAATTTCAGGGAAATCAAAAAGGGTCGGGTTCAAAAGTGGTCGATTTGGTGTGGAATGCCCCATACGCAAACGTTTTGAAAGAGGGGGTCTTTCCCCTCTTTCCTTTTTGGGAAATTTCATTTTCAAATAATTATTATTTTACGTTAGGTTACTAACTTTCAAAATTTTTTAACCGTCAATTAAAAGTGAGGAGCAAAATCTGAACTACCCTATTTGAAAATCAGTTAACTTTTATTCTATACCTGTCAAACTTTTCCGAAATTAAATTGTTATTTATCACGTAATGTATTCAAAAATAAAAATGCAATTAACGAAATCCAATGGGTACATTGTGGTGAAGCATTTTTAATCGATGAAACAATAGAGATTGGTTTAAATTCTTTATTTGTATGAATAGCATAGCATAAAATCGTGATTAAAGAAATTTATTGTCTGCGTTCATAAAATCATCTATGACTAATTCATTTGTATAATGAAAACCGATATAACTATTGGAATATTAACCTAATCAAATGAAACTCTAATTCGCTTTTAAGATTACAAAAATCCACAATATTAAGTTTTTTTCCCACTGTTTTAATGCGTTTGTGATTGTGGTTAAGACTTGATCTCTCTCTCAGATTCCTTCGTCCTACGAAAGGACATAGTGACATTTTTTTAAATGTTCTCTAGGCAAGTTACACTTCGGTGGTTTGCCGTTGCCTTCCGAGTGGAGACGGTCAGAATAATTTTTTTACTTCGCCCGGAGTCGAACCGGATATTCTGTATTAGCAGTCTGTGCGCTTAATCGCTATGCTAACGACCGCCTCTTGATATAACTAATTAATTGAAAGAATCCGCCATATTGGAAAAATGGCGTCCAAAATCAGTTTTTTTTGACAATACCTCCTTTCCATTAACCCATAGTAAAGAAGTAGTTTTATATAGGGTTTTTCTGAAATTTTTATTCATAAAGTTTAAAATTTTAATTTTATGGGGTTTGTCCACCCTACATTAAGTAAATTGATTGAATTTTATTTTAATAAAAGAAATTCTAATAAGCTTTCGGTTACTTTTGTGTTATTTTTATTATTATTTTGAGTAAAAATTCATCAAATTTTTATTGAAAAAAAAATCAACTAATTATTTTAGAAAATAATTCATGAAGTTTTCCCCACAATAACTCAAAATTTTATCAACGGTTTTAATTTATTTTGTGCTTATTCGATTTGTTGTTAAATTTCGTATTGAATGACTTATGATTATGATTCATACAAAATTTATATTTTGTTAGCTCTTAAAGTAAAAATAAACAATTAAATATGGAATTGTTCTTTAAAGATTCGATTCAAATATTTTTTACAAGTCGCTATTTTATTTCATCTTGTTTTTTTTAATAACCATTATTAAGTCATATCAATATTTCTGATTATAAATCTTTTTGGATTTTTTTTTATTTTTACCCTTGTGGCTAGGGCTGGGGGTTTATTTTAAGACCCCTGTGGCTGGGGGTCTTGAAGTGCATCAATTACTGGGTTATTAGCACTTTACCACAGCCTGATGTAGATGTCAACTGGAAGGCCGAGCTAAGAAATTCTGCGAGGTCCGCGATTTGAACCCAGAATTTCCGTTCTGTAACTCAACCAGCGGTCACATCACTCCACGACTGTGGCTTTTTTGGATTTTTAATTTTGATAAACGCAAAAAAAACGTAATCGTGGGAACCAACAGGCAGTAAAAAATTTTAGTTTGGATTATCTTCGAAAATAATTTGTTTCTCTATAATAAAAATTGGTACTGGCGGCTTGTATAAAAATTTTAATCAAATATCAAAGCACAATCTCGTTTTTACTTTAAAATGCTAACAAATTTTTAATTTTTTGTGGATTTTTATCATCTTACATCATTAATAAATAATTTAATCACGATTCGAATGAGATCAAAATGAATATAATCCGTTGATTTGGAAGTAAATTATTGTAGAGTGAACTTAACTCAAACCTGCACTTACCTAATAGATTCCTTATAAGAGGGTGGCTAGCCTTTTTCAGTGTCGATGGCACGGGATTCTAATCACCATCAAACCTTAAGTAATTTAATAAAACTAAGAATATTTAAAAACTCCAGGTGTGCTGAGAAAACTAAAAGAAAAAATTCAATAGAAATTCGCGAGTCAAAAAAGAAGTTGTAAAGATTATAAGTAAATAAACAAACTAAAGATGACAGCAAAAAAAACCATAAAAACCACCAAGCGTTACCGTTCTTCACCTTGAAAATATTCTATAATAAATGGAGCTGTTATTAATGTTATTGTTTAGAATTTTTTTAACCACTTACATAATGTTTTCCTTTGAATTCAAAAAAACTTTTGAATTCCACACCCATAGACTACATTCTTTCTCATTTATTATTGACACATCCTCAACTAGAAGACGAAACAATTAGCATTTTATAATTGTCATTAACCAATATCAACATTTTTTGTGCCTTGTATTTGCATATTATTTTATTAATAAAAACCACAACAATAAAATCATGACCAAAATGACATTGAAAGTTGGTACAATAATTATGAGGCGTTTGCTATGCACGACTTACTTTGTTATAAACAATAATTGCTGGATAAAGTAATTTTACATAACTAAACAGCTGAAGCTTTTATTTTTAAATCATCTAGGGTTTTCGTCCTGAAGAACGAGCAATGAACGGTATTTTGAAGTAAATCCCATACAAGTGCAAAATTGTGAAATTTTAACAATAAATTATTTTGAATTTGATTAAAATTAAATTGTACAACTTCTTGGCACAATTCTATTGTAATGATGAAGCCAACAAACACCCTAAAATTTAACGGCGCTTTATTGTTAACCACAAAAATTTCCTAATTAACCGCGCACAAAACGCTTTTTCATACCCACGTAATATATCAAACACGCCAAAAGAATGCTTTCATTGTGGAGATAAGAAAATTAATAAACAAAGTACACCTCGATAAATAATAAAGCTTCTAGCATGTTAAAATTTCACGCAATAACTTTATATTTAAATTGTTTTACGTAAATTATTAAAAAGCAATTTTTTAATCAAGAAAACGCTTTACCTATTTATATCTTATCGAAAGCCAAATCAAAAGTTTTAAACTGTTTTTCAATAAAATTTTGCAGAGAAAGACTGGTAAAATATCCAATGATTGACGATTTTCGATGGTCAACTTGTAGGCTGAAACATTTTTTGGAATTTTGTGCTATTTATAAAAATTGATTTTTCAATGGAAAAGTGGAAAATCATACGTTACAAAGTAAATTTAGCACACGTTTACTGTAAAATTGCACAAAGTTTACCATATATTTTTAATTACTTTTAATGAAAATCTTCACTTCGGGCTGTCTTCTGTAATTAAAATTAAAACAAAGGGGAAAGGAAATCTGTATGAAAACCGAGAAGGGGGGAGATTAATTTAACAAATATCAGAATTGGGAGATTTATATAAATAAATTTTTTTTTGTAGAAATAAAATCAAAAGTATTTGAAAATAACCTCAGAAATTAAATTACGGGTCAAAAACAATCTGAAAAAATCGGAAAAAATAGTACTGTGAAAAATATGCTGAAATTAAGCAGTAAAATTAGGATATAACAAACCTTACAGATTCGTTATATCCAAGTCTTACTGTAGCTTAAGACAAATTTTATTTTAAAAAAATTACTAATGGAAATACAAATTGTTTTAGAAAGCTATAAAAAACTGCGAATAAAAAACCGTTAAAAGAAAATTTTTATTGAATCAATGAATTTCACATAATGAACAGAAATTTTTAGCATTTATGAAAATTTTATAAAATCCGTAATTTTCATTACCTGTTACTTATTTCAGTGTGAGTACATGATATCGCATGTGCACGTAGAATTACATATAAAATAAATTAAAATGGTGATTAAAACTGAGATACACAATTTGTTCCAAATTATTTATTTTTAATTTTTTATTTAAATTTTGAAATTTTCCAATTAAAATTCAGATGCATTTCAACTTGCTTTTATTTTAATACAACAGCTACTAAATTTGAAAGTTAAATTTTTACACATTTTCTATATTTAAAATAATAGCAGGAAATGCACTGAAAGAGGGTGGAAATAATAAATTTTCTTATCACCATGACATTTTTCGTACCGACCTTACTTTATATTGCTAATCAGTACGATTAAATTAGATAAACACTAATTTATGTATGTAAAATCAACTTTTTTGAACTTAACCGCAAGAAATTTCTTTTCTGACTAAATTATATTAAGACATTTTTATTAATTTTTAAATTAAAATGCAATTTTTTGAAATCTACTCTGAATAATCTTTAAATTAATTTACATAAATCTGCAATAAACATTGTTATTTCTCGACCATAAATTTCCTCAACGTGGAGTATACAGCATAGATAAGAAAGGTGACTTTTTTTTTGGAACCGTCCCTATCCTCCACGAGAAACTTTTACGTGCAAATCCGTCCATCCGCAGGTGATTCCATAATTCAGATCATTTCTTTCAAGCTTCACGCATTAGAACGCTTCCCTAATAAGATGAAAATTCAAACCGGGACAAAATATCATTTTGATATCATCATAAATCCAATAAACGCATCATTAATGGGTTATTTTAATCTTTTAGGAACTGATAGCAGAAAAAAACATAGGAAGAAGAAAAAGTTTAATAATGATAGCGAGTGGAACTTTGGTGCTAATTGTGATAGCATTAGTTATTGCTGCAATTGTTTTATTGTCTGATTCCATCGATGCAGCTTCCATTACAAAAGAAGAAAAGACCATAGCTTTAGAAGACATCTTGAATGGAAGTTTAAGTCCACAAGGATTTAATGGAACATGGATATCAGGTATTCTTATAGAAAAATTGTTTCAAATAGTCCAACCTTTTACATTTATTTACTTCTAGGACACGAAATTTTATACAGAAGTCAATATGGAGATGTAATGATCTACGATACCAATACTTTAACTTCTAGAGTTCTTCTTCCTTTTACCGTACCTGTAAGTGCAATTTAGACCATTTTTCCCTTCTCGTGAGTTCACGTTGCTGTATTCTAGATTTTAGCCACGACAATCGAGTACACCGTATCAGCTGATAGGAAATTTTTACTGGTTTCCCACGATTTAAGAAAGGTAAAAACTGCACGATGGATTGGTTGCTTTATATTCCAAATCTGATTTAGTTGTTTAGGTACAGCTACGTGACCCAATATACAGTTATAAATTTGGAAACACGAGGAACTACCAGTCTGAATGCAAACGGAGAAGTAGTCCTGCAACTTGCATTTTGGGGACCCGTTGGTAATTCCCTGGTCTTCGTCGCCAGAAACAACATCTTTTACCTTGAAAGTATATTATCTCAAAACGTTAGACAAATTACATCAGATGGAATAATTGGAAAAGTTTATAACGGAGTACCCGATTGGGTATACGAAGGTTTGTGCTACTGAATTACATTTTTCCCTTTTTCTAAATTTCAATTTTAGAGGAAGTATTTGCTTCCAATAAAGCAATTTGGTTATCACCAGATGGAAAAAAAATTGCGTACGCCAAATTCACTGATACTTACGTACCAACAATGACGCTTCCAGTTTACGGGGAGCCCGGAACTCTCGAATTTCAATACACTAGAGCTGTTCAAGTCCGGTATCCAAAGGTAAAACGAAACCCAAACGAAAACAAAATCTTAACTTACCTTCCAATTTAAGCCAGGTACACCAAATCCATTTGTAAGTTTACACGTAGCCGATCTCGAAGCCGAATCCGGTATACTTAACCTAGAAGCTCCAAGCACCCTGGAAAACAGAGAACCAGTTTTGGCTGCAGTTAGTTGGGCAACGAAAAGCATAATAAGCGCAATTTGGATGAATCGAGTTCAAAATGAAGCAAGCGTCGTGGCTTATAACACCGACGATCCTTTCACAACAGAAGTTGTAAGACATCTTAAACAAAATAATCGTTCCACTCTAATTTTTGCTTTCCAGATCAAAAACTTGAAGCAGAACGGTGGATGGCTAGAACTCTTTAAAGCACCAGTTTTCTCAAAAGACGGTTCAAAACTTTTGCTTATTTTATCTCAAGATCAAGGGAATAATTTGGGGTCGTACAAACACATAACTCTGCTGGACAGAAAGCAAAATTCACCTGTAACGGCAGTAACTCGAGGGCAATACGTGGTGACGGATATTTTAGGGTGGGACGAAGCAGCCGATCTGATGTAAGTAAAAAATGTTTGTTTAAAAAAATTAAAATGCAATTTTCAACTTTTTAGCTACTTTCAAGCCACTGGAGTTAAAGATTCAGCTTCTCAGCACATTTACACGGTTTCCTTAAAGTTAAACGTGACGAACTGCTTGACATGCAACTTAAAATCGATTAATACAAATTCAGTTTGTTCGTATAATTCGGCTGAGTTCAGCACGAATTTCTCTCAGTACGTTCTCAATTGCGAAGGTCCGGGAGTTCCTGAGAATGTGGTAGTTTCAAGAAACAAAAGGGTGGCCATATGGGAAAATAACGAGGAAATTACCGATATTATGAAAACTACTCGATTTCCAACCACGGAAAAGTTTACTTTTGACGTTGCGGATGGCTTTAAAGCCAATGTTTTACTAAAACTTCCACATAACTTGGATAGAAGCGGAAATACGAAGTATCCTATGCTTGTTAACGTGTAAGTTTTGATGGGCAGTCTTTAAGTTTTTTTTCTCATCTCTGTTATTTAGTTATGGAGGACCAGATTCGTACCAAGTGGTTGATAAATTTGGTTTAGATTGGGGTAGCTATTTGGCAGCGAATAAAAGTATTATTTATGCAACGATAGACGGACGAGGATCGGGATTAAGAGGAGACGATATTTTATTTTCACTGTATCGGCGATTGGGAACAATTGAAATAACCGATCAAATTAACGTTACAAGGTAAGTGGTGAAATTAAAATTGTTTTGCAAAAGTTAACCTTTTGGGTTTTAGACAAATGCAAGAAAAACTTCCATTTATTGATCCAAGCAGAACTGCAATTTGGGGATGGAGTTATGGTGGATTTGCATCTGGGATGGTTTTAGCCACAGACACGGAAGGAATTTTCAAATGTGGAATTTCTGTCGCTCCTGTCACGGATTGGGCTTTATATGGTAAATTTTAAGTTAACCAAAATTAGGATTTCTTATGGCTGTGTTACAGATTCGATTTATACCGAACGATTTATGGGTCTTCCAACATCCGAAGATAATCAAATAGGTTACAAGAATGCTCAACTGGTTACAAAATTTAATGGATTACGTGACAAATTATACTTTTTAATTCATGGAACTTTAGACGATAACGTACACTATCAACAGTCCATGCTTTGGGCAAAAGTTTTGGAACAACAGGATATTCTATTTCGACAATTGGTAACTTTTTTAGCGTTTGTTCGAAGGAAATGTAATGGTTTACAATAATTGCTTTTAGACCTACCCAGATGAAGATCATTCGTTAGGAACCGTTCGGCCACATTTGTACCATTCGCTGGAAAATTTCTTAGATGAATGTTTTATTGCCGGAGAAGATGATTGAATTTGATGTTGATGGTGTATTTCTCCATACAATGTTGTTGTTAGAAGGCTAGTCAGAAGACGTTGATGAGGTTGTCTAATCTAAAGTGTTGAAATGGTACAATGAAACTTATCTGTTTTTAGATCTCAAAAATGGTATACATACTTGTTTTTCTGCACATTTTGTATTTGATGTATATAATAGTCTAAGTGTACTTGAAATGTTTTGAATAAATTAATTTTTTTATTTGTACTAAAATAACGACAATTACGTATTGATTGGTAAATGATGTTTCTTCAATGATGGTGATTTTTGGCTTGCACAATTTCGATTTTGTGAGTTCGTCAAAGCTGCTTAAAATCGATTGACATAAATCAAACTAGAAATTTTAAGCAGTAAATTTTAATTATCCGAATGTGTTCCATATTCAAATCTACTCCACTTTCCCCTAATTTTAGGAAATTAACTTAACTTTATTTTCTTTTGCAGAAACAGATTGGCGCTTCAGATCAAATGTAATAAGAAGTAGTAAACAATCCCCAATAAAAACTACGGCTAAACAAAACCAATTTGAACTTGACTCGCTGACATTGTTAAATAAATACGAATATGTGTAAGTAATGAAAACTCCAAATGATTGTGATGATAAAGCAAGCAATCCAGACGAAGAACCTTCCGGTTCAGGATATGTCAGTTCTACTCCTAGCTGAAACCCAATGCAGTAAATGCTGTTGGAAAGGAAACTAAAAAACAAAAGAGTTTTAAAGTGGAAACGAATTTCTCGACTGGTAAAATTGTACCTCAGAAATAATCCAAAAATATAAATGACGACCAGACCTTGGTTTACAAGAAAGAAGAAACCTGTTAGTGAAATTATCGTCAGCAGTACTGCAGCAATGGTAACTTGCCTAAAAACAGTGTGATTGATGAGACGAATAATTTTACCAGAACAGAAAACTTACTTATATTTTCCTGTTTTGCCTAGCACATATCCGCTTAGATAGGATCCCGATACACCAGAACACATCATAAGTAAACCAAGCATTCCAATTTCTTTTTGTGCTGTCTAAAATTTACGTTTTAACCTAAATCATGGATAGCGATGGTACTTACTGGATAATGAAATAAAACTATTTGGTTTAGTAGAGTGCACAAGGAAACTATGGTGCCTATGTTAACCCCAAAGATGATAACCAATGACATAAACGATCTGTTTGAGAAAAGTTTTTTTAAGGATTTTTTGTAATTGAATGATGGTTTTTCAATTTGCTCAATTCGCATTTGCGCAATCGATGGAGGAGTTGGTGGTGCATCGTCAAAATCTGCAGATTAAACAAAACCATTTAGTAAAAACACTAAAATGCAATTAGTTCACTTACAAAAGTACACCAACGGAATTAACACGGTCATAGCTATTGCATACGAACACGACACGATGTACAATCCTTTTTCAACTTCTTGAGGACTTCCTGGCTGAATTAACAAAGGAGGAATTATAAATCCCAAAGCAATTCCAATCTGCAATAGTTAAATTAATTTGAGCAATTATTTCTGCACTAACAGACCTGCATTGCAATGACGCCGATACTGCAAGCCACCGAAACTTGGTTTTCTGGAAACCAAATAGCTGCTAACTTTGGAGGCACTGGAACCGCTAAAACTTGAAAAACAGCTACGATACCGTTGGCAAATATAATAACCCAAAATCTATTTGGATCTATGGATCCTATTTTTACCCATGTACCAATACAACTGCCTGTTATACCAATGAGCATTGAAGTTCTTAAACCCTAATTAATTCAAAAATTAGTTTAAAAGTTTCAATTAATTACCTCAAGTTACCAATTTATCCAAAATGTAGCTTCCTGGAAAACTAAAGGGGATATATAAAATTGCAAATATCATCGCACTCCAATTAACGGCTTCGTTAGTTACGCCGTAATATTTTACCATTACATCGGTAATAACAGAATATTGGATCCATTGAACTGCAGATAGTACAACGAAGAGACAGTAAAATAACAAAATTATCCATCTTTTTTTATAGGCTTTGAAATTTATTTCTGCTTGTGGTTTTACGCCTTCTTTAATTAACGTTGTTGATGCCTCCCCAACTAAAAGATTAAAATTTTACAAAAGTTTTATTTTTACTTAATTTCGTGTAGGGATAATTTTTGCAAGTTACCATTCTCCCCCCCCCCCTATTTTTAGAAGAGACTGCAATGTGAAAAACATTCTTAAGGACATTTTTTAACCCCTTCCCACTAACATAACGATTTGTAAGATTTTCCCTCCCTTCAAACCCATAATTACATAATTTTATTGCGATTAAGATATTAGCATTTAAAAAAAAATTATGTTAATTTTATTAATATTTAACACTTCACAATTAATTGTAACAATAATTAAATGTAATACCTGTGGACTCCATGACAGTTCATAATATCCTTTATTTACAATTAACACAAAACTAACTTATTAATTATAATTTGTTCACTTTTAGTAACAATTCAATAATTAAGAAATCAAAATATAATTTAATCTTCATTTTTATTTAGATAATGAACACTTGAATAGAAAAAATGTAGAGCTAAACTTGAATAGATAAGAAATTATCTTAAAAACAATAGAATATAATAGTAAAAGAAATCAATTCTATGCAGAGGCGGACTAATTAAGTACAGAACCCAGGCTACTTTTAGGTTATTTGTGACGTGGTTCAGAATCCACGTTAAACTGTAGGTTAAAAAGATGTAGAATTGAGAGAGATCGATATTGCATGCCACAAAGAGAAAAGATTTAATTAGTCTTTACTATTTGAAGGTTTTTACTAATAAAAACAATTTTGATTTTGATGCTCCTACATATTTAGATACATCAGGGCCGAATTACACCATGGCAAACTAGACAATAATTGTAAAGGATACACCAAATGGTAAAGGGGCGTTGCAGCATTAGTGGTTCTTATTTACATCGATTACATTATTTTTCAGATTTTGACGGTTACATTCCTTGAGATTTTTTGCCCATTTGTCAATGAGGTGGCTGATTCCTTTATGTTGAGACTTAGAGCCGATTAAGTTTTAGTTTAAAATTTCAGATTTCAATGATGTTTTTTTAAGATGTTTTTTTGCAATTTAGTAAACATGGGGTGTAACGTGGCATCATCTAGGCGCCTAATCATAGAAGTGGCCAAAAACCTAAACTATTTTTAAGGAAGCACAATAATTCATGAGTGCATTGTAGTATATGCACCACTCAGCTACTAAATTAGGAAGGTGGCCAAACCAGGCGATAAAGAAGGAAACGACAATCTAATTGGAAATTTTAATTTTTGAGATGAAGTTTTTGGAATGAATAAGTAGGAACAAGATAATTCGTTTGGGCTCGGTATTCGTCCTGGTTCATATCGCCAGTTTTGTGGATTTTTAAATAAAGCAGCTTAATGGGTTCAAGTATAACCCATCGCATCTTTCGTTGGCAGTTAATCTTTTTTTTTTTGAAAATTGTGTACTTCTTAACTTCAATATTGTGGAATTTATTTGTCGTAGTTGCAGCTTGAAAGGAATGTATTCAGAAAATTGGCTTGCTTCATTCTTAATTTAATAAATTTTGAGATGCTACCGTTCGCAAGTGAATTGATTTTTGTTGAATTGTGTGTAATTTTTTATGTATTTTGTGACTAGCTAGGCTGCACGCTGCAACATTTGTGGATCATCGGGGCAAATGGTTTAAATAGAACAATTTGTGCTTTTCTTTACGAACTTTTTTTCTACACAGTTACTTTACAAAATTGATTTACAAAATAACTTAATTTTAACTGTATACAATTTTAAGACACTTATTATTAATTTAAACAATTTAAACTCTAATTCTAAACAGCTCATTTTAATTATTTGAATGTGTCACATGTCTAAATCTAACCTACTTCCGCATATATTTGAGTATTTACCTTAACTTTACTTTCTTTTTCAGAAACGGATTGGCGCTTCAAATTAAATGTAATAAGAAGTAGAAAACAATCCCCAATAAAAACCATAGCTAAACAATACCAATTTGCAGATGACTCGTTGACATAGTTAAATAAATACGAATATGTGTAAGTAATAAAAATACCAAATATTTGTGAAGATAAAACAAGTAATCCAGACGACGAACCTTCAGGTTCGGGATATGTCAGTTCCACTCCTAGCTGAAAACCAATGCAAAAAATGAAGCTGCAAAAGAAACTGAAAAAAAGAGTTGTTACGATAGAAATATATTTTTGTATTATCCAAATTGTACCTCAGACTTGCACCAAATATATAAGCGACCACCAGACTTTGGTGTAGAAGAAAGAAGAAACCAGCTATTGAAATTATCGTCAGCAACACTGCAGCTATGGTAGCTTGTCTGAAACAGTGTCATTGATAAGTCCATGATTTGGTCAGATCACAAAACTTACTTGTATTTTCCTGTTTTGCCTAGCACATATCCGCTAACATAAGACCCAAATACACCAGAACACGTCATTAGTAAACCAATAATTCCAATATCTTTTTGTGCCGTCTAAATTTTTTGCTGTAACGCAAATCATGGAGAGTAAAATAGGTACCTACTTACCGGATAATGAAGTAAAACTATCTGGTTAATTAAAGCATATATGGCGTCTACTGTGCTTATATTAACACCGAATACAACAGCTAATGACATAAACGATCTATTTGAGAAAAGTCTTCTTAAGGTTTTTTTGAAATGGAATGATGGCTTTCCATTCTGATAAATCAACAGCTGTGGAATTGACGGATGAGTTGGTGGTGCATCATCAAAATCTACATAAATTATATAAAAATTATGAAGGTATGTCATTTTTAGTTCGTACTTACAAAAGTACACTAATGGAATTAGCACGGTCATAGGTATGGCATACGAACATGACAATATGTATAATCCTTTTTCAATTTCTTGAATACTTCCGGGCTGTATTAGGAAAGGAGGAATTAGAAAGCCCAACGCACCTCCAATCTGTAATAGTTAAATTATTTTGAGGTATCATACTTGCACCAACTGACCTGCGTCCCAATAAAGCAAATACTGCAAGCTAATGTAACTTCCTTTTCTGGAAACCAAATAGCTGCTAACTTTGGAGGCATTAGAATTAATAAAACTTGAAATGTGGATACGATGCCTTGGCCAAAAATAATAATCCAAAATCTATTTGGATCTATAGATCCAATTTTTATCAATGTACCAATGCAAGTTCCTGTTACGCCAATGAGCATCGAAGTTCTTAAACCCTAAATAATACAAAAGTTATTTTAAAGGTTTCAATAATTGAATTACCCTATCATCAGATTACCAATTTATCTAAAATGTAGCTGCTTGGAAAGCTAAAAAGGATGTATAAAATTAAAGATATCATCGCACTCCAATTAACGGCTTCGTTAGTTACGTCGTAGTATTTTACCACTACATCTGTAATAACAGAATATTGGATCCATTGAACTGCAGAAAATACGATGAAAAAACAGTAAAGTAACAAAATTATCCATCTTTTTTTATAGGCCTGGCATTTTATAGCTACTTGTGATTTTGCGTCTTCCTTAATTAACGTTGTTGATGCTTCTTCTAACAAAAAACTTAAGATTTTAAATATTTTATAATAGTGTGGTCGATGTAGTGTAACTTGATGATAATCATAAATTTTATTGTATATGTGTACTGGTACTATGACAAAATTTTTAAGGTATATAAAGACAGTGTACTTATATTGTAATTTTTACTTTACTCTTTAAGGGTGGCCTCACGGGCGTGGGTAGTGAAGATTCACTTGTAAAGTAGCGATACGTAGTGAGGAGAGGTAAAACTATTAATCCTCAATTATCATGCTATTTTATAGGGTTTGACAAGAGATGCAACTCGACTTTGATACTGTATAAATATTTAGCCGACCCGCCTACACAAAAGATAATTATTTTTTATGCACATGGTGCATGATGGTGCATAGTAACGTATTTATGAACAAGTTGCTTGTAGAGTGGAAAAACAAGCAATAAGTTTATTTTACAAGAAATTTTTTAGAATTAAATCTCTAAAAATTAATTTTTAGAAAATTGATCACATTATTAAGTTAATTAATATATGACAACCACATATTTTTAAACATTTTTAAACAAATATACTAACTATGCTTCAAAATTAATTTTAATTGCAAAATTGTAAGCTTCTGCCAAAATAGTTTTGTTTTATCTATTTAATTATTTTTAAAATCATTTAAAAACTTTTATTATTAGCAGTGCAGTTCTTATTTGTTCAAGACATCACTGTATTATCCGATTACAATTAAAATTTAAATTTTATGCATAGGTGTACTACTTTTGCGTAATTTATCCCTTGTGTAGCTGCTGATATAGTACATTGCTGATAGACCAACGAGGGTATGAATCATAGGCGTCCAATAAGGGGGGCAAAGGGGGCAGCTGCCCCCATGGGTCTTGGCTGCTTAAATTTTTTTTAGACATTTAATATTTCACCAGCGTAAGTTTTTAAAATTTTCTAAAAATTTCGATTTTGCACTAACTTCCTTGGTTCAGGTTAGTTCATACAAACGAACAGAGCTAAAGAGGTGAGCCAAGAGGATGTGCTAAGAACCGGACTTTAGGCCAGATGCGATAGGTTTGACCCCCAACCCGGCCACAAAATTTGAACGACTTCATTTTGATTATCTCTCTACTAGGAAGGCCATGGCAAATCACCAGGGTGTAATTTGCCATGAAAACCTTTGTTTTAGATCCGCCAAGCTGCATCCCCGTACTTTGGAATTTATATAATTTTTACGTCATTAAGAAGGGTTCGCGAGTACTGGGGAGTACTGTAAATTATTTTAAAAGCGCCGAGTCCGTTAAATTTTTATTAAAAATTGAAATCTTAATAATATTTTTTTTTTTTATTTACATTTTAACGTGCATCAACTACTGGGTTATTAGCACTTCTAAATGTTAATTTTAATTTGTTCAGTATTTTTTTGTTTGTTTATGTTTTTTTTTGGATTGGTTATTTTGGTTGGTTGGTTTTTTGGTTCACCACGGAGTGAGAATGTCCACTGGAAAGCCGAGCTAAGAAATTCTGAGGCGTCCGAGATTTGAACTCAGAATTTCAGCTTGTAACGCAACCAGCGATCACATCACTCCACTGCCGTGGCTAATAACATTTTATTGGTGTATTTTATTGGTATTAATTGATCCTTTTTTTTTGCTTGGTTAAAATTTACAAAATATTAGAAAAGCTCCGAGCAATATACAATACTTTGAATTCTCAAATTCAAGATTAGCCAATTAATTAAAAATTTAATGTTGTTATTACTACATGACCATTGTATCGTTTAATTTAAATATTGACAACTCTTTATGAATAAGAAAAGTTAACAGGTAATTCGATTCTCGAAGAAAATAACAATCTTTATCAAATAATTATGAAACTATCCAGTGAAAACGAATACTATATAATGTAACAATTTCTTCTGTGTGCAGAATTCGAGAATTGATCACTAATGTAAGTTAATGAATAATCAATATTTATTTTAGTCAAAAACAGAAAAATCTGTGTGCTTTTCCCGTATACATTTCATGTCAATCCAAAAATTGATTTAAGTGCGTTTGACGGGTATACTCGTTACTGTTTGATTTTAACCTTTGCATGGTTTACATAAATTTTAGTTACTTAGATGGTACACACTGGGGTCCTACAGACCCCAAACTTACTTAAATTATATACAACTTGAAGGGCATACCACAATTAACAGTACTATATTGTGTAAAATATTGAGAGGGTTATGCAGCTAAATTACAAAGGTGTCTATTTATAAAAAGAAAAATTAGAACATTTTACAGGTTTTTTAAAATGTCGTGGGGTCTCACGGACCCCAGTGTACCATACGAAGGTTAATTACGCACTTCATTAGAGATTTTGAAAACTAAATTCGGCAGTTGATTAGATAATTTATGTAGAAATAAAAAAAAATTAGCAAAGAAAATTTTTAGACAAAACTAGAAATGCGAAATTATTATATTGAATATAACATTGAAAATCTTACATTTGCACTGTATAAAAATGCATTTGCATTTGTCAAGAAAGTATATAATATTATTTATAACTTCTTGTCTCAACATACCTTTCGATGAATCACGTAATGTGTTATCAAATACAACAGACGGTATCAAGCCACGTACCGAACCACTTGCCGAACCACCACAAAATTTGCAAATTAGCGCCGTAGTGTATAATAGTCAAACCATTTTATACGGAAATAGCAATAAAATCATAAAAAAGTGATAGAACTCTACTTACCATTGCAATTATTTTAGTCAAAATAAGAAAAATTGTACCATCACTTTGTATTTACTAGAACTTTTCTAAAAATTGATGTAATTCAACCAATTTTTTTTACAAGCAAGATGGAATAATTGTCCTGGATGTGATCTATTTTAAGGACCTTTATTAATAACGGTAACAATTATAAAAATTATAACATGGCTACTTTTGCTATCTGAAAAATTAAGTAACTTTGCAGCAAAATTTTCAATATTTCTAATCATCTGATTGTAATAAAAAATAGATCACGTCCAAGAGCCAACTTTTATCTTTAAAGTGATTACAAAAAAATTCCTTAAAAGTTAGAATTTTTTCACTTCTAGTAAATACAAATGAGCGATCTGTCCCATATAATTAACATAGGTAGGACGGCAGCCTTAAGGATTAAATAAAATTCTCAGTTTTTTTGGGAAATAAAAGTATTATACTGCAGTAAAATTAATTAGAAAAATAATTTTTATAATACCTGATAACTTCACGTCAGTCATATTTTTGATCTACAACTAAACAAAGTTTTTATTTACAATAAGAAATTAACATACGGTTTATCAATAGACGGGAAAGCATTTCTGATTAAATTATTCGTTGCATTATGAACAAATGTGTGAGATTACATAAATGCAATTACCTATGTGCATTTACCCATAAGCAGGAAGCCATCCCTGATAAGATTATTCTTTTTTTGATGAATAACGTGAAAATTATTCAGAGGTAACCTTCCGGTGATATGAAAACTCTAACTACTCAAGTAACAAGGTCATGGAATCAAAAATCCATTGTAAAATTTTGTATTCCGAGAAAATTCTTGAAGCGCTGTAGTACTTATTTAGGTTTTTTTCTAAATTTGTTCAATACAATATTAAATCAAAATTTATAAAACAAACAGGGGGGGAGGGGATAGATTATCTACAATAACTGTAACCATGTACCGATTTATTTATATATAAGTAAAAGTAATAAATTAAAAGGTAGCTCTTGCGAGATGTTCCTGTTTTTATTTATTAGGATATCAATAAATTTTATTGTATTTTGATCATCAATTGTCGCGCGCGATGAATTATTTTAGGCGATGAATTGTCGCAGGCGAAGAATTGACCGTGACGAGTTGACGTAGATTTGTTAATTCTACGGCCACTACCGGCAAAGTACTATGTCTGATTTTATGGGATCCGCACTGAAAAATTATTTATATTATTTCACCAAATTTTTGAAACCAAATTTTGCGCATGGATTAGTAGGGTCAAGATAATTTGATTGGGCTAGATTTATCTCGCCTACTTCATATTGCCAACAATGCTGATTTTCAAATAGAGGAATCTTGATGATAATTTAATGGATTTTAAAATACTACTATTTGTAGGTGAATTGATCCTTATTTAATTATGGGTAGTAGTTGTTATTTTTTACTTTACATCCGTAACTCAAACTGAACCATTAAACCATGGGTTTCTCTGAAGATCTCATAGAAATGATTGCTCGGAATTGAAATGGGTGAGTTGTATTTTATTAATGATATTTCCTGCACCCATGTATTATTCATTATTTTTACAACATATTTTTGTCTTATAGTTAGTCTGTCCACCTGCACATTTCTGTGGTCGTAGACCATAAGGGCTAACGATTTAAATGAAAACAATTTGGGCTTTTTTTACAAACTTTTCTACTATTATTAGTAATCAACTTGGACAATTTTAATTTTTAAATAGAAGATACATTGTAATTAATCTAAATCTACGCTGCTCTCGCATATTTTAAGTATTTAACTTAACTTTTATTTTCTTTTGCAGAAACGGATTGGCGTTTCAGATCAAATTTAATAAGAAGTAGGAAACAATCTGAAAGAAAAACAACAGCTAAACAATACCAGTTTGCTGATGATTCGTTGACGTAGTAAAATATATACGAATATGTGTAAGTAAGAAAAATAGCAAATGCTTGTTGTGATAAAAAAAGTAATCCAGACATTGAACCTTCTGATTCGGGATATGTCAGTTCTATTCCTAGCTGAATCCCAATGCAGTAAAAATTGTTGGAAAAAGCACTAAAACAGAGTTTTGAAGGTGGAAATGTATTTTTCTACTGTCAAAATTGTACCTCATACATACAACGAAAATATAAACCAAGACCAGACCTTGGTTTATAAGAAATAAAAAACCTGCTAGTGAAATTATCGATAGCAACACTGCAGCTATGGTAATTTGTCTACAACATTACAATTTATAAACATAGTAATCTTGGTAGAACAGAATAATTACTTATATTTTTTTGTTCTGCCTAGCACATATCCGATTAGATATGTTCCACCTAAACCTGTACATATGTACAGTAATCCAAGAATTCCAACATCTTTTTGTGCAAACTAAAATTTTTACGCTTTATCGTAATTCACCAACAGCGAATTAAGTATTGGTACTTACTGGATAATGAACTAAAATTATTTGATTCATTAAAGTAGTTATGGTTAATGATATCCCTGTGTTAACGCCATAAATGACGACTAACGACATAAACGATCTGTTTGAGAACAAATTTTTAAAAGTTTTTTTGAAGTTAAATGATAGTTTTCCATTCTGATGAATTAATAACTCAGCAATTGATGGAGGAGTTGATGGTGCATCATCAAAATCTAAAAAAAAAAATAAGTTAAATTATTAAGGTCGAAACATGTGGTCAAAACAAGCTCGACTTCTTTAATTTTTTAGTTAGGTTTTGATGGTATCTGACCAAATGGATAAGTTAACTTAAATTTTTTTATTATCTTTTGTTGTATGATAATTTTATCGTTGCATTTATACCATTAAAATTCGCGTAAATTAACTTTACAACGCAATAATTTTTTCAAATTTTCAAAACTATGTAATTGTTTATGACCACTTTTGATGGTTTACGCCCCCAATATAAGCTCCGTTCTTAACTTAAATTTTGTAGCAAGTAAAAATATTAAAATTCAATTAATTTAATACTTACAAAAGTACATTAATGGAATTGACACGGTTAAAAGTACTGCATACGAACATGTCACGATAAATAATCCTTTTTCAATTTCTTGAATACTTCCGGGCGGTATTAGCAAAGGTGGAATTAGAAAACCCAAACCAATTCCAATCTGTAATACTAGTTACATTATTCTGAGCGATCATTTTTGTACTAACTGACCATCATTGCAATGTAGCAAATACTGAAAGCTAAAGGAACTTCTTTTTCTGGAAACCAAGTAGCTGCTAACTTTGTAGGCATTGGAACTGAAAAAACTTGAAATGCGAATACAATGCATTGGCCAAGTATAACAACCCAATATCTATTTGGATCTATTGATCCCATTTTTACCCACGCACCAATGCAAGTTCCTGTTACACTAATGAGAATCGTAGTTCTTAAGCCCTAATTAATACAAAAAGTTGTTTAAAAGATTCAATTGAGTTGCCTTACGAGATTACCAATTTATCTAAAGTGTAGCTGCCTGGAAAACTTAAAACGATGTACAAAAGTGAATTTACCATGGTACTCCAATTAACAGCTTCGTTAGTTACGCCGTAATATTGTACCATTACATCTGCAATAACAGAATATTGGATCCAATGAACTGAAGAAAATACAGTGAAAATACAAAAAAGTGATAAAATTATCCATCTTTTTTTGTAGACCTCGCAGTTTACAGCTACTTGTGGTTTTACGTTTTCCTTGCCGCTTAATGTTGTTGGTATCACTGCAAAAAATACTAAGATTTTTAACTTTTCTTCTTCTATACCTATTATAAAATTTTTTAATATTGTCGAGTTAACTTGAACACAATAACACTAATTGCGGTTAAAGTTATCACAGCAACATTTTAAAATATAAGATTTTCGGTAATGAATTTTTAAATAAAAATTTATAAAAACAATGAGGTGTATATTAGAATTCGAGGACTTGATGCCCTGAAAAATTATTTTTGCACATTGCGCTTCAAATTATCGAAGTTTCACTGTATATTGTCGTGAAACGACTTTAAAAAAAATCATTGTTTTTAGTAAAATTGAGTCAAAATTGATAATTTGGTTTTCTTTTCAAATTTTTATGTTAATTTTTTTCAATTTATCAAAGAGACGCTCGAGTGAAGGTTTATTGTAACTTAAACACAAACAAAGAAAACATTATTTTTATTTAAAAGATTTTAAAATTTGAATTTATTTTGTATTGTGAACTATTAAAAGTTTTAAAAAGTGAGCGCGTGATAAGATTTGTTGGTAGAACGCAAGTGCGAGTGTTATCAAGAATTAACGAAGGAAAGACAAAAATTTAAAAGAGGAATCAATCGACTGAGTGTCGTGAGAAAGCGAACATTTGAGCCATTTTGGTTGAGTTATTTTTGGCCCCCAAAAAATGCGTAAATTGAGTGATTGATACGTGAAATCGTCTTGGTCTTGTGAGGACCAAAATTCGTTTTTGAGGTTTGAATTGGCGTTTGACCGAAGTTATTGGTCTGTAGTTTGGAATTGTCCATAATTAGAGAAAAGAATATTTGGTTTGCTGAACCCGTAGTTGTCTGGAAAAATTTGCTAACTTTGGAAGATTTATAAACGTTTGGTGGATGGATCAACGTTCAATGCGAGTCGAGCGAAGAGTTCCAGTTACAAGATTTCAAGGTATTTAAGCTCAAGTAAAAAATTATTTAACATTTGATAAAATTTTTGTGGCGCCGATAAACTTATTGCTGATTATTGCTTTAATAATTTAGTTCACAATATTTTAAAATTATTGTAAATTTTGTTTTTAATTTGCGAACACAAATACACCGTAGTTTGTACGAATGCGTTATTTTGCTATTCTCGATTGTTAAATTTTTCAATTACAATAGCGCATTCGTATTTGCTAACACCAATTACACCATATACTTTCAAAAACTCAAAAATTGTGAGTTACAAAGGAGCCCTTTTTGATAAATTTTTTATTGGTTTTGAATAAATTAAATTTTTAAATTGTGAATTTCGACTCGACAATTTCATTTTTCATCTGAAACCACCTACCCTGGGAAAGATTTTTCTAGTGTTCCCATTTGCGAGCTGCCGGCGCACTTTTTGGAGGTGTCTCGCTGAAAACACTTCAATATATTGGCATATTTTACACAATTTTTACATAACATGTGACTGTTTATAAAAGGATTAAATAAAATTCGATGTAATGCTCAGACCTTCTGGGAGTGTAAAAGTTCCCGATGTAAAATTAATTTAAAAAATATTGTTTTTAATACCTGATAGCACCACCTCGGTCATATTGTTACAATAATATATAATAAACGAAGTTTTTATTTTGAATAATTAGCATAATTTACATGTGTGACGGAACACACTTTTAATTTGAAATAAAAGGTAGTATTTACTATAAATTATAAAAATTATTACCGATGAACTTTGAGATTTAAAGATAATACAATGCAGAAAATTAAGTATAAAACATATAAAAGCTTTTGTGTATTATGATTATAAATTATTATAATTATTAAACAGCCCTTTTATGTTCACTACTTAATTTTAATCTTTTACAATTTGTTTTACAATATGACCAAGGCTACTTTTTTTTTGTTAGGAAAAACTAAATTAATTATTCGAGTATGCATTGTTATGGTTGAAAACTTTAATGTTGTTGGTCAAAAAGTTCATTTTATCAATTGCAAATTATTCTGAAAAAATACTACCCTTGGTTTCATAGATATTAACCAATATGTAGCACAAAATTGCACTAATTGGGGTACTTTTAAATTGGGCCTTTTACTTCGTTGATCTACGATGGAATGTTAGACAGCCCAGCTAAGGGATTACACCCCCGTTCGGTACCAGAGCGTGTACGCGGTTTATGGGTTCTTCACGTTGCGACTCCAGAGATCGTTTGGCTACTAACTAAGAAACAAAAAAGAATTCGGGTGCCAGTCTTCTAAATAAAACTCAGTAGTAGAAGAGTTGGTTTTATTAAAAAAAAAGAAAGTTTAGTGAATGGAAAGTATGGGTACAATTTTTATCCATGTACCAATACAAGTTCCGGTTACACTAAGAAAAATCGAAATTCTTAAACTCTAATTAATACAAAAACTAAGTTTAGTGGTTTACAGTTCAATTACCATAGTTTACCAATTTATCCAAATTGTAGCTGCCTGGTAAACTTAAAGGGATGTATAAAATTGAAGTTATCATCGCACTCCAATACAGAGCGGAAATTCTGGGTTTAAATTGCAGTTTCCACAGAATTTCTAAGCTCGGCTTTCTAATGGACATCTACACGCTGTAGTGAAATTGAAAAAACAAAGAAACAAATAACAGGATGTATATGAGCCAAATCCTCTTTTTATTAAAAAATGGGTTTGTAAATACCGGAAAAAGGATAGTAATATTCATAATGAATGTAAAGCTTTATGATGATGATTTATACCGTGATATAAGTTTTAAATAATATATGTCCGTATATAACATTAGTGTGATGATTGGACATATTAACTTTTACTTTACTCCCTAGGGAGTAAATAAAATTCTTTGTAATTTTCAGTCCTTCGGGGAGTAAAAGTATTACTGCTCTAATTAGAAAAATAATATTTATAATACCTGCAAACTTTAAAATCGTAATAAACGAGTGTTTATTAAAAATTATATAGTTTTTACCGACAGATTTGATGATTGAATGATGATGGAATGACAACAATTAGTGTAAAACATAAAACCTTTTGTATGTGATATGATTATAAATACTAGTTACAGAATAGCCTTTTCATGTTTTCCATTTAATTTTAATCTTTTACAGTTTGACCAAAGCGATGCACAAATTTGACCATTGCCTTGATATTAAATATAAATAAAAATTATTACAATTTTTTTTTTAGTGAAAACTTTGGAACAGACAGGCCAATTTTCTGGATTTCTTGTACATGAAATTAAATTAAACCGTCATCTTTATTAGATATTTATGTAAGTATTTGTAAAAAAATTTTCAAGTCGAAATATTCAAAATTGGCGTCGTGGCACTTCTTCAACGCAGGTTCGTTTTTTTTTAGGCGCCCAAACGGTGTACATGAAATCTCACGTTTGGGTGATTTAAAATAAACAAAAAAATAAAGTTATCATCTACATAGTATTGACTCTCGTCTGACGGAGGATTTTGTCGATAAAAAATTTTGGCGCCGGAAAAAAAATTCTTGAAATGTTTTTTTATTTTTATGCCCAAATTTGATGTTATTATCGTTTATAACAATTAAACAAAAAACGATATCAAAAAAATCCTTCGTCAGACGAGAGTTAATACTATGTAGATGATAATAATATTTTTTTTGTTTATTTTAGATCACCCAGATGTGAGATTTTATGTACACCGTTAAAAAAAACGGACCTGCGTTGAAGGAGTGCCACGACGGCAATTTTGAATATTTCGTCTTGAAATTTTTTTTACAAATATTTGAATATATAATAAAGATGACGGTTTAATTTAATTTAATGTACGAGTCATAATTTTGTTAGAAAAAAATCTGGAAAATTGGCTTGTTTTTTCTTTTGTCACAGTAGACTTCCCCCTTAAATATAGTATTTTAAATAAGGTGAAGAGGCCTTAAGAGGCGTTTGAACCCCTAAAACCCTCCTTATCCTTGGCCTTGGAATCAAAATTTCTATCTATTCTACCACTGCATATATATTTATTCAAGGTCAAAGGTAAATAATCAGTGCTTATAACGTTTATCGCAAAAAATCATTACAAAGTTTAAAATTGTAAAATTATTAACTCGTGAAATTAAATAAATATGATTTTTATTATATAAAATGATATAATTTAAAAATCATATTTATTACAAAGTTTGTAGATTATGCAATTATCTTGATTTCACGAGGTGTAAGTCAATGTTGCTGTACTGGTAGTATATGAAATTTTTTCTATTAAAACTTTCAAGATAATTTTAATTTGTAGATAAGAATTTTAAATCTATTAATTGTAAAATACTTTTAAATTCATATCTAATTTAGTTTCCGCACTGCGTTAAATTCCGACTAAACAGTAAAATTTGAAAAAATAAGTGACATATCGGTTTTACGAGGGGTAAGTCAAGTTTTTTTTAAATTATGGCAATTTGTAGATTTATCTTGGAATTTTTATTTAATCAGGAAAAAAGTTATTAAAAAAATAAAAATATCCCGCGACATTTGCTACGTGTCTCGTGCTGGCTTAATCCGACACTGCTAACATCATACAAAAATGTAGTTAGAAATTGTGGACATGCAAACTTGTTATAATTTTTACTAATTTGAAGAATTAGTTAGAACAGTATTTTAACTAATTTTTCTTGAAACCCTTACACGGAACTCACTTTGAAACTCACGCTGCCCTAGAGTTACACGGTACTTGAGTTACATGGTTTTCAAACTGAATAAAATATATATTAGTTTTTTCCATGGATTTAGAAGGTTCAGAACTTCTAAAAGTCAATGATTTTTAGTAATCCCAAGTTTCGACTTACACGATTTTGTTTTACAAGAACCCAATAATTAACCGTATAACTTGAAGGATAGCTTGTACAGCTACACCGTAGCTTGTAGAACGTGTACGTACCGCTCTAATCACACTTTTGTAGATATAGCTTTGGTAAAATAATACAAAATCTGACCGTTACAATTTGAGAAATCTGCAAAATACTATTGACTTGCGCGGTTTTTACTTAGAAATCTTTTGCTCTGGAACCAAGCGAACCAAGATTGAGAATCATTGCTTTAATAAAAATTTGGTAATTATTTTTTCGAAGTATAATTTTATAATCCACAAAAATGTGAAGAGTCATGGCAATGTTTACTGTCACACCCTGTGTGCTTAGTGATGATTATTATCTAAATTTGGCAACGAGGGTGACGGTCGTGAGCTGTCATTGTGACTTTTCAAATTTTAACTAATCTGCACTTATCAGTTAATAGAGTTTTTCGGTGAGATTATTGATTAAATAGGTAGTAACAGTGAATCATAACAATTTTACGCCCTAATTTGTAATTGCAGCAAATTATTTAGTCAATTTTCTAAACATTTTTTGAAATTTTTAGAAATATGGCACCAAGTTTGAGTACTGTTTCAACAGTAGGTCCGTTTGAACATGTATACACCGTGAAGGCCTATAATAAAATACCGGTTCATGAGTTTATATCGAAAGATACAGGACTAACCGTGGTTATAGCCGAAGTCGATGGTCCTGTCGTTAACGGCTTCTTTTGTTTAGGTAAGTACTACACAAATTTTGTTATTATTTTTAAATATTTTTGACCCTAATTTTAGCCACCGAAGCGTTTGATGATGATGGCTTACCACACACCCTCGAGCATCTCATTTTTATGGCCAGCGAAGAATATCCGTATAAAGGTGTGTTAGATTTGCTAGCAAATCGATGTTTGGCTTCCGGGACGAATGCTTGGACCGATGTGGATCATACCTGCTACACTATGGAAACAGCTGGTTACGAAGGTTTCCTGTCTTTGATGCCGATTTATATAGATCATATTTTATACCCAACTTTAACGGACGAAGCTTTTATAACGGAAGTGCATCACATAACCAAAAGCGGTGATGATGCCGGTGTGGTTTATTGTGAAATGCAGGGTTGTGAAAATTCTGGTGAATCCCGCATGCATTTAGCAATGCAACGTGCCATTTATCCTGGTCGTTGTGGGTACTCTTCAAATACCGGAGGAATAATGAAGAACCTAAGGGAATCGACCACAAACGAAAAAGTGCGAAATTACCACAAGGGGTTTTATAGGCCTGAAAATTTGAAGTTAATCATCACCGGTCAGATCAAGCCTGAAGATGTTTTTAAGGCTTTGGCACCCATTGAGAAGAAAATCTTGGCTAAGGTACTTAAAACTTTTCTTTTTAACAAATTTTTGAATGTTTAATTTATAATAATTGGTGGTAGTGAACCAAATACAGTAAGAACACCCAAAGTTAATTACTATTTACTTTAGTTATTTTTAATAAGTGGTGTTACTTTTTTTACCATACTATCAAAACAAAATTGAAAGCTTTTTTTATCTATTAGTAACATTTACTATACCACAATTTTTGTTGGTTCCATTTTTGAAAATTAAAAAAAAATCAAACTTTATTTCGAAAAAAATTTTTCCTCTAGGGAGACAGAGGACCATTTACCAAACCATGGCAAAATCCTTGTCCGGTTGTTGATGAATCACGTCATTTATACATAAAATATCCAGCTGATGATGAAAGCCACGGTATGGTTGCTGTAGCTTGGAGAGGACCATCTGCTGTTAAAGATGTGTACGGTTTAAGTGCCTGTTCCATATTGATGACTTACTTAACAGACTTATCTATTGCACCACTTCAAAAACAATTTGTTGAAGTTGAGGACCCCTATGCTAGTGAAGTAAATTTGAAATACACCAAAAAATTCAAAAAATGCAGGATTACATTTTTAGGTTTCTTATGGTTTGCTTGAAAATTCAGAATCTTGCTTTTATGTGTCTTTTGAAAATGTTCCTAAAGAGAAGTTGAATGAAGTGAAGCCAAAATTGGATGAGGTGCTTAAAACTCTTGTAGATGCAGAGGACATCGATTTGGATCGAATTCAATCAATTATAAACAGGCAGAAATTGAAAAATCTCAGCAAATTGGAAGAGTATCCTCATTCTGCCATAGCAGATTTAATTATAGGTCACATGCTGTATGGAAACACCAAGGATGATGTAAAACAAAAAATTTTGAACAAAAACAGCAATTAATGAACTCGTTTTAGTTGCAGCACCGAATGAACCCATTGGATAATTTGGACAAGTTGACTAAGGAATCGAAAAGTTTTTGGGTTGATCTCCTTGCAAAATGGTTCGTAAACAATACCGTTGTTTCTATCCAAGCAGAGGCAAGTTCTGAGGAACAAGCACAGATGACAGCTGAAGAAAAAGCAAGAGTGGATGCCCAAATTGAAAAATTGACTACTGATGGTTTATTGAAGCAAGAAGAAATTTTGAACGACGCTATTGAACATAATAACAGAACTCCACCACCAGAATTGCTAACTTGTGTGCCTATCCCTGGTATAGAGCACATAAATTTTCATCCTATTAGTCGATACAGTTCAAGTTCAGAGGATAAAAGTCGTATTGATTTATCAGGAACTTCTGTTTTCACTTATTGCGATCACATCGATACCAGCTTCTTTTATGTGAGTTGTTTTACCTCAACACAACACATTTTTCATTTTTTAACACTTGCAGTTGGTAGCCTTATTAGACAGTTCATCTATTGATCCAGAAAAACGCTTTTATTTGCCTCTTCTCTTGGAGGCGTTGTTTGAATCGCCCATCTACCGAGACGGTGTTCTGATACCACACGAAGAAGTGGTAACTCAACTGCAAAACGACACAATTTCGACAAATGTAGATATTGGTTTTGGAGGTTCTACACCAAGTGACTTTGTATGTGGAAAATTTGCCAACACTCTTACGATCAGTCTCCAAGTTGAAGAGCAAAAAGTAAATCTTGGAGTTTCGTGGCTAAAAGAACTGGTCTACCAGACCAAATTCACCGTTGAACGCCTAAAAATTATTGCGTCTAAAATGGCGAACAATGTTCCTCTTTTGAAGCGTTCAGGCCGGGGTATGGTTCGGCAGCTAATGAAAGCAATGCGTTTTTTGCCAGGTAAGCTGGCTAAACTTACATTTTGGTAATAGAAACATTACAGTTTTTCTTTTAGCTAGCAACCAGTACGTTACAAATGTTTTAAAGCAGCACAAATTTCTAACGAGCCTACTTGAGAAGCTGGACAGCGAAACGAGCGATGAAGTGATTCGAGATCTTGAATATATCCGATCAGTCATTACAGATCCTTCTAATGTTACTTTATACTGTGCAACTAATTTGGATTCTTTAAAAGTTGACCTTCCAGCTGTCATCAACCAGTTTTTACCACCAGACCTTAATCTGATAGGCAATCAAAAAGGGTAAGCGTTATTTTTAGGGGAATCCCTTTCCTAGTGCAACTTATCTTTTACAGTTTACACGTTACACCTGATTGGCAATTATTAATTCCACCAAAGGACACTCCCATGTCATTATGTGTAGTCGGTATGGGCTGCTTGGATTCCTCCGAGTTTATACAAACAACTCCATGTATTACGACCTATGATGATCCAGACATGCCAGCTATTTTAGTCTACGCCCAATATTTAATCCAAGCTGAGGTGAGCAACAAAATACTGATAATAATCTTTTACTTACAAAAACTTTAATTTAGGGTCCACTTTGGAAACAAATACGTGGAAAAGGTTTTGCTTACGGTTATTCCATTGCACTGAAAGTCAACGAGGGTCTCTTGTATCTGTCATTTTCAAGAGCCACTAATGTTGTTGGTGCCTATAAGGAAACTCACGAAATTATTTCACAACAAATTCTTAACGAAACCTGGGACCAAACTCTTTTGGAATCTGCTAAGAGTTCTTTAATATACGAATTTATAACGGATGAACAATCTGTTGCTAGTGTAAGCATGTGCTCTCTATCATCCTACTTTCATAGTGTAGATTTAGAGTACAATAGGACTTTGTTGCGATTAGTCAATGAAGTTTCGTTACAAGACCTTAATAAAATTGGTCGTAAGTACTTTGAGGCTCTCGTTGATCCTAGCAAAGTGAAAACTGCCATTGTATGTGATCCTTCTAAGGTCGAAGAGATTGCAAATGAATTCAAAGGGTAAGTTGAATTAAATTAATCATTCCAAATTGTATTACTTATCTTATTTTTTAGCTTCAACATGGAGCCCCATATGTATCCCTCACTGGAAGAGAGTTTTTTGGTTCATTAAACAAAATTTTGTTATTTACTATTTGAGTATTATTTGTGTGTTTTATAATAATTTCTGCACCAATTTTTTGGTTTTACTTACAAATTTAAAATATAAATTGTAATCACAGTTTTACATTACTTATTTATTTTTTTAGATTTTGATGACTTGTCTAAACTTGAGTGTGTAAAATTTTATAAAAATTAGGTTGTTTTATTTTGTTGAAGGAACTCCACTTTCGCCTACGTGACAAATTTTGAACGCTTTTGAACATTTTAAATTGTGTGTTCATTCTTACAACATTTACAGATGATATGCTGTACATAGTATTTTTTGGTAATGTGTCGTGTTTGAGCCCTTGTGATTATAACTACACACATTTCCAACTTTATTTCAGAAACGGTCACATGTATTTCACAATTTGTGGAAATTGGTAATGTACATTTAAATCAAAATTGGGCCCTTTGTAATGTTTGTACAATCACACTTATTTTTTTTTTCATTGAAATTCAATAATAAATCAGGAACTTATGACCTGAGAGAAGAAATTGGGGGTCTGGGCTTCAGGAAATTGGAACTTCTCATGAGGAATATTATCTATAGGTTTATAGGTACATGTACTTTAATTTGATCACATTTTTAAAATGTGTTTTTTATCTAGCCCTAGGAGGAGCATCTTGCAGATGCAGCCTGCCACACTTTCTCGACGCGGCCCTTTGAAGATTTTTACAGTTTAACTTTTAAAAGTTTTTACAGTATCTTTAGGTTTATTTTATTAATAAAGAGATAGTTTGAAGTTTTTCTAATAAAGACTGAGAAGCATCACTGTAAGGTATTAAGCATTTTGAAGAAATTGATGGAAACCGGGGGGTCTAGGGGGTACGGAGTACCCTCCAAAACAAGAAAAGCAAATTTTTCTTTTTCTTATTAAGGGGTTTTGCCACTGTGGAAGCCTGAAAATGAACCAACATTTGCAGAATTTTGTTAGATTGAAAAAAAAGTTTTTTTTACAAAACAAAGTATACCACTTATTTACATATGTATTAAGGTACAAATATGTATTTTTTAACAAAAACAAATTTACAAAGTAGCGGCACAGTGCAGCTTTTAAAATACATATTTTTAAAATTTGTCTTCGAGGTTTGCAGCATAACTTGAGTGAATTTGATCTTACGACAAAAATAAAAAAATCTGTTTAATCTACTACATATAAATAGCTAGAGAATGACGTACGGAATTTTAAAAATATTAATTTTTGAAAAAGTAGCAAGCTTTTGAAGAAAAAATTCGATTTTCGAGCAAAAACTTCACATCAGAAATATTTTTAATAACTTTTACAATTTTTAATCTTTTGCAAAATCCGTACGTCATTCTCTTCAAAATCTCATACAAAAGCTACGGTTAAAATTTGAATTCAATCGGACAAAAATTGTTTGAGTTATGCTGCAAGCCAGTTTGAGTTTTGTAGTTTCGAAAAAAACGCGATTGAAAGTTTTAGTATACGTATATCGTAGTTAGTCCACTCGCACTAAATAATATGTAACTTGCTCAATTTTCAATATTTTAACTTGAAATTTTTTTCACATTCTTGAATATGCATTGAAGTGATATCGGCGAGACACCTCCTAAAAGAGTACTAAAAGGGTACGTGGTTTCAAGACAAAAATGGAATAATCAAGTCGAAATCAATAAAAATAATTCTAAGATATAATTCGTAATTTTATTCAAAATTCTAAAATTAATTTTACCAAAGAGACCTTTTTGTACTCACAACTTGAGTTTCGAAAGCGTGGTGTATTTGGTGTTAGTAAATACGAATGCGCTATTATAATTGATAATCAAATACTGAAAAACAACGCATTCGCATCCATTATGGTGTACTCGTGTAAATAATTATAAAAAAATGTTATAAATACAATTAAAAAAAAAAAAATTTCTTTAATCAAATAAGTGAACTTCAAATAAAATGTTACATTCGGCGCCACAAAACTTTAAAGTGCACTAACGCGTAAAATTTATGAAAATTGTTAAATAATCTGTATTTGAGCTCTTTTACCTTGTAAAAATCCATATAACTGGAACTCCTCACTCGACACGCATTGAACGTCGATCCATCCACCAAACGCACAATAAATTTTCCAAAATAGTTGATCCTCGCAGACAACTGCAAGTTCCGCAAACCAAAATAATTCTCCTCTCCAATTCTGGACAATTCCAAATTGCCGACCAATAACTTTGGTCAAACGCCATTCCAAGCTTCACAAAATTCTGGTCTTCATAAGACCAAGACGATCTCACTAACCAATCACTCAAAATTAACGCCTTTTTCGGCGGCCAAAAACTAACTCAAAAATGACTAAATTTCGACTCTCTCACGACCCTTGGTCGATTGATTCTCTGAAAAATTTTTCTTCTTTTCGTTAATTTTTGATATTTTTTTTTTTATTTTTATAGTTTTATAATATGTAGGTTGTTTTCTTTAAAAAGTTTCCTTATCTATATTTATATTTATTTTGATTTATATCTTCAAACAGCAATCAAAATTTATGAAAAAATAAATAAAAGGTACATAATAATAATAATAATTAACCGTCACTGAAATTTCATTAAATTCATGAAATTAGGTTTTCATCTGTAAGACTTAAAATATTTTAGGAGGTCCAGTGACCCTTTGAACGCTGATGCTGTTAGGAGATCAAGTGCTGATTTGCATGACTGGATCTAATTTTCAAATGTGAGTCAATTTTTTCGATGAAATATTTTTCAAACTTAATTATTGTCACTTAAAAAAAAAGAGCACAATATACAAATATAAATAGCAGAACTGTCTACATTCTCCCATTTCCATCCCCCCCCTCGTAACCAATGCTCTAGACATCCAATATACGATAATGCAAATTCTTTCAAATAAAGAATGGAAAAAGAGTCGATTAGATAATTTTCAATAAACATATCGGTTTGTTCCAAAATCTTTTTTGGACCAATAAGGTGTAATTTTGTCGGGGAATTCCTGTCGTTATGGATATATTGAAAATTTATAAAAAGCTTATATCCCAGGAGATTACGGAATCTGGACTACTAATACCAAAATCATCAGAAAAGCAGAATAAAAAAAACTTTAAAAAGCTTACTTTTTAATTTTAGGTGAGGTAAACATTGAATAATCGGGCGATACATTTAGAGGATTTATTGGAACCGTCCGACCAACCCATCCGAGTTCCATTTGAACAGTTGAGCCAAGGTTTATTATTCTTCATTTTGGGTTAAAAAACAATTCTTGAGAAATTCTTATTGGTTTGGACGCTATAGAGGACACACAACATTTAGTTACACACAGACATACAGACATTTCCGAGATTTTTGATCTGTTTCAGCTTGTTTGACAAAGTAAGAAATTAATTATGTGAGTATATTTATTCCATAAGTTATAAAAGTGGTCATAGGCGTCCAGGTGATTATATGATCATAACTTATCCCCCCTATTCTGTAACTTTTCGTTATCGTTCGTTATCGTTATGAACCGTAAAGTTTGGTTTCCACATACCATTACGTTACTATTTAAAGCAATTCTAAGTGTAAACTAAGCTTTACGGATCTTAACGAATTCATAACGATAACGAACGGTAACGAAAAGTTATACAGAATAGGGGGGTATATCTCGTAATCTACCAATAATAATTAAAAAAACTTAATAATTAAATTTTGCTTTACAGATGAATTTATTAATCTTTTGATATCGAAGTAAATAATTTTAAGTGCTACCCAAAAACCTTTACATTCTAAATAGTTATGCTCTTGCCTCAGGCGATTTTTCTGATACAGTCTGCATCTACCGGAATAATTGTTTTTCAAATTTTATGTTTCATTTAAAATGGTCTTTTTTGGATCACAAAACAACTTTATCTACTGATAGGATCAAGTCCAAAATCACGAGCAATAAGAAATTAATTTTAAATTTCCATGAGAATGTTATAAGATAATTGTTCGTTTAGTTCGAATTATTAGTTTCTTCACAATTTTATTTATGTCTATTTCTTCTGTATCAACCACTACAATGTTATATGATGTGATCACTGGCTGAATTACAGAGCGGAATATTTTGAGTTTGAATAGCGATCATTACATAATTTCATTAAAACGCTGTGGTGAAATTGGAGGTAGTACAGCGGGTCTGATGTAAAGTGTAAAGTGCGTAGGAGTAGTACAGCATGTAAAACTGCAAATAACAATTTCTATAGTTCGCGTAAGAAATCTCAATGTAGCTTTTGTAAACAATGTTTAAATAAAAAAATAACTTAATTACCTTATCCAGAAGCTTAGCGACTTAGCCTCCGTATCCGCATTGCGCTTCGATCTTTGCATTAAAATATCTGTTCGGTTGCCAGCTTTCTTTTTCAATCTGCCTTTATTCTCAAACCAGCTTTTGGAGTATTTATGACTTTACCAATTAAAAATTAAATTTGTTATTTGTCCACCTGCTCAAGACGGTAATTTTCGCTTTTAACAAAGCGTTAAATTTAATTAACCAATATAAATTATCCGTTAGTTTTAACGATTTGTTAACAGTTTTATGTTATGCTTTAGTGCGTTAGTATAGAAATAAAAATGAATTCAAATTTTACGTCTTATTAATTTATAGCGAAGCCCATTAAACTTATTTAGCTCCGGGCTCCACGAAAGCTTAATTCGGCACTGCAACCAATGATAGCACTTATTTATCGCTTTTTATTAGCAATAACAAGATTGTTGATTAAATGGGTTAAAACTCTGAATCATAAAAATTATCATCATCTCTTTATTCGTAACTAACAAATTATATCTAAATATTTTTGAAAATATGGGAAATAATTCAAATATTAGTGTGGGTTCATTTGAACATATGTACAGTGCGAAGGCTTACAATAAAATACCAGTTCATGAGTTTATATCGAAGGATACAGGATTAACCGTAATTATAGCCGAAGTCGATGGCCCGGTTGTTAAAGGCTTCTTTTGTTTAGGTATGAACTTGAAAACATTTTTACTTTAAAATATTCGTCCCAAATTAAAATTTTAGCCACGGAGGCGTTCGATGACGATGGTTTACCTCACTGCCTCGAACACTTAATTTTTAAGGCTAGCGAAGAATATCCGTACGAAGGAGCGTTAGAATTGGTATCACACATTTTGATGTCCGGTACGAATGCTTGGACCGATGTGGATCACACTTGCTATACTGTGGAAACAGCTGGCCACGAAGGTTTCCTATCTTTGATACCAATTTATTTAGATCACATTTTATATCCAACTTTAACGGATGAAGCTTTTAGAACGGAAGTGCATCACATAACCAAAAGTGGTGAAGATGCAGGTGTGGTTTATAGCGAAATGCAGAGTTGTGAAAATTCTGGTGAATCACGAATGCATTTAGCAATTAAACGAACAATTTATCCTGGTCGGTGTGGATACTCTTCAAATACCGGTGGATTGGTGAAAAATCTAAGAGAATCTACCACAAATGAAAAGGTGCGAAATTATCACAGGGAATTTTATAGACCTGAAAATTTGAAGTTGATCATTACTGGTCAGATCAAACCTGAAGATATTTTTCAAGCTTTGGTACCTATAGAGGAAAAAATCTTGGCTAAGGTATTTAAATATACTTTTTTTTCACTTTTCATTTTGTCCCAAAAGTGTACAGTTTTTCCTTTAGGGTAACAGAAGACCGTTTATCAAACCGTGGCAAAATCCTTGTCCAATTGTTGATAAATCCCAGAATTTATTCATACAATACCCAGCTGATGATGAAAGCCACGGTATGGTTACTGTGGCTTGGAGAGGACCATCTGCCCTTAAAGATGTGTACTGTTTAAGTGCCTGTTCCATTTTAATGATATACTTAACGGACTCGTCCGTTGCACCGCTTCAAAAACAATTTGTTGAAGTTGAAGATCCATACGCTGGTGAAGTAAATTTGAAACCTTATGATAGTTCAAAGTTATCGAATTGAATTTTTAGGTCTCATTTGGCTTGTTTGAATATTTAGAATCTTGCGTTTATGTACCTTTCGAAAACGTTCCTAAAGGGAAGTTGAATAAAGTAAAGCCAAAATTGGATGAAGTGCTTACGGATTTAGTTGATTCAAGTGACATTGATTTGGAACGAATGCGGTTAATTATAAACAGGGAAAAGTTGAAAAATCTGAGTAAACTGGAAGAATATCCTCATTCGGCTTTAGCAGACTTAATCATAGGTTACATGTTGTATGGAAGCACCAACGAAGATGTAATTACAACTATTTTTTTTGGAGAAAACTGTAAATAATGAAAATATTTTAGTTACAGCATCGAATGAATCCTTCGGATTATTTGGATGAGTTGTTGGAAGAACCAAAGATTTTTTGGATAGATCTTCTTGCAAAGTGGTTTGTAAACCACACTGCTGTTTCCATTCAAGCAAGGGCCAGTTGTGAGGAACAAGCACAAATGGCAGCTGAAGAAAATGCAAGAGTGGATGAGCAAATTAAAAAAATGAAGCAAGAAAAAGTTTTGATCGACACTATTGAACATAATAATAGAATTCCACCAATAGAATTGTTTTCTAGTGTACCCATTCCATCTTTAGAAAATATAAACTTCCATTTGGTTAGTGGATACAGTTCAAATTCGGAAGATAAAAGCCGAATCAATTTATCAAATACTTCCGTCTTTACTTATTGTAATCACATCAAGACCAATTTTGTTTAAGTGAGTCTTTTAGTAGGTACAACACTGCACGTTTTTAATTGTTTAAACTTGCAGTTAGTAGCCTTGTTGGACAGTTCATCCATTAATCTAGAGCAACGTTTTTATTTACCTTTTCTCCTCGAAGCGTTGTGTGAATTGCCCATCTGTCGAGAAGGCATTCTAATCGCACACGAAGAAGTGGTAACTCAGTTGCAAAACGACACAATTTCTAGTAACATAGATTTTGGCATATTTGGAAAATTTGCTCAGACTATTACAATCAGCCTTCAAGTAGAACAACAAAAAGTAAACCTTGGAATATCGTGGCTAAGAGAAATAATCTACAAGACCAAATTTACCGTCGAACGCTTAAAAATTATTGCGTCTAAAATGATGAACAATATTTCCCTTTTGAAACGCTCCGGACGGGGTATGGTTCAGCAGTTAATGAAAGCCATCCGGTTTTTGCCCAGTAAGTTGATTTAAAATTTTTATTTGTAGCAGAAGCGACTCTATTTTCCTTTTAGCTAGCAATCTGTACATCACAAACGTCTTAAAGCAACATAAGTTTCTAACAAGTCTTCTGGAAAAGCTGGACAGTGATAGGTGTGACGAAGTGACCCGAGATCTTGAAAATATACGATCGATTATTGCAGATCCTTCCAATCTTACTTTATACTGTGCAGCCAATTTGGATTCTTTGAAGGTCGACCTTCCAGCTGTTATCAATGAATCCTTTCCTCCGGACCTTAATCTGATGGGAAAGCAAAAACAGTAAGAATAATTTTTAGGGAAATTTCCTTCCAACAATAATTTATCTTTTTTAGTTTACACGTCACTCCGGATTGGGAACTAACTGTACAAAACGATACTGCTCCGCTGTTCTGTGTGGTTGGTATGGGCTGTTTGGACACCTCAGAGTTTATACAAACCACCCCTTGCATTAGGACTCTCGACCATTTAGACTATCCAGCTATTTTAGTCTACGCCCAATATTTAATTCAAACTGAGGTGAGTAAAAAATATAACCGTTCTTTAAATTAACTTGGAACGATATCTCAGGGCCCTCTCTGGAATCAAATTCGTGGGAAAGGTTTAGCTTATGGTTATTCAATTGCGCTGAAAGTTAATGAAGGTCTACTGTATCTATCTTTTTCGAGTGCCACTAATGTTGTTGGTGCCTACGAAGAAACCTACAAAATTATTTCGCAACAAATTCTTAACAAAACCTGGGACGGAATTCTTTTGGAAGCGGCCAAGAGTGGGTTAATATACGAACTTATAATGGATGAAAAATCTGTTGCAAGTGTAACGTTGTGTTCTTTATTATCTCATCTTCATGGCGTGGATTATGAGTACAACAGGACCTTATTGCGATTAGTCAAAGAGGTATCGGTAGATGATCTCAATAAAATTGGACGTAAGTACTTTGAGGCTCTCATTGACCCTACAAAGGTGAAAACTGCAATTGTGTGTGATCCTTCTAAGGTTGAACAAATTGCAAATGGATTTAAAGCGTTAGTTTAAATTAAATTGATCATTCCAAATTGTTATTAATTTTGTTTTTATTTAGGTTTAACATGGAACCTCAGATATATCACTCGTTGGAAGAAAGTTTTTTGATTAAGTAAACAATTCAAATGAACCTCTCAAATTTGAAATATTTTGAGTGGTTTTGATTGATTTCATTTTTAATACGTAATAAGAAAATTATGACACTATTTTTTTGGGTTTTACATTACTTAGAGAAACCTAAGTTGGATCGATTTTGGATTTGGAATTATTTGGAAATTGTTAATCAGTTGAAGGTATTCATTGAAATTTGGAAAACAAATGAGCTTTTCCAGTCTGTTGAAGATTTAAAATAAACAACCAAATAAATAATTAAATTTTACTTGAAAATTATAAATAATTTAATCTCAAGGTGAAGTTTAAGGTTGTATGTCCTACATGAGAATCGAAACATAACTTGTTAACATTCATTCAAACTAACTATAAAACCTGTCAAAATTTCCTGAGTTTTGCATTTTAAATTAGTTGCTCTCAATAAAAGTTTTGCAGACGATATAAATAATTAAAAATAATTATGGGTATAAAGAGCAATTGAAGAAATCGCTGTTTTTCTTTCTTATTGGAGATATAATGTTGTATTCAACCTGATAGAAGTCACGTAGACCATCATCATACATTGTTTTATTTTCATATTCCGGAAGACATTGACGTCTGGTTTTTTGAATTAGTTATAAGAAGAATGCGAGAAATGCAGGAATTCAAAATTTAATTAACGTTTCCATTTTTATTACTGTGAGTTCATTGAATTCACGACACAATACATTTGTACATTTTTGGTACCTACAACTTTTTTGGATTCTAAAACCAAAAATTCTCTTGATTAACTTCAAAATTCCTTAACACAAATTTGAATATTTCCTGATATCCAAAATTTAATTCGGGTCGATAAATCTCATAGTAATTAAAAACTTAATTTGTAATTAAAATAGAAATAGAAAAGGTGATACGGATTGGTGCAAAAGTAAATGGAAAGGAACTTATGCAAAAATGTGGTATAAGTTTGGATATTTCAATGACGTCGATTTAATAGTTTTTGTCAAGTTAGTACTATGCGTAAAAAATTTTTATTACGTTTTTTTTATAATATTGATTATTGTTTATTCTAAGAAACCTACAGTTACAAATTCGCAGTTGTTAATTCATACTAAAATTTCCTGATCTACCAGTCTTTTTATTGTCTCTCTGTTCGTAACGCAAAAGTTGCGTATGAATAAATGTTATTAACATTACTACAATAAAAATATAAAAGAAGAGAGCAGTTAAGGGTTTACTCTCCCCTTTGACAAAAATATTCATAGTAATAAAATTCTAGATGTCTGTCTGTTAGTAACCCAAAAAGTTACGTAATTATAACCAACATTTATTAGCATTATGTACTATAATAAGTAATTTATCAATGAAAAAACCTAAGGTTTATTGCAATTAAATTGCACCTTAATTACAGCAAAACCATGATTGTTGTTGTATATTAAATATGAAGTAGTATAATAACAATAACAGTAATAAATAATAATATTATCATTTTCTGTCTACTTCAGTACTGTAATTATCAACTAGCGATTATTTTTAAAAATCAACATTGAATTTTTACCAACCATCAATTGCGTAAAAAAAATTATTATTCAATTATAGATCGAGGATGTAATACGTTTGAATAATTTAGTATTAATTAAGGAAATCAACGGCTTGACAATGAACTTATATGCTAAATTAACTTTTTACACTACAATGCGAAATAAAAGTAGTGATTTGTTGAGAAACGTCGATTGTAGCATTGTAAATTGGGCCAAAAAATTTGCTGCTTCAAAATGCATTGTTACGTTACACGTCCCTAATTTCTGCAGTTTCAACACTTTTAGAAAGTCAAAGACGCGCAAATTTAACTGAAAATGTATTTTTTATAAAGTTTTTATAAACTGCACAAAATTAAATATCAATTAAGGTGGAAAAATTGAATGGAACTAGCAGTAGGTAAGAATTTAGGTAGAAGGGGGGCTCTATACTCATGCTAAACAGTTTCGCTCTTGTAAGCAAAGAAAACTCATTTGTGTCACCACACCACTCAGCTATCGAAGGAATTAAGTGAAGTTTTTTAAATAATTGGTGCTTATTTTTTAAATTATTATAAATAATGATCGGACACTTTTAAATTTGTTTACTTGCTGTTGTGAAATTTTAATGTGCAATGAGTAATTTTGAAAATTCTGCCAACGAAAAGGTAATTTTTTGGGTTGTTAATCTTTGTGTATTTTGAAATTTTATAAATTGAAATAACGTGTTACTTCATTAGTAAACTATTCTTACCTAATTAAGTAAATATTATTGAAGTACTCGAAATAAATTATCGGATATTTTTATTCCTCTCAAGGATTCTGTTGTTTGATTGTTGACTTAATACATTAGAACTTTGATTTTTGCAACATAGACTGAAAGAGATTTGAATTCAAAATTGTATGACTGTTATGATTTGCCTGACATCAGAACATTTTTTTAATCTCTTTAAATTTTTGATTTCAGCCGTGGTTCAGATTCCACCTTAAACTCCAAATGTAGGTCATTGTTTATTTTTCCCTTAGAAATTTTTTTTATAGAATGTTTGGCTGTCGAATCAATTCTGTTGCACACTTTTAGACCAATGCTAGAATCTAAATTTATTTTACTTTCCACAGATTTGTATATTTGGTCAGTAGGTAATCATGAAATGCGATTATTAAAACTTAATTAATTATAAACTTTCAAACCGTTTTTAAAGTAGGTACTACCTAAGGTGCAATCATAATTTTACAACACCGGTCAAATTATTGTAAAAAAAATTTTGCAAACGTTCTAATTTCACTTTTATTTACTTATAATTACTAAGTAATAAAGTTAACACTCCAAAAATGTTCTTGCAAATCCTAATAAAATTTTATGCAAACTTCATTTTTACATAAAATAAAAAATTATTAGATTATTATTTGTGCTATTTTAGACCAATTACTTTATCAAATACACTTTCGCGTTATTACAGTTATTACTTGATTACCGTTCTGACGAACTTTCTTTCCATTATTTAACTACGCTTCTACGTTCTACTTTTGAACTACAGGAATAGGTAATTATACGTCAATAAAAAAACTGCACTTGACGATACGTCTATCTGTTCTTCGTAAATAAACAAAAAAATTAAACACAAAACAAAAGAAAAATAATATCTATATATATAAAAATCAATGCAACTTTTCGTTGTAATTTTATAACTCAAGAACGGGCTCACCTATCCAAACCAAATTTTTAGTGTTTGTTCGGACTATTTAGTAGATGGTTTCTGTGAAGTTTGCACAAAATCGGTCAAGCGGTTCTTTATTTATCACATTTTTTGTAACTCAATTCAATGAATTTCACTAATTTCATAGATGGCGTTCGCGACCAACCTATCGTAAATCCTATATGACATGCATACCTCCATACTGTGTTCGGTAGAGGGCAATACCTACATATGTTGTCAGTTATGTTATGTTCAACTGCCTGCATAAATCCATTCACCAACAAAAAAAAAACCCGGTCCTGATCAAATTCCCAACTTAGCGCTGAAAAACCTTCCTAAAAAGGCCATATCAGCGCTAACTGCGATCATCAATGCCATACTTAGACTGAAGCATTTTCCCGGCAGGTGGAAGTTGGCAGATGTCATCCTCATACCTAAGCCGGGAAAATGCTCGTTACAATATACTTCTGGAATTGATCAATAAATATTTATCAAAAGTCGGGGGCAGAAGTCCAGAATATGGACCTTATTTAGTTTAAAACAACTTCAAAAGTAAGAACTTGTAAGCAGTCGAATAGATCGACGTGGAATCCAAACCACGTCATAAATATCTACATTTCGGCTGGGATGGGACTCGAACAACGAACTCTCCAAATTCCACCACTATAACTTCTTGCAACATTTTGTAATAATATTGTTTCAATTTTGGTTAAAAGATGCCGCCACATCTTTATCTGCATTTTTTACAATCTTGAAATTGATTTTTACAATGGCAATAATAAATTACTGTAATTATGATTTACTATTTAGTTAAGTAGGTACTATGTCAATTATACATACTACGATGTTACTTCTAGAATTTGATGAAGAGGAGGAGGAACTTCCTAGCAAATTATAAAATTGGATAACTTTTATAATTTAAGTTCGTAATCACTTAAGAAAAGATAATTGTAACAAATTAAATGTGTGCGTCTATTTCATAAACCAAATACTTCTTTTTAGCTGCGCGTCTGTAAATTACTCGGAGAAAGAGGAGCTTTCTAGCAAATTATTATATTGTATTTAAATTTTGCAGTCCGCACTAAGTAATAATAAAACATAGCTACTCTCAAATTTCAGCAAGAAAAACTACTATATCTCGAAGACAAAAGTTATTCAGGAATTGCGTTGCTAATAAACTTCGTGTATGCTTGGGGGGTATTCCATACCCCCCAAACCCCCGGTCAAGCAGATTAACGTAGTGTATGTTCTGTTATTAATTTTAGTAAGCTGTAACTACTCTAAATAGATAAATTAGTATGTAATGGTATTGGAACCGGGGGGTCTGGGGGGTATGGGATACCCCCCAGGACCAGCAGATAAAAAGTTTTACAATTTTTAAATGTACTCAGTAATTCTTGGCTATTAATGCTTAATAAAGATTAATAAAATGCGTTATGTGAGAATGCCAAGGTTGTTCGGTTTTGTTTCGTGGAAATGCATCCGCATAGAATCAATTGAAGGGTGCGTGTGTTTTGTAGGTTGTAAACGTTTTTATTCAATAATAATAATCTATGTTGTATTACTGTTGAGGTTTTATTAGAATTATAGATACCACTACTGGCAAAGCATACGAAACTTATAAATTTTTCGACTTTACTTTTGTGTCAATAATGAAATAACAATTTTTTACAACTAGTATGTAATATTTTACCAACATTATAATGATTTCAAAAAATTGCAATATTGCGGACAATATTTTTTTTTTTTTAATTTTTACCCCTGTGGCTGGGGGTTTATTTTAAGATTCCTGTGACTGGGGGTCTCAAAGTGCATCAACTACTAAGTTATTAGCACTTCACGACAGCCTGATGCAGATGTCCACTGGAAGGCCGAGCTAAGAAATTCTGTGAAGTCCGCGATTTGAACCCAGAATTTCCGCTCTGTAACTCAACCAGCGGTCACATTACTCCACGACTGTGGATGGCACAATATTTAATTAATATTGTACTAATATTTGATGGATATTGCATTGATGAGCATTACTGACCCAATATATATGAGTCATAAATTGATAAAATTCATAAAAATAAAAAAAAATTTTAAAATGAATTCATTAACTTGAAGAGTCACCCCCTGCCCCCTTCTCCAGGAAATCAAAAAAATAACAGAAATTTTGTTAAAAAAATCAATTTCTTTCATAAAAAATAATTTTGCATTTCAAAATTCATTCATTTTCTGTCTAGGACATTTGAATGCGGCTGTTTTAACGCAAAGCCGTTTGAATGCAGAGACGATTGACCGCTAGAACGCTTGAACATAGGGACGTTTGAACGCAAAAAAATAGATGTAATTGCACCCCAATTTATTATATTATAATATAAATTATATATAAATATTTAAAAAGCGGAAATCAACAACTGAATATATTCAACTCGCCAGTCAGTAAAACCGTTTAATTTCGCCCCTCGAGTTCAAACGTCCCTACGTTCAAATGTCCTCGCGGTCAAACGTCCCTGCGCTCAAATGTCTGGTTCCATTCATTTTAGACCATTTAACCATGAAAATTAAAAAAAGTTTCCTGCAGCGGTTTTTCTATTTATTTCTATAAATGGCTTAATACAAATAAATTTGAAAACTGCTTGAAAAACTTGATACGAATCTGGATCAACGTTAGAATGGTTCTCTATGTTATTAATTAAAATTTAATCTACCCTTAAATTATTAGTTCACAATATCTACTAACATCGTAGTCTTTAATATTAAGGATTTGATCATGCAATCGTAAGTTTTTTATTAATTTTTTCAAATAAAAAATTTCCAACAAATTTTATACAACAAATATTTATGTTTGTAGGATATAATTGGCTGAATAAACTGGCTGAAGAAACATAGCTATTAAAAAAACTAACAATTTATATTTTTCCCTATACTTTTTAATTTTGAAGAAGGCCCATGGGCATTTAATGCTCCTGCTCATAATTAGTTTAACAAGATTTTTAACACTCTCATGACTAATAAAAATCTTGATAATAATTAAAATCAAAATCGTTTTTTTTTAAATTGGTTTACAATTTGCTCACAATTGAAATCCTAATCATGACCTACTAAACGGATAAATTTGGCCTGAAATGAAATCAGTCTAAAAGTGAAAAAAGCAACAGCAAAAAATGTAATAATTTATTATTTCTTTCAACTTTTTAATCTATCACAATTTTAAATTCACCATTCTTGAACGCAAAGGACAAATAATGATCAAAAGAAGCAAATTTTATTTAAATCGTTTCGTACAATAAATAAGTACACTAACTTTTTTTTTATAGCTAGGAGTGTTTTAGAGTGCTGGACTACGAATTAGAATTTTGATCTTTCTCTTATGAAGGTTCTGCAGATTTCGTATAGTAGAAATGAAGCCGAAAACTTTCTTATTAAATAAATTAACAAAATTTATTTCACTTGCAATGTTGCACTTTTAAATTCCTATATAAAATTAAACTAAAAAAAGCTAGATGTTGGGGAGGGGGGGAGCCTTTTTTTATAATATGCCAAATTTTCGTTTCAATCAAATTTTGAAAATTTAGTTACAATCATCAACTAACTTTTTCTTTATAATTAAATTTTTTCATTTAAAAAAAAAATTATTAAAGTAATTATAATAGCATTATAATTTAGGGGGCAGTGTAACAGTTTTGTTGTGTATAATTAAAATTTATAACAATAATAAATCGCTCCATTTACCTACATACTCATCAATACAATAAAAGAATAAATAAACAGCGTGACTTGAAAATGCAATACAATGACCTTAATTACTTCTTAAATGTTTACTTTAAGTTTATTTAACACAGTAAATAGCGTTAGGTATTAACGAATAAAACGGACCACGCATTTAAATAATTATTAAAAATACCGCAATGTGTACTGTGCACTTCAAATTTGAATGTCATTTATTTTCTTAATTTGTTCCAAAACGGAGGTTACTAATTAGGTGAGTTACTGTACGTATTTGATTGGAGAATAAATACTTACATTTCTTTTTAATTACTTATATTAAAGTTATTACTTAACCGACTTTTTTTATTATATAAAAATTAGAAAACTATTATTAAAATTGTAAATGGAAAATTAAAAAAATCTGTGATACACATAAAAAATTAAATTACATTCAATCCTGGTTCTCATAGTTCCTTTTGTAATTTCTCTCTTCATAAGGTATAAAAAATTGTACTTTCTCTTACTGTAATTTTAAAACTACAATAGAAAAAAATTTTGTTTTAATTTGACAATCGTGAAACCGTAACTTGTCACTTACAGATTGACATCTTTAACGAGTTGAGGTACTAAATGAAATAACGCAGGTTCTGGTTAACCAAAAAGCTTCAGTTACCTAAGTAAATTACCAAGATAAAAATAATAAATGTTATATACAAATTCGCAGATCAGAGAGACATAAAGATCTCGGTTTATCATAAGTGCGGCCGAAAACCGCACAACTTTTGAAATCAAATTTATATCTATCAAGTTGTAGAAATAATTAGACTATTTTAGGAAACGCTAAATAAATTTTTTTTAAAAATGTTTATAATTTTTATGAATTTACGCAATTCTCTTTTTAAAGTAAATTAAACAAACGTGATTTGAATTATAGAAACATAAATCTAAGTATTTAATTGCATTACCTAGAAATATATTTGTTTAGTGGTATTATTACCTACCTACCCATTTAACAATTATCTTAAGTGGATAATATATTTAAATATTGACTAATTAACAAAAAAACATGCAAATTAATTTAATAAAAACTATGAGGAAATTGTCCGTCCTTGCTGCCTAAAAATTGTATTGATCTCCTTGCCCTTGATAGGTATCAAATTCTATTTCGTTTACTCTTGAGATTATTACAAAATTTCTATTTTTGAAACTTATCAGGTTCTTACAAAATAATAGTACAACAATTATTATAATAAAAATTAGGTCAAAGGTAAATGTACTGATTAATCTTAAATCGTAGGTGAAATCAAGTAGATTATAAGGACGTATTAGCACCATCTTAGTCACATCGTTTGAAGTAGGGTTTATGATGCGTACGCCGTAATGTGACGCAATTCCACCTTTTACGATTAGTCAATCAGAATCGTGGCTTCTGACATTGCGTTGCTGGACACGTTGTTGTCCGCATCGCATAAATTTAGCTTTGCTGATAGATATCTACAATTTCTTTGCCATTAGTAACATCTATGAAAACTATGAAATTCTTTGTACTTTCAATTCTATTGACCGTTGTCGTTATTTGTCAAGATACTCGGTTCGAGGCCAGGTGAAATACAAAAATATTTTTTGGTGGTTTGGATTCCACGTCAAACGTAGGTCCCTAATGTAAATGATATAATAAAATATAATATATTTTTTTAATTATAGATATTTATTTGGGCAAACTATCATTTTCTGAGACGCCATTAGTGTTTACATTAATAAAATTCCCTGTCAAGTAAATAAAAAATTTGGTGTTCCACAAAAATTAATAGCGAATCGAATGTTTAGAAATACCTAAAAGTAATAAATTTTTATAGTACTTACTTATTTTATCAAAATAACGAGTTAAGTTACGGCAGCAGGACAGTCTTGAGTTTATGATCGTCAAGTAATAAAATATTTATTTTTAAAATAATATATTATATTTATAGGTACAGAGTGTTTCGTAAATACACCACAAACTTCGGGTACTTTTTTACATAAAGTGACAACAGGAATCTAGATCTTAAAAATATTCATTTATCTACCATGGGTCGTAAGTGGTATTTTTTGGAAACATAGTTCGCAGAAATTTTAAATTTCTAATTAATTATTTTGAATTATAGATAAGCGAATAAATATTATATATACGGCCCCCTTGGAGCGTCCCGGCAATGTTCCACGTAACACATGAAACACTGGTAGTTTTACCACTGAATTTTCTTCTCTTCGGTTTTTTCCATAGATTTTTTACAGTTCTATAAAACTAAGTTTCTTTTTTTTAAACAAAAATTGAAAATTACAACTAACAAAATTATGTTTTTTTATAACTCATGAATAGTAGCAAAGATTTGCAAATATTTTTATAAAAGTTTATAAAAACTTTAGCTTACTCGTCCTAAAAAACTTGTAATAATATGGTTAATTGTTTATCTAGGCACTAAAGTTCATCTTTTTATCGCGAGGTGAGATATTAGCTGCAACAAATAATCACATGAGTAATAAAAAACTTCAATTCCAAGGTGCATATTATAACATTTTTTCTTATCGCAAAATTATGTGCACATTAACAATGACGTTCACAGTGAAATGTCAAAGTTGAGTTGCTAGACACTACACTATAATTAATTTAACAAAAATTATTAATACGAATAGATAGTTATATTATATTATTTCAGTATAATTTAATAATAAATTATAAAAAAACTACCTGGAAGGCCCAACCACGGACGGACAGCTCGCCAAGGTTGGTGTGACACGGTGGAGCAGAATCAGAGCGTTGGTTTTTTAAATGTATAATTAATAGATCTTTAGTACTATTGAATAATTTTGTTTCTTTGAAATATGAATTGGTAACAATTTATTTAGTGTAAAATTAGTTAGTGCAAGTTGGGTTGCATAACCCACAATCGTACAAAACATTGAATCTTGTGCCAATTTTTTTTATGTTTTTCTATCTACTAAATTGCTTCCTTTTCTTCTTTAAATTGTTATAAATATATCAAAGATTTCGTAAAGAGAGGAATTAGACATCTGAGCGCTGTGGGCGCCTTAGCAAATTTATAGCTCTTATTATTATCGTACATTTACAAGATTTATTTAAAAGCATTAAAAAAATTGATAAACTTATTTACATTACAACAAATTGATAATGATTAAACGTTAAATTTCATAAAAAATTTCTGTTAATGTTTTTAGTGTCGTTATATTATAGTTCTTTATTTCTTTTGATTCTTCATGGTTTTTCCTGCAATAAAAATAGGTAGATTTTACTAATTTATTAATATATGCATGTAGGTACTTTATTGGTGATTTCATACGAAATTAATAAAAAAATTCGTTTTTTAACCTGACCTTCACAGATTTGAATGACCGTACGAATTTGATAGATTTCGAAAATGGAATCACTTGAAAAATAAAAAAAAAAATGTAATTTCTTCAACAAATTAGATACAGGCTATTATAACTTTAAAAAAAATTTGTTTATAATCTCATTGTCTTCTATGGTGGAAAAATAGTGAAAAACATTCTGCTTTTTAAAAAATTTGAAATCTTCTTCTTCCACTCAGTTTAAGGCTTAAGGATTGTTATTTCCAACATCTGCGTTGTTTCCTTGGCAATGTTAGATTATTAGAAAATAAGTTTTGGAAATCTTGAAAGTCAAAATACTTCATTTTGTTAAAATCTATTGCATAATGATTAAAATGAGACGACGCGGAGGAGATCTAGGAGAACTTGAAATAAAGACCTTGTGCAAATTTTCAACAACTTTTATCATTTTAAAAGTAAAAAAATCATTTTGTATGCTGTTTATGGGTCGTCACTACTACTGCTGTGAATTTCATTAATATCCGACCGGTTAATTTGATATGAATTGACCTTCTGGTATGAACGGAGTGAACCTTATTCATAACTTCCTTACTATTCAAATTATTATCACTAAACTCGAAATTAAAAGTTATTACGTGCATGTGTTGGGCTTAAAGTTCGAAAACGGCAAGTCGCTGTTTTTAAACCAAACCTAGGTTTGAATGTTTTGCTACGACTAAAAATCCGAATTTGTTTCGTCTTCAGACTTTGGCCGCATTTAAACGATCAAATCTACAGTTCTGCGAATGTAAAATGCTTAAAATTAAAAATTCTTTAGTTCGTTTTATACGTTGACCATAGACGTATCATAAGGGTAGTATAATGTAAAATGGGTGAGCAAACTTTCAAAAGTTTTGCCTTCTGATTTACAGTCGCATAGAATATAAAAACTTAAATTTCAATAAAATTGTTGCTGTTGTTTTCTTATCAAACTTTGTATTTAAAAATAAGCATTGTAAATGTAAATAATTGCAATTATTTGATAAATATAAAAATCAATAAATTTTCAGGTCATAGAACCTGTATGGGTAATTTAAATTGTTAATATTTTTGATATTGACAAAAATTACATTAGATGTTGCTCGGAGTATAAAATTATTTTATAAAAACTTTAAGAAATTTAAAAATCTGCTTAAGTAGTCATCCTATTGTTTAAAATTTCTTATGTATTGTCAGACGACCTTCCAATATGATAAATATGAGGTAGGTAACTGCATAATTTTTATAATTTATTACATTATAAATAAATTAAGATGAATTATTTCATTTATAACTTTTATTAACTTTTTTTTGCTTTCTCTTGCAAGGAAGAGAAAATCTCGTACGAGACACCGTCATAGATGGTGACGGTGTTTAAAACATCCCCCCCTTCCCCATTGCTGTACGAATCTGCTTTTCGGCATTTGATTTTATACCTATGGTGTAATCGTTCTTGACGAAATCTTTTATTCTCATCGTCGTGTGGTTTTTCATGGTTTTTTGTTATCGTTCTCCTTCCACTGCTTCTTTTTGGATGGTTATGGATGGTTCTTATGGTCTTATTTGCTTTGGCCTCTACCAGTTTTGATGAACTTCTACGCTAGATTCTACGCAAGGAATCCAATAAAACTATAAAAAAGGTTCCACGTTGAGCATAATTCATGATAAGATAATAAATTAATTTGGGTAAAAATTGTAACAAAAACTGCTGTGATATAATAGCACAACTTTAATTAATAATAACTCAGCTAAATGCCATTATTTACGTTTAATTTTTATTAAAATAAAATTAAAATAAATAAACAAAAATTGTAACAAAAACTGCTGTTACGTAATAGCACAACTTCAATTAAGAATAACTCAGCTAAATATCACAAGTTAGTGCATAATTTTATGTGGTTGTTATCGTATTGACTAGTCTGTTAGCAACGTAATAGTTATTTAAGTATCAAGAACAGTAAGTACATTTTACCGATCGAAGACAATTGTTTGGAGGAGGAGCGAAGCGACGACTCCAATTATTGTCAGAGATCGGTAGTAATTAATGTTCGAGATGCTTATGACGTTTTTTGCGCGATTAAATTTATTAAAAAGCATTTAAATAAAATGTACTTAAAAATAAAGGTATGTACTATGTAGTCTCTCTATATCAAATTGCCTTATTAATGTTAAAATTGACATTCCGTTGCTATAACAATTTGTAAATAACTGCAGCCATTACAGTGTTTTTGTGAAAATAACATTGAAAAACCAAAATGAATATTTTAAGTGAATCTGAAAATGAAATTGATGATGTAGAAAAAGCTTGAATTGTGGGACGTACGGCTCTCATTCCTGAAAAATCTAGGGAACGCTACGAGAAAACCTATAAAATTTTTAAAGATTTGTGCATGAAGAAACGTATCCAAATTTGTGAAAAATCTTTCCTGGCGTACTTTGAAATTTAAATTAATTGATGTCACTTAATTATGACAGCTCATATCCACAAGAGTCGCTCGAGGTTCCAGTAGACGGTACTAAAATTTTATCATTGACATCTGTTCTCCAAAAATGAGATTCCGTTGACAATTGGAAATTGTAATAATTGTACCTTCAATATTTATGTTAATAAATAAATTATTAAAGTTGTAAGTAAATTGAATAAATTTACTTACCGTTCTAGAACGCCAAGAAAACTTACCGTCGTATTTTCCTTAGCAACTTGTAAACAAAACTTACTGTCTTAGAAACACATACGGTAAACAACTAAATAGAGCATAATCGCGCAAAAAATCATGTACGATCTAGTAAGAGTATGTAAAACAATAACTTTATAAACCAATAACTTTATAAACCAATAATACAAAATGCTAAAAGAAATTTCAGCACAGTAAAAATAAAATTTAATTTTGCGAAGGGGAAGCACGTGCTCTTCATCAGGCTCTTGGTTAGAAATTTTTGCTCAAGTCTGGCCATTTCAATCTCACTTTTTCAATTTAAAAAATCTTGTTTTTTTAATAAGGGAACGATGAGTCAAGGAGAAAAAATATCTGGGTTTTTTGTGTAAAACAATTTTTTTTCATTAAAAAAAATTTGATTTGTTTTGATTTGCTTTTATGTAACTTTATTTTTTTAGGCAACCTTGATTTTAATATTTGTTTTGCATAATTAGTTTAGCTTAAGTTTTTAATTTTTTTAAATTAGAAAAATTGGTCCCGTTTATGTGTTTTGTGGTACACCATAATATTTTTTCTTCAATTTGCAATTGAAATTGTATAGTTTATTTATTGATTAACATATTCTCTTGGACGTAATTGGGTCAATAGCAAAATTGAGCATTTTATAAATACGCACTTTGTAATGCATGTGTGTAATACTTAGTACCTATTTACGTTAGTGTGTAGAATTACCTACTACTTTTACTTATAAATCGCAATTATTAAGTCATTATTATTTCAATGTTATAGTTAATAATATTACGATAGACACTTTTAAAATATTGTTAAGTATCCGTTATCCCATTACTATGAGGTATTAATTACTGTGGTTACTTAAAATAAATGAATTGCAAATTAAACTTATACTGAAAATTAATGATCATTAACTTCAATTCAATTTCCAAAATATCTTTGGGTAAATAACCGAATGAATGGTCATTTGATTATTTTTCATGCGTGGATCAGATTCGTGAAATTCCTCTTGAAAAAATCATTAATGATCATTAACATGGAATTGTGTTAACGGTTTATGGGGGGCAAATGTACGTGGGTATCAATGATTTGCTTGGAACAAAATTTAGTTTGTGACGTTATTGTTCTAGCGTGGGGCATAATTTCTTTCAGTGTCTTTACTGAAAAATATAAGTCAATTTAGCGAACCGCAAAAAATATTTTTTATCGGTTAATGACAAAAAAAGAGATTTTAGGAACAAAATTTTATTTGATTTCAATGGGTTACGTCCAAACTACAATCTGCTGCATGGCTCTCATTAGCTTAATCGTACAAAAGGAACTGCTCGTCTTTCTGCCGTCCTGATAGAAATTAGCAACAAGTGTGGTGCACACTTCATGTACCACGAAGTTTGTGCTTGCACCAATGATTATACAGGGTATTGATTTTTTTCATAGTTTCGACGCTGCAGCAAGATGTCGCTTTTGGACATTTGAAATATTTTTAAAGTTGTTTTTCTCTTTTTTCCTTGGTGGTATGCAACCAAGAATACTAATATATCGACGTATTATAGGTTCCGAGCTCCAAGATTATTGCTGATTTACCCAACCTAGAAAGTGGAAAACTGGTTTCTGTGAACGAGAAAGCTAAACAAATCGTAGTTACGTCTCGAAACAGGATTCGACGGCCAGTCTATGTTATCGTACTGCGTGTTATCATCATGACATTGATTTTTTCGGGATTAATTGCAGCAGCGGCTTTATTATGGTATTACACATCATGGATTTATTTAGTTCAGCTGGTTTTGGTCGTAGCGGTTGCGTATTTTATAGCAGCCAAACATTACAAATGGGTTTACGTTGCTATTATGACTGCTCCTCGGGATTTAGTGTAAGTAATTCAAATTTTATTTTCTTTCTTATTCCTCATTTGTATTGGGCGCCAATTTGGTTATTTTATTTTTTATCATTGGTAGTCTACCACTCAATTCAAATCGTTGATGTTCAAGGGTTTTTGCAAAAAATTGGAAAATACCTCAATCTTGCCAAGAATTAATTAGAATTAATTAAAATTATAATTACACTGAAGTTACCTTGGACCTTATAATCGTTGGAGTACCAACCACCACGATATTTTCCATTATTTTTTTTTTAATTCAGTGTAAAAAATAAAAATATTTGCTCTAAATATTTAATATTTGATTCAGCGACTTTCATTTACAAGTTTTTATTGTTATCAGCAAAACAAACGCCTGACATACTTTTTCAAATTAATACTTTCATCAAAAATTACTAACTAAAATTGTTATTAATTTCACATTTCTCTTTTTTGCAGAGCGGTAATTGGTTTCATACGAATTCTGTTATACATTAGAAAACATACACGCAAAGATCATACCGTGGCCGAAATATTTCAACAAAGTGTGGCCAAACATCCAAATAAAGCTGCGCTCATTTTTGAAGATGAAGAGTGGACTTTCAAGGAGGTTTGTTGAATTTTTACTTTTTGCCTGCTTACGTAAAAATGTTAATCATTTTTTAAATCTTATTCAATGTTCTATTGTATTCCGTCTTTTATTTCCGTTGAATAAAATATTAACGGATATCAATTATACATACAGAAAGTTTTAACTTTAAGATTTACAAATTCATCCAATAAAATTATAGTACAAAGGCTAAAACTTAAAATATTTTATAATTCCTGTTCAAAATATTGGTGGTTGAAAAATTATACTGGAATTTTGATTTTGTCTATTCCTCGAGTTACATTGCTGGATTCAGAACTTTCTGAAAAAAATTATTATCTTTTGATTACAAAAAGTCGTCTCCCACGGCCTCATTGCCATTTTTGTGGATTACAATCTCAATTTTTAATTAAATTTTGAAAAAATTCTCGGAAAAAATAATTATAATCATTTGCGGATTTACCTCTCCGATGAAAAAGCACCTCATTAACGATTAAACATTTTTCCATAATTTTTAGTGTATTGGAGATATTATGGGCTTTTTAGAATATTTTAACAAAATTTGCTTTTGATCCTTTTCTGGAAACGATGATCATCTAGACTCTAGAGCAGCCAGGGCGTACAAAACTTTTTGCCATTTTTAGCGAATTCGTAGATGAAATATTGGCATAGTTGGAGAGTTTCAGAATTTTTAAACAAAACAAGAATTTTTCATCCTTTCATCAAAATAATCCCCTACTGCTTAGAATTTTTTCGTTAATTTTCTGTGCTTCTAACAAATATTGGAAATGCCCTTATCCACCGCCCCGAGTGCTCGTCGGTCAACCAACTGTTGAAAAATATAATTGGGCCTCAGAGAGCTCAATAAAACTCCAAAGAAGTCATTTTATTAATTCCCCAATTTACTTAAACGCGCTCTAATCCCTTAGTTACGTCATGGTATTTCAATTGAACACAATAGCTAAACTAAAGCTTTTCTCCCTAATTTTTGCCAAGGTTAAGAATCTCGCGTTTTAATTATTATCTGTCAGCAAAGCTCCGCCGATTTACTAACGATTTTTATTATAGATTGAAGACTACAGCAACCGAGTGGCGAACGTGTTCAAAAGCCACGGCTACAAAAAAGGAGACGTTGTGGCACTATTCGTGGAAAACAAACCAGAATTTGTTTGTCTATGGTTAGGCTTATCAAAATTGGGTATTATTGTACCCCTAATTAACACAAATCAAAGGCTCATTCCACTCGTACATTCCATAACAATCGCTAAAAGTCAGGCCATAATTTTTGGATCCGAATTGTCTGAAGGTAAACTTTTCAATCATTTTCAGTTCATTGCAGTACATGCAAATATTTTTAGCAATTCGAGAAATTCTACACCAAATAGAATCCAAAGTGGCATTTTACGAAGTCAGCAGTAAAACCACCAAGCATTTAAACGAAGGAACCGATTTACGATTCAAAAATTTAAACAGCTTATTGAACGAAGTACCGGCAACTCCTCCAGTAATTAACGAAAAAGTGGAACATCATTCCCATCTGGTTTATATTTTCACGTCGGGAACCACGGGTCTTCCAAAAGCAGCAGTCATTAGTAATTCCAGGTAAGTCTCGTCGAGAACTTTCAGAAAAACGCAATCTAACGTTTTATTTTTAGATACATTTTTATCGCTGCCGGAATGCATTACATTTCAGGATTTCGAGATAGCGACAAATACTACACACCTCTTCCTTTATATCACACAGCCGGAGGTTGTATGACTATAGGCCAAATGCTTTTATTTGGTAGTACCGTTGTGATACGTAAGAAATTTTCTGCGTCCGCCTTTTTCTCAGACTGCGAAAGATATAACTGCACCGTAAGCAACACTCAAAAGCGTTTTTAACTATTCAACTAATTTTATTTTCTAGATTGCCCAATACATAGGAGAAATGTGTAGATACATTCTTGCCGTTCCTCCAAATTCTAGTGATGCTTCCCATAAGGTTAGGATGATATTTGGAAATGGTTTAAGACCCCAAATATGGAGTGAATTTGTAAAAAGATTTAATATACCAAAAGTTGCCGAGTTTTACGGTGCTACGGAAGGCAACGCAAATATTGGTACCTACTATTTATAGCGAAATTAAATTATTTTTGTAACTCACAAATTTTTATATTTTAGTCAACAGTGACAACACAGTAGGAGCTGTTGGATTTGTTTCGAGAATTCTTCCATCAGTTTATCCAATTTCGATAATCAGGGTTGATCAATTAACGGGAGAGCCTATTAGAGACGCTAGAGGCTTATGTATAGCTTGTAAAGCAAACGAGCCTGGTGCTTTCATAGGAAAAATAACGGCTAATCCAACCAGAGCGTTTTTGGGTTATGTTGATAAAAATGCATCGCAAAAGAAAGTTATCTACAATGTATTTAGAGAAGGAGATTCTGCGTTCTTATCAGGTTGGTATAGTAAAAAACATAAGATTGGCACAATCTACTCCAAAAGTTATATTTTAGGAGACATTGTAGTGGCCGACGATTTTGGTTACTTATTTTTCAAGGATAGAACGGGAGATACTTTTAGATGGAAAGGTGAAAACGTATCGACGTCGGAAGTGGAAGCCGTCCTATCGAATTTAGTCGATTACAAAGACGTTGTAGTTTATGGTGTACAGGTAAGATTTTTCTTAAACCATTTCTTGATAAATTTTAACAACTTTTTTTTAGATACACGGACAAGAAGGACGTGCGGGAATGGCTGCAATTTTAGATAGCGAAAATGTAGTTAATCTAAGTAGTTTAGCTCAAAAAGTTAAAAAAGTTTTACCTTCCTACGCTAGACCTATTTTTATAAGAATTTTGGGAAAATTAGATATGACAGGAACGTATAAGTTAAAGAAAAACAATTTGCAAGATGAAGGTTTTAATCCTAGGAGTATAAGCGACAGCCTGTATTACTTGAACTCTTCTTCAGGTTCTTATGATAAGATAACTGAGAAGATTTATGATGATATAAATAACGGTACTATTAGGCTTTAAAAAACAGAACCACAACCAAAAATGACTGATATTGTTTTTTATTTGTAATTTTTAAGTATTTAGGTAATCTAATTCTTATAAGAGGAGGATAAGGTGGTCTGTATTAAATAAAGTGATATCCTTGTACCTAATCACTTTTGGCTTTCATTACACAAAAACTATATATATGTACATACAGGGATATTTTTATATTTAAACATCTCTTTTAAGAATATGATAAATTAAAAATTTCTTATTTATTAAACGTATATTTTAGGTACGTACTTATTTTTATAAATACAAGAAAGGTAATTAGGTTAGATATACACTTCGTGATTACTTGCATTATTTTATAAAATTGTTATTGTTTACAATACGTAATAAAGTCTTTCAACTGTTACAATTTCAGACATTCTATGTATTCCTTTTACCATCTATCTGAAAAACGCATTTGGGAATGGTTCCAACGCCAGCAACTTCCTAATAAAAGTCTAAAAGTATAAATTGAAAATTAACTCATGTTCCCTAGTTGTAATCAAATTACTAATTCAAGCTTTATTACATAAATCTGGTGTACCATCAACAAGTTTATTATTGTTCATCCGACAATAATTCTTTAAAATGAATTACTTCAATACTCTCATAGCATAAATTCGTTCTAAGGACATGCCTATGGTTTTCAACGAAAAAATTCTCGTAAAAAATTTAATTTAAGCGCCTGGCTAACGTTTTCGTCAGTTCGATATTCCTTCTTCGCAAAAAGAACATGTAAATTTTTATCAAATTTTACGGAAACGATAGACTATTTGAATTTTGTTCAATCCAAAGAGGCAAAGTTAAAAAATCACCACTTTCTCGACGAATTGCTATGTAACTATTATAATAGGACAAATCGAATAAAACAGTTTTTTTAGTAGTAAGTATTAAAAATTATAACATAGGTATATGAAATTATAGCTTTAAATCATTTCAAGTAATATAACTGAAAGATCGAAAATATGTCATCAAATCAATAGTGTATTTATCGACTTATACAAACATAACTTCGATAACACATAAATAATCGAAGGAGGAATGGTTGCAACAACAATCTCTATACAATACAGCAAAGATTCTGTTCAGATTCCACATGTATTTTTTTACATTTAAAAATCCAATTTTTTTGCTTCAACCGACCCAAAAATTTTAATTTGAATACTACGAAAAAATAAACTAAACCAGACGAACTTTCTCAACGAATTCGAATTTTCACGTCGAAAAGACGACATTTTGATATTGAATTTATTGAGTTGAAAAAATTTAAAAGAGTTGTTAACCTACCGTATTTGTAAAACCCGACCAAAATTTTCACGCCGTTTTAAACATTGCATTTTAGCTTTTTTGCAATAGCTTCTTTGACGTATTCTTATGTAATTTGATGTGAAAAATTGGCTGGCACAGTTTATTTTGCTGTAAGTATTAAAATTAAACTTTTACTGTCGATTAAAGTCATGGTAATCGATTTTTAATTTTCTAGCTTTATCGTGGTTTTTGAGCAATTTCCAGTTGATTCCGCAAGCTGTAAATGTGATTTTCGGATTGTACGCATCAACCCCTTTGAATTTTTTTTACCCAAAAATTAAATATTCGAAAACAATAGCTTTTTTGACGTATTCTTATGTAATTTGATGTGAAAAATTGGCTGGCACAGTTTATTTTGCTGTAAGTATTAAAATTAAACTTTTACTGTCGATTAAAGTCATGGTAATCGATTTTTAATTTTCTAGCTTTATCGTGGTTTTTGAGCAATTTCCAGTCGATTCCGCAAGCTGTAAATGTGATTTTCGGATTGTACGCACCCAAATGCACTATGCACAATGTTTAAAACGACTTTGAAATTTTGGTCCGAAATTACAAAAACGATAGATTAACCCCTATGAATTTTTTTTTAAACAAAAATTAAATATTCGAAAACAATAGCTTTTTTGACGTATTCTTATGTAATTTGATGTGAAAAATTGGCTGGCACAGTTTATTTTGCTGTAAGTATTAAAATTAAACTTTTACTGTCGATTAAAGTCATGGTAATCGATTTTTAATTTTCTAGCTTTATCGTGGTTTTTGAGCAATTTCCAGTCGATTCCGCAAGCTGTAAATGTGATTTTCGGATTGTACGCACCCAAATGCACTATGCACAATGTTTAAAACGACTTTGAAATTTTGGTCCGAAATTACAAAAACGATAGATTAACCCCTATGAATTTTTTTTTAAACAAAAATTAAATATTCGAAAACAATAGCTTTTTGACGTATTCTTATGTAATTTGATGTGAAAAATTGGCTGGCACAGTTTATTTTGCTGTAAGTATTAAAATTAAACTTTTACTGTCGATTAAAGTCATGGTAATCGATTTTTAATTTTCTAGCTTTATCGTGGTTTTTGAGCAATTTCCAGTCGATTCCGCAAGCTGTAAATGTGATTTTCGGATTGTACGCACCCAAATGCACTATGCACAATGTTTAAAACGACTTTGAAATTTTGGTCCGAAATTACAAAAACGATAGATTAACCCCTATGAATTTTTTTTTAAACAAAAATTAAATATTCGAAAACAATAGCTTTTTTGACGTATTCTTATGTAATTTGATGTGAAAAATTGGCTGGCACAGTTTATTTTGCTGTAAGTATTAAAATTAAACTTTTACTGTCGATTAAAGTCATGGTAATCGATTTTTAATTTTCTAGCTTTATCGTGGTTTTTGAGCAATTTCCAGTCGATTCCGCAAGCTGTAAATGTGATTTTCGGATTGTACGCACCCAAATGCACTATGCACAATGTTTAAAACGACTTTGAAATTTTGGTCCGAAATTACAAAAACGATAGATTAACCCCTATGAATTTTTTTTTAAACAAAAATTAAATATTCGAAAACAATAGCTTTTTGACGTATTCTTATGTAATTTGATGTGAAAAATTGGCTGGCACAGTTTATTTTGCTGTAAGTATTAAAATTAAACTTTTACTGTCGATTAAAGTCATGGTAATCGATTTTTAATTTTCTAGCTTTATCGTGGTTTTTGAGCAATTTCCAGTCGATTCCGCAAGCTGTAAATGTGATTTTCGGATTGTACGCACCCAAATGCACTATGCACAATGTTTAAAACGACTTTGAAATTTTGGTCCGAAATTACAAAAACGATAGATTAACCCCTATGAATTTTTTTTTAAACAAAAATTAAATATTCGAAAACAATAGCTTTTTTGACGTATTCTTATGTAATTTGATGTGAAAAATTGGCTGGCACAGTTTATTTTGCTGTAAGTATTAAAATTAAACTTTTACTGTCGATTAAAGTCATGGTAATCGATTCTTAATTTTCTAGCTTTATCGTGGTTTTTGAGCAATTTCCAGTCGATTCCGCAAGCTGTAAATGTGATTTTCGGATTGTACGCACCCAAATGCACTATGCACAATGTTTAAAACGACTTTGAAATTTTGGTCCGAAATTACAAAAACGATAGATTAACCCCTTTGAATTTTTTTTTACCCAAAAATTAAATATTCGAAAACAATAGCTTTTTTGACGTATTCTTATGTAATTTGATGTGAAAAATTGGCTGGCACAGTTTATTTTGCTGTAAGTATTAAAATTAAACTTTTACTGTCGATTAAAGTCAAGGTAATCGATTTTTAATTTTCTAGCTTTATCGTGGTTTTTGAGCAATTTCCAGTCGATTCCGCAAGCTGTAAATGTGATTTTCGGATTGTACGCACCCAAATGCACTATGCACAATGTTTAAAACGACTATGAAATTTTGGTCCGAAATTACACAAACGATAGTTTAACCCCTTTGAATTTTTTTTTACCCAAAAATTAAATATTCGAAAACAATAGCTTTTTTGACGTATTCTTATGTAATTTGATGTGAAAAATTGGCTGGCACAGTTTATTTTGCTGTAAGTATTAAAATTAAACTTTTACTGTCGATTAAAGTCATGGTAATCGATTTTTAATTTTCTAGCTTTATCGTGGTTTTTGAGCAATTTCCAGTCGATTCCGCAAGCTGTAAATGTGATTTTCGGATTGTACGCACCCAAATGCACTATGCACAATGTTTAAAACGACTTTGAAATTTTGGTCCGAAATTACAAAAACGATAGATTAACCCCTATGAATTTTTTTTTAAACAAAAATTAAATATTCGAAAACAATAGCTTTTTTGACGTATTCTTATGTAATTTGATGTGAAAAATTGGCTGGCACAGTTTATTTTGCTGTAAGTATTAAAATTAAACTTTTACTGTCGATTAAAGTCATGGTAATCGATTTTTAATTTTCTAGCTTTATCGTGGTTTTTGAGCAATTTCCAGTTGATTCCGCAAGCTGTAAATGTGATTTTCGGATTGTACGCATCAACCCCTTTGAATTTTTTTTACCCAAAAATTAAATATTCGAAAACAATAGCTTTTTTGACGTATTCTTATGTAATTTGATGTGAAAAATTGGCTGGCACAGTTTATTTTGCTGTAAGTATTAAAATTAAACTTTTACTGTCGATTAAAGTCATGGTAATCGATTTTTAATTTTCTAGCTTTATCGTGGTTTTTGAGCAATTTCCAGTCGATTCCGCAAGCTGTAAATGTGATTTTCGGATTGTACGCACCCAAATGCACTATGCACAATGTTTAAAACGACTTTGAAATTTTGGTCCGAAATTACAAAAACGATAGATTAACCCCTATGAATTTTTTTTTAAACAAAAATTAAATATTCGAAAACAATAGCTTTTTTGACGTATTCTTATGTAATTTGATGTGAAAAATTGGCTGGCACAGTTTATTTTGCTGTAAGTATTAAAATTAAACTTTTACTGTCGATTAAAGTCATGGTAATCGATTTTTAATTTTCTAGCTTTATCGTGGTTTTTGAGCAATTTCCAGTCGATTCCGCAAGCTGTAAATGTGATTTTCGGATTGTACGCACCCAAATGCACTATGCACAATGTTTAAAACGACTTTGAAATTTTGGTCCGAAATTACAAAAACGATAGATTAACCCCTATGAATTTTTTTTTAAACAAAAATTAAATATTCGAAAACAATAGCTTTTTGACGTATTCTTATGTAATTTGATGTGAAAAATTGGCTGGCACAGTTTATTTTGCTGTAAGTATTAAAATTAAACTTTTACTGTCGATTAAAGTCATGGTAATCGATTTTTAATTTTCTAGCTTTATCGTGGTTTTTGAGCAATTTCCAGTCGATTCCGCAAGCTGTAAATGTGATTTTCGGATTGTACGCACCCAAATGCACTATGCACAATGTTTAAAACGACTTTGAAATTTTGGTCCGAAATTACAAAAACGATAGATTAACCCCTATGAATTTTTTTTTAAACAAAAATTAAATATTCGAAAACAATAGCTTTTTTGACGTATTCTTATGTAATTTGATGTGAAAAATTGGCTGGCACAGTTTATTTTGCTGTAAGTATTAAAATTAAACTTTTACTGTCGATTAAAGTCATGGTAATCGATTTTTAATTTTCTAGCTTTATCGTGGTTTTTGAGCAATTTCCAGTCGATTCCGCAAGCTGTAAATGTGATTTTCGGATTGTACGCACCCAAATGCACTATGCACAATGTTTAAAACGACTTTGAAATTTTGGTCCGAAATTACAAAAACGATAGATTAACCCCTATGAATTTTTTTTTAAACAAAAATTAAATATTCGAAAACAATAGCTTTTTGACGTATTCTTATGTAATTTGATGTGAAAAATTGGCTGGCACAGTTTATTTTGCTGTAAGTATTAAAATTAAACTTTTACTGTCGATTAAAGTCATGGTAATCGATTTTTAATTTTCTAGCTTTATCGTGGTTTTTGAGCAATTTCCAGTCGATTCCGCAAGCTGTAAATGTGATTTTCGGATTGTACGCACCCAAATGCACTATGCACAATGTTTAAAACGACTTTGAAATTTTGGTCCGAAATTACAAAAACGATAGATTAACCCCTATGAATTTTTTTTTAAAAAAAAATTAAATATTCGAAAACAATAGCTTTTTTGACGTATTCTTATGTAATTTGATGTGAAAAATTGGCTGGCACAGTTTATTTTGCTGTAAGTATTAAAATTAAACTTTTACTGTCGATTAAAGTCATGGTAATCGATTCTTAATTTTCTAGCTTTATCGTGGTTTTTGAGCAATTTCCAGTCGATTCCGCAAGCTGTAAATGTGATTTTCGGATTGTACGCACCCAAATGCACTATGCACAATGTTTAAAACGACTTTGAAATTTTGGTCCGAAATTACAAAAACGATAGATTAACCCCTTTGAATTTTTTTTTACCCAAAAATTAAATATTCGAAAACAATAGCTTTTTTGACGTATTCTTATGTAATTTGATGTGAAAAATTGGCTGGCACAGTTTATTTTGCTGTAAGTATTAAAATTAAACTTTTACTGTCGATTAAAGTCAAGGTAATCGATTTTTAATTTTCTAGCTTTATCGTGGTTTTTGAGCAATTTCCAGTCGATTCCGCAAGCTGTAAATGTGATTTTCGGATTGTACGCACCCAAATGCACTATGCACAATGTTTAAAACGACTATGAAATTTTGGTCCGAAATTACACAAACGATAGTTTAACCCCTTTGAATTTTTTTTTACCCAAAAATTAAATATTCGAAAACAATAGCTTTTTTGACGTATTCTTATGTAATTTGATGTGAAAAATTGGCTGGCACAGTTTATTTTGCTGTAAGTATTAAAATTAAACTTTTACTGTCGATTAAAGTCATGGTAATCGATTTTTAATTTTCTAGCTTTATCGTGGTTTTTGAGCAATTTCCAGTCGATTCCGCAAGCTGTAAATGTGATTTTCGGATTGTACGCACCCAAATGCACTATGCACAATGTTTAAAACGACTTTGAAATTTTGGTCCGAAATTACAAAAACGATAGATTAACCCCTATGAATTTTTTTTTAAACAAAAATTAAATATTCGAAAACAATAGCTTTTTTGACGTATTCTTATGTAATTTGATGTGAAAAATTGGCTGGCACAGTTTATTTTGCTGTAAGTATTAAAATTAAACTTTTACTGTCGATTAAAGTCATGGTAATCGATTTTTAATTTTCTAGCTTTATCGTGGTTTTTGAGCAATTTCCAGTTGATTCCGCAAGCTGTAAATGTGATTTTCGGATTGTACGCATCAACCCCTTTGAATTTTTTTTACCCAAAAATTAAATATTCGAAAACAATAGCTTTTTTGACGTATTCTTATGTAATTTGATGTGAAAAATTGGCTGGCACAGTTTATTTTGCTGTAAGTATTAAAATTAAACTTTTACTGTCGATTAAAGTCATGGTAATCGATTTTTAATTTTCTAGCTTTATCGTGGTTTTTGAGCAATTTCCAGTCGATTCCGCAAGCTGTAAATGTGATTTTCGGATTGTACGCACCCAAATGCACTATGCACAATGTTTAAAACGACTTTGAAATTTTGGTCCGAAATTACAAAAACGATAGATTAACCCCTATGAATTTTTTTTTAAACAAAAATTAAATATTCGAAAACAATAGCTTTTTTGACGTATTCTTATGTAATTTGATGTGAAAAATTGGCTGGCACAGTTTATTTTGCTGTAAGTATTAAAATTAAACTTTTACTGTCGATTAAAGTCATGGTAATCGATTTTTAATTTTCTAGCTTTATCGTGGTTTTTGAGCAATTTCCAGTCGATTCCGCAAGCTGTAAATGTGATTTTCGGATTGTACGCACCCAAATGCACTATGCACAATGTTTAAAACGACTTTGAAATTTTGGTCCGAAATTACAAAAACGATAGATTAACCCCTATGAATTTTTTTTTAAACAAAAATTAAATATTCGAAAACAATAGCTTTTTTGACGTATTCTTATGTAATTTGATGTGAAAAATTGGCTGGCACAGTTTATTTTGCTGTAAGTATTAAAATTAAACTTTTACTGTCGATTAAAGTCATGGTAATCGATTCTTAATTTTCTAGCTTTATCGTGGTTTTTGAGCAATTTCCAGTCGATTCCGCAAGCTGTAAATGTGATTTTCGGATTGTACGCACCCAAATGCACTATGCACAATGTTTAAAACGACTTTGAAATTTTGGTCCGAAATTACAAAAACGATAGATTAACCCCTTTGAATTTTTTTTTACCCAAAAATTAAATATTCGAAAACAATAGCTTTTTTGACGTATTCTTATGTAATTTGATGTGAAAAATTGGCTGGCACAGTTTATTTTGCTGTAAGTATTAAAATTAAACTTTTACTGTCGATTAAAGTCAAGGTAATCGATTTTTAATTTTCTAGCTTTATCGTGGTTTTTGAGCAATTTCCAGTCGATTCCGCAAGCTGTAAATGTGATTTTCGGATTGTACGCACCCAAATGCACTATGCACAATGTTTAAAACGACTATGAAATTTTGGTCCGAAATTACACAAACGATAGTTTAACCCCTTTGAATTTTTTTTTACCCAAAAATTAAATATTCGAAAACAATAGCTTTTTTGACGTATTCTTATGTAATTTGATGTGAAAAATTGGCTGGCACAGTTTATTTTGCTGTAAGTATTAAAATTAAACTTTTACTGTCGATTAAAGTCATGGTAATCGATTTTTAATTTTCTAGCTTTATCGTGGTTTTTGAGCAATTTCCAGTCGATTCCGCAAGCTGTAAATGTGATTTTCGGATTGTACGCACCCAAATGCACTATGCACAATGTTTAAAACGACTTTGAAATTTTGGTCCGAAATTACAAAAACGATAGATTAACCCCTATGAATTTTTTTTTAAACAAAAATTAAATATTCGAAAACAATAGCTTTTTTGACGTATTCTTATGTAATTTGATGTGAAAAATTGGCTGGCACAGTTTATTTTGCTGTAAGTATTAAAATTAAACTTTTACTGTCGATTAAAGTCATGGTAATCGATTTTTAATTTTCTAGCTTTATCGTGGTTTTTGAGCAATTTCCAGTCGATTCCGCAAGCTGTAAATGTGATTTTCGGATTGTACGCATCAACCCCTTTGAATTTTTTTTTACCCAAAAATTAAATATTCGAAAACAATAGCTTTTTTGACGTATTCTTATGTAATTTGATGTGAAAAATTGGCTGGCACAGTTTATTTTGCTGTAAGTATTAAAATTAAACTTTTACTGTCGATTAAAGTCATGGTAATCGATTTTTAATTTTCTAGCTTTATCGTGGTTTTTGAGCAATTTCCAGTCGATTCCGCAAGCTGTAAATGTGATTTTCGGATTGTACGCACCCAAATGCACTATGCACAATGTTTAAAACGACTTTGAAATTTTGGTCCGAAATTACAAAAACGATAGATTAACCCCTATGAATTTTTTTTTAAACAAAAATTAAATATTCGAAAACAATAGCTTTTTGACGTATTCTTATGTAATTTGATGTGAAAAATTGGCTGGCACAGTTTATTTTGCTGTAAGTATTAAAATTAAACTTTTACTGTCGATTAAAGTCATGGTAATCGATTTTTAATTTTCTAGCTTTATCGTGGTTTTTGAGCAATTTCCAGTCGATTCCGCAAGCTGTAAATGTGATTTTCGGATTGTACGCACCCAAATGCACTATGCACAATGTTTAAAACGACTTTGAAATTTTGGTCCGAAATTACAAAAACGATAGATTAACCCCTATGAATTTTTTTTTAAACAAAAATTAAATATTCGAAAACAATAGCTTTTTTGACGTATTCTTATGTAATTTGATGTGAAAAATTGGCTGGCACAGTTTATTTTGCTGTAAGTATTAAAATTAAACTTTTACTGTCGATTAAAGTCATGGTAATCGATTTTTAATTTTCTAGCTTTATCGTGGTTTTTGAGCAATTTCCAGTCGATTCCGCAAGCTGTAAATGTGATTTTCGGATTGTACGCACCCAAATGCACTATGCACAATGTTTAAAACGACTTTGAAATTTTGGTCCGAAATTACAAAAACGATAGATTAACCCCTATGAATTTTTTTTTAAACAAAAATTAAATATTCGAAAACAATAGCTTTTTGACGTATTCTTATGTAATTTGATGTGAAAAATTGGCTGGCACAGTTTATTTTGCTGTAAGTATTAAAATTAAACTTTTACTGTCGATTAAAGTCATGGTAATCGATTTTTAATTTTCTAGCTTTATCGTGGTTTTTGAGCAATTTCCAGTCGATTCCGCAAGCTGTAAATGTGATTTTCGGATTGTACGCACCCAAATGCACTATGCACAATGTTTAAAACGACTTTGAAATTTTGGTCCGAAATTACAAAAACGATAGATTAACCCCTATGAATTTTTTTTTAAACAAAAATTAAATATTCGAAAACAATAGCTTTTTTGACGTATTCTTATGTAATTTGATGTGAAAAATTGGCTGGCACAGTTTATTTTGCTGTAAGTATTAAAATTAAACTTTTACTGTCGATTAAAGTCATGGTAATCGATTTTTAATTTTCTAGCTTTATCGTGGTTTTTGAGCAATTTCCAGTCGATTCCGCAAGCTGTAAATGTGATTTTCGGATTGTACGCACCCAAATGCACTATGCACAATGTTTAAAACGACTTTGAAATTTTGGTCCGAAATTACAAAAACGATAGATTAACCCCTATGAATTTTTTTTTAAACAAAAATTAAATATTCGAAAACAATAGCTTTTTGACGTATTCTTATGTAATTTGATGTGAAAAATTGGCTGGCACAGTTTATTTTGCTGTAAGTATTAAAATTAAACTTTTACTGTCGATTAAAGTCATGGTAATCGATTTTTAATTTTCTAGCTTTATCGTGGTTTTTGAGCAATTTCCAGTCGATTCCGCAAGCTGTAAATGTGATTTTCGGATTGTACGCACCCAAATGCACTATGCACAATGTTTAAAACGACTTTGAAATTTTGGTCCGAAATTACAAAAACGATAGATTAACCCCTATGAATTTTTTTTTAAACAAAAATTAAATATTCGAAAACAATAGCTTTTTTGACGTATTCTTATGTAATTTGATGTGAAAAATTGGCTGGCACAGTTTATTTTGCTGTAAGTATTAAAATTAAACTTTTACTGTCGATTAAAGTCATGGTAATCGATTCTTAATTTTCTAGCTTTATCGTGGTTTTTGAGCAATTTCCAGTCGATTCCGCAAGCTGTAAATGTGATTTTCGGATTGTACGCACCCAAATGCACTATGCACAATGTTTAAAACGACTTTGAAATTTTGGTCCGAAATTACAAAAACGATAGATTAACCCCTTTGAATTTTTTTTTACCCAAAAATTAAATATTCGAAAACAATAGCTTTTTTGACGTATTCTTATGTAATTTGATGTGAAAAATTGGCTGGCACAGTTTATTTTGCTGTAAGTATTAAAATTAAACTTTTACTGTCGATTAAAGTCAAGGTAATCGATTTTTAATTTTCTAGCTTTATCGTGGTTTTTGAGCAATTTCCAGTCGATTCCGCAAGCTGTAAATGTGATTTTCGGATTGTACGCACCCAAATGCACTATGCACAATGTTTAAAACGACTATGAAATTTTGGTCCGAAATTACACAAACGATAGTTTAACCCCTTTGAATTTTTTTTTACCCAAAAATTAAATATTCGAAAACAATAGCTTTTTTGACGTATTCTTATGTAATTTGATGTGAAAAATTGGCTGGCACAGTTTATTTTGCTGTAAGTATTAAAATTAAACTTTTACTGTCGATTAAAGTCATGGTAATCGATTTTTAATTTTCTAGCTTTATCGTGGTTTTTGAGCAATTTCCAGTCGATTCCGCAAGCTGTAAATGTGATTTTCGGATTGTACGCACCCAAATGCACTATGCACAATGTTTAAAACGACTTTGAAATTTTGGTCCGAAATTACAAAAACGATAGATTAACCCCTATGAATTTTTTTTTAAACAAAAATTAAATATTCGAAAACAATAGCTTTTTTGACGTATTCTTATGTAATTTGATGTGAAAAATTGGCTGGCACAGTTTATTTTGCTGTAAGTATTAAAATTAAACTTTTACTGTCGATTAAAGTCATGGTAATCGATTTTTAATTTTCTAGCTTTATCGTGGTTTTTGAGCAATTTCCAGTTGATTCCGCAAGCTGTAAATGTGATTTTCGGATTGTACGCATCAACCCCTTTGAATTTTTTTTACCCAAAAATTAAATATTCGAAAACAATAGCTTTTTTGACGTATTCTTATGTAATTTGATGTGAAAAATTGGCTGGCACAGTTTATTTTGCTGTAAGTATTAAAATTAAACTTTTACTGTCGATTAAAGTCATGGTAATCGATTTTTAATTTTCTAGCTTTATCGTGGTTTTTGAGCAATTTCCAGTCGATTCCGCAAGCTGTAAATGTGATTTTCGGATTGTACGCACCCAAATGCACTATGCACAATGTTTAAAACGACTTTGAAATTTTGGTCCGAAATTACAAAAACGATAGATTAACCCCTATGAATTTTTTTTTAAACAAAAATTAAATATTCGAAAACAATAGCTTTTTTGACGTATTCTTATGTAATTTGATGTGAAAAATTGGCTGGCACAGTTTATTTTGCTGTAAGTATTAAAATTAAACTTTTACTGTCGATTAAAGTCATGGTAATCGATTTTTAATTTTCTAGCTTTATCGTGGTTTTTGAGCAATTTCCAGTCGATTCCGCAAGCTGTAAATGTGATTTTCGGATTGTACGCACCCAAATGCACTATGCACAATGTTTAAAACGACTTTGAAATTTTGGTCCGAAATTACAAAAACGATAGATTAACCCCTATGAATTTTTTTTTAAACAAAAATTAAATATTCGAAAACAATAGCTTTTTTGACGTATTCTTATGTAATTTGATGTGAAAAATTGGCTGGCACAGTTTATTTTGCTGTAAGTATTAAAATTAAACTTTTACTGTCGATTAAAGTCATGGTAATCGATTCTTAATTTTCTAGCTTTATCGTGGTTTTTGAGCAATTTCCAGTCGATTCCGCAAGCTGTAAATGTGATTTTCGGATTGTACGCACCCAAATGCACTATGCACAATGTTTAAAACGACTTTGAAATTTTGGTCCGAAATTACAAAAACGATAGATTAACCCCTTTGAATTTTTTTTTACCCAAAAATTAAATATTCGAAAACAATAGCTTTTTTGACGTATTCTTATGTAATTTGATGTGAAAAATTGGCTGGCACAGTTTATTTTGCTGTAAGTATTAAAATTAAACTTTTACTGTCGATTAAAGTCAAGGTAATCGATTTTTAATTTTCTAGCTTTATCGTGGTTTTTGAGCAATTTCCAGTCGATTCCGCAAGCTGTAAATGTGATTTTCGGATTGTACGCACCCAAATGCACTATGCACAATGTTTAAAACGACTATGAAATTTTGGTCCGAAATTACACAAACGATAGTTTAACCCCTTTGAATTTTTTTTTACCCAAAAATTAAATATTCGAAAACAATAGCTTTTTTGACGTATTCTTATGTAATTTGATGTGAAAAATTGGCTGGCACAGTTTATTTTGCTGTAAGTATTAAAATTAAACTTTTACTGTCGATTAAAGTCATGGTAATCGATTTTTAATTTTCTAGCTTTATCGTGGTTTTTGAGCAATTTCCAGTCGATTCCGCAAGCTGTAAATGTGATTTTCGGATTGTACGCACCCAAATGCACTATGCACAATGTTTAAAACGACTTTGAAATTTTGGTCCGAAATTACAAAAACGATAGATTAACCCCTATGAATTTTTTTTTAAACAAAAATTAAATATTCGAAAACAATAGCTTTTTTGACGTATTCTTATGTAATTTGATGTGAAAAATTGGCTGGCACAGTTTATTTTGCTGTAAGTATTAAAATTAAACTTTTACTGTCGATTAAAGTCATGGTAATCGATTTTTAATTTTCTAGCTTTATCGTGGTTTTTGAGCAATTTCCAGTTGATTCCGCAAGCTGTAAATGTGATTTTCGGATTGTACGCATCAACCCCTTTGAATTTTTTTTACCCAAAAATTAAATATTCGAAAACAATAGCTTTTTTGACGTATTCTTATGTAATTTGATGTGAAAAATTGGCTGGCACAGTTTATTTTGCTGTAAGTATTAAAATTAAACTTTTACTGTCGATTAAAGTCATGGTAATCGATTTTTAATTTTCTAGCTTTATCGTGGTTTTTGAGCAATTTCCAGTCGATTCCGCAAGCTGTAAATGTGATTTTCGGATTGTACGCACCCAAATGCACTATGCACAATGTTTAAAACGACTTTGAAATTTTGGTCCGAAATTACAAAAACGATAGATTAACCCCTATGAATTTTTTTTTAAACAAAAATTAAATATTCGAAAACAATAGCTTTTTGACGTATTCTTATGTAATTTGATGTGAAAAATTGGCTGGCACAGTTTATTTTGCTGTAAGTATTAAAATTAAACTTTTACTGTCGATTAAAGTCATGGTAATCGATTTTTAATTTTCTAGCTTTATCGTGGTTTTTGAGCAATTTCCAGTCGATTCCGCAAGCTGTAAATGTGATTTTCGGATTGTACGCACCCAAATGCACTATGCACAATGTTTAAAACGACTTTGAAATTTTGGTCCGAAATTACAAAAACGATAGATTAACCCCTATGAATTTTTTTTTAAACAAAAATTAAATATTCGAAAACAATAGCTTTTTTGACGTATTCTTATGTAATTTGATGTGAAAAATTGGCTGGCACAGTTTATTTTGCTGTAAGTATTAAAATTAAACTTTTACTGTCGATTAAAGTCATGGTAATCGATTTTTAATTTTCTAGCTTTATCGTGGTTTTTGAGCAATTTCCAGTCGATTCCGCAAGCTGTAAATGTGATTTTCGGATTGTACGCACCCAAATGCACTATGCACAATGTTTAAAACGACTTTGAAATTTTGGTCCGAAATTACAAAAACGATAGATTAACCCCTATGAATTTTTTTTTAAACAAAAATTAAATATTCGAAAACAATAGCTTTTTGACGTATTCTTATGTAATTTGATGTGAAAAATTGGCTGGCACAGTTTATTTTGCTGTAAGTATTAAAATTAAACTTTTACTGTCGATTAAAGTCATGGTAATCGATTTTTAATTTTCTAGCTTTATCGTGGTTTTTGAGCAATTTCCAGTCGATTCCGCAAGCTGTAAATGTGATTTTCGGATTGTACGCACCCAAATGCACTATGCACAATGTTTAAAACGACTTTGAAATTTTGGTCCGAAATTACAAAAACGATAGATTAACCCCTATGAATTTTTTTTTAAACAAAAATTAAATATTCGAAAACAATAGCTTTTTTGACGTATTCTTATGTAATTTGATGTGAAAAATTGGCTGGCACAGTTTATTTTGCTGTAAGTATTAAAATTAAACTTTTACTGTCGATTAAAGTCATGGTAATCGATTCTTAATTTTCTAGCTTTATCGTGGTTTTTTAGCAATTTCCAGTCGATTCCGCAAGCTGTAAATGTGATTTTCGGATTGTACGCACCCAAATGCACTATGCACAATGTTTAAAACGACTTTGAAATTTTGGTCCGAAATTACAAAAACGATAGATTAACCCCTTTGAATTTTTTTTTACCCAAAAATTAAATATTCGAAAACAATAGCTTTTTTGACGTATTCTTATGTAATTTGATGTGAAAAATTGGCTGGCACAGTTTATTTTGCTGTAAGTATTAAAATTAAACTTTTACTGTCGATTAAAGTCAAGGTAATCGATTTTTAATTTTCTAGCTTTATCGTGGTTTTTGAGCAATTTCCAGTCGATTCCGCAAGCTGTAAATGTGATTTTCGGATTGTACGCACCCAAATGCACTATGCACAATGTTTAAAACGACTATGAAATTTTGGTCCGAAATTACACAAACGATAGTTTAACCCCTTTGAATTTTTTTTTACCCAAAAATTAAATATTCGAAAACAATAGCTTTTTTGACGTATTCTTATGTAATTTGATGTGAAAAATTGGCTGGCACAGTTTATTTTGCTGTAAGTATTAAAATTAAACTTTTACTGTCGATTAAAGTCATGGTAATCGATTTTTAATTTTCTAGCTTTATCGTGGTTTTTTAGCAATTTCCAGTCGATTCCGCAAGCTGTAAATGTGATTTTCGGATTGTACGCACCCAAATGCACTATGCACAATGTTTAAAACGACTTTGAAATTTTGGTCCGAAATTACAAAAACGATAGATTAACCCCTATGAATTTTTTTTTAAACAAAAATTAAATATTCGAAAACAATAGCTTTTTTGACGTATTCTTATGTAATTTGATGTGAAAAATTGGCTGGCACAGTTTATTTTGCTGTAAGTATTAAAATTAAACTTTTACTGTCGATTAAAGTCATGGTAATCGATTTTTAATTTTCTAGCTTTATCGTGGTTTTTGAGCAATTTCCAGTCGATTCCGCAAGCTGTAAATGTGATTTTCGGATTGTACGCACCCAAATGCACTATGCACAATGTTTAAAACGACTTTGAAATTTTGGTCCGAAATTACACAAACGATAGTTTAACCCCTTTGAATTTTTTTTTACCCAAAAATTAAATATTCGAAAACAATAGCTTTTTTGACGTATTCTTATGTAATTTGATGTGAAAAATTGGCTGGCACAGTTTATTTTGCTGTAAGTATTAAAATTAAACTTTTATTGTCGATTAAAGTCATGGTAATCGATTTTTAATTTTCTAGCTTTATCGTGGTTTTTGAGCAATTTCCAGTCGATTCCGCAAGCTGTAAATGTGATTTTCGGATTGTACGCACCCAAATGCACTATGCACAATGTTTAAAACGACTTTGAAATTTCGGTCCGAAATTACAAAAACGATAGATTAACCCCTTTGAATTTTTTTTTACCCAAAAATTAAATATTCGAAAACAATAGCTTTTTTGACGTATTCTTATGTAATTTGATGTGAAAAATTGGCTGGCACAGTTTATTTTGCTGTAAGTATTAAAATTAAACTTTTACTGTCGATTAAAGTCATGGTAATCGATTTTTAATTTTCTAGCTTTATCGCGGTTTTTGAGCAATTTCCAGTCGATTCCGCAAGCTGTAAATGTGATTTTCGGATTGTACGCACCCAAATGCACTATGCACAATGTTTAAAACGACTTTGAAATTTTGGTCCGAAATTACAAAAACGATAGATTAACCCCTTTGAATTTTTTTTTACCCAAAAATTAAATATTCGAAAACAATAGCTTTTTTGACGTATTCTTATGTAATTTGATGTGAAAAATTGGCTGGCACAGTTTATTTTGCTGTAAGTATTAAAATTAAACTTTTACTGTCGATTAAAGTCATGGTAATCGATTTTTAATTTTCTAGCTTTATCGTGGTTTTTGAGCAATTTCCAGTCGATTCCGCGAGCAGTAAATGTGATTTTCGGATTGTACGCACCCAAATGCACTATGCACAATGTTTAAAACGACTTTGAAATTTTGGTCCGAAATTACAAAAACGATAGATTAACCCCTATGAATTTTTTTTTAAACAAAAATTAAATATTCGAAAACAATAGCTTTTTTGACGTATTCTTATGTAATTTGATGTGAAAAATTGGCTGGCACAGTTTATTTTGCTGTAAGTATTAAAATTAAACTTTTACTGTCGATTAAAGTCATGGTAATCGATTTTTAATTTTCTAGCTTTATCGTGGTTTTTGAGCAATTTCCAGTCGATTCCGCGAGCAGTAAATGTGATTTTCGGATTGTACGCACCCAAATGCACTATGCACAATGTTTAAAACGACTTTGAAATTTTGGTCCGAAATTACAAAAACGATAGATTAACCCCTATGAATTTTTTTTTAAACAAAAATTAAATATTCGAAAACAATAGCTTTTTTGACGTATTCTTATGTAATTTGATGTGAAAAATTGGCTGGCACAGTTTATTTTGCTGTAAGTATTAAAATTAAACTTTTACTGTCGATTAAAGTCATGGTAATCGATTTTTAATTTTCTAGCTTTATCGTGGTTTTTGAGCAATTTCCAGTCGATTCCGCGAGCAGTAAATGTGATTTTCGGATTGTACGCACCCAAATGCACTATGCACAATGTTTAAAACGACTTTGAAATTTTGGTCCGAAATTACAAAAACGATAGATTAACCCCTATGAATTTTTTTTTAAACAAAAATTAAATATTCGAAAACAATAGCTTTTTTGACGTATTCTTATGTAATTTGATGTGAAAAATTGGCTGGCACAGTTTATTTTGCTGTAAGTATTAAAATTAAACTTTTACTGTCGATTAAAGTCATGGTAATCGATTTTTAATTTTCTAGCTTTATCGTGGTTTTTGAGCAATTTCCAGTCGATTCCGCGAGCAGTAAATGTGATTTTCGGATTGTACGCACCCAAATGCACTATGCACAATGTTTAAAACGACTTTGAAATTTTGGTCCGAAATTACAAAAACGATAGATTAACCCCTTTGAATTTTTTTTTACCCAAAAATTAAATATTCGAAAACAATAGCTTTTTTGACGTATTCTTATGTAATTTGATGTGAAAAATTGGCTGGCACAGTTTATTTTGCTGTAAGTATTAAAATTAAACTTTTACTGTCGATTAAAGTCATGGTAATCGATTTTTAATTTTCTAGCTTTATCGTGGTTTTTGAGCAATTTCCAGTCGATTCCGCGAGCAGTAAATGTGATTTTCGGATTGTACGCACCCAAATGCACTATGCACAATGTTTAAAACGACTTTGAAATTTTGGTCCGAAATTACAAAAACGATAGATTAACCCCTTTGAATTTTTTTTTACCCAAAAATTAAATATTCGAAAACAATAGCTTTTTTGACGTATTCTTATGTAATTTGATGTGAAAAATTGGCTGGCACAGTTTATTTTGCTGTAAGTATTAAAATTAAACTTTTACTGTCGATTAAAGTCATGGTAATCGATTTTTAATTTTCTAGCTTTATCGTGGTTTTTGAGCAATTTCCAGTCGATTCCGCGAGCAGTAAATGTGATTTTCGGATTGTACGCACCCAAATGCACTATGCACAATGTTTAAAACGACTTTGAAATTTTGGTCCGAAATTACAAAAACGATAGATTAACCCCTTTGAATTTTTTTTTACCCAAAAATTAAATATTCGAAAACAATAGCTTTTTTGACGTATTCTTATGTAATTTGATGTGAAAAATTGGCTGGCACAGTTTATTTTGCTGTAAGTATTAAAATTAAACTTTTACTGTCGATTAAAGTCATGGTAATCGATTTTTAATTTTCTAGCTTTATCGTGGTTTTTGAGCAATTTCCAGTCGATTCCGCGAGCAGTAAATGTGATTTTCGGATTGTACGCACCCAAATGCACTATGCACAATGTTTAAAACGACTTTGAAATTTTGGTCCGAAATTACAAAAACGATAGATTAACCCCTTTGAATTTTTTTTTACCCAAAAATTAAATATTCGAAAACAATAGCTTTTTTGACGTATTCTTATGTAATTTGATGTGAAAAATTGGCTGGCACAGTTTATTTTGCTGTAAGTATTAAAATTAAACTTTTACTGTCGATTAAAGTCATGGTAATCGATTTTTAATTTTCTAGCTTTATCGTGGTTTTTGAGCAATTTCCAGTCGATTCCGCAAGCTGTAAATGTGATTTTCGGATTGTACGCACCCAAATGCACTATGCACAATGTTTAAAACGACTTTGAAATTTTGGTCCGAAATTACAAAAACGATAGATTAACCCCTATGAATTTTTTTTTAAACAAAAATTAAATATTCGAAAACAATAGCTTTTTTGACGTATTCTTATGTAATTTGATGTGAAAAATTGGCTGGCACAGTTTATTTTGCTGTAAGTATTAAAATTAAACTTTTACTGTCGATTAAAGTCATGGTAATCGATTTTTAATTTTCTAGCTTTATCGTGGTTTTTGAGCAATTTCCAGTCGATTCCGCAAGCTGTAAATGTGATTTTCGGATTGTACGCACCCAAATGCACTATGCACAATGTTTAAAACGACTTTGAAATTTTGGTCCGAAATTACAAAAACGATAGATTAACCCCTTTGAATTTTTTTTTACCCAAAAATTAAATATTCGAAAACAATAGCTTTTTTGACGTATTCTTATGTAATTTGATGTGAAAAATTGGCTGGCACAGTTTATTTTGCTGTAAGTATTAAAATTAAACTTTTACTGTCGATTAAAGTCAAGGTAATCGATTTTTAATTTTCTAGCTTTATCGTGGTTTTTGAGCAATTTCCAGTCGATTCCGCAAGCTGTAAATGTGATTTTCGGATTGTACGCACCCAAATGCACTATGCACAATGTTTAAAACGACTATGAAATTTTGGTCCGAAATTACACAAACGATAGTTTAACCCCTTTGAATTTTTTTTTACCCAAAAATTAAATATTCGAAAACAATAGCTTTTTTGACGTATTCTTATGTAATTTGATGTGAAAAATTGGCTGGCACAGTTTATTTTGCTGTAAGTATTAAAATTAAACTTTTACTGTCGATTAAAGTCATGGTAATCGATTTTTAATTTTCTAGCTTTATCGTGGTTTTTGAGCAATTTCCAGTCGATTCCGCAAGCTGTAAATGTGATTTTCGGATTGTACGCACCCAAATGCACTATGCACAATGTTTAAAACGACTTTGAAATTTTGGTCCGAAATTACAAAAACGATAGATTAACCCCTATGAATTTTTTTTTAAACAAAAATTAAATATTCGAAAACAATAGCTTTTTTGACGTATTCTTATGTAATTTGATGTGAAAAATTGGCTGGCACAGTTTATTTTGCTGTAAGTATTAAAATTAAACTTTTACTGTCGATTAAAGTCATGGTAATCGATTTTTAATTTTCTAGCTTTATCGTGGTTTTTGAGCAATTTCCAGTCGATTCCGCAAGCTGTAAATGTGATTTTCGGATTGTACGCACCCAAATGCACTATGCACAATGTTTAAAACGACTTTGAAATTTTGGTCCGAAATTACACAAACGATAGTTTAACCCCTTTGAATTTTTTTTTACCCAAAAATTAAATATTCGAAAACAATAGCTTTTTTGACGTATTCTTATGTAATTTGATGTGAAAAATTGGCTGGCACAGTTTATTTTGCTGTAAGTATTAAAATTAAACTTTTATTGTCGATTAAAGTCATGGTAATCGATTTTTAATTTTCTAGCTTTATCGTGGTTTTTGAGCAATTTCCAGTCGATTCCGCAAGCTGTAAATGTGATTTTCGGATTGTACGCACCCAAATGCACTATGCACAATGTTTAAAACGACTTTGAAATTTCGGTCCGAAATTACAAAAACGATAGATTAACCCCTTTGAATTTTTTTTTACCCAAAAATTAAATATTCGAAAACAATAGCTTTTTTGACGTATTCTTATGTAATTTGATGTGAAAAATTGGCTGGCACAGTTTATTTTGCTGTAAGTATTAAAATTAAACTTTTACTGTCGATTAAAGTCATGGTAATCGATTCTTAATTTTCTAGCTTTATCGTGGTTTTTGAGCAATTTCCAGTCGATTCCGCAAGCTGTAAATGTGATTTTCGGATTGTACGCACCCAAATGCACTATGCACAATGTTTAAAACGACTTTGAAATTTTGGTCCGAAATTACAAAAACGATAGATTAACCCCTTTGAATTTTTTTTTACCCAAAAATTAAATATTCGAAAACAATAGCTTTTTTGACGTATTCTTATGTAATTTGATGTGAAAAATTGGCTGGCACAGTTTATTTTGCTGTAAGTATTAAAATTAAACTTTTACTGTCGATTAAAGTCAAGGTAATCGATTTTTAATTTTCTAGCTTTATCGTGGTTTTTGAGCAATTTCCAGTCGATTCCGCAAGCTGTAAATGTGATTTTCGGATTGTACGCACCCAAATGCACTATGCACAATGTTTAAAACGACTATGAAATTTTGGTCCGAAATTACACAAACGATAGTTTAACCCCTTTGAATTTTTTTTTACCCAAAAATTAAATATTCGAAAACAATAGCTTTTTTGACGTATTCTTATGTAATTTGATGTGAAAAATTGGCTGGCACAGTTTATTTTGCTGTAAGTATTAAAATTAAACTTTTACTGTCGATTAAAGTCATGGTAATCGATTTTTAATTTTCTAGCTTTATCGTGGTTTTTGAGCAATTTCCAGTCGATTCCGCAAGCTGTAAATGTGATTTTCGGATTGTACGCACCCAAATGCACTATGCACAATGTTTAAAACGACTTTGAAATTTTGGTCCGAAATTACAAAAACGATAGATTAACCCCTATGAATTTTTTTTTAAACAAAAATTAAATATTCGAAAACAATAGCTTTTTTGACGTATTCTTATGTAATTTGATGTGAAAAATTGGCTGGCACAGTTTATTTTGCTGTAAGTATTAAAATTAAACTTTTACTGTCGATTAAAGTCATGGTAATCGATTTTTAATTTTCTAGCTTTATCGTGGTTTTTGAGCAATTTCCAGTCGATTCCGCAAGCTGTAAATGTGATTTTCGGATTGTACGCACCCAAATGCACTATGCACAATGTTTAAAACGACTTTGAAATTTTGGTCCGAAATTACACAAACGATAGTTTAACCCCTTTGAATTTTTTTTTACCCAAAAATTAAATATTCGAAAACAATAGCTTTTTTGACGTATTCTTATGTAATTTGATGTGAAAAATTGGCTGGCACAGTTTATTTTGCTGTAAGTATTAAAATTAAACTTTTATTGTCGATTAAAGTCATGGTAATCGATTTTTAATTTTCTAGCTTTATCGTGGTTTTTGAGCAATTTCCAGTCGATTCCGCAAGCTGTAAATGTGATTTTCGGATTGTACGCACCCAAATGCACTATGCACAATGTTTAAAACGACTTTGAAATTTCGGACCAAAATTTCAAAAACGATAGATTAACCCCTTTGAATTTTTTTTTACCCAAAAATTAAATATTCGAAAACAATAGCTTTTTTGACGTATTCTTATGTAATTTGATGTGAAAAATTGGCTGGCACAGTTTATTTTGCTGTAAGTATTAAAATTAAACTTTTACTGTCGATTAAAGTCATGGTAATCGATTTTTAATTTTCTAGCTTTATCGCGGTTTTTGAGCAATTTCCAGTCGATTCCGCAAGCTGTAAATGTGATTTTCGGATTGTACGCACCCAAATGCACTATGCACAATGTTTAAAACGACTTTGAAATTTTGGTCCGAAATTACAAAAACGATAGATTAACCCCTTTGAATTTTTTTTTACCCAAAAATTAAATATTCGAAAACAATAGCTTTTTTGACGTATTCTTATGTAATTTGATGTGAAAAATTGGCTGGCACAGTTTATTTTGCTGTAAGTATTAAAATTAAACTTTTACTGTCGATTAAAGTCATGGTAATCGATTTTTAATTTTCTAGCTTTATCGTGGTTTTTGAGCAATTTCCAGTCGATTCCGCGAGCAGTAAATGTGATTTTCGGATTGTACGCACCCAAATGCACTATGCACAATGTTTAAAACGACTTTGAAATTTTGGTCCGAAATTACAAAAACGATAGATTAACCCCTATGAATTTTTTTTTAAACAAAAATTAAATATTCGAAAACAATAGCTTTTTTGACGTATTCTTATGTAATTTGATGTGAAAAATTGGCTGGCACAGTTTATTTTGCTGTAAGTATTAAAATTAAACTTTTACTGTCGATTAAAGTCATGGTAATCGATTTTTAATTTTCTAGCTTTATCGTGGTTTTTGAGCAATTTCCAGTCGATTCCGCGAGCAGTAAATGTGATTTTCGGATTGTACGCACCCAAATGCACTATGCACAATGTTTAAAACGACTTTGAAATTTTGGTCCGAAATTACAAAAACGATAGATTAACCCCTATGAATTTTTTTTTAAACAAAAATTAAATATTCGAAAACAATAGCTTTTTTGACGTATTCTTATGTAATTTGATGTGAAAAATTGGCTGGCACAGTTTATTTTGCTGTAAGTATTAAAATTAAACTTTTACTGTCGATTAAAGTCATGGTAATCGATTTTTAATTTTCTAGCTTTATCGTGGTTTTTGAGCAATTTCCAGTCGATTCCGCGAGCAGTAAATGTGATTTTCGGATTGTACGCACCCAAATGCACTATGCACAATGTTTAAAACGACTTTGAAATTTTGGTCCGAAATTACAAAAACGATAGATTAACCCCTATGAATTTTTTTTTAAACAAAAATTAAATATTCGAAAACAATAGCTTTTTTGACGTATTCTTATGTAATTTGATGTGAAAAATTGGCTGGCACAGTTTATTTTGCTGTAAGTATTAAAATTAAACTTTTACTGTCGATTAAAGTCATGGTAATCGATTTTTAATTTTCTAGCTTTATCGTGGTTTTTGAGCAATTTCCAGTCGATTCCGCGAGCAGTAAATGTGATTTTCGGATTGTACGCACCCAAATGCACTATGCACAATGTTTAAAACGACTTTGAAATTTTGGTCCGAAATTACAAAAACGATAGATTAACCCCTTTGAATTTTTTTTTACCCAAAAATTAAATATTCGAAAACAATAGCTTTTTTGACGTATTCTTATGTAATTTGATGTGAAAAATTGGCTGGCACAGTTTATTTTGCTGTAAGTATTAAAATTAAACTTTTACTGTCGATTAAAGTCATGGTAATCGATTTTTAATTTTCTAGCTTTATCGTGGTTTTTGAGCAATTTCCAGTCGATTCCGCGAGCAGTAAATGTGATTTTCGGATTGTACGCACCCAAATGCACTATGCACAATGTTTAAAACGACTTTGAAATTTTGGTCCGAAATTACAAAAACGATAGATTAACCCCTTTGAATTTTTTTTTACCCAAAAATTAAATATTCGAAAACAATAGCTTTTTTGACGTATTCTTATGTAATTTGATGTGAAAAATTGGCTGGCACAGTTTATTTTGCTGTAAGTATTAAAATTAAACTTTTACTGTCGATTAAAGTCATGGTAATCGATTTTTAATTTTCTAGCTTTATCGTGGTTTTTGAGCAATTTCCAGTCGATTCCGCGAGCAGTAAATGTGATTTTCGGATTGTACGCACCCAAATGCACTATGCACAATGTTTAAAACGACTTTGAAATTTTGGTCCGAAATTACAAAAACGATAGATTAACCCCTTTGAATTTTTTTTTACCCAAAAATTAAATATTCGAAAACAATAGCTTTTTTGACGTATTCTTATGTAATTTGATGTGAAAAATTGGCTGGCACAGTTTATTTTGCTGTAAGTATTAAAATTAAACTTTTACTGTCGATTAAAGTCATGGTAATCGATTTTTAATTTTCTAGCTTTATCGTGGTTTTTGAGCAATTTCCAGTCGATTCCGCGAGCAGTAAATGTGATTTTCGGATTGTACGCACCCAAATGCACTATGCACAATGTTTAAAACGACTTTGAAATTTTGGTCCGAAATTACAAAAACGATAGATTAACCCCTTTGAATTTTTTTTTACCCAAAAATTAAATATTCGAAAACAATAGCTTTTTTGACGTATTCTTATGTAATTTGATGTGAAAAATTGGCTGGCACAGTTTATTTTGCTGTAAGTATTAAAATTAAACTTTTACTGTCGATTAAAGTCATGGTAATCGATTTTTAATTTTCTAGCTTTATCGTGGTTTTTGAGCAATTTCCAGTCGATTCCGCAAGCTGTAAATGTGATTTTCGGATTGTACGCACCCAAATGCACTATGCACAATGTTTAAAACGACTTTGAAATTTTGGTCCGAAATTACAAAAACGATAGATTAACCCCTTTGAATTTTTTTTTACCCAAAAATTAAATATTCGAAAACAATAGCTTTTTTGACGTATTCTTATGTAATTTGATGTGAAAAATTGGCTGGCACAGTTTATTTTGCTGTAAGTATTAAAATTAAACTTTTACTGTCGATTAAAGTCAAGGTAATCGATTTTTAATTTTCTAGCTTTATCGTGGTTTTTGAGCAATTTCCAGTCGATTCCGCAAGCTGTAAATGTGATTTTCGGATTGTACGCACCCAAATGCACTATGCACAATGTTTAAAACGACTATGAAATTTTGGTCCGAAATTACACAAACGATAGTTTAACCCCTTTGAATTTTTTTTTACCCAAAAATTAAATATTCGAAAACAATAGCTTTTTTGACGTATTCTTATGTAATTTGATGTGAAAAATTGGCTGGCACAGTTTATTTTGCTGTAAGTATTAAAATTAAACTTTTACTGTCGATTAAAGTCATGGTAATCGATTTTTAATTTTCTAGCTTTATCGTGGTTTTTGAGCAATTTCCAGTCGATTCCGCAAGCTGTAAATGTGATTTTCGGATTGTACGCACCCAAATGCACTATGCACAATGTTTAAAACGACTTTGAAATTTTGGTCCGAAATTACAAAAACGATAGATTAACCCCTTTGAATTTTTTTTTACCCAAAAATTAAATATTCGAAAACAATAGCTTTTTTGACGTATTCTTATGTAATTTGATGTGAAAAATTGGCTGGCACAGTTTATTTTGCTGTAAGTATTAAAATTAAACTTTTACTGTCGATTAAAGTCAAGGTAATCGATTTTTAATTTTCTAGCTTTATCGTGGTTTTTGAGCAATTTCCAGTCGATTCCGCAAGCTGTAAATGTGATTTTCGGATTGTACGCACCCAAATGCACTATGCACAATGTTTAAAACGACTATGAAATTTTGGTCCGAAATTACACAAACGATAGTTTAACCCCTTTGAATTTTTTTTTACCCAAAAATTAAATATTCGAAAACAATAGCTTTTTTGACGTATTCTTATGTAATTTGATGTGAAAAATTGGCTGGCACAGTTTATTTTGCTGTAAGTATTAAAATTAAACTTTTACTGTCGATTAAAGTCATGGTAATCGATTTTTAATTTTCTAGCTTTATCGTGGTTTTTGAGCAATTTCCAGTCGATTCCGCAAGCTGTAAATGTGATTTTCGGATTGTACGCACCCAAATGCACTATGCACAATGTTTAAAACGACTATGAAATTTTGGTCCGAAATTACACAAACGATAGTTTAACCCCTTTGAATTTTTTTTTACCCAAAAATTAAATATTCGAAAACAATAGCTTTTTTGACGTATTCTTATGTAATTTGATGTGAAAAATTGGCTGGCACAGTTTATTTTGCTGTAAGTATTAAAATTAAACTTTTACTGTCGATTAAAGTCATGGTAATCGATTTTTAATTTTCTAGCTTTATCGTGGTTTTTGAGCAATTTCCAGTCGATTCCGCAAGCTGTAAATGTGATTTTCGGATTGTACGCACCCAAATGCACTATGCACAATGTTTAAAACGACTATGAAATTTTGGTCCGAAATTACACAAACGATAGTTTAACCCCTTTGAATTTTTTTTTACCCAAAAATTAAATATTCGAAAACAATAGCTTTTTTGACGTATTCTTATGTAATTTGATGTGAAAAATTGGCTGGCACAGTTTATTTTGCTGTAAGTATTAAAATTAAACTTTTACTGTCGATTAAAGTCATGGTAATCGATTTTTAATTTTCTAGCTTTATCGTGGTTTTTGAGCAATTTCCAGTCGATTCCGCAAGCTGTAAATGTGATTTTCGGATTGTACGCACCCAAATGCACTATGCACAATGTTTAAAACGACTTTGAAATTTTGGTCCGAAATTACAAAAACGATAGATTAACCCCTTTGAATTTTTTTTTACCCAAAAATTAAATATTCGAAAACAATAGCTTTTTTGACGTATTCTTATGTAATTTGATGTGAAAAATTGGCTGGCACAGTTTATTTTGCTGTAAGTATTAAAATTAAACTTTTACTGTCGATTAAAGTCAAGGTAATCGATTTTTAATTTTCTAGCTTTATCGTGGTTTTTGAGCAATTTCCAGTCGATTCCGCAAGCTGTAAATGTGATTTTCGGATTGTACGCACCCAAATGCACTATGCACAATGTTTAAAACGACTATGAAATTTTGGTCCGAAATTACACAAACGATAGTTTAACCCCTTTGAATTTTTTTTTACCCAAAAATTAAATATTCGAAAACAATAGCTTTTTTGACGTATTCTTATGTAATTTGATGTGAAAAATTGGCTGGCACAGTTTATTTTGCTGTAAGTATTAAAATTAAACTTTTACTGTCGATTAAAGTCATGGTAATCGATTTTTAATTTTCTAGCTTTATCGTGGTTTTTGAGCAATTTCCAGTCGATTCCGCAAGCTGTAAATGTGATTTTCGGATTGTACGCACCCAAATGCACTATGCACAATGTTTAAAACGACTATGAAATTTTGGTCCGAAATTACACAAACGATAGTTTAACCCCTTTGAATTTTTTTTTACCCAAAAATTAAATATTCGAAAACAATAGCTTTTTTGACGTATTCTTATGTAATTTGATGTGAAAAATTGGCTGGCACAGTTTATTTTGCTGTAAGTATTAAAATTAAACTTTTACTGTCGATTAAAGTCATGGTAATCGATTTTTAATTTTCTAGCTTTATCGTGGTTTTTGAGCAATTTCCAGTCGATTCCGCAAGCTGTAAATGTGATTTTCGGATTGTACGCACCCAAATGCACTATGCACAATGTTTAAAACGACTTTGAAATTTTGGTCCGAAATTACACAAACGATAGTTTAACCCCTTTGAATTTTTTTTTACCCAAAAATTAAATATTCGAAAACAATAGCTTTTTTGACGTATTCTTATGTAATTTGATGTGAAAAATTGGCTGGCACAGTTTATTTTGCTGTAAGTATTAAATTAAACTTTTATTGTCGATTAAAGTCATGGTAATCGATTTTTAATTTTCTAGCTTTATCGTGGTTTTTGAGCAATTTCCAGTCGATTCCGCAAGCTGTAAATGTGATTTTCGGATTGTACGCACCCAAATGCACTATGCACAATGTTTAAAACGACTTTGAAATTTTGGTCCGAAATTACAAAAACGATAGATTAACCCCTATGAATTTTTTTTTAAACAAAAATTAAATATTCGAAAACAATAGCTTTTTTGACGTATTCTTATGTAATTTGATGTGAAAAATTGGCTGGCACAGTTTATTTTGCTGTAAGTATTAAAATTAAACTTTTATTGTCGATTAAAGTCATGGTAATCGATTTTTAATTTTCTAGCTTTATCGTGGTTTTTGAGCAATTTCCAGTCGATTCCGCAAGCTGTAAATGTGATTTTCGGATTGTACGCACCCAAATGCACTATGCACAATGTTTAAAACGACTTTGAAATTTTGGTCCGAAATTACAAAAACGATAGATTAACCCCTATGAATTTTTTTTTAAACAAAAATTAAATATTCGAAAACAATAGCTTTTTTGACGTATTCTTATGTAATTTGATGTGAAAAATTGGCTGGCACAGTTTATTTTGCTGTAAGTATTAAAATTAAACTTTTATTGTCGATTAAAGTCATGGTAATCGATTTTTAATTTTCTAGCTTTATCGTGGTTTTTGAGCAATTTCCAGTCGATTCCGCAAGCTGTAAATGTGATTTTCGGATTGTACGCACCCAAATGCACTATGCACAATGTTTAAAACGACTTTGAAATTTTGGTCCGAAATTACAAAAACGATAGATTAACCCCTATGAATTTTTTTTTAAACAAAAATTAAATATTCGAAAACAATAGCTTTTTTGACGTATTCTTATGTAATTTGATGTGAAAAATTGGCTGGCACAGTTTATTTTGCTGTAAGTATTAAAATTAAACTTTTACTGTCGATTAAAGTCATGGTAATCGATTTTTAATTTTCTAGCTTTATCGTGGTTTTTGAGCAATTTCCAGTCGATTCCGCAAGCTGTAAATGTGATTTTCGGATTGTACGCACCCAAATGCACTATGCACAATGTTTAAAACGACTTTGAAATTTTGGTCCGAAATTACACAAACGATAGTTTAACCCCTTTGAATTTTTTTTTACCCAAAAATTAAATATTCGAAAACAATAGCTTTTTTGACGTATTCTTATGTAATTTGATGTGAAAAATTGGCTGGCACAGTTTATTTTGCTGTAAGTATTAAAATTAAACTTTTATTGTCGATTAAAGTCATGGTAATCGATTTTTAATTTTCTAGCTTTATCGTGGTTTTTGAGCAATTTCCAGTCGATTCCGCAAGCTGTAAATGTGATTTTCGGATTGTACGCACCCAAATGCACTATGCACAATGTTTAAAACGACTTTGTAATTTCGGTCCGAAATTACAAAAACGATAGATTAACCCCTTTGAATTTTTTTTTACCCAAAAATTAAATATTCGAAAACAATAGCTTTTTTGACGTATTCTTATGTAATTTGATGTGAAAAATTGGCTGGCACAGTTTATTTTGCTGTAAGTATTAAAATTAAACTTTTACTGTCGATTAAAGTCATGGTAATCGATTTTTAATTTTCTAGCTTTATCGCGGTTTTTGAGCAATTTCCAGTCGATTCCGCAAGCTGTAAATGTGATTTTCGGATTGTACGCACCCAAATGCACTATGCACAATGTTTAAAACGACTTTGAAATTTTGGTCCGAAATTACAAAAACGATAGATTAACCCCTATGAATTTTTTTTTAAACAAAAATTAAATATTCGAAAACAATAGCTTTTTTAACGTATTCTTATGTAATTTGATGTGAAAAATTGGCTGGCACAGTTTATTTTGCTGTAAGTATTAAAATTAAACTTTTACTGTCGATTAAAGTCATGGTAATCGATTTTTAATTTTCTAGCTTTATCGTGGTTTTTGAGCAATTTCCAGTCGATTCCGCGAGCAGTAAATGTGATTTTCGGATTGTACGCACCCAAATGCACTATGCACAATGTTTAAAACGACTTTGAAATTTTGGTCCGAAATTACAAAAACGATAGATTAACCCCTATGAATTTTTTTTTAAACAAAAATTAAATATTCGAAAACAATAGCTTTTTTAACGTATTCTTATGTAATTTGATGTGAAAAATTGGCTGGCACAGTTTATTTTGCTGTAAGTATTAAAATTAAACTTTTACTGTCGATTAAAGTCATGGTAATCGATTTTTAATTTTCTAGCTTTATCGTGGTTTTTGAGCAATTTCCAGTCGATTCCGCGAGCAGTAAATGTGATTTTCGGATTGTACGCACCCAAATGCACTATGCACAATGTTTAAAACGACTTTGAAATTTTGGTCCGAAATTACAAAAACGATAGATTAACCCCTATGAATTTTTTTTTAAACAAAAATTAAATAATCGAAAACAATAGCTTTTTTAACGTATTCTTATGTAATTTGATGTGAAAAATTGGCTGGCACAGTTTATTTTGCTGTAAGTATTAAAATTAAACTTTTACTGTCGATTAAAGTCATGGTAATCGATTTTTAATTTTCTAGCTTTATCGTGGTTTTTGAGCAATTTCCAGTCGATTCCGCGAGCAGTAAATGTGATTTTCGGATTGTACGCACCCAAATGCACTATGCACAATGTTTAAAACGACTTTGAAATTTTGGTCCGAAATTACAAAAACGATAGATTAACCCCTATGAATTTTTTTTTAAACAAAAATTAAATATTCGAAAACAATAGCTTTTTTAACGTATTCTTATGTAATTTGATGTGAAAAATTGGCTGGCACAGTTTATTTTGCTGTAAGTATTAAAATTAAACTTTTACTGTCGATTAAAGTCATGGTAATCGATTTTTAATTTTCTAGCTTTATCGTGGTTTTTGAGCAATTTCCAGTCGATTCCGCGAGCAGTAAATGTGATTTTCGGATTGTACGCACCCAAATGCACTATGCACAATGTTTAAAACGACTTTGAAATTTTGGTCCGAAATTACAAAAACGATAGATTAACCCCTATGAATTTTTTTTTAAACAAAAATTAAATATTCGAAAACAATAGCTTTTTTGACGTATTCTTATGTAATTTGATGTGAAAAATTGGCTGGCACAGTTTATTTTGCTGTAAGTATTAAAATTAAACTTTTACTGTCGATTAAAGTCATGGTAATCGATTTTTAATTTTCTAGCTTTATCGTGGTTTTTGAGCAATTTCCAGTCGATTCCGCGAGCAGTAAATGTGATTTTCGGATTGTACGCACCCAAATGCACTATGCACAATGTTTAAAACGACTTTGAAATTTTGGTCCGAAATTACAAAAACGATAGATTAACCCCTATGAATTTTTTTTTAAACAAAAATTAAATATTCGAAAACAATAGCTTTTTTGACGTATTCTTATGTAATTTGATGTGAAAAATTGGCTGGCACAGTTTATTTTGCTGTAAGTATTAAAATTAAACTTTTACTGTCGATTAAAGTCATGGTAATCGATTTTTAATTTTCTAGCTTTATCGTGGTTTTTGAGCAATTTCCAGTCGATTCCGCGAGCAGTAAATGTGATTTTCGGATTGTACGCACCCAAATGCACTATGCACAATGTTTAAAACGACTTTGAAATTTTGGTCCGAAATTACAAAAACGATAGATTAACCCCTTTGAATTTTTTTTTACCCAAAAATTAAATATTCGAAAACAATAGCTTTTTTGACGTATTCTTATGTAATTTGATGTGAAAAATTGGCTGGCACAGTTTATTTTGCTGTAAGTATTAAAATTAAACTTTTACTGTCGATTAAAGTCATGGTAATCGATTTTTAATTTTCTAGCTTTATCGTGGTTTTTGAGCAATTTCCAGTCGATTCCGCGAGCAGTAAATGTGATTTTCGGATTGTACGCACCCAAATGCACTATGCACAATGTTTAAAACGACTTTGAAATTTTGGTCCGAAATTACAAAAACGATAGATTAACCCCTTTGAATTTTTTTTTACCCAAAAATTAAATATTCGAAAACAATAGCTTTTTTGACGTATTCTTATGTAATTTGATGTGAAAAATTGGCTGGCACAGTTTATTTTGCTGTAAGTATTAAAATTAAACTTTTACTGTCGATTAAAGTCATGGTAATCGATTTTTAATTTTCTAGCTTTATCGTGGTTTTTGAGCAATTTCCAGTCGATTCCGCGAGCAGTAAATGTGATTTTCGGATTGTACGCACCCAAATGCACTATGCACAATGTTTAAAACGACTTTGAAATTTTGGTCCGAAATTACAAAAACGATAGATTAACCCCTTTGAATTTTTTTTTACCCAAAAATTAAATATTCGAAAACAATAGCTTTTTTGACGTATTCTTATGTAATTTGATGTGAAAAATTGGCTGGCACAGTTTATTTTGCTGTAAGTATTAAAATTAAACTTTTACTGTCGATTAAAGTCATGGTAATCGATTTTTAATTTTCTAGCTTTATCGTGGTTTTTGAGCAATTTCCAGTCGATTCCGCGAGCAGTAAATGTGATTTTCGGATTGTACGCACCCAAATGCACTATGCACAATGTTTAAAACGACTTTGAAATTTTGGTCCGAAATTACAAAAACGATAGATTAACCCCTTTGAATTTTTTTTTACCCAAAAATTAAATATTCGAAAACAATAGCTTTTTTGACGTATTCTTATGTAATTTGATGTGAAAAATTGGCTGGCACAGTTTATTTTGCTGTAAGTATTAAAATTAAACTTTTACTGTCGATTAAAGTCATGGTAATCGATTTTTAATTTTCTAGCTTTATCGTGGTTTTTGAGCAATTTCCAGTCGATTCCGCGAGCAGTAAATGTGATTTTCGGATTGTACGCACCCAAATGCACTATGCACAATGTTTAAAACGACTTTGAAATTTTGGTCCGAAATTACAAAAACGATAGATTAACCCCTTTGAATTTTTTTTTACCCAAAAATTAAATATTCGAAAACAATAGCTTTTTTGACGTATTCTTATGTAATTTGATGTGAAAAATTGGCTGGCACAGTTTATTTTGCTGTAAGTATTAAAATTAAACTTTTACTGTCGATTAAAGTCATGGTAATCGATTTTTAATTTTCTAGCTTTATCGTGGTTTTTGAGCAATTTCCAGTCGATTCCGCAAGCTGTAAATGTGATTTTCGGATTGTACGCACCCAAATGCACTATGCACAATGTTTAAAACGACTTTGAAATTTTGGTCCGAAATTACAAAAACGATAGATTAACCCCTTTGAATTTTTTTTTACCCAAAAATTAAATATTCGAAAACAATAGCTTTTTTGACGTATTCTTATGTAATTTGATGTGAAAAATTGGCTGGCACAGTTTATTTTGCTGTAAGTATTAAAATTAAACTTTTACTGTCGATTAAAGTCATGGTAATCGATTTTTAATTTTCTAGCTTTATCGTGGTTTTTGAGCAATTTCCAGTCGATTCCGCAAGCTGTAAATGTGATTTTCGGATTGTACGCACCCAAATGCACTATGCACAATGTTTAAAACGACTATGAAATTTTGGTCCGAAATTACACAAACGATAGTTTAACCCCTTTGAATTTTTTTTTACCCAAAAATTAAATATTCGAAAACAATAGCTTTTTTGACGTATTCTTATGTAATTTGATGTGAAAAATTGGCTGGCACAGTTTATTTTGCTGTAAGTATTAAAATTAAACTTTTACTGTCGATTAAAGTCATGGTAATCGATTTTTAATTTTCTAGCTTTATCGTGGTTTTTGAGCAATTTCCAGTCGATTCCGCAAGCTGTAAATGTGATTTTCGGATTGTACGCACCCAAATGCACTATGCACAATGTTTAAAACGACTTTGAAATTTTGGTCCGAAATTACAAAAACGATAGATTAACCCCTATGAATTTTTTTTTAAACAAAAATTAAATATTCGAAAACAATAGCTTTTTTGACGTATTCTTATGTAATTTGATGTGAAAAATTGGCTGGCACAGTTTATTTTGCTGTAAGTATTAAAATTAAACTTTTACTGTCGATTAAAGTCATGGTAATCGATTTTTAATTTTCTAGCTTTATCGTGGTTTTTGAGCAATTTCCAGTCGATTCCGCGAGCAGTAAATGTGATTTTCGGATTGTACGCACCCAAATGCACTATGCACAATGTTTAAAACGACTTTGAAATTTTGGTCCGAAATTACAAAAACGATAGATTAACCCCTTTGAATTTTTTTTTACCCAAAAATTAAATATTCGAAAACAATAGCTTTTTTGACGTATTCTTATGTAATTTGATGTGAAAAATTGGCTGGCACAGTTTATTTTGCTGTAAGTATTAAAATTAAACTTTTACTGTCGATTAAAGTCATGGTAATCGATTTTTAATTTTCTAGCTTTATCGTGGTTTTTGAGCAATTTCCAGTCGATTCCGCAAGCTGTAAATGTGATTTTCGGATTGTACGCACCCAAATGCACTATGCACAATGTTTAAAACGACTTTGAAATTTTGGTCCGAAATTACACAAACGATAGTTTAACCCCTTTGAATTTTTTTTTACCCAAAAATTAAATATTCGAAAACAATAGCTTTTTTGACGTATTCTTATGTAATTTGATGTGAAAAATTGGCTGGCACAGTTTATTTTGCTGTAAGTATTAAAATTAAACTTTTACTGTCGATTAAAGTCATGGTAATCGATTTTTAATTTTCTAGCTTTATCGCGGTTTTTGAGCAATTTCCAGTCGATTCCGCAAGCTGTAAATGTGATTTTCGGATTGTACGCACCCAAATGCACTATGCACAATGTTTAAAACGACTTTGAAATTTTGGTCCGAAATTACAAAAACGATAGATTAACCCCTATGAATTTTTTTTTAAACAAAAATTAAATATTCGAAAACAATAGCTTTTTTGACGTATTCTTATGTAATTTGATGTGAAAAATTGGCTGGCACAGTTTATTTTGCTGTAAGTATTAAAATTAAACTTTTACTGTCGATTAAAGTCATGGTAATCGATTTTTAATTTTCTAGCTTTATCGTGGTTTTTGAGCAATTTCCAGTCGATTCCGCGAGCAGTAAATGTGATTTTCGGATTGTACGCACCCAAATGCACTATGCACAATGTTTAAAACGACTTTGAAATTTTGGTCCGAAATTACAAAAACGATAGATTAACCCCTTTGAATTTTTTTTTACCCAAAAATTAAATATTCGAAAACAATAGCTTTTTTGACGTATTCTTATGTAATTTGATGTGAAAAATTGGCTGGCACAGTTTATTTTGCTGTAAGTATTAAAATTAAACTTTTACTGTCGATTAAAGTCATGGTAATCGATTTTTAATTTTCTAGCTTTATCGTGGTTTTTGAGCAATTTCCAGTCGATTCCGCAAGCTGTAAATGTGATTTTCGGATTGTACGCACCCAAATGCACTATGCACAATGTTTAAAACGACTTTGAAATTTTGGTCCGAAATTACACAAACGATAGTTTAACCCCTTTGAATTTTTTTTTACCCAAAAATTAAATATTCGAAAACAATAGCTTTTTTGACGTATTCTTATGTAATTTGATGTGAAAAATTGGCTGGCACAGTTTATTTTGCTGTAAGTATTAAAATTAAACTTTTACTGTCTATTAAAGTCATGGTAATCGATTTTTAATTTTCTAGCTTTATCGTGGTTTTTGAGCAATTTCCAGTCGATTCCGCAAGCTGTAAATGTGATTTTCGGATTGTACGCACCCAAATGCACTATGCACAATGTTTAAAACGACTTTGAAATTTTGGTCCGAAATTACAAAAACGATAGATTAACCCCTATGAATTTTTTTTTAAACAAAAATTAAATATTCGAAAACAATAGCTTTTTTGACGTATTCTTATGTAATTTGATGTGAAAAATTGGCTGGCACAGTTTATTTTGCTGTAAGTATTAAAATTAAACTTTTACTGTCGATTAAAGTCATGGTAATCGATTTTTAAATTTCTAGCTTTATCGTGGTTTTTGAGCAATTTCCAGTCGATTCCGCAAGCTGTAAATGTGATTTTCGGATTGTACGCACCCAAATGCACTATGCACAATGTTTAAAACGACTTTGAAATTTTGGTCCGAAATTACAAAAACGATAGATTAACCCCTTTGAATTTTTTTTTACCCAAAAATTAAATATTCGAAAACAATAGCTTTTTTGACGTATTCTTATGTAATTTGATGTGAAAAATTGGCTGGCACAGTTTATTTTGCTGTAAGTATTAAAATTAAACTTTTACTGTCGATTAAAGTCATGGTAATCGATTTTTAATTTTCTAGCTTTATCGTGGTTTTTGAGCAATTTCCAGTCGATTCCGCGAGCTGTAAATGTGATTTTCGGATTGTACGCACCCAAATGCACTATGCACAATGTTTAAAACGACTTTGAAATTTTGGTCCGAAATTACAAAAACGATAGATTAACCCCTTTGAATTTTTTTTTACCCAAAAATTAAATATTCGAAAACAATAGCTTTTTTGACGTATTCTTATGTAATTTGATGTGAAAAATTGGCTGGCACAGTTTATTTTGCTGTAAGTATTAAAATTAAACTTTTACTGTCGATTAAAGTCATGGTAATCGATTTTTAATTTTCTAGCTTTATCGTGGTTTTTGAGCAATTTCCAGTCGATTCCGCAAGCTGTAAATGTGATTTTCGGATTGTACGCACCCAAATGCACTATGCACAATGTTTAAAACGACTTTGAAATTTTGGTCCGAAATTACAAAAACGATAGATTAACCCCTATGAATTTTTTTTTAAACAAAAATTAAATATTCGAAAACAATAGCTTTTTTGACGTATTCTTATGTAATTTGATGTGAAAAATTGGCTGGCACAGTTTATTTTGCTGTAAGTATTAAAATTAAACTTTTACTGTCGATTAAAGTCATGGTAATCGATTTTTAATTTTCTAACTTTATCGTGGTTTTTGAGCAATTTCCAGTCGATTCCGCAAGCTGTAAATGTGATTTTCGGATTGTACGCACCCAAATGCACTATGCACAATGTTTAAAACGACTTTGAAATTTTGGTCCGAAATTACAAAAACGATAGATTAACCCCTTTGAATTTTTTTTTACCCAAAAATTAAATATTCGAAAACAATAGCTTTTTTGACGTATTCTTATGTAATTTGATGTGAAAAATTGGCTGGCACAGTTTATTTTGCTGTAAGTATTAAAATTAAACTTTTACTGTCGATTAAAGTCATGGTAATCGATTTTTAATTTTCTAGCTTTATCGTGGTTTTTGAGCAATTTCCAGTCGATTCCGCAAGCTGTAAATGTGATTTTCGGATTGTACGCACCCAAATGCACTATGCACAATGTTTAAAACGACTTTGAAATTTTGGTCCGAAATTACAAAAACGATAGATTAACCCCTATGAATTTTTTTTTAAACAAAAATTAAATATTCGAAAACAATAGCTTTTTTGACGTATTCTTATGTAATTTGATGTGAAAAATTGGCTGGCACAGTTTATTTTGCTGTAAGTATTAAAATTAAACTTTTACTGTCGATTAAAGTCATGGTAATCGATTTTTAATTTTCTAACTTTATCGTGGTTTTTGAGCAATTTCCAGTCGATTCCGCAAGCTGTAAATGTGATTTTCGGATTGTACGCACCCAAATGCACTATGCACAATGTTTAAAACGACTTTGAAATTTTGGTCCGAAATTACAAAAACGATAGATTAACCCCTTTGAATTTTTTTTTACCCAAAAATTAAATATTCGAAAACAATAGCTTTTTTGACGTATTCTTATGTAATTTGATGTGAAAAATTGGCTGGCACAGTTTATTTTGCTGTAAGTATTAAAATTAAACTTTTACTGTCGATTAAAGTCATGGTAATCGATTTTTAATTTTCTAGCTTTATCGTGGTTTTTGAGCAATTTCCAGTCGATTCCGCAAGCTGTAAATGTGATTTTCGGATTGTACGCACCCAAATGCACTATGCACAATGTTTAAAACGACTTTGAAATTTTGGTCCGAAATTACAAAAACGATAGATTAACCCCTTTGAATTTTTTTTTACCCAAAAATTAAATATTCGAAAACAATAGCTTTTTTGACGTATTCTTATGTAATTTGATGTGAAAAATTGGCTGGCACAGTTTATTTTGCTGTAAGTATTAAAATTAAACTTTTACTGTCGATTAAAGTCATGGTAATCGATTTTTAATTTTCTAGCTTTATCGTGGTTTTTGAGCAATTTCCAGTCGATTCCGCAAGCTGTAAATGTGATTTTCGGATTGTACGCACCCAAATGCACTATGCACAATGTTTAAAACGACTTTGAAATTTTGGTCCGAAATTACAAAAACGATAGATTAACCCCTTTGAATTTTTTTTTACCCAAAAATTAAATATTCGAAAACAATAGCTTTTTTGACGTATTCTTATGTAATTTGATGTGAAAAATTGGCTGGCACAGTTTATTTTGCTGTAAGTATTAAAATTAAACTTTTACTGTCGATTAAAGTCATGGTAATCGATTTTTAATTTTCTAGCTTTATCGTGGTTTTTGAGCAATTTCCAGTCGATTCCGCGAGCAGTAAATGTGATTTTCGGATTGTACGCACCCAAATGCACTATGCACAATGTTTAAAACGACTTTGAAATTTTGGTCCGAAATTACAAAAACGATAGATTAACCCCTATGAATTTTTTTTTAAACAAAAATTAAATATTCGAAAACAATAGCTTTTTTGACGTATTCTTATGTAATTTGATGTGAAAAATTGGCTGGCACAGTTTATTTTGCTGTAAGTATTAAAATTAAACTTTTACTGTCGATTAAAGTCATGGTAATCGATTTTTAATTTTCTAGCTTTATCGTGGTTTTTGAGCAATTTCCAGTCGATTCCGCGAGCTGTAAATGTGATTTTCGGATTGTACGCACCCAAATGCACTATGCACAATGTTTAAAACGACTTTGAAATTTTGGTCCGAAATTACAAAAACGATAGATTAACCCCTTTGAATTTTTTTTTACCCAAAAATTAAATATTCGAAAACAATAGCTTTTTTGACGTATTCTTATGTAATTTGATGTGAAAAATTGGCTGGCACAGTTTATTTTGCTGTAAGTATTAAAATTAAACTTTTACTGTCGATTAAAGTCATGGTAATCGATTTTTAATTTTCTAGCTTTATCGTGGTTTTTGAGCAATTTCCAGTCGATTCCGCAAGCTGTAAATGTGATTTTCGGATTGTACGCACCCAAATGCACTATGCACAATGTTTAAAACGACTTTGAAATTTTGGTCCGAAATTACAAAAACGATAGATTAACCCCTATGAATTTTTTTTTAAACAAAAATTAAATATTCGAAAACAATAGCTTTTTTGACGTATTCTTATGTAATTTGATGTGAAAAATTGGCTGGCACAGTTTATTTTGCTGTAAGTATTAAAATTAAACTTTTACTGTCGATTAAAGTCATGGTAATCGATTTTTAATTTTCTAGCTTTATCGTGGTTTTTGAGCAATTTCCAGTCGATTCCGCAAGCTGTAAATGTGATTTTCGGATTGTACGCACCCAAATGCACTATGCACAATGTTTAAAACGACTTTGAAATTTTGGTCCGAAATTACAAAAACGATAGATTAACCCCTTTGAATTTTTTTTTACCCAAAAATTAAATATTCGAAAACAATAGCTTTTTTGACGTATTCTTATGTAATTTGATGTGAAAAATTGGCTGGCACAGTTTATTTTGCTGTAAGTATTAAAATTAAACTTTTACTGTCGATTAAAGTCATGGTAATCGATTTTTAATTTTCTAGCTTTATCGTGGTTTTTGAGCAATTTCCAGTCGATTCCGCGAGCAGTAAATGTGATTTTCGGATTGTACGCACCCAAATGCACTATGCACAATGTTTAAAACGACTTTGAAATTTTGGTCCGAAATTACAAAAACGATAGATTAACCCCTTTGAATTTTTTTTTACCCAAAAATTAAATATTCGAAAACAATAGCTTTTTTGACGTATTCTTATGTAATTTGATGTGAAAAATTGGCTGGCACAGTTTATTTTGCTGTAAGTATTAAAATTAAACTTTTACTGTCGATTAAAGTCATGGTAATCGATTTTTAATTTTCTAGCTTTATCGTGGTTTTTGAGCAATTTCCAGTCGATTCCGCAAGCTGTAAATGTGATTTTCGGATTGTACGCACCCAAATGCACTATGCACAATGTTTAAAACGACTTTGAAATTTTGGTCCGAAATTACAAAAACGATAGATTAACCCCTTTGAATTTTTTTTTACCCAAAAATTAAATATTCGAAAACAATAGCTTTTTTGACGTATTCTTATGTAATTTGATGTGAAAAATTGGCTGGCACAGTTTATTTTGCTGTAAGTATTAAAATTAAACTTTTACTGTCGATTAAAGTCATGGTAATCGATTTTTAATTTTCTAGCTTTATCGTGGTTTTTGAGCAATTTCCAGTCGATTCCGCAAGCTGTAAATGTGATTTTCGGATTGTACGCACCCAAATGCACTATGCACAATGTTTAAAACGACTTTGAAAGTTTGGTCCGAAATTACAAAAACGATAGATTAACCCCTTTGAATTTTTTTTTACCCAAAAATTAAATATTCGAAAACAATAGCTTTTTTGACGTATTCTTATGTAATTTGATGTGAAAAATTGGCTGGCACAGTTTATTTTGCTGTAAGTATTAAAATTAAACTTTTACTGTCGATTAAAGTCATGGTAATCGATTTTTAATTTTCTAGCTTTATCGTGGTTTTTGAGCAATTTCCAGTCGATTCCGCGAGCTGTAAATGTGATTTTCGGATTGTACGCACCCAAATGCACTATGCACAATGTTTAAAACGACTTTGAAATTTTGGTCCGAAATTACAAAAACGATAGATTAACCCCTTTGAATTTTTTTTTACCCAAAAATTAATAATTCGAAAACAATAGCTTTTTTGACGTATTCTTATGTAATTTGATGTGAAAAATTGGCGGGCACAGTTTATTTTGCTGTAAGTATTAAAATTAAACTTTTACTGTCGATTAAAGTCATGGTAATCGATTTTTAATTTTCTAGCTTTATCGTGGTTTTTGAGCAATTTCCAGTCGATTCCGCAAGCTGTAAATGTGATTTTCGGATTGTACGCACCCAAATGCACTATGCACAATGTTTAAAACGACTTTGAAATTTTGGTCCGAAATTACAAAAACGATAGATTAACCCCTTTGAATTTTTTTTTACTCAAAAATTAAATATTCGAAAACAATAGCTTTTTTGACGTATTCTTATGTAATTTGATGTGAAAAATTGGCTGGCACAGTTTATTTTGCTGTAAGTATTAAAATTAAACTTTTACTGTCGATTAAAGTCATGGTAATCGATTTTTAATTTTCTAGCTTTATCGTGGTTTTTGAGCAATTTCCAGTCGATTCCGCAAGCTGTAAATGTGATTTTCGGATTGTACGCACCCAAATGCACTATGCACAATGTTTAAAACGACTTTGAAATTTTGGTCCGAAATTACACAAACGATAGTTTAACCCCTTTGAATTTTTTTTTACCCAAAAATTAAATATTCGAAAGCAATAGCTTTTTTGACGTATTCTTATGTAATTTGATGTGAAAAATTGGCTGGCACAGTTTATTTTGCTGTAAGTATTAAAATTAAACTTTTACTGTCGATTAAAGTCATGGTAATCGATTTTTAATTTTCTAGCTTTATCGTGGTTTTTGAGCAATTTCCAGTCGATTACGCAAGCTGTAAATGTGATTTTCGGATTGTACGCACCCAAATGCACTATGCACAATGTTTAAAACGACTTTGAAATTTTGGTCCGAAATTACAAAAACGATAGATTAACCCCTTTGAATTTTTTTTTACCCAAAAATTAATAATTCGAAAACAATAGCTTTTTTGACGTATTCTTATGTAATTTGATGTGAAAAATTGGCTGGCACAGTTTATTTTGCTGTAAGTATTAAAATTAAACTTTTACTGTCGATTAAAGTCATGGTAATCGATTTTTAATTTTCTAGCTTTATCGTGGTTTTTGAGCAATTTCCAGTCGATTCCGCAAGCTGTAAATGTGATTTTCGGATTGTACGCACCCAAATGCACTATGCACAATGTTTAAAACGACTTTGAAATTTTGGTCCGAAATTACACAAACGATAGTTTAACCCCTTTGAATTTTTTTTTACCCAAAAATTAAATATTCGAAAGCAATAGCTTTTTTGACGTATTCTTATGTAATTTGATGTGAAAAATTGGCTGGCACAGTTTATTTTGCTGTAAGTATTAAAATTAAACTTTTACTGTCGATTAAAGTCATGGTAATCGATTTTTAATTTTCTAGCTTTATGGTGGTTTTTGAGCAATTTCCAGTCGATTCCGCAAGCTGTAAATGTGATTTTCGGATTGTACGCACCCAAATGCACTATGCACAATGTTTAAAACGACTTTGAAATTTTGGTCCGAAATTACACAAACGATAGTTTAACCCCTTTGAATTTTTTTTTACCCAAAAATTAAATATTCGAAAGCAATAGCTTTTTTGACGTATTCTTATGTAATTTGATGTGAAAAATTGGCTGGCACAGTTTATTTTGCTGTAAGTATTAAAATTAAACTTTTACTGTCGATTAAAGTCATGGTAATCGATTTTTAATTTTCTAGCTTTATCGTGGTTTTTGAGCAATTTCCAGTCGATTCCGCAAGCTGTAAATGTGATTTTCGGATTGTACGCACCCAAATGCACTATGCACAATGTTTAAAACGACTTTGAAATTTTGGTCCGAAATTACAAAAACGATAGATTAACCCCTTTGAATTTTTTTTTACCCAAAAATTAATAATTTGAAACCAATAGCTTTTTTGACGTATTCTTATGTAATTTGATGTGAAAAATTGGCTGGCACAGTTTATTTTGCTGTAAGTATTAAAATTAAACTTTTACTGTCGATTAAAGTCATGGTAATCGATTTTTAATTTTCTAGCTTTATCGTGGTTTTTGAGCATTTTCCAGTCGATTCCGCAAGCTGTAAATGTGATTTTCGGATTGTACGCACCCAAATGCACTATGCACAATGTTTAAAACGACTTTGAAATTTTGGTCCGAAATTACAAAAACGATAGATTAACCCCTTTGAATTTTTTTTTACCCAAAAATTAATAATTCGAAAACAATAGCTTTTTTGACGTATTCTTATGTAATTTGATGTGAAAAATTGGCTGGCACAGTTTATTTTGCTGTAAGTATTAAAATTAAACTTTTACTGTCGATTAAAGTCATGGTAATCGATTTTTAATTTTCTAGCTTTATCGTGGTTTTTGAGCATTTTCCAGTCGATTCCGCAAGCTGTAAATGTGATTTTCGGATTGTACGCACCCAAATGCACTATGCACAATGTTTAAAACGACTTTGAAATTTTGGTCCGAAATTACAAAAACGATAGATTAACCCCTTTGAATTTTTTTTTACCCAAAAATTAATAATTCGAAAACAATAGCTTTTTTGACGTATTCTTATGTAATTTGATGTGAAAAATTGGCTGGCACAGTTTATTTTGCTGTAAGTATTAAAATTAAACTTTTACTGTCGATTAAAGTCATGGTAATCGATTTTTAATTTTCTAGCTTTATCGTGGTTTTTGAGCAATTTCCAGTCGATTCCGCAAGCTGTAAATGTGATTTTCGGATTGTACGCACCCAAATGCACTATGCACAATGTTTAAAACGACTTTGAAATTTTGGTCCGAAATTACACAAACGATAGTTTAACCCCCTTGAATTTTTTTTTACCCAAAAATTAAATATTCGAAAGCAATAGCTTTTTTGACGTATTCTTATGTAATTTGATGTGAAAAATTGGCTGGCACAGTTTATTTTGCTGTAAGTATTAAAATTAAACTTTTACTGTCGATTAAAGTCATGGTAATCGATTTTTAATTTTCTAGCTTTATCGTGGTTTTTGAGCAATTTCCAGTCGATTCCGCAAGCTGTAAATGTGATTTTCGGATTGTACGCACCCAAATGCACTATGCACAATGTTTAAAACGACTTTGAAATTTTGGTCCGAAATTACACAAACGATAGTTTAACCCCTTTGAATTTTTTTTTACCCAAAAATTAAATATTCGAAAGCAATAGCTTTTTTGACGTATTCTTATGTAATTTGATGTGAAAAATTGGCTGGCACAGTTTATTTTGCTGTAAGTATTAAAATTAAACTTTTACTGTCGATTAAAGTCATGGTAATCGATTTTTAATTTTCTAGCTTTATCGTGGTTTTTGAGCAATTTCCAGTCGATTCCGCAAGCTGTAAATGTGATTTTCGGATTGTACGCACCCAAATGCACTATGCACAATGTTTAAAACGACTTTGAAATTTTGGTCCGAAATTACACAAACGATAGTTTAACCCCTTTGAATTTTTTTTTACCCAAAAATTAAATATTCGAAAACAATAGCTTTTTTGACGTATTCTTATGTAATTTGATGTGAAAAATTGGCTGGCACAGTTTATTTTGCTGTAAGTATTAAAATTAAACTTTTACTGTCGATTAAAGTCATGGTAATCGATTTTTAATTTTCTAGCTTTATCGTGGTTTTTGAGCAATTTCCAGTCGATTCCGCGAGCTGTAAATGTGATTTTCGGATTGTACGCACCCAAATGCACTATGCACAATGTTTAAAACGACTTTGAAATTTTGGTCCGAAATTACAAAAACGATAGATTAACCCCTATGAATTTTTTTTTAAACAAAAATTAAATATTCGAAAACAATAGCTTTTTTGACGTATTCTTATGTAATTTGATGTGAAAAATTGGCTGGCACAGTTTATTTTGCTGTAAGTATTAAAATTAAACTTTTACTGTCGATTAAAGTCATGGTAATCGATTTTTAATTTTCTAGCTTTATCGTGGTTTTTGAGCAATTTCCAGTCGATTCCGCAAGCTGTAAATGTGATTTTCGGATTGTACGCACCCAAATGCACTATGCACAATGTTTAAAACGACTTTGAAATTTTGGTCCGAAATTACAAAAACGATAGATTAACCCCTTTGAATTTTTTTTACCCAAAAATTAATAATTCGAAAACAATAGCTTTTTTGACGTATTCTTATGTAATTTGATGTGAAAAATTGGCTGGCACAGTTTATTTTGCTGTAAGTATTAAAATTAAACTTTTACTGTCGATTAAAGTCATGGTAATCGATTTTTAATTTTCTAGCTTTATCGTGGTTTTTGAGCAATTTCCAGTCGATTCCGCAAGCTGTAAATGTGATTTTCGGATTGTACGCACCCAAATGCACTATGCACAATGTTTAAAACGACTTTGAAATTTTGGTCCGAAATTACAAAAACGATAGATTAACCCCTTTGAATTTTTTTTTACCCAAAAATTAATAATTCGAAAACAATAGCTTTTTTGACGTATTCTTATGTAATTTGATGTGAAAAATTGGCTGGCACAGTTTATTTTGCTGTAAGTATTAAAATTAAACTTTTACTGTCGATTAAAGTCATGGTAATCGATTTTTAATTTTCTAGCTTTATCGTGGTTTTTGAGCAATTTCCAGTCGATTCCGCAAGCTGTAAATGTGATTTTCGGATTGTACGCACCCAAATGCACTATGCACAATGTTTAAAACGACTTTGAAATTTTGGTCCGAAATTACAAAAACGATAGATTAACCCCTTTGAATTTTTTTTTAACCAAAAATTAATAATTCGAAAACAATAGCTTTTTTGACGTATTCTTATGTAATTTGATGTGAAAAATTGGCTGGCACAGTTTATTTTGCTGTAAGTATTAAAATTAAACTTTTACTGTCGATTAAAGTCATGGTAATCGATTTTTAATTTTCTAGCTTTATCGTGGTTTTTGAGCAATTTCCAGTCGATTCCGCAAGCTGTAAATGTGATTTTCGGATTGTACGCACCCAAATGCACTATGCACAATGTTTAAAACGACTTTGAAATTTTGGTCCGAAATTACAAAAACGATCCTTTGAATTTTTTTTTACCCAAAAATTAAATATTCGAAAACAATAGCTTTTTTGACGTATTCTTATATAATTTGATGTGAAAAATTGGCTGGCACAGTTTATTTTGCTGTAAGTATTAATATTAAACTTTTACTGTCGATTAAAGTCATGGTAATCGATTTTTAATTTTCTAGCTTTATCGTGGTTTTTTAGCAATTTCCAGTCGATTCCGCGAGCTGTAAATGTGATTTTCGGATTGTACGCACCCAAATGCACTATGCACAATGTTTAAAACGACTTTGAAATTTTGGTCCAAAATTACAAAAACGATAGATTAACCCCTTTGAATTTTTTTTTACCCAAAAATTAAATATTCGAAAACAATAGCTTTTTTGACGTATTCTTATGTAATTTGATGTGAAAAATTGGCTGGCACAGTTTATTTTGCTGTAAGTATTAAAATTAAACTTTTACTGTCGATTAAAGTCATGGTAATCGATTTTTAATTTTCTAGCTTTATCGTGGTTTTTGAGCAATTTCCAGTCGATTCCGCAAGCTGTAAATGTGATTTTCGGATTGTACGCACCCAAATGCACTATGCACAATGTTTAAAACGACTTTGAAATTTTGGTCCGAAATTACAAAAACGATAGATTAACCCCTTTGAATTTTTTTTTACCCAAAAATTAAATATTCGAAAACAATAGCTTTTTTGACGTATTCTTATGTAATTTGATGTGAAAAATTGGCTGGCACAGTTTATTTTGCTGTAAGTATTAAAATTAAACTTTTACTGTCGATTAAAGTCATGGTAATCGATTTTTAATTTTCTAGCTTTATCGTGGTTTTTGAGCAATTTCCAGTCGATTCCGCGAGCTGTAAATGTGATTTTCGGATTGTACGCACCCAAATGCACTATGCACAATGTTTAAAACGACTTTGAAATTTTGGTCCGAAATTACAAAAACGATAGATTAACCCCTATGAATTTTTTTTTAAACAAAAATTAAATATTCGAAAACAATAGCTTTTTTGACGTATTCTTATGTAATTTGATGTGAAAAATTGGCTGGCACAGTTTATTTTGCTGTAAGTATTAAAATTAAACTTTTACTGTCGATTAAAGTCATGGTAATCGATTTTTAATTTTCTAGCTTTATCGTGGTTTTTGAGCAATTTCCAGTCGATTCCGCAAGCTGTAAATGTGATTTTCGGATTGTAAGCACCCAAATGCACTATGCACAATGTTTAAAACGACTTTGAAATTTTGGTCCGAAATTACAAAAACGATAGATTGAAATTTTTGAATTTTTTTTTACCCAAAAATTAAATATTCGAAAACAATAGCTTTTTTGACGTATTCTTATGTAATTTGATGTGAAAAATTGGCTGGCACAGTTTATTTTGCTGTAAGTATTAAAATTAAACTTTTACTGTCGATTAAAGTCATGGTAATCGATTTTTAATTTTCTAGCTTTATCGTGGTTTTTGAGCAATTTCCAGTCGATTCCGCAAGCTGTAAATGTGATTTTGGGATTGTACGCACCCAAATGCACTATGCACAATGTTTAAAACGACTTTGAAATTTTGGTCCGAAATTACAAAAACGATAGATTAACCCCTTTGAATTTTTTTTTACCCAAAAATTAAATATTCGAAAACAATAGCTTTTTTGACGTATTCTAAACCACGATAAAGCTAGAAAATTAAAAATCGATTACCATGACTTTAATCGACAGTAAAAGTTTAATTTTAATACTTACAGCAAAATAAACTGTGCCAGCCAATTTTTCACATCAAATTACATAAGAATACGTCAAAAAAGCTATTGTTTTCGAATATTTAATTTTTGTTTAAAAAAAAATTCATAGGGGTTAATCTATCGTTTTTGTAATTTCGGACCAAAATTTCAAAGTCGTTTTAAACATTGTGCATAGTGCATTTGGGTGCGTACAATCCGAAAATCACATTTACAGCTTGCGGAATCGACTGGAAATTGCTCAAAAACCACGATAAAGCTAGAAAATTAAAAATCGATTACCATGACTTTAATCGACAGTAAAAGTTTAATTTTAATACTTACAGCAAAATAAACTGTGCCAACCAATTTTTCACATCAAATTACATAAGAATACGTCAAAAAAGCTATTGTTTTCGAATTATTAATTTTTGAGTAAAAAAAAATTCAAAGGGGTTAATCTATCGTTTTTGTAATTTCGGACCAAAATTTCAAAGTCGTTTTAAACATTGTGCATAGTGCATTTGGGTGCGTACAATCCGAAAATCACATTTACAGCTTGCGGAATCGACTGGAAATTGCTCAAAAACCACGATAAAGCTAGAAAATTAAAAATCGATTACCATGACTTTAATCGACAGTAAAAGTTTAATTTTAATACTTACAGCAAAATAAACTGTGCCAGCCAATTTTTCACATCAAATTACATAAGAATACGTCAAAAAAGCTATTGTTTTCGAATATTTAATTTTTGGGTAAAAAAAAATTCAAAGGGGTTAATCTATCGTTTGTGTAATTTCGGACCAAAATTTCAAAGTCGTTTTAAACATTGTGCATAGTGCATTTGGGTGCGTACAATCCGAAAATCACATTTACAGCTTGCGGAATCGACTGGAAATTGCTCAAAAACCACGATAAAGCTAGAAAATTAAAAATCGATTACCATGACTTTAATCGACAGTAAAAGTTTAATTTTAATACTTACAGCAAAATAAACTGTGCCAGCCAATTTTTCACATCAAATTACATAAGAATACGTCAAAAAAGCTATTGGTTTCAAATTATTAATTTTTGGGTAAAAAAAAATTCAAAGGGGTTAATCTATCGTTTTTGTAATTTCGGACCAAAATTTCAAAGTCGTTTTAAACATTGTGCATAGTGCATTTGGGTGCGTACAATCCGAAAATCACATTTACAGCTTGCGGAATCGACTGGAAATTGCTCAAAAACCACGATAAAGCTAGAAAATTAAAAATCGATTACCATGACTTTAATCGACAGTAAAAGTTTAATTTTAATACTTACAGCAAAATAAACTGTGCCAGCCAATTTTTCACATCAAATTACATAAGAATACGTCAAAAAAGCTATTGTTTTCGAATTATTAATTTTTGGTTAAAAAAAAATTCAAAGGGGTTAATCTATCGTTTTTGTAATTTCGGACCAAAATTTCAAAGTCGTTTTAAACATTGTGCATAGTGCATTTGGGTGCGTACAATCCGAAAATCACATTTACAGCTTGCGGAATCGACTGGAAATTGCTCAAAAACCACGATAAAGCTAGAAAATTAAAAATCGATTACCATGACTTTAATCGACAGTAAAAGTTTAATTTTAATACTTACAGCAAAATAAACTGTGCCAGCCACTTTTTCACATCAAATTACATAAGAATACGTCAAAAAAGCTATTGTTTTCGAATTATTAATTTTTGGGTAGAAAAAAATTCAAAGGGGTTAATCTATCGTTTTTGTAATTTCGGACCAAAATTTCAAAGTCGTTTTAAACATTGTGCATAGTGCATTTGGGTGCGTACAATCCGGAAATCACATTTACAGCTTGCGGAATCGACTGGAAATTGCTCAAAAACCACGATAAAGCTAGAAAATTAAAAATCGATTACCATGACTTTAATCGACAGTAAAAGTTTAATTTTAATACTTACAGCAAAATAAACTGTGCCAGCCAATTTTTCACATCAAATTACATAAGAATACGTCAAAAAAGCTATTGTTTTCGAATTATTAATTTTTGGGTAAAAAAAAATTCAAAGGGGTTAATCTATCGTTTTTGTAATTTCGGACCAAAATTTCAAAGTCGTTTTAAACATTGTGCATAGTGCATTTGGGTGCGTACAATCCGAAAATCACATTTACAGCTTGCGGAATCGACTGGAAATTGCTCAAAAACCACGATAAAGCTAGAAAATTAAAAATCGATTACCATGACTTTAATCGACAGTAAAAGTTTAATTTTAATACTTACAGCAAAATAAACTGTGCCAGCCAATTTTTCACATCAAATTACATAAGAATACGTCAAAAAAGCTATTGGTTTCAAATTATTAATTTTTGGGTAAAAAAAAATTCAAAGGGGTTAATCTATCGTTTTTGTAATTTCGGACCAAAATTTCAAAGTCGTTTTAAACATTGTGCATAGTGCATTTGGGTGCGTACAATCCGAAAATCACATTTACAGCTTGCGGAATCGACTGGAAATTGCTCAAAAACCACGATAAAGCTAGAAAATTAAAAATCGATTACCATGACTTTAATCGACAGTAAAAGTTTAATTTTAATACTTACAGCAAAATAAACTGTGCCAGCCAATTTTTCACATCAAATTACATAAGAATACGTCAAAAAAGCTATTGTTTTCGAATTATTAATTTTTGGTTAAAAAAAAATTCAAAGGGGTTAATCTATCGTTTTTGTAATTTCGGACCAAAATTTCAAAGTCGTTTTAAACATTGTGCATAGTGCATTTGGGTGCGTACAATCCGAAAATCACATTTACAGCTTGCGGAATCGACTGGAAATTGCTCAAAAACCACGATAAAGCTAGAAAATTAAAAATCGATTACCATGACTTTAATCGACAGTAAAAGTTTAATTTTAATACTTACAGCAAAATAAACTGTGCCAGCCACTTTTTCACATCAAATTACATAAGAATACGTCAAAAAAGCTATTGTTTTCGAATTATTAATTTTTGGGTAAAAAAAAATTCAAAGGGGTTAATCTATCGTTTTTGTAATTTCGGACCAAAATTTCAAAGTCGTTTTAAACATTGTGCATAGTGCATTTGGGTGCGTACAATCCGAAAATCACATTTACAGCTTGCGGAATCGACTGGAAATTGCTCAAACACCACGATAAAGCTAGAAAATTAAAAATCGATTACCATGACTTTAATCGACAGTAAAAGTTTAATTTTAATACTTACAGCAAAATAAACTGTGCCAGCCACTTTTTCACATCAAATTACATAAGAATACGTCAAAAAAGCTATTGTTTTCGAATTATTAATTTTTGGGTAAAAAAAAATTCAAAGGGGTTAATCTATCGTTTTTGTAATTTCGGACCAAAATTTCAAAGTCGTTTTAAACATTGTGCATAGTGCATTTGGGTGCGTACAATCCGAAAATCACATTTACAGCTTGCGGAATCGACTGGAAATTGCTCAAAAACCACGATAAAGCTAGAAAATTAAAAATCGATTACCATGACTTTAATCGACAGTAAAAGTTTAATTTTAATACTTACAGCAAAATAAACTGTGCCAGCCAATTTTTCACATCAAATTACATAAGAATACGTCAAAAAAGCTATTGTTTTCGAATATTTAATTTTTGTTTAAAAAAAAATTCATAGGGGTTAATCTATCGTTTTTGTAATTTCGGACCAAAATTTCAAAGTCGTTTTAAACATTGTGCATAGTGCATTTGGGTGCGTACAATCCGAAAATCACATTTACAGCTTGCGGTATCGACTGGAAATTGCTCAAAAACCACGATAAAGCTAGAAAATTAAAAATCGATTACCATGACTTTAATCGACAGTAAAAGTTTAATTTTAATACTTACAGCAAAATAAACTGTGCCAGCCAATTTTTCACATCAAATTACATAAGAATACGTCAAAAAAGCTATTGTTTTCGAATATTTAATTTTTGGGTAAAAAAAAATTCAAAGGGGTTAATCTATCGTTTTTGTAATTTCGAACCAAAATTTCAAAGTCGTTTTAAACATTGTGCATAGTGCATTTGGGTGCGTACAATCCGAAAATCACATTTACAGCTCGCGGAATCGACTGGAAATTGCTCAAAAACCACGATAAAGCTAGAAAATTAAAAATCGATTACCATGACTTTAATCGACAGTAAAAGTTTAATTTTAATACTTACAGCAAAATAAACTGTGCCAGCCAATTTTTCACATCAAATTACATAAGAATACGTCAAAAAAGCTATTGTTTTCGAATATTTAATTTTTGGGTAAAAAAAAATTCAAAGGGGTTAATCTATCGTTTTTGTAATTTCGGACCAAAATTTCAAAGTCGTTTTAAACATTGTGCATAGTGCATTTGGGTGCGTACAATCCGAAAATCACATTTACAGCTTGCGGAATCGACTGGAAATTGCTCAAAAACCACGATAAAGCTAGAAAATTAAAAATCGATTACCATGACTTTAATCGACAGTAAAAGTTTAATTTTAATACTTACAGCAAAATAAACTGTGCCAGCCAATTTTTCACATCAAATTACATAAGAATACGTCAAAAAAGCTATTGTTTTCGAATATTTAATTTTTGGGTAAAAAAAAATTCAAAGGATCGTTTTTGTAATTTCGGACCAAAATTTCAAAGTCGTTTTAAACATTGTGCATAGTGCATTTGGGTGCGTACAATCCGAAAATCACATTTACAGCTTGCGGAATCGACTGGAAATTGCTCAAAAACCACGATAAAGCTAGAAAATTAAAAATCGATTACCATGACTTTAATCGACAGTAAAAGTTTAATTTTAATACTTACAGCAAAATAAACTGTGCCAACCAATTTTTCACATCAAATTACATAAGAATACGTCAAAAAAGCTATTGTTTTCGAATTATTAATTTTTGAGTAAAAAAAAATTCAAAGGGGTTAATCTATCGTTTTTGTAATTTCGGACCAAAATTTCAAAGTCGTTTTAAACATTGTGCATAGTGCATTTGGGTGCGTACAATCCGAAAATCACATTTACAGCTTGCGGAATCGACTGGAAATTGCTCAAAAACCACGATAAAGCTAGAAAATTAAAAATCGATTACCATGACTTTAATCGACAGTAAAAGTTTAATTTTAATACTTACAGCAAAATAAACTGTGCCAGCCAATTTTTCACATCAAATTACATAAGAATACGTCAAAAAAGCTATTGTTTTCGAATTATTAATTTTTGGTTAAAAAAAAATTCAAAGGGGTTAATCTATCGTTTTTGTAATTTCGGACCAAAATTTCAAAGTCGTTTTAAACATTGTGCATAGTGCATTTGGGTGCGTACAATCCGAAAATCACATTTACAGCTTGCGGAATCGACTGGAAATTGCTCAAAAACCACGATAAAGCTAGAAAATTAAAAATCGATTACCATGACTTTAATCGACAGTAAAAGTTTAATTTTAATACTTACAGCAAAATAAACTGTGCCAGCCAATTTTTCACATCAAATTACATAAGAATACGTCAAAAAAGCTATTGGTTTCAAATTATTAATTTTTGGGTAAAAAAAAATTCAAAGGGGTTAATCTATCGTTTTTGTAATTTCGGACCAAAATTTCAAAGTCGTTTTAAACATTGTGCATAGTGCATTTGGGTGCGTACAATCCGAAAATCACATTTACAGCTTGCGGAATCGACTGGAAATTGCTCAAAAACCACGATAAAGCTAGAAAATTAAAAATCGATTACCATGACTTTAATCGACAGTAAAAGTTTAATTTTAATACTTACAGCAAAATAAACTGTGCCAGCCGCTTTTTCACATCAAATTACATAAGAATACGTCAAAAAAGCTATTGTTTTCGAATTATTAATTTTTGGGTAAAAAAAAATTCAAAGGGGTTAATCTATCGTTTTTGTAATTTCGGACCAAAATTTCAAAGTCGTTTTAAACATTGTGCATAGTGCATTTGGGTGCGTACAATCCGAAAATCACATTTACAGCTTGCGGAATCGACTGGAAATTGCTCAAAAACCACGATAAAGCTAGAAAATTAAAAATCGATTACCATGACTTTAATCGACAGTAAAAGTTTAATTTTAATACTTACAGCAAAATAAACTGTGCCAGCCACTTTTTCACATCAAATTACATAAGAATACGTCAAAAAAGCTATTGTTTTCGAATTATTAATTTTTGGGTAAAAAAAAATTCAAAGGGGTTAATCTATCGTTTTTGTAATTTCGGACCAAAATTTCAAAGTCGTTTTAAACATTGTGCATAGTGCATTTGGGTGCGTACAATCCGAAAATCACATTTACAGCTTGCGGAATCGACTGGAAATTGCTCAAAAACCACGATAAAGCTAGAAAATTAAAAATCGATTACCATGACTTTAATCGACAGTAAAAGTTTAATTTTAATACTTACAGCAAAATAAACTGTGCCAGCCAATTTTTCACATCAAATTACATAAGAATACGTCAAAAAAGCTATTGTTTTCGAATTATTAATTTTTGGGTAAAAAAAAATTCAAAGGGGTTAATCTATCGTTTTTGTAATTTCGGACCAAAATTTCAAAGTCGTTTTAAACATTGTGCATAGTGCATTTGGGTGCGTACAATCCGAAAATCACATTTACAGCTTGCGGAATCGACTGGAAATTGCTCAAAAACCACGATAAAGCTAGAAAATTAAAAATCGATTACCATGACTTTAATCGACAGTAAAAGTTTAATTTTAATACTTACAGCAAAATAAACTGTGCCCGCCAATTTTTCACATCAAATTACATAAGAATACGTCAAAAAAGCTATTGCTTTCGAATATTTAATTTTTGGGTAAAAAAAAATTCAAAGGGGTTAAACTATCGTTTGTGTAATTTCGGACCAAAATTTCAAAGTCGTTTTAAACATTGTGCATAGTGCATTTGGGTGCGTACAATCCGAAAATCACATTTACAGCTTGCGGAATCGACTGGAAATTGCTCAAAAACCACGATAAAGCTAGAAAATTAAAAATCGATTACCATGACTTTAATCGACAGTAAAAGTTTAATTTTAATACTTACAGCAAAACAAACTGTGCCAGCCAATTTTTCACATCAAATTACATAAGAATACGTCAAAAAAGCTATTGCTTTCGAATATTTAATTTTTGGGTAAAAAAAAATTCAAAGGGGTTAAACTATCGTTTGTGTAATTTCGGACCAAAATTTCAAAGTCGTTTTAAACATTGTGCATAGTGCATTTGGGTGCGTACAATCCGAAAATCACATTTACAGCTTGCGGAATCGACTGGAAATTGCTCAAAAACCACGATAAAGCTAGAAAATTAAAAATCGATTACCATGACTTTAATCGACAGTAAAAGTTTAATTTTAATACTTACAGCAAAATAAACTGTGCCAGCCAATTTTTCACATCAAATTACATAAGAATACGTCAAAAAATCTATTGTTTTCGAATTATTAATTTTTGGTTAAAAAAAAATTCAAAGGGGTTAATCTATCGTTTTTGTAATTTCGGACCAAAATTTCAAAGTCGTTTTAAACATTGTGCATAGTGCATTTGGGTGCGTACAATCCGAAAATCACATTTACAGCTTGCGGAATCGACTGGAAATTGCTCAAAAACCACGATAAAGCTAGAAAATTAAAAATCGATTACCATGACTTTAATCGACAGTAAAAGTTTAATTTTAATACTTACAGCAAAATAAACTGTGCCAGCCAATTTTTCACATCAAATTACATAAGAATACGTCAAAAAAGGTATTGTTTTCGAATTATTAATTTTTGGGTAAAAAAAAATTCAAAGGGGTTAATCTATCGTTTTTGTAATTTCGGACCAAAATTTCAAAGTCGCTTTAAACATTGTGCATAGTGCATTTGGGTGCGTACAATCCGAAAATCACATTTACAGCTTGCGGAATCGACTGGAAATTGCTCAAAAACCACGATAAAGCTAGAAAATTAAAAATCGATTACCATGACTTTAATCGACAGTAAAAGTTTAATTTTAATACTTACAGCAAAATAAACTGTGCCAGCCAATTTTTCACATCAAATTACATAAGAATACGTCAAAAAAGCTAATGTTTTCGAATTATTAATTTTTGGGTAAAAAAAAATTCAAAGGGGTTAATCTATCGTTTTTGTAATTTCGGACCAAAATTTCAAAGTCGTTTTAAACATTGTGCATAGTGCATTTGGGTGCGTACAATCCGGAAATCACATTTACAGCTTGCGGAATCGACTGGAAATTGCTCAAAAACCACGATAAAGCTAGAAAATTAAAAATCGATTACCATGACTTTAATCGACAGTAAAAGTTTAATTTTAATACTTACAGCAAAATAAACTGTGCCAGCCAATTTTTCACATCAAATTACATAAGAATACGTCAAAAAAGCTATTGTTTTCGAATTATTAATTTTTGGGTAAAAAAAAATTCAAAGGGGTTAATCTATCGTTTTTGTAATTTCGGACCAAAATTTCAAAGTCGTTTTAAACATTGTGCATAGTGCATTTGGGTGCGTACAATCCGAAAATCACATTTACAGCTTGCGGAATCGACTGGAAATTGCTCAAAAACCACGATAAAGCTAGAAAATTAAAAATCGATTACCATGACTTTAATCGACAGTAAAAGTTTAATTTTAATACTTACAGCAAAATAAACTGTGCCAGCCAATTTTTCACATCAAATTACATAAGACTACGTCAAAAAAGCTATTGTTTTCGAATTATTAATTTTTGGGTAAAAAAAAATTCAAAGGGGTTAATCTATCGTTTTTGTAATTTCGGACCAAAATTTCAAAGTCGTTTTAAACATTGTGCATAGTGCATTTGGGTGCGTACAATCCGAAAATCACATTTACAGCTTGCGGAATCGACTGGAAATTGCTCAAAAACCACGATAAAGCTAGAAAATTAAAAATCGATTACCATGACTTTAATCGACAGTAAAAGTTTAATTTTAATACTTACAGCAAAATAAACTGTGCCAGCCAATTTTTCACATCAAATTACATAAGAATACGTCAAAAAAGCTATTGCTTTCGAATATTTAATTTTTGGGTAAAAAAAAATTCAAAGGGGTTAAACTATCGTTTGTGTAATTTCGGACCAAAATTTCAAAGTCGTTTTAAACATTGTGCATAGTGCATTTGGGTGCGTACAATCCGAAAATCACATTTACAGCTTGCGGAATCGACTGGAAATTGCTCAAAAACCACGATAAAGCTAGAAAATTAAAAATCGATTACCATGACTTTAATCGACAGTAAAAGTTTAATTTTAATACTTACAGCAAAATAAACTGTGCCAGCCAATTTTTCACATCAAATTACATAAGAATACGTCAAAAAAGCTATTGCTTTCGAATATTTAATTTTTGGGTAAAAAAAAATTCAAAGGGGTTAAACTATCGTTTGTGTAATTTCGGACCAAAATTTCAAAGTCGTTTTAAACATTGTGCATAGTGCATTTGGGTGCGTACAATCCGAAAATCACATTTACAGCTTGCGGAATCGACTGGAAATTGCTCAAAAACCACGATAAAGCTAGAAAATTAAAAATCGATTACCATGACTTTAATCGACAGTAAAAGTTTAATTTTAATACTTACAGCAAAATAAACTGTGCCAGCCAATTTTTCACATCAAATTACATAAGAATACGTCAAAAAAGCTATTGCTTTCGAATATTTAATTTTTGGGTAAAAAAAAATTCAAAGGGGTTAAACTATCGTTTGTGTAATTTCGGACCAAAATTTCAAAGTCGTTTTAAACATTGTGCATAGTGCATTTGGGTGCGTACAATCCGAAAATCACATTTACAGCTTGCGGAATCGACTGGAAATTGCTCAAAAACCACGATAAAGCTAGAAAATTAAAAATCGATTACCATGACTTTAATCGACAGTAAAAGTTTAATTTTAATACTTACAGCAAAATAAACTGTGCCAGCCAATTTTTCACATCAAATTACATAAGAATACGTCAAAAAAGCTATTGCTTTCGAATATTTAATTTTTGGGTAAAAAAAAATTCAAAGGGGTTAAACTATCGTTTGTGTAATTTCGGACCAAAATTTCAAAGTCGTTTTAAACATTGTGCATAGTGCATTTGGGTGCGTACAATCCGAAAATCACATTTACAGCTTGCGGAATCGACTGGAAATTGCTCAAAAACCACGATAAAGCTAGAAAATTAAAAATCGATTCCATGACTTTAATCGACAGTAAAAGTTTAATTTTAATACTTACAGCAAAATAAACTGTGCCAGCCAATTTTTCACATCAAATTACATAAGAATACGTCAAAAAAGCTATTGTTTTCGAATATTTAATTTTTGGGTAAAAAAAAATTCAAAGGGGTTAATCTATCGTTTTTGTAATTTCGGACCAAAATTTCAAAGTCGTTTTAAACATTGTGCATAGTGCATTTGGGTGCGTACAATCCGAAAATCACATTTACAGCTTGCGGAATCGACTGGAAATTGCTCAAAAACCACGATAAAGCTAGAAAATTAAAAATCGATTACCATGACTTTAATCGACAGTAAAAGTTTAATTTTAATACTTACAGCAAAATAAACTGTGCCAGCCAATTTTTCACATCAAATTACATAAGAATACGTCAAAAAAGCTATTGTTTTCGAATATTTAATTTTTGGGTAAAAAAAACTTCAAAGGGGTTAATCTATCGTTTTTGTAATTTCGGACCAAAATTTCAAAGTCGTTTTAAACATTGTGCATAGTGCATTTGGGTGCGTACAATCCGAAAATCACATTTACAGCTTGCGGAATCGACTGGAAATTGCTCAAAAACCACGATAAAGCTAGAAAATTAAAAATCGATTACCATGACTTTAATCGACAGTAAAAGTTTAATTTTAATACTTACAGCAAAATAAACTGTGCCAGCCAATTTTTCACATCAAATTACATAAGAATACGTCAAAAAAGCTATTGTTTTCGAATATTTAATTTTTGGGTAAAAAAAACTTCAAAGGGGTTAATCTATCGTTTTTGTAATTTCGGACCAAAATTTCAAAGTCGTTTTAAACATTGTGCATAGTGCATTTGGGTGCGTACAATCCGAAAATCACATTTACAGCTTGCGGAATCGACTGGAAATTGCTCAAAAACCACGATAAAGCTAGAAAATTAAAAATCCATTACCATGACTTTAATCGACAGTAAAAGTTTAATTTTAATACTTACAGCAAAATAAACTGTGCCAGCCAATTTTTCACATCAAATTACATAAGAATACGTCAAAAAAGCTATTGTTTTCGAATATTTAATTTTTGGGTAAAAAAAAATTCAAAGGGGTTAATCTATCGTTTTTGTAATTTCGGACCAAAATTTCAAAGTCGTTTTAAACATTGTGCATAGTGCATTTGGGTGCGTACAATCCGAAAATCACATTTACAGCTTGCGGAATCGACTGGAAATTGCTCAAAAACCACGATAAAGCTAGAAAATTAAAAATCGATTACCATGACTTTAATCGACAGTAAAAGTTTAATTTTAATACTTACAGCAAAATAAACTGTGCCAGCCAATTTTTCACATCAAATTACATAAGAATACGTCAAAAAAGCTATTGTTTTCGAATATTTAATTTTTGGGTAAAAAAAACTTCAAAGGGGTTAATCTATCGTTTTTGTAATTTCGGACCAAAATTTCAAAGTCGTTTTAAACATTGTGCATAGTGCATTTGGGTGCGTACAATCCGAAAATCACATTTACAGCTTGCGGAATCGACTGGAAATTGCTCAAAAACCACGATAAAGCTAGAAAATTAAAAATCGATTCCATGACTTTAATCGACAGTAAAAGTTTAATTTTAATACTTACAGCAAAATAAACTGTGCCAGCCAATTTTTCACATCAAATTACATAAGAATACGTCAAAAAAGCTATTGTTTTCGAATATTTAATTTTTGGGTAAAAAAAAATTCAAAGGGGTTAATCTATCGTTTTTGTAATTTCGGACCAAAATTTCAAAGTCGTTTTAAACATTGTGCATAGTGCATTTGGGTGCGTACAATCCGAAAATCACATTTACAGCTTGCGGAATCGACTGGAAATTGCTCAAAAACCACGATAAAGCTAGAAAATTAAAAATCGATTACCATGACTTTAATCGACAGTAAAAGTTTAATTTTAATACTTACAGCAAAATAAACTGTGCCAGCCAATTTTTCACATCAAATTACATAAGAATACGTCAAAAAAGCTATTGTTTTCGAATATTTAATTTTTGGGTAAAAAAAACTTCAAAGGGGTTAATCTATCGTTTTTGTAATTTCGGACCAAAATTTCAAAGTCGTTTTAAACATTGTGCATAGTGCATTTGGGTGCGTACAATCCGAAAATCACATTTACAGCTTGCGGAATCGACTGGAAATTGCTCAAAAACCACGATAAAGCTAGAAAATTAAAAATCGATTACCATGACTTTAATCGACAGTAAAAGTTTAATTTTAATACTTACAGCAAAATAAACTGTGCCAGCCAATTTTTCACATCAAATTACATAAGAATACGTCAAAAAAGCTATTGTTTTCGAATATTTAATTTTTGGGTAAAAAAAACTTCAAAGGGGTTAATCTATCGTTTTTGTAATTTCGGACCAAAATTTCAAAGTCGTTTTAAACATTGTGCATAGTGCATTTGGGTGCGTACAATCCGAAAATCACATTTACAGCTTGCGGAATCGACTGGAAATTGCTCAAAAACCACGATAAAGCTAGAAAATTAAAAATCCATTACCATGACTTTAATCGACAGTAAAAGTTTAATTTTAATACTTACAGCAAAATAAACTGTGCCAGCCAATTTTTCACATCAAATTACATAAGAATACGTCAAAAAAGCTATTGTTTTCGAATATTTAATTTTTGGGTAAAAAAAAATTCAAAGGGGTTAATCTATCGTTTTTGTAATTTCGGACCAAAATTTCAAAGTCGTTTTAAACATTGTGCATAGTGCATTTGGGTGCGTACAATCCGAAAATCACATTTACAGCTTGCGGAATCGACTGGAAATTGCTCAAAAACCACGATAAAGCTAGAAAATTAAAAATCGATTACCATGACTTTAATCGACAGTAAAAGTTTAATTTTAATACTTATAGCAAAATAAACTGTGCCAGCCAATTTTTCACATCAAATTACATAAGAATACGTCAAAAAAGCTATTGTTTTCGAATATTTAATTTTTGGGTAAAAAAAACTTCAAAGGGGTTAATCTATCGTTTTTGTAATTTCGGACCAAAATTTCAAAGTCGTTTTAAACATTGTGCATAGTGCATTTGGGTGCGTACAATCCGAAAATCACATTTACAGCTTGCGGAATCGACTGGAAATTGCTCAAAAACCACGATAAAGCTAGAAAATTAAAAATCGATTACCATGACTTTAATCGACAGTAAAAGTTTAATTTTAATACTTACAGCAAAATAAACTGTGCCAGCCAATTTTTCACATCAAATTACATAAGAATACGTCAAAAAAGCTATTGTTTTCGAATATTTAATTTTTGGGTAAAAAAAAATTCAAAGGGGTTAATCTATCGTTTTTGTAATTTCGGACCAAAATTTCAAAGTCGTTTTAAACATTGTGCATAGTGCATTTGGGTGCGTACAATCCGAAAATCACATTTACAGCTTGCGGAATCGACTGGAAATTGCTCAAAAACCACGATAAAGCTAGAAAATTAAAAATCGATTACCATGACTTTAATCGACAGTAAAAGTTTAATTTTAATACTTACAGCAAAATAAACTGTGCCAGCCAATTTTTCACATCAAATTACATAAGAATACGTCAAAAAAGCTATTGTTTTCGAATATTTAATTTTTGGGTAAAAAAAACTTCAAAGGGGTTAATCTATCGTTTTTGTAATTTCGGACCAAAATTTCAAAGTCGTTTTAAACATTGTGCATAGTGCATTTGGGTGCGTACAATCCGAAAATCACATTTACAGCTTGCGGAATCGACTGGAAATTGCTCAAAAACCACGATAAAGCTAGAAAATTAAAAATCGATTACCATGACTTTAATCGACAGTAAAAGTTTAATTTTAATACTTACAGCAAAATAAACTGTGCCAGCCAATTTTTCACATCAAATTACATAAGAATACGTCAAAAAAGCTATTGTTTTCGAATATTTAATTTTTGGGTAAAAAAAACTTCAAAGGGGTTAATCTATCGTTTTTGTAATTTCGGACCAAAATTTCAAAGTCGTTTTAAACATTGTGCATAGTGCATTTGGGTGCGTACAATCCGAAAATCACATTTACAGCTTGCGGAATCGACTGGAAATTGCTCAAAAACCACGATAAAGCTAGAAAATTAAAAATCCATTACCATGACTTTAATCGACAGTAAAAGTTTAATTTTAATACTTACAGCAAAATAAACTGTGCCAGCCAATTTTTCACATCAAATTACATAAGAATACGTCAAAAAAGCTATTGTTTTCGAATATTTAATTTTTGGGTAAAAAAAAATTCAAAGGGGTTAATCTATCGTTTTTGTAATTTCGGACCAAAATTTCAAAGTCGTTTTAAACATTGTGCATAGTGCATTTGGGTGCGTACAATCCGAAAATCACATTTACAGCTTGCGGAATCGACTGGAAATTGCTCAAAAACCACGATAAAGCTAGAAAATTAAAAATCCATTACCATGACTTTAATCGACAGTAAAAGTTTAATTTTAATACTTACAGCAAAATAAACTGTGCCAGCCAATTTTTCACATCAAATTACATAAGAATACGTCAAAAAAGCTATTGTTTTCGAATATTTAATTTTTGGGTAAAAAAAAATTCAAAGGGTGTTAATCTATCGTTTTTGTAATTTCGGACCAAAATTTCAAAGTCGTTTTAAACATTGTGCATAGTGCATTTGGGTGCGTACAATCCGAAAATCACATTTACAGCTTGCGGAATCGACTGGAAATTGCTCAAAAACCACGATAAAGCTAGAAAATTAAAAATCCATTACCATGACTTTAATCGACAGTAAAAGTTTAATTTTAATACTTACAGCAAAATAAACTGCGTCAGCCAAAATGTCTTATCAAAGTACATAAGAATCAGTCTTTTAGGCTTTTCTAGCTGGAATTTATGATATAGAAAGAATGAACTTGTTCTTTAATATCAGTGATTAGAAAAACCAAACGTAAAATTTTAGCTGGAATATGCCTATTTATAAAAATTCAAAAGTATCTGTAAAATAATACCTACATTTCATTTGGTTTTCTTAGAATTAAGCGGATGGAATCAAATGTAACTCTATATTTCAGATTCAGGGGCGCTATAAGTTGATATGTTTGATAAAGGTTATCGAGTTAACTAACAAATTAGAAAACATATTGTATGAATAGATATTTCCGATACTATTGTATTGTACTTATTGTATTGTACTTAGGGGTCGTTTGGCTACGAGAGCCTTTCAGAACTGCGACCAGTATTGATCTTTTGTTCATAACCCTACTAATTAGTTATTCAGGAATTCAATTTCGCTTGCGAAGCACAGAATGCTCCTGAGAGGTAAGCTTTTTACCTCTTTGGGCGTCAGTTGTATCTGTCCCATATGTTTAAGCCTAGTTCTGGCTAAGGCATTGCAGTTACAGAGGATGTGCTCGGCCGTCTTGTTTCCGATTCACAAAGTCTGCATCTGTCGTTTCCTTCCAGCCTCATTTTTTTGAGGTGATATTTCACCGGGCAGTGTCCGGTGAACAGCCCCGTAATGAGTCTAATTTCGTTCTTTGTTAGAAGAAGAAGCTTTTTTGCTTCTGCAGTCGAGTACTTTATAAATTTCTTCGCCTGTCTTTGTCCTGGTGTATTTTTCCAGAAGGTTTCTTTGCTCTTCGCCTCCCATTTTTGGACCTCCAACCCGCTGTGTGCTTTGGTTAACCCACAGAATGGTTCGGGTCCAGTCGGGGGCGTTCTTGAGCCTGATCTAGCTAGTCTGTCAGCTATTTCATTACCCTCTATTCCCTCATAACCTGGCACCCAGCGTAGGGCAATTTTATTGCCCATTGCCAGTTTCTTGAGAGATTGTCGACATTCCCATGTGGACAAGGACTCAAAACTGTTTGCTTCGAGTGCCTTTATCGCAGCTTGGCTGTCAGACATTATATTGATCTGCTTGCCCTTTAAATTCCTGTGGAGGCATTCATGGGCACACAGTTCAATCGCAAGTATTTCAGCTTGCATAATTGTAGGATAGGTTCCTAAGACTATTGATGCCGTGTATTTTGGGCCATATATGCCTATACCTGTTCCCTGTTCAGTTTTAGATCCATCTGTATACCAGTTGGAGGATTTGTTATCCACTTTTATTATTTGGCTTCTAGCCGTGTTGCGGTCCTGAATGACAACCTCAAACGGCTGTTGAAAGTCAAAAGTTTTTGGAATAATATCCAAAGGTTTTTCAAACAGATCTGGCTTTAGAAAGTCCAGTATCTTTAGGTGACCTGTCTTGTCTCCTGGTTTGAGTTTCCTGATTTGGGCAATTTTTACGGCAGCTTGTAGACCCTCCCTCTGCACTTGTATGTGTAGAGGCGGTAGATCCAAGAGTGCTTCCATAGCCACTGTTGGGGTTGTACGCATAGCTCCCGTTATGCCCAGACACACTAGCCGCTGCAATTTTTGCATTTTGCTTTGTGTCGTGATTTCTTTAGTTTTTGTCCACCACACAATTGATGCATATGTGACAATGGGTCTTATTATTGCCGTGTATGATCAATGGATCATTTTCGGTTTTAGTCCCCAAGTCTTTCCAAAGAGTTTTCGGCAAGCCCAAAAGGCTTTTGTTGCTTTGGAGAGAGTTTTATCCACATGAGATTTCCAGGTGAGTTTTGCATCCAGAGTTACCCCTAGATACTTTACCTCATCTGAAAAACATATTGTAGAGCCTTGAAGCTGTGGTGCTTTTAGGCTTTTCTTCCTACGTCTAGTGAACGGGACTATTCCGATACTAGGTAGAAAAACTAACCCCCGTATTCATAAAAACGCAATATTTACAACAGGTTTACTAAAGCTTTAAAAGCCTTACAAATGCCCTTAAAATGCCTTATATCCCTTACAAAGGGTTTATAAACCTCTTTTAAGTATTTTTTGTTTTTATGAATACGGGGGTAAGATTTTTTCATTCAAAGCGAAGAAGAACCGAAGCCGTACTGGTGCGGAAAAGTAGAAATTTTTCACACACCTTTGAATATCACAAAGTATGACTTTCTGAAACATAATTTGAAAATAGTAAATTACTGACCTAGTCTCGAAAATGATCCGTTACTGGGCACACAGCTATATTGAAAAGCGAGCTTTAGCGAGCGTTTTCAAAGCTGTAAGCTGTAGCAAAAAAATATTTTTGTGTAATAAAATACTTAGTATTTTTTTACGTTCAAAGTTTGTTGCCTTAAAAATTTGCCGCTCTAGGCTGCAGCCTACTCAGCCTATTTAGAAATATGGCTCTGAATGTTTGAGTTTTTAGTTTATATTTAGATACTTGATGATTGAATCATTTTACGTAATTGGCGGTTTATTTTCAAATTTAGTTTTCGTAATTTGAAAAGTATGGAGTGAGGCGGTCGGAGAGTAATAGTCAAGCGAGTTGACTACGAACGCTCAATACCCGGTTTGAATCCGAGTGAAGGTACAACTTTATTCTGGCCGGCTCGCTGGTCCTCCAGGTTGAGGCTTCTACGTCGGGCTGGCTTCTCGTAGTAGGTAAAAAATGTAAAAATGTTTACAAAACCAAACGCCGCGCCCCCTGGCCATGTTTGGGAATCGGAAAACGTTGTAGAGCATTAATAAAACCGAATACACATACACAAGAAAACTAGGTACTTTCATTCAATATAATAATAATCTACATCATAAAATATTATAAAAGTATGTCCTTTGTACAAATTAAAAATTATTTGAATTTTTTTATTAGGGTACTAAATAAGGATAATTCCTAACTGATAATTGTTTCCAAACTACTTTATTTAAAAACTAAGAATGTCAATAAAATGTGTATTTTCATCTATAATTATAACTTCTCTAGAAGAGATTTGTTTCACAAAAGGTAAATATTTAGATATTAATTTTGGATCTCTAAATCATTTGACATTAAAACAAGTTATCAAAGCTCATTTTTTTTGTGTGAAGTATAATACAAATGGTGATTTGAAGTAGGTACCTAATTAATAAATTATCTGGACGATTTTTTGAAAGCAAGTTTGGTAAATTGGAGTCCAAAGATGATAGTAGGTTGACAGACAGCTGAGAAACCCATCTAGCCCATATTACAAAATAGAATACCTTTTTACGAGATTAAAGAGAAAAAAGATGGAAATTATGTTTTATATTTTCTTAGTATCATAAAAGTTAAATAATTACAATAATCCTAAAATTAAAATAAAAACTCTTCAAAAAGAAATCCAACAGAAACAGTATAAAATATCAAATTCTTTTTTGCAGTAGGTAAATCTTTCTAATTAAAAATAAACATTTTTTAATTATTATAAGCAGGAAGGGTTTAATTTTTGAATCCAGTCTTAGCTTTTTTGCTAACAAGCTCGGGAAAGAAAAGACGGCTTCTAATGCTGATTAAAACTTGCAAATATGAAAATGTTAGTCTCGAGTCACAAGACTTCATTTTCAGTGAATGTTATTCTAATTTGGTCACAAGTTTCTTGAAAATTATGAAATATTTAGATAGGTTGCTAAAAATGTGTTAGGCACTTGGTGAAACAATTTATGGGTATTTTTGTAAAATAAACAAACTCATTTTTAAAAGTAGGAGAGACTGGGATAAAAATTGTTTCTGTTCGACTTCGTAATTTGTAAAAATAAAAAAATTTAAATAAAAAAAGATCATTCACTCTGGAATACATCTTGAATGCTGGAAGTTCCTCCTAAAAATAAATAAATAAACAAATACTTTCACGACCCGTCCAAGTCCGAATAAATTGTTGAAAAATTAACCCATATTGTAAGGGGGAGGTTGATGCTGGTATGGATTGGAATTCATTTGTCTTTGTAATTGAGCAACTAAGGCGGGAGAGGGTTGAGTGCCGAGGGAAACGTTTTGTTGTTGTTGTTGCTGCTGCTGCTGTTGTTGTTGTTGTTGCATTGCTAACATTTGTTGTCGCATGCGCTGCTGTTGGAATTGTGTTTGTTGTGCGCCTTGCATGGTTTGTCCGGCATTTCTAGAGTATGGTGGTGCAGGACCACCTTGGGCAGCGCCCATGGCGTTCATTGTATTCATGTTGGTGTTCATTGTTACGTTTGGTACTTGTTGCATGTATTGAGGTCTGGCTTGGTGCTGTGCCATACCTCTATAATCGGGTTGAGGAGGTCTGGGTTGTCCAAAACCTTGTTGTTGACCAGCAAACATGTTACCTTGCTGTTGTGCCTGCATCATTTGAGGATTAGTCTGCATTCCAGCTTGCATCATGCCGCCAGGATTGCCGCCGTAATTACTGTATTGTTGCCCCATGTTGTTTGGCATATTTCCGTATTGTTGCTGTTGTTGTTGGAACATTGCTTGATTGGACTGCATAGCTGCTGGGTGCTGTTGACGAATTGGTTGTCGTGGAAACTGTCTCTGCATAGCAGGAGCGTAATTTGGCGTTTGCGGACCAGGTGGTACAGGAGTTTGTCCTGCGGGTCCCATGATGTGATTTAAAGGGTGTCTTTGTTTCAACATAAGGGACAAAGCCTGCTTAGATTGATTAACATGTTGGGGTCTTTCAAATCGATTAACTAAAACAAGATTTGTGAAGATTTCTAGTTTCTAAAATTTACAGACCTACCGTTTGCCATTTGTTGAGGATAATAAGCTTGAGGTTGTTGTTGCTGTTGCGATTGTTGTTGATTGTACCACTGCTGCTGCCCTGCATTAGTTGTGTACTGTTGACCCTGTTGCATCCCACCTGCACCTTGACTATATGCTCCCATATGAGAAGGAACTTGTGAATTGGCCCCTTGTACCCCTTGCATTTGTAAACCAGGCTGACTAATTGCAGATTGACCCATCGCCATTGAACCACCCGGAATTTGATTTGCAATAACTTTTGATTTTCTAGGACGACGTGTACCTTTACCACGCCCTTTGCTTAGTCCACGAGGACTCTGATCCACCGATGATGGTGTATCAACCTATCGCAATTTTTTATTGTTATTCTTAATAGTACACAGGAATCGTTAAAAAAAAAGAAAATAAAAAAAATGGGCAACACATACATTACTTACTGGCTTATCAGGCAACGGTTCAAGATCTTCGGGTGGTAAGGGTGGTGCTTCAAGATAATAAGATGCAGGTCTCTGTAAATTATGCGTGTGGTATCTCAGCAATCGATGCGTTTCTTCACATGCCAACGGTCGACGTTCTAGACGCACAGCTCCAAACCACGCCCACGATAGAGGAGCCGGATTTTTCATTCCTTCTAGTAGATCCCAACTGCTTACTCTTTGGCGATCAGTAACCTAAAGTTCAAAATTAACTACTGTATAACTTTCTAAAGTAAACTTACTTGTAAACCGTGCTTTTTATCAATGCTATCAAAGCTAATTTTATTTCCTTTACTGTCGGTCAAGCATCCAACCGATTCCACTGCAATCACTTCAGTCACCTGCCTGGGTAAGGGCAAGAGTTGTCTGATGTGCTGTAAAGATGCGTTTTGTTTCTCTCCCACTTCTTTTTTTAATTTTTTCATCAAATTTTGATACATTTTACGACCCTCATCCTAATAGAAAAATCCGTTAGAAAAAGCAAACTAGAAAACAGTTCATTTACCTGACTGTCGGAAGCTAAAGCAGAGTGTATTAAAGTTGCCAGCATGTCTATGACTGTGGTAAACAAATCACTGTGTGTGTGAAGATCAATTAACCCATTCGTAACCAAATGGACCAATAACAGGGACCAATCAGTTAGGGCCCCAGTACTGCGTTGTATGGCTTCAAAAACGCCACCAACCAACGAAAAACGAAGTTGCAAGCCATCCAAAGTTCTATCATTACAGCAAATATCAATCAAGTTTCCTTCTTTAGCCAAAGTAACCAACTAAAAATTATCCCTGTAGATGTTAAAAACTCAAAATTGGTTAACTTACTTGGGACAACTGGGAATGAAGTGAAGAAAGCAAACCTTCCCTTTGACCTTCTTCTTGACCTTTAAGGCAAGTCAAAACTAAACTCAAAAATGGTTGGTGACTGAATAGGTATTGATTTTCTGAACTCGCACGTTGTTTGTTCTTTTGTTCCCGACACCAACCATTACTTTCCAACACTTGAGCAGCCACCTTCAAAACGCGACCTTGAACGGCGCTGGGAAGCTTTGAAACCAATGGTGCAACTAACCAAATTGAACCTTGTTGCTTAGTTCTAAAGAAAGGTGATAAATTGGTAAATTTAAAAGTTAGCTGCAATATTTTACGCCTAGAAACCAACTTACTTTTTCTCATCACTATGAGGACTTGCAGTTGTGTTGAGTTGAAAAACATCTATGGCCGCTTTGGCAACCGTATCCAACCACTGGTTTAATTCGGCCGAATTGGTGTTGAACTGTTTAAACATCAACTGCAGGTCAAGCCAAGACATGCGCAAAGTCCACTGCTCTAAATTCTAGAATTTAAAAAATCAAAATAAAAGAAATTCCATCACCAAGGCAACAAACCTCCAATATTCGACTTATCATGCTCTTCTGATCTAATTCGTCTATTGTGGCGCTAACCTCAGGGTAACAGATCATGTGTAGCAGTCTTTGAGCCTGAGAATGAGAGAGTAAAGGGTCGAGTAAATTATCGGGATGACACAACTCTTCGGGATGACATAAACAGCGTTCCAGAACCCACTGTTGTGAACAAATTTCCCGCAAAACGTGACACGCAAATGCTGACAAAGACGCGGTACTTTCGCCGTTCCCCGTACTCGCTTGCCTGCAAAAAACAAATTAACAAAACATGCATGATTGATCGTCACAAAGCTTTTCCACAAAAATGCACATAAAATACCCACAAAAATTATTTACACATGAAAGTTTTTGTACATAAAATGGTTAATAAGAAAAAAATGTATTCGTAATTGTTGATGTCTTGGTTAGAGCAACAAATATTGGTTGCACGAATTTTAGTATTGGTAGACTTTTTACACTTCTGTATATTTGGTATTAAATTTTGTGTCAAATTAATCCAGTCAAATTAGCTTGAAATAAATAATAAAGTATGTGCTACCTGAAAGCATTAGGATTATACAATCTTAAATCTTGAAAATAATCCCCAAAATTTACTTTCAAGGACTATTTGGAAATCGGTGCATCAAACAAAAACATTTTTTATTGTAAGTCATAATTCAATATTGTAAGTCATATTCGCCCCTGAAGTAGAGAGTGACTTTGAGCACGCACAGCTCTCTTGCTCCTTGTCTTCTTCATAACTCACAATGGGGTGATTTTTCGGAAAAATTGCAAAGAACTAACAAGTCCCTATCAATTGAGGATTTTATCTTAAAGCCTAATTTGACTGGACCATAGTTTGATTTTAATCAAAAATTTAAAAATGTCGTTGAAGTTAGCAAAGAAAATGGTCACGAATGTAGTGGTGAACCAAAAATAGTTTTGCTGAAAATTTGTGTAGATGCTAACTTCAGTGACATAATTTAAAGTTATTGTACGGGACATTTTTTGTGATCCACCTGTTACGGTGATTGCAGAGAGTGCATGTGGTGTCAGTGTTGTAAGCTAAGAAATAAAAATGAAAACTGTGCAAGCACGTGAAACAATCAAAGCAAAGCTAATTAATTTTATCGTGAACAAACCTATGCGTCATCCTGGCGTTGCAGACCTCCATGTCTACCACCCTGACAGAATAAAAACAACTAAATTGAAAATATCAGCCAAAATTATACTGTGAAATTATTTTTCAAAAACTGAATGATCAAGTATAGAAAAACTCACGCTAAATCCAACGATGGTCCGTCCGTTCCACTCAACAAATCGCTCGTTCCCAAAATATGAGAAATGCTTAATTCGGTTCCTTCTTTAGCGGTTGCGTCCCCAACAACTAACACAGCTTTAAGGACGGCAAGAACAGGACCAACGTGAATGTTCCTGTGAGCAGCTGCCAGTAAGTGACGATCGCAACTTAACCGGACACCCAACGGTGGTCTAGGTGCAGTTAAAGGAGGCGAACCAACCGAATAAAGTCCAGGTTGTGGGCCTTCTGCGGTTCTAAACAACCTCAGCAATAAGTGACAGGTCAGGCGCATTCCACCTTCAGCCGAAGAGCTGCTGTTATCCAAGGATTTCACCTTGAGTAAACTTGGTAAAGCTACTCGACCGACAAAGTCTTCAAGAGAAAAGCAGTGCCGTGCAATTAAAACGCAAGTAAACACAGCCAAAGCATTATGGATCCCAATGTCCTGAAACAAAATACAAAACAAAATTAAATTTTGTACGCTTTTAAATGTACATATGGGTCATTCCACCAAATAAATTTTTTTTTGAAGTGTGACCCCGCGGATTTTTTTCAAATTTTGTGGAGTTATTCTCTGTATAAAAATAATGACTCACTAAAAAATTTAGCTCTTAATATTAAGTACTTTCGTAGTAATGATTTTTCGAATTTTAACGATTTTGAAATTTTTAACTTTTTCGTTAATTTTTTTGAAGTAGAAAAATTATTTATAAAAATACGAAAAGTACAGTTTCTATTGTAAAAACTTCTCAGCTTTTCAATGAAGATATTAATTTTTTATTATAAGTTGCAAAATACCCCCAAAATTTTAATTAAAGTAAAAAAATTGTTTTTTTTTACAGTGCGGCAAGTTTTTTTGTCTAATTCTGTTTCGAAAAGTGGTACTTTGTGATATCCAATTGAGTTTGGAAAAGCACTACTTTCCCGCACTGTTTGGAAAAGTACAAATTTCAGTGCGGAGAAGTAATTACTTTTCCGCACTGAAATTACTTTCCCGCACTAGTGTGGAAAAGTAATTACTTTCCCGCACTAGTGTGGAAAAGTAATTACTTTTCCGCACTGAAATTCCGCCCGAACGAGTTCATCCGTTCGGGTGAACGCCTGTTTATCGGTTAGGTTATTAATAACATGACAAAAGATTTGCAACCTTCACGCCATCTATCGATAGTTAGATAGTTAGAAGGTGTTCATCCGTTCGGGTGACCACATGTTTATCGCTTAGGTTATTAAAAACATGACAAATGATTTGCAACCTTCACGCCATCTATCGATACTTATCTGAGATCGTGAATTTTGTCGGCTATTACCCCCAAAAAATCGAAAAGTTGTTGATATTACTCGGACGGAGTAGAGTATTAAACATAAATTAAAAACCTAACCTAACCTAATCTGTTCTCTCTAGGTTAGTAGAGTAGTAAACATAAATTTAAAAGAAAAACACACAAAATTTTTACTATGAAAAAACACTTTATTTAAAATGGACATGCACAGTAAAATTTGAACAATTGTTAAAGGTGTTCACCTTACTTAAATCGGCCGTAGATGTGGCATTTGATTTCGATGTTGACGGTTGAGGATCGTCTTTACCTAAAATTCTTTTGGCCACTTCGGTTTATCGATACCACAGAGACAAACTTGACCAAAGACTTGCAACCTTCACGCCATCTGTCGATAGTTATTATGTGCGAAAAATCGGGAATTGGTTCTTTTTCGAAACATCATTAGACAAACTATTGTTCGATACTAGCGGAAAACTATTTCTCCATACTCAGCTTTATGTTCACGAACTCGGCCTTCGGCCTCGTGCGCAAAACTCAGCCTCGTATGGAAAAATCTTAGTTTTCCTAACTAGTATCGAAAATAGCTATTTCAAATTTGATATTTTTTTCTGAAAGCTGAGATTTTTTTAGACAAAATATCTAATTTTCACAATGTGCATATTTTTTGTTTAAATACAAATAAATAAAATGTACGATTTTTACGAATAAAAAACTTTTATTTTTGAATATTACTCATATTGAAAATTCTGTCTAAGGTTTATTATGTTAATGATTTACTTTTTGTTCATAAAAAATTGTTTAATCATACTTTTTCGTATTTAATTTCAGATAATATTTTGAAAAAAATTATGCAGTAAATAAAACTTAACAAAATTTATGGCGCTCTTAACAATAAACTATCACAATTTGGAATATTACTTGAATTTATTTAGGGTGGATTGTATGATCTTGAGTGATTTTCCAGTAAGTAGATTTAAGTAATATTCCAAATCGTGATAGAAATTTATCGTTAAGAGCGATACAACTTTTGTCAAGTTTTTTTACTCCATAATTTAAAAAAAAAATTATCAAAAATTAAATACGAAAAAGTGTGATTAAACAATTTTTTATGAACAAAAAGTAAATAATTAACATATAAAATCTTAAAAAAAAATTCAATATGAATAATATTCAAAAATAAAAGTTTTTTAATCGTAAAAATCCTGCATTTTATTTATTTGTACCTAAACAAAAAATATGCACATCGTAAAAATTAGATATTTTGTGTAAAAAAATCTCAGCTTTCAGAAAAAAATATCAAATTTGAAAAAAAAAACTTGCCGCACTGTCAAAAAATCAATTTTTTTACTTGAATTAAAATTTTGGGGGTCTTTTGTTACTTATAATAAAAAATTAATATCTTCATTGAAAAGCTGAGAATCTTTTACAAAAGAAATTAAACTTTTCGTATTTTTATGAATAATTTTTCTACTTCAAAAAAATTAACGAAAAAGTTAAAAATTTCAAAATTGTCAAAATTCAATAAATCATTACTACGAAAGTACTTAATATTAAATTATTTTTATACAGAGAATAACTCCACAAAATTTGAAAAAAATCCGCGGGGGTCACACTTCAAAAAAAATTTTATTTGGTGGAATGACCCATATGTAAATTAAATGTGTCTACCGCAGCCCTCAAGTATTTTGCAAAGAACTAATTAAGACTCAAATGTTCGACGCCAATTTCACCCAAAAATTCCACTTGAAAGGATTCAACATTTCTACAGCCCTCCCCCCCAAAAAAAGTTTTATAGAAACCTTTTTTGACTGAATAACACCAATAAAAACTTAAAATCTTTACGGGCAACTTAATTTTAATACTTCCGATTGAAGGTAATTCAACATTTTTCAATTGCAATATAAATTAGATAAAATTAACTAAAATGAAGTTTGTGAATACACCAAAAATAATAAAAAAAATTCCAATCGTTAATTAAATATAAAATTTAAATTTTGACATGAACTTACTTGAATATCAAGTTGTGCCAACACATCAGTGTAGTAACCAGGGTGCGACATCGGACAACATAAAGCTAATAACGCACCTAACCATTCAGGTGCCAACAAGTTACAGCATGCAGTCATTTCCGCGCACATAATTGCAATATCATTTAGACGCTCGTTATCCATTTCACGACAGACGTAAATAATCGCGTTGCTAACAAACGAGTACCTAACAAAAACCAAATTAAAAACAGAATCTTCAGTTAAACTATTCTCACCTATTATTAACGTGCTCGTTCAGCTGTCTTGCCCACGAAGTTTCAATTTTCCCGCCTCTTCTCGGATTAATAAAAACTTCCTGCATAAACTGAGCGTTATAAACATAACTGCTGCTCGGTGTGGGTTGTAATGCGGTATAAAGTGCCTGACGAATTTTAGGGTAAGCATTGCCAAACGGTTCAGTATGAGGTTTAGCCTTTAACAAATTACAAGAAGAATACAAGTCATACAGATGCGCCAAAATGCACCTCTCGGCCGAACTGCAATCACAAGGATTTGATACATGTTTCACCACCCGGCACAAACCATCAAATACCGACGATGTTTGATCTGGAGAAACTGTAAAAAAATCGGTTTAACAGTGAAACAACTACAAAAGCCATACTAACGTAACAAACAGCAGTGGTAACGACGCAAAACCCCCACGATGTAGAGACTCAAAGACGTGGTGTAGTTTCGCATAAGAGTAGAATTTTTCGCCATGAGTTGTGCTTCGACTTCGGGTAACTCTTTCAAAATTTGTATACAGACGTCGATCAAGCCATAAATATTTAATGCAAGTTCCATTAAATCAAATAAGAATGCGACGTGTTCCTGTACGGGCAAATAGTTTGAGTTTCCAGTCGCAAACGAATTGAGCATTTCAATCACGGTGACGCTGCACTGCCAAGTCACCACATGTTGGTCAAAATAACTTAAACTTTGACACTTTTGCGTGGTTGCTTCAAAGTTGAATTCATTACGCGAATGTTTCTTCACTTTACCCCCTTCAGCGACGTCAATGCTAAATTTTTTAGAAAAAAGCTTGCATATTTCTTTCGACATTTTCTTCACCGTATGGCGCGCTTCGTCTCTAATTTTTCCGACGCCGTACAAAAGAACGTGGCGTTGGTTGCAATCATGTTGAGAGTATAAATCGTCTTGTGCTAAAGGAAAATGTGTGGTGTATAAAAGATGACGAGAGGGCTTAACCTTATGGTCGTTGTTATCAGTCTCCATTGGAACGTGACCCATAGAACTGGGCATGTGCTGGTTATGAGAATGATCATGATCTTTAGGACTGTCGGGAATGTCCATGGAATTTTGTTGGTCCTCCTTTATGTTTTGTAAAATTTTGTCCAAATCATCGTCGATTTTTGAGTCGTCATAATCCATGCCATGTGAATGATCTTCTAGTTTTGTATGAACCACGTCGGTGTTTTCTTCGTGTCCCAACAGATCACCTCGCGAAATAAGTGTGCACATGTAAGCATCATGAGAAAACACGTCACGTCTGATTAATTCAGAAAATAAATGAACCAAATTTGTAAACGCAGTTTTTTTCTAAAATAAAAAATTATGAAATTAAAACCGGAAATATTTAAAAAAAATTAATTCAGTTTAATCAGTGTTACTTCAGAGAACAACAGAGGAGAAAAACGCGGATGAAAAAAGCAAATTTTATAATGCACTTTTAAAACTAAAAAGCACTTAAAATTAATTTTACCTGTGGGGTGTCATCTGGAGACGGCAGAGGCGCATCAACATCCAAAAATTTCATAAGAAGAGATTGAAACATTGGAGGTCCACCAGGAACGGAACTGTTTGAATCTTTATCATCACCAGCAGTCGCATCTTGTTCGTTATTTGAAGAGGAATCTGACTGACGCCGATCTAGTAGAGCCGCCACGGCTAAAGCTCTATGTTCCCCAGTCCGCTCAGGTGAGACAGCCCATTCGCAAAGAAGTTTTACTACAGCATTTTCTTGGTCACTTCCACCACTAAACACCTTTTAAAAAATCGTCACAAAATGCGAAAAATTCACTAGCAAATTTACCTTGGTGTAAAGAGTATCCAAAGAGTTGGTGGCATCCATTCGATCAAATCGATGCCTATCTAGAGAGTCCAAAGCAGCCAGCACGCAAGTCGTAGTTACGCCAGCTGTACAAGCTTGCCACTTATCACTGCACCAACGACCTTCAGCTCGTTTACTTCGTTCCCTAATTTTACTTTCAACTTGCTTCAGTTGTTTTCGATATGTGTTTGAGTCAATTCGCGTAGGCATAGGTAAAGTCGACGGTAAAACAGGCAGAAAATCAAGTGGGGATCCGTACCAAATGGACCCAACACCAGAACCACACCAAACAACTGAAGTAGTGCATTCCAAAGTTACCACCTGTATAATGGTGGTCAGTTGCAAGACTAAAAAGAGAAGTTATTATTTAAAAATTACCTCACAGAAATATTTACCTAAATCCCGATGGTGAGGACAATTCTGATATTCTATCAAAGTACTTTGTAAAGGATTCGTTGTACCACTTTCCTTCTTCTCCTTTTCGCCTTCTTTAGGTTCCACCTTGATTAACTCACTCTGAGGAGAAGTGATCACGTTAGTATCGGCTACGTTATTCAACATGTGACCAAGTTTCCTACATGCAAACAAAGCCAAACGTTTAGATAAAAGTTCAGATTGCACAAATTCCGATAGATATTGCATAGTAAGAGGTAAATAAATTCTTAAAATTCCGTCGTCAATTGGATTCATTAAACGTGACTTCTCCAAACACTCCAAAATCCAATTCAAAATCTCCTGACGGTCTAACAAACCTAAAATTTATTCAGTTGAGTTACGGTTCGTCATGGTTAACATAAGTTAATTTACCTTCTTCGTACATGTACTTTAAGAGACGAATGCAGTAACCCCATTGTTTTAAGGCGAGCTTTTGATCTGCTTCAGAGTTTGCTGGCGGAACAGGTGTGGTAGTGCTGGTCTTCTCAAGTTGAGTATAGTGTTCCATCAACTTTGGTATTTGATCTTTTAGAAACTTAACTAGGGTTCCAGTCCACTCTAATTTACAAAACAAATTTATTGTTCAAGAGGCACCTGGTATGTATTCACAACATAAATAAATCAAGAACTTGGACATGATATTGTAAATTAGGACTTTTAATTAATATTATTTATCTAATATTTCACTTTTCCTAATCGCAAAATTTTAATTTAAAAATTAAAATATAAGAAATAATATTTATTTTCATTTAATTTTAAAGTTTCAAGAAAATCTGTTCGAATTTAACTATTCATTCATTTATTTATTTAAGGGGTTACGTACAGTAATAAGGTCAAAAAATGCAGTTTTTTGAGATTTTTTTCTACCTTATGAATAGATGTATTTATTTGAAAGTTTTTCTACATGAAAGAGCAACATTTAAAGAACATTTTAGAATTTTACTTCTACAAAACATGGAAAATTAAACCACTGGTAGTAGATTTTCGAAGAGGCTTAAAAAAAGATGTAGAAGATAAAAAATATAAAAATTTTCATTTTTGGGATGGTGTTGAAATAAGTGACGATTTTTACCTAAAAAATTGGCCTATAATTACTTGTAAAAAGAGATAGAAATAAAAAAAGAAGAAAGCAATCGTTCAGTCTCGAGTATCATTTATATTGTCGTATATTTTTTTGGGATGAAGAAATTTATTTACTTATTTTTATTTTATATTTTTACTTTAAGAATTTAAATTGTAACGCCTCTGGTTATGATAGCAGAGGTGGGGAAATTTTTGATTTTGGAATGCATGGAAGGATTGGCGAACGGCGAGTTCGACCGGATGGTCGGAATTTTTCTCGTGGAGATTTTTGATTTTGTATAAAAGTGAAAGAAATTTAGTGAAGAAAATTGAATATTATTGGTTTTAATTTGAATTTGTTTAAGTAAAATTTTATTAACGTGACAAGGTCGCACGTTATCGAAGAAGAAAAAGTCCGATTGAGCAAGCTGGGCAAAAATTGCTGGATAATCCTGATAAATTTTGTTTTGGATTTTTGAAAAATTATAAAATCGAAATTTTATTTAATTTGATGAAAAATTTGAACATTGGATTATTTTAGTACAATATATAAGACGTGTGTGAAATTTCATCATGATTGGTTAAGGGGGGAAAACACTGTAAGATTTTTAAAAATTTGATATTTTTTTTATATCCCACATCGAAAGATACATGTTTAAAGAATGTTCTCTCAAAATATCAGAAAAAAAATTGTAAAATTGGCCAAGTTGTAGGGTAGTTTTGCGCCTGGGCTGCAACTTCAAACATAGGTAGGTAATGATAACTAAACATCTGCATATTTTTAGCAGCTCGATATCTTTTTAATTGTATTATATTGTAACATGATACAAAACAATTTTTCTAAAAAAACAATAACATTTAAATTTTTACTAAATTTTTCTAAGAAATTGACAAACGTAAAGCAATAAAATTCATGGATTCCTTTGCATGTGAGGAGTTATTATATGGTCCAGGTGTAGCTGATTAGGGATTAGTTAGTTATTTTTATTTTTTATTAATGAATAATCCGGAACCAAAACTTTAGAAGCGAATATCTCAAAACTACAAATTTTTACCTGGTTGACAGCAAAACATGCAAACACCACATCCGATTGAGATGATTAAAAAAACATTTTGTTCATAATACTCGTCGCTTCAGTTCGACGAAAGCTTTTTTTAATTTATCACTCTGTTTAGCTTCTAGGTATAATAAAGACTCATAAAAGTGCTTTATTTGAAATTTTTTTTTCAAAGTTCTGAAATTTTGCTATTTTTTTAGATATCAAAATTTCCTCTCGTCGAACTGAAGCCATGAGTATGTACTATAAAATATTTTTTGAAATTTTTATTTCAAAGTAACCATATGGCCGATTTGCTGTCAACCAGCTACTTACGCTTTTTTTAACGAGCAAACTTTTACGTCCTGTACACTCGGTATATGGACTACAAATAAGCCGAAAAAATTTTTTAATTATATATAGGTATAATATAATGAATTATATGTATGTAAAATTTGAAAATGATTCGCTTTGTACTTTTTCTGTAAAAAAATTCCTAAAATACCTCTGTTTTTCGAGATGTTACAGTGTTTTCCCCCCTTAAGTAATTTTTGAGTTATCTTAAGCACGGACTTCAAAAATGTAGTTTTGAGTTAAACGCGTCTAAAGTTTTTGGTGTTCATAAAAGTTTCATAATAATTGCTACTCCCATTAGCTTGTATCTTAGTTAGTGAGTTTTACTCCCATCAACTCGAAATATTTCATATAATGACCGCGTTTGAATATTCATTACTTCGATTTCTCGGTATATTAGAAGTGATTTCGCCTGCATCTAACGGATTTTTGTTGAGAAAGACATATTTATTTTTAATTATTTTTTATTAGCATATTCCAGTTTTATTAATGTAAAATATTAAATGTTTTAAAAAAATTTAAACGGCCAAGACCCGGGGGAGGGAGCAAAAGAGATATAATTTTCAAAAATTGTTTCTATTTTATGAAGTGTTTGGACCCTCTTCTCCAAAATGTAAAAAACGGTCGTGAAACCGGGGGGTCTGGGGGGTATAGAATACCCCCCAGCACAAAGAAGTAACGAAAAGGCTTTTCAAATTTGATAGCAACACAAATTTAATTCCAAAGAAAACATATTTTTCTTTATTATACCTGACCTCCCAGACACGCCGCTTTTTCGATCGTTTACTTTTAAAATTACCCTCCACATCAGGATTTTTTCATGACTATAAACTACATAATTCTTAATTTCATCTCATTTTAAAGTGCGATTTCAAATTTTTAGGGGAGCCAAGCCCTTAGCTAATTTTACGCCTCAAAGTGCACCCTTACCCTACGCCACCTTTGCCACACTTTAGTTACTTTGCTGACATTAATATACAGTTTTTTTCGTTAAATATGGAAATCCCTGATTGTTACATTAATCTTTAACCCCCCATCCCCCCGGACGAAAAGAAAACCTTGTAAAATTTTGGTATTTTTTTTTAACAATCTATGAAATCGCCCCCCTTGAAAAAGTTTCCGAATCCGCCCCTGTGGGAGACAAAAAACGTTTCAACTTTTAAATTTATTTCAATACCACAAAAGGACCATCAGAAAACAATATTTGAAACTAAACTTTCTACAGATCAGAAGAAACCTAAACCTACGTAATTTATTCAAACTAACAGAAAATTTACAAAAATGATTTCCTTACCTGTAGCTGGATCCGGCATTTGCCTCTTTTTGATTTTCGCCTCCGACACAGCAACAGTGTAAGCTGAACTTAGCTTAATGAACCATGTAGCCCTCAACATCGGAACCTGATACTCGCACAACATCATAAAAATTTCTTCCTTTTTGTTAAAATTAGGTGCCTTTTTAGACAAGTTAATGAGTGGTTTATTTCCAGCTAAATCCTTAAACCAAGCTTCAATAGCATTTTTAGTCCGAATTGTTGCCGGCCAAAAATTATCTTTGGGGTTAATTTGCTGTCGTTTACGACCCGAATCGGGTAACGTACTTAACTCCTCTTTCCTAGCTATTATCGCGTTAAAATACGCACCGATCTAAAACAAGGAAATTTTTTAGGTAGGTAAATAAAAGAGGATATAAAATTAGCACAAACCTTGCTGACCGAAACGTTACAATTCCTAGCAGATCCAAACTCGTCGGTGAGGTGTGCCATACCGGGAAACCCATGTTTAACATTTATGCTTGTTAATTCGTCTTCCTTTTGTTTTGGTTCTTGTGGATACACATCCGGGGGCCCTATTCTAGGTTTCTTCAGGGGCCGCTTCTCGTATAAAAGGCTCATCATTTTAATAGTCGAGTTATTTCAATTACTCGTTAAACTAACTGCCACAGTTTTAATTCTGATTTATTGACATCATTCGTTGTAATAAAATTAATAAATAAACATTGTATTTACTGTCATACACAAAATTGTCACCTTTTTTAGGTTAACTGTTTTTGTCAACTACTAAAAAGGTTCGACACTTTGCTAAACTAAATTTAACCCTTACGAAACCTAGGTGGACCTATTTAACCCAGATCTGAATTTTTTTGAAATACAGTAAAAATTTCAACAAGGTCATTAAACATTAATTATTGATAATACCTAATTAAAAGCTTAAAGCGGGAACATAAAATTTGAAGGTTTTAATAATAACATTTTATTTGATAACTAAAGTTAAAACTCCAAATTCCTACATTTTAATAATTTATTGATCGGGGTAAATCAAGTCTAATGATCAAAATAACATACAAAAGAAGAGATTAGATACATAAATTACATTAAAAGTAAAAATACAGTTTTAGAGTTTCCTGCACTCCTATCATGAGGTAATTGCAATTTTTAACAAAAAAAATTACGATTCGTAAAAACGGCAATAATATAAATTTAAGACTTAATTTGTAAAATTATCAAGATTAAAAATATATAAATCATAATGCTAAAGAGAGAATCTTAACTAAGTGTGTAAAATAATCAACACGTGAAGGTTTAACGGATGGACTACTCAATACGACGATCTATTTAACCACACAATAGTTTTGAAAACAAAGTAAGTCGTTACCGCCAGAAACATTATTTTTTCTCTTTGCGATCTTTGAGAGTTTTCCAACTCTAAATCCTTAATTCGTCTGTTCAATTTTGCCATCTCTCGACGAAGGTGAGATATCTCTTGACTCACTGATATTTCACCATCGTTATCAATGTGTTGCATCGAATCTTGTGTTACATTGCAGTTATCAATGTAGTGATCCAAGACCGGTTTTATAACTTCGACTTCTTTTTCAGGTACATCCTTAAAATCTGGAAATGGGTATTTATCCAAGGTTAGCGAACGTGGTGGAGTTGAAACCCTGACGTCCTCTTTGTAAGGTTCTCGCGATAGGAGGGAATTGTCGTAATCAATCTCTCGGGGTGTCGCTTTTGCACCTAAAAGTAATGTGTTAGATTAACCAAAAGTTACATAACCTCTTGCTCACACCTATATGCTTATTTTGACCCGCGACTAATATACGAGAGGGAACTTTCATGTCGAACGTTGGTTCGTTGTTGGGGATCCAATTTGGATTATTAGACGAATCCGAAAAACTAATCTTGTGAGGTACAGTCATTTTTTGGCTAATATTAACTTTAAAGTCGACATCAGCGTTAAAAGGATCTTCTAAAGCATCATATTGCATTGGACTTGTGTTTGAAGACATCGTAAAGAAATTTTAATTTTCACTCTTCACTCGAAATAGCTATACAAACGATGCACCAAAAAATGACAGCTGATTTTAGTTTTGACTTTTCGTTTTTGTGCGTAATGGCTGCGTTCAATAAACGACTGCTGCTAGGTAAATTGTATGAACTCGACCTAAAATACAGGAAATCAATATTTGAACAGTACAGAGATGAAATTAAATTTTTTAAATATATGAAATTTTTAAAAACAAATGTAAGCCTTAGTTATATTCATTTCATTTCTAAGAAACCTGAACTTTATGATTCGAATTTTTCATTTTTCTCTCTCCAAATTTGCAAACCTGAAATCACGGGTTTGATTTTCATTGATAAAATACTCGTTCTTAAACTTGTATTTGATTTTGAAAGGTGCCACCAGCAGTTTTGCATAAAACTACAAAAATTTTGATAGTAACATATTCGAAAGATGTAGAAGAGAACGAAGATTACACTCAATAAACTTTTAACGTGAGAAATGAAAAAGAAATGTATGTAGAAAATATTTTTAAAACTTTGAAGTTCAATGTTATTATAAGTAGAAGTGAGATTTTTTTGTATAAATAAATTGTATATAAATTCAAAAAAAGGTACCTAAAAAGGTACTAAAAAAAGCAATTTTAGGTCCTATAAATACAAAAAAAGGTCCTAAAAAAAGGTCCTAAAAAAGTACTAAACGTGAAACATTTTGTATCTTTCGATCTTTTTTTCCACAATTTTCTGAATAACCCCCTAACTAAATTTATAACCCAAAAAAATTAAACATTTTGTATCTTTCAGTCTTTTTTTCCCTCAATTTTTTTAAATGCCCGTTTTTTAAACCTTCTAGCCAAAAATTCGCTATGTGAAACATTTTGTATCTCTCAGTCTCTTTTTTTTTTTTTCTTAAGAGCGTCGTAAAGGCAACATTTTTTTCTATTTGAACTGAAAATTAAAAAAGAGTTTTCAAAATGCTAAAATAGGTCGTAAAAATTTAAAAAAAGGCAAAAATTAAGGCTAAAAATTAAAAAAAAAGTTTCCAAAATGCTAAAATAAGTCGTAAAAATTAAAAAATGAAAAAAAGGTAAAAATAAATAGGGCTTATATGACGTAATTTTTTATGAAACGAATTTTGGTACTAATAAAATAAAAATAGGAGCTAAAATAAAAAAAGGTAAAAACCTAAAACATCTCATCATTATTTATGTATGATCAAAAATACAACTAGTACTTTTGATTATACATTAATCTAATTAGACAGAAAATTTTAACGTTATTAGAATAAAAGAATAAGCATGCAATAAAATATAATAAAACTTATAAAAAATCACATGAAATTTACACAATTCACACAAAGAAAAATCAGAGATCTGCTTTGTCGTGATATACTATTTTGCTATGAAAGACACAAATGGCCTGTAAATTTTTCCTACAGGTCTATTTATTAATTTTTTTTATATTTAAAATATAGCAAATTCCTCTTATTCATGGACTTAGAAAACTCTAAGTCCATGCTCTTATTTTATAAAAATATTTAAGTAGACGCCATCAGTTGATTAAATTAAAAGGGCCCTGAAAAAAGTGCCCCTCTTAACAACATTTAATTTGACCCTACAAATCTGATATAAATACACGTATCTTTCTCAACATATTAAGAATTTCTGGAATTAGTGTTACGTTCCTAATTAATAAAATTATTTTCATTTTCATTTGATAAACTTTTTTAATCTGAAATTTTTAAAATTTTGAAATCACACATAGCACTACTATTATGAATTAGTTATAAAAATTTGTTATAAATTGTCTAGATTGTGACTATTTTAAACTTAATCCTGTAGGGTGTAGGTGTTATCCAGAATCTCGTTAACCCAATCATGCGCGTCAGTGTCTTAGATATTTTTCTTAAAAATCTCAAAAACTATTTGGGTACAAACGAAAATAAAATTTGCACAAACAAGCACAAACAAATTACAAACGTTCTAGATATTTTGAATCCAAAATTCAAAATTTCAAAAAATTCTGATTCCTCGTGCAAAGAGAATCTCGCGCGTCAGTATCCATGATGTTTTTCTTGAAAGTCGCAAAAACTATTTGGGTACAAACAAAAATAATGTTTGCACAAACATGCACAAGCAAAACACAAACGATTTAGACTATTTTGGATTCAAAATTCGAAAAGGGGGCGGTGGTTGACTAAACTAAGTTCGATTACCGGTCACATTTACAATTTAAAAAAAAAAAAATAAACAACAAAAACTGTTTTTAGCTTAACACGAGTAACTTTTCTGTTAGCAACTGATGGTTCTAATTTTGCCTGAACTGTTCTCATTTGTTCAAGATAGCAGGGACGTGCCCAACCAACTTTTTTCGAGAAGGAAAAATTTCAAATTTGCAAATTTGCCAACTGAATTAATTCAAAATTGCCAACTTTTTGTAAGTTTCGCAATTTTTTGTAAATTTAGACATAAAAAAATGCTAAATTGACCAACTTTTGGGTGTTTTTGTCAACTTTTTGCCAACTTTCTAAAACATTGGGGAGGGAACCTCCCCCCCCCATGGTCACGTCCCTGCAGGATAGAACCATATTTATAAAAAATTATAACCTTTTTCGTTAGAAAAAAACCTTTTTAATAAATAGTATGCAAAACAGAAAAGTTGTTCTGGTTTTCCCTCTCAGTTCTCATAATTTTATTTACTGTAAAACCTGTCAAGTTCTTTTGCATTTGCAGGAGGTGAAAATCTTGAAAAAAACTCCGGGTCTAACGGACCCGGGAGTGTGGGGTTTCACCCACTAAACTCACCCCCCTTACCTTCCGCGGGCCCGGTATCGCCTTCCGGCATTTCTTCAGACTCTCCGCGGAAAGGGACTGTCTACAGCCCTGATTGTCCGTAGTCAGCTAACTCATCGCTGACCGAGCTGTCTCTGTTGATCTCTTTGGTCCTACTGGGCCTGCTCTAGCCTCTCGTCCAACTCCTTCCTCTTCAGTACTCCTGCCACAAAGTTTTCCACTTTTTGTGGCATGTTTTAGATTAAAATAAGGCATCTTCAGGTTTGGCAGAATGAGAAGGAGAGTGGTGGGGAAAGAGTGGTTATAAATGTTTCAAGATGTTGATATTGATGACTATGATGAGTGATTAACATAATTAATATGGAAATGATGGTAATAAATAGTTATATAGAGGCACAAACCCGTAGCCGGGGGGGGGGGCACCTGAGGGCACGTCCCCCCCCTCCGAAATGTTTAGAAAAATTCTTTTTTTGAAAGTAAAGGAAAATTTGTTTATAATAGGTAATAAAAATTCTCGGAAAGGGAACCACCAAAAATTTTATTTTTTACAAGTGCCCCCGCCCCCAAAATTAAATCCTAGCTACGGGCCTGTAAAAGCAAAACCTTCGTTTTTCGGCCATGTTTTACTTTTTGAGAAACTTTGTCTAACTAAAGATTGGCTGTATATCGGTTAATATTTAGTCTAAAAATTTGCTTTACCAATCAAATTTATTGCTCTACAACTTTGTTATAAACTTATGGTACCCAAAATATGCTTAGTTTTTGAGATATAAGCAAAAAACTAAAAAAAGTTTAAAAATTTTGAGGTTTCTCGCCCCCTCCTAAGTTAACACAGAGTCTTCAAAGTCAAAAACTTAAGATAGACATCCTAGAGTACCCCCAAATAACCTACCAAAATTTTATTAACTTCAGAATATATGATAGCTCTACAGGCCTAGAAAACCCTTGGCTTTTTCCTGCTTACCTAACCTGTCTTGTAAACTTTGCGTGTGTGACGCAGCCGAATTTACGGTAATGACGTCGACACAAATATCAGGGATCACCACAGAGTGTAGATGTCCACCGGAAAGCCGAGCCAGGAAATTCTGTGCAATCCGCTCAACCAGCGATCACATCACTCCACTGCAGTGGCTTTTTTTTCATTTACGGATGTTCAAAACAGCGTTAATTATTAACGAGTAAACTTTTTAGTTTATGGAATTATTAGAAATAAAAAAAAAAAGTTCATATCATTATTTTTAAATCCATTCATTACAGCTGGGTTTCCGTCATTTTTTATTTATAATGGCTAATTGCACTGGACTATGTTATGTAGTTTAATTTTTTTATCTGTAAGATTCAAATTTTTATTGTTTTCTGAAATTGCAGAAAGAAAAATAAGTTGCTAACCTCAAATGCTATATGGGGGGAGTGCACCTATTTATGGTACACAGAAAAAAATGTGTACTTAAAAGTAGAACAATTTGTGCCTAGATTGTCTACAAGTACAAATTGTGTAAAAATTTAGCACAATTTGTGCTATAAAATAGTACAATTGGGCTAGAAATGACTGAATTTGACTAAAATTAAGTACAATTGTACCTAATTTTCACCCAATTTGTACTTGTAGACAATCTAGGCACAAATTGTTCTACTTTTAAGTACACCTTAATGTGTAAAATAAAAAAAAATTGGAAGTGGAACCGGGGGGTCTGGGGGGTACGGTGTACCCTCCAGAACAAGAGTAAATGTTTTATTATCTATATAAATATATTGAAATAGATTGTCCAGGTTGTGCGGTATGGGCAATTTTTAGATTCTTTTTCTTGGTTTAAACCTTAAGGCTTGTTATTTTCAACATCTGCGTCGTTTCCTTGGCAGTGCTAAATCTGTGAGCATATAAATTGTTTAACGTCCTATAGGTAGTTTGCTAGACTGGCCTTCCAGACTCCCCTATAATCCTGGTTTTTACGTCAATGATGGCAATTCATTAACCCAGGAGGACCACCAACTTAACATGCCTTCCGAACCCAGTACCTCGCATTAACAGTTGAGTGCGTTACCTGCAAGAAAAATAATCGTCTCATTATTTTTAAATTAATAATAATAATAAATAGATGAACCAATTACGATTAAATCACCGATCAAGAGTTATGGACAGATCTATAGCTACAATTTTTCAGAAAGCTCCAATTGTTATTCAGATTAGTCGGTGCTTCCGGCTTTATGGCCATTTAGCTTTGTGAAACTCTTTTTGGATATCTCCACTTTATAGACATTTCTCATTATGATTATTCTAACAGAAATAATTAATATCCCTTCACATGTTCCATAATCCGGTTCTGGTTTTTCTTTAGTCTACAACACAGTTTGATAATAATAATAATAGCAAGAACGCAGACGCGCAAATAAATGTCACTCAATAAAGAAAATAAAACTAAACTCTTTGGTGGTTATTTTTCTCAAAAAATTTCCTCTCTTCTTTGAGAGTCCTTATTCATTTAAGGAAAGTCTAAAATTTCTAAATACAAGTGTTTAAAATCATCTATGAATTTTATATTTTCTCATTGCTTGATGCTGATTACTTTTAAATCAGCATTTAAGTGAGAAGTTTCCGAAAATGTATCCTAATGTTTTTGCCCATGTTTGTGTAAAAAAATTATACGTTATAATATAAGAGAAGACATTATCATCAAAACGCCGGCGCCGTGTCTGATTACGGAAAAAGCATTAACATTTCCAATTTTCTATTTATAGCTATGTAGGTACTTAAAATGGACGGGTGAATTTTCCTAACTTAAGGAAAATTTTAACTATTTTCTTGCAAAAAAAAGGACTGAACTTTTCTACAACAATTTCTTTTTAACTCATAGCTCTCAAAATCATAACGCCGAAATTCAAAAATCTTACGGCTCTACTGGTTTTCTAAAACAATCACAATTTTCTTTGCGTTCTGCATACTCTAATTAATTTTTCATATTCTTTATTTCGATAGCAAAATGTTTTTCAAGGAAAAGTCGTAAAACTTATTAAAACGAAGTTAAAACATAAAAAATGTCCTTTTTGTTTTGGAAAAGCTTTTGTCTGTAGTTTTATTGATGAAATGTATTAGCCGTAGTCGAAAGGTTGTATTTTATTGAAGGCGATAAAAACAAATAGCAAGCCACTTATGAGAAAATTGACATAAATGCGGGGAGGCAATATAAGTCCCCCCCGTTGTGTGTGTTTGCAATCTCCAGTGGAGTTGTGTCAAGAAAAAAAAGCTTGTCAACGTTTTAGATAAACCAATAAATCTTAATTTTTAGTGCAGTAAAAAACTTGTGTGCATTTGTTAATTATAATTTACGAGTAATTTAATTTGTTTTTCTTAAATTAAAAAATTTATGTAATAATTAATTTTACAATCGCGCGCCTGCCTCGACTGCAGGATTTTAAATTTTTATTCTTTGCAAGTCGAAAAACTAGAATGCGAAGAAAAATTATTCTTTATTAAAAATTATTTAAAATTAATTAAATAACAATCTCAGTTTGAAGCCAAACAATTAAAACAATGCATCATCTTTACAGAGCCATTAAAAGTACTGAATGGCTTGTAAACAGACTTTGCTAATATCCCGATTTTATCTTGTTACCTTCAAAACTTTGTACCCTTCTTAATTTGTTGATGAACTTGCACTAATTGTTGTAATTTTAATTTATACAACACCTAACTTTGCGGTAAAACAAAACCACAAAATTTTAGTCTACACTGTTAAGGAAGTTCAAAAGTCCACTGCTCGGCTTCCCCGACTTTTCTTTTTTAATTAAATTAATTTAATAACCGACTAAAATAAGTAAAGCGTTTCGAGTGATTAACCAAATACTAATTGAGGAAAAGAAATTTAAATTAAGTGGGATGGTGGTATATTATTTGCAATTTTTTTAAAGTGTACACGTAACTCAATTAACGTGTTTTTAATTGCGAAAGCGCAAAATTGTTTTAATATCGCGTTAGCGGTTTAATGAAATGATCCCCGGGTAGCGATATGTTTTAATAACATCCCTAATGTCAACTTACACCCTCCTTTTGTAGCAACATGTACAACCCCTTTCTTAATTTTCTTACTTACACTTAATCCTTGTTTTTAATAGTAACAAAATTTGTAAGAATTCGATTCTAAATTGAAGGATGCTTTAAGATTTAAATTGTATCTGTGAGGTGATTGGTGGTAGGGTAGACTGATTCACAGACTTGCTAATCAAGTGGATGATCAATAAGAAAACAAAAGACGAATTTAAGATTTTGTTAGAAAAATACCAATTTCATAATTTTGATTTGTATCGAGGCGAGGTTAGCACTTGGATGGGTGATCGCTTGATAACCACCTGTCGCTTCCATCTCATGGATATTTGCCTGACGAACGATAATAATTTATAAAGTATCCAGAACAAAGTTTTGTGTAATGGAGAATCCATCCAATGGCAAAACTACCGGTGTTCCATGCCTAGAGACAACCAATAACGCAAAAAATATAATTTGTTATAATTAAAAATTTTCAACTCATGTAGCAAAAAAACTCAAACTCTGTCTGCTCTAAATGGCAATGGAGTAATAAATTTCATTGAATAAATCTATAAAACATTTTGTTGAACATCGCTCAAAATAAAAGAAGTATCAAGACACAAAATCTGAAAAAATTCTGCAACTTTTTTGTTTATATCTTAAAATGACTATAGCGCCGAATTGATTTTTTAGTATATTAATTATTTGGTACTTTTTTCAAAGAATCAAAAATGCTTTACATACTAAATTATAATCCAACCTTGTCTAAATTAAGGGTTTTCGAGTTATCCAAGAAATTAAGCCAAAATATGTTAAAAGAATTTTTACTACCTTTTGTATCTTTTAAACGAAGGCTTTAAAAAAATTAAACGTCTCATTTTTATAGAAAATTTTAAGGATTACAATTTTAGCTTAGCTTAGCAAAGTTTTTTGAAAAATAAGTTCAATTCACAAAAATCCTTAAATTATTTAATATGTTGCTATTTTGTGTTAAACGAGAGACAAACAACAAAAAAGGGAAAGTAGATTTAAAATTACTGAAAAACTGAAACACTAATATAATAAGAAACATAATAACATTATGTTTCTTATTCGTGTCCACCCCTGACGCACATGGATGGATTAACAATATTTCAGCTACCGACCGCTCAATCACAGCACAACTGACACAAATTTATTCTAAAAAAGAAGTTCAATAAAAGCTTATAAAAAAGATCATAATTTAACAAATAATATAAGAGAGAGTAAGTAACTCGTTAATTCATTCATGCGCGTCAATCATCCTAAAATACTTATAATTTATTAATAACCTAATAAAATTCCAATTTGTAATGGAATACAAAATAAACAGCAAATGTATGAATTGACATAATACCTTTGTGCATCACATGACATCATCTACCACCAGGTTCGTAAGATTGGGCATTGTTTATCACTAGAGCTGGGATTTATATGCATAAAAAAATTTAAAATATGCTCATATATATGCACGAATTTTCATAAAAATATGCAAGTTAAAATATAAAATATGCAGTGAAATATGCCGATAAAAGTTCAAAATATGTAATAAAATGCCAACATTTAGTACTTTTTTTTTATTGAGAACAAATTTAATTACTGTTTTCTACTTGATAATAAATAGTAAAAATTTTTTGCACAAACTTTAAGATGAAATAAAAATTACACAATCAAGGAAGAACGGTAGACACAGCCTTACCAATGTTTGCAACCCAAAACCACAACGAAAAAACACTGTGTTTCGAGCTTGTTTGCTCTCATCAGTACCTCTTAAAACACTTGACTGTATAATAATAAAATAAAACCGGCTAACGTTTTAGCTGTGTCTGCCGTTCTTCCTTGATTGTGTAATTTTTATTTCATCTTAAAGTTTGTGCAAAAAATTTTTACTATTCAATATGCATTGATACATAGTGCAAGATTAGTTTTCATTGATAATAAATGTTAATTACAATGTGTTTTTCTAAATTATCTAAAAAAAAAAGATTGTTTTTGTCACTCAATATGAATTTGTATGTTGAGAAACTTCTTTCAACGTCGACTATGCGATTGGAGCAAATTTGAATTTGCACATTTTTTGTGGTTCCATTGTTAGTGAATCTTCATATTTACCTTTTAGTACATTTGAAATATTTTTAAAAACCTTGAATCCTTCATTTTTTCTAATCACATCTGTAAATTTTTGGCCAATAAGCGACTCTACATCCCCTTTTATCTGTCGAATCGAATTTTCAGTTTGATTCAGCAGCTCAATGGAATCTACTAGTGTCATACCTTGCGTCTCACAAGAAGTGTTTTGATTGTCTTTGCAATAAAGGCGTAATTTGATTTTATAAATGCTAGATCTTGAAGTAATTCTTGATTATCTAAAGCAAATTTTGCCTCACGAATAGCAGCAGAATCATTTGGAAATTCAAAAATTAAATTTTTTTATCTGAATGCAGAGGCTGATACATCGGAATGTTCACACTTTTGTATATAATTTCACGAGTCAAAATAAATATATGCATAAATATGCTAACTATACTAAAATATGAACCAAAAGTGGAAAATATGCAAAATATGCCTAAAAATTTTTGGCTCTAATTACTTTAATTTATGTGATTTGCAAAGATAACCAAAAATCGGCGTTTTCATATCAATAGGTAAAAATATGCATTTGCATATAATCCCAGCTCTACTTATCACGTTACCGTGATGTAACGCCATGATTAGTTTGAAGAAATGTAACGTCCAATCGGGTGGGTGTAATAGTGATATAACAATCTAAAAATTGACTATTCAACATTTTAGCTGGTCTAATAGCAGCTGAAATAAATTAATAAATTGTTCATAAAAATTAAAATTATTAAACATCTAACGCTAAGCAGAAAATTGACATTTGGAATGTCACACCGATGCATTTATTTCCTTTGAAGTGATTTTCAATAAATAGTAGTTTATATCACAAGGGCGATAAAGGGGGTCTTTTCATCCGCCGGGCGAAAGTTTATGAGACGAGCCGCGCAGCGGCGAGTGAATAATCGACCGAAGGATGAAAACCCTTATCGCCCGAGTGATATGAACAATTTTTCGTTATTTCAGGAAAAATATCCTACAAAATTCGCGATTTTATATAATAGCTCTAAAATAACAATCGATAGATGGCGTAAAGCTTGCAAGTCGTTGATCAATGTTTTTCTCTTTAGAGCGAAAAAGGTTGATTTTCTTTTGAAATTTCCGAACGACGGACAATTTGGTCTGACGGACAGCATGTTGAAATAACGGACGGATGGGTATGCAATTATTGCAATAAAATCTCGAATTTTGTCGGATTTTATCTAAATCTATGATTTTGTAAATAAATATAAAGTAACACTTAATTTAATTTTTTTGCAATTATTGCAAAAAAAATCTCGAATTTTGTCGGTTATTATCTAAATCTATGATTTTGTAAATAAATATAAAGTAACACTTAATTTAATTGCCAATTTTTTAACTAAAGGTGTCATAATTTCGTTCTTTTGGGGATAATATCCCACAAAATTCACGATTTGTTTGCTCTGATATAACTATCGGTAAATGGCGTGAAGATCGCAAGTTGTTTGTCAAGTTATTAACAACATAAGCGAAAAACAGGAGTTCACCCGGAAATCGAGGAGGTGAATTAGGTGAACGAGCTAAGGAGAGGACTCTAGTTTGGCGGGGCTAGGTTCGATCCCCAACCCGGCCACAAAATTTATCCGACTCCGTGGTTCGGATTCCACGTAAAGCTGTAGGTCCCACAGGTTAACACAGCCAGGACTTAGCTTCGCGCTAATTTTCAGAGGTACGCCTCAATGAAAATCATTCGACGTAACGTTGCGGGCAAGCCCGCAACCTTACTCTTCAAGTCTGCGAAGATATGGGGCAACAGCCCTGGTGCTTCGCACCAGACCAGAATAAATGATGAACGGATGAACCCGTTCGGGCAGGTACCCCAACAAGGACTGTTTTTATAAGTCCTAGGACCTTATAAAGTTAAGTTTTATAGGTCCTAGGACATTATAAAAGTTAGTTTTATGGTCGGGTTGGTCCCCCTTGAGGTGACCTTTTGAGAAAAGACCCCGTTTATAGGTCTCAAAACAGATACATAAAGAGGTCATTTATAACCTGAAATAACGAAATAGTAGTTTTCGTCACAAGGACGTAAAATCAGTTTACGTCCGAGTGGCATAAACTGCTTTTCGTTATTCACGGGACTACCTCATTTTTATTCGCAACATCGTGGTGAGAGGCTATGTATTGAAAATGGAAATCTGGCTCTTCTGATTGGTTTGGTAATTAATCAAGGTTGGTAATCTTACATTTTTAAAACCATATACATACTTACCAACTAAATAAATACATACCCCTATGTGAATGCAGCTTAAGTCATTTATATTTGTAACGTCGTGGTGAAAGGTTGTGTTAAAAAAATAGAAAATAAAAGTATCGAAGAAGCCGCCAGAGAAGCAAAAGAAGTGTTGCTGCCTAGGAAGTCAAAGACGGTATATAAGAAAGAATACGATAAGGGAACGTACCCATACTACGTGACCCGTTTAGGGGGGGGAGGGCGGTCTTCAAAATACCACGCTTGGTCACCGGGGCGGGGGAGGGGGTTTAAGTTTTGATCACGTAGTCATTATCTTTTAGGAAAATCTTGCGCTTTTTTGAGCTATATTCAAAAATAAATGAAAAGAAGACTTTTGTTTTTAAATAAAGACAAATATGAGCCAATTTAATTTTTTTTTAATTTTGTGATTGCAAAAAATGGTTCAAAACCATATTTATGAACTACTACGTGACAAAATAGGGGGAGGGGGGGTCTTGGCATATACTACGGATGGTCACCAAGGGGGGGAGGGGGTAAAAAATTGTAAAAAATAGGTCACGTAGTATGGGGACGTTCCCTAAGTTCATACAATTTTTAAATGAACACAATGTGGAGCTACAAAACCTCAATGAGGACACGTTGTTGGCTTACTATTTACAGTTGGCCACAATGTGTAGTTCCTCCACATTGTGGTCTAGATTATCAATGATAATGTCAAGTGAGGTCTTCGGATCGGGTTACGTTGTAGACTCTGTCTACAGCAAGGGAAGATTTCCGATCAAATTTTGGGATCTGCATCCACATCTTCCCCCCAGAAGATTGTTAATGCGCCGCAGGCGCATTCTTTAAACAACAGAGGGGAGAACACAGACGAATCAAGAGGTGCGTTATTTTCCAATTGCGTTATAAAAATTAAACATTTTCATTCAAATAAATAATTTTTTGCGTAAATATATTATGTTTTATTTTATAACCCCCCCCCTTTTTAACGTCATAAGACGTTAAAATTATGGCCCCCCTTTTAACGTCCTAGGACGTAAAAAGGCATTTTAAGTACCTCAAATCAGGACTTAAACACCTAATTTAACGGCCGGAATAACGAAAAATTATTTTATAGAATTTTTGATCAATTGAAAAATAAATTAATTTAGAACAAACATTGAGAATTGTGCTTTACAAGAGCATGCAAAAAGAAGGATAAAAGTGAATTAGATAAGGGTAAAGAAATTGGATCAATTAGGGAGGGGAGGGAAGGTTGTTCGCCCCGTTCAAAAATTTCAAAATAATGCTAAATTTTATTATCTTTTATTAAACATTCAGCGCAATATAATGATAATCTGGTAATGGATCGAATTGATTATTCCAATTGGGACCCTCCCCTCTTATTAGTTATTTTATTTTAGTATTTTTCTAATGTTATTATTATTATTAAAATTATAATTTAGCATAATGCATTTATAATTTTGCTAGAAAGCTCTACCGCTTTTATGTAATTTGTAGAGACGCCGCTGATTTGTTGGTTGATTTATTTCCAATCAAATACGTTTACCAAGTTGGTATAAAATTTAAGCCTACGAAATAGACAGACTCGAAAAGACTCGCAAAACCAAACAATTATTACTATCACTTTATCATATGACTAATAATATTAGAGATATCGATTCTATTTAGATAACTTTTAACTTCCTGACCCTGGGGAGTCTTAACGCCATGTTATGTTGTTACATAAGAATACTCTCCAAAAATACCCTCTAAGAAAAGACCGTTACGGAGGCTTTGCTAATAACACGTAAAATCTAAATTAATACCCCTTATTCGCAAGGTAAAAAAAGTTTAAGACCTATGAAATAGACTGCCTTTTTCATGAATGATGCGAAAACCAAACAATCATGTCAATCAATATCTAAAAAATTCATTTCATTTAGATAACTTTTGTAAGATTTAATCTTGGTGCTGGGGGGTATTCCATACCCCCCAGACCCCCCGGTCCTAATACCAGAACATTTTAATATATCTATTAAAATCGGTTGCAAATTAAAGAAATCAACTACGAACCCTACACCACATTGGCCTTCTTGACCGGGGGGTTTGGGGGGGTATGGAATACCCTCCAATTAGACTTACAATGTTTAGGTTTGCTAAGCACACCCAAAATCTAAATATAAAATTAAAAAATGTTCTTTTTATTAGTTTGTTCACGAACTGCACCGATTACTATTATACAAAATAATACATTTCATTATCGCAAAGCCTTCTTACAATTAAGATCAGAGGGATTTTTCGGAGATTTTTAAAAAAATGGTAAGTAATTTTGTAATTTTATTTATCCAGTACGGGTCTGATAAGATCAATTTCAAAATCTAAGTTCAAAATATGTTATCCGTTATTAATTTTATAAATTTTTTTATTTGGTTTTCCATTAGACGCCCGACCCTATATGAGGACTTTTGTAGATTAATTATGGCATTTTTCTCAAATATAATTTTACTAATAACAGAGTAAGTTGCAATTTAAATATTTTTCATTCCTATTATGATTCATGACCTATCTGATTCGTGAAATTCAATCTAAAAGTATCCTTAATGATCATTAATTTGGCAGTGTGTCGTAGGTATAAGATTAAAACTTGTTATATTTAAAATGAGAAAAACAAATTACAAAAAAAATTAATAATATTAAGCCTTTACAGTTTATACCCATTATTATGAAAAAAAGCCGGATGAACGAGACAGCTAGGCCGAACAAGCAAATTCAGGAGTAGTCGAAGTATAAAACAAATACAATACGTTTAATTTATAAATTACGGTATAATTTACTAACTTTTTGTAAAATAAAATGGAATCGAAGTTTTGAGTTTAAATGCAACGCTTAATTTATTCAAATTGAAGAAATATGTGAGAACAAATCGCTTAAGCGCCAGAAATAAAATAAACATCTCCTACATTTGCATACCATTTGACGCTTGTTAAGCAAGTAGGTAAATGGTAATGAATATTAGGTAGGAAGATAAGGCATAAAAATCTATAAACAAAAAAAAGAAACATTAACATTAACAAATGAGTTCTAAACGAAAATAGAAAATGAACGTCATTAATAATAAAAAAGCAACAACTAGAATTATACATGTACGACTGTCAAAAATATTTATTTTAATTTGAATTACGGCCATTTTATTTATCGATCTAAAATAGATTTTACTGACAACGAAAAATTGGTTCGCTTTAATTTGTTTTACGTTATTTAATGCTTCCTTGCACGCAAGATATAACACAGAGGTATAAAATCTGCAAATAAGAAGCTACACGATTTATTAAATCACGATACAACTTTTTCATGAACTTTATTGTATCATAATAAACTTTCACTTCCATAGAATTACTCCGGTAAATTTTTACGTTTCGACCATTAAAAATAATAAAAGAAGAGATCGTCAAATATTAATTACGAAGGTTGCTGTTTTTAGCAAGAAACATCTGCTTCCTGTTATCTAAAATCAATTTTTAATTGATTTATTAACGTAATATTAGCTATGCGATAATCGCAAAGTGGATAAAGAAAAATAATAGCCTAGTAATTTCTCAATAGTATTTACTGTGCCTCACAACTAAGCAACTTTCTTCATCACTAATCTAAATTAAGCCATTCCTAGTGTAATTATTAAAAAAAATAAAAATTTTGAAAGCATTTCCTAACATTAAAATGATTACTTCTACTCTTTGATTGATTGTTTCGATACCGATTTGTAAAGATTTTAATATTGGCAATCATTAACATTACATCGTTTTTTTGAAACTATTGTTGTTAGCAATACAATTTTTATTGTTAAATTTAATGATTTGTTTGAAGCGTTTGTGACATTTAATTTCCAGTTTACAATAATTGAAACTGTTAGCAACAAACAGCGGCTGGCATAATTTGCATATACAGGGCAGTTCAAAAGTCATAAATCTTGAACAAATTTTTACCTAACCCAAATGACTTTTTATTTTGTCCCTTAACAGTTTAAATATTTTTATTTTTTCGAAGAACATTAAAACAATTTATCTTTTCTTTTCTACTTTGACACTTCGATCATTGTTCAAGTTACCCCAGAATAATGAAACGACTATAAGGTGATGGTGAGAAATACAACCTTAAGTTTTTTGTGAAAAAACTATTACGGAATAGAATATTGGCACCTGTTGGTATTGGCATAAATTTTTAAAATTGATGAACCTTCTCAGAGTTTACGTAATGGTTAATATAAATTCAAAAGCTGATTGATTGTCGTTCATTAAAAAATTTTTAGGCCATTTATATCGACATGTTTAGTCGCTACTAATCCGTGTTCGGATAATCATCACTGTTTACAGCGAGGAACAAAATTAAAAACTGCCCCTTGATCTGATTTAATTAAATTATTTGGCGGACGTGTTTGTTAGCTTTGAGCTTAGAGGATTTGACTTTGTCAGGGTTGTAGATGAGGGTGAATGATACGGGTGTTACGGTTGGTGATAGATCACTGCATTAAAGAGTTATTAAGTTTGTGTTTTGTATTCACAACGCTTGGTAATGAATTTTCTATTTGAATAATTCTAATAAAGTAGTAATCTTATTTGGGTTGTTTATGGATATAAATTATACAGGGGGCTTTCACTTCTATCCACGTTGATGACCAAGAAATTTTACGTTTTTGTTTTGTCAAAGTTGTGACACGTTTTACGAAGAGCATTTTGTAAACTAAAAACAAATTTGAAGGATAATATGCAAATGATTATTAAAGTTAACAAAATAATATAAAACCAGGTGGCATCCGACGTCGCTATTCATACGAACAACCAAAAAGAAAAAAGTTTTATGTTATTCAATACCGAGAATATCGAGGTTCCATTAATTTCCCTTCTTATTTTTTTCTCTCCTAGTTCTCTTGTTTCTCTTGATTTAGGACTACGTCTTCTGAAGCACAGATACACGAAGACGATCATAAATAGGATTTAGATCCGTTACCTCGGATTAACAATTAAAATTCTCTAATTTTTATATTCGTTGATATTGTCGTCCATGTTGGATACGAACATTTTTCTTTTACTTAATCTGCATCCAATTTCCATTTCAAATTTTTTCATTTTCGTAGTAACATTTTAATGTCTCACTTGATGTTCGTGGGTGGATGGCTAAAGTTTCCCTAGTTTTTAGAGCTTAGGTCGCTCTTAATCCGGCTGCTAACCATGGAGAGAATTATGTGAACGACAGTCTTTTCTTTTAAATAAAGTAATGAAAAGTTGGTTTTATACATAAGATAAAGTAAAGAATTAAAATATAGGATTTTAATCATCAGCAAAAATCAGGTATGAGACATACAAAATTCAATAAAAGCCAGTTTAATTTTGAAATGCTCAACTCAAACTCACAAAGTCAATCGTGAATTTCAAACGTCAGAATGTGCTAAAAATTATATCATCATTCATCACTCCAAAAATTGCAAAGTCCACTTAGCTAAATGTGCAATAAATGTACAAAATTAAAAGCATTTAATTCAGTCAGATTTGTTATGATAAATAATTAAACGGTATTTCAAAATAAAACTCAAAATCCAGCTAAATTGAAATAAATGGAAAGTGCTGATGGATGAAACTCGGGTAATTAACTTCATGCTTGTCCCACTCCACCGTGTCATTTTTATAGACGATTGATTGTTTGATTCGTTTATTTATTACCAACCAAACAGTTTAATAACTTAAAAATAAATTTACGATTTATGATCTAATTGGTTTTGAGTGAGACCGCAGGTCGAGCAACTGTTGCTTTCACGTATTCCATTCTATCATTAAAATTAATGATTTAATTGATAAAATTTCCTGCGAAAGTGCATTTAAAAATCGTATAAATTTCAATCTCCTGGTCCTGGAGGGTATAAAATATGCCCCAGACCCCCCCCCCCGTTCTAATACCAAAATATTGGGGAGGAGGGAAGGTTAGAATGACAGTGAAGTAAGTAATAAAATACTTAATTGTTCAATAATTAATGTTTTGCAAAACTAGATATGGAAAACTCAATTTTTTTGAAAACATTTTGAACATTGAACATTTTGAAAACAAAAAAACATTGAAGTTTTTTGTAATTAATTTTGAAAAAATTTAACAAATAATTTATTGAAACAGTTGCGAATTAATATAATCAATGCCCGAATAAGCACTACGTTTTTCTTTGAGACCGGGGGGTTTGCAAATACAGACTGAGTTACTGCATTTTAAAATTTACATGTTTTTACAACTAGCGCTTATGAATTTGGTGACATCTTCCTGGCTAAACGACAAAAAAAACGACAACGAGATGAGTTGAATCACAAGAAATGCATCTTTTCCCTCCCTTCGTAAGCAGATTGGGCGATATCATCAAAATTTTTATGTTTCTTCTCCACGAAAAAAAGCCAATGTGATAATATTAAAAGCTAGAAAATTGTTGAAGCTCAAAATTCGTTTTAGATGAAAATTTAATACTGATCCATAAACCAAACCTCGCTCAGTGAGTCAGATTAATTCTGAAACTTAAAATTATTAACAAAAATATAGTAAAAATTACCATAGACAAAATGGAGTACGTTTTAGAGAGTTCATACCTTTGTCTTTGTCTGATGAAGCTTTAGACTTTGTCGTCACGATTTTAAAAATCCATTTAATATTTAGTTTTGGCCAAAAATATTTTAATCCGACCTACATCGGATTTTAGATAAAACAAAATTTAGGTTAGGGGGTATTCCATATTCTCCAGTTTTTCCCAAAGAAGCAAAGAGTAACCAAATTTGCGTTGTAATATATTCAAAAATGTTTAGGATTAAACATTTTTTTCCCGCCATAAAAAATAAAAAAAACTTGAAAACTGAGGTTATAAAGTAGGTAATTTTTTTAAATGATTTTTCAGTGAAGAAGGACATCAGATCCTTCTTCCTTATTGATAGGGCGAGCATTCCATATTTTTAATTGAAAAATTTTTCCCAGGAACCTGGGGTTTACCTCTAGCTGTAAATAAACAACAAAATGACATTTCACAAACAAAATTTTCGTTGTTATAAATTTTGAGTTCTTTTGTTGCTTTCTGGCCAAACCAACGGATCTATTCTAATTTTTTCACATTTTGTACGCAAAGCTTTCCATGAGACTTCCAAATTTAAATTTGGTTTCAAAAAATTCCCAATTTAAATTTGTTTTTCTTATGTTCTGTTATACGTAGTATGCCCAAATTTTTTCTAACCAATAAATTACATTTATTTTTGTTATTACTTCAATTACTAACATTTCGGTTGTAATAGCCATACTACAGAATAGTTTGAAAATCGTTGTGGGGGGGAGAGGTAGCATCTTCCTGAATTCACAAAATTTTTCACCACCTCGTTGATAGCAAAAAATTATATAATATTAATTATAAACTTCTTTTGTTCTTTTCGTAATTTTTTCTAAATATTTTGTAAATTTTTGAGTATAACATTAATTTCACATCCGGATTGATCAAATACCGACCTCATTTTCATGTTTATCAATTCAACTAAATCCAAAGTTTTGTTTTCTCTTGCCATTTTGTTAATAAATTTAGCTTGATCTTAATTATAGATTAAGCAAAATATAATTTTGAAACCAAATTATAAAATCGACCCACTCTTGAGTTGCAAATTAAATTAGAAATTTTATAAGATAAAATGGGAAAATGACGTGAATATCCAATATTTTAATATAATTTGTATGTTTACGCTTGACGTATTTTGAAAACAACATTTTTTTTATAACAAAGGTCGTTCTATTTCTTTATATCCAACATATTTCTATTGTGGTGATAAATTGTTTTAAACGACTAATCATTTTTCATCTTTAAAATCTTGTTCTGGACTGCTTTATAATCTACAGGTGGACTCCCGAACCGCTGACCATTGTTAGAATGTGGGAATTTTATAATTTTCCAAAGATTCTAATCTTACGGTTTTCTAGACAATAAGGCGTCAAAATGTTAACATTTTTTTGTTAACCACGAAAAGAGGACCGTTTCTTGGAAATCGATTAATTCGATATAGATAACGAATTAAAAATGTGTTCGAAAAATGGGCGTGGAGCTAAATGTCACTCTCACCTGTATTAAAATAACAATGGATTTTGATTAGGGGCGGATTTACCCTGCAGTATTCTACACATCATATACCTTACCCTAAGAATTAGCACTACCATCTCAACGACACAACAAAAGCTCCACACCCACATAAACAGAAATCAGATAATGCAATAATATTTCCCCTTCTTTTAAAAATAATTCTACCACCCTTATCTCAGATCACAAACCCTCATATATTTCATAAATATTGTAACAAAGGTATAAAAACTTTGTCATATTTTTTACGCTTTTCATATTTCACCAGCGTTTATTTTTTTTTCAAGTTGTTTGAATAATTTTGAATAAGTAAATAACTTAGTTTTGGCGGTTTAAATTTCAATCGACCAAATGAAAACGCGTTTCGTGGTCCGCCATAATGATTAAATCGATAACAGGACTTATCTCAAAACACAACAAAATTAGTTACTATTATGAGATGTCCTGCTGTTGCAGACGGTAATCAGGTGGTCTGGATCTAAGATTACGAGTCCTAGACTTGTAATTGGAACTATTGTCCTGTTCCCTATATACTACTTGTGAATGACCCTCATCAGCCACGTGTCTCTAACCACCTCTTCAAGTTTCGTAATTTTTTACTATTTACTTCTACCAAATTATCATAATTCTTCGAGTAGGAACTAAGTACCGCATTGAGAACAAAACACGTAATTTGTTAATCTTTCGTTATTTTGGGAAAACAGAAGAGGAAAGCTGAAAATTGAATGGAATGACCACCTGTTTTGGCCACTGCACTTTGGCTTGACCGTCGGGCCTCATCAATTTATCACTCAAAGATAAGTTACCTTCCTTCACACAAATTTTTCTAACGTTTAATTAAATTTAAAAAAATTTAAATTACCTTTTAAAATAATAAATCATGAGAGCGAACAACAAAATTGTATGATTGACTCAAACTATGAAGTCGCTTTAAAATAGAAGTTGACTTGTCAAATTTTAGATTAACTACAAAACCGAGATGTTATCTGAAGTGCTCAGGTAGGTATATAAAAAGCAACTTAAAGTGTCTCGATTTGTGTTTGTTATTTTGAGAATTCTTTTGTCACACCGTTTGTACCTAACAATGTTCAATAACTTATCAGGGATTTATCGAAAATGTGTAATCGAAACTAATTTTATCTTAATTTGGAGGAAACGGTGACGACGATGAGCTTCCCGTACCGGAATAAACCAATTTTGGTTAAGGAAGTTAGGAAAAAGGTGATTAAATTTTGATGTTAATTTAAAAACCGTAACGACCTTAATATAATTTGAAACATTGATGATCGCAGTGGTATGAAGTATCATACAAGAGAACTGACTGGTGGAGTGTAAAGAAGAGGTGTGCTGGGGGTTCAACAATGCCCTCCTGTTGGGAGACAACAATGCGTGCCGGGAACATCTGCTATCGCAAAGGGGAGTCTGCGGGGGCGAAGCACTTCACTAACCAAACGGAGCTTCCTTGTACTACCAAAGATAAATTTACGATTTGCATTACATCAAAATAAGTTTCAATAAAGCAATTGTTAAGCTCCAACATAAACACAAGTAAAATTCATTTAACAGAGCATACAAAAAGCACAAATTGGAAAATTTTGTATTGAATTAAATCCGTTTGCTCAATTTAAGGAAAGGAATTTTAAAATTAAAGTGTAGTTTTTTTGCATTTGTAAGAAATTTTGCTATTGTCCACTTTCCAGCTCCCGCTTAAATTTTACTTATGTAACTCGCCAATGGTAAACGATTATTAGCGCGAATAGATATTTTCTATTGGCCAATTAAATTTCATTTGAAATGAATTTTATAAAACTAACCTGTAGAAAATTATAAAACTTTAGATCCATCCATCCATCAAGATTATCACTACTAGAAAAAATTGGTGAAAAATAACAATAACCCACGCTCTCGACACTAGGGATAACCAACAGCAGTTTTGGTTAATATTCTGGTTCTTACCAGAGCTTCATGTGATCCTAGTTTTTATCAATCCAGGGGGATCGACAGCTTTATCCTTCAAAGCACGGAGATAATCATATAAAAGGGTGAGCCTCTCAGATTTTGAACCCATCAGTACGTTATTGGCATTAACACTTAATCGCGTTTGCTACCAGTCTTTTTGAAAATTTTGGTACTAATATTTTGGTATCATTTCTATTGGCTACGAACACATTCTTTTTTCGTCATAGTCAACGTTGACTCAGTTCCTCGTAATGCAAATAATCCTTGAATCAGTGGGTTTTCAGAGTATTCCAGGACGTCGCGTCGTGGACTCCACCTTGCGGAACAGCTCTTTGGAGACAGGGATTAGCCTGAGTACCTACAGTTTACGGTAGAATCAGAACTGCAGGATCATATCACTTGTTATCTTTCATGTAGTGATAAAACCGCACTTCATAAAGATGGACCTTGTTTTTTTCACAAAAAACAAGGGATGCAGTTTTAAGTCATGCTCAGGACCACTATCAACTTGGAAAAAGAGATTCACTAGTGAAATGTATTCAATAATAAATTGATTTTATGTTGCTTTCTCCATAGCCCACAGATCAACGTTGTACTTTTAAATTAAAGCAGTCCAGCAGCATATCAATCGCGACACCGGCGCCGCAGTAATTCCAAAATTTAATTTTCCATGAAACTTTTATACCATTTTCTAAAGATCGTAAAGCTCAAATTTTAATAAACTAGGTAATAGTTGAAAATATACAACAAATACAGTAAACTCCCGATTATCCGCGGGATTGACTGGCATGGATACCGCGGATAATCGAATTTCGCGGATAAGCCGCAAAATTGCCGATTAATGGTTAAACAAAGGTGAAAAACTACGAATATCCGGAAAACTGTGATTTTATTTCTATATGTATATTTGTGATTTACGAAAAAACCTTTTTTTATAAAAATGCCTCCTACAGCCACCGCGAATAATCCGCAAAGCGGATAAACCGCCCACGGATAATCGAGAGTTTACTGTATTATTTTATTAACTCATATTTTCTCTTATTCCTAACAAATAAAATAAAAATATTGGAGAATGACCTCAATTATGAAATTTTAAATAATTTTATCTACTTATTTTTAAAGGACACCTAGTTTTGTAAAACTTCTGAGCTGTTATAAATAATCTCAATGCGGCCTTCAGGCCGCACAGTCTAGACAATTTACTTTGTATACAATAGGTTGCAGGTAGCTATCGAGGTCCCGAAAATACAAATTTTACGATTAAAACTTCGATGAATTCTGAAAGAGTATATTTTAAATAAGAGAATTAAGGGAGACGCAATGCCCTAAGTGCACCTGTTTTTTCAAAAATCGAATTTAAAAAAGCTCGATTTTCATAGCAATTTTCAAGTTCAGTCGCTCGGGATTGGTGAATCAATGTATTCTATTGACAGTCCGTGTAATTTCAACTAGTCTTAGCTTTGCGCAGAGCGGCGATAACCGGAGCGACACATGCGTTGGGATGCTTTAGCAGTGCACGTCGAGCGAAAATCATGGTTTTTAATACTAAATGTGCAGGAAAAATGGCTTAAAGCGCCCGAGCGCAGCGAGGGGTGCTTTAAGTCGATTTTTCTTTGCACAACGACCCTGCGTTTAAAATCCACTCAAACGAGTTTCACCTCCTCAAAGATCCACCATTTTCCTTAATCCACGGGCCTAGGGGTATTTTTAAAATAAGTGTCGTTTTCATCAAAATTTTGATGAAAACCACCATGGCACGAGCAGGATCCGCGCGAAAAAGTAACTACCGTTCGTTAAATTTAAGTAACCCTTTTCTGAAGTAATTTTGGTCCTAAAAATTTGTTAAGTGCAACACTATTATGCATAACTGCACGCGTACCGACAACAGAATGCATTGATTCACCAATCACGAGCGATTTACCTTCAAATTTGCAGTGAAAATCGAGCTTTTTTAAATTCGATTTTTGAAAAAACAGGTGCATTTAAGGCATTGCGTTTCCCTTAATTCTCTTATTTAAAGTATACTCTTTCAGAAAACATCTAGGTTTCAATCGTAAAATGTGTATTTTCGGGACCCTAGTAGCTACCTATCCCCATACAATATAATAATTTGGTGCGTTTTGAGTGGTTTTGAATTATACAAACAGATGAACAGACTACACAACTTTTTAGGCCGTCGAAATGAACTTACTATTTATTATTTTATTACAAGATTGCGCAGGTTGCGCAGGTTGTGCGGACCAAAGCCGCACTGAAATTGTTACTTGTCAGGTTGGTAATACATGAACGATCAACTTGCATAGTTTACATCAACGACGCATACGGCGAAAGCAGAGAACGACTGAGTGAGAATTTCACTGAACCCTGAATATTCCTTTTTTTTCTATAAATTTTTTTGCCTTTATTGAATTCTTTATATTTTTTAATAAATAAACCATAAGAAAACCGAAAATTTCTAGAAAGGCGGTTTAACTTTGAATAATCTAAAATTTATAAACAAATTTTAAATTATCATAAAAAAAGTATTTAATTAACAGCGTTTCGTGTCCAATAATATGACATAATCATAAAAAATTTTGAATTTTATGAAAAATTTTTTTTGAAAATGGTAAACTAATACATTTGACTATTACAGCTAAACCAATTGTTCAAATTTTTCCTAACTTTACACTTTTAGTGTTTCAATTTCGTTTCACTTTGTTTACTGCTGATCTTTTGTGACAATTGGTAGTCACCCTAAAGAAATTACACGATTAAACATCCCTCAAATCTTTAAATCCAAATGACATGTTACTTAGAAAAACTGCAATTTATAAACAAAATTCTATTACATAAATTATTATTATTCAATCAAAATAAAATTTGCAATTTAAGCGTCAAAACTGAAGAAGATTGAGAGTGAAATAGGAACCCGAAACTCCCAAGTTCAATTAACTCAAATTATGCAACTCATTAAAATGTACAAGACAAAACTATAAAATCGTATCCACTTTGATCAACCAAGTGTAAAATAATAAAGTGAGAGTAAGTCTATCAATCGGGTTTCTCACCTCGACAGGTGAAGATCACGATTTTCGATTGGTGAGCCTCAGGGTTTATTTTCAATCCCATACTCTATTGGTTACATGGCTTTTGTCTTACATTTGCAACCATTATGTGGGGCGTTATTTTATTGACTTGTTTTATTAATAAAAAACTGCGCTATTCAATTAATCGATTTATTCAAAATTTTTCCCAAATAAATTGGAACATTAATTACCATTATACTTGTGCAATGAATAACCGCAAGATTATAAAAATCGAGACGTCACAATTAATAACGAGAAATTTTAAATGGATCTGAAATATTTATTGTCGGGATCCAGTACATCACGAGAAAATAATATATAAGGCGATATATAAAGAACTACGGGTTTAGTAAATTAATACCATACATTTTCTAGTTATTTATATCTCTAGTATGTTGGCAATATGTTACATGTATTAATCCAATAAATAAATATGACTGCCATAAATCCTTGCTTCGTTCTTCCACCACGATATAAAAAACTTGATATAATTTATAATCCAATTAAGTGGGTTTTGGACCGAACAAAAGACACGTTCCATATAATGTGATAGCTCTTCTTAAGCCTTTATACAATGGACAAATTTTGATCAATTTTATATGTCTTTTAGTGCGTATAAAAATTGTGCGTAAGAAAATCACTTAGTATATGAAAAGATATTTTTGTTATCAGCAATTTTAAAGTGTCGTTGTAAGAAAACGAGGGCACGTAAGCCGGGTTTGTGTCTTATCGGGCGTCGAAGTCTCCGGCATAAAAATTAACCGCTGGCTTATTTTGTTATCGATTTAAACGAAAATCGGCGGTTATAAAAAAATCGATACTAATTTATTTATTATTTACGATCATTGATCTCCTTTTTCAGGTTGTTATGTAAATAAAAGGTAACGTCAGGTCACACAATTTGTTCACAATACATAAATACAATATCAATAAATTTTATTATTTTTGTAGCAACTCGTGCTCAGATTCTCATTCTCTATATGAATGCACTTGATATAAGAGTGTAATAGCTGGGTTATTGTAGTCCGATTTGTCCGTATCCGAACGAGTGAGTTATTTCAAACACAATAGTTCATTAGTTTATCGAATCAGATCGTACTAGTCATTAATCTTGTCCGTTCTGCGGCGGACCAAGTAATTTTTGAACACTTTTTCCCAGACATCGGTGGCTCAATATTTAAAATGCTAAATCATCTTTACCTTTAGATTGAATATGTCAAACCAGATTTTGTAAACAATTTTAATATTGGTAATCTTTTAAGATCAAAAAAACTCATTTAGATTTTCGAATTTGAATCTACTTTTGGAAATCAATAAGTTTTCTTTTATTATGATGGTTTTTGTTCTGCTATGCGGTGTGGTGTTGGTAACAGTGACAAGTTATTTTGTTGGAATTTGTTCGAAAAAAGCCTTTAGTCATTTACGATGTCAGAAAATAAATTAAAAAATTGTTTCTTGGGCAAGTTTTAAATTTATTTGGTCTACCACACTTCACTTACTTGACGAAGCAAAATGAAGTTTCGTAACCGCATTTCAAACAAGTGAACCTGAAAACTCATCTGACTGACCACACCAATATGTCTAACTCAAATGTCAAAATTGAACGTTAAAAAATAACGTTTTTGGCTTATTGAATTTTAAATAAGGAGATACATTTTGCATGACAAAGTAAAATCATAGCCAGACTACTACCTCAGGCTAAACTAATTAAAATTTTAATTTCTCAAAAGTGATGTTTTTGTCACATTTTTTCTTCTTCTTTTTACCATCACCGTTACTGCAATGAGAAGAGAAGTAGCTAATAGGGCGGACTGGTAATAAGCAAATGATGGCTAATTTTTTATCTATACGTATGATGTGTCAAAATTAATTGGAAAAATACGTAATTTAAATATTTTTTATTTGATTTGGTTTGAAGCTTTAAGAGATTTTCCAAAGCTAAAGTGTAAAAAAGCAACTAAAACAATTTTTGATTTTCCCATAATCTTGCGAAGTGCCATTACACTCTTGACTTGCGGTCATAAGTTGGTGATGTCCATATTTTCAGTTTTATTCGGAGAATGTGGTTAAGGCTATCCGTAAAAGCTAAAGTTTATGTTTTCTGTTTAACAATTATCTCACAAAATTTCCAGTAGTGGCATCACAATTTGCCTGTGATCGTCGAGTGTCGAATTTGTGAACGGTCACAGGGAGAGAGAGCCCTGTGCTCAACGTGGATTCCATATCACGGAACTAAACGAATTTGAAACAAAATTTTGTTTCTTGACGAATTTTAAGCTAAACAATTTTGCATATGGGAGCGATATCAGCAAGGTTCAAATAATTTTGCTGTTGAAAAATCATTTTCAAATGAAATAAGCAGAAGTTACTATTTTTTTTTTTCAGATAAAATATCTACAATTTATAAAAGAACAATTTTATAAGTAAACAAATTTTCTACAAATTAGTCCTGTACTGCATATACTGCATGTATCTAACTTTAAGGGTTTAGACATAAGAGCCGTCCCAAAATTAAAAAGTTACAAATATTACTTTTTGAGTAATGAATTCTGGAAAAAAATTCTAAAAAAATTAAATAAATTGTTAACATTTTTTAAAACCAATATTAAAACAACGACGTCGACTCACTAATTTAAATCCAACTCGATAACAGTTAAATTTTCGACAAATATTAAAAAAAGAAATTTTCTAGAAAATTTATTCATTTATACCTATTTAAAATTTATTTATAAAATTTTTTTGACAAAGACGTAAAATCATCAATTTTTAGAAATTTTTTGCAATCTGACAACAGTTTTTCTATATCTACTTTCTAGTTTCATTATAAATTTTTTCAAAATTTTTATGTAATCTAAAAGTACCGATATTGAAATTTACAACTAAAAACTCCACCGGTCCAAACGATTTCTTCAAATTTGTAACTTAGGACGGCTCCCATGTCTAAACTATAAAAGTAAGAAAGATTTTTTGTAGCAAATTTAATTATCAACAAAGTTGGTTTAGCACCAACAAAATTGCTGTTATTTCTTACTGTTGTCGCAGCATTTTCATTTTTTCAATGCAAAATTGCGCTATTTTGCACCAAAAATTTCACAATGTCTTTTCTAGGTTTGATTGACTCCTGATTTAGTTCCATTTAAAATACTAATTTCACTGAGCTGATATGGTTAATATTAATTCGTGTAAAGCTTGAAGCACACTTAGGCGACGCGACATCACACCATACCACAGACAGAAGCCCACAACACACCAGGCGACGCCACAGCTTGGTAGAGTCCGCACATTTTTGTGTGTGTTGTGGACTTCTGTCTGTGATGTGGTGTGGTGTCGCGTCGCCTAAGTGTGCTTCAAGCTTAATCCTTGAAAATCTTAAGGCTTAGCTAGCTTCGAGTGTTACCGGGGGGGGGGGGGTTAAGCCCCATATTGTATGGACATCATGTGTAAAATGTGAAAAGATGGGTATGAAACCGAAGGTTTCCTTTTCTATTACTTTTCAAGTCTCAAGTGCTATGGGGGGGGGGGCTATACAATCCCCTTGTGATCCCAATCCATCATTTGGACGACAAATTTTTTAATAGACGTAGAATTAAAGTTTTTCATTGATTGGAAAGAATAAAAAAAAAAGTTATTGATTTCAAAAAGCACGTCTTTTGAAATCTTTCAAATTATGGTCAAAACAAAACTTTATTTACAACTTATAAAATACTTGAAATTTAAACAATTTTAATGCAGCATTTAAAGATTGATATTTTAACTTTGTGATAACTTATTTTAATTCGTTGTGTGTTTTTGATACAAAATTATATGATAAAAAATCATACCATGATATACGAGGGCAGTTTGATAAGTCCTTACAAAACAATAGAAAAACACATTGTTTTGGGTTTATTCCTTTTTATTTTTCAACATAATTTTCTTTTAGCTCGACACACTTTGTCCAACGTTTTTCCAATTTTATTAAAGCTTCCTTGTAATACGATTTGTCGAACACTACAAAATAGGCGTTAGTTGCAGCAATAACTTCGCATCATTCGACCCAAATCTTTTTCCTCCGAGCCATTTTTTTAAGGTTTGGAAACAAAAAGAAGTCACAAGGTGCCAAATCTGGAGAATACGGTGGATGCGGAAGCAATTCGTATAGTGTAATTCATCCAATTTTTGTTGAGTTTTCCATGATGAATGAAAAAAATCACTTTTTTCTTTGCCAAATGAAGTCGTTTTTGTTTTATTTCATGGCTCAATCGGTCCAGTAATACCACATAATAATTTCCAGTAATAGTTGTTTGTATTACAAGATAGTAAAGATTACACCATGTGCATCCCAAAAAACAGTGACCATGACCTTTCCAGCTTTCCTTCCAGCAAGAGATTGCTCTTTTGTTTAGGGTGTGTAGTGATAAACCCATGTTCCATCAACAGTTATGAATCTACGCAAAAATTCATTTGGGTTGCGTTTAAACATCGCCAAACGTTGCTGTGAAATGACCTCACGATTGCGTTTTTGTTCAATTGTGAGCAAGCGCGACACCCATCTTACTGAAAACTTTTTCATATGCAAATGTTCATGTAAAATATTGTGTACACGTTCTATTGAGATGTTAGCAATGTCAGGTATCTCATGCACTTTTACTCGATGATCTTCCAAAACAATATCATGGATTTTATCAATCATTTCTGGAGTAGTCAATTGGATGTCCCAAACGATGTTCATCATTGGTGGATGTACGACCACGTTTAAACTCATTCACCCAATTGTAAATAGTTTTAGACGCTGATGCAGATGTGCCATTAACTTCATCCAACTCGAGTTTGATTTCTTTCGGTGTTTTGCCTTTCAAATGAACTCGTTTTTCTTCCATTATCTGAAGATAACAGAAGTTGTTTGCTTCAATCGATTGTGAAAATGAAACCATACAATCAATTAGGCTGAAAATTTAAAAACAAACTTATTTAATCCCTACGAGCGCCATCTTTTAGATTTTGTAAGGGCTTCTCAAACTACTCTCGTACAATAATTTAAGATATATCGCTGTATCTATAACCAATTTTGAGCTATAAATAAAGATTTAAAGCAATTTTTAAAATCGCTCCCTTATGATAGGGCGGCCATAAAATAGAAGTAAAACTAGGGGGGGGGATTAGTGAGGTATGGAATACCCCTTAGCCCGGAATGCAACAAAACAACTTTTCAAAATTTATATTGACTCAAATTTGATTCTTAAAAGTCGTCTTTTAATTTTATTTATTCCATATCCCTCAGACCTTCCTGTTTTAGGTAAAATTTATTGAGATACACTCCTGATTTGGATTCATTAATATACTTAACTATTTGTATGATGTTTTTGAATGTGTGAATGGTGGTAAATTAGTGCAGAACCCTATTTGAACATTATTTTCAAATAACATTATTTGAACATTATTTTGACATTGCAAGTTAAACAATTTACGGCTTTCGACACCGCTACTTTAACAGATGATTGTCAAATTGGTCCTACGTAGTGTCCCCTAGAACAGTGGTTTGCATATTAATTATTTTCATTCCCAACTCCCTATTTTATGTAACATTTTGTTGTGACCACTGGATAGACAGTAGGTACATATTTTTTAAATCGTTAACTTAGTAAAAGTGAAATTCCTTCTAGAATTTTTTATCCCAGAGGAGTCGCAACCTACAGTTTTCCTACCGCTGCCCTGGAGGTAACCTCTCTCTCTTTCTCAGATTCCTTCGTCCTACGAAAGGACATAGTGACATTTTTTCAAATGTTCTCTAGGCAAATTACACCTCGGTGGTTTGCCGTTGCCTTCCGAGTGGAGACGGTCAGTACTATATTTTTACTTCGCCCGGAGTCGAACCGGGTATTCTGTATTAGCAGTCTGTGCGCTTAATCGCTATGCTAACGACCGCCTCGGAGGTAACCTACCACACTTTTAATATCACATTGAAAAATGCAAGATTTAGTTTGGAGCCTAACCCGTGATTTTTCTACCCCGAATATAAAAACAATCAATTGCGGCGCTAGTTATATCAATAAATTTTATATGCACAAAAGTTAACAAAACAAGAATTGATTGCTGTAGTGGAGGCAGACAAAGTCTTTTACAGCCGCCCATGTTAATGTTATGTATGTATAATAACAATAACGAAACGACATGTTTTATCGCCGTTGTAAGCAAAATCATAGTTCAAAGCTGTAGTAAAATATTTGAAGAAAAAATATGGACTTAATGTAAATTATAAAACATTTTCCGTTCGTCAAAAAAATTAATCAAGCTTTTCGGAGCTTTTTTGACAGCTGCTGAATCTACAAAACATTTTCTATTAATATTTTCCTACAGAATCTGATACTCATTTCTAAAAAATTTCAATATTAAATTTTGAATACATAATAATTATATTAAATTTAATCCCCATCAATTTTTAATAATTTCACCCCTCAATTCCTTAAAATGTAACTCAAAATTTTCCAAAAAAAACTTTCATCTAAAATTTCTTCCGTGTATTATAATAAGAACGCTACTAAATTTTACAAAATAATTCGTGATTCTTCTTGATCCGCTGTAAACAGCACCCAAATTAAAATTTAGTTTTGTAACTTAGGGTTCAGCGTTGTTTGAAGTTAATAGCAATTTTCCGTAACAGTGACTCATCTACTTTTTTGACAGTCAATTTAGTTAAGTTTATCAACGTGTTAATAACATATCGTAATAATCTCATCATTATTTTTGGAATAAACTATTTTTTTGAACCCTCATAATAATTTTATTCGAATATATTTTTTTGTGTGTAAAACTTGAGTGATTTAAAAAAGTAATAGTTTTTATATATTATAAGCAATATTCATCAATCAATATTTTTACTTGGATCATCAATAACACTAATAGTCCATCTTTAAAATGGCTGTTATGTAGGAACAATGTAGTCCATTATAAAGTGTAGATTTATTTTCAAATTACTTATATCTACGACTACGGCGTGTAGGATTTAAAAGGCGATCAAAACGCCTTAATATTAATTCAATACAAAACAAAAACCAGTTTTGAAATATTGAATGATGGTACAATAATCGAAATTAACTTTTGTAACTCTTTCTTCATTGTTAACCAAAAAATAATAATGCTAATCCAATTTAAAAAATTAAAAATTAATGCCCACAATCGAATATTTCAAACTAATTTATGCTTAAATGGAAAGTTTAATTTATTTTTTATTGGTTTAAATTTAATCGCCACAATTGATCACCAAAGTCAAGAAAAAACATTAAAAAATGTAAATAACTTCCGGGACCGCTGCCGTTCAAAAATTAGTTTGCAAAACCCATTACAAGGTAGCAAAAAGCTTCATCAGTTCCAAGTATGTGTAAGTGTATTTTAGAGAATAACAAACTCGTTTGATAAAAAATGGTCAAAAAAGAAAAACAAATAATAATATTACAAGCAAAACAATTAAAATGCACAACTTAACCGACGGATTTAAATTATTTTATTTATCGTTTTTTTAAGGACAGTAGAAATGGCTCGCGTGAATAGATTAACGAGATTCCTTCTGTTATACTAATCCGCTGAGAATCCTGTTAATTTATTGCTAATTTAGTTAATTAGTATACCGATGAAAATCCATAGATTTTCCACATAACCACGTAAACTTTGGAATTCTTTCAAATTACTTGTAATGTTACACCTTAATCATGTGATGATTAAACTCCAAAGTTATACAGGTGGAAAACTTAGGAATAAGCAAAAAAATTCGTGATCGCGAGTTGAACTACAAATTTCTGTTTTTCAGCCAGTAATCACACAAAGCTACTACTGTGGTTTGAGTTAAATTTTGAACTACAAAAGATAACACAATGCAAGATAACAGCCCTGGATCTACAATTTTTTTTGAACCGGAGCAAGAACTTGATATTGGCACTTTTTTCCTCTCAGCATTTCAGTTTAAAGATCAAGTAAGTATAAGAGTTTAAATATATGAATTTAGCGCTCTTTGAACTGACGCCCGAGGCAGACACCCCGGCTTGCCCCACTTCCCTAGATCCGGAGCTGTCGTGGAATCCTAACCACGGCAAAAGTAATTTAAACGTTTTTGGGAATGGCATCCATAACCGAATTGCACCAAACTACCTGTAAGGTGTGTCAAAATAAGAGATTTAATTATGATTTTGTAATAAAAATTAATATCTATTATTATTTCAATATAAAGTAGGTACAAATGACAAGATTAAATATGAAACGCAACATCGTTTCAATGCTCATCTGACAGATAGACCATTTAAACTTTAATTTTAACATTTTAATTAAAGTTTAAATAGTCTAAGGTGGCATGTGACGTCATCTTTTTGAAACCACATTTCGTCCATATCCATACGTTTCAAAAAGTTAGATCGTGGCACGGCAGTTTTGCTTATCGACAAATCCATTATTAAAAAATAGCTAAAATACTTGTTGATGGTCGATTGTGTACCCGCTCTAGATCTAAATCCTAATGTGTCTACTTGACGAATGACAAAAATAACAGCTGTATGTTTGACAGATCGGAAATGGCGCAAAATTCAAAATGCAACCTTTTTAGATCATGTATTATTATTATTATCTACCTAATCAGATCAAATCTAATATGCAAATCAGAATACAAAGAGAGTTGTTTTAAATTCCCTAAGGCGAATGTAGCTTTAGAAAATAAAAAAATAAACAAAACAAGAAATGAGAAACAAACGCAATGCTGAATGCTGTATAGAAACAAAATAAAACAAATGAAGGATAAATGCAAATTTTAGTTTTAAATGCTACTCCTTCGTTGTAATGCCTACTTTTATTTTACGCTATTAGGTAGATGTAATATCTACATTATTACTTCGTGTACTAATAATAATAACAACTTATTATGTTTATTATTTCCATAAAAGGAAAGCTTTGAGAAAATTCGTGTTGCGTTTGATAGTTGATGGGGATATGGGGGAATATCGATTGTCAAACCCCCGGTGCGATGTGTCGTCATGGAGACCACGACTCTGTTGGGGGGACCACAAGACCCTGACAACAACGATATCATAATAGTTCTGTTTAGTGACATCCTTAAGACAACACAACTTTAATTATTTAAACTCACTTCGACTATTGTTACGTTACAACTTAGCTTCCGATTCCGATTTAATTAAAATTGTTGTGCATTTTTCGTTTGAATAAATTTTCAGCTTCAAAAAGATAATTAAGAAAAGAATACAACAAAGCCACACTTCCATTCCCAAAGACTTCAGGTGTTGAATATTAAAATAATGACAACTCAAAGTGAACTTTAACCTAAACCGATAATTAGTTAGCCAACCACACCTCTCGGTCATTTACTGGTTAATCTTTTAAACTGTGAATTATCTGTTGATATAATTTACTGTGTGCAGAAATATGAACCGCCACTTTTGCTTTATTTCTCAAATTTTCGATTATCTTGTCGTTGTGGGTGGACGCACACCTAAACTTAAATTTTGGGTTCAATTTTAATTATTCGAGTTTGTTTGATTACGATGAAATATGGGGAACTTCAAACTAAATATTGATGTATTTATTTAAATGTGCGTTTCTTTATGAATAAAGCAAATGTCAAAGTCAGTAAGGCAAGAGTAATGCACATAAAACCCCTCATTAAGTTTGTGTACACACTTCACATACAGACCGCACGTGGCGACTGCACTGGACAGCCAGTGGCGTACGTCTCCACCCACATCGTTATTTTGACATACTGAATAGTTGTTCTACATTCAACTTTCAATACCTAAATGTATTCATTATTGAATTACTCCAAACTAATGGCAATTCACCGCTACGTGGACAGAAAAAATGTTTCGCAATTAAACTTGTAGGAAGTCTGTTGCCCAACCTCGCCGCCACAGTTTGACGGGTCGATTTTCAATTTTCTCTTTGATCAAAAGAAGTTATCGAATTTGATACAATTTTCATAAACGTTGAAACGTCTTGAAAGTTACGGTTCATCTCCGTGCTTCAATCACGACGAAGGACAGTAATTACAGACTGAAAGAAGCCATCTCTTTGTGCAGAGCTGGATTTGACACGAGTCATCAGAACAGGCGGGGGCGTCACAGAGGGGACACAATTGCTTTATATGTTTCGGAAGGAAGCGGAGGCATCGTTTGCCCCCATACCCCACTTCAATATTACTCGCCCCTGTTCTTTCATATCTGGAAACTTGGTTTAGTAAATATTAATTTTTAAATCGTCCGTTCGTTTTAAAAAATGCAATGCACACTCAGTCAGTATAAATATTGTTTCTTGGATGGTTAGGAAGGCATACAACATATAAAGTCGTTTCAGGATTTGGTGCAACATTATCTAATATCTCTCCTATTGTATGGTAATTCTATTTGGCAGGAGCAAGACCACGATAAGAAGAAGTAATAAAATGCAAAAAAAAAGATTTTCAAAATTTTTGCTTCTTTTGCGAAATTAGAATGGGCAAGAGCAATAATAAATATGCAATTATGCAACTGAATGTGATCGTTTTGAAAAAAGAAAAACCGTTTGGAAATGTTAAGATCGCCGAGAACTTAAGGTTATCCAACAATCGGCGTCACATCAACGGACAATGGCATTATAAACACCATTCTTTATACTATCTTTTGCCAATCGAATTGTTTTTGTAGTGAAGATACCATCTCATGTTAAAGATGTGTTTCATCAAGTTGGCTTTTTACATATAAACACAAAAACTTGTACATCAAAGCAAATTTTCATTCACTCTTTGTTTCGTGTACGCCCGAGAAAAAAGTATCAACGATTATGGAAATTTTAAATTAAAAATATGTTTTTTGATAAAACTTCCTCAATTAACTTTTCAACACTTAAATATTCATTACATTATTTAAGTAGTAGTATATAAAATTTACATATTACATGGATAATTTAAGCACATTGTTACATTAACATATTCGTTTAATGAGCTTAAAATTTTGATTATTTTGAATTGCTAAACAAGGCCCAACCCTTTCGTAACTTTTTACAAATTAATTAAAAAAATTTAAAATTGTTTTGAACAAATTGGGACACGTGCCACCAAAATTTTAGGTTAATCACGCACTTGAAATTGTTTATTTACGTTTACCTTTCAATTTACAAAATCTGGTTTATATCCGTTTCAGACGCAGGCACCTTTTTTTCGAAAAATTTTAATTTATTTTTCGAATGTGTCAGTGCAGAAAACGATTTAATTTTTGCGTTTCGGTTCTCTTTATGTGCAAAATTGGGTTAAAATTTAACTTTCACGACATGAATTCGCAATTTTTTCAATGTTGCCGGTACTAGGAAGATTCTAGTTTTTGCAATGTGACTACCATCTAAATGATGTATTGTTTGCGGGCTGTAAAGTTGGGTGACCTGGACCATTCAAAAACTGGGTGGTCCGAGGATCTTTAACGGATTGACAGCTGTCATTTGACGAATTTCAAATAACACAGTAGTTAATAACAGACAAAGCAAGGAAAAGACAAATTTTTCAATTTATTTGTCTTATCAATTATTTAATAGGTAGACAAGTGCATTTGATACAGTTACAGTTACTTTGGGTCGTTTGAATTGTAAATTTTTTACCATTACGATGCAAGGAATATTCTTCCTTCGGAATAATAAATGAACAATTTGTTATGTTGTTTGTATGTTTGTATTGCAAGTTCATCCGGTTTCGATTTACGGTATGATAATTAAATAACAGTAATGTTTATTTGAAAAACAAAATGCAATAACAAATTAAATACCTACATTATAAAATAAATAAAGTTATCTCTAGTAGTTTTCAGTCTTTGATTCTATGTTGAGCTATAACAAACACAAAAAATAGTAATGATCGAATTACAAAAAATTTTTTCTAAAATGCGATCGTGGCCTTTGAATTTAGATGGAATTAGAGCAAAGATTTGAACTTCAAAAGGATTATTTCAATATTACCAAGAAATTTGTAATACGTTGCACCTTCAATTTTCTAATCACAGTAATCTAATTCCAAAGTACTGGGCGGACTGGCACTTGAGATATAAACCGATTAAAAATATTAATTAATTAAAACGTAAACACAAAACAATTGAATAACAAAAAGAACGAATAAATGGGTGTTATGAATTTATAATGTAGTATTTACTACAAAAGTTTGAATATAAACTTCGTACATCATTTTATTCGTATTCCCCAAAATGCATAAATAAACAAGAAATGAAAAAAATTGCGTGCTGATGATAGCTCATCTTGACTGAAATAATAACAAAATGTTTTAATTTAACCTCCATTTTTTTTATTTTTTTTTCTATAATTTTATAATTTTTACATTAATTTTCTCTTTATAATTTATTCATAAAGAAGATTGAGATTGAGTGGTGCACTTTTCAGATCTGCCCTGATAAGTTAACCCCCAATTTCAAAACTTTTTGATCTGTAAGTACTAACAAACTTTTTCTATTGGTTAGTTAAATTTAAAGCGTTGTTTAAAGTTTTATGAAACCGGGCATCAAAAGCTCTAGCTTTAACTTTCCCGAATGCTTTTTTGTAGCGTTTCTGAATCGTGGTCTAAAATCAACTGCTTTTTAACTAGACTTGTTAACTTATTACTTTTTAATTACATTAGATAATTCAAATCCAATATGATGACTTATATTGAAAATTATTTTGAAAATAACTCCAGTTCCAGGTCGTCAAATGTTCGTAAACTTTTAAATTTGATTTTGAGGTTTACACACCTACACTTGACGCAATAGATTAATTTACATATTATATCACAACAATTTTTTAAATAAATTTTATTATATGGGACATTCCACACCAAATCGACCACTTTTGAACCCGACCCCTTTTGATTTTCCTGAAATTTTTACATATTATACTATCTCACCAAAAACAGTTCTGTGAATTTTTTCAAAATTTTTTATTCAACCCAAAAAGAGTTACGAATTTTTAGAAAAACTGATGTTGTTTTTCTTCAAACAATCGTAACTATGTCAAAAATTGACTAATCAAAACGTTCTTTTTTTTGTTTTTGTTTGTCTTTAAACGTACTTTTCAGGAAAAAATACAAAAAACATATTCAAACTTGGATTCTACAAAATTTTTCATTTTTTCAGAGAAAATCATTGATTTTTCAAATTTCGACAATTTTGATTTTTGATTTTTTGATTTAAAAAGAAATCTGATTTATTCCGCGCATAACAACGCAAACCCCATAATGGGCCGACATTTCTTTCTATTTCTTTTGTTTAATTGAAAAATATTATTTGCGTAAAAATAAAACAAAATATTTTTTAATTAAACTAAAAAAATAGAAAGAAATGTGGGCCCATTATGGGGTTTGCGTAGTTATACGAGAAATAAATAAGAGGTTCTTTTGAAATAAAAAAATCAAAAATCAAAAGTGGACAAATTTGAAAAATTAATGATTTTCTCCAAAAAAATAAAAAATTTTGTAGAATCCAAGTTTGAATATTTTTTTTGTATTTTTTCCTGAAAAGTACGTTTAAAGACGAACAAAAACAAAAAAAAGAACGTTTTGATTAGTCAATTTTTGAAATAGTTACGATTGTTTAAAGAAAAAAAACATCAGTTTTTCTGAAATTTTAACTTTGTAAAAAAATTTTGAAAAAAATTACACAACTGATTTTACGTATTATACTATCCCATCAAAAACAGTTCTGTAAATTTTTTCAAAGTTGTTTACAAAGTTAAGAATTTTTAGAAAAACTGCTGTTTTTTTTCTTCAAACGATCGTAACTTTTTCAAAAATTGACTAATCAAAACGTTCTCTTTTTTGTTTCTATTTGTCTTTAAACGTACTTTTCAAGAAAAAACACAAAAAAAATATTCAAACTTGGATTCTACAAATTTTTTTAGTTTTTCGGAGAAAATCATTAATTTTTCAAATTTTTCCACTTTTGATTTTTGATTTTTTTATTTCAAAAACAACTCTGATTTATTCCGCGTATAACAACGCAAACCCCATAATGGGCCGAAATTTTTTTCTATTTTTTTTGTTTAATTAAAAAATATTTCGTTTTATTTTTACGCAAATAATATTTTTCAATTAAACAAAAAAAATAGAAAGAAATGTCGGCCCATTATGGGGTTTGCGTTGTTATACGCGAAATAAATCAGAGCTTTTTTTTAAATAAAAAAATCAAAAATCAAGTGTCAAAATTTGAAAAATCAGTGATTTTCTCCGAAAAAAATGAAAAATTTTGTAGAATCTAAGTTTGAATATTTTTTTTGTATTTTTTCCTGAAAAGTACGTTTAAAGACAAACAAAACCAAAAAAAACAGCAGTTTTTCAAAAAATTCGTAACTTTTTTTTGGGTTGAGTAAAAAATTTTGAAAAAATTCACAGAACTGTTGTTGAGAGATAGTATAATATGTAAAAATTTGAAATATGAATATGAAAAAATGTGCTTAAAATATTCATAATTTGAGTCTAGATTATCAACATATCAAAATATGTATTAGAAAAAAGTTCAATTTTAACATAATTTGGGTTTGTCGACAGTCGAAACCCAAATATTTGCAAAAAAGCAAATGCTTTAAAAGTTTCTCAAGTGGAAATTACTTTTGGTTATTTTTATATACACTTAAAAATTAGTAAGAAAATTTAAAAATATATGATAAACAGGTTATTTTGTTTCAAAAAGACGGGTACTTACCCCCCCCCCCCGCTTTTTTCCCTCTAATATCTTCATCATCTACAATAAAAAGTTATATTAGGTCCCTCTATCACACCAGTAATTTATTTTATGTATTTGATAGCAAGTTAAATATACATTATGATGGGATTGTATGGAAATATGTAAGTGATTCGATTAGCGTTGTTTTGACAAAGTATATCGTAAAACCTAAACCATTAATTTTGAGGTATTAAAAATGTATATAATTTGTTAATTATATAAAAAAAGCAACAAAATAAATTGGCAGAAGGTCCAAATTTGAAACTACGCCACTGCGACGGTCAGTTCACTAAATCAGTGGTTCTCAAAGATGGTTTGGCAAAGATGCCGCAAAATTTTGAATTTTTGCGTCACCTTATAAATTAAACAGGCGTTAAAAGGAGATCATTAATTATTGAGGCATAAAAAAAATATATAAATGCCTGGATGTCGTCAATTTTATTTTTTGCAGAGCAAACAAAAACCACATGTTACAATTTTTCAACTTTCAATTTCCCCACACCGATGGAATTGATAGAAAAGTCAATCATATTCTGAAAAGACAAGATCGTTTGAGAACCACTGTTCTACAAATTAAACAAACAAATATTTTGGAATATTCAGCGGTAAATTACTCATGAACCAACAGAGCAGAATAACTAAGAGATGTAAAGTTCTGGTTCGAAATTTAAAAGCAGACTCACAATTACTCTTAAATCAAAAAAGTTTTTGTAGCCATTATTCTGTAGCCAAAATTCACAGAAATGGTTGTGTGATCGGGATGTCTGGGGGGTATGAAATGCCCCGCAACTGTAAGAAAGTAATAAGATTCCATACTCCATTCCAAACCCCCCAGACCCCCCGGTTCCTAGAGAACATTTTTGAGAAAATTACCCTCTATCTTGTGCTTAATTTTATCACATTTTTTAAAAATATATTTCCTATTTTTTAGAGTGGGTTAAGCCTGCCCAGCTCTCCCCTTAGGTATGTCCCAAACATAATTAAAAATATATGCCAATTGTTTCAAAATGTACATAAGCAAAAATATTAATAAACGCATATAAGGTGACTGACTATATTGATCAGGAAGACAACAGAGACATCTTTTAATAATTTGATAGCAACAGCTTGACTGGAACCCATTACAACCCACTAGAATCTTATTTAGAGGATGTTGAATTTTTTTTTAAATTATAATCTTCTCATATCGACGAAGCAAGAAAAAGAGCGAACTATTTTATTAAATTGAACCATGAAAATATATAGATATCTAAATTAATTATCCAAACTGAATCGGGGGTCTGATGGTTCTATCGAACCATTGGAACTTCGGTAGTTAGGCTAACGCCGGTAACGCCCCTGAGCCTATATAATTTACTATATTCTAATTGGTGCAATGCAACCAAAGTTAGCTCTTGAAGAATATCAATATGCATCATTCATATTTTTTTTCAAGCATTTTCCATAAAATTACACCAGCCAACTATGCCCATCAGGCCATCATACTAAAATTATTTCTATTTTTAGCTAACGATAATATCTCAAGATATTTGTGAGTGTACCAACTAATTTCGGTCTCGGTTACACTTTAATCTAGCTCAACTGTTCATTCAAAGGGACCTTAAGCATAAGAAATACGTAAGTGATAGAAATTGCATTTGACAATTATTTGACACAATATTATGACATTTGACAGTTGAAAACTGAAATTCGCTCCTTACATTTTCACGTATCAAATGTCATAATATGTATCGGACTGTCGGATGTCATTTCTTCTGCTTGTAGACATAAAATTTACAATAATCAACATATTGACATAAAAATAGCCAGCCCACAAAATTATTCCAAAATTATTTTTAAAATATTCCAAAAATTAAAATCAAAAAAAAATTGACCAGATTACTTATTTTCTATCATATCCCAGCTTAGCCAATCGAAAACTTCTCCGCACATTTGCAGTGCGCAACTTTCAATAAGTAAAACTTAAATTTCAATTATTAAATTATTCTTTACTAAAAAAGAAATCAAAAGAAACACACGAAAACTTTCCGCTGCACTCAAATTTTATTACTCTTCCAAAAATGTACATCAAATCTCTCAATGTACATACAAAACCGCAACCTTACAGCTCCGTGGGTCGCTCGCAAGTCCCTATCAAAAACCAAAAATTTTCCCACTTTGACTATCACACCAAAGGCGTCACAAATTTAAATTTTCAAAAATTAAAAATATAAAAATCGTCATCAACTAAATTTCTTCATCCAAAAAAATATACGACAATAGATTTACGTCGGTTACTGGAACTCTAAATTCACGTTTATTTTATTTATTCTTGAAAAGAAAATTTAAGATTGATTTCGAAAGATTATGATTACACTACAACACAAAACTACTGATTTAAATGCAAAAACCTGCGTACTCAAATCCAATATAAAGCCTAAATGTTTAGTAATCACGCGAATATTTGATTATTATTACAGAAAATTTATACCAAAAATTTTTACTACGCTTTGGCATTTCCCACACAAAATAATCTTCATCAAGAATTTTGTACTTTTCAAGAAAACTATTCGAAAATTTATTGACACTACTAAAAATAAATTTAAAAATGTTAAAAATGTTACACAATATCTTGTAAAATAATTTTCATTTATCAAAATCTTCGTAGATTTGTCCAACTTTGGTTCGTTGTAATTTCATTTACACCCACAAATTTGTGTTGTTGTGTTGGGAATCTTGAAAAAGATACAATGCTTCAACTTCTTTTTCCAAAAGTATCTAAAAAGAGCTCGAGATATCCAAAAAACAATTTTACTTCGCCCCTCTCTTTTTGCTTGAAACCTGGAGTTCGAGTATAAATTTTGGAAATTGTAAGGCTTAAATGTTTTTATTCCGTTGTATGATTTTTTAGAAAACTCATGAAATTGTTAGTTTTTAAATAAGGTTTACTTATAACGAGTACACTTCTTCAAATTCTGTAAAGTCTGCGATTTGAACCCAGAATTTCCGCTCTGTAACTCAACCAGAGATCACATCAGTTTACTGCTGTGGCTGTGGCAAATATTTATTTCCAATAATAAAAGAGTCGAAAGAAAATTTTATAATAGAAAATTTTCCGAATTTAAAATTTTGAAAAATAATTAAAAATAATAATTAATACAATTTGTTTTATATAAAAGCCAAATCTTTGAGAGTATCGTGAGCAGAATAATTTAAAAGAACCAGTTTTATATTTTTTTGATCATTTAAACCGTCCAAAACAATAGATTATGGTCGTATCTACTGTCCAAGTGTTTTACATTTAAAATAAAACTTGTATCGTCTTTCCCACATTCGACAAAGCGGTTGGAAAAAATTACTACTGTTTTATCCATTTACGGCAAGAAATGACCGTTTTCAGGATGAGTTAAAATGGATATAAAATTAAATTTGATACCGAACTTGTATTGCCAACATTGTAAAACAGTTAATGGTATTACTTTTTAGTCACCCGGCATTTTATAAACTTGACCCATAATAATAAAATAACATTAGGATGTGTTATTCCCAACAAAAAGCGTTCGATCTTTCCATTTCATAAATGCATCATAATGCAGCTACTTTTTCCAATAATTTTTTGTTTACTTATTTTATTTAGAAACATTTCATTTGCGGTTACCCAAGCAGTACAGGAAAAAATACATACATACAATCCCCCAAGCGTCAGTTAATCGTTTGTCCCATTATAACATGAATTATTGGGTGTGTAGAGTCAAGAAGCGTGCAATCTTTGTGATTGTATATGTGTGATTGCATATAGGGTGGCGCCTTCATCTCATTCCGAACCATTACTCCCCCATTTCACCCCTTACATAAACTTCACGAGATTTTCGTACTTATACGACATACGCTGCTTTGATAGTTTTAATAAATTATCTTTTAGGGATAAATACTAAATCATTTACTATGATGCATTCGTTTATTGATTTCATATGTTGCGGTCTAGCAAAGAAACGGGTCATGCATTTACGAAAAATTGACCCCTTGTTTTTATTTTGCAATAATTATATTGTCATCGAGTGCTTCCACACCCAATTTGATCATGGTAGGGATTGGATGGTTTTCTATAAATTGAAATGCAATTGATAAGTCTGTTTTTCACAGTTAAAATCTTTGCATGATTAGAATTAGGAAAGCTTTTCGTTTATGAATTGTAATATTGCAACTAACTTTCAAATTTCCCTCCTTCATTTACTATATAATTAAACAAAGTTTTATTTCTTTTCAAAAAAAAACAGTCAGAATAAAATTATTTATTCACGAATAAAAAACCACGGTTCTTGAGAAAAATTTGTTAATAAAAATATAGAATATCCCGCTAGCAAAAAAGAAGCAGGATCGGGGTACCTGCAGGAAGGAGCTACGGAGTAAACAAAAGTTGCCTACTTTCTCAAAGTAATCTGAAAGGGGGCTTTAAATTTATTAATAATATAACAACAATAACATACCTTATAATATTGAATACGCTTTGCTGATACGATAAAAGCCCTGACCACCATAATTATGATTTGAAAATCAAATCCAGTTCACTAAACACTTAGTTTTAAAAATGTAAGACCGTAACTACGAACTCGTTCATAGCTTGACAAAGACTGAAGTCTACGTTGAATACGCATTTAAAATTAGCCATCGTTTTTCGTGACGTGTCAAGATAGTCAAAGAAGGGGGTACACGTATAATGTGACCCACTTTTGATCGTTATTCAAAGTTAAGTAAAACAATTGAAAAAATTTTGGTTTTACGTCACCATAACCTAACTGATCATAGAGGCGATTTTGATTAAGTAACCAATGGGCACTTTTATGTACAATGACCTAACATCAGAATCTGAAAATTAACTATTTCTGAATAATTTAGACCCCAAAACAATAATTCGGTGATCTAGAATTTAAAGTATTATGACGAGGCATCGTCCGAGGCAAAATATTTTTCAAGAGCACTAAAATCAAGTTAAAATTAAACACAGCAAGGGAGAGCAAATTGTGCCTTTTTGTAAACATTATTTTCCAAGTCATCCTGGACTGGACCTTCCGGAGTTGCTCGTTAAAAGATTTTGTATGAAGATGGGGCTTATTCTTTTCACAAGAACAAGGGATGCAGTTTTAAGTCATGCCCAGGACCAAAACACGTGCAGGTGATTTCAACTTACATTGGAGCGTGAGCAATTGCTCATTTAAAAATTTTTTTTATTTTTATTTAATTCCTGTGACTGAGGGTTGATTTTTAAGACCCCTGTGGCTGGGGGTCTCAAAGTGCATCAACTACTGGGTTATTAGCACTTCACCACAGCCTTGATGTAGATGTCCACTGGAAGGCCGAGATAAGAAATTCTGCGAGGTCCGCGATTTGAACCCAGAATATCCGCTCCGTAACTAAACCAGCAGTCACTCCACGACTGTGGATTCAAATAATTTTATTACACAATATTTTTAATTGGCCGAAAGTTAATATCAAAACCGAAGACTGCTAAAATTTTGTCCGCACAAATATTTTAGTGCCAGTCCACCCCTGATGATTCGTTCTCTTTAATTAAAAAACTTAATAAATTAATTCACGTGACAACAAAGCAATTTTTTAATATTCTGAAAGCTATGCTGAAATTATACAGCAATTAATCAAAATATTAAAATTAAGGATGTGTTAACTATTTCACAGAGCACTATAAGATATGTTACCAAATTTGAATTTATAATTTTTAACTGAAAATGTAATTGCTATCAAACTAAGCTTCGTTAGATGTAACAAATGCCTCTACGATTAAATAAATTATCCCAAAAAGTTTGAACAAGACGCTATTTACATATTAAAATGGTACTTAAGAACTGGTAAAGACATAAAAAATTAAAATTCAAAATTTAGAACATAAAAATTAAATTTTTTGAACAATTTCATCAGTTAAAATTTGTACTAGATTACAAATTCAAAAATTCTGTTCAACTTTGTGTTAAATTTTGAGAACTCATTCAAATTGTTACATCTTATCTGAAAATAAATCACGATATATTTATATTTATTATAATAAGATGGAAATCGCGTTGTCTTAAATTCCGTTCGTAATTTATGGTTTCTTTAGTGTTTCAATTTATTCCCAAGTTGGAATGTTAGCTGCCCGGTACTACTTAAGAGATGGTGAGCTTTGTAGGCGTGTGGAAGCTAAAATAATAAGTAGGTTCTTTATTGGATTAGTGTAATTACCTAGTACATAATTTTGGTTTTTGTTTTAGTTTGTTTCAGCAAAACCAACTAAAATAATTTTATTTTCGAGATTTCCTGCTGAGTTTTCATCAAAGCGAAATAAATCATTAAAATCCAGAACGAACACATTTTTCATTTAAAGCAAATTATTTAGTAATTTTTAATTTAGGAAATGAAAGTGATTTTTTATGATTTTGTGTGTGGTATAAAAAATATTTGAAATTTTTGCCTAAATTTTTCTTCGGACAGTCATCGGACCCAAATCATAAAATGAGATAGGGGTCGTATGGCAGTTTTATTTGATTTTTAATGTTTTAGATCCAGGTGTGGTCTCGAACACGTGGCCAACTTTATCCTAAACATTCCTAACATGATTGCTATCACAAATGATCGTGTTTTTCTAATTATAATTTAGATAGCAAAATGTGGGTTCTTGGTGTAGGCAGGTAAATATTTATTTACTCGGACTAGTACGACAAAATGTGATTATTACATTTTAATTTTTAAAATAAATTAATAATATTTAAAAAAATGATTGTTAACCTAAGCAGTTCGCAAAATGACAGCATTATAAATGATGAAAATGCTTAATGAAATGATAATGGTAATGAGTTGCATTCTTATGTTGACCTGACCTCTCCCAACCATTCTCTTCACAAACCCAACTTAATAATTTATCCCATACAGCATCCATAATTTAAAATTTGTTTTTATGTATACTCATTGTTATGCTAATTATTATTAAATAATAATTAATGAAAAATATTTACAGTTACCCTGTATACCTACAATAACAAGCAATGTTGCGGTTATTGAATAATTTTATTTTTTTTTACCATCGAAACGTTTCCTTTATAACTACGGAAACTTGATTATTTATTTTCCACTTTCCTGTAATATTATCACTCCACCCCTTATAATAACAACCCTCACGCCTCTCAGCAGGCACTAAGTGTATTTTGAGATCAAAGCTGAGAACTATGTACTATACAAGTATGTTATACACCCTTAATTTACTCTAGTGATTCTCCTTTCTGAGCAGTTTATCCCATTTCTTAAGTAATAAAAATAAAGATTAAATAAAAAGGATGTGAAATATTTGTAAAATTAAAGCTTGCTTACTCATGAGAACCATGCATCTGTAGACAAACCCAAAATGTAATTTCTTTGTTTTATTTTTGACTTGACTATACATAATACAACTTGCCATCTCTTCTTCTGCTCTGCTGTAAACTTAGCAACTAACAACCTGTTTATTATTAAACAATCAGTTGGTTGCTCGTCCAAAACCTGATTAAGTAAATGAAACGGTACCTATCTTGATGCAAATTAACACCTTACTAAGAATGTGACATTTGATACACAGCTTTGGGAACGATACTTTTCATTGAAGCCAGGCCAAGTTAAAATGGAGAATTATGAGTTAAGAAAGCTTCAACCTAAAAAAGGTGCAAAAAGTTTTTGGTTTTCTTAAAAATTATGTAGAGGTACTATAACCAAAGGTAGCTTTGTTAATTAACAATCAACTCTCTTGGATCATAATCGTAAATTATTTAAACTATTTTATTGCAGCCAATGCGGTTCTCGAGAATTATTTATTAAAATTCATAAACTGAATAAAGGTGTAGGTAATTTTATGCTTCAGCGTTTAATGTCTAATAAACTAAGATTAGTATGTATTTACCATTATAAAAATTTCTTCATTTATATATTCTTTGTCACTAATCACTTTAACATTATTCCGCACGTTTTTCATTTTCACTTAAGCCGTAATCGCCACCACGAAGCGCTTAGATTGAAAATTGTAGTAATACTTAATAATAAAAAGTGTATGTACATAAATAGCTACTATTAACAAATTTATAAATACACTGAATATTGCTTGAAGCTGAAGGCACTTGGTACTTTGAATTAATTGTTTTTCTTACAGCTGGGGGGTATTCCATACCCCCCAGACCCCCCGGTTTTAGTTTTCCCATATTTTATTTTATTTCATTTATCTCCAAAAAGTTTTTCTGGAAGCCGGGGGGTCTGGGGGGTATGGAATACCCCCCAGCTGTAAGGAAGAAACAATACGACTTTCCAAAACCTAATTTTAAAAATTGTCTTTCTTACTGCTGGAGGGTATTCCATACCCCCCAAACCCCCCGGTTTTATTCTTCCCATATTTTATTTTATTTTATGTATTTCCAAAAAGTTTTCCCAAAAATCGGAGGGTCTGGGGGGTATGGAATACCCTCCAGCAGTAAGAAAAACAATTTTTAAAATTGGGTTTTAGAAAGTTGTAGCGTTTCTTTCTTACAGCTGAACCCCCCCCCCCCCCGGTTTTAGTCTTCATCTGTTATCTTATTTCATTCATCTCCAAAAAGTTTTCTCAGAAACCGGGGGGTCGATACGAAGGAAGAAACGATACGACTTTCTAAAACCCAATTTTAAAAATTGTTTTTCTTACTGCTGGAGGGTATTCCATACCCCCCAGACCCCCCGGTTTTATTTTTATTTTGTCACATTGTACTAGCACTCTAGATTAGCCAAGGGGTCGTCCATGGCTAGAAGGAAAAGTTACGATACGTAACTAATTAACTCTAATCGTAAATAACAATTGACTAATCGTAAAGGTTCAGTTGTTTAAATAGTTTTTTATAAGGGTCCTTCATAAAAGATGTCCGCAATTTCTACATATTTTATTTTTTGACCCCTTTTTTGTTACAGTTGGTCACAATCTTTCTAAGAAAATCTTTATAAAAGCTCCTCAAATGAGTATAACTTACTAAAATTGATAATTTTAAAGTATTACCAATATCAAAATTCAGATTTTGTCACAATTCTTCTGACTGAGGCCAAAAACCAAACTATCTAATGATTGATCAGTGATAAATGATTATCAGATACCAATGGGTCAACTAATGTTTGTATAAGCGAGCTCATCAAATTTTGAAAAGTTTGAAATTTTCCTATTTCGAGTTAGCGTCAACGACATTTCTTTTTAAAAACAACCCTTATTTTTTGAAAAATTCAAATTTTTTTAATTACAAAAATTTCCAAATGTATGATATTGAAGATGAAAATTTCCCATTTTTCCAATTAATTCTTCACTACTACATTTTATAACTTTTATAATACGAAAGGCTCAATGTTTTGTAATTTTCATCATAAAACTGTCTTAAATTAAAGGCACACAGTTACATCGGGGGGGGGGGGGGAGTAATTACTCCAGTTACCCTTTCAACACATAAAAAATTTATTTCTCGTAAAATTACAATTATGAGTTTTATTTTACACCACTCGGGCTCTGGTTTGAAATCAAAGTTAGCAATTCTAATATAAGGAAAACTTCTGATTTTTCATCAATACAGGAACCGACGGCTTTACGTGTCTTCCTAAGAAAGTTAAATTTTCTTCCTGTATCTTCTAGTTTTATTTACCTGTTGAAATTACTGACAAAAGAAAAAAAATGAAAAAAATTCACTAAAATAAAAGATGAACTACTAATAAATTACCATATTTTGAAATTTGGATATTTAGGTGAAAATAAACTGTAATTTTGTATGAAATTTTAAACCTAACTGTAAGGAATGGAAAAGAAAAAAGTAAACAAAAATTTAAACAATTCAAACAAAATTGCAAATTTACAATTTTGTAGAAATTGCAGTTACAAAACGGGGGTTAAAAATAACTCAAAATAAAAACCCTTCTGAAGCAAAATTTTGTAAAGAAGTTTGTAGAACAAATTGAAATTTATGGTTTCATAGTGTAATCCCAATCTCGAGAAAATATGTAAATCCAATTTATGTTAAACATAATTTTTACGTAATTACACAAAATCTCGTCTAAAAGAATTACAATTTTAAATAACAATTTATTTAATAACGATTAGTTTAAACTAGCTGGAAGAACATTTAAAGACGCCAACAGACATTCCAAAGTCTCCAATGTACAACCTAGTTGTCATAATTTAAAAAATATGTCCTTAAAACTTGTCTGAATGAATCTTGTTTCATTCAAAGCTTTCTTTACTACAAATCTTCATTATTAATAGTTGCTCGTATCGTTTATTGGTAAATGAAATATTTTGATGCAATCAATTTTCTTGCAGCACAATTTTCACTTGAGGAGGTAACTCTGAAGGATTGCAGTAAAGGAAAGAAGTAGGAACCCATAAATAGAGCATTGATTTACAGTGCAGTTGCATAATAAATGCTGTGCTGCAATCGATCAGGTTAATTAGAAACCGAACCAAACGTGCCCCCCTGGAGAGGTTCCACCCAGCCCCCGTGGTTTTAATACCCCTTCAACTGTACGCACATTACGACAGCACGGGGCCTTTAATAATTAGAAGAATATGTTAATATTCACATTCCGGACATTGAGGAAAATTATTATATATCTCTTATAATTTATTAACAGTAACCAAATTGGTATTTACTTTTTCAAATGGCTAAGATGTAAACAAATTAATGTTGAAATTTTAATTTGACATAATTCATTTCGTACCTTAATTGAACGTGATTACTCAAATGAAATCTTCACAGCTTTGGATTAGGTCCTTGCAAATTTTAAAGTGATCAATCGGGGACGCATGCATCGCCCCCCGTTTCTGGGCGGCGCAAAAGTCCCGATCCTTCATCGAGTTAATAAAAAAGGAAGAAATACAACCAATAAAACTTTTTATGGAGTTTTTGTCTTGTTAATTATCAATTAGCACAGTGTCTTCTAAAAATCATTATTTTTAATGTAATAATATGCGTTTGACTATTAAAAAAATCAAGTAAACATATAAAAAATCATATATTTTTTGATTGGCGCCGATCATCTGGCGCCGTCTCTTATAAGCTTCCATTTTTTAAGGAACCACTTTGAAATTTATCGATCTACGTCATAATAAAATAAAATCAAATTAATACAGCGCATAACCATACCTACCGATGAAGAAACCTGGTTATAAGAAATCTTAAGAATGTTGCTGCTTCACGTCTACTCTTTACTTCTATAGTGTACTTTATTGCTTTTCTACATGTCAAGCGTAGATTTTCTCTACTTGTAAAACCATAATTATTTATCATAAAAATCGATCTCCATTCGAATAAATAATTACGTATATAAAAAAAACGTCTCGAATGTTTGGCACGCGAAATATAGGGTCATATTGCATTCCAGTGTCACGTCTCAACACGACTGTAATTTTTTGCGCTTTTTTAGTGTTCATCAAATTTTAAGGGTGCTACAATAAATTTTAAGAGCCATATTTATGTTTTCGACGTTATTATTGTTTAATGTTGTGTAGTTAATACACAACGAGTTCTCAAGGGAAATATTTAAAATTAAAAGCGTGCGAAAATATGCATCGGTCTCGTAAATTAATAAAGTACAACCAATAGCACAAGAATCCAGACAAAAAACCAGCGTAGAAATATGCTGATTTACAGCTCTGACCAAGCGAGGCATTCTTTACCAAAGAGGTGATCTATCATACAACATCGGACGCTAACGCGCGCTCCTGTCTCAACTATACTAAATTAGGACGATATACTCCAACACACTTGTTCTGTATTTGTGTGACAGGACTACCTTTCCCATTTTTTGTTTTCCGAGAGCCTTAATTTTCCAATTTATTCGTACGCTTTATGTGCAATTGTGTTAAACCGTCGTTCGTTAAAATGACATAGGTACCTACTATGTAAATTATAACGCTCGCCACTCAAACTGAACACATAGCGCGAATTAAATTTATAAGCGAAAAAGTGAAAGTATATAAACAAAATTAGAAGTTATTATAAATAGTAAATATTTCATCTAAAAATTAGGTTCTTCATCTTTATTGCCTGCCAACAAAGCGGATAAAAAACTGATATAAGTTTGGAACGTATTGTCCAGACGCGGCTCCTGCTGTGCTGTATGTTCGTTTTTGGATATATAGGGGTGAGAGGGCGGGTGATTCAATGGTACCAAAAATAAAATAATATTATACACATGATATATGACTTGAGCTATACCACTTCAAAAACTATCTTGTTTGTAACTCTTACAACAATAAAAACTTCAGTTTTGAACTTTTTGTCTTCCAAGATTGATTAATTTTCGTATGGCAATTAAACACAAACTTATTGTTCAACAACAAAATTTTCTGAATCGAGTTATCTCTTGTTTGTCCTAACGTAGTAAGCGTGACTATTTAATCACTAACATAATACAAAAACACTGGAAAATAATAGAAAATGAATGCATTCAAGCCTGCGATTGGATAATAATTCAAAATTCGTCAAGTTAGTTATGTTAATGGTAGTTATTGAATAATTATGAAACAAAGATGGAATTATACCATTGATACATTGAAAATTGATGATCATTAACTTTTTTATTTATTAAAAATTTATTAAGTAGCTTAAATAATACATTAATAAATAACAGAAAGTAAGGTCATTTTAAGGATCATTGATTATTATAAGGATTATTGATCCCGAAAATTTATTCAATTGCGTAACTGTGTATGAATAATTATTGTTAAACAAGGATTGTAAATAGTTTACACTTCAGTTTCACGTTGCAGTTTACTGTTGAATGAATATTTCACGATCATTAATAATGTTATAAATATAATATGCTTTTTTAATTCTCGAAAAGTTGGATTATCGCGTTTACTTACAAATAGAGGAGAGGGGGGGAGTATTCCATGCCTTTAACTTCTTTCTATAACTAGAAAGTCTGGATTCATTTTTGAGGGCAAGACAAGCTCGCATCACGGCCACTAAATCGGGCCAATTGTGCTACCTCCGGTTTTCAGTTTCACCCCGATCCTGTCATTCTCCAATACGCCAATCCAGCTGTAAGATGAACTCTAGGATCCTGGCAGGTGGAGTGTTCCTTATTCTGGATATGTCGGCCCAGAAGTCCCCCAACGCAGATCTTCTTTTTGAAATTAACGCCGGACAGTAGCAAAGTACGTGTCAGCTGTCTCCTCCTCTTCATTGTATCCATGACATATCGGATCATCAGCATACCCCATCACGTGAAGGTGTTTGTTTAATCTGTAGTGTCCAGTTAGGATCCCTGCAAGAAGGTGCACGTATTGCAACTCTTGCTTGGCGGCATGTTGTTTTAGGAGTGCATCTAAAGCCTTAACTGATGGCGTGATCATCGGCTCCGGGCCGCAAGGAAGGCTATTGGAGCCGCGTCTCGCGAGTACATGAGCACTTGTGTTGCCCTCATCACCTTACTGTCCTTTAACCCAACAAAGAGAAAGAACATTTTAGCTAGATATATTATTCAGTGTCTTGATGCAGTCAAGCACCAAACCAGAGGTGACCTTGTAGCCCCGAAGTGCCACTTTAACATTATTCGGCACGTTTTTCATTTTCACTTAAACTGTAATCGTCACCACGAAGCGCTCAAGATTGAAAATTGTAGTAGTAATAATAAAAAATGTACCTACTCAAATACAATTAACAAATTTATAAATACACTGAATAAATTCATTAATACCAGGAGAGATCGATAAGTTTGGTAAAAATGATACCTATATATTTTTTGACATAATCCTCTTGAACCTTAAAGAACCATGGGGGAACGGCAGGACACGTAGACCCCCCAATAAAAATTTTACGATTAAAACTTCGATTTATTGTGATAAAGCACACTTTAAATAAGAGAATTAGGTGAGCAAAATGGCCTTAAAACCAACAGTTTTTTCAAAAATCGAATTTAAAAAAGCTTGATTTTCGAAGGATAAATCGCTCGTGATTGGTTAATCACGGTAAGCCAGGCATTGTGTTGGCGGTACGTGCGCTCCTATACATAAGAGCAGTGATCGCCAAACTTTTGAGGCAGTGAGCCAGCAAGCGAGTGAGCTACCAAGGAATGAGCTACCAAGAAATACCGCAACATGAAATTAACATAATTCTGTTTATTGCCTACAAACATACAATTTATTCTAGTATTATTCAAATAATAATTAAGATAGGAAGTTTTACAACAAAGTTTCTAAATTTACATTTTAATAAGACGAGTGGAACTGTTTTTGGTCATCAAGTATTTTCTGAGTGTGGGTGGCCGCGAGCTACCAAAAATTACTCCGCGAGCTACCGGTGGCTCGCGATCGACGGTTTGGCGATCACTGCATAAGAGTGTAGCTGTTGACAAATTTGTCAGTAACTCTTAGGCTATGGTAGGAATGCGTTTTCCTTTTTTATTAATTAAAAATTTTAATTTAAAAATTTAAAATTATTTAAAAATTACTTCAGGAAAGGGTTACTTAAATTTAACGAACGGTAGTTACTTTTTCGCGTGGATCCTACTCTCGCTGCGCTCGGGCGCTTCGAGCCATTTTGATCAAAACGACAACTAATTTAAAAATATCCCTAGGCCCGTGGATTAAGGAAAAGGTGGATCTTTGAGGGGTGAAACTCGTGAGAGTGGATTTTTAACGCAGGGTAGTTGTGCGAAGAAAAATCGACTTAAAGCACCCCTCGCTGCGCTCGGGCGCTTTAAGCCATTTTTCCCGCACATTTAGGGTTGAAAACCATGATTTTCTTTCGGGGTGCACTGTTGCTGAATCCCAATGCAAGTGTCGCTTATGTTGTCCCCGCTCTGCGCCAAGCTAAGACCAGTTGACAGTGCACGTACTGTCAAGAGAATGAACTGAATGAATTGATTTACCAATCCCGAGCGACTTTGCTCAAAATTTACTGTGAAAAACGTGCTTTTTTAAATTCGATTTTTGAAAAAACTGTTGGATTTAAGGCCATTTTCCTCACCTAATTCTCTTATTTAAAATATGCTCTTTCAGAATTCATCGAGGTTTCAATCGTAAAATTTGCATTTAAAGGTCTACGTTTCTTACCTTTCACCGAACCATGTTTTCTAAACATGGACTATGATACTTCCTAGCATCATTTATCTGCAAAAACTTATCCCAAAAACCGGGGGGTCTGGGGGGTATGGAATACCCCCCAGCTGTAAGTAAGCAACGAGACGACTTTCCAAAGCCCAATTTTAAAAATTGTCTTTTTTCTTACTGCTGAATGGTATTCCATACCCCCCAGACCCCCCGGTTTTATTCTTATTTTGTCACATTCTACTAGCACTCCAGTAAGGAAGCAACAAGACGACTTTTCAAACCCCAATTTTAAAAATTGTTTTTCTTACTGCTGGAGGGTATTCCATACCCCCCAGACCCCCCGGTTTTATTCTTATTTTGTCACATTCTACTAGCACTCCAGTAAGGAAGCAACAAGACGACTTTTCAAACCCCAATTTTAAAAATTGTTTTTCTTACTGCTGGAGGGTATTCCATACCCCCCAGACCCCCCGGTTTTATTCTTATTTTGTCACATTCTACTAGCACTTCAGTAAGAAAGCAACAAGACGACTTTCCAAAGCCCAATTTTGAAAATTGTTTTTCTTACTGCTGGAGGGTATTCCATACCCCCCAGTTTCTAAGAAAAATTTTATTTAAAACAGATTTTTCTAGCGATATGTTTTTAACCGAAGCTAGAGACAAAGCACAACAAATTGTACCTGCCACAGTTGTTTCTTTATTATTTAATTTTTAATATATTTAAGTATAAATAAAGAAACAAATTTAAATGTGATTCTTAAAATTTGGGTTGTTGCTTACTTACAACTGGGAGGGGGGGTGTTCCCTAGCGTCCTGTCTGGCCAAATACCACGACACTCTAATTAATAAATTAAATGCCTAGACTCATTTTAGTATTGTAAGAAACCCATTTTATTTCTTATATTATTTTCCATCATTATTTCTAGTCGGTTTTTTCTGTACTCTGTATCATTCTACAGGGAGACAGTGAAAGAATTTTATATGCGCCAGTTAGCAGGCCGAGCAGCCTCACACAGCTGCCTAAAATGGTTGTAGTAAGACTGCCCTTGCTTTTGAATATTTCGAGAACCACTTCAAATACCTACAACAACAAAAAACTAAAAACTATTTTGTCAAAAATTTTGTTTTCTAATCTAATCAATCTGTTCATATTTCGTCAAAAGCCTTTACCTAATTAAATTTTACTTTTGATCTGTAATTATTTTAGTTCTGTCATATCCGAGCAAGTTGCGCGCAACAACTGTTAATAGAATGGAATAAATTATTTTTTAAGTCCCTATTTTTTCATTGAAAAAGTGGAATTAATTTTATGTAAAAAATCATTAAGGGTATTTAAATTCAAAGTTAACACCTTTGAGACAATTAGGATAAAATAATCGCTAAATTAAGTCATTACAAGAATAAACGATCGAATTTTTCACAGCCGTTAGTTATAGCCATATGAGATATCCATTACAAGGAAGAAATCATATATCATCGGGAAAATAGTAAAAAAAAATGGTAGCCGTTAACTGATCGAGATATTCAAATAAGGTAAAAGCTATTGTTATGTGTGTTACAATAAGTAAATGTGCAGGAGGCCTCCCACACAATCTATGTTAATGAATAAAGTGTAATTAATTATAGACTGCGTGTGAGACGGACGCACCTGTACGTCAAAGACGTATGTATACCTGAAGCGCGGATACGCAAACGATACCACAACTTCCTAGGTACTAAAAATTCATTAAATTTTAACTCATTTTAATGTTTGTAGGTACACTTGCGTAACTCACGAATGTTATCAAACGCGAGTCAAAAAATACTGAAATTTATGTCTTGGAGAGCGTTTATCTGATAGACAAAAAAGAGTTTAAAATAATTGCCATCATCGTATTATTTCTTTGGGTCAATATTTATATAGACAAAACAAAAGATCAAGGAACAAAATGCCTCTTGGATATTGCAATCTTGTTCGGCATCAGCTGACGATACTTCCTGTAAATCGCATAAATTTTACAAAAGAAACAATAAGTCAATTGTTATCGTCGATCGACATTGCCGACTGAATGGCTTAAGAAAAGAAAGAGTACATTGGCGTATGAAAACATGCTGGTGTAGCAAATATTTTTACTATATTTAGCATATAACAAGAAATCGTGCGTGTAATAATCGTTAAATTGTTAAATTTATAAAGTAGCACAAGTTTAACGTTCTAAAAGCTTCTAGTTTGGAAAAACGTACCTGAAGCTTTCAAAAAATCGTCAAACTGTAATTTAGTGGTTAGCGATCCAATCGTTAACTTAAAATTAATTTAAACTGTTTTTTTATTAACCGCACACCGAAAACGAAGATTTTTTGCTAAACTGCACGAGGATCCAATTTTTGACATAGTATATTTTTAAATATTTGACGGTTTTTCTTGCAAAAAGTTGGATGGAAAACAAATGTTGATAGTCCCACAATAAAGATAAAACTGCCCTAAAAAATAATTATTTAAGAACGATTTTTAAAATTTTGGATTTCCTCCACCTAAAGGATAATTTTTGAAATGGTAGAATATTTCGGAAATGGAGACCCATTTTTCTTTAAGAAAATTAAATGGATAAATTAATTTAAATATTTACACAAATATAAAATGGTACTTTCAAAGAACTTAATTAATGGACGCTCTCGTCACTATTAAATAAAAAAAAATTGTAATATATTATAGCTATACAATAAGTGTAGGAAGTATAAATTATTATAATTTTCTTTCAGCAGGACCAATTTGTCTGGTTTGCGAAGAACGGGAGTCAATGTTGAATAGAAATCAAACATACAAAAATGGATAACAAATTTGATTAGAAAAGATTACTCCGAAGTTTGAAATAGCTTCATAAGCAAAAATCTGCATATCTCTGCTATACGAAAAGTTGCACTTATATTTGACATTTCGAGAAAATTACAAAATTAGTATTGCAGCGTAATTTAAAAAATATTACTCCAAAAATTTCTTGCAATCAACCCAGGTTTAACTCGAAAGAAATTTAGAAATGAAAAACTACTTTAAAATTGTGATAAAATTAAATCTACGAAATGTAGATGTATCCTCGAAAAAAATTCTTCAAAACCCAGGGAGGTCTAGGGGGTATAGAACACTCCCAACTGTAAATAAGCAATAAGGTGATTTTTCAAGAATCAAATTTGTGTCCTCATCAATTTTGAAAAGTATTGCTGTTATTTTCTTACAGCTGTGGAGTATTCCATGCCCCTAGATTCTTCATATTTTACTCTTAGCGCCTCCCAGCTCTCCAGGTTAGCTAACAATAAGTCAGAAGTAAAAATCCTCAAGCTGTTAGTTTAAGTTAGTTTAACCCTTAAAAAGTAAATAAAATGGTATAATGAATGTAGCTAGAGGAGCCTAGAGGCTTTGTATTTGGATGGTATATGTGGATGGTAGAATCCGGCACTGCTGATAGATTTAGTAATCAATCAAGGTTGGTAATCTTACATTTTCAAACCTATCAGCAGTGCCGGATTCTACCATCCAAATACAATCCCCTATGGTAAATGCCACTTTAGCTCACCTTAGAAATGTGATAAAATTAAATAAATGTAGTTGATGTACTTCACAAAAATTTCCAGGGGGTCTAGAGAAAATTCCAGCTTTAAACCCCCCAGCTATAAGTGGATAAGCAATAAGGCAACTTTTCGCAGAAATTAAATTTGTGTTGTCATCAGTTTTAAAAATAGTAGTTTATATCACGAGGGCGTAAGGGGAGTTTTTTCGTCACGAGACGTAGTTTATGACACGAGCCGCAAGGCGGCGAGGGGAATAATAGTCGAGAGATGAAAAAACCCTGGAGCCCGAGTATTATGAACAGCTTTTCGTGAATTTGGGAATAATATCCGACAAAATTCACGATTTTTATGCAATAATTGCATAAATTTCATAAATTTATAACACGTTTTAATTGACATCGTGGTAGTGTAAAACCAACTTCTACTTGTAACCATGGTGTTTTTCTTGGCACCAGTTGGTACCCTGGAGGGCAGCCATGTTGTGACGCCATGTTCATTTTCATTTGTGATATTGTGGTGTGTAGATGCGTGCCTGTTGTGTGTCAGTGTTTTCAATTAAAAAAGCCTAAAAACCAAGAAATAATCGTTAAATAATCAATAAATACGACATTGTGGTCGCATCTATCGATGTTCATGGACACGTTGCAAAAAAAATGCAAATTCGATATCGATGGATCACGTGGTAGGTACTATCGCGTTCAGCAAAAAGCGGTATTTATGGGGCGAATTTATACATTATTTACTATTTCAGGCTACATAGCCACGATAGTCGATATACGTGTTCTAGTCTCCCCTACAGGATTTTCAAAGATTTTCAAGATCAAAAATTAAAACGAGGAAAAGCACGTTTGCCGAAGACAACCGAAAAACGTTGTAGATACGCAAGACAGGCAAGTTTTTCACAATTGTGTGGTTAAGATTAAATATGTCAATAAATGATTTTTGAAAATTTTTGTTTTTTTGACATTTTTTGGTATTTTTTTACTCCCGGTATTTTTTTTCTCCCGGGAGAAAAATAAAGTGTGACGAAAAGAGCTTCTTTACTCCCGAAAAACCGGGTGTAAAGTAGTCACTTTACACCCAAACTCACGAAAAACTGTTTTTTGCTTTTTTACAGCTGGAGGGTATTCCATACCCCCAGACCCCCCGGTCTTAAACCCCTTTTTTTGTTTTTTACATATTGTTTTTATTTAATAAATATACACAACATTTTTTTATTGAAATACATACATTTTTAAGTAGAATAAATTAATTCATTAATTCTATGAAATTTCATCCTATACAATGACTATTTGTTAATTGGTTAGCATTAATTGATTCAATAAAAATTTTCATTAAATTTTGGTTCTTATAAAAAAACCATTTTTAGAATGAAAATTGCTTTCCTTATAATTTCAAATTGATATAGGTACCTACTTATTATTCTTGAAAAAATATTTTCTAATCTAATTGAAATCTTTAAATTTTGATTACAAATTTGAAAAATATGTTGAATTAAATTATATGTATTGTAGGTTATTCTCATGATAAAAATTTTTGGAGAGAGGAGAAAGATGAGTTTACTTTCCTTCTTTTGAGGGCGCATTTCATCATCAATACCTATTTCTTACACCCATTGCTTTGCGTTTTATTTTTGATACCCTACAATAAAGAACTATGATGCCCCCAAGCGTCATTTACCTTCAAAAAATTTTCCCAGAAACCAGGGGGTCTGGAGAGTATGAAATGGAAGCTCTATAATACAAGACTATGTTGCCTCCTAGCACGCCAGGTCAACTAACAATAAGTCAGCAGTAAAAATCCTGGAGTTGTTAGTATACAGAGACGTAGTAAGAGGAATAGGAGACCTAAGTAACAGACATTGTAAAACGAAAAAAACATAGGAAATGTTATAAAACTAAGTAAATGTACGTTATTTTCGTAATGAAAGTTTTCGCAGGAAACTGAAGAGTATCCGTATCCTCAGTCCCCGAGATTCTCACTCCTACCTACCTCCAATAAAAGGCTATCCCTCCTAGTATACCTCAAAACCAGCTACATCAGAGATTGGCGGTATTAAGTCTAACATTGATTCACATCTCGGTTTTAGGAGGTGGGGGAGTAATTGAATTACAATATTTTAAATTGACTTTTATGAAATGGGAAGCAGAAAATGAGATGGAGAAGCGTCGCATCAAGTAAACATTTTTAACGTTCTAAAGTCATACCACCTTAAACTAAAGGTACATAAGCTTTCCTTTCGTAGAAACGAAGTAATTAACCCCCTCACTCGTTTGTGAATCCGCTCTTGACCAAAGAAATCCAGGTTTCTTTCGTGGGTAACATAAATCCACTTCACTGATAAAAACGTCATTCTGTAACTTTTAGAAGTCCTCTAAAAATTTAAAATCGTTAAAATGCACATTATCGTTTTATGTACACGCACAACATTGTTCTTCTGTTCCCATCCATTCCCATTTTAGTTGATTTTATTTAAAATATGTCGTGATGCTGATCCAGACCCCGCTCATAGAAGAAGAAAGTAATTGATTTACTATAGTGGCAGTGGCGTATTACGACTCTTATAAGATGGAAGGCTGAAATTGTGAAATTTTAAAGAGAAAAATTCTATAAAAATAAACTGGCAACTACATAACTGTCATAGATAAGGAGGAATTTAATCCTTCCAAGTCCATGAAAACTGTGTAGTGTGTACATAACCCAAATTTGCATAACCTCGCTGCCAACTCATATTTTCTAAGTTACATCACCGCACCACAGATGGCGCTACAGTCACAGCCAGATTATTACTGTCGCAAGATACTCGTATTTGTACAACTAGTTAGAAAAAGAGACATCTCGCACGTGTTTCATACAATACTTTTTCTGCTGCTGTTTGAAGGTTACATTATGGTATTACATTGTCATAATGTGTATTAGTGTATTATCACTGTCAAATAAATTTAAATTAAAAAAAAAAAAAATTTTGTTTGAATCTTCCGATTTAAAAAAATTTGATGTATTAACAGTGCAATTATTATTGCTAGTAAAATCAAATAAAAAACAGAAATTTTATACATTTCGCCCTAGTGAGTGGAAAAAAGCAACTTTTCCTAACTCAAATTAACATAAAACTTTTAGGAAAAATTAAACTTCGCTTTGAATACCGAAGAGAAAGAGAGAAGCTAATTTGAATGGAATCTCCCAGTTTTTAGCTCTTAAAAAACTATAACAATAAATAGAAGCAACAATAAAAAATGGAGTAAGTACGATTATTATGTATCTATACTACGATATACAGAATTAAAATTAATTCAGTCGCCATAATTCTTATTGAAGTATTAACCTGACTGATGTATTAAGGGAAAAGTCTACTGTGACAAGAGAAAAAACAGGCCGATTTTCCGGATTTTTTTTTTCTAACAAAATATAACTCGTACATTAAATTAAATTAAACCGTCATCTTTATTATATATTCAAGTATTTGTAAAAAAATTTTCAAGCTGGAATATTCAAAATTGCCGTTGTGGCACTTCTTCGACGCAGGTCCGTTTTTTCTTTGGTGCCTAAACGGTGTACATGAAATCTTACGTCTGGGTAATCTAAAACAAACAAAAAAAAATGGTTATCATCTACATAGTATTGACTCTCGTTTGTCGAGAGATTTTTTTGATAAAAAATTTTGGCGCCGAGAAAAAAATTCTTGAACTCTTTTTCTATTTTTTTTTGCCCAAATTTGATATTGTTTATAACAATTAAACAAAAAACGATATTAAAAAAATCTCTCGACAAACGAGAGTCAATACTATGTAGATAATAACCATATTTTTTTTGTTTGTTTTAAAGTACCCAAACGTGAGATTTCATGTACACCGTTAAAAAAAGTCGGATCTGCGTTGAAGAAGTGCCACAACAGCAATTTTGAATATTTCGACTTGAAAATTTTTTTACAAATACTTGAATATATAATAAAGATGACGGTTTAATTTAATTTAATGTACAAGTCATAATTTTGTTAGAAAAAAAATCCAGAAAATCGGCCTGTTTCTTTTCTTGTCACAGTAGACTTCTCCCTTAATTTGCTTTTTATGCTGATGCATATCAAAATTATTTTAAAACATTAAATAATGTAAATTTGAAAATTTTTGTAATAAAATCCTGGCTAAAAATTTCTTAGGTCTGGATGTGGTTTGCCCTAGGAAAGATGCTGGAAGAACCTGTTGGAATGTAATGAAAAACTCGGTCAGGTCCAAATCCGGTTGATCTAGTGGAGAGGTTGGAGATAGTATATTGGGCTTGTCATGGCTTGCCAGATAAAACCGGATCGAGCCTCAGCCGGTTATAGGGCTCATCACATTTTAACCGGACATGCCCTTAGTCATAATCCAGCCAGAGTATGATAAAGTATGCCTTAAGAACTTTCCAGTTGGGAGGTTAATCTGGAGGTTAATAGGTTCAATTTTCAGTTGACATTATTTATACCGCGGTTTGGATTCCACGTTTAAGATCTATGTCCATCCGGAAGTACTACGTGTAAAATTATTGTTGAATTAGACAAGAACCAATCAAATTAAAGTAAAGATATATTCATCGTTTATTTGTGCAGACTTAAAGATACTAATAAAACGTAAGCTACTGGACACTAATCCGTCCGTATCTTAGCCATATCATCTCATCGGAATGTGCAATTCCGACCAGTTCAAAATAAAGAATGAGGTTAGAAATTCGCTTGATTTCAATATCCAAGAATTTAAATTTATACATTTGAAAATACAAAACAACCGCTTTATTAATATAGAAATTAAGTAAACAAAAAATGTAAGCAAACATAAATTATTTTAAAACTTGGTAGTTTTTCCAGAAATGTTTGAAATACCATCCAACTAAAAAGATGAATACCACGAGATTTCAAAATGCTGAAATATTTAAAAATTTTAGATTAAAAAAAAATGATTAAAATTTTTGAAACAGTTTAGTACCGGGGTAAAAAAAACTTTATTATCAAATTTTTAATGTGTGTAACCTGACAATTATTGATTTAAACATAAATTACGAAGAAGAGGGTAGAATGGTTATGTCAGTAATTAAAATAAAAATTTTATATCTTTTTTACAGCTTGTTATTTGCTATTTAAAATAAAAAAAGGTTATTAATATTAGTTTAAAGTCAAACACACATTCTTAACATTTTAAACACATGAAAAAGTGTCTAGAATAAAGCAGGTAAAAATAAAATTTTTAAAAATGAATAAAAAAAATAAACAAGTTCCTTCATAAATATTTAAATTATTCTGACTATAAATCCTAAAAGTAAAAATATGTGGCTATTAAAAAAGACAACATATTAATTCGATAAATATATATTTAATATTTCGTGAAAATATTATAATACACGGGGGGAGGGCGAAGGGGGAGTTTACATTTACGTACAAGTATAATACAAACTTTTATTTTTTTTACATAATAATCCTTAATATTACGTTTCATATCACACAGTATAAAATAATAAACGATCAGTGCGTTAACAGTTTTTGTTGTTGCAATACCTCTTCATTTCATCTTTACTTCTAAAAAAAAAAATTGAAATTAAAGTTCACGTCTAAAATGTTTCTCACAGAATTGTATTATTAATGAACCAAAACAGGCAACAACTCGACTCATTTTTAATCATAAAAAACTAACAGCCATAACTTATTTATTATAATAATTTTTGAACGCCGTGGTTGACAAGTCTCGTTTGTATAGTAGAATATATTTTCTTCTTCTTCTTTATTTTTTGATTTCAAGATGATTATAATTATTTTCGTATAAACTTTAAATTTCTAGTTATAAAAATAACTAGTCAATTGAAAATAAATTATTTACACAATTAAAATGTATATCTCACTATATTTTACATTTTTACAGTCAATTTTAGAGATCCCTGATGATTTTTACAATATGTATAGTAGTAACAAACAACAGATGATTGTAACGTACAATGTCATACGTGGGTCGTTCAAAAAATTACTTTTTGAACTTAGAGTGACTAATATTACACAGGCACGAACGAATGATTTTTGTCGTATTTGTGTGAAAAATTTTGCCATCGAAAGCGTTCCTAACTATGAGAAATTGCACATTTTATTTAGAGGTTTTTACATGGCCCACTGTTAGTAAGCAGTCGTTGCACCTGGATGCACGTGGCCGAAATGTCCTAAACCGCTCATATGATCCGGAGGTGTGGGTGTCGGTTGACAGACGTACCAATCACTGAGTGCCGTACTGCAAGGTATTTGAGGACCCACTTGCGGACTCGCGGCTACCGAAATACTTCCCGCTGACGAGGAATTCGATTCCTCTCCGTCACTATCGTAGTGTGGTGGAGATCTTCCCGAACAACCGTGCACCTTCATGTGTTTTCTGAGAGACGATGGGTGGGTATACGATTTATCACAACCTGCCACCCTACAATTATACGGTTTATCGGACGTGTGAACGTGTGAATGTTTCTTCCTATCCGACGAATTGGCAAATCGCCGATCACAGCCTTCGTATTCGCACTTGAAAGGTTTTTCACCTGAAAACAAAAAAAATCTAATTAGCTAAACGATAAACATATACGATACGTCATAAAAGAGGAAAAGTTTAATCGTTCATTGTAAAGAATCACGCAAGAGCAAAGCGTTACATATGTAAAATACACGTTTACATGAGATTATACAAGCAAAAGTTGACGGACACGGGCCTCAGGTAAACGGACATAAATATAAAACACTTGGTCAAGTTCTTCAAATGTCAAGTCAATGCCCACTTCACAGAAAAAACTGTAGTAAATTTTCTTTTTATACGTTTTTGTTGGCGGCCGAACCGCAACCGACGAGCTCCATTATTCACAAATTTGGGAAAAGAATTCGTTGATGCGAACGAAATGTGATAAACGACCGCTTTCTTCTTTTGTGATGAGGAGACCCTCTGATCGTAAACTTACCTACTCCTTGCATTTTAAATACATTTTTATTTTTAAATTAGTTTAAGTGTCATTTAAACCAAAACTCATTAAATTTTTTTGTCATTTTTATTATTGAACGGCCAAAATTAATTCTACCTTACGTAATAACAAAAGACCTGGTTAAACCATCCGTTTACTCACCTAACGCGAACGAAAAAATTTTAGTTTGAATTTGATACTTTTAAACGGACAGATTTGTAATACATTTATCAAAAGATTTCAAATGTTGTTTATTTTCGTCAGATACCATTAAATTGCAAGTTATGTGGGCGGTTCACATGGTTCTAATTTGATGTAGTTAACGAATTATAACCAACCCGAAAATTATTTTTTTTACCTTTTTGTTGAGATTGATTAAAATGCTGTGCTTAGGAAGCCATTTCATCTTAAAATTTTGCAATGTCTGATCTCAAATTTCCATAAATCTCCCACGGCGTCTTTTATACGCATACAGCAATATAGTAAACTTTTTTCAATACATTTTTATTTATTTATTTATAATAAATATTTAATTATTAATTTAATTAGGCATATACCAAAAGATTAAGGATGAGTGAAAAACCGGAACTCCATTCCGGGTCCTGGTGGATAAACTGATTCTGAGATATAATCTCCAACTTCGATCTTGGGTTATTTAAATTAACTAGAAAAGTTAGCACCTTACTATAATTGATTAGTCAAATACTGTAAAATCAAAACTCACGTACAATTGAGAAACCTAGTAACTCAAGTTACTGAAAGTTAATTTGATTGTATATTATCTCTAAACTTGATGAGGTTTGATCAGAACGCACAAAATCATTATATTGTGGTTTCAATTTTTCTTTTTTCATTTGTAATAATTCAGAAAGCTGTCAGAAGTAAACAGCGTTACGAACAGAGAAAGATTGATAAATAAAGTTTTCTATGACATTCTGATGTTCATTGGCAGAGCTATTTTCAAATTTAAAAGAGGGTGTACTAATAAATTCAATGATCCAATTTTTGGTTATTCAAATACAAAGTTATCAAATTGCGCATGGCTAGATTAAGTTTTTATGGAATTCAAGGCAAAAATATTAAAATTTGCAAGGCCAAACCGTGTGAAAATAATAGTTTTCTTAGAATTTTCTCATGCTATTTCTATAAATAGAATAATTTTGAATTTATTTTATAGAATATTAAAATTCAGGAAATACAAAGTCTAGAAAAGTGAAAATTCAATCTTATCCTTAAAGTTACATACAAATAATTTTAAAATTACTTGTTTCGAAATTGAACGTTTAAAATGAAATGTTTAATATGATTCTTAAATCGTTTAATATTAAAATAATTTTTTTAAATGGGAAAAACCAGAAGCTCGGTAGGGTTTAAAACTTCGACTTCATTAGTCCTCCTGAATCCAAGCTGGACCTTGCGTGTAGGTGTGCTAATTTAAGTCTTACGTTTGCTTAGCATACTCAAACCCCGTAGCTCAGTATTTGATTGGAGGGTATTCCGTACCCCCCAAACCCCCCGGTCTCAAAGATGAACATAGTTTATGTCCTGGCATTGAAATTATCAAATCAAATGTCGTCAATTAAAATTGACCGGGAGGTCTGGGGGGTATGGAATACCCCCCAGGTAAATTATACAATTTTTAAATGTTAGCAGTAGACTTTGTAAATAAAACCTTAATAAGAATTATCTAAATTTCTAAATAGAATTATTTCGTAGGTTATTCAATTGTTAAGTTTTTAATATTAAAAAATTAAAGAACCTATTAAGAGATTCGTTTATAAATGATACAGAGGAGTCTCCACCTTGTTAAACGTGATATCCGTTGTGGTTCTCTACCGCAATCCTTAAAATGAAAGATATTCGGATCTAGTGCTGTGCATACCAGCCGTTCATATCAACGATCAAAAAGCTTTCTAACAAATTATTACTATATTACATACATTACATAATACTATAACTAAAATGATACGCGATCCTTCCTTAAAATTTACTTCAAGTCACGCGATGACGTCAGAAAAAAAACGAGTCTTAAATTTGTTTGACAATTAGGCATATTGATTGCCAAAGCTGTGCGGCCTAAGGCCGCACTGAAATTACTTTTAAATTGATAATAATTGAACAGACTGATTAGTTGCCATTATGTCAAGAAGCGTTACGAACAGATCGACGTTTAGTATTAATTATTATGATTAATATATTATATAAATTTGTTGTACTAGCACCGTTCTTATAAAAGTGTCAGGGACGGCTCGACCAACTTTTTCTTGGGAAAAGGGAAAAAATCCTTAATTTTTCAACTACATTAATTAAAATTTGCCAAAAATGAAGATAGGAATAAAATTCCTACTTTCCGGGATAAAACTGAGCACCTTAGCAGTCAACGCACTGAACCGCTAAGCTGCAAATAAGAATTTTTTTCTGTAATGTATAAAATTGATTAATTTGTACAAATAGATCCTGAAAATTTTGAGCAGGGAAAATTTATGACTAGTCCCGCCGCTGGCTTGCTTATGGGTCACGAAATTTTGGATTAGTGAAACCTCTAATAAATCGAACGAACGTTCGTCCAATCTATTTCACATTTTTCTCTATTTAGCTGTCCAAAGAACGATTTGTCATTATTATAATTTTAAACGATGTCGAATTTTTTTTTACATTTTAACAAATTTGTAGACCGTAGGATAAAATATAAAATTTCTTTTATTGATAGCCCATTGTTAATAAAATTGATCATTGTAAGCATCTGCTTATTTATATGGCGTTGACGTCACGACATATTATTAATCATTTACTGACAGTTCAAATATCGATCTATTTATTACTGTTTGTTAGCAGGTAAATTTTGAAGAGGTTCGATGTACTTATTTGGGAAGTGTAAATTGGACGTGCATTTATTTGTAAATATGAATAAGCGAGTGGATTTATTCAATTTAGAAGAGTTTTAAAAGTCGTGGCATCTTAACGGCTTTTCAAGAACGATTATATATCTTTATTAAGTCAGCCCTTGGGCTTAACATAAATCACTTTGTATTTAGACCAGATCTATTAATCGAACAAAAAACAGATTATCCTTAAATCAAACACTGCCTCGATTATTACCCCGCGTTTCGCAATCCACGTTAATAATATTTTAAATGTGAAAATTTAAGCCTAATACGTTACTAATAAGATTAAATCAGTTAGGTACACAGTCAGCCTCGTATTTATAATTAGAATTCAATATAAATCTTGTCGAAAGGAATTTGTAATTAAGCACAATGTTAAATCCACTATTAAACATAAAATATCAGGTGTCATTTGACTTTATCACGTCAAATACTTTATGAGAAAGAAAATTACTAAATTTCATGATACTAATCTTATTTTGTCAAAATTTCTATATTAAATTTCTTATTTTAATAAATCCAGTCCAAATGAGAAAAAATCCGCTAGTTAACTCTCATGTTACTAATTTCAAAAAAAAACAGTTAAATGATTAAATTTTCACTAGTTTGAATTATTGGATGCGCACCCTCGTAAAAGCTGCATAATGAAATCTCATTTTTTGAGAATAACGTGGGAACTGTTGTGGTGTCTATTAATCGATACTGTATAATGTTTCCAGAGCCAATCAGATGAGATGCGATGGAAGTCTTATTGCATTCTTCCGACAAGCTTCCCTTTTTCAAAACAAACCATCTTATTAAATTCAATTTTTCCCTTGTGATGCTTTCCATCTTTAAAATGTACACTCCCCCCCGCACGTTAACTATAAATATTAATAAATATAGTATGTTAAAACAATTATTTCATATTAGTATTTCCTATTCGAAAGCAATATATGGTCAATTTCACCCCAATTAATAAAACTGATGTGCAGATTGACGGTCTGTTAATGAGAACTCAAATTCGTTGATCTTGATTGCACGTTCAGTAGAGGTTGACCTCAACCGTCCATATAAAAAAAGTCGAGATGAATTTTAGATTATAATAACATTCTTACACCTAATAACAGGAAAACTAATCTCTTTATTATAAAAACAATACCGCTTTTGATAAACTTTCTCGAGGGAGGCTCGAAACCAAGTCGACTTACTCAGATTTATTTGAAGACATTTTTTCTAAACATGCATTTGAAAAAAGATACTTTCTTGCACTCCATGCAAAAGTGTATTATATGAGTGATTACCATGATTAATTAAACTAAAATTTAATATTAAATTTGTCCGACGCCCCGAGTAGTACTTTATTTATTCATTTTCAAAGCTGTGAAATTCAAGAAATCATTTCCTGCAGATAATGACCGTGCAGAAAGTTATAATTTGATTAACTTTATGCTAATTATGTTTACTTCAATTGTACCGCAACAAATACACTGAACCGATTTTTCAATGCCTGGTTAACCTCCTCTGTTAGCTTAACCAACGGTTAACTAAAGAATTCAACCAATAAACAATTATAGATTTATAATATTTAAGTGAGCCAGTTAACCTTAACCAGAGCTAAACGCAATATTGAAAAAAAAATTTAACAAGTTTTACCCACTAGCCTTGAAAATGAGAAATAGAGTACTCGAAACGTTGGAAAAATTCAATACATGGAAGACGCCGTCTAGCGGTGAATTTAGAACTTGAGCTGGAGACATAACTTTTAATTTTAACTTTATCATATAATCCTATTTATAGTAGGTAATTTATAATAATATTCAACTTTATAATAACAAAATATTAAAATTTAGTACTTTAAATTTCCGCGACAGTGGCACTGCAATCTTAACATTAGATCCCAAATATTGTTCTCATTAACTACTTCCTCAAAATTAATATAATAAATAAATAAATTATCATATTCTAATACTTATTTTGTTCACCTATTTATTATGACAGTATAACTACTATTTTTTATTATAATTTAAACTATTTAAAATAAAAAGGCTAAAAAAACAGAAATACCATAATATTAAAGTATTATGAATATTAACTTGTGAAATAATATAATATGAGTTACTTACTAAAAGTAACATTTATTTTATATCAAGTTAAGAAATCTATTAATGAGAATATTAATAATGTAATGTAATAATGTGAATTACAGTGAATATGCACATTAAAGATTTTTTAACTTGATATAAAATAAATGTTACATTTTAGTAACTCATATTATACCATGGCTTTACACTCGAAACGCTGTAAAAACCATAAGCAGTGCAAAAGTTTTACAAAATATAAACAATTTTTTAGGAATTTAAATTTCTTATTAAAAGTCCGCGACAGAATATTATCTTGACAAATTTCACTCATATTAATGACATTTAAAAGATTTAGTGAGCGAAATAAAAAAATCCATAGCATATTAATTTTCTAAAATAAGCGATTTTTAAATTAAAAACTTTCAAAGCTAAATAAACAAAATATTTATTCGATTTAACAAAATTTCGTGGGCTGCTAGCTCAGTCGAAGAGATTATTATAAAATAAAATTCATAAAAATAATGTAGCACCCCTCAGTCATCACATAATATGCAATAGATAAAAGGAAAAGTGAGAATTCGTGTCGAAATACACAGTAGCGTACCTTATTCTAGGGAGGGTGTGGCTAAACCAGAAAAATAATGTCAAAAAGGAAATTCTTTAGAATTGGCTAATGTAAGTATGCTAAATTCATTAGCAACTTACAAGATGATGGGGTGTCCAGCAGCCTTCATGGCTACGCCACTGGTATATCGACTTTTATTTTTAAAAGTGCATTATTTAATTCTACTTCATAGATGATGCAATTTCGACTAATGTAAGAATTATAGACATTTTTAAGAAAAAAGCAAGCGGATCTAAGAAATTCAAATTAGTGGTACCTGTGGTAGATTTTAAAATTAACCGATTGTTTAAAAGTCTGAAATTCGATCATCTTTATAAAAATAAAAATAGGCAATAGCCTAATTTTTTATAATTTTTGATTTAAAAATTAGTCTAGATCCGTCCGTATCATTCAGCCTGTGAGCTTCAGTTTGTGATGCAATCGGGACTTTACTTCGTTCTTTTTGCTAACCTAAAATTAGCTCCTCAAGTGCGGCCCTTAGGCCGCAAACCCTGAGCTATCTCTTCTTCTTCGTAGTCGTTGTTCATATTCTAACGTCGTGACCAATTTAATATGGCTCTCTTGGCAGATTACTCTTGGTGGATTGCCATTGCCTTCCGAGAGAAAAAGGTCATAATGAAGTCGGATAAATGTAGCCGGGTTGGAGATCAAACGTAAGGTTTCTAGCCCAGAGTCCAGTCCTTAGCCCGTCCACTTAGCTCACCTCTCTAGGCTATTTAGTTAATTTATAATTCGCCCAAGTGTTTTGGGAGAATTACTTTGTTTCCATTTTAAATTATAAATTAATCAGTTAGCCGGGTTGTGCGGCCTAAAGGCCGCACTAAAACTAATTTTAGCTGAGTAATGAATGAATTAACTAAAATTCCGATTACTTCGCTCACCAAACATTGCAAACTAAGTGTGACGGATAGATTAAAATGTAAGTTTAATTGACCGATTATAGGTAAACAACAAATGTTGAATAAAATCTGTAGTGAGAACCTTTAAAATAGTTGAACAAAATTTTGGTTGATCAAAAAATGTTTGACCCAATCAAACTTTTGTTGATCAACATGACATTAATGCCCGTACTAATAGTCGAGAATTAATCTCGGATCAATCCTAGATCCATCAATCCTGTAGTCCATCCAATCAATCAATCCAATTTATTAGTAGCATTTTCGAGGGATTCGAGAATTAATCCGTGATCTCGGATTGATCCTCGACTATTACTACGGGCATAAGTCAATTAAACTTGATTCGTGAGAACGCGCCTTTAGATCCGTCCGTCACATTTAATATGCGATGTTCAGTTAGTAAAGTAATTGGAATTTTGGTCAGTTTATTTATTACTAACCTAAAATTAACTTCAGTGCGGCCTTTAGGCCGCATAACCTGGGCCAACAAATTAATTTACAAGTTACCTTGACTTGCTTTTACTTGGTTATAGTCATTATTTACCCGTGGGGGGAAAACCCAAAATATTTTAAGGCCTGAGAATTTACTGATTTAAAATTATTGCGATAGTGATTAATGAGCAAGCAAGTGAGATCTCCCTTATAAGGATTGAAATCAAGCTCTATACTACATCAGGATCTAGATATACTTTGCAAAGAAAACATGTAGTCAAAAATTTTATCTGAATCAGTATGATTCAATCTGCGTTCATTCGTATAAAGTAAATCAAGTTTAGTATCTTTCAAGATAAAAATAAGTGACAAAATTTAAAAATTAAACAAAAATGCGTTTTGTGAACATTGTGTGATCAGAGGCGTAGTTAGAATAAGTCGGATATAGGGCTTAGTCTAATTTTGCAAATAAAAAAAAATGGATTCAAAACATCCCAGGTAGCACATAATATTGGGGCAATATTGCCCCAATATAGAATGTTGGCGCAATATTGCAATATTCAGCCAATATTGGTGCAATATTGTTTTCCAATATTGGGGCAATATATGATATCAATATTGCACCAATATTGGCTAAATCTTGGTGCAATATTGCACCAATATTGCTGACCAATATTGTCTGTCAATATTCAGCCAATATTGGTGCAATATTGTTTTCCAATATTGGGGAAATATATGATATCAATATTGACTACATCTTGGTAAAATATTGTACCATCGACTCATGAGCGTCTTTATATTTCAAGTTCTAAGCCAAAAAACACATTTTGCAGATTTAGATTTTTCTAAACTTTTAGTTCCAGGTAGCACTCTATATGTTGGGGCAATATTGGAAATCAATATTGCCCCAATATTGAAAAAGTTTAACATCTCGATGTTGGGGCAATATTGATTTCAATATTGCACCAATATTGCGCCAACAAAGTGTGCTACCTGGGATACTATGTTACAAAATTAAATACTAGTTATATTACGTAGTAAATTTTCTTTGAGAATTTTTTTTCTATACTCCTCACCCCCTCACCCCCTTCAATTTTACACCCAATTCTTCATATTTTACACAGTCGTCCTACAGCAAAAAATTATAGCTTATATCTTAGAAATTAAAACATGCAAAATATATAACTTCTAGTGCCTCGAGTTACTAGGGTTTTCGATTGTACTCAATCTTTAGATATTCTCAACTCTGGCGAATGGTTCGGACGGGTGCATACATCAATGCATTTGATATCGATAGCATGCACATATCACTGAACATTTGCTCCAAGCTTGAGTTGTAATGTGTCGATGAATGGATCTTCTCTCGAGATAAACATTCGGTATTTGAAACAAACTATAGATATAGCTAGCATTATGATTTCAACATATCATTCAAGCAAATGCATATTTGGTAATATAGTACCAAATTTTCCTCCCTACTTTTTGCATTCCATCTGATCTGCCCGTTAAATTATTTCCAATTCCCAATCAAGTGCTTTCCAAACCTTCATAATATTGTTAAACCGCAGACTTCCAATTTCAAGTCGAAGATTCGAATCTTGATTTGCACAATTTTATTATACGTTTTTCCTTTTCCATCGGTCCGTAAACACACTTCTGATGAAACGGTAACGTTTCCGAGATGTTTATCGGTAATCTATAACCTCCTAAAATACAATCAAGGAATGTATTGCAGCAGGGTTCTCGTTCTAACAAGCGATTATAGAAAGTTTAACTTTAGTCAACGTGTAAAGATCAATGCGAGATTACTCCGTGTGGTTAGAATCATCTCTTTTGTGTAAAACGCACCAAAACTTGTAAAAGGTATCGCCTCGATCTTAATTACACATTCAGGCCACCTGTGTAGTCGCACAGTTTTGCCTTCTAACCACAGAAGAAAAGGATCACAAAAATTAGATGATAAAAAAATTATTTGTATCGACTAATTAGAGCTCGAATTTATAACCAAATAAAATTAACATACATGCATATTTATAAGAAATTAAATATAACTATTTGATGAAATATTAGAAAAAAATAATGAATGTAATATTTATGTTAAGAAATTGTAAATTTATGTAAATTATATAATTTTCTTTCATATTAAAAAGGAAGAACTGATTTTGTGCATTAAAACTAGAAGTTGATTGAAATTTGGAAAATATTGATTATAAGTTATTTTAAAGAAGATGTCACTTGAAAGTAAGTAATATAAAAATAAACATTAATTTACAATCCTCGAGGATTGTAAATATTGTAGAGCGTCCCTCGACAATCGATTTTGTTTGCTTTAAGAAATAATACTTTAACACCTCTGCAAGTTATAGTTTGTAATAAAAGAATAGTCAACTTTTGGGATATCTAAGCAGGAACTATCTATTTATATTTATAGTGCCAATATAAAGTGACAATTGTACAAAGGTGGCAGCACGGATAGCTGATGACAATAGAGTAAACCTAAAATAAAATATAAAACTTGTCAAGCAAACAACGCTTGATAAATAGCCTTACGTATGCAGGGGCTGTTTCGGTACCTAAGGGTTGGCTGGCTTATCTGGCAAAAACCCAGAAAAAAGAAAAATGGAGCAAAAGCTCCGAGCAATTAGTAAAAAAAAATTAAACTCCAACTTGTTTATGACCTCCATATCTTTTACTTCTTGACATTTTTACTGTCTCTTACAATGTTAAGTTCATATATTACAAAAAATTTGAAATTAATAAAACTTTAACAAGACAAACAAGTTTTAAACTTAAAATTTGTATTTTAAAAGCTGTTGATGATGAAAAAAATAGTAGATACAATGGATGACACGAAATAACGTGAACAAAACTTAACATATCTTCTTTAGTTTAGGTCAGTATGAAAGCAGACGACTTCGAGGGTCAAACCAAGTTCACAGGTCGAACTAAACAATCCCCTTACGTCACCAACCCCTCGACAACCCAAACTTGAATTGGAATGTACTACATACAACGCATTGTTCTAATAAAGCAAAATTTTGCTTACTAACCCAACCAATATCGCTTTATTTTCTTTTCTGGAAGGTAGTTAAGCATATAAAATTAGTTTATATTATAAAAAAGTTTTATTTTTAGTTTATTTCCAAATTAACCTGAGCTACGTTCTTCCTTAGTTTGTTTATTTAACCAACCAAATACAATAAACAGAGCTGAATTTTAAATTTAGTTCGATTTTTTTTTGAAAGGTTCATTCAACGAGCGAGAAATTAATCTCTTTTTTTAGCAAAATCAAATAATATGTAATTCATGTTTCCAAGTTCAAAATGCGATTGAACAATTTGCTCGACCTATATTTGGTAAACAAAGCACTCGGGACGCAAAATCGATAAAATAGAAAAAAGAATCTCAGAGTATCGAATATTTTTTGCAAAATTGTCACCTGATACTTTTATTGGCCAACGACATTTTTCAAAATTTAATGTCAAAACAAAATAATAAAAATCCGCAACCTACATTGTTGGCGTTCAATAAAAATAATTAAACGGTGGACAATAAAGAAGATTATTTTTGAAAAAATCGTGAGAAGAAATTATGGCAGGTAACTTCAGTAGTGGGCTATTTAAGAATCCGTTATTGCTAACTATCAACGTAAAGACATCAAAATTTGACAGGACCCCCATAAAAACGGCAACGTACCATGTATCAATTACAGAGGATTTCTCTAGTCGTAGCTGTATATATTTCTTTATCAAAAAGTTGGGTGCGTTTCTGGTAGCAATAGGTTTCAAATTTCATCCAAGTATCCGAGTTTACCTGACAACCATATAGGTACACCCTTATAAACATAGCAGTTAACGTACTCTTCGAGATGAACAACCAAGATTAGGTAAAGAATGTTTTGCGTGGGTGATTTACCACAATAATTTATTTTGAATTGCTTGTAAAAATATACCCCTTTATAATTTATTGATAATTTAATTTGCTAATTCAAGTTATGGACGTAAAAATGCATTCCAACTGAGAATTGCACAGTATCAAAAATTTTATTGTGAGATTATGTTTTGAATTATCCTACCATCGCTTCTCATTATTGAGGAGAATACTAAAATCCTACCGGAATAGAAAGACTCCTCGTTTATACCGTTTAAGGAGGAGATAACAATTTGATTAATTTTGTCTGGCACGTGCATCACGCAACTACGTTGCCCAATTAAACACTGCCGTACAAACTATGCCAAAAATAGAATTAAGGTGGTTGACGTTACTTATTTTGTTTCTTGGTTTCTTTAACTCAGATCGTCAGATCTGATTGATCCATCATGGCAATAACAATTGACAGAACAGTGGCGGAATAACATTGTATTATATGGCAGGTGACAGAAACCAAATGTTGAATTGAATCGTAACAAAAATCTAATTAAAATTATTACTTTTCAAGCTAAACGGTGAGCTTTTTTAAGTTTGTCTTGTAGTGACTTCATGGCGTCTAGAAACCTACAAATAGTTAGGATGCGGCCTTCAGGCCGCACAAATATTTGATAAAATTTAATAAACTATGGTCTTCGTATGGTAATAGCTTTTGGGAGTCCAAATTTTCTGAGCTGTCAACAGCTCTGATCTTCATAAGAGGAAGTTTTAATTTAATATTTATTTTAACTCTTTTAGTAAAATCTTTGATTATATTATAGTATCAACGGGAGTTTTAGAAACGTCTGAATAATAATTCAAAAGATTATCAATAAAATACTGAACCCACTGGGTACACACAACCTAGAGACTACTAGAGATCTACAGTTTGACGTGAAATCCAAACTACGGCTTTATATCTTGTTGGTAATGGTCACAACGACCAAAAAAATTTTTTATTTTTATCATGCTCTGCACAAAAAGTGTTACAAAAAATTTTATGGAATATGTCAAAAGCTGATTCTTTTTGCGAAGAGCAAGGGATGCAGTTTAAAGTCGTGCCCAGGACCATTACTTTGAACTTGTTTATTAACATTAAAGTGAAATTTTCTTTTCACAGTTTCTTTCCGACTATTATTTCACATAAAAAACTAATTTAATCACGAAGTTATTATATAATAATCTAAATAAAATAATAAAGAATAGAAAGAAATATACATTATACATAAAGAAATAGACAATTATTTGTCCATAATAGATTTTACGGTAACCATAGCAACATTGAAACCTCAATAACTCGAGGCTCAAGTTGCTACAAATGATACGTAGAAAATTAGCAATTGCCACCGCATTTTATTCAACTTATTAACTTTAATTTATTGGAAGTTTGCCACGTATTTGTCATCACTGCACTCTACTCATCTGTTTAAAAAATTGTCCTTAAAAAAGACAAATTTGCTGCATTTTCATATTTTTATAAAATTGCAATGAAAAATCACTATTCGCAAAGATGCAAAAAAATAATATGTATATCTACATATTACATTAAATATCCGTAATCTAATCTTAATTTACTGGGCTCTGGTTCTACCAAATCATTGGAACTACACCTAATTCCAAAGAAAATTTTTAGGAATTTCATAAAATATTAGTCGTTTGCATTTCGGTAGATAACATTCGCATTTTCCTCATGACCAGCCAAGAAAATATGCAAAATTACAAATTTGTTTTTTTTTAACTCCCCCTCCCCACACCATGTAGTACCAAATTCATCAGTTGGGAACGTAAAAACGATAATCAAGATTGAAAAAATATTATTAATTTATTAATATTTTATTTTTTTATTACCTAATAAAAAATAATGATTTCATAATAATTTATTAATTACTACATTTTTACCCCCTTCGTTGTTATATTTAATATTCCGTATCGATCTATTCAAAGCGTAAAATAAAAACTGTTTTAGATTTCTGGGGAATATTTTGCACTAAAATTATGGAATGAAACAAGGAAACTTTTCGAAAGTGAGTACGACACTTACGTATACCTGGGGGGTATTCCATACCCCCCAGACCCCCCGGTTTTCAAGAAAATATTTAAAAAAAAATATTCTAACATAATGTACTTAATTTTTAAAATGTTTTTCTAAATCCTCCTTGCCTTAGGTGTGTCCTTGAGCCAATTATGCCCATATTTTCAAAACTTGCATAAACAAAAATATCGAAAAACAAAGAGCGACTATAAATGTCGACCAAGAAGAAAACCAAGACATGTTCTAATATCAAAGCTAGTAAAAAGAACCGAGCATTCAATTTTTATTTTTAAATGGGCAATGAAAATTCGTAATAATTTGGTTCTACCGAACCACTGGAACCTCGGCAGCTTTTCCCTTAATTCCCAAAATTATCGTTAATCGCTCAAAGATATATCCAAAAAACTGTTTAAAAAAAAATAAAACATTAATTGCTCCCATTTGATATTGTCCAAACTGATCTGTATCCAAATATCCAAACTGATACTGTAGGTTAAAAATTTATTTTTAATTTATTGGTTGGTGTATTAGAGATCTATATTTTTAAGCCCCCTTCTACCCCACTGAAAGCATAAAATAGCTGACATAAGAAACAAACCACATACAGCCACATACACAATTACAGCCTAAAATGATCAACATTTTTAATGTTTACATGACCGTCAAATCGTGAGCTAATAATTTCCAGTGTACTTTCACACCTTTTTTAATTTCCCCCTTTTTCAACTCAAAATTAAATTATCTTCATTATTTTTTTTAATGCAAACTGAAATTTCACCGGCACCATAAATAAAATTTCAAATTACCCACTGGACAGTTTAAAACCGCGTATCATTTATTTATGTACAATGCAAGTTTCACATGCATAATTTTAAATATAATATTTTAACCACTCAAAGAATTGATCGAAAAAAATATAAATTTTAATTTGGACTGAAAAAAACATTGCAAATACATGTTTATTTATAAACCAGGCATGTGCGTGAAGTTAGCCCCCCTTTTTTTGAAATTGTGATTTTTTTTATTTGTGCTCAATTGTGCTCAAGTTGTGCTCAATGTGCTTAAAAGATTTTTTTGATTTTGAACAAAAATAACAAAAAAAATCGAAAAAAACACTTTTTGACGCCAGCCCCCCTTTTTTTGAAATTGCAACTTTTTTTGGTCGTTCTCAATTGTGCTCAAGTTGTGCTCAATGTGCTTAAAAGAATTTTTTAATTTTGATCAAAAATAACCGCGTAAAGCGCGAAATAAGATTTCTACCTAGCCCCCCTTTTTTTGAAATTGCAACTTTTTTTGATTGTACTCAATTGTGCTCAAGTTGTGCTCAATGTGCTTAAAAGAATTTTTTAATTTTGATCAAAAATAACCGTGTAAAGCGCGAAATAAGATTTCGACCTGGCCCCCCTTTTTTTGAAATTGCAATTTTTTTTTATTGTTTTCGATTGTGCCCAAGTTGTGCTCAATGTGCTTAAAAGAATTTTTTAATTTTGAGCAAAAATAACCGCGTAAGGCGCGAAATAAGAGAAAAAAGGTGTGCATTGAACAATTTTATCATACAGGGTGAAAAGTAAAATAGATTTCTAAATTTCATTTTTAAGGACCGCATTCAGGGTAAAGTTTTTCGTCGTAATGATTTATACAGGGTAAAGTATCAAACATCTAAAAGACATAAATGGAGAATTCTGATAGTACTATATTAGTTTAAATACAGAAGCTGTATTTGTAAAGATATGACTAAAAAATTTAAAAATTAAAAAAAAAATTAAAAATTTTCATGGAAACCTTTTATTTAAAATTACAAAGTGCAATGAATAGTAAAAAATAATGTTAATAAGAGCTAACAAAGCTTCTTAAAAACATCAATCTAAAAGCGTAAGGCTGTTTATTATATAAGTGGCTAAGCAGGCTCAGGTGCATGTCGCTGCCCCCCCCCTAAATTAAATTTTAGGATAAAATTAGTGTCAATCGTTAGAGCTTTGTTTGAGCCTGAATGATCTTCAGTGAGCGAGATTTTGAGTTAATTTTTTTACAAAGTTAGAAATATTTGAAATTTTCGAGTAAACTGCAAGCCTTAAAAAATCTTACTATTAAACGCGTGTTGCTCGGAGTTTATTCAAAAATTTCTACTATCTATAACTTTTTAAAATATTAACTTAAAATCTTGCTCACTAGAGCTCATTCAGGCTCTAACGAAGCTCAATCGATTGACATCAATTACACACATAGATTCAAAATGAGAAGAAAAATTTGAAAAAAGGGGGGCTATGTCGAAATCTTATTTCGCGCTTTACGCGGTTATTTTTGATCAAAATTAAAAAATTCTTTTAAGCACATTGAGCACAACTTAAGCACAATTGAGTACAATCAAAAAAAGTTGCAATTTCAAAAAAAGGGGGGCCAGGCCGAAATCTTATTTTGCGCTTTACTCGGTTATTTTTGATCAAAATTAAAAAATTCTTTTAAGCACATTGAGCACAACTTGAGCACAATCGAGTACAATCAAAAAAAGTTTCAATTTAAATAAAAGGGGGGCCAGGTCAAAATCTTATTTCGCGCTTTACGCGGTTATTTTTGATCAAAATTAAAAAATTCTTTTAAGCACATTGAGCACAACTTGAGCACAATTGAGAACAACCAAAAAAAGTTGCAATTTCAAAAAAAGGGGGGCTGGCGTCAAAAAGTGTTTTTTTCGATTTTTTTTGTTATTTTTGTTTAAAATTAAAAAATTTTTTTAAGCACATTGAGCACAACTTGAGCACAATTGAGCACAAATAAAAAAAATTACTATTTCAAAAAAAAGGGGGCTAACTTCACGCACATAAACCAGGCAATATTTTAAAATGCAGTCGACTCACGTAAAAACCAGTAATGTTATTTTAGCAATTCAGACTGAGATACAACGAAATAAATACACAATAATCGAGAAAATGATAAAAAGAAAATATAATTTAACTGCTATTTATCCGTAATGATTTAGTACAAAATAGAAAACAACAAATCAAAAAAAATAATAGAAGAATAGATCAAATTTGAAGCACAGAAAAGTTTTGTTCGGTGAAATATTTGGGACGTAATTGCAACACAAACATATAAATTTTTTCAAATAAAAAATTAAATACTAATTGTAGTAGGATTGAAAAGAAAAACCACAGAAGGTAACTTGATATATTGAGAACTGTGGTTTTTAGTACGCCTTCTTCTTACTATTTCTATTCATTGAAGAATAAAAGAACCATTTTTTACAAAACACAGTATCGTGAAACTTTTGTGCCATAATAAACTGCTTATATCCGCTATAGGTATTTATTTTTTATTATTATTTATACGATATGATACTCTGACAATAATAATTGTCGTTTATCAAATGAAGATGTTCCATCGGGAGGATTATCAAAAAATACCATTGTTGATACACATTTTGTAAAGTAGGGTGACGCACTACTTTATACATAATGGAGGATTAAGTTTTTGTAAATATAATCGCTTTATTTTAAATGTATTCAAGGGTTGATACAGTTTTTCTATTGGTTCATCCATACCAGCTGCCATTCAGCCATTTTAAAGACTTAATTCGATTTCCCGATTTTTCTCCTTTCAAGCGAGCATTTACCATTTAATTACCTCTTTTATGTGTTTGAATCTCGTATAATTAATTTTTTCCAACTAATTATTCCATGCTGCAAAAATTAATTGCAAATTCTCGCGCTTTTGCCATTTACTTAATAAAAATTAAAGAAATACCAAGCCGTGACTGCAACATTTTATACGATGTGAAAAATCAAGAAGATAAAATCACAAAATTAATTATTTAGTATATTATTTATGCGAAAACCCCCGGTAAATGATACCGAATTAATTGAATTTGTTAAATTTGAAGTGACGTACCATTGCAGATGTTAAAGAGAAAAGCACCACTGATTAATTTTCTCTAGTTAAAATAATATTGTTTTTGTATAGAATTACTAAAGCTACTCTTGTAACGATAGAATGACGGCTGACAATCTTGACATAACTAAATATACAAGCAAGGAATTTAACTGACAAGCCAATTCACTCAGTTTAACCCGTACAAAACACGTCGGCATTTAGACGTCCAAAATAATTTCGTTTTTTACGAATTGAAAAAAAAATTAAGAAACGGGTATGACAGATATGTAATAATGAGGCAAATAAAGGTTTTGCTCGAAAGGTACTTTAATTTTGAAATTTTTCTTGGTTTCAAAATTTCTTAAATTCTTATTGCATTCTTACAGCTAAATGTCAAATACTGAAATATCGTGACAAGATTCGAATCAGAATTATAAATCTTACAGTAATTTTACACGCGGCTGCATGTTTCTAATTTGTTACATATTACTTCCTCGGTTTTCTATTTTCCCAGGTGTTGAAGGGAAAAATTGCAACAACGATTCGAGAATTAACTGAAGCATGCAGTAGTCTTAAATCAAAAGAACTTGAAGAAATAATTAGAATAAAAAGAAACAACAAACTTTCAAACTTTCTCTACTCTCAGTTACAAAAATTTAAAAAGTGGTACATGAATGCATGGTCATGATTTACCGATAGGGTCAATAATTTTATGTGTGCATGTAATTGAACATACAATTCAAGTTCTCCGTTTGGAACTATTAACTCATCTACATACCAGTTTTGACTAAAATTCATCTCATCAAATTATTCAAAAGTTCCCAACTGTCAAGAAAAATAAAGATTTTTCCAACAAAAAAGTTGAAAAATTTTGATTAATTTATTTGGTTAAGTCCGTCCCTGGATATAGCCGAAGCTAAATAAAATTATTAATCAAAATTTAGGTTTTTTAACAGTCTAATATCCGATTTTGTCTGAGAGGTTCCTTAATGATCATTAATTTGGCAGTATGTCAACAGTATAGAGCTGGACTATGTTGTGCGTTTTAGCTGCTGTGATTACACTTTCATTGTTGGTATGGCCGAACTAGTACAGACGGCTATAATATTATAGTAATCCAGCCCTAAGTGTCTCAAGAAAATCTTAACAATAGTTTTAAAAATGAACAACAAAAACGACAAAACAAAAACTTGATCACAACATAGTTTAATGTGATTGTATTCGCACATGATTCAGCTTTTTTTCTCCAATTAGAAAATACAATGAATATTTCTTATCTTATTGCATCTCTCTTCAAATCATTGTCCTAACTGATTTACATTTTCTAATTGACTCTAATTGACTGTATAATCAAAACCAGTGACAAAAAATAAAGTAACATTTTTGGGAAGGGGTGAAAAAATCCCCAATTGTCCAACCTCACTAAGTAAAATTAGATAAAATTGTATACAAAAATAAACAATTCACAAAATAACTTAAAAGTTACCAATTTTTGGTGAATTGGTCAACTACCCCCCCTCCAACCCTGATTCACCTTTCTCAGATATAATGTATCAATTTCTTTCCCCGGCTCTACGCACAAGAATTGTTAAGATAACTTTCAACATTTTAATATAGAATTATTATTATCAATTGATTCCAAATTAAAAAGATCTCCTGAAGAATATGGGTCAATATCCAGTGGCGTAGCTATAAAAAAGCTATAAAAAGTAAAATTCCCCTCCGTATATTAGAATAGCACCAAGAAAATATTAAGTTGATGAATTTGAAAAATAAAGTTTTTTTAGTCTACCATGAAATCTCAGATAATAACACGCCCATTCTCCAAAAATATTGCCCGTGCCTTTTTATTTTTTTGGAAGATATTCAGCTTATATTGTATAATTAATATTAAAAATTTTTTCTAAGGGCCCCTCTGCCTTTAAAAATTAAAATTATGAGGAAAAAAACATAAAATGCTTAAACAGAAGTTCATAAATGATCATCACTGAAATGAGGCCCCCGAGTCAGGAGCGACTGCCTTCTTGTTTTCCCTTCTGATAGAGTCTGGTGATGATTTTAAAATTCTGATACAGATACTAAGATAATATTGATTACACAAATTTGTTAAAAATATTCGTTATAAAAGCAGCGTATGACCAAAAGTCGGTTAGGGAGGAGGAAAACTAAACTGTTTATAACAGAAAGCAAAATGTAAATTTTCTTTCTCATTAGATACTAAGTATAAAGAAAAGTGGTTCGCACTTGAATGGGTGACCGTGTGTTGTAACGTCATTGCTTCTCAACTAATTCCCATTGGCACGGCACTGGGTGATGCCATTGCAAGGTTACCACATAAATCTAGACGAGAAATGAGTGAAAAAACTGTAGATTTATCAAAAAAAAGTGAAGAAAATGAATAAAAACTAATAAAAAAAGAGGAGTAGATTATTTTTTAATATACCTATACAAAAATTCTAACAAAAAATAATAATTTAAATAAAAAATCAGAAGTGTGTGACGATGACGGGGCTGACCAAAATTATTTTAATTAAAAAAAATAAATAAAAAGAGTCTCGTGAGTCAAAAAAGATGAAAATGTAATAATTAATTGATAATGCAATTTTATTATTTATCAATCTTTGGCTGAATTTAATCAGAAAATAAATTCAAAAATATTGAAGATTATAATGGCAAGATTAATGAGGATTTCAATTTATTTAATTACTGATAAAAATTGAAAAATCTTTTCTCTCCACAGCCTGGTCACAAAAAGTAAAACTTTTAAATTTTAGGCAAAAATATAAGAAAGAAGAAAGTACGTATTATTTAAAAATAAAACAGTTGAAAAATTAAGTTTACATAAGTGAAATTATAAGGAGGGCGAAAATGATCATTTTTTTTTTCAAAATTCTACATTGTATCGCAAAAATAAAAAATAACGAAGACATTGTAAATTTTTTTAAATACAGAAAAAGAACTACTAGTACCAAAATTTTAAAGCAAGAAAAATTTTAAAATAACCGTCTACTAATATTAATATAGTCTAATATAACCACACAGCCACAGCCGTGGAGTGATGTGACCGCTGGTTGAGTACAGAGCGGAAATTCTGGGTTCAAATCGCGGACTATACAGAATTTCTTAGCTCGGCCTTTCAGTGGACATCCACACGGTGTGGTGAAATAGATATTGATTTATTGAAAATAGGTAATATGGGGACTAATCCACCCCGCTAATCGGATTTGTAATTCCCAAAAAGGGAAAAGCAATGTTCTACTTAAAACGTAAAAAGCTTAATGAATGAATATAACCAATAGTAGCTTAAAGTTTTCGCGGGAAATTTAAATTGGATAATTTCAATAGAATACAATTCAACAATTTTCAATAGTTAATTCGAATAATGAAATAATTAAAAAAATACTGTAATTTGTATATTGTAATAGAACACAAGCACTAAACTTCGAAATTAAGAAAAACAACATAAACAATAATTTTTATATTATCAAAATATAAAATTAAATTCTTCTAAAATTTGTCACTTTCCGCAAGAGGATTAAATTAAAAATTAATACAAAAATCATTCCTTAAAAAGACCGGTCTGAAAGATTTTCCACGTTGCCAGTCCGATCCTGGACCAAAGCAATCAAGTTGATTCGAAATTTCTTGTCTGCTATTCGCACTAATATTATAAAAAATTATCTATTATCAAAGGGAAAATCCTGAGCATTTATTAGCGACGTAGTTCTCACGTTAATGTGGTTTGATTATTACACGGTTACATTTTATTACAAGAAAATAGTTTAAAAAATTAAAACAAAACAAGAGGTTGAAGACAAATTGGCAGAGATGGAGTATGACTATCCCAACGCTTTTAGTAATCCTACAATTTTCAGTAGATTTTAATAAAAATAATAAAACTGAAAACCAATTAATTTATCGGTTAATGTTATCATTGGGATATTGTTATCACTTTTGCCAGGAACGGAACGGACATATATAATTACACACAAAAAACATAGCTTATAGTTATCATAATTCGGTTAATGTTATCATATTATTCTTAAGATTATTTTCTCCCACGAGCAAAGGAGTTCAATTTCAGTTACAAGCATTTTTTTATATTGTGCATAAGTCACCCACATAATTTAAAGTCAGGTGTTAGCAAGAAAATCTGCCTATGGTTCATTTTTTTCAAAGACGGAGTGGATGTAAATAAACCCACCGTGTGATTCTTTCTATAACCGTCACATAATATGTGATATCACATTCCATTTTTATGTTTATTATGAATTCCGGTGTTTAAATACATAAAAAACTTCACAATGAGTGACTATTATTAATTAATTATTGTAGATGTAGTACATACTAATAAATAAGCAATAAAATTTTTTTTTGTTTATTGTTATCAATCGGTTATTGTTATCAAAAACCATAAGTCCCGATGTGATCACATTAAGCGGGCCCTACTGTACTTGAAAAATTTTCCTAACTAAATTGAAAATTTCATTCAGTAATTTTTAAAGTATACGCATAACAACATCGGATTCGATTTAAATTAATAGTTCGGTTTAGATAATCGGTAATGAATTTATGAAATTATAGAGAAAACACCGCAGGGGTTTTAAAAATTGTCTTTAATAATAGGGGAAGCGGCCTAAGTACAGTAGGAGTAAATCTATCACTTTTATCACTTAAACCTGGAATTTTTGTTTTAACCCAAGATATAACCTTATAAATTTTAAGCAGTTTTTCACTACCCCCCCCAGCAAAATTTTCAATAAAAACTAATTGTCATTAAATATTCTTGAAAAAGTTCTGAAAATTAGATTTTACAGTTATGAACTTAAAATTATCCGGTATAATGAATCAATTTAAAATTTGGATTAACAATCGACAATGCAACAGAACAATTTTGAAAATAAATTTAGGTGGCAACAAACTAAAAATGTTATAGTATCTGCACTTTGAGCAGTTTACAAAGCTTTTGTTGGAATATTTTCTTACATTTGGAGTGGGTAATAGAAAACCACTTTACTTTTCAAGTGTAAACTTCCATTGAGAAAGAATAAAATGCGGTTAGATCAAAAATACGAAATTGAAAAAAATAAACTTTCAAGGTGTAGCAAGTTTAACAAACACGAACTTGAAGTTTCGTCTTAACACGGTAGTAAAGTCTGTAAGTGAACTAAGCCCGGATAATCTTTTCGACCAAGTTGGTTTCATTCAATTTCCAGGTAAATATTTGGTCGAGGTTGTGCTTTCGAGTATATTTTTGCTAAATACAACACAGTTCTGCAAATACACCACACAACTTTACTCGGTGTAATCTGAATAATAGACTCATTATGTGTACGTTTCGTGGCGGAAATAAAAATCTATTCAAATATTACATTTTTCGAGGGGCCGATGCGGTTATGGGGTGATTTTAAGAGGTTTTTGTTGACTCGATCAAACGAAAAGATTCTTTTAATAATAATGGAAGTTCAACCAGCTTTTAAATTTGTTTCGTTATTAATTCATTACAAATTTCCAATTTTATAATACTCAGTCAGTTTCAAAACGTTTAGACATTATGCAAACGAAAAGCTCATATAGCAGATGGATAAGGACGCAACCCTTCACTTTCAGCCCCTACAATAAAAAGCCATCACAAATGCATCCGATTGTGAAATTTTATATTTTTGCCGAGAAAGAAGTTGATCAATCACGGCTGCATTATTTTAAATTGAACATCCTGTAGACAAGAAATTTTCTTTGTTTCTCTAATGTATCGTGTAGGTACTTTATATTTCTTTGGCACGATCGTATATTATCTAGAAAAGACAAAGATGAACAATCGTAAAAGTAAAGGGATAAAACGGCGTGGAAGAAAAACGTATATAATATGAGCTATAATATCAAGACTTCGCATAGAAATTTTCCATATAAGTGCAGCAGCAATACCGTACAGCTTCCATAAAGTGGCAGTTATATTTTATTAAGTATAACCAAAGGAGTAACTTTTCTCCGTTTTTCCTTTTTAATCTTCAAGTCCTTTCAAACATTTCTACTGTAATATTTCCATTAGTTGTACCGGAAAATTGTTAAATAATAATTATTGTCTTAAAAGCCTTCCTTAAAAAATTAAGCTCGTCGGAAAACTTAATTAATTATACAAAAAATAAACAATGGATTTATTAATTTTATTGTTGTCACTTTCCATAACAAAAAACGCGGGCATGACGCAAACATCCTGACACAATCCTGTCCGCCATTTTGCCCGGTGTTGGAGACATATGAAACGATCGATGCCTGTCGGGGGTCGTTACTAAAGGGAAACAATCCCTATATAACCACGATTCGCCCTTCAAACACAATTTATTTATCTTGATAGTATTTATTTTACTCTTAATTACTCAATTTTAGAATGAAATGCTTTAATCATCATGCGTGATCCAATTTTAGAATAAAAATGATTTAAATTTAATTGTAGCAGAAATAGAAAATTTTATTAGTAAGCAAAATAGCAAAAGAGAAAATTTTAAAATAATAAACTATTTTTATTTAAAAAAAAAGTGCAGACACCTTTAAGTTTTGTTCCACTGGCACCGGACATTAATCCTGCATTTTTTTCAAATTGCAATTTGTCTAATCATATTCATTTTTCTCGAGTGAATTGAGTCTTTTATTGCTTAAAATCCATCTAATTGATTCAGCACTTCTATCATGGTCCTGTCCACTTCGTAATCGACATCTTTAAGCGTAACAGTAGAGTCGATTTCATGAAATGAAAATTATAACAGATAGAGCATGATGTTCACGAGCCAAAACAAACAAAGCCCTCACCATCCTAGAACTGGCCTCTCCAACCCAAGTAACATTTCAATCCTGGTTTGGATTCCTTATTAGAAGGCAATTGCCTTTCAAGCCTGAGCCAGGTTGGGAATATACTTCTCGGATCCCGAGAAGTCAATTGGTGTATGATGTATGGTGTATGATGATGGGCAACAGCACATACCAACAGAGTTTTTCCGGTAACAGATGGACCATACAGCAAAACTCCTTTAGGATGAGAAATTCCAATGGCCTCAAATATTTTTGGATGCTTTATTGGAAGCTCTATAACCTCTTTTATTTCTCTAATTTTAGCATCTAATCCACCAATCAAATCAAATGTCGAATCAGGCACCTTATCAACTTTCATTAATGCAACTAACAGATCGCCTTTATTCAGTAGAATTTTAAATAAAACTTAATCGGGGCAACACGCGAATTTACCGTCAAATCGTTTATATTGATATTTTCAGTGATATTCACTTCAACTTGTATTTTGACTTCAACTTTATTCTTGTTCAAGAACCTAAGAACTTCTCCAACGTAAGACTCTGATTTCAATAATAATGTGAATTATTCTCAAAATATATGAACTTTAAAATTAAGCTCAGAATTTTTTTTGAGGTTTTTCGGCAATTTTCAACTCAAGTTTTTTGATTTTTTGAACTGTTTATAATTTTTAAATGTTGGGATAAAAAAAATTTATAAAAAATAGATTGGATTAAGGGGTTAGCTAATTGTCCGTGGGCAATGGCAAAATAAGCGTTAAAAAAATTCTATATTCTTAACACAACATTAGCGTGACATAGTAGGTCGCTAATTTAATATTGAAATTTAAAACAAAGAATTGGTTAGTCCAAATTTCGCGTTGTCACGAAACTATTAAAGATAACACTTAAATTTAGCATTTTCTTCCTTAATTTACAAAACACAAAGCGGTCACGAAAGGCCAAAATAAACTGTTGGTTTAGCATTAAAAATGATTAACTTCCCTTAAGAATTTATTTCTGTCGTTTTTTCTTTGTTTGGAGAAAATCAACCCGAGGATGACATTTTAACTTGAATTATCGAATTAATTTCTTAGTGCAAAGTTAAAAAGAAAAAAATTAATGAGAAAATAAATTCAACTACCTTAGGTGAACTAATGGATCTGCTACTGAGGCCCCCAGGTGATTACCAGATCCGCCTATATGGCTACTAAACCCTCCTTCAACGGTCACTTTTTACATTGAAATATTACTCTCATCAGTAACGCCCATACTTCGGTTTTTAATTAATTTATTGTTTAAACTAACAGAAGAAAACCAAAACTATCCCAACATTAATAACTCAAAATTTTTGTTGTCAAATCTTTTGACTCTAAGATATATCAAGCTGAATCTAACTGATGGTCTGCTATATCCAAACAGTAAATTATTTATATTACATCAAAATGTAACAAATGTCCTTTTTCTCCGATGTAATTTTTGAGTAAAATTTCGAAAATGAACTGGCGCAGTCGATTCTTATGTAGGGCAAATCATTAGTGTTTCACATCCACGATTGCATAATAGGCTGATTAAAATGCAGACGAACCATTCGATTATTCAAAGTTAAATGCTTTTCAAACATCCAGATACTTATCACCACCATCGCAAATCGATAACAAAGCGCTAACGACTATTGTGACAATCAAATAATCGTCTCATTGCTCATAAATGGGAAAAATACACAGACACATGTGTGAACCCTTGATAGACCCTACAAACGACTGTTGGTCCTTTACTACTGTTGATGATTGGCCTCGAGGGCTCTTCAAATCACCGAACAAGGGTTCGGCTGCCGTTGAAAATCGTCTAATCGCCTTTTCAACCGCCGACTAACATCAAATCGATTATGTGGATTATTCTCTTTATCTGGTAGGCGTACCTTTTTAGCAAAAGGAGAAAAAAAGAGTTATTTATCTTTCCTTAAGCAACCGTCGCTAATATCTCAATAAACTTCAAAAAAACGGTCTCAAAATGCCTTTAAATTTAAAATTACCTAACCGTTCCGAGAAATTGTTTGACCGGTCGTATTATAGAAAGCTTTGCATTCTCAAAATAGTTTTAAACATTCTTTTGTCACAGAATTTTGCCTGAGGACTTTAGGATAACTTTACAATGACCTGCTGCCTTTTTTAAAAATGAAAGATTTTAGAACAACAACGGTGACTTACCGGTATGTGTCCTCTTGTGGATTTTTAAATTTTCACTTCTGGCGAACACTTTTCCGCAACCTGGAAACGGGCAAGGAAACGGTTTTTCTCCGGTGTGCACCCGAATGTGATTGACTAATTTATATTTTGCCTTAAAAGGCCTACCGTTTCGTGAACAATTTTGCCAAAAACAAGCGTGCGTCGTGCATTCGGGTCCACCAACGTGTTCAACAGTCAAATGCGTAACTATTTCTTGCATTCCTACGAAATGTTTTCCGCACTGTTTTCTAGGAACGGGCTGATCCGGATCGACCCAAAGACATTGCATTTCTTGTTTGGCTGGTTGTCGCATGTATCGAAAAAATGCGCCGTGTACGTTCGTCGGATGATGTGCCATTCCCATATGTGGATTTAGGTATTGATGGTGATTGGGTTGTGGATGATAGGGTGCATGATGATCTGTTCGTGAATATAACATTTGATGATGAGGTCCTAAATGTGGATTATGGTGGTGTCCCATATCGGCGTGAGAATGATGAAATAGTACGGGGTCAGTCGGAGCGGTCTGAGCCGTCGGAAACTCGTGATGTTCCCGGCGTAATAAAAAGTCTCTTGCTGCGTATCCGGCGTGCGGATTTAAATGACCCATGTGTCCGTAATTTGTCTGAAAGTGATGATTTTGTGTTCCAGGACCCACTTCTGGAGCGGTCATTGCGGCAGCCGAATTTTGATGATGAGAAGTTGGGATGCTGCCACCTCCGCCATTATGACCGGGGCTCATTTTCAACCCATAACTGGCTAAATGATGATGACCGGGATCCATAAATGCGTTCAGCATGATGAATTTTTCTTTTACAAATGTATAACTGAAAACTTAATGTCTTCTTTACATAACTACAACCTTAACACTGCACTAGCACTATTGTTCTCGAATTTAGCAACGGAACTAATTTAAATGGCAATCTAATAATTTACTAAATATCAAAACTTTGTTAAAAACGAACATTTGTAACCCAAAATACAGTCTATTAACAGGAGGGTGTCCTGTACTCCCGGAGTTCACAGCTTGACTGAAAAGCTCTGTAAGCCATGCTTGGCATCCAAGTATAGTAGGGCACTTCAAGCTTCCATTGGCGGAGAATGTAACTTCAGCCATTGGACTATTATTTTTTTGTCGATTCAAAAAGATTCCGTTGGTGAATGTGCCACCAATAACAAGCGGAGGTGGATTTTGTAACACGCTGGAACTTGTTGATTTTCTACATCCTTAATAAAATTTATGTAATTTAATGTTTTTAACACTTCCCATTTTATTAATCATAACTATTTTATTATTTTCTGATATATTCTTTCGTCAAATTTAGCAATATTTCAGCAAAATTCAGTTCAATATACCAAAATTTGTATTGTAGCACATCAACGAAACAAACTAAAATTACATTTAGGTATCTATAACAAGTGGCCCAAATAATCCCTTGATTGAAGGGTTAATAGACTTCCTTTACACTATTAAAAGTAATTATATATTAACTATTTGGATTTTTAAATTTTATTTTAAAATTGTATGACAAATGCAAGGTGGCATATTGAAGTTACAAAAATTCAAAAAAAAAAATTAAAAATTATATTTTGAACTATCTAAATTTTTTAACATATAATTTCTATGAGTAACTTATAATTTTTTTTTTTTAATTTAAATTAATTTTAAATTTTATGCTAGGTATAAGCAAATAATTACAGATACGTTTTTCACGTTCATAAAAAGATGATAAATAAATATTTTGTTAAAATAATCTAACCAAACTTTTTTTTTTTTTTTTTGAAAAATACGTTATAATGCAAAACTTGTAACGTACAATTCACCCTTCACACTATTGAAGTAATTTGAAAGACGAAGAAATCGAAAAAGCATCATTTATTCATTGTATTATTCATCTCACAATACTAAACGAATAATTATGTCGTAATCTGGACGCTGAGTGAAAGAAATCAAACATGAAGAAAGCACAATAGAATCAAAGACATTCTTATATTTTGAATACGAATTTACAATACATGTTACCCCTGACTTTGTAATCGCCAATAATTACATGCCGGAACAATCACACGTGTAACTTCCGGTTCAAAGGGGATAAATAATTACACATTGGATATCTTAGATTCGTGGGAATGGCGTAAGTTGTCAAAATCACTGACTTTTCGCTTTGATATGCATTTTAATATCGGTGTAAAAGTATTGTGCAAAAATTCAAAGACATTTTCGTTTTAAAATTGCATATCCCCTTAGATTAAAAATATATTATTGCGATGGTATACGTGAATTATTATATTGGAATGATGTCAGGTATATCTCCAAAACTAACATCGACACGACTACACAGTTTTATGAAGTAATCACATCATTATTTAAAAAAAATAGTCTAATAAATAAAATTGTTTAAAAGTTTTAAAAGAAAAAATTTAACCGTTGTACGAAGTAATTCTATCAATTACTACCACGAAATACATTAAAGTAAACAATTTGCAATTTGAAAATGATTAAATAAGACCAAAATAATGGGTTAGAATGAATTATTTCGAGCACTCTCACCCCCACTGATCGCATTTGCGAACTAATAATTGAATGCCCAATTACGACCCCAGAGTCCATTAGAGCCACTTGAGGGCTGTTGTAATTAATGTTATCACTATTTCCTCATGCGGTCTAAACGAGACGTCTCATTATTTTGCTCACTTGTAGAAGTAAGTAAATAAAACAAAAACATGGAGTGGGTTCCAACTCTTTTGGAACCACAAAAATGTGTGAAACAATAATTTAATTTTAGTGTAATTAAAAGTTTGTGTTGTGTAAATTAGACTGATTGAATTAGAGCGAGTAAACTTAGGGTGGCTAATTTAATTTTAAGGATTTTGTTATCGATACAAGATTTTGTAATCCAATAACGGTGTTTGGCGATAGAACGCGTATACTTCGGAGATTGTCAATTCCACTATAGCGGGCTAATCGCTCACATAATTTGATTAGTTGATCTATTTGTGTCATTGCTCTTGCTTGCTAATTGTTAATTAATTCAAATTTAGCCTATGGCAGGCTTTTATTTTTGCCTGGTTAAGAAGGTCTGTCAATAATGTTAATATAATGTGTTTATCTGTATAAGTACACAACAATTTCTCAACAATGGTCCAATAATTAAATCCTAATTAATCAATACAATCAAAAATTTATACGTATATACCAATCAGTCAAGTATTGGCAGATAAAATTAATAATTTTAATTAAAAAAATGCATTTATGGACCAAAACAATCAATTACTACTCTTTATCATAATTTCAAAATGTTGACTCTATTTTTTATGAAAAGTTTTAAACATTTACAAGAGGCTCTAGCGTCCCTCCCTCCCCCCTCTATATGGATTCCAACATTGTATGAAATGTGCATGATAAATCACAAATTATATCTTTTATATGAACAAAATTATAGAAAAGCTCAAAATTTAAAAATCGGTCATTTACGTTCTACTTATATGAAATTGGTTCCAAGTATTACGTGGTGTAAATTATTGGATAAATTAGATGATTTAAAAAGTTGTTGCAACAAAAGAAACTTTTTTGGTAACAAAGGTGAAGTTGAAATAATATAGTGAAGTCGCGGTAATGTGAACATATTCAATTATGTGAACACATAGTTTGAAATTTTAAGTACTTTACAGCGCAAACAAAAAATAATTCTTATTCTAAAACGTGAATAAAAAATGCAAAATTTCATTGCATTTATAATATGCAATACTAGGAGACAGTGGCGGTATGTCACTTTTCCAAGTGCGGGGGCACAAAGGAAAAATAAGAACAAGAAAATCATACAATGAAATTTCGATTTAACAAAATTTTTGTTTTTATCTTATTTTTATTTTAATCAATAATAATCAATATAATAATTTGCTAGAAGACTTCTCAAAATTAATGCACGCATGTGATTTGTCACAATCTCCCCGAGTGAGGTCGCAAGCCAAACAACTATGGCTTTCACTTATGGCTGCATTCTTCATAAGTAAGACAACAACAAAGACATTGATTAATAAATTGACAAAATTTACTGTATATATTCTTTAAAAATTTGTTTAGACTTTAACCTCCTGACCCTAAGGGAGATTATTCTATACCCCCAGACCCCCGGTTCTACTTCCAATACATATGCTTGAAAATATTGCTATAATTAATAAAATCAATGAAAGAACATTATTATTATGATCGCTTTTTTAACCGGTGTATTTGGGGGTATGAAATTTTCTTCAAGTAAGTACCTTCAGGTAAGTACTGTATGCGAGCGCCAAATGTTGAGGGCGCAAGATAAAAACAAAAAAAATTAAAAATAAATTTTCTAATTTGTAATCGGACCTTACGGTGATTTAGAATAATTTGTGTCCCTTTTCGTCACTGGCGTTTTCAGGGGGGGAGTAATTGGGTAATTACCCCTCCCCCCTAAGAATAATTATTTATCTTTTTGCTTACCATTTTTCAACAAATAAAGATCAATCTATGTTGAAATTTACATTGATATAGGTAAATTACCCCTTCCCCCCCGAAGGTAGTTGGCTGGAAACGCCCCTGCTTTTTGTATAATTATCATTTGAAATTGAGTAATTGAGTAATTTGAAATGTCCTCAGAAAAACAACCTGGTTTACAAAATCGAATTTAAAAAAACATTTGAAGAAGAAGAAGATGAAAAGCAAAGAGATAAATTGAGAAAATTCTTAAAATCAAGTCAAGATGCCTTCCCTCCACTTCTGGGGACTTTTCCAGATACAAAGAAGTATTAGAAGTAGATGAAGAAATTTAAATTTACGTTATAAATTTTAATCTTCAAACTGGCTGAAAGAACAAAGCTAATTATGATTATAAGGTGGTTGCTTTCGATTTCGATTTAGGTTCAAGAGCTCGTGATGTACTTTAAAAAAGGCCGCCACTGCTATAAGGTGACAACAAGAACTGACAAGCCAATGCAATAAAATAAAATGTACTTGGAGAATATTCACTGACGTCTAAAGACAGGAATTTTATATTTTGATCTTGAATCCAAGCATGCGCATTTGTTTCTGGTTTGTACTTAGAAATACCAAATATAATTTTGACAACTGTCAAATTTTATTTAATTGTAAGTATTACTTATATACTAATCATTTAAATTATTTCTTTCTACAATAAACTGATGGCATTCGTAATAAACTTCAAAAATTTGTATCGTCACATTCAAACTTGAAATGAATTAATTTTTAAATAAATTATACTATCATTAAATTGGTAAATGTCAGATCAATATAATATGAATAAATGCAGAGTTAGGTTAGGTGTCAAAATTGTTTTTATGTCTAAATTTTTGTGTTTTTGCAAAAGTGTTTTGTTAGTGAATAATAATAATAAGTATAATTAATGATGTGTGATGGTTAGAAGAAGTTTAAAATGTACTGCTTGTAAAAAGAACTACTAATTGTCTTAATGTCTATCTAAATATTACTGTAATAATACTTATATTATAATAGTTTTATTTATCTTTACTGTTATAAATTCTACCAAAGATTGCAATATCAATGATAACAAAGTAAAACAAAAGTTTAGATATAGAAATAATTTTGACACCTAACCTAACATTACATTCATTCATATTAAACTGACATTTACCAATTTAAGATGGTATAATTTATTTAAAAATTAATTCATTTCAAGTTTGAATATGACAATACACTTTTTTTGCAGTTTATTATAAACGCCAGCTTATTGCAGAAGAAAAATCTAAATGATTAGTATTTTATGATACTTGGATGAAATTTGACAGCTGTCAAAATTACATTTGGTATTCCTATCTTTAAATACAAAACAAAAGCAAATGCGCATACTTGGATTCAAAATAAAACTATAAAATTCCTGTCTTTTTAGACCAGGGGTTCCTAAACTTTTAAGGCAATGGAACCTTTACCAAATCCCAAAAATTTGACGGAACCCCACATCAAATAATTACAAATAAAAGACCCTGCAATTTAAATATATTATATAAATTTTGATTATATTTAAATATAATCAAAAAAATATTCAAAAATAAATAATTTTGCGGAACCCCGGTAACTTCTCCGCGGAACCCACTTTAGGAACCAAGGCTCTAGACGATAGTGTTCCAGTAATTTTTTATTTTTTAGGAAACCGTAATAAAAATATGCATTTTATTGTAGATATAAATTTCGTTAATAGCGTCCATATTCAAATATATTATTGGTTTTTCTTTCTTTTGTGGGTATATTGGACTTTTTTTCTTTATGTTCACAATCAAATTTGTATTTTAGATTCTGATGAAGAAGAAATAAACCTCCTCAAAACGTAAATTATTTAAAAACCTTTAAAAAAGTCCAATATACCCACAAAAAAAAGAAAAACCAATAATATATTGTAGGTATAGTTTGCATTTATTTTTATTTATATTTACTTTATTTTATATATGTTTTTTACAAATAATATATGCACTTATAAGTACAAAACCTTTTTAAAGTGCACTTATCTATGCTTAGTTTAAAATTCTTGCAAATAAATATAATTTCCGTGTGTTCAATACTGTGAACTTTTTAAAATCGTGACCCCCTAAAGGGTCATCCATCTCTTGAAGGGAGAGGATCACAAAACGTTACTGACAATAAGTGTAATCGGGAGATCACGCCAAAATGTTACGTCCGCATAAAAATAAAATTTTTGAGATTTGTAAAAAAATTGTGCTTTTGAATATTTTTTTTAACATTTGTAAACAAATTCATGAATAGTTTTTCATCATATTCGATTTTAGAGAAATAAGGGGTTTTTCATTTGTAATCATAAGATGTTTCAGGGATTCGAAAATTGTGACAAACTTTGATAAAAGAAGGAGGTGAGTCAAAAAGTCGGAAAAAATTGCAAACGTCTTTTATGGACGATTTCTTTAACGCGACTTCACTGTAATATTAATTTTACCTGATGGATATTTCTCGAAAGAGCATAAATCTTTGCTACCACCTGATATTTCATTAAATAATTGGGCCAGCAAAGCGGCGTCACCAGAATCTCAAAGAAGAAGATTCTATTATTTTAATCAGCATTATTTAAAACTTTACGTCAAAAAATTTGTTTAAGAAAAACAATTTATTGAAGAAAACATTTTTATATTTTGAAATTGTAACTTTTATTTTACACCGTTTAATCGTGAAAAATCTAAAGAAAATTTCCTGAATTGTTTTAAACGTTCTATTTATTTCTATGAATAGTCCAACAAAAATAATACAAAAATCCCTAAAAGAATTTTACGTACAGGCCGGACATGGAGTGACAACCTCCACAATTTTTTAATTGAAATTGAAGTTTTTACTTTTGAATTCAAAATTTTAATTTATAACTTCAAATTCTTGTTTACTGAGGTTAAAAGTTTTATTATAAAATTCCTCTTTTAAAATTTATTATTATAAAAAATAAGTAAAATTTTGGTTCGGGTCTAGTGAAATCACAAGACAATATGATTTCATAATAATAAACCAGATAATTAACTAATAAAAGCTGGAAATCGGTAAGGAAATTTTAAATTATTTTGCTCTTGGTAGAAAAATTGGAAAAACTTAATTAAAAATTTTACAAATCAATTATCATGTGGGGTACTTGTATAACAGTGAAAATTTTACCATGCAATTTTTACTACGTTATTTATAGATCACATAAAAAAATATGGATTCGATCTACCATGGATGAGAATAGATGGGATGGAATAAAAAAAAAGTTATTATTAAATTCAAAAATGTGCCATTAGAAAAAATTTATTGTCTTTATTTGATTTTCTTTAGTTTGTTTTCAAAATTTTTAACTGTGCCAGCTACCTCAATCGACTTTAGCCAGGTTTTTCTTACATTTGCTTCCACTGTACGGATTATTTGGGATCTTGTCCTTTGCTCTCTTGTGATGCAGGCAATGCAGATCTGTTTAGGTCAGTACATTCTATTACACAGAAAAAAATTGTAATTGAAAGTAGAACAATTTGTGTCTAGATTATCTACAAGTACAAATTATGTGAAAATTTAGTGCAATTGTACTTATTTTTATTATCACAATTTTAGTCATCTCTAGCGCAATTGTAGGTAATATTTTCTAACATAAATTGTACTAAATTTTGACACAATTTATACTTGTAGACAATTTAGACACAAATTGTTTTACTTTTAAGTACAATTTTTTCTCTGTGTAGGGTAAATAGCAGTCTGGTAATTGTTATGGGGAATCAGAACCACAGATAATCACTTGCCATTTCCTTACTAAGTAGGTATTACGACACACTAGAAGATAGGACTTGTTCTTTTCTCGAAAAACAAGGGATGCAGTTTTAGGTCGTACCCAGGACCGTAATAATCAAAGTGAGTGACAAATCTTGGTTTTATATGCGGAATAATAGGAACCTACCAATGTAATAAAATTAACATTATTTTTTAGCTAATTGTTCTGAATTTATAGGTACTAACTCTGGATACGGACCCGACAATTTGTTGGATTTTAGAATCCGCACCATGACCCAAATAATTCAGAAATGGCTGACCATTTCATGATATACACGAAACTACGTGAGCGTAGTTTTAAACTGATTGTGCCTTTTTTAACAATGGTAAAGAACTTTCAAAACTATATTATTTAAAAGTACCAAATTATTAATAAATAATTAATGCATCCACAATAAAAAATATTAACAATGGCACTATTTATAAAGCGAATCGAATTGCCAGGTAGAATCAATTCAATGATCGCGTATCAAAAAAAATAAGTTTGATGAAGAAAGCCGCCTTTGTTGTGTGTAATTCCAATTAAAATACTTTAAATTGATCATTTTAATTTCGTATGCTTACTCACGCCGACTTTGATTTCAACACTAAATTATTGTCATCCTCTTCGATTTTCTTATGTGCATTATCGACATTTAAATAAATTTTCATTATCGAAAGAGTAATGCCCAACTACAGACGTAATTTTTTAAAATAAAATGCTTAATTTTTTATATTCTCAGAACCATAAGCAATGACAATGGCGGCGGCTCTGCATTAAATGTAATGGTTTTCAAAAATTACGTTATTAATCTTAGTCGTTGAAACTGTCAGGTGAAAAATCGACTGAGTTTTCGGGGTTCAAATTAAATTATACGAGAGCGTTGTTTATTTTTTACATTATGTTACGGCCATTTCTTTTCATATAATAAAACATGGGGAAATAAATAAAAAAAATCATATTATTTTTGACCATCCGAGGTGAATTTCTAATAATAATTTTAAATAATGCAAAAAAAATTTTCCGACGCTTCCGAAAAATTCAAATCGTGGAGTGCAAAACTAATCTCTTCCAAACTGGCTAAGGAATTTTAGGCATGCGGTTCACCAACAGAACACCTACACTAAATTAATTTTAAACTTCACGTCACGAGGTAACTTCATAATAAAGTTTTTACCTTTTCATTCATTTCATATCTTACTCCCCCTCCCTTCATACCAAATACAAATATTTATAAACGTTTAATATGATACTTAAAATTTCGAAATTAATAATCACTTAAGTTTATAATGAGACGATGACAATTTAAAAAAATTATCCAAATTTTTATAAGCAGGCACATAATTATTTAACCCGATTCCGTAACCTGGTGAGATACCTGCAGAGCGGTACCGTCGTAAACTAGGAGTCCGTCTCGGTTATGATTTGTAGCCTAACCCTTGCTGCTGATGTTTGTTTGATTTATAACTTTCATCTCGCCAACGCATTTATTTTTGTGTTATTTTGATACCTTAAAAAATAAGAAAAAAAGTACAACACAATTTAAAATGCTTTATTTGTATAGAAATATGAATTTGAGTAGTAATAAAAGTGAATAGAATATAACAAAACACTTGGTATACGTCCTATGGAGTTTCACAGAGCTTTTGCTATCGCAAACGTAATGAAACTAATTTAAATTGCTTTTTGCAATTGAAGTCGACCATCCGAATGTTGGATTGTTTTGTTTACCTTAATCGGCAATTCTAATTAAAAAACGTGAGTAAACAAATAAATTTTTTGGGCTTAATAAGCCATCATCGGTTCAATTTTAATGGTCATTAGTTATATCGAGGATATTTTTTTAATTGGTTAAAATATGTGAAAAATGCGAGCTTGTGCTTCGGGGGTTAACCAGAAAATTTATGGTTATTTTGTGTTAAGTAGTAACAACAAAAATTTTCACTTGGGAAAATTTATTTAATCTATTTTAAGGTCACTAAAATTAAACAGGTACGAATCACCCTGTATATTACTGTTTAAGTGTTTAAACATGACATACAGGGTGACGTACCGAATTTCAATAATAAATTTATTAAAATTATTTAAATTAATTGTGTAGGCACATAAATTTATTGTCAACAAAGCTCATATAGCTATCACTTTTGGGTATATTTTTCTAACCCATTGGAATATATTTACAAATTTTGGTGTCATATATTTTACGATTATTAAAAATAAATGCGATATTGTCGTGAACAACATAAAAGAGAAATCATATAAAAAAACTTAAAACATAAGTAAGGAACATAATAAATATAAAAATTTTAGTAGCTCAGTGTTTATGTTGAATAGCAATAAATTTTTTATGAATACCAATTTCCATTCATAATAATCGTAATCCATTATAGGAATTGTTTATTAATACATTAAAAATATTCTTCGATATTACAGTAATTAAGTGAGTAATGATGTAATAAAAAGTTTATTGTATAAAGTTGCCAATATCTACCATTATGGAGGCTTTGCAAAATTTCATCCATTAAACCACAATACAGGCGTATTTTGAACGGTCAATTTCTTTAATTTAAATTAAAAACAATAAATAATTTTTAAAGCTGGCAAAACATCAATTTTCAACTTTGTCACGATTTTTAGAAACGATAAGGCCCAATAGGATACCTTTGAGAGTTAGAATATTACGATGAGCCGCAGTCAGTTTATTCCATTTGTTTCAAGGTAAAACCTTAAATTATAGATGACACCAGAATTATGTAGTCTTTAAATATTATAATATCTTTTTAGTTGGTCTAATTTATGGTCTTCTGTCCGAAATTGTCCCATCTTTTATGTTTTTCGACGTGTTGTTCAACATTAATTTTCAGTTCGGTCCTTTTTGTATTTCTATTATTGTAGATAAAAATCTTGCGGTTTACCTTTTGCTTTTTGTTAAACAATGACATGTTTGAATTTTCAAAAAATGTATGGACCATAAAAATTATTTTTTATAATTTTATTTATTCATTTGCAGAACCGAGTTAGGTTAATCAACTTCAAATTATGGTTAGCAGTTTAAAGAGTTGAATTCTAGATAATATCAAAAAGTAATCCTATTTTTCAAAAATTAGGAAGAAATGTTTAGTGTTTAATATTTAAAAAAAAAATCCTTTATTGTCTAAAATCAATGGCTTTAGAGTTTATTAAAATTTATGAAAACATTGTTGAAAAATTCAAAGTTTCATATTTTTAGTTTTCCTTTTTTTGAAAAACTTTCTAAAAATTAACGACCCTTCTAGGTAGGAAGTTTAAAGGGCCACAGCTTTAATTTGATAAACTTTTTTGAAAAACTAATCCATTTCACAGTACCTAATAAGGAATTCTGATGGTAAAACATGAAAATTGAGAAAGACTTAAAACAAATCGCACTGGTAGCGCAGTTGGTTAGTAAATGTAGCACGACATGATTGAACCCAGATCAACTGTTGTATGCAAAATGCAGCATTTAAGTAAGTTCTTTTAAAGTTGTAGGATGCAGTGTTTTGGAAAAAAATAATATTTTCCAACGTATCATTGTGATAAATTGGTGACCCCGATTGAACGTCTCCAATCATCAAATAAAGATAACTGAAAAAGTAACAAGTAAAATCGATTAAATCTAAAGTTTGTTAATTTCGAAATATTTATGTAAATTTTGTCGCTCATCAAGAGACTCCCGAATAACGCGGTTAATATAACGTCAAGCGTTATATAAAATCGTGTTAAACGTTATCCCGTGAATCGGGTGTTTATAATAATTCTAACAATATTTAGTAAAAATATACCTTAAATAAATATAAACAAATATTGAAATAAAATAAATGTCATAATTCTGCCAATTTGTAGTTTATGATTTACGAGTTAAGATCAAATCAATCAAAGTGCCATTGTTAATCCGAATAAAACTGCAAACATTTTTTGTGACACAAGAAAAAATAAGAGAAATTTAACTTTGTCTATCCAACAGATGCATCTAAGCTCGTCGCTAAAAATTTGTAAACCAGAGTTTCAAAATTCGAGTAATAAAAAAATTGTATTCGAATATTGCGCGCTTTTTTGAGAAGAGCTTAGGTGCATCTGTTAGATAGACAAAGTATAGGGAGCGAAAAAGCTGACGCTAGCGTCCCCTAAAGTTAAAAAATTTCATAAAAAAATTTTACTTTTTTAACGCTATAGAGGCGCTAACGTCCAACTTTATTGCTCCTTTATTGGAAAATTAGCGAGAAATCTCAACGGTAGCGCCCCTAGCGTTAAAAAAGTGAACTTTCGTCATGAATTTTTTCATGGATGAGGGGAACTTTCTCGTTCTCTATAAATGCTTTGTAAAAAATCAAAATTTCAAATCATTCTATTTTTGTGCCGTTCTGGAGTGATGTTATAATATATAAAAACATATAAGACTTTTCTTATTTCTGATGATTATGATTAGAATTAATACGAGAAAAAATTGAAATTTAAGAAATTTTTTAATTAAATTAAAATTAAATCTAATTAAAATTAAATCTAATTAAAATTAAAATTTAAGAAATTTGTTTCATTTTAAATTTTAAAAAAGTTCATTTTTTTAACCGTTTCGTGGAATTCGAAATCCTTTGTAGATACATTTGGCAGAATAATGGGATTATTAGAAATAATTTGAAAAAATTCAAAACCACAAAATAACCATAAAAGATCTTATGTGTTCATTAGGGCCAGCAGTAACAAATAAAAAATATAAGATGAACAACTTTAAATCAAATCAAAATGATAAATAATTTTAAAAAATGTAACACATAACCTACTATTTTTTTCAATTTATAACAACAATAATAAAATTCTTATAGGCAGTGCAGCAGTAAAATTTTCTGGAAATTTAATCAAAATTATTACTTACTTAAAACGTCAGAAAAACAATTTTTGTTCACAAAAATTTAGAACAAAAGTACCTAATACAAAAATAATAAAATTACCTAAAAGCTTTTTATCTGAAAAAGTCTAAAAAGCAGACAAATTATTTTATTTCTATTAAACCCCTTCCTCATCTAATTTAAAAACTGGAACTTCCTAAAAATACAAGTTTCGTGTCTTAATAAAACAAAATTAATTAAACTTTAAAAAATTATCAAACATAAAAATTTGTAAGATGTATCCGATAAAACTAAAATATTTTAATATTAAAATTCATGTAATTTCCCAAAACGCCACCCAAAAATAAATTTGCTACTTTAGGAGAATATAACTTTTAAATATTACCTCTCAGTCATAACTTTTTGACTAATTTAGAGTTAATAAAGTAAACTTAAAAAGTGTTTATGTCAAAAAATTTTGAAACAGCTTTATTAACAACGATAAAGATTTTATCTCGATGTGATAAATTTTAGACGCCCATTGTCTCAAATTTTAGTAGGTACATTTTCACTTTAATTAGATAAAAAAATTGAGTTGTAAATTAAAATTGCAGCAATAAAATTGTCATGTTAATAATGGGCTAAATATATGGGGGACAATAAAAGTGCCAATATTTTGACCCTCAAATGCCCAAAAAGCAAACTTTCTCTTGAAAATTTTTCAGAATTGAAGTAGACACGTAAATAACGCGCAGTTGTAACGCTGTGGATGGTGTGGTTACTAATCTGCGAAGCAATTTTAAATTAAAACTGTTATGACAAATTTAATTTAATAAATAAAATTAGGCAGATGTTGGGTAGAAGTCGTAGAAAAGTATCGCGTCTGAAGAAAAACACGATAAAATTCAATAAAGAAAACAGCGTGAATTCTAATCAATTTGAAAACACAAATTAACAGAAAGGGCACAAAATAACTAAAATAAGATAAAACTGAGTTATAAATTAATTCTTTTTTATTATACGTAAGGGCATTTGTCATAATTTGCAGGCGCAACGCAGATGTTATGTCACTGTTGTCTACCGAAGATTCACGCTGAGCGTAAGGGTGGTTTTTATTGTAACATTTAACAAAGGATTGCATTAATATTATTATTACTTTCTATACTTGTTTTACTTTAATTTAACGTCATATTATTTGGTAAATTTAAAAAAATTGTTTTCATAATTTTATTTTGAAAAACTACCCCATCATAAATTATCCTAATCAAGGAGAAAAAGTTTTAGAAATAAAGAAACTATAGAAATGCAAAAAAGAAAAAAAAAGCAAAATATTTAAATATCGAATACTGTTAATTTTTTAAACAAATTTCTTTTTCGGAACCCTTTTGTTATTTAAATTACGACTACGCAATTAATTAAATTGAGTGATGAACATGATGAAGTGAGATTTTTTAACATCCTGTTACTGAAGTAGGTACTTCCTTACCAAAAATAATTAGGGTTTAATTAGTTGTTTAGTTAAGTTTTACATAATTAATAAATGTAAGTGATTCATTAACATTAAACAATGAGTAAAAGATTTTGAAAACTTTAATTGATCCATTGTTTTAGCAATTTTTGCGTAACGTTTGTCGAGGTAACGATCGAAACAAGTAAGAAAATTTTGTACTAGAAGAAATGAAAATAAAAATAATAAATTTAAAAATAATTAATCAAACCATAACAACACTCAATTTAAATTCCTTGCTGCATAATAAAGTAACAAAAGCACCAAGTTATAAAAGTTAATGTGAACGACTTGGAAATAAAAGTAATTAATTAAAACAAAGACAAATTAATAAATTTTAAAAAATTAAAATATTTATGATTTTTAATGCATTCCACGCATGCTATATTGTAAAGGTGATATAAATCTTGGTTCGTGTGTTCAGTGTTTAGACCCTTAATTTACATAATCGAAACATTCATAATCTAAGCATTAAGTTTCTAATGTTTGTTATTTATTCTTTGAAATATTTATATTTTAATATATCGAGGTGCATTATTGTGCACAATTATTAATATTTTATTTGAATTTATGTTACATCTTTCATTTTATTGTAATTTTATGCATTTGTTATACGGAAACCAGGAAAAAGTTGTACGTTTATGCCATTTTCACAGTTACCTAAAGAATTATTATTGTCGGCAATTAGACAAATTATTGTCAAAAGAAAATCCTACCATTAGGTATAAAAAATTGCATCGCGTGAGATGTACATCTGTAACATACGGAAAATTATAAGTCATCGATAAGAAACTTTCCATATAAAGCAGACATCATTTTTCGCAAAAAAAACGCGGTTTTCCAAATTTGAAAGCCAAATTTGCTATAAAGTGGCGGAATCGAAGACGAAATTTACGTTAGTGTAATGAAAATCAACACATAAAAAACCAAAAAAGTTATAGTCTTTTAATTTGTAAAAAATGTAGCCCATTTAACAGCCTTTTCTTTAGTGTCTGAAAATTTGTAAAGGTATAACTACCCCTTGTTATGTATCCTAGCTACCTACAGTTACTACTTTATCAGTACACCTTAGCAGTTCACCTGGTCTACCTTCCACGAACAGCTCCTGACAAACATGAGAAAAATTCACTCCTAAATTCACCACCAAACCTCAATCAATACACTGAAGATATCCACCTCTGGATTTACGCCGTGCAGTAAACACATGTGAACGTCGGGTCAGCACTGCCTTCTACAAAAAATTACGCTCTACCTACTGCAAAACCTCCTCAATTGTCTCCCACTCATGATAAATAAGAACCTCAAACTTACCCAGCGACAAGTCAAAACATTCCATGACCAAGAACAAACCAACAAATTCAAAACCATCTCCTTCGATTAACCTAGTGCCTGGAAAACTTGTTAGAGCCATCATTACCAAGAAAATTCCAGTGTCTGCCATCAAAAGATCCAAAGGAACCCTAGCCAAAAATAATAGAAAGTCGTCCATTAATCAAGTCAACCAAGACTTCGTAACATGGTTAACTACTTCTTAAAATATGAACTTGAAATATGTAACCCCACCCCAATCAAACTCGTTACATTTGAAGAAGTCGCCCTCATCATCAAATCGCGCATCTGATGGCATCTCCAGCCGTGTCCTCAAAGAGCTACCACGCAAAGGTGTCCTGGCAATCACTACCATCATCGATGCCTTTCTCTGTCTCCTTCGATTGGTTCAGCATTTGGCGCATGGAAGTAAACTCATCGATAATCTTCGCAAATTTTATGTTTCCAAACGCCTCAAAGCACCTACGACTAATAGTTCAATGTTTGAAAAGGAAATCCATGGAAATGTTCAACCAAATAATTCGGTGTCATAATGGATTAAAATCTCATCTGCAGCCACCACGCCACATCCATTGCAAATTAGGTCAAAGGCACAATGGGAAAACTTTACTTCTTCACTGATCATAAAAACAAGATGCTACTTGACAAAAACCTATATCCAAAACGTTCATCCAAAACAAAATTCTCTGATTGGAACACCCCCAGATATGTCACCAATGTAGGATTATGATTATGACAGATGCTCCTCAAGTACAAACCAACTAATCAAGAAACTTGGTCAACATGAAACCAACGGTCATTCAAAGCTCAAAATGGCCAAGATCATTTTGAATCAGCCACTTCCACCAAAGAAACACCCCAATGTCAATACTATATCAACATCAAACAAGACACCCGCCATCATCGCCAAATATTGTACTTTGACACACTTTTTGGAGTACAGAGAAGACGCACGTCACTAACTACAAGCCATCCCCCCTTTTCTCTGCCCCTATTTTCTTGACCACACTCTCATAAATGAGAATTTTTCAAATGCAACACCTCAAATTATTGAGGAATATAATCCATACACACGAAGGAGATACGGGATTTCGGCAGGGGTGGATGGACTATCAAAAATATACCAAAAAATTGATGGCTTGTACCCCAAAAATGTAATGGCCGCAATTTTATTAGGTGTCCGTGTTATTTTGCGACTAACTGTACGTTAATTAACTCAGGTATAGCCTAATTTTTTGTAGAAGTTCGATGTTCATATTATTATGTCTACTGCACGTAAATGACCACAGCTCTGCCTTACACAAAAAATTACGCTCTACCAGTTGTTTCTCCCTTAATAATTTATGTTTATTTAATTATAAATGGCCCGTGGTCGAGGTCAATGACCAGCAGCACAGCCGATGGCCAAGACAATTTTTTTTCCATTAAAGATCATACTGTTGAGAAAGATTAAAAAGACAAAAACGCCTCATTGACCAAAGGTCCACTGGGAAATTTTCCAATAACCGGTGAGTCCATCCGCCCCTGGACTCAAGTTCAAAGTTCAGCTTAGTAGTGATACAGAGCGCACTAGCTAAAAAAGGCCGCCAACCCTTACGACTTCAAGATAAAATATCTAAAAAAAAAATTAATTGTGATACACTTCATGCGCCGCATTTTGTTAACTAAAAAAAATTAACTGATAATTTATTATTTTTAAAATTAATTTTAATAAAATTTAATTATAATGGCTTTTATTACCCAGCTAATTTTCTCCGTTATGATTACAACAGCATCAGAACAAAAATTTTTAAACTTAAACATATTAAAAAGAACTATTTGAGAAAAATGAATTGAACGTTCATTAAAACAAATTAGAATTAAAAATTTTAAATCGTCTCCAATTATGGAGAAACTAATCAATAATTTTGCTGAAAAAGAAATCCCAAAGTGATTTTTCGTAAAAATAGACTTCAGTCACGTAACTAAAAAATTTTTTAAGATTTTAAAATTTTCACGTGATAGGGTAAATTAAAAAATCATAGTAAATTTTTGATTTCAAACGCAAAATTTGTGGCAAATTTAGTTTATCCACCAGTTTTTTCAAAAATTCATAGAGGTAGCTACCCCGTTGCCTTATTTGTATCCGCCTTTAGTATCCAACTTTTGATAAATGTTCAATTTCAAAAACAGATCAATGACATGAAATTTTTATTAAATCTAATTTTCCACGACTATTTTCACCAGACCAAAAATATTTTTACTATTTGTAGTTACTGACCTTAATTTAATAATTTTTTTAACATTTTCCTCCTCCTCTTCATTTGAATCTTTTTAATATTTCCGTTAATAATTTTTTAATACTATTAACATTTTCTTAAATGTTTAGTGCTCTTAAAACTTTACCCCCTTTTTTGTACGGTAAACTTTCGCACCGTTTTATGCGCAACAAAGGGTAGTCTCCTATAATTTTGTAAAATATTATTGTAAAGAACATAATAAGTACTTGGACTTTTAAGAACGACGACTTTTGAGTGAAGTATGTAAAGGCGGTAGCGCACGGGTGCCCGAGAACTTACATATGCTTCAAGGGGGCCCCAGCACGTGTGACAAAAGACAATACACAACGGGGTTACATTCGTTGCAACTAAGCCCCAGGGGCTCCATAACCCGCTTCGGTATTGTCATCAAACCTGGTTACGTTTGATCTCCAATTTAATATTAAAATACCTTTAAGGTAGTAAGCATTTTTAATAAAATAAAACTTCCTTATTCGCGCACATTTATATATTTTAATTAAACCAAAATTTTATCTAAACTTTAATTTTTGCTCGTAAAACCTGGAATAATACAAATTGACGTCTTTATGCGATTTTCTAAAATGCCCTTGATTTGTAAGGGCAATTTCACGGTAGATGATTCAAATACAAATATTTTAGACAAATACAACAGTAAATGTCGACTAAATGGTTGCTTAGTTCCAGGAGGTCGTTTGTCATCAAAGGGGGGCCCTAAAACTTTGACTTTAAACAAAGCGCGAACAAATGCTTACGCAGAAGTTGTAAAAAGCTCATGAGGTGGGTCTGTGTGGGGGGTCTAACAATTCGTTTACTCTTAGGGCAGTCGAGAAAAGACTGCATGTTGGATGCCCCAGAATTCAATAAGACCACATGCATTGTCGCTTGTGTGGTTATGAACATATGCAATTTTAATTGTCTCCTCTTTCCAGCCCCGCCGTTTTTAGTATTTAGTTTATCGAGTATGTAATTTTCAGGACCACTTTGATGCCGGTTTGAATATTATACCAAAAGTTTCGCCCGCCACATTTTCAGATGAAATTTATATTTTTAAAAATTACACCTTCTCGTCATCTAGCGTCAGAAAACTAAATGAAACTTGATACAGTTCAATGAATTTACCAACTCCCACATAAACGAATTAATCAATAACATTTTTATTATGTGTTTTTATTCAATAGATGTCATGGTAAGTAGTACTTACAAACCTTTTTGAATAAGTTATGAACAGGATATAGGATTGTCGATATGAAAACCTTAGATTAATAGCATTCCTGATTAGAAAGTGCATGCTAAAATCATTTTTTTGAAAATATCTCTCGCAAACAATTCAATAGGAAAGTTTTGAAAATAACTGATGACATTTTATTCTGCATTTTATACCCATTTGGAGCAGGACAATAATTAAAATTTACAAAATACTTTGCACCAAAAGTGACACTGTAGATTTTATCAGTTTTGTTAAATTTCCTATTCGTTTACTTATTCGTTTTACAAAAGGTTTTCAGGTGTCGGTTTGAAGATTAATATCTGTCTTAATTTTAAAGACTTTTTGGCATCAGTAACGTAAATGTATAATAGATTATAGATTGATTTTAGCCCTGATAGGGAATCAATTCCAGACACCACCAAACCTGGATAGTATAAAAAATATCAGATATTAACAAAAACTGTTGCAGATTTTCAGATAAAACTAATCGTCTCAGTAGCGCAGTTGATTAGTGAGCGAATTTCATTTTCAACACATTTTCCCACATTCAGTCCTTCGTCATAAGTCATAATATTTGTGTTTTAATTTGACTAAACTACTTAATTTTTTATTGATGTGCAACTGCTATTAAATAATTATTTCTTCAACAATACAATCATCGATTTAATATTCCAAGTTTCATTGATGCACATCGTATAACACACTGACGTGTTAATGGAAGGATGATTGATGATAAAGTTTTCAGGGTTACTGTAACCGTAAGTTATGTAAATTGCATTTTCTGCTAAGCAAATAATAAGTGAAATTATTATTTTGAAATTAAATTAGAAAAAAATAAATATTTAAACATTTTTATCCACCGTATCAGAACATAATTTTCGCAATAAATTAAAATGGTTTCAAGAAGAACAAAATCTAACAGCGTTAAGTCGCATACTCCCTCAGATGTCGTTTTCCAATCCCACGCATCATTGCCCTAATTCTAATGCTTATCTACTTAGTAACTGTCACCCTATAATAACATACAATTACAATTAATTAAAAACGAATCTAATCAATTATTGGAACTTAATTATAATGATTTGTATAGAATTTAATATTCTACTCTAATTAGTTTGTGTAAGAAATAAAGAAAACAATTTGTTTTCCCTTTTGATATGTGACAATTTCGAGTTAGCCATACACACACATAAGTCTCTCAGTTTTAGTGCTAAAGGTGACTCAATAGTTGTAATTTTATTAAAAGGTATGTAAGTACGTAAGAAAATAATTTCTTACAATCTAAAACTTTTAAATGCTTAATTAATCATGCAATTTATAAGCTTATAAATTTATTCTCCTAATGATCAGTTCGAACGTAATTTACCCATTTAATGTAAAAGCTGAAACGTGTACATAATTTTTTTATGATTTATCACAATCTGAATTAATCATAATTTTTTTGCTTTTCTGGTAGGTATAGAGTTCATATAATTAATGAGCTTTACAAAATGTATTGAATTAAATTTTCATTAAAATGTATAAAATAGATATTTCAATAATTTCATAAAAATATTAAAAAGGTTCAAGTTTCATTTCAACACTTTACTTGCCGGAGGCAGCAAAAGTCGGTCTGTTTTAAATTGTTACATTTAAACCGTCATGAAAGATTTGCAATAACAATTACTAATTCAAAAATTAAGAAAATCTGCATAGGAAAGAACAAAAAAATTTTATATTGCCACTCAGACTGGATTAAATTTTGATATACTGATGTGCAAAAAGGTAATTTAAACCACCACTTTTAAAACTAATAAATAAACATAGCATAGATTTTGAACAAGGATAAATTAACACTTATTTTTATATCTTAATTTCCCTAAAAAATAAAATTGATTTGAATTAAGAAACAATAATCAAGAAGTAGGGGGGACTTACCCCATGTTTAATAAATAATAAATAATGGCAGATTGGCAAAAACACTTCATGTACATGTAAAAACAATCATGTACTTCATGATTGGTAAAAACACTGTGAACAGATGGCGCAACTAAATTAAAATGCCTAATCTAATAAATTGCGTTAGCACCAATAAAAACCAAGAATTGCAATATTGAGCGTTTCAGTACGCCATCTGTTGACAGTTGACAGGATTTTCTTCAAAAGTACTTTTTCCTTTGTCATCTTCGTACATTCGTATATAACTGCTATGAAGTTGGATTTGGAGCAATGATAGGTAGTAATCACAGCCAAATTTAGAACTACACAATAAACTGAAATTATAGTGGAAAAGTTAAAAATATTTAGTTTGTTTATGCCTATTTTTTTAAGTAACTGATTTTATTTAAATACTACGTATTTATTTTAGCAATCGTTAAAATGTTAACAATCGTTTACATTAAAATTATTACTATTTAAATGACAAGGATTAAAATGTTGCAATCAAAAGTACAACTGCACGCAAACATGAAAAATACAATAAAATGCAATAAATTTAAATAGTAAAGTGAAAAGTTATTTTATAATAAACTAAACTGCAAATAAGTGCTTATTTAAAAACTTGGCCACTGTAATTTACAGCAAATACAATAAAACTACGGCCCGCAAAATAGATTTATCCAACCCGAGAATGCATTAATAAAAACATAAATTTTATTGGAATAAACGAAAATTATCGGCTGTAGTAGTAGGTACACAAATTAAAAAAAAAAACTTCCATTTACTTCTATACAAAAGCTTCCGATATCCTAATATGGCCCTTCCTCTAAAAAGTTTGGAGACCCTTGATTGAGGTAATCAAAGTATATATGGGGCATTCCACACCAAATCGACCACTTTTGAACCCGACCCCTTTTGATTTTCCTGAAATTTTTACATATTATACTATCTCACCAGAAACAGTTCTGTGAATTTTTTCAAAATATTTTATTCAACCCAAAAAGAGTTACGAATTTTTAGAAAAACTGATGTTGTTTTTCTTCAAACGATCGTAACTATGTCAAAAATTGACTAATCGGAACGTTTTTTTTTTGTTTGTCTTTAAACGAACTTTTCAGGAAAAAAAACAAAAACCATATTCAAACTTGGATTCTACAAAATTTTTCATTTTTTCGGAGGAAATCATTGATTTTTTAAATTTCGACACTTTTGATTTTTGATTTTTTTATTTAAAAAAAAATCTGATTTATTCCGCGTATAACAACGCAAACCCCATAATGGGCCAATATTTTTTTCTATTTTTTTTTTGTTTAATTAAAAAATATTTTGTTTTATTTTTACACAAATAATATTTTTCAATTAAACAAAAGAAATAGAAAGAAATGTCGGCCCATTATAATATTTGCGTTTAATATTTGGGTTTGCGTTGTTATACGCGGAATAAATCAGAGTTTTTTCTTAAATAAAAAAATCAAAAATCAAAAGTGTCGAAATTTGAAAAATCAATGATTTTCTCCGAAAAAATTAAAAATTTTGTAGAATCTAAGTTTGAATATTTTTTTTGTATTTTTTCCCGAAAAGTACGTTTAAAGACAAACAAAACCAAAAAAAAACGTTCCGATTAGTCAATTTTTGAAATAGTTACGATTGTTTGAAAAAAAACAGCAGTTTTTCTAAAAATTCGGAACTTTTTTTGGGTTGAGTAAAAAATTTTGAAAAAATTCACAGAACTGTTGTTGATGAGATAGTATAATATATAAAAATTTCAGGAAAATCAAAAGGGGTCGGGTTCAAAAGTGGTCGATTTGGTGTGGAATGCCCCATATGTAAGTTTGGATAAAGCAAAATTTAAAAAGCGGTTGGCATTTATATTGTTTTCGATTCTAATTGCAATCAATTGCTGTCTAATTGCTGTCCGTTAATCGCGTGAGGCTCGAAAGGGGGGGGAGGGGTCCAAAAAAATCACAAAATATCACAAGGGAGAAGGAAGTCTAGTAATATATCACGTGTATTTATTTTTTCGGCAAACGCGCGATACTGAAACGAAAAGCGGCGTGTTTTATAAATATTAAAAAAAAATTAAGATTCTTTGTAGGTACTAAAAAATACACGTCATATGCGGAGGGGGGTTAGTCTTAAACCTCACCATGTATCACCGAGAAAGGGGGGGTTAAAAAAATGCCGAAAAAAACATCACGTGATTAATGGACGGCCCCACACTAAAAAAGATTTTTTATGTACCTAATAAATATTATTAATCACAATTCAATAAAAAAAGTTTAGCTAGAAAGCTCCTCCTCTTGGTCATTAATAGAAGTGCCTGATCTGAGGTAGAAGATCGCACAACCACATCTTATCTGGGAGATTCGTTATATTTAAATAATTTCTATTAAGATTTAATTGAGAAAGTTTACTGCAAACATTTAAAAATTGTACTGATCTTAACCTTCTGAGGGAGGGGGTATTTTCCGCCCTGTTGCTTAAGAACCCTTAAATTCTAATGACGATTAGTTGATATATCTATTTAGAAGGTTAGCAATTAAATAAAATCAATGACAGAACAAACACTGTGTTGGTTTCTGAGACCGGGGGGCTTGGGGGGTATGGAATACCCCCCAACCATAGAGAGAGTTACGGGGTTTACAAAAATTCTAAAATGGCACCCTAACTCGCGTGGCAGGAAATACTAGAAAATGTTGTTGAGTAATATTGTTTAACCTTAACATTTCATTGCCATCATTGAAATAAAAGTCATTTCTAAAAGAAAGAAGCAAAGAAAGAAAAACTTAAAAGAATACAATACCTATAAGATATCCAGGGGTTGTTAATAAGTGTTTAGTGTCAAGATAAAACCATTAGCCAAAAATTCATTAAAATATGTTACAATCTAACCCCCGATAACAACGGTTGATTTCTATTGGCTTGTTAACGCTAACGGACGATTTTATTGGTTAGTTAAATCTGATGCTTTATTTAAAAATATTGACTTGGAAAACATGAACTAAAGGGTAGTTCACACTACATGATTTATTATATGACTTAGTCATAAGAAAAGTCATGGCTAAAATCATACCATCGCAACAGCCAATCATAAAAGCCATAACTTCTATAATATCAAAAAACATATAGTGTGAACGTAAAAAAATCCGTCATATGAGAAGTCATGTGACAAGTCATATGATAAATCATGTAGTGTGAACTACCCTTAAGGGGAAATTCAGTTTTAGACTATATTTTTTTCATATTTTGTTCTCTATTGAAATTGATCTACAAAATCACTAATAAGACATTTGCACCTAAATGCAATTTTAACAAGTGAAATTTAGGTGAAAAAAGAGACCGATTTTGTAAATCAATTTTTTTAACAGAGAGATATGTAGTAAGAACCTAGTAGTAAAAACAAAAAAAAATGACTTTTCACATTCCACGTTTAGACTTGGAAATCAATAGGACGATCGATTCAAACAATTCTGACAATTAAAACACAACAAAATCCGTCAAAAAATTGGCATTTTTTTACAAAAATGTTTACAGTTTTGTTATACCTAAATTTGTTTCGGCTTTTCGTTTTTGCGAAAAACAAGGGATGCAGTTTTAGGTCGTACCCAGGACCAGAATCTTTTCGTGGTTCATTGTGGATCGATTTATGGCTCCAATTTATGAAGCACATTATTGAATTATCAAATGCTTGCTTTTCCATTTGAAAACTTGAATTTGTTTTCCAGTTATGCTCATAGCTCTTACAATGTGGACGTAATATCAGCTTTCATTTTAATAATCTCCTATAGTCAATCCAATTTCCTAATTAGAATCTTCCATTTTAAGATTTTAACTGTAAAAAAACGAAGCTCTATTTAAACTATTACATCAATAAATTAAAAATGATTATAAAATGCAACTACAAGGTTAAAATTTGTGCGAGGATAAACCAGCCCTAACTCAAACAAATAAATTGTGTTTCATTAAACGCCTTCGTTTTTCTTTGTGCTAAGACAAATTAAAGGTGAAATACTAACAATTACCCAGCATTATAATTAGTCCCACGTAATTTATAATGAAAAGTAAAATGACCCAATTCAAAAAGTGATTTAAGCTTATTTTTCCTTCTATTACAGTATGTAATGTTTAAATAGAGGATCGTCGATGGGTAATTTTGATAAAAACGTTGTCGCGACAAACATACACGCAATCCACACGATAATTTTTTACTTCTCCTTTACATTTCGTGCACGTAACTCAAATTAATTTAAACTTATAACTTTCAGATATTTTACCAAACTAATTTTTAAATGCCTGCATTTAATAATAAGATTCAAGAACTGAACGGCGCATCGAACAAGATTGTAATTTTTCGTCGAGCTCCCGACGATAATAAAAGTGCACCAGATCCCTCTGATGTTAAACATATCATAAGCATGTACAGCATTGAAAATAAAATTTTGAGGCGAAAAAATAGCACTTTACCGTGGAACGACTACAATAATAAAATTATGGAGCAGCGATCAATTTTTCAAATTGGAAGCGACACGAATTTCGTTAACAACGTTGAGGTTCCCAGCAACAAAAGCCCAAATAAACCAAGGTTTTTGAATCAAATTATACGTTGTAGTCTAACAACCGTTTTCTTTTTTAGTAACTCAACTAATGCTTTTTACAATAGTTTGGAACAATATTTAGGAAGCACGACATTACATGGGCTCAAATACGTTGGAGATTCTTCGATTTCAGTTGGAGAAAGGTAAAGGTTGGAGAAAGTTTACCTTCTTTAACATATTTTTATGGTCTTCCTGATTTTAGATTGTTTTGGCTAGGTTCCTTCTTATGCGCCATCGCATTTGCTAGTTACTTCATCAGCAATCTCTTCTACAGATACAATAACAATCCTGTCATAATAAGTGTGAATCCAACTCCCACAAAAATTAACACCTTACCGTTCCCTGCAATCACTATATGTAACATGAACCAAGCCAGAAAATCTGAAGCCGAAAACATCCTGCAAACTGGGTAATTTAAAAATAATATTATTACTACTAGTAACTATCCAAAGAACTTTAAAACTTTTAGAACCGATGTGGAAAAAATGTTGCTCGACGATTATTGCAGACTTAACACTTCATTAGAAATTTCAAACTTTGCTAATGAGGAAGTGGCAAAATGGTTAAACGTGCAAAAATTTATGATCCAAGTAACTCAAACAATTTTCCTTTTGCCAAAATTTTATTACACATTTTTCAAAGGTTTCTCAACCCTGCCCAGAAATGATTAAGGTTTGCTTATTCAAAGACGATGAAGAGGACTGCAATTTTATATTCAACAGTGCTCTAACCGATGAAGGATTATGTTGCACCTTTAATCAATTACCCAGAAGTTACATTTTTAGGAATCCGTAATAAAAATTTTTGTATCACATTTTGAACATTGTAACTGTTGATTTTTAGACGAGATATGAACGACTTAAATTTAACTTATCCCACTAAAGTTGAAGATTGGAATCCAGAACGTGGTTACTTGCAAAATGCTTCGGAAAAATCTATTCCTTTCAAAGCCGCAGGTTAAACTTTTTGATTCTTTAAACCTTTTTCAATTTTTTGAAATTTAGGTGCTGGTACAAGATTAGGATTAACAGTGGTTTTGGATGCAGCGATTCAGTCGTATTATTGTTCTTCGACCAGCAGCATAGGTTTTAAGGTAGAAAATTTAGTTTTAGTCCTTTTTGTAACCCATTTTGCTGAAAAAATTGACAGGTGCTACTTCATAATCCGATAGAAACACCAAAAATGGCAGATTATGCTTTTCTTTTGGAACCTGGAGTAGAAGCACGAATTGAAATCAATCCAAAAATTTACGATTCCACCCCAACGTTAAAAAGCATCGATGTTTCAAAGCGATTGTGTTTTTTCATAGGAGAAAGGCAATTGAGATTCTACAGGTAAGAATTCTTTTTTATTGAGGTTAATTTCGTTCTTCCATAAATAGACTGTATTTATTGATCTTTCAGAAGTTATACCCAACGAAATTGCAATTTGGAATGCCAGGCAAATTACACCTTGGAGTTATGTGGCTGCGTTCCGTACTATTTACCCAGTAAGTCTTCCAAAAAGTAAATATTAAACTTCAAAAGATTGATTTCAGAAAGTCGAGTCCAGAAGATTTGTGGAAAAAAGGAAGAATCTTGTATTAAAATGGCAAAAAGTGAGTTGAATCAATTTTAAAACTTTTTAAAAACTATCTTACCGTTGCAGATCGAATGGATAACGAATCAGAAAAGAGGTAAGAGATTGTCGAATTTAAAATTTCAAGTTATTAAAGTTTCAATTGTTGTAAGATCCAAAAAAGAATTAGATAAGTGCAATTGCTTACCCGGTTGTTTTGAACTCAACTACCAAACGACAAGATCCTATGGAAAATTAAGTGAAAATATAAGAATACGAGAAAATATTATCAAAAACGAAACTCCTTCATATTTTAAGTAAGTATTATTGTCCTAATTTGTTTTCCATTTAAAAATGCGGGTTATAGTAAGAATTAATAGAAATGCCTCCACCCCCATAAAGATTAAATTGATTAAACATTAGAATAAAAATTGTAAAATATCAGCTTCACTTGCTATCAAAATCTTATTTAATTTATTCTTCTCTTCATATTTTTCTGCTTAGTTTCTATAAACAGTTCCTTCTAGCTGATTTTTGTCATTTTCTTTTTCAATTATTTCTTTAGTTCTTTTATCTATTCTTGTTTGCCATCTTACATTATGTAATTCTACTCATCCATCCACATTATTATCGTCAAATATAAATAAACTCATTCCAGTTTTTTTTATTAATTTCAGGGAAAATATGGTAGTAGCCCATTTCTTCTTTGTGGAAACGCAATTTTCACGAAACACCAAAAGTGAGATTTACGGATTTTCTGAATTTTTGTGTAAGTATTTCAAGTTTTGATCGAGTATCCATCAGTGAGTTACAGATGTTTTAAAATCAATTTCAAAATATTATGCCGTTTAATTTAGAAACTTCTTCAAGATCAAAAAAATTGAACTCGAAATTTTTAACTGATATTTTTTTGTGAAAATTAAGAAGCTAGTAAAATTTTTATTAAGATTCACTAAAAGAGGTTTAATATTGTAATTCACTTTTAAACTTGCCGCTCTTATTCCCCCTAGAATTTAAAATGTCTAATCTAAATAATAGATTTACACCTTACCAAAAAAATGTGTAGGTATATTAACCATAGATGAAAGAGTAGAAAGAGTAGAAAGAGTATTACTCTTACTCATCTATGATATTAACCACTACAGACAGCGTCACATATTACGTCCACTCTAACATTTGCTGTCCTTGTTTAATGTATCTACTCAATGTGTAATTATAGTGTATATCGCATCCTTGTTTAATATTCAACACTCACAATCAATGTAGACTTGAAGTGGTTAAGATATCGCACAAGATATTTTAAAAATGCCTTAAAAAATAAATGCATCTCGGCCTGAAAGGCACAAGAGTTAATTACTCACAATTGCAATGAGCGTGAAGTTAATTTGCACAATGCGTTAACCCCCCAAATTCTCATTTTAAATTCTTTAAAATTACACTTAAGACTTTTTAACAACTGATGAGACTAAATTTGCAATTTAAGTCCCGCTATACCCAAAGAAGATAATATGGGCGGCAAATTTGTATACGTCCGCGTGATTTTTCAAATTTTTTTCAGAGAAAAATTCGGAATTTTCACACGGAAGAAAAATTCTTCCTTATCTATAAACACTACGTAACCGTTCGGTAAAAGCGGTAGAAATCTAGTATTTTTGAAAAATGCACCCTTTTGCCACCCTTCTTATCCGACCAGGAAAACATCTACCATTTTCGGTTTTGTATCTAGGGGATGTCTTATAACTATAAGCCATAAAATATTCACGACTCCTAAGATCCGGAGTGGAAACTGTCGCTGTCTCTTAGTCCATAAACTTTTTTTTAATTTTTTTATTACTACTTTTTTGTAATGTTAAGTTTATGCTACCAAGAAAACCCGTATAATTTTAAGTTGATTATTTTCATGAATCAACATCACATAAGTGAGAAAATAGTATAACGTCAGCATTGTGTATTTTTTACAGAAAAAAAAAGTTACGTTACATTATTTTCAACACTTAATCAATGGCGTAACCAAAACTTTTGCGAGCAAAAAAAGTGTCAAACAAAAAATATAAACCAACAATTTCATAAAAAGGTTAACGAGCCGTTAAGTCTGTAAATACCATGAAAATAATCTATCATTTGTGGCAAAGAAAATTAACAAAAATTTGAAAAAATAAATTTTTATTCGCAAAATTTTTGTTCAAAGCGATAAGTAACCTATCTTAGGGTATAAGAAAACTAAAAGCGGTCAATTGGTTTGAGCTTATGCACAATTATTTTATTAAAAAATTACATTTTTTAATATGCATTTTGTGTCAATATAATCAAACAAAAGCTACAAAATTACGCTATCGTTTTGTGTAAAGAAAATTAAAATCAGACGATTGGTTCGCGAGTTGTTATCTAAAGCGCATTTTGTTATAAAAGAAATTTTCTGTTAATTTGATGCGAAAAAGAAGTTGCAATTTCCATTATCACTACCTCACAATTCAGCTCTCGATATAAAAAGATGGGACAAAGAAATGACATTGAAAATTAACCAATATAAAATTACAACTGCCTGATGGCTATATTTAATATTAATTTATTTATATATAAATTAATAATTGGCTGCAGCCGGTGAAAAAGGGGTTAAGTCATTTTTTTAGAAGCTGAGTTTTTGTCATTTTTGGAACCTATATAATAGGTTCCAAAATTAACATTAACATATTAATGCTTAGAAGCATTAATTTTTGCATTGGTATAATAATTATTATTTATATTTAATAATTGACATAATAATTATTATTATACCAATGCAAAAGTAAACGCTTATAGGTTCCAAAAATGACAAAAACCCAGTTTCGAAAAAAAATGACTTGACCCCTTTTTCACCCGCTGCAGCGAATTTATATTTAATTTCGCCCCAGTTTATCAATCTATAGTTAGTGTCCCACAAGTAAATTTATTTTAGAAGTAATAATTTTAACCGGTAATCGGTTAAATAACTAGGCCTTGTTAGTTTCAAATATTTTAAACAAAATTTTTATTGCTGACCTATCATCAAGAAATCACCCCTTTGCAATCAAATTTTTTTAACCATTTAATACCTACTAATATTTTTACAGTTTCAAAAATTTTAAATAAAGTTTTCATCGCTTACCGCCCCTTCAAGCCACCCCAAGCACTTTGAATTTTTTCACTATTTTTGCATTGTTTGCAACAGTAATTTATTTACCAAGTTTCAAAAATTCTAAACAAAATTTTTATTGCTGAACCCCCCTAATAAATCACCAGTTGCGATTGAAATTTTTCACTGTGTTTGCAGTATTTCCATATTAATCATTAACAAATTTATAGTTTCAAATACTTTAGACAAAATGTTATAATTTAACTCCCTCAGAAATCGCTCCCTTTTCAGTTAGAATATTTTTACCAGTTTACAATATTCACAAATTTAATACTAATAATTTAATGTTTGCAAAATTATAATAAAAATTTGTGCTGTTACTCCCCTCAAAAATCACTACTTAGCGCAGTGGTTTCAAAAATTTATATTTCTATCCTCCTTGAAAAAAATCTAATTTTGGTGCCTCCCTCCTTTAGTTTATAAATTAATATACATAATTTTAAACGGTAAAAGATGCATTAAAATACAATAAATTATTAATAAAATAAAAACCTTTTTAACAAAAATTTTGCACCAGTCCGAGCCTCCCAGTTTGGAAATCGCTGTTGCAAGGGTAGTAAAAATATTTAGAAAAGAGCCTCAAAATTAAATTGCGCCTAAGGCCTCTTTCAAGTGCAAAATCCGCCACTGGTCTGTCGTCACTATCCCCACCTCCCACAAAAAAAATGTTTTTTTTACATAGCAAAATATTAATTTTCTATTATCGTATATTGAAAATTATGACCTTTATTTTAAATTTTGAAAAACTTTAAAAAAGATTCTGCTACCCAATTTAGAACTACAGTCAATTACAAATTTCTCAAAAATATATTCCCGATTTTATTAAATTCCGCTATTGGCCCCTTCAATATTTTAGACGCTCCTATGACAAGATCATAGTTGTTCGACGTCATTTAGTGGATTAAAGTCATAGTTAATTTGACTTTAATACTCTTTCACTGTGGGACCCTTTATGGTCATGTACCACGTGTGTAAATTTGTTAGCAAATTTTGTAACAACACATTGATTGGTTGAACCAACCAACATTGGTTAATGTTTTGTTAACAAATTTACATACAGCCTTTAGGCTTGGCCATAAAATATACATTTATACAGTGTGTTCACGAAAAGTGGTAACAGTGAATAATTCTTAAGATACAAATAAAAGTTTAAATAGTTTTTTATTCAACTGCAAATTTTCTATTGGAAACTGCCAAAGTATATTTTTTTATTTTTCAAATTCAACCGGAAGTAAACATAAATTTTTTTTTTTCAAATAACAACATCTCTTTTTTTTTAACATTTTGGCAATCTGCAATTTTTTCTCTATAAATACCTATAAAATTTTCATAAGGTTACATAAGAAAATATTTGAGAAAATGTAAGATTTAAACAAGCAATAATAATTTACTGATTATTTACACATAGGTATGTAGAGTGTCATGAAAAACAAAACATCACGACACCAAAAACACAACATTTCATTTACCTGATAAATTTTTTAAAATTGCCACCGTTTTGTTCAAGATACGATTCCAATTTTCGCAGAAGTTCTGGCGATTTGGTGATAATTGATAGATGCTAAATTAATTTTGGTTTTTAAATTTAAAGATAGATTTGCCTACACTACCATTTTTAAATGACTCCATAGAAAGGGTCTAATGGTGTCATATCATAATAATGGTGTTTTGTTTTTCATAGCACTCTACATACGTAATTAATAAATTATTATTGTTTGTTTAAATCTTGGGTTTTCTCGAATTTTTTCTTATGTAACCTTATGAAAATTTTATATGTATTTATAGAGAAAAAATTGCAGATTACAAAAATGTTAAAAAAAAGACATGTTGCCATTTGAAAAAAAAAATTTATGTTTACTTCCGGTTGAATTTGAAGTATAAAAAAATATACTTTGACAGTTTCCAATAGAAAATTTGAAGTTGAATAAAAAACTATTTAAACTTTTTTTTGTATCTAGTAATATTTAAGAATTATTTACTGTTACCACTTTTCGTGAACACACTGTATAGTTTTGGTAGGTACATTTACAGGTTCACATATTTCATTAAAAAGAAAATAGTACAAAAATCGATTTGATAGAAGTGTAAATCTTGTGTTTTAAATAACATACAGATCAATAAATAATAATAAGTAAAAAAATAAAATAAAAGAGCAGTTCGTCATTTGAGCGTCAATCAAAGCTTATCTGCGATTGTTTATTCTTAACTATGTATGACAACTGCACATTAATGCATCTACAAAATTCAAGTTATGGTCTATTTATACTAATTTCATTTATCACTTAAGAAATTAACCAATAGTATTATGTATAGCCATTTATTTTAATCGTTATGTATCTAATCGTTGGTTAATCCACTTAAATTTTAAATGACAAGTATAAATCAACCATTACTTGCATATACTTCAATTTGTTATAAAACGTAAAAGCATAATAAAGGCTATAATCAGTAGGTTTCTGACTCGGTGATAGTATTAAAATTTAAATTTGACCTGTTACTAGCAAAAAAATTATGACTCTCAATATATAACTAAACAGTTCAGCCAATAAGTTTTTTTTGCTATTTGTTCGACATAGGTATGCTCGGAGCCACATGCAAAACATAACAGCGCCAGCAGAAGTAAAGTAGGGGGGGAGGCTGTTAGCAAGAGTCAAGTAAAATAAAATAAACCCCAATCTGGCAATTCACATTTCATCAAAATACAAACATTGAACTCGCGAAAAATAGTATACCCATTTGAAGAGCAAAGTTCAAAAAAAGAAAGGAAAAATTTCTTAATTTCCTTTGTAAATAAAAATCTAACAGCAAAAATTACGATCAATTTAAAAACTTTAAATAGTTTGGTAATCTTGACCCAAGTATCTAACTTTATGAATTAATAATTGTATATAATTAAAAATAAATTTTAATGTAATGTTGATAATATGTAATTCTAAAATTGTATTTTGTTTATAATTTTTATCTATTGATAGTAATAACCTTAATGTCAATTCAAATTAGTTTTTATATTACAAATATTGCAGCTAAAAAGATATTTAAAACAGTTTTTTTTTATTGGTTTGCAGCCAACACCGGTGGACTACTAGGCCTTTTCATGGGGTTCAGTTTTCTGAGTGCCGTCGAAATTGCATACTACTTATCGTTACGAATATTTTGTTGTCTATTACGAAAAAATAAACAGGAAAAGAAGATTAGAAACATGCATCCGAAACACAACGAATCGTTAGTGTATCCTTTTGCTAAATAAAATATTATATTATTTATAGTACCTAATTGCGTAAACTAATTATTGTGTAATAAACACATAAAATACAGTTAAATTTGATTTGTTCAAACAAATTTCTGTACATTAAATATTTTATTAACCTGAAATATTTACAAGTTACAAATATACAATTATAATCTAAAGGCTAAAATTTTTCGTTTGTTTAAAGACATAAAAAATTTAATGTCTGTCCGTCGTGTGTCTATCATTTGTTGGGAGTTAGTAAATTTTATCACTTAATATACTTCGGGTTCTCTTATGTACAATCAATGAACAAAAAGTCAAATGCATCAGTAAAATAAAAACGGTTATCATCTTTATACCCATCTAAAAAAATTCACACCTATAAAACTAATCATTAAATTAATCTTTAGCACCATAATAAATTTTATATAAACAAAAACAGTTCGTTTGGGGAAGGAATTGGTAAAAACAGAAATTCATTAATCGGAACTTGAATTCGAATGAGATGAGTCATCTTCACTATGCAGTTCCGCGTTTATACTGTGATGATCCGATGCAGTTACTAAGTTTACAGTATCCTCTTGTTGTGAAATAGATCTTGCAGCCCTCTGAAATGGATTTTCAGTTTCCTCTGTAAATGTACCACCACCTCTCAGCATGGGTACACTACGAGGGTTGATTAAAGGGGCAGTGTCATCTGAATCCGAATCACTATCCGAATTTGAATAATGAGGCTCATCTTGACCAAACACTTTTCTCTTACAAATCGGACAAACACGACGATTTTTCGTCAGCCAAGGATCAATGCACTTACAGTGGTAAGCTAAACAAATTTATTAATTAATAAAAACAACTTCAATAAGGTAATTGGTCAATTATTTTAGTAACAATAAAGGTTGACACTTACCATGAGCGCAAGGCAACACGCGTAACTTTTCGCCTTCAACAAAATCGTCTAAACAAATAGCGCAAGTTTCGTACGGATCACCCTTCGTAAATTTGTGAGTTGGAATTTTATTTAGAGCCGAAGATGGTAACCTATGTCTGCGCTGCCGGCGGCGATCTTTGATGAATTTAATAACCTGCAAGAATCAAACTTACACAAAATACAATTTTAATGTTTCAAATAGTACCATAAATGTTAACATAACAATAAAACATATACCAACAACTATGGCAAATGGAAGTAATAGATGCATGTTAATATTAAACGGCATTTCTGTATTTATGATGACAAAGTAATTTTCATTGCAGTACATCTCCTGCAAAATCTTTCCAGTGGTTTCTCCTACAAAAATTGAAGGTATCCTAATACCAGTCGAATTTTCGGCCGACATTGGTTCCAATTCGTCGGAACCAATATTGTGCACAATCACCCCATCGTATGAAGCATTTTGTGCCATCCTGACTTTATGTTCAAATGAACAATTAAGAGGAGATCGTGATATCAAAACTATCCATTTTCCTCCTGGAACAGTCACATTGGGTGGGGGACCTTGTAAAGAACTACAAGCATCAGGAGGTTGAGCGTATACCACCATTCCTCTTAAACCTGCACATAAGGAAAATTACATTTCAGGAAAGTGTAATAATAAGATTTAATTATATAAAACCCGAATAAATAATAAATTTCTATTATTTAATCTTGTAAAACTGTGGAAATCGACTTTTGTGGCTTCGCCTCACAGTCACAGTATACTTATGAAAGTAAGAAAAAAATAAAAGGAATTTTATAGAACACTATTTTATATGAAAAATTTGCATGTTTCAGATCCGATTTTATTTTTCGTTTAACGTTTTCAAAGAGTTAAATGAGTTTTTGGTTAATATATTATTCATTACTGCAAAGATTAAAATAGCTGTTATCGAAAATAAAGATGATATGAAAATTATGTACTAAACCGTGCAAATGATTGAACCATAAAAAGTAGAACTTTAATATAATCAGCTTCAAAGGACCTCAAAGAAAAGAACCATCATAACCGAATGTTTGCTATAAGAGAAAAATAAAAATAATCCAATTGTAACAACAAATTTTTATTACTTTTTTTCAATGAATTTAATCATGACAATTTAATTATTATAATTAGTTATAATTTTGATAATAAGTTTAAATTTTAAACAAAATATTGTTCAGTCTGCTATCATCGTAGGCATATAAAAAGCACCGTAACAAAACCAATAAATAATCAGAACTGTATCTAGGGTCGCGGGCAGCATGAAATTCCTTTGAGGGCCGCATGTTGTGTAAACGACAAATAAAAATATTATACTGGGTTTCTTTCAAAAGTCTCCATCTCCAGATGTAAATAATACATTTTTTTGGAATTTATAATACTAACTTCCTCATCCCTCAATTTTAAAATCTAAATATCACCCTACCCATTCCAAATGAAAGCTACAGAGATATGCCATAATTTGACAAAAATTTTCTTTAATAATCGATTTCCCCTCCATTTTTATTCATGTAATTATTGTTAAAAATATTCTTTTTAAATAATTTTATACAAAATTTGAATAAATACCTACTATATTGAATTTCTTTGGAATTTTATTACGTAAATTTGTGATTACAAAAGGTAATCAAATTTAAAACATAATACCACAACATGACTAAAAATAAGTTTTAAAACGCATACTGGAATTTCATAATCACAAGGTTCAATAATAATATTTCTAACAATTAATTTTATAATAATAATTTTTCAATGGACAATTGTCGTTTTTTATTGGTATCTATTTTAGGATAATTTATTTTAAATATATAAACTGACACTTTCAAACACATAAATTAGATAGATTATTTCACTTATTAATTAAAAAAAAAAATTTATTGCACAAAATTGCACAATATGTATTTCGACGTCAAAAATATTTTTTTTATATAATTTTTATTTTTAACTTCGAATTACTTATTTTTGACTATTTTATGCAACAAATTAGCATAGTAATTTATTATCGTTAGTCGTCTAATTTTCCTCTAATTACAGAATTTTTATTTTTGTGGAATAATTTTGGAATAAACATATCAATATTTTAGACTGATATGTTTACTATCAAGTTACACTACATTAACAACAAATTAATTGATTACTATTCGAAGAATTGATAAAATTACTTTTTAGCTCCATTCAGGTTTCAATTTTTAAAGTTTTGTAATACAAATGAGTAAATAAACTAAACTTTAATATTGCATAAATTGCTGAGCAGTAAAGCATTTTGACCCAATCTAGGTTTAGGTAAATCCAAATCTAATAAAAAGTACCTTTTACGCTAAGTTATTATTTTTGATAAACAACAACTAAAAAAGTTGTATTATTTATTTTTTATAAATATTAATTATTAGTACATAACGCAGAACTCAATGTTTAATTAGAGATATGGATTTATCTAAAACAAAAGCAAAACTTTTGGCTTCAAGATTAAAAGAAAAAAAATCTACTTCATCTGGTTCACTAAGGATTGCTGTTTTCTTTGATTGTGGAATAGTTGAGCAACATCTAATCATTCCATAAAAAAATATTGTAATCAACGGATCATTTACAAGCCTGGTACAAGTTCCTTTAATATTAAGCCACAAAATATATTTTTACCATCACTATAAATAGAATTGGGTTTAATGAAAAATTTTGTGAAAGCCATGGAAAATACAGATTCCCAACGATTTCAGTATCTTAAGTGGGGCACTTTTTTCAGGGCCCTTTTAATTTAATCAACAGATGGCGCCTACTTAAATATTTTTATAAAATACTAGGAGGCTTTTGTATTTAAAATACAGCAAATACGTTGACATATTACTATTCTATAAACAATATTCTTGGTCTTAAGCTATTTTGGGCTCGTAATATTTATTTATAAAAACACAATTCATAATTAAAGTTTAATTATCTTTTTTTGTAAGTGAGTGTGTTTTGACATACTCAATACGAACTCAAAATAGTTTAAGACCAAGAATATTGTTTATAGAATAGTATTATCTCAACAAATTTGCTATATTGTAAATACAAAAGCCTCCTAGCCAGGCCCGTACCCAGGGAGGGGCACCTGGGGGCACGTGCCCCCCCCCCGAAATGTTCAAAAAATTTTTTTTTTTTTCAAAGTAAATGAAAATTTGTTTATAATAATAAAAATTCTCGAAAGAAAAACCATTAAAAATTTTACTTTTTACTAAGTGCCCTCCCCCCCCCGAAATTAAATCCTGGGTACGGGCCTGCTCTTAGTATTTTATAAAAATATTTAAGTAGGCGCCATCTGTTGATTAAATTAAAAGGGCCCTGAAAAAAGTGCCCCTCTTAAGAGAAAAATTTCCTAAAATTGTATCCATCTTGATACAAATGAACAAAAAGCATGGCAAACTTTCAAAATAGATATCTGAAAACTTTTTGGGTAATCATTAATCAATTGCAAGGCCCCTACATTCACAGATGGAATAAAAAAATCTACTCAAGCATACCAAAAAACTGGGTGTCTGATGAATGATGACACTAAAAATTCATTTTTTGCATTCATACCTAAGTTTTTTGATGAACAAGGAGAACGATTGCTAAAAAAATATTTAATTATAGATTTGAAATCAGCGCAAAAAATTGATTCAAAAAAGTTTATTTGCATTCCTGATGATTAAAAATGTTTGATTTTGTTGACCAGTGAATTTTATATTATTATAATATTATTTGTTATCTAAATTCCCAGCATTCAAGGAGCTTACAATGAATTAAATTATATTATCTTAAAATGGAGTGGCAAATCTAGTAATGACCTTTTTTTTACTCTCACGCCGATAAAAAGAAGCTATCGCCAAGATCCGTTTGTGTCCACCAGTGACGTGCATGAATATTAATTCAGCAATTCTCAACCTGGGGGGCACGATAATTAACATTAAATGGGTAGCGCAAGCATATCAATATGCTACCAAATAATAATAAATTTCTCTACTCTTGGTAATATTTAAGGTTTGTAATTAATTCAGCGTCTAAATACATTATTATTGTATGTTACAGTTAAAACCCGAAATCAGTTAAAACCCGATCTAACTAGTAAATTCTAGTTTTAACTAACCGCCTTAGTAAATTCTAGTTTTAACTGAAATAAGTTTAGTTAAAACTAGAATTAACTGATTTCTAACAAATTTCTTTAGTAAATTCTAGTTTTAACTAAACTTATACCAGTTAAAACTAAAATTAAAGTAAAAATTGTCTTATTAAGCAATTATTTTATACATTATTATTATATTCTACTTATTGCCACATGGCATGCTGTTGTGACATTTTGAATTGCAAATAATTTCTCTTTTTAAACAAAGGCAACGTTTTGGGGTGCAATTTTTTTTACAAGAACAGCGGACAAACCCTTGTCCAGATTCAACGGCAGCTTTTTGCGCTGCAGTCCTTGGGCAAATTTCTTCATCTGGCACTTGTTTTTGAGTCAAAAAACTTTAGAATTTTTTTAAAATTTTTTGTCATTGTCACTTTTAAAGTAACTGGACCAATGAGAGCGCTCCTGTATGATCGGATAAACGTACAAACGGATACATAGAAATTGAGCTTAACCCTCCCCCCCCCATTTGGTAACTAAAGGTTTGGTTTCCATTACTATCTAATGCAATTCTGAACAAAAGTTAAATTTACCTATTTGAAAGTGACGATGACAAAAAAAAATTAAAGAAAATTCTAAAGTTTTTTTGACTCAAGAACAAGTGCCAGATGCACTTTACAATTCAATATGTCACAACAGCATGCCATGTGGCAATAAGTAGAATATAATAATAATAATGTATAAAATAATTGCTTAATAAAACAATTTTTATCTAATATTAAGTCTACTTTTACTTAATTCTAGTTTTAACTAAACTTATACCAGTTAAAACTAGAATTTACTAAAGAAGCTTGTTAGAATTCAGTTAATTCTAGTTTTAACTAGTATAATTTTAGTTAAAACTAGAATTTACTGAAGAAATTTGTTAGAAATCAGTTAATTCTAGTTTTAACTAAACTTATTTCAGTTAAAACTAGAATTTACTAAGGCGGTTAGTTAAAACTAGAATTTACTAGTTAGATCGAGTTTTAACTGATTTCGGGTTTTAACTGTAACATATACATTGTTATAAAAAAATTATGATTGAAAATTGGATCGCAAATGCTGAAAGGTTGAGAAACGCTGGATTAACGAGATTCCCGCTACCGACCGCAAACTAACTTAGGATAAATTTATTCTAAAAACGCATAATTTAATAAACAACGTAAGCTCTGGTAGATTTGGAAATTGAAAAGCTTAAGTTATTTCATTTATTTAACCTTCATAAACCCGAGCGGGGTACAGCTGTACCCCAGATATGAATTTTTGAGTATACAGTCGAGTCGCGAATTAGTGAATACCTTATATAGTGAACTACCGGAAATAGTGAACACAAAAATTTTAACATTGAGTGTATATGGGACTCCTATATAACGAACAGCGGTAACCCCGATACAGCGAACTGCGTACTATAAATCGTGCGCACGATGCAACGAATGCACGAACTGAGCAGTTTGAATGACATCATTTATAGGGACTTTCCCCAACGTTGATAATTTACATTACGTATTATATTTACACTTCATTTCACGCGTAACGTTAGCATAGAATGGAATTTTTATATGTTGGTGTATCAATTTAAAGGAAAAAGTATTAACTATTAAATTAAATAAAAAGCAAATACAATAAAAAATAACATCATTTTTCCTAACTAATAATTATATTTGTATCAATTTTCTTTAAAATAAAGCTTTAATTTTCAAAACGTAGCTTTATTGTAAATTTTGTAAGTACCCAAATAGTGAACAACCCCGTAAAAGTGAAAGGTCTTTGCCATATTTAATTCACTATTTCGCGACTCGACTGTATTTTCTAAAATTTTTTTTTTAATATATATCTTTTTTATTTTTTAAATATATATCTAAATTGGTATACAAATTTTTGAATAAATTGCTTTTTATTGTAACTAATTATAGAGAGTTTTGTTCCCGTTATTGGCAGAAAGCAGCGATGTTTCTTATGCGACAGAACTAAAGACAGGAAATCTCAAAAGTTTTGTATTCGGTGCAATCAGTTTATATGTGCAGAACATTCAAAAAATATAACAGTTTGTAACAGAATGTGTTTTATATTAGTTGATTCCCTAATTATAACATTAAAAAAATAATAATAAGCCAAAAAAATGTTGGGGTACATTTGGACCCCACTCGGTAGTTAATGTAAGTTTTTGACCACGGGTTTATGAAGGTTAAAAAAATACTTCATTAGCAATGACGTTAAAAAGCCTAGATATAAGCCAACCAAACTACACGAAATTGAATCAGTGTATAAGTATATGATCATTAACACAAATTCAATTTCGTTTAGTATGGGTAGCCTACAGCTACATCTAGGCGTATGTATATCAAAGTCACTGTAATGAAGTCAATTTCCTAGTGAAAGCGCTCGCCAAGTTCATCTCTAACTAAGCCTATATTTTTCGGAACTTAAATAAGAGTGTAGAAAATCAATTTATGAGTAATCTAACTGTTTTGATGACGTTTGTACACATAAATAAGATATTTGTATGACTAATCTCAAGCAGGTATTGTGCAGAATACATAAAACAAAACACTACATAATATCAATTTTTTGAAACGTGATATTTAAATAAAACTTTGCTTTTTCTATATACTAGGTATACCTAATACGAATCACTACCGTAAAGTCGGGCTACTTTAGCCCTAGGGTGTTACTTTGTCCCAAAACAAAAACTGATTGAAATGTGTGTGTTAGAAGCTGAGCGCTTTAAATTCAAATAGTCATCTGTGATTCTGCCAAGCCAAAGCGTCAGTTGGACTGGCCAATATGTTATAAAGTTTAAATATGTTATAAATCATTATTTTGTTTTGAGAGAAAGTAACACCCTAGGGCTAAAGTAGCCCGACTTTACGGTATTCAAAATATTGGTGATTTTTTTAGTATTACAGAATGTAATTAAATTATTAAATAGCTTTAATAATTAGGTGAATAAATAATAGAATGAATGGTAATTTGAGTATATTTACTCATGAATGATCATTAACTTGGCAGTGTGTCGAAGATATTACTCACAACAATTCTCTTACTTTATATTATTATCCATCCTTTATCGTGTATTCTAATTGCTACTACGGTCAAGATTAGGTGATTTAAAATAATTAGATAATAGACATTAACCAGAGTTGATTATGATTATTAAGGGGTAATCTACAGGTGGTGAAAGTAACAATAATGATAAATGAGTATATACATGGTTGGTCATAAATCATAATATTAGGTAATCTCTATCTTGAAATTTCATATCCGGTTTCCCCAGGTTGAAATTCCCCTCAATAATACCAATTTTTTCAAATTCAATAAAAAAAAAATTAATTCAAAAAACTAAATAAAGCTTTGCTTGTAAAAGTAGCAATTCATGTTATACCACAAAATTTCGGTAGTGTAAATATTCATAAATTTTAACCAACCACGGTACAAGGTCATCCTTGCACTTGTTGCACACTGGACTTATCATAAACATAAAAGACCAGCACGCTGCTACTGCTGCTGCTCCTCCAGCGTGTCATATTTTTAGGACACATAAAGCACTCTGATTGGTTGTTGACCTTAGTACCTTAGTACTAAGTACTTTAGGTACTAAGTACCTTAGTTTTTTTTAGGACACATAAAGCACTCTGATTGGTTGTTGGCCTTAGTACCTTAGTACTAAGTACTTTAGGTATTAAGTACCTTAGTACTCTAATCAGAAAAGGTTATATATATTTCTATATGGAGTGGTAAAGTAACCTTAAGTTGGTATGACCGACGACAACGACCAATCAGAGTGCGTTGTGTGTTCTAAAAAAAAAATGACAAGCTGCTACTGCTGTTGCTCCTCCAGCGTGTTATTTTTTAGAAGACCCAACGCACTCTGATTGGTCGTTGGTCGTACCAGCTTAAAATCACCTACCCTGGGATCGAGTTGTACACCAATCAAGTTTTAAACCTTTGATATAATGAAATAAATAAGGTATGACAGATGCGAGTTCCACTTTAGTAATTGTTGCGCATGACGTCACGTGGTAAGTAAATACATGGTACAGTAAATAAATGAATCAGCTCAAAAACTAAACGTTGTACCAGTGTAATTCTTGGAGGGAATAACCTACTTTGAGCGCTTTAAATCACATATATAAAAGACCAGCACGCTGCTGCTGCTGCTCCTCCAGCGTGTCATTTTTTTAGGACACATAAAGCACTCTGATTGGTTGTTGGCGTTGGTCGTACAGACTTAAAATTACCTTAGTACTCCAATCAGAAAAGGTTATAGATATTTCTATATGGAGTGGTAAAGTAACTTTAAGTTGGTATGACCGACGACAATGACCAATCAGAGTGCGCTGTGTGTCCAAAAAAAATGACGCGCTTGAGTAGCAGCAGTAGCAGCGTGTCATTTTTTTAAAACACACAACGCGCTCTGATTGGTAGTTGTCGTTAATCATGCCAGCTTAAAATCACCTCCCCTGGAATCGAGTTGCACACCAAGTAAATTTCAACTGGGATACTTATATATAAATTTTATCTCGGTAAATGCGAGGATTATCCATCCAGAAAATTTAATATAAAACTTTTACATTTTCAATAAATGTATTTCACAATACTAAACGGCCAACACACGCTACTCCTGTACCTCCACTTCCTTCAGCGTGTCATTTTTTAAGACACACAACGCACTCTGATTGGTTGTTGTCGTCGTTGGCTTTTAGCAACTTAAAATCAACTCCCCTGGGATCGAGTTCCACACCAAACAAATTTCCAACGTTGGTGAGACGCCCGTTCGCGATTGAATCAGCTATATAATCATTATTTTTGAACTTAAGAACGTTTGAACGTGAACAATTAAAATTGTCAGTAATAGGGATTTATTTTTTTTAATGAAGAATGTTAAAAGACAAATCCATCGGTTGAGCTTAGGTTAGTGTTGGTGTTTAAAAACAATTTTTTTTTAAATTAGTACCTTTAAAATAGAAATTCACCGACTAGCTGCCCGTCCGTCGACGACCGACGACAACGACCAATCAGAGTGCGCTGTGTGTTCTAAAAAAAATTACACGTTGGAACAGTAGCGGCGTGTTATTTTTTAAAAACACACAACGCGCTTTAATTGGTCGTTGTCGTTAATTATACAAACTTAAAATCACCTCCCTTGGGATCGAGTAGCACACCAATCAAGTTTTCAACCTTGATTTCAGGCGGTTCAGGCCTGTAGCCAGGGGGAAGGCACCTTGGGGCACGTGCTCCCCCTCCCCTCCCGAAATGTTCAGAAAAAATTTTTTTTAAGTAAAGGAATATTTGTTTAAATAATAAAAATTCTCGGAAGGGGAACCACCAAAAATTTAAATTTTTTAAGTGCCCCCTCCCCCCAAATTAAATCCTAGCTACGGGCCTGCCGCGGTTGAACCAGCTATATTAATTAAATGATCCAATTTTTTACCAATTTAAAATCACCTCTCCTGGCATCGAGTTGCATACAAAGTAAGTTTCAACTGGGGTACTTCTACAGGGTAGCCCTGTGAAAACGAAACAGACGGGATTGTGGCCAGCAGAATTTTTTTCTTAAGAAATACAAAAACACGTCAATTTTATCATTGAGAGGGACAACTTTTGCGACTAATGTTACTTCCGTATTGTTTCATCCTTTTGAGTTGCGATGACAACCCCTAAAATGATAATAGGGATGATATGGCAAGTAACACCTCATTTGAAAGGTCTTGCTTCCCTGAATTCAGTTCTATAATTTTTTTAAAATTTTATCAATTATTCAACAAAAAAATTGAAGCTGCAAAAATGCGAAATAAATCCGATATTTCAAGACATTTAAAAATAAAAAAAGGAAAAACGCTTGGACAGGTCTGTTTCGTTTTCAAAGGGCCACCCTGTATATAAATTTTATCTCGGTTAATCCAAAGATTATCCATTTAGAAAATTTACTATTCGACTTTTACATTTTTAATAAATGTATTTCACAATAATAAACGGGCAGCACATACAACTTCTTAAGCGTGTCATATTTTTAAAACACACAACGCACTCGAATTGGTTGTTGTCGTTGGTTTTTAGCAACTTAAAATCTACTCCCCTGGGATCGAGTTACACACCAAACGAGTTTCCAATGTTGAGGACGTTTGAACGTGAACAATTAAAATTGTCAGTGTTAGGGATTTATTTTTTTTAATGAAGATTGTAAAACAAGAAATCCATCGGTTGAGCTTATGTTTGTGTTGGTGTTTGAAAACCATTTTTTTAAATTAATACCGCTAAAATAGAGATCCACCGGCTAGCTACCCGTCCTTGGACGGGCTTTTCAACTAGTTCTTAATAAAAATTGACTATAGCTTTTATATTTTATAACCCAACAACATTTAAGACCTACATAAACGCGGAAAAACGCCCATAACTTTTTCTAATGAGCCAAATTAAGTATAAAAATAGCTGCACCGTTCACCTCGAAATTCATTTTGTTAAATGGCAGTTTTAATTTTCTGGTGTGAAAAGGAAAATTATAATAACTAGATAATAATAATATGTCTGGAGCAAAGTTAGGGGAGCAAATAATTAACTAATAAGAATCAAGCGATTGATTAATACTTTAGTTATCCATCTAAAAAAAGATGGAATTGGACAAGATATAATGGACCGTGCTAAATATAGCAGCCGTAGGTTGCCAGACTTGGAAAGAGTCAAAAGACTCGGCTCCTTGCACAGTCCAGTTTTGTATTCTAGTATTTTCCGAAAAAAACATATTAAATATTCATGGAAATTAATTCAACAAATTGTAAAAATCTAAAACATTAGGTAACCTTGAATAAAAAAAAACTGTTGGGGTGAGCAACCTTCCTCAAGTTATTCCTTGTTAGTAATTAATGAATACGTCACTGAATAATGAGATAAGACAACAATTTTGTTATACAAATATGAAATCAATAATATTTAATTTGTAAGTTTCAAGTAACACAACACATTTAAACATCCCTAATAAACTTAAATTTGTTATTCGAATATTGGCTAAGTCGGCCGACAAGACAAAATTGTATTATGTGAATAAATTTAAATGATAAAAGTTTTTATCATCACTTTAGATGATTTTCTTTGTTGTTTATTCTAAGATACAATGCAAATCGATGAAAAAAATTCAAAAAACTGAGTAAACAGTTGTATTTTTATACCAATGATCTAATGGAGGACAAAAACCTTGTTAATTGATTCGGACGATAATTTTAAAAACAAATTGTAACTTTAATATGCTCACTTAGAACAAATTACTCTAAAGATTTAGCATTTACGGTTAATTGGTGTTTCAATTAAAAAAATTAAAATTAAGGTTTGATTACCAAAATTAATTAAAAAATTACAATTACTAACAGAGTGACCTTTCTCTGTAACTAAAATTATCGTTATTATGTTTTAATTTTATACGCATACCCAGCACGATAAAACCCTTTCGATTCAAATGAAAAATAAGAACCGTCATCATTGAGAACTTAACAAATACTTAAAATCTAAGACCGATTATATTTACCATCGTAAGGTAAAGGATTTCCAAATGTGGAAGGCATATCTCGAAACTCTTCAGCGATGAATCGACCATTTTTGGGTAGAACTAGCACGTCACCGAACACGACTTTTAAGTAACACAAAATAATAATTTTAAACGGCAATAACTTGATTATCGCCATCCTTTACAACCATACTATTTCTTCCGTGTTCAACTTTATCACTGGCATGTGACTAATCAATGAGACACCTTAAAAAAAGCAACTTGTTAACCACATACATAAGAATAGTAGATAATAAAAGAAATAATACGAAACATAAACATTGTCGTTAAATGTTGATAATATAAACATAATAATAATGAGAAGTAAATTACTTACTGTCAAATCAAACTAAATTTAACCTTCAATAAATTAATTTGGCCAAGAAATCAAATTGTAACAATAAGTGACCTGCTCAAATTTACTAACTCACATTATAACTATGAAAAATTTTTAAAAAGCTTTTAAATGGTTTCATAAAAAAAACAATTTTATACTTCTTTATTCGCACTTTGACATATGATTTACGACTATTTATAATATTTAGTGTTTACAAGCTTACCAACGTATCTTGGTATTTTGACGTTTATGCAATTCAGCGGTTCCGAAACAAGAAAAAACGTAGGGTTAATACAAAAATTAGGTGAGTTGTGGTGATAAAATTGCAAAATAATTTAAATTTGGTTTGTTTTATTTACTTTATTTTTACAAATTCAACCACGTGGTAAAACAATTTACCACAAAAAAAAGCAATTTAGTTTAGCTTACATCAGATAAATAATAATGGTACTACTACCGTTGATTGAGAAATTCTCAATCAACGCTACTACCCTATTATCTATGAGTTTATCATAGAGAAGCTGTACGTCAATGTCGTGTAGTTACATAAAAAAAATAAAACGCAAATTTTGCAGGCTCCTAGTTAAAGTTTTGGTAGCGAAAGTAGAGCCAAAGTAAACCCGGAGTAAATAGCAATATATATTTTTTTCTATTTGTCATACTGTGTCAAGTTTCCTTAAATCTACTGATTCTTGTGAGTATATAGTTATTTTTTTACATCCGGTAGGTAGCTTGCTAGACTTGCCTTTCCAATGTGGCTGTACCCTGGTTTTTTTAAATTAATGATATCAATTCACTAACCCAGGAGAACCACCGAATCACTTTAGATGCAAGGCAATGACAATATAATATTAGGCAATATAAATACAAGAATATTCTATAATATACTCGGAAATACACGAAAAAAAATTATAGTAAATTGTATTAAAATTTTTTATAAAAATGTGGTATGATTTTATCATCATATTCCGAGATAATTATTTACTATCTTCTTAGAGTGCGTTCCACTTAAGCCCATAGGCGACCGCGGCGTGGTCCCGTGGTTCTTTGATTGGACTAAAGATCGAGCGAAGTTATTTGATTGGACTGAAGAACGACCGTGGTCGTCGTGGGCTTTAAGTGAAACGCACCCTTAGTATAATGGGTATAATGAGTCAAACTTTTTCAGTTTTAATTCAGAAACCATTAATTGTAATTCAGATTAGCCAATACTTCTGACCTGGCGGCCATCTGATTAATTCTGGGAGTCCGAATACCGATCAAAATCGCAGAGCTAACCAGAAAAACGGTCGTGAAGCTGGAAGTACCGAAAAATCTAATTTGAAGTTATAAATGGTGTAAAAAGTAGAACTTATTATTTTCGCGAAGATAAAGGATGCAGTTTTACGTCGTGCCCAGGACCGATGAGCCGCAACAATTTAGAGTGCCGATATGTATGTAATATTTAGCCTAATATTTAGGAACGCCGCGACGGTTAACAACGGGTCGCTTTTCGCTTACTTTAAAATTGTATTTTGATTTATTACATTTGCCGTTTTCTAAAAATGAAGCAAAACTGGAAGTTAGTTGATGAAATATTTACAATAGGTACCTACTCTGGAAATGCAATGATCAGTTCAATTAACAAATTAACCCAAGTTACAAATCAGTAGATGTTATTTTTATTCATTAGTTAAATCAAATACTTTATTATAAAGTATTTGGTTAAATCTAAACAGAGATCTATAGTCTATACTCTATAGTATAATGTGGAATCCAAACCACGGCACAAATAATTATACTAATGTTAGTAAAGTATTAATATCTGGTAAAATTTGCTTTTTTGACCATTATGTTGATGTATACCAGGGGTGGCCTAGTTCCTTGATAGTCAAGCCATTTTTCAAAATTTGAAATTTTTTTGCGAGCCGCAAAAATTTTAAAACACATGCGGAACGATAATAATTTTTTTAAATATAATAGCACATCCTTGGCGCGGTAGCTACGGCAAAGAGTGGAACAAGGAGGACGAGAAAGTACGTCATGTTGGTCACCCTTGACGTTTGCAACGCCTTCAACAGCGCGGGGTGGACCTACATCTTGGAGGCCCTGAGAAAACTCAAGATCAAACCGGAACTCTACAACATCCTGGTCAGTTACCTCAGCGACAGACATCTCCTCCTGGGCTTAGAGGATGAAGACGGCGCGCCGGTACGTGTCACCAGCGGAGTTCCCCAGGGTTCGGTACTGGGACCGCTGTTGTGGAACATTATGTACGACGGCGTGCTACGTCTTGTACTCCCAGACGGAGTCAAGATAGTGGGCTTTGCGGACGACCTCACCCTGATCGTAGAGGGCTCGGTCGGCAAAGAGTTGGAGAGCAGAGCCAACGAGGCCATCCGTATTGTGGCAATCACAGTGGGGAGTGCGGTCGTTGGACGCATCGGCTCATACCAAACATTAAGTGTTGGGTCGATCGCAAACATGGAGAGCTAAACTATTGATTAACCCAGATGCTCTCCGCCCACGGCTGCTTCAACGCCTAACTGCACCGTTTCAAACTGAGAAACCGTGACAAGTGCCGCCATTGTGATAACAGTGATACCTCCCAGCACACCTTCTTCGAATGTTGGAGGTGGGAACGGCATCGAAAACGAAGGTACGCAACGAAAAAGAAGAGCATCGCGACAAAGACAACGATCAGAGACGTTAACCCGGATGTGACAAACCTACAGTGATTAAAGACAGTGAAATGATTATTCCGATAGCAGAAGCTTGAGGACAAGAGCCGGCTTAGGACAAGCCACCGCTGGAGCCTGAAGGAATGCCGGAAGGCGAATACCGGGCTCCAACTGGGAGAAGAAGGGGTGAGTTTAGTGGGTAAAACCCCACACTCTTTGGCAGATCGACCCAGGGTTTGATTAACAGATTCTCACCTCCCTGCTCGAAGCAAAAAAAAATATAATAGCACAAAAATGAAAAGGGAATTCGGGTACATTTATCGAGAGCCACAAATAATCCTTCAAAGAATCAGAGGGGCTAACCTGCGGGGGCCTTGATGTATCACTTTCGGCCAAAAGTTCGAGACCATTTCTCAAAAATAACTGGTATTTTTGAGTTTATGTAAAACAAACTCCTTCAAATAGAAAAATGATGGAGAAAAAAATAATATAAATGTTTAGTTTTTGTTCACAAATATTGTTAGTATTTATACCTTTTTTGTTACCCCAAGCAATAAACAAGTTGAAAATTAAAGCCCGGGGCAGCTGCTACTCCCCCCTCTCAAAAAGCCCTGTGTGATATTGTCTACCCACGTGATCGTGATCGTACGACTAATTTTTATGTATTTATTTACGGAAATATCCTTTTTAAAATTATAATCACACATTACACATGACAAAGAGAAAATAATATAAGCTAGGTTTATGTTATTGTATGTATAATTGAGGAGGTCGCGTGCATAATCGGTTAAATCCATTCTTGTAAAATATTCAGGAAAGCAAAAAAAAGTTTCTCTTCTGGCCCAAAGGAATAATTGAACAGTTCAAACGTGGAGTTGTTGGAATTACGGCTGCGTATGGTATATCTAGAATGATTTTTATAAATTGTCCAAAGGTTTTCACGTAAAAGTAAAAAACAAATGGATATAACCGGTTTTGCACGCAAATTAATAAATTTTTTTAAAAAATAAATTTATTCTTTTATTAAACACAAATTAGTTTAATAAAAGGCTTTACTTAAGAACTTGAAAAAGACTCAAATTTTTTTATAAATTTAGAAAAAAAATTAAAGACAATCACAAATGGACCATCATCATCAGACTCAGCTCGTCCCTCCTCTATCCGCCTCATTATCTGTTCTTCATCTTCATCAAATTGGAGAAATAACCGATTTTGCTCCAAAACACCAACTTTGATAGGCTTTTTAAGCAAGATGTAATCGATTTTTCTCAAAAATAACTTCAGAATCGTGTAGAGGGCACAAAGTTTATAATTGTAGAAAACATGTTTTACTCTATTTTGGTAAAATATGGATTTAACCGGTTTTGCACGCGACCTCCTCGAAATACTAAACTAATTTTTATAAAAGTTTTTCATTTTAAAAAATGAGAATGAATAATATTCCTCAGGTCTCTAAACATACTTGCAAAAAACAAGACCCCTGAATGTTTTATGTGATGAGACCCACCCAGTACTAGATCCGTTACTGCTGGAGATCCAAAAAATAATTTTCAAATAAAACTTAAAAAAACCTGACACCAAAACAAAATCTCTAAAAAGTAAAAAATAACATCCAAGCATCGAGGAAAGAAAACAAAATTTATTAAGTGTTAGCATACAATTATTATTTTAAAAACTTATATTACAAAATTTAACGATGAACGAGAAATTGAGAGACCCTGCCTAATGCGTAACTCTTTTTGCCATGGTAATTAGTGCCAAAACATTTTTTAATAATTAATATATTAGTAAGACCTTGCAATGATAGTTTCGTTGTGGTTTTTAATTAAGACCGCTAAGTAAATTAATTAAGACCCAACGATTTGATATTTACCTACGTAGCCACCTTTCAAACAAAAAAAACTAAATCAAAAATCAGTTCATCCGTTTGAAAGCTACGATAAGACTGTTATTTAAAATTAATAACGACGCAAAATTTGTTTGTTGATGCCATCTTTGTACTTCGTTATAGTTGGGGCATTTTATATTTAAATTAAAAGAAATAACTAACATAAATAAAAATCCAGCGATGAAAAAATACCAATTTCATAAAAGGATCATCACTGAACATTGAAAATGTTGGCAGCCAGAAGACTTATATTTCTTTGAATTTCTATGCCAGACTTTTTCAATATTTAGTGACAATTTTTATTCCAAAACCTGAATTTTTTGAAAACAAACTAATACAAAACTTTTTATTATAATTGCCACATGGCAACAATTTATGGGTTAAAACGCAAATAAATTTGTAGGGTTCACAATGTGGTTGTTAATGGAAAAACTTTTATCTTGTAATTAAAGAAGTTCAACCTTTATTCAGATATTTCAAAACGAAGACGCAATGAACCAATGTTATAATAACTAAACTTTGCTATAAATACATATAAAACAATGCATTTAAAACCAGTCGAGCTTGCTTCAATCGGTATCAAACGATAACCAATATTTTACTGTTAGTACATACACATCAATAAGATTTCATTATTCTTTTATGTGTACCATACATGCAAAATTATCCTAACTATAATATAAATAAAAACTACAAATAAGACTCGAATCATTGTAGATTGCAACCTAAAAGTTGATAATAAATTAAGAAATCAGAGATGGGTCACAAAAAACATTTGTGACCTCAAATACATAAGATATTTTTTCTCAAAATTTACATAAAAATATAAATTAAATTGTAAAGTGGTTCATTTAATCGAAATGAGACAAAACACATATTAAAAATTCAGATTTCAAGCAAAAATAAGTAACACATAAAATTACAATAATATTCAACAGTCTCCAAATTGTGTAAAGACTACAAAAAAAGTGTGTTCAATTAAAATAAAATAGCAAGTTCCAATAAAAATTTATTGTTTTAATTTATTATACAACATAAAAATGAAACTTATATTCTCGAGGGATACAACATCTGTAACAAAAAAAAAGGTTTTAGTTTCGGATCATTTTTGTTAAATAAATAACTTCTCCTAAGAAGAAGTCAGTAAAAGTTTGTCAACGTGATTTATTCAGGTTTCAAATGTCATGAAACATCATACAAAATCTTAAATCGAAAAGTAAAACTGTAAATATACTTACGATACGAATACGATGTCCCATGGCCTTTCCAGGTAGATTCCTCTTGAATTTAGCTCTTACAGCACCAGTGCAACCATGTGGTCTGGTAACTTTGCCCCAAATGGCACGAACCTTCGACTTTTGTGATTTTGGTTTACCGGGAATACAAGTCTTGTTTTTGGCTTTGTAAACATAAACGCACTTCTTTCCAACGTAGAACCAACTATCGTCTTTGCTGCTGGTACCTTCAACTTTCAATAAAGCCGTATTTTCGTGTTGGTTACGAAGACCCCTTTGATAACCTGTAAACACAGCTTTTGCATATAAACGTCCATGACGCTTAAAGTGGCGTTTCTTCAAAGCGGGACTATCTGAAGACGCTGCGGCTTTCGCCTTCACCTTCTTTTCTGGTTTAGATTTCGGTTTCGCACTGTCTGCCATTTCTGAAACAACACATGTAATTAGAGGTTATCTTCGATCATCGTCGAGTAAAACAAACATCCAACTAATTTAACAAGAAAATACAAAAAAACGATGTCTTACTTAATTATTCGTGCAATTATTTTTGCGCGATTAATATAAAAATTAACTAAAAACGTGAAAACTAAATTAAAAATGCATACAACACGTACCTATTTCGACTGTCCTCGTCCAAAGAATTTGACAACGCCAATGGCCGATGTGTTAGTTTGGGGGAATCTGGTGGTATTAAATTTTCTACTAGCGCCAAATTTAAAATTACACTTTACCGCGATTTTTAAAATAATCGATTCAAATTTTTTAACTTCATTAAAAAAATTTTAAATAGTTTTCGATACCTATAAAATAACTAATTTAAATTGTTATAACATTTATAAAACGAATAATAATATGATTTCGCTGATTTTTACAATTAACAAACCTCCTATAAGTTATACTATCCGAATCAATGAAGAAAAATTTTCTTAAAAGCAATAAACCAGCTGATTGATTAAATAGAAGTGGACCTCTTGGTCTTTATGGCAACCTTATGACAAAAAGTAAATTACTTTTACTTGCAGTAAGAAATTTTTATTACGATGATTGTTTTAAACTTGACAAATTTCTAGCAGGATTGCATGAAACGCAGGATGGTTTATAAACAATTTGAATGCAAGTGAAAACTAAGAAGTACAGCTTTTAAATGTTGCTAAATTTTACAATAATTTCAGTTGTTAATGGGGTTTATAAAATTAAAGCAATTATTATAGCTGAATCGCACAAACCCCTTGTTATTAAATTTTTTTAAATTTAATTTTAAAATTTAAATTTGATGGTATATTAATTTATATAAGAACCGAAATTTTGTGCGATATTATTTTTTAGCAATAATTAATATGATTTTGGTTTACATTATTTTTAAAAAAAATTTGACCCACATTTCTAATTAATTACTAATCATGTGAAAAATTTCCAAATACAATAAGTTGAAAAAATTTATTTTCGCGTTTCTAGATTCTGTTGCTCCAAGTAATAACTCCAATATGAAAGTAGTTAAAAAAAACAGTATATGCAACAAGGGAGCAAAGTTAACTTTGAAAAGTGTCACTTTTAAATAAACTATTATTTCACCATTTGGTGAAATTAAAAACTGCCACATAGGAACGTGCTTATGGAGGGGGAGATCCCCCCCCCCAATATTGCAGAAAGTTGGCAAAAAGTTGACAAAAACACCCAAAAGTTGGTCAAATTGGCATTTTTTTATGTATAAATTTACTAAAAGCTGCAAAACTTACAAAAAGTTGGCAATTTTGAATTAATTCAGTTGGCAAATTTGAAATTTCTTCCCCCCCCAAAAAAGTTGGCTGGGCACGTCCCTGCTGCCACAGAGTGGTGAAAGTGAATTATGTTATGACAGGAACAGATCCAACAACATGTACAAAAGAGGGCCGATTCCATAAACTGGAAAGAAAAAAAATACAAAAATTGATAACCCCTTCTAAATTTTTTCCAGTAAAAAAAAAATTTAAAAAAACAAAGGAAGAGGGCGTAAAAATATGCAGTCCATAAATAATTCTTCCGTGCTTCTACTCTATGCGTAGTGATATTCTCTGCCAAATATCAAGATGCGCGATGCGCTGAGTCGAGATGCTCACTTTCCGAATCCGCTAGAAGAAAGCGCTTAAAATTATTCGGACTAAACTCCTAACAGGACGCTTCTGGAATAAGAATTTCTTCTAGAGTTTGTGAATTGGTGGGTGCTACTAAAGTTTTTAATCTTCTTCTTTGTATGCAGTTAAACGATCTGTCTTTTATACCAGGGATGAGCAACCTTTCTTTACAACGGGCCAGCTACAAATTTAAAAATGTTAGCATGCAAGAAACTTTTGAAGAAAAAGCTCAAATTATCCCTTTAGGAATTTTTAAAAGTCAAAATGTAAAAATCCTTGGCGAGCTACACGAGAAAGTGTGGCTGGCCGCGGGTTGCTTATCTCTGTTCTATACATTGCATCTAAATTTCTTGTTTTCACAACGACCGAATTAAACTGCACTGTTTTTACTGATTCCATCTTTGAGATAAACATATCCGTCCCGAATGTATCCTCCGTTCCCTCTTTGAGTTAACTTCTATTTTTCTTCTTCTAAAATTGCAAATTTCATTTTATATAAAAACTATTAAAAATAATTCGTATTATATAATAGTAATCTACAAGTAAAATTCTTAAGTTGGTAGCTAATCCACCTTAAATTAATTGATTTCCCTTCTGACAGGGCCGTATGAAGAGTTGGCCCCCCTCCAAGCAAAAGTAATTTTAAATAATTATTATTAAACAAATACATTATTATTATCCCACATCAAGGTTGATCTCATATTTTGAGTCTAATCAAAGATTAGATTAAACCTTAGTTTAATATAATTATATAAACCCCACCATAATCAAATGTTTAGATACGGCCCTGCGTTCTGACAATTTTGTATAAGAAATAAAATTCATGGTTAATTTTAAAATTGTATTTGAAGAAATAATGGGTACTTCTAAGAGGATAATAATAGAGTAGCCCAGTTGTGGTCGTCTAATAAGCCAGAACCAGGGGCGGATGGGCTATCAAAAATCTACCAGAAAATTAGAGGCCGGCGGCCCAAAACAGCGCCGCAGGCAAAATCTTTATTTTATTAACGGCTCACGGTCCCATCGACCGACGGCCCACCGGGAAATTTTCCGGTAGCCCTATCCGCCACTGGCCGGAACTAAGAAAACTAAATTGACAGCTCAAGTGACCGGTGCCTGATTGCCGTCTTCTTCTAATTTTTTATTAAAATTTCTAAAATTTTTGAAGGTGCATGTCAGTGGCCCCCCACCTTCAAATTTTTGGATGAATTTGGTGTCAAACGTTAGAGCATCGTTTGAGCTTCCATTATTTTCGTTTGATCCTCAAAGGTCGCAAAGTTATTCGCGAAAAACAGGTGGGAGGGGCTATAGACATATTCCCCCCCACCTTCGAATTTTTAGATGAATTTGGTGTCAAGCGCTCAAACGATGCTCTAACGTTTGACACCAAATTCATCCAAAAATTTGAAGGTGGGGGGGGGGCACTGACATGCACCTAATTTTTGATTATGATATAGTCTGAACAGCAGAATGTGATCAACCATATTATTCTATGGAAAATAAACGTGTGACGTCACATATGTTTGCTTCAGTTTGTATTCAAGTAGTGCTAGGGAAAGTCTTTATTCTAATTTGTAAATAACGTAGAGATGGGGGGGGGGGGCTGAAGAATCCGATCTATTACAAAGAGAAATTTTTCAATAGGTGAGCATCAGTTACCTAGATTTACAATTTAATTATAAATGGCATCTTTCATTGGTGGGAAAGAATAAAAGAAAAATTTCATTAGTTTCATAAAGCGCCTCTTTTGAAATCATTCAAATTTAGTCATTGATCGTACTTTTTGGTAACTTAAACTCACCACCCCTGGGATAGAGTTGCACACCAAGTGAGTTTCCAACCTTGACAAGCTGCCCGTTAATGGACGGGCCTTCCTACAAAAATTTAAATAATTACTAGTATTACACAATTTTTCCAAGCTATTTTATGTAAACATTCTAAAAGAAATTAATTTACTATATGAACATCGCATAATTCGAAAACTGAGATTGGTGGGTGAGATTCCCACTTTCTAATTATGTGGTATTCCAATTAATAAATTAATTTCCTTTAGCGCGTTTACACAAAAAAGGGTTGAAAGATTGTGTAATGCTAACAATTATTTAAATTTTTACAACGTCCTGGAAATAAATGACATTGATAAAAATTATTCAGTAAGCTGTAGATATTGCTCTTTTTTTTTAATAAATTATCAGTATCAAAAAACAAACATCTTTTATTTTTAATATAAAATTCGACGACTCTAAAGACTAAAAACTTTTTAAATTTCGTTGTAGTGTTTAGATATAAAACACAAAATCTTGGTTATCACGAAAAAGGCTGTAGTGTAAGTGTGGAGACGCAATAAAAGCAGGTTTTATGCACTGGTTTACCAGCGTCATGTCCCTCCAATTAATGTAACTGAGAAAGACACAACCTGACAGATATTTCAATGTAAATCTCTAAAATTTAAAATCAATAAAGGCTTAGAAATTATCGTAAACCATCTGTAATAGCTAGTAAAATAAGTTTCATATTTCCAGGCTTTTTACATAATGTAATTCCTTTTTAAATTCGCTGATCCATTTAGATTGAGTAATATGAAAAGGCCCTTTTGATGATATGTTAAGTTTTTTATGTAATTTAATTTCAAAATAAAATAATTCTTACTTCAAGTTTTGTAAATAATGAACATAAAACCTTCAACTAATAAATTTTCAAATTCCTAATTGAGGAACTTCAAAACAGATTTATTTTAAATTTAGAAAAACTTGAAATTAAATCAATCTGTAGTTGCCGGTTCTTTTGAAATAAAACAATCAAAATAAGGACAAGTACATGCAGTATCCTAAAATTTAAAAAGAAAAATTACAAAATTAAGAATTAGGAAAGTAATTCAACATTTTAATAATTTAAAACATTTGTAATTGACAAAATTAAAAAATCACAAAACAATTTTTTTCAAGTTCATATCACTTTTCTTATCTAATTCCATTTCACGAAAATGAAATTTTCATTCTCTTGAAAATTTCTTTTTAACGACTTTAAAATTGAAAATAATTTAAACTTTTATTTCTAAAATCAAAATTGATAATTCTCAACTTCACTCATATGTGCACTTTGCACCGACATAACAGGGCATTATTTAAAACTTGACGAATAAAAAAAGTCACAAGGAGGGTACTCGCTTCAGCTTATTTATAAATTATTTTCTAAAATATTGATGTATAAATTTATGTACATTAACTAACAATTCATATGTCGTACTATTTACACAAAAAGTCATTCAATCGACAAATTTTCGATTGTTAAGTCTGTCATCTTTATCTACACCATACACACATTTGTTTAAAACACCTTCAACCGGCTCAACTATTGAAAGTGGAAACGAAATTGAAACGGACTACCTCCCTGAAAGTGGTTAAAGTGGTGGAAGTTGTGCATGTTATTACGTCCTGCTTCTGGATCTAAAGGATCTTCGCCGTTATCAAACTGCCTCCTTTTTTCTTCGTCCGTTAAAACCTACAAAAAAATTTTTATTACTTGCACAAACCTAACTATCTTTAATTGTACCTCCTTAGCGGCAGCAATATCGATGAATTTCTTCTCAGCAATTTTTTTCATTTTTTCATCTAATTGATAATTATCGGGATGCCACTTTTGAGCTTGCTTCCTATAAGCTTTGATTATGTCTTTCTTGCTAGCAGTTCGTTTTACATCCAAAATTTTGTAATAATCTCTTCGCTCAGCCTGCTGTTGTAACTTTTTCGCTTTCTCCATGCCCTCTTTAGCTCTGTCGAGGTGGGATTCCAGTTCCAAAGCCGCTTTGTAGTCATGAATTGCGTCGTCGAATAAATCAGACTGTACATACGCCTCTGCTCTATCACAGTAAATATCAGCTTCCTTATTCAATTCTAAAGCTTCTCCACAAACGGTAACAGCCTCGGCAAGCTGCTCATCCTTCATCAAGCACTTGCACAGTAATCGCTTACTTTCAAATACGATCATCTCCACCTCCTTCTCCCCATTTAAGGCTTTGGTTGCGTAAGCTATACACTCTTGGAATTTACCCTCTTCTATAGACATTTCAGCCTGTGACAAAAACTTTTCCACCTTCTTAATTTTCTTGTAAAAAGGAAAACAGTCTTTATGCTCCGGATCCAACTTCAAACACTCCCGAATTGATCTAAGTGCATCGGTTGCATGACCCAGTTGATACAAAAGTGTCGCTAAAGTAAAGTAACCCTTCGTGTTATCCGCCTGTAATTTTGTAGCCGCTTTGATGTCAGAAACTGCAGACAACACGTCGTTAATTTCCATGTACATCTGACTACGTATTTCAAAAAGATCGGCAGACCATGGACTAATATCGATAACTTCTGATATTAAACGCAGTCCAGTCATGTGATCACCCCCATGGAAATATTGTTGAGCCAACTCTTTTTGGTCCTTTGCCGGCTGAATCCTGTGTATTAACTCGTTTGCTTCCATATTAGTGGGATCCATTTGCAACTTCAAATAATAAAAAAGTTTAATAATGTTCGTCAAATGAGAATTTTAAATAAATGAAATAATTCAATTTTATACAAAATTTTTTGATTAACCCCTGATTTAATTTTATTTTGATGCTAAAATCATTCAAATTTGATAGATTTCTCGACAAGCCTTGTGCAAAAACCTTCACACGCGAGATGAAAAGTGGCACCTTAGTCCCATGATGTATAGTACTATTTTAAGGACTAATAAAAAAATAAAATGCTAACAAAAAAACATTTTAAACCTGAAAAGATTCTCCATGAATTTGACCAAAATTAGTCAGTGTTAGCTGTTACATCACAGCTTCATGTCTGACCATGATAGTGCATACAAATTTTTTGTAATTATAATTTTCAACATCTAAAAAATAGAATTTTTATTGTGTAAAACTTTACAACAGGAAGTTTGCTGTAGATCAGTTAGGTAGACAAATTACAAGAGATGAAAAATAATATATTATTTTTAGTAAAATGAAAGTTAATGTAACTAAAATTAATGTTTGTCCGAATATGAAGGATTTCATGCCTCGACCCTCACAAGAGTGACACAAAAAATTACCCACACTAATTTTGAAAATTTGGTTTCACCGTAATAGCAAAAAGTGTTAATTTGACACCGATGGAAGTTATAAAATTTTCAAGTAAAATATTTGATGAATAACATTCTTCAGACGTGTTATTTAGATTAGGTCATACAGAAATATTCAATACATAAATCAAGTTTTTTTCACAAACATTTTTATCTGAAATTAATAATACAGAAAAAAAAATAAATCTTTTGATTAATTCCAATTTTTAAACCACATTCAAGAGCCAATTTCAAAGTTCGGTTCTACCAAAAAAGTTGTGATTTCCATTTTTGTTATAGAATTCATCACCCATGCTCAGAAATAAAATTAAGACGAGCACTTTTTACTCCACTAATAAGAGAAAAAGTCAAGAACTGGGAGGTAACTTACCACACTGTAAAAATCCAACTGAGCCAAATCGTAGTTGGCTAATTTTAAATGCACATTTCCACGACTAACTTTGGCCGCTAAAAAGTCGGGCTTCAATTCCAAAACGTGATCCAAATCGCTAAGTGCATTTTTCGCTTTACCTAAGGCTAAATATACGGTACCTCGTTTAAATAAGGTGAGATAGTTGTTGGGATCGGCCTCTACAGAAGTAAACGACAGAAATAAGTACACTGTAGTGTTAGAAAAAAGCATGAAACTCACCAACGGCAGCATGATAATGTGTTAATGCGTCTGATAATTTTCCACTCGTTAAAAGTATCCTTCCCATTTCTAAATGATTATTTATTTGGCTTTCGGTAATACATTTTACTCCTACAAAAAAATTTAAAATAACAATTTTCAGGTTAAGTTAAAAAATGTACCTTCTATTAAAAAATTTGCGACTATCAAAAACACTGTAAATTTGATGTGATGACTAACTTTACTAAAATTCATAATTTTGGTGATCCTCGACATAACGGTCTATTGAATTTATGCTAAAATTTATGTTTTTCTTTACATACTGATATTATGAACGACTTTCCGACACATGAATGTTACGTTTTTGTCGTGGTCTCGTGTGATTGGTCGATCCGAATAATAACTTGCAGGAGCGTACTGGAAATCTTTCCAGTAGGGATGAATAGGTGACGTTTCATTTGATAGCTGATAAAAGCTGATAAGGTGGCCACATCACATTACTCTTACATTCAAAACATAAACATTGATACATTCCCCGATAAATAACTATCAATATAAATTATACAATTTTTATTAATGCAGAGGCGGATCTATTCGAATTCATTGAAATATTAATTACCTAACTCATTTTTTATTGTTGAAAAATTGCAATAAATTTTTTTTAATAACTCAATCCAGTAATGTATCTACTAAACCAGTTCTTTTCGCAACCTTTTTCTACTTATGTCCGCCCCCCCCCCCCAAAGACGGAAATATTCTTTTACCTTACCCTAAAATTTATGCATTTTTGAAGAAAAGTGGCTACTTACCCCTCAATTTTCAAGGAACAAATTGTTACGTTTTCTCGCAGAAACACAGGAGGAAAGAGTACAAAATAGATGGCCTACTCCCTAGCAACAGGAGAAAAAAATGGAAATCTCCTAATAGCGGAAGTAAAGTAAAAAAAACCATCTTCTTTTTAGTGCCCACCTAAAAAAAATAAAATAGTAATTTAATAATTGTTTTTATTGTTAAAATTTACGTTTTTCATAAAATTCTCGATTGATAATGCGAAACTGAACGAGGTAAAGTCTAGCAAAAAAACTACTTTATGTGACACTATGCCCGGTTTCACGATATACGTTTTTTATTGTCTGCATGGCTACTTTTAACGCCTTGTTAAAAGTTTTATAAAATCAAGAGTTAATAAGAAACAAAAATTCTACAAGTTTAAAGATTTATTTCAATGTAATATCAAGTGGTATGTTACTTTGCTAGCCGGCGACTGACAAAGTGAAACTGTGAAGCTTTTGTCAAAAGGTCATGCTTTTATTTTTACCTAACTACGCATTTTTTACCGTTTAAAAAGTTTGTATTATTTTATGAAATAAAGGGGGGAGGCGCTAGGTGCCAAGGTTAGATTTTCCTTCAAGGGGAGGCAAACTTATTAACATAAAGTTTGAAAACCACTGATATAAGTGGTAATTTTTGAAGATGATAAATCAGGAAAAATTTCGTTTAAAATATATTGTTAAATTGGTGAACACCGCAAAAAAATCAAATTTTATACAAAAAGGGGATAAATTTTGAGGGGGTAAATTCACATTATGTAAACATTGAGTCAGCACTGCCTTCCACATAAAGTTACGCTGTAATTATCTTGTCTAAAGTTTTTTGAAATTATGTAAATTTATTAGTGTCTGGCCACACGTGCAGTAAAATCATGCTGGTAAAAGCAGTAAAAGCCAAGTAGGCGCATTTTCAAGGTAATGCTGATACAAGTGCATTGCTAAAGCTGCGACATTACCTTTCATTTACCTTGAGCATGGGCGTTTGAGGTAAATCCTCAAGGTAAATGAAAGGTATTGTCGCAGCTTTAGCAATGCACTTGTATCAGCATTACCTTGAAAATGCGCCTACTTGGCCTTTACTGCTTTTACCAGCAGGATTTTCCTGCACGTGTGGCCAGAGTCTTAACGTTAAATCTTTGAATAGTGTGAAAATGGTAAAGAAATTCTAATCGCAAGGAGTGATTTTTGAGAAGTGGGGGGTGGGGAAGAAACAAATATTTTGTTTAAAATTTTTGGTAAATAAACTGATAAACTTGTCAAATCTATCACTGTTATACTTACAAACACTGTAAATATTGTGCAAAAATTCTAACAAGAAAAGGGGTAGTTTTTGAGGAGGTAAAAATTGTAACATTTCCTTTAAAATTTTTGATACTACTATGTAAATTTATTAATGCCAAATCTATAAATACTACAAAAATGATGAAAAAATTCTAATCGCAAGGGGGTGATTTTTGAAGGGAGTCAACAATAATCATTTTGTTTAAAATATTTTCAGCTTACTAAATTATAATAGTCTTAAATTTGTAAAGTATTATGAATATTAACTTGTGAAATTATATAATATGAGTTACTATTAAGTTATGTTAGATTTCTTAACTTGATATAAAATAAATGTTACTTTTTAGTAACTCATATTATTTTAAATCTGTATATACACTGCAAAAATAGTAAAAAACCGCAAAACAAAAAAAGGGGTAACTTTTGAAAGGGGAAAAAAAATTTGTTGAATGACTATTTGAAAAACAAGGAAAAGCAGAAAAGGATTGACAATGAAGAAGGTTGGTGGCAATAAAAGAAAATTAAAAAGAATATAAGATGTTGCAAAAGAAAATTTGGCAAATTCAAAATGCAAATGAAGAAATGTAAAAGATGAAATGGACTCTGATGGATTTTACAAAAAAGAAATTCTGTAGGTGTCCACTGTCGATTGAAAAAGTCGTCTCTAAAGTTTGTTTCGTTAAAAAATTAAATCGTTTAAAAATTTTTTTTTTTTATTTACATTTTAACGTGCATCAACTACTGGGTTATTAGCACTTCTATATGTTAATTTTTAGTTTGTTTAGTATTTTTGTTCGTTTATGTTTTTTTGATTGGGTATTTTGGTTGGTTGGTTCTTGGTTGATTGGTTTTTTGGTTCACCACGGAGTGAGAATGTCCACTGGAAAGCCGACCTAAGAAATTCTGATGCGTCCGTGATTCGAACTCAGAATTCCCGCCTCGTAGCGTAACCAGTGATCACATCACTCCACTGCTGTGGCTAAAATAAAATTTTAATTTATAGAACGAAAAAATTACCAAACCCAACCAAAAATTACTCAAATTGCGCAGAAAATTTGTAAGTACATTTGAATTATTCATCATTTTTTTGTAGTAAAAAAAAGTAGCCTGCATAAGTAACATAAATAATAAAGCTTAAAGCTGCCCGTACACTTAGGCGACGCGACACCACACTACACACAGAAGCACACACAAAAATGTGCGGACTCTACCAAGCTTTATAGTCGCCTGGTGTGTTGTGGGCTTCTGTCTGTGGTGTAGTGTCACGTCGCCTAAGTGTGCGGGCAGCTTTAGGCGACGCGACAGCTTGGTAGGGTCCGCACATTTTTGTGTGTAGTGTGGTGTCGCGTCGCCTAAGTGTGCGGGCAGCTTAACCTTTGCATGGTATACTGGGGTCCCTGGGACCCCAGAACATCTTAAAATGTCTGTAAAATGTTCTAATTAATTTTTTTTTTACAAGTAGACATTTTTGTAATTTAGCTTTATAACCCTCTTGAAATTTTAGATAATATGGTATTGTTAGTTGTGGTATGCCCTTAAAGTTTTATACGATTTAAGTGAGTGTGGGGTCCCAGGGACCCCAGTATACCATTTATGTAATTATTTTATCAAAATAGAATTTTTTTTAGTAATTCTGGCCTTTGATAACCATAATTTAGTGAATGAATATTATCTAAATTGATAAGTTTTTAACTCGTAATAATTAATTAATAAGGTATTTTAAAATATATCGAGTTTACATTTCATGTTACATGCTAGATATACGTATGCACATCTCTCTCTTTCGTATGCGTATAGAGTACGGCGATTTACGCTATTTTAAAAATGTTATATAGGGCTTATGTAATTAAATATAATAATTTTTTTTTAATTTAAATTGTAGAACCATATGCTTAGTTTGTATTATTAATTAAATTTTAGTCAATTCTTTTTCGTTTTTGTACAAATAAATTATTTACTAAAAGCCTGATTTTCACTGATGTAATTTACAATATTTTACTAAATGTCGAATATAATTAAAAGTTTTTCTTTTTTAGGTGTATTATTTATATTTTGCAGTGACAAATACATTAGTTTAGTGTTCTTTACAAAAATTAGTCTTAAAATTTTATTTTGTCTATTGATTTTCTTACGTCTATCGCTGGGGTCCAGGAGACCCCAGTATACCATCTAAGTAACTAAAATATAAGTATACCATGCGAAGGTTAAAGGTCCTTTTTAAAATGTTGTTTTTTTGTCTACAGGGTAACTGTGGAAATTTAAAAATATTTAATTAGGTAGTCTTCAGTTACTTTGCGAATAACTGTCAAACAAATAAATGTTAAGCATAATATCCAAAATGGACATTAATTTGGTTTTATGACCTAAAATTGACATTTACCCATAATGAAAAAATACTCAAAAAAAATTTGATAATTTCGAGCAATTCCTAATCTGCGAGTTACTCTCAAGTCAACAAATTTCAAATATAATAATTGGATAATAATTTGGTTTTGAAGCTTAAAATTAACATTTACCCATGATGACATAATTCTGAAAAATTATATTATATTTTATCCAAAAATTAACTGTGAAAAATTGAAATGATTTGATAACGACCTCAGTTTCAAATTTTCAATTAAGTAAATAATTCTAAAAAAGTTTAAATAAAAATAGGCAACACTGATAACATTTACATCAGTATTATTACTGGAAAGGATAAGAGGGTCGCAGATAAGACTCTTGTGGAACTCCCGATTTAACAAAAATCTCTTTGGAGTGATCACATTTAAAATTTAAAACTGTACCATAAAGATAGCCAACTACTCACTAGAGATGAGATTTTTACCTTTTTCTATTTTAGGTGTTATTTTTTTTTCAAAATTCGTTTCATGGAAAATTACTTTTCTATTTGTTTGAACATTTTTTGACCTTTTTAAATTTTTACAACCTATTTTAGCATTTTAGAAACTTTTCTTTAATTTTCAGTTCGAATAGCATTTAGGTATAACAGAATATAATTTAATTAATTTTAAAACATCCACTTTTATGAAACTTTAATTTGCACTGAGCAAACCAAAAGTAGTGACAAAATTCAGAGTAGGTTACTAGAAAGTAATTTTAAGGGGCTAAGCGTAAAAATTCTATTTGAAACTTGGCAAATATTATATTAGTGTTATATTTGTGAATACTACCAAAATAATAAAAAAATTTAAACAAAAAGGGGGTAGTTTTTGAGGGGTTAAACCTTAGATCATATATATTACATGATCAATGTAATATATATGATCTAAGGGTTAAACAGTAAAAATTTTATTTATAACCGTTTCTAACATTTCATTTTAGAACATAAATTGACCATGAAAAATTTTAAAAATTTGCCTAGGGCTTCTAGACGATTTTCTATTTATTTATATGAATAATTTAGAAAAAAAACATAGCCCCTAATAGGCACAAAAAAAGTTCAATTTTTACTATAAGGTAAGGTAAAATAAACATAAATTGCCTTTGCCCAAAACAAGTAAAAAAATATGTTCAAAAAATTGTAATGTTTTTCAAATAAATAAGAAAAAATGTAGCTAGAATTTTTTTTATAATTTATTTAATTAAGTTAATGCAATTCATTTAATTACTTAATATTGAAGAGTTTCTTTGCTTTAATTTTTTGCCTCGTAGATATTCATTCTACCAATTAGAGCTAAAACTCGTAGTCCTCTCCAGTAAAACATACGTTTTTTATCAATTGTTTAAGTTTTAGTTAACTTGCGACAACAATCTCACATTTTACAATATGAAGCGACTGAAAGCATAAGAAAATTCAGCAAAATCGGAAAACACAAATTTTAGGATTTTCTAGCAATGATACTTTTTTTGATGTTACATAATGACAAGGAAACTGCAATATTTATATTTGTGTAAACGAAACAATTTTTTTTAATAATTAAATTAAAAAATCGCACCAAAGTCAAATTATCTAAATATTAAGTCAATTTAGAACTGATTATTTTTTAGTTATTTTTCTTGTCTTTACTAGTCATGTTCAAGTATTTTCATGAAGTTTCAGAATATTTGAACATTTAGTTTTTATTAAAAATCACTCTAAAGTCAAATTATCTAAATATTTAAGGCAATTTTTTTGGTTTTCTTAGTTTTTGTTCCTGTTTTGACTAGACCAGTATGAGTTCAAGAAATTTCAAATTTGAACAAATTTAATTTTTATCAAAAAATTTAAATTAAATCAAAGATGGTAAGAGCTATGATAAGAGTATTATGATCTTTGATTAAATATCCTACTGAACTAAAATAATCTAAATATTTAAAATTTTTAGTTATTTTTCTTATCTTTACAAGACCAGTATTTTCAAGAATTTTTGATAAACATTTGATTTTACCAAAATATTTAAATTAAAAATCTCATAGAAATCAAATAATTCAAATATTTAGAGTAATTTATGTCTTAGAATCTTTTGGTTATTCATCCCTGGTTATTGGAATCATATGGAAGATGGAGAAATGAGGAAAAAGAAAACCAAGTTCTTTTCTTCTTGAAAAAAAAAATCATATTTTTTCAAAAAAACTAAAGTTCAACATTAATAATTAAAAACAATAACAGTCTTGAACACTTCTTTTTACATAAAACCCAAACTTAAATTTTCCTTTTACCTCGAAAATATTTGAGTTCTTCTCTGAAATATTGAACAGTCCTTCGCAGTCCAACATCTAAAGAAATTTTTGGCTCCCAATTCAGGTACGTTTTGGCTCTCGTAATGTCGGGTTTGCGTCGTTGAGGATCATCTATTACTTTGGCAACACTTTCGATAACACTTTCACCTCCTACTAAATTTTTAATTATGGCTGCAAATTCTAAAAGAAATTTGTGAAACTCACAAAACAATTACCTACAAAATAAAACTAACCACTGATGGTGTGTTCTACTGGGTTACCCAAATTTACCGGTAAGGTATAATTTGATTCCATCAGAGCAACTAAACCGGAGATCAAGTCGGAAACATATTGAAACGATCGTGTCTGTTCACCTGAACCGTAAATCGTAATTACGTCGTTTTGCAATGCTTCCAGTATAAAATTGGACACCACTCGTCCGTCGTTCATGTGCATTCGAGGGCCGTAGGTGTTAAAAATCCTGGCAACTCTCACATCCATTTTCTCTTGCTGTGCATAGGCGTAGGTTAAAGTTTCAGCTACACGCTTTCCTTCATCGTAGCAAGCTCGTGGACCTATTGGGTTTACGTTTCCCCAATAAGTTTCATGTTGAGGATGGATGGTAGGATCACCATAAACTTCCGAAGTGCTTGCAATCAAAATTCTAGCATTGACTCGCCTAGCCAAGCCTACAAAAGGAAATAATAAACTCAAAGTCTTAATTTGATAATTCTTACCCAGCATGTTAATGGTTCCCAATGTGTTGGTCTTAATTGTTTTGACCCGATTTTTCATGTAATGTGGTGGACTGGCAGGACTTGCCAAGTGATAAATTTGGTCTACCTCGATAAACAGGGGATTGATAATGTCGTGATGAATGAGTTCGAAATTGTTGTGTCCTATCCATTGCTGTAAGTTGCGCTTACGTCCCGTATAAAAATTGTCAGCAACAATCACTTCGTGACCCTGCTGCATCAATTTATCCACTAAATGTGATCCCACGAAACCTGCACCTCCCGTAACCTGTAAGAAATGTAACGGTCAACTCGGTGTAACAACATTTTACGCTTTACCAACCAACCAATATACGCTTCTTTGACATATAGTTAAGAAATTTAACTTCGGGATACTTTCTAGGAACTTTTGCTTCCAACGAAAACAGTTTTTCTTCCAACTCTGCAACTCTTATAGAAGCCGCTTCAAGGGCTTCCGTCAACGATTTGGCATCCTTGGGTAGGTGCGATAAACTTGTATTTCGAATGATATTCGAAGACTTAGATATCACATAAAAACCTAATACTAAAACAGAATTATGTAAATTTCAGTACAAAAATAGTTCAATAATATTTACCAATGGCAAGAAATATTAAAAATATCGCAACATTTTTATATTTCCATGAATGAAGTAGTATCATTATTATTCTTTTCCAAATGAAGATGTAGCACTTTCAAATTTTCATACATTCTTATCATAGATAACTATTTTATAATTCAAGGTTAGAATTTTAGAAAGAGATTAATTATTATATAAATAATTTCATTCTAACGTTACGTTGCGAAATCTACGTTATTTAAATATAATAAAAACCTTATTAGTTTACTAAAATACGAAAGGTTATGTGAACTTTTTTGACATTTGAATAAAAGTGGTTTAAATGAGTCAGTGGCGGCGTATCTAGAGGGTCAATAAATTCTCCCGATTTATCAAACAGATAATTTTTTGGAAAAAAAAGGTAACCGAAAGCAAAACTTTTGACCTTTGAAAGGAATAACTGTAAAATAACAAATTGTTCGTTCCAATTAGTCGGTCGCAGAGTCATAGCAAACCACATTAAATTTTTAAAAGTTAGTAGCTAATTTTCCACAATCGTGAAACATCTGTTTATGTAAACATGAAAAAATTTTGATTTTATCGCCTGAAGATTTAGATTATTTTTTATTTTAATAAATTTGTTGTAAATGAGTGAACTAACGAGAATCTCGTTAACCCATTCGTGCGAGTCAGTGGTGAACATATAACGGATAATATCCAAAAATTTGATTTACAGTATAATCTTTGATTGTTTAACCTGTGGGATGGGTTACTCTACACAAATTACAATAATAATAATTATAATTGCGATAAACGTTTTATTTTGCGATAAAATAATCTCGAGTAAAAAATACAAAAAATTATAAGCCGAACAATAAATAATAACGATAGTAATGATAAGACTTATAATAAATTATTATAAGAAGTTTGATAAAACGTTTGAATTTTGGTTGTCCATTCAAGTAATTCTCGTTGCCATGACAACGGTGTGATATTAAAAATATTACAATTTATTACCCTAACGAATTTAAATGTTAGCATTGTAATTTTAATAATATTTGAATTTGAATTAATTACGGTCGTAGAAAAAATAGTGCGTATACTTTCCCCGCCACTTTTTCAAAACCTAAAAAAAGTATATGGGAATTTGTGGCTAATTAGTTGCCGCAAGTTACTCTTACCGTTTGCGAATTACAGCCATTTGAGTGGTGAAGGCGCTAGCTTGATATCAAGCCAGCGTCGCCGCCATTCAAAACTTACTAAAAACAAAAAAAAAGAATATAGGAATTTGTGGCTAATTTGTTTGCAGCCATTTGAGTAGTGGGGGCGTTAGCTTGATATCAAGCTAGCGCCGTCACCACTGAAAAACATACAACAGCAAGTTGAGTGATCCATTTTAATTATACGTAATCATCACTAATCAGTGATTAGTAATCACTAATTACATAAAGCTAGTCCCACTTTAGTTCTATTACCGGCCACTTCAAACGCTTTGATCGATTTGCATATCTCCTCTACATCTACGCACACAGCGAATAAAATAAATAATAAGGCTGATCCCATACTAATTTCATACTTTCATCTGGCGGTTTGGTTGCCTAAGATTGCTGCTATGATCAGAAAACAAAAAAATAAAAAAAATTTAGTTGAGAACAAAGAAGTTTCAATTTTTAATTGTTTGTTATCAGAACACAATTCTTTTTATAATTTTTGAGTTGATTAGTTTAATTAAATAATTTCTCGTGGGTGGTTGGGTGGGTGGGGAGGTCGGGGATAGTGTAACAAATGAATTTTAGTTTTAAATTCGTGAATAATATTACCTAAAAAAAAACATTTTTATCGATTAGTAAAAACTCTTCGACATGACGATCTGTCTTGTTTAGCAGGTGAAGATTTGACGAAGAAGATTGATGGAATTTGTGAGACGTTTTGAAAGTTTCGAGATTTAATTTTTGAAAATTTGCTATTGAAACACAAAAGCAAATTACAATAATGCCGCCTGCTTGAAAAATCGTGTTCCTTTGTTACCTACTTCAATTATTTAAAAAGAGCAACTAAAATGAATCTTCTTTTATGCGCCAGCCAGTTTAAATGCCAGGAACCACGCTTGGCTTGATATCTTGTTCTGCATGAAATCTATTAATGTATCTAAAAAATGTTTCTTTGTAAATCGATAAAATAGTTTAGTAACGTCGCTTCTTGCAAAGATAAAACAAAACAAATGTAGTTTTTTCACCTGTATATGCACCTTTTCAAACGAATCAGTTAGTAAGTAGATAAGACAAGATTGGACCAATCAAATCCTAGTAAACGCTTTGGAATTTCAAATACCTGTTCACCTACGTGTTACCTTTCTTTGTAATCGCTTAAGTTAAGCAACGACAACGTTTAGAAACAGAAATACTGATTTTTCGTACATTTATCTCTCTTACGTTGTTTCGGTCCATCACAAAAGTGGTTATGTGTTTAGGTGAGTTTGTTACTTCAAAGTGTTAACAATGGATTTTATTTGTTGTGTGAAAATGTAACGAGTTTATAAAGTTTGTGACATAAAACAGGAAGTTAAATTGTTCAAGATGACTAATACAAGTTTCAGTCCATTTTTAAGACTCACCGATTAATTTTTCCGGTAAGTTCATGCGATTTCATTTTTTGATCCCAAAAATTCATTCCTCTTCGTTCCAATTTTTAGTTAATCTTTCAACATTTGCATTTTGTAATAACCGTGTTTATTAAACTCGATATAAATTACGGCTAATGGGATTTTGTAATTTTGAATAGGTCAAATTAGGAAAAATTGTTTGTATGAAATAGATTATTTGCATAATTATTGATCAATAATTAAAAAATTACTTCAACTCAAGATCTACACCTTTCGTTTTAAGCTTATGTGTGTTTTCGTCCAAATTCACCTTGTGAACCAAACTTACTAATAAAAAAATCTATCTTTTACAAAATTGCATATTTCTTTTTATTATAAAGTTACAATAGATTTAATATTCAAATGTATTAATTTGATTTATTGATAACCTGATTCCATAATATTGATACCAAAAAAAAGTTATAATTATGCTTTACGATCAAACTTTACTTCCTTATTTTTATTAAAACTATTAAGAATGTTTAATGGTTGTAATTATTTATACAACTGCATTTATTCAAGAGAAGCAATAATTTTGTTGTATTGCTATTTTATATATTTACATTTTCTGGAACGTAATTTATGATTAACGGTTAAGTGTAATTGAACAACTTTCTCGTGAGGTTCTCAATCCATATGGGGTTTTTCACTCCTGTATTCGGCGCTACCAGGAGTAGAACCGCGGTTTTCCGCTTCCTAGCTTACCGGTGTATGCCGGTGTAATTATTATAGAAATATTAGACCATCATAGAGTATTTAGGTAATTAGGCTGTGCGGCCTGAAGGCCGCACTGATGAAGTTTTTAGGTCAATAATAAATTAATGAAGTAATCTTGATTGAGCGTTACAAATAAGTTTTACACCATTTTCAGCTTTAATCCAGAAAGTATCAATTTGTAAGCGGTCATTAGGCTAATCTGAAAACCAATTGACACTTTTTGAATTAAAGCTAGAAATGGTGCAGAAATTTATTATAATGTTGAAGAAAGGCCTAATTTACTTACTAGTAATAAGACTAATTTATTTAATTTTGTGCAGCATTTGAAAATCAGATCATGCAGGTCAACACTTTAATACTTTGCCTTAAGGGTAGTTCACACTACATGATTTATCATATGACTTAGTCATAAGAAAAGTCATGGCTAAAATCATACCATCGCAACAGCCAATCATAAAAGCCATAACTTCTATAATATCAAAAATCATATAGTGTGAACGTAAAAAAATCCCTCATATGAGAAGTCATGTGACAAGTCATATGATAAATCATGTAGTGTGAACTACCCTTAACTCTATAAACTATTCATTTTGTAAATATTTTCTCAAAGAGCTTTCCTTGCTGTACATCCGCCTTTACTTTCATATCCGCTACACTGCTAACCCTTGAGAAAACGACATAGAGTTTTCCATGACTGAACACTAACTTGATCCTCCAGGATCTGACCTTGCGGTTTGTTTACTGTTAATGCCAGTTTCATGATTAATGAGTGGAGACTTCAATTCTTCTCTGATGAAGACGAACTACCATTTATTACATTTTTAGTTAAAGTGGTAACCACCAGGAGGATCCCTAAGTCTTTTTTGTGTTCAAATTGCTCTGATCATAAGCAAGATATACATGGGGCATTCCACACCAAATCGACCACTTTTGAACCCGACCCCTTTTGATTTTCCTGAAATTTTTACATATTATACTATCTCACCAAAAACAGTTCTGTGAATTTTTCAAAATTTTTTATTCAACCCAAAAAGAGTTACGAATTTTTAGAAAAACTGATGTTGTTTTTCTTCAAACGATCGTAACTATGTCAAAAATTGACTAATCGGAACGTTTTTTTTTTGTTTTTGTTTGTCTTTAAACGTACTTTTCAGGAAAAAATACAAAAAAATATTCAAACTTGGATTCTACAAAATTTTTCATTTTTTCGGAGAAAATCATTGATTTTTCAAATTTCGACACTTTTGATTTTTGAATTTTTTATTAAAAAAAAAATCTGATTTACTCCGCGTATAACAACGCAAACCCCATAATGGGCTGACATTTCTTTCTATTTCTTTTGTTTAATTAAAAAATATTATTAGCGTAAAAATAAAACAAAATATTTTTTAATTAAATAAAAAAAATAGAAAGAAATGTGGGCCCATTATGGGGTTTGCGTTATTGTACGAGAAATAAATAAGAGTTTCTTTTGAAATAAAAAAATCAAAAATCAAAAGTGGACAAATTTGAAAAATCAATGATTTTCTCCGAAAAAATAAAAAATTTTGTAGTATCCAAGTTTGAATATTTTTTTGTATTTTTTCCTGAAAAGTACGTTTAAAGACAAACAAAAACAAAAAAAAGAACGTTTTGATTAGTCAATTTTTGAAATAGTTACGATTGTTTGAAGAAAAAAAACATCAGTTTTTCTGAAAAATTTTAACTTATTAGTAACAAATTTTGAAAAAAATTACACAACTGATTTTACGTATTATACTATCCCATCAAAAACAGTTCTGTAAATTTTTTCAAAATTGTTTACAAAGTTAAGAATTTTCAGAAAAACTGATGTTTTTTTACTTCAAACGATCGTAACTTTTTCAAAAATTGACTAATCAAAACGTTCTTTTTTTGTTTTTATTTGTCTTTAAACGTACTTTTCAGGAAAAAATACAAAAAAAATATTCAAACTTGGATTCTACAAAATTGTTTATTTTTTCGGAGAAAATCATTAATTTTTCAAATTTTTCCACTTTTGATTTTTGATTTTTTTATTTCAAAAACAACTCTGAATTATTCCTCGTATAACAACGCAAACCCCATAATGGGCCGAAATTTTTTTCTATTTTTTTTTGTTTAATTAAAAAATATTTTGTTTTATTTTTACGCAAATAATATTTTTCAATTAAACAAAAGAAATAGAAATAAATGTCGGCCCATTATGGGGTTTGCGTTGTTATACGCGGAATAAATAGAGTTTTTTTTGAAATAAAAAAATCAAAAATCAAAAGTGGACAAATTTGAAAAATCAATACAAATGAAAATATTTGTAGAATCCAAGTTTGAATATTTTTTTTGTATTTTTTCCTGAAAAGTACGTTTAAAGACGAACAAAAACAAAAAAATAACGTATTGATTAGTCAATTTTTGAAATAGTTACGATTGTTTGAAGAAAAAAAACATCAGTTTTTCTGAAAAATTTTAACTTATTAGTAACAAATTTTGAAAAAAATTACACAACTGATTTTACGTATTATACTATCCCATCAAAAACAGTTCTGTAAATTTTTTCAAAATTGTTTACAAAGTTAAGAATTTTCAGAAAAACTGATGTTTTTTTACTTCAAACGATCGTAACTTTTTCAAAAATTGACTAATCAAAACGTTCTTTTTTTGTTTTTATTTGTCTTTAAACGTACTTTTCAGGAAAAAATACAAAAAAAATATTCAAACTTGGATTCTACAAAATTGTTTATTTTTTCGGAGAAAATCATTAATTTTTCAAATTTTTCCACTTTTGATTTTTGATTTTTTTATTTCAAAAACAACTCTGAATTATTCCTCGTATAACAACGCAAACCCCATAATGGGCCGAAATTTTTTTCTATTTTTTTTTGTTTAATTAAAAAATATTTTGTTTTATTTTTACGCAAATAATATTTTTCAATTAAACAAAAGAAATAGAAATAAATGTCGGCCCATTATGGGGTTTGCGTTGTTATACGCGGAATAAATAGAGTTTTTTTTGAAATAAAAAAATCAAAAATCAAAAGTGGACAAATTTGAAAAATCAATACAAATGAAAATATTTGTAGAATCCAAGTTTGAATATTTTTTTTGTATTTTTTCCTGAAAAGTACGTTTAAAGACGAACAAAAACAAAAAAATAACGTTTTGATTAGTCAATTTTTGAAATAGTTACGATTGTTTGAAGAAAAAAAACATCAGTTTTTCTGAAATTTTAACTTATTAGTAAAAAATTTTGAAAAAAATTACACCACTGATTTTACGTATTATACTCTCCCATCAAAAGCAGTTCTGTAAATTTTTTCAAAATTGTTTACAAAGTTAAGAATTTTCAGAAAAACTGATGTTTTTTTACTTCAAACGATCGTAACTTTTTCAAAAATTGACTAATCAAAACGTTCTTTTTTTGTTTTTATTTGTCTTTAAACGTACTTTTCAGGAAAAAATACAAAAAAAATATTCAAACTTGGATTCTACAAAATTGTTTATTTTTTCGGAGAAAATCATTAATTTTTCAAATTTTTCCACTTTTGATTTTTGATTTTTTTATTTCAAAAACAACTCTGAATTATTCCTCGTATAACAACGCAAACCCCATAATGGGCCGAAATTTTTTTCTATTTTTTTTTGTTTAATTAAAAAATATTTTGTTTTATTTTTACGCAAATAATATTTTTCAATTAAACAAAAGAAATAGAAATAAATGTCGGCCCATTATGGGGTTTGCGTTGTTATACGCGGAATAAATCAGAGTTTTTTTTTGAAATAAAAAAATCAAAAATCAAAAGTGTCGAAATTTGAAAAATCAATGATTTTCTCCGAAAAAATGAAAAATTTTGTAGAATCTAAGTTTGAATATTTTTTTTTTTTTTTAATAAAAATACAAACAAAACCAAAAAAAGCGTTCCAATTAGTCAATTTTTGAAATAGTTACGATCGTTTGAAAAAAAAACAGCAGTTTTTCTAAAAATTCGTAACTTTCTTTGGGTTGAGTAAAAAATTTTGAAAAAATTCACAGAATTTGTAAAAATTTTAGGAAAATCAAAAGAGGTCGGGTTCAAAAGTGGTCGATTTGGTGTGGAATGCCCCACATACACATTTCGTTTTCTTCATAAATTTAAAATTTAAATGGTCTAACGTCGCAGTACTCTTAATGAGGCGAAAGACCGAACAACCACATCTACCGCGCACTGAAGGCTCGTTCTAGTTAGATTACTATAATTCAATTATAATCAGTCAATATTTTGACTGAAACGTTTCACGTTTTTTAAGATTTTCCAAGAAATTCAGTGCAAAATTTCAACCTTGTAGCTTACTGGGAAGTACAAAAAAACCTTTGAAAGGAAAAACAGACGTTTTATTGATTTTATTAATATGGATTAGTTACGGGAAATATTATAATATAATTTCGAAATTGTGCGCTAATTGTAATTTTTTAACAGTTTTGTTATCAATTATTGGTTGATAACAATTACTCGAAAAATACTATTAATCAAGTTTATCGTTAATTAATCTATTATTTGCACATTATTATGTATATTATATATTATAATAATTATATTAGCCAGATTTGATTGCTTGAATAACACCAATTATATTATAATTTGATATTTTTGTTATATCTTTTTCTTAAAAAAAATTAATCTTGGGTAACGGAATCACATCTGCCTGATCCCGAATATGCAATTTTATTGCGAAACTTTTTAAAAACTTTAAAAAATATCCTACGGCGCTGAACCGACATTTTCATACAGAAATTGTAATATTAGTAGCTCATGTGTCCAATGGCGAATTTAGCCCTAGAGTTTGAGTTGTGAATCAATATTTTTAATTTTTATGTTAATTTTTGATCAACTTTTATTTTAATCCGGAGCGAGGGAGGGGGGGGGGTAGAACCAATTTTAAATTAAAAGAAAATTAAAAAAAGAATTGAAATGAATTTTGGGAAGCTATTTTAAATTTTTTAGCTAAATTTTTGTAAAACTTTTTCGATAATCTTCAAAAATCGCCTACGACGCGGTAATAGCGACGAATTTCTTTGCTAATTTTTTAAGAATTTCCGATTTAATTCATTAGATTAGATCCATTTACTGCATTTTAATGAACTTTCTACGTCTGTATAGTTTTGGGATGGCGGAAACTTTTATTTGTATTATTTATGCATTTTTAGTCAGATGTTCTTAGCAGCCATTGTTTGCAAAGTAGCATAATTATGTATGTAAATAATCGAGCATGGGAAAATAAGCGCACTAATAATGTAATTACAGTATCAATGCAAATAAAATTGCGCTGCTTGAAATCCTGGTAATGAACTTTAAAAAGAGGTAAAAATTGAAAAACAAAGTCGTTGCAATATCAACCACAAATATTTCTAATTACGGTATTATCACGAAGTGTGAAAAATGAACAATGAAGTGTGAGAAAGCGAAAGCATTAAAATTAGCAGGTGAATGGAATTCAGTAGAAGAGGAGCAGCAAAATCTACTGAGATGTTTCAGTTGTGTGCAATTGAAAAAAAAAAGAAAAAAGTTATTAGAAATAGAAATTGCTTACTTATAATGATTTTGCCTTCAAAAACATTTCTTTTCTTTATTATTACAAAACTAAAATAGACAGTGTAATCAAATCACCTAACATTTCTATTAGATGACCCACGAAAATGTAGAGCTATGCGCATGATACTGCGCATTTTACCATTATAACTTAATATTTATAATTTTTATTAAAATATTAATTTTATTAGTTCATCAGTTTCGAGTGCTAGGGGGGTTACAGCCCCTTATTGTTGAGCGTTTTCCATTTTCTAGGGTGGACTGAGATCTCCTAGCCCCCTTAGTTACGCCTCTGTAGATAATAATTTATTCATTCGATGACATTTTGAAATTAAATTTATATCACTGTTTCCACTTCCATATTCATACATTTTTATTATGCATCAATAATAATTAATTTGATTGAATTCAACACTTTTTCTGACACGCCTTGTAAACATTTTGAAGGTCAAATAAATTTTACTATTTACTATTATTATGTTATTGTCATTAAAAATGATCTATTTTTATATGGTCAATGTTCTCTGTCGATTCTAGCATAATCTGGATTTTGATAATTATTGAAATTTTCGATTTTTGCATTTTCAAGCATTGAAAATCCACTTTTAGGAATTAAAAAAAAATTTATAATACATTTTCAAATTTTTCTTGTTTCTATTTCTTCTTCTTATTTGATTTGAAATATGTTTATTTTTTTGGATCTCTTTTGATGGTCTTTGAAATGGTAAGTAATTTAAAAGCAAAAATACCTGAATATAATTGATATTTTCATCGCATATAAATTGACAAATTTAATAGTCTCGCAGTTAAATAAACCATTTTTATTATTTTTCACTTTTTCCTATTTATGAGTTCAAGCAGTCACATGGAAAGTACTAGGTATATAAAATTTAATTAAACACTAGGAAATTAAAAGTTCTGTTAGAGATTTTACATTTTTATGTGATTTATTATAATTTTGCAATTAGGTAGGGTAACAAAGTAATAAACATTTATTACTGCATTTACAAAATACCGTCATTTCGGTAGCAAATAAATTATAATGATAAAAGCGATTTGAAAGTTGGTCAAACCGTAACAATAAATTATTATTTATCTGCATAAATTGAATTAACAAAAAGCATTGTATTAGTCCGTTATTTCAAAAAATTTCTAATTTTAGACAATAGTAGATATTACACTTTGTTAATTGAATTTCAAACTGCACTATTAATTTTTTTAATTTGGATAACGGTTCGGTATGGGTGGCGCCCGAAAAGGGGAAAATCAGAAAGTAATTATATTGTACGCTATAATAGATAAACCGCCCCTATACCAACAAATTACAAATATAAGTAAAAAATGTGACCCAAAAGTTAACGTGAAATAGGAACCACGGCACAAATAATATGATTATTATTATGAATAATACATATATTATTTATTTACTTAACTATTTTCAAACAGGAAATTACATCGTAAGTGCAAAAACAAAATAATTAAAGTGATGGAGTCAGAGGTGAGGGGGTTAAAGCCCATTTTATTAAATCACATTAGTCGTACTCAGTAGACTCTCGAGCAAGTTGACTTCTTTACATTGTCGCGATTATCATAAATATCTCGGTGAATGTTAAACAATTCGGCAAACCCATTTAAATTTAGTAAAAGTGTCTGCATAAATTGGAAAAGTGTCGCAATTAAAGAAGAGACCAATGAACTTCCTCAAGATAATGCTAAAAAACCCTTAAATGTTTCACTTTCTCTGACTAACAAGTTGTGCTTAAGTTTTGCTTTAAAATAGAAAGTTGTTAAGCGAACATAATAAAGACATACACGTTTTTATTTCGCTATTTAACATTGTATTCGCGAAATTTCTTTAAGGTGCATCGAAATCGAAATTCTCACAAGAAACTAAAAGTTTGTGGGTGTAGCTGCTTAATTTATGAGAAAACTTCACTTGCTAGTGTAGGAAGTGAAAAATTGTTTTAATAAATTGTAAGTTAACTTTTAAACAATTTGTGATTTTTTCTTCCTCTTGATATACCTATATAATAAAGCTGGACTGTAGGTGCGCTCAAATATTTAAATAAATTAATAAAATTAATTTTGAACTAACGCTAATAAGGTTATTGGATTTAAGAAACAAAGAAAGTGATTTTAAAATGTTTAAACTGGTAATTAAGTAGTAATAATTAAATTATAAGATATTAGCCTTCGTTGTTTGCATCCAATTGAGTGCCTAATTTGAAATAAATTGAACGATATTACAAGAGGTCTATCTAAATATAGCAACAGGAAATATTTATTAGTTTAACGTTAATTTATATTTATAGCATTGATTAGGTACTGTGTGTGTGGCATGTCATCAAAAATTGCAATAGTAATCAAGGGCAAAAATTTAATGTAAATTACTAAAATCGTTCATCTACACTCAATTTAAAATAATAATCAACGCCATCCTGCGATGCATGACAGAAGGTAATTTGCAAACCCACCCCTTAACATGAGCCAAACGGGCAGCATTTCCGGAATTGTGGGTGGGCAAACGAACCCAGTTACATAAACATTACGAGATAAAAATATTAGTTTTATATCACGCGTACCTAAGTGCTAAATATAAGCAAATAAAACTATGCACTTGTAAGATAAGCCAAAAGTTAATAGTACATTAATTGATAATAAAATGGGCGATAAAATGTACGGTAGGTGATAATGAAACATGTTAAGCATGCAAACAAAAACATAAAAATTTGTGTGACGTTTGTTTGAATGTCGATTACGGTTTTTTAAGTTATTACATTGTTGTTATGGAGTATAAAACTTGTTCTTCCAAATTGGTGGATTTTTGAACGAAAATGTACAGTACAAGTCTAGTTTTCACAATAAAGCCCGGTAACGATGACGTAATGTGCAGAAACTAAATTTCCACCTGTCCTTTTAACGGCAGCACTCGCACGTTTTCCCTCCATCACCCACAGCGCATAAGATGGCTTCGTCGTTACCATGATTTATTGTCTAAACTATACGAATGTTTTTAAGGTGCGCACACAGTGGACAGTCCAATAGGTCTGTTTCTTTCTAGAATTTGATATAAGGACGTAACTAAACAAATTTGATTCCTGTCTGATTGTTTTGTTGCTGACTTACAGCTAGGAAAATTTGAAACTCCAGACCTCCGGTTTCTGAAGAAAATTCATCAACAGGAACGTAGCTATAGTCTGTATAGTGCTAGAAGAGTGCGGGTAAAAAAATGGGTGTAAAACCGGGGGGTCGGGGGGTATGGAATACCCCCCAGGCAATACGAAGTATTGATCAATAAATTAATAGCAACGTAATTATGATTTTTAAGAATTCGTCTTATCACTCGTTGCGGTGTATTGGATGTTTTTTTATTGCAAAATTATGTATATTATATTAAATTAAACAATGCTTTAATATTTTTCCTACACAATTTCGTATCTATTATTTATTTTATTTTAACAAAATTATTAATGGTTGTAAAAATATTATATCTTAATATTTAATACTAGAACTATTTTGATAGAATTTAACAATTTATAAGTTTCGCTTGTAATAATGCTAGTGTAAGGTGGGTTGCATAACTCAAAATCGTACAAAAATGTTGAACTTTAGTGCCGATTTTGTCTTACCCTACTGCCAATTTCACGTAGATTGCATAAACTAATTTTTCTTCTTAATTCTTTCATTGACTAATCGGGAAAATCTTCGTATGCTCAATTTAATGGTTCCTAACATTGAAATGCACATGTAAATAACATACGATTATAATTTCAGATTCAGTTGCATCCTTGTGATGTTAAAAACAATACAAGTAATAAATATAGAGAGAATTTTGATGAGATTAGTAATTTCCCGAGTTTGAGTGACAGTTTTGATTTTAACATATCACTCGAGCATAACCACAGGTTATTAAATAATTCCTGAAAGTCCTTGAAAAACGCTGTCTTTAAGTACCGACTAGAATTTTCGACGTCCTTATAATTGGAAAACAGTATTGATATCACGTTAAGTGATGGATTGAAGTCTGAACACCTGAGGTTCGAATCGAAACTTAATATTGCAGACCCGTACGTCATTTAAATTCATTCATCAAGATGATGGAAATATTCATCGACAATGGAATATTTGATGAAGGAAATCTTGACATTGCGAACCCTGGTGATATGTATAATTATTACAAATAAGTTCTCTTGGTATACAATTATTTGTTGTTGAGACGCCTCTCAAATGTCTTGAAAAGTCAAGATTGTGCAGTTAATAATAAATATTTTTAAATGATTTAAAAAGAATTTATTAAGTAAAACATAAAACTAATTTGGTACAGGCTTAAAATTCTGAAATTAAAATTAATTTGTAAGTAATATTGAGTTGAAATTAATTTTAATTTCAAAATTTTAAGCTTTTACCTAATCAATGACTTTTTTAACATTTCTAATAGTTTTTCGTTCTTTTGTTATTAATTTTTTCATGAGATCACACACAATTTTTTATTGTGTGAATAGTCGCAATTCAAACCTTGAACTTGGAGTCTTCATGTTTGCATGCTTAAACAATAACGATTATGATGGTTGGTTAATTTTTTTCCAACTTTTGTCATTTTTATCATAAATAATATGTGCCACACGTAACCTTCGTTGCTGCTATTATTATTTATATACTTATATTGTTGTTGGAATGTAACAATTAGGTTCAGCAAAATGATTTAGGAGTAACCTAACAATGCATAAAAATAATTACTATTTTATGCTAATTGTCAAGAGGAATGAATGTTAAACAATACCCAAGAAAAATATTATTGATGATTATTTAGGTAGGTATAAATTAGATGCACTTTTCGATCGTAAATCCGGTATATCAATGGAAAAGTCACCTTGTAAAGCTTTTATGTTTAGAATAATGATCGGATCATTTTTAACACACATAAATAATAAATTTACGACAGGAAAAGTTTTTCAAAATATTCCACGTAACACGTTTATTTTCCATGAAAAAAATCCGATGGTACTTGCATTTCAATTTTGACGCAACCAAAATTAATTCTGTTGCTCTGCTTGATAAGAAGGGAGAACTGCAGAGAGAGGAATCAAAATGGAAGAGACGTGCAATTAGAAAAACGACTTTTTCATGTACTGCATCTATAACAAGCACTTGTAAAGGATGCAGATTGAATTTTTTCCAGCAAGGTTTAGCATGCACGATTTTACTTTCTAAGAATTTTCGTGAAGTTAAACGCAGAATCTATTTCGTTGTTTGGGTATGCCGCTCTTAAAAAAAAAAATTGAATTTTTAAGCATAAGGAATATTACTGGATTTGGCGAGGATTAACTGGCCATGTTGATAATATTTAAGCGCCACTCAAATACGTCATGGTAACGCAAGCGTTGACAGATCAGTGGCGAAACATAATTAATTTACAACAGTGGTCTTAAAAAAATTATTTATGGAATGGTTTGAATGTTGGCCTTTTAAATTTTAAGTTTATGAGTTGCAGGTGTGTCAGTCATATTACGTACGATACAACATTAAGTATTAATTTTGTTTTTTTCAAGTTTTACAACCAAGATTCTGAAAATCGTCATTTCGTTTATTCCTTTGTCAATATTTACCTCGAGTGTTTGTGAAGAGCTGTGCTTTTAGCTTTCGCAAATAGATGTATGTAAACCAATAAAAACCAGTTATTTTATATCTGGTTTGGTCAATATTTTTAAATTGTTTAAAATTATACCTCACCTTTGATTTGCTCTGTACGACATTTACGTCATCGTATGCGAATCTTGATGGCAATCGCGATTTCAGTAAATGGCAAATTTTGCATATAAGTGTGATGAAAAAAAAATTAGCCATTATTATAATTATGTTAAATTGAAATGATAAGGTAAAAAGGTACTTAGTTTTAATTTAATTACTTCGTTTTGAGATTTCCATAAATTTAATTGACGTTTGTACCTAATTTTGCTAATCAGTCTGGAGCATTTTTGCATATTTGCTTTTGCAAAATTCATTTGAATTTTGACTTACAATCGGTAAATTACTAAAATCCTACAAAAAGCACAGTTTTGGCACTTCAAGGTTTATGTATGTCTTTTTTTATCCGCATAAGTTATGATGATGTTAAGATCAAATATGCTAATCAGCCCATCTCATCATCTACGAGAGCAATGATACTAACCAATAAATAAATAATACATAAGCTAATAAAAAAACGCTATTTTTAAGTAAGAAATTTAAAAATTTGCCATTTATTCCATGTTTTGGCAAAGAGTAAGCAAAATCTACATAAGTAATTTAAAGTGACGCTAATACGACATAAAATTGGCATAATTAGGTTAAAAATAGTTATAATTCATTTTTTTGTTTTTATTTATTAAGCGAATATAATTTTTTTTTTAATGCGTTGTAATTATTTTGCGTCAAAATAATTTATGGTAATGGAGTTTTGGCAAGAATTATTGGGTCAGAACTCGTGCCCGTAGGCACGTACCTACTTGCTTTCATTGCTCTAATTATCAAAAACAAGTTTACTTATCTAAATAATATTTTCCGAATTTTGGGAAATTTTTATTGATGGGAAATTTCTAGTTTTTTATTGCCAACTAAATTATCAATCATCGTTTAGAGCTAATAATCTGTGAGGTGTTTTTTTTCTCTTTTTCCTTTTTTTGTATTGTTTTTCGTCTAGACTTTTATAGTTTATTACAAGTCAAAAATCGTAAATATTGCTTTTGCGGACAAGACGTAGCCGAAATTTGCTAAACAAAAATATTTAAGAAACTAGGGTCGTACATTTTTTTATAAAAAAGTTTCAATGCTGTTAAAGGATCTTAGCCATGACCAGAGGGTAAATTTAGAACTAACAAGGGAAGTCTACAGCTGACGAATCGCCAATTTTGATAATTTTATTTTAAATTAAATTATTTTAATTTTTAAATTAAACTAAATTATTTTGAAAAAAAAATCGTACAAATCCCACGTATTATCTAATAGTGAAAATTCTCAAAAACTTTAAATGCGATTTTTTTCCAAAATAGGGCACATTCGAATAAATGCTGAGAAATTCCGAGTAAAATTAATATTTTACAATTATCTTTTCTTCCTTATTTATTTTTTTATTTTTAATTAATTAAAATTAAAATTTTTTTTAATTTAAAATTTTCATTAATTATTATTTATTTTTTGTATTTTAACTAATTATGTTTTAGAAACAGAAAAATAACATATTATACAGTTGATTGTTAAAAAATAAATTACAAATTAATAATCTTATAAAGAATAATAGTCGCTTCAAGGATTAAGATTTTTTTAAAATTAAATTTGAATTATTTGGGTAATAATTTAAGCATAAATGAGATAACTTTTTGCTGAGGTATTTGACTTGTATAATATTTGTTGTTCAAGAATTTTTTGTATTCCTATGGTATCATAGTGGGCGGATTAATGTAACAATACATTAATTAAAATTTACATAATGTAGGAAAGTTACATTAATACGTTAACTAATGTGGAAAAATACGAACAAAATAGCAGGGACCCATTGACCTCTCCAAAATGTTTAGGTCCTGCAAACGACATTCATCAGAAATTCATTTTATTCATCGTTCAAATACGATTATATCAGCTGTAATCAAGTTAGGACAACAAAAGAATTTTTAAATATTTACACAAATATACTCAATACAAGGTCGCGAACACTTTTAAAACTCTCAAATTTAATTTTCAGCGATAAATCACCCCAAAAACTTTAAAACCCACAAACAAAATCTGCAGTAAAGTAAATTATTACTTCCACTTTTTAACATTTTTTTATAATATTGTCTTTATTTAATAAAAATTAATTTTTTATTGACAACGTTAATCTCGTTAATCCATTCGTGCGCGTTTAAATTTTAGAGTATCTTTTTACAAGATAAAATCAAGACATATTTTTTGTTATTCTTACAGCTCTCTTTTGACGATGCTGATCTTTTCGATTTTTGTGAAAAAATAATCACAGTATCGCTAAAAAGAATTGAAAGCACTCAAAAATTATAATTAATTTTATTGCTTTCAATTAACTTGACAATTTTTTGATTTTAATTATTATTAAAGTAATTTCAGCTGAGCTGCTCTTTTAAATTGCATATTATATTACTTTTGGGTGTAAATTATTGCAGTCTTATTAAAAATTAAATCATGGTTTTAATGTTAAGATCATTGATAGATGGTGCTAAATTCCATTTTTCGCATTTTGTTTTTTTCAAAATTTTGTACAAAACTCAACTTTTTTGTATGAAAAATTATACCAATTACATCTCCTAAATAAATTGGGGAAAAACATCTTACCCTTAACCCCTATATCGATCTGTCTGATTCGGTGACTAAACTCGTTTGCTACCTCCTTTTTTTGACAATTTTATTCGCAAAATTAATATTACCAGGTCTTCTTTATTTATGTAGATTATATTTAAATGAGTGATATATTATAAATTCACAACTTTTGCCTAATTTAAATATTACTAGTAGGTATAATTAACATTATTAACAATTTAATAAATATTTTTTAAATAAATACTATAACACTTCATCTTCCTTACATTTAACTTAATTTAATAAGCAAGCACTACATTATAATTTTTGATTGAAATAATTCAGTGGAATAAAAAATATATAAATTTCAGACTGATTTGTTTAGTCCTTTTTAAAATGACCATGGAAAACTTTTTCTCTTTTGAATTATTGTGTAATATTTTTCATTTTAATTGGGACTAAATTATTTTGAGCTGAATTTCCATACTTCCACACTTTAATTTTACATATAATACATTTAATAAGACCTGGTACGTCGATTTATTACCTTTTTTGCACCTGGATTGTAATTTGGGCACCAATAAGGTTCAAGTTAATTATTGCAATAATTGTAAAAATTCCATGAAAAACAATAAATTTTACACGAACAAAAAATCTAATTACAAGTAGTAAAATTGAATAATAGTTTTTAAAAATTTTTGCACAATTAATTTTTTTTAAAAGCTAATTAATTTAATCTGAATTTTAAATTTACCCCATTCCATAGCAGAAATTTATTACACCTATTAAAATAATTAATTATTATTAGATAATAAAGTATAACAACAAACAATGAACAATAAAAGTTAAAAATTTACAATGCAAAATTTAAGTAATCAGATATTTGAAACAAATCGATTTCGTTATGAAAGGGGTCCCGACACTGTTAATTAAAAAATATCTATTATTATATGGAAATCGCGTAGCTACAAATTGTTTTTTTTTAATTATGAGTTTAATTGTTACATCAATTTAAAAGAGATTTAAACTTTAAAGAATCAGCGTTACCGTTTTCGTCCCATTTTTTTTCGCTCCCTCCTAAATTGCATTATTTTGTAATAAAACCACTGCAGCTTAAACTTACGTCTGCATTAATTGCAAAAGAGTTTTTGAAAAGTGTTATAGGTAAAAGTAATTACCTGTTAATAAATAATGGAACCTGATTATTAATAAAGAAATAATTTAAGTTTTTTCGATTCACTTGTGGTTGGTTATATTAATATAATTTAGGTGTACTTTCTAGTTTTGGAAAGTTTTATTATATCAATCGTCTATTAAATTTTAGTATCATTCTTTTGAATAATGGTAATTATAATTAAACAGCGCTTTATGTAAGTTTTTGAATTGAAAAATAAATTTTGATTTAATTACCGTTGCTTAATTATTTACTTTTTTCCTACTTATAATAGCACTGTGATGTTAAAAGCATCCTAAGGATTATTAAATTAGCAACCACAAATAAAGTTAATTGTATTAATTACTCCGTCATGTATTATTTTAAAAATTTAATCTAGAGCTTACTGGATTTAATTTATCCAACTTCGTATGATTCAGCTTACGTCTTCATGAAAAATTTCTTACCATCAGTCAAGAGTGGTCATTCGATTTTGAAGAAATATAAACAAATGAACAGAATCAAGAGTAAATATTTGAACAAAATTGTTAAATAAACTGGTGTACCTTATGTACTATATCGATTTTTACAAGTGGAGGAGGTGAATCATAATATCATGTTCGAGTGGGTAATTATGAATCAGTCTCAAAAATTGAATCCAACGTCGTACAAATTGACAATGGTTTTAATTATTATTAGTCACGAATTAACATTAGATAGAATTTTAAATTACTATATCAAGCAGGATATTTATATTTCTACGAGAGTATCATTATCTGACATTCCTTTATAAAAACAATAATTTAAATATCATTTATCAACATAGGTAAAAATATATTCGATTACATAAGTTTAATTTTTTCTCCTTAATTATACCTACTTAATTTATTTTCACAACAAATATTTTTATTTTATGAATTTCAACAAAATACCAAATTTTTTTAAAGTTATGACGCCTTTGTAATATTTGCACATTATTAAATATGCAAACATTAATTTAAATTTAAAAATATTCTCCCCTATATCGCATGTGGGTTTATTGTTTGATTGTTGAAAACGTCAGTTTATATCCCAAAATTTTTAAAAATTAAATGTTATAATTTTATATATAAATTATAAGAGCTACGTTATTTTAACTTAGTGATAGAACTGTCCACCAGGAGGCGCAAAAAGAGTATAAAATGTTTAATTCAATTTTTAGTTTATATCCTATTAGATTTTATATCTTTTCATGGTTTTAGGTATAGAAAATAATAAAAATAACAAACATGATTGTAAAAGAATTTAGTAACAATAAACAATTAAAAATGTAGTTCACACTTTCAGTTCAAATAAATGAACAAATCAATAAAAGTCAAGCGCCGGAGGTCAAAAATAGCCATAAAAATTATCGTAATACAGGTGCGAATATTTGACAAAGGCTAATCCACTTAAAAATTTTATAGCAATAAAAAGATTTCTTTTCTTTTTTGGTTTAAATAAATAAAGAAAAAATTGAGCAGATTGCCTTACAAACCGCAGGTATTCAAAAAGTCAAGTTGAATGGTAAAATATTCAATGAACGGAAAATCAAGCGAGGAGTTTCTCATGGTAGCCTGTTTGGACCATTATTATTTATAATTTTTACTGTGGATCTTCTGAAAATTTAATGGAGATTCAGAAAGCCTGGTACGTTAACTACTGTATCACAGTACACTATGGATAACAAGCTTCAAGTATTGCAAAACGCTCAAAATGCCCATAGCTTCAATCTTCGCACGAATCTGTTCCATAATACGACAGTTCTAAATTCTAGGGATCGTTTCAATATTTGGCGTCCTATATTTTTAATAAATCTGTTGACCTATACTCGGCACCTAGTAATAAGAAAGCGTTCAAAAAAAGATGATAGTACAACTATCTCGTGGGTCTAGGTGAAAAACAGCTATGCTGACCCTTGACCCTTTTAATCAATATTTTATATATTATCAATAGGGTATCACGAAATCGACAGTTTATCCTTCTTATCGCCAATATAAAAAATTATTTTAAAATTTACAATTGCAAAGAAACCTTGCTTAACGTGTAACTCTCTTTACCAGAGTAACTCGTAATTCTTAAATATATTTATAATGTAATATATTATTATAATTAATTAATACATTTTGTATTGTTTCATATTTTTGCTAATTTGTGACGGTATAAAATTATACAGCAGAAATTAATTTTTCACAAAGAACTCACCAAAAATGTAGCAACTATAATTAACACGCAAAAACAAAACAATTTGCTCCGTAAATTTATGATCTAATTTTATTAATGTATTGTCCTGTAGCAGAATTATCTGATTTGTAAACACTTTAATCTTTATTTAAAGTTTGTAAACAATTTGGCAAACGTAGTAATTTGTAAACAGTAAAATACAAAACTATTATTATCTAACTATCGTTAAAAAAAGTCTTTTTACTCCGTTCGTCTTGACTTAAAAAAATTGAACTAATCATTTAAGCTCTCCGATACTTCTCAATCATAACCGAATTACGCGTTTATAGGAATGAAATTTTATAAGTTGAAATAAGAATGCGCCGCAGGCGAAAGTCGACTTTTTCTAAATTACACCGTCTTAAATTAATAATTAGGAATTCTGTGTTGTCGAAAAGTTTTCGATTTCAAGCGCATTATTTTGTAAAATAAAATAATATTAATAATTACAAATTGATTTTGTAGGAATGCACCAAAAAACAAGCTATTTAAAAAAAAATAAAAACAAGCCCTGCCCTCCGGAGCAGTGGCAAAACTGCCGATAAAAAAATCAAATTTTTATTTTTCAATTTTAATTATTATTTATTTTACATGTTATAAAGTTATACCATTTAGATTGTCATTAGTAAGTGTGTAGGGAGGGGGGGGGGTATTTTTTAAAAACGCTCCAAATCCAATATTTTGGATTTAAAATGTTAAAACTACACTCTGATGTGTTTTCAAATTTCCCTATGATACAGGCAATAGAAAGGTCTGGAAAATGTCTAGATACTAAACCGAATAAATTAAATGTTACTTTTAATTAAAACTGCGGTTTAATAATTTTACCAGTTTTTGTTATAATAATATTTTATATTTAAGTTATTTTTACGAATAGCAAAAATACTGATCATCGTTAAGAGTACCTGAAGAGTACCTAATTTTTTGTGAAGTGTAATTTTTATGGGGTAATACATTTTAAAATTTTTGCTCTATCTTTTTTTTATATTTTAACCAATTAGGTTTTTGGCAAGAGCAAAAAAACAAGAATAAAGTTGAATATTTATAAGCAAAATTAAAAAATTAAGACATTTGAAAATAATAAGCAAAGTCATTTCAAGGATTAAGTTTTTATTTTTTTTCTTAGGGAATAAATTAATCTACCTTTATAAACATAGGAAAGTTACAAGTAAGGGGTGGGGTAACACAGACGTTAACACAAGGGTAGCAAATAACAACGGTACCTTATCGTAAGTAACGATTCCATTCTGCCTCACTCTCTCCTGGATAATATGGAATTGTAGCATTAAAAATTAACATTTTTTGGTGCCCTATCAAATTGGCCTAACTAAGAAACGCAACAGACGTAATGAATATTTCGAAACAAAGGTGGCGTTAATTATAGCAAAGTTTTAATTGTTTCTAGGAATTAATTTATCTGTAAGTAAATCTGTAACCCATTTATTTATATGGTACTCTGGTACCATTTAAACATTATTATTGTGGTAAAAATCTTGTATTATATAAATATTTATATTGCGTTATTATATTGTAATATTATTAATATGTATAATTATTGTACAAAACAATCAAATTTTATGTAAGACCAAAGTTTTTATAATATCATTTGAAGTTGTTGTTGGGCAATTACAAATTTTGAAAAACATAACAAAATGCATCATACAATTCCACAAACGTTCATTAAAAAGCAAATTAGCACGCGTCTAAATTTACAAGGTTTTCTAAAAGACAAGTGCTTATTTTTTTTATATTGCTTATATTCTAAACAATATGTGATTTGCCTTTTTGGATTCCATGGGACAACTATGACAAAAACACGCTGAGAACTAAAATCTCACTTTTCCTACGTGTTTCATACAAGATTTCTTCTATTCATGTTCGAAAACGAATTCAAAAATTTAATAACTATGGTGAACATTTTTGAAAAAAGTTTTGTATCATCACTAATGGTAAACAAAAAACATTTCCGTTGCTTGTAACAGAAACAAAGTAAATACTCCAATAGTGCTTTTAAGTAACCGGTGTTGATAAATACAAGAATTAACATAAGTGCATTCCTCCGAGAGGACAACAACATCGAAACTAAATCTAGTTTTTTTAACCTTCTCAAACCAAATTCTGTATTTCAGTAAGTTTTAATCTTGCATAAATTTTGAAAACTTAGTCTACCAGTTCAATCAACTGTAACGTAAATTTTTAAAGATTTTTCTACCAAACACATTTTTTAATAAGCTACCGGTTTAATTTAAATAATGGAACAAACAGTACCCAAAAGTTGCGTTGATTTTGTTATTTATATTTAAAGTAGTACCAGTGACCCACATTTTTTACCTTTATAATTAGATTTTAAACGGTTAAATATTTGCAAAGTAAAAAGTTGCATAATGCTTTTCCTTCATCTTACCAAGATGATAACGGTAATAAGGTCACGGTGGCTGTAATAAAATTTTTAAAGAAAGTCAATTCAATTCCTTAAAGTAGACTTTGAGTACACTCAAAGTCGCACTCATTCAAAAAATTGTTTGCTCACGATTGTGATTTGTTTAGCTGGAAAAAGAATATTGCACTTAAATTGCGTAAACTTTTTTCTGATAAAGTCGAATCGTTAATTGAAACAGTTAGTGCAATTAAGAGTAATTAACTATTTATATACAAAATCGATTCGTGAGAACTAAAAAGTAAACAAACTGATATTGATGGTTTAATATCGGAGACTTACTTTTTGAATAATATTTCATTCACATTATGTGATTGATATCAAATTATGCAACAGCGGTGTCATAAAATGGTAACTTGGGTATCATTGTTACGTAATTTTTAATTGTGCAATTAGTAGGTACAACTCAGGTGCAATAATGAATAAAAGAAGAATGAAAGCTCATGTAAACATAAAAAATTTGGATTTAGGATTATAATTATAGCAGTAAAAAGTGTTTGGCCTTGGTCTTGGTCTACGAAATTGAATCGACAATGTTTGATGGGAACCTTTGAAATGTTTTTGTGTTTCATAGTTTCTCACTCAAAACTCGTTTGAACCCCATAGATCCTTGTGTCTTAGTTTAATTCCACTTTTTCTAAGATTTGGATTGCTGTTTTTGTCGTTCATTGTTTACCAGTGCAAAGTCTCCTTCAATTGTTGTATTATTGTTGTAGGGAAGAGATCTCGTTAACCTGTGATTTCTTTTCGCTTCAATTCAAACAAGTAAAGTTTTTCTCGATCGAAAATTGAACCCTGGTGAAATGGCCGTGAATAGATTTATTTTATGTTGAGCTGAACTTCAAGAACTACTTGCCACGAAACTTTGGTGTTACATCATCGCATGTAAAGCATTGCCATTGGTTATGTTATGATGACGTAACACCTAGCTCGAAGTGATATAGGTAATTAATAACATTGACAATATTATTCCAACATTTTCCACTAAGTAAGGTATAATTTTTAATTGTTTCACCTTTTGACTGATTTGAAGGTCGCAAATGTCACTAAAGAGGTGTAAGTAGCACTTAATATTTTAATTAAAATTTAAACTTTTATATAGTAGGTACTTTGAGATTAACAATAAACTATAAATTGTGTTGTACTATTAGTTTTCTTTTTTTTTTAATATATTTATTATTTTGTTAATGGATAAACCTTATACAACATATAATTACTATACAAAAAAATTTACAATGCATATTTAACATGCATTACTTCCATCCATGATGTAATCACCATAATCTCACTCATTCGTGAATTTGTACGTAATTTCACTACAAACTGTTCCTGGGACTAAATTAAATTTGGAATAAATTTCCAAAATCGAATTTCAAGTCAGCATTACTGAATTAACGTTATAATCCGATATGGACACAAATAATAATTTTAAAGAGAGCCGCAGGCGAATTTTTTCAAGTGGGATTGGTGCAATTTCGTATAGTAATCTAGAAAATTAGTTTTGACAAATTAAAAATGGTAGTGAAGGTGGTGAAGAGGATGGAATTGTCTATTGTAGTAGTATCAGTTTGATAAAAACAAAATTTGATATAACGGGACCGTAGGTAGACGAGGGCAAATCCAATTTTATTATCTTAAAATTCTATTTATTTTAGAGAATTTTAACTTGAAGAATTGAAAAAAATTTATCAAATTTTGTGAAAACCCATAAGTAAGTGCCACCTGCGAATGAAAAACTTGGCTACGGGCCTGTGATAAAAGTTCAAACACAAATTCAACAATGAAGGTGCAATGTTATATGCCAAAGTAAACAGCTACTTATTTATTAGAAACTGGAAAAAATTAAGTAGTTTTCCCTGGTTTTCTCATAATTTTTTCAGATATTCAGTGCTTTTTTACTTTACAGTTTCTTTATTGTGGCTGGGGGGTATTCCATACCCCCCAGACCCCCCGGTCTCGTGCCAGAGTTTTCCTATACAAGAAATGATTCAGCCTTTGCTGAAATTTTGAAAGTTTTTGCAGGAACCTGGAGGGTACTCTGTATCTTTCAGGCGCCCGGTTCTACACTCATTTATTTATGGGAGTTTAAAACCGGGGGGTCTGGGGGGTACGGAGTACCCTCTAGTCTAGGGAGACATTTTTGTAACAAATTTTTCCTACGGCGGCTTAACTTTATCACATGTTTTTGTTAGTTTTTCTAGGGTTAGTCCAAAAAATTTAGGGTGGGTTGGGTCCCCCGGGTTGGGTCTCCCTAGTTTCCCATAACTTTTTTTAAATAATAGGATATAAATTTAGGTGTAAAAGCTAAGACATTAGAGATATACTAGTAAAATATGGGGAAATTTTACACCGCATCTTGTCTTTGTGATTAATGCGACCCCCCAAATAATGCCATTTTAAAGTGGAACTCAGGGGATTTAAATGTTTACTTATGTGTTTTTCACGTTGGAATATAAACGAGAACTTTGTTATTTATGGAACGTCTCGTTTTTACACGTCTATTTAATGTTATTATAAGGTTCATTGTTGGTAAATTTTATACGTGTTTTCAACGTGTTTGTGCTAATTGGATTGCAATTTTAGGATCTCTACAACTTGAGAAACAAATTAAAATCTGTTCTTAGCTTTTAAAAAGCAAAACTTACCAAAAAACTGTTTATTTGTTTCAGCCGGGGGGGGGGGTGTATTCCATAACGATCTAAAATTTTAATAAAGTTTACGTTATGATTGGGTCATTACGATTTTTTTGAGACATTAATAGTAAAATCAAAAATATATCGAATTGTATGTATAATAATTAACGAATAGTCCATTTACGATCGGAATAAATCCGCAAGTTCAAATTACTATTCAATATTATTTTAATGTGGAAACCTCGGAACTAATAATTTGGCAGCCACTTCATTACGAAATATTATTGTTTTGGATTTTGGATATTTTCCAAAAATTTATAGGCATTTCCGTTACACTAAACATAGTTCCCATTCTTTACATCCTCACTCAATATTTTTTTGGTTAGAAAGGCATGGAGCGGTAAGTCCCCATTTAACGCAACTTCACCCTTGAATAAATTTTTTATTTGGAGGAGGAAAATTTAAAAAAATTTAAAAATACATCCAAGGATTTTTTTATATCTAATTTTATCAGGAAAATTTGTTGATATTTTTTTAGTCAATAAATAAAAATTTATCGTTTATTAAAGATAGCGAAGTTTATTACGATTGGAAAGAACGCAAAAATTATCAAGAAATATAAAAATGTTGTTAATTATAAAAAATGGTTAATGAAGTTTTCAAGTTGGAAGCACTTGTAGGTCGGATATGAAGTCACTTGGATAACTTCTCCGTGTGCACCGGCCGGTAGCCTGTGGGTAGTCAGTTGTGTTAAGTGTCGGTGGACGGTTGTGTTGTATTCATTTTATAATAAAAAAAATACGACAAATTGGATTATATTTCAACCATACGTACGTAATTATATTTTCAAAATTTATTTTTAATTTAAATTTTAAAATTCTCCTACGCAAACAATTTTTAATTTATTAAATAAGTTTTATTTTTATTAGTGATGCATTTTATTTCAATTAATTGAAATTAAATTGTTAGAATTGTTAGTAAATACAATTTTTTCATTTTATTTTTGAAAGGTTAATTTTCTAATTTATTTCGGTTAACTTTTACCAATAAATCTTGAAATTGTGTTATCGTTCCAGTTTTAAAAATTGCTGCTGTTAATTAATTTTGTATGTTTTTCAATTTAAAAAATCGATCACTTTCGTTTCGTTTTTGAAATGTTTGTTATCAGGGAAACCCCGGATTTCAAAAATGGGACCAAGGGAATCCTTCCACGCCACTGGATATTACCATTATAAACTAGTTAATTATTAGTTATATTAAACTTCAGGTTGTAATTTTTAGTCCTTGTTCAATTTTCAAGGTCACTGTTATCAATATCAAATACCATTATGTACATTGAGGAAAATCCACGTTTTATATCAAAAAACCTTCAAATAGAATAATTGCAGTTGTAAGCAGCGAAATTGTATTAAATTTGTTGAAGTTTCAAATTGTTGATAATTATTTGATTATATAAAATTTTAAGAAGTGCATTTCCTGTTGCTGGATCCCAGTCAATAAAATTAATCGAACCTTTTTGATTTCGTACGTGCGAAAATCTAGAAAACTTAATTTGCTCTTTAGACTTGTACTACACTTCTTATTTGCTTTTTTCTTAATTATAGTTTATAAATTCCTCTCTAATGATTATTTTTTTTTTGCAGAATGGTTCATTAGTCGATTCCACATCGAGTACTATTCATTAGTCAACAACTAAAGAAGAGTAAATTACGTTGAATTTAAAAAATAAAATGCTGAAGTGAAACGAAAAAGTTTCGTTATTGTGGTCGTCGTTTAGTGATTTATCAACGGAAATTTGTGTCCTAAGAAGCCACTTCCGGTTCCGTTCTGTAAGTCGGTCGGTTATTTAAAAATGTTTTAAAATTCAAGTGGTTGTGCGTGTAACTCAGAGCTTCATAATGGCTCAAGAATCTATCGATGCTGCTGTTCAATGTCATCAGGATGTTGGACAAAAAAGAAATTCATCCATGGACGTCCTTAATTGCGAAATGCCCGATCGCTATCAAAAGGATCGCGGAAAGCGTGTAATCCGATCGATTTTAAATCGATTACGTTTGAAACGGTCTGCAAGTTTTGATATTTCAAAACCAGATCCATCCTTTAAAGTTGCTTATCTTGGGAACGTCGTCACTGGATGGGCCAAAGGTTGGTAGTTTATTATTTTAAGTAAAAACTTTAATTACATTTTTTACGCTAATCACGACAAGGTTCACACACAGAAATTACATTTTAATTCGCATTTACATGTGGGTCACCACCAGAAAACTGCAAAATTATGAGGACAAAGTTTCGGTACTGTACAGTTTTGCATTTATTAGAGAAAATATTGTAAATTTTAATTATCTACGTCAAATGTTTTCTATTTTTGAGTAAACTTATTATTGGGATTATTGGAAATACGTCATTGCTGGATTATTTTTGGAATGTTTATGAAAACCTAAGTGTTAAATTGAAACCCTGGATTATTTTTCAATAATAATTACAGAGGCGAACGGGCAATGCGGACCGATTCTTCCCAGAGACGAGAAAACTACGAATTTAACCCAGTTTGAATTTGGAGTTTCAAGTTTTAAATTTTTAAATCAGATTCGATCCTAACAATTCGTACAGACAAAACAAGTAATTTCGCTCTAGGTCAAACTTGGTTTTGCAGAATTACAGAACCAATGAAGAGAAAGTATTCCAAATGTTTTTTGAAAAATTGTGATTATTTGAGATTCATTCCGTCAGGTGCCCTTAGACTATAGGTTATATGGGCGGCTAAGTTTCGGTCTTGTATAGTTAATGAATTAGATCCGGCCCGCGGACGCCCATTTTCTGGTTCACGGGAATCAATTAATTAACGTTTTCCAGGAATCAGCTCACATTTTTACGGTAATTTTTGATGGGAATTTTTAAAATTGGAAGCTTAAAGTAGCCAATTCATTGTAAAATTTATAATGATAATATATACATGTTTGACCTCAAATTTGCAAAAAATCGCATGCGGTCTTGTTTATCTATACCTACATAGCAAATTCTTTTCAACATACCGTCATACCAACAATGTGCTTTCCACTTCTATTGAAGTTAACCGTCTGAAATAAGGAAAAATAAAAATTTTAATTAAACTGGCAAAATAAACTATGCGATAGCTGCTAAGTAGCTTCGAAAATATAGTGATAACCCGATCAGTTAGTTATTTGCAGAGCTGTGTTCTCAAATAACAAAAATGCGAATGATAAAATATCAGTCATAATTTAAAATAAAATCTTTTAAAATTCGATTTGTTGGTGTGGCTGTTAACAATCAATAGAAATAAATCAAAATGTCGAAAATACTAATAAAACGGTACAATACTACTGATTACATAATTATTAAATAGCAATCTACCTGCAGAACGACAGATGATTATCCACAAAAGGATGAAATATTAGCTGAAAATCATTATGATTCTAATCCCAGTCTACTCTTGGATAAGATGGAAAAATTTGCAGTGACGATTATGCGAAAGACGATCATAACCTCTTAATCTAGCCACAGTATAAGACATTTTGGCACGACCGTTTCGACAGGGACAGTTTGGTCTTTTTTTAGAATATACTTGTGATCAGTTTAAGATGAATATGGATAAGTTTGGAACGGTAGAGCTTCGGTCTGTACCAAATCGGTTGGACTGAAACGTCGTAGACCAATTCAGCGACGGCTGTAAAATTTACCCGAAAATGTAGGAATCTCATTAATCTATTCATGTGCGTCACTTAAACTAATTTAATAACCCACATGAAGACGTAAACTTTTTGTAAAATATTTTGTAAAAATTGGCCTTCAATACACATAGGTACATAATATGTATAATTTTCTTTTTTCTTTATTTTATTTGTAATTTTTTACCTTCCTTTATATAACAAAGCATAAACAAATTACATAGAGCCGAAATCTTCCACGAGCAATCTCCAATTATTATTTTATTGCTAAACTTTTTTTGTTTAATTATCATCATCCTCAAATTTTCTCTTATGTTGTTTAATTTTTTCAATCTTTCGCTTATGCTTGTAAACAATGATTTTGTCTTTCCTGTCTGTCACAATTTTGGCTGTGGTATTTTAATTTGGTTCCACTTGGTGTCCACTAATTTAGCTAATTACGTTACTCTATCATTTGGGTGAAACAAATCTTATTGAATTCACCAAAGCGAATTATATCACATTTCATTTATCATTAGCAAATCCAAATTAACCACTTAAAAATTAACTTTTTTCATGGTCGTTACTTTTCATGAAAAATTACGGTTTTCTGTAGCTTTAAGGAATCGCAACAATAATTTATTGCCGTTAGATAATGTAATGCATTTATGAAACGTATTATGCATTTTAATTTGCTCCAATTATTTTCTCAAAGTACGAAGTACTTGGATTCACAGTTAATTCCAGTTGACTTTACATCTTCTGTAATTAAAATTCGAGATTAGATGGTTTCTTAAAACGTTGAACTTTACACTCCCGGAGAACTTCCCACTTATCTAAATTACATGTTTTTCGTACAAATTTTTGAAAATAAGATAAACGACAATAAACAAGATTATAATTTTACATCTTTTGATGCGATTTTAATTATTGTTGCTTAGTACCTATAAAAGTTGTGGTTATTTTTAAATATTTGTAATTAAATTTTAAACTTATAATTTTTGAAAAAAAAACTGTTACAACAACAGATAACGCTAATTTTGAAATTGTTACACGTACAATACGGAATATTATTGCAAATTTGAATTATTTATACAGGACGATTTTAATTTATTGGTCACGAACTTTTAACTTGCTATGATAATAAAATAAAACAGTTAACTAATTTAGAAAACAATTTATGTATAGGTAGGTATAGAATTAGTTTCCTAAATACCATCAGTCGACGATTTTATTTCCATTGGATAACTAACCGAGAATTAGGTAGTAAATTTATTCTTAATTGTTATTATTTATTTACTCGTTTTTCAGGTATTGATATATTTTAATTAAAAAAAAGAAGATTATTATAAAATTTCTATCCAGTTATACAAAATAAAAATTAATTTTGTAAAATACAGCGATTCTAAAACTTTGATTTGTCGTTACTTCTCTCACAATTAATTTGAACTAGTGCAGATCAAAACGACATATTTCTCACTTTGGTTCTCTAGTTATATAACTAAGTCAGTCTCTACTTAATTAAAAAAGTTGCAGAAAGTAATGTCGAAATGATGATGATTCCCAAAAATGATTAACGATACTTTAAAACAAATGACACGCAAGGAAGTGGTCAATCTATTATTTCATTTCACGCAGATCGATGATGAACGTAGTTATGATGAAATTTTTGCTTCCATATTAGTCTCTTCAGTATTTACACGATTGCAAAGTTTCTTTTTTTTTTGTTAAAGGAGTCTTATATTATATGGCGAGGATTGCATAAAAGACATAAGGATTGGCAAAATTCATTTCACAGCTGCTTAATCGAGCTAAGCATAATATGATGGATTCAATGAATTTGGCGATCTTATCTGTAATTTTACACGTTTGGTGAATTTATTAAATAACATACTTATTAATTTGCCTTTTTATTTCATGAGAACCGACATTGTTTCGTTCAGAATTAATTTTTAAAATATTTTAGTGTTTAGATTTTAATTACGAATTATTTTATATAATTGTAATTTTAACATCGGAATCTCCGTTCTTTCTGATAATGTTCAAATAATTAGACATAATTTGCTCTTACCTTTTATTAGTTTGATTTTTTTTTCGATACGTAATTACACGTAATTGCCCACAGTTATGTAATTTGAAATATATTTTTACATGGTCATTACTTTTTATGATTGCTTGTTTACTTTCTTGCTCGTCTCATATAATAATTTTATAATTGTTGCATAGCTCCTTTGATTAACCTACACCTTTCCCATTGGAAAATTTTGCAACGGTCAGTGGTTTCGATTTTTCCACCTCCGGAAATTTTTTATACCCACTAATTTTGATAAGAAACCCCGAGATTCTATATTTAACTTATTTTCTTATCTGCATGTTTGTATTATTGTACACGAAAAATTTTAATCAACGATTATTTAATTTATGTAAAATTTATCAATAAATTAGTAATTTTCAAAGTCAAAGGTGAAAGTTAAATTTTATGCAATTTGGTCGAATGTCAAAGATTATTTTAATTTTGACCGTTAATTAGTTCTAATTTTATAAAATTAGGTAACTCGCTTTAAAGTTATCACATCGCATAATCTATTTTTGTACAGAAGAAATTTCAACATCTTAATATTAAAATCCGGATAAATCAGTAACTTTTCAGATAAAAAAAACCTATAATGGAATAGAATAAAATTAAAATTAATTTAAAAAATAAGTAGACGATACCTAGGCGGGCGTCTACATGTCTAGATAAAACCGCTGATTTTCAGCGAGTTGTTCTGACTAGCGCTAACTAGCGCTTAGCAAAGCTTTCTGCATTATGTAACAAACATTTTTGCTGTAAAATTGGCTCAAAAAATCTCCCGCAAGATTTTTTATTTTAACATTTTGTTTATTTCAATTCCTACAGTATTTCTGTGCGAGTGAGTCCTTGCACATGAGCTTCAAGTTTGTTGGCAGGGACACGTAGAAATCGTAGAATAAATAGGAATTACTTATTTTGACCTAATTATTTGACATTAGAAAAGGTTTAATTAAGCATAATTTTTATCACATTTACTTTAAATTTAAAACAGACTGAAATAGTGACACCGTTCCACTTTAGCTAATTACTATTTAGAAGTTATCATTGTGTAATGTAGTTGACGGATGTTTTTTTTCTAAGGTCGCATACTTAATTATTCTTGAAAAATGATAACAATTATATGTTGAAAGCAAATATATAAAAGCAATATTGAATATGTAATAACAATTTTTCCTGATTTTTGCAAGGGTCAGAGTTTCTACCTTGTATTTAATTCTGGAATTACAAAATAAATTATTTACATAATTGACTACTTTATGGGATTTCGGCTGTTTTAAGTGGCAATATTTTTATTCTTTCAAAAGAAAATGATATATTTCAAAATTTGTTTATTTTCATGTTTCTGAATTTCGCAAGTTGTGTTTGCACTTCTTAATCCAGACACCTACATAATTACACTCACAACACATAAATATTCAAGGTTTATAACCGATGCCAAGAATAAGTTTCAGGATCCAGAAATAAATTGGACTGTATCAGTTTTTTCGATTCCAAAATGTTCCAATTACATGAAAATAATTTGTTTGTTGAAATAGAGCAACGGTGATGCAGTTTCGGGCAAGTGCACCTGCACTTTAACTCATTAAAAAAATTATGGCGTGGGTGAAAACGTGACGAAGGAACAATTTCAATTGTATATTAATTTACAAGTCATTTATCAACCCATCCATTGTATCATTAAGTTCAATGTAAACGAAATATTACAATATCGACATACTTTTTAGAAACTAGTCCAAATACAGAATGTTTTTTTGACGGAGTATAACTATAACCAAAAATTAAATTTTTTTTATTCGGCATCCCATGAATTTGGGAAATATTAATATTGGGCGCAACAATTTCAGTGGGTGGTTATTTAGTGCAAACAAATCATTATTAGGTAAACTTGAAGAAAAAAGGATGCAGTTTTAGGTCATACCCAGGACCTCGGAGCCCGGTAACCCTTGGTGGTTTGCTATTTCCTCTCGAGGGAAGAAGGCTAAAATAAAGTCTTTCCTTTGCCTGTTATAAACCAAAGGCTGAGATGGTACCATATGCAACATTTCAACCTAACTCTTGATCTCATAAACAATCAAACTTCTTCGGGTTTTTAAATTTACCATAATAACTCTATACACTTTACTTAAAATGTAATTATTGCATATTTGTGAACTTAAATCATTTCTTCCATAACCATAATTAATTTATTCTCTTTGTTCCAGGTGATGGTTGTGTCGAAAAACCACTTACAACTCTTTGGCGGAATTACACCCAATCGTCACGTCCTGAAGTTTCTATGGAGTTAATCGTCAGTGGAGGAGGGCTAAAAGCAACCACGAGAGATCACGGATTAACGGAATACTGGGCAAACAGATTGACGTGTTGCGAAGCACCTTTACACTTCCCTCGAATATTTTGTTGGGTATATCGCCACGAAGGACGACGCCTTCGACACGAACTTCGATGCCACGCCGTCTTATGCTCTTCAATATCCGTTGCCCGCCAAATAGAAGCCGCTCTAAAGCATTCTCTGTATTTGGCCCTAACCGAATTCAAAAGAGATAAAATATCACGCCAAAATGCCCGATTATCCTTAGTCAATTCGATCTACGACAACCCCACAATGCCTCGACGTAAAATTTTGTTGAGCACGGGGTCGAATAATTACAAACCCCCGTTGGAACGATCAAAATCGGCACCCAAACTAATGGTAATAGAAGAAAATTTGGACGAGGAAGAGGAAATTTTTGAAGGCAGGAGTAGAAGAGATTATTCGAATATATTAGGTCACTGTAATAAAAATCTTGAATATAATAGGAGGCATTCAATCCATAACAATGTAACGTGTAAACCAAATGTACCTCGAAAATCCAGCGTACCTGCTGTTGTTAATGCCTGTGATAATACAAATGGAAATGGTAAAGAAGCACGTGAATCATTTCGGGTTAAATTTAGTGACAATGTGACATTTAGTGATATTTCCAATAACGTAGAGTTAGATGTAGATGAAAAAAGCAATTTAATTTTGGAAGCGCTTATAAATGAAAGTCTGAAAAGTGAAAATTTCGAGTCTCCAAGTGAAATTGGCGAAAGAAATTGGTTTAGCAATTTAAGAGAAGGAAAAGAATTAGTCAATTTGGATAGCGACGAAGGTTCCTTATCCAGTGGTTGCGAATCTGCTAGCACGGTTACTTCGGATTTGGAACATACGCATTTTACTACTATAGCGGAAGTTCAAGAAGAACCACCAATTGTAAAATGCGAAGACGTTCCTGAACCTCAAACTATAGCAACCAAAAAGACTGAATGCGACTTTAAGCTTGGTACTTTTGCATTATTAAATAAAGTCAGAAGTTTGGATAGGCTAAAACCTAACAACACAAATTTGACCGGTTCCAATAATCTAATTGACGAAGTGTCGCTAATCCCGGTCGGCGAGAGTCACTCAGATTTTAGTTCTTTAAAAGTGTACAAAAGAAGATGCATTTCCGATTCGGTGTTGAACGTTTACAGTATCGATTCCTCCATGCAAGACGAAAATTATGAAGATGAAGAGAACGCACGCGATGAGGGATACGACGAAGTGATCGACTGCGCCAGTTCGGTTTCGAATATTGTTTTAGTATAATAATAAAGTACTTTAGTGGTTATTCCAAAAATTAGTTCGAGGCACAAAAGACAACAAATGATACTAAATTATTAAGTAGTTGCACAATAATGTACCTCACTTAATAAATAATTATATTTAACTACCATTTAAGCCCTTTTTATTTCTCTAGCCCACCCCATATTAATTTTGCTGTTAATTTTGCCTGTTAGTTTTGCCTCGAATCGCAAGGGAAAACAACAACGACCTCTTGCAGGCAGGATTTATTAATAACAAAAATATCTACAATTAATGTGATTTTATTTTCAGTTATTTTGTACTGAAATGCCCAATCGAATCCTTTAGCTTAGCTTTGTTGTCTAAAAATTTACTGTACAAGTTTTCCCCAGATTTTATTATTTACGCTGTGGGTTTGTCATCTGTTGCTGTAACGTTGGTGATTCCGGAAGCTGTCGATGTGGCATCATCGGGCTCGGTACCGCAAACCAAGGATGGGAACTTCTTCTGTAATGCTTGTCTGTACTTAGGATGACTGATTCCATATACGATTGGATTGTAGACCGCGTTTGCTTTCGCAAACAAGGAAGCCCAGATTGTAGCCAGTGGTGTAATTCGCGCTGTTTCAAATATTCCGGAATAGTTGGTGATTAAATATGGCGTCCATGCAAGGAACCACAACGAAATCGTCATCAATGCCACTTTAGCTAATTTACATTCAGCACTTGTTTGATCCGTTTCGGACGATCGCAGCGATGCAACGTTCATTTTTTTTGCTTGCTCTCTCATTGATTTTTCATGAGCTGCTACGGCCTGACAAAAATAACGATAAAATTTTATAAACGCTTTAAAATCTAAAAACATACCTGTACAATGAACCAATAAGAATAGATAATTGTAAGCAATGGTAGGAAGTAAACAAACCAAGAATAAACGAGGATGTAACTACGGCTAAACCAGCCTTTGGTCAAGTAATCTGTTCCACAAGCTGTCATGTTTCCTTCGGGAACGTATCTAAAATGGAAATTGTTATTAACTGGACTCAATTTTCGTTACTAAATAGCTTTACCTGCTCCATCCAAAGAAAGGTGCAATGGTCCATCCTATCGAGAATAAATATACAAGGAATATTCTGAGGAGAGCTCCTTTGCTGGTTAAAGGTTGGGCACTAAGACCCTTGACAATAACGTTGTATCTATCTAAAGCTATCATCGTCATAGTCCAAATTGATGTACAACCGAACAGAGATCCAAGCATACCATATAGTTCGCACATGAAAGGCCCTAAATATCAAAATTTTAAAAAAAATTCTAAAAGTTTTATGTTTTAGTACTTACCAAAGACCCACGTTTCGTTGTAACAGTTGATCACCATTGCAGGAGACATACTCAACATCATTAAGAAGTCTGAAAATGCCAAGTTGACGACCAACAAATTGGAAGGTGTTCTTAAAGATTTCGTGGTGGAGAAGATGTAAATTACCATGCCATTGCCAGTTACGGAGATGCAGCCCAAGATTCCAATTACGAATCCCAAAATGCCGTGCCATAATGGATTCAAAGGTGGAAATTGGTTCCAATATGGGTCTACCATGTGTAACATTTCTGGTGGTACCCTATCAACTACGGTTAAGTTTCCAAATCCGCTGCGAGGATTTGACCAAGCAGCAAAACTTGGCTCACCCAATACCGACATTTTGAATTACACCAAATTTCCTTTTATTTTTCAATCAAAACTTTTAACCCATTAACTAGTCGATCACAAAATTTAGTTCTTGTTGCCACAGGTAGATTTTGACTGCAACTCGAAGAGAACTGGACATTTTTCGTTTATATATCCTGGAAAGTCTTAAGGTGGATCGTCACTGATAATTTAATAAGGAAGTATTAATCAATAAATTATGCTAAAGGAATGAGAATTTGGCTTACGTATAAGAAAGCTTTGCTATGGTTTCTCTTGAAAATCTCATTAATTTTATAATTTTTCTAAGGTTTTCATTTTGTCAAGGCTAATAATCCTTAAGTTACAAAAACAAATCCAAATTTTATTAATATTTCGGATTATATTTTTTCAAAATTTTTGTTTACTAGTTCATATTTTTATTTTGGATAGGTATTCGTTTTTGTATAGAAATAAAGTAATAATTTTGGAAGTTGTTCACTAATGATAAATAATGGAGCTCGACCTGGGTGTACTCAGAAGAGAAGATTGTGTTACTATAGAGATTAAGAAAAATGCAGGAAAGTGAATAATTGGAAATCATCACCAGGAAATCAAAAAAGGAAGGTACATAATTTTAAAAATCTTTAATATGTAAAAGTAGAATCCGAAGAGAAGTTTAGATCATAAAGTAGCTGCGATTTTTTTACCATAAGCGCTAGTTTTGGTTTTTGGACATTCATAATTTTTCTATAAATAGGTAAGAGAAGAATTTTTTTAGATTTTTTAACCTTAACGTGTGACCGTGTTTTTGTTATTATCATAGAATTTAATCCTTTAAATTAATATAGGGACATAAAAAAACCATAGTCATTTCCCATACGATGCATAACCATTGCTTTATTTTAGTGTATGAAATGACTCAAAAATTGGGATTGGCAAAATTGAAAATTCAAATCGATGTAATTTAATCGGACACCCTAATGTATTTAATATTTTAAGAGTATTTAAATTTACACAATGTGAGATCACGTAATATTTTTTCATAAATTTTGTTTAAAAATTTAAAAATTTTCATAAATGTTTAATTCTGATATTTAAATTCGTTAAGTTTAATTTATTTTTTAATTAAAGTTTGGCAAATTTAAGTCAACTCATTTGCTTATTTTAATTCTAAATGTCATTATGAATCAGCCATTCTTATATTCGTCATTTGAGAGGCGCATTTGTAATTTATTTACTAAATATTTAAATTTTAATTATTACTAATTACAATATTTAATTATAATTATTTTATTATGTATTTAATTTAATTTCTGAGGTTTTACTTCGTATCGTATAAAATGAACTTAGGTTCACTTTATAAGGAGAATTTAGGTCTTGTCTTGTTTCTCCAGTTCTTGGTTATGATAATCCTGTTATTCAATTTTTTCAGAGAACTTTCCTGAACACCCCGTAACATCAAATTTGGAAACTTATCTGCACGAGGGGTTTATCTAAAAAGGTGAGAAGGTTGACTGTAAAGAGCCAAGTTCAGTCTATTTTAATTTGTATTAAATGCAAATAATTTAATTTGAGCATTAAAAAAATTACCAAATTTTCAAAATTTGGACTAGAAGAAAATTCTACAAGAAAAAGTTTATTCCAATGAAGACGAAGCAGATACAATTCCTAATTTTCATGTGCAAAAGTTCAATACACACAGATCCGTCCGAATAAAATAAATGTCTACATTGTACAAAATTCAAAAAAAATTTATTAAAAGTAACAAAATTTTAACCGTACAAAATGAATGTAGCTTTAAAATTAATTACTACCGAAATTTAATTTGTTTAATTCATTCTTGGGTTTAAAACTTTTCCATTAAATAATACGAGATTACATCCTTCATGTTTTGCTTGAAGAAAAATATAAAATGCATGATCTGCTTTAAAAATGATAGGTCCAAAAGGCATACGTCTAGGCCCACCAAACATCGCCACAACAGCTAAAAACAAACAATTTTTTATCAACATTTAACGTACATAAACTTTGATTGTTTAAATAAACATCAAATTTAGAACTCACCAGTAGCAGCTGCAGCTTCGGCCCCCTCCTCATTAACTTCGATGAACGCTTTCTGAACAACATCGCTAACCACAAGCGGTTCACAACTTTTATCCGATATTTCCGTCAAATCACAATTTTCCTCATCAAAAATAATACCCAATCCCATCTAAAAAAAAATAAATTATTTTGGAAAACTGAAGTTTTTTATTCACCTCCTTTAAAATAGGTTTCAGATCCATGGTAGTCTCAATTTTAAATTTTGGCAAAGAAACTTTAATTTCATCGGAATACAAATCGTTGGTTATAGTTGAGAGGTCAACATTGGCAAGTTTTTTCTCCAAATCAACGATTCCATCTATTTCATTGGGTAAAATAACCACCATACTAATATTCCGGTTATTGTATGGAAGTTCCAATATTCTAGCATCAAGATCTCGGTTTAGGGAAAACCTAAACTTTTTCTTAATGTGCATCATATTACAGTCCACTTTTTCACCTTTTGAAATATGAAATGGTTCAATTTTCGTTGCAGATTTACTAAACAAGTAAGCCCAATTGCCTTTAAAGTAGACTGCATTAACAAGAACCAAACGAGTATATTCATCCAAACCAGACGCAGCTACTAAATCTCTAATTTTTGCGTTGGTTTTTCCTTCTACCCAGTTGTTTATGACGGCAGCGGATTTGACATTTTTGCCAAAGTCGAGCAACTGGACTTCCGAAAAGAACAATTCTGATGCAATTTTTGCAAATTTTTCCTTAATCGGAAAATTTTGTTTGCTGCGTGCAAAGTAACTTTTTTGATGTTATTGAGACCATTTATTATGCTGTGGTATCCTTTGGCAGACACTTCTTGATCATCAGGCAAGCATAAAGTTTTGGCAAAATCTTCGGCGGTTTTTCCACCCGCGCCTTGATAAGTCAAAGCCAAAATGGTGTGGGCACTTATGGGAGAAAAAAATAAATTTTTGCCCACATTTTGTTTATCTTTCGATAAGATGTTGTAGAATTTGCTTGCAAATTTTGCGTTCCCACTTGCGACTTGTACATGGTGCGGATTTTCCGTTGTCATTTTCAGTGGTGAGATTTAATCTAGAAGGAAATTTTTTAAAAAATAAATTTTAAGTAGGTAGAAATTTTTGTAATCAGAAATGTGATAATGGGCATATTCTAAAATTCGTTCATTTTTAAAATTTACTTATCGACACTGGCCCGTTCTTTCTCCACATTTACTGCTTCGGTATTTCTTCTTACTGGTTCTTCTTAGACCGACCCAACTCGAATGAATAAATTGAAAGTGAAAAGAGTATTTGGTTCCATTTTTAAGATAGGCAACCACAACACTTGCCCAGTGCTAGCGCCGCCACTGTTAGTCAAATCATGTAAGCAAACTTGACCTTCGTTCATAAAAACCTTATAAATAAAGGTCTTTTGGATTTTAAATAATTAATGTCAAGAAATAAAAACAAAAAAATTTACCAATTATTCAAAATTTGTTGAAGCAGCAAATAAAAATAATATGCAACACAAACAACAAAATATTTTTGCATAATTATGCGATACACCAGTGACTTTCAACCTTTCTTCAATGGCAAAAATCCCATAATTTTTTAAGGTCAACAACTTAGAAAAACGGTATAACGGTATCTCGAAGAGAAAGGTAATTAAATTTTTTTGGCTGGTTTGGCTGGAAAACGAAAAATTCATCTTTATTAGGACAGGTTCCAATAAGTGAATCATCATCGTTATACAGATAAGCTAACTCTACTTTTATCTGATGAGTAAAATATATTTTTTGATTAAAACTTTTAATTTGGCATTGGAACACAGTCCTTAAGTTTTAGACTTCAGATCCAGACCAAAAGAGGATAAAAATTCTCGAAGAAGGTCTGAAAAGTAACAAAATCGTTGATTGGCTTTTTCATTATGCATTCCAATTTTTAGTTTGCGATGTAGGCATATTTTTTAAACTCTTTTTGGAAGTATCTCAGTTCTTTGATTATTTTTTAATTTGTATGTTTTTTTTTATAAATAGAAGGGAATAGCTAAATGTTTGATTGGTTTGATCAACTTATGATTGTGCAATTAACAACCTCTTCAGATACATACAAATGCAAGAAAATATAAAAAAGCAACCTACCTTCTCTAAATACCATACTTTTCTAACTACATCTTTACCAGGAAGCATAAGGTTTTGCAAAGTCTTCGGCAATATTTCTATTTTCTTCCAAGCCAAAATTATGTGGGTACTAACTTAGAATTTGCTTGCAAATTTTGGGTTTCCTCTTGCATTTGCGTATGCCGGGAATTAGATTATGGTAACTGCACAAAAGACAGCAAAAAAAATACCACAGAGGTAACCCCTGTTTCTCAAAAGTTGTGGTTTTCCCACAAGCAAAAAACTCAAACCCAAAAAAATGCGGTTCAACTTAAATTTTCAAAATAAAACAAAAATGTACATATTAGTAATTGCACTTTCCTTCTATTTGTTTAATAATCCATAATATAAGTAAACATTTTATTCCTGTTATACTTCAAAATTGTTGAATTTTTCCTTGGAATAAAATAATTGAATTTGTTATTATTGCGATGATAAACGAATGATCTGCATTAAATTCAAATATCCTCGGCGCTTTTCGTTTTAAGATTGCTTTTTTTGCTAGAATAAAATTTATTCGTTAAGGTTAAGGTTTAAAATTAGAAGCAGTTATAAAAAAATCTTCACGCAAAAAAACCAATAAAATAAAAAATATAACAATAAAAGCATCGTGCAATTTGATTTCTATTATTCTCTCAACTGAAGAAAAACTATATGCTAGTTATTTCAAAAATTTAATTATACTTGATTATAGTCAAATTTTCCATTTAATAATGGGATTCCAAAAAGAAAGAACAATTTATTAAGAATATTATGTAATATTATTCATTTTCTATTTCTACACTCCATGAAATAGACTTTGAGTAGCATTTTTCGACTATAATTTATTTTTACAATTTAATTTTCAAAAAGTTGGTTTTATCATTTTTCCCAAAAATAGTAAAGTGTCACCATAATCATATTTTTGCTTTAACATATGCATGAATGGATGATCTGCAATGAACTGAATTGGTTCCCGAGGTTTCCAGGAGCAATATTTGCGTTTTATCAGCTTTCCTGTAAAAACACTGGAGTAAAATTGTTTCAAAATGTATTTCGGTTGTTAATTTCATGCTAGGACACTCTTTGACAAATAAAAGTTAACAGTTTTATTTTAAAAACGATAAGAGTAAGGGTGGACAAAAATAAATGGATTTTCAAAGTCCATCCAATTGTGTCTACACGAAGAACTAAATTAAGAAGATTAAATTTTTTAAAAAACTTAATTCGATTAAGAAATTTGATTTATTTATAGGCATATTTTGTTACAAAAGTAGGCAAAATAAGAAAATTTAGTTAATAGGCATGGTAATTTTTCCAGCAAACAAAATAAGTTTTGATTCTCCATTAATCTGAAGAAGAATGATGAACGGATGGTCAGCTATAAACTCGTACTTTTTCTCGTTTATGATCAAACACTTTGATTTTCTTATCAATACAACTGAAAAAGATAATATAAATTATTTTTTTTTAATTGGACTAACTATGTACGTGGAAAAATCTTAAGTAAATATTTTATATTTTGGTCTACGAATTTTTGATCAAACCTTGCGAATAAAAAAAGAATCAAAATTTTACATCAATATTATTTATTAGTATTACGCACTTAATGTTATTAAATTTACAAGCATAACAATTCATTAAAGTATTTAATATATTAAATATAATATTATAAAAATGTGGTACAAATATAAAATAGCCTAAAGTATTAGATGTAGTTTACAATTAAAATTTTGCTTTTAATGTTTTGGTTTCAGTAGTTTGCCAGCAAATAATACAAACTTGGATTCCTGAAGTTTTGATTGTAATATAATAATAAACGGATGGTCTGCTTTAAATGTCGGGGGTGGTGTAAAAGAAGCCAAACAAGAATAAGCAACCATTACCGCTAGAATTAAATATCCAATTAAAATTTTGAACACAACACAGTCTAAAGTAATAATTTCTATATCAAGGCACTAAAGTACAACTTTTTATTGCGATGTCGATATTATACAAATATAAACATTTACTTCACTAATATTGAGGTTAATAAGTAAAATGTGAATGTTGAGCTACCAGGTAACTAATAATAGATTATTATTATTATTTTACAATATATTTCTGCTATTGTGTGCTGATTAAAAAACATTTTAGTTTATCTCTGGAGCTAAACTTTTTCCAGCAAATAAAATAAGCTTAGAATTTTCCTGTCTTGACTGGATAAGAATAACAAAGGGGTGATCTGCATAAAATATACAGGGAGGTCCTACCATCATACAACAGTTCCTGACCATAACCACTGCAAAAATAAAATTTTTTGAATTTAGATTCAAAAACTAAAGAGTGTAAAATTTCTTTACTATTATTTTCAAATTTATTTTTTTAATTTAATGGTGTTGAGCATTTAAAAAACAGAAAACTATCCATGCATAATAAAATTTTATCATTTAAAATGTAACATTTATTTTAATTTATTTGTGGAACCAAAATTTTTCCAGAAAATAAAATAAGCTCAGCATTTTCCTGTCTTGACTGGATAAGAATAACAAATGGGTGATTTGCTTCAAAAATACAGGGTGGTCCTACCACCATACTACATTTAAAGGCCATCATAACCACTGCAAAAAATTTTTGAATTTAGTTCCAAAAACTAAATTAATTAAATTTCTTGATTATTATTTTCAAATTTGTTAAACAAAATTTTATCATTCAAAATGTAACATTTATTTTAATTTATTTGTGGAACCAAAATTTTTCCAGAAAATAAAATAAGGTCAGCATTTTCCTGTCTTGACTGAATAAGAATAACAAATGGGTGATTTGCTTCAAATATACAGGGAGGAGGTTCTATCACCATACTATATTGACAGGCCACCATAACCGCTGCAAAAAAATTTTTGAATTTAGTTTCAAAAACTACTTTTCTTTACTTTATTTTCAAATTAAAATTTTTTAATTGAATGATGTTGAGCAATGTTTGGAAAACAAGAAACTATATATGGGGCATTCCACACCAAATCGACCACTTTTGAACCCGACCCGACCCCTTTTGATTTTCCTGAAATTTTTACATATTATACTATCTCATCAACAACAGTTCTGTGAATTTTTTCAAAATTTTTTACTCAACCCAATGGTTTTGTTTGCCTTTAAACGTACTTTTCAGGAAAAAATACAAAAAAAATATTCAAACTTAGATTTTACAAAATTTTTCATTTTTTCGGAGAAAATCATTGATTTTTCAAATTTCGACACTTCTGATTTTTGATTTTTTTATTTAAAAAATAAACTCTGATTTATTCCGCGTATAACAACGCAAACCCCATAATGGGCCGACATTTATTTCTATTTCTTTTGTTTAATTGAAAAATATTACTTGCGTAAAAATAAAACAAAATATTTTTTAATTAAACAAAAAAAATAGAAAAAAATTTCGGCCCATTATGGGGTTTGCGTTGTTATACGCGGAATAAATCAGAGTTGTTTTTGAAATAAAAAAATCAAAAATCAAAAGTGGAAAAATTTGAAAAATCAATGATTTTCTCCGAAAAAATAAACAATTTTGTAGAATCTAAGTTTGAATATTTTTTTTGTATTTTTTCCTGAAAAGTACGTTTAAAGACAAATAAAAACAAAACAGAGAACGTTTTGATTAGTCAATTTTTGAAAAAGTTACGATCGTTTGAAGAAAAAAACATCAGTTTTTCTAAAAATTCTTAACTTTGTAAACAATTTTGAAAAAATTTACAGAACTGTTTTTGATGGGATAGTATAATAGTTAAAATCAGTTGTGTAATTTTTTTCAAATTTTTTTACAAAGTTAAAATTTTTCAGAAAAGCTGATGTTTTTTTTCTTCAAACAATCGTAACTATTTCAAAAATTGACTAATCAAAACGTTCTTTTTTTGTTTTTGTTCGTCTTTAAACGTACTTTTCAGGAAAAAATACAAAAAAAATATTCAAACTTGGATTCTACAAAAATTTTTATTTTTTCGGAGAAAATCATTGATTTTTCAAATTTGTCCACTTTTGATTTTTTTATTTCAAAAGAAACTCTTATTTATTTCTCGTATAACAACGCAAACCCCATAATGGGCCCACATTTCTTTCTATTTTTTTTGTTTAATTAAAAAATATTTTGTTTTATTTTTACGCAAATAATATTTTTTAATTAAAGAAATAGAAAGAAATGTCGGCCCATTATGGGGTTTGTGTTGTTATACGTGGAATAAATTAGATTTTTTTTTAAATAAAAAAATCAAAAATCAAAAAACAAGAAAAAATGAAAAATTTTGTAGAATCCAAGTTTGAATATTTTTTTGTATTTTTTCCTGAAAAGTACGTTTAAAGAAAAACAAAAACAAAAAAAATGTTCCGATTAGTCAATTTTTGACATAGTTACGATCGTTTGAAGAAAAACAACATCAGTTTTTCTAAAAATTCGTAACTCTTTTTGGGTTGAATAAAAAATTTTGAAAAAATTCACAGAACTGTTTTTGGTGAGATAGTATAATATGTAAAAATTTCAGGAAAATCAAAAGGGGTCGGGTTCAAAAGTGGTCGATTTGGTGTGGAATGCCCCATATATAAAATTTTATAATTCAAAGTGTAACATTTATTTTAGTTTATTTGTGGTGCCAAAATTTTTCCGGCAAACAAATTAAGTATACAATTTTCTCGGCTTGATTGAAGCAGAATGATAAATGGGTGATCTGCTGTAAAGGTACACGGAGGCCCATAAGTTACTAGACAACATTCGGTAACCACCAAAAATGCTAAAATTGAAAATAAAAATATTATATACTTTTTCAACTAAAAACGGTCATATTATAGTTAAAAATGTACGGGGTGTTTAGTATATACTTGGATGGGTGATTCTTCAGCGAACATGAAATAATGTAATTGTGGTTTGGATTCCACATTAAATTTTACATCAGTTAGTCTTATTATTACAATGTTCTAAAAGAAGCAAAAAACTTGTGGATTTTAGTAAATTTTTTTTCCAAACAACACCACGGTTTAAATTTGAGTAAATGTCAAAATTTTGATACAAATTCCTAAAGAATTTATCATTGATTGGCAAACGGAATTTATTTATGTAAGTATTTAATTAATATTTATGAAATTACCAAATTTAGTTTGTTTAATTCATTGTTGGCTTCAAAAAATTTCCATTAAATAATATAAATTTGCATCCATCATGCTTTGCTTGCAGAAAAATGGTAAATGCATGGTCTGCTGTAAATACAATAGGTGGTGCAAAAGGCATAGGGCGCGCACATAAGGTCATCATAATAACAGCTAAAAACAAATAAATTTTTGTATTTGTTAGAAACCACGGAATATTAAATTTTGAACTGCAGACGCAAAAGTTTTTATGTTAGCTGTAACAAAAACGGGTACCGATCTGCTAAGCTCACCTTTAATATAAAAAATTCCTGAAATTAATTAGTTGTTTCGATATAACTTTGAAAAATTGATGAGGTTGACCGCATCGAGGAAGTTAAAAATGCGTTACCTTTAAAAAAATTACCTCTTATAACAATTTTTAGAAAATGTTTCCGTGCGGCCCTTCCCATCATTTGATATGTTAGTGCATTCAACACCGACACGCAATCTTCCAAATTTCATTATCATAATTCAGAAGCATAGGTGTTCTTTAGGGGGGCAAAGAGACATTTGCCTCACCCTGACTTCTAAAATTTCTTTAAAAATTAGAAAAATATTTAATAAATGTTATCGTCGGATAAGCATTACAAAATTGGCACCGGAAAGTTCAAACGGCATTTGGTCTGACCACAAAAAAATGATCTTCAAAGGTTTAGCTCCCAAAACTTATTATTTCACACACAAAAATGTGACTTTCAATGTTTGACTATTTAAAATATTTATGGTAGAAAAAGAATAAAATTGAAAATCTTATATAGATCCAAGATCTCAGTGTAAAAAAAGAGAAAATCCCCAAGTTTAGTTACCACAGTAACACGAAAAACTCACTATCAAGTGGATTTCAGAAAAGTTAATCAATGATTACTTCAACTATTCAAAAGAAAATGTTAAAAGGTTAATAATAAAGTAATCGACAATAAAATTGAGCAACTTTTTTTATGACATGCTTAATACCAAAAGCAATGCATACTATTACAAAAACCTTTGTTAGTATGTCAAACACCAATTTTCTTACTCACCAGTAGCAGCTGCAGCTTCGGCACCCTCCTCATTAACTTCAATAAATGCTTTCTGAATAACATCGCTAACCACAAGCGGTTCACAACTTTTATCCGAAATTTCAGTTAAATCACAATCATCCTTATCAAAAATAATACCCAGTCCCATCTAAAACAAAAATGAATTATTCTGAAAAACTGAAGTTTTTCACTCACCCCCTTCAAAATAGGTTTCAGATCCATGGTAGTCTCAATTTTAAACTTTGGTAAAGAAACTATAACTTCTTGAGAATATAAGTTATCGCTTATAGTGGAGAGATCAACATTAGCAAGTTTTTTCTCCAAATCAGCAATTCCATCTATTTCGTTGGGCAAAATAACCACCATACTAATATCGCGGTTACTGTAAGGAAGTTCCAATATTTTAGCATTAAGATCTTCATTTTCAGCAAACCGAAACTTTTTCTTGATGTGCATCATATTACAATCAACCTTTTCATCTTTTGAAATATGAAACGGTTCGATTTGAGTTGCAGATTTACTAAACGGGTTAGCCCAATCGCCTTTAAAATAGACTGCATTAACAAGGACCAAACGAGTATCCTTATTCAAATCACTTGCAGCAACTAAATCTTTAATTTTTGAGTTGGTTTTTCCTTCCACCCACTTGTTTATGGTGGCAGCGGATTCGACATTTTTTCCAAAGTCGAGTAATTGGGCTTCTGAAAGAAACGATTCGGACGCAGTTTTTGCAAATTTTTCCTTTAACGGAAAATCATTCTTGACAAAAATTTTGTTTGCTGCATGCAGAGTAATTTTTTCGATGTTGTTTAGCACATTTATCACGCTGTGGTATCCTTTTGCGGCTACATCTTTATCGAGCAAGCCTAAGGTTTGGGCAAAAGCGTCGGCGGTTTTTCCACCCGCGCCTTGGTAAGTCAACGCTAAAATGGTGTGGGCACTGATGGGAGAGAAAAATAAATTTTTGCCCACATGTTTTTCGTCTTTCGACAAGATGTCGTAGAATTTGCTTGCAAATTTTGAGTTTCCTTTTGCAACTTGTAAATGATGCGGGTTTTCCGCTGCCATGCTTAGTTTTTTAATTTAACTGGAGAAACTGGAAGGAAATTCATTAAAAATTGAATTTTTTTACGTAGGGGTCGTAAAATTTTATTAATTTTTAAATCAGTTTAAAATACTTTATTAAAAAAAAGTAACCCTTGGAATTACTATTATTAAATATTTATTATGTAATATCGACTGTATTAATTCGATCCAGTGGCGGCGCTAGTTATTTTTAGTGGGTAGGCAGACATAAACAAAGAAAGGAGTTAGTGGGACGAACAGGATTAACATTTTAAGAAATGCGTTTGGTCAATTTATATTTAACTTGCTTAAACAAATTCTTATAAGTAGAAAATTTGCAACATAAAATGAAAATTTCGAGAAATTATAGTTAAAGAATTATGTCAAGAATATAAAATTTTGTATGATGATTTTGAAAATTTATATAGCTACTTATAAATAACTTGTTAAAACACCAAAAATAAAAGTGGGACTAGAAGTTAACTTTGCTTACAAAACTTAACACTAGAATTTTCTCCCATTTTACCAAAATTTTAGGATAATTTACAGTGTTACAATTTTAAAAGTGGTTCATGGCACACCCTTAGCGCCGCCACTGTCAGTGTAACCATGAAAACAAACTTGACCTTCGTTAATACAAAATTATTAAAATTCTTTTGGATTTCAATTAATTCAAGTCAAAATAAAAGAACACTAAAAAATTCACTAAACTAAAAAAAAACTCACCAATTCTAGATTTTCAAATTATGATTTAAAATCACAAAAATTGTACAACCGATATCAACTGTGAACTATTACGCAATGCTGGACTGACTCACACAAATAATACCAAATTAATTAGAAGGAAGTGGATGGAACCAAGTTGATATTTTGTTGAATTTGTGAACAAAACGAATTCAAATAATATGCAACACAAACAGCAAATTTCTTGATGCGCATACGATATGCGATTTAAGCTACGATGCCCGCGAAAATGATCTGGAACGGGGAAATATTTTCATTCCCTAAGGAAAGATTTCCACAGTAACATCAGCTATTTCAAGTTTTCAAAGTAGAACAGTCGATAAATTGTGGCGCCAGAAAGTTTTCATCAAATTTTCCTAGTCACCACGCAGCTATTTATAACAAAAATATTTTTACTTGGATAATAACACTCTCATTACATTAAAAAATATTTACAAATCGTAAAAAATGTAAATCATGTTAGCGAAGCGATACCCGCACATAATTTTATGCTAATCAGCACCGTTAACATTTGTTTAAATATTTTTGTCAATTATTTTAAAAGTTTCTAAATAATGTGATTTTTTAATATAAAGTAAAGTAAACCATAATAACATTTAAATCTTTTAAAAACTTTTTAAAAAACAAAAAAAAAATGTTAATTATTGCAGCTTCCAGAGTGTGAAAAACGCACAAGGGACTGGCGCAAACGTTGATGAGTTTACTGTATAATCAAAGTTGTCAGTTAAATTATTTTTGTAAGTGAGGAAGAAAATATTTAGATTTTTTACTTTTAATTTAAATATTGAAAAACCAGTCAATTTAAATAATTTATTTTTATAGAATTATAAATTTATTAAATAACTAAAACATGATATTTTATTTTATAAAGAAACGAAGGCTAATTACTCTCTTGGGGATTTACAAGTTTTCCATAAAATAAAATTGTCTTCCACTTTTTAGTTGAACTTTGCAAAATGATGACAAAAGGATGATCGGCTTCGAAGGTTTTTGGTGGAGACCACGAAGTTAAGTTGTATACCATTCCTAGAAATTTATTAGTTATTAATACAGTGAGTACAACAAATTATAAATAAGCACAAGGCACAAGGGCCCTGTCAAATTATAAAACCTTAAGCTTACCAAGAGCTGCTGAGGTTAAAGTAGCTTCTGCTCCTTCCTCGTTAACTTCAATAAAAGCTTTTTGGACAACTTTACTAACATACAACTGCTCTGAACTATCGGAAATTTCAGAAAAATCAGCTTTGTCTGGATTAAAAATTTCTTCCATGCCCATCTAAAACAAAGAAAGAGTTGGAAAATGCGTGGTAAAAGAAAGTAATTGCAAAACGAACCTTAGATAAAATTAATTCCAAATTCATATTAACTTCCATTTTAAACCTAGGTAAAGAAAGTACCACTTCGGTATAACTCATCCCTTCTGTTACCTTAGACAAGTCGACGTTAAATAACTTTGTCTCCAAACTTTCAATCCCATCCACCATGTTGGGCAAAATTACAACCATACTGACGTCTCTGTTATCATAAGGTATTTCCAAAACCTTGGCATCCAAATTAACATCCTCGCGGAACATATATTTCTTGGTGATATGCATCATTTGGCAATTCACTTTTTGTTTTTTATTAACGTAAAACGGTTCGGTGTTCGTATTACTTTTATCAAACTGATCCGCCCAATTTCCTTTAAAATAAACCGCGTTCACCAAAACAAGACGAGTCAACTCGTTCAAAAATTCTGGTTTGATCAAATCCTTAATCTTCGAATTTGTTTTGCTTTCCACCCATTGGTTAATGATGGAGGCAGCTTCCTCACTCTCACCGAAATTTACCGTTTCCGCTTCCGACAAAAACAAATCAGAAGTTATTTTCGAAAATTCTACCTTCAACGGAAATTGATCCATGATAAAAATTTTGTTTGCTACGTGAAGGGTCACATTTTTAATATTATTGAGGGTGTCGATAACACCGTTGTATCCTTTAGCAGTGGAAAATTTGTCGGGCAGGTTGAGGGCACTAGCCAGACTTTGAGCTGTTGTTCCATTTGAGCCTTGGTAAACTAAAGATAAAACGGCGTGCGCACTTAAAGGCGAGAAAAATATATTTGCACTGGAATTTTTTCTCGCTAAAATTTTGTAGATCTTGTTGGCGAATTTGGCATTGCCAGTTGATATTAGCGAAATTTCTGAAGTTACCATTGAGAAATTCCATGTAAAATCAACAAGTTTTATAATTAATTTTAAATTAGTCTGAGATTTCATAGATTTTTGGTACGCTATTATAGTTCTATTTATGACATGAATGATTAATTCAAATTTTGGATTATTACTTCTTGCAAAATACCAAATATGAAGATTAATTTGAGCGTTTTTTTGAAAAACCACAAATTTGGATTGTTTAGTTACTCAAGAACTATTAACATATTATACCAAAAATGATTGAAAATCAGTCAGACCTTTTGTTGATTTAACATGGATTGACCCCATCGTGCTGGAAAAATTTGTAACAAAAAAATTAACAGTGCTAGAACGAAACGTTACCGCGTTAACCGAACTTTCAGGGAAGACTGAGGTAATTGTTTTAATCATGTTGTTTCTGGACCTGGACTCCACAATATTTAGTTTGAAATTTTTAAAGATAATTTTAATATCTTTTTAATAAAATCTACTTAATCAATAAACCAATTAATTGAGTTGGTGATTATTTAAAATTTATCAAATAAATTATCATTCACGTGTAAATAAAATTCCTTTCGGCAGGCTGTTTTTTACTTTATACATAGAGAAATTAAACATGCGTGGGTTAATGTATACAAAATCCAAAAGCAACTTTGAACTATGTGTTAAATTGCTGCTGTACGAACACATTAAGACAATTTTACAAAATAAACTCGCAGAACTGTAAAAATGTTACCTTCAGAACTAACTACGATTTTTTGTTGTGACTAATTAATTGATTTCTTCTGTAAAAGGAAAAGGAATATGTCAGTCCTTCATTGAAATAGAATAAAATCTGATTAGTGATTACAACCTGAAAGATAACAGATAAAAGGAAGAAAAATGTTATTTTATCAATAAACGTACGTCTCATCTTATATTTTACTTGTAATATTTATTTTAACTTACCATCGACTCACTGCCCTTGCTTCTACGTGCCAGGCTCGTACCCAAGTTTTTCTTCGAAGGAAATTTTACCTTTGAAATTATTTTATCTTTCCCATTAAAATATTTACTAATTGTGGTTAAGCTCAGTCGTAGGTTTCAGCAATGAGACTCTTATTTAGTAAAGTAAAGATATAAAGAATTTTGGAGGATACAAAAACTCGGTACTCCCCAGAACTCCGGTCACTGTCGTATAAAAAAATTACCATTTAAGATTACATACGTATCAATAATGTTTGCTTTACTTAAATATTAGCAAGATAACTTGTCAAATTATAATATTATTTGATCATTTATCCTATCGAGTACGATTAAAGTGAAAGTTTAAGAAAGTAAGAAGGTAGGCTTGTCTTCACGGTACAAGAACAAATTTTAGAAAAATTAAACACTTGAATAGGAAATATTTCGACAAATTCCATAATTTATCGAACATTTTCGATAGTGCTGTGATCTTGTGTTACTTGCAGATTAACCGACTTTGAAAGCATAATCCTAAGTGTTAGAAATGTTAGAAGTTCAAAAACAAAACATTTCCGCTCAGAGTAAAATCTCCAGTTTCAAGGTTGTGCTATTGGGAAACGCGGATGTTGGAAAAACGAGTTTAGTTTTACGGTTTGTTAAAGGGCAGTTTAAGACGACCCAAAATACAATAGGTGCTGCATATGCAACACAAACTGTATGTATGGATAATAATACGACTGTCAGACTGGACATTTGGGATACAGCCGGACAAGAAAGGTATCGTAGTATGGTTCGACTATTTTATCGCGGGGCTCAAGCTGCTATTGTCGTATACGATATAACTAACGAAGAGACTTTTAAGGGTGCTAAAAGGTGGATAAATGAATTGCGGCTTGAAATGGGTCCTCACGCTGTAATTGTATTGGTCGGTAACAAACAAGACATGGCTAATAAGCGGATGGTTGAAAGCGAAGAAGCCCAAGCATACGCTGATGAAAATAAACTTATATTTATGGAAACTTCGGCTAAGACTGCAGTTAATGTTAACGAAACATTTGTGGCGATAGCTAAACAGTTATTCAGTGAAATGGAACAGAGTGAGGGTTCAGGTCATGGAATAAAACCTACAAGAAACAATACACCAGCCAAAAAGTCGGGCTATTGTTGCAGTTGATGGTTCTTGATCCTCTTTATTATAATTATATTAATGAATAATTTGTAAATGAAATAAATTGTTAGCTTTTTTCTTGAAAATTATATTTCCTGTAGAAGATATCTTATCCGCCAAAGATAGCAATTTATTGGTTTAATAAACATTATTGGTAGTAAAAGTAACAAATTTAAAAAAATTGCATAATGATAATTTTAAATTTGAAAACTTAAAAACTAAAGAATCGTTTTGAGCAAGTTAAGGCGATTTTCTGCTTTTAAGCTTCGAGAGAAGCGCCTTAAAATTAAAAACGTATTTTTTTTCAAAATAAATGTATGTACTAGCCATTTATATTCCAATGCAAAACCCTCAATAAGACCAGGTTTAAATTTTGTGGCATTGCTCTCAGTTTTATGGAAAAATTTAACAATAAACGTACAGGATAAAAATTTGTGTAATAATTTATTATTCAGTTATATGTTATAATGTCAATTTTTTAATAATAAATAATAGGAGTAGTAACTTATTCATATTTTAAAAGTGCAAAAAATATTCAAATTTGAATAGAAAATTAGTCTTGGAAAATTTATTGTTTACAATAATTTAGTAATTTATATTTCATAAATAATATATGTTTTTCCAGTTTTTTCAAAATTAGTAGACATAGTAAAACCTTGTTCTAACGAATAAAAAGAAAATTTCCTTACTTTTGAAGTGATTTTTTTTTACCCTAAGAAAATTTGAATTTTAAGTTAAAAGTTAAAACAAAATATTTTTTCTAATAAAGATATACTTTTGAACTTAATTAATCGAAAATTTAACTATGAGAAAATATTGTCGATATGCTAATTAAAAGTATTATAATAATTATGATATTTTTCTCTGAATAATAAATTAATTATTACTATATTAAACATTTATTACGTAATAAACTGCTTCTTTTCAAAATGGCATTTTAAACTTGATGAAAAGATTTTATTCCATGATAACTTTACAGTAATTATTTAAAAACTAATAAATCAATTTTTTTTTGTTTTAGAAAATCCCAATGTTTACTAATGTGGATTTAAGTGGATAAAACTAGTGGAAAGGGGTAGTAACTGTTAAGTATATAAAGTTTGGTTAAAGAAGAAAACAACCATAGTATCATTTAGTAAATTAAATATTTCCGTTGAAGATGTATAAATTCGTAAGTGTTTGAATTTTTCTAACTATTATATTATTTAACCTCAGATTTCATAAAACTTTTAAGAAGCCTTTAAAACTATCGATATTGAAAGTTTTATGAAACCGGGCATAAAGTAGTGGCGCATAAATTTAGTATTACTGAGTTAACATAGGATACATTTTAATTTTTTCCAGGTCGTTTTAGTCGCTATCTTGGCTTTTGCCGCCGCTATTCCAGCACCTGGACCAGATCCAGCATCAACTGGCTATGCCACCTCTTACGAGTATCATTATCAATTACCAACTTATTCGAGATCTTACCAGTACGAGTCTCCAGTTTATTCTAGATCTTATTCGTGGAGAAGCAAACCCACTTATAGATCCTATTCATACTCTTATTGATGTGATTGCTGTTTCATAATAATATTATTCGTGAATTCATGAAAACTTTTTGTATAGACACTACAAATAAAATAAAATATGTATGTTATATTAATATTATTGCTATATTTTTTAAATCCAAAGAGTGTCGATGTTCATCGGAGAGCCGAGCTAAGAAAATCCAAAACCTTCGCTCTGTAACTCTATCAACGGTCACATCAAGCCTTCTACTTGATTCTGCTAAACTTATGAATTTAAACTATGTGAGTAATGTAAACTATGCATATTTTGTTTTCGTGTACGATTTTGTTCTAAAAATAATATCGAAGTAAACTTATCGATGATTTACAGGCTACAGAATGAAGTGTATGTAATTCAAACATATTGAATTTTAAATATTTAAAAATTTGCAAATCAAAATGAATTTATTTAAAAAAAAATTCTACAATTTATTAGCTTCATTCACAGAAAAAAAAACCATTTGAGTTTGCCTTTCAATAGGAGGATCCAAACTAAAAAACGGAAAAATATGATCCTTAAATTATCAACATTTCCTGTGATTTATTGAAAGCTTCGTCAGGTAATTTAAAAAAATACTTAAATTACGTTTACCTACTACTATTCAATATTGGTCTCATTTAAGTTGGTTAAGGCAGGTTCCACCGTTATAGACATTTTTTAAAAATAATAATTATTTATACGAACACAATTAAATAACAAAATTAACCAATTTATTTGCGTGTAGTAAATATACAATATCATACAGTTGCATTATTATTTATTGAACAGATTAAATAAACAAGCAATATTTCAGTACGTAGGTATTAATTTTCAGTTGGATTTATAATTTTTCCCACAAATAGCGGAATAGAGACGTCATGAAGTTTTGTTTTAAGGATTATTAAAAATGGATGGTCGACCAAAAACGGAAATCTAATAGGCATTGAAAACGCCATCATTACCATACCTAGAAAAAATAATTATGTAATTTATAAAACTAAAAAAAAAATTAGGGATACCTTGAAAGATTTTTTTGTAGAAATAAGAATTAAAAGTTTACCCTCAAATAAGCAATCGGCGTTAATTATTAAATAAAATTTTTATTTCTGTTTACGTTCTCAATGTAAAAAATGCCAACCTCAGTGAATTTAAGGTGCTTACACTCCAAGTACCCCCCCCCCCCGTCATATATTTTGTTACTGGAATTAAGTGTCATTGTTATTAAAATATTGTAATATTAAATTCAGAGTTTTACATTACGAAAATCTAATTAACTGCATGCAAATTTTCTCGATAGATTGAACACTTACTTGCTGAAAGAAAAGCCAAATTTAGCTTGGCTGCGTGAATTTTCCAAAAAACAAAATTGTTTTAAACAATTCTGTTGTTTTTAAAATTACTATGAACGGATGATTAGCATAAAATATGTTGGGATAGGATTCGGATTCCAACTCAATCATAAACGCTAAAAGTAGAAAATAAACCAATTCATTTTTGGAAATTCAAAATGAAATCTGAGTTTAACCACGCATTTATTGCTATTATTGCAAGATAATAACGTAAAACAATATTTTGTTCAGTTCAACGTCACATTATTAATTTTTCCAAAAAATAAAATATTTGTCGATCCTGGTTGATAATAATTCAAAATAATAACAAAAGGATGATCTGCTACAAACTGCACTCTTGGAAGACGAATCGGCATTGAACGACCACCCATGACAAACCCTAAGTGAAAATGCAATCAAAATTACTAAAACGGCCATTCAAAATTGAAATGAAGCAAATTAAAATGCCAAAAAATTTGCGAAAATTCCCAAAGAAAAACACCAAATTTTGTTGATTAGTCTTGCAGAATGAGATTTTAATAAGATCGAAACAACATATCGGAGATTTTTTTAAATTTTATTTTAGCTAAAACCAAGAAATAATCGTGTAGATGGATTATTTTTAATATAATTATTGGTATGCCTTTGTATAATTTCAACATTATTATCTTATTTAAATTAACAATTTTACTGTTCACTAATTTTTACAAACCTTGAAAATTAATGTAAAGTAAATTTTATTTTATGTACTATCTATAGGTTTTATGCATTTACAGTATTTTACTCTTATCAGCTAAAATTATAAATAAGCAACATTGCAGTTTTTTGGTTAAGAAATTTGTGCTGTTATTTTAAATTATTCGGCAGGTTTTACGATTTTGCCTACGAACAACGGTAGCGTTTCTTCGTGTTTTGCTTGAAGGATTATTACAAATGGATGGTTAGCCAAAAACGGAAATGTAATGGGCATGCTACAGGCCATCAGTACCAAACCTGCAAAAATATCGATTGTCAAAATCAATTTAATCCGTCGAACATGATGAGTTTTTGACGATCAACAGAATTTGCTCTACTTATTAAGATTCGTGGAATAATTTAAAAAATGATTCATGATTCAGCTATTTAATAGAGGCCCAACGAAAATCTTGTTAAAGTAGTACTGCGAATTCTACATAATACTTTTCCAAATTAACAGTCAACTAAAAATTTGATGGTTCTTAAATGTTGATAAGAAATATTATTTATTTTATGTGCAACATCATCATACATCATCATACAATTTTGGCTATTATTTGGTAATAACTTATTCGACAGGATTTGCAACTTTGCCTACAAGCAATTGTAAAGTTTGTTTATGTTTTGCTTGAAGGATTATTACAAATGGATGGTTAGCCATCAAAAAGGGAAATTGAAAAAGAAAATTGAGAGTTAGTACTGTTATGTAAGTAATTAATACATCCAAAAAAGTCGAATGATCATTTTTTATTCCTGGAAAACCTGGACGCTTGGCAACCTTACCATTTAACTTTTAAAACATTAAAATCTTTAATCTCGATAATAGGAAATATAACACAATAATAATTTGTTTGCCTACAAATTTTTTATCTATAATATAAATATTTGCAGATAAATTTGTTTGGAAATTGATACCTACAGAGCAAAATACTACTTAATTTAAACCAAAAAATTTAATAATTGATATATCATCATTTTTTATCATCAGCGATAGGTTTCACAACTTTTCCATAAAATAAAACCGCCTTCCAGTTATTGGTAAAACTTTGTAAAGTAAATATAAAAGGACGATTGGCTTTGAAAATCATTGTTGGAGACCATGAAGTTCCATCAAAAAATAATCCTACAAATATTAATAAAAATTTTATTTTACAGCATGGATCGTAACCTTTGACTACAATAAGCCTAAAGGTGGATAGCATAATTAACTGGGGGGCTAAAATTAATTTAACGAAAAACTATACCTTTCACAATATTGTGTTGATCTTATTATAATCTCAAAGGCAAAAATAATTTGTCTGAAGAAAAATTTATTTATTTGATAAAGTAAAGTAGGGAAAAAATACTCATTAATTGTTTCAATGTGGTGGTCTACTTTGAAGCCCCCTAATATTAGTAAAAAAATTAATATTTATCAAGATTAATTGTAATAAAAAATAAATAAAATTGCTAAAATTTTGGAAAAATTGCCTTATTTGTTGCTGATCATAATATTATAATAACCAACCGCCTTATTTGGCAATAAAATTAATTTTTTTTTTAAATTTGATAATAATAACTATCTGCTTGATAGATTGCTGGGATTAGTTTTTATTCCAGATAAAAATATATTTTAAACATAATTTTTTTAATCGAAAAAATAACACTCGACATTAGTATTTTTGTTGCCATACAAAATTTTTTTATAAATAACGAGGAAATGCAAACTGATTTATAAAAATACTCAGATATTAAATAATATTTAAAAACATTTATTTTAAATAAGAACAAAAAAAACAAATTGAACGAATAGTTCATTTTTTTAAGTTTTCCATAAAATAAAACTTTGTAAAATAATTATAAACAAATGATCGGCTTTAAAAATATTTGGTAAAGGCCATGAAAATAGGGAAACTACGATACCTAAGATATTAAAACAATCATTTAACTAAAATCATTAAGAAGCTTATCAAGAATCAAAATTCACGATAAATTTTTCCAGTTCGTCGGTTATTTATTAAAACAAATATTTCAAAGCACCGTGACCCTATAACAATGCTAAAACAAGTTAAAATTTATGACGGTACTCAATAATAATTCGTGATAGATAAACAGATCGTAAATACAATGAATCATAGCAACAAACAAATACAAAGTAATAACATTATTATCACTAGCATGTCGAAATTTTTAATCTTTAATGGTACAAAAAGCAAGTTATATTTTTGTGGTATTTTTTCTAATTTTCTATTTCAATATTTAATTTTTTAAATAAATAAAAGAAAAATTTAATTTTTTATAAAAATTTTTATGATTGGAATTGTTGGGTTCGTAAGATTTATAATCAAAAAGCAAAAGCTGAACATGCAATAATAGCTACGTACAATTTTGTTTTTCCTTCAGAAAAAAAGTTATTTAAGTAAAAAATATATTTACTCACGTCTATAAGCTGAAATTCACTTTAAGATGGTCGTATAACTTTTCCAAAAAACAAAATTGTATTGTGCACTCCAGAAGTTTTTAAAACAACGATAAATGGATGGTTAGCTTGAAATATTGTTGGAAAAATAAGGCAATCCATCATAATCATTACAGCTGTAAAAATTTATTCAAAGAATATTTAAGAAATACAAATTCAAAAATTAACATTTATTTCTTTATTATTACAAATCAACTGACTGGTTTGGATGTTAAGCTTGCAAAATTTCAAATAGTTAGTTTACATTATTAACTTTTCCCAAAAACAAAATATGTTCATCTTCTGACTGCCTAAGTATCAATGCAATAATAAAGGGATGATCTGCTACGAACTGCACTCTTGGAAGAGCAATCGGCATACAACGAGCCATCATGATCATACCTGATGGTAAAAATTAATATTACAAAACTTAACTTCAAAATAGTGCAGTTAATTCTTTCAAGCAGTCACATGGAGATAATTTAAACCTAAGACAGGTAGGAGGGTAGTTAAAAAATGTTATAAATAAATGCATGCATTTCATTGGTACAAAAATGAGATTCCAAGTTTACAATTCATCATGAATTTCACTACTAATCGTATTAATTTTACTTAATCGTCCACCAAAAATTAAATTAACGCTTTCGGACTTTTTAATTAAAATGTAAAACAAAAATGGATGATCAGCAACAAAATCGTGTTTTTCCATGACACGGATACATCTTTTCTTTCGCATAATTAATCCTGAAGAAGGGTACAATTAGAATTATTTTGACTAAATATGTACAGTAGTTAGTCATAAACCCAATTTAAAAAAGCGTAATTAGCAACTTGCACAATTTTAAAATAAATTAACGGTACTCACCAGTAGCTGCTGCTGCTTCTGCTCCTTCTTCATTAACTTCAATAAAGGCTTTTTGGACGGCTTTGCTAACGTAAAGTTTTTCTGGGCTATCGGAAATTTCAGAAAAATCAGCTTTGTTTTGGTCAAAAATTTCTCCCATGCCCATCTAAAAGAAATGTGGAGGTGAATAACAAAAGTAATAAAAAAATTGTAAACTATTACCCCACTCAAAATCGAGTTCAAATCCATATCAGTTTCCATTTTAAACTTAGGCAAAGAAAGTTCGACTTCTGATTTATACATTTCTTCCGTTAGTTTAGACAAATCAAAGTTAACCAACTTTTTCTCCAAATCTTCAATGCCATCTACGGCGTTGGGCAAAATCACAACCATGCTGACGTCTCTATTATCATAAGGCATTTCAATAATTTTCGCATTTAAATTTTCGTCTTCGCGATAGTTATACTTCTTGGTGATATGCATCATTTGGCAATCAACTTTTTGGTCTTTAGTAACGTAAAACGGTTCGGTTTTGGTATCGGCTTTATCAAACTTATTGGCCCAATTTCCTTTGAAATAAACTGCGTTGACTAAAACGAGACGAGTCAACGCGTTCAAAACATCTGGCTTAATCAAATCTTTAATCTTCGAATTTGTTTTGTTTTCCACCCATTGGTTAATGATGCCAGCGGATTTTACATTTTCACCAAAATTGACAGATTGGGCTTCCGATAAAAATAAATCTGAAGCTGCCTGCCGGAAAGCTGCCTTCAATGGAAAGTTATCCATAACGAAAATCTTGTTTGCTACGTGGAGAGTCACATTTTGCACGTTGTTAAGGGTGTCGATAACACCGTTGTACCCCTTAGCAGTGGATAATTTATCGGGCACGTTGAGACCAGCAGCCAAATGTTGAGCCGTTGTTCCAGCAGCGCCTTGGTAAACCAAGGACAAAACGGTATGGGCGCTTAAAGGTGAAAAAAATATATTTTCACCTGGCTTTTCTTTCGATAAAATCTCGTAGAACTTGCTGGCGAATTTAACATTTCCCCCGGCTATTTTCGAAACTTCAGAAGTTGCCATTGTGGTAGAAATATTTGTGGCGAGAAAAGCAATCAGTGCTGGAACGAAACGTGTACGTTCAACGAAATTTCAAACACGACTGTAGAAATAATTGAGGTGAATCATGAATTTCGAGGACTAGGATTGCACAATATTTGAAAATGGTTTGGTAAATTAAATTCTGAGTAATTGTTTATCAATATCTAAAGTTAGTTTCTTACCAATTCAAACTTTTGGAAAATATTTTTGATTTGAATTATACACGTACGTGTACCTATTATCTGCTAGCATATATGAATTTTGGTAATAAATAAATCGAATAACAGCTTTTGAAATTGTGTGAATAAATTATGACTCACCATATATTAATAAATTACTTTTCACCAATCTGACGATAAATTTATACTTTGAGAAATTAAACATGTGTAGGTTATCGTTTACAAAAGCTAAACTGACATAATAACAAAATCAACCTTCAAAATATCGAACGCAAACGAATATTTTCCGAATGTTATATAATTCCCTGGTACGCCCTAAAGATATTTAACCTACTTTCATTGAGTAGGCATGCGTTGAAACATAGATGTGAGAAAGAAAGAGAATATTAGAAAAATAGTATCTTAAAATAATAAAGACAATCAGGGGAAATCTGAGTATTTTGTAATTTTCATTTTGCTGAGAATTAAAAAAATCAAAAAGTGGTTTGTTTAGTTTAAATGTTAAGATAAGATTATTGTTATCACTACTTTTGAAATCGAAATGTAATCGGAAAAATATTTGTTATGATAAGTTATTATTTATTTCAGTATAACACAAAATTTCATATTTGCGCAAAAGCCATCTATTAGCAAAAAGCTGCACTGTTCGATAAATTCTTATGTTATTAAACATTTGAATTTAATTGATCTAATGAATCGTACTCTACAAAACATTTTGCTTTCTTGAAAATAAAAATGTCATATAAATTTTTAATATACCGAGTGTTCAGTTTTTTTGGGATATTTCGAAATAATTTAAATGCCTGCTGGATTTACAACTTTGTACGAAACAAAATATAGGGAAAAATTGCAGAGATTTTAGGAAATCACTAAATTAAAAAAAGTGAAAATGGGATATTTTGGGAGACTTTTATAGTACGAAGGAAGCTTTGTATGTTATCTGACTATCTATGAAAACAAAACGTTGAGATAGCGTTTTATGTCATTTTAGAGTACTGGTATAGAATTAAATGTACAAAAAATTTTGATTTAAAACTTGAATATAGAAGTCTCATGAAATTTCTAACAAAAAAAAGCAAAAGAACATAAGAACGGTGTACTTTGTACCATGTTTTGGCAGTATACAGACAATTTATTATCCTTATTCTCATTTTCAAGTAAAATTTTGGTATAAATATAATTCAACTGGGGAAGGAAATTTATTATTTATGGTCCAAAGTGCGGAAGATTTCAAGAATAAAAGTAACAGGCATACCAAAAACGATTATTTTTAAGATCCTGCATGTCGACATGGTGGATTTCTTTCTTTTCTTTAGATTCCGCAAAATTTGCAAAGGGAATTTTGTAGCTTTCTCCCTAGATATTTAACCATAACTACAGGCGCACAGATTTGAGGTGTAAAATTAGAAATTAATAAGTTTCGATTAATATTAATAATTTATTAATAAGTTATATTTCGAGAAATTAAATGTGTGTATGTTATCATCAATCTTCAAAATATCGAAAGCCAACGAACATTTTTTGAATGTTATAAACATAGGTGCAACTAGAAAGAGGGGACTAGAAGTAGACTAGGGGGCTATACCTTTCCAAAATCAAAATTAGTTCCATTAAATAATCCCAAAAATTATTAGATTTAATAGCTATATATATAATATGATGAATGGATTAGCGTAGTGACCAGACGTCCCCATTAGGCTTAAGTAGGGGGCTATACTACCTAAATAAAAAATTTGCCTCCCAAAGTCCCGACAAGTTTAATTGCAAGACAAATTTCAAAATAATAAAACATTAACAAACTCTTAAAAAATACCCAAAATGCTATATATTTAATATATTTTTAAGTTTAACTTGTGGAAATTATATAATAAATTATTTAAATGTATGAATTTTTTCACATTACTTAATTAATTTCTTAACTGATAACTTGTAATTGATTTAAATAATTCAATTTTGTGAAAGCAAGTAGAAAAAACAGACACCGGATTTAAAAAATTTTCTCTCGTAGATATGGTAAATAAAGTGTTATATTTGTAGTATAAAAAATATTGAAGATCGTTAAAAATTGAGCCTACAATATATTATCAAAAAAAAGTAAAAAATACAATAACTGAAATCAGTAAGGCAGGCACTCATTAAAAAATCCTTTTAGGCCCACGAAAATTCTTGATCGGCTTTTTAAAAATGCTGATTAGCACTGTTTTAGATCTAACTTGCACTCACGGGACATGGCTAAAAAAGAATGCATCAAAAAAGTCGAAAGGGGGTAGCGGGATAACAATGGTGTGGATAACATACAATTTGATATTGCGAGTGTAAAATTCTTGTTTGGAATGACCAAAAATGAGGTTTGTATTAAAAATTAAGTTAAATTTTTTATTTGCTCCAAAACTAGGCCAAAAAATGTGTTTTTTTGAAATTATTTTAACATAAAATCTTTATTATGCTACATTTCATAGTAGGCTATGGATAGAACGAATACGTGCAGCATAATATGTCTTTCGCGGAAACTTCAAAGCAGATTTGTGCCTAAACCGTTTGTTGTACATAAAAAAATGTAATATTATTTTTGTGCAGAATTTTATTCTTTTATTTTTATAATAACCTCAATTAGCTTCCAAGTCATAGCAAGCGCGATATTCGCAAAAAACCGTTTCTTGTGCACTTTGACCTTGAATAACTTTTTACGCGGCAGTGATCTCGTTTTCAACTTTTGCTATTTTCTTTATAACACCAAATTAAATCGATTCAAAAAAACAAAAATGAAGGATCTACTTTCACTGGACTACTATAATCATAGATTTTATACTAAATAATAAAAAGAAAATTTACTTAATTTGATTTGTCGCGCCTATAAATTAAGATATTTACATGCGATTAATCGCAAAATGTAGCTAAATAATAGGGCAACTTATGCTATTTAGCCCTTTTTTGTGGGTTTACAAGAACCCTTTGAAAAAACCCTTTTATTCCAAAAAAAAAAAGTTTTTCACGTTTTTGGCTATTTGCACAAAGTTTCTGGGGTCCTAGGACGCCCAAAAAATCTGAAAAAATTCTATGTTGTAGTTTAGAGTCTAACAACCTCGAATTACTCAATGAAAATCATGGAACTGACCTGAAATAAACAAAAAAGATTTTATGTTAAAATAATTTCAAAAAAACACATTTTTTGGCCTAGTTTTGGAGCAAATAGAAAATTTAACTTAATTTTTAATACAAACCTCATTTTTGGTCATTCCAAACAAGAATTTTACACTCGCAATATCAAATTGTATGGGGGCCGCCACACCATTGTTATCCCGCTACCCCCTTTGCATAAAAATGTGAATTTTAAAATCGATATTTGGGATTATTTCTCACCTTAAACAATTCATTTTAATGTTATATGTCAAAACTTGGTTTTCCTGTATTAACCGACACTTTATGGTATCCGTCAGGAAATGGGTTCGTATGGGTCGGTTAAGATAGGTTTCACCGTAATAGAAATTTTTTAATAATTAATATTTATGCGCACATATAATTAAGTAACAAAATCGATAAGCTAATTTATTTGTATGTAATAAATAATATACAATTTCATACACTTTTATTTATTTATTGTTTGAACAGATGGAATAAACAAACAATATTTTAGTAAATGTTAATTTACAGTTGGATTTGTAGTTTTTCTCACAAATAGGGGAATGAAGGCGTCGCGTCGTGCAGTTTTGTTTTAATACTTACCTATATAAATGGTGGACCATAAACGGATGTATAATGGGGGATGACATCGTCATCATTACCATACCTAGAAAAACTAAGTCTGTAATTTCTAAAATTAAAAAAAAAAGTAAATTTTGATTGTTCATCTAATTTAGCACCCGATTTTTTTTACTCTATATGTTGAAAAGATTATAAATTGTGACTATAATATTATTCGTTATGTGGTTTTAGGAACATTTGAATGAACCACATAAAGGGAATAATGAAATTTTAATAAAATAGAAAATTTTAAAAATCAATTAGGGACACCTTCAGACACTTTTTTTTATCACAAATTGAAATGAAGTAAAGCAAAATGCCAACAAAATAGCAAACGCTATTTTAAAAAACTTCCAAAAAAATGACGCATTTTTGTTAAGATCGAAACAACATATCGCGCGGGGATTTCTTCAAGTTTTATTTAATAAGTTATTAAAACCAAGAAGTAATCGTACAGATGGATTATTTCTAAAGTAATTGGTATGCCTTTGCACTTTCAACTTGGCTATCTTATTCAAATTAACAACTTTTTGGTTCACTAATTTTTACAAAACTTCAAAATAATAGGTTTCAGAATACCTTGTGTTTTTTACCGTTACAGTATTTTTGTCAACAGTACAGCAATGAAAGCTTTCTGAAACTGGGTGAGTAATATTTTTTTTGTATTAAATTGCTAAGATTTGTGATAAAATTTTATGTAATTTTTGGTGGAATGTGGTCTGAAGACCAGCAGTCTGACGTAAATCAAACACGGATAGGCTAAAGAGCGGGAAACCGCGGTTCTAATTCTGTTGCGTCAGATGTGCTGTGAGCTAAAAAGTCCAAAATCGATTTGTGGACTATAGAACTCTTCCCAACACGCAACTAGGCCAGCCTGGGAAGATATGGTCTAAACCAGAGGTTCCCAAACTTTTTTGTGTCGTAGACCCCTTGCCATGTTTTTCGGTTTTGGGTAGACCCCCTACTTACTACTACTAAAGATAAATTTTGTATCTGTTATATAAAATATACGTAACATAAAATATTTTAAAGTATTATGAATATTAACTTGTTAAATTATATAATATGAGTTACTAAATAGTAACATTTCTTTTATATATCAAGTTATTTATAATGTGAATATATTGTCGTGTTCTGATGAACAACGGCTCCTTAAGGTCCAGCTAGTCAGATAACTCGGTAACACAAGACTCTCTCAGTTTGCAAATTCAAGGGTATTCTTAAATTAACCACAATTAAAAATGAAACAAACATACAGGGGATGAACAATAATTTAATTTGACAAACTTTGTACTCATAATTAAATTGACAAATCAGATAAGACGAAATTTTTGTTAAAATTTATCAACACAGTTGATAATTCAAAAATCATGGAAAATTATCCTACAAATTTACACATTTAAATTGCCATGTTTAAATTTGCAATTAAACACAATACATGGCAATTAAATACAAGTAAATAAATTTCTGATAGACTCCAAATAGGTATTTATTTCATATGTAAGTTTTTTAAAATTTTTTGAAAAAATTTTAATTAATAATTTATTTTCAGATTTAGATTTTTTTTATATTTTATATGTTTTTATATTATATCTATCTGATGAGCTGAAATAACAGCGAAACAATATTGTAATAGATTATATATTCACATTATAAATAACTTGATATATAAAAGAAATGTTACTATTTAGTAACTCATATTATGTAACATAAAATAAACTAAGCAATAAGTAAATGTTTTTAGTGAGAAGGATGAACCTGGTGCTTTAATAATAAATTGTCAACATTTGGCGTCAATTTTTTAAGGTTTAATCTTAAATCTCCTATCCTTTTATAAATAATGTATATGTCTTTATATTATAAGATAGTATAATGTAAGTAAATAGGTACTATCAGTGTATGTTGAGATCCACTATCGTGGACCCCCATTTTCATTTCATGGACCCCCAAATTTTTTTTTCGCTGACGTAGACCCCTTGCAGGTTGTCATAGACCCCTGGGGGTCGATATAGATCACTTTGGGAAACACTGGTCGAAACCTTCAAGTTAAAAACTTGAAGAAGCGTATATCAAAAAATGGATGTAAACAAAAAAAACGCTATTAAAGAAAAAGAAGAAGAAGTCTGATGAAGTGGAATTGATTACGCTAAAGATTGGTTTTTGACTAAAGTTTTTTTGAAGCTACTATTTGAAACTTAATAGTACCTAATCTTTATGTATTATTATTATTATTTTTTTTTTTAAATTAATTGTTACCAATTCTTGTGAATTTGATTTTTAATTATAATCAACTCGCGACCCTATGCATAACCGCTATTGTAGTAGCTAGCCGGATGATCGATCATTGATCTTGCTTTAAAAATAAACAAACTTGGTTGGTTTTTCCAATCTCCTAACTTTGGTTTAACCCTGATCAGGTTTTTCCTTTGGGAAAGATAAAAAATCCGTTATAAAATATTATAATCTTTAATTTGGTTGCCTATAAATTTTTTATCTACTTCCTATAATAAAAAAATTTTGCAGATGAATTTGTTTGGAAATTTAAAAAAAAAATCAACAATTGATTAATCATTACTTTTTCGCATCAGCAATAGGTTTTACGATTTTCCCATAAAATAAAATTGCCAGCAACGCATAATCTTACAAATATTAACGGAAAATTTTAATTTACAAGAAGCTTCGTTCATAACATGATTAACTGGGGGTTGAAAGTAATTTTACTGAAATATAGTTTACACAATATTGTGTTGATCTTATAATCCCAAAAGGCAAAATTAACTTACCTGAAAAAAAATTGAAAAAAAAATCGTAATTAAATTATCATTTATTTGATAGGGAAAAACCTCGAATTAATTATTTTAGTATCGTGGCCAACTCTGAGTGAACCCTCACATTCTAGAAGTTTTATCAGTAAATAAAACACTCAATATCAGTATTTTTGTTGTCATACAAAATTATTCCGTATAAAATAAAATCGCTTTTTTTTTTTATTTACATTTTAACGTGCATCAACTACTGGGTTATTAGCACTTCTAAATGTTAATTTTTAATTTGTTCAGATTTTTTTGTTTGCTTTTATGTTTTTTTTTGGATTGGGTATTTTGGTTGGTTGGTTTTATGGTTGGTTGGTTTTTTGGTTCACCACAGAGTCAGAATGTCCACTGGAAAGCCGAGCTAAGAAATTCTAATGCGTCCGAGATTTGAACTCAGAATTCCCGCTCGTAACGCAACCAGCGATCACATCACTCCACTGCCGTGGCTAAAATCGCTTTTGAAATATTTGTAAAATAATTATAAATTGCCAAAATAAAATTGTTACTTAAGTTTTTATGTAACTATTTTAACTTACAATTAAAATTAATCTATTTAAACATTTCAGAGCCACATTTGAATATTTTTTACAATTAAAAACCAAAATGAGAAAGGTAAACATGCAGTAATAATAGTTATTTAAGAAAAAAATAAATTTACTTAAGACTAAGCTGAATTTCACTTTAAGATGGTCGGGTTACCTTTCCAAAAAACAAAATTGTATCGTGCACTCCGGAAGTTTTTAAAATAACGATAAATAGATGGTTAGCATAAAATATTTTTGGAATAACAATAAGTGGAAGGCACTGCTGCTGCATCACTAAACCTGCAAAAATGTATCCAAATGTTATTTAAGAAGTACAACATCAGTAATTAACATTTATTTTTCTAATTTTACAAATCAACTGACTGGCTTAGATGTTAACCTTGCAAAATTTTAAGTGGTTAGTTAATATTATTAACGTTTTCCAAAAAAAAAAAATAAAAAGGAATGAACTGCACTCTTAGAAAAGTAATCGACAAACAACAATCATCACAATTATTCCTGATGATAAAAAAATAATATTATAAAATTTAACTCAAAAAATAGTGCAGTTAATTTTTTCAAGTAGTCACAAGTCCCCAAGAAGGGCACAATTACATTTACTTTGACTAAATATGTATAATAAGTAATAATAAGTCTAAATTAAAAAATCTTAATTACCCAAGTAACACACCTTCGTATATTAGACATTTAATAATGGTCTAGACCAAACGTAAATTACGTATACAATACGTATATTGAAGACGTATATAAAACGTAAAAATGTCCTAGGTAAACTTTCATTCATAGACGTATATGATATACATATATTATTCGTAGTACGCTACGTATATAATACGTATAGTTGAAGACGTATATAAAACGTAAAAATGTCCTAAGTAAACTCTCATTTATAGACGTATATGATATACATATAATAAACGTATATTATTACATATATTATTCGTAGTACGTTACGTATATAATACGTATAGTTGAAGACGTATATAAAACGTAAAAATGTCCTAAGTAAACTCTCATTTATAGATGTATATAATATACATATAATAAACGTACATTATATACATATAATAAACGTACATTTTACGCATATTATTCGATGTGTGCTACGTCTATAATGTGTATGATGAAAACGTATATTAAACGTTAAAATTTTTGCTGCGGACCCTGATTTTTTTTTAAATTTTTTAATTATTGATTTTACAAAAAAATGAGCGTTTTAAATCCGTCTCATAGTCACAATGTAAAGTTCGAACTCTTCATCGTGGTTGCTACTACTCAATAAATTAATATTGAAGTATGCGAAGATGTGCTAATTATTTTCGAAACATCAGAAGTTGCCATTGTGATAAAATATTATTTTTGGCGAAAAAAGCAATCAGTGCTGGAATGAATCGTGTACGTTCAACGGAGTTTCAGACACGACTGTAGAAATAGTTGTGGCAAATCATGCTTTTAAAGAACTACGATTGCACAATAATTAAAATTGTTGTGATAAATTAAATTCTGAGTAATTTTTTATTATTATCTAAAGTTAATTTCTTACACAGAGAAAAAGGTTTGTTTATAGTTAACAAATTTTATTTTGTGTAAAGCAACAGTTGGTATGAATAGAGAGAACCAAATATCATAATATTAATATAACCAAAGCATCACATAGAGAAACAAAATATTAAGTTGACACAGAATCAACTTTTACTTTTAGTTTGGAATTATTATTTGTCTAATTCTGTTTGGAAAAGTGGTACTTTGTGATATCCAATTGAGTTTGGAAAAGCACTACTTTCCCGCAGTAGTTTGGAAAAGTAATAATTTCAGTGCGGAAAAGTAATTACTTTTTCGCACTGAAATTACTTTTCCGCACGGAAATTACTCCGCACTCTAACACAAGTGTGCGCCCGAACGGGTTCATCCGTTAGTCATTTATTCTGGTCTGGTGCCCCATATCTTCGCAGACTTGAAGAGTAAGGTTGCGGGCTTGCCCGCAACCTTACGTCGGATGATTTTTATTGAGGCGTACCTCTGAAAATTAGCGCGAAGCTAAGTCCTGGCTGTGTTAACCTGTGGGACCTACAGCTTTACGTGGAATCCGAACCACGGAGTCAGATAAATTTTGTGGCCGGGTTGGGGATCGAACCTAGCCCCGCCAAACTAGAGTCCTCTCCTTAGCCCGTTCACCTAATTCACCTCCTCGTTAGTTATCTTAGATCGTGAATTTTGTCGGATATTATCCCCAAAATTACGAAAAGTTGTTGATATTACTCGGACGGAGTAGAGTAGTAAACATAAATTAAAAACCTAACCTAACCTGTTCTCTGTTTCTAACAGTAGAACTGTTTCTAACGTATTCACACACACACTTTTTACGATAAACTTCATGATTTGAAGAATCACATAAATTAAAAACCTAACTTAACCTGTTCTCTCTATAACTTTTTACGATTACTTTTTACACACTTTTTACGATAAACTTCATGATAAACTTCAATTCATCGATACCAAAGAGACAAACTCGACCAAAGACTTGCAACCTTCACGCCATCTGTCGATAGTTATTTCAGAGCTATTACATTATATATATGCGAAAAATCGGGAATTGGTTCTTTTCGAAACATCATTAGACAAACTATTGTTCGATACTAGCGGAAAACTATTTCTCCATTCTCGGCTTTATGTTCACGAACTCAGCCTCGAATGGAAAAATCTTAGTTTTCCTAACTAGTATTGAAAATAGCTATTATTTTTTATTATTTTAATTACGTTTTTTTATTAATGCCCTTTGGATGTGATGTTATAGCATCCAACTCATGTGAATCTAAAAATTGAAAATTTCTTAACCTGACGAGGTATCGAACCTATGACGGATCTTTTAATTGTTGCGAGAGGCAATCACAATTTTACGATTTAATGATTCTTTATTAATTTTAAATAAATCAGATTATTATTGTGCCATCCGACGAATAGCGCCGTTTGGACCAATATTACAAATATTTTATGTAGATACAATAAGGGGCTCCTCCTACGCAGAGTTTTTTTGGCAATTCTTTTTGACATCTGTAATTATTGGTGGGTATTTATACTTCTTTTACTTCTGGAGCGGATATTTAATAACATTATATTTTAAAACTTTAGATTTTTTAATAATAATTAATATTCATGCAACCACATTAAAATAACACAAATATACAAAATCACATAGTTACATTATTAGTTATTGAACAGATTAAATAAACATACAATATTTTAAGAAGTACTTAAATTTGCAGTTGGATTTGTAACTTTTCTCACAAATAGCGGAATGGAGGCGTAATGAAGGATGGTTGATTAAAAACAAACATATGATGATACTCACGTATAAGCTAAAATTCATTAAGATGGTCGGACAATCTTTCCAAAAAACAAAATTGTATTGTGCACTTCGGAAGTTTTTAAAACAACAATAAATGGATGGTTAGCTTGAAATATCCTTGTAATAGGACGGCCATCTAATTGAGTAGCTGTAAAAATATATTAAAAAGTGTGTAAGAAATACACATTGAATATTTAAAATTTATTTTTTTAATTTTACAAATCAACTAACTGGCGTGGATGTTAAGCTTGCAAAATTTTAAATTGTCGTAAGGGTGGTAAAGAAGTGGTGAAGCGCAAAATAAAACCTCTACACCCTGCTAAAACTGGCTCTAAAAAAAGTCTGGCTCACAGAGAGAGGAAATATAAAGTTTTTATGTGTAAATGCATCAAAGTAAGGGAAAAAAGAACAGAGTTAGTAACAAACCCAAATTAAAAACGGGTAATTACCAACCTCCACACTTTTAAAATAAATTAACGGTACTCACTAGTAGCAGCTGCTGCTTCTGCTCCTTCTTCATTAACTTCAATAAAGGCTTTTTGGATGGCTTTGCTAACGTAAAGCATTTCTGAGTTATCAGAAATTTCAGAAAAATCAGCTTTGTTTTGATCAAAAATGTCTCCCATACCCATCTAAAAGAAATTCGGAGTTGAATAACCAAAGTAATAAAATAATTTTAAACTGTTACCCCACTTAAAATTGGTTCTAAATCGTTATCAGTTCTCATTTTAAATCTGGGCAGGGAAAGTTTTACTTCCGGATAGCACATTCCTTCCGTTAGTGTACACAAATCAAAGTTAACCAACCTTTTCTCCAAATCTTCAATGCCATCTACGGCGTTGGGTAAAATCACAACCATGCTGACGTCTCTATTATCATAAGGAATTTCAACAACTTTAGCATTTAAATTTCCGTCTTCGCGATATCTATACCACTTGGTGTTATGCATCATTTGGCAATCAACTCGTTTGTCTTTAGTAACGTAAAACGGTTCGGTTTTCGTATCCGCTTTATCAAACTTATCGGCCCAATTTCCTTTGAAATAAACTGCGTTGACTAAAACGAGCCGAGTCAACGCGTTCAAAAAATTAGGCTTAATCAAATCTTTAATCTTTGAATTTGTTTTATCTTTCACCCATTTGTTAATAATGCCAGCTGATTTTTCACTCTCACCAAAATTGACAGATTGGGCTTCCGATAGGAATAAATCTGAAGCTGCCTGCCGGAAAGCTGCCTTTAATGAAAAGTTATCCATAACGAAAATCTTGTTTGCTACGTGAAGAGTCACATTTTCCAAGTTGTTCAGGGTTTCGATGACACCCTTGTATCCCTTAGCAGTGGATAGTTTCTCAGGCACGTTGAGACCAGTAGCCAATTTTTCAGCGGTTGTTCCAACAGCGCCTTGGTAAACCAATGACAAAATGGTATGGGCACTTAAAGGTGAGAAAAATATATTTTCACCTGGTTTTTCTTTCGATAAAATCTTGTAGAACTTGCTGGCGAATTTAGCATTTCCCCTTGATATTTTTGAAACTTCAGAAGTTGTCATTGTGATAAGAAATATTTGTGATGAGAAATGCAATCAGTACTGGAATAAATAATTGTGGTTAGTCATGGTTTTAGAAGACTAAGATTGCACAATATTTGAAATTTGTTTAGTAAATTAAATTCAGAATTATTGCTTATCAATAGATATCTAAAGTTAGTTTCTTATCAGTTCATACTTTTAAAAAATATTTTTAATTTTAATTTTAAACGTACATACGTGTACTTATTATTTGCTAGCATTTGCATTTAGTAATAAATAATCAAGTAACAATTTTTTGAAATTATATAAAGTAAATTATGACTTACCATATATTAATAAATTTCTATTCGCCAATCTGTTGATTAATTTATACTTCGAGAAATTAAACGTGTGTAGGTTATCATCAACCTTTAAAATATCGAACGCCAACGAACATTTTTTGAATGTTATAAACATAGGCGCAACTAGGGGGAGACTAGGAGTAGACTAGGGGACCTTTCCAAAATCAAAATTAGTTCCATTAAATAATACCAAAAATTATTAGATTTAATTGCGATATTATGATGAATGGATTAGCATATTAAGGTGACCAGACGTGCCCATAGGCTTAAGTAGAGGGCTACGCCACCTAAATAAAAAATTTGCCTCCCAAAAATATCCCAAAGTCCCGACAAGTGGGGTATTTTTTGTGCATAAGTTTAATTGCAAGGCAAATTTTAAAATTAATAAACATTAACGAACTTTTAAAAAATACCAAAAATGCTAAAGAAATTTAAAAATTATTTTTGAGTTTAACTTGTAAAAATTATAAAATAAATTATTTAAATAAATGAATCTATTTATTATTTAATTAATTTCATAACTGATAATAATTTGTAATTGATTTAAATAGTTCAATTTTTAGAAGACGAATACGAAAAACAAACATCTGATTCAAAAAATTTCTTTTCGTAAATATAAGGTTATATTAATTTGTAGTATAAAAAAATTGGGAATTGTTAAAATTTTGGGCTAACAATAACTTGTCAAAAAAAGTGAAAAATACATTAACTGCAATCAGTAAGGCAGTGCACTCATTAAAAAATCCTTTTAGGCCCACAAAAATTCTTGATCAGCTTTTTAAAAATGCTGGTTATCACTGTTTTGGATCTAAATTGCACTCACGGCATATGGCTAAAAAAATGCACAAAAAAAGTCAAAATTTGGGTAAAAATGTAAATTTTAAAATCGATATTTGGAGTTATTTCTCAACTTAAACGATTCATTTTAATGTTATCTCTCAAATCTCGGTTTTCCTATATTAACCATTAAAATGGGTCCGTTTGGGTCGGTTAAGATAGGTTTCACTGTAATAAACATTTTTTAATAATTAATATTTATGAGCACATATAATTAATTAACAAAATAAGCCAATTTATTTGCATGTAATAAATATACAATTTTATACTCATTGAACAGATGGAATAAACAAACTATTTTAGTAAATGTTAATTTATGTATAGTTGGATTTGCAGTTTTTCTCACAAATAGCGGAATGGAGGCGTCATGCAGTTTTGTTTTAATGATTATACCTATATGGTGGACCATAAACGGACGTATAATGGGCGATGACAACGTCATCATTACCATACCTAGAAAAACTAAGTCTGTAGGTAATTTCTAAAATTTAAAAATGTAAATTTTGTATGTTCATCTCATTTAGCACCCAATTTTTTTTACTTTATGGGTTCAAAATATTATAAATTGTGACTATAATATTATTCTCTATATGGTTTTAGGAACATTTGAATGAACTCTCCTGCTTTTACAACTTTGTGCGAACTACATAAAGGGAAAAATTGGTGAGATTTAAAACAGAAAATTTTTAAAATCAATTAGGGATACCTTTACACACTTTTTTTATCACTCATCGGAGTACCACCATGGACATTAAAATATGGTAAAATTAAATTGAGAGCTCCAAATTACAAAAATCTATTAAACTGCATGCAGCTTTGATCGATAGATTGAACACTTACTTGATAAAATTTGAAAAGCCAAATTTAACTTGGTCCTATAAATTTTCCAAAAAACATAATTGTTTTGGTTGATTTTTTTAAAATTACTTAAAATTGCTGGTTAGCATTAAATATCTTAGGGTAAGATGCGCATTCCAATTTCATCACAAACGCTAAAAAAGTAGAAAAGAAATTTCAAAAGCTATTTTTTAAAATTCCCAAAGAAAAGGACGAATTTTTGTTGATTACTATTCTTGCAGAATAACATTTTAATAAGATTGAATATGCCTTTGTATATGGGGCATTGGGCCACACCAAATCGACCACTTTTGAACCCGACCCCTTTTGATTTTCCTGAAATTTTTATATATTATACTATCTCACCAAAAACAGTTCTGTGAATTTTTTCAAAATTTTTTATTCAACCCAAAAAGAGTTACGAATTTTTATAAAAACTGATGTTGTTTTTCTTCAAACGATCATAACTATGTCAAAAATTGACTAATCATCGGAACGTTTTTTTTTGTTTTTGTTTGTCTTTTCAGGAAAAAATACAAAAAAAATATTCAAACTTGGATTCTACAAAATTTTTCATTTTTTCGGAGAAAATCATTGATTTTTCAAATTTCGACACTTTTGATTTTAGATTTTTTTATTTAAAAAAAAAACTGATTTATTCCGCGTATAACAACGTAAACCCTATAATGGGCCGATATTTTTTTCTATTTCTTTTGTTTAATTGAAAAATATTATTTGCGTAAAAATAAAACAAAATATTTTTTCATTAAACAAAAAAAATAGAAAGAAATGTTGGCCCGTTATGAGGTTTGCGTTGTTATACGCGAAATAAATCAGAGTTTTTTTTTGAAATAAAAAAATCAAAAATCATAAGCGGGAAAATTTGAAAAATCAATAATTTTCTCCGAAAAAATGAAAAATTTTGTAGAATCCAAATTTGAATATTTTTTTTGTATTTTTTTCTGAAAAGTACGTTTAAAGGCAAACAAAAACAAAAAAAAACGTTTTGATTAGTCAATTTTTGAAATAGTTACGATTGTTTGAAGAAAAAAACATCAGTTTTTCTAAATATTCTTAACTTTGTAAACAATTTTGAAAAAATTTACAGAACTGTTTTTGATGGGATAGTATAATACGTAAAATCAGTTGTGTAAATTTTTTCAAATTTTTTTACAAAGTTAAAAGTTTTTAGAAAAACTGATGTTTTTTTCTTCAAACAATCGTAACTATTTCAAAAATTGACTAATCAAAAAGTTTATTTTTTGTTTTTGTTTGTCTTTCTTGATGAAAGAAATGTTGGCCCGTTATGAGGTTTGCGTTGTTATACGCGAAATAAATCAGAGTTTTTTTTTTAAATAAAAAAATCAAAAATCAAAAGTGTCGAAAATTGAAAAATCAATGGTTTTTTTCCGAAAAAATGAAAAATTTTGTAGAATCGAAGTTTGAATATTTTTTTAATATTTTTTCTGAAAAGTACGTTTAAAGACAAACAAAAACAAAAAAAAACGTTCCGATTAGTCAATTTTTGACATACATAGTTACGATCGTTTGAAGAAAAACTACATCAGTTTTTCTAAAAATTCGTAACTTTTTTTGGGTCAAGTAAAAAATTTTGAAAAAATTCACAGAACTGTTGTTGGTGAGATAGTATAATATGTAAAAATTTCAGGAAAATCAAAAGGGGTCGGGTTCAAAAGTGGTCGATTTGGTGTGGAATGCCCCATATACTTTTAACTTTGCTATCTTATTCAAATTAGTAATTAATAAAGTTATTTAGGTAAAAAATAAATTTACTTACGACTATGCTGAAATTCACTTTAAGATGGTCGTGTAACCTTTCCAAAGAACAAAATTGTATTGTGCACTCCGGAAGTTTTTAAAATAACGATAAATGGATGGTTAGCTTGAAATATTTTTGGAATAATAAGGCACTCCAGTTGCATCACTACACCTGCAAAAATTTATCCAAAGATTACACTGTGCAACATTAAAAAATTCACCAATATCTCGAACAGTGCTTCGTATTAGGTATACCTAGTATATGTAAAAAAACAAAATTTTATTTCAATTTCACATCTCAAAACATAGATATGCAGTGTTTTGTTTTATGTACTCTACACAATACCTGCTTGAGATTAGTCATCCAAATATCATATTTCTGAGTACAAATGTCATCAAAACAGTTAAACTACCCATAAATGAATTTTTTACATTCTCATTTAAAGTTTTTTCCGGAAAATAAGACTTTGCTAGTGCTAAATATGGCGAGCTCTTTCGCTAGGAAATCGACTCCATTAGAGAAACGTTAAAACGCTTAGATATAGACCCCCCCATACTAAACAAATTTGAATCAGTGTTAATGCTCATATGCTTATATGCAGTGATTCCATTTGGTGTAATTTGGTAGGCTTATTTCTCTGAGTTTTGACGTCATCACTAATGGAGTTAATAACAGACTTTAAGAAGCGTTATGAGGGTAGATGAGAACCAGCAATGTCTGCAGACTTCTTTTAATGATTCACAGAGATACTGTGAAGACTGACTACAAGAAAAAAAGCCAATAGTTCTAAAACATATAAGTATTTTACTGAAAAATAAAGTTTTTTGTCGTTAATTTACTATAATTGTTAAAAATCAATAGGTAAATGCTTTTCACTATGAAACCTGACGTGATGGCACTATTTTATTTACAAACTTTTATTGAGTTTGAAATGAGGTATCATTATTACAGTACTGTAAACCCAGTGAAAAATTTTTTTTATAAATTTGTTGCACAGTGTTATTTAAGAAATACAACATCAGTAATTAACATTTACTTTTCTAATATTACAAATCAGCTGACTGGCTTGGATGTTGAGCTGGCAAAATTTTAAATGGTTAGTTTACATTATTAACTTTTCCCAAAAACAAAATATGTTTATCATATGACTTCGTAGTAAGTATCAACGCAATAATAAAGGGATGATCTGCTATAAACTGCGCTCTTGGAAAACATGACCGCCCACAACGATTCCTCACAATTATACCTGATGATAAAAATTAATATTACAAAACTTAAAAAAATAGTTCAGTTAATTCTTTCAAGCAGCCACGCAAAGAGATAAGTTAAACATAAGAACGGTGGAGGGTTAGTTAAAAGTTAAAAAATGCTATAAATAAATGAACATATTTCATTGGTAGGTACAAAAATGAGATTTTAAGTTTACAATTCATCATCAATTTCATTACTAATCGTATTAATTTTACTTAATCGTCCACCAAAAATTAAATTAACATTTTCGGACTTTTTAATTAAAATGTAAAACAAAAATGGATGATCAGCAACAAAATCGTGTTTTCCCACGACACGGATACCGTTTTTCTTCCGTTTAATTAGTCCTGAAGAAGGACACAATTAGAATTACTTTGACTAAATATGTATAACAAATAATAATAAGTTTAAATTGAAAAAGCTTAATGAACAACTTGCACAATTTAAAAAAAAATTCACGGTACTCACCAGTAGCTGCTGCTGCTTCTGCTCCTTCTTCATTAACTTCAATGAAAGCTTTTTGAACGGCTTTGCTAACGTAAAGTTTTTCTGGGCTATCAGAAATTTCAGAAAAATTAGCTTTGTTTTGATCAAAAATGTCTCCCATGCCCATCTAAAAAAATGCGGTATTAAATATCATAAGTAATAAAATAATTTTGAACTATTACCCCACTCAAAATTGATTCCAAATCCATATCAGTTTCCATTTTAAACCTGGGCAAAGAAAGTTCGACTTCTGATTTATACATTCCTTCCTTTAGTTTAGACAAATCAAAGTTAACCAACCTATTCTCCAAATCTTCAATGCCATCTACGGCGTTGGGTAAAATCACAACCATGCTGACGTCTCTATTATCATAAGGAATTTCAACAACTTTAGCATTTAATTTTCCGTTTTGCCGGTAGAAATATTTCTCCGTGATATGCATCATTTGGCAATCAACTTTTTGATCTTTAGTAACGTAAAACGCTTCGGTTTTGGTATAGACTTTATTAAACTTATTGACCCAATTTCCTTTGAAATAAACTGCGTTGACTAAAACGAGACGAGTCAACGAGTCTAAATACTCTGGCTTAATTAAATCCTTAATCTTCGAATTTGTTTTATCTTCCACCCAATGGTTAATGTGCCAGCAGATTTTTCACTTTCGCCAAAATTGACAGATTGAGCTTCCGATAAGAATAAATCTGAGGCTGCTTGCCGGAAAGCTGCCTTCAATGGAAAGTTATCCATAACGAAAATCTTGTTTGCTACGTGGAGAGTCACATTTTGCACGTTGTTAAGGGTGTCGATAACACCGTTGTACCCCTTAGCAGTGGGTAATTTATCGGGCACGTTAAGACCAGCGGCCAAATCTTGAGCGGTTTTTCCAGCAGCGCCTTGGTAAACCAATGACAGAACGGTATGGGCACTGAAAGGTGAAAAAAATATATTTTCACCTGGATTTTCTTTCGATAAAATCTCGTAGAACTTGTTGGCGAATTGAACATTTGCACTTGTTATTTTCGAAACTTCAGAAGTTACCATCGTGATAAAAATATTTGTGTCGAAAAAAGCAATCAGTGTTGGAATGAAACGAAACGGGTACGTTCAACGGAGTTTCAGACACGACTGTAGAAATAATTGAGGTGAATCATGAATTTCGAGGACTGCGATTGCACAATAATTGATATTGGTTTAGTAAATTAAATTCTGAGTAATTGTTTTTTTTTTTTCAAAATTTTTCAAATATTTTTGAATTTAATTATAAATGTACGTGTGCCTATTTATCTGCTAGCATTTGAATTTTAGTAATAAATAATCAAATAACAGCTTTTGGAATTGTATGGAATATATTATGACTCACCATATATGAGTATTGATTAGGAAATTTCGTTTCACCAATTTGTCGATTTTTTAATTTTCAGGTTACTGGGGCCCTAAAAAATTAAATAGTGGTTTGTTTAGTTTAAATGTTAAGATAATATTGTTGTTATCGCCACTTTCAAAAAATCGCAATGTAATCGAAAAAATATTTGTTGTAAATTATTACTACACAAAAATTTACATTTGCGCAATAGCCATCTATTAGCAAAAAGCTACACTAGTTAATAAATTCTTATTTAAGACCACGACCGCTGCGCATTTAATCGCTACGAACGCCACATGTACATAATAAGACAAATTTTTGCGAAAGCACAAATGTTCAACACTTTAAAATTTTTTGCTTTTGATTGAAAATATATAAAAACAACAGATCTATTTAGGTCATGAAGAAATTTCATTACAAAATTCGATCGCGGTGTATTGTTAATTGTCAATTGAAATTTGAAAATTTAGAAATTTTTTTGTTAATAAAGTAACTTTTTTTTATTTCGTACCCAAGCTACCATTATAAATGTGCTAATTTAAAAATATAAACGTTAAAAGTTCAGTAATAAAGTTTTTCTGCATGTTTTTGCGAAAATTAAAATATTTCAAATTTAGATTTTAACCTTGAGTAGCACATCTAATTTTTCTAGTTCGTCTATTACTTCATAGGGTAATAATACAGAAATCTGTACTTGGTAAGAAAAGAAATGGGACACTAACTTTGTGGTAATTCGAACACCTTTCTTTTTCTAAATTTTACTTACTTTTGCATTGGAAACTCGAACAATTTTTACTTATGTTAGTTAAATTAATATGTAAGATTTCGGTAATTTTACATCAATATAAAAGATAGGTAGGTATTTTTTTACAATATTGAATATAAAGAAAAACAAAGGGCCACTTTTTCAAAATATAAAATAAATAAACACAATTTAAAACGTAAATTCTTTATTAATAATCGTATGTTTGCGGATGAGAAGCAGTGTCCAAGTCAACCCTTCGGAGGTCACAGTCCTCATTTATCAAATAATCTGTGAGTCAGATTAAGAAACTATCAGCAATTTTCAAAACAATAACAACCTTTGTGTACGAAATAAAACAAGGCGATTTTTAATTTTTTACCTCCCGCAGACCCGCACGTACCTATAAATGTAATCGAGTGGTGAGTTTTTGATGAATAAACACGAATTAGGGTCATTTTACAAGTTACAACTCATTTTTCATATTTTTACGATGATGTAGTATATAGCATTGTATGTACATACTACATAGGTACGTAATGAAATGCCGTAGGTTGCCGGTCGCCGCTAAATACTTGGTATTTACAAATACTATAGATTATAATAGATAATCTATAGTATTTGGTATTTAGCATCTGTACCCATTTTGTAAGACCCCATTAAATTTTGGTATAAATTCACAAACCGGAAGTTGTAGTTTACTTGTAGAGTGAAATGGTTTTTCCGACAAAATTTTTGTGAATTATCTAATTCTATATAAAATTAAATATAAAATTTTCGTGTCACTGTGCTAGTTAAAATACTCCTCCGAAACGGCTTGACCGATTTTGATGAAATTTTATTTGGTAGGTCTGAGAATAGGTCGTTATCCATTTTTCATACCTTTAAATGATAAGGGTGGTTTACCCCAAAAATTTTTTTTATTTTTACAGTGGCGGATTAACGCACAGGCGCATGAAGCGCGCGCTTGGGGCCTCCAAATTTAGAGGGGCCTCAAAATTTGTTTATTTAAAACAAAACATATTTTTTTGTATCATTTTTTTCAAAAATTTTAAGTACTTAATGAAATACAAAACATTTTTAAATTGACATATAATTGCATAGTTCAATCTTTTGTTGTTCTGCTTATTAAGTTATTAAAGATTATTCCTTTGTTAAGTACCTATTCTTGGAAAGGTACTGTAAGTAAGGGTCTATTGTTACCCAAGTCATCTAACGGTTATAAGTGATAAAACCTCGTGTAATTGCCAGGGTGTATTGGAAAACCGGACGCCGGTAAATTGCGCCAACGGTCAATATTTTCTTGGCTTTTTTTGATCGGTAGCTTAAGGACAACTAGCAAATTGCGCCAGCGGTTGGTTAAGGAGCTTAAGTTGTAATACCCAAAAAGTGGTGTATTTAGTAGTAATTATAATATTATGTAATTCCCACAGTGGCGTAGTTTTTAAAAGGTTTTATTTTTAGAAAAATATATAAAAAAGTAACTGTAACCTACGCACAGCTGTACCTATCAGCGCAAATTCAATTTCTTTGGCATCATTTCTAAAACAATATAGAAAACAAAATATAAACAATATAAACAACAATATATTATTATTAATGAAGAAAAAGTGGTGTATTTACTAGTAATTATAATATTATGTATTTCCTACAGTGGCGTAGTTTTTAGAAGGTTTCAAAATATGTTAACCGTATGAAAGTAACTGTGGGGGGGGGGGATCATTTTAGTTATAAAACGCTATGAAAGTGTTTTTGATATAATTTTTAGAAAAATATATAAAAAAGTAACTGTAACCTACGCACAGCTGTACCTCTCAGCGCAGATTCAATTTCTTTGACATCATTTCTAAAACAATATAGAAAACAAAATATAAACAATATAAACAACAATATATAATTATTAATAAAGATTATAATTAATTATTTTTAATAAATATCTGCAAAATGATGACATTTACGTTTTAGAAAATCAAATCTGCTTAGTTCCTTCGATTGATACAATGCTATGTTGAATTGCAATGTTTTTTGCTTGAGTATAGTTTTAGTACGGATTTGCTTCTGTTGATTAATACTATCGATTTTAACGTAAACAGAAATTTGCATATCTAATACGGCGTCCAAAAATGTGTAAAAGTCTGGATAAGCTGTATGAAAATTTTTAGCAAAATAATTGTGGAAAGACTCGCATGCGTTAGTTGTTCGGAACATATTTGATGTATTCCATGCCCAAATGTTTGGGGGGAAACAAAGATTTTTTTGTATGTATGTGTTATGTAAATATGAAGAATATTTAGAAAGTCTGGCATCTACGGGTATAATTTGCATTGGATCTTCATCAAAACTTTCAGATACTTCTGTGGGGTTTAAATACTGCAGCTCAAATGTCCATTTCAACCAATTTCCAATAAGCGAATTTTTATCTCGATATTCAGTTGAAAGTCCAAATTCTTTAAGTTTTCGGTACCACGCTTGACTGACATGAAAAAGACATCCTATAATTTCTGCTAAAATTCAGAAAGAGAAAATGTCTAAGTTAAGAGTAATATATAGTGCTTAAGTACAATTTTTGTGTTTTATGTAATTCATTTCCAGGACGTTACAAAAATTTAAATAATTGCTAGCATGCCAAAATCTTTTAACACTTCTTCATGTAAAGGCGCTAAAAGCAATTGATTTATTTATTGGAATACCACGTTATCTGAAAACTAGAATGTAGGATTCCCCCCCCCCCCCACCAATTCTAGTTTTTAAATAACGTGGTATTCCAATAAATAAATCAATTGCCTTTAGCGCCTTTACATGAAGAAGTGTTAAAAGATTTCGGCATGCTAGCAATTATTTAAATTTTTCTAACGTCCTGGAAATGAATTACATAAAACACAAAAATTGTACTTAAGCACTGGATATTGCTCTTAACGTAAAAATCAGTGAAACTCCTACAATGTGAAAATATGGGTTAAATACACCTCTGTTAAATTAAGACCCAATTTTTTTTCAGTAGTACTAATCCTTTTGTCAAACAAGCAATGGATTAAAATATAACAACCTTTTTTTGACCCAATTTACGATCAACCGCAAAAATTTTTGGCGCAATTTACGGGTAGGATTAAAAAAACTCTTGACCGCTGGCGCAATTTGTGGTCCCCGGGAAAACCAAAGTGGTTAGACAAGGAGAAATAAAAGTAACAATATAATTGATCTATCAAAAATTTATAATGGAGAATAGGTCTTAAATAATAATCTACAGGTAGATATTAAATTGTATACTTCTTTACAAAAATGTTATCACAACAATAGCCACATTCAGGACCGTCTTCAGGATTCAACGTTCATTAGAATAATTAACAAAAAATATTGTGAAATTAAAAAAATACTTTACCGGATTACATGTTTCAATCTCATTCACGATTCTACTTGTGCAACTGATATCGTCAGATATAACTGGTTTTATGAAAATACCACTTTGCTTACTAATTTTACAAATTTATTAAAATTTCAAATTTAAAACTTTTTTTATAATATTATTTACAGTAAATTATTTTACGATGTTGTGGCGGCTCTGCTAAATATTTTAATTTTAATTCTGTCAGTTTGTAATTTTTTTATATTGGTAATTCCACCTTTTTGCGTTATTGCGTTAGATGCGTTATTTACTATAAAGCAGGGCCACAGCTAGACATAAGCCATGGGAAGGGTTTCACTTAAAAATTTTTTTTTATGTTATGGGAAGGGTTTTACCGAAAAAACCGTTTTTAGATCTTTTTTTTACTTCTTTGCTATGCCATGAGGGGTTAAACCCCTAAAACCAACTCTTATATACGGCCCTGCTATAAAGTATGTAAGTACGCTACTGGTAGCAAAAATTAGAAGAAAAAAATAGAGAGAAAAAATAATATTATTATTGTTAGTTTTAGAGTGGATGTGAGACACGTAAAATTCCAAAAGGAGAGAAAAATGTAGGTTTATGTCCTTGCCCCCCCCCCCCCCACCATTTCTAATTTTATATCCAAAGTAGTCTAACCCCCCTATTCTGTAACTTTTCGTTATCGTTCGTCATCGTTATGAAATCGTTAAGAACCGTAAAGTTTGGTTTCTACATACTATTTAATGCAATTCTGAGTGTAAACTAAACTTTACGGCTTTTAACGATTTCATAACGATAACGAAAAGTTACCGAATAGGGATGTAAATCGTTTGTACCTGTTTGTGCAAACATTTTTTTTTTTTGTATCCAAATAGTTTTTGAGTAACACCTGGTAATACAAAATTTCTTTAAAATTTCGAATTCCTGATTCAAAATAGTCTTGAACGTTTGTGTTTGGTTTGCGCAAGTTTTATTTTCGTATGTACCCAGAGTTTTTAAGATTTTCGTGAAAAACATTAATGCCACTGACGCGCACAAATGATATATAATTTTAATGCCAAAATATATGTGATTTTATTTTTTAAAGCTTTTATTTAACTTGATGTGAGCATTGTCCGTCGTCCGTGTGAGATGGACTTTTTTTAGGGCATTTTTAACAAAGTTTTCGACGTCCTAAAGATCTGAGATTTGGTACACAGCTTTTACTTGCAAAACATTTTCATATTTTAATTTTGTTTACCTAAAATTCCAAAAAATAATCAAAAAATCGAAAAAAACTAAAAATCATAAAGTGCATGCGTCGCTGCGCATTGAACAGTTTTATCATACAGGGTAAAAAGTAACATAGATTTCCAATCGTATTCCAAACACATAATTAGAAAATTCTGGTAGAATTAAGCTATGCTAGTTTAAATAAAGAACTAAAAAATTTAATGATAATTAAAATTTTTTAAAAAAACCTTTTATTTAAAATTATAAAGATGCATTAAAAAGTAAAAAAAAAACAAAGCTTCTTGAAAACATCAATATAAAAGCGTGGGACTATGAATTTCGTACACCAAAAGTGAACCTGCTTACCCACCTATAAATAACCAGTCTCTCGCTTTTGAGACGGATTTATGATTTAAACATTTAGGTCTGTTTGGTACCACAGTTCTAGTGCTACACTAACAACACTACTACAAATTGATTGGTGGTACAATTACCAACCCACTTTTTACACCAATCAATTTGTAGTAGTGTAGTTAATGTAGCACTAAAACTGTGGTATCAAACAGACCTTTTATTTGATTTAAAGAAATATTATTATTTGTTTTATTTTTTGCTGTATTATGTGTGATTAGAAATAAATATTTTGAAACAAACAAAAAAATTTAAGGGGGGGGAACTTCGACTTGTACGTCACCAATAGCTAAATCCGCCACTGCATACTAAAGTAAAAAACGGGCACGTAGAATGAAAATATTTGAAGGGGGCCTCAAAATTGAATTGCGCTTGGGGCCTCTCAAGTGCTTAATCCGCCACTGTATTTTTATATGATATGGCATTACAAAATAGATATAACCCTAAATTTTTACCTTTCTACCATCAACCCCTATTTTTTAATAGCGATATTAGTAATTTAATAATTTTTGACACCGGTAGATGGGGGATAACTGATAATTGATCAGTTATTGACCGGGATTTAACGAGGGGGGCAAAACAACGTTTGCCGGGTCAGCTAGTTTTATAATATAATATTCGATTTCTAAAGGGTAGTTCACACTACATGATTTATCATATGACTTGTCACATGACTTCTCATATGAGGGATTTTTTTTACGTTCACACTATATGATTTTTGATATTATAGAAGTTATGACTTTTATGATTGGCTGTTGTGATGGAATGATTTTAGCCATGACTTTTCTTATGACTAAGTCATATGATAAATCATGTAGTGTGAACTACCCTTTAAACATTTTTTAGGCGGGAGATTATGTGCTGGCCACATCAGATTTTTTACAGTAGTTGTATTACTTTGCATTATTTTCTGTACTTGTTTTAACACTTTTTAGTAATTTCGTTTTATTATTTTCAGCAATAGCATCTTGAATGTATGGTGGATCTACATACTTTTTGTTCTTTTTTAAATTATTGCGAATTAATTCAGGAGCTATACATTCAGTGTAAAATTGTTGTAATTTGGGCAATTCATCTCTGTAAATTTCTTCTATGAAAATTGGTATTTTGTCGTTGACATAAACGACAAAATAACATTTTTCTTTTTTAGTGATAGTATTTAGTTGCCCTTGATATTGTTCTTAACATTTTAAATAATCAAATTATATTTTCTTTATCAAAAAACTATAGTATCTTATAGAAAATTTATTATATTTCGTACCTACTGCAAATAACTAAAATATCGCCAGAGAAAATATGCAAATACAATAGTCTATTGTATTGTAAGAGAGAAAGATAATGCTTGCACATAACTGTGCACTTATGCCGATTAAAATTGATGGTAAACAACATTCCAGCGTATTATCTCTAGTACAAAATTTGCCACCAGATTGCGTATCGCTTCTCTTGGAACGCCTATAATTAATAGCTCAAATATATTCGAGTTTTAAATTGTATATAGTCGCCCCCTTGTGATAAATAGTGAAAGATAAATAGTGACTGGTGGTGATCCTAGCTAACCTCATTAAAAACTTGGCTAAAGTCGTCGTCTTAATTATTTGAATTTAATTAATCTAATGAATTTGTACTATACAAAACATTTTGCTTTTTTGAAAATAAAAATCTCCAACAAATTTTGAATATACCGGGTGTTCAGCTTTTTCGAGGTAAATTTAAAATTATGTATAAATCTATGCTGGTTTTACAACTTGATACGAAGCAAAATAGAGGAAAAAATTGCAAAAGTTTTAATAACAAACTAAGAAACAAAGCACTTAAAAGTTACTTTTTTCATATTATAGATTATATTAAATATAACTTCGGAGTACAGACAAAAATATTGACTTCTTATAGGCAAATATTAAGTTAAATTTCAACAAAAAAACAATACGAATTTCCATTAAGTATATTATGTATTTGTCCGCATTGTGCATTGCCAGTTCACCCAAATGATAAAACAGCACTACCATTTAAAAACTAAAAATCTAAAATAATTTGCATTAAAACAAAGTTTTCCATTAATAAATATTTAATTTTCAAAGAAAATAAATTCAAATTTAAAGAAGCATTTGTAGATACGTGGGTTGCTGGAAAAGTTTCCGGAATCTAATATTTCTAATGGTGTCAATTTTTTTTAACTATCATATTCGTAAGATTTGACATTTTTAACATATAATTCAGTTGAAAGTTTGTACTTAAGTAAGCAAGTTTTGTTTACACGGCATTTTAAAGAAAATGATTATGCCAAAAATGAAACTTTCTTGTGAAAACTTCTGTGCCATGATTTTTTACGATTTTAAATGTGCCCTAAAACCAAAACAATCCATCGGTCGCCTTGTTTTGGCTTTTGAAAATGAAGCACCATCCAGGAGTACTTATTGTTTATAGCTGGTTTTCAAAATTCTAGCGTGAGTGGTGGCACCACTCTTAGTGACGAATTTGGTGCAGGTCGTCCAGAAGCTCTGTTATTGTCACTAATGTTAATGCTGTACGTGAAATGATTGAGCGATATTAGCATGAGACATACCGAAAGATTCCAACATCTTTAGGCATTGGCATGAAAACAATTAACAAGATTTTGCGTGATCATTTAGACGTACTAAAGCTTTTCAGTCGTTGAAACCCACACAATTCGATATAAACTTAAAAATTTAAAAACGAAGTGGTGTCAAATAATGCCAAAAAAATGTTCAAAAAATTCAACCGAGGACTTTCAAAGTTGGTGCACAATATCTTTACTTATGATAAAATTTGGATTTATTGGTTCGTATGAACCCGAAAACAATCAACAGTTCATTGTTTAGATATCGCTGAAACATTTTAAACGCTGGTTTTTGAGATTTCAGCTTCAGAGTAGAAAAAGTGTTCAAATTGGTGTCACCATAATGCAAAAGTGTATTAATATCCAAGGCGAATACTTCGAAAAGCAGTAAAGCTATTTACCAAATTTTATTTGTTTTATCATATGTTTTATCATAGTTTTATCATATTGTTTCCGGAAACTTTTCCAGCAATACCTACGTATATCCGTCCTGATGCAAATCATCATGAAAAGTTTATTTAAAATCCAAAAAAAATATTATTGTTATTCAAAAATAAACATTTTATTACTATCGTTTTTGCTGGGTTGCCAAGAAAAAATTAAAAGTAAAATTGATATGCTCGTACTTTGGCCCATTTAAAAATTACACCGTTAATTGGACAGAATTAGATTAACAGAGACATAATCGGTCTTCACCCACATCCTAAACTTCTAATATGTAAAATTTGATACGAAATTTAGTTGGTCGTGACATTTGCATAGGATAACAGTTTCAAAAATCCAGAGTTTCCAAAATGTGGTGTTTTGCGTTTTTAACAATTTTTAGCATTTTGCAAGTATCTAAAACAAATGTGCTTTCGAATCACTACTGCACGGATATGAATCCGCAATATCACGTCTCCATAGAACAGGTATTTTCTTTTTAAAATTTTGGAAAAGGAATAATTTTTTCCGGTAGTTGTTAGGGATGTGGTACGGAGTCGAACTAATTAGTCACAAACAAGACGAAGAACGATTAGGGATACAATACGTAGATTCGTGTCCCATAGTTCACATATCCGAAGACAATGCTCACACTGTACCACCCTTCCATAAAGGAAACACAGGATATCCGTATGGACCTTATTATGGAACAGAAAATCCAAATCAACATCATCAGGATCCTCGTAGAAATGATTATTACAATAACAAAAACATTAATAATAATGATAACAATTACAACAAACCAATAAGTATGGAGTTTTTGGTCATTTTATAGAAAAATAATATTACAAAACTTTTTAGACGAATACGATCAAGGACCGTATGGTCCAAATTACAAGCACGGATCTCAGTACAAAACCACCGGTCAAAGAGCGCCGACATATTATCAGGGTCGTCAATACGGTCCTGAAGAGTATCCAAAAAGGTATGCTGATGACTTTAAACGACTGAGGTTATTATGGACCGACAATGGTGCTCACGTGGAATATTCGTTGGAATACAATGTTTCAAAACCTGGATTTTGGTTAAGTTCCGGCCCTCAAAATGGTAAGTTCTGATCAACCAATTTTAGGTACCTAAATTTTAAATGGCCATTTTTTAGGTTCTTCTTTGGAGTCCCAATACAACAAGTTTGCTGGAACAATTCAAGTTATTAAAGCAGTGGGTAATCATTTGGTGTTGACATTTTGCTTACGGCTTCCTGACGAGCAATTATACACCATCCTGTTATCAAGAGTCCCAAGATTAACGACATACGAAATTAGCAACGTCCATGACCTTTTGTCAAAACGCGCCTTAGAGACCCACAATATCAAAAAATTGTGCTCCCAGAACAATTCGGGTAAATTTTCTCTAAATTTCTACTTAATTTTCGTTTCCACTTTCTCGATAGTTTTTTATTGCAAAACCTTTAGATGAGGAAGTTTTCATCAATCTCTTTTTTAAATTATGAAACTTTTTTATAATAAAAACTAATTAACCTTTATTACAAAGACGTCTGCCCACTCCCACGTTTAGTTATTAACAATTTATTTCTAAGTACAAATTTTCCTTTTGTATTAATTAAGGTTTCTTCCTGTATTAAAATACGACAATAATTCGTCGGCTGAGTATTGGAGTGTTCCATGTCCATTTTAATTTTTTTTTAGATTAATACATCTACTTGTTGTTAATATTGAATTGTACCATCTCCATTAAACGTGTACAAAAATTCGAAAACGTTTGTGAGATATAGAGTTTTAGTTTTTTACTAACTCTTAAAAATTTTCTTTAAATGAGTATTGTTTTGTTCCAAGTCCACAGCCAACCTATTGCATTACTAGGAGTAATCACGTGAGCAAGGACTTGGCACATTCCAATACTAATTTACAGGCAAGTAACTTTTAATATTATTATGAATAATTAGCTTTATACGCTATTATATTACGATATCGAAATTTTTATGAAAAATCTATTCTAAAATAGTCATTTTATTATTAGCATGCTTATTTAAAATTAATTTTTAAGTTACTTTATAATTATTATTTTGGACATGGAACAACTTAATATATTAATTTATAAAAAAGTTTATGTCAATTGTTCCATGTCCATTTCGAATAATTAATTATTTTCAAATACTAGAATTTAAAAAAAAATAGCTAGCACTATTTAATTTATGTGATAATACCCCAAATAATAATTATGTATATACTATTATAATCTACTACATATTTAAAAAAAATGCGTTTGAAAGTTTAATTGCAGTTTTCTCGTAATTACCTTTTTAGGACTTGGAACACTCCAATACTCAGCCGACGAATTATGTAAAGTTGTGACTCATTTAGGTCGATAGATAGACAAAGTAAGTGCATAGTCTAGCAGTACCTATAAACTTTTATCAGTTTAATTATCATTAAAAACAACAAATTTGTTTTCATGATCACTTGCTATGAGTAAGTGAACTTGAACCAAAATTACGTGGTCATAATTATTTAAATCATGAAATTTAATTTAAGTATCTTTAAATATGTAAGCACGACAATTTTAAATTGTTAAATTTTTATATAAAAACAGATTAAATATCAATATAAAGTTGTTTAATTGTTCAGAAAACTTAGATATGTAGTTTATTTGATGGTGTGGTCTTGAATTATTTTTCAAAACATTGACAGGTATAAATAGTAGTAAACAAATTCTAACTTCTGATTGTAACTGAGAAGGGGGGGGCCGCTTTTAAATCAAGAATTAGGGATCCAAACCTTCTAGTTACGCCGCTGGTAGTTATTGCAAGGCAACAAGCAGAATTTTTTTTTTTTGATGAGATTTTACTGACTCATCGTGGAAACAAGTAAAGTATATAAAAAGTGTCACAAAAAGAATTTTCAAAATTATGACTTTGGGGGTGTTTAAACTTCAAAAATTCTTTTTGTTGTTCGTAGTGCACTTTGTTCTTAATTGTCATATATCTACTATAAAATTGAAATCTATAGGTGAAATGGTGTGCACATAATCATTTTTAAAAAAATTTCGCGAGATCTCGTTAGTCCATTAATGCGCGTTACTCGTACTCTCAAGTTTAACTGAATCAGTTTCAATCAAATCGAATTAGGTCCAAGTCTCAATATAATTATTTTTTGTTTAAGAAAATTTCAGATTTGCTCTATATTTTTTCCAAAAATTTTGACTAAAATTGAATCAATAATTTTCTTTTTTTAAACAAATTCCATAGCTTAATTTTTGGATATTTAAATTCTGGTTTTGATTACAACTTTGATCATGGTTTTGATTGGAAATTCGTCGTTTCCGTGAAAACTAAATAAATTGTTATTCCAAAGAATACAAAAACTGGGAATTTACAAAAAATATTACAAAGATTCTAAACTACGTTAACCGGCGATCTAACCGTGCGATTAACATCACTCTAATTTGTAATTCGAACATCATTTTAGCAAAATAACGAAACTCTCATCTCTCAAAAGTTTATTACCTATAAATTTTGTCGACATCCTGTAGGTGGTTTATTAATAAATTTCTGCTTAAAACACACAGAAAATGTCACAATTATTAATAATGAATAGGTAACGGGAAATATTTAACTGAAGTGACGCCGCTGTGAACGACGACGTCGAGACGCATTAAAATGAAGCTAGAGGAGACGCATTTAGAAGAGCACCATCTGGTAGAAATCGCGCATCACACAGTGCAATAATATGATTAGATAATATTTAATTAAATTACTACAACAAATTCATCAACCTTCCTTCGTAGGTTATCAGATTTTCACGATGCAAGGTTTAATTAAAAAGCGCGCGTGTATTGGTGGAAATTCAAAAATAAATTAGTGCGGTACAAAGATTCTAAAAATATCCTATTATAATTAGTTTGGAGCTGATAGAATTTTCAATCTCACAACACGCATTAATTTCAGGTGAGTTTAATATTAACGCTTTTTGGCTCTAATAGTGGAAAATTAATAAACGTATTGAACTTAATTTGGCTTTTCCGTCAGATCAATACTTTTATGCAATAGAACATGTAGCATGGAGGTTATTTCTGTTGCTAAAAATAAGGTTCAAAACACGGAACCGAAAATCCTAAATTTAAATTTACGTAGTAGTACAAATTGTACACATTTTTATCAAATGATATCAAATGTCAACAATATGAAAGAAGCAGATAAAATTAGAATTTACCGAGATTATAAGAAGCCTTGTAACAGTAAATCATGTGCAAACATAGTATAAATAACTTGTAGGATTAATTGCTAACTCCTTATTAAAACCTACCAAATAACTCCAATAATTAAGAACCTACTTAAAAAAAAAACATGATTATGTTTGATAAATTTTATTAGTATTGGCAGTTAAGATTATTCAGAACAGAAGACTTAATTGAGACCAATTTTAGGTTAGGTCAAAATTCAAAAGTAAATTATGCGACAGGGAAATCTTCTAAATCTGCAGGTTTATCACTAAAATCAGTCAAATGCACTAACCTCTAAGCTTTGAACATCTTGTCAAAATATGGGATTCATTATTTTCTTTAAAAATGAGTTTGGGCCTACCGTGTCATTGGACTTGGCCAAAAACGGTATATTAATTTGCTACAATAGAATTTTAAATTGAGGATCCATCTTCCTTCTTCCAAAATTTGTTTTGGCAAAAAAAATATCTTGAAATAAAATTGTATGTTTTTAGTGCACCATGGCTTTAGTTATGTTACCATGCGAGTTTCCTTGGTGGAGTACGGTCAAAAATCACCTGGATAAAATGTGCAAAACCAAAAACACGATAGAACTGATCGAAGGAATGAGACAGATCCACGACTTGTGCAAGTAACCAAAACCACTTTTTTTCTTTGATTATTGATAAACTTCTGTTACATTTTAGTATTAGCTTAGACCCAGATGATGAAGAATCTACAGATCCAGAATTATTTATAGAACTATTAAATTTTTTAGATAACGAAATGAACAGTGAAGAAAGAAGCAAATTTTTAACTAAAACTTTACCCAACATCATAAACAGAGCTGTAAATTTAAAAAAATGGAAACCACGAGGTGGATTACATTTCAGTTTGCAGCAACAACGTAATCCTCATGATTGTAAAAATATTTTTGGTTAATTTTTTTATTTTTAGCCGATTCCGCCGAATTGGAATACAATTTTGTTTCGTCCTTAATTGCAAACGCATTTTTTTCTACATTTCCAAAACGCACCAATAAAAGTCATCCCACGTTGCAGGATTTTAATTTTACTAATTTTTTTAAACATTTGGACACCAACATGCAAAAAGCGAAGTTTAAAAGTCTCATTCATTATTTTGATTGGTTGGACAGCAACGATAATTCGCTTGGAAGTATTAAAGTTACCCGACAGGTGAGTCTTTTGTCTAAGATAAGTAAAATTCTTTTTAACGGGGAATATTTTTTTAGGTAATGTCAAGTAAAGAATGGTTGACGATAGAAGATTGGCTTGAGTGTACTTTGCCTTTGTGTCAGTTGCAAATCAGACACGAGGGCCGTTTGGACAAATCGCACGATGATTCACTAGTGGTTTGCTTCTGCAGTGCCGACGTTGGAGGCTCTGTTTTAAGTAACGGTTCTTCTCAAGTTAGTTTTCCCTTCTTCCACATCCGGTATTTCGAGAAAAACATTTTTCCATTTTTCAGGAAAGCGTTAGTTTTGTCACGTGCCCTGAAATGTTATCTTTATTGCTACACGCGGAAGCGCTGGAAGATAACGAAGTTTTAACCATAGAGAGAGCACGACACATATCGAAAATTTCGGATCCAAAAAATAAAGCAAGAGTAGAAAAGTTAGAGACTCCTTTGCAAGTAAAACACTTCTAGATTCTTTTGGAGTGAAGCTAAAGTATTGATTTCAGGTAACTGTTTGTTGTATTGATGCGGAAAACTATACGAAGTTGCCCATAAGTCAATACGAAGAAGATAACATTTTGCGCGAACTAAACAAATGCCTTTTGGCGTTTAGGCAAAATTATACAAAACCCATTCAAAACGATGGCGAGTATCAACAGCAACAACATCAGCAGCAGTACTGCAAAAAGCGTAGGTTGACGCCAATTGGAGAATCTATAGGTTCGTCACACGAACCATTCGATCTAAAAGTACCAATTATAACGCAATTATCCTGTAGTACAAATAATAGCGAATCCCGCTTAATACCAAACTGTGATAGTAAAAATGCAGAAAACAATAAATTAAATATTAATGTAGATACAACACTTTATTTTAAGAAACCATCCCATAGGGAAGGTATTTTAAACAACCGAAGGGGTAAATTTATCGTTCTCGGTTCTTCGGGCGAATGTTTGCCAGTTAAAAGGAACGAAAACTTACTATTGGAAAATGCCTATTCTTCTTCCAGTGATGAGTATCATAGTGCCAAAACTAGCTTAGACGGTAATTTATTACAATTTTCCCAATATCACCTCCTAACTTTTTTTATCTTCAAGGTAGCGATGAAGAGGAGGAACATTGTCAGCAAAATAAATTTGAAACATTGTTTGCCCAAAATATCGCTAAACGTGCAAATTCAAAATTTTCGTCTTCCGAATCGAGCCAATGTTCCAGTGTTGGCGATCATCAAATTAGGTAACTTAGAGAAAAATAAATAAAACGGAAAAAAATAATTTGAATTGTTTGTTGATCAGGCACAGAAGAAAAGGTTCGACTGGTTTCATATTACAAGATGATTATTCTTTTGATAATCCAGTAGATAACGAACAAGAACTTCAGTGGAGAGATAAATTTAAGCTAAAACATTCGGGGATGAACAGGAAGGATTCAAGATCGTCTGGTGATTACAGTTTCAGCACGGAATTTAGGTAAATTCCTTCAGTTTAAGTTTTTCAATTCTTCATTTTAAAATTTTTAATTTAATTTTCAAAGTATTAGACCAGGGGTAAGTCACTCAGAAACGGTCGGAAGCATAGGGGTTAAGTGTGTTTCGACTCCGTCTCTCCTCGGACGGCAATGGTAAACCACCAAGGGAAATCATCGAAAAAAACAATTTTTAACAAGAACAAGTCAGCCCAAAATTTCACAGTGACTTACCCCTTGGGATTAGATTATAATTTTTTACATCGAAAAATTTCTTTTAGCTCAGAGTTAGAAGAAGTTTACGAACAATTTTCTAAATGGTTACACGATCCGATTCTCGAAACAGACAAAGAATCTAAACGCGTTTTAGATCAAAGAGATTTGGCGGTGGTTCAATTCGCCGGTTCCTTGTTAAAACGAACCCTGAGCGAATCATTCGCTGGAGTTTCGCTAGAAGGATGTGAAAGTATTTCAAGTTGCATTGGAAATAACTTAAAGAAAGAGAAAATGGTTTTAAATGCACGGTCGCTAAGTTGCGAACTTGCAAAGCACAAACACAAACTTGCTGCACAATTGGTAAGTTTTTTCGAAGTTTTAGAAGCTGATTTTGTGAGATTTTTGTTTTAGTTGAAGCAAATTGCGGAAAAACCAAAGAGTAAACTTAAAGTTGTTTCCACTGGGAATTGGGGGTGTGGATCGTCAAAAAAAGGTGAAGTACAGCTGAAAGTTATTATTCAGTGGTTAGCTGCCAGCGTCGCCGGTGTTCCGTCGCTTATTTATTACACTTCCAACCATCAACAATTGGCTATGATGGATACGGTTTACAGAATTTTAAGGGATCGAAAATGGACAGTAAAAGATTTGACCACTGCGTCTTTGCGTTACGCTCATCAGTTACTAATGGATGGTACTTGTGGAGCAAGTTTATTTGAAGACTTAATTGGAGTTGAGAAAAGTATTTAAACGTTACTGTTTATCCAAAGTTTTTGAATAATTCCAGCAATAAAAGCTTCTTAATCGTTTACACCAATTTTTCAATATTTTATAAATTTTATAAAAATAATAATTAAGGGCAGTTGAACCTCATTTGATCTACTAACTTGGAATCAATCAGTATTAACGATGATTGAACTGAATCAAAATCTCAATTTTCAAAAATTACTCGAGCTCAGTGGTTTTTCTCTAATAGGTTACTTAACTGGATTGTTAACGAAATTTTATGCCGTTAATTAGGAATTGAAATCAGTTATGTATTTAAAACAAAATGTAAATATTAAAAATTATTTTAAAAATTGTATCATAATTAAAAGATATTTTATTAGTGAAATTAGAGGGTGCACGAAGTAATTTAGATTTTTATATTCTCAATACACTTTGCTTTCAACATTTTTAACCTTTACTGTTAAGAATTAAAATATATTATCTTTTTCTGTAAATTTAAGTTGTAACTTATAAGAAAAAATGCTAATTGTAATGAAGAAAAATTTCTAATGCTCAATAAGAAGCTGCAAATTTTAAGTGTTCAAGCTTCGTATTTTTTTTAGTCCTATTACAACTGTTGTAATTCAAGTACTTTCAAAGTTTTCCATTTGAAAGAAAAATAACTGCTTCAATTCCACAAAGTGGAAAATTATCCAAGTGCCGATTTCTATGTATAATAATGATAATAATTGACGAAGTGTAATAGTTTTTTTATAATGTTGAATTTTCATCCCTGAATTTTATAAATAATTAAAATAAAAATTTATCAGGAAACAATTTTTAATTGAAAATCCAAATCCCAATTAAAATTAATTTTTTCAACATCCTGCGAAAGTTATAATTTAATTATAAAATTTTGCAATCATCCTATATTTTTCAATGTATCTATTGAAATGATAACTATAAAATTTATTGTTTTTTCTTAAAAAGGATTCCATAAGTTAAAAGAAAGTTTTTTTTGTCTAAAATTGTACAATATTTGAAGAATTGCTTTCATTGGTCGATTCTGACGTCAGTTTGTTTACCAACGCTTTATTCCTTAAGGGTAGTTCACACTACATGATTTATCATATGACTTAGTCATAAGAAAAGTCATGGCTAAAATCATAGCATCACAACAGCCAATCATAAAAGCCATAACTTCTATAATAGCAAAAATCATATAGTGTGAACGTAAAAATATCCCTCATATGAGAAGTCATGTGACAAGTCATATGATAAATCATGTAGTGTGAACTACCCTTTACCAGTAATTTTTCATTATCAATATTTATCAATTTATCTAAGCAGGTGCATGTCGCTGCCCCCCCCCCCCCAATTGAATTTTGAGATGAAATTGGTGTCAATCGTTAAGGCCTAAATGAGCTTCCATTTTTTTCGTTTGAGCCTCAACCGTCGCGAAAATATTCGCAAAAATGTTTGGGGGGGGGGGGCTGTAGACACGTTGCCCCCCCCCCAAGTCGAATTGTGGGTTAAAAATGGTGTCAAACGTTAGAGCCTAAATGAGCTTTCATTTTTTTCGTTTGAGCCTCGAACGTCGCAGAGTTATTCGCGAAATCTTGGGGGGGGGGCTGAAGACATGTTTTTATATTTTCGCTCAAATTTTGAATTTTGGGCTGAAATTGGTGTCAAACGTTAGATCTTCGTTAGAGCTTAAATGAGCTTCCATTTCCATCATTTTAACCTCATGTTTTACAAAGTTGCAGGCATTTATAATTTTCGAGCCTCCGAGCAAGTTCCGTGTGATAATCCTCTAGTTTTTTCTATTACATTGGATTAAAATATTTAATCCGATTAAAAGAACTAATCCTGCTTTCTATTATAATAAATTTTGATAATAAATAAAACTGGAAAAATTAATTTTACAAAATAAATTTTATTAATCAAAAGTAATACAATTAATGTATGTTTTTTTCTTAATGTAAGTTTTTGCTCATACACTATTTATACTATGAATTGGTATTTTTTGGCAATTGCAGTTCTCCGTACTATCTTAGTTAAAAGTTATTTTCAAAAAACAATTTTCCCTCTCATTTTGAATTTATGTGTGCAGGGACGTGCCCAACCAACTTTTTTGGGGGAAAAACATTTCAAAATTGCCAAGTTTTTGTAAGTTTTGCAACTTTTTGTAAATTTAGACATAATAAAATGCCAAATTGACCAACTTTAGAATGTTTTTGTCAACTTTTTGACAACTTTCTAAAACTTTTGAGGGAGGGGGGGGGGAGTTCCCTCCATGAGCACGTCTCTGTATGTGTGCAGTCGACAGAGCTTCGTTTGAGCTTGAAAGAGCTTCAGTGAGCAAGATTTTAAGTTAATTTTATACAAAGTTATGGATAGTTGAAATTTTCGACTAAACTCTGAGCATTTTCGCGAATATCTTCGCGACGGTTGAGGCTTAAACGAAAAAAATGGAAATTCATTTAGGCTCTAACGATTGACACCAATTTCATCTCAAAATTTAATTTGGGGGGGGGGTAGTAGCAACATGCACCTCACCCAGTGATCGATTGGGCCGAGGTAGACTTAAGTTGCAAATTTCATATTTTGAAGAGGAGAGAATGGAGGAGGGAGGTTATACCATATAATTTTGCTAATTTCAAATATTTGCTGGTCTCCCACCATAAACATATTTTGCCTTGAAAAGTAATACAACTTTTAGAATTTTCAATCTGAGAATTTTTAGAAGAAAGTATTATTTTTAGAAGAAAGTATTATTTAAAACAATTGAAAACTGATTTAGAGCAAACTCCATTTTTTTCTACAACTTCTTGTTCAAAATCGGTTTTCCTTTGCTCCAAATCTTTTATCAGTTCTTCCAAGTAAAAATTTAGTTCTTACCTCTATGTAACAATAAAGTTGGCCTTTACTTCCTTTCTGCAAAAATTTTTCCATGCAGATTCTAAATTCTGGATTTATTGTAGAGGGTACCATAAACTCACACGCACTTGGGTCTCTAAATTGGGCCCATTGTACTACCTCCGGTTTTCAGCTTCACCTGAATCCTGGCACTACTCAAGCTACTGCAGCTGCAAAATGAACTCGAAAATTTTGGCCCAGAAGTCGCTCAACACAAATCCTCTTATTGAAGTTAACGCCGGATAGTAAAAAAGTACATGTTCAGCTGCTTCCTCCTCTTCGTTTTGGATTTGGATCACCTTGATATCCGTTCACCTAGCAGAAAGAAAGAACATTTTAAGTAAACATCTTATTCAGTGTCACAAACCTGTCCGTGTTTGTGCAACTAGGTCTAATGCAAACATTGCAGCAGTTGGTGAGAGTGTTGACCAGAACCTCCCACCTCGATTCGCAATCTACAATCGACAAGATTCAGTTGAGACAGCATTGTAATTTGCAAAAAAAACATTTGCAGAATAGATCAGACAATGCTGATTTTTCGAAAAAAATCATCTCTGATAAAACGCATTGATGGCTATGTCCAGCAGTCTGGCGTAAATCAAACACCGATAGACTAGAGAGCGGGAAACCGCGGTTCTAATCCTGGTTGCGTCGGATATGTGCTGAGATCTAAAAAGTCCAAACTTGATCTGCGGACTACTCGCCAACCCGCCTGCCTAGCGTGGTGAGTTATGGGGAAAACCCCCTCTCCCCCCACTTGGGGGGAGACTGAAAAGAGAGACCTAACGTTCAGGAGTGGACGAATAACGTCTGATGAAGATGAAGATAGAGAAGATGGCTATGTCAACAAACAAAATTGTCGCATTTGGGGAGCTGAGAATCCAGGAGTGATCCTTCAACGTCTCATACATCCACCATAAGCCACTGTTTGCTCTACCACTTCTTTTCGAGAATGCGACTAACAATGCTATCACCGTCAACGGCGTTTATTACTGCAAGAAGATAAACAATTTCTTCTGGCCTCAAATTGCTGAAAATATGTCGATCACCGGTCTAGTGCACACTGTAAAGTGTAGGGGTGATGAAAATATTTAGGGGGTGTCTCAAAATTGAATTGCGCTTGGGACCTCTTAAGTAAATCCACCACTGATTGCATTTTCTTATTTAATCTTGGTACCCCATGAATGAATAATTTTTCTAACCGACTGTAAGTAAAACACATAATTTTAGTTATTTACCAAATTGGCTTTATGAAAATACACGTTCAAACCACTACAAAATTATAAATTTGAATCAAAATCAAAATCAAGGATTTTTTTTACACACATTTTTTTTGCAATTTTGAAGTTTATTGTAATTCTAAATACGGACCTGACTATTTTATTGTTGCCTAAAGTGTGGTCGGTAGCATAGAATAATACAAAATTAACTTGTAAAAAATTACAAAACAAAATAAATCCAACTTGATTGTAACTTCTTCCGTAAATTCACATTCTTACATTTTTGTTACAACGTTTAAAAAAATTCAACAGCCAACATTCAAACTTTAATCGAATCGTGCATAGCGTTCGTACATTCGGCAGTGGTCGCCTCAGTATAGTTCGTTTAAAGATGGACTTCGGTCATGATTTTGCAGATGCGCGTTGAAATGGTATTTTTCAAAGTTTTTAACAACAAATTTTGGAAATTATAATTTGTGCTTAAATTGTGAGTGTTTAGTGTATAGTGAAATGTGGTTGTATCATCAAAGCAAACCCCAAAAAGAAGTTAAAAGGATAATTTTTCTATGTAAGTATTGCACTTTTCCGTATCGTATATTTTTATGAATCCAAAAAATCTTTCCGCACAAACTACTACATTTTTATGTTGCATGATATTTTTCTAAAGCCATTTTCGGTAAAATTTTGAAAAAATATTTATTCGTTTAGCCGATGATTTGAGATCAATTTTATCAATTTTTTATAGCCGCCATATTGAAAAAAAACTTAGCGTACCTTGAAATAAAAAGCTGCATAAAAATTACTATTGCACAACCAACGAATTGAAAGTTTTAAATGAAGTTAATTTCATGAAAATTTTAAAATCTACTTTGATGTTAAAGGCGCTTGCGTAATACCTGAAGGGATTCCCAGAAATATGATGAGTAATCATGATTACCATATTTTATAGTAGTATGTAGCTAAATTAATTTTCAATTTTTTTCTGCAATTTTTTTACGATTTTTATTGTACCTAATGGATAAGGGGGTTAACTAATTTATTGCCATAGTGACCTACTTATTTTGAATTTTTAAGATTTCATGTAGAACTCGGATCGGCTACATATGAGGCCCCCCCCTATGTGCTAAAAGAAAATGATGTAGGTACACTTTATTTATTTACGTTTTGCAAATTAATATTCTTGTGATAAGGCCGTCTTTAAGTGTTCTAGTTTAAGGCCCGCAACCAGATTTTTTTTTGAAAATTACATGTATTTTGTCTTTGAAAATTTTTTTTAATTCGCAGCAAGTTGAAAAACCATCTCTCTCTAAAGAAAAATACTAAACTTTTTGTTTTCTTTTGTTCCAGAGTGAATCATCTATTGCTGAATTCGAGGTTCTTAAAAAATGTTCAAGAAAATCTTTTGTGGAAATAAAAGGTAATAACAATTTATATTTTTGTCTGCATGATTAACATTTTTGTACCTTGTTTTCAAAATAAGTCATGTATCAAAAACCCATCATAGTTTCTGTTGTAATTAGTAATCCTGTTAATTACCATAAAATCGGGTTAAGTGAAAATTTATATTTTTACAGAATAAAAACTATAGGTCTTCCTATTATTTTGAGTTCTCGATGATGGTATCCTGTAGGTACAGTACAAGGATCTGTGGTTTAATTTACCCGATAAACTGCACTCCCTTTTTTTTACATAAGTTGTACATCTGAAGTCACTTGAACTTTTCATGCTAAATATTTGAACTTCACTTCACATTTTTGTACACAATTTAATGTATTAATTTTAAGCATTTGAAAGTAATGGTTTAAAATTATTTTTGTTAAAAAAAGTTTAAATTATTTACAAACCTCAGTACAAGTCTTCAAATTTAACTTAAAGTGAAGGTTGGTTGTTTGGTGCAAAACATCAAAATTATGGATCCTCTTTGTAACTCAAAATAGGAAAAGTGAAATCCTGTTAAAGAGGCACTCTGTGCCCTAAGTTAAACGGAGCACTTGAAACTATTAAATTTTAATTTACTGTAATTGTTTGCGATATTCATCCTGGACCTACATTTAAAGATCAGGAGATCACTCTGGTGTCTGGTCTGGTTTAACCGCGAAAACCACTGGGAGAAATTTTCACCCCTTCCACTTTACATCCAAGGTTATTTGAATATTTCAAACTGTTCCTTTTCGATCATTCCAAAGGATTTTGCACAAAACACAATGTTATGTAATAATTCTTCTTTTTTTGTCAACCAATTATTATTGGTTTAATCAGAGGTAAAACAAATAACCAAATTTTTTTTTAAATGCTCTATTTAATAATAATTACTATCAAAAGTAAGAGTATAATGTTTTTCAGAAACATATCGTCGATCTAAGATGCAAGAAGCCTAACTTGTTATAAATAAAAAAATTTACAGAAGAGCCAAGAAATTTATTAATTAACAATAAATCAAAATAAAAATTATTCTTTTGTTATAATAATGAAAACAATTAGAAACAAGGATTCAGACAATTACACACAAAATTTTTAAAATTTTGGTTTACTGTTATTTTTAAATACATTTTCTAACTCTGTGGTAAATTTTTTTATTTTTTTGTAAAACTATAGAAATCGGAAGTTTAAACAAAGTTAATTGCGTTAAATTCAGAGTATTTTTTTTTACAAAATTTTAAATTTATACTGTGATGTTTAAGGCCCTTGCGTTATAACAGGACCCAGGGGTTCCCAGATATAATATGATGAGTCATCGCGTTGATTGCCCTGTTGGAACATAGGCACACTTGATTTTCAGTTTTTTTTGTAAATTTTTTTGATGTTAATAATACTTTTCTTATTATGCATAAAGATGGTCGTGCATTAGGTATTTACACTAATTTTTATACTAAATTTTAATTCATATGTGCAAACTAAAAAGTTTTCTTGTTTTGCATAAATTATACTAAACATTAATAACAGTCTTACTTATAAAAATTCACTTATACAGATGTTATACAATGTATAGTTAAACAATGTATAAGGCGTGTATAAGAGGTGTATATTTCTGTTACCTATAAACGCTGCATTAGAAGTGTTTTACTATACACCAGCTATTTGCAGTTTATACAATAAACAATTATAAACGTCATAATACGTCATAACTTACGTCATTAAAACGGTGTGTCGGTAACGTATTTGTAGGATATCTGCATTTTCATTACGTTAAATTTCTTGAAACCGCTAAAACGTGTGATTAAAAAAATCTTCATCACTTAATTCTTCTTTTATACATTTTTCGTCTTCGTACATTTTCACCATTATTTAAGTCGTTTATATCCATAGCATCCAATATCAAATCATTATAAAAATCCATTTTTAAAATGCTCTTGTCAAAAAAACTTAAATTTATAGGTTGTCTTGTAACACAAAATTATAACTTCTAACTGCTTATAAAAACCCTTCTAAGTCCGATTGACAAAACTTTTCAAGAGACATAAAAAATCTGCTACTACTCTTACTTTAGAATTCTAATTTATGAAATTTTTATGAGATACTGCAAGAATATAGTTTCATGTTTATCATCAAAATATTTTACGGGGATTTCATAATTTCCATATTAGAGAACTTAAAGGTTTTTCATTGAACATAAATTTTTTTTTAAATCGGACTTACAAGGTTTTACAAGTAAGCCGACGATATTATATAAACGTTATACTACCCTCAAGCTGTGTATAAAAATTACCATGAACAGTTATGACAAGTGTATACACACTTTGGTTATACAGCGTTTATAGGTAACATTTTTAATGTATACATCGTTTATAAGTAAGCCTAAGAATAGTTATAACAAATGTATACACAGTTTGGTTATACACCGTTTATAGGTAATACTTTCTAGTTAAGGTTGGTATATGGTTATTATAAAAGTTATACATCGTTTATAAGTAACAGTGTAAGGAAATGCGGGTTCTCAAAATAATTTTTTATGTGAAAAATATGTATAAAAAGAGTCGTTGTAAAAAAGAGAAAATTTTTTATTGTAGAACATTAAAAGCTATCACTTATAGTGTGCTTACAATATCTTGTTGTACTACTGAATCAGTTGCAGATTTTGTTCAAGTTTCAAAATTTTTAATATGCCATATAATTATTTGTTTCAGTAGTTTCTAGTTTTTTGATAACTCACAAATTTTAATACGTATAAGGCGCTTTTAAAACTTTTCTTTTCCTTTTGTTGTTAATTTAATCAATTCTTTCATGAAAAATAATTTTTGACATTTAGTGCAATTCCGTTTACCATTTTCAAGTTGTCCAACAATTAAAAAAGTATAAATACAAAGGTATTTGCTTTCGGTTTAAGTAAATTGATGTGTGAAAGTGAGAGCACTGCCCATCAGCACCCCGGCCCCTTAAATCACCCACATCTGTTGTGTTTTTGACGCCTATTTTAGTGACAAAAAATTTTAACAGTTCTGTCTGGACCAGGTGGTGGCATCTTTCACCAAAAATCAACGCAAGAAACCAATTTTGAGAATCGAACCATGGCTCTTTAATTTATAATCTCTTTTCTTCTTGTTCACCCTTTTATTTATTACATCGAATAATTAAAGGCCCCAAATGTAAAAATAAATTTAATAATTAACTAAAAAACTAATAAATTTCCATAAGAAAAAATATTTATTGAACCTGATATTTGAATATTAAAAGACTAAATATATACTACAGTATTTAAAAGAACAACGACCTCATCCTGCGTCCAACTCCTTGCCTATCGTATAACAAATTAAATTTATTAACAAACTGATTTAGATCGTTACATCCTTTTGTAAGAGCACCTAAGTAAGTCATGAGGCCGACATCGTTACATTGCTAAAAGAAAACGTAAATAAAAACAATTGTAATATACGATCAACAAAATTCCTTACGTTATAGAAATCCTGTCTAAAATGAGAACTTTGAATTACTGGCAAACGGTGGCACAAAGAAAACGCTTCACGTAGAATCTCATGGTTTGCAGGTAAAGCACCAGACTGAACGGCTTTCATGTATTCCAACACAATACGAACTCTCGAGTGCAACATTTTTATAGCACTGTGTTGTGCCGTTAAGTGTTCAGCCACCAAAGAACTTTCTCCAGCATCAGCAGATGCCATTCTAGCAACATGATCTACTCCAATGCGTTCAGCTTCTTCTGTTGCCAAGGTGTATGACAACAAAACAAACAACATGGTCGGTTTGCCATCCACTAAATCAATTACCGATTCATACAAGGAAATTGGGAGGTGCTGAAATATAAAATTGAAATAATAAAGTTGTAACTTCACAAAGAAATTAAGTAATTACATCGATATTTTTGTCATTAGGATTTAACTTTAACAAAATAGGACTTTCGTTAATTTCACAAATTTGTTTATGAATTTTAATATCGGTTGCATTTGGTGAATCACCGGTTGTGTACCATCCTATGAAATCCATATCACTAAATACTTGTTTAACTAAAATGCAAAGAATGAAACTGTAAATGTTCTGAACATTTCAAAAAACCTACACTGCTCCTCTTTTGTGCTGTAATAATCCCTATCGATTACAACGTCTCCATCAATAATACTAAATACGAGTTCAAACGAATTCATAACTTCGATGTTTCTACCTTTCTGTTTACCAATTATAGCTCCGATGACTAAAAAGAAGGTGGTAAAGCTGTGCAAATCGAATAAAACTTAAACTGTACCTTGCTGAACGGTACCTTCCTGAGCCTTTTCTCTTGTCCAGTGTTCGGAGACGTTCATTATAACTAAAGGATGAAGCGAACAAGTAACAGAACCTACGGTTCCAGTTGCCATTACACTTTTATCAGTGTCGGAGAGCTCCATCATTTTTAAACTGTCCCCACCGGCAGTATCGACTTCCATTTCAGAATCTTTATGTTCTTCCATATTGTCCAATTTTTTTCAACAAAGACACATTAACTCCAAAAAACACACGAAACTAATTTCTATTATTTACTCCCGGTAAATGTCAAAACACCAAGACCAATCGAGAAACCATGATGAATTTCAGCGCCACCTTTTCAAGTAAACATAAATTATTTTATCGCTATTAACAGGATGTTTCACAAAAACTCTAATATAAGTTTTGACCAGAAATATGTGAACAGCAAGGGGGATCCCCCCTTGGAAAAATTATGTATTATAAATAACTATAACTTAAAAACTAAAATCACCGGAAAAAAAGGATAGAAGGGGCTATCAATTTTGGTAAATATGAACTACAAAATAAAATTTTGTACGATATTGTAAAATTCTGAATGTAGACGCAGCTTTAACTTAAGACATTTCTCATTATGGTTTCCTAGCAACGAATCGACGACTTGAGCCGACGATTTCATTACTCAATTCAAATGTTAGTGTTTTTGTGGGTGCGTTTCTTTTAGTGCAAATTAAAACTTAATAAATCTTTAACGTTTAATGCAATCAGCTATTTTAAACGTTTATTAGGTTCAGGAATCTTGTGCGGGTGTTAGTTTAGACATTGCTGTAAAAAATGAATCAACAAGTGCATTTGGTGAAAACAAAACACTTCCAGTTGTTGCAAGTTTGAATTGTTTGACTAACAATAAGTTTTAGTGTAGTGTGCCAAATTTGTGATGCTTTTAGAAATTATGGTTTCTCAGGTTTTTGTGATCGTAAGTAATTGTTTTATAAAATTCTTTGATAAAGATGAGTCAGTTGGGTTTCACAATGCATTTAAAATTTAGCTTACAAGTAGAATTATTATAACCATAGTTACAATTAAAATTCACCTGATTATACTGTATTTTAATCGTACGAGACTCACCAGGGGAGGGATCTATGAAATCGCCCCATCCCAAAATACTTGCTGAATCTGACCCTGACTCACCACCATAAATGTTTTCGTAGAAATCTGCAGTTGTTTTTTAACAAATATATTGCCTACTTATGAAAATAATAACTTATTTCTTTAGTTAGTTTTGGAGCACTCACGTAAGAGTTTCAGAGTTAGAGAAGTCTTCGAAAATCTTGTGGTATGAATTTAATCAAATATACTACAGATAGATATACTTTTACAATTTTTTTTTCGAGAATTAAATTGCCAAAGTAAAATAAAAAAAATTTATTTTTTGTTAAATATAAATTAAACATAACAAAAATATAAAAATCAATCTGATTCGCAATCGTCATCATCTTCAAAATCATCAAAATCATCGTCGTCACCCTTTCCACCAACTGCAAGAGCTTTTAGTTTTTCCAACAAATCGTCCTTTAAATTTTCGTTATCTTCATTTGTTTGTTTTTCCATGTACCTTGTAAAGTGTCTTCTTTTTCTTTCAGGTAAAGCTTTGTACATAATTTGCATATCTTTATCGAGTTTGAATTCTTCAGGTTTGGTAGGATCCACAGTAATTACGTCTTTCGACTGGCCACACTTTGTACAAACTCGCAAATTTCTACCACAATCTGTACACATTACGTGATAAGCATGTTTCACCGTTTTCTGCTGGCATTTTACACAGGTTTTAGGTTGTGTAAGGGGTTTGTATTTCTTGTATTTTATTTTCCACTCTATTACATCTTTGCATCGCTGGCAAACGTGATTGACGACAATGCTATTGATAAATTTCGTTTGATGACTTGTGTCATGCAAAGTATTCTTAAAGACAGTTCTATTCTTGTGCTTCTGTGGTCTGGTGCGACTGGCGTTACCCTTTTGGGTACTCATCTTGATCTGAAAAAATGAAAACTATTAAAACTTCAAATCCTATAGATTGGTTAATTTTTACTATTCAGAGAGTAAATATATGAAGGATTACCTTAGGAACTTGGCAGAATTTTATAAAATTGTTCAACAATTAATTATTATCAGACATACATATTAGTCAACCTCAATTAGTCTCTAAAGGATTTATGATGGGGTAGGAATTTAGGATAGACCTTGCTTTGATTGGTAGTATTGCTTGAGAAACTGTGGGAAAATTTAAATTGTAAGTAATACAAAAAAACTTTGTACAGTAATTTTGGAAATTTGTACTACAATCAAATTACTTCAAATTTTATTCAGTATTATTAAATCAACTGTACTATACAAAATTAAGCAAAGTTTCTCAATAAGTACTACAAAGCATTAATTATAATTATCCTGGCAAGTTTTACAAGGTTTTCATTCCATGCGGAGAGGGGGGGGGGTAAAGATGAATATAACAATCAGAGCTTCCCATATTAAACCAAAAAAAACTGGATATTAATATCATCAGAGTAACTAAAGCGTCGCAAAAGTGGCGTAGGACAAGGCTTAGCTGCCCTAAAAATTAAAAATCGCATTTTAAAATGAAATAAAATTAAGTATTATGTAGTTTATGGTCATGAAAAAATCTTGTTCTAATCTAGAGGATATTTTTAAAAGTAAACAATCGCAAAACAGGGGGGTATGGAATACCCTCCAGCCACTAAGAAAATATGTTTTTTCTAGAATTAAATAATTTGCTGCTTTATCAAATTTTAAAGTTATTTTTAAAGTTCCATATGATGGAGGATATTCCTCCCCCCCCCGGCTTTACGCCCATTTCTTTACATTTTGGAATATCTAATTGGTTTGGTTACCCTAGAAAAGAAATACTTAAGGGGTTTTGCCACTGTAAACTTAAATAAAATCGAGTTTTTTTTATTTTGTATTTTGTCGAAATATACTCATATTCAAGAATGTGTGAAAAAAATTTCAAGTTAAAATATTGAAAATTGAGCAAGTTACGTATTATTTAGTGAGATCGGACTAACTATGATATACGTATACTAAAACTTTCAATCGAGTTTCTTTCAAAACTTCAAAACTCAAATTGGCTTGCAGCATAACTCAAACAATTTTTGTCCGATTGAATTCAAATTTTAACTGTAGCTTTTGTATGAGATTTTGAAGAGAATGGCGTAGGAATTTTGCAAAATATTAAAAATTGTAAAAGTTATTAACAAATTTCTGTTAAGTTTTTTTACACAAAAATTGAATTTTTTCTTCAAAAGCTTGCTATTTTTTCAAAAATTAATATTTTTAAAATTCCGTACGTCATTCTCTAGCTATTTATATGTAGATTAAGCAGATTTTTTTATTTTTGCTGTAAGATCAAATTCACTCAAGTTATGCTGTAAGCCCCGAAGACCTTTTTTGAAAATATGTATTTTTAAAAGCTGCACTGTGCCGCCACTTTGTAAATTTGTTTTTATTAAAAAATACATATTTGTACCTTAATACATATGTAAACCAGTGGTATACTTTGTTTTGTAAATAAAACTTTTTTTCCAATCTAAAAAAATTGTGCAAATGTTGGTTTATTTTCAGGCTTCCACAGTGGCAAAACCCCTTGAAAATAAGATAAAATTCAGTATTATGTAGTTGTTGATATTCCTGAAAATATCTTTTCCTGAAATAAAGAGTACTTTTAAAAGTAAGCAATCGAAAAACTGGGGTGTCTGGGAGATCAGGTATAATAAAGAAAAATATGTTTTCTTTGGAATTAAGTTTGTGTTGTTATCAATTTTGAACAGCCTTCTTTTTACTTCCTTGTGCTGGGGGGTATTCCATACCCCCAGACCTCCCGGTTTTTTTACATTTTGGGCGAGAGGGTCCAGACACTTTAGAAAATAGAAACAATTTTTGAAAATTATATCAAATATATCTCATTGAAAAATGAGTTAAAATTAAGCATTGTGTAGTTTATTTTCCTTAAAAAAATTTTCTCTGACCTGGAGGATGGCAGGGGGCAGCTGCCTCCTTTACCCCTCCTCCCGGTTCTTGGTCGTTTAATTTTTTTTGAAACATTTAATATTTCACATTAATAAATGTGTTTCTTTTATTTATGTAGTTACGCTTTGAGAAAATGTAGTATATCGAATGGCTGCAGTAAAATTTTAACTTCGGTGCCTTTTACTATCATTTAGTACCTTTTTAGTTTCCAACAAGTACCTTTTATTTTGTAACTGTGGCAACGCTGACTTTGTCCTTAGTTCACAAAATGCACAAAATGATTTTATCAATTTTATTAATAAGTAAAATTTGCCAATTTTAAGTTAGTGCTTATAATTTTTGAACTTTGTTTCCTTGTTTAAAAATTGGCTACCCTATGATTTGTTCCAAAAATAGATAAATGTCTTAAATTTCTTTTAAATTACTGCCATAGGCGCAAATAGGAGCTTAGCTCCCATATTGTTATTAAATAAACTTTATTTCAGAACTTTTCAATCATCTTTAAAATGAACCCAATTTATTAAGATTTCTTTCTTCTTCCTAGGTGAAAAATCTTAAAATGAAATGCCTTAAAATATTCCCATTTAGTATAATTAATCAAAAACCCGGTTTTCAAGTAATTACACAGTCAGATTTTGATTTCTGATAAACAAATGTATGCAACAATGCCACTTGGGTGTCTTAATCCCCCCCCCCGTCACACTGGTTAATAAAGTTTTGTAACACCCCCCCGCGACATGGACGAACCTACAATAAGGCCCGGTATTTCAGTAGGCAGTTAAGCTTTCGCTAAGAGGGGCATTTTTTTTATTCCTCTTCCAATAAAATATTCATACAAAAATTCTTTATTGCAAGACAATTTTAATATTTCTACATGTCAGACCTTAATTTATTTTAAATCGAGTATTCAAACCATGTAAAATACTGTCTCGATTAGCAATCAATAATTCAGTTTCATACTTATGAATTTCCTGCAACTGTTCATTGCACAATTTTTGTAACTTTATCAACTCTGTGTTCAACTGCCCCAAAACAATTTCGCTTACAGAGTCGACAGAAGACGAAGTTTGCTGATTCACAATATCGGCAATACTTGTGGCCAAAACTTCATACCTATTTAATTCATCTTTCAGTTCATTTGCTTTCACCCGAAAACTAGTCAACTGATCCCAATGTGTTCCAACCGGTCCAACTCGAGTACTAGTTCTTGTTAATTCAATTTGTGCAATCAGACATTCCTGATATTCTATGCTCGTTTGAAGTATTAAGGTTCGAAGCACACGCATAAGTTGGGCTAAATATTTTTCACCTTCATCGGTTGCACGTTTAATTTCTTCCTCAAAATTTAATTTTACCCGATCGCTGCCTGTGGTGGCAAGGCAAACGGCTCCACAACTACCACCCAACAATAACTTATTGTAATTTACGTTTTTGAAAATTTGTAACCTCCTAATGTTATATATTAGCGGAACGATGCGTCGAGTGAATCGCAGCATTTTAATAAAATTTCCTGTAAAAATTTAAATTTTACAGTCTTCGATTCAAACCATGAATTTATCTAAAATTGAATTTGCCGCTGTGATTGTAAATGTGTCACACGCGTGCGTGAAATCTGACAATTTAAACTCCCTGACTTCTACGCTTTGCTAAGCAATAAATAATATCACGTTGTAGAAGTTAGGTTAATAAGCAAAAAAAAAAATGGGCACTATTGCGAAGGTGTATAAGAATATTTTAAAAAATAATCCCACAATAATTCAGTCCGTTCAAGCTGGAATTTTAATGGGAACTGGGGATGTTATAGCACAATCCCTTGTGGAAAAGAAATCGTTCAAAAATATCAATTTAAAAAGGACGGGGCAGTTTGCGGCTATGGGATGCTTTATGGTCGTACGTATTAAAAACAAAATTTTACCTGATTTCTAAGTTTTTCTTCAACAAATAGGGACCCACTCTGGCAACGTGGTATCGCACACTTTCGAAACTTTTCGGTGATGTTGGTAAACAAACGGTTTTGAAAAAGGTTGCACTCGATCAGCTGATGTTTGCTCCGACTTTTATTGCAATCTTTCTCTCCACTTTGGGTTTCGTTCAAGGTAAAAACTGGCACAAAATTTCAAACGAATTAAAAGAAAACTATTGGGATATTTTGCGCAATAATTATAAATTGTGGCCTGCCGTTCAACTGGCCAACTTTTATGTGGTTCCTTTGAACTATCAAGTGCTGGTAGTTCAAACGGTTGCTTTGGGTTGGAACACCTACCTTTCGGTGAAAACGCAAGCAAGATCCGCTGAAACTGCTACTGATTTTGAATTAATAGACGGTTTAAAAAAATAAATTTTAGTAGTAGGTAATAAAAAAATTAGCAAATTTATTCCAAAAATTTTACTAATTTATACTCTTTAATTTGAGACTGAAGTTGTACCATAACGTAAAAAGATTCATTAAAATATCACAAGTACAAAAATTTGTGTTAAAATTATTAGTCAGTCCTGTAATGGGGCAAACCATATTTTATAAATGTGTAGATGAATATAATATAATTGTGCTCATTTTTCATTAGAACAGATAAGATTAAGTTAGATACAATTATTTTTTAATACTCGACGTAAACCTAAAACTATTTAAAAAAATAAATATTATGTAAAGAAATCCATATTATAATGTTTTTTATGTGTGCCACACTATTTTTTAATTTTCAAAAATTTTAATTTGCATAAATATATCTCAAGTCCAGTAGTATGATAGAGCCTCATAAAAAATAAGGAATTTCGTCCGTTTTATTGAAAAAGTGACTTTTGGCTCCCCGGTTACAAAAAAAACGTGTAATCATTGCTGACTGTGGATGAGTAAAAATGCTGGTAATTTTTTAACACTTAAAAAATGTGCATAAAGTTTTGCAAATTTTAACAAGACATTAGCTATATTTGGGTGTCTCTAACCTCCCAGAAGACAATAAACTATTAAGGATTTATTACAACAGTTGTTTTATTTGTTCTTAAAATTTTTAAATTGGGAGTCGTTCATAAAGAACTTCTGCAAGTTTTTCAGACTTTTTGACTTCCCTGTCTGTCACAGTAGGAAAATCTTATTGATACGGACTTCCCCCAGTTACTTTTTGTGACTTTTAATAATAGTAGTTTATATCACAAGGGCGATAAAGGGGGTCTTTTCATCCGCCGGGCGAAAGTTTATGAGACGAGCCGCGCAGCGGCGAGTGAATAATCGACCGAAGGATGAAAACCCTTATCGCCCGAGTGATATGAACAATTTTTCGTTATTTCAGGAAAAATATCCTACAAATTTCGCGATTTTATATAATAGCTCTAAAATAACAATCGATAGATGGCGTGAAGCTTGCAAGTCGTTGATCAATGTTTGTCTCTTTGGAGCGAAAAAGGATGATTTTCTTTTGAAATTTCCGAACGAGGGACAATTTGGTCTGACGGACAGCATGTTGAAATAACGGACGGTCCGTCGTATTGACGGACGGATGGGTCACGTTATGCAATTATTGCAAAAAAAATCTCGAATTTTGTCGGTTATTATCTAAATCTATGATTTTGTAAATAAATATAAAGTAACACTTAATTTAATTGCCAATTTTTTAACTAAAGGTGTCATAATTTCGTTCTTTTGGGGATAATATCCCACAAAATTCACGATTTGTTTGCTCTGATATAACTATCGGTAGATGGCGTGAAGATCGCAAGTTGTTCGTCAAGTTATTAACAACATAAGCGAAAAACAGGAGTTCCAAGGACTGTTTTTATAAGTCCTAGGACCTTTATAAAAGTTATAAGCATTATAAAAGTTAGTTTTATGGTCGGGTTGGTCCCCCTTGAGGTGACCTTTTGAGAAAAGACCCCCTTTATAGGTCTCAAAACAGATACATAAAGGGGTCATTTATAACCTGAAATAACGAAAAATATTTTAATATTTAAGGATGACTCTTTAAAAATACTCTCCAGGCCAGGAAAATATTTTTTCAGGAACATAAACTACATAATACTTAATTTTATCACATTTTTTATGTTTTCTAAGGTCGCTAAAGCTCCTTAGCTAATTTTTTCCCTTAAATTTGTGCGACTGTGGTTTACACAACCTTTGCGACGTTTTAGTTACGGTTCTGCTGTAGAGCGTCGCTTCTTGTTTGTACCTCAAGGGCAAATTTTTGGAGTAGATGTGGAGGGAGAACGTGCCGTTACAGTCGTGATTTAATTTACTTATGAACGCTTCGAATTGACATCTCTCAAATACAAAGATGGACTTAATCTGACGAATATTTGTATCTGCTCATTTTCTCCGCTGTGCCAACTCATAGTGCGTTAACTATAAATATGCCTTGTTTATTTTTTATTCTTCAAATGACAATGTCGTTAAATATTAGTCAATAATTCAACAATAAATTTGAACAATTCACTGCCTAAAAATGTTTGACGATTTTTTTGTATTAAAATAAATTTAATATCTTTCACCATTTTCGAGTTATTAGAGAAAAACTAACATTTTTAAAAAGGTCTGAAATAAATGATTTTGTTAAATTTTTTATTTATTTGTACACATTATACACTTTAATTTGAGATTGAAGTTGTAACATAACGTAAAAAAATTCATTAAAATAATGTTTTATTAAAATATCTTAAAATAGTTCGCATTATTTGTGTCGAAAATAATTCAAAACCACAACCATAATTATTAATCGGTCCTTGTAGCCGATGGCTTAATAGTTTTTTAAAAATATAAATGTATTTGCGTTTATTTCTCATAACAGGTAGATTAAGTTAGGTACAATTATTTTTAATACTGTGTAGGCCATAAACTAATTTTTTCAAAATAAATAAGTAAAAAACTAAGTGCTTTTTGTGTGCCACTATTTTACATTTCAAAGTTTTAGATTTTTTGCACAAATATTTCCCCATTCCTTTTGAGAAATTATTTTACCGATGCAAAGTTATTTTTACATCCTTTTGAGAAGGGGGGAGTAAATTATTTTTTTAAAAGCAAAGAAAGCCGTCTAAACTAATTTTAATTAAAAGCCCTCAATTTTGCAGTAATTTGTGCTTAGGACCATACAAGTGCTTTAACATTTTGATTGTTTAAAAAAGCATTATAGGAGTCGCATTATATAAAGTTGGTGATTCATCGGGTTAAAAGAGATTTAGAAAATTCAGAAATTTGTTGTAATTTTACAACCCCCTCAGAAAAAAAAAACAAAATGCAAAAAATCTTCAAAATCTTGAAGATACAATAATGTCACACATAGAGCGGACTAAATATATAAAATACAAGTTGTCGTCCGAAAAAAGCGCAACGACATAATTTTTATTTAACACTCACTCGGTGAAGAAACTAAAATTGCTAATCGAAAATTTGTAGTTTACAATAATAGAGTTATAATTTGTTGAAAAGTAGCAAAGGCATAATTTTGTTTAAATTGTATAGGTTTTAGGTACTAAATGCATTTCTCTATTATTTTCTAAATATCTACAATCGGTTACACTATTGGAATGATTTTTGAGATCTGTTTGATTTTATAACCGACAATTTATACATAAAAACTGAGTTACTTTACTTTAGGGCTTAGTAAATAAAATAACTATGTTTTTAGTTTGGCTATCATCGATCAAAAAATTTAAAAGTTATTATCGTATCCGAGCGCGCCAAAACGTCGAAGACTCGATCTCTTTCCAACTTGCGATAACAAATTCCTGTTGCGGTTGATTCCTTCTTGTTGCTGTTTTCTTGTTATTTCTAGTAATAGCCTGTTGCGAAGAACGTCCAAAGAGTTCACTATGGATAAAGATGGTCCGTTGTTTAAGCCTTGTCTTTTAGTTATTTCTTGGCCGTCCAGTGGATCCTGAAATAATTAATAAAAATTAGTTTCACATTTTAATGAAACAACGAAAAATTTAATTATTTTAAATGGGTTAAGCTCTGTTCTTTCAGCAGTTTAAAACCATTTGCAACTATCAGACGCATGCGCAGTTTTAAATTCACCTCAAAAATTTTAATCTGCGCATGCGTCTGACGGTTTCAAATTCTTTAAACTGACTGAAAGAACAGAAATACAGATTTTTTTTATCTGTACCAACGGTTAAAACCTGAAAAGGTTAATTTGTTTTCCTAAAATTTTAGTCCCAGTCCGCCTCTGACAGAATATTATTATAATCAGTTCTGCGAAAGTTTATGTAACCACAAACGACAGAAATTTCAAGTTATGCTGAGGTAAAACATTTTTGAACATTAAAACTTTTCATGTTGTGAAAAAGTTGAATGACACTTATTAAAACTTGTAATATAAGCAGACATTACCGCAACGCTTTACGAAAGGGCCACCCTACTGCTTTCTTGCGATTTAAATTTTTTAAATTGATTTTTGTCGATTTGTTATACTGGAAGTGTGATTAATTACCGTTAAAATTGAGTTTGCGACACGCATTGTTAATAAATTGTAAATTATCGCGCTTAAATAAGTTCACGTTCCTTGTTGATAAGGTCAAAGGTATATCTGGTTCACCTCATTGTAAAAGAAAGTATCGGGAAACAAATATTTAGATTTCTCATATTTTTTGCATTTTTCATCCTGAATTTCTATAACCAAATAAATTGTTCATATTATTTTTCTCTGATGATCAAAAGATTTATTATCGAAGTGAGTGTAACCTTTCAGTTTGCTCTACAATTTTTCTTCGGTAATCTATAGTCTGTCAAAAATATAGAATAGATTATAAATTTTTTTATTTAAAATTTAACACAAATTATAAAGACACAAGGCTTTTTCTTCCGTCTATACAATAAAATACAAATTAAATAAAAACAGGACAAAAATTATGACTGCAATTTTTGAAGTTCGGCAATTAAAACGTTTTCACTATTAATTTTAGTAATTTGATTAATTTCCAACGATTTACCCTGAGCTTGTTTTTCTTTAAGTTTCTCTATATCTTTAAGTTTTGTCTGAATTTTTCTTATTTTCTTATCTTTTTCAATGCTGTTTGCCAAATTAATTTGCGCAATTTCAATAGCGCTAACCTCTTCTTTTTTTGGTTTCTGATGGTGTACTGGTTTCTTTTCACGTTTGGAATGAGCAGGTTTACTATTACCTTTCCCCTGAGCAGGACCCTCAGCGTCGTATAATTTAAAGGGTACATAAGGTTTATTTCGAGCTGAAGGTGGACGGTAAGCTTGCTGCGAAGTTTCGGTATGATTACTGGATACAATTCCCTCAATTTTTTCTGATGATATAGTAGGTTCCACAAATGTCCCTCTAGGATACTCTTGCCAACATACATCGTACAATTCTTCTCCCGCATTCCACATCTTTTCGAACAATAAAGCACCCGAATAATGCCAAACCTTGTAACCATTGTCGATTTTCAACCTTGGTGCAGTTGTTCCGGTCAAGAAATGGACACCATCTGGTGCCCAATGCAGTAAAGTTGAATCAGGTGCTTCGCATTTAGAGATCAATTTTTTAGCAGTCATATCATAAATTTCGATATGACCACGTAGATTTCCAAAACCCCCCAATAGTAAAATATTTCCTTGGGGATTGTAATGTATTGAATTTTTGGGACCATTTTCAAATTCAAATACTGGGTGACATTTTAAATTGAAAAGGGTAGCCTTCGCTGGCATAAATCCATAAATAACGCAAAATTCTTCACTTTTTGGCGACCATGCTATGGAGTGGATTGGACCCTCCTTACCCAAAGTAACAGTCGATGCTTCTCCATTTGTACCGATCATGTGTAAAGCTTGTTTTCCATAATATGAAGCTCCACTGTTATCTACGTCCATGGTAGTCAACACAAGAACTTGTGTACCTTTAGGATTCCAGAAATATTCGATTTGGTCAGCTTGGAAAACAGCTCTGTCTACAAGAGTTTGATTAACGTTGAAATTCGGATACCGAAATAGTTTTTCCAAAGAAGGTTGCCCGTTACTTCCTTTAATGTGACAAATTATATTATAATTTTGTTCGGTTGGTGAAAGGGAGTACGAAGCAACTTTATGAGTCGCAAATCGATGAACCACGTTGATTAAATTTGAACTTTCATAAAATAATATTTCAGCGTTAACGTGACGTGCGAAGATGACTTCATCCGCACTCCATTGTGGTTCCCAATTTGATTGTTGCTTGTGGAAGTAACTAGCGACTAATTCGCCGGTTTCTGTTTTGAAGAGTTTCATGTTTGGTGAAACTTGAGGATTCCCTTTGCTAACTGCGAGAGATGTCCAAGTGCAGAAGTAGGTGCTTTTTGGTGAAAAACTTATGTGATATGCTTTGGTGTTTTGGATAACTTGAATGGTTTCCCAATTTTCAGTTTTTAATAAATGCAAATTTAAACCGTTGACGTAAGCAAAATATTGACCATCGGGACTGTATTTCATGGTACCGCATGTTTTACTTTCGATTGGAGCGTAACAAAGATTTTGATCGAATTTTGGTGGGCCAAAATTGAAAGTGATTCCAGAGGAACTACGAAGAGCAATCGGAATGCTCATAGTAAGATTATTCTTTTGATTTGGGTGGTCCTAAGAATTAAAAAAAAATTATAGTTATCTTGTTTATCAGTATTTTAAACTTTAAAACTTAACAATTTATTAAATCAAACAGTAGTTCTCAATTGCATAAAATTTTTGAACAAGCATTAAAATTAAATTCTATTGAATTTATGAAAAAATAAAATAAGGGAATGCTTACCATATTACCAATAGAAAAATAAATTTAACCGAATTTCTTACACACGTGGAGTTCAAGTGAATTATAAAGACGCTATTATAATTAAAATAAAGATTTTTGAAACAGCCACAGGCAGTGTGTAAATAAAGCAGAAGTACACACCGTACCAACATAACTTCAAAACACAAATTTGAAAAGAGTTTTTGAGTAGCAGTAAAGACTCAAAATAAAGTATTTTTGCATACTTTATAAAGTAGGATCTTTTATTGGCAACCTTGGTTCTATTTGATCCTCGGACAGGATAGTGACGAAGGACAAAGACGTGCATCAGACCTTCTCACAAAACTGAGGGTGTTACATCAGGTTTATTTTAACCAGCCGAGAAACCGTACAATATACGGTCACGCTCGTGTGCAATAGATAATTGAATTATTAAATTATAAATATTTAAGTAGGCGCCATCTGTTGATTAAATTAAAAGGGCCCTGAAAAAAGTGCCCCTCTTAAAAGGTAAACAATAAAATCTCAGCGTCGTCGCGTCGGGGGACCTAGGTAGCTTTCTTATATTTAAATTTCATACTGTATAATTTTTAGTTGTATTTTGTTTTTATTTTATTTAATTAGCGGCCCCCCGACGCGACTACGCTTGGATTTTATTTGTTTGTTGGGGTTTTTTTAAATTTCCAATTTAAGTTTTATTTCATTCTTTTGCATAATTACAATATGCATAATTTTACGATGCATAATTTTACATAAAATTTACATGTAAATGGTAACTAATCAATGAAAAACGTCCGATGGCTATTAATACGCTTTTTCTATTGGTTAGCTGACATTTACATGTAAATTTTATGTAAAATTATGCATCGTGTCATACGGGCTTTATAGTGATCTCGGTGAGATATTTCTTAATATCTAAGTAAAATAATAAAAATTAAAAAAAAAAAAAAAAGAGTAAAATAATGAAAATTTAATTCGTTATTTATTCAAAATAAAATATTAAAAATTATTATCAAACAGACTTAGTTACTCAACAAATCCCGAGTTTTTAGAAAGTTAAATGTGTGAAATAATACTAACTGAATTTTTTTCAGAAAAAATTCTGAAAAAATTTTATTAAATAATATTAAAAAAAGTGTATTTGTTAGATGCGTGACAAATTGAATTTATTAAGAAGGGCATTTTTTTCAGAGCTCTTTTAATTTAATCAACAGATGGCGCCTACTTAAATATTTTTATAAAATAAGAGGAATTTTCTATATTTAAAATATAGCAAATTCGTTGAGATAATACTATTCTATAAACAATATTCTTGATCTTAAGGTATTTTGAGTTCGTATTGAGTATGTCAAAACACACTCACTTACAAAAAAAGATAATTAAACTTTAATTATGAATTGTGCTTTTATAAATAAATATTACAAACTCAAAATAGCTTAAGATCCAGAATATTTTTTATAGAATAGTATTATCTCAAAGAATTTGCTATATTTTAAATATAGCAAATTCTTCTTATTTTATAAAAATATTTAAGTAGGCGCCATCTGTTGATTAAATTAAAAGGGCCCTGAAAAAAATGCCCCTCTTAAGATAAAAATAGTTTATTTCAGAATAAATCCCCCCCCCATCCAACCCCCCCCTCAACTAACACCCTACTAAATCTTTTACTCTGTATTCGCGTTTTACATTAACAAAACGCCACCACGCTGAATAATTTCAAACTCGTTTGTAAAGGCCGTGTGACACGTGTATAAATTTGTTAACAAATTTGTCAGCAAATTTGATAACAACCCATTGATTGGTTGAACCAACCAGCATCGGTACCAACATTGGTTTGTTTGACCAATCAATGGGTTATTACCAAATTTACCTGTTGGTACAAAAGTACCAACATAAACTCCACGAACAAACATTTTGTTTTTTGTTTACATTAACGAAACGCCACCACAAGGAATAATTGGAACTGCTGAAAAACTTAATGTTGTTATTGACGGTGGCGTCACCAACGGTAATGTAAAACGCGAATAAACCACGAACTTCTTAAAATAAAATAAATTTATTTTTTATAAAATAATTTATTTTTTATAAAATAAATAAATTTAATTTTTTAAAAATAAAATAAATTTATTTTAAGAAGTCCGTGGAATAAACCCAACATTAACCTTTAAATAATCCCCTAGATTTAATAAACTAAATCCAAAATTCCCAAAAACTTATTTTTTCCACGACCCCTTTTTGCTGGTATTTAACCAAAAATTCTCTTGGCATTTTTTGTTTAGTCACTTGACGATGCTATAGTATAGCGAAAACGTTTGTGAATAAAATTATACATTTACCCCCCTATTCTGTAACTTTTCTTTTACTTTGTAGTCAAGAATCGCCTAGGTCCCCTGCTCATTCATAAGGTACATTTAATACGATGTTTAGAGATAAATTTTTATTAATTTTAACCAAAAAGAAATCAACCAGTTAAAGTAAGAATTTAATTTTTAAACATCAAATAAATGAAATTTTGCTTCTAGGCAAATTTAATGAAGCAAATTTAAATTCAAACAAGCACTTTAGAGATACATTTCCACTAATTAATTTTTATTTTAAACTAAAAGTTGGCCGTTGATCCTGTTTTAATGAAAAAGTTAAATTAAACCAATTTGGGCAGTTTACCTGATAATCGCTGTTTTTTGATTCCATTTCGGTGAGCAAGTAAAAACGTGGATCTGTGATTACGTTCCAATCGTTGTTCGGTCTGTATTTAGCCGCTAATTTTGGTAGAAAATAGTTAACCGTTTCTTGATCTGCTTTTAAATCGAGTGGCTGAATTTTTCTTCCATAAAAATTTGATGTTTGTTCGCATTTCACACTCACAATTAGTGCCACGCATAAGATGTATACGGGCACGTGCATGATACGATTCTGAAACAAAAAAGTAGTTGATAATTTAAATTAATTTTAAATTTTTATTGCAAAAATTTTAACTCAAAACTTCTATTATTCGTTTTTAAAATACTGATTTTACTAGTTTTTTTACTCATCCCATTGAACAATTAATTTTAATTGCCAGCATAGAATTTTATTAGGTAATCGGAGTTTATTCATACTAAAATTTGGTTTACTATTGCGTGCGGTTTCCATGAGATTACTTATTATGTTTAATTTTGAAAATTTAATAAATAATAAACTGTTGCCGACAATAAAACGAACTACTCTAAAATTTTTGAAAACGCAAACTTGCATTTTGCAGTCAATCAACGAAGCCACAACTTCACCAACCAATAGGAAATTTTATTGTTGGGTACGTACGCTTTTATGAAATTCTATTTGAAGCTTTGCAACGTCTGCAATTTTTGTCTTTTGACACTTTCAATAAGTGAAGGCAACAAAACTAATTTTAAAATTACGATACAACGTGTGCACTTAAAATGTGAATTAGTTTTATTTAGAAAAAAGGATCCAAAAGTAAATCTTGAGTCCTTAAGAGAAAATGAACCGAACTGTAAACCGAAACTAATGCATTTCATAAAAGGAACTCTAAACCTTTTAGTAATGGCACCACTAAAAAGGTGGTAGGTATAAATTAATTAGAACGGTTAAATTTTTTGTTCGAGTGTATCAAATTACAAAAATACACAAAATAAGTTCAATGTTAATTTTCTTCGTCGCAGTCTTAAATTTTTCATGTCAGGAATTCTGGATCGTGGATCTTTATGTATTGGTTTACTTATGTTTATGGAGATTAAAAGGGGGTGATTTGTTTACGTTAAACGAGATAATTTGTTATATTTTATAAGTGAGTAATTTCGAGCCCTACGGTTCGTCTTAATTTTCAAATTATACTTCATTGTTGTAAAAATTTTTTCCTATGCAAGATTACTTGATTCGGTTTTTAAAATTTCTACTTCGCGTACCTACCTAGGTGTAAGCGCAAATTTTACAAATAACATAAATTTTTATTTAAATATTTGATGCTTTTAAGTCGAAATTGCTTGATTAAGCTCTCTTGTTGATTAATGTTGTTAAATACTCAGTATCCTATTTGTATTTTGCATTAAAAATTTAAGTTATTGAATTACGTAATTAAACGACGAAGGCGGAGGTGCGATGAGCAATAAATCCAGAGATGTGCATTTAAGATTTAATTTACACCTCTTGTGCTAAATAGAATTAGGATAACTTAAAGGAAATGAAATCAATTTGCAGCTTTGGAGCTTTGCTCAAAAGCATACAGGAAATATTGCATCTCAAGAGTGAAGATTTAGAACGACAGATGATAAACTTGAAAATATGGCAGAATAGTTTGCATGCCTGATTTGATACAACTTTTAAATTCCACTTCGGCTTCCCTGTCCGTATATTTTAAATTTCTTTTTATATGTATGCACAGTTAAAAAATTACGATTCGTTTTATATCATCTAAAGAATATAATTATTTTGTTATTAGGGTGATATCACGTCTTCTATGATTGAGGATCAAATGTCCCACAAAAGAGGGAGACTTGATCCTTTATTCTTTTATCATGTTATTATTGCCATGCCTTAAATTTGGTTTAAATATTGATTTGCTGTACAATAAACAAAATAAGAAGAAGAGATCAAGTGTCCTACTTCTCACCTAGGCCCGGTGTTTGATAGCTCAGTAAGACCGCGTATTTATTTTAATAAATATCCAAAAATCTAAAATTAAAAAAAAGAGTTAATGATCATTAATTTTCAGTGTGTCGAAGGTATAATTGGTATACCACCTAAAACTTTTGAACTTGAATCTTAACTTTAGCACTTTATGACCACCCTATATCCTCATAAACTTACCTAACATTTCTAAAAAAAAAGCACCCTACATTCGCAAACCATAAAAGTCTGTTATAACGTAATGTGAATATTATGCGTGCAATTAATCACCGGTTTTACTGATGAGGCTTCAAATAAGACAACATATTTATTTTAACCCACTTAAAATAAATAAGAAAACTGACGAAATATTGTGTAACATATGCAATCATTTCCCTAGAAAAACTAATCCTAATCCAAGTGGGACTGAATAGCCTTCCAATTTCCTGTGCAGTCTCACCGGAGTTTCTTTTTCATTTTTCACTTTCATTCAAAATTGTACTTATTTTGAAAGAAAATCGTTTTAGAGAACTTAAAAGTTTAATATTTCACGAAAATAATAATTTGATTGTGTCTTTTGTCTTACCGAATTTAAATAAACACTGCGGTTTCATTTGCATAAATTGGAAGAGGGTAGATAGGTAAAACGAGAAGCCGAGAAACTTTTTTGTTTTGGGGCGGTTTTAAAATCCTTATTAAAATTCTAAATATCTTATCGTGCAATTTATTTCTGTTATTTTTTCGTAACGAATGGAATGGTTAACAAGCCATTTCTGCATTCGAAACTTGAAGTTTTCTGTGAAATTCTTTACAGTGATTAATCCCAAAAATTGTAACCTTTGTTTTGTGGTGAAAGCTTTGAATAACTCTTCACCTCAGTAATTTAACCCGAAACAAGAAAATAATTTAATGTAATTCGAAGACACAATACGATAAGGAATAAGGTTCATCAAGGATTTAGAGCAACGTAAACTAAAATTTAAATAATATGAAACCTTTGAATCGATTTCGACAATTTTGTGCTTGATTATAGTTTTTGTTTTAAAACAAACGAACATAAAATTAAGTGAATGAAGTTTGCTAAGCAAAGAGACCCACTAATCAGATGTCTTTGTGAAGGAGTCGAAGAAACGAGGGGCTCTTGTTATGGCGGTACTTGTGGATTATTTCATCTGTTAATTATATTTTGAGTTCTCTCCTTGGTGTTACGAGATTATAATTACGTAATTGTTTAAATGTGCTTCCTTTTCAAAATCAAGTGTAATTTGAAAGGCGTTCCTATCTTCACATTGCCATCTCGCTTTTAATTAGAAAAAACGTAGTCTTTTTAATGAACCAAGAATGTAGACGTCCCCTTTGTTTATATTTCAATAGCGCATTTTTCATTTGGATTATTTCGTGCTTGATTTTGCAAGCAGTTTTTCTATTATTTGCTTTGTCTTCGAATATAAAATCGAATTTTAAAATTTCCCGCAAAGCTGCTTGGGTTGCCTATATGGTGAAGTGTCAAATAAATGAGCAAATGACGTGTGTTTGACGTCTAACGACACTGAACCATCAAAACAACTAGAAAAGACTGAATTTTGAAAATGTTAAGCACGATAGAAACGTGTTATACTTGCTTGAGTATAGTTAACCAAGAATTGTACGATATCCTAAGTGTAGACGATGACAATGTTACGTATTTGTATAAATTGGAGTACTGTATTCCTTCAAGTTTGGTTAGAATTCCATCTTTTTTTGCGTTTCTTTCGTTTAGTTTATTTTATTTTAGGAAGAAGTTAACAGTAAAAGAATATGTGGAAATTGTGTGAAACAGTTACGTATTTCGTATCGATTTAGAAAAATGGTACTGATGTCGCAAGAGACTTGGGAGAAGCACCGAAATATTAATGCATCATCAGGAAATTACAATTTTGAATTAGATTCGTTTGATTGTAACGATCACGATAATGGAGACCTATTAGAAGAGTGTAATACGAAAGTAAAGTCTGATGACGAAGGCGATTTTGATCCCGGACATGAGGAAGGTAAGGTAAAGTCCACTGAAGTTAATCGCATACAACCTAAAGTAACAAAAAAGAGGAGTTATAAAGTTGATGGTAACTTTGAGTGCAACTACTGTTTCACGACTTTCAACAAGCGTTGGGAATTAAAGAAGCACATCAACCGAGTCCACAACACGAACAAAAATTACATATGCAATTACTGCAATAAGGCTTTCAAACAATCGTATCATCTACGAGAACACATAACCTCTCACACCGGCGAGAAGAATTACACCTGCACATTTTGCAACAAATCGTTTCAACGTGTGTCGTCTCTACGTAGACACGTACGTTCTCACGAAGCTCCCCCCGGAAATAAAACTAAAAAAACACCGTTTCTGTGTACAGTGTGCGGTAAAAGCTTTCCGTTTTCCAACGGAGTTCAGAGACACATGAAAATTCATCTGGGTATTAAAAATCACGAGTGTGGAGTGTGTCATAGAAAATTTACCCAATCTACTCATTTGCATGTTCACATGCGTATTCACACCGGTGAAAAGCCATACGTGTGTGACACTTGTGGAGAAACGTTTGCTCTCAATGCGAGTCTTCAAAAGCACATGAGTGTGCACCAAAAAGTTAACAGAACTGATTTAATTAATTTGATGTTGAGTAATACGTAGCTTTAGACGGTTTGTGTTGGTTTTATAAAAATTTTTATTTAATATTTAAATACAAAGATGGGTAGGAGTGGATTACTTTTATTGAAGTGATTAAGTTGATTGAGATTACCCAACTCAAGCAGAATTTACTGCTTATTTCTGTAGCTATGCTTGCTGGAAGCTAAGCCATTCTAATAGCTATTTAAAATGTATCCTGTATCACTTATACTTCAGAAGGCGTTAATTATAATTCAGCTTAGTCATTTGTATTTTAGATAGCTTCAACTGTTTCAGTTTGGTCAATATTAATTCAGAAAACTTAAAGCTGATTTAAAATTGTAAATATTCCCCACAGAGGGAGACAAGGGCAATCAGGACAACCAAAAAATTTGAAGACACTTTGGATAAATCATTTTTAGTTTTTCTCATAAAATACCATGTTTTTTTTCATTAAAAAATCTCATAAATTAATCCATACTTTGTCTCATTTTTAGTAGGTACAAAGTAAATTTAATAAATAATGGAAATTGTATTCATTGGTAATGAAGAATTCCCGGATTTATAGGCACTACAAGCACTCCATATATAATCCCTAATATAAATCAACAATAGAAAACGCTTATTAACGCTAATAAACGTTTTATATTGATAATAAACTTTTTCTATTGGGAGTTATGTTGGGGTTTAAGGTGGTTTTATTCTAGTCGAATCTGTTTTTTCCTTATAAATCCGGGCCCTAGTAATGAATTTTAATATTAATTTTTGCATCAAGTTATCTTCAAGAAAACATAATTTACTGTTGCAATCCTAGAATTTAAATTTCCTACATTATACGGGATGGATTAATAAGTTTTTTTAAGATTCCTGGTTCCTGTTGTAATGATAAGAATAAAAATGGTATATATCGAAAGATATTTGAAAATGGTAGCTACTGGGATATTTTTGAAAAGCCAGATCGGTGTATTTGGAAATATTGACCTTCATGAAATTTTACTGCACTAGTAAATATTCACTGGGATTAAAAATTCACCAGGGAAATTTTGCTCTCTAACAAATTTAATAAGAAATTGTATAAAATTTACGTTCTTCATCCCCCCCTCTCCCGCCGTAAGAATTGTAATACTACCTGCAATTTTACAACAATAGATTAAAATAGATTTAGTTACACTCTGCAAAGTGGATTTTAAATATGTATGTAATTGCAGCAGTTGACTACTTAAAAATGGTAAGAAATCAATGCAGTAAAGAATAAAACTGTCGAAATTTCGTTAATGAAAGTTCTAATCGGCTCCATATCAATGTAATGGACTTGTAGAACGACAAAATAGACTATAAAAAATAAGCTTGACACTATGTAAAGAAGAAAACTAAAACAAATGGGCAGATGTAATTGATTGGGTTGTTTTTCTCATTGTACTGTATCTCGTAAATCTACTAAATTTTCACCTTTTATCCTACTGTATAACAGAAAGCCAAAACTTCCTGTTGATGTTGAAATGGATGGATGGAAGATGGAGAATATTAATGCAGTCGAAAATGATGAATATGAAGAGGACGTTGAAGTAATAAATTGTGTAACAAAAAAAACATCATATTTGAAAAATGTGTATTTAAGCAGACCGACGAAAATATAAAAAAAAGTTCAGAAAAACTTCTTATTAAGAGGGGCATTTTTTTCAGGGCCCTTTTAATTAAATCAACAGATGGCGCCTACTTAAATATTTTTATAAAATAAGAGGAATTTGCTATATTTAAAATATAGCAAATTCGTTGAGATGATACTATTCTATAAACAATATTCTTGATCTTAAGCTATTTTGAGTTCGTAATATTTATTTATAAAAACACAATTCATGATTAAAGTTTAATTATCTTTTTTTGTAAGTGAGTGTGTTTTGACATACTCAATGCGAACTCAAAATAGCTTAAGATCAAGAATATTGTTTATAGAATTGTATTATCTCAACGAATTTGCTATATTTTAAATATAGCAAATTCCTCTTATTTTATAAAAATATTTAAGTAGGCGCCATCTGTTGATTAAATTAAAAAAGCCCTGAAAAAAATGCCCTTCTTAATAAGCGCTGAAGAATTGTAATAGCTCGAATTTTACAACATTAGATTAGAATAGATTTAGCTACACTCTGCAAAGTAAATGGATTTCAAATATGTAATTGTATGTAATTGCAGCAGTCGACTACTTAAAAGTGGTAAGAAATCAACGCAGTAAAGAATAAAACTGTCGAAATTTTGTTAATGAAAGTTCTAATCGGCTCCATATCAAAGTAATGGACTTGTAGAACGACAATAATAGCCCGAAGGGTGAAAAAAACCCTTACGTCCGAGTGATATGAACAATTTTTCGTTATTTTGGGAAAAATATCCTACAAAATTCGCGATTTTTTCGCATATATAATGTAATAGCTCTGAAATAACTATCGATAGATGGCGTGAAGGTTGAAAATCATTTGTCAAGTTTGTCTCTTTGGTGAGATAAAGAATGATAGTCATGAAGTTTGGTACATGTGTGTAGATGAAAAAACCCTGACGTCCGAGTAATATGAACACTTTTTGTAATTTTGGGGATAATATTCGACAAAATTTACAATTTTTTTGCAATAATTTAATAATTGAGGAGCAGACATTCTATATGCAGTATGTCCATTTTCTGAAATTTTCACGAGAGCAGTAAAACTACCACAGGTTTAAATGATAAGTTATTAAAAAAGTAATTTTTGCAATAACATAGTGTAAATTACACTATGAAGTATCCATAAATGAAGCAAATATTCGATTGGCGATTTTGCAAAACAGCTAAAAAATGTATTGAACAAACTGCACTTTGTATTTTCTACATTGGACAAACTGCATATAGAATGTCTGCTCCTCAATTGTGTGGTAAACATTACATAATATGTTCACCCGAACTATCGATAGATGGCGTGAAGGTTGCAAGTCATTTGTCAAGTTTTTAATAATTGTGCGGTAAACATTACAAATGTTCATTACAAATGTTCATTGCGTATGATAGTTATCTGAGATAACTATCGATAGATGGCGTGAAGGTTGCAAGTCATTTGTCAAGTTTTTAATAATTGTGCGGTAAACATGAGTTCACCCGAAAGGGTAAAAACCCGTTCGGGGAGGTACCCGAACAAAGAGTGTTTTTTTTTGTCCCAGAACAAAAAAAAGTTAGGTTTTTGACTGAAAAAAGTTCGAGTCGGTCCCCCTTGAGGAAAAGTTTTTCGTTATTTCGGGTGTAAAGTGACCACTTTACGACCTGTTTTGCGGTCGTAAAGAAGGTCTTTTCGTCACAGGCTACCCGAAAGGGAACCGACCCGAACTTTTTTCATTTTCATCCCTAGGACAAAAAAACCGAACCGTCACTCTTTGTTCGAGTACGGGTTTCACCCGTTCGGGTGAACATAGTAATGTTTACCGCACAATTATTAAAAACTTGACAAATGACTTGCAACCTTCACGCCATCTATCGATAGTTATCTCAGAGCTATTATATTATATATGCAATTATTGCAAAAAAAAAATCGTGAATTTTGTCGGATATTATATCCCCGAAATTACGACACCTTCAGTTAAAAAATTGGCAATTAAATTAAATGTTACATTATATTTATTTACAAAATCATAGATTTAGATAATATCCGACAAAATTCGAGATTTTTTTTGCAATAATTGCATAACGTGACCATCCGTCTGTCATTTCAACTTGCTGTCCGTTATTCGGAATTTTCAAAAAAATATCATTCATTTCCTCACCAAAGAAACAAACTTGACAAATGACTTGCAATCTTCACGCCATCTATCGATAGTTATCTCAGAGCTATTATATAAAATCGCGAATTTTGTATGATATTTTCCCCAAAATAACGAAAAATTTTTCATATCACTCGGACGTAAGGGATTTTTCACCCTTCGGGTTATTATTCCCCTCGCCGCTGCGCGGCTCGTCTCATAAACTACGCCCTCAGGGATTAAAAACGACCCTTTACGTCCTAGTGAAAATTTAAAGTTTGCGAATCAGTTCTGGTGCGAAATTGCAGTCGAGACGATTGCAAAGGTGGCTTTACAAATGCACCTTATACAACAGAAAATTTAAAACTCCGTTTTTGTCCTATAAATCAGAAACGGCTGAGTGAACAGTTCTTTTCACTCGAATTTCAACTTTTACAACAATAAGGAATTTGTTGCTTCATCACCTCACACTGTTTTAGATGTAGATGTTTTATGCATTTAAAATAAACATGAAGAAGTGAGGAAGATGATAATAGAATTTATGAAAACCAAAAAAGTTCACCATAACGAATTTCGTTAGGTGAACCCTTTATTTTTTATCACTGAGGCCCGTACTAATAGTCGAGGATCAATCCGAGATCACGGATTAATTCTTGGATCGCTCGAAAATGCTATCAATAGTCGTAATAATTCTAGATCATTCCGACTATTGGATTGATTAATTGGATGGACTAAGGATTGGTGGATCTAGAATTGATCCGAGAATTAATTCTCGACTATTAGTACGGGCCTGAAGGTAAAATTTATCTAAGGAATTTTTGCTTCCGGTGGGGGGGGGTTAAAATAAGAGGAGGCCAATAATCCCGACTACACCTGCTTTAGATATTTGAACTGTTAAATTTTTCCAAGCAAATTTAATGTTTTCAAATTGAAATAGGTACTTGTTTCGTCATCGTCCTTTTCTAACCCACGTACACTATTTTTTGTAAGTCATAATTTTGACAGATTTGATCAACTATCCCGTATCGATCATCAAGAGAGATAAGATTTTTAACATTTATGAAAAAACGTCTATTTTTGATTTTACAACTAAGTCCAAATTTGATGTCGGAATAAAAGGTTTTTTTTAAATTTTTTTATTTTTGTTAATTACATTTATCCAAAATTTAAAAGTCGAATATTACATTTTCTAGATGGATTATCATCGGATTAACGGAGATGAAATTTATATAATAGACAGGGACGTGCCCAAGGGGGAGATGGGAGTGCTTTCCCTTCCCCAATATTTTAGAAAGGTGCACTAAACGGTAAAAAACAATTTTAATAAGAACAAGCAAAGCTTTTTGAAAACAGCCAACTTTTTTCAGGGGGGGAGCAATCTCAAATTTGCTAACTGAATTAATTCAAAATTGCGTACTTTTTGTAAGTGCTGCAACTTTTTGTAAATTTAGACAAAAAATTGCCAAATTGACCAACTTTTGAGTGTTTTTATCGACTTTTTGTCAACTTTCTACAACCCCCCAACTTCCCCCCCCTAAAACACCTCCCCCCATAGGCACGTTCCTGCTTGAAAACATCAATGTAAAAGTGTGGGGCTAGGAATTTTGTACACCAACAGCGAGCCCGTTTACCTACTTATAAATAAATAGCTTCACAATTTTTATGTTGATGTTTTCAAGAAGCTTTTCTTGTTATTATTAAATTGTGTTTTTTTACTTTTTAGTTCATCTTTTTATTAGATATTAATTTTAAAACATAAATATTATCAAGTTCTATAAGATTGGCAAAACTGCAAGTCTAATTAATCTCTTAACTAGGAGGCCGCTTGAAAACTTACGTTTCAGAAAGGTAGTCTGAAGATATTAGTTTCACGAGTAGAATTGTGACTGAGATTGCAGCGTGTAATCAGGTAAGGTGTTCTTTGATTTCATAATTTTTCTTGTAGATTGTTTCAAGAAACGTCAAATCTTAAAGATAGTCCTGATTGTAGCTGGTTTTGTCTCAACGGTTTGCAAGAAGAATAAATTTATACACAGAAAAAAAGGTGTACTTAAAAGTAGAACAATTTGTACCTAGATTGTCTACAAGTACAAATTGTGTAAAAATTTAGCACAATTTGTGCTATAAAATAGTACAATTGCGCTAGAGATGACTAAAATTGACTAAAATTAAGTACAATTGTACCTAATTTTCACCCAATTTGTACTTGTAGACAATCTAGGCACAAATTGTTCTACTTTTAAGTACACTTTTTTTTCTGTGTATCTATCTGTAAATTATTTATTACCTATTCTTATCTGTAAACGATTTTCAGATTAAGGTATTAAATATAAGAATATTACAATAATAAAAGGCTAACACTCTGCTACTGCTTCGACGTGTCATTTTTTCTTCGGACATGCACTTTGATTGGATTTTGAAATATGAATGGAAGCATAAAAACATTACATGAAAAGGAAAATAAATCTGAAATTTGTGTTATATGTTTGGATCCGATTAATACAAATCGATTGGCAAAACCAAATGCCTGCGATCATAATTTTTGTTATGAATGCATTAGGCTATGGGCAAGAGAACAACAACATTGTCCGTTGGATCGAGTTCCGTTTCAGAACATAAAAATTTTTAGAAACGGCATGCACTTGGTTACACATATCTTGTGGCGTAAAAATAGTAACCGTCCATCTTTGGACGTTCTAGTACAGTTTGTATCTTTTGAGGAAAATCAGATGATTTTCTATGTGTTTGGTGCAAACGAAAAAGAATTTGTTAAAATCAAGCTTACTATTCAAAAACGAGGTTTTGAAATATCAGATATATCAAATTTTACATACTTGATGTTTCAAGCAAAAATGTTGCAAAATAACTGAAGTTGTGTGAATTTATTGGATTTTGTATGACACATGTACTATATTGTCGTATTATTTTTGGGATGAAGAAATATATTTACTTATAACAATTTTTGTATTTTTAATTTTTTTAAATTTAAATTTGTGATGCCCCTGGTGTGATAGCCAAGGTGGAAAATTTTTAGTTTTTGATAAAGACTTTTGGTAAAAACAAGAAAATTGTTTATTTTTTTGTTGAGAAAAAATGCATATTAATGAAACCAAGTGTGTTGTTTATTTTTAGGAGTTTTTCTTAATTTGAAGAAAGGAAAATTGAGCATTTGCGCAACATAATTGGAATTGGTAGATATAAAATTATTTATAATTTATATTTATTTATAAATATATTTTTATAATTTATTTATAAATATAAAATTATATTAATCCGCCCACTAAAGAGTTTTGATTTTTGAAAATTTTCGGAGGAAGTTCGTGGGTTGGATGGTTCGATTACAATATATTACAATGATGTCAGATTTTAAACTCTGATTTCTTCAACTCGAAATTTTATAAATAAAATTAATAAATTGAACAGATAACAATAATTGTCATTTTAATTTGTATCATTTAGTTTCTCAATGTACTAAACAAAAAAATTGGTAAATTGGACCAATCTTTTTTAAATTGTATTAAATTGTTGAGCTTTCTCGCTTTTTTATTGGAGAATTAGCAAGAAAGCTTGACGGTAGGACCTTTAGGGTTAAAGAAGTGAACTTTGTTTTGTTTCCACCAAATTCAATGTTAAACTTTAAAATCTTTGCGGGAAAATATTGTTAGTTTTTGAAACACTAGAAATTGAAAGTTTCAAATTTCTATTTAACTTTATTAAAAACTGGTGAACATTAAGCCACACTTTACATAATTTAATTTTATTGTTCCAACAAGAAAATTCTGAAGTATCAAGTAACTTGTAGGACGATTCCTAACGGAGAGAAACTTTGTACTATAAAGAAATCGTGTCTTCAAACAATTTAGACAATTGTTACTATTCTGGAGGACTGCAGACTTAATCGATTCTTTAAATTAAATAATTCTTGAAGTTTGTACCTACAGTAACTTTTTACAGGAAAAATGTTTTAAACGTTTGAGATTGAAAACATTTTTTTTTTCAATAAAGGTAAAGGTAAATACAAGGAATAAAACGTTTTGAAAAGATCTGAAGAATTTAATTTTCACTGTAGTAACTTTTGAATTTGCAAAAAAGATTAACAATTTAATAATTTAATATCACCGAAGTTTCTTTATATTTTTACTAAAAGAAGATTTTATTAGTTAATGCGGGTATCTTTGAGTTCAAGTTTTGTTTGAACAAGCAAGAAAGATAATGATAACAAAATTAGGACCTTATATCGACAAAGAAAGCATACAAAATAAAATTAGTGAGATTCGTGTTGAGAGCGAATATTTTTTGATTGTTTATGTACTGCAGATGTCTGATTATTTTTTAACGCTTGCACGTAATTGCCTTGGTGAGAAAATCAACGATAATTAAATAAGTTTCATCATGTTTACGTTAGAAATTTCAAACACAAATATAATAGACGAAATTAGTAGGTTAACAAAAATAATTAAAACTAATGTAAATGGTTTAATTTTGCGCTGTGATATCCTGTAGACTTTCAAATTACACCTACACATGTTAATTCAAGCAATAATTAATTTCTTTGTTTAAATTTTTAGCCATTTTTGTTACGAATAAAGGCTTAACTGCCACATTTTATCATTTGTTTGTACACCTAAGTATTTAAAAATTGAATGGCATTATTCACTTCGAAAGTGTCGTTAATTAAAATTTTGATTTATTTTCTCTCGACTTAGATTACTACGTTCGTTAGGATAAAATTCCACAAAGACAAACTCGATCATTTTCTTTCAAAATCGGCGATGCTCAATTTTGCTATTTTCTTCTTGCATATTTTTTCTGTTTAATCGACTGGAAGAATTCTATTTAATTAAAGTTTGTAATATAATATAAAAATGTTTGATTAATTAAATTTCTTTTATTTTTTTCGTGAAAAATTCAACTGCCGAACCGTTAAGATGGTAATCATCGAATTGTAATCAAATTTTGCCTTGTTTAAGATGAGATGTATGACATATGAAAATTTTACAAATTTAGATTGGATACGTAACATATCATCGCGTAATAAGATGAGACGTTTCAAAATTACATTTTTGGAATTTAAAAAAATCCCTGCTCTATACAATCCGATTACGCCATCAACTAAAATTAATAATACTGGTTACTTTTTTCTACTACATCTTATATTCTTATTCTTGTGAAAAACGTCATATTTTATCGTATGTGATAGCAGAAATATTATATTCATTGATACTCCTTCATACTAATTTTTTACCACTGAGAAAAGTATTATATCAGGAGTAGGTGTATTATTGCACATTTATGCGTATAGAAAATTTTTGGACGATGTCAATTTCATATTATATCTTATACTTACGACCCATTGTGAATTCGCAAAAAGAAGATATTCGTGAATTTCAAGTTTCAGCTACTTTCGCCGTAAACATTACATTCTGAAAATCATGAAATAAGATGTGGGAACGAGTCTTATATTTCATTTACAATATAATTTTTTTAATTCAAGCCGGTATGAATTTTTCAGGATGGAATAAATCACAATTTTGCAAAACCATTTACAGAATTTCCGCTTTGTAATTTCAAAATTATTAGATTTACAGATAAAATGCTCATCAAAAAATACAAATTCTCTTTGCGTTATAGCTGAAACTTTTCTTTCTGTCTATCGTTATCTAAAAGCTAAACCTACAGTTTTAGTGGGAACCTCAATTTTTAATTTTTTATCCCTAAAGTCCATATTTTTGCAAATCGGAAATAAATATATTATACTTACATAAAACAACGTTTGTAACTGAAAGGCTTTCCGTTTTAGTTACCTAAATATGTTCTACGCACGTCAACTTCTGTAAAAGTGATTGGCATAGCCAATAAATGCCTAAAGTTTATTCACAATTCATTTTTATTTTGCATAAGATATGTTTAAAAATCATTGAGTTTGTTTACATTTTTTAGTTTAATCTATTAAACTGAGGTTATTCTCAACAGGTTTAGCTTTGATTTGCTTCCAAAAATCCATCCAATCGATTTTCCCATTAATGATATTTTTGGCATTTTTAATTTTGGTAATCCCAAGGGCTTTAGGGTTTAAAATCATACGATCAATATAACCAACCATAAAAAATGCTTCTATTTTTATGTAATTATAGAGTAGTGATTTTTGACTTTCGGTGGACGCATGATATGATGGGTTAACGAGATGTTATATTAAAAGTGAATTTTTAGTCTTCTTTTTCATGTCAAATTTTTGATTAAAATTGTCGTTAAACGTTAGACTTTTAATTTTTACTTGTGAAAACGTGATTTCTTCCTCTCCCCGCCTCCAGTTGAATTTTAAAGTGAATTTGATGTTAAATTTTTGCGTTAAACCGATTTCAATCTATGGATATTCGTATCAGCTTCAATGAGTTGTTAATTTTAATTTCATATTCTGGAAAGTTACTCTCTGAGAAAATGTGAGGCGCGAAGCAACCGATAATTTTGAGGGCCCTACCGCTCTTCAAAGTTAAAAATTATTATGAAGAAAATATAAAATGTTAGTTTTTATTAATATCCACAGTCGTGGACTGATGTGACCGTTGTTTGAGTTACAGAGCTGACATTCTGAGTTTAAATTGCGGACTTCACAGAATTTCTTAGCTTGTTTTTCTAGTGGGCATCTACACGATGTGATGAAATCGAATATTTGTGTTGATGTCGTTACCGTAAATATGGCTGCATCACACACGGAAGTTTCCAAGACAAATTAAACATAATAAAGGCAAATTATCGTCAATTCAGCTCTGGATCTGCAAACTCGTAGCGTTTCTATATGTTTCTATTTTTCTTTTTTATTATTTACGATAAACCAACAAGAAGTTGAAAATTGGGACTTGTAAAATTGTGAGGTACGGGGCAGCTGCTCTTCCAGTTGCCTTTCTTTTTGTTGACCCAAGTTGTCCCAATGTTGTCCCGGTGTTGCCGCAGTGTTGCCCCAGTGCTGTGTGCTACCTGAGTAAATTGGTTATTCATCCTCACTTTCTGACACATAACATACACATATTTCTTCCTACCGTGACTTTTCTTCTTCTCCTTCAGCCATTAATCATCCACTCTTGAACGTAGGCCTTTCCGCAGATCGACTTTAAACTACGGCTGTTTAATGGTCGATTTATACTCAACATTTTAACATTTATCATTTAAGAGGATTAACCAATGGTTAAATCCTTACAGGTTAAAATAAATGATTATAGGTACATCATTATATTGGTTAATTTCTTAAACGATAAGTGATAAATGAAATGAGTATAAATCGACTATTACATCCATTAGGTAGCTTGCTAGACTGCCTTTCAGATGTACCTGTAGCCCTGTTTTTTGTTGATGCTGGCAATTTATTAACTTAGAGGGACCACCGCGCCGTCATAACGTGGCAATCGAACTACGGAGACTTTGTCATAAGAAAGTTTGATTCTCTCCAGGACTAAACCCGGTACCTCGTATTTGCAGTTGATCGCGTTATCTGCAAGGGAATGGCCGTCTCTACGATGACTGTTTCTCAGAAAATAACTTTCTTCTCTTTCAAGGTAAGAGATAGGTACGCTTTCTGGTGTGCAAGTTTTGTACTAGACGAAATGTGTTGGAATTGTTGTTTACTATCACTTTTATGCGGCATAAATGGTCAGTTGTGCAATGATTTTGTTTTGTGGTAGATATATTATCTGCTGCTTTGTTGTTTGTAATATTGTGGTGTTGTCATTCATTTATATACTAGTAGTTTTTACTTCTCGCTTAGTACCAACTTAACCAATTTTTGAGTGTTTTTGCCAAATTTCTAAGATATTGGGGTGAAGCTCTCCCCATCTCACCCATAAAAGCACGTCCCTGACCACTAACATAAATCGCGATACAATTCTACCAATGACTTCACACGTTTGCTTCAATAAATAATCAAAATTTAATAATTTATAATTTTAACCACCTATCAATTTTATAAAAAAAAAAGTTGCATATTTTGTAGTTGGTGTGCTAATTTCATGGAGGTGTCCCACCAAATTACTGGTTGCCATAATTAACAGTTTAAAACTGGGTCACACAGCCACATCTGAGACGAAACTAGCAAGCAACCTCGGATGCCAAACAATTATTTTATGCTCCTAGAATTAATATATGTCCCAAAAGTAACGAGGCAAAGACAAACAGGAACATTCCTAGTCGCAAGAAGAAGCATAATTACGTTTGTTTCAACCAAGGAAGTACCACATTAAACCAAGATTTTATCGTTCTTGTTTGCGTCTTATAAAGTTATTTTAAGCGTCAACCAATCAGAATCCGATCTTTAATTTAATTTTTTTTACTTTAACTAGGAATTATTTGTCGCATAATTCAAGAGCTTTGTTTATCTAAGCTCCTTTGACGAAATTTGCAAATTTTTTTTGAATGTGATTAAATTTTAACATATTATTAACCGTAATCAAATTTAGACGTTTGAATTTTAATTGCTGAAAACCCAGTGAGATCAAAATTAAAAGTTATTAATAAGGAAATCATCAACTATTACTTGACAGATCAAAATAAATTTTTTTTAATTGAAAAACAAATATGTTATAGGGTTGGATATTTAAAGGAGTGGAAAAAATCGGATCTTATCTGTTATGTGTTCACTACTGATGAACATTAATCGATTAACGAGATTTCTTCTTCCGACCGCTCACTCGCTGATTTCGGGACTCTCGTTAATCTATTCATGCATATCAGCCAGCGGTGGACACATAAAGGATGAGATCCAAAAATTTCTTTCAATTTTAGTTCTTAAGATTTCTGCTTCATATTATGATAGATAAGAATGAAAATGCCGTGAATTTAAATAACTTTTTGCTTTTCTTTGTTGTTAAATTGATAGGATTTAAAGCAGGCCCTACACGCTAAATTTCTGTGGGCCGCTGACTCTGAGTAGTCCGCCTCTGTAGGTCGTCATGAAATATTATTTTCTGACATTTTCTTTATCAGTCTTTCAGTAGCAAGCTGTTCGTATGGTAATTGATATTTTTGAATTGCAAGGAATGATATTATAACAAAATGCTTTGACGTATAATTCCGCAATGTGCATCAAAATGCTTTTGATGTCAATGTTTATTAACTCTTGAGTTAGTCAGTTTTGTAACAAGTTAATAGAATAGTTTTGTGTTTTCGAAGCATTGATTAAATTTCCACACAAAAAAGACACCTTAGCGAATTCCTATTTAAAAATAATAATCTGCCAGCTAGTCAGAGTTTCCGTGACCAAAATTACGTATGGGGGGTATGTGTAGTTTAGTATAGGGGTAATGGGGTTTAATTTGCTATTCCCGAGTTATTTGTGCCATGGTTTGGATTCCACGAAACTGTAGGTCCTAACTACACTACACTAAATCTGGTAATAAAATTTAAAATTGATTTTACATTTTCATTTCACAATATTTGGAAAATCGGCGTTTCCTATAACTTTTTTTTTGAATTAATTTTTTTGTAAAAATAATAATGAATGTATAGAATAAAGGGTCTTTTGTGATTCTCATCTTACGCAAACCGATAACATACAATTTTTAGAACTGAAATCTTGATAACTAAAGAGAATTGTATGGGTCTACGCGGCCGTAAAACATAGTAATTAAAGCCGAGGTGTGTAATGATGCCTAAAATCGCTAATTACTGCTGAAGCATTGTAATTTGTTTCGACGGTGTAAACGAACAACATCGTATGCTGACCTTTTCTAGATGTGTCTAAAAATAAAATCGGAAAACTAAATTAAAAGAATATTTCGCTATATAGTAGAGAAAATTGGATGCAAATTTAAAAAATTTTTAAATTCAAATAAGTTTAATAATTAAAAATCCTTTGAAGTCGGTTATTTGCACATCATTCAATTTAAGTTTCTGCAAACGACTTTTTAAATCACTTAAGAAAGTTTCATTTTGATATGGGAAGAAGAAGTTTTATTAGGTTTTATTCTCTTTTAAACGCTACTAATTTATTTAAGTAAATAATCGAAAGATTTGATTAAAACTTTTATTGGAAAACCAAAATTATTTGCTAAAGAATGCGTTCGAGAATTGCTTGACGCAGAATGCGGTAGTAGGTGAAGGATAATATTATAGTGAAGGATAATATTATATTGTGATGGGTAGTATTGGATGGTTTTTGATTTGAAGTTTCAATATTAGGATTCCTAATATCAAAATAGTTACTCTTACTTCGTGCCTTATCATATTTATAAAAGAACGTTCGCGTCTTGAACTAAAATTTGTGATAATTATATGCTTGGGGGTTTCTGTAAAATCTGAATACTTTTCCAGCAAAAAATAAGCAAGAGTAGGATTGGGTAAACTATGGAAATTTTAATTACTTGTGGAAAACAATGCGAAGAATTTTAACTTACCTGAGACAATGAAATCAATAGTTCAATTATTTACAACTAAAATAATTGGAATTGTTTTGGTCTGATAAATAAGTAACAAGTTTTATGGAAAAACGACAGACTAATATTTTTATCTTTATAATCATATACCCTACGGATTAAACGTTAAACAAAAATCCTTCCTTATCACGCTTATAAATTATTTTTAACACCACAGTTCAATGCATTCCTGCTAAAACAAAAAATATTAAAATTTAGTTTCTTGTTTTTGTAGTAGCATTTTAGCAACTTTTTGTTGTCACGATTTAAGCCTAAATGTTGTTAAATTTGTTTTCGGTATATTACGTTAAGCTTAATTGAGATCTTAAAACATTTTATGCTAAAAATTGTGCGGTTTTTAATTCAAATTTTCACTCCCACTTGCCTGTCAGGAACTAATTATAATTAGGAGCACTTAGCGAAATTGAGAGCACAAGTTATAGGATTTTTAGGTAAATTTGGAAAAAATTGCTTCGACCGTGTTTGATATCGTCAAATAAATTTACAGGTGTTATTATTGGCAAAGTGCGAAAATTAAATTAATTTTAATTATGCCGCATAGTTGGGGTACTTATGGCTTTAAGAGAACGAACGTTATTTACTCGAAAACAAATGGATTGGCGTTAATTATAAACCAAATTATGCTGAATTTCCTCTACGAAACATAACGAAGTGTCATTAACTGTCGATTGATTAATTTACATGTAGTAGATAATATTCACGTTCGAATATTAATAGAATTATCTCCAATTACTTAGCTTGGTAAAAATTAAATAATGAATTTATTCTGAATGCTTCTTGTCTATCAAAATTTTTGAAATTATTTAGAAAATTTTTGTGACAACTTAATTGCTTTATTTTTATTACTTGATTCTAATAAAAAGCATAAACATTATTAATGGCATGTTAAAGTTTATCTTTCGTATAATCGAAATAATGAAGTTTCAATAAGTCATGACGTACAATTTGATTTTATAAAATAATAAAACCTAAATATAACCGATTTATGTGGCTGTTAAGGTGGAGAATGCATAGGATATAAAAATATTTCATTTAAAATTCAAGTAAGATCAGATTATCACAAGAATCATAGGTTTTCAATAAATTGCTGTCGATAGGATTCGTAGGGTTGATCACGATTTATTGTTACAAAAGATTTCTATTCTAGCAGAACCGTGACATGTCACTTTGGTGAATAAATTATAACCCTTTCTAATAAATCATTTTAAATGCAACCCAATTTACACTAACTAATTGGAACCGATTAACTTTTTCAAACAATCGAAATTGTTATATAATTCTTCTAAAATATTCTATACTCGTAATTAGCTATTAGTTATTTTTGTTAAAATGGGAATTATATGTTGTCTAGCAGCTCCATTTTGATTTTACTTATATCCTCAATATTAATAATGTAAGCAGTAAAATATGTAGTATATAAAATTTGTGAACTTTGCATTAAATGCTAATCAAATCCTGTATTATAAAAGCGTAGCTAACTTCAAACCTGCAGTCTTTTGTTATAAATAATGGTATACCGAGAGGGGGGGAGTCCGGAGATCCTCCAGAGCATTAAAAAATTTTGAACAAAATAAACTGCATATGCTTAGTATTTTATCACAATTTTTAAATATATTTTTTATTTTCTAGAATATGATATGCCTCTTTAGCTCTTCCTACGCCTACTAACAAAGGTATTTTCAATTTTTTAAAAATATCGTCACTAATTTTTATCTAGCAATAAAACATAACAAAAATTTCCGTTTTATGTTTTTGTTTTAAAATGTAAAGCTTAACGACGCAAATCGAATCTTTGATGTACTATTAGTAGGGCCAGCATAGAGGAATAAATTTGAAGCCCCCAAAACTTTTCCGATCCTTTCGCACTGCGGGCCTTAGCTAGGGCGCTGAAATTAATATTATGAATGTTACAGTGTATCAAAAATTTGGTATTCTAACTTTTTAAAGATCATCTGTCGATCTGCAGGTATTTTGTTTACTTAGCCATTTCACGATTAGTATTTTCAGCATTTTTTATCATCTCAATATTTTTATTCGCTTTTTCATGAAAATTTATTTGATTTAATGACCTGACACTGCTAGGTTTTAACTGTGCAAATTCCATGGAGTGGCTGAAGCACACGGTGAATTTTGGTCCTTGGCACTTTTAATTTCGACTTAATTTCCAGGGAATGTTACAGTTTAGATAATTAATAGTATGTAAATTATAATCTTGTATCTAATAATTATTGGTTCCTGACTGTTAGTACAGATAAATTAATTTATAAGGGAAAATGTTTCGTGCTGCTTCGCTAAGCAATCATAATCATAATTTAACTTTACCATTAATTTTTCATTATTACCTTATTGCGCAAGCTTTTTCATTAATTACGCTTTACATTAAAATTATCTCTTGCTTAAATTGCATAAGTTTATCGAGTCAACAAGACTGAATTTTCAAGTGAAACTCAAGCTATGCAGTCAATATTTAACATTAATCCTCTCGACAGGATAATTGTATGGTACAAAAAACACTAAAGCTATAAAAATTTATGTAATATGCTTTAGCTAAGCTCTGTTTATTTATCTTCTCTATAACATTGAACTAATTTGATTTAATGGCTCTTCAGTTGTCAGTTTCATGCTGCAACGCAGCTTCCTTGTCTATAAACCGCCTTTATGGTTTCATTCACAACTATTAAAGGAAACTTTGAGACAATTTACCAATTAAGAATGTTTCAGCTGAAAGAAATTTTAAAATGTTTTCGCGTTAATTCCCGCTCTCGATGCTTAAATTTGAAACAGGATATTCCGAGTTCAGCTGGTAAAAATTAAGTCTGTTTTTGTATGACATCGAAGTTGACTGCCAACAAACAACAAAAATGACATTTTTCCGACCTATTGTTATCCTTTTAGATAACCACAACACAAAATGTTGGAAATAAACAAGGATAATGTTGTTGCTATGAGCTTCATCGCTCGCGTGTTCGATACAAAATACGTAGTGCTTTCCATACTTCCGAACTTAATTTTCACCAAGAACAGCATTAATTTTTTTTGAATGCAAAACCTTAATTAATAACCAAATTTAAAAGCAAGTATAGTTAGCCTACATTAAAAGTTCAGTAAAATGAATGAGTACGAGGAAGGAATAATTTTTTAATTACACCAAAGATAATTAAGTTACAACTTCTGTGGTTTTAAGTCTCATTACGCTTATTTAATTAGCAAATATTTGGAAATAATAATAATTTCAGGTCTTAAACTTGTCAAACAACTAAAAAGTTAATTAAATTGGTTTACATCAAAGCTGATTACAAAAACGATCCTAGAATTTGTAAAATCATTGGTTTAAATTAAAATAATTGCTTTATTTATTCTGATTTTGAAATACTTGCTTGTCTTAAGAAGAATTAATTAATTGTAAATTAAGTTAGTAATACTAATGTAAAGAACGACGTCTGTATCGGTGGTGTAAAGCAAAACTCCCCCCCCCCTCCGTCATTTACCGCAACGTTTGAGAAATGATAGGCCTACCAGGTTTTCTTTCCGAACCCTAATGAAATTAAATACTTAGCAAAAACATTTTTATTTAACAAAAACCATATCGTACAGGGATGCGTCATGTGACGGTCTGGATAATCAAAATGTAGCTTCTACCTCAAAAAAGTTACTTAATTTTCTTGGTTATCTCATCCCCAAATAAAGTTTTGTAAAATACCACAAGAGACCATTCATAACATAAGCTGCTATAGAAAATATTATGACATTTTTTGCAAACATTGAATTATTTTTTAATTTGTAGAAAACGTAAAAATGCAACAAAATACTTTTTTACAATGTGGAAAATATAAAACGGTTAATTTTATTGTGTATAAAGTTAGGACCATTAAACTTGTAATGAAAAGTTGTGAACTCTTAGTAAATTTTGTTAAGAATAGAAATAAAACACTGTCGTTGTTATGATGTTATTTAATATAAAAGGACGAAGGTGTCTAACTTTTTACATTAGCTGAAGAAATTTTTAGGATTGATTACCTGAAGAACTTTTGCTTAGACAATAATTAGTAGTTTTAACAATTAAATTCGGGATAACTAACTTACCTGTATAATTTATCATAACAAATAACTAAAGTTTGTTTATGTATACGTGAGGCTTAGTAATAATTTAATCGTGACGTTACGTTAATGCTAAACTACTAATTTCGATAAATTCAATCAAACATTAAAACTTCCTAAACCTAATTTTAGTCTGAGAAAATTTCAAACGAATTATTAGGTACTTTGTGATTTTCTCATGCATCCAAATAAGTTCATTTCACAAAAAAATTTGAATAAGTTTCTAAAATCGAACCAGTTTTTTGAAATCTTAGAGTTAAATTTTAGATAGTAAGGATAGATATGGGGATTCCTCATAATTAACTATACAATTTGATGTTCTTTTTGACTTTGATGGTTTGATAATTAACTAGACTTATGTAAATATAATATAAATTATATATTTTAATTAATCCTACGCTGAGTAGGTATTATTATTGATTAGTATGTACAACAAAATTATAAATTTAGTGTTAATTTTATATAAACATTGTTTTTCCATTTACATATTTAAGGGTACATATTTTGGGTCCTGGGTATGACCTAAAACTGCATCCCTTGCTGTTCGGATTCCACGTTAAACTGTAGGTCCCGTGGCAGTCCCCAAACTGTTATGTGTCACGTTCAGCTTGACTATGGAATTTACTCGTCTAGTCCGATTTGCTTTATCTATTAATTTTCCGAATTTTCTTGAACGTGCGGTTGATGATGATGATTTTCTAAATAATTAAACTAAATTTCCGTCAGAATTTTACCTAATAATTTTCGCCTTTTTACGTTTTTATTACCCTGTACATAACAAAAGTGACATAACTTTAACTGTAGTATAATAACTCTTATGAGAAATTTTTTGAAGATAAAATGAACACGCGATGCAACAGATGAGTCATAAGAAAAGTACGAAATAATTCCGTACACGTAAAATAACCCACACTTTTTCGTTTCTATGTACCTACCTATAATTCGAAATAAATTTGAACACGTAAATAATGTCATTTCGGTTTTTGAGATCAAAATAATACCTATTAATAATATGTTCATTTTAATATTATGTTACAAACAAAAATCAAATTTTAAACATAAAAATATTCCAACGTTGAAAATTTTATTTTGAAATTATTTTAGACCCATTCAGGGTGGTGCCTCTTTTACAATCAATAAAGAACGTTACAGACAATTACTTAAAGTTTAATAAGTATTTGATTACATAGTATCAGATATGTTGTGATTGATAGTCAAACTGCCAATTTCTCAAAGGAGACTGAATAATATGATAATTATGACGAGTACTTGGTTCGATTCCGAGCAAGGTAAGAACTTTATTTCACCAAAAAATGGTTCACAACGGTTCTGGGGCACACAAAGAAGGTGAACCACCTGACATAGTTTAAAATATTGTTAATAGATGGCGTTAGTTAAAGCAATTTACTATGCTTTTCCAATTAGTGACAAGTTTTTGAACTAGATCAGGTCTTTCCAACACTAACGACGTGATTGATTATCTGATCTTCATTAATCAACAATAAGCTGTATGCCATGGAACAATCACAATATAAGTTATCCCTGATGTAGTTAGATTGTTCAGACAACTTTAAGAGAACTGACCTATTCGAAATTCAATAGTGAATCCGCCCTTGTAAATTTTTAAAACGAATACTAACCTGATCTTTTATAAGTAAATCAGATGTTTGCAATAAATTCTAATATACTTTTTGAACTTTTAGCTTCGTTTACCTTCCGTAATTATCTGTCTCAGAAAGTATTGATATAGATGGCCTTACAAACTATTGAGGTTTTATTACTTTTACAAGATTAATGCTGCAAAAACGATGTTTGCAATATTTGAGTTTAAATATTTCTGGAACCGTCTTAGCTTATTTATGGAAATTTATAAATGAGAGGAATTTTATGACGAAATGAATTTCAGACTATGAAATTTTTCGATTGGATCACTAGTAACGTTATTATTCCAATTTAAAATAGTTTGATGATAATGGAACGGATATGATGGCTAAATGAACGAACGAAAATTATAAATTTATAAAAAGCAGTGATTTTAAATTAATGATATTCATGACGGTTATTTTTTTCAGTGTACTACATAGAGAAGTTCTTGGATGTATTTGATAGCGACCGTTTTACAGGATCATAAAATTAATAAATTTTAAAATTGAACTTGAGACTTTACGATGTTCCGCTCCGGTTAATCAAAATTAATTAAAATTTTGATCTGATTATTAAAATGTTTAATTATTGATGCAATATTTTATTTCCCATTACTAAAAAATAATTCAGTTCGTTCGTTCGTTAATTAAGCATTCAGAAAACCAATACATTAATTGGATAGCTTTCACGAGTTAGTGTTATAACCTTGCATTTTTCAGTAATTATTTTTTAATATAAAAATTTATTTATTACTTTTAATTGAGTTTTCTGTTCTACTTACTCATTTCACTTCATTAACTAATTGGCTCTATCCGAAACTGTTGACGTAGCTATTTTTAATACATAAATTATACAAATATTGTAAGTTACTTAATTTGTAAGTTCAATACAACTAAAAAAAATCAATACCCACTACCAAATATTTAAATTTTCTAATTATAAACTTGGGTTTTACGTCTATTGTTGTCTATTAACGTCAGATAGGTAATAATTTGGTAATTATTATTATTATACTATGCTGGTAGTAAAAGTATACGGGGTGGCAATCAAATTAATTTGCAAAAATTTAGTTGGCATTCTTTCATTGTTCGAAAAGAAAAGCTGTTTTCCTTTAATCCGCATGAATTTTTATTAAAATTCACGCGACTGTGTAATATGAAAATTTTGACCTTTTACAGTCAAATTTTATATGCATCGTCAAACCTCAATATATTCGGTAGGTTATTTGTAGAATGTATTTTAAAAGATGCTTTGTTATCCTACAAGGTAGCAATCTGTCTTGTTACTCTTGTTAAATTTGCACTCTCCATTCTCTAGTTTCTGAATTCAGTCACAAAGCTGCCACGTTAGTAGAACACGCTTTGATCATGTAGAAAAAGTTGTAAAAAGTTGGGATGTAACATTCCAAATTGTTTACATAACATCCCGAATACAAACTCAAAAAAATTTCACATGGGTGTATACTTAGAGACTTAACCTGATTAGAGTTACAAGTGGAAACTTGGCGTATCGTTTTATCAAAATATTTGGGAGTGATACCTTTATAAAATAGAAAATTAAAAGCTCTTTGTTTATTTACCACCCAAGTATTGTTGGTGCTTTTAGACTTCTTAATTCTTAAAACAAATTGAGTGGTTTTGTTTCATTAATTTTTAATAATAAGCTTAGCAACTAAATTGTACAGACTTCGTTGAAGAATTTTCGAATTTAACAAATAGTTTCCGGTTTCTTATGAAATTAAATTTTCTGTACTAAGCTTAGTTTTTGCACGACCACAACGACGACATGAGCTATTATAAACAATCTCGGTACACAACTAAAACAAGTTCAAAGGAATTTTAGATCTAATTAGAGTGATATCTCGCCACAAACAGAATAAAGATGAAAAACAATTATCACAAATATATTAACCTACTAAGATCAAAGTTTAAATGCATACCTTTATAATGGCATAATAATAGTTCAAAATGACTTGTCAAGGCCGTAAATTTATTGAGGCGCTATAATATGTACTTATTAATCTTTTTTGGTATTTTTGAGTTATTGGAGAAAAATTATCGTAATAATATTTATTTTTCATTGTAACAATGCAAGATCAAAGTGACAAATTCTGATTACGCCACTGGTTATATTATTATTCCTAAAAAAATAATTTTTCTATAGAAAAAAAAATTTATAGTAAGTAGTAGTATTATATTGTATATACAGAGTGCTGAATGTGTTAGGCGAACATATTATATTAACGTGTAAAAACTTATTTATGCAAATTTCTGCTTTTTTAATTATTTTAGAGAAAAATTGAAAGACACAAATATAATGTAGAAATATAAACTAAGAATGATAATAGCATTAGATTTTATCTAGCTTTTACTTAAAAGGTCAAAAAATGCTTTTGAAATTGTTAAAATGTTTATTTATCAGACTGGCTATGAAATAAATTTATTTTATTACATTGGAAACTTACATGGCCAGTCTAATAATTAAAAATTTTAACAATTTTAAAAGCATTTTTTGACCTTTTAAGTTAAATCTGGATAAAATCTAATGCTCTTATCATTCGTAGTTTATTTATACATTATATTTGTGTCTTTCAATTTTTCTCTAAAATAATTAGGAAAGCAGGAATTTGCATAAATAAGTTTTTACACGTTCGCCTAACTCATTCAGCAACCGGTATACTCTTTAAAACTTTAATTAATACGAGTTACTATAAATGATCAATAATTTTCCGTAAGCTTAATAAATAATTTATTTGAATTTAATTTAGTAACTCGTATTAATTAAAGTTTTAAAGATTATTTAATATCAATGAGTTAATAATATAACATTTTAAATTATATTATAGTAGGTACCTATATAGTAATACTATGGAAAGTAAAAAATGTGAAGAATCACAAGGTTTTTTATTGAAAAAAACTTTCATCTCCGTTACGAAAATATTTAAAGAAATGTTGAGCTATGCATTGTTTGACGGTTCTCTTTCTAAACGCTTGATTGCTTTTGCAATTTTCCATTTTTAATTTAACAGCCCCAAATAAACAGTAAGAAAAAATGATTAGCATAAATCATTATGACGATTTTATTATGGCGCCTCTAGCGGCCCGAGGTGACAATCTCTGAATTTGTACTTATTTACCATAGTTAGATCTTTTATTGCCTTATTCAAATACATTAGTCTAATATATTTGCTTTATCTTGTTATTATGTTACGTAATAAAAGATTTATGGTGTTTAATACAACTTAAGGAATACTGCATAAACAGCGCCTCTGGCGGCCTGTGAGCTGACAATCCGAGAAATTGTACGTATTGGTATTGGTAAATTGATAAAAAGCCGCGAAAAGTTAAACTAACTGATAGTCTACAGAAGGTGGGACAATTAGAAAGAAATAAGTGATATATACATTTGAAATTTGGAAAAGATGTTCATCTTTTGCATCACTCAATCTTTTGCATTCCAGCTACCATCTTTGAAAAATACGCTTTTAGTTTTTTGGCTTATATCTTGCTAAGTATCAGTGATATCGTAATTATATTTTATAAAAAAAATTAAATATGTAAATTATTAACTCGTTGATATTAAATAATATTAAAACTTCAAAATATCGAGTTATTAATAAATTAAAAATTAATTAAAAGATTTATTTAGCTTTCAAACGATTAATTCGTTCGTCATCAGATCTTTTAATTAATTTTTAATTTATTAATAACTCGATATTTTGAAGTTTTAATATTATCTAAAAAAAATTAAGCTTATAAAATGTATACATTTCTTTATTCCAAGATCATTTTTTGAGTTCAGCCCCGGATCTACGATTTTTCAGAACCGGGGCAAGAACTTGACATTGGCGCCCCTTTTCTCTAGCTTTTGAGTTTCAAAAGATTAAGTAAGTTGGCCTGGTTTAATTCAAAACCGGAGTGTTTGGAGATGCCGGTAGCCGACGTCCTTAACGAGATGCGTTCAATGTTTTACGGTCGTCCTTGAAAATTAACTCTTCGTAGAAAATTTGAAGCATGAGCTTGAAAAAACACGGAACATTTTTCTAATTACTTACATGATAAGATCATCTTAGCTAATAGGGTAAACATTGACCAAGATGAAATGATCAGTTTTATCATCGATGAAATTCCCGATTTAACTCTTCGTAATCAAGCTAGGATACAACTTTAAATTTGAAATTTCTTTAAATTTGAGTAGCACCCAACATAAGAGTTGGATGAACGATAGAATAGATCGCGGAATAGAGTGCGGGGAATTCGCCGGTCACATAGCCTCGATGTGTTCTAAAATAACATTTTTATGTAATCTTTAAGTGCGGCGAAGGAAAGTACGTCGAAGATGTCAGAATCTGTGAAAAACAATATATAATAGACCCATTAAAAACAAAAGTCGATTTACTGCAAAACGGTAACGGAAAAAACGTGGATGCGGTGCTCGGGAACGCGAACGACAGGGAAACAAACAAAACAGAACAATTAGAAGCATTGACGAAGGAATTAAAAAACTCTCGCACCGAAATCGAAAATTTAACTGCTAAATTGCAGAAACTTAAAGCAAACGCGATAGTTTTTGGAAGGAAAGAATCGAATCTGAAAAAAAAAGGTTTAAGAGTTGGAAGAAACTGTTAAAAAGAAAGTTAATGAGAATATGTTTGTGTTGGAACGTGAACGTGAAAACAATTTGATAATGATAGAAGTCGAAAATTTGAAGCAGGACGTCGAAACGCTCAAACTGGGTTTAAAAGAATACGAAAATGAATTCAAAAATGGAAAATTTGCAAAGTCAAAATTTGAAATTCATCAAAAATGTTGAGCAGCTCGCACAGAAAATCATTACGAGATTGAAATTTTGAAAATAGAAGAACATAAAATTGAAATACAGAATTTTAAGAAAGAAAGATAAAATTTGGAGACGCAAAGTAAGAACGAGGAGGGGGTGAGGTTACAGAGCAATTACGAAAAACTCCTAGCCGAATTGTCGAAATTAAAAAAAAAATTGGGAAAAATAACGAAGAGGCTTTAGATTTGCACGATAAATATAAGCAGCAAAAAGTCGAATTTAATAAAAAAATCGCGACCTTTAGAGGGGACACCAAACAAAGCGTTCTAGTACTGGACAACAAAATCAGAGCTGAGCTGAAGTTTGAATGCGAAGAAAAAGAACACGAAATGAAATTGGATTTTGAGGATAAAATTTTGCAGTTGTGCAAGATCGACAACGACGTTAAAAATATCGCAGTTGTATTAATACAACTACAAAGACAAGCGGCGAAGGTTAAAATGAAGATTTGTGAGTTTCTCGGGACGAGCAAATATTAAAGGGGGGTTGTGTGGGAAAAAAAATTAAGTAGGTTATGACAATTGACTGTCGGGGTTAATTAATTAGTTGTCAGACACGATTTGTTGATTTCTTTGTATGTGTTTAATGAATGATTATTAAACGATTTAAACGAATAACGAAGATTCTAATAAGTTTGTGTTTATACGAGTTTAATTAACTACAAAGTGAATTGAACTACATATAAAACATAACTACGATGTCGCTAATGGTTAGCGAGATATAAGCAAAAAGCTGAATCGCAGCGCTTTCAGATATTTCTGCCAAACCTCAAAATCTGTTTCTATTTGGTTGGATAGCCTGAATCAGTCGGATAGCTAGGATTTTTGAACCTGGCAATATTCTTACCTCAGGCTGTAAAATGGTTTAGAATGACGTAAAGAAATTATTTTTTTTTATTTTTACCTCTGTGGCTGGGGGTATATTTTATAGTGCATGAACTACTAGGTTATTAGCACTTATTTTTTTAATTTGTTCAGTGTTTTTTTGTTCGTTATTATGTTCTTTTTAGTATGGGTATTTTGTTTTTTGGTCGGGTTTTTTTGGTTCACCACGGCGTGAGAACGTCCACTGGAAGGCCGAGCTAATAAGAAATTCTGATGCGTCCGAGATTTGAACTCAGAATTTCCGCTCGTAACGCAATCAGCGATCACATCACTCCACTGCCGTGGCTTAAAATTATTTAACATTTTTGAATTTAATAGGGGAGATGGGGGTTGGTTGACTCACTATTTTTTGTGTAATATTTAGATTTTTGACCTGCTGGAGTTGGTTAGCAACCATTAATACTAATGTGTTAAAATTGCGTAAATCTGTAAAAAAGCTTTAAAGCTCTACAAATTGTAGTAATTTTTAACATTTAATACATTATTATTTTTTCTATATTTTGTAGTAAATATTTAAATTTTTTTAGTAACAAGTACTATGCAATGACATTTTGTTTTGAAACATCTACTTTAATAATAATTAAATCGTTTGATGCAGAAACTGAATATGTTCAATGGTAGCGATTTTGAGAAAATTGCAAAAGACTGATTATATGCTTTAATTGCAACCATTGGCTCTGGCGCTATATTAGCTCCGTCACTGAACTTATTGATAAAGTTTTAATGAATAATTATACTAGGAAGTATAATAACGATTTTGAAATACATAAGTAAAACTTTTTATCACTAGGTGATATTAAAAAGTCACTGAAATATTATAACCATCGGAAGTGCAGCAACAAAAAAGGTCGACGTATGGAAGTGTATGTATTTTTATGAGCTACAAAATATACAATAGGAAATGTCACAATAGCAATTGTCACAATAGCTAGTTTTGTTATAACAAATGAATTAAAATTTTAATATCTAATTTCTTCACGTAGCAATAATAGGAATATAATTGTACACTGCTTTTGTGTTCAATAAGTTTACATCATAAACTGAATCTTTTCAAAAACATGACTTTCAGATATAAGAGACAATAAAACAAAACGGGTAATTTTTACCTTTTGCTAGATGACTCGTATAACAGCTAAATTACAGAGCATAGGCGGAGTTGGAGGGAGACTTTTGGGCTAAGTAGGTACCGCAAAATTCTAATTTAGCACCCTCACTGACAAGGTTAAACATGTCTTGTACTTGGGTTTTTTGAATTAGCACCTATAAACTTTTGAGTCTAACTCGGCCTATGGTTTCAGTAGGAAGCTTAGTATTCCAAAAATTTGTAATAAAAATTCTTATTGAGAAGTTTCTCCCTTAAAAAAACGATTTTGTATTTGGAATTTGATATCAAGCGGAATTTGATATCAATAAATTTGATTGTGCCAATAGAAATTGTTGGAAGATGGCATAAACTCAAATAAGTATTCATCGCAGCACAAACTGAAGAACTTGAACAGCTAAATAAACTTTCATCTTATCAATAGAAGCGAATTTTATACATATGTGTGAATCGAACAGCTTGGAACATAAGTTATATTTTTGCGGTGTTACTCTAGGCTATTAACAATTTATGAATAAATCATTCTTATTAGTTGGTTTTAATATAAAATTTTATCATGGTCATGTTTCAAATTTTTGCTGATAACCTTTATAATTCATGTTTATAAAATTTGTACCCGGCGTCGAGCAACTGACATTTTTTGAATCGATGCCATAGCATCAAAGAAATTTTCTCACAATAATATAAATCGTGAAACGCGATCAAGGGAAAGAAAGAAATACAAAGTCAATACTTGCGAGATAATTAGTAACCCATTAAAAATACCCTATTTCAGTTTTTACCTACAAACTTAACTATCACTCTGTGAAAAATTTACTTTTCTGTTTCTTTAAAATTATTATCAAATGATATTAAACGAACAGAAAAAGTAGGTGAAATGTCGTTTCTATGCAAAGCGCATAAAATTTTTAAATTACAAATCGTTTTGTTATAATTGGTTTTAATTTAAAAAATACAATTTTTAAATAAAAATTGAGAGCAAAGAATTTTTACGGTTTCAAACGAGTTCGTAGAAGTGTAAGGGAAAATTTAGATTCTGACTTGCTAAACTAGATTTTTTTTCAGCACACAATTATCTGGGGATAAATAATACAAAACTTTGTGTTTCATCAGGTATTTCAATTTAATTTTAACAATTTAAATTGTTCAACTTCTGATTCTAAAATTATAGCGAGGGGAGACTGACGTTTCCAAAAATTTGTTTTTTATTACTTGTATTTGTTCTCTAACCTTCCGGCAAAATTATCCTGAGTGGTGTATAATTGCTCGGTTACTTTTTAATCCGCATTTCAAAATCTGAAGTTTGTTTAAACTTATCAACAACCGGCCACGGTTTAGTTACACTTCCCACCTAATTCAAATAATTAATTTGGTATTATATAAATACTTAACTTAAATTTTCCAAATTAAGTGGGTGGTTTTTCAAACAAATCTTGCTTTATAGTCAAAGTATTTTCTACATCAAATCGTGAAATCGTACGTGTAATAACGTAAACATTGAAAAATATCAGAGGTAAACACTCGAAAAAGTTTCTACTATTTTAATACATCAGACGACAAAAAAATTTAGAAACCGACTTGAAATATTGAAAAATTAAATTTAACATAAAAGTCGTTCCTGGTATTTCAATCTTGTTGCTGTCCTCCCTTAATTAATGTTTCAAATTTAATCCACTTCTTAAAGAAAATATCAAAGATGTATCCATTAAAAATTTTTTAATTGCATCTCATTGGTAAAAATCTCTCAAAATTTTATTTTTGCTGATCATTAAAATATACCTACGTGTAAATATTACTTGTGCTTTAAGAAATTGTTTTCACACCTAGAGCTATAAACGTAAACGTTCTCAGTTATTGATCAAATACTTCATTGTTATGTTTTAATGATCACACATTTTTCTCCAAGTTAAATACTTCATAATTATTGAGAAACAAATAATAAATTTTTTTAAATTTCACAATAATGATATTCAAAAATTACGAATACGAGTAGTATATAAAAACAAAATGCATTTTACTTGTCTGTTTTGAAGTACTTTAAATGGTAATGGAGCTATCTAACCAATGCAAATAAGATATACCAATATTTTAAATTCCAAATACATAATTCAATTTGCTACTTGAAAATTTCATATTATAAAACTACACAGCTACTGTCTAACTCTGAGTTTGTTTGCCGCACCTATCAGAGTTAAATGGAAGGAAATTGAAAGATATGGTAAGAAGCTTTTATCTGTACAACCGATTATTGAAAGCTGTCTGGAGATGATTCTTGTTATTGCCACCATTTTACCTAAAACTTGGTGAGGCAACAAATTTAACTTTAATATTAGCGAGGCATTGTAAAGGTAACTATGGATGTAAAGGGATTATTTTCCTCTGTTGGGGATGCTTTTGTTAGAATTTAAGCATATGGGGAATTAAGTTATACTTGATAAATGTACCTACATATGAATAGTAAAATTATTGTCGGATGTAAGTGCAAATAACAACGGACTTCCGCAAATTCCTTCCTGGAGACGATGATTTTGTACGACTATGAAGCCAACACTGAGGAATACAGGAAATATCGGGCTTGCAGAATTAAGAATAATTTTTCAAGTATAAGTGAAAAAAAAATAGTTAGTTAAGGTAAAATAACTCAAAAAGGAATAAATAAAATAAAATTTTTTTGTTAAATTGGAAAAAACGTAGCAAATCTCCAATCAAAAAGGATGCTTAAAGTTTAAGTACTTTATTCGATGTTGGACCAGATTTGGTGAAAAATGAACTAAGATAATAAGACAAAGATTTAGGTACGAAGGAGCAAAAATGGAAAATAGCCGTCGGGATAGTCGTGTAGTTAGATTTCAACTTCTAAAACGCTTCTTCCTATTTCTAACCCTGTTAAAATCAAAGTTTTCAAATGGACGTGCTTTCGCAATAATGTACTACATACATGAAATTGGACATTGAGAAATTACTAAAACTTCTGGACAAGACCATTTTTAATTTAGTTAATTTTTTATAAGAGCTTTAGTATCGGACAACATGACTCGATTTGCGTTGTTTCGACAATATGTGTCGGCTTTTCCTAAAACGTAACTTCGCCGCACATCAAGATTTAGTTAATTGCCTGTCTAGAATCTAAAAATTGGGTATATTTATGCATGACTTAACTGCGCGAGGTGCTCAAAATGTTTATAATGGCGGCAAAAAAAAAATCGTTGTAATGCCCAAAATTTTAAACTACACCACTGACGAGTAGTCAGGACTGTATCCAGAATCTATGTTATTTAAAAAGTAATTGAATTTTTTTGTATTTCCACTCAAAATTCTCAGGGAAAAATTGTAAATAAGAATAACACATCTGCAATTGTAAGCGATTGTTTTGTAAATTTTCTTAGTAATTTTTCAATTGATATTGATTCTGGATTTGCTCATAACTATTTGTTGTTGTTTATTATTACGGCGCATTGTAAAAATCAATATCTATTTGTAGAAATTCATGTTTGCTTTTTCAATAACATTTTTGATATTTTAAATTAATATTCTAATGTAACTGCAAGCTTACAAAACAAGAATTAAAAATTTTATAGGTAGTAAGTAATCAAGCAGAAGAGTAACTGAAAAACGTTACAATTATATAGCGTTTTGTTTGATGCACAGCAGTGCACTACTTTGAATTTGATTAAAAAAAGTAATGAGAAAAGTAACAATGTTGGCATGAAAATGTAAATAAAGGAATATTTTTGAAAAGCTGCACGTATGTATCATCTATTGTGTTGTTATAATACCTATAACACACTGCTGGATATTAATTTTTCGATAACCTCTTTATCTGCAAATAATAATTTTGAAAACTAAAATAGCTACATAGGTATGTGGTGAATACAATCTTTCAATATATTTCACCGCACTTGGAAAAGAAAAGAAATGGGAAGAGTCAAACTGAAATATGATTGGTCGATGTGTAATCAATTTTGTTTTGTAGTTATGCACGATGATTTACGTATTTTTGAGTTTGACCTTTTTTGTGTTGAATTTGTTCCATAAGAGCAATAAAATATACTTTGCGTTTATTAGATTTCCTGGTTCTAAAAGTAAGACAAAACTTGGCCATTAGGTAGCACAAAAATGAAATTTTATATTTTAAATGACAAGAAAGCTATCGAAGAAGTTGAAATAGTAAAATTTATTTCACTTTCAAAACGTTGATAAGGCGTTTCAAAAAAGTATTAAATTCTATAAAATTCAATTCAATTGATACATGACACAATTTCTCAAGCATGAATATGAATAACAAACAACTTTAAAGTGGCAACAGTGCTATAAATTTAATTTAAAAATTCACCGAATGAATAAAATATTATCTCTGTTAAAATTTGATTTAATGTCTTCTTGAACCTCTTTCAACTCGTAGATTTCATCTCTTCATGTAACTTATTGTATTGTACACTTTTATTCCCCTAGTAGAACAATTCTGCAATGTAGTCTACAGTTGATGCCTAGGGGGAACATAATTAGGATTGCGATTGTGTTTATAGTGTATTTTACCTTCGACACACTGCCAAGTTAATTCACAATTTCACGAATCGGCTAAACTAACGAAAAATACTCACATTACCATTCGTTCTGTTATTTACTGAACTATTATTCGGTCCATTTATTAAATTAAATTATTTGCGAATTTTTGATTTAAAAAAAAGTTAATGATCATTAATTTTTAAAGCTGCTTCGAGTTTGGTGGATATGGCATAAACAGATAACCATGTAATATGCAGGTATGATATGTAAGTTATTTTAAACCTTTTGTAAAGCAATCTGTAGAATGTACATTGTAATGCTCTGACAGCTCTCATTTGTTGCAGTGATATTTTTAAAGCTCTCGAAAGAAGAAATGTGCGTAGAAGGTCTGTCTGACTGCTGTCTAATTGTACAAATCTAGTACGAATATGATATTTCTGATGGTAAATTTTGTAATCTGCATGTTCACTAAAACTCGATTTAGTTTTCCTGCTTAAGTTTGAGTTTCCCTTAAACCAGTTAAGCCTGTTATTTCCAGAAAAATAAAGCCATCAGCTTTATTTTATAACCAGGGTTTTTATACAAACTTTCGTTGTTCTCAGAGCATAGGTACGGAAAAAGTTTTTTTTTATTCAAAAAAGGTAAACTTTATTTTGAAAAAATCCAGTAATGGTTTTTTGATTTTTTTCAAAAACGCTGGTTATTAAAAAAATTCAGGAACAAATTTTTTTCTAACATATATTACTTGGCTTATAAAATCCGCAGTTTAAATTCAAAAAAGCAAGAAATATGCAAACAAGGGTGTCTAATTGATTCGACGTTTGTGGAGTGAAATTTGATCTTGTAGTAACCATATCTCTATATTATGAAATCACCAAAAAATGCTAAGCACTTTTCCGAACTAAAATGTACAATATTTCATAAATAAAATATTTTTTGCACTTTTTAGAGTTTTCAAAACGCAGATATAGGGTTAAAGCCACTTAAATTACAGAAATGAATTTCTCTATAGCTTCAGAGCTTAGATATTATTTAATTTTCAAATTGATGTCATTTTATGTCAATGAAAATTGTGTACCAACATGCCTTTAGGAAACGTGGAACGTTTATTAAAGTTTAATGCCACATAATTCAACAAAAATTTTCGATAGAATGGAATTTCTCTTAAATACAGGATATCCGGAAAGTGCAAGTAAAATTTTAACTGTATACCTTTCGAGTAAATTTTCTACTTTTTCTTGAATATTTTTTTTTAATTATAAGATTTTTGCTTCAAAAACGTAAAGCTTTATTTTTATAATTTTTTAAATTCAACTTTGCAACGAAAAATCGTGGAGCTTATAAACGACATTTTATTATTTTAATCTTTTCAATGCAAACGCTTATCCACTTCATTGTATTAAATTTTCTTTTGATGTCGAAAAATAATACAAATTTTTGTTGAAATACTTTTTAATGATATTTGCAACAACCAACGCGACAATTTTAACTCTTTATCCGTATTAAAATATAAAATTTTAATTTGAAAGGATATGATTGGAAGAAAGCGTTGTAATTTGAATTAATTATTATCAATTCATTGAAATCCTTTTGATACGAGTAAGGTAACGTGCAAATAGAAATTATTTTAAATGAAGGGTTGTTCTTGATTGAGAAATTAATTTTCCTAAGTGCGAAGATATCAAAACTTGACATTGTTAAGAACTTTAAAGGATGGACGTTATTGGAAATTCCTTTACAGTTCAATTTTGTACGTTTTCATAAACCCTAATTACTACGTAATTAAAAACGAATTGATTAAATTTTCAAGCTTTTTAAAACTTAGTGAACTGAAAACAAATTTTCTTGTATCAGTTCGAAGAGTTTTAAAGTTGAAGTGTCATAGTCTAATCATTAGATAAAATTAAATCGATGAGGACCAAATATTTTGTCAGGCTTCGACATTTTTATGTAAAAAACGAGATTTTAATAATATACTACATTTTTTTGGTGTGAGTGAAAATACTAACATAAGATTGAATTGTACACTTTATTGTAGAACGATTAATCATAGAATAATCAATCGCTGAAAGTAAATAAGTATTTTCAAACCTAAGTACCTACATAATATATTTTTATATTTTCAATTATCGATCATTTCTGCAGTGTTTGATTTTATGTTATTAGAAAATTCTTAACTTTTCCTCGGTAAATTTTAAATTTTTGATGATATTATTGAATAAAAATGAAAATTGTTGCATTGGTTTGCTCATTTGGTGGGTTGCCGGAGGTAATAGAGGGGCTGCTTTATTGGTGACAATCTGTTGAAATCGGACAGTCAGGAATTATTTCAACTTCAAGCCAGGACGACGAATTTATTCGACATCAGGACTTCAGCAGAAGTAGGGAGAGCTTTCTCTTTGAGGGACGGTAGTCTTTTGATTGCGAAGGCATCTTCCTCATCCAATCCGTTGTGTTGAATTGAGTGAGCGTGTTTGATGAGGGTTGAACATCAGCTCGATTGTCAAAAATATGGGAAAAAGTCGCATAAATTCATAGAAATCTTCGAGGGCGATACCGTCGTATGCTTTTGCCTACGTCCAAGTTTGGAGAGATGGCTGAAGAGATCCAGGCGAGCTTAGCCACTAAACCTAAATTATTTGTGAGTTAAGAGAATTAAATTTTGCTGTAAGAAATCTTTCGCAGGACGACGATAATCGGGGGTAGAACAGCGATGACGTTGCATTTTTCAATTGCATCTGAGATTTATTGTTCAGTTGATTTATAACTGTTAACGCGCACTGACGGATTTTATCGATATGCATTTTGATTTTATTATTATATTTTTTTTGACAAAATTTTATTGGAACCTCAACCATTATTTGACAGAAAAAACATTTGCAAAAAGACAAATATCAAAAATTCGAGTCCGGACAATATGCAAAACACTCAAAACCGACCTAACATTCAAAATATTTACTACAATAACAGCAAGAAATATCAACAACTTTGATATTAAGTTGATTCTAATTATATTTTTTCTGTTTTTCGAACTAATATTTTTAAATTCTGAAAGCACTTTTTAGTAGTAGGTAAAATAAACATTGCACGATCTTCGCTTCGTGGATTTTTGATTAATTTAAAATTATTTTACATGATTCCTCTTCAAATTTTTTATTCGTCATGGCGCCTTCAGTTTATAGAAACTGGAATGTTTGTACTAAAACCTTTTTGAAAAATTAAAGCAAACAATAAAAATCAAAGTTGCTTCGCTTAATGAAACTTACCTGCTTTGTAGTTAATTTACTAAAACGTCAAGCTTCTAATCTTATAAATTTTGTACCCTTCAAAAACTTTCCTGTAAATTCTACCTTTTCTAATTAAAAACTCGATCTTTTCTAGTCGAATTATTATCTAATTCTAAGATGATTTAACAACAATAATAACTCTGTACTTACAATGACGAAGTTTTGAAATCCAAATACTCCAACTTGGAGTTGATTAGTTGATAGGTTCTTTGGGTGACCACATAAACAAACCCCTAGAGAATACATTTCTTAAGCTCTGTATATAAGTTTTGATAGATGTAATCTTTTATAAATCGACATTTTCAAGAAAATATTTAAGGGAAAAATATGATAGGTAAATCATTTCAATTAACCATTTATTTCTTTAAATTTGATGATTTTGTAGTTTAGTAGATAAAATTTCAATTTTCACGATCAGTTTGATTAATGAATGTAAAAAATTGCAGTGCCATTAACACTGCAGCATTTAATATCGTTTGCAACTTTTATTTCTAATTTAGGGTTGCAATCACAGTTATATCGAAACCCAGCAGGAAGAACAGTTATATCTTGCCTTGCACTTAGGGGACCTCTATAATAACGCAATACACGTGGGATGAAGAAGACATGAAAGAAAATTTTTATTCAACAATTTTCTTATTTTGTTAGTTTTTTGTTGACAAAACCTCAAAGTGAGCGTGGTTTGTGTTTTACGACTGATTAGTAACAAACACTACTTTGTTTAGAGAATAATGACTCGGATATAGTAGACACAGTACCGTCAAATTTCCAAATTTAATTTGTTTTGTTGTAGGTTAATTTTCACCCTTCGTTCGGTGAACTTGAAACAACCGAGATATTCAGTGTACGTGGTGCGCTTTTAGCTTTCTTACTAATAACTCTGGAAGAATATTTGAAATAAAAGTTGTTCAAAATTAAAGAACGTACAGGAATTTTTGAACATATTTTTTTTTGGTGTGAATAGTTTAGGCGTTATCTCACCTTTTAATCTTGCCTGCTCGGCATTTTTCAGTTTTTTACACTGCTAAATATTTTTGCTAATGTTTGTTGGTATTTACAATAAGGACCTATTATATTAAAATGTATGAATGTTAGGGTAGCGAGGTAAAAAATTATACCATTTATTTCAATTCCAGTTAAAGCTCACCTCATAAAAGTTTTCCTGTAAAATTAGTAATTAAACAAACACTCAACAAACAAAACTTTTATTTTGATTGTAATATTTTTGTTCTTAAATATAATGAAATGCATCAGCGAAATCTGTGTAATTGTGAAAAAATTGATAAAGACCCTTAATGTGTCTAATGTATGCTATTTTGTAGCTAAACTGCTGATGAACTCTGGTGAAATAGTCGTCGCTACAAAAATATTGTAAAAAGAAAGCTCCAGAATAAGTTTTTAAAATCGACATAAAGATTTACGTCAAAACCATATAAACAAACAAAAAGAGAGTATGACATTTAACAGGAAGAGCAGTATTTTTGCTACCCTTCATTTTTCCTATTGTTTTTGTTGCGTATTACCCTTTGAATTTTGTTTTTAAATAACGATAAATGGAGTCTTCATCATGTTTCATTACATTTATCCTTTAATTAATTATTTAAAATTCATATTTCACAAAATTAATAGTTGGATTCGTATAATCTGGGTGAGGATTTAATCTAATTTATGTACCTAATTCAATTTATTTAGTAGTTATAATCAAGTTAATTATTTCTTTTCATATAATGTCTTTAACTGAAATTTGAGGTAAATCGCACTTTATCTCACTGTGGGAACAAACTTCAGTTTTCTGTAAATTATTTGGTCTCCAACCCCAAATGAAAGTTTCAATTTCACATCGTCTAGCTTGATAAAACGTACAGGTGTAATTAAATTTTCAGTTCATCTTATATTAGGTAATTATTCAACTTGCAACTCTAAATTAAGTACCTACGTAATGCATTATTTTTCAGATGATAAAATTCTTAGTTTGTTCTCAATTAGAACTACAATTAGGGATGTCTTCAAAAGGAAGTCATATAAATCCTTACTCAAAAGGCAATATTTTACTGCCACCAAATCGTTAATTATATTTGTAATTACACGTAAACCCATTCATCACTGTACCAACCTCCAAGTTTATATTATATTTACCCCCTTAAAGGTGTTCTTTGTTTTAAAATATTGCTGATTTGGTTAATAAATTTTCTCTTTCGCACGATATAATCAGCTTTCAGTAAAGCAGGGTTTCTACTCTAAATTTTCTCGCTAATTTACTAATTATGTATAATTACGTTACATTGAAATGACAAATTAAATCAGTTATAGATACCCTCCTAAGATAATGGCATTCAAATTTGTAACACCATGCTACGATTTATTATGCATTAAAATATGTAAAATCGAGGTACATTACAGGATTTCATCCCCAATCAGTCCCTAGCACAAGCAATCATTTCAGATTAGTGTTTACTGAGAAATACCTCTCAATATATTAGTTAATAAGACTACCACGGTCAAATTAGTTAAATTTTAATTTACATAAAACGCAAATCTGTTAATTTCTTCTTCGGCGTTACATAGTGATTATAATATATATCAAGATAGTTTTCGAAGCTTTGTATTGACTCTGCGTGGTGAAAACAAAACGAAACTTATGATAGTGATTAATCTCTTTGGAAAACTATCATAATTGCGAACTAAAGTTTAAGGTACTCTTTTGAAAATTATAATCTGCTAGTAGGGATCCATTAGTTACTTACATCTCTCTCACTGCACTTTATTTACCAAATTTGCGTCTTTAAGAAAATAAATAGAGATTTGTGGTTTTATTTTCAGGCTGTATTCATTTAACTTAAAAGTGGAAAACTTGAAAATCACGGTTTTCTTTATTAAAATTATTTACTAATATGAAAAACACAATAATAGAAAGAAATATTACAGCCTGGGTCGGGCGTAAATAATAAAAGTGGAATTGTTATTACGAAATAACAAATGTCAGAATTTTGAAACAATATTTTTAGATTTGTTTGTACTAGAAAGGAAAAAAACGAGACAATTTCGGAAGATCGCTGATCCATTATTTCTAAGCAGCTCTGGATTTCTTTAGCTTCTTAAAATGGTTTAACTATAGTTTCAAATTTGATACAAAGAAATATTAGTTCGACTGTCTCAACTTAATGAGATTTTTTCTTGTTAAATATAAAAATCTATAAGTGAGTCTACTTTTTATTATTAAAATAACTACTAACAAAAGTTTTTGATTATATTATAAAAAATGAATTATTTACTTAATGTATATGTTTAATAATTTAAATAAATTTAAATTCATTGGATACCTATACAAATAGGAAATTTTATCTGAGCTTTCATATTGCGTCAGGTTATTAATAAAATCTTTGCAATTTAATAACGAAATTTAAAGAAAAAAATTTGGTGAGATTGTATTTTGTTCTACTGAATAAAAATTACTAGTGTTTCAGCACTTGACAGGAAAATGACCGTCAAAAGTTGTTTTTTCTAATATCTTCTTTACGGTCAGTACCAACATAACACTTATTTTCAATATTATAGAAGAGAAAATTTTCTGTAACTTTTGTAAAAACCTTTTTTTTATTTGTCTGATAGTTTTGAAGCTCTAGGGACGGAAAACAGAGAACTTTGAATTGAAAATGTTTTGATTAATAGTTGTATATTAACGATTACCAATTTGCAGAACCAACCTGAATTAATTGGGGTTAATAAAATTCATATTTTTTGAGATAAAAATTACTTTTAATAAATTGGTGAAATTAAAATAAACAAATAAACACTGAATTCAAATATCTGATATAGCAAAATTACCGTGGTACTAGAAAGGTGTCACTCGTATTATTTTTTTTATAGAAAGTAAAATTTTATTTTTTGATTATTTTGTAAATTTTGTAGATATGTGCGACGCCTCTGGGTTATAAAGCCGGGAAAGGGGGTTTAAAGATGGGAAATAGAGGATTGAGTGCGACTGGTCAAGTGGCTAAGTTGTGCGTTGATTTTTAATGGTCAAAAAGTGTGGAATTGTTGTAAAAATTTTGAGAGTTTAAAATAAAAGAGTGATGAAAAAATATTCTGTTTTCTTTTTCTGAGATTGTGTTAGAAAAGAAAATTGGAAATTTTAAAAACCCAGCACAATTAAAAGAAAAATTGAAAATTTTGTTATAAAAGTTTTAAGGTCGCCTGCTAGGGGACGTGTGATAATAACTATATTAGTCGTGGCGTATGAAAGTTGATAAGTTCCAAAAAGTTAATGATTTTTGAACAATTTACTTCTGGAAAAAATTTTATTTTAAATACGTCGTTGAGATTTATAATACTTCATCATAGATAGCGTTGCAGTAAATTTACAAACTATCGTCAACCATGTAGGTCCTGGTGGCATGACCTAAAACTGCATCCCTTGTTCTTTGTAAAAAGAACAAGCCTTATCGTCACATACTTTGTAGTGTCTTCTACAAGGAAGAAAGCATGTCATTATCCCGGGATAAGATACTGTGGTTCAGATTCCACGTTAAGCCTTAGATCCCGCAGATTAATAATAAATTTGGACTGCCTCCAACGAACAGCACCGAAATGTGAAGTTTATGATATCTTGTAACACTTTGAAAGTCTACTAATACAAGGATCATTAGCGCTATTAGTAACCAAGTTATGATTTGCATTGTCAGCAAAACTAAGGGACTTGGTTGGATTTAAACTTTTACGGAATACTCCTCTACTTGTCAACACTGGAACTAAAATCCGCAGGAGAAGAAGAGTTCTTTTTCATAACCTTCAAGTAAGAAACGAAGGTTACATGCATCGCCCGCCTACAAACCAAACTTCATCAATCAGGCTTAAGTCGGATGTGACATAGGAAGTAAACGATTGATATTCCTAATTGGCGACACGACATCAAGATATATCATTTGTCAAATTTATTCATTTATTTGGTTTGATAAAACCGATCTGATCGGCCATTTTCTAACCTCACTCAGTGGAATTTCTCATCAATCGGCTCTAACCTATAGTAATTCAGTCCGAATACGACAAAGAGTGAATCGACAAACTGAAAACGCTCTTTCAAAAAATATGGACATTTCCAAAATATGGGACCTCTAGAACATCAAACGTTTTAATGGATCCATGACAAAAAGTGATAGTGAAAAAATCAAAATCTTTCCTGTAAACTTTAAGTCAAGTCTAAACTCTAATCACATCGACCAATAATGTCAAATCGTTCAAGACCGGATATGTACTAAAAAATGTTGTGATTATCTACGCAAAATCATGCAAAATAAGAGGAATCTTGTTAATCCATTCTGCGCATCAGTACTATTGCACTTAAATACTCTTTTTTAAAAAAAAAAATATATATAGTCACTATAACTATATAATGGAAAATAAACTGTTGCTTTTTTGTTGGCATTTCAACAAATGGGTTTATGTTCTATCTATTGTATATTATGCTTTAAGGTCAGTGATATGTTTAACCACAGCCGTGGAGTGATGTGACCGCTGGTTGAGTACAGAGCGGAAATTCTGGGTTCAAATCGCGGACTATACAGAATTTCTTAGCTCGGCCTTTCAGTAGATATCCACACGGTGTGGTGAAATAGATATTGATATATCGGAAATAGGTAATATGGGGACTAATCCACCCCGCTAATCGGATTTGTAATTCCCAAAAAGGGAAAAGCAATGTTCTATTTAGAACGTAAAAGCTTAATGAATGATATGTTTTTAGACACCAGGAATTTTTATTCAGTAGGCCCCAAAGTACATTTTTACTCATTTTTAGCTATATATTCTGTTTTTAGTTGAAAGAACCCAATCCTCTATACTACAATAATTGCAAAAACTTTTAATTCCACTATAAAAAAATCAACTGAATTATTGAACTTTTTTAGATGTTTTTCAATGTTTTACAGTGGCAAAGAATAAATACTCTATTTTTTTACACATTTGGTAGTAAAAGTGACACTTCTAATAATCCAAAATTATAATAAGTGAAAGTTGGGGTTGACACTATTTATTATTTATAATATAAATTGTAATATCAGGTATAAAGTAATACAATACTTGTCGGCATATTTAAATGAAATTGTGTTGACAGTATTTTTAAAATTCAAATTAACAATTCTTACAAAGTGAAATAGTTCATGTAGTAGGCGTGGAACAAGTATTCAAAAGGGAAAATAGCAAAACGCAAACATACATTGAAATTTAATCCTAATTTTCACTTTATGTAGAGCAAAAGTGACACTTTATGTCCCTTGATGCAGATGATATATTATACGAACTTTCAACGATGACAAAATGCATTCGGCTTATATGCAACTATAACTGCATTATTTAAAAAAATAGTTTTCATTTTTACTTGCTCCAATATTTCATGATCTGAATCCAATAAATAATTTTATCAAATAGTTGATTAAATTGGTGTGATTTACAATAAAGTAAATTTTTGGCACTGGAACATTTTTAAATTGCTTAACTGATGTTAGGTCATAACCACGAAAGGTCGAAAATGGTGAAATCACCAAAACTGTCCAGCAGAAAATATGTCAAATATATTTTTGTCTAAAATTTTTTGATATATTTTACTATTTTTGAGTTATTAATATAACAAGAGCGACGTTTCCATATAAACTTGAAATTTATCGCAATGGCATTGAAAAAAGAAATTATATTATAAATAACCCAAACTGTAAAAAATTCAATTTTTTAAAATATAAATAAGTAATTGCTTATTTGAACATATTACACTCATACAATTTTTCAATTATCTCTTTTTTGTAAAGAAACAATATCTGAAAGTGAAGTTACGTAAAAACTATGTATCAAATTTAAATATGTTTATAACACAGTAAAAAATAAAAAAAAAATAATCAATTTCATCAAACGGTGATATCAATCTATCGTTATTATTGTCACGATATTACTAACACAAAGCTGTTATTTTTATCAATATTTGAATATTAAGTAGGTTATCAGGGGTATTATGTATCACCAACGTTATCATAAAGGTGACAGTTATGACATAAACTAAAGTTTTTTGGTAAATCCTACCAATGAAATCTATACGATTTACCGAAATATGTTATAACGGTCACCTTTATGATAACGTTGGTGATACATAATACCCCTGAATATTACAAATTTTATAATCGCATTCAAAATAAAACTTTTTACTTTTTTTGGGTTTTGTGGTAACCGACTATAACCATGAGATGTTTTTGAAATCATTTTCACAGTGACCACCGTACGATGAAGTCGTAGTAAATTTTGTAGCTGATGGTGATAAAAAATTAAATGCAGTTTTTGAATTAATAAAAATAATAATTAAATTGAAAATTTGAAATGATGATATCATAATATTACTCAATATACCAATATTTTGTCGTGATAGAGATGGGGGTCCGTTCAAATTTTAATTTTATGAAAATTTACAGTTGTGCCAAAAGTTTGGTAAAGGTATTGTAAATTTTTAAATATTAAATCAACAAAACAATTTTTTTTATTACAAACTCAATTTTAGGACTAAAAATTTGACAAAGCAAGGTAGGACAACTAAATTTCAAAATACATAATACATACTTTTTCATTTTCCTGAGTTACACTAATTCATATTATTCTCTTTTGTTTGATCCCACAGATGTTACTTCTTTTAAAATAATCTAATATTTTTCATAAAGCAAAAAAGTGCTTATTTGTTAGTAGTTGAAAGTAAAAGTAATTGTTAATTTTTTTATTGGAATGAAAATGCGATTAGTTCTCCGTTTATTACATTCGCAATTTTGTAATTTACATATCCCTCGAGTGCGATTTATCAAGAATTTGAAGGCACAAAATATTATTTTATAAATATTGTAAGCTAGAGCTATAGAACTTCGTGTAGGAAAACATGACAAAATCTAGGTACTAATGAGGGAATAGACTGGTAGAGCAATGCGCATGGCGTACTTTTTGAACTTTTTAATTTTAGGGCTTTCCGACTTTTTCAAAATATTTTTTAAAAATTGGATGATTGTATTTGATTTATAATTTAAATAATTGCTAAAAATAATTCAAGTTTGAAAACTAAATTATAATATTAATCAAAAATATTATATTATTACCAATTGCATTTTCAACAATGCTTTTAATCTGCATACAATTTAAAGATTCTAACAGCTTAATTAATTTTTAAATTAAAACGTTTAATCCTTTAAAATTGAAAGGTTAGATATAAAAATTTTTACTATCATTCTAATACTTAATAATCTGTAATTTTATAAAGGTGACCAAAGTTTTTTTATTGTTCCTGCTCAGAATTAATGCGATTATACTGTGTAAAGAGGAGTTAAATCCTTCAAATATCTACGGCTTTTAAAACTGTGTAGGATCTGTCTATTGTTGCATTTGCATTGCAATTCCACCAGGTGCGAAGTAGAAATAATAAAAAAAAAAAAAAAAAGACTTGAGTCTATAAAATTTCGTTTGATTTAAAATAATTTTTTAAATCGCTTTCAGAACCAAGGAACATTTATTATTTATTGTAAATTTTAAATAATTTTTTATTTTTTAGTTATTTCAATTTTAGTTTCTTTTTTCATTTTAAATCCAGGTCTACGAATGCATACTTTTCTGCAGTTCCTCTTGTTAAAACCAAAATTATACTAAACTAACACAATTCCATAACGAAACCTTCATAATTTAAATTAATTAAATATTAATGAGCCTCTACACCGACATATTTATATGGATCGTATAACTCAGATTGTAATTTTTATTACCATAGTAAACTTTTTGTATATTACAATAAATTTTGATTATTTGATTGGTAATTTTTCAGCAACATTTTATACGGAAAACCAAACAAAAAGCTTGTTGAGATTAATATCTGAGAAAATTTCAATAAATATTTGATTCCTTTGTTTATATAAGCAACAAAATTGGTACTTTAAAATTTTCCTTTAGAAATCCATATTATGTTTACATTTTTTTGTGTTTTTAGAATTTCAACTACGAATATACCAATTTCTTTTTAGTAAATCTGATTTGCTGATTGGAGAGCCACAGTTCATTCCGGGCAAAATAAAAACATTTGCGTTATTAACAATAAAGACTTTTTATTTGATTAAAGGGTTAAAATAGAAACATTTGCCTAATATTTTATTTGATGTTGGTTTTTAGTTGGTCAATTCTTGATATCAAATATTTTACAAATTCAAGTACTGACATGAAAAAACATAAAAATTTATTGATTATGAACGGTGATTCGTATTGATTGAATCATTCCAAAATATACAGGATTTGAAGAGTGTTGAATTAATCCATTTGATTTAATTCACTTGCCAATACAGTCAAAATCCAATTTTGGAGATCATAGAGAAATTTCAGTAGTTGTTGCTTGTTTGAAAGGAAGAGAGAAAAATAACCTTTCAAAAAAAATATTACTTAAGGTTTTAAAATAATAGGATTAATTTTAATTCAACCTAGTCCATCTCGTATTACTTATTTGCTAATGGACATCCAACCCATCGTCTATCGATATCAAAATCGTTTTTTCTTGTGTGCAAACAAGCAAATCGACGTTAAACTGCACCATCGTCTATAATATGGGTCAACACCCTGCAGTTTTAATTACAACTATAGACTTTGTAGCAAGACCCATTCAACTTACTTTTTTAATATTTCTACCCTTAATCGATAAAATGTACAATTTGTTTTATATTTAAAAAATCTAAATTAAGGTTTTAAGTTAATTATTTCTACGCAAATCGACCGACTCGATTTTTAAATCAAATTGAAGCTAAACGAAACCGCTTATAGAATCGTGTAAGCGATAAATAATTAAATTTATTTCTCTTTTCATTTTAAAGAGAATTTTCGCTGGTGAATTGCGTAAATTTTCATTTCTGAGTGGAATGCCAGTGATTGATACGTGATAGCTGAGATATTTGTGCAATTTAATCCTCTTGAGAAATTTTTAAATTCATATTAAATTTATAAGTGAAAACAGACCTACCTTTTTGGGATTCGAAGAGCAGGGATAATTCAACAGGTTGCCGACGTCGGATAATTTAGAAATCAAATTGCAGAGCGAAACTTTCTAAACGAATCTTTTCTAAATTAAACTGAAACTTGCACTTCTGATAAAAATAATTGCAATTTTTTTTCTTTTTTTTTTCTCAAACGCGAGTTAATAGACGCACGTCAGACAGTTATTGTTAACGTCTGATTTTCGTAAAAAGCGCCCAGGTTGTGAACGTCGCGACGTTGGAACAGCGTCTTTATAACCCCTTGTCATGCGCGTCGTTCATTTATTTGATAATATTAGGTGACAATTTCATTAAAATTAATCACAAAAAAATTGTGACGAATGCAATTAACTGGTTTAACAATTAAAACGTCATGTAGTTTAATTATATTGACGTTATTTTGCTTGTTTGCTTATCTATTCATTTTTTAAAAAATGCGTCAGTACCAAAAATACACGAATTTTCCATAACGGACGCAAGTTGCATAATCTCGATGAATAATTGTTTTGTAATAAACTATTACATAATTATTTATATGTACACAGTTCGGGATCGATTAATATGATTGATTGATGAAAAAGTGTTTGCATTTTTGATTAGATATAATTGGTTCAATTGTCACGGTTTTGCGATTAGTTTTATCCCAGATAAAAATTTTCCAATTTTTTGTTACCTATTAATTAGTAATTAAATTTTTAAACCTGTTGATGAGATACTTCTACACACAAATTTGTAATTAATTAATTGGAAACTTTTGCTATTTAAGAGCTATCAATATTAAAAAGATATTGGACTTTCTTCTTCGATTGGATAATTACGGAAAGTAAACTTTTAAAGAAAATAAGCCAAGCTTTAAAATTGTGTTTGACGAACAAATACCTCGATTTTCAATTCCAATTGGGATAAGTGTAAGCTTTCTCATCGTTTCCTCTTATACTACATCCTCGTTTATGTTAATTGATGTCATTAACAGGCCCACTGCAAAATTATTGTAATCGTTATCGTTTTTTAAGTGCCGTTTAAAATATCTTTTAAATATTTCTTTTACCTTCAGAGACGAATTAGCCACGCGAAAAATGCGGAAACCCCCGGAGAGAGATTTTTAACGTTTAAATATTTTTAAAACATAATTTTTATTAGCCACGTTAGTTTTTGCTTTAAAGCATTTTCGATAATTACGTCAAAATAAGAAATTAACATTCAGACCGTCGCATGACGCATTCCTGCATTAAATAAATTCTTTATCTTGATGTGTAAATTTTTATAGTACATTTCAAAGCAAAACTGGAAATTTAAAATCTATAACTTGCCTAAGTTGGCAAGATGATAATTGAAAACGTTGATAAAAACACTACTGAAAATGAGACACTTCCAATTCTGTTCACTTCATGGCCGACCAAGATAAAGGAGATTTCTACTATAACTCAACCAAGCCACTGCTAATTTTTTGTTATTAATTTCCACCCTTATTTGTCAAAATATATTTGGTCACGAAAAAGTAATCCAACTTTATTTTCTGAATTCTATTGCCAATTTATTTTTCAATTAAATCTATTCCGACGTGTAAAGTGTGTAAACTTTTCAAGAGTCGTTTTCAATTAGTTTCAACATAAGTTAATTTGTGTCCACTTTTTTTTCACTAAATTGAGATGTAAAAATTATTTCTAAATTTTCTAGACATTTCAATTTTTGAAAAAAACCTACCGTAATAAGATATAAATTTTATACATGAAAATGATAAAACAAAATCAAAGTGTACACATTTTTTCTACAAAAATTTAAAAATTTATTTGATTCTTGAAATCATAACTGAGAAAACTTTGCTGTTGGAAAGTAAGTAATCAAATTGTCATATTTTTTGACAATGATATTATTTTTAGAATAAAACAATTTCCACTGTAATAAACGTAAATCTAACATTAAATAAATTTTGTAAAAAAATATTGTCTGCCTTTAATTGAAGCTGCATACATGGAAATTTTACCCGTAAAGACAATATTATTTATAATCAGAAATATTTTTGAAAAATATAATGATACTAGTAAAAATGCATTTAAAAAGGGGGATGGGATTGAAGCAATTTTAATTTGTTTAAATAACGTTCAATTTTCAATTGTTTTAACTAATTTATGTGTGTATTTTTAGATAGCAAAACTCGGCAAAATTCTAACTTATAGGAATGAGGCGCTTTTTGGACACTGGAATGTTTGGTTTATGCGAATATTTTGATATTTATCAGCACTATTTGGTAAGAACATTACAATAATTTATGAATATAGTTTAACATTTGTTAATTTGTTTTCAATTGAGTATCACAAATTATGTTCAATGATAAGTAGCTACATTTTGTCCTAGCTAAAATTAGCTAAACTTTTTACCACGTATGTTTGTTTTACACGTAACAAAATTTGTTCCTAAATTAGTAGGCACAAGTGTCACACAGTATTAACCGGGTTGATCCGGTTATTCGAGTTTTAGACGCCCTCTAGGGAAACAAAAACAACTTTAAATTTTATTTTAAATGGACCTTTTATTTTTTTATGGTTTTCTTAGATTGGTTGTAGTAAATATCCGTTAGAGGTCTTCACGAACTCTAAGAACCGAATCAACCCGGTTAGGTATTAGAACGGGATCTTAGAGAATGCTGTATATCTTATCAAAATACGCGTTTTATATTGCTAGATTTATTATTATTTTATCTCTAAGGTTCAACATGACAATCATTCTTATTACAAGATAACTATAAAACATCAGTCTCTGGACAGTCTAGTCACGATCAAGCTTAACCCTGAAGGATTTTCAGCTAATTACATTTCCGTTTTGTTACCTTTAATTCCCACTTTATTTCATTCAAGAGATTCATTCGGCCGCATCCTCAAATGTGTCCGGCACGTCCGGTGTAATTTATCTGATTTAACCAAAGGCGAAATTGTAATGTAACAAGTGAATTCCCATGTTGGAAACTCAAACTTAAAAAACAACAATTGAACAATTTGAAAGTAAGAAACTCCAAATATTTTACTTTTTTTTAATTAAATGTTTAAAACTTTGTTCCGAAATGTATCTTTTTGAGACTTAAAAACTTGGGAAATTAACTTGAACCACATAAAATTGCGTTTGATTCAACGGAGAATTCAACTGAAAATCCTGACATTTTATAAAATTGGGAAATGCCTGCGACATGTATTCGAGATAAGTGACAAGACTTGATCCCATACGTGCAATGTTAAAATAAAAACAGCTGGAATTTAAATTTTCTACCGACACGTTCGCATCGTAAATCGATGATGCATTTTTACCTCAAAAACAAATTAGTTAACTTTTCTTGTCATAACCCATAAATATTTTGTTGATTTTTGTCGGTCTAATGCGAAGTAAAATAATTGATGTTTGGTGAGCTGCGATGACAAGATAGGATAAAAATTTAATTTGCCTTGTACTTATTGACAGATTAAATTAAAGTGCCTAGAATACATGTCTGTGCGGTTCGCACTTGGAACACGTACACATTCAGCCAAATCCTGTTAAATAGTGGATATCAATTTATCAGACAATAAAACAGTTTTATGGCAACGATATAAAAGATTTTAATTCTGTATGAGCCGCACTTGATATTGACTATTTATAGTGTGCACACAAAAGTTAATGAGAATATAAATACCTTGCCGTGTGGGTGGTATTATTTACGATAGACGAGATAATATACTATTAATCCTTGGTACAATCACCATGTTTTGGTTTTTTCCAATTTTGTCTGTTACGATTAAAAACCCACCTCAAATATTTTTCTATTAGGGAGTGATTTACAACTCGAGAAAGTCGAGGAACTTTCTATCGCCTCTCCGTATATTTCACATATAGAAAATTTAAATCCCATTCGCCATGTTGCTAAATCTTTTAGAATTACATACTTAAATGTACTTAACACATTTGAGACGACTACTTAAACAAGTAAATGATAATTAATGCAAATTGTTTTATTGTTTAAATAAATAGCTAACTTCTAACTCCTTTTAAGCACCCGATGGTATTTGTGAAGTTAGGCGTCTTTTCAATTTGATCCAAGCTTGAATGAAAATTTCCATAAAACTTGCCTCCATTAGGTTTATTAACATTCCTCGTCCTCCGTTCAAAATAATCCTCCAAAATCACTTTGGGTATCTAAAATACAAATTTAAATCAAAATAAGTAGTAATATAATTTTACAAGGGCGATTCAAATATTTTCAAAATGTAATTTCCTACAAAATTGTCTTTTTTCGTATTTGTTACGGCATTTACAGCGTTTTTAGTGAAAGCGCGCAATTTACTGCATGCAAGGTCCTTTTTGATTTTCAGAATATAGCATTAAATTAACTTAAAAATTTTTAAATTTTATATTGTCAGATACAATTTAAAGAAAGATGTAATTCGTTACGTAAGTTTGTAGTAACACGAAAGCGTCAGAATAACTTCTAATGAGCTTTGGTACTTTTCAAATCTTCATTATAACTTTTTAACTTCAAAATCAGTTTGTATATTTACAAAAGTAAAAATTATACAATGCTTCATTATTAATTTTTGTGTTATCTACAATTTAAAATTTTAATTGATTATTTTATAACATTGAAAATTGAAAATGAAATTTTATTATGAAATAATAAATATTTAAATATATAAATTATTAACTCGTTGATATTAGATAATATTAAAACTTCAAAATATCGAGTTATTAATAAATTAAAAATTAATTAAATGATTTATTGAGCTTTCAAACGATTATTTTGTTCGTCATCTGTATATTATTCTGCTGACGAACGAAATAATCGTTTGAAAGCTCAATAAATCATTTAATTAATTTTTAATTTATTAATAACTCGATATTTTGAAGTTTTAATATTATGAAATAATAAAATGCACGTACCGGGATGGTTCGAATAAAAATTTAAATCTAGGATTCCACCAACCGATTTTTGATTTAATATAAACATAATAATTGTAAAATATTTAAAAAGCGACGCAATTCATAAAAATTTTACAAGAGTCTTGGCTGTTCTTTTTTTTTTAACTCAGTAAGGATTTCAAAATTCCAAAGTTATTTATCAACAGCGGAGTAGATTCCAAACACACATCGTTTGATCTTTTTTGTTTAGTTTTAAAAGAAAATTCGGTAGGTAAAATTGTTAAAAAATTCGATTATTTAAAGTTTTTCGTATAAAATAATAATTAAATATTCAAATGAAAATTTTCCACTAGTTAAAATTTATGTTAGCTTGTCAATTTTTGATTATTTTTAAAAATTTATTAAAATCAATTATGTAAATGAACGTTACAATAATTGCACAAGCAATTAATATTTATTTTTGATTTTAAAAGCAATTATATTGATTAGGTATGTTAATATTTATGTATTTCAGCCTACATATCTGCATTATGTAACATATTCAACTATAACGATTGATTAAATAATTTATATTATTAATTATTAGTATATTAGATTATATTATTGTATTATTACATAATTGTACTTTAGTAGATATTAGATCTAGGGGATGCCGGAGTACAGTGGTTACAAAATCCAATTATGACGTTGTACAATTATTGGAAAGTGACCACTGTACTTTCACAGCTGCCTACAAACGCCCATGTTATTCCGGTCCTGGGCATGACTTGAAACTGCATTCCTTGTTCTTTGTGAAAAGAACAAGCCTCATTTTTATATAGTGCATTTATCTATACCACTACAAGGAAGATGAAAAGTTAAATACAAAGAATTGACAAATAATAAAGTATCTTACAAGAGAGCTTTAAAATGAAATTTTTTTAGTCAAAATTTTTTTTTATATATAAATATTTTTAAACGTTATTTTTTATAAAATCGAGAGACAGTTGATCGACTTTAATTTTCTATTTAATATTTAAAAAACTACAAACTATTTTTGTATTGACCGATTTGATGTTTTACACCATATGTTAGTGTATTTTTATAGCTTTTGGTTGATAAAAATTTGATAAAATTATTATATAGCTATACTACATATAGTCAGCCCAAGCGACCGTTGGATGTCTTTAGCCATCAAGTGCATGAAGACCGAACACCAAGAAATATCTGTGTTTCTATATCTCACTGTATCTCAAACCAACAAGAATTTTACAACTAAATTTCATATTTAGTAATTTTATATTGAGACCTGGGGCTGATTAGATTTTGTTTGTTTACTGTTTATCTGAAAAATAGTTTTATTTCTGTAATTTAGGGGGCATGGGTTTATAATGTGTGGGCTAGAACCACACACTACCGCCAAATTGTAGAGATGGTAAAATGAAAAATAAAACGTTAAAATCGACTCATTTTATGTAATCTATGAAATTGTAAGACGTACGTGATGTTATAAAGTTATAATACCATAATATTAGTAAACATCTAAATATCTTGATCTCTCACCCAGCGAGACCCAAGAGGGATTGATAATGCTGGTTTTATAGTACCTACTTGAAACCAATTCTGATATTTTTATAAAGAGACTTTTATAAATGGAGTTCTAATAAAGATGCTTTATTTTTATTTCACTATAAAGTACAATGGATACCATTAGTTATGAAAACAACAGATCATTCAAATGTTCTCGATGGAATTACTTGCAGAAATGAATTTGTTGAGTCCAATTTTCCATGATTCTCTCACACAAATTAGGCCGTATGTCAGCAATTACTCGTTCAATATTAATCTGTAAATCGTGTATATTTGCTGGATGGTTGTGGTAAACCAATGACTTTACGTGTAGCCCCTCAGTGGAGTCCAGTATAATTCAGCGGTCCATTTCTTGAAATATTCGAATTAGCGAATTTTTATTCCAATAAATGTATTGTGTTATTGGCAGTATGATAAGTGACACCGTCTTGTTGAAACCACATGTGTCTTTCTTGTTCTTATAGTAAATATTCTTTGATTGGACGATTTTCTTTATTTTTACATCCATCAAAAATAGTAAACAAAAAAGAGCAAAAAACATCTTTATTTTTTGTCACAGATTTGGATAGAGCACATTTTTCTATCAAAAATTATCAAAAAAAAAAGAAAACTTTTTTCTTTATTTTTATTTATATTTTATCAATTTTTTTAATCAACATTTGTGCGGATTTTTTTAATTTTTAAAAACTTATTTGTTTTTATACCAACTCTTTCTTGATAACCTTAAAGTAACATTTTAAAAATTATGACAGATTTATTTTTTGACATTTTCTCACAAAATTTTCTATCCAGATTTTTGAAAAAAAAGTATTGTCATTTAAAGAAAATGTTAATGACGAACAACTATTACTATGAATATACGTATTTTTATAAATTAGAATCGATAGGTATGTCCAAAATATTTTTCCAAAAAACTTTTAATTTATTTTTAATGAATTTGTTCTAAACTTGAAGAGCTCACTGTATTATCTGGGCCAAGCTACCTGAACCAGAAACTGTAGTAAATATATAATTATTATGACATAATGAAATATAATGAAATATAATAAAATTTTGATTTAATTAATGAACAAGAATTCACTTTAATTATGAAAATTTCATAGTAGGTAATAATGAAAAAGTTTGCTGAATTTTTTATGATCAACTATGCAATATCAAAATATTTAAGAGGGGCATTTTTTTCAGGGCCCTTTTAATTTAATCAACAGATGGCGCCTACTTAAATATTTTTATAAAATAAGAGAAATTTGCTATATTTAAAATATAGCAAATTCGTTGAGATAATACTATTCTATAATCAATATTCTTGATCTTAAGCTATTTTGAGTTCGTAATATTTATTAATAAAAACACAATTCATAATTAAAGTTTAATTATTTTTTTTTGTAAGTGAGTGTGTTCTGACATACTCAATACGAACTCAAAATAGCTTAAGATCAAGAATATTGTTTATAGAATAGTATTATCTCAACGAATTTGCTATATTTTAAATATAACAAATTTCTCTTATTTTATAAAAATATTTAAGTAGGCGCCATCTGTTGATTAAATTAAAAGGGCCCTGAAAAAAATGCCCCTCTTAAGAAGATTATTTTTGTAGAGTAAAAATTCAAACCCATAAATCAGGTTCGTCTTAAGAATAATTATAAATAAAATATATAAAAAATTACTTATTGCTAATGAACTTATGTTTCCTATTGAAATTATTTTTTCAAGTTTGTTACTCGTGAAAGAATCTGACAAAAATTATATTATGACAAATTTAACAAAATACGGATTACTTTACCATACATTAATCTTATGGTACGATATTATGTTTTGCACACTACTTTAATACAGTTTACAAAAAAGTACGATTTTGGCCGCTCTCTGTGATTCGGCACCCATGTGCAGTTTGCACACTATACCTACCCATAATCATTACTTTACAAAAAAAAAAAATTAAAAAAAAAATGGAATCTCGTTAATGCGCGTCACTAATTTACTTCCAATCTCACGTTTTCGTGGACTGATTTTAACCAAAATCTAATCAAATCTAAGTTTTAATATAAAAGTACTAAATATAAAATTTGGTTGAGAAATTCTTATTAGTTTGGGCGCTAGAGCGCACACAAAATTAAGTGACATACAGACACACAGACATTTCTTGATTTTGGATCTCTTTCAACTCGTTTGACCTCAAGGACTGTAATATATTATATATTACAGCTCTACAGGCCTAGAAGGCCCATGGCTTTATTCCCTGCCTACATAACCTGTTTTGTAAATTCTCGTGTGTGACGCAGCCGTATCAACGGTAATGATGTCGACACAAATATCAGGGATCGCCACAGGAGTGTGGATGCCCACCGGAAGGCCGAGCCAAGAAATTCTGTGCAATCCGCGATTTGAACCCAGAATGTCCGCTCTATACTCAACCAGCGATCACATCACTGCACTGCTGTGGCTCAAGGACTGTAAATCCGTGAAAATCTAAAAAAAAAATTTTTTTGATTACATATACCTATGTAACTTTCCCATTCGGTATGGTAAAGTAAAAAGTATTTTAAATAATTGATGTAGTATGAAATGTAATACGAAATTGATAGTATTGACGTTTACCAAATGTTTTTAAAACAATAATTAAAAAAATATAATTAAAGCCCGTACGACACAACGTTAAATTTGGCATAAAATTTACAAGTAAAATAAAAAAAATTAAGCATCGTTGCCAGATGATTTTATCTACCATTTACCAGAAAAATTTTACCAGAAAATTTTGTGTTAGTAAATACAAAAAACAATTTTACACACGTCAATACAAAACAACCACAAATATCCCAAACTACAGTTTGTTATTTTTATTACAAAATTTATAAATTTTTCTATGGAATAGAACTTAGACCATTTAAACTTATAGACACGCCCTATCTTATCTCTCCTTGAATAGAAACTGAAGCAAACATGTATGACGTCATTGGTGGGGTTTTATCGAGATTTATATTAACGGGATACTAAAATAAACAATTTTTTTCATTTATAGTTGGTATTTACACGAATATCTTAGCATTTACCCCACCAGTGACGTCACTTATGTTTGCTTCACTGCTTGAAAATTAAGAAAATAGAAGCAACCTTTTAGATTTTAGAAGTTCCTTCTAATAACCCTTTTGAACCTAATTGGAGGCAGTTTTTTTTACTTCTTCCGCAAATGCATTAAAAAATTTGATTGCATGAAATGCCGTTGCTTCTCTAAAGCGCAAAAGCCGGTAAAATTCTGATACAATATTCTTTTTTACCTCGCGTGTTGTAAGTTGTAACCCTGTGAGAATGTAATGCCCGCTGTACACTCTCGCCGAAACGAGGACGAGGCAGGGCGAGAACGAGAGTGTACATGGGCGCTCTCGCGCCTTTGTATCGCCTGTCTCGGTATTATTCACTAGCTCTTGCTTCCGAGGCGGTATTTTGGCCCGAATTAAAAGGTCTCGCTTGACTTGCGAATGTGTTTCTGCATGATACAATAACATTCCTCATTAAAGTAATATTTGGGCGAGAGTGTACAGGAACACCATGATACGTGTGAAATATTACTTTAATGACGAATGAATAGAATCAAACAGTAGCGACAAAGGTTTAATTTCCACGTGCAAAGCTAATGGATTTTATAAGCCGTGGACTAAAGTAGAATTAAGCGTTGAAAGGGTTAAAGTTTTTAAATTTAAATTTTCAATTATAATTAATTTTTAAATGAAAAGTTTTTTCCAAAATTTTTAAATATGGATCATATATGCGAAATATGGATAATAATTTTATATGCGGTAAAATCGAAAATATTAAGTTATATACGAAAACAAGCAAATACATATAAATCCGCCTTCTACTTAAAATTAATAATTTGTGAGTTTTTAAATATCGGAACAAAGAAATGTAATAGATTTAGGGCTAAATCGGAATTGTCGTAATGAACGTTTATGGCTAAAATTAATAGATCTGTGCGAGCGTGTACAGAAACGCATTTGCAAGCAAGCGAGATCCTTTGATTCGGATCAAAAATACTGCCTCGGGAGCGAGAGCAGCGAGGAACACCGAGACAGCAAGACAGAGCGAGAGCTATCATGTACACTCTTGCTCGCGCTGCGAGACATTCGGACAAGAGCACTCGGACAAGAGTGTACATGGTCCACGGTCACAGGACCTCTAGCCGAGACATTCAGGCGAGAGTGTACAGCGGGCATAAGAGCCCTCGTTTAGTTAAATACTTTAACGTCTGAAATACGTAGAGACACGGCAGCGTCAAAATCTCCAGCTCTGCGAATTTCTCTCTGCAGTTATCTTGAAAACCCAAACCAGAAATGATTCTAATTACCTTTTTCTGAATTCCAAAAAGCTTATGCGTATACGCTGAGTGTCTCCACACCAGAATACCATAACACGCCTTGAATTAACCCAAAGTATGTGACAGTACCGTAGCTAGGATTTCATTTCGGGGGGGGGGCACTTGTAAAAAGTAAAATTTTCGATGGTTCCTCTTTCAAGAATTTTTATTATTAAGCCCGTATGATACGGTGCATAATTTTGTATAAAATTTACATGTAAATGGTAACTAACCAATGGAAAACGTCCGATTGCTAATATAATACGCTTTTTCTATTGGTTAGTTATCATTTACATGTAAATTTTATGTAAAATTATGCATCGTGTCATAGAGGCTTCATAAACAAATTTTTGTTTATTTTCAAAAAATTTTTTTTTTAACATTTCGGGAGGGCACGTGCTCTGAGGTGCTTCTCTTGGCTACAAGCTTGGTATGCGACTCTCAAGACCTTTAACCTCAGTAATTTTTAAAAATTTAGATGGCTGATCTTCAGTTTTACGTTGCCTCGGACAAAAAGACAAATTACCGCTTTATTACCCCCTTTTTTGTTACGTGTCGCTATTTTATGGTTGGTTTCTTCAGAATTATGGACTACAAATATTTTTTTACCTGTTAGGCAAAAACAGTAAGTACGAAACGTAAAATCCATGTTAATTTTCGCCAAGGAAAAAAATTGACTAGTATATAAATTTTGATTAATGTAGGGTAATTTTGTCACTTTCACAGCCAAAATGCCGCCCTTTAGATTTACCGCCCAGACAAATGTTTGAGTTGTCTACCCCCTAGACCCTAAAGTGAGCCTTATTGATCGATTTCTAATCGAAAAAAAAATTTCTAAAAATTTCAGCTTTCCAACCCAAAAATTTATGAAATAATAAGAAAAACCGTGTTTTTTTGGTTTTTATTTTATTGTGATTTGTGACTGTTCTACTGAGTATTTTTTTATTGAAATTTATTTTGGTAATAATTATTATTAGATAAAAAATTTGAAAAAAAGTTTTGACTGCTTTATTTAACTGTGTTCATTAAATATTATGTCAATCACGAATTTTTTTTACAAAACACTTCTTTTTTGCCCTTCTGTAAACGGTAAAATTTTTAATTTGATTAGTTGGTGCAACATGGTAAAAAAAACTAAAATACGTTTTTACTTTTTGATAATTGAATAATTAGGAATGTTTATGTAACTCCGAGTGGTAAAGTGAGTTTCTGAAATTAATATAAAATCTAACTGAAGTTCTTTAATTATAAAATATTTTAACTTTTGCTCATGTTGAAACAAAGCTAATTTTGCGTAATAATTCATTAAAAGACTTTAATGACGAGTTTCATTAGAATATATGGCATTTGGTCTACTCGTAAATCTATCTATAAGTTTTGTCATCGTTATCTCAATCGGGTGAGTTTTGTTTGGAGGTGTTTTGTCTTCAATTTTAGATTTTTGTCTTTCTTCTTTGCTTGTTTTTGGGGTGGAATTAGTTGTCTCTCTCTTAGTGGAGGAAACTTTCTATTCTAGATCTCATCATATAATAGACCATGCATCTTTTGTAGTTTGCTGGGTGTTTTTCTTCACTTTAGTACAGTATTTTCATCCTTTTTGCACCTTTTTGTCAAATGGTATTTTTCACACTTTACCCATCTGAGTTAATCGTTGCAATAAGTTTTTGTGTGACCATTTTGGCATCGCAAGCTTTAAACAACTTCACATTTCTGGTATGGAGGTTCAATTACAATAAATTATTGTGTTTAATAGATGTCTTATGTTGTATGGGGCATTCAACACCAAATCGACCACTTTTGAACCCGACCCCTTTTGATTTTCCTGAAATTTTTACATATTATACTATCTCATCAACAACAGTTCTGTGAATTTTTTCAAAATTTTTTACTCGACCCAAAAAAAGTTACGAATTTTTAGAAAAACTGCTGTTTTTTTTTCAAACGATCGTAACTATTTCAAAAATTGACTAATCGGAACTTTTTTTTTGGTTTTGTTTGTCTTTAAACGTACTTTTCAGGAAAAAATACAAAAAAAATATTCAAACTTAGTTTCTACAAAATTTTTCATTTTTTCGGAGAAAATCATTGATTTTTCAAATTTTGACACTTTTGATTTTTGATTTTTTTATTTCAAAAAAAACTCTGATATATTCCGCGTATAACAACGCAAACCTCATAATGGGCCGACATTTATTTCTATTTCTTTTGTTTAATTGAAAAATATTATTTGCGTAAAAATAAAACAAAATATTTTTTTATTAAACAAAAAAAAATAGAAAAAAATTTCGGCCCATTATGGGGTTTGCGTGGTTATACGTGGAATAAATAAAAGTTGTTTTTGAAATAAAAAAATCAAAAATCAAAAGTGGAAAAACTCAAAAAATTAATGATTTTCTCCGAAAAAATAAAAAATTTTGTAGAATTCAAGTTTGAATATTTTTTTTTGTATTTTTTCCTGAAAAGTACGTTTAAAGACAAATAAAAACAAAGAAAGAACGTTTTGATTAGTCAATTTTTGAAAAAGTTACGATCGTTTGAAGAAAAAAAACATCAGTTTTTCTAAAAATTCTTAACTTTGTAAACAATTTTGAAAAAATTTACAGAACTGTTTTTGATGGGATAGTATAATACGTAAAATCAGTTGTGTAATTTTTTTCAAAATTTTTTACAAAGTTAAAATTTCAGAAAAACTGATGTTTTTTTTCTTCAAACAATCGTAACTATTACAAAAATTGACTAATCAAAACGTTCTTTTTTTTGTTTCTGTTCGTCTTTAAACGTATTTTTCAGGAAAAAATACAAAAAATATATTCAAACTTGGATTCTACAAAATTTTTTAATTTTTTGGAGAAAATCATTGATTTTTCAAATTTGTCCACTTTTGATTTTTGATTATTTTATTTCAAAAGAAACTCTTATTTATTTCTCGTATAACAACGCAAACCCCATAATGGGCCCACATTTCTTTCTATTTTTTTTGTTTAATTAAAAAATATTTTGTTTTATTTTTACGCAAATAATATTTTTTAATTAAACAAAAGAAATAGAAAGAAATGTCGGCCCATTATGGAGTTTGCGTTGTTATACGCGGAATAAATCAGATTTTTTTTTTAAATAAAAAAATCAAAAATCAAAAGTGTCGAAATTTGAAAAATCAATGATTTTCTCCGAAAAAATGAAAAATTTTGTAGAATCCAAGTTTGAATATATTTTTTGTATATTTTCCTGAAAAGTACGTTTAAAGACAAACAAAAACAAAAAAAACGTTTCGATTAGTCAATTTTTAAAATAATTACGATCGTTTGAAAAAAAAACTGCAGTTTTTCTAAAAATACGTAACTTTTTTTGGGTCGAGTAAAAAATTTTGAAAAAATTCAGAGAACTGTTGTTGATGAGATAGTATAATATGTAAAAATTTCAGGAAAATCAAAAGGGGTCGGATTCAAAAGTGATCGATTTGGTATAGCTTTTTGTATCATATGCGAATCATATGCTTAATATTTTTCTGTTTACCACACATGACATCCGGATGGCCAAGCCCACGAAAAATTTTTAGTGATTTGTGTTCAGGACATCATAGGGCTTCTCCACACCAAATATGAAGAAGATCTGAATTATGACCGTCAACTATAGAACTTAGCCAAGAAAAACTTGACTTGTTCAAACTCTCAATTTTATGTTATATAAAAACAATTAACAAAATCAAATATTTCTTATGATACGCCACTGACCCAAATTTGTGAAACACCCTATACATTAAATTCCCACAAGTATTGAAATGACAGTTTGACAGGTTTGACAGTTCAACATAAATACCTAAAAGCAGAAAGCAGGTTATTATTTTCTGATTTTGGAAGTGAAAGTGAATAAAATCCTTAACAATTTAAATTAATATATTTAATTTGTCAAATTAGATAAATAACATGAGTGGACAAATCGACAGAGATTTGGATCTGTCCAATGCCAGTCGTGGTGTGTGGTTAGTAAAAGTGCCTAAGTATGTGGCTAATCGATGGGAAAAAGCACCAGGCGACATTGAAGTTGGAAAGCTACGCATTTCTAGGTTTAAAATTAATTTTCTCCTTGTGTTCAAATTGTAATCCTTTTGCTTATTTTAGAAACTCTGGTCAAAAGGCGCAAGTTTCTTTATCGTTGGCACAGGCCGTGTTAAATGATGCAACGGAAAATATTCCAAAAGATCATAGGTTAGATGTTACTACAGTCACACAACAAACCTTAGGAGTTTTTTCTCATTTGACTCGTAAGAAAGCAGGTAAATCGTACAAATGACACGTGTTTAAACTTTTATTCTCGTAGCTAAGAATGTAGATGCTGTTGTGCCTGACACTGAAAAGTTAGCAATGGAAGGTAGAATTGTTCAAAGGTTGGAATGTAGACCTTACGCAGACACTTGTTATATGAAACTAAAACTAGAGTCAATTAGAAAAGCCTCCGTTCCAACACGTCAGGTTAAACAACTTGACGACCTTGTACACAACTACAAACCTGTTTCTAATCACAAACAGAACATCGAGTATGCTGAACGTAAGAAGGCAGAAGGTAAAAAATCGAGAGACGACAAAGATGCCGTTTTGGAAATGTTGTTTGCGGCATTTGAAAAACATCAGTATTACAACATTAAAGATTTGGTTAGAATAACCAAGCAACCAATTATATATTTAAAGGAAATTTTGAAAGAAGTTTGTAACTATAATTTGAAAAATCCTTACAAGAATTTGTGGGAACTTAAGCCTGAGTATCGACATTATAAGGATAAGGACCAAACTGAAGATAAAAAGGACGATGATGATTCAGATTAAGTTATATTTTTTACATTAGGATAGTACATAATTTGGTTTTTAATAGGCAAATCATTGTATTGTATATATTTACTACTCCACTATTATGTTTATTACTATTTTTTTAATTGAGGATTGCAAGTCATTTTTTCATGATGTCTTTCTTTTTTCATTTTATGTAGATTTTGGTTGGAAATAAAATTTGGTTAGCGATTAGACCTTTTTGTACCTAGTAAAGATGGACATGAACAGCTTGTGCAATGAAAATTTTATCATCATCCTGTATATAATTCTGTCAAATTTGATTCCGTTGTAGTGGTAGTAACGGTAACCTTTTTTGACAGCATAACCAAAAATTGACTAGCTAATTAAGTAAACAATCAAAATTTTCAGTTATGTCGTGCTAATTAAGTTAATTTTCATGATTAAAGGAATGTGTAATAAGTTAAAATAAATTTTAGTTTTAAAACCCATGAAGTCGCGGTTGGTATGGGCCAGTTATTTTTATGTTGGTGGGCGGTAGCTGTCAGTTGTTGATAGGTTTTTATTACGTGTTACGTCAGGTATACGCTCGCAACTGGCGTAAATTTAATACAATAATATTATTTAGCTTTAATTTACTACCTATAATAATAATTTAGTTATTGAACTCTAAAAAAAGTTACATTTTCAAGTATCAGGTTACAATTTCTTGTTTTACACTTTCGCTGCCTCGCACCTTTTTGTTTACTATTTTTGTGCAATTAAGGTGGATGTAAATCATTTTATTAATTTCGCTATAAATTTAAGTGAACTAGAACATTTAAATTTACCGATGTCATGAATCCTGATGACGATGATGCAGTTATTAATCAACTCAAGCAACCTCGAGTGTCACTCGATGTGTTGCCTAAAATCGGTGGTAATTTTATCAAATCGCTCGAGAACCGCAAGTTTCAACGTTCTTTTGCCTGTAAAGCCGATTTGGAAACTTACGCCGAAGATGAATTGGTTAGGAAGGAATACAAAGAAATGGTGAGTGGAAATTTGATAATTGAGATACGGTTTAGTGTTATGATGTGATTTTAGCGGTGCGAAATGTCCGGTACTACTAGATCCACCTTTCTTATGGTGTTCAGTCCTGACGGTACTCGAGTGGCTTCCACTCATGGTAATCACAACATTTATGTTAGTGACCTGCGAAGTGGTAAAACTATTAGGATATTGGATGGCCATCCAAGGACCCCATGGTGTATAGCATTTCATCCACACCGTAACGATCTTTTAGCTTCGGGATGCTTGGCTGGCCAAGTTCGAGTTTGGGATCTCAGTGTAAGCTAATCAGTCGTGATCGAGCATAGTACTTTTTTTTATTTTGTTTAATTTTTGTTTTCAATGTTAATTTTTGTTACCTTCAGGGTGGAAGCGAGATGTGGACGGTGAGTTCCCAAAACGTAATTGCGTCGATTGCTTTCCATCCAAGTGACCGTTTACTGGTGATAGCCACCTGCAATGAGTTGTACTTCTGGGACTGGAGTAAACCGCAACCTTTTATGCACATCTCCACAAACAATCTAAAAGAAAAGGTAAAATCTTGAAAGACAGGTTTTTCCTATGGTAAATTTTTAATTGAAGGTTCGTTATGTGGCGTTTGATAAGTTGGGTCACAAACTTATAACGGGAATTGCAAATACGGTGCAGAGTCGATGGGAACGAGCAAGATCAAATGTCACTCCAAATAGGTCCGAAAGACCGCGCGTGATTGTGTCAGAAGGAACAAATTCCGCGCAGTATCATCGGCACAGAGTTCTCCTTTCAAGGAGGAACAGTTTTTATGGATCTTACGCTCCTCAGGTGAGTTTAAAATTATTTTTGTTTTTCTTGATGTGATTGTTACATTGGTACTCCGCAACATTTTACAACGTGTTACATTTTTATCCATTTTTTTGTAGCCTTCAACATCATCGACCACAAATCCTGACAGAGTACCACTTTCGACAGTTCCAGAACGTGAACGAAGAATCACGGCTTGTTACCGCAATTTGGTTCACGAATATGAATTACTCGTGCATCGGTATTTACAAGTATATCGACCTCCGACAACGGTATATATTAAATATTTTATTTTTTAACTTTTGGAATTACATTGTTTATTTTGAGTAGATTGACCGTGGTACAGATCCGATGGAAATGGAAGCTGTGCAACCTTCAGATAGACCATCTACCAGTAGACAGGGACAATGGTCGCCCCCAACAGAACCGGTACCATCGACAAGTGGTTTACAACAAAATCAACCATCCACAAGCGCTGTAATAAGTCCCCCAATATCAGAATCAAGCAGTACAACAAACCTCGATCAATTACTATCTAATAGTTCTCCTCGTCGTCGATTGGTGATGCGCACCACTCTTGGAGTGCAAACCAGCACCGAAGGATCTACAGAACCATCAACTAGTAACACTGCAAGTGAAACTAGGACAAGTGAAAACAAAATAAGAATTAAATGTTCACCTAAAAAATTATCGACTCCTGCTGATTCCAGACAGGAATTACTTTCAGAACCTGGTCCTAGTAGACCCGCACCAGACGAACTTGTTGATCCTTTTCTTGTTCTTCCTCCTCCGATCAGTAGGGTGAGGTATCCACATCAGAGAGACAGAGAACAGTGGCGTTTACGTATGAAGCGCCTCCATCCTGGATTTATTAAAAAGTCTGCTAAGCACAGTCGAGTAGTATTTGACACTTCTTCAGATAACAGCAGTTCAGAAGAAGATAATGCTTCCATAAGAAGATTACACTATTTGACTTCGCAAACTGGTTGCTCGAGGACACATCCTAGCGCCTTTATACCGGCTACTCGTGTAGAATCTTCCAACCAGTTATACGAACAGCAGCTGCCTGTAAGTAATGAAGCCAGCATTTCAAATTCTAGTACTTCTATCGAACCACAACCTTCAACTTCATCGACAGCAACACCAGCAGGATATTATCCAGACAAAATTGTCTGTCTAGCTAATTTGGTTTCTAATAATGCCTGCCATGATGCTATTAGAAAGTCGAACGGTACTGGAATTTGTGATAGATGTGGAGGTAATATCGATGCCGAAACTAATCCAAGTACTTCAGCACCACCGGTAAGTTTTCATTTTGTTACTTTAAAATGAAATTTTAAAAGGTCATTTTCAGAACACATCTCAAAATTCATGTGATAACACAAGACTGACAAATGAAAATTCCCCAAAGAAAGTTAAAAAGGCTGCAAGTAGATGCGAAACTGTAACCAGATCTTCGTTAACCGAATCTCTAAGGTTGTTAAGGAACACCAGATCTTCTTTAAATACGAGCACATCGGAAGTTCCCCGAAATTTGAGTGACCCACCGTCGCAACCCTGTGCTAGAACGTTGGTAAACACAGATACTTTAACAACCAATTCGACAATTTACACTCCTTCTAGTCCACGTCGTCACTTAATCTCTCAATTATTTTCAAACAACAATCCAAGATCGAGTAATGTAGGAGTTGGACTTTACCTACCACCACCTGTAAATACCTCAAATAGCACATGGGATTCGATGTTAAGTGGACGACATTCAAATAATTACGCTTCTGACGAAGTTGTAAATTATTCAGAACGAGTTAATGCAGAAGACGACTTAAACGAACAACCACCTAACCTGAACGAGTTTCATCCATTTGATCCTCCACCCGAATTCCCTTCCATAAATCCAGAAAATATTGGAATTGGCAACATGTACTCCAACATCGTGCAAGATCTCGAGTCGAGCTTAAATAACGTTCGAAACATCAGGGCCAGCAATCGTCCCGGTGAAACCTCCGATATGTTGAGCAGTTTTTCGGCGCGACTTGAAAGCATCATGCAGCAATCTGACAATATTTTGAGGAACTTAAGTCAAACTACTGATATGCTTCTATCTAACTCTGAGCAAGCAGAACGGAGGAGAGCAACTGCTGCATCTGAATATTCCGGTCCTACTTTAAACAGAGTTTTACTAAACGATCCAGATTTTTATGTTCGAGATCAAAATTCCAACATTCCACCAAATAGGTAAATAATCTCTACGGTGAAATATTTGAATTTCTTAAAAACTCAAAAAAAAATCTTTTAGTTTAAATTCAATCTAGGTATATTGTGATGCTTTCTTTTTGTTTTGGGGGTTTCTTTTTATATATTTTTCATTTTCTTAAATGAAAACATTCTATTGTTCTAAAAATATTTGTAGGTATAGACTATTTTTGTGAAAATTACAGAAATCGAGTACGAAATGAAATCTTGGATTCTTTGTTGAGATTTAATGATCCAAACGAAGATATAAATAGCAACAGATGGGCGATTGCGGCAGATCACACTTATCCAAGGAATCCGGATAGTCCGAGAACTGTATCGTCTTCGTCGGACAATTTACAGCCTCTAATGACATCTCTACATCTTACAATCTCACATATTCAGCGGCAGGCTCGCCTTCTGAGAATCCAAGTTGAGTTTATCGAAAGAATTGATAGGGCCATGCTGGAAGTGGCTCAGTTGCAGTCGATTCGCTTGATGTTTGGAGAAATTCGACAACACTTGAATAATCTTGCAGGAAGCGAAAGCAGAAGTCCTGGAGTGTCCAGTGTTAGACAAATGATGGCAGGCACGCGGATTAGCGACTCTAGTCCATATGATTCGCCAGTAGAAGACGAATCCAACCAGAATCATTCCAATGCAGATCCAAATAGCAGTACGGTTGTGGATGGTGAGTTAACTTATTGCTTCTTATATTGGAAAATTAATGATCATTAACTTTATTGTAAATCAGAAGTTGGCAAGTAATTTAATTTAATACATTGCATAAATAGAGTGAATGTGAATATTTTTCATAAGTGTATCCTATTCATGATATTCAATTCTGTCTGAATGGATCCTTAATGATCATTAAGTTTGGCAGTGCAATTAGTGAATTGCGATTGAAATTATTCTGCTAGCTTCAATTTTTTAATGTGTTTTATAAACTGGTTTTCTAATGTTAAATTCGAGTTTTTGAGTTCAGAAAACACCTAATAGTACAGGAGAAATACGCAAAAAATAGGTGATAGGTGCAAATAATTCCCACAAAAACGGGATTTGAATTTTCTAGTTTGTTCTTGATATCTTTTTAACATACTAAAAGTCTAGAAAAATCTAAGTATGCAAAATTCGTTTTTTTTTTTGACCAAAAATTTTAAAGAAATGACGCGCACGAATAGATTAACGAGATTCCTAGAAAAATAGGTTTTTTGGATATAACTAATTCCCACAGAGATGGAATTTAAATGTTTAAGTTTGTTGTTGGTACTTTTTTGACATACTAAAAATCTAGAAAAATGTAAGTGTTTACAATGAGTTTTTATTAAACAAACTAAAAAATTTAAATTCCATTTTTGTGGGAATTAGTTATATCCAAAAAAACCTATTTTTTTAAGAATCTCGTTAATCCATTCACGCGTCATTTTTTAAAAACTTCTGGGCCAAAAAACGCATTTTGCATACTTAGATTTTTCTAGACTTTTAGTATGTTAAAAAGATATCTAGAACGAACTAGAAAAGTCAAATCCCGTTTTTGTGGGAATTAGTTATATCTAAAAAACCTATTTTTCTAGGAATCTCGTTAATCTATTCGTGCGCGTCATTTATTTAAAACTTTTGGGCCAAAAAAAAACGCATTTTGCATACTTAGATTTTTCTAGACTTTTAGTATGTCAAAGAAATACCAACAACAAACTAGAAAATTCGAACCCCGTTTTTGTGGGAATTATTTGCACCCTAAAACCTATTTCTCCTGTACCATAAAATCATGATCCATAAAACTACTACTTTATTTAGTTTCCATTAAGGATACTATGTAGCGTTTTACATAATGTGGAACAGCAATAGTTTTTAACTATTTGAAAGGCTCAGTGGAAAAGGTGACTTTGGCAACTTTTACTATACGCAAATATCACTTTTTTGAAGAGTATGTAGGCACAAAACGGGGATGTTTTAAATTTGTGGCTTAGGTATCTTTTCTACTAAGCTCTTCATTTTATAATTGAACTTCTTGGATCCTTTGCCTACATTTGCTCAGAACAACATACGTCAACCAGCTTAAAGATGTCTGACACGGCTCTGAAGTGCATTGCACTCCATGTAGCGGCGGTAGCGAACCGGATTGGTGCTGCTCGCGGATCGTAGTTTAGAGACCCATGTTGTATTTGTAGAGCATAAAATTTCATAAAAGGCGTACTATTTTAATGTTTAAGTTTAATGTTTTTTTATATAATATTAAAACTTCAAAATATCGAGTTATTAATAAATTAAAAATTAATTAAAAGATTTATTTAGCTTTCAAACGAAAGCTAAATATATATATTATTCTGATGACGAACGAAATAATCGTTTGAAAGCTAAATAAATCTTTTAATTAATTTTTAATTTATTAATAACTCGATATTTTGAAGTTTTAATATTATCTAATATCAACGAGTTAATAATTTATATATTTAATGTTTTTTTAATCTATTAGGTTCTAATCAACCAAAATATTGGAAAAAAATTTTTTCATTGACATTGGGAAAAAACAACCAAAATTTCCACAAAATTTAGTTATTCCTATATAGGAAATAGTGGGAAAGTTAGATGCGCTCCAAGGTGGAAAACTTGGGTTATAAATAGAGATAAGATTTTTAGGTTTTTACCTTTTTTTTATTTCAGCTCCTATTTTTATTATATTAGTACCTAACGTGCGTGAAGTTAGCCCCCCTTTTTTTGAAATTATAATTTTTTTTATTTGTGCTCAATTGTGCTTAATGTGCTTAAAAGAATTTTTTGATTTTGAACAAAAATAACAGAGAAAATCGAAAAAAAAACACTTTTTGACGCCAGCCCCCCTTTTTTTGAAATTGCAACTTTTTTTGATTGTTCTCGATTGTGCTTAATGTGCTTAAAAGAATTTTTTAATTTTGAACAAAAATAACCGCGTAAAGCGCAAAATAAGAGCAAAAAAACTGCACTTTGAACAATATCATCATACAGGGTGGAAAGTAAAATAGATTTCCAAATTTCATTTTTAAGGACCGCATTCAGGGTAAAGTTTTTCGTCGTAATAATTTATACAGGGTAAAGTATTAAGCATCTAAAAGACATAAATGGAGAATTCTGATAGGACTATATTAATTTAAAAATACAGAAGCTGTATTTGTAAAGATATGACTAAAAAATTAAAAAATTTTAAAGGAAACTTTTTAATATTATAAAGAGCATTAAATAGTGAAATAGTAGTTTTCCTCACAAGGACGTAGAGAATCGTTAGAGCTTAAATAAGCTTCCATTTTTTTGTTTGAGCCTTAACCGTTGTAAAGATATTTGCGAAAACATTTGGTGGAGGGGGGTGGTAGACACGTTGGATCCCCCCAAGTTGAATTTTGGGATGAAAATGGTGTCAAACGTTAGAGCTTTGTTTGAGCCTGAATGAGCTTCAGTGAGCGAGATTTTAAGTTAATTTTTTAAAAAGTTATGGATAGTTGAAATTTTCGACTAAACTCCGAGCAACATGCGTTTAATAGTAAGATTTTTTAAGGCTCGGAGTTTAGTCGAAAAAAAAAAAAAAAGTTGAAATTTTCGACTAAACTCCGAGCAACATGCGTTTAATAGTAAGATTTTTTAAGGCTCGGAGTTTAGTCGAAAATTTCAACTATCCCTAACTTTGTAAAAAATTAACTCAAAATCTCTTTCACTGAAACTCATTCAGGCTCAAACGAAGCTCTAACGTTTCACACCATTTTCATCCTAAAATTCAACTTAGGGGGATCCAACATATCTACCCCCCCCCTCCAAACGTTTTAGCAAATATCTTTGTGACGGTTGAGACTCAAACGGAAAAATGGAAGTTCATTTAAGCTCTAACGATTGACACTAATTTTAGCCTAAAATTCAATTGTAAAGTGTAGTTAGTGTAGCAGTAGGACTGTGGTACCAAACAGACCTAATATTGAGAAAATTTAGAGCAGCCACAGATACACTTTTTTGAAAATTATACTCTTTTATTCACTTTTCATAAAAGATTATTTTCACTTTATATTAAAATTCACTAAATTTGACTAGACAATAGAGGGTTTAAAAAAAAGGTTATTCAAAATAATTGTGAGAAAAAGAAACCGAGAAATACAAAATGCCTCATATCGCAAATTTTTGGCTAGGAGATTTAAAAAAAGGCCATTCAAAAAAATTGGGGGGAAAAAAGATCAAAAAATACAAAATGTTTTATGTTTTGGGTCACAAATTTGGCTAGGGGATTAAAAAAAAGGTCATTCAAAAAAATTGTGGGAAAAAAAGATCGAAAGATCTAAAATGTTTCATGTTTAGTATCTTTTTAGGACCTTTTTTTTTGTATTTATAGGACCTAAAATTGATTTTTTTAGAACCTTTTTAGGTACCTGTTTTTTGAATTTATACGACCTAAAAATCTCACCTCTAGTTATAAATCAGGGGACCAGTTTATAAAATATATTGAAAAATTGAAACTACCAAAATAATTAGGATCGCGACCTCATTTTTATAGCTAATAGCATTGGCCTATGAAGGATTTACAGTGATTTAAAATAATTTATTCGATAGGACCTTCGACCTCCAGTGGTGTTAACTCCCCAGCCAGTAATAACTCGACTTCAAATGCATCACGACGTGCTTCTTCTAGAAAATCGGTTATACCGTCACGTTTACTTCACAGTTCTCGTACCAACAGAAGATTGTCAGTTTTAAACTTCATACCGCGTCGTCTGACAGCCAGGGAGAGATTAATAAGAAGGCGGTTGTATTTTAGAGCGTTTTCCATGCGTAACAGTTCGAATCGAGTACCCAACGGCTCGGTTGAAGGTAACTCACTCTACAACGTTTCTGTGGTGAACTCGGATACTTTATGTTTAATTACGCGAAGATTGGAGCACTTACTGACTGAACACATCAGAATTATTGAAACCGGAGTAAGTGCTGGCGCGAATGTAAATAATACCATAGTGGATGCACGTGAAAATTTAATTAACGAACGGTTACATGGTTGCAGGATAAGAATTAACCGTTTGTTGGGACATTATGCTAGTGAACACAGTAATGTTGAAACCAGTGGTGTGACATCGGACGGTAACTCCAGGTTACACGCCCGCGACTCCTTAACAACAATTTTGAATATTTTAAGCACGTTTTTTGACGTAAACTGTACGAGTATATCTCAAAATTTGCGTAATCAAATACGCAACGTAATTGATTTAAATTTGTTGCTTTCCGATATTTTGTTGCTCCAACTTGTCGAGTCAATTCCACCCCCCACGGGCATGAATTTGGACCCGGAACGCGAAAGCTTGTCGACCAGAATTGATCAGATGTGTAGCAGGATGTTACAAAGTCGACTTAGCGGACATTCTCAGAATTTGACGCGCAGTTTACGTTTAATGCGTTTAACTGCCCGCTACGCTTCTCGAGCTTTGGGTCAAACTTACAACGCACGACGAAATGCAATCTTTTCTAATGGCAACAGTAGCAGGCGCGAACTATTGGGCCAAATAAACAGCACTCTGCAAAACATTCATCGAAATCGTGGAATGTACTCAACACCGATGGAAGTTCCATCTTATAATGCGGAAATACCCGTTCGAGAGTGGTACAATACCATCAGTGCTTTAATAAGGCGCTATTCTGCTGTAACCAATTCGCCCAACAGAGCAAATAATACTGAAACGAATAACAGCGATGATAATGAAGAAGACGAACCTGTAACTTGGCCTAACAATACTCCCAATGATCGCAGGCAACCATTGTATAGAACGAACAATGTAAATCTGATAAATAACTTGGAATCGTCGTCATCGTCGGGTGCTCAACCCAGACCGGCTTGGAACGTTCCCACAGTTCAAATTAACGACATTCCCATTTCGGAGTCAAACTCAACTTGGCATTCTAGACTTACTCAGCACAGATATCGCTTATCCGATTTACGAAGCACTCCCATGGGTTCTTTATTTAGACCAAGGTTTTTGCATCCTCTATATGCTGGAATTAATCCGTTTGAAGGTGACTTGGATGATCAGCAACGTGAACAAATAATCGACGGGGATATGATTTTAACCATCACTCCAAACCATAGGATTCAACTTTGGGATATATCGGCAGGCGCCCTACCAGATATAAGCAACTGTAAGTTGTTAGATGCCTTTAATTCTTTCGTCAATTATTTATTTTGTAATTTTTAAGCAACCAAGAATGTGGTGGTGAGTGAATGTAAAATTCACAACGATGCCAGTGTCGACATTTCTAAAGACGGTCTACTCGTGGTGACTCTTTTACCATCCGGTGGATACCTCAACGTTACAAATAGAATAGGTAAGAAATGTTTGTGTAGTAGGAAAATGTTTAATCATTAATTGATTTGCAGGAGTGTATAGTTTAAAGTGGGAAACTTTGGGTCAATGCCTTTACATAACGAGCTTCGAACAAAACGTAGTTTCGGTTTCCTTGTCTCCTTTAAGTCGCTACTTGGTGGTGGGACTAGCATCGCGACGTGTTTCAATTGTACCAAATGAAAAGTGGACAATGGCACGCATATTCCTACTGGATCAAAACGAAATGCCATACGGGAGCAGATTACCGGTACTGAGAGAAATCGAACAAAACAGGGACACAAATTATATGAGCTTAAATTCCATTAAATGGTTACCTATTTCTGGACAAGGTTTAATTTATGCTACCAATACAGCCCAGTTACGAATTTTATCGTGAAATTTTAATTTAAGTTTGGATTGAGAAGATTTTCAGTTTCAAATCAGCTGTGATTATTTGTTAATGTGTGTATATATTTTTTTGAATGTATAGAATACCTAATGTACAGGGTGGAAATTTTGATTGACGTTTATGTTCCAATTTGAAACTTTTGTTTGCAGCACATTTCCCCACCCCCCCACTATATTTATTAGTTTAATTTTTTTTTATTTTTGAACCATTTCCGACGCTTTTTGAATGAATTTGCACCAAAGATATCTTAGAATTGTTTTATTTAAGTTTATTAGGTGTTGAAAGATGAATGTCGTAGACTAATAATTAATTATTCAACTTATTTATTTTTTAAGTAAATTGTTAAACCCTATTTTACGATTTAGAATCAATGGACTCGCCTGTTAATGATTTAGCTTCCATTATAATTTTTGATTTATAATGTTAAAATTAATTATTGTGCATTTATGCTTGTATTAGTAAATTTTGAATGTGATCAAAATTTTAACGTTAATTTAATGTAATTAATTACTTTCTAATTACGTGTTTTACTGCATACCTACACTTTTACTTATTTCTTTACTTATTTTCAACATTTTAATTGATATTACAGGAATTGTTTCTTTTGTATTACCTGCAACAAATTTTGGAATATCTACTGAAATGAATTTCTTTCATTTTAAGATTATGAGGTTGATTTTACCTTCCTTTTTCTAAAGACTTCAATTAATATGTAAAATATTATTCTACATTAAAAACTATTATCTTTGATTCTACACTTTTTACTTCCTCTCCTAAGCGTATGTTATAGGAGGATTGATCAACTGCTTATTGGAACAAACATCCTTCAAAAATTTTGAACAATGCAAGATCTACTTGGGTAGACTTGGAAAAATTTAATAAAACGTTAAGTATATCAGACCAATTTTGTTTGATTTAAAAATTACAACTTAACTGAATTTACAGTATGTTAATTTTTATGATTCTTTTCCGTTTTATAAAACCTACATTATTTTATTAAAGGTCGACTTATCAATCTCTAGTTACTGTCCAAAATCGAACCGATAATAGATTCTCATATCAATTTTTGAGATTGCTAAGTCGGCCCTAAATGTAAACTTATTATTTATTTGTAGACTTAACAATTCAATGACCATTAACTAAAGTAACAGATCTTACTCACTTATTTATACAGGTAAGTAGAGTTGGATACACAACATGCTTTTGCATGTTTTTTTTTGCATCCAAGTTAGATACAAAAAATATGGCGTTGCAATACCATGCAATACAAAATATTGCGCTGCAACACATGCAATACAAAAATATTGCGTTGCAAAACCATGCAATATTAAATCTTGCGTTGCAATACAAAATATTGCATTGCATTACCATGCAAAATAAAATATTGCGTTGCAATTCCTTGCAATATAAAATATTGCGCTGAAATACCTTGGATTGTACGCACCCAAATGCACTATGCACAATGTTTAAAACGATTTTGAAATTTTGGTCCGAAATTACAAAAACGATAGATTAACCCCTTTGAATTTTTTTTTACCCAAAAATTAAATATTCGAAAACAATAGCTTTTTTGACGAATTCTTATGTAATTTGTTGTGAAAAATTGGCTGGCACAGTTTATTTTGCTGTAAGTATTAAAATTAAACTTTTACTGTCGATTAAAGTCATGGTAATCGATTTTTAATTTTCTAGCTTTATCGTGGTTTTTGAGCAATTTCCAGTCGATTCCGCAAGCTGTAAATGTGATTTTCGGATTGTACGCACCCAAATGCACTATGCACAATGTTTAAAACGACTTTGAAATTTTGGTCCGAAATTACAAAAACGATAGATTAACCCCTTTGAATTTTTTTTTACCCAAAAATTAAATATTCGAAAACAATAGCTTTTTTGACGCATTCTTATGTAATTCGATGTGAAAAATTGGCTGGCACAGTTTATTTTGCTGTAAGTATTAAAATTAAACTTTTACTGTCGATTAAAGTCATGGTAATCGATTTTTAATTTTCTAGCTTTATCGTGGTTTTTGAGCAATTTCCAGTCGATTGCGGAATCGACCAAGCCAATTTTTCACATCAAATTACATAAGAATACGTCAAAAAAGCTATTGTTTTCGAATATTTAATTTTTGGTGTAAAAAAAAATTCAAAGGCGTTAATCTATCGTTTTTGTAATTTCGGACCAAAATTTCAAAGTCGTTTTAAACATTGTGCATAGTGCATTTGGGTGCGTACAATCCGAAAATCACATTTACAGCTTGCGGAATCGACTGGAAATTGCTCAAAAACCACGATAAAGCTAGAAAATTAAAAATCGATTACCATGACTTTAATCGACAGTAAAAGTTTAATTTTAATACTTACAGCAAAATAAACTGTGCCAGCCAATTTTTCACATCAAATTACATAAGAATACGTCAAAAAAGCTATTGTTTTCGAATATTTAATTTTTGGGTAAAAAAAAATTCAAAGGGGTTAATCTATCGTTTTTGTAATTTCGGACCAAAATTTCAAAGTCGTTTTAAACATTGTGCATAGTGCATTTGGGTGCGTACAATCCGAAAATCACATTTACAGCTTGCGGAATCGACTGGAAATTGCTCAAAAACCACGATAAAGCTAGAAAATTAAAAATCGATTACCATGACTTTAATCGACAGTAAAAGTTTAATTTTAATACTTACAGCAAAATAAACTGTGCCAGCCAATTTTTCACATCGAATTACATAAGAATACGTCAAAAAAGCTATTGTTTTCGAATATTTAATTTTTGGGTAAAAACAAATTCAAAGGGGTTAATCTATCGTTTTTGTAATTTCGGACCAAAATTTCAAAGTCGTTTTAAACATTGTGCATAATGCATTTGGGTGCGTACAATCCGAAAATCACATTTACAGCTTGCGGAATCGACTGGAAATTGCTCAAAAACCACGATAAAGCTAGAAAATTAAAAATCGATTACCATGACTTTAATCGACAGTAAAAGTTTAATTTTAATACTTACAGCAAAATAAACTGTGCCAGCCAATTTTTCACATCAAATTACATAAGAATACGTCAAAAAAGCTATTGTTTTCGAATATTTAATTTTTGGGTAAAAAAAAATTCAAAGGGGTTAATCTATCGTTTTTGTAATTTCGGACCAAAATTTCAAAGTCGTTTTAAACATTGTGCATAGTGCATTTGGGTGCGTACAATCCGAAAATCACATTTACAGCTTGCGGAATCGACTGGAAATTGCTCAAAAACCACGATAAAGCTAGAAAATTAAAAATCGATTACCATGACTTTAATCGACAGTAAAAGTTTAATTTTAATACTTACAGCAAAATAAACTGTGCCAGCCAATTTTTCACATCGAATTACATAAGAATACGTCAAAAAAGCTATTGTTTTCGAATATTTAATTTTTGGGTAAAAACAAATTCAAAGGGGTTAATCTATCGTTTTTGTAATTTCGGACCAAAATTTCAAAGTCGTTTTAAACATTGTGCATAATGCATTTGGGTGCGTACAATCCGAAAATCACATTTACAGCTTGCGGAATCGACTGGAAATTGCTCAAAAACCACGATAAAGCTAGAAAATTAAAAATCGATTACCATGACTTTAATCGACAGTAAAAGTTTAATTTTAATACTTACAGCAAAATAAACTGTGCCAGCCAATTTTTCACATCAAATTACATAAGAATACGTCAAAAAAGCTATTGTTTTCGAATATTTAATTTTTGGGTAAAAAAAAATTCAAAGGGGTTAATCTATCGTTTTTGTAATTTCGGACCAAAATTTCAAAGTCGTTTTAAACATTGTGCATAGTGCATTTGGGTGCGTACAATCCGAAAATCACATTTACAGCTTGCGGAATCGACTGGAAATTGCTCAAAAACCACGATAAAGCTAGAAAATTAAAAATCGATTACCATGACTTTAATCGACAGTAAAAATTTAATTTTAATACTTACAGCAAAATAAACTGTGCCAGCCAATTTTTCACATCGAATTATATAAGAATACGTCAAAAAAGCTATTGTTTTCGAATATTTAATTTTTGGGTAAAAACAAATTCAAAGGGGTTAATCTATCGTTTTTGTAATTTCGGACCAAAATTTCAAAGTCATTTTAAACATTGTGCATAGTGCATTTGGGTGCGTACAATCCGAAAATCACATTTACAGCTTGCGGAATCGACTGGAAATTGCTCAAAAACCACGATAAAGCTAGAAAATTAAAAATCGATTACCATGACTTTAATCGACAGTAAAAGTTTAATTTTAATACTTACAGCAAAATAAACTGTGCCAGCCAATTTTTCACATCGAATTACATAAGAATACGTCAAAAAAGCTATTGTTTTCGAATATTTAATTTTTGGGTAAAAACAAATTCAAAGGGGTTAATCTATCGTTTTTGTAATTTCGGACCAAAATTTCAAAGTCGTTTTAAACATTGTGCATAGTGCATTTGGGTGCGTACAATCCGAAAATCACATTTACAGCTTGCGGAATCGACTGGAAATTGCTCAAAAACCACGATAAAGCTAGAAAATTAAAAATCGATTACCATGACTTTAATCGACAGTAAAAGTTTAATTTTAATACTTACAGCAAAATAAACTGTGCCAGCCAATTTTTCACATCAAATTACATAAGAATACGTCAAAAAAGCTATTGTTTTCGAATATTTAATTTTTGGGTAAGAAAAAATTCAAAGGGGTTAATCTATCGTTTTTGTAATTTCGGACCAAAATTTCAAAGTCGTTTTAAACATTGTGCATAGTGCATTTGGGTGCGTACAATCCGAAAATCACATTTACAGCTTGCGGAATCGACTGGAAATTGCTCAAAAACCACGATAAAGCTAGAAAATTAAAAATCGATTACCATGACTTTAATCGACAGTAAAAGTTTAATTTTAATACTTACAGCAAAATAAACTGTGCCAGCCAATTTTTCACATCAAATTACATAAGAATACGTCAAAAAAGCTATTGTTTTCGAATATTTAATTTTTGGGTAAGAAAAAATTCAAAGGGGTTAATCTATCGTTTTTGTAATTTCGGACCAAAATTTCAAAGTCGTTTTAAACATTGTGCATAGTGCATTTGGGTGCGTACAATCCGAAAATCACATTTACAGCTTGCGGAATCGACTGGAAATTGCTCAAAAACCACGATAAAGCTAGAAAATTAAAAATCGATTACCATGACTTTAATCGACAGTAAAAGTTTAATTTTAATACTTACAGCAAAATAAACTGTGCCAGCCAATTTTTCACATCGAATTACATAAGAATACGTCAAAAAAGCTATTGTTTTCGAATATTTAATTTTTGGGTAAAAAAAAATTCAAAGGGGTTAATCTATCGTTTTTGTAATTTCGGACCAAAATTTCAAAGTCGTTTTAAACATTGTGCATAGTGCATTTGGGTGCGTACAATCCGAAAATCACATTTACAGCTTGCGGAATCGACTGGAAATTGCTCAAAAACCACGATAAAGCTAGAAAATTAAAAATCGATTACCATGACTTTAATCGACAGTAAAAGTTTAATTTTAATACTTACTGCAAAATAAACTGTGCCAGCCAATTTTTCACATCGAATTACATAAGAATACGTCAAAAAAGCTATTGTTTTCGAACATTTAATTTTTGGGTAAAAAAAAATTCAAAGGGGTTAATCTATCGTTTTTGTAATTTCGGACCAAAATTTCAAAGTCGTTTTAAACATTGTGCATAGTGCATTTGGGTGCGTACAATCCGAAAATCACATTTACAGCTCGCGGAATCGACTGGAAATTGCTCAAAAACCACGATAAAGCTAGAAAATTAAAAATCGATTACCATGACTTTAATCGACAGTAAAAGTTTAATTTTAATACTTACAGCAAAATAAACTGTGCCAGCCAATTTTTCACATCGAATTACATAAGAATACGTCAAAAAAGCTATTGTTTTCGAATATTTAATTTTTGGGTAAAAAAAAATTCAAAGGGGTTAATCTATCGTTTTTGTAATTTCGGACCAAAATTTCAAAGTCGTTTTAAACATTGTGCATAGTGCATTTGGGTGCGTACAATCCGAAAATCACATTTACAGCTTGCGGAATCGACTGGAAATTGCTCAAAAACCACGATAAAGCTAGAAAATTAAAAATCGATTACCATGACTTTAATCGACAGTAAAAGTTTAATTTTAATACTTACAGCAAAATAAACTGTGCCAGCCAATTTTTCACATCGAATTACATAAGAATACGTCAAAAAAGCTATTGTTTTCGAATATTTAATTTTTGGGTAAAAAAAAATTCAAAGGGGTTAATCTATCGTTTTTGTAATTTCGGACCAAAATTTCAAAGTCGTTTTAAACATTGTGCATAGTGCATTTGGGTGCGTACAATCCGAAAATCACATTTACAGCTTGCGGAATCGACTGGAAATTGCTCAAAAACCACGATAAAGCTAGAAAATTAAAAATCGATTACCATGACTTTAATCGACAGTAAAAGTTTAATTTTAATACTTACAGCAAAATAAACTGTGCCAGCCAATTTTTCACATCGAATTACATAAGAATACGTCAAAAAAGCTATTGTTTTCGAATATTTAATTTTTGGGTAAAAAAAAATTCAAAGGGGTTAATCTATCGTTTTTGTAATTTCGGACCAAAATTTCAAAGTCGTTTTAAACATTGTGCATAGTGCATTTGGGTGCGTACAATCCGAAAATCACATTTACAGCTTGCGGAATCGACTGGAAATTGCTCAAAAACCACGATAAAGCTAGAAAATTAAAAATCGATTACCATGACTTTAATCGACAGTAAAACTTTAATTTTAATACTTACAGCAAAATAAACTGTGCCAGCCAATTTTTCACATCAAATTACATAAGAATACGTCAAAAAAGCTATTGTTTTCGAATATTTAATTTTTGGGTAAAAAAAAATTCAAAGGGGTTAACCTATCGTTTTTGTAATTTCGGACCAAAATTTCAAAGTCGTTTTAAACATTGTGCATAGTGCATTTGGGTGCGTACAATCCGAAAATCACATTTACAGCTTGCGGAATCGACTGGAAATTGCTCAAAAACCACGATAAAGCTAGAAAATTAAAAATCGATTACCATGACTTTAATCGACAGTAAAAGTTTAATTTTAATACTTACAGCAAAATAAACTGTGCCTGCCAATTTTTCACATCAAATTACATAAGAATACGTCAAAAAAGCTATTGTTTTCGAATATTTAATTTTTGGGTAAAAAAAAATTCAAAGGGGTTAATCTATCGTTTTTGTAATTTCGGACCAAAATTTCAAAGTCGTTTTAAACATTGTGCATAGTGCATTTGGGTGCGTACAATCCGAAAATCACATTTACAGCTTGCGGAATCGACTGGAAATTGCTCAAAAACCACGATAAAGCTAGAAAATTAAAAATCGATTACCATGACTTTAATCGACAGTAAAAGTTTAATTTTAATACTTACAGCAAAATAAACTGTGCCAGCCAATTTTTCACATCGAATTACATAAGAATACGTCAAAAAAGCTATTGTTTTCGAATATTTAATTTTTGGGTAAAAAAAAATTCAAAGGGGTTAATCTATCGTTTTTGTAAATTCGGACCAAAATTTCAAAGTCGTTTTAAACATTGTGCATAGTGCATTTGGGTGCGTACAATCCGAAAATCACATTTACAGCTTGCGGAATCGACTGGAAATTGCTCAAAAACCACGATAAAGCTAGAAAATTAAAAATCGATTACCATGACTCTAATCGACAGTAAAAGTTTAATTTTAATACTTACAGCAAAATAAACTGTGCCAGCCAATTTTTCACATCAAATTACATAAGAATACGTCAAAAAAGCTATTGTTTTCGTTAATCTATCGTTTTTGTAATTTCGGACCAAAATTTCAAAGTCGTTTTAAACATTGTGCATAGTGCATTTGGGTGCGTACAATCCGAAAATCACATTTACAGCTTGCGGAATCGACTGGAAATTGCTCAAAAACCACGATAAAGCTAGAAAATTAAAAATCGATTACCATGACTTTAATCGACAGTAAAAGTTTAATTTTAATACTTACAGCAAAATAAACTGTGCCAGCCAATTTTTCACATCAAATTACATAAGAATACGTCAAAAAAGCTATTGTTTTCGAATATTTAATTTTTGGGTAAAAAAAAATTCAAAGGGGTTAATCTATCGTTTTTGTAATTTCGGACCAAAATTTCAAAGTCGTTTTAAACATTGTGCATAGTGCATTTGGGTGCGTACAATCCGAAAATCACATTTACAGCTTGCGGAATCGACTGGAAATTGCTCAAAAACCACGATAAAGCTAGAAAATTAAAAATCGATTACCATGACTTTAATCGACAGTAAAAGTTTAATTTTAATACTTACAGCAAAATAAACTGTGCCAGCCAATTTTTCACATCAAATTACATAAGAATACGTCAAAAAAGCTATTGTTTTCGAATATTTAATTTTTGGGTAAAAAAAAATTCAAAGGGGTTAATCTATCGTTTTTGTAATTTCGGACCAAAATTTCAAAGTCGTTTTAAACATTGTGCATAGTGCATTTGGGTGCGTACAATCCGAAAATCACATTTACAGCTTGCGGAATCGACTGGAAATTGCTCAAAAACCACGATAAAGCTAGAAAATTAAAAATCGATTACCATGACTTTAATCGACAGTAAAAGTTTAATTTTAATACTTACAGCAAAATAAACTGTGCCAGCCAATTTTTCACATCAAATTACATAAGAATACGTCAAAAAAGCTATTGTTTTCGAATATTTAATTTTTGGGTAAAAAAAAATTCAAAGGGGTTAATCTATCGTTTTTGTAATTTCGGACCAAAATTTCAAAGTCGTTTTAAACATTGTGCATAGTGCATTTGGGTGCGTACAATCCGAAAATCACATTTACAGCTTGCGGAATCGACTGGAAATTGCTCAAAAACCACGATAAAGCTAGAAAATTAAAAATCGATTACCATGACTTTAATCGACAGTAAAAGTTTAATTTTAATACTTACAGCAAAATAAACTGTGCCAGCCAATTTTTCACATCAAATTACATAAGAATACGTCAAAAAAGCTATTGTTTTCGAATATTTAATTTTTGGGTAAAAAAAAATTCAAAGGGGTTAATCTATCGTTTTTGTAATTTCGGACCAAAATTTCAAAGTCGTTTTAAACATTGTGCATAGTGCATTTGGGTGCGTACAATCCGAAAATCACATTTACAGCTTGCGGAATCGACTGGAAATTGCTCAAAAACCACGATAAAGCTAGAAAATTAAAAATCGATTACCATGACTTTAATCGACAGTAAAAGTTTAATTTTAATACTTACAGCAAAATAAACTGTGCCAGCCAATTTTTCACCTCAAATTACATAAGAATACGTCAAAAAAGCTATTGTTTTCGAATATTTAATTTTTGGGTAAAAAAAAATTCAAAGGGGTTAATCTATCGTTTTTGTAATTTCGGACCAAAATTTCAAAGTCGTTTTAAACATTGTGCATAGTGCATTTGGGTGCGTACAATCCGAAAATCACATTTACAGCTTGCGGAATCGACTGGAAATTGCTCAAAAACCACGATAAAGCTAGAAAATTAAAAATCGATTACCATGACTTTAATCGACAGTAAAAGTTTAATTTTAATACTTACAGCAAAATAAACTGTGCCAGCCAATTTTTCACATCAAATTACATAAGAATACGTCAAAAAAGCTATTGTTTTCGAATATTTAATTTTTGGGTAAAAAAAAATTCAAAGGGGTTAATCTATCGTTTTTGTAATTTCGGACCAAAATTTCAAAGTCGTTTTAAACATTGTGCATAGTGCATTTGGGTGCGTACAATCCGAAAATCACATTTACAGCTTGCGGAATCGACTGGAAATTGCTCAAAAACCACGATAAAGCTAGAAAATTAAAAATCGATTACCATGACTTTAATCGACAGTAAAAGTTTAATTTTAATACTTACAGCAAAATAAACTGTGCCAGCCAATTTTTCACATCAAATTACATAAGAATACGTCAAAAAAGCTATTGTTTTCGAATATTTAATTTTTGGGTAAAAAAAAATTCAAAGGGGTTAATCTATCGTTTTTGTAATTTCGGACCAAAATTTCAAAGTCGTTTTAAACATTGTGCATAGTGCATTTGGGTGCGTACAATCCGAAAATCACATTTACAGCTTGCGGAATCGACTGGAAATTGCTCAAAAACCACGATAAAGCTAGAAAATTAAAAATCGATTACCATGACTTTAATCGACAGTAAAAGTTTAATTTTAATACTTACAGCAAAATAAACTGTGCCAGCCAATTTTTCACATCAAATTACATAAGAATACGTCAAAAAAGCTATTGTTTTCGAATATTTAATTTTTGGGTAAAAAAAAATTCAAAGGGGTTAATCTATCGTTTTTGTAATTTCGGACCAAAATTTCAAAGTCGTTTTAAACATTGTGCATAGTGCATTTGGGTGCGTACAATCCGAAAATCACATTTACAGCTTGCGGAATCGACTGGAAATTGCTCAAAAACCACGATAAAGCTAGAAAATTAAAAATCGATTACCATGACTTTAATCGACAGTAAAAGTTTAATTTTAATACTTACAGCAAAATAAACTGTGCCAGCCAATTTTTCACATCAAATTACATAAGAATACGTCAAAAAAGCTATTGTTTTCGAATATTTAATTTTTGGGTAAAAAAAAATTCAAAGGGGTTAATCTATCGTTTTTGTAATTTCGGACCAAAATTTCAAAGTCGTTTTAAACATTGTGCATAGTGCATTTGGGTGCGTACAATCCGAAAATCACATTTACAGCTTGCGGAATCGACTGGAAATTGCTCAAAAACCACGATAAAGCTAGAAAATTAAAAATCGATTAACATGACTTTAATCGACAGTAAAAGTTTAATTTTAATACAAAATTTCAAAGTCGTTTTAAACATTGTGCATAGTGCATTTGGGTGCGTACAATCCGAAAATCACATTTACAGCTTGCGGAATCGACTGGAAATTGCTCAAAAACCACGATAAAGCTAGAAAATTAAAAATCGATTACCATGACTTTAATCGACAGTAAAAGTTTAATTTTAATACTTACAGCAAAATAAACTGTGCCAGCCAATTTTTCACATCAAATTACATAAGAATACGTCAAAAAAGCTATTGTTTTCGAATATTTAATTTTTGGGTAAAAAAAAATTCAAAGGGGTTAATCTATCGTTTTTGTAATTTCGGACCAAAATTTCAAAGTCGTTTTAAACATTGTGCATAGTGCATTTGGGTGCGTACAATCCGAAAATCACATTTACAGCTTGCGGAATCGACTGGAAATTGCTCAAAAACCACGATAAAGCTAGAAAATTAAAAATCGATTAACATGACTTTAATCGACAGTAAAAGTTTAATTTTAATACAAAATTTCAAAGTCGTTTTAAACATTGTGCATAGTGCATTTGGGTGCGTACAATCCGAAAATCACATTTACAGCTTGCGGAATCGACTGGAAATTGCTCAAAACCCACGATAAAGCTAGAAAATTAAAAATCGATTACCATGACTTTAATCGACAGTAAAAGTTTAATTTTAATACTTACAGCAAAATAAACTGTGCCAGCCAATTTTTCACATCAAATTACATAAGAATACGTCAAAAAAGCTATTGTTTTCGAATATTTAATTTTTGGGTAAAAAAAAATTCAAAGGGGTTAATCTATCGTTTTTGTAATTTCGGACCAAAATTTCAAAGTCGTTTTAAACATTGTGCATAGTGCATTTGGGTGCGTACAATCCGAAAATCACATTTACAGCTTGCGGAATCGACTGGAAATTGCTCAAAAACCACGATAAAGCTAGAAAATTAAAAATCGATTACCATGACTTTAATCGACAGTAAAAGTTTAATTTTAATACTTACAGCAAAATAAACTGTGCCAGCCAATTTTTCACATCAAATTACATAAGAATACGTCAAAAAAGCTATTGTTTTCGAATATTTAATTTTTGGGTAAAAAAAAATTCAAAGGGGTTAATCTATCGTTTTTGTAATTTCGGACCAAAATTTCAAAGTCGTTTTAAACATTGTGCATAGTGCATTTGGGTGCGTACAATCCGAAAATCACATTTACAGCTTGCGGAATCGACTGGAAATTGCTCAAAAACCACGATAAAGCTAGAAAATTAAAAATCGATTAACATGACTTTAATCGACAGTAAAAGTTTAATTTTAATACAAAATTTCAAAGTCGTTTTAAACATTGTGCATAGTGCATTTGGGTGCGTACAATCCGAAAATCACATTTACAGCTTGCGGAATCGACTGGAAATTGCTCAAAAACCACGATAAAGCTAGAAAATTAAAAATCGATTACCATGACTTTAATCGACAGTAAAAGTTTAATTTTAATACTTACAGCAAAATAAACTGTGCCAGCCAATTTTTCACATCAAATTACATAAGAATACGTCAAAAAAGCTATTGTTTTCGAATATTTAATTTTTGGGTAAAAAAAAATTCAAAGGGGTTAATCTATCGTTTTTGTAATTTCGGACCAAAATTTCAAAGTCGTTTTAAACATTGTGCATAGTGCATTTGGGTGCGTACAATCCGAAAATCACATTTACAGCTTGCGGAATCGACTGGAAATTGCTCAAAAACCACGATAAAGCTAGAAAATTAAAAATCGATTAACATGACTTTAATCGACAGTAAAAGTTTAATTTTAATACAAAATTTCAAAGTCGTTTTAAACATTGTGCATAGTGCATTTGGGTGCGTACAATCCGAAAATCACATTTACAGCTTGCGGAATCGACTGGAAATTGCTCAAAAACCACGATAAAGCTAGAAAATTAAAAATCGATTACCATGACTTTAATCGACAGTAAAAGTTTAATTTTAATACTTACAGCAAAATAAACTGTGCCAGCCAATTTTTCACATCAAATTACATAAGAATACGTCAAAAAAGCTATTGTTTTCGAATATTTAATTTTTGGGTAAAAAAAAATTCAAAGGGGTTAATCTATCGTTTTTGTAATTTCGGACCAAAATTTCAAAGTCGTTTTAAACATTGTGCATAGTGCATTTGGGTGCGTACAATCCGAAAATCACATTTACAGCTTGCGGAATCGACTGGAAATTGCTCAAAAACCACGATAAAGCTAGAAAATTAAAAATCGATTAACATGACTTTAATCGACAGTAAAAGTTTAATTTTAATACAAAATTTCAAAGTCGTTTTAAACATTGTGCATAGTGCATTTGGGTGCGTACAATCCGAAAATCACATTTACAGCTTGCGGAATCGACTGGAAATTGCTCAAAAACCACGATAAAGCTAGAAAATTAAAAATCGATTAACATGACTTTAATCGACAGTAAAAGTTTAATTTTAATACAAAATTTCAAAGTCGTTTTAAACATTGTGCATAGTGCATTTGGGTGCGTACAATCCGAAAATCACATTTACAGCTTGCGGAATCGACTGGAAATTGCTCAAAAACCACGATAAATCTAGAAAATTAAAAATCGATTAACATGACTTTAATCGACAGTAAAAGTTTAATTTTAATACAAAATTTCAAAGTCGTTTTAAACATTGTGCATAGTGCATTTGGGTGCGTACAATCCGAAAAACACATTTACAGCTTGCGGAATCGACTGGAAATTGCTCAAAAACCACGATAAAGCTAGAAAATTAAAAATCGATTACCATGACTTTAATCGACAGTAAAAGTTTAATTTTAATACTTACAGCAAAATAAACTGTGCCAGCCAATTTTTCACATCAAATTACATAAGAATACGTCAAAAAAGCTATTCTTTTCGAATATTTAATTTTTGGGTAAAAAAAAATTCAAAAAAAAATCTATCGTTTTTGTAATTTCGGACCAAAATTTCAAAGTCGTTTTAAACATTGTGCATAGTGCATTTGGGTGCGTACAATCCGAAAATCACATTTACAGCTTGCGGAATCGACTGGAAATTGCTCAAAACCCACGATAAAGCTAGAAAATTAAAAATCGATTACCATGACTTTAATCGACAGTAAAAGTTTAATTTTAATACTTACAGCAAAATAAACTGTGCCAGCCAATTTTTCACATCAAATTACATAAGAATACGTCAAAAAAGCTATTGTTTTCGAATATTTAATTTTTGGGTAAAAAAAAATTCAAAGGGGTTAATCTATCGTTTTTGTAATTTCGGACCAAAATTTCAAAGTCGTTTTAAACATTGTGCATAGTGCATTTGGGTGCGTACAATCCGAAAATCACATTTACAGCTTGCGGAATCGACTGGAAATTGCTCAAAAACCACGATAAAGCTAGAAAATTAAAAATCGATTACCATGACTTTAATCGACAATAAAAGTTTAATTTTAATACTTACAGCAAAATAAACTGTGCCAGCCAATTTTTCACATCAAATTACATAAGAATACGTCAAAAAAGCTATTGTTTTCGAATATTTAATTTTTGGGTAAAAAAAAATTCAAAGGGGTTAATCTATCGTTTTTGTAATTTCGGACCAAAATTTCAAAGTCGTTTTAAACATTGTGCATAGTGCATTTCGGTGCGTACAATCCGAAAATCACATTTACAGCTTGCGGAATCGACTGGAAATTGCTCAAAAACCACGATAAAGCTAGAAAATTAAGAATCGATTAACATGACTTTAATCGACAGTAAAAGTTTAATTTTAATACAAAATTTCAAAGTCGTTTTAAACATTGTGCATAGTGCATTTGGGTGCGTACAATCCGAAAATCACATTTACAGCTTGCGGAATCGACTGGAAATTGCTCAAAAACCACGATAAAGCTAGAAAATTAAAAATCGATTAACATGACTTTAATCGACAGTAAAAGTTTAATTTTAATACAAAATTTCAAAGTCGTTTTAAACATTGTGCATAGTGCATTTGGGTGCGTACAATCCGAAAATCACATTTACAGCTTGCGGAATCGACTGGAAATTGCTCAAAAACCACGATAAAGCTAGAAAATTAAAAATCGATTACCATGACTTTAATCGACAGTAAAAGTTTAATTTTAATACTTACAGCAAAATAAACTGTGCCAGCCAATTTTTCACATCAAATTACATAAGAATACGTCAAAAAAGCTATTCTTTTCGAATATTTAATTTTTGGGTAAAAAAAAATTCAAAAAAAAATCTATCGTTTTTGTAATTTCGGACCAAAATTTCAAAGTCGTTTTAAACATTGTGCATAGTGCATTTGGGTGCGTACAATCCGAAAATCACATTTACAGCTTGCGGAATCGACTGGAAATTGCTCAAAACCCACGATAAAGCTAGAAAATTAAAAATCGATTACCATGACTTTAATCGACAGTAAAAGTTTAATTTTAATACTTACAGCAAAATAAACTGTGCCAGCCAATTTTTCACATCAAATTACATAAGAATACGTCAAAAAAGCTATTCTTTTCGAATATTTAATTTTTGGGTAAAAAAAAATTCAAAAAAAAATCTATCGTTTTTGTAATTTCGGACCAAAATTTCAAAGTCGTTTTAAACATTGTGCATAGTGCATTTGGGTGCGTACAATCCGAAAATCACATTTACAGCTTGCGGAATCGACTGGAAATTGCTCAAAAACCACGATAAAGCTAGAAAATTAAAAATCGATTACCATGACTTTAATCGACAGTAAAAGTTTAATTTTAATACTTACAGCAAAATAAACTGTGCCAGCCAATTTTTCACATCAAATTACATAAGAATACGTCAAAAAAGCTATTGTTTTCGAATATTTAATTTTTGGGTAAAAAAAAATTCAAAGGGGTTAATCTATCGTTTTTGTAATTTCGGACCAAAATTTCAAAGTCGTTTTAAACATTGTGCATAGTGCATTTGGGTGCGTACAATCCGAAAATCACATTTACAGCTTGCGGAATCGACTGGAAATTGCTCAAAAACCACGATAAAGCTAGAAAATTAAAAATCGATTACCATGACTTTAATCGACAGTAAAAGTTTAATTTTAATACTTACAGCAAAATAAACTGTGCCAGCCAATTTTTCACATCAAATTACATAAGAATACGTCAAAAAAGCTATTCTTTTCGAATATTTAATTTTTGGGTAAAAAAAATTCAAAAAAAAATCTATCGTTTTTGTAATTTCGGACCAAAATTTCAAAGTCGTTTTAAACATTGTGCATAGTGCATTTAGGTGCGTACAATCCGAAAATCACATTTACAGCTTGCGGAATCGACTGGAAATTGCTCAAAAACCACGATAAAGCTAGAAAATTAAAAATCGATTACCATGACTTTAATCGACAGTAAAAGTTTAATTTTAATACTTACAGCAAAATAAACTGTGCCAGCCAATTTTTCACATCGAATTACATAAGAATACGTCAAAAAAGCTATTGTTTTCGAATATTTAATTTTTGAGTAAAAAAAAATTCAAAGGGGTTAATCTATCGTTTTTGTAATTTTTTACCAAAATTTCAAAGTCGTTTTAAACATTGTGCATAGTGCATTTGGGTGCGTACAATCCGAAAATCACATTTACAGCTTGCGGAATCGACTGGAAATTGCTCAAAAACCACGATAAAGCTAGAAAATTAAAAATCCATTACCATGACTTTAATCGACAGTAAAAGTTTAATTTTAATACTTACAGCAAAATAAACTGTGCCAGCCAATTTTTCACATCAAATTACATAAGAATACGTCAAAAAAGCTATTGTTTTCGAATATTTAATTTTTGGGTAAAAAAAATTCAAAGGGGTTAATCTATCGTTTTTGTAATTTCGGACCAAAATTTCAAAGTCGTTTTAAACATTGTGCATAGTGCATTTGGGTGCGTACAATCCGAAAATCACATTTACAGCTTGCGGAATCGACTGGAAATTGCTCAAAAACCACGATAAAGCTAGAAAATTAAAAATCGATTACCATGACTTTAATCGACAGTAAAAGTTTAATTTTAATACTTACAGCAAAATAAACTGTGCCAGCCAATTTTTCACATCAAATTACATAAGAATACGTCAAAAAAGCTATTGTTTTCGAATATTTAATTTTTGGGTAAAAAAAAATTCAAAGGGGTTAATCTATCGTTTTTGTAATTTCGGACCAAAATTTCAAAGTCGTTTTAAACATTGTGCATAGTGCATTTGGGTGCGTACAATCCGAAAATCACATTTACAGCTTGCGGAATCGACTGGAAATTGCTCAAAAACCACGATAAAGCTAGAAAATTAAAAATCGATTACCATGACTTTAATCGACAGTAAAAGTTTAATTTTAATACTTACAGCAAAATAAACTGTGCCAGCCAATTTTTCACATCAAATTACATAAGAATACGTCAAAAAAGCTATTGTTTTCGAATATTTAATTTTTGGGTAAAAAAAAATTCAAAGGGGTTAATCTATCGTTTTTGTAATTTCGGACCAAAATTTCAAAGTCGTTTTAAACATTGTGCATAGTGCATTTGGGTGCGTACAATCCGAAAATCACATTTACAGCTTGCGGAATCGACTGGAAATTGCTCAAAAACCACGATAAAGCTAGAAAATTAAAAATCGATTACCATGACTTTAATCGACAGTAAAAGTTTAATTTTAATACTTACAGCAAAATAAACTGTGCCAGCCAATTTTTCACATCAAATTACATAAGAATACGTCAAAAAAGCTATTGTTTTCGAATATTTAATTTTTGGGTAAAAAAAAATTCAAAGGGGTTAATCTATCGTTTTTGTAATTTCGGACCAAAATTTCAAAGTCGTTTTAAACATTGTGCATAGTGCATTTGGGTGCGTACAATCCGAAAATCACATTTACAGCTTGCGGAATCGACTGGAAATTGCTCAAAAACCACGATAAAGCTAGAAAATTAAAAATCGATTACCATGACTTTAATCGACAGTAAAAGTTTAATTTTAATACTTACAGCAAAATAAACTGTGCCAGCCAATTTTTCACATCAAATTACATAAGAATACGTCAAAAAAGCTATTGTTTTCGAATATTTAATTTTTGGGTAAAAAAAAATTCAAAGGGGTTAATCTATCGTTTTTGTAATTTCGGACCAAAATTTCAAAGTCGTTTTAAACATTGTGCATAGTGCATTTGGGTGCGTACAATCCGAAAATCACATTTACAGCTTGCGGAATCGACTGGAAATTGCTCAAAAACCACGATAAAGCTAGAAAATTAAAAATCCATTACCATGACTTTAATCGACAGTAAAAGTTTAATTTTAATACTTACAGCAAAATAAACTGTGCCAGCCAATTTTTCACATCAAATTACATAAGAATACGTCAAAAAAGCTATTGTTTTCGAATATTTAATTTTTGGGTAAAAAAAAATTCAAAGGGGTTAATCTATCGTTTTTGTAATTTCGGACCAAAATTTCAAAGTCGTTTTAAACATTGTGCATAGTGCATTTGGGTGCGTACAATCCGAAAATCACATTTACAGCTTGCGGAATCGACTGGAAATTGCTCAAAAACCACGATAAAGCTAGAAAATTAAAAATCGATTACCATGACTTTAATCGACAGTAAAAGTTTAATTTTAATACTTACAGCAAAATAAACTGTGCCAGCCAATTTTTCACATCAAATTACATAAGAATACGTCAAAAAAGCTATTGTTTTCGAATATTTAATTTTTGGGTAAAAAAAAATTCAAAGGGGTTAATCTATCGTTTTTGTAATTTCGGACCAAAATTTCAAAGTCGTTTTAAACATTGTGCATAGTGCATTTGGGTGCGTACAATCCGAAAATCACATTTACAGCTTGCGGAATCGACTGGAAATTGCTCAAAAACCACGATAAAGCTAGAAAATTAAAAATCGATTACCATGACTTTAATCGACAGTAAAAGTTTAATTTTAATACTTACAGCAAAATAAACTGTGCCAGCCAATTTTTCACATCAAATTACATAAGAATACGTCAAAAAAGCTATTGTTTTCGAATATTTAATTTTTGGGTAAAAAAAAATTCAAAGGGGTTAATCTATCGTTTTTGTAATTTCGGACCAAAATTTCAAAGTCGTTTTAAACATTGTGCATAGTGCATTTGGGTGCGTACAATCCGAAAATCACATTTACAGCTTGCGGAATCGACTGGAAATTGCTCAAAAACCACGATAAAGCTAGAAAATTAAAAATCGATTAACATGACTTTAATCGACAGTAAAAGTTTAATTTTAATACAAAATTTCAAAGTCGTTTTAAACATTGTGCATAGTGCATTTGGGTGCGTACAATCCGAAAATCACATTTACAGCTTGCGGAATCGACTGGAAATTGCTCAAAAACCACGATAAAGCTAGAAAATTAAAAATCGATTACCATGACTTTAATCGACAGTAAAAGTTTAATTTTAATACTTACAGCAAAATAAACTGTGCCAGCCAATTTTTCACATCAAATTACATAAGAATACGTCAAAAAAGCTATTGTTTTCGAATATTTAATTTTTGGGTAAAAAAAAATTCAAAGGGGTTAATCTATCGTTTTTGTAATTTCGGACCAAAATTTCAAAGTCGTTTTAAACATTGTGCATAGTGCATTTGGGTGCGTACAATCCGAAAATCACATTTACAGCTTGCGGAATCGACTGGAAATTGCTCAAAAACCACGATAAAGCTAGAAAATTAAAAATCGATTACCATGACTTTAATCGACAGTAAAAGTTTAATTTTAATACTTACAGCAAAATAAACTGTGCCAGCCAATTTTTCACATCAAATTACATAAGAATACGTCAAAAAAGCTATTGTTTTCGAATATTTAATTTTTGGGTAAAAAAAAATTCAAAGGGGTTAATCTATCGTTTTTGTAATTTCGGACCAAAATTTCAAAGTCGTTTTAAACATTGTGCATAGTGCATTTGGGTGCGTACAATCCGAAAATCACATTTACAGCTTGCGGAATCGACTGGAAATTGCTCAAAAACCACGATAAAGCTAGAAAATTAAAAATCGATTACCATGACTTTAATCGACAGTAAAAGTTTAATTTTAATACTTACAGCAAAATAAACTGTGCCAGCCAATTTTTCACATCAAATTACATAAGAATACGTCAAAAAAGCTATTGTTTTCGAATATTTAATTTTTGGGTAAAAAAAAATTCAAAGGGGTTAATCTATCGTTTTTGTAATTTCGGACCAAAATTTCAAAGTCGTTTTAAACATTGTGCATAGTGCATTTGGGTGCGTACAATCCAAAAATCACATTTACAGCTTGCGGAATCGACTGGAAATTGCTCAAAAACCACGATAAAGCTAGAAAATTAAAAATCGATTAACATGACTTTAATCGACAGTAAAAGTTTAATTTTAATACAAAATTTCAAAGTCGTTTTAAACATTGTGCATAGTGCATTTGGGTGCGTACAATCCGAAAATCACATTTACAGCTTGCGGAATCGACTGGAAATTGCTCAAAAACCACGATAAAGCTAGAAAATTAAAAATCGATTACCATGACTTTAATCGACAGTAAAAGTTTAATTTTAATACTTACAGCAAAATAAACTGTGCCAGCCAATTTTTCACATCAAATTACATAAGAATACGTCAAAAAAGCTATTGTTTTCGAATATTTAATTTTTGGGTAAAAAAAAATTCAAAGGGGTTAATCTATCGTTTTTGTAATTTCGGACCAAAATTTCAAAGTCGTTTTAAACATTGTGCATAGTGCATTTGGGTGCGTACAATCCGAAAATCACATTTACAGCTTGCGGAATCGACTGGAAATTGCTCAAAAACCACGATAAAGCTAGAAAATTAAAAATCGATTAACATGACTTTAATCGACAGTAAAAGTTTAATTTTAATACAAAATTTCAAAGTCGTTTTAAACATTGTGCATAGTGCATTTGGGTGCGTACAATCCGAAAATCACATTTACAGCTTGCGGAATCGACTGGAAATTGCTCAAAAACCACGATAAAGCTAGAAAATTAAAAATCGATTACCATGACTTTAATCGACAGTAAAAGTTTAATTTTAATACTTACAGCAAAATAAACTGTGCCAGCCAATTTTTCACATCAAATTACATAAGAATACGTCAAAAAAGCTATTCTTTTCGAATATTTAATTTTTGGGTAAAAAAAAATTCAAAAAAAAATCTATCGTTTTTGTAATTTCGGACCAAAATTTCAAAGTCGATTTAAACATTGTGCATAGTGCATTTGGGTGCCTACAATCCGAAAATCACATTTACAGCTTGCGGAATCGACTGGAAATTGCTCAAAAACCACGATAAAGCTAGAAAATTAAAAATCGATTACCATGACTTTAATCGACAGTAAAAGTTTAATTTTAATACTTACAGCAAAATAAACTGTGCCAGCCAATTTTTCACATCCAATTACATAAGAATACGTCAAAAAAGCTATTGTTTTCGAATACTTAATTTTTGGGTAAAAAAAAATTCAAAGGGGTTAATCTATCGTTTTTGTAATTTCGGACCAAAATTTCAAAGTCGTTTTAAACATTGTGCATAGTGCATTTGGGTGCGTACAATCCGAAAATCACATTTACAGCTTGCGGAATCGACTGGAAATTGCTCAAAAACCACGATAAAGCTAGAAAATTAAAAATCGATTACCATGACTTTAATCGACAGTAAAAGTTTAATTTTAATACTTACAGCAAAATAAACTGTGCCAGCCAATTTTTCACATCAAATTACATAAGAATACGTCAAAAAAGCTATTGTTTTCGAATACTTAATTTTTGGGTAAAAAAAAATTCAAAGGGGTTAATCTATCGTTTTTGTAATTTCGGACCAAAATTTCAAAGTCGTTTTAAACATTGTGCATAGTGCATTTGGGTGCGTACAATCCGAAAATCACATTTACAGCTTGCGGAATCGACTGGAAATTGCTCAAAAACCACGATAAAGCTAGAAAATTAAAAATCGATTACCATGACTTTAATCGACAGTAAAAGTTTAATTTTAATACTTACAGCAAAATAAACTGTGCCAGCCAATTTTTCACATCAAATTACATAAGAATACGTCAAAAAAGCTATTCTTTTCGAATATTTAATTTTTGGGTAAAAAAAAATTCAAAGGGGTTAATCTATCGTTTTTGTAATTTCGGACCAAAATTTCAAAGTCGTTTTAAACATTGTGCATAGTGCATTTGGGTGCGTACAATCCGAAAATCACATTTACAGCTTGCGGAATCGACTGGAAATTGCTCAAAAACCACGATAAAGCTAGAAAATTAAAAATCGATTACCATGACTTTAATCGACAGTAAAAGTTTAATTTTAATACTTACAGCAAAATAAACTGTACCAGCCAATTTTTCACATCAAATTACATAAGAATACGTCAAAAAAGCTATTGTTTTCGAATATTTAATTTTTGGGTAAAAAAAAATTTAAAGGGGTTAATCTATCGTTTTTGTAATTTCGGACCAAAATTTCAAAGTCGTTTTAAACATTGTGCATAGTGCATTTGGGTGCGTACAATCCGAAAATCACATTTACAGCTTGCGGAATCGACTGGAAATTGCTCAAAAACCACGATAAAGCTAGAAAATTAAAAATCGATTACCATGACTTTAATCGACAGTAAAAGTTTAATTTTAATACTTACAGCAAAATAAACTGTGCCAGCCAATTTTTCACATCAAATTACATAAGAATACGTCAAAAAAGCTATTGTTTTCGAATATTTAATTTTTGGGTAAAAAAAAATTCAAAGGGGTTAATCTATCGTTTTTGTAATTTCGGACCAAAATTTCAAAGTCGTTTTAAACATTGTGCATAGTGCATTTGGGTGCGTACAATCCGAAAATCACATTTACAGCTTGCGGAATCGACTGGAAATTGCTCAAAAACCACGATAAAGCTAGAAAATTAAAAATCCATTACCATGACTTTAATCGACAGTAAAAGTTTAATTTTAATACTTACAGCAAAATAAACTGTGCCAGCCAATTTTTCACATCAAATTACATAAGAATACGTCAAAAAAGCTATTGTTTTCGAATATTTAATTTTTGGGTAAAAAAAAATTCAAAGGGGTTAATCTATCGTTTTTGTAATTTCGGACCAAAATTTCAAAGTCGTTTTAAATATTGTGCATAGTGCATTTGGGTGCGTACAATCCGAAAATCACATTTACAGCTTGCGGAATCGACTGGAAATTGCTCAAAAACCACGATAAAGCTAGAAAATTAAAAATCGATTACCATGACTTTAATCGACAGTAAAAGTTTAATTTTAATACTTACAGCAAAATAAACTGTGCCAGCCAATTTTTCACATCAAATTACATAAGAATACGTCAAAAAAGCTATTCTTTTCGAATATTTAATTTTTGGGTAAAAAAAAATTCAAAGGGGTTAATCTATCGTTTTTGTAATTTCGGACCAAAATTTCAAAGTCGTTTTAAATATTGTGCATAGTGCATTTGGGTGCGTACAATCCGAAAATCACATTTACAGCTTGCGGAATCGACTGGAAATTGCTCAAAACCCACGATAAAGCTAGAAAATTAAAAATCGATTACCATGACTTTAATCGACAGTAAAAGTTTAATTTTAATACTTACAGCAAAATAAACTGTGCCAGCCAATTTTTCACATCAAATTACATAAGAATTCGTCAAAAAAGCTATTCTTTTCGAATATTTAATTTTTGGGTAAAAAAAAATTCAAAGGGGTTAATCTATCGTTTTTGTAATTTCGGACCAAAATTTCAAAGTCGTTTTAAACATTGTGCATAGTGCATTTGGGTGCGTACAATCCGAAAATCACATTTACAGCTTGCGGAATCGACTGGAAATTGCTCAAAAACCACGATAAAGCTAGAAAATTAAAAATCCATTACCATGACTTTAATCGACAGTAAAAGTTTAATTTTAATACTTACAGCAAAATAAACTGTGCCAGCCAATTTTTCACATCAAATTACATAAGAATACGTCAAAAAAGCTATTGTTTTCGAATATTTAATTTTTGGGTAAAAAAAAATTCAAAGGGGTTAATCTATCGTTTTTGTAATTTCGGACCAAAATTTCAAAGTCGTTTTAAACATTGTGCATAGTGCATTTGGGTGCGTACAATCCGAAAATCACATTTACAGCTTGCGGAATCGACTGGAAATTGCTCAAAAACCACGATAAAGCTAGAAAATTAAAAATCGATTACCATGACTTTAATCGACAGTAAAAGTTTAATTTTAATACTTACAGCAAAATAAACTGTGCCAGCCAATTTTTCACATCCAATTACATAAGAATACGTCAAAAAAGCTATTGTTTTCGAATATTTAATTTTTGGGTAAAAAAAAATTCAAAGGGGTTAATCTATCGTTTTTGTAATTTCGGACCAAAATTTCAAAGTCGTTTTAAACATTGTGCATAGTGCATTTGGGTGCGTACAATCCGAAAATCACATTTACAGCTTGCGGAATCGACTGGAAATTGCTCAAAAACCACGATAAAGCTAGAAAATTAAAAATCGATTACCATGACTTTAATCGACAGTAAAAATTTAATTTTAATACTTACAGCAAAATAAACTGTGCCAGCCAATTTTTCACATCAAATTACATAAGAATACGTCAAAAAAGCTATTGTTTTCGAATATTTAATTTTTGGGTAAAAAAAAATTCAAAGGGGTTAATCTATCGTTTTTGTAATTTCGGACCAAAATTTCAAAGTCGTTTTAAACATTGTGCATAGTGCATTTGGGTGCGTACAATCCGAAAATCACATTTACAGCTTGCGGAATCGACTGGAAATTGCTCAAAAACTACGATAAAGCTAGAAAATTAAAAATCGATTACCATGACTTTAATCGACAGTAAAAGTTTAATTTTAATACTTACAGCAAAATAAACTGTGCCAGCCAATTTTTCACATCAAATTACATAAGAATACGTCAAAAAAGCTATTGTTTTCGAATATTTAATTTTTGGGTAAAAAAAAATTCAAAGGGGTTAACCTATCGTTTTTGTAATTTCGGACCAAAATTTCAAAGTCGTTTTAAACATTGTGTATAGTGCATTTGGGTGCGTACAATCCGAAAATCACATTTACAGCTTGCGGAATCGACTGGAAATTGCTCAAAAACCACGATAAAGCTAGAAAATTAAAAATCGATTACCATGACTTTAATCGACAGTAAAAGTTTAATTTTAATACTTACAGCAAAATAAACTGTGCCAGCCAATTTTTCACATCAAATTACATAAGAATACGTCAAAAAAGCTATTGTTTTCGAATATTTAATTTTTGGGTAAAAAAAAATTCAAAGGGGTTAATCTATCGTTTTTGTAATTTCGGACCAAAATTTCAAAGTCGTTTTAAACATTGTGTATAGTGCATTTGGGTGCGTACAATCCGAAAATCACATTTACAGCTTGCGGAATCGACTGGAAATTGCTCAAAAACCACGATAAAGCTAGAAAATTAAAAATCGATTACCATGACTTTAATCGACAGTAAAAGTTTAATTTTAATACTTACAGCAAAATAAACTGTGCCAGCCAATTTTTCACATCAAATTACATAAGAATACGTCAAAAAAGCTATTGTTTTCGAATATTTAATTTTTGGGTAAAAAAAAATTCAACCTATCGTTTTTGTAATTTCGGACCAAAATTTCAAAGTCGTTTTAAACATTGTGCATAGTGCATTTGGGTGCGTACAATCCGAAAATCACATTTACAGCTTGCGGAATCGACTGGAAATTGCTCAAAAACCACGATAAAGCTAGAAAATTAAAAATCGATTACCATGACTTTAATCGACAGTAAAAGTTTAATTTTAATACTTACAGCAAAATAAACTGTGCCAGCCAATTTTTCACATCAAATTACATAAGAATACTTCAAAAAAGCTATTGTTTTCGAATATTTAATTTTTGGGTAAAAAAAAATTCAAAGGGGTTAATCTATCGTTTTTGTAATTTCGGACCAAAATTTCAAAGTCGTTTTAAACATTGTGCATAGTGCATTTGGGTGCGTACAATCCGAAAATCACATTTACAGCTTGCGGAATCGACTGGTAATTGCTCAAAAACCACGATAAAGCTAGAAAATTAAAAATCGATTACCATGACTTTAATCGACAGTAAAAGTTTAATTTTAATACTTACAGCAAAATAAACTGTGCCAGCCAATTTTTCACATCAAATTACATAAGAATACTTCAAAAAAGCTATTGTTTTCGAATATTTAATTTTTGGGTAAAAAAAAATTCAAAGGGGTTAATCTATCGTTTTTGTAATTTCGGACCAAAATTTCAAAGTCGTTTTAAACATTGTGCATAGTGCATTTGGGTGCGTACAATCCGAAAATCACATTTACAGCTTGCGGAATCGACTGGAAATTGCTCAAAAACCACGATAAAGCTAGAAAATTAAAAATCGATTACCATGACTTTAATCGACAGTAAAAGTTTAATTTTAATACTTACAGCAAAATAAACTGTGCCAGCCAATTTTTCACATCAAATTACATAAGAATACGTCAAAAAAGCTATTCTTTTCGAATATTTAATTTTTGGGTAAAAAAAAATTCAAAGGGGTTAATCTATCGTTTTTGTAATTTCGGACCAAAATTTCAAAGTCGTTTTAAACATTGTGCATAGTGCATTTGGGTGCGTACAATCCGAAAATCACATTTACAGCTTGCGGAATCGACTGGAAATTGCTCAAAAACCACGATAAAGCTAGAAAATTAAAAATCGATTACCATGACTTTAATCGACAGTAAAAGTTTAATTTTAATACTTACAGCAAAATAAACTGTGCCAGCCAATTTTTCACATCAAATTACATAAGAATACGTCAAAAAAGCTATTGTTTTCGAATATTTAATTTTTGGGTAAAAAAAAATTCAAAGGGGTTAATCTATCGTTTTTGTAATTTCGGACCAAAATTTCAAAGTCGTTTTAAACATTGTGCATAGTGCATTTGGGTGCGTACAATCCGAAAATCACATTTACAGCTTGCGGAATCGACTGGAAATTGCTCAAAAACCACGATAAAGCTAGAAAATTAAAAATCCATTACCATGACTTTAATCGACAGTAAAAGTTTAATTTTAATACTTACAGCAAAATAAACTGTGCCAGCCAATTTTTCACATCAAATTACATAAGAATACGTCAAAAAAGCTATTGTTTTCGAATATTTAATTTTTGGGTAAAAAAAAATTCAAAGGGGTTAATCTATCGTTTTTGTAATTTCGGACCAAAATTTCAAAGTCGTTTTAAACATTGTGCATAGTGCATTTGGGTGCGTACAATCCGAAAATCACATTTACAGCTTGCGGAATCGACTGGAAATTGCTCAAAAACCACGATAAAGCTAGAAAATTAAAAATCGATTACCATGACTTTAATCGACAGTAAAAGTTTAATTTTAATACTTACAGCAAAATAAACTGTGCCAGCCAATTTTTCACATCAAATTACATAAGAATACGTCAAAAAAGCTATTGTTTTCGAATATTAAATTTTTGGGTAAAAAAAAATTCAAAGGGGTTAATCTATCGTTTTTGTAATTTCGGACCAAAATTTCAAAGTCGTTTTAAACATTGTGCATAGTGCATTTGGGTGCGTACAATCCGAAAATCACATTTACAGCTTGCGGAATCGACTGGAAATTGCTCAAAAACCACGATAAAGCTAGAAAATTAAAAATCCATTACCATGACTTTAATCGACAGTAAAAGTTTAATTTTAATACTTACAGCAAAATAAACTGTGCCAGCCAATTTTTCACATCAAATTACATAAGAATACGTCAAAAAAGCTATTGTTTTCGAATATTTAATTTTTGGGTAAAAAAAAATTCAAAGGGGTTAATCTATCGTTTTTGTAATTTCGGACCAAAATTTCAAAGTCGTTTTAAACATTGTGCATAGTGCATTTGGGTGCGTACAATCCGAAAATCACATTTACAGCTTGCGGAATCGACTGGAAATTGCTCAAAAACCACGATAAAGCTAGAAAATTAAAAATCCATTACCATGACTTTAATCGACAGTAAAAGTTTAATTTTAATACTTACAGCAAAATAAACTGTGCCAGCCAATTTTTCACATCAAATTACATAAGAATACGTCAAAAAAGCTATTGTTTTCGAATATTTAATTTTTGGGTAAAAAAAAATTCAAAGGGGTTAATCTATCGTTTTTGTAATTTCGGACCAAAATTTCAAAGTCGTTTTAAACATTGTGCATAGTGCATTTGGGTGCGTACAATCCGAAAATCACATTTACAGCTTGCGGAATCGACTGGAAATTGCTCAAAAACCACGATAAAGCTAGAAAATTAAAAATCGATTACCATGACTTTAATCGACAGTAAAAGTTTAATTTTAATACTTACAGCAAAATAAACTGTGCCAGCCAATTTTTCACATCAAATTACATAAGAATACGTCAAAAAAGCTATTGTTTTCGAATATTAAATTTTTGGGTAAAAAAAAATTCAAAGGGGTTAATCTATCGTTTTTGTAATTTCGGACCAAAATTTCAAAGTCGTTTTAAACATTGTGCATAGTGCATTTGGGTGCGTACAATCCGAAAATCACATTTACAGCTTGCGGAATCGACTGGAAATTGCTCAAAAACCACGATAAAGCTAGAAAATTAAAAATCGATTACCATGACTTTAATCGACAGTAAAAGTTTAATTTTAATACTTACAGCAAAATAAACTGTGCCAGCCAATTTTTCACATCAAATTACATAAGAATACGTCAAAAAAGCTATTGTTTTCGAATATTTAATTTTTGGGTAAAAAAAAATTCAAAGGGGTTAATCTATCGTTTTTGTAATTTCGGACCAAAATTTCAAAGTCGTTTTAAACATTGTGCATAGTGCATTTGGGTGCGTACAATCCGAAAATCACATTTACAGCTTGCGGAATCGACTGGAAATTGCTCAAAAACCACGATAAAGCTAGAAAATTAAAAATCCATTACCATGACTTTAATCGACAGTAAAAGTTTAATTTTAATACTTACAGCAAAATAAACTGTGCCAGCCAATTTTTCACATCAAATTACATAAGAATACGTCAAAAAAGCTATTGTTTTCGAATATTTAATTTTTGGGTAAAAAAAATTCAAAGGGGTTAATCTATCGCTTTTGTAATTTCGGACCAAAATTTCAAAGTCGTTTTAAACATTGTGCATAGTGCATTTGGGTGCGTACAATCCGAAAATCACATTTACAGCTTGCGGAATCGACTGGAAATTGCTCAAAAACCACGATAAAGCTAGAAAATTAAAAATCCATTACCATGACTTTAATCGACAGTAAAAGTTTAATTTTAATACTTACAGCAAAATAAACTGTGCCAGCCAATTTTTCACATCAAATTACATAAGAATACGTCAAAAAAGCTATTGTTTTCGAATATTTAATTTTTGGGTAAAAAAAAATTCAAAGGGGTTAATCTATCGTTTTTGTAATTTCGGACCAAAATTTCAAAGTCGTTTTAAACATTGTGCATAGTGCATTTGGGTGCGTACAATCCGAAAATCACATTTACAGCTTGCGGAATCGACTGGAAATTGCTCAAAAACCACGATAAAGCTAGAAAATTAAAAATCCATTACCATGACTTTAATCGACAGTAAAAGTTTAATTTTAATACTTACAGCAAAATAAACTGTGCCAGCCAATTTTTCACATCAAATTACATAAGAATACGTCAAAAAAGCTATTGTTTTCGAATATTTAATTTTTGGGTAAAAAAAAATTCAAAGGGGTTAATCTATCGTTTTTGTAATTTCGGACCAAAATTTCAAAGTCGTTTTAAACATTGTGCATAGTGCATTTGGGTGCGTACAATCCGAAAATCACATTTACAGCTTGCGGAATCGACTGGAAATTGCTCAAAAACCACGATAAAGCTAGAAAATTAAAAATCCATTACCATGACTTTAATCGACAGTAAAAGTTTAATTTTAATACTTACAGCAAAATAAACTGTGCCAGCCAATTTTTCACATCAAATTACATAAGAATACGTCAAAAAAGCTATTGTTTTCGAATATTTAAATTTTGGGTAAAAAAAATTCAAAGGGGTTAATCTATCGTTTTTGTAATTTCGGACCAAAATTTCAAAGTCGTTTTAAACATTGTGCATAGTGCATTTGGGTGCGTACAATCCGAAAATCACATTTACAGCTTGCGGAATCGACTGGAAATTGCTCAAAAACCACGATAAAGCTAGAAAATTAAAAATCCATTACCATGACTTTAATCGACAGTAAAAGTTTAATTTTAATACAAAATTTCAAAGTCGTTTTAAACATTGTGCATAGTGCATTTGGGTGCGTACAATCCGAAAATCACATTTACAGCTTGCGGAATCGACTGGAAATTGCTCAAAAACCACGATAAAGCTAGAAAATTAAAAATCCATTACCATGACTTTAATCGACAGTAAAAGTTTAATTTTAATACTTACAGCAAAATAAACTGTGCCAGCCAATTTTTCACATCAAATTACATAAGAATACGTCAAAAAAGCTATTGTTTTCGAATATTTAATTTTTGGGTAAAAAAAAATTCAAAGGGGTTAATCTATCGTTTTTGTAATTTCGGACCAAAATTTCAAAGTCGTTTTAAACATTGTGCATAGTGCATTTGGGTGCGTACAATCCGAAAATCACATTTACAGCTTGCGGAATCGACTGGAAATTGCTCAAAAACCACGATAAAGCTAGAAAATTAAAAATCGATTACCATGACTTTAATCGACAGTAAAAGTTTAATTTTAATACTTACAGCAAAATAAACTGTGCCAGCCAATTTTTCACATCAAATTACATAAGAATACGTCAAAAAAGCTATTGTTTTCGAATATTTAATTTTTGGGTAAAAAAAAATTCAAAGGGGTTAATCTATCGTTTTTGTAATTTCGGACCAAAATTTCAAAGTCGTTTTAAACATTGTGCATAGTGCATTTGGGTGCGTACAATCCGAAAATCACATTTACAGCTTGCGGAATCGACTGGAAATTGCTCAAAAACCACGATAAAGCTAGAAAATTAAAAATCGATTACCATGACTTTAATCGACAGTAAAAGTTTAATTTTAATACTTACAGCAAAATAAACTGTGCCAGCCAATTTTTCACATCAAATTACATAAGAATACGTCAAAAAAGCTATTGTTTTCGAATATTTAATTTTTGGGTAAAAAAAAATTCAAAGGGGTTAATCTATCGTTTTTGTAATTTCGGACCAAAATTTCAAAGTCGTTTTAAACATTGTGCATAGTGCATTTGGGTGCGTACAATCCGAAAATCACATTTACAGCTTGCGGAATCGACTGGAAATTGCTCAAAAACCACGATAAAGCTAGAAAATTAAAAATCGATTACCATGACTTTAATCGACAGTAAAAGTTTAATTTTAATACTTACAGCAAAATAAACTGTGCCAGCCAATTTTTCACATCAAATTACATAAGAATACGTCAAAAAAGCTATTGTTTTCGAATATTTAATTTTTGGGTAAAAAAAAATTCAAAGGGGTTAATCTATCGTTTTTGTAATTTCGGACCAAAATTTCAAAGTCGTTTTAAACATTGTGTATAGTGCATTTGGGTGCGTACAATCCGAAAATCACATTTACAGCTTGCGGAATCGACTGGAAATTGCTCAAAAACCACGATAAAGCTAGAAAATTAAAAATCGATTACCATGACTTTAATCGACAGTAAAAGTTTAATTTTAATACTTACAGCAAAATAAACTGTGCCAGCCAATTTTTCACATCAAATTACATAAGAATACGTCAAAAAAGCTATTGTTTTCGAATATTTAATTTTTGGGTAAAAAAAAATTCAACCTATCGTTTTTGTAATTTCGGACCAAAATTTCAAAGTCGTTTTAAACATTGTGCATAGTGCATTTGGTTGCGTACAATCCGAAAATCACATTTACAGCTTGCGGAATCGACTGGAAATTGCTCAAAAACCACGATAAAGCTAGAAAATTAAAAATCGATTACCATGACTTTAATCGACAGTAAAAGTTTAATTTTAATACTTACAGCAAAATAAACTGTGCCAGCCAATTTTTCACATCAAATTACATAAGAATACTTCAAAAAAGCTATTGTTTTCGAATATTTAATTTTTGGGTAAAAAAAAATTCAAAGGGGTTAATCTATCGTTTTTGTAATTTCGGACCAAAATTTCAAAGTCGTTTTAAACATTGTGCATAGTGCATTTGGGTGCGTACAATCCGAAAATCACATTTACAGCTTGCGGAATCGACTGGTAATTGCTCAAAAACCACGATAAAGCTAGAAAATTAAAAATCGATTACCATGACTTTAATCGACAGTAAAAGTTTAATTTTAATACTTACAGCAAAATAAACTGTGCCAGCCAATTTTTCACATCAAATTACATAAGAATACTTCAAAAAAGCTATTGTTTTCGAATATTTAATTTTTGGGTAAAAAAAAATTCAAAGGGGTTAATCTATCGTTTTTGTAATTTCGGACCAAAATTTCAAAGTCGTTTTAAACATTGTGCATAGTGCATTTGGGTGCGTACAATCCGAAAATCACATTTACAGCTTGCGGAATCGACTGGAAATTGCTCAAAAACCACGATAAAGCTAGAAAATTAAAAATCGATTACCATGACTTTAATCGACAGTAAAAGTTTAATTTTAATACTTACAGCAAAATAAACTGTGCCAGCCAATTTTTCACATCAAATTACATAAGAATACGTCAAAAAAGCTATTGTTTTCGAATATTTAATTTTTGGGTAAAAAAAAATTCAAAGGGGTTAATCTATCGTTTTTGTAATTTCGGACCAAAATTTCAAAGTCGTTTTAAACATTGTGCATAGTGCATTTGGGTGCGTACAATCCGAAAATCACATTTACAGCTTGCGGAATCGACTGGAAATTGCTCAAAAACCACGATAAAGCTAGAAAATTAAAAATCCATTACCATGACTTTAATCGACAGTAAAAGTTTAATTTTAATACTTACAGCAAAATAAACTGTGCCAGCCAATTTTTCACATCAAATTACATAAGAATACGTCAAAAAAGCTATTGTTTTCGAATATTTAATTTTTGGGTAAAAAAAAATTCAAAGGGGTTAATCTATCGTTTTTGTAATTTCGGACCAAAATTTCAAAGTCGTTTTAAACATTGTGCATAGTGCATTTGGGTGCGTACAATCCGAAAATCACATTTACAGCTTGCGGAATCGACTGGAAATTGCTCAAAAACCACGATAAAGCTAGAAAATTAAAAATCGATTACCATGACTTTAATCGACAGTAAAAGTTTAATTTTAATACTTACAGCAAAATAAACTGTGCCAGCCAATTTTTCACATCAAATTACATAAGAATACGTCAAAAAAGCTATTGTTTTCGAATATTAAATTTTTGGGTAAAAAAAAATTCAAAGGGGTTAATCTATCGTTTTTGTAATTTCGGACCAAAATTTCAAAGTCGTTTTAAACATTGTGCATAGTGCATTTGGGTGCGTACAATCCGAAAATCACATTTACAGCTTGCGGAATCGACTGGAAATTGCTCAAAAACCACGATAAAGCTAGAAAATTAAAAATCCATTACCATGACTTTAATCGACAGTAAAAGTTTAATTTTAATACTTACAGCAAAATAAACTGTGCCAGCCAATTTTTCACATCAAATTACATAAGAATACGTCAAAAAAGCTATTGTTTTCGAATATTTAATTTTTGGGTAAAAAAAAATTCAAAGGGGTTAATCTATCGTTTTTGTAATTTCGGACCAAAATTTCAAAGTCGTTTTAAACATTGTGCATAGTGCATTTGGGTGCGTACAATCCGAAAATCACATTTACAGCTTGCGGAATCGACTGGAAATTGCTCAAAAACCACGATAAAGCTAGAAAATTAAAAATCGATTACCATGACTTTAATCGACAGTAAAAGTTTAATTTTAATACTTACAGCAAAATAAACTGTGCCAGCCAATTTTTCACATCAAATTACATAAGAATACGTCAAAAAAGCTATTGTTTTCGAATATTTAATTTTTGGGTAAAAAAAAATTCAAAGGGGTTAATCTATCGTTTTTGTAATTTCGGACCAAAATTTCAAAGTCGTTTTAAACATTGTGCATAGTGCATTTGGGTGCGTACAATCCGAAAATCACATTTACAGCTTGCGGAATCGACTGGAAATTGCTCAAAAACCACGATAAAGCTAGAAAATTAAAAATCGATTACCATGACTTTAATCGACAGTAAAAGTTTAATTTTAATACTTACAGCAAAATAAACTGTGCCAGCCAATTTTTCACATCAAATTACATAAGAATACTTCAAAAAAGCTATTGTTTTCGAATATTTAATTTTTGGGTAAAAAAAAATTCAAAGGGGTTAATCTATCGTTTTTGTAATTTCGGACCAAAATTTCAAAGTCGTTTTAAACATTGTGCATAGTGCATTTGGGTGCGTACAATCCGAAAATCACATTTACAGCTTGCGGAATCGACTGGAAATTGCTCAAAAACCACGATAAAGCTAGAAAATTAAAAATCGATTACCATGACTTTAATCGACAGTAAAAGTTTAATTTTAATACTTACAGCAAAATAAACTGTGCCAGCCAATTTTTCACATCAAATTACATAAGAATACGTCAAAAAAGCTATTGTTTTCGAATATTTAATTTTTGGGTAAAAAAAAATTCAAAGGGGTTAATCTATCGTTTTTGTAATTTCGGACCAAAATTTCAAAGTCGTTTTAAACATTGTGCATAGTGCATTTGGGTGCGTACAATCCGAAAATCACATTTACAGCTTGCGGAATCGACTGGAAATTGCTCAAAAACCACGATAAAGCTAGAAAATTAAAAATCGATTACCATGACTTTAATCGACAGTAAAAGTTTAATTTTAATACTTACAGCAAAATAAACTGTGCCAGCCAATTTTTCACATCAAATTACATAAGAATACTTCAAAAAAGCTATTGTTTTCGAATATTTAATTTTTGGGTAAAAAAAAATTCAAAGGGGTTAATCTATCGTTTTTGTAATTTCGGACCAAAATTTCAAAGTCGTTTTAAACATTGTGCATAGTGCATTTGGGTGCGTACAATCCGAAAATCACATTTACAGCTTGCGGAATCGACTGGAAATTGCTCAAAAACCACGATAAAGCTAGAAAATTAAAAATCGATTACCATGACTTTAATCGACAGTAAAAGTTTAATTTTAATACTTACAGCAAAATAAACTGTGCCAGCCAATTTTTCACATCAAATTACATAAGAATACGTCAAAAAAGCTATTGTTTTCGAATATTTAATTTTTGGGTAAAAAAAAATTCAAAGGGGTTAATCTATCGTTTTTGTAATTTCGGACCAAAATTTCAAAGTCGTTTTAAACATTGTGCATAGTGCATTTGGGTGCGTACAATCCGAAAATCACATTTACAGCTTGCGGAATCGACTGGAAATTGCTCAAAAACCACGATAAAGCTAGAAAATTAAAAATCCATTACCATGACTTTAATCGACAGTAAAAGTTTAATTTTAATACTTACAGCAAAATAAACTGTGCCAGCCAATTTTTCACATCAAATTACATAAGAATACGTCAAAAAAGCTATTGTTTTCGAATATTTAATTTTTGGGTAAAAAAAAATTCAAAGGGGTTAATCTATCGTTTTTGTAATTTCGGACCAAAATTTCAAAGTCGTTTTAAACATTGTGCATAGTGCATTTGGGTGCGTACAATCCGAAAATCACATTTACAGCTTGCGGAATCGACTGGAAATTGCTCAAAAACCACGATAAAGCTAGAAAATTAAAAATCGATTACCATGACTTTAATCGACAGTAAAAGTTTAATTTTAATACTTACAGCAAAATAAACTGTGCCAGCCAATTTTTCACATCAAATTACATAAGAATACGTCAAAAAAGCTATTGTTTTCGAATATTAAATTTTTGGGTAAAAAAAAATTCAAAGGGGTTAATCTATCGTTTTTGTAATTTCGGACCAAAATTTCAAAGTCGTTTTAAACATTGTGCATAGTGCATTTGGGTGCGTACAATCCGAAAATCACATTTACAGCTTGCGGAATCGACTGGAAATTGCTCAAAAACCACGATAAAGCTAGAAAATTAAAAATCGATTACCATGACTTTAATCGACAGTAAAAGTTTAATTTTAATACTTACAGCAAAATAAACTGTGCCAGCCAATTTTTCACATCAAATTACATAAGAATACGTCAAAAAAGCTATTGTTTTCGAATATTTAATTTTTGGGTAAAAAAAAATTCAAAGGGGTTAATCTATCGTTTTTGTAATTTCGGACCAACATTTCAAAGTCGTTTTAAACATTGTGCATAGTGCATTTGGGTGCGTACAATCCGAAAATCACATTTACAGCTTGCGGAATCGACTGGAAATTGCTCAAAAACCACGATAAAGCTAGAAAATTAAAAATCCATTACCATGACTTTAATCGACAGTAAAAGTTTAATTTTAATACTTACAGCAAAATAAACTGTGCCAGCCAATTTTTCACATCAAATTACATAAGAATACGTCAAAAAAGCTATTGTTTTCGAATATTTAATTTTTGGGTAAAAAAAATTCAAAGGGGTTAATCTATCGCTTTTGTAATTTCGGACCAAAATTTCAAAGTCGTTTTAAACATTGTGCATAGTGCATTTGGGTGCGTACAATCCGAAAATCACATTTACAGCTTGCGGAATCGACTGGAAATTGCTCAAAAACCACGATAAAGCTAGAAAATTAAAAATCCATTACCATGACTTTAATCGACAGTAAAAGTTTAATTTTAATACTTACAGCAAAATAAACTGTGCCAGCCAATTTTTCACATCAAATTACATAAGAATACGTCAAAAAAGCTATTGTTTTCGAATATTTAATTTTTGGGTAAAAAAAAATTCAAAGGGGTTAATCTATCGTTTTTGTAATTTCGGACCAAAATTTCAAAGTCGTTTTAAACATTGTGCATAGTGCATTTGGGTGCGTACAATCCGAAAATCACATTTACAGCTTGCGGAATCGACTGGAAATTGCTCAAAAACCACGATAAAGCTAGAAAATTAAAAATCCATTACCATGACTTTAATCGACAGTAAAAGTTTAATTTTAATACTTACAGCAAAATAAACTGTGCCAGCCAATTTTTCACATCAAATTACATAAGAATACGTCAAAAAAGCTATTGTTTTCGAATATTTAATTTTTGGGTAAAAAAAATTCAAAGGGGTTAATCTATCGTTTTTGTAATTTCGGACCAAAATTTCAAAGTCGTTTTAAACATTGTGCATAATGCATTTGGGTGCGTACAATCCGAAAATCACATTTACAGCTTGCGGAATCGACTGGAAATTGCTCAAAAACCACGATAAAGCTAGAAAATGAAAAATCCATTACCATGACTTTAATCGACAGTAAAAGTTTAATTTTAATACTTACAGCAAAATAAACTGTGCCAGCCAATTTTTCACATCAAATTACATAAGAATACGTCAAAAAAGCTATTGTTTTCGAATATTTAATTTTTGGGTAAAAAAAAATTCAAAGGGGTTAATCTATCGTTTTTGTAATTTCGGACCAAAATTTCAAAGTCGTTTTAAACATTGTGCATAGTGCATTTGGGTGCGTACAATCCGAAAATCACATTTACAGCTTGCGGAATCGACTGGAAATTGCTCAAAAACCACGATAAAGCTAGAAAATTAAAAATCCATTACCATGACTTTAATCGACAGTAAAAGTTTAATTTTAATACTTACAGCAAAATAAACTGTGCCAGCCAATTTTTCACATCAAATTACATAAGAATACGTCAAAAAAGCTATTGTTTTCGAATATTTAATTTTTGGGTAAAAAAAATTCAAAGGGGTTAATCTATCGTTTTTGTAATTTCGGACCAAAATTTCAAAGTCGTTTTAAACATTGTGCATAGTGCATTTGGGTGCGTACAATCCGAAAATCACATTTACAGCTTGCGGAATCGACTGGAAATTGCTCAAAAACCACGATAAAGCTAGAAAATTAAAAATCGATTACCATGACTTTAATCGACAGTAAAAGTTTAATTTTAATACTTACAGCAAAATAAACTGTGCCAGCCAATTTTTCACATCAAATTACATAAGAATACGTCAAAAAAGCTATTGTTTTCGAATATTTAATTTTTGGGTAAAAAAAAATTCAAAGGGGTTAATCTATCGTTTTTGTAATTTCGGACCAAAATTTCAAAGTCGTTTTAAACATTGTGCATAGTGCATTTGGGTGCGTACAATCCGAAAATCACATTTACAGCTTGCGGAATCGACTGGAAATTGCTCAAAAACCACGATAAAGCTAGAAAATTAAAAATCGATTAACATGACTTTAATCGACAGTAAAAGTTTAATTTTAATACAAAATTTCAAAGTCGTTTTAAACATTGTGCATAGTGCATTTGGGTGCGTACAATCCGAAAATCACATTTACAGCTTGCGGAATCGACTGGAAATTGCTCAAAAACCACGATAAAGCTAGAAAATTAAAAATCCATTACCATGACTTTAATCGACAGTAAAAGTTTAATTTTAATACTTACAGCAAAATAAACTGTGCCAGCCAATTTTTCACATCAAATTACATAAGAATACGTCAAAAAAGCTATTGTTTTCGAATATTTAATTTTTGGGTAAAAAAAAATTCAAAGGGGTTAATCTATCGTTTTTGTAATTTCGGACCAAAATTTCAAAGTCGTTTTAAACATTGTGCATAGTGCATTTGGGTGCGTACAATCCGAAAATCACATTTACAGCTTGCGGAATCGACTGGAAATTGCTCAAAAACCACGATAAAGCTAGAAAATTAAAAATCGATTACCATGACTTTAATCGACAGTAAAAGTTTAATTTTAATACTTACAGCAAAATAAACTGTGCCAGCCAATTTTTCACATCAAATTACATAAGAATACGTCAAAAAAGCTATTGTTTTCGAATATTTAATTTTTGGGTAAAAAAAAATTCAAAGGGGTTAATCTATCGTTTTTGTAATTTCGGACCAAAATTTCAAAGTCGTTTTAAACATTGTGCATAGTGCATTTGGGTGCGTACAATCCGAAAATCACATTTACAGCTTGCGGAATCGACTGGAAATTGCTCAAAAACCACGATAAAGCTAGAAAATTAAAAATCGATTACCATGACTTTAATCGACAGTAAAAGTTTAATTTTAATACTTACAGCAAAATAAACTGTGCCAGCCAATTTTTCACATCAAATTACATAAGAATACGTCAAAAAAGCTATTGTTTTCGAATATTTAATTTTTGGGTAAAAAAAAATTCAAAGGGGTTAATCTATCGTTTTTGTAATTTCGGACCAAAATTTCAAAGTCGTTTTAAACATTGTGCATAGTGCATTTGGGTGCGTACAATCCGAAAATCACATTTACAGCTTGCGGAATCGACTGGAAATTGCTCAAAAACCACGATAAAGCTAGAAAATTAAAAATCGATTACCATGACTTTAATCGACAGTAAAAGTTTAATTTTAATACTTACAGCAAAATAAACTGTGCCAGCCAATTTTTCACATCAAATTACATAAGAATACGTCAAAAAAGCTATTGTTTTCGAATATTTAATTTTTGGGTAAAAAAAATTCAAAGGGGTTAATCTATCGTTTTTGTAATTTCGGACCAAAATTTCAAAGTCGTTTTAAACATTGTGCATAGTGCATTTGGGTGCGTACAATCCGAAAATCACATTTACAGCTTGCGGAATCGACTGGAAATTGCTCAAAAACCACGATAAAGCTAGAAAATTAAAAATCGATTACCATGACTTTAATCGACAGTAAAAGTTTAATTTTAATACTTACAGCAAAATAAACTGTGCCAGCCAATTTTTCACATCAAATTACATAAGAATACGTCATAAAAGCTATTGTTTTCGAATATTTAATTTTTGGGTAAAAAAAAATTCAAAGGGGTTAATCTATCGTTTTTGTAATTTCGGACCAAAATTTCAAAGTCGTTTTAAACATTGTGCATAGTGCATTTGGGTGCGTACAATCCGAAAATCACATTTACAGCTTGCGGAATCGACTAAAATTGCTCAAAAACCACGATAAAGCTAGAAAATTAAAAATCGATTACCATGACTTTAATCGACAGTAAAAGTTTAATTTTAATACTTACAGCAAAATAAACTGTGCCAGCCAATTTTTCACATCAAATTACATAAGAATACGTCAAAAAAGCTATTGTTTTCGAATATTTAATTTTTGGGTAAAAAAAAATTCAAAGGGGTTAATCTATCGTTTTTGTAATTTCGGACCAAAATTTCAAAGTCGTTTTAAACATTGTGCATAGTGCATTTGGGTGCGTACAATCCGAAAATCACATTTACAGCTTGCGGAATCGATTGGAAATTGCTCAAAAACCACGATAAAGCTAGAAAATTAAAAATCGATTACCATGACTTTAATCGACAGTAAAAGTTTAATTTTAATACTTACAGCAAAATAAACTGTGCCAGCCAATTTTTCACATCAAATTACATAAGAATACGTCAAAAAAGCTATTGTTTTCGAATATTTAATTTTTGGGTAAAAAAAAATTCAAAGGGGTTAATCTATCGTTTTTGTAATTTTGGACCAAAATTTCAAAGTCGTTTTAAACATTGTGCATAGTGCATTTGGGTGCGTACAATCCGAAAATCACATTTACAGCTTGCGGAATCGACTGGAAATTGCTCAAAAACCACGATAAAGCTAGAAAATTAAAAATCGATTACCATGACTTTAATCGACAGTAAAAGTTTAATTTTAATACTTACAGCAAAATAAACTGTGCCAGCCAATTTTTCACATCAAATTACATAAGAATACGTCAAAAAAGCTATTGTTTTCGAATATTTAATTTTTGGGTAAAAAAAAATTCAAAGGGGTTAATCTATCGTTTTTGTAATTTCGGACCAAAATTTCAAAGTCGTTTTAAACATTGTGCATAGTGCATTTGGGTGCGTACAATCCGAAAATCACATTTACAGCTTGCGGAATCGACTGGAAATTGCTCAAAAACCACGATAAAGCTAGAAAATTAAAAATCGATTACCATGACTTTAATCGACAGTAAAAGTTTAATTTTAATACTTACAGCAAAATAAACTGTGCCAGCCAATTTTTCACATCAAATTACATAAGAATACGTCAAAAAAGCTATTGTTTTCGAATATTTAATTTTTGGGTAAAAAAAAATTCAAAGGGGTTAATCTATCGTTTTTGTAATTTCGGACCAAAATTTCAAAGTCGTTTTAAATATTGTGCATAGTGCATTTGGGTGCGTACAATCCGAAAATCACATTTACAGCTTGCGGAATCGACTGGAAATTGCTCAAAAACCACGATAAAGCTAGAAAATTAAAAATCGATTACCATGACTTTAATCGACAGTAAAAGTTTAATTTTAATACTTACAGCAAAATAAACTGTGCCAGCCAATTTTTCACATCAAATTACATAAGAATACGTCAAAAAAGCTATTGTTTTCGAATATTTAATTTTTGGGTAAAAAAAAATTCAAAGGGGTTAATCTATCGTTTTTGTAATTTCGGACCAAAATTTCAAAGTCGTTTTAAACATTGTGCATAGTGCATTTGGGTGCGTACAATCCGAAAATCACATTTACAGCTTGCGGAATCGACTGGAAATTGCTCAAAAACCACGATAAAGCTAGAAAATTAAAAATCGATTACCATGACTTTAATCGACAGTAAAAGTTTAATTTTAATACTTACAGCAAAATAAACTGTGCCAGCCAATTTTTCACATCAAATTACATAAGAATACGTCAAAAAAGCTATTGTTTTCGAATATTTAATTTTTGGGTAAAAAAAAATTCAAAGGGGTTAATCTATCGTTTTTGTAATTTCGGACCAAAATTTCAAAGTCGTTTTAAACATTGTGCATAGTGCATTTGGGTGCGTACAATCCGAAAATCACATTTACAGCTTGCGGAATCGACTGGAAATTGCTCAAAAACCACGATAAAGCTAGAAAATTAAAAATCGATTACCATGACTTTAATCGACAGTAAAAGTTTAATTTTAATACTTACAGCAAAATAAACTGTGCCAGCCAATTTTTCACATCAAATTACATAAGAATACGTCAAAAAAGCTATTGTTTTCGAATATTTAATTTTTGGGTAAAAAAAAATTCAAAGGGGTTAATCTATCGTTTTTGTAATTTCGGACCAAAATTTCAAAGTCGTTTTAAACATTGTGCATAGTGCATTTGGGTGCGTACAATCCGAAAATCACATTTACAGCTTGCGGAATCGACTGGAAATTGCTCAAAAACCACGATAAAGCTAGAAAATTAAAAATCGATTACCATGACTTTAATCGACAGTAAAAGTTTAATTTTAATACTTACAGCAAAATAAACTGTGCCAGCCAATTTTTCACATCAAATTACATAAGAATACGTCAAAAAAGCTATTGTTTTCGAATATTTAATTTTTGGGTAAAAAAAAATTCAAAGGGGTTAATCTATCGTTTTTGTAATTTCGGACCAAAATTTCAAAGTCGTTTTAAACATTGTGCATAGTGCATTTGGGTGCGTACAATCCGAAAATCACATTTACAGCTTGCGGAATCGACTGGAAATTGCTCAAAAACCACGATAAAGCTAGAAAATTAAAAATCGATTACCATGACTTTAATCGACAGTAAAAGTTTAATTTTAATACTTACAGCAAAATAAACTGTGCCAGCCAATTTTTCACATCAAATTACATAAGAATACGTCAAAAAAGCTATTGTTTTCGAATATTTAATTTTTGGGTAAAAAAAAATTCAAAGGGGTTAATCTATCGTTTTTGTAATTTCGGACCAAAATTTCAAAGTCGTTTTAAACATTGTGCATAGTGCATTTGGGTGCGTACAATCCGAAAATCACATTTACAGCTTGCGGAATCGACTGGAAATTGCTCAAAAACCACGATAAAGCTAGAAAATTAAAAATCGATTACCATGACTTTAATCGACAGTAAAAGTTTAATTTTAATACTTACAGCAAAATAAACTGTGCCAGCCAATTTTTCACATCAAATTACATAAGAATACGTCAAAAAAGCTATTGTTTTCGAATATTTAATTTTTGGGTAAAAAAAAATTCAAAGGGGTTAATCTATCGTTTTTGTAATTTCGGACCAAAATTTCAAAGTCGTTTTAAACATTGTGCATAGTGCATTTGGGTGCGTACAATCCGAAAATCACATTTACAGCTTGCGGAATCGACTGGAAATTGCTCAAAAACCACGATAAAGCTAGAAAATTAAAAATCGATTACCATGACTTTAATCGACAGTAAAAGTTTAATTTTAATACTTACAGCAAAATAAACTGTGCCAGCCAATTTTTCACATCAAATTACATAAGAATACGTCAAAAAAGCTATTGTTTTCGAATATTTAATTTGTGGGTAAAAAAAAATTCAAAGGGGTTAATCTATCGTTTTTGTAATTTCGGACCAAAATTTCAAAGTCGTTTTAAACATTGTGCATAGTGCATTTGGGTGCGTACAATCCGAAAATCACATTTACAGCTTGCGGAATCGACTGGAAATTGCTCAAAAACCACGATAAAGCTAGAAAATTAAAAATCGATTACCATGACTTTAATCGACAGTAAAAGTTTAATTTTAATACTTACAGCAAAATAAACTGTGCCAGCCAATTTTTCACATCAAATTACATAAGAATACGTCAAAAAAGCTATTGTTTTCGAATATTTAATTTTTGGGTAAAAAAAAATTCAAAGGGGTTAATCTATCGTTTTTGTAATTTCGGACCAAAATTTCAAAGTCGTTTTAAACATTGTGCATAGTGCATTTGGGTGCGTACAATCCGAAAATCACATTTACAGCTTGCGGAATCGACTGGAAATTGCTCAAAAACCACGATAAAGCTAGAAAATTAAAAATCGATTACCATGACTTTAATCGACAGTAAAAGTTTAATTTTAATACTTACAGCAAAATAAACTGTGCCAGCCAATTTTTCACATCAAATTACATAAGAATACGTCAAAAAAGCTATTGTTTTCGAATATTTAATTTTTGGGTAAAAAAAAATTCAAAGGGGTTAATCTATCGTTTTTGTAATTTCGGACCAAAATTTCAAAGTCGTTTTAAACATTGTGCATAGTGCATTTGGGTGCGTACAATCCGAAAATCACATTTACAGCTTGCGGAATCGACTGGAAATTGCTCAAAAACCACGATAAAGCTAGAAAATTAAAAATCGATTACCATGACTTTAATCGACAGTAAAAGTTTAATTTTAATACTTACAGCAAAATAAACTGTGCCAGCCAATTTTTCACATCAAATTACATAAGAATACGTCAAAAAAGCTATTGTTTTCGAATATTTAATTTTTGGGTAAAAAAAAATTCAAAGGGGTTAATCTATCGTTTTTGTAATTTCGGACCAAAATTTCAAAGTCGTTTTAAACATTGTGCATAGTGCATTTGGGTGCGTACAATCCGAAAATCACATTTACAGCTTGCGGAATCGACTGGAAATTGCTCAAAAACCACGATAAAGCTAGAAAATTAAAAATCGATTACCATGACTTTAATCGACAGTAAAAGTTTAATTTTAATACTTACAGCAAAATAAACTGTGCCAGCCAATTTTTCACATCAAATTACATAAGAATACGTCAAAAAAGCTATTGTTTTCGAATATTTAATTTTTGGGTAAAAAAAAATTCAAAGGGGTTAATCTATCGTTTTTGTAATTTCGGACCAAAATTTCAAAGTCGTTTTAAACATTGTGCATAGTGCATTTGGGTGCGTACAATCCGAAAATCACATTTACAGCTTGCGGAATCGACTGGAAATTGCTCAAAAACCACGATAAAGCTAGAAAATTAAAAATCGATTACCATGACTTTAATCGACAGTAAAAGTTTAATTTTAATACTTACAGCAAAATAAACTGTGCCAGCCAATTTTTCACATCAAATTACATAAGAATACGTCAAAAAAGCTATTGTTCTCGAATATTTAATTTTTGGGTAAAAAAAAATTCAAAGGGGTTAATCTATCGTTTTTGTAATTTCGGACCAAAATTTCAAAGTCGTTTTAAACATTGTGCATAGTGCATTTGGGTGCGTACAATCCGAAAATCACATTTACAGCTTGCGGAATCGACTGGAAATTGCTCAAAAACCACGATAAAGCTAGAAAATTAAAAATCGATTACCATGACTTTAATCGACAGTAAAAGTTTAATTTTAATACTTACAGCAAAATAAACTGTGCCAGCCAATTTTTCACATCAAATTACATAAGAATACGTCAAAAAAGCTATTGTTTTCGAATATTTAATTTTTGGGTAAAAAAAAATTCAAAGGGGTTAATCTATCGTTTTTGTAATTTCGGACCAAAATTTCAAAGTCGTTTTAAACATTGTGCATAGTGCATTTGGGTGCGTACAATCCGAAAATCACATTTACAGCTTGCGGAATCGACTGGAAATTGCTCAAAAACCACGATAAAGCTAGAAAATTAAAAATCGATTACCATGACTTTAATCGACAGTAAAAGTTTAATTTTAATACTTACAGCAAAATAAACTGTGCCAGCCAATTTTTCACATCAAATTACATAAGAATACGTCAAAAAAGCTATTGTTCTCGAATATTTAATTTTTGGGTAAAAAAAAATTCAAAGGGGTTAATCTATCGTTTTTGTAATTTCGGACCAAAATTTCAAAGTCGTTTTAAACATTGTGCATAGTGCATTTGGGTGCGTACAATCCGAAAATCACATTTACAGCTTGCGGAATCGACTGGAAATTGCTCAAAAACCACGATAAAGCTAGAAAATTAAAAATCGATTACCATGACTTTAATCGACAGTAAAAGTTTAATTTTAATACTTACAGCAAAATAAACTGTGCCAGCCAATTTTTCACATCAAATTACATAAGAATACGTCAAAAAAGCTATTGTTTTCGAATATTTAATTTTTGGGTAAAAAAAAATTCAAAGGGGTTAATCTATCGTTTTTGTAATTTCGGACCAAAATTTCAAAGTCGTTTTAAACATTGTGCATAGTGCATTTGGGTGCGTACAATCCGAAAATCACATTTACAGCTTGCGGAATCGACTGGAAATTGCTCAAAAACCACGATAAAGCTAGAAAATTAAAAATCGATTAACATGACTTTAATCGACAGTAAAAGTTTAATTTTAATACAAAATTTCAAAGTCGTTTTAAACATTGTGCATAGTGCATTTGGGTGCGTACAATCCGAAAATCACATTTACAGCTTGCGGAATCGACTGGAAATTGCTCAAAAACCACGATAAAGCTAGAAAATTAAAAATCGATTAACATGACTTTAATCGACAGTAAACGTTTAATTTTAATACAAAATTTCAAAGTCGTTTTAAACATTGTGCATAGTGCATTTGGGTGCGTACAATCCGAAAATCACATTTACAGCTTGCGGAATCGACTGGAAATTGCTCAAAAACCACGATAAAGCTAGAAAATTAAAAATCCATTACCATGACTTTAATCGACAGTAAAAGTTTAATTTTAATACTTACAGCAAAATAAACTGTGCCAGCCAATTTTTCACATCAAATTACATAAGAATACGTCAAAAAAGCTATTGTTTTCGAATATTTAATTTTTGGGTAAAAAAAATTCAAAGGGGTTAATCTATCGTTTTTGTAATTTCGGACCAAAATTTCAAAGTCGTTTTTAACATTGTGCATAGTGCATTTGGGTGCGTACAATCCGAAAATCACATTTACAGCTTGCGGAATCGACTGGAAATTGCTCAAAAACCACGATAAAGCTAGAAAATTAAAAATCGATTACCATGACTTTAATCGACAGTAAAAGTTTAATTTTAATACTTACAGCAAAATAAACTGTGCCAGCCAATTTTTCACATCCAATTACATAAGAATACGTCAAAAAAGCTATTGTTTTCGAATATTTAATTTTTGGGTAAAAAAAATTCAAAGGGGTTAATCTATCGTTTTTGTAATTTCGGACCAAAATTTCAAAGTCGTTTTAAACATTGTGCATAGTGCATTTGGGTGCGTACAATCCGAAAATCACATTTACAGCTTGCGGAATCGACTGGAAATTGCTCAAAAACCACGATAAAGCTAGAAAATTAAAAATCGATTACCATGACTTTAATCGACAGTAAAAGTTTAATTTTAATACTTACAGCAAAATAAACTGTGCCAGCCAATTTTTCACATCCAATTACATAAGAATACGTCAAAAAAGCTATTGTTTTCGAATATTTAATTTTTGGGTAAAAAAAAATTCAAAGGGGTTAATCTATCGTTTTTGTAATTTCGGACCAAAATTTCAAAGTCGTTTTAAACATTGTGCATAGTGCATTTGGGTGCGTACAATCCGAAAATCACATTTACAGCTTGCGGAATCGACTGGAAATTGCTCAAAAACCACGATAAAGCTAGAAAATTAAAAATCGATTACCATGACTTTAATCGACAGTAAAAGTTTAATTTTAATACTTACAGCAAAATAAACTGTGCCAGCCAATTTTTCACATCAAATTACATAAGAATACGTCAAAAAAGCTATTGTTTTCGAATATTTAATTTTTGGGTAAAAAAAAATTCAAAGGGGTTAGTTAATCTATCGTTTTTGTAATTTCGGACCAAAATTTCAAAGTCGTTTTAAACATTGTGCATAGTGCATTTGGGTGCGTACAATCCGAAAATCACATTTACAGCTTGCGGAATCGACTGGAAATTGCTCAAAAACCACGATAAAGCTAGAAAATTAAAAATCGATTACCATGACTTTAATCGACAGTAAAAGTTTAATTTTAATACTTACAGCAAAATAAACTGTGCCAGCCAATTTTTCACATCAAATTACATAAGAATACGTCAAAAAAGCTATTGTTTTCGAATATTTAATTTTTGGGTAAAAAAAAATTCAAAGGGGTTAATCTATCGTTTTTGTAATTTCGGACCAAAATTTCAAAGTCGTTTTACACATTGTGCATAGTGCATTTGGGTGCGTACAATCCGAAAATCACATTTACAGCTTGCGGAATCGACTGGAAATTGCTCAAAACCCACGATAAAGCTAGAAAATTAAAAATCGATTACCATGACTTTAATCGACAGTAAAAGTTTAATTTTAATACTTACAGCAAAATAAACTGTGCCAGCCAATTTTTCACATCAAATTACATAAGAATACGTCAAAAAAGCTATTGTTTTCGAATATTTAATTTTTGGGTAAAAAAAAATTCAAAGGGGTTAATCTATCGTTTTTGTAATTTCGGACCAAAATTTCAAAGTCGTTTTAAACATTGTGCATAGTGCATTTGGGTGCGTACAATCCGAAAATCACATTTACAGCTTGCGGAATCGACTGGAAATTGCTCAAAACCCACGATAAAGCTAGAAAATTAAAAATCGATTACCATGACTTTAATCGACAGTAAAAGTTTAATTTTAATACTTACAGCAAAATAAACTGTGCCAGCCAATTTTTCACATCAAATTACATAAGAATACGTCAAAAAAGCTATTGTTTTCGAATATTTAATTTTTGGGTAAAAAAAAATTCAAAGGGGTTAATCTATCGTTTTTGTAATTTCGGACCAAAATTTCAAAGTCGTTTTAAACATTGTGCATAGTGCATTTGGGTGCCTACAATCCGAAAATCACATTTACAGCTTGCGGAATCGACTGGAAATTGCTCAAAAACCACGATAAAGCTAGAAAATTAAAAATCGATTACCATGACTTTAATCGACAGTAAAAGTTTAATTTTAATACTTACAGCAAAATAAACTGTGCCAGCCAATTTTTCACATCAAATTACATAAGAATACGTCAAAAAAGCTATTGTTTTCGAATATTTAATTTTTGGGTAAAAAAAAATTCAAAGGGGTTAATCTATCGTTTTTGTAATTTCGGACCAAAATTTCAAAGTCGTTTTAAACATTGTGCATAGTGCATTTGGGTGCGTACAATCCGAAAATCACATTTACAGCTCGCGGAATCGACTGGAAATTGCTCAAAAACCACGATAAAGCTAGAAAATTAAAAATCGATTACCATGACTTTAATCGACAGTAAAAGTTTAATTTTAATACTTACAGCAAAATAAACTGTGCCAGCCAATTTTTCACATCAAATTACATAAGAATACGTCAAAAAAGCTATTGTTTTCGAATATTTAATTTTTGGGTAAAAAAAAATTCAAAGGGGTTAATCTATCGTTTTTGTAATTTCGGACCAAAATTTCAAAGTCGTTTTAAACATTGTGCATAGTGCATTTGGGTGCCTACAATCCGAAAATCACATTTACAGCTTGCGGAATCGACTGGAAATTGCTCAAAAACCACGATAAAGCTAGAAAATTAAAAATCGATTACCATGACTTTAATCGACAGTAAAAGTTTAATTTTAATACTTACAGCAAAATAAACTGTGCCAGCCAATTTTTCACATCAAATTACATAAGAATACGTCAAAAAAGCTATTCTTTTCGAATATTTAATTTTTGGGTAAAAAAAAATTCAAAAAAAAATCTATCGTTTTTGTAATTTCGGACCAAAATTTCAAAGTCGTTTTAAACATTGTGCATAGTGCATTTGGGTGCGTACAATCCGAAAATCACATTTACAGCTTGCGGAATCGACTGGAAATTGCTCAAAAACCACGATAAAGCTAGAAAATTAAAAATCCATTACCATGACTTTAATCGACAGTAAAAGTTTAATTTTAATACTTACAGCAAAATAAACTGTGCCAGCCAATTTTTCACATCAAATTACATAAGAATACGTCAAAAAAGCTATTGTTTTCGAATATTTAATTTTTGGGTAAAAAAAATTCAAAGGGGTTAATCTATCGTTTTTGTAATTTCGGACCAAAATTTCAAAGTCGTTTTAAACATTGTGCATAGTGCATTTGGGTGCGTACAATCCGAAAATCACATTTACAGCTTGCGGAATCGACTGGAAATTGCTCAAAAACCACGATAAAGCTAGAAAATTAAAAATCGATTACCATGACTTTAATCGACAGTAAAAGTTTAATTTTAATACTTACAGCAAAATAAACTGTGCCAGCCAATTTTTCACATCAAATTACATAAGAATACGTCAAAAAAGCTATTCTTTTCGAATATTTAATTTTTGGGTAAAAAAAATTTCAAAAAAAAATCTATCGTTTTTGTAATTTCGGACCAAAATTTCAAAGTCGTTTTAAACATTGTGCATAGTGCATTTGGGTGCGTACAATCCGAAAATCACATTTACAGCTTGCGGAATCGACTGGAAATTGCTCAAAAACCACGATAAAGCTAGAAAATTAAAAATCCATTACCATGACTTTAATCGACAGTAAAAGTTTAATTTTAATACTTACAGCAAAATAAACTGTGCCAGCCAATTTTTCACATCAAATTACATAAGAATACGTCAAAAAAGCTATTGTTTTCGAATATTTAATTTTTGGGTAAAAAAAATTCAAAGGGGTTAATCTATCGTTTTTGTAATTTCGGACCAAAATTTCAAAGTCGTTTTAAACATTGTGCATAGTGCATTTGGGTGCGTACAATCCGAAAATCACATTTACAGCTTGCGGAATCGACTGGAAATTGCTCAAAAACCACGATAAAGCTAGAAAATTAAAAATCGATTACCATGACTTTAATCGACAGTAAAAGTTTAATTTTAATACTTACAGCAAAATAAACTGTGCCAGCCAATTTTTCACATCAAATTACATAAGAATACGTCAAAAAAGCTATTGTTTTCGAATATTTAATTTTTGGGTAAAAAAAAATTCAAAGGGGTTAATCTATCGTTTTTGTAATTTCGGACCAAAATTTCAAAGTCGTTTTAAACATTGTGCATAGTGCATTTGGGTGCGTACAATCCGAAAATCACATTTACAGCTTGCGGAATCGACTGGAAATTGTTCAAAAACCACGATAAAGCTAGAAAATTAAAAATCGATTACCATGACTTTAATCGACAGTAAAAGTTTAATTTTAATACTTACAGCAAAATAAACTGTGCCAGCCAATTTTTCACATCAAATTACATAAGAATACGTCAAAAAAGCTATTGTTTTCGAATATTTAATTTTTGGGTAAAAAAAAATTCAAAGGGGTTAATCTATCGTTTTTGTAATTTCGGACCAAAATTTCAAAGTCGTTTTAAACATTGTGCATAGTGCATTTGGGTGCGTACAATCCGAAAATCACATTTACAGCTTGCGGAATCGACTGGAAATTGCTCAAAAACCACGATAAAGCTAGAAAATTAAAAATCGATTACCATGACTTTAATCGACAGTAAAAGTTTAATTTTAATACTTACAGCAAAATAAACTGTGCCAGCCAATTTTTCACATCAAATTACATAAGAATACGTCAAAAAAGCTATTGTTTTCGAATATTTAATTTTTGGGTAAAAAAAAATTCAAAGGGGTTAATCTATCGTTTTTGTAATTTCGGACCAAAATTTCAAAGTCGTTTTAAACATTGTGCATAGTGCATTTGGGTGCGTACAATCCGAAAATCACATTTACAGCTTGCGGAATCGACTGGAAATTGCTCAAAAACCACGATAAAGCTAGAAAATTAAAAATCGATTACCATGACTTTAATCGACAGTAACAGTTTAATTTTAATACTTACAGCAAAATAAACTGTGCCAGCCAATTTTTCACATCAAATTACATAAGAATACGTCAAAAAAGCTATTCTTTTCGAATATTTAATTTTTGGGTAAAAAAAAATTCAAAAAAAAATCTATCGTTTTTGTAATTTCGGACCAAAATTTCAAAGTCGTTTTAAACATTGTGCATAGTGCATTTGGGTGCGTACAATCCGAAAATCACATTTACAGCTTGCGGAATCGACTGGAAATTGCTCAAAAACCACGATAAAGCTAGAAAATTAAAAATCGATTACCATGACTTTAATCGACAGTAAAAGTTTAATTTTAATACTTACAGCAAAATAAACTGTGCCAGCCAATTTTTCACATCAAATTACATAAGAATACGTCAAAAAAGCTATTGTTTTCGAATACTTAATTTTTGGGTAAAAAAAAAATTCAAAGGGGTTAATCTATCGTTTTTGTAATTTCGGACCAAAATTTCAAAGTCGTTTTAAACATTGTGCATAGTGCATTTGGGTGCGTACAATCCGAAAATCACATTTACAGCTTGCGGAATCGACTGGAAATTGCTCAAAAACCACGATAAAGCTAGAAAATTAAAAATCGATTACCATGACTTTAATCGACAGTAAAAGTTTAATTTTAATACTTACAGCAAAATAAACTGTGCCAGCCAATTTTTCACATCCAATTACATAAGAATACGTCAAAAAAGCTATTGTTTTCGAATATTTAATTTTTGAGTAAAAAAAAATTCAAAGGGGTTAATCTATCGTTTTTGTAATTTCGGACCAAAATTTCAAAGTCGTTTTAAACATTGTGCATAGTGCATTTGGGTGCGTACAATCCGAAAATCACATTTACAGCTTGCGGAAATGACTTGAAATTGCTCAAAAACCACGATAAAGCTAGAAAATTAAAAATCGATTACCATGACTTTAATCGACAGTAAAAGTTTAATTTTAATACTTACAGCAAAATAAACTGTGCCAGCCAATTTTTCACATCAAATTACATAAGAATACGTCAAAAAAGCTATTCTTTTCGAATATTTAATTTTTGGGTAAAAAAAAATTCAAAAAAAAATCTATCGTTTTTGTAATTTCGGACCAAAATTTCAAAGTCGTTTTAAACATTGTGCATAGTGCATTTGGGTGCGTACAATCCGAAAATCACATTTACAGCTTGCGGAATCGACTGGAAATTGCTCAAAAACCACGATAAAGCTAGAAAATTAAAAATCGATTACCATGACTTTAATCGACAGTAAAAGTTTAATTTTAATACTTACAGCAAAATAAACTGTGCCAGCCAATTTTTCACATCAAATTACATAAGAATACGTCAAAAAAGCTATTGTTTTCGAATACTTAATTTTTGGGTAAAAAAAAATTCAAAGGGGTTAATCTATCGTTTTTGTAATTTCGGACCAAAATTTCAAAGTCGTTTTAAACATTGTGCATAGTGCATTTGGGTGCGTACAATCCGAAAATCACATTTACAGCTTGCGGAATCGACTGGAAATTGCTCAAAAACCACGATAAAGCTAGAAAATTAAAAATCGATTACCGTGACTTTAATCGACAGTAAAAGTTTAATTTTAATACTTACAGCAAAATAAACTGTGCCAGCCAATTTTTCACATCGAATTACATAAGAATACGTCAAAAAAGCTATTGTTTTCGAATATTTAATTTTTGAGTAAAAAAAAATTCAAAGGGGTTAATCTATCGTTTTTGTAATTTCGGACCAAAATTTCAAAGTCGTTTTAAACATTGTGCATAGTGCATTTGGGTGCGTACAATCCGAAAATCACATTTACAGCTTGCGGAATCGACTGGAAATTGCTCAAAAACCACGATAAAGCTAGAAAATTAAAAATCGATTACCATGACTTTAATCGACAGTAAAAGTTTAATTTTAATACTTACAGCAAAATAAACTGTGCCAGCCAATTTTTCACATCGAATTACATAAGAATACGTCAAAAAAGCTATTGTTTTCGAATATTTAATTTTTGAGTAAAAAAAAATTCAAAGGGGTTAATCTATCGTTTTTGTAATTTCGGACCAAAATTTCAAAGTCGTTTTAAACATTGTGCATAGTGCATTTGGGTGCGTACAATCCGAAAATCACATTTACAGCTTGCGGAATCGACTGGAAATTGCTCAAAAACCACGATAAAGCTAGAAAATTAAAAATCGATTACCATGACTTTAATCGACAGTAAAAGTTTAATTTTAATACTTACAGCAAAATAAACTGTGCCAGCCAATTTTTCACATCCAATTACATAAGAATACGTCAAAAAAGCTATTGTTTTCGAATATTTAATTTTTGGGTAAAAAAAAATTCAAAGGGGTTAATCTATCGTTTTTGTAATTTCGGACCAAAATTTCAAAGTCGTTTTAAACATTGTGCATAGTGCATTTGGGTGCGTACAATCCGAAAATCACATTTACAGCTTGCGGAATCGACTGGAAATTGCTCAAAAACCACGATAAAGCTAGAAAATTAAAAATCGATTACCATGACTTTAATCGACAGTAAAAGTTTAATTTTAATACTTACAGCAAAATAAACTGTGCCAGCCAATTTTTCACATCAAATTACATAAGAATACGTCAAAAAAGCTATTCTTTTCGAATATTTAATTTTTGGGTAAAAAAAAATTCAAAAAAAAATCTCTCGTTTTTGTAATTTCGGACCAAAATTTCAAAGTCGTTTTAAACATTGTGCATAGTGCATTTGGGTGCGTACAATCCGAAAATCACATTTACAGCTTGCGGAATCGACTGGAAATTGCTCAAAAACCACGATAAAGCTAGAAAATTAAAAATCGATTACCATGACTTTAATCGACAGTAAAAGTTTAATTTTAATACTTACAGCAAAATAAACTGTGCCAGCCAATTTTTCACATCCAATTACATAAGAATACGTCAAAAAAGCTATTGTTTTCGAATATTTAATTTTTGGGTAAAAAAAAATTCAAAGGGGTTAATCTATCGTTTTTGTAATTTCGGACCAAAATTTCAAAGTCGTTTTAAACATTGTGCATAGTGCATTTGGGTGCGTACAATCCGAAAATCACATTTACAGCTTGCGGAATCCACTGGAAATTGCTCAAAAACCACGATAAAGCTAGAAAATTAAAAATCGATTACCATGACTTTAATCGACAGTAAAAGTTTAATTTTAATACTTACAGCAAAATAAACTGTGCCAGCCAATTTTTCACATCAAATTACATAAGAATACCTCAAAAAAGCTATTGTTTTCGAATATTTAATTTTTGGGTAAAAAAAAATTCAAAGGGGTTAATCTATCGTTTTTGTAATTTCGGACCAAAATTTCAAAGTCGTTTTAAACATTGTGCATAGTGCATTTGGGTGCGTACAATCCGAAAATCACATTTACAGCTTGCGGAATCGACTGGAAATTGCTCAAAAACCACGATAAAGCTAGAAAATTAAAAATCGATTACCATGACTTTAATCGACAGTAAAAGTTTAATTTTAATACTTAGAGCAAAATAAACTGTGCCAGCCAATTTTTCACATCAAATTACATAAGAATACGTCAAAAAAGCTATTGTTTTCGAATATTTAATTTTTGGGTAAAAAAAAATTCAAAGGGGTTAATCTATCGTTTTTGTAATTTCGGACCAAAATTTCAAAGTCGTTTTAAACATTGTGCATAGTGCATTTGGGTGCGTACAATCCGAAAATCACATTTACAGCTTGCGGAATCGACTGGAAATTGCTCAAAAACCACGATAAAGCTAGAAAATTAAAAATCGATTACCATGACTTTAATCGACAGTAAAAGTTTAATTTTAATACTTACAGCAAAATAAACTGTGCCAGCCAATTTTTCACATCAAATTACATAAGAATACGTCAAAAAAGCTATTCTTTTCGAATATTTAATTTTTGGGTAAAAAAAAATTCAAAAAAAAATCTCTCGTTTTTGTAATTTCGGACCAAAATTTCAAAGTCGTTTTAAACATTGTGCATAGTGCATTTGGGTGCGTACAATCCGAAAATCACATTTACAGCTTGCGGAATCGACTGGAAATTGCTCAAAAACCACGATAAAGCTAGAAAATTAAAAATCGATTACCATGACTTTAATCGACAGTAAAAGTTTAATTTTAATACTTACAGCAAAATAAACTGTGCCAGCCAATTTTTCACATCAAATTACATAAGAATACGTCAAAAAAGCTATTCTTTTCGAATATTTAATTTTTGGGTAAAAAAAATTCAAAGGGGTTAATCTATCGTTTTTGTAATTTCGGACCAAAATTTCAAAGTCGTTTTAAACATTGTGCATAGTGCATTTGGGTGCCTACAATCCGAAAATCACATTTACAGCTTGCGGAATCGACTGGAAATTGCTCAAAAACCACGATAAAGCTAGAAAATTAAAAATCGATTACCATGACTTTAATCGACAGTAAAAGTTTAATTTTAATACTTACAGCAAAATAAACTGTGCCAGCCAATTTTTCACATCAAATTACATAAGAATACGTCAAAAAAGCTATTGTTTTCGAATATTTAATTTTTGGGTAAAAAAAAATTCAAAGGGGTTAATCTATCGTTTTTGTAATTTCGGACCAAAATTTCAAAGTCGTTTTAAACATTGTGCATAGTGCATTTGGGTGCGTACAATCCGAAAATCACATTTACAGCTTGCGGAAATGACTTGAAATTGCTCAAAAACCACGATAAAGCTAGAAAATTAAAAATCGATTACCATGACTTTAATCGACAGTAAAAGTTTAATTTTAATACTTACAGCAAAATAAACTGTGCCAGCCAATTTTTCACATCAAATTACATAAGAATACGTCAAAAAAGCTATTGTTTTCGAATATTTAATTTTTGGGTAAAAAAAAATTCAAAGGGGTTAATCTATCGTTTTTGTAATTTCGGACCAAAATTTCAAAGTCGTTTTAAACATTGTGCATAGTGCATTTGGGTGCGTACAATCCGAAAATCACATTTACAGCTTGCGGAATCCACTGGAAATTGCTCAAAAACCACGATAAAGCTAGAAAATTAAAAATCGATTACCATGACTTTAATCGACAGTAAAAGTTTAATTTTAATACTTACAGCAAAATAAACTGTGCCAGCCAATTTTTCACATCAAATTACATAAGAATACCTCAAAAAAGCTATTGTTTTCGAATATTTAATTTTTGGGTAAAAAAAAATTCAAAGGGGTTAATCTATCGTTTTTGTAATTTCGGACCAAAATTTCAAAGTCGTTTTAAACATTGTGCATAGTGCATTTGGGTGCGTACAATCCGAAAATCACATTTACAGCTTGCGGAATCGACTGGAAATTGCTCAAAAACCACGATAAAGCTAGAAAATTAAAAATCGATTAACATGACTTTAATCGACAGTAAAAGTTTAATTTTAATACAAAATTTCAAAGTCGTTTTAAACATTGTGCATAGTGCATTTGGGTGCGTACAATCCGAAAATCACATTTACAGCTTGCGGAATCGACTGGAACTTGCTCAAAAACCACGATAAAGCTAGAAAATTAAAAATCGATTACCATGACTTTAATCGACAGTAAAAGTTTAATTTTAATACTTACAGCAAAATAAACTGTGCCAGCCAATTTTTCACATCAAATTACATAAGAATACGTCAAAAAAGCTATTCTTTTCGAATATTTAATTTTTGGGTAAAAAAAAATTCAAAAAAAAATCTATCGTTTTTGTAATTTCGGACCAAAATTTCAAAGTCGTTTTAAACATTGTGCATAGTGCATTTGGGTGCGTACAATCCGAAAATCACATTTACAGCTTGCGGAATCGACTGGAAATTGCTCAAAAACCACGATAAAGCTAGAAAATTAAAAATCCATTACCATGACTTTAATCGACAGTAAAAGTTTAATTTTAATACTTACAGCAAAATAAACTGTGCCAGCCAATTTTTCACATCAAATTACATAAGAATACGTCAAAAAAGCTATTGTTTTCGAATATTTAATTTTTGGGTAAAAAAAAATTCAAAGGGGTTAATCTATCGTTTTTGTAATTTCGGACCAAAATTTCAAAGTCGTTTTAAACATTGTGCATAGTGCATTTGGGTGCGTACAATCCGAAAATCACATTTACAGCTTGCGGAATCGACTGGAAATTGCTCAAAAACCACGATAAAGCTAGAAAATTAAAAATCGATTAACATGACTTTAATCGACAGTAAAAGTTTAATTTTAATACAAAATTTCAAAGTCGTTTTAAACATTGTGCATAGTGCATTTGGGTGCGTACAATCCGAAAATCACATTTACAGCTTGCGGAATCGACTGGAAATTGCTCAAAAACCACGATAAAGCTAGAAAATTAAAAATCGATTACCATGACTTTAATCGACAGTAAAAGTTTAATTTTAATACTTACAGCAAAATAAACTGTGCCAGCCAATTTTTCACATCAAATTACATAAGAATACGTCAAAAAAGCTATTGTTTTCGAATACTTAATTTTTGGGTAAAAAAAAATTCAAAGGGGTTAATCTATCGTTTTTGTAATTTCGGACCAAAATTTCAAAGTCGTTTTAAACATTGTGCATAGTGCATTTGGGTGCGTACAATCCGAAAATCACATTTACAGCTTGCGGAATCGACTTAAAATTGCTCAAAAACCACGATAAAGCTAGAAAATTAAAAATCGATTACCATGACTTTAATCGACAGTAAAAGTTTAATTTTAATACTTACAGCAAAATAAACTGTGCCAGCCAATTTTTCACATCCAATTACATAAGAATACGTCAAAAAAGCTATTGTTTTCGAATATTTAATTTTTGGGTAAAAAAAAATTCAAAGGGGTTAATCTATCGTTTTTGTAATTTCGGACCAAAATTTCAAAGTCGTTTTAAACATTGTGCATAGTGCATTTGGGTGCCTACAATCCGAAAATCACATTTACAGCTTGCGGAATCGACTGGAAATTGCTCAAAAACCACGATAAAGCTAGAAAATTAAAAATCGATTACCATGACTTTAATCGACAGTAAAAGTTTAATTTTAATACTTACAGCAAAATAAACTGTGCCAGCCAATTTTTCACATCAAATTACATAAGAATACGTCAAAAAAGCTATTGTTTTCGAATATTTAATTTTTGGGTAAAAAAAAATTCAAAGGGGTTAATCTATCGTTTTTGTAATTTCGGACCAAAATTTCAAAGTCGTTTTAAACATTGTGCATAGTGCATTTGGGTGCGTACAATCCGAAAATCACATTTACAGCTTGCGGAATCGACTGGAAATTGCTCAAAAACCACGATAAAGCTAGAAAATTAAAAATCGATTACCATGACTTTAATCGACAGTAAAAGTTTAATTTTAATACTTACAGCAAAATAAACTGTGCCAGCCAATTTTTCACATCAAATTACATAAGAATACGTCAAAAAAGCTATTGTTTTCGAATATTTAATTTTTGGGTAAAAAAAAATTCAAAGGGGTTAATCTATCGTTTTTGTAATTTCGGACCAAAATTTCAAAGTCGTTTTAAACATTGTGCATAGTGCATTTGGGTGCGTACAATCCGAAAATCACATTTACAGCTTGCGGAATCGACTGGAAATTGCTCAAAAACCACGATAAAGCTAGAAAATTAAAAATCGATTACCATGACTTTAATCGACAGTAAAAGTTTAATTTTAATACTTACAGCAAAATAAACTGTGCCAGCCAATTTTTCACATCAAATTACATAAGAATACGTCAAAAAAGCTATTCTTTTCGAATATTTAATTTTTGGGTAAAAAAAAATTCAAAGGGGTTAATCTATCGTTTTTGTAATTTCGGACCAAAATTTCAAAGTCGTTTTAAACATTGTGCATAGTGCATTTGGGTGCGTACAATCCGAAAATCACATTTACAGCTTGCGGAATCGACTGGAAATTGCTCAAAAACCACGATAAAGCTAGAAAATTAAAAATCGATTACCATGACTTTAATCGACAGTAAAAGTTTAATTTTAATACTTACAGCAAAATAAACTGTGCCAGCCAATTTTTCACATCAAATTACATAAGAATACGTCAAAAAAGCTATTGTTTTCGAATATTTAATTTTTGGGTAAAAAAAAATTCAAAGGGGTTAATCTATCGTTTTTGTAATTTCGGACCAAAATTTCAAAGTCGTTTTAAACATTGTGCATAGTGCATTTGGGTGCGTACAATCCGAAAATCACATTTACAGCTTGCGGAATCGACTGGAAATTGCTCAAAAACCACGATAAAGCTAGAAAATTAAAAATCGATTAACATGACTTTAATCGACAGTAAAAGTTTAATTTTAATACAAAATTTCAAAGTCGTTTTAAACATTGTGCATAGTGCATTTGGGTGCGTACAATCCGAAAATCACATTTACAGCTTGCGGAATCGACTGGAAATTGCTCAAAAACCACGATAAAGCTAGAAAATTAAAAATCGATTACCATGACTTTAATCGACAGTAAAAGTTTAATTTTAATACTTACAGCAAAATAAACTGTGCCAGCCAATTTTTCACATCAAATTACATAAGAATACGTCAAAAAAGCTATTCTTTTCGAATATTTAATTTTTGGGTAAAAAAAAATTCAAAGGGGTTAATCTATCGTTTTTGTAATTTCGGACCAAAATTTCAAAGTCGTTTTAAACATTGTGCATAGTGCATTTGGGTGCGTACAATCCGAAAATCACATTTACAGCTTGCGGAATCGACTGGAAATTGCTCAAAAACCACGATAAAGCTAGAAAATTAAAAATCGATTACCATGACTTTAATCGACAGTAAAAGTTTAATTTTAATACTTACAGCAAAATAAACTGTGCCAGCCAATTTTTCACATCAAATTACATAAGAATACGTCAAAAAAGCTATTCTTTTCGAATATTTAATTTTTGGGTAAAAAAAAATTCAAAGGGGTTAATCTATCGTTTTTGTAATTTCGGACCAAAATTTCAAAGTCGTTTTAAACATTGTGCATAGTGCATTTGGGTGCGTACAATCCGAAAATCACATTTACAGCTTGCGGAATCGACTGGAAATTGCTCAAAAACCACGATAAAGCTAGAAAATTAAAAATCGATTAACATGACTTTAATCGACAGTAAAAGTTTAATTTTAATACAAAATTTCAAAGTCGTTTTAAACATTGTGCATAGTGCATTTGGGTGCGTACAATCCGAAAATCACATTTACAGCTTGCGGAATCGACTGGAAATTGCTCAAAAACCACGATAAAGCTAGAAAATTAAAAATCGATTACCATGACTTTAATCGACAGTAAAAGTTTAATTTTAATACTTACAGCAAAATAAACTGTGCCAGCCAATTTTTCACATCAAATTACATAAGAATACGTCTAAAAAGCTATTCTTTTCGAATATTTAATTTTTGGGTAAAAAAAAATTCAAAAAAAAATCTATCGTTTATGTAATTTCGGACCAAAATTTCAAAGTCGTTTTAAACATTGTGCATAGTGCATTTGGGTGCGTACAATCCGAAAATCACATTTACAGCTTGCGGAATCGACTGGAAATTGCTCAAAAACCACGATAAAGCTAGAAAATTAAAAATCGATTACCATGACTTTAATCGACAGTAAAAGTTTAATTTTAATACTTACAGCAAAATAAACTGTGCCAGCCAATTTTTCACATCAAATTACATAAGAATACGTCAAAAAAGCTATTGTTTTCGAATACTTAATTTTTGGGTAAAAAAAAATTCAAAGGGGTTAATCTATCGTTTTTGTAATTTCGGACCAAAATTTCAAAGTCGTTTTAAACATTGTGCATAGTGCATTTGGGTGCGTACAATCCGAAAATCACATTTACAGCTTGCGGAATCGACTGGAAATTGCTCAAAAACCACGATAAAGCTAGAAAATTAAAAATCGATTACCATGACTTTAATCGACAGTAAAAGTTTAATTTTAATACTTACAGCAAAATAAACTGTGCCAGCCAATTTTTCACATCAAATTACATAAGAATACGTCAAAAAAGCTATTCTTTTCGAATATTTAATTTTTGGGTAAAAAAAAATTCAAAGGGGTTAATCTATCGTTTTTGTAATTTCGGACCAAAATTTCAAAGTCGTTTTAAACATTGTGCATAGTGCATTTGGGTGCGTACAATCCGAAAATCACATTTACAGCTTGCGGAATCGACTGGAAATTGCTCAAAAACCACGATAAAGCTAGAAAATTAAAAATCGATTAACATGACTTTAATCGACAGTAAAAGTTTAATTTTAATACAAAATTTCAAAGTCGTTTTAAACATTGTGCATAGTGCATTTGGGTGCGTACAATCCGAAAATCACATTTACAGCTTGCGGAATCGACTGGAAATTGCTCAAAAACCACGATAAAGCTAGAAAATTAAAAATCGATTACCATGACTTTAATCGACAGTAAAAGTTTAATTTTAATACTTACAGCAAAATAAACTGTGCCAGCCAATTTTTCACATCAAATTACATAAGAATACGTCAAAAAAGCTATTGTTTTCGAATACTTAATTTTTGGGTAAAAAAAAATTCAAAGGGGTTAATCTATCGTTTTTGTAATTTCGGACCAAAATTTCAAAGTCGTTTTAAACATTGTGCATAGTGCATTTGGGTGCGTACAATCCGAAAATCACATTTACAGCTTGCGGAATCGACTGGAAATTGCTCAAAAACCACGATAAAGCTAGAAAATTAAAAATCGATTACCATGACTTTAATCGACAGTAAAAGTTTAATTTTAATACTTACAGCAAAATAAACTGTGCCAGCCAATTTTTCACATCAAATTACATAAGAATACGTCAAAAAAGCTATTGTTTTCGAATACTTAATTTTTGGGTAAAAAAAAATTCAAAGGGGTTAATCTATCGTTTTTGTAATTTCGGACCAAAATTTCAAAGTCGTTTTAAACATTGTGCATAGTGCATTTGGGTGCGTACAATCCGAAAATCACATTTACAGCTTGCGGAATCGACTGGAAATTGCTCAAAAACCACGATAAAGCTAGAAAATTAAAAATCGATTACCATGACTTTAATCGACAGTAAAAGTTTAATTTTAATACTTACAGCAAAATAAACTGTGCCAGCCAATTTTTCACATCCAATTACATAAGAATACGTCAAAAAAGCTATTGTTTTCGAATATTTAATTTTTGGGTAAAAAAAAATTCAAAGGGGTTAATCTATCGTTTTTGTAATTTCGGACCAAAATTTCAAAGTCGTTTTAAACATTGTGCATAGTGCATTTGGGTGCGTACAATCCGAAAATCACATTTACAGCTTGCGGAATCGACTGGAAATTGCTCAAAAACCACGATAAAGCTATAAAATTAAAAATCGATTACCATGACTTTAATCGACAGTAAAAGTTTAATTTTAATACTTACAGCAAAATAAACTGTGCCAGCCAATTTTTAACATCAAATTACATAAGAATACGTCAAAAAAGCTATTGTTTTCGAATACTTAATTTTTGGGTAAAAAAAAATTCAAAGGGGTTAATCTATCGTTTTTGTAATTTCGGACCAAAATTTCAAAGTCGTTTTAAACATTGTGCATAGTGCATTTGGGTGCGTACAATCCGAAAATCACATTTACAGCTTGCGGAATCGACTGGAAATTGCTCAAAAACCACGATAAAGCTAGAAAATTAAAAATCGATTACCATGACTTTAATCGACAGTAAAAGTTTAATTTTAATACTTACAGCAAAATAAACTGTGCCAGCCAATTTTTCACATCAAATTACATAAGAATACGTCAAAAAAGCTATTGTTTTCGAATACTTAATTTTTGGGTAAAAAAAAATTCAAAGGGGTTAATCTATCGTTTTTGTAATTTCGGACCAAAATTTCAAAGTCGTTTTAAACATTGTGCATAGTGCATTTGGGTGCGTACAATCCGAAAATCACATTTACAGCTTGCGGAATCGACTGGAAATTGCTCAAAAACCACGATAAAGCTAGAAAATTAAAAATCGATTACCATGACTTTAATCGACAGTAAAAGTTTAATTTTAATACTTACAGCAAAATAAACTGTGCCAGCCAATTTTTCACATCAAATTACACAAGAATACGTCAAAAAAGCTATTGTTTTCGAATACTTAATTTTTGGGTAAAAAAAAATTCAAAGGGGTTAATCTATCGTTTTTGTAATTTCGGACCAAAATTTCAAAGTCGTTTTAAACATTGTGCATAGTGCATTTGGGTGCGTACAATCCGAAAATCACATTTACAGCTTGCGGAAATGACTGGAAATTGCTCAAAAACCACGATAAAGCTAGAAAATTAAAAATCGATTACCATGACTTTAATCGACAGTAAAAGTTTAATTTTAATACTTACAGCAAAATAAACTGTGCCAGCCAATTTTTCACATCAAATTACATAAGAATACGTCAAAAAAGCTATTGTTTTCGAATACTTAATTTTTGGGTAAAAAAAAATTCAAAGGGGTTAATCTATCGTTTTTGTAATTTCGGACCAAAATTTCAAAGTCGTTTTAAACATTGTGCATAGTGCATTTGGGTGCGTACAATCCGAAAATCACATTTACAGCTTGCGGAATCGACTGGAAATTGCTCAAAAACCACGATAAAGCTAGAAAATTAAAAATCGATTACCATGACTTTAATCGACAGTAAAAGTTTAATTTTAATACTTACAGCAAAATAAACTGTGCCAGCCAATTTTTCACATCAAATTACATAAGAATACGTCAAAAAAGCTATTGTTTTCGAATATTTAATTTTTGGGTAAAAAAAAATTCAAAGGGGTTAATCTATCGTTTTTGTAATTTCGGACCAAAATTTCAAAGTCGTTTTAAACATTGTGCATAGTGCATTTGGGTGCGTACAATCCGAAAATCACATTTACAGCTTGCGGAATCGACTGGAAATTGCTCAAAAACCACGATAAAGCTAGAAAATTAAAAATCCATTACCATGACTTTAATCGACAGTAAAAGTTTAATTTTAATACTTACAGCAAAATAAACTGTGCCAGCCAATTTTTCACATCAAATTACATAAGAATACGTCAAAAAAGCTATTGTTTTCGAATATTTAATTTTTGGGTAAAAAAAAATTCAAAGGGGTTAATCTATCGTTTTTGTAATTTCGGACCAAAATTTCAAAGTCGTTTTAAACATTGTGCATAGTGCATTTGGGTGCGTACAATCCGAAAATCACATTTACAGCTTGCGGAATCGACTGGAAATTGCTCAAAAACCACGATAAAGCTAGAAAATTAAAAATCGATTACCATGACTTTAATCGACAGTAAAAGTTTAATTTTAATACTTACAGCAAAATAAACTGTGCCAGCCAATTTTTCACATCAAATTACATAAGAATACGTCAAAAAAGCTATTGTTTTCGAATATTTAATTTTTGGGTAAAAAAAAATTCAAAGGGGTTAATCTATCGTTTTTGTAATTTCGGACCAAAATTTCAAAGTCGTTTTAAACATTGTGCATAGTGCATTTGGGTGCGTACAATCCGAAAATCACATTTACAGCTTGCGGAATCGACTGGAAATTGCTCAAAAACCACGATAAAGCTAGAAAATTAAAAATCGATTACCATGACTTTAATCGACAGTAAAAGTTTAATTTTAATACTTACAGCAAAATAAACTGTGCCAGCCAATTTTTCACATCAAATTACATAAGAATACGTCAAAAAAGCTATTGTTTTCGAATATTTAATTTTTGGGTAAAAAAAAATTCAAAGGGGTTAATCTATCGTTTTTGTAATTTCGGACCAAAATTTCAAAGTCGTTTTAAACATTGTGCATAGTGCATTTGGGTGCGTACAATCCGAAAATCACATTTACAGCTTGCGGAATCGACTGGAAATTGCTCAAAAACCACGATAAAGCTAGAAAATTAAAAATCGATTACCATGACTTTAATCGACAGTAAAAGTTTAATTTTAATACTTACAGCAAAATAAACTGTGCCAGCCAATTTTTCACATCAAATTACATAAGAATACGTCAAAAAAGCTATTGTTTTCGAATATTTAATTTTTGGGTAAAAAAAAATTCAAAGGGGTTAATCTATCGTTTTTGTAATTTCGGACCAAAATTTCAAAGTCGTTTTAAACATTGTGCATAGTGCATTTGGGTGCGTACAATCCGAAAATCACATTTACAGCTTGCGGAATCGACTGGAAATTGCTCAAAAACCACGATAAAGCTAGAAAATTAAAAATCGATTACCATGACTTTAATCGACAGTAAAAGTTTAATTTTAATACTTACAGCAAAATAAACTGTGCCAGCCAATTTTTCACATCAAATTACATAAGAATACGTCAAAAAAGCTATTGTTTTCGAATATTTAATTTTTGGGTAAAAAAAAATTCAAAGGGGTTAATCTATCGTTTTTGTAATTTCGGACCAAAATTTCAAAGTCGTTTTAAACATTGTGCATAGTGCATTTGGGTGCGTACAATCCGAAAATCACATTTACAGCTTGCGGAATCGACTGGAAATTGCTCAAAAACCACGATAAAGCTAGAAAATTAAAAATCGATTACCATGACTTTAATCGACAGTAAAAGTTTAATTTTAATACTTACAGCAAAATAAACTGTGCCAGCCAATTTTTCACATCAAATTACATAAGAATACGTCAAAAAAGCTATTGTTTTCGAATATTTAATTTTTGGGTAAAAAAAAATTCAAAGGGGTTAATCTATCGTTTTTGTAATTTCGGACCAAAATTTCAAAGTCGTTTTAAACATTGTGCATAGTGCATTTGGGTGCGTACAATCCGAAAATCACATTTACAGCTTGCGGAATCGACTGGAAATTGCTCAAAAACCACGATAAAGCTAGAAAATTAAAAATCGATTACCATGACTTTAATCGACAGTAAAAGTTTAATTTTAATACTTACAGCAAAATAAACTGTGCCAGCCAATTTTTCACATCAAATTACATAAGAATACGTCAAAAAAGCTATTGTTTTCGAATATTTAATTTTTGGGTAAAAAAAAATTCAAAGGGGTTAATCTATCGTTTTTGTAATTTCGGACCAAAATTTCAAAGTCGTTTTAAACATTGTGCATAGTGCATTTGGGTGCGTACAATCCGAAAATCACATTTACAGCTTGCGGAATCGACTGGAAATTGCTCAAAAACCACGATAAAGCTAGAAAATTAAAAATCGATTACCATGACTTTAATCGACAGTAAAAGTTTAATTTTAATACTTACAGCAAAATAAACTGTGCCAGCCAATTTTTCACATCAAATTACATAAGAATACGTCAAAAAAGCTATTGTTTTCGAATATTTAATTTTTGGGTAAAAAAAAATTCAAAGGGGTTAATCTATCGTTTTTGTAATTTCGGACCAAAATTTCAAAGTCGTTTTAAACATTGTGCATAGTGCATTTGGGTGCGTACAATCCGAAAATCACATTTACAGCTTGCGGAATCGACTGGAAATTGCTCAAAAACCACGATAAAGCTAGAAAATTAAAAATCGATTACCATGACTTTAATCGACAGTAAAAGTTTAATTTTAATACTTACAGCAAAATAAACTGTGCCAGCCAATTTTTCACATCCAATTACATAAGTATACGTCAAAAAAGCTATTGTTTTCGAATATTTAATTTTTGGGTAAATAAAAATTCAAAGGGGTTAATCTATCGTTTTTGTAATTTCGGACCAAAATTTCAAAGTCGTTTTAAACATTGTGCATAGTGCATTTGGGTGCGTACAATCCGAAAATCACATTTACAGCTTGCGGAATCGACTGGAAATTGCTCAAAAACCACGATAAAGCTAGAAAATTAAAAATCGATTACCATGACTTTAATCGACAGTAAAAGTTTAATTTTAATACTTACAGCAAAATAAACTGTGCCAGCCAATTTTTCACATCAAGTTACATAAGAATACGTCAAAAAAGCTAATGTTTTCGAATATTTAATTTTTGGGTAAAAAAAAATTCAAAGGGGTTAATCTATCGTTTTTGTAATTTCGGACCAAAATTTCAAAGTCGTTTTAAACATTGTGCATAGTGCATTTGGGTGCGTACAATCCGAAAATCACATTTACAGCTTGCGGAATCGACTGGAAATTGCTCAAAAACCACGATAAAGCTAGAAAATTAAAAATCGATTACCATGACTTTAATCGACAGTAAAAGTTTAATTTTAATACTTACAGCAAAATAAACTGTGCCAGCCAATTTTTCACATCAAATTACATAAGAATACGTCAAAAAAGCTATTGTTTTCGAATATTTAATTTTTGGGTAAAAAAAAATTCAAAGGGGTTAATCTATCGTTTTTGTAATTTCGGACCAAAATTTCAAAGTCGTTTTAAACATTGTGCATAGTGCATTTGGGTGCGTACAATCCGAAAATCACATTTACAGCTTGCGGAATCGACTGGAAATTGCTCAAAAACCACGATAAAGCTAGAAAATTAAAAATCGATTACCATGACTTTAATCGACAGTAAAAGTTTAATTTTAATACTTACAGCAAAATAAACTGTGCCAGCCAATTTTTCACATCAAATTACATAAGAATACGTCAAAAAAGCTATTGTTTTCGAATATTTAATTTTTGGGTAAAAAAAAATTCAAAGGGGTTAATCTATCGTTTTTGTAATTTCGGACCAAAATTTCAAAGTCGTTTTAAACATTGTGCATAGTGCATTTGGGTGCGTACAATCCGAAAATCACATTTACAGCTTGCGGAATCGACTGGAAATTGCTCAAAAACCACGATAAAGCTAGAAAATTAAAAATCGATTACCATGACTTTAATCGACAGTAAAAGTTTAATTTTAATACTTACAGCAAAATAAACTGTGCCAGCCAATTTTTCACATCAAATTACATAAGAATACGTCAAAAAAGCTATTGTTTTCGAATATTTAATTTTTGGGTAAAAAAAAATTCAAAGGGGTTAATCTATCGTTTTTGTAATTTCGGACCAAAATTTCAAAGTCGTTTTAAACATTGTGCATAGTGCATTTGGGTGCGTACAATCCGAAAATCACATTTACAGCTTGCGGAATCGACTGGAAATTGCTCAAAAACCACGATAAAGCTAGAAAATTAAAAATCGATTACCATGACTTTAATCGACAGTAAAAGTTTAATTTTAATACTTACAGCAAAATAAACTGTGCCAGCCAATTTTTCACATCAAATTACATAAGAATACGTCAAAAAAGCTATTGTTTTCGAATATTTAATTTTTGGGTAAAAAAAAATTCAAAGGGGTTAATCTATCGTTTTTGTAATTTCGGACCAAAATTTCAAAGTCGTTTTAAACATTGTGCATAGTGCATTTGGGTGCGTACAATCCGAAAATCACATTTACAGCTTGCGGAATCGACTGGAAATTGCTCAAAAACCACGATAAAGCTAGAAAATTAAAAATCGATTACCATGACTTTAATCGACAGTAAAAGTTTAATTTTAATACTTACAGCAAAATAAACTGTGCCAGCCAATTTTTCACATCAAATTACATAAGAATACGTCAAAAAAGCTATTGTTTTCGAATATTTAATTTTTGGGTAAAAAAAAATTCAAAGGGGTTAATCTATCGTTTTTGTAATTTCGGACCAAAATTTCAAAGTCGTTTTAAACATTGTGCATAGTGCATTTGGGTGCGTACAATCCGAAAATCACATTTACAGCTTGCGGAATCGACTGGAAATTGCTCAAAAACCACGATAAAGCTAGAAAATTAAAAATCGATTACCATGACTTTAATCGACAGTAAAAGTTTAATTTTAATACTTACAGCAAAATAAACTGTGCCAGCCAATTTTTCACATCCAATTACATAAGAATACGTCAAAAAAGCTATTGTTTTCGAATATTTAATTTTTGGGTAAATAAAAATTCAAAGGGGTTAATCTATCGTTTTTGTAATTTCGGACCAAAATTTCAAAGTCGTTTTAAACATTGTGCATAGTGCATTTGGGTGCGTACAATCCGAAAATCACATTTACAGCTTGCGGAATCGACTGGAAATTGCTCAAAAACCACGATAAAGCTAGAAAATTAAAAATCGATTACCATGACTTTAATCGACAGTAAAAGTTTAATTTTAATACTTACAGCAAAATAAACTGTGCCAGCCAATTTTTCACATCAAGTTACATAAGAATACGTCAAAAAAGCTAATGTTTTCGAATATTTAATTTTTGGGTAAAAAAAAATTCAAAGGGGTTAATCTATCGTTTTTGTAATTTCGGACCAAAATTTCAAAGTCGTTTTAAACATTGTGCATAGTGCATTTGGGTGCGTACAATCCGAAAATCACATTTACAAATTGCGGAAATGACTGGAAATTGCTCAAAAACCACGATAAAGCTAGAAAATTAAAAATCGATTACCATGACTTTAATCGACAGTAAAAGTTTAATTTTAATACTTACAGCAAAATAAACTGTGCCAGCCAATTTTTCACATCAAATTACATAAGAATACGTCAAAAAAGCTATTGTTTTCGAATATTTAATTTTTGGGTAAAAAAAAATTCAAAGGGGTTAATCTATCGTTTTTGTAATTTCGGACCAAAATTTCAAAGTCGTTTTAAACATTGTGCATAGTGCATTTGGGTGCGTACAATCCGAAAATCACATTTACAGCTTGCGGAATCGACTGGAAATTGCTCAAAAACCACGATAAAGCTAGAAAATTAAAAATCGATTACCATGACTTTAATCGACAGTAAAAGTTTAATTTTAATACTTACAGCAAAATAAACTGTGCCAGCCAATTTTTCACATCCAATTACATAAGAATACGTCAAAAAAGCTATTGTTTTCGAATATTTAATTTTTGGGTAAAAAAAAATTCAAAGGGGTTAATCTATCGTTTTTGTAATTTCGGACCAAAATTTCAAAGTCGTTTTAAACATTGTGCATAGTGCATTTGGGTGCCTACAATCCGAAAATCACATTTACAGCTTGCGGAATCGACTGGAAATTGCTCAAAAACCACGATAAAGCTAGAAAATTAAAAATCGATTACCATGACTTTAATCGACAGTAAAAGTTTAATTTTAATACTTACAGCAAAATAAACTGTGCCAGCCAATTTTTCACATCCAATTACATAAGAATACGTCAAAAAAGCTATTCTTTTCGAATATTTAATTTTTGGGTAAAAAAAAATTCAAAGGGGTTAATCTATCGTTTTTGTAATTTCGGACCAAAATTTCAAAGTCGTTTTAAACATTGTGCATAGTGCATTTGGGTGCCTACAATCCGAAAATCACATTTACAGCTTGCGGAATCGACTGGAAATTGCTCAAAAACCACGATAAAGCTAGAAAATTAAAAATCGATTACCATGACTTTAATCGACAGTAAAAGTTTAATTTTAATACTTACAGCAAAATAAACTGTGCCAGCCAATTTTTCACATCCAATTACATAAGAATACGTCAAAAAAGCTATTGTTTTCGAATATTTAATTTTTGGGTAAAAAAAAATTCAAAGGGGTTAATCTATCGTTTTTGTAATTTCGGACCAAAATTTCAAAGTCGTTTTAAACATTGTGCATAGTGCATTTGGGTGCCTACAATCCGAAAATCACATTTACAGCTTGCGGAATCGACTGGAAATTGCTCAAAAACCACGATAAAGCTAGAAAATTAAAAATCGATTACCATGACTTTAATCGACAGTAAAAGTTTAATTTTAATACTTACAGCAAAATAAACTGTGCCAGCCAATTTTTCACATCAAATTACATAAGAATACGTCAAAAAAGCTATTCTTTTCGAATATTTAATTTTTGGGTAAAAAAAAATTCAAAGGGGTTAATCTATCGTTTTTGTAATTTCGGACCAAAATTTCAAAGTCGTTTTAAACATTGTGCATAGTGCATTTGGGTGCCTACAATCCGAAAATCACATTTACAGCTTGCGGAATCGACTGGAAATTGCTCAAAAACCACGATAAAGCTAGAAAATTAAAAATCGATTACCATGACTTTAATCGACAGTAAAAGTTTAATTTTAATACTTACAGCAAAATAAACTGTGCCAGCCAATTTTTCACATCAAATTACATAAGAATACGTCAAAAAAGCTATTGTTTTCGAATATTTAATTTTTGGGTAAAAAAAAATTCAAAGGGGTTAATCTATCGTTTTTGTAATTTCGGACCAAAATTTCAAAGTCGTTTTAAACATTGTGCATAGTGCATTTGGGTGCGTACAATCCGAAAATCACATTTACAGCTTGCGGAATCGACTGGAAATTGCTCAAAAACCACGATAAAGCTAGAAAATTAAAAATCGATTACCATGACTTTAATCGACAGTAAAAGTTTAATTTTAATACTTACAGCAAAATAAACTGTGCCAGCCAATTTTTCACATCAAATTACATAAGAATACGTCAAAAAAGCTATTGTTTTCGAATATTTAATTTTTGGGTAAAAAAAAATTCAAAGGGGTTAATCTATCGTTTTTGTAATTTCGGACCAAAATTTCAAAGTCGTTTTAAACATTGTGCATAGTGCATTTGGGTGCGTACAATCCGAAAATCACATTTACAGCTTGCGGAATCGACTGGAAATTGCTCAAAAACCACGATAAAGCTAGAAAATTAAAAATCGATTACCATGACTTTAATCGACAGTAAAAGTTTAATTTTAATACTTACAGCAAAATAAACTGTGCCAGCCAATTTTTCACATCAAATTACATAAGAATACGTCAAAAAAGCTATTCTTTTCGAATATTTAATTTTTGGGTAAAAAAAAATTCAAAGGAGTTAATCTATCGTTTTTGTAATTTCGGACCAAAATTTCAAAGTCGTTTTAAACATTGTGCATAGTGCATTTGGGTGCCTACAATCCGAAAATCACATTTACAGCTTGCGGAATCGACTGGAAATTGCTCAAAAACCACGATAAAGCTAGAAAATTAAAAATCGATTACCATGACTTTAATCGACAGTAAAAGTTTAATTTTAATACTTACAGCAAAATAAACTGTGCCAGCCAATTTTTCACATCAAATTACATAAGAATACGTCAAAAAAGCTATTCTTTTCGAATATTTAATTTTTGGGTAAAAAAAAATTCAAAGGGGTTAATCTATCGTTTTTGTAATTTCGGACCAAAATTTCAAAGTCGTTTTAAACATTGTGCATAGTGCATTTGGGTGCGTACAATCCGAAAATCACATTTACAGCTTGCGGAATCGACTGGAAATTGCTCAAAAACCACGATAAAGCTAGAAAATTAAAAATCGATTACCATGACTTTAATCGACAGTAAAAGTTTAATTTTAATACTTACAGCAAAATAAACTGTGCCAGCCAATTTTTCACATCAAATTACATAAGAATACGTCAAAAAAGCTATTCTTTTCGAATATTTAATTTTTGGGTAAAAAAAAATTCAAAGGGGTTAATCTATCGTTTTTGTAATTTCGGACCAAAATTTCAAAGTCGTTTTAAACATTGTGCATAGTGCATTTGGGTGCGTACAATCCGAAAATCACATTTACAGCTTGCGGAATCGACTGGAAATTGCTCAAAAACCACGATAAAGCTAGAAAATTAAAAATCGATTACCATGACTTTAATCGACAGTAAAAGTTTAATTTTAATACTTACAGCAAAATAAACTGTGCCAGCCAATTTTTCACATCAAATTACATAAGAATACGTCAAAAAAGCTATTGTTTTCGAATATTTAATTTTTGGGTAAAAAAAAATTCAAAGGGGTTAATCTATCGTTTTTGTAATTTCGGACCAAAATTTCAAAGTCGTTTTAAACATTGTGCATAGTGCATTTGGGTGCGTACAATCCGAAAATCACATTTACAGCTTGCGGAATCGACTGGAAATTGCTCAAAAACCACGATAAAGCTAGAAAATTAAAAATCGATTACCATGACTTTAATCGACAGTAAAAGTTTAATTTTAATACTTACAGCAAAATAAACTGTGCCAGCCTATTTTTCACATCAAGTTACATAAGAATACGTCAAAAAAGCTAATGTTTTCGAATATTTAATTTTTGGGTAAAAAAAAATTCAAAGGGGTTAATCTATCGTTTTTGTAATTTCGGACCAAAATTTCAAAGTCGTTTTAAACATTGTGCATAGTGCATTTGGGTGCGTACAATCCGAAAATCACATTTACAGCTTGCGGAATCGACTGGAAATTGCTCAAAAACCACGATAAAGCTAGAAAATTAAAAATCGATTACCATGACTTTAATCGACAGTAAAAGTTTAATTTTAATACTTACAGCAAAATAAACTGTGCCAGCCAATTTTTCACATCAAATTACATAAGAATACGTCAAAAAAGCTATTGTTTTCGAATATTTAATTTTTGGGTAAAAAAAAATTCAAAGGGGTTAATCTATCGTTTTTGTAATTTCGGACCAAAATTTCAAAGTCGTTTTAAACATTGTGCATAGTGCATTTGGGTGCCTACAATCCGAAAATCACATTTACAGCTTGCGGAATCGACTGGAAATTGCTCAAAAACCACGATAAAGCTAGAAAATTAAAAATCGATTACCATGACTTTAATCGACAGTAAAAGTTTAATTTTAATACTTACAGCAAAATAAACTGTGCCAGCCAATTTTTCACATCAAATTACATAAGAATACGTCAAAAAAGCTATTCTTTTCGAATATTTAATTTTTGGGTAAAAAAAAATTCAAAGGGGTTAATCTATCGTTTTTGTAATTTCGGACCAAAATTTCAAAGTCGTTTTAAACATTGTGCATAGTGCATTTGGGTGCGTACAATCCGAAAATCACATTTACAGCTTGCGGAATCGACTGGAAATTGCTCAAAAACCACGATAAAGCTAGAAAATTAAAAATCGATTACCATGACTTTAATCGACAGTAAAAGTTTAATTTTAATACTTACAGCAAAATAAACTGTGCCAGCCAATTTTTCACATCAAATTACATAAGAATACGTCAAAAAAGCTATTGTTTTCGAATATTTAATTTTTGGGTAAAAAAAAATTCAAAGGGGTTAATCTATCGTTTTTGTAATTTCGGACCAAAATTTCAAAGTCGTTTTAAACATTGTGCATAGTGCATTTGGGTGCGTACAATCCGAAAATCACATTTACAGCTTGCGGAATCGACTGGAAATTGCTCAAAAACCACGATAAAGCTAGAAAATTAAAAATCGATTACCATGACTTTAATCGACAGTAAAAGTTTAATTTTAATACTTACAGCAAAATAAACTGTGCCAGCCAATTTTTCACATCAAATTACATAAGAATACGTCAAAAAAGCTATTGTTTTCGAATATTTAATTTTTGGGTAAAAAAAAATTCAAAGGGGTTAATCTATCGTTTTTGTAATTTCGGACCAAAATTTCAAAGTCGTTTTAAACATTGTGCATAGTGCATTTGGGTGCGTACAATCCGAAAATCACATTTACAGCTTGCGGAATCGACTGGAAATTGCTCAAAAACCACGATAAAGCTAGAAAATTAAAAATCGATTACCATGACTTTAATCGACAGTAAAAGTTTAATTTTAATACTTACAGCAAAATAAACTGTGCCAGCCAATTTTTCACATCAAATTACATAAGAATACGTCAAAAAAGCTATTGTTTTCGAATATTTAATTTTTGGGTAAAAAAAAATTCAAAGGGGTTAATCTATCGTTTTTGTAATTTCGGACCAAAATTTCAAAGTCGTTTTAAACATTGTGCATAGTGCATTTGGGTGCGTACAATCCGAAAATCACATTTACAGCTTGCGGAATCGACTGGAAATTGCTCAAAAACCACGATAAAGCTAGAAAATTAAAAATCGATTACCATGACTTTAATCGACAGTAAAAGTTTAATTTTAATACTTACAGCAAAATAAACTGTGCCAGCCAATTTTTCACATCAAATTACATAAGAATACGTCAAAAAAGCTATTGTTTTCGAATATTTAATTTTTGGGTAAAAAAAAATTCAAAGGGGTTAATCTATCGTTTTTGTAATTTCGGACCAAAATTTCAAAGTCGTTTTAAACATTGTGCATAGTGCATTTGGGTGCGTACAATCCGAAAATCACATTTACAGCTTGCGGAATCGACTGGAAATTGCTCAAAAACCACGATAAAGCTAGAAAATTAAAAATCGATTACCATGACTTTAATCGACAGTAAAAGTTTAATTTTAATACTTACAGCAAAATAAACTGTGCCAGCCAATTTTTCACATCAAATTACATAAGAATACGTCAAAAAAGCTATTGTTTTCGAATATTTAATTTTTGGGTAAAAAAAAATTCAAAGGGGTTAATCTATCGTTTTTGTAATTTCGGACCAAAATTTCAAAGTCGTTTTAAACATTGTGCATAGTGCATTTGGGTGCGTACAATCCGAAAATCACATTTACAGCTTGCGGAATCGACTGGAAATTGCTCAAAAACCACGATAAAGCTAGAAAATTAAAAATCGATTACCATGACTTTAATCGACAGTAAAAGTTTAATTTTAATACTTACAGCAAAATAAACTGTGCCAGCCAATTTTTCACATCAAATTACATAAGAATACGTCAAAAAAGCTATTGTTTTCGAATATTTAATTTTTGGGTAAAAAAAAATTCAAAGGGGTTAATCTATCGTTTTTGTAATTTCGGACCAAAATTTCAAAGTCGTTTTAAACATTGTGCATAGTGCATTTGGGTGCGTACAATCCGAAAATCACATTTACAGCTTGCGGAATCGACTGGAAATTGCTCAAAAACCACGATAAAGCTAGAAAATTAAAAATCGATTACCATGACTTTAATCGACAGTAAAAGTTTAATTTTAATACTTACAGCAAAATAAACTGTGCCAGCCAATTTTTCACATCAAATTACATAAGAATACGTCAAAAAAGCTATTGTTTTCGAATATTTAATTTTTGGGTAAAAAAAAATTCAAAGGGGTTAATCTATCGTTTTTGTAATTTCGGACCAAAATTTCAAAGTCGTTTTAAACATTGTGCATAGTGCATTTGGGTGCGTACAATCCGAAAATCACATTTACAGCTTGCGGAATCGACTGGAAATTGCTCAAAAACCACGATAAAGCTAGAAAATTAAAAATCGATTACCATGACTTTAATCGACAGTAAAAGTTTAATTTTAATACTTACAGCAAAATAAACTGTGCCAGCCAATTTTTCACATCAAATTACATAAGAATACGTCAAAAAAGCTATTGTTTTCGAATATTTAATTTTTGGGTAAAAAAAAATTCAAAGGGGTTAATCTATCGTTTTTGTAATTTCGGACCAAAATTTCAAAGTCGTTTTAAACATTGTGCATAGTGCATTTGGGTGCGTACAATCCGAAAATCACATTTACAGCTTGCGGAATCGACTGGAAATTGCTCAAAAACCACGATAAAGCTAGAAAATTAAAAATCGATTACCATGACTTTAATCGACAGTAAAAGTTTAATTTTAATACTTACAGCAAAATAAACTGTGCCAGCCAATTTTTCACATCAAATTACATAAGAATACGTCAAAAAAGCTATTGTTTTCGAATATTTAATTTTTGGGTAAAAAAAAATTCAAAGGGGTTAATCTATCGTTTTTGTAATTTCGGACCAAAATTTCAAAGTCGTTTTAAACATTGTGCATAGTGCATTTGGGTGCGTACAATCCGAAAATCACATTTACAGCTTGCGGAATCGACTGGAAATTGCTCAAAAACCACGATAAAGCTAGAAAATTAAAAATCGATTACCATGACTTTAATCGACAGTAAAAGTTTAATTTTAATACTTACAGCAAAATAAACTGTGCCAGCCAATTTTTCACATCAAATTACATAAGAATACGTCAAAAAAGCTATTGTTTTCGAATATTTAATTTTTGGGTAAAAAAAAATTCAAAGGGGTTAATCTATCGTTTTTGTAATTTCGGACCAAAATTTCAAAGTCGTTTTAAACATTGTGCATAGTGCATTTGGGTGCGTACAATCCGAAAATCACATTTACAGCTTGCGGAATCGACTGGAAATTGCTCAAAAACCACGATAAAGCTAGAAAATTAAAAATCGATTACCATGACTTTAATCGACAGTAAAAGTTTAATTTTAATACTTACAGCAAAATAAACTGTGCCAGCCAATTTTTCACATCCAATTACATAAGAATACGTCAAAAAAGCTATTGTTTTCGAATATTTAATTTTTGGGTAAATAAAAATTCAAAGGGGTTAATCTATCGTTTTTGTAATTTCGGACCAAAATTTCAAAGTCGTTTTAAACATTGTGCATAGTGCATTTGGGTGCGTACAATCCGAAAATCACATTTACAGCTTGCGGAATCGACTGGAAATTGCTCAAAAACCACGATAAAGCTAGAAAATTAAAAATCGATTACCATGACTTTAATCGACAGTAAAAGTTTAATTTTAATACTTACAGCAAAATAAACTGTGCCAGCCAATTTTTCACATCAAGTTACATAAGAATACGTCAAAAAAGCTAATGTTTTCGAATATTTAATTTTTGGGTAAAAAAAAATTCAAAGGGGTTAATCTATCGTTTTTGTAATTTCGGACCAAAATTTCAAAGTCGTTTTAAACATTGTGCATAGTGCATTTGGGTGCGTACAATCCGAAAATCACATTTACAGCTTGCGGAATCGACTGGAAATTGCTCAAAAACCACGATAAAGCTAGAAAATTAAAAATCGATTACCATGACTTTAATCGACAGTAAAAGTTTAATTTTAATACTTACAGCAAAATAAACTGTGCCAGCCAATTTTTCACATCAAATTACATAAGAATACGTCAAAAAAGCTATTGTTTTCGAATATTTAATTTTTGGGTAAAAAAAAATTCAAAGGGGTTAATCTATCGTTTTTGTAATTTCGGACCAAAATTTCAAAGTCGTTTTAAACATTGTGCATAGTGCATTTGGGTGCGTACAATCCGAAAATCACATTTACAGCTTGCGGAATCGACTGGAAATTGCTCAAAAACCACGATAAAGCTAGAAAATTAAAAATCGATTACCATGACTTTAATCGACAGTAAAAGTTTAATTTTAATACTTACAGCAAAATAAACTGTGCCAGCCAATTTTTCACATCAAATTACATAAGAATACGTCAAAAAAGCTATTGTTTTCGAATATTTAATTTTTGGGTAAAAAAAAATTCAAAGGGGTTAATCTATCGTTTTTGTAATTTCGGACCAAAATTTCAAAGTCGTTTTAAACATTGTGCATAGTGCATTTGGGTGCGTACAATCCGAAAATCACATTTACAGCTTGCGGAATCGACTGGAAATTGCTCAAAAACCACGATAAAGCTAGAAAATTAAAAATCGATTACCATGACTTTAATCGACAGTAAAAGTTTAATTTTAATACTTACAGCAAAATAAACTGTGCCAGCCAATTTTTCACATCAAATTACATAAGAATACGTCAAAAAAGCTATTGTTTTCGAATATTTAATTTTTGGGTAAAAAAAAATTCAAAGGGGTTAATCTATCGTTTTTGTAATTTCGGACCAAAATTTCAAAGTCGTTTTAAACATTGTGCATAGTGCATTTGGGTGCGTACAATCCGAAAATCACATTTACAGCTTGCGGAATCGACTGGAAATTGCTCAAAAACCACGATAAAGCTAGAAAATTAAAAATCGATTACCATGACTTTAATCGACAGTAAAAGTTTAATTTTAATACTTACAGCAAAATAAACTGTGCCAGCCAATTTTTCACATCAAATTACATAAGAATACGTCAAAAAAGCTATTGTTTTCGAATATTTAATTTTTGGGTAAAAAAAAATTCAAAGGGGTTAATCTATCGTTTTTGTAATTTCGGACCAAAATTTCAAAGTCGTTTTAAACATTGTGCATAGTGCATTTGGGTGCGTACAATCCGAAAATCACATTTACAGCTTGCGGAATCGACTGGAAATTGCTCAAAAACCACGATAAAGCTAGAAAATTAAAAATCGATTACCATGACTTTAATCGACAGTAAAAGTTTAATTTTAATACTTACAGCAAAATAAACTGTGCCAGCCAATTTTTCACATCAAATTACATAAGAATACGTCAAAAAAGCTATTGTTTTCGAATATTTAATTTTTGGGTAAAAAAAAATTCAAAGGGGTTAATCTATCGTTTTTGTAATTTCGGACCAAAATTTCAAAGTCGTTTTAAACATTGTGCATAGTGCATTTGGGTGCGTACAATCCGAAAATCACATTTACAGCTTGCGGAATCGACTGGAAATTGCTCAAAAACCACGATAAAGCTAGAAAATTAAAAATCGATTACCATGACTTTAATCGACAGTAAAAGTTTAATTTTAATACTTACAGCAAAATAAACTGTGCCAGCCAATTTTTCACATCCAATTACATAAGAATACGTCAAAAAAGCTATTGTTTTCGAATATTTAATTTTTGGGTAAATAAAAATTCAAAGGGGTTAATCTATCGTTTTTGTAATTTCGGACCAAAATTTCAAAGTCGTTTTAAACATTGTGCATAGTGCATTTGGGTGCGTACAATCCGAAAATCACATTTACAGCTTGCGGAATCGACTGGAAATTGCTCAAAAACCACGATAAAGCTAGAAAATTAAAAATCGATTACCATGACTTTAATCGACAGTAAAAGTTTAATTTTAATACTTACAGCAAAATAAACTGTGCCAGCCAATTTTTCACATCAAGTTACATAAGAATACGTCAAAAAAGCTAATGTTTTCGAATATTTAATTTTTGGGTAAAAAAAAATTCAAAGGGGTTAATCTATCGTTTTTGTAATTTCGGACCAAAATTTCAAAGTCGTTTTAAACATTGTGCATAGTGCATTTGGGTGCGTACAATCCGAAAATCACATTTACAGCTTGCGGAATCGACTGGAAATTGCTCAAAAACCACGATAAAGCTAGAAAATTAAAAATCGATTACCATGACTTTAATCGACAGTAAAAGTTTAATTTTAATACTTACAGCAAAATAAACTGTGCCAGCCAATTTTTCACATCAAATTACATAAGAATACGTCAAAAAAGCTATTGTTTTCGAATATTTAATTTTTGGGTAAAAAAAAATTCAAAGGGGTTAATCTATCGTTTTTGTAATTTCGGACCAAAATTTCAAAGTCGTTTTAAACATTGTGCATAGTGCATTTGGGTGCGTACAATCCGAAAATCACATTTACAGCTTGCGGAATCGACTGGAAATTGCTCAAAAACCACGATAAAGCTAGAAAATTAAAAATCGATTACCATGACTTTAATCGACAGTAAAAGTTTAATTTTAATACTTACAGCAAAATAAACTGTGCCAGCCAATTTTTCACATCAAATTACATAAGAATACGTCAAAAAAGCTATTGTTTTCGAATATTTAATTTTTGGGTAAAAAAAAATTCAAAGGGGTTAATCTATCGTTTTTGTAATTTCGGACCAAAATTTCAAAGTCGTTTTAAACATTGTGCATAGTGCATTTGGGTGCGTACAATCCGAAAATCACATTTACAGCTTGCGGAATCGACTGGAAATTGCTCAAAAACCACGATAAAGCTAGAAAATTAAAAATCGATTACCATGACTTTAATCGACAGTAAAAGTTTAATTTTAATACTTACAGCAAAATAAACTGTGCCAGCCAATTTTTCACATCAAATTACATAAGAATACGTCAAAAAAGCTATTGTTTTCGAATATTTAATTTTTGGGTAAAAAAAAATTCAAAGGGGTTAATCTATCGTTTTTGTAATTTCGGACCAAAATTTCAAAGTCGTTTTAAACATTGTGCATAGTGCATTTGGGTGCGTACAATCCGAAAATCACATTTACAGCTTGCGGAATCGACTGGAAATTGCTCAAAAACCACGATAAAGCTAGAAAATTAAAAATCGATTACCATGACTTTAATCGACAGTAAAAGTTTAATTTTAATACTTACAGCAAAATAAACTGTGCCAGCCAATTTTTCACATCAAATTACATAAGAATACGTCAAAAAAGCTATTGTTTTCGAATATTTAATTTTTGGGTAAAAAAAAATTCAAAGGGGTTAATCTATCGTTTTTGTAATTTCGGACCAAAATTTCAAAGTCGTTTTAAACATTGTGCATAGTGCATTTGGGTGCGTACAATCCGAAAATCACATTTACAGCTTGCGGAATCGACTGGAAATTGCTCAAAAACCACGATAAAGCTAGAAAATTAAAAATCGATTACCATGACTTTAATCGACAGTAAAAGTTTAATTTTAATACTTACAGCAAAATAAACTGTGCCAGCCAATTTTTCACATCAAATTACATAAGAATACGTCAAAAAAGCTATTGTTTTCGAATATTTAATTTTTGGGTAAAAAAAAATTCAATGAAAATCTATCGTTTTTGTAATTTCGGACCAAAATTTCAAAGTCGTTTTAAACATTGTGCATAGTGCATTTGGGTGCGTACAATCCGAAATTCACATTTACAGCTTGCGGAATCGACTGGAAATTGCTCAAAAACCACGATAAAACTAGAAAATTAAAAATCGATTACCATGACTTTAATCGACAGTAAAAGTTTAATTTTAATACTTACAGCAAAATAAACTGTGCCAGCCAATTTTTCACATTAAATTACATAAGAATACGTCAAAAAAGCCATTGTTTTGGAATATTTAATTTTTGCGTTAAAAAAAATTCAAAGTGGTTAATCTATCGTTTTTGTAAATTTGGACCAAAATTTCAAAGTCGTTTTAAACATTGTGCATGGTGCATTTGGGTGCGTACAATCCAAAAATCACATTTACAGCTTGCGGAATCGACTGGAAATCGGTCAAAAACCCCGATAAAGCTAGAAAATTACAAATCGATTATTATGACTTTTTAACGACAGTAAAAGTTTAACTTTATTACTTACTGCAAAATCAACTAGGTCAGACGAATTTTCTGAACAGAATACAGGAAAATCAACCAGCCCGCAAGCCAGGGACCCCCCGACTTGCGCCGGATCTAGGACCGCCCTCCACTCGACCATTAGAATCCGTAGATAAAACTTTTTTGTAATATCGGAAGCAAATTGCAAAGGCCTTGTTGTTAAGAGGGGCATTTTTTTCAGGGTCCTTTTAATTTAATCAACAGATGGCGCCTACTTAAATATTTTTATAAAATAAGAGGAATTTGCTATATTTAAAATATAGCAAATTCGTTGAGATAATACTATTCTATAAACAATATTCTTGATCTTAAGCTATTTTGAGTTCGTATTGAGTATGTCAAAACACACTCACTTACAAAAAAAGATAATTAAACTTTAATTATGAATTGTGTTTGTATAAATAAATATTACGAACTCAAAATAGCTTAAGATCAAGAATATTGTTTATAGAATAGTATTATCTCATCGAATTTGCTATATTTTATGGTGGGTTTATAGAGCGAGATAAGCGATAAGAGATAGTGGATAAGAAATAAGAGATAGTGACTAACGGATAAGCGGGTTTATACAACGAGATAAGGAATTTAAGAAATGCACATGTTACGCATGAGCAGTTCAAATTATTTTGAAACTTGGACAGGCCACGACAGCTTATGTTTATAGTTTGGTTTTGTCATCGTAAAACATATTTTTCAAATCTTTTAATTTTATGGTTTGATTACCCAGAAATTTGGCATCTTTTATACTAAATAAATTTTGCAAACTAAATTTGAGAATATTTTAAATGAAATATTTCGAATTCATAAAATACAAATGGATAGTCAAGATTTAGCGCGAAACAAAGCCTATATAACCCAGAATAATTTAATAATTTCCCTTAACATTTTTGCAAATCTCTAACTGCGAATAAATTTTAAAATTCGATTTATTGTTTAATAAAAACCGCCTGCTATTTATATATAGACAAAATTAATAATTATTAAATATAGATAAATGAATATTTGGAATGATTGTCGTTCAAAAATTTATATTATTATTATTTAAAAAATTATATAAAATTGATATTTTATAATACATACGCAACATAACAGTGATAAAAAAAGTAAAATATTAATTCGTAATGACACAAATAAGCGGATAAAATTTAGTTCAAATGAACGTCGACGGGATAAGAGATAAGAAGTTGAAAAATGTTCAACTTTTATCCCTTAGCTCTTAGCGCTTATCGCGTTGTATAAACGCTACTACGGTATTCCTATGGTTTAACTTTCTTATCCACTATCTCTTATCGCTTATCTCGCTCTATAAACGCACCATTAAATATAGCAAATTCCTCTTATTTTATAAAAATATTTATGTAGGCGCCATCTGTTGATTAAATTAAAAGGGCCCTGAAAAAAATGCCCCTCTTAAAAATGATTTGTAACCCCCCAATTTTGATTCGTTCAACGGCTCCAATGGAAGACGCGAAGGCTTGCACTTCACCTACAATTGTTGCTATCTATTGTTTAAACAATTATCATTGGGCAATTTTCCGCTTGATTCAAACGAACCAATAACATTCTAATTTTCAAATCAAATGTTCTTTTCGTGTCTATACAATTGAAGGGCTTATTGTTAGAATGTGATAAGCCACACTTTTTGGTAAATTGAGTTATTTCAATTTTATTAACAAGCAATAGAACGATAAGCCACATGAGCAATATTGTAGTTATATTCCAAAAGATGGTGACACTATGATTCAATCCTTAATATATTCCTTAATATTTTACAGATTTAAATATAAGTAAAATCATCTATTACTCGACATTCTGTTTTTGTGGCTTATCACATTCTAACAATAAGCCCTTCAATTTTACATACGTACTATATCTACAGAAGGACAGAACTCTATTTAAACGTTTTTCTTTAAAAAACTAATTTTTGTTTTGTGATCTTTGGGACATTTCTCCCTACCGGAAAAAACTGCTTTCTTACACCATATCATGAAAAACCTTCTGCATCGTATACCAAATTTTATTTAAAACAAAAACACAAAATTGTGAAGAGTTTTAATTTTTGGAGCCCAAAACGGGATAATACAATATACTAGGTTGGTGTAATGTATTCTTATGAAAATCAGGTAAAACGTTCAAATAAGATATTATTTATAATTAGTTAATCTAGGACCTAGATCAATAGAAATACATAAAATTCAACAGATATCGCTAGTTGCTTTATGATATTTTAGTGGTATATGTTTTTACTACATTTTGTTTAATTCTACTGTCAAGTTCACAAGTCAAACCAAGAAAGATAATCTTTAGTTTTTTTTGATAGTATGGTAGCCTTCTCTATTAAACACATGATCAATTTTTGACTTCAAACTGAGCATGTCGGATGTTTTTGAATCCATTTGTAAAGACACGTCCAATAAAAATCATGGTTGTACGCATTTGGTTCTCTTAAAAATTTATCATCATCTTCAAATTTATTTAAACATATCCTACACATAGCGTTTTCCATTTTTGGGATTTCAATATTTTTTCTCGTTGTCATAATCCAGTTTTCCTTTATATAATATATTTAAATTGAATTATTTCTTCATCTTTTACCAAGCAATAGTGAAGCAACCTATCCAATTTTTCTATTATTTTCCAAAATTGTATGTATTATCTTGTATTTAAAATACAATTAGGTACAAAAATACATTTAGAAACTCTTCGAAAATACAAAATACATTTGTAATTGAAATACCGACTTGGTAGAAACAAAAACCGAGCAAAGTAAACTATCGAATTTACCAACATAAAAATCTTTATTAAAATTATTAAACAACATCAATTTTGCCATAATCTTAAAACTTTATCTTTCCCACCAGTTGCAACCATTTGGCCATTAGTAGACCAATCAACGGCATAGACTTCATCTGCATGTCCGGGTAGATCTCGTTCCATTTTCTTTGTACTCATATTCCACAGTTTCAAAGTAGAATCAGCACTTCCGCTCACCAACAGTCTCGAATCACAAGAAAATGCAATCATATAAACAGCTTGCACGTGTCCCCTTAAAGTACAAATAAAATTTCCATTCTTACTTTCCCACAATTTAATCGACTTATCGAACGAAGCAGAAGCCAATATTCTGCCATCGGGGGAAAATTTTACATCATTTATCAAATGTTTATGACCAGTCATACGAGCAATAGGCGTCTTTTCATGTTCCGGATTCCACAAAATTAAAGTATAATCGTCTGACCCTGAAACCAACCGCTCGCCAGACATTTTAACAATTTTATTGTAACGATCAGAAGCAAACTTTTGCAACTGTGACTTGTCGGCGGTTTTTGTTACATTATTTGTGATGGGATCATAAGGACCCAATTTCATGATGTAATCTGTATTCAACGCTAAAGTGTTTACCCAATGTGCATGATTATTTAATGTCCTGCACAAAACACCGTCACTAGCACGCCAAACTTTAATTGTCGTATCTTGTGATGCAGAATAAATTAAACCACCACCACCCCATTTCACACAGGTGACGCTCTTCGTGTGACTAGTGAGCGACCTCACTGTGATACCTAAAACTACGTCCCAAATGCGAATGTCACCATCCTTGGAAGCCGAGGCTAGAAATCTAAAACAAAACAAGTCAGGTTTGCTTACAAAAATTTATAATACTGACCTGCACTCTGGATTGGTATGGTATGGTTCCCAACAAAGCGAAGTAATCCACTGTTTATGTCCGGTCATAGTTTTTCCAATCTGTTTTCCATTTTCAGGATTCCAAATTATTATACGTCCATTTTTACAAGCTGATGCTAATCTTGAACTATCCGGTGCCCAACTAATGCAAAACACCCAGTTTTTGTGGCCTTCGCAAGTAAAATAAGGACTTTGAGTTGACAGATCCCAGAATCTAACGGTCGTATCGCCTGACCCACTTGCTAAATGTTGACCATCCGGACTAAAGCTGAGCGAGATCACCGCTTCGGCATGTCCTGGTATCGAACTAGTGCAACGAGTAACAGGTCTGACTCGGAAAACTGCTTGTTGCTGATAAATAATTTCTACAACATTTTCGTTGTCTAGTTTAGCCACGTCTACTGCTTGACCTACGGTCGTTTTAATTTCTGTGTTGTTGATAAAAAATAAATAAGGAACTTTTGTTTCTTGTTCCAAAAGTGTGTTGCACAGCAATGTTAGTTGTTCGACTGTGACGTCCACTGGTAATTCTATCAGATCCTGCAGCACCTCGCCAGATTCCGATTTGAGAAGGCATTGTAAAAGTTTCTGTTGCTTAATTTCTTCGTCTACTTCCATTTTTGTTAAACTTAATTATAATATTAGTGATTATAACCTAAAACTGTCACGCTTTCAACACAACACCGTTTAGTTCAGTCGATAGCCACGTGGGGCCACATAGGGCGACCGAGCAGCAAATTTAAAAAAAGGCGCCCAACTTTTGTATTTAAATTTGATGGTTATTTACTTTTAAAATATAAATATGTTTTAAATCATATATGATTTAAGGTTATTTACACAAGTAAAATACACAATAATTATTAATTACCATACACATTACATAATCAGTTACCATCGAACATTAAATAGGGAAATCAACAGTGCCGTAACTAGGACTTTTGAAAGCAAAATTTCAAAAAATTGTTATAAAAGAATTTTGATTATTTAAAACCGAAAGCTTTAGAAAATTTTAAAACTTACGCTGGTAAATATTAAATGTCTAAAAAATTGTTAAGCAGGCAAGAGCCGGGGGGGACAGATTCCCCTTTTGCCCCCTTTATTTTTAGAAGTTCGTAGGTGAAGCTTCCCAGCATGCCCCTTTGGGCACGTCCTTGATACACTCCCAGTAAAGCAGAATTTTTTTATTGAAAATTTAGAAATAATCTATTTTTAATAAAAATTAATAGTTAAATAAATAAATCATTTAAATGTATTAATATTAATTTGACATTTTTTGTTGTATATTTTATTACTAAAATTGGTAATTCCGATTTCTTTAATACCGACAGAAACACAACCTTCAGGAATAAGTGAGGTTAGGTTTTTTCACGTGTATTTTCAAAAATTTAACTTCACTGAAAATGACCGACGAAATTGATTTTCCACGAGGTGGAAAAACTCACAACAAGGAAGAAACAGAAAATAGAAACAAAAATTTTCGCGATACAGATAACGTAAGTCTCGGAATTTCTTCTAAAAGATAAACAAAAGTGTAAGTTTCATTTTCAGATATTTGCATTTTCTCAAAATGTTAAACAAAAAACAAGGAAAAAAAAGGACACTAAAAATGAAGAAGAAAATGTTGAGCTGAGTGTTGATGTGGCAGAGAATCTCAACTTCAAGACCGCCGAAGAAGGAATGTTGGTGTTGGGCAGCATTCGAAATGTTAATTCTTACATCGTAGAAGTCGACTTACCCGGAAAAGTGTCTGGAAAAATAAAAATTAATCGGATTTCGAACGCATATACCGACTTGTTACAAAAAGTGGTTAATGAAAATAGTACCGAAGACAACGTAAGTCACGGTTATTTTATTTAAAACAAATTTGTTATACTCACATTTTTATTAGGACGTAGCAATCCTTCCTTCTTTATTTGAAATTGGCCAATTTGTTCCAACCAAAATTTTGGAAAAAGAAGAGGTGGATGGTCGTACTAATTTGCACTTATCCATGAGTCCTTCTGACGTAAATTCCAACTTGAAACACACAAATTTTGATAAAGGGGCGTTTGTTTGGGCTGCAGTTCAGTCGGAATCGGATCACGGTTATCAATTGGATGCAGGGATTGCAAATTTGAGGATATTTTTACCTCAGAGCAATGTGAGGGATGATTGCGTTCTGAGTAAGTTACTTTTTTTCAAAGTAGTTAATTTTGAAACTTACCGACATTTTTAGAAATTGGTCAGCCTTTATGGTGCTCGGTTTTGAAATCCGATGTTATTAACAACGTTTGCACAGTCACTGCCAGTATTCTAGAAAAACACATGAAAAATTCCATTCAAAACGAAAATCTCACTTTACACCATCTAACACCAGGAATGCAAGTTGATTTTTTTATAACAAATGTAAGTTTTTGTTTCGTGCTTGACAGACAACAATATCACAGGTTTTCGTTGTTTTAGGAAGTAAAGAGTGGATTACAAGGGAAATTTTTAAACGAATATGTGGGATATATCAACAGGGAATACTTGGGTGTATCTCAGACTCTTAAAAGTGGCGATGTGGTGAAAGCATGGCTGATGTACGTTCAACCGATTACAAAATTAAGTTACTTCTGTTTGAACGGATTGGAGAAGGCAAATACCCCTAAACATCCGATAGGAAAAATTTTGAAAGTTCAGATTGTTTCAAAGATGGGGGCTGCTTTATTGGCAAGTCACGAAAACGAAAAATTTTTTATTCCGTTTAAACGATTTGTCTCAACTTTGCCGAAGCAAACCGACAAATTGAAAGAGGCTATTGACAATAAATATCCAAAAGGTTCGAGCCATAAGTGCAGAATCATAAACTTCCAGTATATGGACCAATCTTACATTGCCAGTTTTGAACAGGAAGTTATTAAGGAGAAATATTTCACGAAAGCCGATATTAAGATGGGTGAACTTGTGGAGGTTACGGTTAAATCGATTGCCAAGTTGGGAGTGTTTGTCAGATTGGGAGCTCTGGATGCTTTAATTCACAATGATCATTTGAGCGATGTTGCGTACAGTCCCAATATTAAAAAGCAGATTAGTGTTGGACAAAAATTGAAAGCTAGGTAAAATTTTTAAATGTAATTTTAATCTGGTGTAACTGTTAAATTTGCAGGGTTTGGTGCTTAAATGAATTCGGTATAGATTTGACCCTTAAACCGTCACTTGTAAATACGGACTTGTGTTTGACTTCATATAACGAATCTTATGCAGGTCAACAATTTCCTGGTGTTGTAACAAGGGTCAGTTCTAATGGTCTTTTGGTTTCATTTTATGGTGGGGTCTCAGGGTTCTTGTTTAGCAATTATCTTGGGCTCGAATATGTGCACAATTACAACAAATTGTACCATGCCGGTCAAGTGGTACGTATAAACTACTTTTACCTAATTATTTTTTTTTGATGGACATTTTTTAGATTAAAGTTTATATTAAAACTGTAACGGATGGTAAACTGTATTTGTGTCTTGACAAACCTAAAATGTCAAACCGTCGCAGTGTCAAAGTAGGTGAATATGTGGAAGGTATTGTAAGTAATATTAAAGAAGATGGTTTGGAAGTTCAAATCGGAATCAACAAAATTGTTGGTTTTATACCCACAACTCACCTCAGTGGTAGTTTATCCTTGGTTTCCAATTTGAAAGGTAATAATAACCAAATGATTTATTTTAACAATTCTAAACCATTTTATTTTACAGAGACTTACCGAGTGGGCGACATCTTAAAAGAATTGTTGTGCATATCCAATAGCCCCACGATAATTTTATCCATAATGGAGGCAAAATTATACAAAAAATCTGACTTTAACATTCCAAAAATTGAAAACCTTAAAGAAGGTGATATGGTACGCTGCTATTACAAAGCTGATTTCAAAAACGGCGTTGTAGTGTTCACAATTTGCGGGAAAACTTTAAAACTCACATACAAGGTGAATATTTTAATTCTTAAATTCAAGATCGAAATCGAAGTATGTTTTTGTTTTAGGAAATGGTGCTGAAAGATGAAGTCGATTCGTTACAATTTAAGCCCTACCAGGTCATCATAACAAAAATCACAAAGTTGGACTCTTCTAATAAAAAGTTACATGTCACTGCAAAAATTGCGGAAGTTTTCGACGGCGATTACGATGTAAGTTATGAAAAACTTGCTTCAGTTGCTACTACTAACTTTGTATTTTTTAGTATTCTTTAAATATTTTAGAAGAATACGTTTCGGATGTGGAACGTTTAAGGAGTCATTTCCAACAAATTGGGTCTCCTTTAGGAAGCCTACGAATCGGGCAACGTGTTCAGTGTGTTATCAACAAGATGAGTGAAAATGGATGCTCAGTGTTTTTGGAAAATAACGCTCAAGGTTTGGTTTCGAAAAGCCACTGCCCTAAGGCTCTTAAAACGGGTCATGTGGCACCTGGAGTGATTTTGTGGATTAACTACAAAGACAAATTTGCCGAAGTGTCTCTTCTTGATGAGGTTGTTGCAAGTGTAAATGAAAATCAGAGTAAGTCATCTGGTTGCGTGTTTTTAGTTTTGATTTTAACTTGTGATTTTAGATGGATTTGTAGACAAGCAGATGGGGTCGATTTGTCGAGCTAAAATTTTAGTTTCACATGCCGAATATATTGTGGTATTGTTACAGAATAAAATGGCAAGGAAGCAGTTAATGTTGCTACCATCTTACATCCACGAAAATGCTTTTATTAATAAAGTAACTTACAAAGAGTTGATTGATGTTAGAGTGGTAATTTCTAGAAAAGTTGGTGATAAATTAATTGGAATTGATAAAGCGATGCGGAAAGCAATGAAAAAGCACAAAAAACGTAAAAATACGAAGGAATTACAAAATGCTTCCAAGAAAATGCGTTTGGAAATTGAAAGAGTCAAAAATGAGGAAGACATGGAGACTTTGGAAAATGAAGAAGTTGCAGGTAATGAAGAAAATGACAGTTAAAATTTGTAATTATTACAAAAATGTAAATAAATCATCGAGGTTTTTTAAATAAAAATAATTTAATTTAATTTTGCAATATTTTTTCGGAGGAACTGTACCAGAACCGACTTTGTTGCACCACTATACAAAATAATCTGTTTTATCTGACTGCCACTTAATATCTTTTTTTTACGGAATAAGGTCTTTAGCCTTACGTCCAACCCTAGGTGCATGTCCCCAGCCCCCCCCCCCAATTTGAATTTTGACTCCAAAATAGTCTAAATCGTTTGTACCTGTTTGTGCAAGTTTTATTTTCGTTTGTACCCAAATAGTTTTTGAGATTTTCAAGAAAAACATCATGAATACTTACGCGCATGAGTTGATTAACGAGATTCTCTTAGCACGGGGAAACACAGAATTTTTTTAAATTTTGGATTCAAAATAGTCTAGAACGTTTGTAATTCGTTTGTGCTTGTTTGTGCACATTTTATTTTCGTTTGTACCCAAATAGTTTTTGAAATTTTCAAGAAATACATCAAGGAAACGGACGCGCATGCGTGGATTAACGAGATTCTGGGTAACACTTACAGGATTACGTTCAAGATAATCTCTATCGTTTGTGCCTGTTTCTGCAAGTTTTGTTTTCATTTGTACCCAAATAGTTTTTGAGATTTTCAAGAAATACATCTAGAACACTGGCGCGCATGATTGGGTTAACAAGATTTTAGACAACACCTACAGGATCAAGTTCAAAATAGTCACAATCGTCTTTACTTTGTTTTGATTTAGGTTAAATTTGTATTTACCATATTAGGTTTTTTTTAATCAAATAAAAATATTTTAATCTTATAAAATTGAATTAAACTTGAGCGTTATTGTGCGGAACTTGCTCGGAGTAGTACTCTAAAATTTAAATACTCATAACTTGGCCGAAAATGTAATTAAAATGATGGGTATGGAAGCTCAAACGGTGTTTCAACGTTTGACATCAATTTTATCCCAAAATTTCAATTGTTGGAATTGTGTTGAAAGCATATCTACGTGCCCCTCCCACCAAAGTTTTCTTGAATCACTTCGCCATAGTTTGGTATCACAGTCCTAGTGAAACCGGAACACACTTTGCTCTAATTGAATGGTGTAAAATCATCAATCTCCTCTTACAGCGTTTTTATACTAATTTGTTTATACTAATTTGCTCAGAGTAGTTTGGAGTAACATGACAAATAGACCTACTATCAAGATTATAATACTTGAAACTTGGAAACAAAAACAACCACAAACGAATTACAAACGTTCTAATAGACTATTTTGAATCCAAAATTCGAAATTTAACAATTTTTTATGTGCTTCCCCGTGCTAAGAAAATCTTGTTAATCCACTCATGCGCGTCAGTATTCATGATGTTTTTTTTTAAATATTAAAAAGTATTTGGGTACAAATGAAAGTAAAACTTGCACAAACAAGCACGAACGAAGTACAAACGATAGAGAGTATCCTGAACGTGATCCTGTGTTACCCAGAATCTCGTCAATCCACTCATGCGCGTCAGTTTCCTTGATGTATTTCTTGAAAATTTCAAAAAATATTTGGGTACAAACGAAAACAAAACTTGCACAAACAAAGTACAAACGTTCTAGACTATTTTGAATTCAAAATTTAAAAAAGCATGTCTCCAGCCTCCCCCCCCCAGCAAAATTTTGAAATTTCTTGAAAACTATTTGGGTACAAACAAAAATAAAACTTGCACAAACAAGCACAAGCGAATTACAAACGTTCTAGACTATTTTGAATCCAAAATTCAAAATTTAAAAAAGCATGTCTCCAGCCCCCCCAGCAAAATTTTGAAATTTTTCGAAAACTATTTGGGTACAAACGAAAATAATGTTTGCACAAACAGGTACAAACGAAGCACAAACGATTTAGACTATTTTGGAGTCAAAATTCGAATTGGGGGGGGGGGCTGGGGACATGCACCTTGTTTAACCCTCCTCCTTTATCCGGGCTTGGAACCGGCAGCGACAGCTGTTGAGCTACTCAATTCACTCAACAGACTGCCACAGGCGGAGTTAACATAAGACTTTCAGACTACAAATAAATCACATGTTTGATATTATTTATTACAATTTCGGTTTCTCTATATTAACCGACACTCTGTATCATCCGACAGGAAATGGATCCCATTTGTGTCGGTTCATACAGGTTGTACTGTATATAACTTTTATGTCACCCTGTATAATTATACCGACGCCGAAATGGAATAAAACGTCCCTTTCAAATTTGAAAATCAGGACAGGAAGGAATTTACATAATTCAAGGCAAACTATAAACCAGTTTTTTATTCTCCCTAATTTCGCATGATTGCTCAACATTCTGTAATCATTCCAATTTTTCCTGTCGCGTCTTTTTTAGGTTATGTGATCTTCGAGAATATTCCAGTTGAAAACAAAAATTAGTTAAAATTTATAAAAATGCGCCAAAATTCAGAGCAGAGTGGGCAGAGTGAATTGGATGAAATTATTCTAGGCAGTGAAGAATCCAGTAGTCCAACAACAGAATATCTAATGGAAGATTTTTTCACTGATTTAAAATGCTTTTATCAATTGTTAAACGAAGAAGATTTCAAGAAGGTGAAAAGCTTTGAACAGGACGTCCTAAATTATTTTTCAACGCAAGATGAAACTGCAAACGGTGTTGCGTTGTTTAGTCGACAAGATTCCATCGAGAACATCTTTGCTAAGTTAATTATCGGAGTTGGTCAAATTATAGCAAACTACGAAAACGATAAATTGACACAATTATGGCGCGGTTTGTCTAAGATTGGTAACAAATTTAAGTTTATCGATACTAATAAACTGGGGAGTGGGTTGGGTTTGCGAGTTTCCAAAGAGCTATTGCGTTTCGGAAATGCTTCTCAGCGTATTTACGCAGATTTCGACGACATAAACGAATTGGGTCGAGGCGGTTTTGGTAAAGTTGTTTGTGCACGAAATAAATTAGATAACGTAAGGTATGCTCTCAAAATTGTTAAAACATCCGACAAGAAGCTCTATCGTCACGTTTCCGAGATTCACATTTTATCTGTATTGAATCATCCCAACATTGTCAGCTATAAAAATGCGTGGTTAGAAGGAACCACTTCCGTTGTAACCGACCAGATTGAGGAATCAACATCAGAGGATTCAACGAGTACTGAATCAAATAATAATTTCACTCAATTCTCCGGTTCTTCAGGAATTTCGTTTAGAAGTTCGGCCAGTTATTCTACAAGAAGTAGCAGATCTGAAATATTACACGAAAATTATGCCATAGCAGATTATGCAGTTGCTCGGTTTCAACATCATTCAAGCTGCAATTCTATCCAAATGGAAAATCTTTCGAATATTAATCTGACTCTTTATATTCAAATGGAAAGGTGCGATATGACTTTAAAGGGGTGGCTAAATTCCAAGCGTAATCTCTTATCAGGGGCGTGCAACGATAATCCTTTTCAAGATTGGGATAAACTGAATTCCATCGATGTACTGCAAGGAATTTCGAAAGGTGAGATATTTTTTTCTTATAGCAGTAGTAGTAGTAATGGCTTCTTTTTTTTTGCAGCATTGGACTACATTCATTCAAAAAACATAGTTCATCACGATGTTTCACCAGCAAACATTTTCATAAATTACAATCAGGGAGTTCCTCGCGTCATTTTAGCAGACTTTGGTTTAGCATGTTCCGACAGACAGGTGACTAACTGCAGTCGTAAGGGAACATCAACCTATTCGATACCTTTAGATTTTGAGTTCATTTGTCATCCAAAAGTAAGTAAACAAAACCTACCAGAAGTTTAACTTGTTTACGTTTTATATTTTTTAGAACGATTTGTACTCTCTCGGTGTTATTGCATATGAGGTAGCACTGGAGTGTAGTACGCAATACGAAGTGCTGAAAAAAATCGAAGCATTGAAATCGTACGCTGTTGAAAATGAAGACGAAGCGATCCACCCCGAGTTATGGACCATAATTAAGAAACTTACCAGCAAAGAGGTAGACGATAGACCAACAGCTGCTGAATTATTAATAGAAATGGAGAAGATGTATATGGAAAGTTTAGAGCAAGCACTGGAGGGAAAAGCTATTGTAGTAAAAGCTTCATCGATGAAGGAGGCAAATGTGACGCCACTTCAACAAGTAATGGAAAAGAACAGACAATTGTTGGAACAATTAAGGCAAAAGGACCAACAGTTGATGGAAAAGGACCGACAATTGATGGAAAAGGATCGCCTATTGTTAGAAAAAGATAATCATATTCAGATGTTGCTTGAAGCCGTTAGTCAAGTATCATTTTAAATAGTATTTGTAAACCTGCCAGTTTTTAAACGGAAATCAAAAAGTTTTAATTACGTAATTGATTTCCAGCCATTATTTCCAAATTTGAAAATTGATTCAAAGTAGGAGTGTTATTTTATTTTATGTGTTAGTTTTTATAAAACTTGTGCTCTCTAAGAGTACTTTTTGCATTATATGCAAGTTGTTTTAACTATTGAACTTGTGATTAGCATTGTGTAAGTTGTTTCTATATACACTCGATGCTGTGTGACTGATTTTTGAAATTGTGATATTTTTTCTAAATAAAAAATTAATTTTAAGAGTGGTTTTCTGTTTTTTAACAGATGATGGTAAGCAATGCTGGTTTTTAAAATCGATGCTGCTTTTGAGTTCCTAGAAATTAAAAAATTTTAAACAAATCAATTATTTTGGTAGACTCTGCGATAAAATATTAAATTTTTAACTGTAAAGATTGTATGACAAGACGCTAAATTTTGCATAAAATTTACATGTAAATTTTTATGAAAAAATTAAGCACTGTTGCATACAGCAAAATATTTAGAACATGTAGGTAAAAATGTGAGCAGTAGACATTTTTTGTTTACAGTCGGCTATCTAACTATCATTTAGCGGCTAGCGGAAATTCTACCTTAATTAATAAGGGTATCTGACGGAAAATGTGACGATTTATAAAAATATCCAGAAGTCCAGCACCGATTCCTGCTAAAATCTTCGTAAATTTAAGAGCAAGCAACGCTGGTTTGGATCTTAACACGCAAGTGCGCGTATTAAATTTGTCATAAAAAATTGCACACGTTGCATGCAGAAAATTATTTTTAGTTGCGTAAAATTGTGACAAAAATATAAGCAAAGTTACATACATAAATATTTATAGTGTAAATCAGTAGTTTCCAAACTATGTGCCACAACGCCCCCATTTTAAAAATATCTAATCTTGTCGCCTTCTCTTTTTATTTCATAAACTAATTCACACATTTTGAAATAATATAAAAAAACCATTTCTGCAGTGCCGGATTCACATGGTAGCAGAAATAGCTAATACTACGGGCCCAGCGGCATTAGATATAATAGCGTATTTAAGTTCAGGCGTTAAAAAAACGGAAGGGTCCCGCAACAACATTCTAATATTAATTAATTCGGCACTGCTTAAATCTAAATTTTAAGGCAAATTAGGGCTCAGAGTTTTCTTGTTATTTTTCCTATTTTTATTACAAATAGTATCAATATTTCTCATAGGCGTCCATAGGACCATTTTTAAGGGGGGGGGGGCAAAATCGAAAAAAAGTTATTATAAAAGAATTTTAATCATTTAAAACCGCAAGTTTTAGAAAATTTTAAAAACTTGGGCTGATAAAATATGAAATGTCTAAAAAAAAAAATTAAGCAGCCAAGAGCCGGGGGGAGGGGGGCAGCTGACCCTTTTGCCCCCCCCCTTATGGACGCCCATGATATTTCTAAAAGTTTCTGGTCGTTTGTCAACTCATCTAAAAATAGTAACAGTAACTATTTATTGATCTTTTTAACAAAATTTTCAATAAACTAATTTTTTATGGTCTATTTTTAACCCCCGACCCAAAAAGAGGAGTGTTATGCGTTTAACGTGTGTACCTGTGTGTCTGTCTGTGGAGTCGTAGTTCCCAAACGAATGAACTGATTTTATTTTAGTTTTTTTTTTGTTTGAAAGGTGACTTGATCGAGAGCGTTCTTAGCTATGATTCAAAAAAATCTGTTTAGCCGTTCGAAGATCATTTGCTGTTTTCTAATCTACTTGTAATATAAAAAGTTGATGAAGGCAGGGCCGTACTAGTAATATTTAAGGTTTAAAAAGCATCAAATATAAAACTTAAATTAATGAAACCTCCGATAAAGAAAATCTTTAAAAAGTAAAAAATAAAATCCAAGCGTCGCGTCGAGGGACCGCTAAGTAAATAAAGCAAAAACAGAAAATAAACGTCAGCATGGGCGTCCATAGGACCATTTTCAGGAGGAGGGGGGCAAAATCGAAAAAAAATTTATTATAAAAAAATTTTAATCATTTAAAACCGCAAGTTTTAGAAAATTTTAAAAACGTGGGCTGGTGAAATATTAAATGTCTAAAAGAATTTAAGCAGCCAAGAGACAGGGGGAGGCAGCTGACCCTTTTGCCCCCCCCCCCCCAATGGACGCTCATGAACGTCAGATACCTAGATCCTCTGACGCGACGACGCTTGTATTTTATTTTTTACTTTTTAAAGATTTTCTTTGTCGGGAGTTTTTTAAATTATTAATTTAAGTTTTATTGATGATATGGATACTGAAGACTTGTGGTTTCAACAGGATGGAGCAACATGTAACATAAGTCGTGAAACAATTAATTTACTGAAAACCAAATTTGATAAAAGTTTATCAGTGTTGCCACCGTCAGTACCTACATATGTATGTACTTTTTTAGTACTTTTTAGCCTCCAATAAAAGTTAGTGCTACCTCAAAAAATTAAGCACTTTTTTACTTTGGTGACGCTATTTAGTACATTTATAGTACTTTTTTCTATAAGAATACTGACGGATAATTTGAATTAATTGCATAAATTTAATTTTCCTTCAAAAATTTGAATTTTTATCAAAAAATGCTCCGCTTGCACACAATCTACTCCGATTTTAATACTGTTTTATTGGCATCCCTGAATAGAAGGCAAGCCATCGCCACTTCAAACAACAAAAGCAAAGTGAAATTTTTCAGAATGCTGCAACAATTGTACAATTTGTGGTTAGATAAGAATCAGTATAAACTTGTAGCGATCTTGTAGTAAATAATGGCTAGTAATTGTACTACTAATTACTATAATTTCTACAAATATTTGCTTTCAATTGAGAATTTCCACAATTTATAGTAATTTGTACTACAATCAAGGGAGGGGGTTAAACATTAAGTATTATGTAGTTTGTGGTCATAAAATAGTAGTTTTTGTCACAAGGCTGTAAAACGAGATTTTACACGCGAGGGCGGAGATTTGAAGACGAGGCGAGCCGAGGTGCACGAATCGCACCGAATGGAGTAAAATCTCTTTGCCGCTTTATTAATTTTTAAAGTTCCATTTGCTGGAGGGTATTCCATACTCCCCAGACCCCCCGGTTTTTCATTACATTTTAAGATATCTAATTGGTTTGGTCACACTAGAAAAAAAAAAGTTAAAAATAAGATAAAATTTAGTATTATGTAGTTGATATTCCTAAAAATATCTTCTCTGACATAGAGGGTACTTTCAAAAGAAACAATCGAAAAACCGGGGTGTCTGGGAGGTCAGGTATAATAAAAAGAAAATGTTTTTTCTGGAATTAAATTTGTGTCGTTATCAATTTTGAAAAGCCTTTTCGCTACTTCCTTGTACTGGGGGGTATTCCATACCCCCCAGACCTCCCGGTTTCACTTCCGTGTCTTCACATTTTGGAAGAGAAGGTCCAGACACCTTAGAAAAAAGAAACAATTTTTGAAAAGTATATCAAATATATCTCATTAAAAAATGAGATAAAAATTAAGTATTGTGTAGTTTATTTTCCTTACAAAATTTTTCTTTGACCTGGAGGATGGCAAAGGAGCAGCTGCTTTCTTTGCCCCCCCCCCCCTGCCGGCTCTTGGCAGTTTAAATTTTCTTTGAAACATTTAATATTTACATTAATAAAACTGGAATATGCTAATAAAAAATAAATAAGTTTCTTTTATTTATGAATTTACGCTTTGAGAAAATGTATATCGAATGGCTGCAGTAAAATTTTAACTTCAGTACCTTTTCATTTTTTTTTTAAATAAAACGAATTTTAAAATTCGGCTGTTTTTCGTAACTCTTCTAGAGATATTTGGTTCATTTCCGACGCAAAGATAATACTCCAAAGAAAAATTGTTTAGGAATACTTTAGTGATTTCAAACTTTGATGGGGTTTTGCACTGACCCTGGCCTCTAAAATTCACCATATGGCACATTCCATTGGCCGTTCAGCAAAACTAATAAAATCAGAAAAATTGATTATCCATACCATTCATGCGCAGTTTTTCTTTATGGGCAGGCGCAGAGTTTTGTTGAAAAGTCCAATGTTGATCTCCAAAATGCTGTTGGACCCACAGAAGTACCGCACAGTCTCTATAAATTAAAAATTAAAAAAACCTCCGACAATCCCTTCCTTTTGCGATCTGCCCATTTCTTTTTTACTGGACCACGAAAATCTATTCCGTTTTAAAACAGAGCTTACTTTTATTTCTATTTTTAATGTTAATTGTTTATAAGTAAATTTGTAAACGGGCTACGTTAGGAAAAAGAATCATAAATTAGAAAATTCAGCCCAAAACATTAGGAAAATTTATAATAATTTAAAAAATTGAAGACAATAGTCTTAATGATCCTTTCTAAAAATTATCAGCCAAATAATAAACTAAAGTCAGTACTTGGCCACATAACGAGATTATTTAAAAAATAATATTTTATTACCTATAATTACAAAAATCTAACCTAAAAATAAATTATTTATGATCTAATTATTATTATCCTATTGTCGAAAAAAGTCATTAACGAGCGTCAAGAGTAAGATTCGATAACATAATTTATCCAACCCAGGTAATTATAAACCATAGTGTATATGCCATACTTATTTTTTCTTCCACAACCATCTCCAAAACTAGTAATTCCTTGAAGTGTGTACCCTTTCGACTTGGTTCCATTTCGTGGAGGGCACATTAGCCCACCCCCGCTATCACCAGCACACGTATCGGCAGCTCCAGACGCCCAACCAGCACAAAACATATTGTGCGTTAATAAATACTTTTTGTAGGACCTTATACAAGTGTTCCAATTTACCACTGGTATCTGAAAAAAAATTTAAATCAGTAAAAAACAATTTTTTCCCTAAATTTACCTCAGCTTCTTGTAGCACAGTTGAACCATACTCATCACTACTGTTTAATTTTCCCCAACCCATAATCGAACACATTTCTTCCGTTTCCGGCGGACTTGTTGGTAAACAAACAACAGGTAACTTAACCGACCTTGGCAGGCGAAGCAAAGCTATATCGTTATCAACAGTCATGTGGTTGAATCTGGGATGCAAAAACATTTTTTGGACGGTCATCTCCAATTCTCTTCCATCAACCGCACTCAAATCGTGTTCATTTAAACGCACTCTTAAGTAACCACGAACACAGTGCCCTGCAGTTAGAATCCATCTTGGGGCAATTAAAGTACCAGCACAAAATATTTCCTTAATAAAAAAGTTGTTATTGAAAATATTTTACTATTTCATGTCCCGTTTACCCTATATCGATTGATAACAGCCACATGCCAGGGCCATTTGTACTTTTGGGCTTCCTTTCCGCCTATAATTTTTAACATTTTGGATTTTTTTCGTGCCACGCCACATTGGCGAATTCTGACCGCATGCTGATGAGATTCTTGAGCCTCTTGTTTGTTGTATTCGTATTTTGCAACATCTAGAAAAACAAAATGAATCTTTTCAAAATTTCACAGTTATTCTTACCTTGGTAACCAATTCTTCGATTATTTAAATTTAAAAGGTTAATTACGTATTTTTCGCATTTCGATTTGTCGTGATAACAGTACGCGGATTGTCGCTGACGTCTGTTCTTACACTTTTTGGACTTTCTGCAAACTCGAACTCGGAAAGTTCTGCAATTGTGTGTGCACTTTGACCATTTGGACCATTTGCTCCAAGTGTGGTGTCTAGTGGAAGATTTTGCTTTGTGCATGTTAGGCTGAAAATAATTAAAAGGTACATTTTAGTTGAAATAATGTTTTTGCGATAGTAAATATTCGAAAATTATGCAAATTACAAGGAGCCAATTACTATAATATTTATGGTCGTCACTTGTTAAGAATGCTCGTGCGGCCTTGAAGGTCAAATTTATGATTAAATAATTAATTAATTAATTGTTAATCGAAGTCGTTTCTAATCCTGGAAGTGTTCCATTTAGATAAAAGTTAGTTTTAGTACCTCAATAAAAACCAAGTGAAAATCTTCATCTTCCATTATTTTTTTTCTTATTTTTCTCTTGCATCTTTTCTTACTGCACGGTCGTTTTTCGTACATTGTTGAATGTTTACATTTTGGACTGATGCATTTTTTCATCCTCCTTTGCAAACAATCTTCACATCTCGACCACGGTGTCCATTTAGTAAAAATTGGTAACAAGTCGCTACTATTATTTTCTTGGGGAAGATCCTCAATTTGTGCATCAATTTGTTTTGTGATGTTTGAAGTTTCTTGCAAACTTTCAGTAGAAACTTCCATTTCTATCTAAAATAATAATAAAGTTGTTTTGTTACTGCTTTGTTAAACACAAAGTTGTAAAATTAGCATTTAAATTAGAATGAAAAGTTATTGGTTCAGCAGATACCATCGTGAGTCGTAATTTACCATCAGTTCTGTTTAACTTATAGTTTTCATGTCGACACGCGAAGTGAAAAAATTGTTACATGTAATTAGTATTTTAATATAAACAAAAGTGAATCTAGAAAATTTTTTTAAACAATAATTTTACATTAGCTAATCAATTTAATGATCCTGATTTTTATGCATTTATACAACTTTTTTGCCTAATAATAATTGGATCAACTTTAAACCTTGGGAAAAATGATTGATAATCATAATTACCATATTATTTTGCAATATTTTCCGTTTAATTTTTTTTGTTGACGCTTTGTTTAATTGAAAGGTGGAATCTCGTTAATCCATTCATGCGCATTACAAATTCTAGGAATTTTTATAATGGCAATCAAAAATTAATAACCCAAAAACAAAAAAGGTAATTATTTTAAAACTGATTATATTTTTTGTACCGATATGTGGACCTAATCTAAATACTTAATTAAAATAGTAGCTTAATTCAATAAGCAATAATATTATCAGTCAAGGTGCACTTTGAATAAAATTTGAAAGAAGTTAAAGGTTGAACGTATTCAAGGCTAATAAGTGACAGCGGATAAATAATAATCGGTTTTATATAAACAAAGTACAGTATAATAAATATATGGTTATATAATTTCCAGTCAAAAAAAGACTTTATACTTTATAATTTGGCTGTAACTAAAATACCATTATTACAGAAAATGAAAAAACCATCAAATTTATTCCATGTTTTGAAAATTAAAATAATTTTATCGCCATCCGAAATGTTAACAGGAATCGATTGTTGCAGTAGATCGTTATTTTGAATTTGTCGGGTGGTAAAAATTAAAAATGAACTGATGCAGTAATTGCAGAATGTTATTATTGCAGGTGTGCGGTTTTCAATAAATTGGTAGTTTAAAAAACAAGTTTTGTTCATCAGTACGCAATAATAATAAAACAATACCCAGTTTCATTTGCGAGTGTGTATAATTAACTGCGAGGGTTTTCTTCCAAGCATTTGGAACTTTACAAGGTAATAAAAGGATCCTAAAAGACAAGAAAACTAACAATGCTTCATTATTTTATCTTTTACTTCTAAAATAACTAAATAAAATATAATTTATATTAGTTAGATCGTGGCACATCTATAAATTTGCACGGGGCAGGGGAGAATGATACTGGCATTTTTAAAAAGGGGGCTTATACCCTTCAGCCCTGCGGTGGGTGCGCCCGTGAATTTTTGAAAAATTATTTTTTTTTCTATGGACCTTGTTTGTTAGTTTTGTTTGTATAATTAATTATCTCTTGGATAAAATGTAAATAAAAGAAAATAAAAGTTGATTTTATATATTAGAAAGTGCATTCACTAAATTTGCATACAAAAGAAAAAAAAATGTTAAGAGTTAGAGACACGCAATCGTTGTACAATTAATTATTTATCGTAAAGTGGATCGTTATTTAAATCATAAGAATTTTACAATAACAAAACCCACCATAAGTGGTAATTATTGAAAACGTGTTTGAATTTTCACTTTACTCGTTTAAAATTTTAATTTCGATTCAAATTAACAGTATTGATAATCTGTCACTCAATTTTTATCATCAAAGGTTAATGGTTGTAATTTTGTTTAACTGCGATAAAAATGTAATAAATCATGTTTGTTATTGTATTATTGATTTTCCGGGGGGACCTTTTAAAATCTGGTACATTAAACGTTATAATCACCAGAAAAGATAAAACAAACAAAATTAACTTTACAAATGGTCAAAGGGTTTTGCCCCCAAAAAGTGATTATTTAATTCGTAAAATTTTAGTTTTCCCCTTCCTGAAAAAAATCCTTTTTTCAAAAATCACCAATCATTTGAATAGCATCGAAAAATTAGCTATCTCATTCTCACGGTTCTACGTTTATTTACACAGTAGGTGCATTCAAAATCAAATTGTCAATCGATATATCAATCAAACTCTTTTTAGTATTCAAGAAACGTCAGGTTATGATATGTATAGAAGGACAAATTCTTGAAAGTTTTTCGCTTCGTTTCAATTTTATTAGTAAACGATCTAAAATTAAAACTTTAGATAAGCAATTAAATAAATTATGAATGGTTATTAGAAACACATTTTTCTGAATAAACCAATATGAAAGAGATAAACTATGGTTTTATAGTTTATAGTAGTATAATATAATTAGCATAACATTTTATTACGAACGAAGTACAGCAACAAGTTTTGGAGTTACAGGATCAACCAAAGGAAGATGCCAGCATGAAATGGCTAATCCTGTAGACCATCTGTTAAAATTTTCCCAGTGTATTTTCCGTTAGACTGGGGGGTATTCCATACCCCCCAGACCCCCCGGTTTGCAGCTATACGCTAAAAAAACTGTAGACTTCTCCTTAAAACTCAAGATTAGCTGTGTCAGAGTGCTTAAAGATTATAATGTCAATTCCACTTAATTGGAATACATCGGGACTAGAAAATTTTAGCCATAATGTTCAAAATTCCATACAAATTGATTTCGGTTTTAGTCTCTAAAATTTAACCCGAATAAGCGGTTGCTTCAATTCCTTTCTATTCTCAACACTGCTAGCCGTTTTGACTAACGCTGTGCTAATTAAGAATATTCCCGGAGGCCTTTTAACTCAGCAATGGTGATACTAAGAAAGGGATAAATCTTACTTTTTTCGTCAAAATTAAGCTAAAACTATTCGTAAAAAGTAAAATTTGCACGAAGTTAACTGCACGATGGTGTAGGTATAATTAAATGTGCTCCGACGATCTTCATAGCATAGCACCACATCGCGAATAAAGTTTATTTGGAGGCAAAGCCTTCATTACCTCGGAGAGACAAACCCCCAACACAATGTGTCAATAGAGTCGCTTTTCGAACAAACATTGCAAACTTTAAAATCAATTATTAGCTAAACTAATCAATATACAACATTTCTTCATATCTAAAACGCTTTATTTTAATGTTTTCTATCAAATTCCGTTGAGTTTTCTTTAATAATTACAATATCTTTGATTCAAGTCGTTTTAGGCCCAATTTTCCTAGCTTCCTAGATTCCTAGCTGTTACTTCTGAAATTGGTAATAAAATTTATAACAGTTGAATTTTGGGAATCGCTTGAAACTTAAAATTTTAACAAAACAAAATTATAAAATAATTCAAGTAATTCTTTTGGGGCTATGCAGTAATTAAATTAAAAATATCTAGTTTTTCTCAAATAACTCATAAGCGGTGCAAGATATCAAAAATATTAAAGAGGCTAAAATTGCTTAACGCAAAAAAACAAATATTTTTTCTTTCAAAATATTTTTAATATCTTTCACCGCTTATGAGTTATTAGAGAAAATGTGGAATCAGACATACTCAAGTTCTCTTGGTTAAAAACTTTGGTTACTAAAATTGAATAAAAAAAAATACAAATTTCAATTTTGATCAACAAAGTAAATGTGCTGTTGGGCCAATTTTTGGAAATTTAAATGTTTTTACTGTAAAAATAATCGCAAAAGTTTGATTTTAATTGATTATTAATTTACACATTTGTATAAATGCATCGCACCAAGCTTAAATCTGGATTATTTTCTAATCCTTCTTCTTCCAAATTTTTAAAAGCTTTTTGTTTTAAATTTTATAGTGCCTTTAATTTACTGTACTTTACAATTTACTGACAACGAACGTTGTGCTTTTGAGGTTTGTACCTCAAAAACCGTCAGCTGCCTTGCAATTAACGCGATCAGCTGCAAATACGAGGTAAATTGTCATCATTAACATTAAAAAAAAAACCAGAGTTCAGACACATCTAAAGGCCAGCCCAGCAAGTTACCTAATGGATGTAAAATGTCTATAAATCTAACACTGTCAAGGAAACGATTCAGATGTTGGAAATAACAAGCCTTAAGGTTTAAACTAAGAAGAAGAAGAAAGAAAGGTTTGAACCTCAAATATTGCAAAACTACGTCACTGATTGGAACTTATAGTTTTACGTGAAATCGGAACCATGAAAATATTTAATTTAAATATTATAAATTTCACACATTTTCGTTATTGAAACAAATATTTTGAGATTGCAGATAGTCACTAAAAAAATAATAAAATTGACGAATGTACCTAAGGGTGGCAATTTTTTTTTTTTAAGTTAAAATAATTAGCTACTTGAAAAAAAATCTTTCAACATTTTGCACTTTTGTAAACCTTAAAAAATACAGTAATTCAGAAATTAAGTATTTACTTCAAAATTATAAGATAAAATAATTTTGAAAAAAATTAATTTGATCTGAATAACAAAATCGAAACATAATATAAAAAATAACAACATAAGAATTTATTATTAAATCGATAAAACAATTAAAATTACCGATGAGGTAAGTGTGAACCGGGTATTTTCGGTTAGAACTTCTGTTTCTCCTAATCAGTTAAACACAGGCTTATTTAATATTTGTATTGACATTTCAAGTGTTTACTCTGTTAAAATCGTTTTTATGTAGTATGTGCATCGATTTCTGATAAAAAATTTCCTGATGACGTTGGACATTGATTTTTCTACGAAATAAATTTTTTTTCAGGTTGTTGTTGGTCACCAGCACGTGACAAGAAGGAGGGTAAAACCTCTCTTCAAAAAATTACCGTTCTCCAAAAACTGGAAAACCCAAAAAAATATTTTTATTTTCTTCAGGAAGGTTTCACATCATCGATATTCTATTCAAATAGTTCGAAAATAAAAGGTCAAATCTGACACACCTCGGAGTTTAGATTCAAATTTGTTTGGAAATCAGTAATTGTACACCTTTCTGTGTCATCAACCCTTTTTTATACGGCATTATGATTAGTACGTTTTGTCACAAAACAATTACACATTTCTTCACCGTTTACCAAACGGACTTAAATGGAAGAAGACGATTTGAATGCAATTTTTACCAAATAAGGGCAAACAAATGCACCAATTATAATTAATAAACCTTCCTAATACCTAAATTGGTTGTGGGAAAATCATGTTATGATAAGAGAACAATTGGGTAACCCTAACGGATGATCCCGCGTATGTGTGGGTCGGGCATTGTACTTTCAAATTTATGAGGTTTCAAGTTTAATAATTTTTATTTGACAATTGAATTACTTTTATTTCCGGTTTCTAATTAATTTTGTTGATACGTTGAACTGTATCATTCACATTTTTTATGTTCCTGATGATGTCATAACGGGCCGGAAAAATGATTTGCGCGCATTTTTGGTTGATTTTACCGTGACATAAAATGATGGATTTTGGCAAACTTTGATGATAAAAATAAGCGTTGCTTTCAAGAATCTTTACAATAAATTATATAACAGCGCGCTGTGTTTATTTATAATTTTTTTGAGCGACAGTCAGGTGTTCTAGTAATTACATGATAATTTTAAGGTTGATTAATTTAAATAATAGAGAAGTTAATTGCGTACGTTTTTTATGAGCAGTAGTAATGAATCATTATTAAAATACTGATTATCTTTTGTAATAATGAAGTTCAGCGTTGTTAAATAAAATCGATCGTAAATTTTTTTAAATATTTACTACTGATAACAAATTAAATTTAAAAAAAAGTACGGTGATACGAAATAAAATTCTTTTTACCTGATTTGTATCAACTTCATTCCAGACAACAATTACGTATAAAACAAAGCACAATAAATTATTCATAATTATCACACATTTGTAAATTTTTGAAAAATAAATAAATTAAATTCGCAGATTTGGAGATGTCTAGCTCTTATCAGGTTTGATGCACAAATGACCAATTTTGATATTAAAGTGCACGATAACAAAATAAATCGGAGTCATTTTTTAAATCGTACATGAAATGTAAACAACGTATTTACACTTTGGATTCTCTAATACTGACTGACTGCTACCACAAAATATGAATAAGAAAGCGAGACTGAGTTGCATGGCGGGTTTATAATTCTAGTTTCGTCCTTTCGTACTTGTAATTTACTACACGATTACTAATTGAAGTATTAGCGCTTAATTAGTAAACAAGTTTTCCGATTAACGATCATTTTATTGCATTTGAACCATCCTAAAGTTAACAATTGAATTATTAAAATCCTATTAAAAAAAAAGTTAATGCTTTTTTTAAAAGAAATCAAAATATGTAAATAGTATACAAAGTTAAAAATAAACTTTTGAATTATTTATATCACGACGAGGTTATTATCACATTCTAGTTTTTATTTTGCAATTTTTGAAATGCAACAATAACGAAAATTTGTTCCTGATTTGGAATAACAATAAAAATTTAGAAAATTTTAACTATGGAATTTCAAGTACGAGCAACTTTATAACCACAATTAGTTAATAAATTTTTGCTTCAACATTCTAGAAAACCACCTTATAACCTCTTGCGGTTAGTTTTTAAGATTTCAAGTTTGCATGTTTACAAATATTCACTCAAACTTAACAGTTTCAATTTTATTTAAAACAACTTTTAATAGTCTTTGATTCCGGTCTTCATTTCATCAATTTTCCTGTTACCTATGTTGGAATTCCAAATTTCTGCTTACCTCAAGAAAAAACCGGATCGAATTTTACAAAAGGAGAAAATGATAAGCGCAAATAATTGCTAATGATGTTTACTTTTTATTGTCGCTTCTGCAGTAGAAAACCATGTGAGTAAATTAATTTTTTAAAAATAAATTGCGAGAATCATTGGAAAAACCTCTAATCAACTCAAAGAAAGACACATACGTCAATCTGCTTTTACAAGTTATTTTCTTGTTTGTATTTTTCTAATTGATTATATGGGTAATGGTAATTAAGAAATTAGATTCTCTAACATTTTTAATTGCAATACAAAACGTTAGTAATTAATAAACAGATTAAAAAATAGGCCACAGATGTGCTATTCTATTTCAAATTAATCTAAAATAGTTTGCAATAATTACGGTAGTTGACAATTTAAAAAAATTATGCAGTGATAACTGAGCCAATATTTTTTGTAAAAGCGAGTGATTAATAAAATATCTAAGAGAAATTTTAGGGTAAATTTATCGTTCGCTGAAAAACTTCGTAAACATTCTTGATCTTCCTTTGAAATTAATGACAACGAACTTATTTTATTTCCTTATAATTTGCATCAAAAAAAAAATTATTAATAAGTGGAAAAAATAGTATGGAACCGCTACATCTCACCCCCTCACTAGATAAATTATACTTTGCTCGTTTATCTAAATACTTTCATTCTTGATTTATATAAATAGCCGATAAATGAGGAAACACGCAATCCATTAATTCTTCTTCAATTTTTCACGCTCTAATCATAATTAAAACAACTATCTGAAATCTGACGATGCACGCAATTCACGCAAGTTTCATTTCAATATTTGCTATATACCAACAACTTAAAGGTGCGCTAAGTACAAAAAATGAGAATCCAACATTCTTAGAGAAATTTTCAAAAAATTTGTTCCAGCCACCTACCACAGCCTAGCAGTGGTTTGGTGTCCTAGGTCCTACAATCTTATTATACTGCAACTTGTAAATTATTAACTAATTAAAATTTTGAAACACTTCTTTTGAAAATAAATTGACATTAATTTATTAAGTTAATTTTATCGCATTTTAAGTAAAAGTAATTATTAAGCTAGGTTCATCATTCGAGTAATAGGAGTCGATGGGTTTCGAAGAATTTCTCTCCACAAGTGCAAATGCTGGTCCAAAGTAATCTCCCCTAGTAACGTCTTCTTGCCCAAGACGTTTTTGCTCATTAGCTTGATTAAAATTTTTACGTCTTGAATTGAAGAATTGTTAACAAAAGCTTGGAGCACGGCAGACTGTGGTTCAATTTTTAAGCTAATCGTAGGTTCGAACCGATCGCTCTTCCATTTAGAAATTACCTCGTCGTCTTCAAAAGCGACCATTTTAATGTAAAGTGATCCTGAAACAAAATAGTTTGATTAAATTTGCAATTGTGCTTATTTTAGGACGTTGCACCATCAGCTTTGTGACACTAAACGGTAATTTCCGTTTTTTTATTCTTTACTAAAGTTGGAAGTAATAAAAATTTCAATTATAATAAAAGAATTTCAAATTTGTCAAAAACTCAATTAACTAATGAAATTTGTCGCAAGTTACGTAAAGTGTTTTAACCAAACTTGGTCATATTGTAATTTGGTTTAATGAAAAATGCATGGGTGAAATAAGTGTGGATGATGTTGTAGGATGTGGTAATCGTACTGTACAATCAAGTCAAGTTAACAAAATTTTATGTACTAGATCCATTGAATTTTCAAGTATTTTTAATTTTTGTTTAAAATAAAAGTAAACAATTAATAAATTTCCAAAATAGACTAAACAAAAATTTAGAAACTTTTTTTTATTTATCTTTCAAATATTAAGTCGTGAAAGGGTTCAACTACTTATAAATAAAAATAAAACACTTTCAAACAAAAAATTCCGATATGTATAAGTTTCCAAAATTCAGAGCTAAATTTAGCTTTGCAACGAAGTGCAATTTGATGGCAAATTTTCAAAAACAAAAAAAATACAATTGTTTAGCGATTTTCTAAAAAGGTAAAGCATCCAGTGGAATTGGACAATATTTCGCAAAGGAATATTACAAAATCAAAATTTTACAAGAGTTGGCGCTTAGATTGCTGACAGAGCTGCTTTTAAATAAATTAAGCTAAAATTGGAGAACGTTTGCAATATCACAGTAATTAATGGCTTTAAACAGGTTGCTGAAGTAAAAATAAAATGTTGGTTTAATCCTTGAGAACACAAAAAATTAAATTGGAATTTGAAAAAAAAGGGCAAACATTTTAATATTTTTTGTTTTTATTATGTAAATTAGAACTAATTAAATATTTCAATTAATTCTTTATTGAGCGATTCGTGCTATTTTAAAAAGCAACACTTAATGGTTTACCTAAAAATAAAAATATTTGCAAAGGTTAATATACTTGAGTAGACAAACCAAATCTACTAATAGTTTAAAGTCGGTGGGCGACGCACAATTCGATAAAATGTAATTTTGATTGTGAATTTTGAACTTTGGATTAAAAAGATTTAAGTATTAAGCCGCATTGATCGGTTTCTTGGTGTCTTTTAAAATGAGTCGCATTTTAGCTACGTCACGAAAAGTCGGTACGTTTGTAGTGGCCTTTAGAGCAGTGCGCAACAATTTTACAGATGCAACACATGCAATCATTTAAAATTCAAAAATTAATAGTAAAATCAGCTTTGATTCTAAACACTTTTTCAAAACCTAATTATAAACCATGACAAATTGTATCGAGATTTTTTTACTTTGAAGGTTACTTTTAGCAATGTCTTAAGTCAATAAAATTATTTTATTATGGGTATTTAAATGCCAACATAATAAGGATAGCCAAATTTGAATTTTTAAATTATACATTTTTATTATTTATGGTGAATGCAGTGGTTAATTTTTTTTAATTTCCGTTTTCCTGGCTTTTCATCTCTTTAACCGCACGATGACCTGGTGTTTTTATAATTTCGAAAGTTAATGGAGAAAATTGTTGCAGCTCAGCTGTTACTTTCAATTTTCGATGGCAAACGGCCAATTCTATTTTAATCGTTAGTGCATCTACACTGCACCTAGTGTTCGATAAAAATCGGTAAAAATGCACCTATTTCTTACATCATTAGGGCTCGAGTTTTATTACTGTGGGATTAAAAGTCGGGGCACTAACCGCTAATCAGCAATTTTTGCATCAAATTCAAAATGTTAATTTTAAAATTAAAAATTAACCTGAAAGTTATGCAACTATTAATACATTAACAATATAATAATGAAAATTAGTGTTTCAAGTGACGTGCGGGATGGGTTAACGATATTTTCCGTTCCTTTATAGTTATCCTTTTATACGTCATCCCCACCTTATTTTCTTTATATAAAAAAAAATTAAGTTTATTTTTCCCACTGCTTTGTGGGCTACTGGACAGGCAAAAACTTCAAAATTTTCCCTCCGGCACTAGGGGCGCTTATTCACCTTCAAAAATTTAAAAATCACCTTAAATTTTTACTTACTAATTAATTATGAATATAATTAATGCAAAAAATTGCAATATTTATAGTCGTAATTTTCAACTTGAAATTTTTGATATCAGATTTGAAATGAAAAGTCCCGAAAGCTATGGTATACCAATTTTCATGTAAATTTAATTACATTTTTCAATTGTAGTCGCTTTTTTTGAATATATAACTGCAATTTTGGACATCAGAATTGAAATCAGGGACCCCAGCACAATCTAAAAGTACGGAATTTCAGCCACATTCCAATAAATTTTTAATTTTACGATCGCCATAATAAATCCGTAATTTTGAATTTTAAAATTTGACTTTGCATTTGAAACCAGCAACCTCAAAAACTCATAAAGGTGCATTTACGCAAGTAAAGGAACTTCTTGAGTTCTGACCTCGTTTTATGGTCTCGTTGCCCATTGTGCATTTTTTACCTATTTACTATTTAACTAAAAAAATCCGATCTGAGGTTTATATTTGATCTGCTAAGTTATAAATGTGATTCGATTTGCGTCGTTTCGACAAAGTGCGTCGCACTTTCCTAAAGCGTGACATTTTAATTCTAATGTATTAAAATATTCAAAATTTATATACAAGGTGTCCTCGTGACAATAGAGAACCTTTAAGGTATTGATAAAAGACGCTTTTTTTAAGACAAATTTTTAAATAAAATTTAAAGGGGTACCTCCCAAAACCCTTGGGGGTACTTCCCTTTAAAGCAATTTTTTAAATTTCTGATTTCAAACGGCTATAGCTCCGATATTATTAATTTTTTAGGCTTAATAAATTAAAACTTTTTTAAAGATAATTTGCTTATCTACAAATTAGGTTATAATTTTTTATTGTCTAGAATCAACGGATTTCGAGTTATAATTTAAATTAAAGAAAAAAATGTTAAAAAAATTCAGGTTTTTAAAATTTATTATTTTTTATTTTAGACCTTGTTCATTATTTTCCAAATTTTTGTGAAAACAGTTGGTTTTCCAAAAAAATTTATTTGACCAAAGTTGTAGCCCGTTAAATTCCCTATCCGGTTTAGGTCATTAGTTTTTTATTAAGTCGTTTTGTTTAAGAGATATGAGGTTCGCAAAAGAAGTAAAACTAATAAAACCTAAATTTTTTTAACATTTTTTTTCTTAATTTAATGTATAACTCGAAATCCGTTGATTCTAGACTATAAGGGATTATAACTTAATTTGTAGATAAGCATATGATCTTCAAAAAAGTTCTTATCTATTAACCCCAAAAAATCAATAATAACAGAGCTATGGTCGTTTGAAATCAGAAATTCAAAAAATTGCTTTAAGGGGAGGTACCTCATCCAAGGGTTTGGACTTGGACAAAAATTTTATTTGAAAATTTGTTTTAAGAAGTGTCCTTTATCACCATCTCAAAGGTTATCTACGGTCAGGGGGACACTCTGTATAATTTAGGTGATGAGGTAAATATTAACGAACATAAAAAGTGGATTAAAAAAATTTGAAGCTATGCCACTGTTTGCGATATGACGAATTGAGGTCAACTCGAGTAAGAGTTCCAAAAGTCATGTATAAATAACAGTAAGGGCTGACCCTGACTAAAAGTATCTGATGGTGATCCCATAATTCTATTATATAAAATCACAATTCTGTCTGTTAGTAACGCAATGATCACGTAAATAAAAAATTGTGAAAAGATAGCATGACATTCTAGTTAATGAGTCCACGAGATAACATACACAAGGAGGTTGAGAGGGAGGGGGGAAGTATTTTTAAACTCACGAACCTTTTAATTTTTCATGCTCAACCATGGTACTCATGCTGCACCTCAGTCTAGATAAAGAAACTTCAAACATATCATTGTTACCATCTTCACTGGTCGAATACATGACAGTCACTTCAAGAGCACCCTTTTTACTCTCCCTCTAAAAATATAACAAAATTAAAATAATTAAAATGCATTTCGTAGATATCAAGTAGACACAATGCCATGACACATAAAGACGTCTCTTATTAAAAAGGTTATCTAAGGTTACACACTTTTCAAATAAAAATTGATACGAATGTAAACAATGACAAATTGTAACAACTTACTCACCGATTCGACCTCCAAACCACTAGAAATTTCTTGAACTTCTCTCCAAATATCGGGTGTACCATAAAAGCCATTTCTCAATTTTTGAGTAAAAAATTTTGGTTCCAAATTGTAAGTAACCGCCCCCACCGTACGTCTGTTACTTAACGATAGCCTATTACTGCTACTTCTCCTAGCACTGCTACTCCTTCTAAATTCGCTACCTTCTTTGGAAAAAGAAAAAAAGTTTTTGACCGCATTTTTAGATTTACTCTTTGTTTGTTTTTGGTTGTCATTTAAAATTGCGTAAGCTGTTAAAACAACAAACTTTCCAGTAAATTGCTCATCATACTTATTTGGGTCAGCGTAAATTCTAAAATTAAATTCTTCGTTGTAATTAGGCCAAGAATCTTTAACCAATTGTGTCTCAAATTTGTCTCGTCCAGGAAATACCCTGACCTTGAAATTATGTAAAATAATAAGTTGAAGAAATTTGTGTGGTGGAGTCTCACCTTAATTAGGTTTCCTTCGGGGACTAAATTTCCATATAAAACTGGCAATCGTCGGGCACCAATCACTCGCACTTTCAATTCGTTCGATTCTTCATTAAACGCAATTTTGAAACCGATTTGGGGCTTTACGTTAGAATCGTTTTCGTCGGACGCGTCGGACGTTTTGGATAAGAAGAGCTTTTTTATTTTACTTAAACTAACAGACATTTTAAATTGATATAATTACAGGATTAAATGAAAACGCATTATTTTAGAGTCTAAACGTTTTGTTTCTCGAAGTCTCAACTATTTACACTGATAACGAGCCAACTGCATATATATTTTAACAAGTGAGCATTCATACACCACTTAACTTAATTAAACTCAATTATACGGATGAGCCACTAGGACGAGCTACTACATAGTAAAATAAAGTCGACGTATGCACATCGGAGAATTTGTTATGTCTTTCATAAAGAATAGTGGAACCTTTCTATCTTATCGCCTAAAACAAACCTCTAATAAAAGATAACGAATAATTGTAACAAGTGCAATCACTGATGAGTAATCTATAATTTGTTAGATATAAAAAATTTTTTTTATACGATTTTAAAAAGTAAACTGATTAGGGGTTATTGGAATATCGTTCTGAAAAATAATTTTTGCATAAATTTATTTTAATAGAAGAATGAAAATAGAAAAAATATTATTATAAGCGCACGTCTTGCGTTTCTTCATCTTCGTTTTCTTCAACAGGAATATTATATTTTAGTACAGTTTCCTTGAAGTGTACCGATTTCTGATCCGTGAGTTCGGAATCTTCCAAAATGGTTTCCATACCAACCTGTTCATTAACTTCGTCTTTTTCATCCACCGACTTTTTATCCAACTCGGGATTGCCCAAAATGCTTTCAAACCCAATTAAATCGTTTTTCGTTACAAAATCGGTATTTTTTGGTTCTACTTTTTTTTCTCCAAACATATCGTCATCTTCGTCAGGTGAATGGAATACAAAATCTTGGTTTTTCTCCTGTTTGTCCTCCATATTTTCGAGGGATTCCATTTTGCTAAAATAATTTATTATTTCGCAATGAAAAAACTTTGCCGATGTTTTACCTGACTTTGTAGATTTTGAAGTAGTAAAATAGTGCACTAGCAATCATGAATATGAACAAAAGGGAAGCCAAAACCGAAACGGCAACAATGTATCCCGTTAAATCAAATTTTTCATCAGATAGAAGTACGTCACAAACAAGAACGTCTTCCAAAGTAAACTTTCCCGGTTCTACTGCCTCCAAAGCTCTGTGAAAAAAGAAAAATGTTAATGGAATAATAATCGTATTAGGTGTCTAAATTTGTTACTCTTTCAATTCGGAAGCTTTCAAGGGTGAATTTTCGGGATTTATTCCATAAAGTGTGATTTTTGTGGTGTAATCGGATGCTTGACGTGCCTGATTTGTATTCAAACTCCGGTCGTCTCCAGATGGAATGATAGACGCTGTTAAATATTTTAAAGCTAATTTTGATTTTATTGATAACTCTTCTAATGTAGCGTCCACATTTTCCAACATGACATTATTCATAGTCAAAATTATTACATTTTCAGATTTTAATAGTTTAACCTAAATTTTAATAATAATAATTAGTTTAGTATAAACCAAAATAATAATATTTTCATACCTGAACTTCTAAATTGTCACTTAAATATCCATCCTCTCCTTGTCTATCACTGGCAGTGACAGTAAACGTTTCATCGGATCCATCTCTGAATGCATTTTTTCCTGGATAAACAACCCCAGTGTCAGGGTTGACGACAAAATTGTTACTATCGGTGGTATATTTAATTAATGCATTCAATCCGGCATCTTCATCGGACGCATAAACTTTTGTCACGTATTGAGGTGCAATTTGACCAAGAAGTTTACTTTCTGGATAACCGACTACTAGAACACCACCATTACCGACTTCAAAAACAGGAGGATGATCGTTATCATCCTCTATCACTATCGACATAATCAACTGATCCCTAACATTTGGAATCTTCGTTGGAAGATAAACCCATTCTTTGGAATCACCTCTCAAAACAGATTTTTCCAGCTTTGTGTGTCTTACCGAAAAATTACGAAAAGGCGATTCAATTACCAAGGGTTTATTATTAGAACTCTGTAATTTTAATTCAAGAGTAAATTGGGGAGACGGCATATTTTTAATTTCATCCATGTTGCGGTTAATTGCAGTTATGTCAAGAAAACCGTTGTTATATTTAAATAACGCTAAAAAAAGAAAATTTTAGAATTAATTTTACAATATTTGTTAACATACGAGGGGAAGTCTGGGGTTCATGGGTCACAATTACATAATCACAGATTTTATTTTCTTCACACGGTAGTTCTATTTGTGCTGGTTTTTGCTCCATAATCTTCTGTATTAGTAGTAAATTTTCACTCTCTATTTCAGTTGGTTTTTCGACTAAAATTTGTACCTATAAAAAAATTTTTAAATTATGGTTCAAATCGACATAAAATAACTGAAGTCTTACGGAAGTGGAAGATGATACTGCACTGGAGAGTCCTCTGCATTTCACCAAAAATTTGTAACTGCTTCCATCGTTCAATTTTTGTATTACCTTCAGTTTTCCATCCGTCACTCCAATTTTGAAATTGTTTATATTAGATTCTCCTGCAAGTTTTCACAAATGCAATTTAACAAAACTCCTCGTAATTTTACAAGTACGTACCGTTCACATCTTCAAGAAAATAATTTATGTCTTCTTCGGGATTTGCAGTTGCAGTTATGAAATCTAAAAATCCTTGATGACGCGGAGGTACTTCGTAATAGTAGTTATCCTTTTTGAATTTTATCGATGATGTTGGGGCTAAAATATAAAAAATGTGTTTCATGACAAATATTCACTTTCAATTTTTATTTTTTTTTTTTTTAATAAGAGAGTATCATAATATGAAGTAGGATACTCACTTGTGGTACTTAACGTGGGACATTCGGTACTTGTGGATGGTTCGGGAGTGGAACATGGAGGACATTCAGTCGGTATTGGACAATCACTTTTTGTTGTTGAACCAGCAGTCGTTGGAGCTATAATTCAGCAAGAGATTTTGGATTTAGCAAAATGAACACCTTTTAGCTTGGAAAAATCGTTTTACTCACTTGTGGTACTTAAAGTGGGACATTCGGTACTTGTGGATGTTTCAGGACTGGGACATACAGAACAATCAGTTTCTGTTGTTGAACCAGGGGTCGTTGGAGCTACAGTTTAGCAGCAGATTTTGAATTTAGAAGAATGAAAACTTTTCGGCTCGGAAAAAAAATACTTACTTGTAGTACTTAAAGTGGGACATTCGGTACTTGTGGATGTTTCAGGAGTGGAACATGGAGGACATTCAGTCGTTATTGGGCAATCAGTTACTGTTGTTGAACCAGAAGTGGTCGGAGCTACAATTCGGCAACAATTTTTGGGTGTAGAATCTTGAAAAAATTATGTACTAGGTACTCACGCATTATCTCAGTTCTAGGAAGATAAACTACGATGACGGTCCTTCCAGGTTCTTCTGCCATGTCCAAATCTGCAGTTATGGTTAGTAACACTACTGGATTTTCTTTTAAAACATCGTTAGGCAAATTTTGTTTTAACTGGACAACAATGTCGTCGTTATTTCCAAAATCAATTGTAAAATAATCTCCAAAATCTAATAACACAAAAACATACGGAAAGTGTAGATACCAATTTAATTACCATACGTACCCCCTGATAAAGTTGGTTTTATTCCAGTGTTTCCTGCATTTAGAGTAATGGGTTTGTCGAAATGTATGGTGTGAAGATCATCATCAGAATTGTAGTTGGCAATGTAGTAAGGATCCTCAAAATTTGGATTTGAAGGGAACGAAGTTCCCACATCAACGTGTACGTTAAAAGTTGTTTTTGAACTTTTAATGGGTGATACTATGTCCTAACACAAAATTGTACAAAAATTATTGTCAAAGAAAGATAAAAAATCAAACTCACTTGAGATGTAATGGTAAACGCAGTATTTTCAGTTAACTTCAGTGGATTGATAGTAGAAATAATAGCTTTGTGACGTTTATTTTTATCATCGATTACTTTACTCGAAATTCTGAAAACTGTTGAAGGTTCGATAAAGAAATTTATACGAGTATTAGAAATATCATAATCATATGCTACAATTTCTTCTCCAAATAAAGTTATATCAAAATCTTTAGGTAACGGCATGGGCAACATAAAATTGTACTCGGGTTTTTCAAATACAGGTTCAAAAGTGTTATGATCGTGTATGGGTTGTTCGAAATCCTAAAAGGAAAAGATTACTTCGATTTACCAGGTAAGCAAGAAATGGTACCAATTTTCCATCTCCACTTTGACATTCAAATTTTAATGTAAAACGCAAAATTGGATTCGCAACACTTTTTTCGTTTATTTCGTATTGCTTAAATTCCATCGACGGCCTGATAGAAAGAATTTTGGCTTCGTCTTTTACTTCTATTTCAACATATTTGCTAAATTCACCTCCAACAAGTAGAACGTCTAAAAATGGTTTTTAATTTTTTTTTTATTATTCCTTTATTTTAATCACAAACTTTTCACATTAGACATATGAAATTCTTTGAACAATGTTGGTTCGTCATCACCAACCTCGTCATTAATAAATGCAAACTTCCATTGATTTGCAAGAACTCCCTCAAGTTCGCAATCTCCTAAAATGTTAATTTAGAGCAACATTAAAAAATATCACAAAATGCGAAAACAGGAAAATTTTAGGACGAAAAAGCATAAAATGTTTAGAATTACTTACCATTTAATTCGCCCTTAGCTCGAGAAAGCAAAGAAAAACTAAGATACAGTAAAAAATAAATCCGCATATTTCTTAAGTTTTCATTCCAACTAGACACAAAATTGTTGTATTTTGCAATAAAAAGAATTGTTTATCTTATCAAGAATAATTTTTTCACGATAAAGCAAGTAATCGCGCGTGATTGAGGTGAGCAGAATATAATTATTATTTTATTGCAAAACTATTGATTTTATTAGAATTTATTAGTTACATATTGATCCTAATTTTTAAGCAAAATTAATTAACAAGTATGACATAATCCAGCTGTATGATAAAACAGTAAAATTATTCCTCATTTTTAAGGGCTATGTATCATAATTTTTTAATATATCGACATAATCTTTTTAGTTTTTGGAAGTAATAATAAAATAAAATTTAAAAATTATCATGTCAATGAAATATCTGAAAAATGTTATAAATATAACTGAAAGCTTACGATAATATTATTGCATTTAATTGATTTGAAAATTTTATATTATTAATAACTATTTAAATAATATTGTGTTGTTTCCTTAAAGTTATCAGTCTAAACAATAATTATAACTAACTGATAACTTACAATTTCAAATCATAAAAATTTAAATGGTGAAAAATTGATGTTATAACAAATTCCTTGTCTCAGCGCTTCTCAAACTGTAAAAAAGTCTTCTAGAGAGTGTCATCTGTGAGTCATTCCTGTTCCTGGATGGCGCAGAATTATTGAAAGTCAAAAAGAGGGCACAATAAATACAAAAGTTTGAGAATCGCTGGCTCATCTTAAAGATGAAGATGTTAAACTAGATCAAAAATTCAGTAACTTTATTTAAATTGCAATAAAATTTGGTAACAACTAGGAATGGAGTCTTGCGAAGCCAAAGAATAAAAAGCTGATTTTCAGATATTTCTCTTCTTGAGGTGTCATCTCCTATCGGAGGTTGGCGAGCATTTGAAATGCTACATCTTGGCAGATTACTCTCGGTGGTTTGCCATTGCCTTCCGAGAGAAGAGGGTCATAATCAAGTAGTCGGGCTGGGAATCGAACCTAGAGATTCTAGCCTAGAGTCCGGTCCTTAGCCCATTCACTTAGCTCACCTCTCTAAAATAAAATCTTTTTCTTCTTCTTCTTCTTCTACTTTTGGCTAGGGTCGACCCTGTTTGCCTTAAACAGCCACTGCGTTGTTTTTTTGGCATCCTTGAGCATATAAATTGCTAGACTTGTCTCCAGACGAGCTTGTAATCCTGGTTTTTATGTTAATGATGGCAATTCATTAACCCAGGAGGATCACCGGCTAAAACGTGCTTTCCGAAGCACGGACTTCAGATATTAAATTATTCATAAAGTGACTTTGAGAAATTGAAGGAAATGAATTTCAGGCTTACGAATTGTATAAATATGAGGAGCTTACACAAATTATTGGAAAAAATTCTTAAAAAAAGCATTTTGTTACAATTCCTACTACTCCTCCTGCCCCCCCCCCGCTCGTTTATGTTCTTCTGAATAAAAGCAAAAATTTTTTTATTTTCTAAAGTTTTGTTTAACAATTCTCAAACACGTTAATTAAATTCAAATCTCTCAAAGCTGTACCTCCCAATTCACCAGGACCTTGACAAGTCGGTTGAGAATCCCATAACTTATCAAAATTTTGATTGATCCATCTACAACATCAATTTTTCTATAAATTATATAATTTAATTTTTTCTTGCTTACAATGAGAGGTAGCGAATATCACAGTCGCAATTCCACGGATTTTTTGTTAACTTAATTGCATTTAGTTTACCTAAAAAATCTAAGGAATTTGTTGGCAGAAACAAAAATTTGTTGCTATCCAAATGCCTAAAATACGACAAGATCTCTTGGCGTTAGTTAAAACTACTCAACAAAACTTACAGTTTCTCTAAATTTGGAATATGGAAAAAAATATTTTTATCGATCGAAGTTATCATATTATTATTAAGGAGCAGAGTTTTTAAGTTTTTTAAACCATTAAATGTTTTCACATGCAATTTTTCCAAATTATTGGAAAAAAGAAATAATTTTTCTAAGTTATTTGCTCCCAAAAATATATTTTCTGGAAGTTTTTGAATCAAATTTTGCTGTAACTGTAACTCTTTCAGATTCGCCAAGTTTAAACTATTTTCTTCCAACTGAAAAAAAAAATTGAATACTTATTAAAAATATTTTTTACCAATTCTTACCTCCATAATTTCGTTTAACGCCAAATTTAGTACAGTAAGGTTATGTAATTTTTTAAAAATATTTTCGGAAACGCGATTCAGCATGTTTTTTCTCAGGTCGAGATATTCTAAACTGTATAAATTGTCGAATGTACCTGAAAAGTAACAAAAAGTAAAAAATAATTTTAAAAATATGACGTACCAAAATTTATGTGGGTGATGTGGTTAGCAGAGAGTTTCAAGCGTTTTATACTTGCGCCGTACTTAAACAGCTGTTCGGTTAAGAACGTCAATTCGTTTTCGCTTAAATCCAAATCTTCCAAAAGGTGCAGTTCGTGAAACGTTTCTTCCGGAAGTTCTTTTAAATTGTTGGCGGTTAAATGAAGGACCAGCAAATTTGAGTTGTCTCGAAATATGGAAGGAGGCAAAATTTGAAGTTTGTTCGACGACAAATCCAACGTTTTGAGTTTTACCAAACCCTTGAAGGTATTTTCATGAAGTTCGACCAATAAATTGCTATTGATTCGTCTACAAAATTGAATAATGGTCTCTTTTCCAAGATATTTAAAACAAAAATGCTTACAAATATAACAGCTCCAAAAGTTGGTCAAAAATATGTTCGGGTAGATAGTCGATTTGGTTATCGAACAAATCGATTTCGGTGATTTGGGTTAAACCACGAAAAGAATTTTTATTTAACGTAGTCAAAAAGTTGATTCCAAGATCGCTGAAAAATTACATAGGAAATTCGAAATGTCCACTGCTAAAATGGGAACCTTACATATTTATTACGTCAGCTGGGACGACTTGGTTTAACGGAAGGGCGTCGAAATGTTCGTTCCAACATATCAAGCTTTTGGTTTCGAGTCGACACTTACAAGGTCCGTGGGTGCACTCGATCCAGCGATTATTAGAAGATGAGATTTTCCATGCTGAAAGTACGAAAAACTAAAATGTTGAAGACGTGTGTGTTGCATATCCTGCAGGATTTATTGGAATGCTTTACACTGCTTACACTTATTTCGAATGGCTCGGTTATAACAGGATAATATAATTAAAAACAGTTTAAAAAATTAAATTTTTACTGAAAATGTAAATCACAGATCCTCTGGATAATTTATAATTGTAATAAAAAGTAATAAAATGAAGAGCAATTTAATGAAATCAAAAACAGTACACATAATTGGGTTTTGGATGTTTCATTGTAAAATATTGCTCGGGAAATGAATCGGGTAGGTATTTATCACATAGCAGGAACAAAATGAACACAATAGAAACTCGATAATAAGCGTCAAGGATAAAAAATTACAAACTAAATGAAGAATCACGAAACACAACAAAGATCGAATGACCTAATTCTACAATAAAATTTTCTCATTATCCAGAATTTGCTTTTTAAACATTTATTTAAATATTACAAGGGAAGAATTAATTTGGTTTAAAATTTAAATTTTGTCAGATTAATTCAATAATTATATTTTGTAAAAAAAATTGTTGGTAAATTACTTACTTGGGTGTTCCAAAGAACGAACACGTTTTTCCAATTTTATTATATCGTAATTGCCTCTTTCATTATTTTCAATTAAGGCGGAAATATTTTCCAATAACTCTGACTTGAACGTTTCAAATTCCTCATTATTGGTTAAGTTGCAAAAATTGGATTGACTAAAAGTGTCACTAATTACAAGAACAACTAGGAAAAGCAACTTCATCTTGAAAGGAAAATTTAAATCTAAGGATTTCAAGTTTTAGTCGTTTCTGTTTTCAATAAGCATTATCCCGTAATTAAGTAATTAATTTTAATTCAAAAATGTTCCAATTTTAAATTATGCAAGGTTGTTAATTTGGTATGCAAGTTATCTAATTTAAACATTTTTATTTAATTTCCTTGAAGGTGACGACAAATTAATTATTTCGTTTTCCAAAAAAGGAAATTTCATCTACTTTTTTAAATTATCCAACCAACATCTTCTATTCCTCTGAGCGCCTGATGCCCTAGGCATTTTTCGGTCGCTCCAGGCGCTATTCTGACCTTCATGTGACTAAAATGAAAAACAAAGTGAAAAGAACCGGAAAACTCAATATTTTTATGTATTACATAATTTTTCATCAGTATGCGCTGTAATTTAGACGTTTGTGTTAAAATTTTGTGAAATATTTTAAATTTTTTCAATTTCGTTATCAATTTGCACAAACTTTAAATTACAAAATGGCGTACAGTTTTGCCCCCCGATTTTCTGATAAAAACTTGTCTGGAACACCCAAAAATCTGGCACCCAACAGTTACATAATTTGCGACAAGGATTACAATTTAAGTAAATTATACCTATTAAAATTTCAAAGTTATGAATCTGATTTTTTTCTTTTTTAAGAAAACCGTGTTCCATTTTTAAGCAGTACCGAAAGGAAATTTTCACTTGGACAAAAATTGTACACTCATAATATATACAACCCTTTGGATAGTCTTCCCCGTAACATTATAGGGGGTGCAAGTTTAAAAAACAGAGCCAAACGCTTACGCGATTTGAAAAGTGACACCCCAGGTCCTGCAGAATATGATCCAAAAATACCGAAAAAAGGTTGTAAATATGTACCACCTCCGTGTCATGGTACCGGAAATTTATACGTTTGTCGAGTTCCGTATACTGTAACCGTCTCTGCTCCATCAATTCCCACACAAATTGATGAAAATGGATACGATTTAACCGTGGATGACGATATCGTTAAAATTCCACCCGACGATCATGACAGAACCAGAGGTCCTGCTTATTACGATATTCCAAGGGTGAGTAAATTTTGCATTTCTCTCAGCAAAATTTTTGAAAATCTTTTTCGTTTTAGGGAGAAATTTCTTTTACTACACGAAGATATCACAAGTGCTGCGCATGGTCAAAAAGTAAAACAAAGCGGGACCGATCGAAAATTGAAAACTATCCTGGCCCCGGAACGTACGATTTGGACAAGAAAATGTTCCAACCAAACGAAGAGGAAGAAGAATATCGTCAAATGGCGCGGTTATTTACTTTTGCTCCGCGATACACGGAAATGAAAATGTTGCAAGCTGCTGCAGAGGTGAGGATCCTAACTATGCGTCCTTCTAGTTCTCGGTTTGTCTACCAGATGGAGAAGACACATAAACGCGCGATTAAATATTATATTTTTTATCACATTACATGATTAAACGCAACAGAGGAAATGTATGTAATTTAATAATACGTGTGGGCGCAAAGGATATTTTCGTTTACTTAATTTGAGTAGAACATCGTTAGAGATATTTGAGGCTTCTACTTAAACTAATTAGGATGAATTATGTTTTTTGTTAGCATAAGTTGTTATGATTAATTATGGCCTCCTAAAGATGACGAATTAACTTGCATGAAATTTATTAACTTTTATTTAATTAATTGTCGGAAAGTTTAAAAAAAGTTAAATATTTTTAGGATCAGCCAGGACCTGGACACTACGATATTTCGTCGACAAAACCTCGTAAATCGTACAGCATCAATCCACCTCCGATGGTGGCAGGTGCGGAACGATTTCGAGATGTAACATCGAATACTCCGGCACCCGGAACATATGAAATTTGCGATTGTCCTACCGGACACAAGGATATTTCCATTAAGGATATTCCGTTTGGAAACCAAGCAGATAGATTTAAAGCTAAAAAAGATAACGGCTTTCCAGGTTAAATTTTGTTTTAAGAATCACACGAAATTATTATTTAATTTCCAGGACCTGCAACATACGAAATGAAAGGCCCAATACAAGCAAAGTTAGATGGAAAGTTTAACAAGTACACCTCGGTCGACGTACCATTTTTTAAAACTGCTGAAAGAAAGATGTCATTTTCTCCTCCCGATGCCGAATTTTTTCCCGGTCCTGGCGAATACGATGTTGAAAGTACGGACGTTGAGAAGGAAGACATTCACGCCAGCGTTTTTAAATCAGGCACCAGGCGCTTTCGATATGGAAGAGGTTCGGTAAGTATTTTCTCTTTTGTGTCAGGACCATATGAAATTATTTTTTCGACAGGATCGTATTTTTAAGTAAACAAAAAAAGGTAAGATAAACAAATTTAAAGCACCCCATACCGTTTTGCGCGTGATTGGCAATAGCATACGTATGCGGGTTACACAATCACGTATTTGCATTTGTTGAAGCGTTACAAATTTTAATTTTTAAATAAAATGTGCTTTTGACAGATGATAAAACTACAACCCTCTTGATATCGGTATAATCTTGTTTGCTCTTTCCACGTAAAAGTAAGTCGGAAAGTTTGATATTACAGATATTTCCACATACAGTAAATAGAAAAATTAAGGACAGGCCGTGCTTTGATAAGGCTATAGTACTATTTTTTGACAAGGAATTTGCTAAAATGAATTAAAAATTAATTTGAATTTGGATGCTTGTAGAAAAGTAATTGACAAAGAACTTTAATCAACGACTTACGTATAATTTTCAATTTAGCCCGTAATTTGCAACTATGTTAACGACAATTTGTAGACGTCTTTGAGGAGCTCTTAAATATTTAATGAATGTTACATAGTCGCTTTATATACCGTATTAGATCAAATGGTATGGAGATGTGGTAAAGGAAAACTAATGGGTATTCGCGGCTGCTAACATTTTGCATATTCATACGTTAACAATGGTTTATTACAAAGCATATTTGAATAGTATGCAAAGCTTTCTTAAAAGTGATCTTAAATTATAAAACAAAATAAAAATAATTAATTCTTCTCTAAACTCAACCGGCTTCTAAATGAGCGAAGTCTTGAACAAATTAATAATTATTCACGGTACATTGCACATGGCGTACTAGTTTTATTTATCTTTGCAATTATGTAAAACTATTACACAAATTGCTTTTAAAAAAGTGACACGAACAATTTGTGTAAAATAAAAACACAATGTGGAGGACTAGACACGCTTATTTCAGTAGATAGCAGAAGTTGCAACATCAACATTCATTTGCATAATTTTGTTACATTTCTCCTTATGTTTCGCAATTATTTCAAACGGTGATACATTTTTAATTAACTTAACCGAATTTGTCCTGAAGAAACTTTAAATTTACTGTAAATTTTATTGTAATTAAATTTTTTAGTATAAAAAATTCTCCATGTTTTTAGAATTGAATATAAAATTGTGGTGCGGGACTTAAAAGGTTAAATAGTTTAGAACCCACAATCTTAGGCAAATGTATCTGAAAATTTTTGATCTACTGCTTTTCATATAACGTACGAAAAGCGGTGCTTAATCCCAAATAAATTTTAAATTTTTTGATCGACTTGCCTTTACACCCTGCGTCGACAGCGTAAGATATTCGAGAATTTTTCACTCAGGTGCTTGTCTGTAGAAAGGGCAGAGGTGATTTGTTTGACATTCAAAAGAAAATTGTTGCAATTGACCTGTAGAGTGTCGCATAAATGCAAGATGGTAACCGTTCCGGGTTATCAGTCCGAAATGCAAGCGTAGCTGAAAAATAAAACCTACAAACATCGCCTGCGGAATTTCAACATTGGTTATTTATTGGATGTAATTAATTAACGCAAAAGCTATACAAATGCAATCAAACTTCCTAAACATCGAGTACCTTGTAAAAAATTCATCAAAGAATGACGAAGGTCTTTAAATAATTTTATTTCAAAAAATGTTATTTTAAATTTTAATAAATCATAAAAAGATAGTAAGGATAGTAACCTGGTCCATAAACGCATCAAATTTGGTTAAATTCCTTTCGTAACTTGACAGTTTTTTACAGAAAAGGACCAACGACAAAAAACATTTTTTATTTGTCCATCTAAATCCACTAAATTTTAGTGGATGAAATGCCTGAAAAACTCAATTTTTTTAATATAACATTATTTATTATTTACGTTCTGTTACACTAACATTCAGTAAATTACTTAATAAAAAAAAAATAAAAAGTGGATTTTGGAAAGAATGCCAATGCATTTTTTTCTTTAAAAGTACAAACAATTATTAACTAATCTATGTTTATGAAATTCTGTGGATTAAATCTTATAGAAGAGGTTTGAATCGTTTTAGTCTTCTCGTTTGATCGCTTTCCTCCAATAGACTCACTGCCAAACTTTTGGATGTACACTTTAACCTTCCTTGATATCTTTCACAAAATCTAGTTATTTTACTTTTCTCAGGTTTCACTCCTAAATAATTGTGAATAACTTCATTAGGTACATACCACGAAAAATTAACGATAAGCCTCGGTATTTTGAATTAGAATCGTTGAATTATATCTTAATATTTGAGTTGCTCCTTTCTTCTCCCAATTGGGGGAAGGCTAAAAGGGGGGCCTACACTCAACAGTGGATAGAGAAAGATTAAAAAGAAGAAGAATTTGGGTTGTTCTCTGTACCTCACAGTTGTTTCCCTTATGACCAGACCGGCTCTAATATTGCATTGTACAGTGGAACTTTGTTTTCTAATGTCAGTTTTGAGCCACGTTCCAACAAAAACATCGCTTTCTTTTGGTCATTTTTTACCCAGCATCCATTTGGGCCTCTTATGGGGGGCGACAGCTGAACAATTTTGTTTCAATTTTTTTGTCGCTCTTCATAGCAAATAATCAGTGGCTTCCGTAAAAGTAAGATCCTCAAGGTACCTCGAGGTATCTGACTAAATCAGATTTGAATTCAACTGGTTATTAAATTGAGAATCCGTACTGCTTTGTGCTTGACTCTGAGGTTTATCCTGTTGGAGTTTTTGGAGCCTTTTCCCTCAATTTCAGCCTTTAATTTATCTTTTTTGAAAGTTGTATGAAACCTCCATACAACAACTTGGATGCTTCTGTCTTGTCTTAATCGGTAAGTGTAAAAGTTCACATGTTTTTGCTTGAGTAGTTGAACAATTTCAGAATAATTTTTTGTTTAACATTTCGTTGAGGACCTCTAGACTGAATTTATGTCTTTTTTGGTAGTAAAAACTGCCAACCTTCAGCTTCTATCTGTGTTGTTTCAGTGTTTTTGGAGGAATAGAATTCTACAAATTGGTCCGTTGCAACACAAAATTAGCACAAAATTAAACTTTATTTTTGATTGTGAAAAGATGCATTTAATGTTCAAGTAAACAACGGTTGGTTATCATAAAGAAAAGAAGATTCAATACTTAATTTAAAATAAAATTAACCCTTTAAGTGCTGCTGCTATTTTGGACGGATTTTCTTTACTGTAGACACGGCGGAAATTGCATTATATGACAAACGGATATACCAATCGGGCGTACTCAAAGGATTAAATTACAACCTTGTAAATATCATGAAAAAAGTCCAATTTAATAATGGGAAGTGGATGGCAACTTTCAAAATTTTATTCAAGGAAAGAAAATAAAAGAATAAATTGTTCCTTTTACTTATTTTTATACTCCAACTCAAAGAGAAGGGGGTACATATATCAGTTTAGGGTGTCATAAAATATGTTTGTAAGGGTAAGGAGTTATTTTTGTGTTGAAGATGTCGGAAACTTTTGCAAATTTTATCCTAAAACCCAGTCGCTTTTCAGAATTCCTTTCATGAAACTTTTCCAGCATCGACGTCGAATACTTCAAATTAAAACTACGGGGGGGGGGGGGGGGGAAGTAAAATTATATGAAATGTATTATTGCAACTATAAACTTGTGCTCGGTTAATGCACCTGTCAAAAAAGATTATGATTTTGTTTACAATTTCAATTCAACATCCGTTGCACTCTTGGAGCTATCAATAATTTGTTTGTTTATCGAATCTGTTGTGGATAGAATCCCTGCTAACATTGAGGTGGTGCAGGATTGTAAAAGTGCAATTTATTTAATTCAAGATTTTGTACCTACATACAATTAAAAAAATAATTAAATAATACCTTAATAAATAAGAATTCTCGATGTTTTCTGCATGTTAGAGCAAAACCATGTTACAAACGATGCAAAAGACACAAAAAATATAATGGAAGATTTAAAAAATAAATCTTATTATTTATGAAGGGGGTGGTTTTTTAAGATAAATTAAACCCTACTTGGCATATTGAATAAACCTTCAATTTATCTTCCTCCACTCCAATTAGTTATAAAGACGAAAAGATCAACGTTTAAATTGCACGGATTTACATGCAATAACAAGGCAATTAAGACAAATTGTTGCAAATCGAATCATAACACCTATCAACAATTATTCGCCATTAATTTCGCTTAAGGGCGTAATTATTCTGCAATCGATTACATTAGAAAATTTCTCATCGTATGGTATCGAATTTAGAGAAAGCAATAATGAAATAATTGAAAATTATTGATTTCTTGTTGTTATTCAAAAGTTCAAGAGACATGCTGTAATTTATAAATTATTTAACACCTCTGCCCTATAATTTAATTTTAATTTAGAAGTTTAATTTTTTTTTTATTGCACGATTTAAGTATAATTTGGCAATTAACCAATTATTGGTTACGATACCGACAAAGTAACACAAAAATAGGCAATAACGTAGCATCAATAGAAGAGTTTGAAATTTTATCTATACCTACACCTATGGCCCAATGCCATCATAATTCATGCCCATCGTAAATCTTCATAATTACAAGAAAATACAGCGTTAAATTTATTAGATACACCACAGCGACTTTGAAATTTTCTTCTCACTGTTATTAAAAATTGATAACCAAAAACGATCAATTTTCACTTAGATATGGATTGAACAAAATTAATTGCTCTAATTATAATCATAATTAAGGTAATTAAGTTTACCACGAGAGTTTTGAAGTCTATCATTATATTGTTCGACAAATTTCGAGGCTGTCTTTATAATTACAGTATCTACCAGATTTCAAATTTATCATTTTTTATTACGCTAGGGTAATACGTAAAATTTTCAAAAAATTGCCACAAGCGTATTTTCAAATTATCATAGAAACTTTCCTAATTGAGCTAGAGAGGTGAGAGTAGTGTCATTTTACTCAGTTTTTTATGCCCTTTCCAATGATATACAACACAATACGCTTTATTTTAAAATTACTTTTCAAAACTCAAAATTAAAATTTTGATTTTGATTTTCTGAAAAAGTACATCATCAAAATTTTTCAAAAAAATTCTCTGATTAGTCTGTACTTATGTTAAGTGATTGCCAAAATTTAAAAGTGGGACGGTAATGGCTTCATAGTTAAAAATATTTTTAAGTACAAGGTGATTTTTAAAAAACAATAACTATAGGGTTATTACATAAAGTCACTTTTTTAAGTGACCATCTCAGATTTTATTAAAATTTAGTACATACATAGATAGTATAAAGACTAACAAAAATACAAATTTTTATTAAAATATCTCAAACGGTTTCCAAAATATCGCTATGTAAAATTTTCAAAAAATAGCCGAAAGCGTATTTTTAAATTATTATAGCAACTGTCCTAATTGAGATAGTGAGGTGAGAGTAGTGTCATTTTACTCAATTTTTTATGCCCTTTCCAATGATATACAACACAATATACTTTGTTATAAAATTACTTTTCAAAACTCAAAATTAAAATTTTTATTTTGATTTTCTAAAAAGTACATTATCAAAATTTTTCAAAAAAATTTTTTGAATAGTCTGTACTTATGTTAAGTGATTGCCAAAATTTAAAAGTGGGACAGTAATGGCTTCATAGTTAAAATAATTTTTATCTAAGATGGTTTTTAAATATTTCACAATTATGTAGTAAATACTACATATTTGAAAATTAAAAATTATTTTAACTATGAAGCCATTACCGTCCCACTTTTAAATTTTGGCAATCACTTAACATAAGTACAGACTACCCAGAGAATTTTTTTGAAAAATTTTGATGATGTACTTTTTCAGAAAATCAAAATCAAAATTTTAATTTTGAGTTTTGAAAAGTAATTTTAAAATAAAGCATATTGTGTTGTATATCATTGGAAAGGGCATAAAAAACTGAGTAAAATGACATTATTCTCACCTCTCTAACTCAATTAGGAGAGTTGCTATGACAATTTGAAAATACGTTTGAAGCAATTTTTTGAAAATTTTACGTAGCGATATTTTGGAAACCGTTTGAGATATTTCAATAAAATTTTGTATTTTTGTTAGTCTCTATACTAACTATTTATATACTAAATTTTAATAAAATCTGAGATGGTCACTTAAAAAAGTGTGTTGATTTCACATGGAATGACCCGCCTACTAATTTAAGTTTTAAAAGTTGAAATGGAATTGTTTATTTGGTTAATAAACTATGAGGTTTAATTTAGAATTTTTTATCGCGGTTTCGGTATTATCCATTCATCAGACCTGTACTGCTGAAAGAAAATATAAATTGACTCACCCTATACTTTTCCTGCGCGGTATCCACTTTACCAAAATTGCAAGTAAATTTTTGAAAAACTACATTTTTGCACTAAACACAACTTCTCGGCAATGCAGTCGATTTAATACTGACCGGAATATAATAAATGTGGTGCAACGATCAGATCAACAGGAAGTTACAAATTTTATCGATTACTCACATAATCAATCGTCAGAGGTATACAATGTTTTATCATCGATAAAAAATATTTATGTGCAGTGCAAAAGAAATCTCCATAACGATTTTACTCGAACCGGATCTGTCATTGCAGGTTCTCCTTGAGTGATCTCTGTGACACACTTGAAATGGAATTATTTTCTAAAGAAGATTAAGTTAAATGCGTTGTCACATTGGCGTTTGTTACAAAAGGAGAATTGCAAAATTTGAAAGGTATTTAAAAAAAAGTTTGTTTCTTGAAGGTTGGTTTTTCATTTGTTTGCACGGCAAAAGACGTAATTCAAATTTGAGACTTGGTAAAGTAAAAGTGAACCATAAACATGAATCAAAAGGGAGAGAGATTTGGTTAGAGTGCTTAGTAAACGTCATGCAAAACGATCAGACCACTAGGCGTGCAAACAATCATCGTTTAGACAATAAATTTCAATTATCCGAACGTTCTATGTAAATAACGACAGCACTACCGCGACACTGTCAGTTAGCTATTTACACCCTTAAAAGCTTCCCCAATATTTCGACGGGTCCGCCAACTACCCGCTAGATTATATGGCTTTATAACGGCACAAGTTATAGCGGGCTTCAAGTTTTCGGTAGTTATGTTTCAATTGCTTTGGGGAGCTTGCAGGGGATTGTTTTCAGAGGATGTAAAGGATTTTGCCAGCTTTAACTTAATGTCTAGAAAAAGATTGATCGCATTGCTATAGACATTGATGCCGTCAATTACAAGAAAAAAGTTAAACTTTTAATGAGCCCCCACTAATTCTGATTAATCGCACAAATCCTTCATTGTACAAATTGATTCCAACATTAAACAAACTTTATAAAAGAAAATCATTTCGGATAATTTTCAGATTTAGCAAAAACCCATCCCAAAATAAAAGTATAATAAATTACGTTAATAAATTTCGTTTTTCTCAGGAAAAAGTCGGTCCTGCAAGTTATAATATCACTGAAGCTTTCAAGAAAAACCATAGCCGGACTTCCCATCATTCCGGAAAGGTAGCATTCTTGTCGTCTGCGAAAAGAGGAGAGAAATTTATGAACATCAAAAATCCCGGTAAGAGAAAGAATCATGCCATCCATGCTGCATTGTAATGAGTTAAAATTTTCTTTTATTTCTATACAAAAACTGGCGAATTTAAATTACATTTCCAAACCAGTGATTCATTTTATAGTTAGGGTGGCGTACAAACATTTCCGTTTTTAAGGTCCTGGCGATTATCTTGGACTGGGCGAATTGGAGAGCAAAGGGTTGCAGTTTGGCACTGCGAACCGGTTTAGGTATAACTTTAACGATTATCCACCACCCGGTCATTACTCGGTAAGTATTTTTCTCCTAAAGACTGGTTTATCGGCACAAAAAGTGTCGAAAAACCACCCCTTAGGTTACCAAGAAACAAAAAAATTTAAAATAAATTCTATTCCATTATCATATTTCTTCGCTAAAATCTTTCGTCGCGGTTCATGCTCACAGCATTGATATAATGTCAAGAGTGAATGTGACATTTGATATATAAGGATGAGTCAGGAAAGCGTTCTTTCATAAGTCAACATAAATTTCTTAAAGATTATATTGATTTTCCTGTGCGATTTTCAAATGGAATACGTAAGCTTCAAATTGAAGCTTTGCAGAGTTTCAAGTACTGTAAATACGTAATTCAGAACAGTAAGAGGATTTATGAGCGACGTTGGAAGATAATGAAATATTATACTTGTAAAAATTTTTCATCCTTTGCTCGGGAGGCGTAAATTAGGTGGTGAAAATAAATGATATCGCGACAGTACCTGACGTCTGCAATGGAAAGCAGTAAATTTGAAAGAATTGCGGCAATCTTTGTCTGTTCGAGTAATTTAACAATAAATGTGATAACTGCTATTGGCACTTGCATTTATCACTGCGATAAATTCTAAAGGAATTTTAAAAATTGCTACGTTTTTAGACAAACTCTGGTGCTTCTTCCGCAGCTTCAATTTTAATATTAAACACGCTACGTCCTGTAATTCCTCGCGCGTTGATTAAACTGCAATCGAGACACGTAAATAAACAAGCAAAAGTCACACGTTAATGCTTACTTCAAAGCTCATGTTGACTTTTGTGCTCTGTTTGTTGGCGAAACGGTAGCTAAATGAGCCGAAGACAACTTCACGTGTCGTCTTTAATAACTTAGGCGAGTTTAGCATGTTTATGTAGTTCGCACATTATTTGTGTGCTTCCAAAGCTCCAAGTTACACATAAATTGTGATACTACAAAAAATTAGGATACCCTGTGCCCGGATTAAATTTTTATTTGGGAACGGAAATCTCCGGAGGTTTTCTTTGTTTTCTGCAAGTTTGATGTAATAAATGGACAAATCAGAAATTAGTAAACCTGCAATTGTTCAGATTGCTGTGTTTCTGAAAGAAGCCTAAATTTGTAAACCCATTTGAATCTAGCTTGTGATTTGTGTAAACGATGTGTAATTTCTCACCGACTTGGTTCGAGTCCAATCAGTGGTCGACGGTTGCGTTTCCGGTCAATGAAATCAATTAATTACGTTTTTGGTCAACTGACACCAATGAAATTTAACCACACTGTTTTTGCTTCAGCGAATATAATAAATTTTTTGAAAATACGAGGTTCGCTCAAAATGTCTTCAAATTATTTATTTAATGTATGCTACAAATCTAAGAGAACCCCATTTCTATAAAAATAAAACTTGTGAGTGAGTCATGTTAGTTCCTTTTACGCATTTCCCTTACCACTTCCTTCGTCTGTCACTCAAACGTCTTTCTCGTGTAACTCTAGTCTGGATATTTTACGAGATCATCAGAAGAGTCGCTAAATATCTCCAGACGAAATAACTATATCCATAACAATTCTTCCCCACTAATTTTTTAAAGGAAATTCGTTCTAACAGTGTGCGATATAAAGAAAAATGGTTTTGTTGTCAACCCTCGCAATGTCTAAGACAGTAAAAACAGTCCAAACTGTGTTTATCGGCTGTAACAAATCGCTGAGGGGTGACATTAGGGATGGTCAGAAACATTTTCACTACTTTTTCTATTCAAAACTACAAATATTTATTTGACTTTATCTAAAGGAAAGTTGCGCTAAGAACAAAATAGCGATAGATAAAATTCATTTTTGTTTTTAGTTTGCCCGTTTTTAATATTGATTTATGTGATTTTGCTTTTATTATTTTCAAATCTAAAATACCGACGCTACAACAGCAACAGTGATAATCGATATAAATTTATTGCTTACAATCGAAGAGCTTTTTGTTTCATTTTCTAAGTCGAAGCGGCGACGATGCTTTTTATCTCGACCGATCTTGTCTAGATTGATAAACATATTGATAATGCAAGGGATGAAACTTTGAACTTAACGTAATTAATAAAATTTTGTCCATAAGAAGTTTGATTTTTAGTTCGATTATTTACTTTCAAATATTTAAAGAAAGTTTGCAATTATTGTGAAAAATTAATGAAAACTCGCATAATAAGATTTGCGATAATTCTCAAAGTAATCCTAAATTTGTAACCCTACAGCCATAATTTTTTTGCAAAAAAAAGTATTTCGAATTTTACTGGATGATCTAATTTTTTCCCAGCGGACTTTCAAAGGAATGCCGATATGCAGGTTACTATTAAAATTTTGCCGTATCGTTGGCAGACTTAGGATTAAACGTACAATTTAAAAATTAATATAATTATTTCCAATCTTGAAAAAAAAATGATAGGTCCAGCGCCAAGTTCAATTAAAATTGTTTTTTTTTTGCAAAAATGGAATATTTTATTCATTGGGTAACTGCCCCAACTTTTTTTTATTATAGGTTTGGACACTAAATACAAATTTTTTACAAATCATTTTTATGAAACTTCTAATTTGCTTCTCAACTGGAAGAAAATAAGTAAAAGGATACAGAGCAATTTTAGCATCAGGATAGAAGTTCATTTCAACAAGGTAAAGCTGGAAGTAAATTATCGTGCGAGGAATTTAAACAATTTAGTTCCATGCCCAAATTTTATTTTTCCAGGAATGGGTGGGTCTAGGGGTATAGAATGCCCGGAATTTCCTCAAAGTTTGGGAAAAGCTTTTGTCTAATTCTGTTTCGAAAAGTGGTACTTTGTGATATCCAATTGAGTTTGGAAAAGCACTACTTTCCCGCACTAGTGTGGAAAAGTAATTACTTTTCCGCACTCTAACACAAGTGTGCGCCCGAACGGGTTCATCCGTTCGGGTGAACACATGTTTATCGCTTAGGTTATTAATAACATGACAAATGACTTGCAACCTTCACGCCATCTATCGATAGTTATCTGAGATCGTGAATTTTGTCGGATATTATCCCCAAAATTACGAAAAGTTGTTGATATTACTCGGACGGAGTAGAGTAGTAAACATAAATTAAAAACCTAACCTAACCTAACCTAACCTGTTCTCTCTATAAGTTTTTACGATAACTTTTTACACACTTTTTACGATAAACTTCATGATAAACTTCAATTCATCAATACCAAAGAGACAAACTCGACCAAAGACTTGCAACCTTCACGCTATCTGTCGATAGTTATTTCAGAGCTACTACATTATATATGCGAAAAATCGGGAATTAGTTCGGCTTTATGTTCACGAACTCGGCCTTCGGCCTCGTGCGCAAAACTCAGCCTCAAATGGAAAAATCTTAGTTTTTCTAACTAGTATCGAAAATAGCGATTTTTGGATTTTCCAAAGCCGATTATAACTAATACCACAAATGATGAGAAATTTACTGTGTTTATGACATTTCGTAATGTGAATGAAGAAATTCATTAGATTTGTGAATTTCTTTAATAATATTTATGAACAGTATTTTTTTCAGTGTGAGTTTCCTAGCCCCGTAGTTTCGTCTGCGGTGTAGATCCACTTATATTGATATTATTTTCTTGTGACAAAATAATAATCAGACAAAATTTATATGTGACTGGCTCATTACCAGAGGCGCAACTGCCACCAGGACTCCAATAGTTCTCGGATTGAACTCGAACACATTCTAAAATATTTTGCCTTTTTACTTGCATTGATTTTGATATCAACAAATTATTCATTTTTAACGTCTCCCTAAATAAGGGATAAAAAAATCGTGCTTTTTTAAATTCGATTTTTGAAAAAACTAGTGACTTTAAGGCTCTCGTCCTTATCTAATTCTCTTATTTAATATATCATTTTGCAGAATTCATCGAGGTTTCAATCGTAAAATTGCTATTTTAGGATCGTACTTTCTTACCTACATCCGAAAAGCGCATTAAAATAATTTTAATAAGTTAATAAGTAAATAATTTTATTCGGAAAATATCCACTTGCCTGTGGGGGAGGACGTGAGGAGGATACTTCTTAATCTAAATTCGCATCAATTTTTTTACATTTTACATACGGTCCCATCCTAGAAATGCTTAACCACCCTACAAAATAAACAAAAATTTAAAAAATTTACCTAATAAAATTAAATATATCATGTAGCTGTAGGGTGTATTAAAAATATTTTTAAAACAATTCACTTAGAACCGGAGGGTCTGGGGGGTATGGAATACCCCCCAGCCACAAGACTATTTTTTAAAAATTACATTTACGTCGTTATCTGATTAATTCTTTTATTGATTATTGCTTTGCAATAAGTGCTAAGGGGTATTTTCATACCCCTCAGACCCCCCGGTTTTAAAACCAGTTGTTTACATTTTTACGCACCTCTTAGTTACATCGCCAGTTTCGACTAAATAAATTACATTTTTTGTATTGTCATTGCTGTCTGATGGAAACGAATAGAATAAGTTTTAATTTAGCCTGGAATTAAGCCGATTAACAAAATTAGCAGCCAACGCATGTAACTATCACTCTATGACGCTATAAAGCAAGAAAAAATGCTAATCTCTACATGAACGCCGCTTTAAGCAGTTCGTCAATTTTTAAAAACTAACCCCCGTATTCATAAAAACGAAAAATACTTAAAAGAGGTTTGTAAACCCTTTGTAAGGGATATAAGGCATTTTAAGGGCATTTGTGAGGCTTTTAAAGCTTTAGTAAACCTGTTGTAAATATTGCGTTTTTATGAATATGGGGGTAGGTCTTTTAACCTCTAGGTGGTTTTATTTTTGGCGTTTTTTTTCTTCAAAATAAAATTAAATTTTTTTTGACATTATTAGACATCAAAGTAATTAAAATGAATATTAGAAAACTCTGTCTGTTTCTCTGTTAGTAACGTTCTCGTACACGTCTGATTGATTTCTTTATTGGCAGGTCTTCTAAAACGGCTAATTTTTACTTTCTTTATTTTTATTTACACATCTAATTTTCTAGATATTTTTAAAATTTACCGGGGGGGGGGGGGCTATTTCAACGAAATAAAATATAGCATGTACAAATGAGGTACCTACAAGCAATTAAGAATGTTCTAGATACAAAATTCAACATAGGGAAAAGGTAGCATATCTTAACTCCCCCCCCCCCCAGGTTACTTTTTAAAATATCGCAAAAATCGTACACAAGATTTTAAGTTTAAATTGATTTTGATCTAATATTTAAAATAAAGGGTAGTTGGCGATATTTACTTCTAGTAACAGCTATTTACATTGACCGGTTTTTTCTTTAACTGTGCGGCGTAGAACTTAGACCATTTAAACTTATAGGCACGCCTTGATTTTCAAGCAGTGAAGCAAACATAAGTGACGTCATTGGTGGGGTAAATGCTAAGATATACTTGTAAATACCAACTATAAATTAAGAAAATAGTTTATTTTAGTATACCGTTAATATAAATCTCGATACAACCCCCAACCAGTGACGTCACACATTTTGCTTCAGTTTCTATTCAAAGAGAGATAGGAAAGGGAGTGTCTATAAGTTTAAATGGTCTAAGCATTAGAACTACTTTTAAGTTGGCAGACTGCATCAGGTACTGAACGGAATTCCCGAGCATTTCTTCGTCTTTTAAAGATGTTCTATAGCGTTGGTAAATTAGGGAGTGTGGCTCTTGGGATGCAAGCAACGTAAGCCGGGCGGGAGCAGTGATTTTTATAGTCGAGCTGAACATCTGGGTCCATAACAATTGCAATAGCCGAACCACGGAAGTACTTAAAAACGGAGTTTGCTCTTTCAACGACGAAAAAGGGATGCAGTTTTAGGTCGTACCCAGGACCATTTTTAAGGCATCGTACAAAAATTGTAAAATCTTTGGAGTCAAAAATAAATTTTGACCAATCTTGCCTTTTTGGATAAATATCGGTAAAATATTTATGTTCCTAGCAGAATTGCAAATTACAGGGCCGTATATAAGGGGGTGGTCTGAGGAAATCACGGGTAGTCCTAGGAAGTCTGGGTAGTCCGGGGAAGTTTGAAGTCTGGTGTACACAATTTATGCGCGTGATTTACCCCTCGTAGATATCCAAAGTTTTAAAATTATCTGCTACTTTCAGTGCTTCTTACCCGTAAACTTTTCAAGATAAATAGTATAATATACTGCCCCAGACTTTTTTGTACAAAATTTCGTTTCTTACAATTTGCTTCTAAGTAATTTTTTTGTATTTCTACGATTTATGCAGCTTTTCTAGCGTATTCATCATGGTGGTTTCTATGATTTACATAATATCAAGTTAAGTAAAAGATGTCAATAGTAATTTCCTTCATGTTTTATTTGGACATTGAGAAACTGTCAGTACCAAAATTTAGTACTGAGATTCGTTCCGTTTGGAAATTTGCTGAAAATTCATTTGTGTACAATATAGAGCGAACAAAAACACAGTACATGACGACGATTTCCTCTGAAAATGTCGTTCTATTACTTTCAGCATCAGTGCTGAGTTTGCAAATAAAACGACGAAGTTTGAAAGTTGCCAGCGTCAATACTGTATGCGTCATTGTACAGAAACGGATCCTTGTGATTTTCCAAAAATTTTTTATTATTCGTTCTTATTATTGATGCATCTTGATCGTCAGGAGATTCTAGATTAGTACATTTTGGTTAGAATACTAGAGCCAATCAGATATAACCATTTTATTGAAAATTCAGAGGAGATTAAGTTAGTAATAACGATTTTCTACCAGGACCTCGTAGGAACTTACGTTTCGAAATTGAATTTCTACTTTTGTATTCAAATTAAATCTTTTTTGAAAGTAGTACATTAAGGTAAACGTATTTTTAAATTTATCCCAGTTGCAGTTGTGTTTATTGCATGAATAAATAATTTGCAACCCAAAAACCCAGTCCCACATTTGCGAATACCTTTGATAAAGATATAAAACAATCTTTTATCTATTCAGCTACATACTTACACCCCCGTCCGCGATACAAATGCAAGTCTTGAAATGTTGATGAAGCGAGGAATATTCAAGATGGCGTGCCATAGACGGAATTAAACCTTTAAATAAGTAAATAGGAAGCGTGCAAATGGAATTGGATCTACTAGTACGGCTTTTTTGAATAACTCCCTAGTTTTTCCTAACAGATATGATTTTACGAACTTCGTTAACACTAAAACCGTACCACTTAAATAATTCAACGTTTTTCAATTTACGTACAAATTACATTTTTCCAGGACGATAAGATTTTTCTTTTTGGACTTGTAATAAATATAATTCTTGAGTTTCCTCTTAAAAGCAAATATAAATAACCTTTAGAAAAGAATTTGTGTAGAAAAACAGGCTCACAAAATAACAATTGCGTTCAATTTATTATTTGTCACGAAAGAAAAAAAATTTGACGATATTATATCATTTTTTATTTTCAGATGCATCCTTCAGTTGAAACCAGCATGTATAGAGCAATGGGAACTCATAATCTGAGATTAAAAGAAAATGTGAAACGAACTAAATTAAAGTTGCCTCCCTCCGCGACTTGGGAGAGTTGGATTGCAGAATTTAAGAAGAATAAAAAGCTCAGATGGTTTTCAAAACCTACTTTGGAATACGTACATTGTTTAACCGCAGAGTGAAATTGAACTTTTAAAAAATCAAAATTGAGCATTTCTTTTATTTGTACAAAATACTCGCGTGTCATATGTGGTTGAAGTTCGCACAAAACTTTTCAATTTTGTGTACCGTCAATCTCGCACCTCCATAATACAACCGGATACGAGATCCACAATATTGGCAACCGTGCGATTGACAGCTTTACATTTCTCTATGAGCTTACGTGCTTTCTTCCTACCTTCAATATAATCACATTTTTAGCTTTTTTAGTATCCATTATCAAGGATTTCCAATAGTACTACTACAAGTTTTATCTACTCGATAACTTATTTTTTTATCTAAACACTGCATTTTTGTATTTGAATATAATAAATTGTTTTCTTTATCCCATATATTGCTTCATTACCCATTACAAAAACATTAAGAGATGGAGTGGAAGTTAGAAAAATTTATAACTTCCATTATGTCGAAGATGTTTATTTAGAACCATGAGATAGATACAAAGGAGCAGTAGAGTGAATTCATTAATTTTAAAGTGAAAACAACTAAATTCTTATCTCTAGGTTGGATGAGTTGTTTTCCTTGTCATAAGAAATCTAACGTGTTATTTTCAACACTTAATAAATTACGATAACCTCAACAGACAAAATTTTCCCAAAAGGAAAACCTGAAATTAATCGTCAGAATAAGTGGCGCGATAATATAGGTACATCAGGGGTCAAGCAATATTAAAAAAAAAAAATTTGCAAACTAATAAATTTTGTATCCTACGTAAAAAATTTTATTATATAAATATTTATTAAATTCAACATTTAAATAGCAGGAGTTGTTATAAATATTACCAAGTTGTAACTCAGGAAAACAAAAAAATAGAATAAAAATAATTGAGAAGTTTATTACATACCAGGCTTTAAATTATCTTTAAAATGTTGTTTAGCTGACATAAAACTATTATTAATGAAACAACTTTATAAATCGTGAAGATTTAAATAAAAATTATAAGCCTTTATACCTTTATGGATTTCATTTACATACGCTTTTGTAATCTTTGTGTGGTCAAACTTTTTTCATATTTTTAGAAACTAATTTGTGTATTATTATGTTAAGAAACTAAAACGTTTGTGAAATGGCATTTTAATTAGAATATCAGCAGAGAACGTTGCTATTAGAATTATTGGTTGTTTGCCAAAATCTTGCTCAGAATGACAAATAATTTCAACGATTTCTTTAATTTATTTTTGCAAATTTAATTATCACAACAGATTTATTGGTTTAACTTTGTGTTTTGAAGTAGTCTATTTTTTATTTTTCTACTTCTAATAAATATTCTCGCAGTAATATTTTATTTTAAAACACGTTTTTAGGTTTTGGGAATATGAAGTGTCCAGGAAAACCAAATTTTTGCAGTCTGTCTTTCAGTACACCAATTCTAATCAGTTTCGAGAACCTTTGATCTTCGAATTCCTTGCTCAGATTGTAATTTAATAAAACTCAATAAGAAAAGTACTGTGTTAGGAAAAGAAAATTTTTCGCTGAAATTAATTTCAAAACATTTTTTTTTAATTTCTACCTTCAAATGGCCATAGAATCGAAACTATTGATTTTTAAGTGTAAATGCAAAGTACATTTTTAAAGAACCTGAAATTATCTGCAAAACAGATTTAAGCATTTATTGTCTAAAATTAACAGTTTTTGAGTTATGGAGTAAATTAAGTAAAAAGATGTAACGAAACGTTCACAAAAAATGACGTACTTTTCCGGATAGGAAATTTAACAAACTACGACTGTGATATATACAACTATTTTATAAAATCAATAGATTTCACAGCAAAGTTGAAATTAGTTCTTGATGTTCAATTTATCACCAAATTCAAAGGACTCACTCTACAATTCCGTTAATGTGTTAAAATTATTTTTGCTGTATGAAAAATTGCTAATTTATTTTCTTTTAATTTATTTTTATCTGTTTTATGATTGCTTGCAGTGTTTTTTATTTAAAAATCATATTTCTCTTTAATTTCAGGTTTGCAATCGAATGGATTTTGTAAAATAGTTTATTAAACTAAAGATGCAACGTAGCTCAATAAATTTTCTATCCGAAATGAGCGTTTATTTTTTTTATTAAACAATTAGTAGGTATCAAAGATTTTCTACATAAGCGATAAAATTACTTTAAAAAAATTAATTTTTAAAAGGTTTCATTAAAAACATACGAATATTTAGAAACACGATGATAAATAATATGAAAAATTTAAAAAAAATTTTATTGGTCAGTGTTACAGCTGCAGACTCCGCCCTAAAGTGTTGATTTTAAGATTCTGACCAAAAAAGGATATTATAATCTGCGTTTTAGAAAACTTGAGACTCATTAAAAAATTAACAAATGATTAATACTATAAGCAAATAAATAGTTTTGATGTTATGGTTATTTAAAGTTTGAAGGGGTTTGAAAACCCAGGCACCGAGAGTTTGAATTTATAAAAAAATTTAACTTCAAATTTTGTTAAGATAAATTAAGGTAATATTTTTTAATAAAACAATCAAATTAGTCAACTAATAAATTGTAGAAATTTTTATTATATTCTGATATGATATAATTTTTTTGTCTTTCCGGGAGTAAAGCGGTCACTTTACTCCCACTTTTGCGGGAGCAAAGTGCCAGTTTACTTAGGAGCGGGACGAAAAGTAAAGTAGCGGGACGAAAAGTAAAGTAGCGGGACGAAAAGTAAAACAGCGGGACGAAAAGTAAAAAAATCTAATTTATTACTACGTCTAAGATTCCAAAAATGCATACGGTACTTTGACAATGATATCATGTTACGCAAAATATCACATCTGGGGTAGGCATAATAAAGTTTATGGTTATTTTCAAGAAAGGTCGACTACCTAAACCGCTTTGTATTTTTGAAAACTTAAATTTTATTTAACAAATTATTCTAGAAATTCGAGTAATTGACGAAATTAAACTTCGAGATATAGAAATAATCGATTTATAGCGGAAAGACAAAAAATAGTATATTCGCGCTCGGGAGTAAAGTGACTTCTCGTCCTTCGGGTAAAAACCTTTACCCTCATGACGAAAAGTGGCACTTTACTCCCTCGGTGTATAATATACTATTATGTTGTCAAGAAGCTATAATTTTTTTGTAAATAATTAAATTTGCAAATACACACCGACAGACAGACTACGGGTTTTATTTATTATTTAGCTTAATTATTTACAAAAATTTGCATAAGCTAAACTAAGGAGATTTAGGATGGTTATCTCTCTAAAATTGATTGTCGTTAGTACTTACGGGGGTAGCAGTAGCCGTCATTCCTGATACTGCGATGTTTCTAATAACATATCATATGGTTATGATACTGCGATGAGGAAGGCAACGGGAAATCACCTAATTATTTTCCCAAGAACAATCAAAATGGCTAGACATGACAGAAAAATAAAAGTTACTTATCATGAAACTTGGATACCAAGATCCTGCAGGGAAAGTAATGACATGGCTTCTCAGGTTGTCATTAAGTGAAAACTCTACCCATAGACACAGACAAAAGCAGAAACAACAGCAATGACCATGAAAGAAGCAGAAATATCACCAGAGACACTAAAATTATTACAGATTAGAATAAGTACCTAAAATGTACGAACAATGTATCGGGCTGGAAAGACCCATAACGCAATAAAAGAGATAAGTAAATGAAAGGCAGATGTCATGGAGATAAGTGAGATAAAGTGGCTTGGTGATAGCAAATGCTTGGTAAAAAACCCATAAAGTGTATTACTCTGGAGGTGATTAAAACAAACATCAGCACGGAGTGGGCAGCATGGATTGCTTCAACTGATATTCCAAGACTGGAAAACGACAGGATTTTTTAAAGCTAAAGTCAACAATTTCTCATGATAGCCAATATGATCATCGCCAACATCTGGTAAGGGTAGGCACCTGAAGAAGAAAAAAAAGTATTACTTACTCTTGTGGGGATCGGTAGCTAAGTGCGACCCTAAAATAACAATTTTGCGATTGAAACCTCGATGAATTCTGAAAGAGTATATTTTAAATAAGAGAATTAACAGTGAAAGGTAAAAGTAAAAGCACTAGTTTTATCAAAAATCGAATTAAAAAAAGGTCGATTTTCATAGCAAATTTCAAGCTAAATCGTTCGTGATTGGTGAATCAAAGCATTCTATGGTCGGTATGTGTGCAGTTATGCTTAACAGTCCGGCTGATGACAATTTTCCTTATTTAGTTGTATGCAATGTTAACATACGGTTAATACTTTTTTGCGTGGATCCTCCTCGTGCCATGATAGTTTTTATAAAAATTTACCCTACGCTAGCCTACGCTTTGCTGCGCTTCGCTTCGGCCCCTTCGGTCCATTTTTATGAAACCTACACTTATTATTAACATACCCCTAGGCCCGTGAGTTAAAGGAAAGGTGGATCATTGAGAGGTGAAACTCGTTTTTGGGTGGATTCTACAAGAACGAGGGTTGTGCAAGTTGCACATTGCACATTAACTATTAAAAAACATGATTTTTGCTCGAAGTGCACTGTTGAAACATATCAATGCTAAGTGTCGCACCGGTTATCCCCTCTCAGCGTATACTTAGCCTTAAAGAGTAACGTAATTAACACCGACTGACGACAGAATGACTGAATTCATCAATTATGAGCGACTTGGCTTAAAATTTGCTGTAAAAATCGAAGCTTTTAAAATCGATTTTTGAAAAAACTGGTGCTTTTAGGGCTTTCTCGCATGGTTAATTCTCTTATTTAAAATTATGCTCTTTTATAATTAATCGGGGTTTCAATCGTAAAATTGTTATTTTCGGGTTGCACTTAATTACCTTTTAGCCGTTTTTTTTTTAATATTTTATAAGTTTATTGTATAAATCATAATAAAAAAGTATGTGGATCCAGTGCGGCCTTCAGGCCGCACAACCTGTATAATCTAATATCATTTTTTTAGTTTAGAGATCTCTGCATTCGAGTCATATAAAAGCTATGTTTACACAAACAATTCATGTACCTATATAAAAATATCATTAAAATATGAAAAAAATTAACGCTAGGCTTAACAACTTTTAATCACCTGCTGGTTGATTCTATTAATCCAAAAGTAGAGTTAATGTACTCTAAGTTGGAACAGCGGAGCTAATGTGCAGAAATGAAAATTGGTCTGGTTCGTTTACACGACAGCACTGGCACATAATTTACTGCACAGAAATTTGTCGACAAGGTTCCAACTTAGAGTGCGTTAACTCTACATATTATTATTATGTTCTTCAAGTGAGGATTACAAGCAAAAATAAGGGTAAGCAGATAAACTCAAACACAAATCGGAGAAGTCTGCAATGACTATACACATTCAAAATGGGTTGATGATGTGTCATTTGGTTACTACTTGTATACGAAGTAACTCAATTTTAAAATTATTAATTTTCATAATTTTATCATAAGTATATAAATGCTTCACATTAAACGTATCACAATTGATTTAGTAAATTTTAACAAAAAAAATATATTTAATCTTTCTAACCATCAAAGAACTTTGAGTCAGTAACTCAATAAAAATTCAAATTAACTGAGCGACTATACACACTACACAGACTATATAAAAATTTTACCAAAAATATTGTTTTGGTTTTCAAATGCGCGGAATAAAAATTTTACTAACATATTTTCAACGACGACGCAATATTTCATTTGGACAATTTTGCTCGGTTTTATTTCCATCTGAACTATTCTTCCTCACTGTAACATTAACACGGATGGATAACATTTATCATAGAAATCCACAAAATTTATAAAAACATCAAAAAACTGTCGCTTTTATGTTTTACTGATTAATTTAACAGTGTTCCAAATCTTTGTGTTTACAAAACTTGAAATTAAATTGCGCTTTTATATTTTTATGAATAATGCAAATGTTTCTAAATTTGAATGTCACTTTTTATGAAATTTAAAAGATAAGATTTGGAGAAAATGTAATAAACGTAAAATGTTATCTTCTTGCTGCACCGCATCGCATCAATTGGAAAAAATGGTAAACAATAAGATGTGGATCTAATTTGCTGAAATTTTCCTTGTATGACAATGACCATAGAAAATGGTATGCACGAGAGATTTCAATAAAACTGTGGGCAGTAACCGCAAGTGTTGTTTCGAATACAAAAAACAAAACTACTACCATAACCACGCAGTGCTTGGTATATAAAAACGAGTTACATTCGCGATTCATTTTCTTATTACAATGGGTCGTTTTACATATTTTTAAACTATCCAAATGGTTAGTAAATATTATACATGGAAATGGCATTAACTTACAAAACAAACCGAAGCCAACCAATTAGCACCCATCAAGTCGCGTCAAGTATAAATTAAATTACGTTTTCCCTTGTTGAAACACGTCGGTTTATATCGCCTACATCGAAAACTGCAAAGTTGTTAAGATCCTGACAGGAGTCTAGTGATCCATGAACAAGAATTTAAATATGTCAAAACATGAAATATCACAGAGACATTTCGCAAATTTTCCACCCCATCCATCGTGGCCTCTTTTAATGGGAACGGGGTGAACGCTGTAAAATGAAATTGTCACTACCCGTCGTGTTAACTTTGCAATTTCTCCTAAACAACTGCCTCTTTTGAATAGAACATAACTTCTCTTCTTCCTTGATGTTTTAATAGCGATGAATCTTACGAAATGCTAAATTAAAAAAAGAAAACTTCAATTTTTACATCTACTAAAAATTCGCGTTTTATCCAATCTTACGTTTATTTCGTGGCATCGCATCGATCAGTTTGATGTAAATATTAAAGCACGATCAGCATTTTATAGGTTTGGAAACATCTTTCGGTTGCGAGTTGAACATTTATTGCTTCATTATGTCCTACCAAAACTATATCAATATTTTAAGTGATCTCTTTTTTTGGCCTACTTCAAAAAGCTCCCCTAAATTTGTAAATGTATCATCTAACTTTTTCAAGTCGTCATCACATTTATATATACTAATGATGTAAACTTGACTCATCAATTTCTCCATTGTTGTGTGTGCTTATTGTCCAATTTTTTCAGTAACCAAAATTATGTACATAATACGTAAAATAACCGTAAACTTCCATAAGGTTTGAGTATCTGATAACATTTTTTTAAATTAGCTCAAAAATAATTGATTCCAAATCAAAAGGAAAATTTGTATGAGCCGTTAGGCGACCCTAAAATAATATTCTAATTGATGATACATGGCCACGTGTCAATCAAAAAGAGTCAACATTACAAGAGAACGACTTAAAAGAATTGAAATAATTGTCACTTCATAAATTGGCTCAATTTCGTTTTAACATGTTCGTTTCCCTTCCAATAACGATTTGTTACTTTTTTTACTATTTTATTTTAATAATAATTTTCAAAAAGTGTACTTGATTAAAAACGAAGCGGAGCTTTTCTTATTGAAAACCTTTGTAGGACTGAAAAATCTATCAATTTTCAATCATTTTATAATACGTGAAAAGCTCAATATAAGGTAGGTATTCGCCGAGTATATAATATATAGTATGTAGTAAACAGGTTGAGTACTTTAAAATAAAACGACCCACTTTATCTCAAGTTGTCAGATACAAAAGTATGTTATAAATTGCACGAGACTTGTAGGTATTAAGAAATGTAAATCTAAAGTAATGATGTTCTTCAACACATGTTACGACCACAAATCCGATAATAATGGTTTTCACTGGTTACCAAATCGTTTTGAAGTATCAAAATTCCCCTAGGGCTTACTTAGGAACGAGTATTATAACGATTGTATACGTTCGAGTCGTTCAAATATGTACTTTCCTATTTACCTTTTCAAAAATTCCATACATAACGTTCCCTAATATCATATTATATACAGCGTTACCCTTAAATATTACAATTTGCATGCCGACTTTTTTTAACGGAAAGATGAAATCAAGGTTCAATAACAAGCCAAAGTTTTTGATGATAGGCCAGTTACACAGCGGTCTGACTGTAAGTTTCTTTTGCACCACTCTGAATGTTTGGATTGTAAACCAAAAATCGACAATGCTCAAATCCACTCCTAAGAGTGGATGGGGGGGGGGAGCATTTTTTTATGCGTTTTTAGGCACTTATAAGCGTCGTCTGCGTGGTTATGTGTCATATGTCAGACATATATCCGTATTTCACGTGGTGTGGGTTGAAAATAATTTAGATGGCTTTGGTAGAATATTTGTAACTACTACTGAAAACTTGTAAAATGTTGTAAAATTAAATATTTGAATAATAAATTAACCAGACTGTGCGTCCTGAAGGCCGCACTGGAACAACTTTTTAGTTAGTAATAATTTATTAATAAATATACAAAATAATTTTATTTTTATGAACCTTTCTCTCTTCGATCCTTAACCCTTAAAGAGTGTAGTAACATCTGTTGAACACATTACATCAATTTACGCTGTGAACTATTGGTCGCCATTGTTTTCGATCCCGGGCACGTTACATTTCACCCGGTAAGTTTTCATCTATTTGTCAGTTTTACACCAGACTCATCTACGTTAGCCGTGTATAAATTATATTAACATTGAATAATCCAACAGAACGATTTTTAATAAAACCTAAATTTTTCAATATTATTATATTACAGTACAAGTGAAGAAACTACGAATTTCGCTCACGCATGTGCAAAAGCTCATAAGTGAACGAATTCGTATCTTTACGAGTGCTTTATAGCGTTTTGTATACTCTGCTATTGAAACGTTAATAGATAATTTTATAAATTTGATTTATAAAAATAAAATTTTTTAGCAATGTACATGAAGGAATTCAAATATTTGATTTTTACTGTGATTTTAAATTCATTACAAAAATTAAATAAGGTCACATCACAGTATAACAAATAATACTTGGGTTATTGGGATTATACTATAGAGGTGCCAGGGGCGGATAGGCTATCAAAAATCTACTAAAAAAATTAGCGGTTGGCTGCCCAAAAATGTAACTGTCACGGCCCAAAAGCGCCGTAGGCAAAATTTTTATTTTATTAGTTAATACCGTAACTTGAAACACCCAATTAGAAATGAATTGACGGTGGGCCCATCCGGCCCTGAGAGGTGCTAAGTGCCAAAGGAACAATTCAGAAATAACGGTTTACAAAACTTTTTAATTTTAGCTCTTGTAATTTATCACTGTGAAGGACTCTGGACTCGAAGTCCAAGGAGAGCTTAATTATAGTTAATATAAAGACGCGTTCTTACGAATTAAGTTTAGTTTACCGATTATAGTTGAACAACAAAGTTGAATAAAATCTGGAGTGAGAACCTTTGTTTCAATATAATTGAACAAATTTTTAGTGGATCAAGAAATGGGGATATACATGGAATACTCTCCAGACATAGAGAAAGTTAGAAGATCGAGGTTCATAAGTACACGTAAAATTTATTTAATTGTAAAACTTCTAATATCGTAAACCTGGGGGATATTCCATACCCCCAGACCCCCCGGTCTTAATGCTTTATATGCCAATTTGTTATTTGAATGTTAGAACATACAAATACACTATTGATCTCTGAGACTAGACGATTTGGGGATATGGAATACTCTCCAGCACAGACGAAGTTATAGGGTTGGGGAAGCTAAGCTCATGTAAAATCTATTGATTATATTCAAATACAATATAATAATTTGCTAAAAAATTTCTCCTAATCCGTGACATACATATGTAATTGTGATAAAATCAATGTTGATTTGTGAGACTGTGAAAAAAGATAGGCATAGAATTGATTCATTCTTTTATTCTTCTTCTTCTTCGTATTGCTTCTTGACAGAAGCGTCGTGACCAATTTAATATGTTGGTATTAAAAGGCTCTCTTGGCAGATTACTCTAGGTGGTTTGCCATTGCCTTCCGAGAGGAAAGGGTCATCATAAAGTCGGATAAATTTTGTAGCCGGGCTGTGAATCGAACCCAGGGCCTCTCGCCTAGAGTCCGGTCCCCAGCTCGTTGAATTAGCTCACCTCTCTATTTCTTTATTCTATTTCTCTATTCCTTTATTACCAACAGGTAATTTAAAATAGAAGAAAGAATAATATACATTTTCAGAAAAAGTAAAAACCGCAACACCGAAGCTGGTGACTGAAGCCTAAGAATATTTAAAAGGTTAATCCGACCCTGATATGGCATGAAATAAAAAAAAGTACAATTTTACATCCCGGTCCCCACAAGAAATTCTCAATCCTTAAAGTTTGAAAGTTAGACATTTCCAATTGAATCTACACTTAATTAAAATTGACAATTTCCTAACTGATCAAATCGAAATCTTTTAAATTATACCAGTCCACATAAAAAAATTATTAATTTGCTAGGTAATGTAAATAAATTAGCAAAAAAGCTATAAATCTGATAAGATGAAATTAATTTACGCATTATTGCTTGAAATTCTTCTCTAAAACTTTTTAGATTCCGTAGCTAATTTTTTCATTTGTCGAAATAATATGGTGGGTTTTAGGGACTTTCCCAACCTTTTTGTCCAATTGACTATTAGGAATTCCAGGTTTATGCTCATACCTCCTTCGTTGCAGTAGCAGCTGATGAATAGCTTTTAAATTATGGTTACTTGTAACGCAAATGATCAGTGGGTTATCAGAGTGTTCCAGGACCTCGTAGACTCCACCTTCTGAATCCACTCGTTGGAAACAGATGATTAATATGTGGCTTGTTCTTTTCCAAAAGAACAAGGGTTGCAGTTTTTGGTCATGCCCAGGACCGACAATCTCTTTTTACTTCATGCTGTTATTTAAATCTGGAGAAGCTTCCCAATCTTCAACATCAAAACACTCCTTTCATCGCAACTAGAACTTGAATTCACCTCACTGTTACATTCCCACTAGCGATAGCAGCAAATCAACGTAGTAACCAGACACGTAAGCTGCTCATGACATGTTATCTTAAGGCTTGTGTTCTCACTTAGAATGAAAATTCGATTTTAAATAGAAAATGGACTATTTGGTGTACAATAACAGTAGCTGACCAAAAACGTACAATAAAAAATAAAGTAATGTGTAAAAAAAATCGCGAATGCAAGAGATACGCGCATTTTAGCGTTAATTTTATTTACAATTTTCTGACTTTATTTTTCAAAATAACGCGTTCAAATTTTTACAGTATGTCTAAAACGTTATTTTTAATATTATGTCGGAGCCAAAATTTTTTTAAAATTACGTTAAAAAATTTTTTTTTCGCGATTTATTTATTCGCGATAAAAGCGCTCCGACATAATATTGTAAATAACATTTCAGACATACTGTAAAAATTTTAATTCGTTATTTTCAAAAATAAAGTCAGAAAATTGTAAATAAAAAAGTGGTTGCGAGAGAACAGCCTTAAGACATTTTTGCGTTTTGCTTTGCTCAGTACCTAATTCTGAAGTTTAACTTATTAATCTCATCTTCTTACACTATACATTTGCTAAATAACTAAAGTGCAGTTAACTTTTTCTTGGTTGGTTGCTGGAATTAGTAGCAACGCAGTAAAACTCCACGAACCGCTCAAGAGCAGCTCTAGCTAATCTCCAATGAACAACAAATTGAACATCGTGGCAGTGGTACAAACTTTGAGCTATTTGTGTTAAAAAATCATCATCCTTGTTGACGGTCGGTTTGTGATGTTCCATGAGACAGTCAATCAAAAGATTAATTTGTTCATTTGTTAAAAATCTAAAAGTTGTACCAGTGCGGCCTTCAGGCCGCACAATCTGGTCAATCTAATTCAGTGATATTTATTTACCTCTTTTTAAAAGTTCCTCTCAAAATATTTGTTCAGTGACTTCCACAAAACTACAAGACAAACTTTTTGTACGTACCAATGTTTTTCGTAAATTACAATAGTAATAAGTTACATCGTTTTCGTGAATATCTCAAAATAGACTAAACCGATTTTGCCTGTTACCTCTTCAATTATTGATAAATCGACTGTATTATGTACATTCGTTTTAGATACTATTTCTTCAATTTTATTTGAATTATTTAGTGCATCGTGGTGATTTTTCTGTTTCTACCACAGCAGCGAATTTGAGATTGGAATAGACAAGCAAAAACTAAGCGTTTTCAGAATAATATAAGTAATTTAAAGTTAGAATATTACTGACTAGAAACAATGTATAAATTTTAATGACACCGCCCTAATTTAACGCAATTAATAGACTGAAATCAAATATCCGTAACAAATAATTTATGCTGCTATAAATTAGAATCAAAGTACTCCTTACTTGATAACAACTGATACTATTATATGTAGAGAAATCAAGGCGTTCAATAAGCTCAACAGATTTTGAACAATAAACCTTTCCTTGCTATTATTCAACTTCAAATAGTCGTAACTCTGTAGCCCTCGCGAATCCGACACTTTGATATACGAGAGCAGACTAATAAATAACGTACCTGACTATAAAGAGAACCATAAAAACCGAGTCAACATTATTTCTAAACCAGTACAATTGATACTTTGTACATTGTAATTAAATTAAATTAAATTATTTTTTCCTTCGTCAAAACCAAAATTATTTTGGGAACCATTTGATTTGTTCAAAATTTTTTCAAATGTTGCTACAAGTAAATTTACAAATATTTAATAAGTCTTGACTATTAAACGTAGCTGTAAGCACTTATTCAAATAAGCGAGTCGTTTGCATGACAATAAAACTTTATGCCAGGGGTTATAAGGGTGAAAACAGTGTGGTCCTTAATCGTTCAATGGTTCGCGGTAACTACAGAATTCACCACGAAGAGCTCTTCGTTCAAGGATCTGACTCACTCAAATCTTTCTATCATTTTCGTATTGGTTCTGCTTAAAGGCAATTTAATGTTAAAATATTAACGAAAATTTATTTTAAGCCCTATTGTCACACGAGGACTTGCTTTGACGTGGGTACACACATAATCAACAATATACTACATTTTAACCAATAAGTACTACGTACTTTGTATTCTTGTGACTTAATTGCTGTTTATTTTCGGAAATTATATACCAAACATTTTGCCATAGGGAACTTTCCATAACAATTAATTTAAATCCAAGTTCAAATATGAAACTAACTTTTTATCTTATCCAGAAATTTATTTTTAAAACTTAAGTTTTCGAGAGTTTCCATTTTCATTGTAAACCCGTTCAATTAATAACTTCATTCATTGTATAAAATTATTATAATACCAAGGTATAGAAATAGCTTTAATATAATTTTCATATTGTTTAAGTTTTTAATCTCCATTTCCGCAATTAAACCTGCGAGTTCCATTGAGATTAAACTTTATTAAGTTTCTCCAACTTGGCTTTAGATTACTGCGTCACGACAGCTTAGAAAAGCCACAAAATTTTATGTAAACTATTAAAGCAATTATTAATAAGAAACTCAAATAAAATGATTACAAGAAACTAAAGTAAACAAGAAAATAATAAATTATTCGGAGTTGTTGCTAACAACGAAAATTAAATCACGGATTTATTTTTAAATTATTTATTATTGTGTTACACCCCAAAATACGCTTATCAAAATTTAATCAAAATATTTTGTGATTGCAATTTTGATTTGTGCCTCAATTGAGTTATTTATGTCGATTCCTATAATTGAGGTTTCAAATTATAACAGATCTTTCGTTTACCATTCAAATTTATGCAACTCATTTATAGCTACAACTATAATTGCAAATTTAACCAGAAAATTAAATGAGTTTTTACAGTTTATTTTGAATCGTTGAGAGTATTATTAAACTGCACCGAATTGATTTTTTACAGAGTTAATTTCTTAAATTAACATTACTACTTCATTGAAATTAGGTAATTCTTTCTGAAATTCATACAGCAGAATGGCAAGAAATTGAGAAGCAAGTGAAGAGAACCTTAAAAAACGCGTGATTTTAAATCATTAATTTTTGTTGAATATTACAAGCAAATAAATATTATTAACTATTTGATATAATTATTTACGAAAAAAATTAAATATTTTGTTATACTATCCGTCTGTTTCATACTACGTCGTACATTATTTAATATCAATTTAATTTATCGTTGTTTTTTCCTATAGTAGTAGGTACATAATTTAATTTTTTATTTAGCATAAAATTTTACATTCTTTGGTTATAATATAAATTTATTTATTCCTTCTATTTTTCAGTTGCTGATATGATTAGCAACACTAAAACCTCAGTAAATAGTAATTCAATAAATTACTTTACAAAAAAAAATTTCATACAAAAGTTATAGAAAAATTTATCTTCTATAATTTCTATTTCAACTATTTTTTGTCTAGAAAGTACTGGAAAGGAGATATTGCCAAAGAAATGATTTTGGCCGAGATTTTTCTAATATGACTCAGCGAGCATCAGTTCACCAAAGTCCATCACTTAAAACTGTAATAAATTGCCAATTTACAAAACTCTGCCATATTTTCAAAGTCCCTTGTTGACTGGCCTATATTTGAACAAAATATTAACAAAAAAATTGTAATCTGGTTGTGTTTATGAATGGAAGAGAACATGAAAGGGTTCGGAATTTGAGATACGAATCACATAATTACTTTGAATGAACGGTAATTCAAAATCTATCATCGTGTGTTATCAAAATTCATCATCGTGTTGTTTAGCAAAAATTTCATTAAATTTAGAACACGTCTCCTTTATTCGTTGACATTTTTGATATGGTCGATATTGTAGCTTTTGTGTTGCCGAGGTTGGGGCAAATTAATTCGGTCTTGTCAGCTCAGCTGGTTAAGATCGAAATACTCTGATAATTCTTTTAAGCCTCATCCCAAAACTTTTCTTTGTAAAGTTGAAAGTTTGTAGCTTAGAACCGTTTTAGGTTTAACAATTGCAAATTATTCAAAACCTAAACATTGAAAGAATCTCTTAAAAGTTAAATTACATCGTCACAAAAGACATTTTAATCAAACAATCGAATAGAAATTAATCAAACTGAATTAAAACAAATCAGACGACAAAGGATCGGAATTAAACAAGTTTGTAGTTAAATAATTCTAATCTGGACTAAAGAATAGATTTTCTGCATTCTCTAGTGCTCTTCAAAGCGATTTCGCTTTTATATTACCTTTCGTTTGCGCTGCAGATGAGTGATATCACAAAATTTCCGTTAAAACCCAAAAATTTCATTTAATAATTTCAAGCAAAACCAATTTTATTTTTTTTTTATTTAACTTTGTGTTAGTTAACTAATATTATATTACGAAAGTGCAACTAAAAGTTGAGAAAACTTATTAGTATTTTGTTGGAAATGTGTCTAGAAAAGTCAATACGACTTGGGGAAGTTTTATTAAAAATAGAATTAATAATAAACACGACATGATTTATAACTTTTCCACAATACGATATTGTTCAAAAGTTAAAAAAATTTGTAAGAAGATTAAAGAAACTGTTGGCAAAAGTTTGTTGCTAAAATAAGAAAATCGTCAACTCAAACAATATAAAAAACTAAAAAATAACAGAGGAAACGAAGGAAATTACAGTTTAAAAAATAATTTCTGCCATCATTCAGACGTAAGTAATAAAATTTTCTAATTTATTTTATGAGAAAATCAAGCTGAAATATTTGTGTTTCAAATAAGAAAATTGTGTAATTGTGATAATATAATGAAGAGTCGAGTTCAAATATGAAATTGAATTTTCCGTATAGAATCCATTTCGTTTTTAAGAAGCTTTATCACATGGAATTCTTCTTAGTTAAAATTATTATAAGGAAATTTGAATTATTCGCTTGGAAAACTCTATTAAAAGTCATCCAGTAGTTTCAAATTAGATGTCGTCGATATTCGCCATCACAATTTTCATATGGGGTGAGCACACATGCAACAATAAAAATGATATGCGTATTTAATGATCCATTCAATTTTAATAGTCTATTGAAAATTTAAGATGGAAAAGTTAACGATGCTTTATTTCGACTTCAATAAAATTTTTATTTTTGCTTAGGAAAATTTTAAATTTATTGCAGCAAATACAAAATTAATGTTATTTCTAAACGCTCGCGAAGTTTTCCTTTGAAATGTTTTCATAAATTATAATACAATTATTTTCTTAATTTATTCTTTTGGAATATTAATTCAATTTTGGTTAGTGAGGTTTAACATGCTGATGGTAAAATATTATTTTAATTATGAAAAAGTGCGCTCTATGAACTAGAAGGTCCAAATATAAGGAAATCTATACAAAATGTCAGCAAAAGAAACTTTTATCATTACTTTAGTGTTGGGGCGGAGGGGGGACAGAATCCCATCGCTACTTCTGGCCTTTTGATCATTTTTGTTCAAAAAAGTGTACCAAAATTCTTGCTTCAAAAGTTTTATCAAAAGTTTATACTCAAAAGATTTATTAAACAAAGCATTCAAAATCGAATAGTTTGGCTTTTTAGTTTTATTACGTAACTTTAAATAATTTTCTGTACCTAAGCCATAGAAAATAAAATATACCAGTTATGCTAACTTTTGTTCAGAATATTAGTTATCTAAAAAATTGTATCTACTATAATAATTTGCTATAAAACTCCTTCTGCTTGTCATTTGTAAAAAAAGCGTTTGATTGGTTCATTTACTTATTAATAATAATCAACACGGTTTACTTGAAACAAAACAACCTAGACGCACGCATTATATGCAAGATCTATTTTTTTATTAAATTTAATAAAAATTGTAGGTATAACTTTTAACCTCTTGGCACTAGAAGGTATTCCATACCCCCCAGACACCCCGGTTTTAAAACTTCAACGTCATTGTAATTTATTTATTTTGAACGGTTAAAATTTAATAAAATCAAAGACACAATTTTGGAATTTGAGACCAGTGGGGTTTTCCCAGGGAGCTCCACCAGAGGTCCTTGCACTCCGACAGAGTGACAGTACGGAGTGCAATTTTAAGAATTGTGATCATTGGCCTTTACTTTTTTGAAAAAAGTGATCGAGTGGTTTCAGTTACTTCTGCACGTTACTTAACCACGATCCAAGATTTTTTCTTGTCTCAGCTGGAAGAGGTGGAGCTAGAAGACGTCTGGTTTCCGTAGGACGGGGATCACAGTCCACTCAGTAAGGATTTGCACTTTTTTTCTCTAAGAAGCGATTTGAACAGGGCATCGTATTCTTCTAATTTGATGATTTCTTCTTGCGGGGGATACCTAAAATCCTTAGTTTAAAACGGTTGTACCAGGACCTTGGAAACCCTCAAAAACAACATTCGAACCTAAATCGCCAAAATTCCTGTAGCAATAATTTTCAAAAAGTACACTAAAACTTAAGAAAAAGTTTTTAAAGTCCTTAAGATTTGGTCATTTTGTAACAGTCTGCGTTTTATTCCATTTAAAATCCATGCGTCTGCCGTACGCCACCCTGTACCTATACTTATAAATACTACACTATTTTAAGCCTTAATTTAGAAAACAGTAATTGTAAATCAGATTAACCAACACTTGTAAACTTACGATCAATCTTTCGACTAACTTAGAAAAGCTGTTCAAAATTGAGCTAAACTCTTTTAGCTAGCTCTGTAACACTGCACAGCTATTCAGATAGGCGGCTGTGAAACGGGAAGCTTAAGCTAGTCTGAACTACTGACGTTTTTTAAATTAAAATTGGAAATGGTGTAGATTTTCTAAGTTGTGCGGCCTGAAGGCCGCACTAAAATACTTTAATAAGTTAGTAATATAAATAAACAAAAGAATTCCGATTAAATCACAAACATTTATTATTATTAATATAAATTACCAAATCTGAGCAAATTGAAAGCCACACTTAGAACTGTTTTTAGGTTGATACCACCAATTCCGATTGAGTCACCGATTATGAATAAGAATCTAAAAGAATAGAAAATTCTGTTTTTTATGCGTAATGCTTTATTGCATCTGTGAGTGGTTATTAATTTATTATCGATCTAATATGGTAGGTTTTAGAAACTTTCCCAACTTCTTTGTCCAATTGACCATTAGAAATTCCTGGTTTATGCTCATACCTCCTTTGTTGCAGCTGCCGTAAGCTGATGAACAGTTTTTGAAATATGTTTACTTGTAAACGTGCGTGAAGTTAGCCCCCCTTTTTTGAAATTGTAATTTTTTTTATTTGTGCTCAATTGTGCTCAAGTTGTGCTCAATGTGCTTAAAAGAATTTTTTAATTTTGAACAAAAATAACAGAGAAAATCGAAAAAAACACTTTTGACGCCAGCCCCCCTTTTTTTAAATTTCTACTTTTTTTGGTTGTTTTCAATTGTGCTCAAGTTGTGCTTAAAAGAATTTTTTAATTTTGGGGTGGAAAGTAAAATGGATTTTCAAATTTTATTTTTAAGGACCGCATTCGTGGTAAATTTTGGGATGAAAATGGTGTCGAACGTTAGAGCTTTGTTTGAGTCTGAATGAGCTTCAATGAGCGAAATTTTAAGTTAATTTTTTAAAAAGTTATGGATAGTTGAAATTTTTGATTAAACTCTGAGCAACATGCGTTTAATAGTAAGATTTTTTAAGGCTCGGAGTTTAGTCGAAAATTTCAACTATCCCTAACTTTGTAAAAAATTCAGCTCATTCAGGCTCTAACAAAGCCTTAAAAAAATTTTACAATTAAACGCATGTTGCTCGGAGTTTACTCAAAAATTTCAATATCCATAACTTTAAAAAAAATTAACTTAACATCTTGCTCACTGAAACTCATTCAGGCTCAAACGAAGCTCTAACGTTTGACACCATTTTTATTCCAAAACTCAACTTGGGGGGATCCAAAGTGTCTAAACCCCCCCCCCAAACGTTTTAGAAAATATATTTGCGACAGTTGAGGCTCAAATGAAAAAATGAAAGCTCAGTTAAGCTCTAACAATTCTCTAACAATTGACACTAATTTTATCCAAAAATTCAGTTTAAGGGGGGGGGGGCAGGGACATGCACCTGAGCCTGCTTACTCACCTATAAATAAACAGCCTCACGCATTTAGATTGATGTTTTTAAGAAGCTTTGTTAGCTCTTATTAAAATTATTTTTTACTATTTAATGTAGTACTTTGCAATTTTAAATAAAAAGTTTTCTTTAAAAAATTATAATTTTTTATTTAATTTTTTAATTTTTTAGTCATATCATATTTTTACAAATACAGCTTCTGTATTTAACTAATATAGTCATATCAGAATTCTCCATTTATGTGTTTTAGATGTTTGATACTTTACCCTGTATAAATCATTACGACGAAAAACTTTACTCTGAATGCGGTTCTTAAAAATAAAATTTGAAAATCTATTTTACTTTCCGCCCTGTATGATAAATAAAGCGCAGCTTTATTTGCTCTTATTTCGCGCTTTACGCGGCTATTTTTGCTTAAAATTAAAAACTCCTTTAAGCACATTAAGCACAACTTGAGCACAATCGAGAACAATCAAAAAAAGTTGCAATTTCAAAAAAAGGGGGGCTAGGTCAAAATCTTATTTCGCGCTTTACGCGGTTATTTTTGCTCAAAATTAAAAAATTCTTTGAAGCACATTGAGCACAACTTGAGCACAATTGAGCACAAATAAAAAAAATTACAATTTCAAAAAAAGGGGGGCTAACTTCACTTTCCGGATCCACTCGTTGGAAACAGATAAATATGTGGCTTGTTCTTTTCACAAAGAAGAAGGGTTGCAGTTTTTGGTCATGCCCAGGACCGACAATCTCTTTTTACTTCATGCTGTGATGCCACCAAGTCCGATTGAGTCACCGATTACGAATAAGAATCTTATAAAAAATTCTGTTTTTTTATGCACGATACTTTAATGCATCTGTGAGTAGTTATTCATAACATCTACAGTGCGGCCTTCAGGCCGCACAGCCTGTGAAATCTACATACCTATTAGTTATGATTTAAAAAACCAAATTAATTTGTTTGTCTGTTTGTAACGCAAAAAAAAAAAAAATCAAAAAAAGTTACTAATCTTAAGAAAACTTTACATAATATTTACGAAATACCATCTGATTTTTCACTAGTAATTTAGAAATAATAATAATTAATAAATAAATAGTCTTTCAAAAAGCCTTTATTTAATAGTTCCTTGTAAACATAAAATTTAATGTAAAATCAGCGCCTCAAGCTTTTATTGTTTTTTATTGGAGGAAAGAAAATCTGCTTTGTAAATTTAGCTTCATGCAGTTCATGTCTACGCGAAGTTTTTCTAGTAAATAATGAAACTCAAATTAGAAAAATTGTAATTCGACTTGGAATAACTTCGGTTTTGTTCCTAGTATAATTGGATTGTTTTACTTATGCAGTTAACAGTATCCATTGGCTAATTCAGGACATCAAACAAGGACCCACAGATTAACATGCAATACGAACCAGGCCACAAGTAAATTTTCAAGTTAATCTGAAAAAAGCATTAAAATCTGAAAATGTAAAAAGTATTAAAAAACATTCAGAAATTCAACTGTTATTGAAACTTAAAATTTTCACTTTCCATTATGTCTTCTTATAATAAATTTCCATAAAATCACAGTAATTTAACTTTAATTAACCAACATGTTAACTGAACCCTTAATTACCAAGTGTATTGTTTGCCTTTTAATTGTACAAATTAAAAAAAAAGAAAAAAAAGTAAAATAAGTAATGACTAAACGTAACACAAAACCCACAAGCCATATTTAAAGTAATTTAAACAATAGAATGTTAACAACTCGCGTTCACCTGATTTATTTATGGTTACCACCCCAACAATTTCTTCTCTTCTTTCCCGGCGTGTTTGAGAGCGGTTATTTTTATTTTTTTAACAAAAAGAACAAATTGCTTTATTTTTGCTGACCTGACTAAATGAGATGGTAATGCGTGTGCGATTTATTCCAAAATGAACATAAACAAAACAATTTGTAATAAGCGGTTGCTTTTCAGATATGACCACTCCATTTACCACTTCATAATATTAAAAGTGATAAATTCTTGTGTAGGCTTTCGACCACCTCGAAGTTACCCTTGATGATAATATGATATTTATACGTTATCGAGCATTTTTATATCTTTCTGACTGAGACTAATGGTTTTATGCCTTTTTATCTTGATTTATAAAAATACGATGATACAGCTAATACGAAACGTTTAATTATGTTGATTAACGAATAACTTAAAATACCAACACAAACAATTTTAAATATTTGTTGTAACTGCAACTTGTTGTCTGTGTTTTCGGCATAATTTACTTTTTTAGTAGCACTTTTTATTGCCCACTAAAAATATTTTATGCTTCTATAAAATAAAAAAAAAACGTTGAGTTTTTAAAAATACATAACATCCAATTTTATTTATTTTTTATAAGGTAAAAGGTACTTCGGGGATTTGTTTTTAGTAAAATGTTAAAAAGATTCGATAAAAATTAAATAAAATGTTGGAAATAAAACGGTAAGTTATTATCGAGCTCCTCGGTGGTATAAAAATTATTAACTTTTTTGTCTTAATTTATCATGCATTTCGAGGCTATCGAGGAAAAATGTAAACTTAATAGAAGCACCCGGAAACACAAACAAAAGTTATTATCAGTTATGAAGTTTTAATTATAAGCCAGAAAGAACAAAGATAAAATAATGAAAAGAGAAAATGCAAGTTTTACATTTCGTATTTAATTGAAGACTTAACTACTCATAGTCCACTTCAATTAGACTACTGAAATTAACATTTTTTACGTGCCTTTCAAGGATTAGTTAAATTTCTCACTGTCTTATTTTGATTATTATGAAATAGCTTCGTCAACGGTCAAAACTAGTAATTTAATCAAACAAACAAAAAAACTCCGCATTACCATTAGATTACAGAAAATAATTGTAGATAAAAATAAAATGAAAGCCTTCGAGCAACAACTGCTACCGAATTTAACAATCCATTAAAAAAAAAAATAAGCCCTTTTAATAATCTAAATGTGATAGGTTTTAAAGTAGAAATTCCTAAGGGGTTGATTGATTTAAATGTTTGATGAAGGTATTGATAAAACAGTTTTAGAGTTTATAGTCAAATTTATAAAGTTCACAGCGCTGAAGAGATTTGAATAAATTATTTCACTTTTATTCGCTTTAATGCCGAAAGTGTATACATTTGGTGTTATAAATAATTTATGAATTTTGAATAAAAAAATAAGAATAACGAACAATTTTCTGTTATTTCTTCTTTTCTTGCACGATAGTCTCTGTCAACCGCATTTGTCAATAATTGTAATTAATTTTCTCGAGTGGTCGTGTGTTTCTAGTCATCCACATGCGCGTCGTAACTCTCGAGGGGTTGTACATGCTATTTGATTGAAACATTAAACAGATTTTCGACGTAGTGCTAAGTAATTGCACTTAATTTTGCGATAATTATACTGGGTGTCCCCAAATGGACTTAATAAGTAAAATTTGCGACAAATTACAATAGTACCACTCTTTGTAATAGTAGAGGTCACTGGGTTCCCCATATTCATTAATTTATTCGTCGCCACCCGGTATGCTAAACAATTTCATGTTTTCCTTTCAGATACTTTCAGGTAATTACCCACTTTAGGTATTAACAATGTAAACACAACGTGAAGCTTAAAATTAAATGACCTAAAATAACATCGAACACTTAAAATTTAACACTAATCTTATTTAACTTTTCGTTATTATCTTAATCGACCGGTTAGGTTGTTTGCAATTTTATGTGAGAGTGCGCTGCTTTCTTGCTTTTAAAATTTTTCCGGTAAGATAACAATCATCCCACGCTTTTGTTAATTATCAAGAAAGGAAAAACCTATAGTATCCCGTTTCAAATCCATTTTACTGGTTTTGTTTACGCTTTCGCTAATTAACGTTCGATTTTGTTTCTGCTGACCTACCAATTAACTAACGACGGTTCTTGTGGCTAGTGGGAAGCAGTCTTGCGAGCTCAACCGTTCTCTATGGTTCAATTTACTATTAAATTAGAGTAATTAAATGCGGCTTAATTAATAAAATGTTTTTGGAATAGGGATTTAAAATAAGCAACATCGAGCTTTATGGGGTAAAATTACTACGCCTCTTCTTGTTAAACAACAAATATATTTTTTCCAATAACTTTCCAGAATAATTTCTGTTTCACGTAATAATTTATTCATAACCCTTAATTACTGATTTAGAGAAAATGTGAGCTAACGAACCACAAATTTTAATAAACAATATCGTTAACGAAGGTGGTCGATAATAATTACAGGAACGTAACGTAGTAGTAATTACAGGCATATTTATCCAACGAAACATAGACTTAGCAATCAGATACTTATCTTGTCATTATGCATTGTGAAATCTTGTAAATGCGAATTGAAATGCCGCAATCAGTTCACTTGTCATCGGGGATTTGGTCGCACAAGTGATTTTTCGCATTGACTGTATTGGGTGCAGTAAGGGCTTTTGCTGGATGAACAGCTAAGGGTTGCTAAGCCGAGGGAATATAACAATTACGTTCGCGTCGTTAGATATAGAGAATCCGGTATTGAGATCGCTAGATGTGGTCATCCAACGCGACAAGAACTTACGAAGCGGAAGAAGATACCCTAACCTTTTTGTTCTTCCCTTTTACATTATTTTATAGCTTCTCTGCAACAGTACTACCTACATGCAACTTTAATGGTGTCATTAAAAACATATCTGATACAACCATTTCTGTTTTGGCTTTGTTAATTAAAATTCTTCCCTTATTATTTAAATTTTATCTCAATTCCAACCTTATTATCAAAATATAAATTATTTGTTTCAATTGGATAATTATATTTAACCAGGGACCGCCCTACCAAGTAGGAAAACTAGGAAACCACCTAAGACCCCGATTTAATGGGGTGTTTTTTTCTTATTTATTTTATATTATAAAATTGTAGCTAATGCCATCGATACCCTGTCACTGATGATCATTATTCATTAAGGATCCTTCGGATGAAATTTGAAAAACCTGAAAAAACAATATTATATTATAATCTATTAATAATTTTTTTTTTAATTTTTATAACCTCAATATTAGTAATGTAATTAAAAGCATTTATTAGAAAGACGGTTAAGATTTTTATTTATTCCAAATAGATAATTTATTAGGTAATGTTAATAAAAAATATTGTACTTTAACTCTTTCTGCCTGAAGATGTAGTGTAAACCATCAAAGCCGGCCATAGAGAATTACATTGTTTTAAACGTTTAGATGAATTAGTGTTATAAAATGGAACTATTAATGTTAATTTTTATTATCTTTTGATGTACGATAATTTTATCTTCGTATTGACACTATTCTTAATCGTATAGATTAATTTTACTGTCTAGTAATTTACTTAAACGTTCAAAACTATGACTAGCTTTGATGGCTTACGCCCGGTATATTATAAATCCGGTAGCAAAATTAAATTGATTTTATTGCAAATAACCTTTGGAGAAATTCTATTACTATTCAATAATTCTCTTATTGTTAGTAAACTACATACACAGTTTTGAAATAATTTACTCTATAACTTTTAACCTCTTAATACAGGGGGGATAAATCTGACCAATCCCAACATCTAACACAGCACTAATTTTTAGTTTTGTAAAATATTTTTAAGTAGATCATAAGTTTATTGAAACCCCGGTGTACACAGTTTTAAAAATGAGAAAAATTACCGAAAGGGGGCTGTAATAAAAATGACACCATTTAACAAAATCAATAACAAAACAAATATTTTGTAGGTCATTGTGATCGGAGGAAGAGGGAATGTGGAACACCTTCCAAATACAAAAAGAATTACAAGGTTTCGGTTTGCTAAAAAAAAATTATACAATCTGAATTAGCATTTAGTATCTCTAAAATTTGAGAGTAGATGCGCTTAATGATAATATAAGGTGAGCCATCTAACTTTTAGAATTTGAATTGGCCAAAAAAAATTTGACTATAAAAAAGACATTTTTATTTAAGAATAAATCACATTATTCAAATGACTGCTACGGCTAGCTTGACAGTACCCCATCCGATCAACCCAATTTTTCAGTACATTTTCGATTATTTGGGCTCCAATCGCATGAATGGCAACTTTGATTTCGTGTTTTAAGACATCAAACGTCTCTGGATGATTAACATAACACTTATTTTCCTTAAGGGCTTCCCACAAAAAAAGTTCAACGGGGTCAAATCGCAGCTCCTAGGCGGCCAATTGACATCAGCATTTTAATGTTTTTTATGTTTTTATTTAATATTTTTAAATTTCAAACTTAATGGCCCACCCTTTACTAACTGGAAAATTCGAATTTAATATAATACAGTGGAATCCGTTTATTATGACTCCGCTTATATTGACCAACCGATTAATATGAAGTAATTGCAATGCGAAGTTTGGTTTTCATATAAAATTCTATATAATAAAGTTCGGATATAATGACTTCGCCACTTCGCTTATAGTGACATGTCGCTTATTATGACTTATTTTTAAGAAATCATGTGACCAACATCCCTTTCCCTGCAACAATCTTCGGTGCTAGGCTAATTTTTGTTTTGATTCTCAATGATTCTGTTTTTAAATGCTTGTTTTGTGTCAGTTCATGTTTCTTTTTTATTAATAGATACACACATTTTGTAGTTTTTTTCTCTATTTAACTAAATATCTAATAAAAATAGGAAGTTGTTTATTTTCTAAGGATATGCTTTGTATGACGCCCGCTTAGTATGACTTGTTTGTCACTTCCCTTCGATGTCATTATAAGCGGATTCTACTGTAATTTGCTAGAACACTCCTCCTACTTCCAAAGCGAAGTAACCACATCAGTATCTATTAATAACTGGAAGACCGCGTTCGAATATTACAGGAGTAAAGAAGTAAAGTAGTAATTTCACCTGCCATCTAACAAATTTTTGTTGAAACTTTGCTTATATTGACAGTGTAAAAATGAAAAAACAATTCAATTTAATTTGTCACTGTCAATATAAGTAATTATTATCACCCTCTTCATAAATTTTTTTCAACAAAAATTTGTTAGATGGCAGGTGAAATTACCCCTTTACACCTTTATTCCTGTAATATTTAAACGCAGTCATTTAAAAGTTGTATAACTTTTAATATTCTTTCCCCTACCTGGGGGGTATTCCATACCCCCCAGACCCCCCGGTCTTATTACCATATAATGTCGATATATTTCTTTGGAACGATTTACCATTTATTAAAATCAACAATAAAGTATACACCATTTGGTCTTTGTTACCGGGGGGTTTGGGGGGTATGGAATACCCTTCAACCATAGACGGAGTTACGGGGTTTAAAGCTGCTAAACACAAAAAAAAATCTAAATTTGTGAGTCTAGTTTCATCTGTAAGAATAAAAATTGACTACAAAATTCAATTCCGATACCACAATTTCTCTGATTGGTTTATTAATTAATACCGATCAAAAAAATTTACTACTCTAAAATAATTTCAGGGTAGTATATGGGGCATTCCACACCAAATCGACTACTTTTGAACCCGACCCCTTTTGATTTTCCTGAAATTTTTACATATTATACTATCTCACCAAAAACAGTTCTGTGAATTTTTTCAAAATTTTTTATTCAACCCAAAAAGAGTTACGAATTTTTAGAAAAACTGATGTTGTTTTTCTTCAAACCATCGTAACTATGTCAAAAATTGACTAATCGGAACGTTTTTTTTTTGTTTTTGTTTGTCTTTAAACGTACTTTTCAGGAAAAAATACAAAAAAAATATTCAAACTTGGATTCTACAAAATTTTTCATTTTTTTGGAGAAAATCATTGATTTTTCAAATTTTGACACTTTTGATTTTTGATTTTTTTATTTAAAAAAAAATCTGATTTATTACGCGTATAACAACCAAAACCCCATAATGGGCCAACATTTCTTTCATTAAAAAAATATTTTTAAATTAAACAAAAAAAATAGAAAGAAATGTGGGCCCATTATGGGGTTTGCGTTGTTATACGAGAAATAAATAAGAGTTTCTTTTGAAATAAAAAAATCAAAAGTGGACAAATATGAAAAATCAATGATGTTCTCCGAAAAAATAAAAAATTTTGTAGAATCCAAGTTTGAATATTTTTTTTTGTATTTTTTCCTGAAAAGTACGTTTAAAGACGAACAAAAACAAAAAAAAGAAAGTTTTGATTAGTCAATTTTTGAAATAGTTACGATTGTTTGAAGAAAAAAGACATCAGTTTTTCTGAAAAATTTTAACTTTGTAAAAAATTTTGAAAAAAATTACACAACTGATTTTACGTATTATACTATCCCATCAAAAACAGTTCTGTAAATTTTTTCAAAATTGTTTACAAAGTTAAGAATTTTTAGAAATACTGATGTTTTTTTTCGGTGGCAGGTAGCTCCAGGGGACGCGTAAATACAAATTTTACGATTGAAATCTCGATGAATTCTGAAAGAGTATATTTTAAATAAGAGAATTAGCTAAGACGCAATGCCCTAAGTGCACCTGTTTTTTCAAAAATCGAATTTAAAAACTTCGATTTTCACAGTAAATTTTAAAGCAAAGTCGTTCGGGATTGGTGAATCAATTCATTCAGTTCATTCTTCTGTCGGTACGTGCACCGAGATATGGTCTTAGCTTTGCGCGGAGTGGGAGCGACACTTGCATTGCGATGCAGTAACAGTGCACTCCGAACGAAAATCATGGTTTTCAACCCTAAATGTGCGGGATTGGCGCTTTAAGTCGATTTTTCTTCGCACAACTACCCTGCGTTAAAAATCCATTCTCACGAGTTTCACCTCTCAAAGATTCACCTTTTCCTTGACTTACGGGCCTAGGGATATTTTTAAATTAGTTGTCATTTTGATGAAAATGGCTCGAAGCGCTCGAGCGCAGCGAGGGGTGCTTCGAGTCAATTTTCATCAAAATCACCCTCGCAAGAGTCGGACCCACGCGCAAAAGTAAGTACCGTTCGTTAAATTTAAGTAACCCTTTTCTGAAGTAATTTTTAAATAATTTTAAATTTTTAAATTAAATAAAAAAGGAGAACGCATTCCTACCATAGCGCAAGAGTTACTGACTAATTGTAAAAGTGCAACACTCTTATGTATAGCAGCACACGTACCTCCCACGAACGAACTTGATTAACCAATCACGAGCGTTTAACCTTCGAAAATCAAGCTTTTTTAAATTCAATTTTTGAAAAAACAGGTGCATTTAGGGCATTGCGTCTTAGCTAATTCTCTTATTTAAAATATACTCTTTCAGAAAACATCGAGGTTTCAATCGTAAAATTTGTATTTACGGGTCCCCTGGAGCTACCGTTCCCCTTTTTTTCTTCAAACGATTATAACTTTTTCAAATATTGACTAACCAAAACGTTCGTTTTTTGTTTTTATTTGTCTTTAAACGTACTTTTCAAAAAAAAATACAAAAAAAAATATTCAAACTTGGATTCTACAAAATTTTTTATTTTTTCGGAGAAAATCATTAATTTTTCAAATTTTTCCACTTTTGATTTTTGATTTTTTTATTTCAAAAGCAACTCTGATTTATTCCGCGTATAACAACGCAAACTCCATAATGGGCCAAAATTTTTTTTATTTTTTTTGTTTAATTAAAAAATATTTTGTTTTATTTTTACGCAAATAATATTTTTCAATTAAACAAAAGAAATAGAAAGAAATGTCGGCCCATTATGGGGTTTGCGTTGTTATACGCGGAATAAAAAATCAGAGTTTTCTTTTAAATAAAAAAATCAAAAATCCAAAGTGTCGAAATTTGAAAAATCAATGATTTTCTCCGAAAAAATGAAAAATTTTGTAGAATCTAAGTTTGAATATTTTTTTTGTATTGTTTCCTGAAAAGTACGTTTAAAGACAAACAAAACAAAAAAAAAACGTTCCAATTAGTAAATTTGTGAAATAGTTACGATTGTTTGAAAAAAAAAACAGCAGTTTTTCTAAAAATTCGTAACTTTTTTTGGGTTGAGTAAAAAATTTTGAAAAAATTCACAGAACTGTTGTTGATGAGATAGTATAATATGTAAAAATTTCAGGAAAATCAAAAAGGGTTGGGTTCAAAAGTGGTCGATTTGGTGTGGAATGCCCCATATACAAAATACATGCGCTTAACTAGTTTATCATGTCATAATCATATTGTACTAAAATAATCCAATATTTATAATTTTCCAAAATTCCTAAAATAAATGTGCAGGATTATTCAATAACTTCGTCCAGCTTGCTCAATCGGACTTTTTTTTTCTTCGATAACGTGCGACCTTGCCACGTTAATAAAATTTTACTTAAGCAAATTAAAATTAATAATATTCAATTTTCTTCACTAAAATTTTATTTTCACATTTCTTTTCACTTTTATACAAATTCAAAAATTTTCATGAGAAAATTCCAACCATTCGGTCAAACTCGCTGTTCGCCAATCTCCTTTCTACTCAAAAATTCTCCTACCTCTGCTATTACAACCAGAGGCGTCACAAATTTAAATTTTTAAAATAAAAATATAAAATTAACATAAGTAAATAAATTTTTTTATCCCAAAAAAATATACGACAATTTATTCTCTCTATCATTCGCTATGAATTATATCAAATAAAACCTATAGGTTAACGTGGGAAACAAACCACGGCCAAAATAATGCAAAAGTAGCTAAGATTCACCCAGGATCGTTAAATTCACAGTTTAACTCTTTCTTCCTGCTACTTCCGCAGATTAGAAAAGTGTAAAAATTAGTGAAAGTAAATTAAATTTAAAATTTTGCCCTAATACGGCTTACGCCTAACTACGGCTTGTGTAGTATATTTATTTAATGTTAGCAAAACATTAAAACATTACATTTTAACTGAATTGTCAAGGTTGTGCGGCCTGAAGGCCGCACTAAATCTAAACGTTTCTTATTATGATTTTTATAAAAATTTATAAAAGAAAACTATTTTAATTAAGTACTTTTTTTGATAAGTTTTGATCTTACCCTCGTATAGATATAGCAATATCCCAATGTGGTACTTGACTTTTGCAATCTTTAAAAAGCGCTGTTTTATAGATCATGTGACATTTCCTACCCACTAATCTCATATATCATTTGATATTGCACATCACATGATCATGGTATGTTGTAATAATTGGCTTGAAAAAATGCACAATAAAATTTTAAAAAAATTATTACCTTTGCTAAGTAAGAACTAAATAATAAATATAACAAGGATGGTTGAGAGATCGATCGCTCTAATCACTTATAATGGTCCGCGCACCTAATCAACATAAAGTAAATAATTGAAAAAACCTGTATAAATAAAATTACTTTCAATTTGGTTTAAATTTTTCCTTGCTTTTTAGTGTTTCTTCTGAAAATTAACGACAGAGTCGACCGTTGTCATTAATTTCACTGACGTGTAGTAGCCCTCATCCTGAAAGTTTGGACATTCTCGAAATACAGGATAGGAAATCAGAAAATCAGGATTTTGTGTTGTATTTAAATTCAGTTATCTTAACTTAACATTTTTAGTAGATTTTAGTGCGAATCCAAGAATCATTACTACAAAGTTTATTAAGAGCGCAAACTGATTGGGGGGGGGGGACGATGACAATCTAACTGAATATTTGATTATTAAATAAAGAAATTCAATCAGTAGAACTTCTTTGATAATATAAGTATACATGATCGTTGCTTGACAACTTTACGATAATTGAATTAACAAAAAGTTATCTTTTTTGGAAAAAACAGAAGACAAATTTCGAAAATATAGAGCACAGCTGGAATTATTCTGGCTCTTAAAATCCCTTATCAATTTAATCTATTTTATAGAGTAATATAATATTAAAGAAAACTGCAGCTTTAAAGAATAATATAAACTATTCACTTATGAAATTGATATTGTAATAAAATATACAATTTAATAAGTTAATAATTAAACAATAAAAATCAAGGATTTTCTCACGAGCTTTCATAAATGGTTACTGCTATCATCAGACGTTTTAAGTAGTTAAAGATTAAGATAAGATTTCTTTTTTTATTGTTTATATTACATTACAGAACTCCATGTCGTTGAATATTTATTTTTAAATTTTAAATTTACCTCTCCTGGAAAAATTATTAAATTACACAACCATAAGGTTTTATTCTCTCACGTCTCTTTTAGCCCCTTTTATAAAAGAAGGTACCCTTCTTGTTACCAAAAATTAAAGTTTATAAGAAAAAAATGTGCCCTTTGATAGTTTTAAAAGTGTTTTTTTTTGCCAAAAACTTCCGACCGATGCTGCTGCCTTCCAAAGCAATAAAAATGTTAATTACGGAAACTTGTGATGTTATAGGGCTACAACCCCAATTGCACAATACTAACTTTTTTTAAAATCTGCTACTGCTGAGATTCAACAATAAAATATTTCTCCATAAATCGCATACGTGCAGGCTCAAAAATAGCTGGTAATTTCGATTCCTCTTTTTGGGGGAAGTCAAAACTACGCACATACTTAAAAAAGTTAAAGTTGGATGTAACATCAACGATAAAAGATAAAGCAGCAATGTGAGTCTATAAAATCAAAGCAGTAAAAATAAAAATTGTTGCTCTACGCTCTTTTGCGTCCCTTTATCATCGTTGCTGTCATAATCGTAACCCTGGTAGCAAAAACTTTTTAAGGGATGTTTCCATTAATACATTTCGGCCAGATTTATCAAAATTTCATACCTCGCTTAAAATAATTGTAGCAACTTGAGAAATGTTGTTAAAACTGTTAAAAAATCTAAGCTGCTACTTTTCCATTTTGTATTCGAAAAATGTGTAAAAGTTCATGTTGTCACTTCAATCCTTTTTTGTATTATCAAAAGTTATATTATGCATCCTTCGCCAGTCAGTCATATGTCATTTTTTAAATAGGGTTGTTGAATTCTTTATACCATACTCTGTTGCGTTTTAAATAAATTACTTTTTTATAATTCCAAGGGAATTTTTAAAACACTCAACTTTTTGTACAGTGTTGCGTCTAATATTTTGTCGCTTCCAAACTGGGATTTGTTATAATTAATTAGCTTTGATAACCAACGCGTCTTTTCTCGTTAAAAACTATGTTACTTATAACTCAGTTTTATTAAGAGGAAACTTAATTAATCTTATTGAATTAAGTATTATTGACTTTTTTTATAATTTCCAATAAAATGAGGGTTCAGAGGAATTAAGTGGTTACTCTGTGGGTTCCAACATAGCACGCGATAAAACAAAAGTCCTTTATTTTAGGTGAGACGGACTCACATCGACAAAGTTAATTAAACGCTTATTGCTGGTTATAGAAACCTAAATTGCTTCAAATAGTGTCATAATTTGGTTCACTTAATTAAAACTATCAAATAAGCAAACAACATGAAAATAAAGATGTGAATGTTTTACAACAACTAACATCAGAAGAACGGTTTGAAATGCGAAACTTTGGTTGGGTGTCTGATGGCCATAATCGGATCCAAACTTTTCGAATAGGAGCAAATTTGTAAAAGTCTTTAATCTTTGAATGGCTATTATTCCCTTTTACATAACAAATCTTTGTCAATGGTTCCTGGCGTTTCTTCCGCAAAGTACGATAATGTAACATGCTCGAGTCAAGCAGGCAATGGTTATAAAGAGTACAATGGGTTGTTGCTCTTTTCAAGGAGCTATTTCATTCAGTTCCTTTGGCATAATAATGCCCTGTACTCGACAAAAGAGCCTCTGTGTGCAGGTGATGCAACGGATAATAGAGATGGCTGCATTTCCACGATTTCTCACAAGTTTAGCCATCGACTATTTGCTTCAATTCACACAATTTTATATAATTTATATTATAATATACTGCAACTATTTCCCATCTCGGTATTTTATGTAGAGCAATAAATACGAGAATGTAGTACCTACCTACGTAATAAATTTTACAACATATTGAACCTAAAATAATGAGTTTTTATTTGGCCATTAAAAATACTTTGTAATGTCCACTTTATCACTAACTTAATTAACAAATTTATTAGTTTATAATTTTTTATTTTATTATTTAATTGCCTCAAGTGCTTTATAGTGATTTAAAAAACACACCTAAATTTTTAATTATGGTTATAAAAAAATCTAAAAGTTTTATTCGTTTTAAATTACTATCTCTTTCATTAAATTGAACTCTTCTGTAACACAAAATATGCCATTTCACGATGTGCAAAAGCAAAACTTCAATCAAATAATCAGAATTTTCATTTTGTAAATTATCTTAAACATTTTTATACCGATAATTTTTATTTTGTCTTGTAAATCGAATCATAAATATCGCATTATGTAATATGAACGAGCGGCAAAGTCTTTGCAACTTAAAAGAGATTTTGTAAAATTTTACAATAAAAATGCTTCGACATACTTTACATTTTATAGTTCTTTTGAGATAAAATTTTGTTTTATTTTGAAAGTACAAAGTAACTTTACAGGAATTGTTGTTTATTTGGTTAAAATAAACATTTGCAAAAGAAAGCTTCTCACATTTTGATATTGAATATTGTTTAACTAATTTTTAAAATTGGTTTCTACGTCGTTGGTTGTCCAGTTGTTTTTTTTTTTTTTTAATAAAAAGAGTGACTAATTAAAATTTTTAGTGCTTCCACAGATTTTATTTAATCTTCTATGAAGTTTATAAAAATATTTTTTATTGAAAATTGTAAGTATTATAGGCAAAAGAAAAAATTAAGTACCACGTTAGATTAAAATAAAAATCTATCTTTATAAAAAGACTTCTTGTTTTTCTTGTTCACTTCAAAACATGCAGGAAATGTCGAAAAATATTATCAGACAAATTTAAAAACATTTTTCCAAAAAAACATTGTTTTTTAATAGTCGAGTATTTATTTTATAAACATGGACATAAAATAGTTTTAATTTTTAAAACATGTAAGACTATTTATAGGATGTTTCAAAATATGTGTTACCTAATGTTTATTGTATTTACATGCGTAACTTTCGTATAATTTAATTTAAAATGAGAACAACTATTGAAATGCCTCGGATTCTACGAGCATTTTCATTATTGTACACAATGAATCAGGAAAAGTTTTAATTTAAAAATTGTATGGTTTCAGTTACAAAAAAGGGGTTATGATTAAATACAATTTAATTAAGTATTTTAATGATCGTTTTGAAAATCTTGGTGAAGTTACCCTGCATACTAAATAGATAATGTAGCGTAGCATGACCGTAACGAAATATATTTGAAAAGTTCTAAAATTACAAAACTTGGTTGAAAATTAACATTGTTATCATAGCGTTTCTATGCCATTATATCATTTCAATTAAAGTGTAACACGTACCGGAGCATGGCGTAGACATCGGGGTTCTTCTTCCAACTTCCAATGGCGGGCGGTGTATGAGAAAACAAGCGTAAGGTTTAAAAAGCTCTTGTAACTTTTGATGCCATGTGGTTGTTATTAATTTATAATTAGTTGAAAAAACTCTAGTTGTTAATTACAAATATAATGAAGGCATCGTCTTAAGGAAACTTTTGTACAAGGAAAATTTACCTTGGCAAAATACGAATTATTATTAATTTGGCTAATTTAAATTATTCGAAGCTCCAGTTCAACCCAACTCTTCAAAGTACGAGTAATTAACATAATTATTATTCGTCTATATTTTCACTCCGATAAGTCGAGAAAGAAATTCAAAAAGTTTTCGTGGCCTGCTGTGTACGGAAAAGCAACCAGACAAAATTATCAAGTGAAAGATGCGGTTGTGGTTACTTACGAAAGAAATTTTCTTCAAATAAAATAATTTTGCTCGAGATATTGACGAAATTCAAGCAAATTGAAATAACATTCGAAAAGCATTCTATTTTTATTAACAAAAGGTACACATGCCCTATTTTCACCCCAAGTGAGCACGTTGTTATATTTCACAATACTTCATTTGTAAGAAAAACATGCCGCCTTAAATTTCTTTGTGTTCAATAACTATCTACCGCCTTTTTGAGAACGATTTTACTCAAAACAAGAGTCACGTAACAAACAAATCTTAAGGTATGGATTTTCGTTGAAAAATCTCAAAAATAGAACAAATTTGGCACACGTTTCTTAGTCATTGTATACTTTCGTTAAGTACGCTTTTATAATGCACTGTATTAAATTTTCAATCTTGAGTGAATGGAAGCTGCGTTCAATAAGTCCTTCGGTGAATCCTTGTAAGGTGATATCTATAACAGAAGCAGAAGATGGGAAAGATATTTATTTACTTTCAGCTTCGCTCTTTTTGTTTTCTATAGTATAAAACTCCCAACTTTCTCGTTAATTAGTAAGAATTTTCTTGAGAAGTTTTAAAATATCAAGAGCTGCGAGCTTATTCCAGCAACTTAATCAAAATAATCGAGTACCAGCAAGTTAAAACTTTTAGAATTTTTAAAATCGAAGTCGAAAAAGTCAAATTTATGAATTTACTTACTTATACAGTCAAGAAGTTTCTTTCTCTAATTTATTCTCTTTACAGGTGTTTTTCTGAAAATCTAAAAATATTTTTAAACTTTGAAATTAAATGTTGTAATATTAGATTCACATTTTAAATTTGCCGCTATGAGGAAAAAATAATTTTATGGTTAAAATAATTCGCACGCCGCTGGAGTGGAATGCGATTATAACAGGATTTTTCAAAAGGCAAGGACAGAGGGACGCATGGTAACCTCAGCCCTTTCTGGTTGAATTAGTACTTGAGTACAGACGTGCCTTTGAGATTTTCAAGTTTCTTGTTTTGTTCGCTTGAGTTTATTTGATTTTAAGAATCAAATAAACTATAAATAAACTGCAATTTTTATGTAAGTAATTTTAAATTGATATTTCTAATTAGTGAATTTAAAGATAGTAGGTTTTTAAATAATTACAATCGTATACACGTGCGTTATGATGACTCATGCATCGACGTTGGTTTACATATATAGGGTGTTTTAAAATTAATGTTGCTTTGTTCATAACTACTTTAAACTTAATTATCTATATTTGCATATAATTATAAATTATATTTTGTATATAAATATTGGTGATGAAATTCAAATAATCTTGGTTATATGTTGGCTTTTGGGAATGTACAGGGTGTGGAATATGTTTCATAATTATTATTTAATTATTGGTGTTGAGGTTTTATTGAGGTATTAAAAGATGATTTTAATAGATCGAGGGGGTTGATAATTGATACGTTTTCAAGGTATGAAAATCAAGATGGCGCCGGTATAGCGTCATTTTGGGGTAGTGTAACGTCACTAGACGAGGGTTGATAATTTATACGTTTTCGAGGTATGAAAACAAGATGGCGCCGGTATAGCGTCGACTTTTGAGGTAGGGTGACGTCACTAGATAACGAAGTTTGCCCTAGGTTAGCGTTGATATTATGAACTTCGCTGGTATGAATGTGTAGTATGTACGAGCCTGCGGGGATGAACCTAGAATATTCCGTATTCGAGGCTAGAGTCTGCACAGGCCTCGCAGGGCGTGATAACTGGCATCCAAAATCGTACACGATAGTTAGTATGAATGTATTTAGTAAACCATTACGTAGTAGAGTGTTCCCCAATCTACCATAAATATGTCCCGAGTGTAGGTTCTGTGGTATTGCACTATCCGAGGGGTAAACTTTGTTGTGTGATGTTGATTGGTTTGAGAAAGGTGATAAATATAACAATTACGAATTTTCGGTTCTATGTATGTATCAAAAGAAAATAAATAAATAAATACGACAAAGTCAAAAGACATAAAATTACAATACTATAAAGTCAAAAGACATGAAAATATAATACAATTATAATTAAACTATTACTAATAATAAAATATTCTCAAAGAGAATCAAATAAATATCAATCGATAGAAAGGTTTTACCAAATTGCTACCAAGATTATTAAACGATTTACCAGTAAATATATATAAAATGTAATCAAAAGTCATTATCAATTCGTGTTTAAATATGTTCAGTTACTCAAGTATAATTGAGAGGTGGTGCCCATTTAAGTTGGCTTGTTGTTCCAATCCCTGTTTTTTTTCTTTTTTTTTTACATAAATAAATATAAATTAATCCCATTTTAGTGTTTTATTGTGTTTATTAAATGAGTGGCGTTTAGATGCGATCCGACGATCTGAGGTTGAATCATTGTGTAATTATGTAGATTTACTAACGACATTTTAGCATTACCAAGGTATCGAAGTGTAAGTTTGGATAGGAGATTAGTACTGACCTCACGAACTGTGTCTTTCGGTTCTAAAAAGAAGTTTGGTTCTTATCACGGCTTGCGCATTTACAACGTGGAGGTTCATTGACGATCACAGGCTTACGACGAGATTGTTTGATTTTCTAATAGGTGGAGTTAAATGAGAGCGGGAAATTCAAATTCAAAGGTCGATATTACAATGTTTAAATTGTTTTAAAAAATTGTGTGGTGAAAATGTGGGTTTACAGAATTAAATTTTTAACAGCGGTTTGTTACATACTTTTATTTTTTTGGGAGGGGAGGGGGGTATGAAAAATCTCACAGCTAATAGGAAGCAATGAGACGACTTTAAAAAATTGATAGTGACGCAATTTTTAATTTTTGAAAGGTCTTCTTGTTGACAGCTGGGGGTATTCCATACCCCCCAGACCCCCCGGTTCCTGAAAAAAATTGTTTATATGAATACATTAGCTTAATGGAAATTATACTATTTATGAATCTAGGAATTTTGTAGAAAACCCTCACCGTTTCTTTCTTCATTTTTCTATTCGTGAACCATCAAGACGCTCCATCACAAAAAAAGTTTAAATATTAAACTAAAATTAAAATTTTTGTAAAAATATAAAATGCTCTTTTATTTTAAATTAATTTTTTTTATTTCAGTTTATCATCATTTACTCTGAAGTATTTTTATTTAAATAAAAGTCATTAGAAAATAAATCATTACGATATAAAATATGTAGGTATATTTTACAAATTCAAAATTTGAGTCGTTTTTGAGTTTAGTAAATTCCCAGTTAAAATGTGTAATTTCTAAATCTTCATATTTGCATGTTTATGTACCTTACACAGATTAATTTATTTATGTAAAAAGTTTTCATAGGAGCCGGGGAGGATAGAGTACGAAATTCCCCCCCTCCCCTAGTTAATAAAAAGCAATAAAACGACTTTTTAAAATTTATTGATAACGATTAACGACACAATTTCGTTCTTAAAAGGTCATGTTGTTGCTTACTTACAGCTGGGTGGTTCTCAGACCCCTCGATTTCTGCAAAAAAAAAACATTTTATATAAATAAATAAACAAAAATTAAACATAAAATACGTAAACTTGAGCATGTAGAAGAAAACTCGGCTTGTTTCTCTCTTTTACCATAAAATAAATATTTCAACATAAAATATGAATAGTAATATGAAAAATTCCAAAGTATGAAATAATTCAGAAAAAAAAATTCAATGTGAGTTGTTTTTGAGTGTAGTAAATTTTCTTTTTTTTATTTTTTATTTAATATTAGAAAATCTATTTTATTCTTTGTTTTCCCATCGGGACTTTGTCACTTTCATTTTCTAATTATCTGACGATTTTTTGAAATTTATGCAGTTTAACATGACTATTTCTTTCTCTAATGGATCAATGCTCGTCACACAATGAACTTTTTTCCTAGTTTGGCGTTAAAATTTCCAGTTATGAGGCAGAAATGAGAATTTTCAGATGTTCGTGCTTTTATTTTCGTCTTCTATATCCACTAACCTAAAAAAAAAATTTATACCGAAGGGCCCATAGCCATCAACACGAGAAATCCTTGAACAAATCCAAGACAAATTTCAAATCAACTTGGATAGAAAAATCTCCTTGGAAAACCTGAAAAACCTAGAATTAAATAAAATCTATAAAAAAATTACAAGAAATATACAATCAGCAGTAAGGAAGAAGCAGAAGAGAAGAAGAAAAAGTAGTAGTAAACTCCAAGTCGGAATGTAAACTTTCCCTGCCTTAAATTAGCATCACTGAATGAATTATTAAAAAAGAGATTAAAAAATACAGAAAAATCTTGGTTTCCACCACTATAACGGAAATGATTGTTAAACGTTTTTTAAAGGTTTAAAGATTCAATTCTGTACGTGAAGGAGTAATTAATTATACAAACAACCACCGAATTAAGAATAAACTTAAAGATAATCATTTAGTCCCTACAACTTCAATTTGAGCACTTTTAATAAAAACATAAGCAACTTGGTAGTTACTTACGACACCAGAGCGCGAGAAACAAATAGTGCGCTGCATTTAATTTAACATTTTTTTCGTTCCTATACATAATCCATTTTTTTAATTCCATCTTGTTAATATTCTATGATTAAAAAATATTTAAGTAAATTAGCAATATTTTATTTTTATTATATTCAAAGTTTTAATTTTTTTTAGAATTTCCTGAAAATATGACTATCCCGCAGTAATAAACTGAAAATAGTTCACCAGCTAAAGCATAAATGATGATACAACTATTATAAACTATAAAAATGTCGTAAACACATAATAAAAAAAGCTTCTACGATTTTCAGGTGGCCAGTCCGGGAAGGATTAAATAAAATTTTTGACTCGACTCTCGTAAAATTCAAGAATTATTAAGATTTTCTACACTTCACACAAAATAATTTATCAAGGTTTGGAAATGTTTAAAGTTTTATGTTAATGCGAACACAAAAATGTTCACCCGTTGTCAACGCTTTGCCCTTTTGAGTGGTTTCGGTTTAATCCTTAAAGTGGATTTAAATCCATATAATTCCTGGGCAAGTAAATGTAATACAATTTGCGTTTCATGCACTCAATGTTTAAGAAAAAGATAAAATAAATAAGTTATCTTTTGTATCTATGTAAAAAATCTTTCAATATAATTAATTACAAAATATTTCAACAAATGGGGAAACCTAACTTTTCAAAAGCTTTTTAGGATTCTTTGTAGGAAAAATATCTTTTGATTAAAATACCAAAAAAAGTAAGGCATCAGAGTTGCACATTAAAGCGTCTCCAACTTGGAATTTTTTTACTAAAAAATGAGCCCGACTTCTAAAATTAACTAAGTTTATAATTAAAGCAGATAATTTAATAACCGTAAACTTGAATATATTCCAGATGAAAAGAACAAAAAAATGTCAACAATACAGATTGAAACAAACTAAATTAGCTAATTAAATTTAAATTTTTCCACATTTTACTGTGTGTGTTGCCCACGTGCGTTGTCAAAATGCTCGTCGATAAATTAAAACATGAGAAAATCACCCTATTTTTTACTATGAAGTTTAAATTAATTTATTTTAAAATACCACAAAATTTTTTTTTCTTGAGATTTTATGCATTAAAATCCACCCTCTCACCCGATAAGAAGACAGATCTGTTTTCTCATGATTGAAATAAAGACGAATCAATTGTGTGCTCTTGAAGGGTTCGTATAAAGGTTACACACAGGACGTATAAGATTACATGGGGGCTTTCTTGTTCTCCTGTTCTTGATGTAGTTGAATGAGGGTACGAACGATATTTAAATATAAATTAGAAAATTATTGGGGCTCAAGTTACACTTTTTGCATGAATACACTCACTACATGTGGGTTCCGCTCCCGATAATTACCATAAAAAATATACGATTTCCTCGTGCGCGAGATGAAATTGAATGAAAAGCTAAAAGATTTCTCAAATATGTAAACTATTTCGATGATTTGAAATTTTATTTCGCGTAAAAGAGGCGCCGTCGTGCTCCCAGCACATAAACTGCTCAATAAAACTACCGCAAAAAGTTTTTATGTAAGCAAAAAAAGAATAATTTACTGATAAAACCTTTAATGTTAAAAAAGAAGAAAATTTAATACTTAAGAAGGTAATTTTCAAACTAAACTTTTATGCATCGAGGAAAATTTACTTGGCAGACTTTTTAAAACCAATTTGGTAGGGAAGTTTCAATAGAACGCTGATAGTTAAAATTATTTTATGTGTTTGTTTAAATTTACGATGGTAAAATTTAAATTTCCACTATTTTTTGTAAAACTGAAACGTAAACAGTTAAAGCTCCCATAATCATCGATAATTTACGGTTATCATAAATTGTTGGCGCTGTAAATTAAATTACAAAATTATAACTGAAACTAAATTACACCCTTGGTGTTATATAAGTCTATAATTACTAGAAAATTTTTAATTTCACTTTTTGCTTTCTATAAATTATGCTTATAACCAATTATTATGCTACTCGTGTATCCGTGCAGGCGTGGATGTTCTTCAGAAAAATTTTAACTTCACGGTCCATATCATATCAATAAGATTTATATTAAATTAATGATTAATTTATTTTGCAAAATTTCTCATAACTGGTTCTAAATGCATGTAAATCGGTCAACCAATAATAAGTGATAAGGGAAATCGACTGGCAGATATTAATAATAGGCACGTTCGTTGGTGTACCATTTGAAAAGTTGCAAAATTACATAATGACAAATCACCAGTTGTTATAAATTGTTGTCATTTCATATTCAGTTCGAGGTTTATGTATTACCTACTAGTTAGCCCACTACTTCAGCGTCAGTGAGTCATTATTGTTATTACCTCTCTAGTATTTCATTTGTTTACACTTTTTACTTTAAAAAATTTGATTATTATGAAATAATTTTAATAAAACAAGGAAATCACTGCTTCTCTATTTGAAAAGAAAAGTGGTTTATGAGTTATATTTTTTTAATTTAAAAGCTTCTTAAAATAAACATGAAAAGCTCATAAGTCGAACATTGATCGGCACTCAAAAAGTAGTCGTACGTACAACCATCACATAAATACATCAACATATTGTTAATATGAATATTAGTGAAGCTTTTTACACCCTTTTCTTAAATAAATTGTTTACGTAACTTATCGTCTTGAAATTATGTGTTAAGTAATTTTTTCTTCCAAATTGCTTCTCTAAACGTGTTTTAAAATGAAACCATATGGTTGAAAGTACATAATATACACAAGAAGAGGAAAATAAAAATGTTTTGAATTAATAAGAAAAATGACGGTTTCAATTTAAACTGGCACATAAACTTCATCTACAGGAAGTGTACGGTCACGGAGAATTTACAGCAATAGAAATTATAAGCTATATTTAAGTAGCAGGGAGTCAGAGTTCGCAACTTCACATTGCGGTGTAAATAGAATAGCTAAAGCTCCTCGAAAGTAAACGAATAAAACTTGAACACAAAGTTAAGTGAAGGGTGGTTTTGCATCGTTTATCACGTTATATATTGTGCACGTGCAATTTAATTTGCTTAATAAACTTTAACATACCAATAGTAACGCTTCGCCACAATAAAGAAACATCAAACAATAAAATTGAAAATTTGCCGAAAGCAACACAAACCATCCAAAACAAATAATGGCTTTCTATTTAACGTTTCAAACTTTATAAATTTCATTAGTTGTTTTTAGTTACCCCTCTACATTATCATTTACTTTCGTCTCACATTGTTTTTCAACTCAAATTTTAGGAGAAAATATTTAGGGTTAATAACAGAGAAATTCTTTCATAAAGATTCAATCAAATTATATGGGACACAAATTTAAAAATTACTTGGTAACAAAAAGCTCTCTCTGTCAGAAAAAAGCATATTTTTCGCTTAATTAGTTTCGGTCCTGGTATTCCTTTAAGTTTTATCTTCACATCCAATTTTGTGTATGTAGTACAGATATATTTATGGTAATCCTTCCTTTAGCACTTTGCATTCGACAGAAAATCCATTCCAATATAAAGTAGTGGTTTAAGCTCCGGTGTATGTTAATAATAATTTAATTATATTTTCTATCGATTCATCCAAGGTTTTGAAGGAAAAATTCTCTTGAAAATGGTGGTTCGAACATATTATAGGTATTAAAATGTTGAATTTGATTGTTTTGATTTAGGTACAGTCAATTTGATGTTCTGACGTTTACGTATTATTTCTCTTTGATTCGACTGTGACATGCGATGTACATCTGACTTTTATTTGCTTTTGACAAAGGGGCCCTTTGAACACAAAATTAGCATTTCAATATAAAAATGCCTCTTAACCATCCAGTCATCTTGTTTTACTCTGTTTAGCAAGTCGCGATCTTTCACTCAAAATGCTGCAAAAACCATAACAAGTAAGAAAATATGTACAAGTTTTTGGAACTCTATCAAAACTTTTAGCTTTATTCTTATTAGTTTCAAATAAATAAAGGCATGCTCAAAATTCTTTCAAAAAATTAGTGTCAATTTAAACTGAAACTCTTTATCATATGATATGGAAATCTACTGAATGTGGAGGAGATACATAAATCAAAGTATAAAGATAATTTAAAATTGTAGTTTATTTTGGCGCCCTCTCCCCTACTTTGAATGTTCTGGAGGGTATTCCATACCCCCCAGACCCCCCGGTTCCGATACCATAACAAGTTGATTATGCATTTAAAACAGTTGCAATTTAATCAAATCAATGACAAAATTAAACACTTTGTTGCTTTTTGTAACCGGGGGGTTCGAGGGGGTTTGGAATACCCCCCAACCACAGGCAGAGCTACGGGGTTTGTATTAGTTAAACAAATTTAAAATCTGAACTATTAAAACATATTTGTGCCCCAAACATTTAAGGCCAGATCAGATTCAGAGAACTGAAAAATTCAAATTCATTATAAAAATTTGCTAGAAAGCTGTCATTTATAGATTGTCATCAACTCGCAATCCTTCGCATACCGCTATTGCAGTAGCTGGCCGTATGATCATTGGTCCTGCGTTAAAAATAAACAAAGTTGGTGCATCATTTTGATCTATTAATTTTGGTTTAACGCAGACCGCGTTTTCCTTTTGGGGAAGATAAGGAATACGTGAAAGATCAGTGGCCAAAAAATCATATCAATGATGGATGATATTTGAAAGAATTTGAATTGCCGGTTCTAATACCAGGTAGTATTCAAATGTCTAACGTTTCTGATGTAGCGAATTCAATGACAGACTATACATTATGTTGGTCTAGCTGACCGGGGGGTTTGGGGGGTATGGAATACCCTCCAAAAATAAACAAAATTGTCGGGTTTGGGTTTGATCAGCACACGTAAAATTTGAATTAGCGTCTACACTCCCAAATGGCCGTTTTTATTGTTGAGTTATTAGTAGGGCAATTTTTTTGTTGCATTTAAAACACAAAAAGTTGCATTTATTAATCATAAAAGTTGCAATTAAAGTAAAAAAAGTTGCATTTATTAATTTTTTTTTCATTTTTTTAAAAACAATAAAGAATATACACATAGAAATTTATAAAATAAATAAATACATTGCCATGGGCGTCCATAAGATTAATTTCAGGGGGGGCAAAATCAAAAAAATTTATTAAAAATAAATTTTAATCATTTAAAACCGAAAGTTTTAGAAAATTTTAAAAACTTGGGCTGGTAAAACATTAAATGTCTAAAAAAAATTAAAGCAGCCAAAAGCTAGGGAGTGAGCTGATCTTTTTGCCTCCCCCCCCCCCTAATGAACACCTATGTACATTGCCATATTTAATTTTGTTGTAAAATAATTACAATTAGAGCAATTTTTTTGTTGCATTTAAAACACGAAAAGTTGCATTTATTAATCATAAAAAAATCATAAAAACTTACAAAATTAAAACTAATACAATTCAAAAATAACTCGTACATGGTCGTACTTAGTAAATGGTAGCTAACCAATAGAAAGCGTCTGATGGATACTAACACGTGCTTTCCATTGGTTAGTTACCATTTGCTGGTCATAACGAGCTTATTAAGATTCATGGAAATAAAAAATTCAGGAAAAAATTGGAAAAAAATTTTTATTTAACTTGTAATTTGTTAAAAGTTGCAGAAAAGTTGCAAATGTGTGGAAAGTTGCAAAAAGTTGCGGTAACGTGAAAAGTTGCGCTTTTGTTGCGCTTAAAACTCTCTTATTATTCATCAGATGCGATTAAAATAAAATTTCTCGTTGTTTTTAGACCGTTTACGACTTGCAAAAAAAGTTGCATTTGGTGTCAAAAACTTGCCCTAGTTATCACTCAAAATTTTTAAGTAGCTCTGTCTATAATAAAAATATTGCCTAAAAAATTAAAATTTAATATAATAAAATCAGAAGTTTCCATACTTTTTGAACGCCAACTAACATAAAGATGATATAAATATTAGTTAAATCCTGACGCACAATTTATTTAATTTTTTATCTTATTGGAGTGCTTATCCGTTTTGGATGTTGCCGATCATGTAATCATGATGATAGTAATCTATTTTGAATTTATCAACTGCTGATCTCAATAAGTCGATTGTAGTTGTATTGAACTAAGTACGCAGATTCTTCAGCCAGGATATTCTTCGTCTGCCTACGCTTTGTTTTTTCTGGATTTTCCCTTGAATAAGTAGTTGTAGCAACCCGCATCTATCTGGATTTCTCATCAAGTTTTCTAAATATTCCAGTTTATGTTTCTTAATTTTATACTGTATTTTATTTTCCTTTTTCATTTTCAATCAAGATCTCCTCATTGATAAATAACGTGATCAACTCAAGAAATTTTAAGAATCCGGCGGAATCACCACATTTCAAACACCTCCAATCATCTCACCATTCGTACTTTAGCAGTCATCGCTAGCTTCACCATACTCTCACCATCCTCAGAAACGTGGAGGGTGCTTTTGAAATGCGGCATTTAATCTCTACGGAGTGATTCCAGTTCTCAGTGACGGTGTGGTGTTTATGTATGCACAGCTCTTAACTCTCTGTATTGGTTGATTGTTAACAGTCAAAACTCCATTTGGAAGTTTGTTTTTAGATATAATCACAAATTTTGTTTTCTTTGTATTCATTTTCACCTCATATATTTCACTCACTTCCACTACTTTGTTCATTAGATGTTGAAGCCCGTTTAGATCATTTGCGAAAACGTTATATTTGAGTTTCTTCCAAGCTACCCTTCTTTTCTAAAACTAACGGTCTTATGATGACTATAATGAAAGTTAGTCTAAACTAGAGAGGTTCCCTTCGGATTGCGATGAACTCTGGTCTCTGTTTTGGTCAACTCTCTCATTAGGAGTTGAGATTCAGAGGGTATTTTTTGTTTCACTTAAAAATATTGTTTCTACTGATGAAAAAATTTCTTTCAAAAATTTTGCATATTTTTCACCATCTTCTGCGATATCTGTGAACAAGAACGGATACTTTGGTTTGAAAGGGGGTAATTTACCACAGTGGCTTGCTACGACTTTCATAAAAAAGAAACTAAAAGTTAAAAAAATAAAATGCGTCACAATTTGTTTCAATTGATAAATTAGCAATAACTCATTTTGATATTCTATTATTATTGCATCGCAAAATTGACTCAAAAGATGAGGTGGTGCGGACGGTATCACAGTTTTTCAGATTCAACGGTGTTCATTTCGCGCATCAAATCCTTCATTCTAAAGGTTTAGGGAGAGGAATAGGATAACTTTGTATAGTTATATTCAGATGTGGAAGGACGACTGATATTCTCTTGAAACGTCTGATTTGTTTTACGCGATCTGCTAATTACGTCAGGGGGTTACTTTGACTACGGACCCTACAATTAATCTATCTTCGAAATTCTATGATCGAATCAAATAATTTAATTTAAGCTGCACAAAAATTAAAAAAATAATTTCTACTCTTACTTTTTAGTTTTCTTCGTTACAACTTGTTTTTTATGGTCAGGCGAATTCGTTCTTAAAAACAGAAATTATTCGTTCTTTGAGCCTTTGATCAAAATTTAAGAAGATATGCAGCATTTGTGCTGTGAATCATAACTTTCAGCAGATTTCTTTAATCACTTTCTTTGCTACCAGCCCATGAAATAAATTGGTCTCGGATAGAGTTGCCAATTTTTACGTTTGAATAACAAAAGTCCTATTCGTTAAAACGAGCGATTTTTAAAAATTTGTTAAGCTACTCAAAAATTTAAAAAATTAATTGCCATGTCAGAGGTACCGAAAATCCTTATAAATTTATACAAAACATATTCAGCAACTTAAATATTACTCCCAGCTTTATTTGTAATGATTTGACTGTTATTCTTTTGTGAAAGTGGAACTTGAATAATATTAATATTCTGACAATTTCTTAAAAATAAAAACTCAGTCCTGACTCCTGAAATAACGTATTGTTTATAGAAATAAATTTTAAGAATGCACAACAAAACAGCATGAATGTGCGTATTTAGGGCATTGAGATTTATTGTAAAGCTGAATAAGTCTCTTTAGAGAATTCTAAAATGATGAAGGGTATATAATGCTGGATTTTAATAACCTAAATAATAGCTCTCCCGAGATCTCGAAATATTTCATAACAGCAATAATTTTAAAAATCTGTATGAACTCTTGTTTACAAAAAACACGAGTAATTAATATGATGATGCCTCTTTGACAATCCTAATTTAATTGGAAAGGAGGCGATCCAGTCAAGTTTTCAGTTTGAATTTTAAATTATTATTTTGTTAAAAATTTTTTCTAAGAGGTGGAATTATTGATTGTTAAAGTTCAAAATATAAACAACAACCCCCGGAGAAAACTTGAAGTAAGCTTTAGTTTGTTGTGTAATGTAATTTGATCGTCCTATCTTTGTATGCCTTTTAATGTAGAATAAATAAATGTCAAGTTGCTTTCAACAGTGATTTATTTAATAGGAAATTTAATATTTTGTACTAGCAAGAATACAAACACGCATAATATTTGTCAAGCAAAAAAAAATAAAAAAAAGCAAGAGGTCAGCTAGCTGAAATTTTGAAATTCCAAATTCTGCTTCATCAAAGCACTTAAAATATTTGAGCTTTACAACCACTTTGTTAATAAAAGCATAAGTGTAACAACTATAAAAGTGAAGGAACGAACATCCTGCTATAATTTTAATATCCGTAACATTCAGTGGGTACGGTATATTTTAAATTCATTTAACGGGCAAGTAAAAAAACAAGTGCTAAACTTGCCGAAAATATAAATTTTGAGGCGGCTTGCCTTAAAATGATAAAACACAGAACTGCACTTCAAAATGTTATCTTCAAAAGTTGCATCGACCTAAAAGCATTTCTAAGTAGCCTAAACACTTTTAAAAGATATTTTCAGTCAAGTGTTTTTGGGATGTAACGTTTTTAAAACATGTGGTCCGGATACTCATTCACATTTTACGTTTTTAAATGACATTTCAACTTGACCGAAAAGTGAAAATGGGAATCACGCATTATCATAAAACATTTTTTTTTTCAACATATTGCGGAACTACTAAAGTGAACTTTAGTGATTTTGTTTATTTTTTCCCCTAAACTAAAAATATTCGTGGGTACCAGTTAAGACATCGAGTAGTTGACGATTGGAAATGATTAACTGGTGAAGGAGTAAACAAGTCGGTGTGAAACATTTTAAACGAGCGATTACTTTGAATTTCAATTGGTGTGAAATTATGAGTTTCCTTTGGGAACGAATTTTCACAAAGTGGTAACTAATGGTTAGTTACCTTTTTTGGTTTAGATCCGGTAAGTAGCTTTCTGGACTGACCTAGGTGTGCTATAGTAAATCCAAAAAGATCGACGGTTTTACGTGCTCTCCGAAGTACGAAGAAGATCTTCAGCGAGTTTGGTTTTTTCCAGATTTAAAACCAACATGGCAAATGACTTTTTTTTACATAAATTAGAACATTTTTTAAAAAAATGTTAACTCTGGTTGTGGAACTGTAACAGAAGAGCGACATCTGCTCAGCACCCGGTGCCTTCCACGATTCATCATTGAGGTTCTATTATTATTATGGGGACGTTTTCATGAAGATCTAGTCAGAAATTGTTAAAGAATTTAAGAAACAACGAGGAACAAACTATAAGCATATTTTTGAAAATGACAGATCAAAATTGAAAAAGAAAGATTTTTTACAAAATAGTTTTGAAAAACAAATGTTAGTTTATCTTCATTGCCTGAATTTGAAATTCAAATTTCGTAGTATTTCAAATTCGAACAGGAGGCCACGTGAGTAAATTTTAAATGAAAAAATTACTTTAAATTTATTCCTGTTCAAAATTCAACTATGAAACTTTGACGTCAAACAAAGATTCATTTTGCATCAAATGATTAATACGAACTATCAAATATAAAATATTTTCATAAAATCCTTGACGCTTTTATTTATTTATTTTTAGAGGTAGTGTCATTTTTACGGCACAGATAAATTTCGGAACGATCAGGATTTGAACTTATGACTTTTAGATGAATGTGAAAAGATCCGTAACGCAATCAAGGTTGATTTGATCTTAATTTTAATACTAACTCAAATTAAGCTTCAGTGTGGCCTTGAGGCCGCACAGCTTTATTAATCTAGTTTCAAGATAAATAATTAAAGAATGTAATTTTACGTAAGAATTACTTTAGATCTTTCCCACATATAAAAATTCGTAAGGATTTTCAAACGGATTTTGGAATTGAATTCCAAAAGAATCGAAATAATCAAATTCTTTTAGGTGATGATGCTACCGCTGTTAGGTAACCCTTCTTTTTCTCCTAGTTTTATGTTGGTGGAGAAAAAGTAGCACTTTGCAAAAAGTCACTTTTTAAGGGGAATCTCAACAGAAGCAGTCAACATTTTCTATGCTGCGGGCTCCGCTTCAGCTGTGGGTAACCCGTGCTTTAGCTCCAAACCCGATAAAAGCCATGTAAGAAATTAGTATCATTTTCACGTTGAAATTATTAATTCTAGCATTCAGATTCTCTATGATTCAGTAGGGGCGGAAAGTAAGACGGGTGGCAACTGCCCTTATTGGTACAATGTTGCATATGAGTATAAGCTAGAATAAATAGACGATCTAGTGCAGCAAAATAATTTTTCATTTATCGCTCTAATTTTAAACTTTTTAAGTTTTTAATGCAAATTTGATTCAATGAACCCAATATATCATTTGCATTATAAATAGTTTTTAAATGTGGCTTATTTCAAATTTCATTTTGAAACGTCTGAAAGCGATTAAAATTTATATTATAATGGTATTTTGAAACAGAATATTTAAAAAACGATTTTGTCTATTGTACTACTGTGACAATTTAGGAATAATTTTATTGGCATGGTTAACGATGATCCCATTTGATTACTCAGTAATCGATGACTGGCAAAAATGAAATACCGAAACCCTATTTAACAAAGAGAACATCAATGTCATGTTTACAGGAATCCATTTAGCAAAATTATACTATTTTTTTCTAAACTTAATAAAAATATATTAACCAGTTTTTCGTAGGTAGTGAAAAGGTCCTGCACGAACATCCTCTTGGACATTCTCTCACAGCAACAGGTGCCTCCAAGATTATAAAAATTTTATTTTACTTTGCTAAACATTTCACTTTTATAAAAAAAAAATCATATTTTGACGATAACATTCAGGTAAATTCCAACGAAAAACCAAAGAATACGAAATATTTTCAATGTTAAAAATGCAATACCAGAGTTTCAATTATATTTTTTAATTTACAAATAGTAAGTGATTTTTAAAAGTTTCTTTGTTGTTTCGGGTATGTACTAAAAAGAAGTCCTTGAATGATTTTCCACAAATGTCAGCTACTACTTCAGTTGAAAAACTTTATAGGTGGGTACTTTAAAACTAAGGGTTGAATTTAAATTTTTCATTGCCTTGAAGTTCTTCATAATAATTGTGATGGTTCATTAAGCAGAAAAAAAATTAAAATTGGTTAAATAAAATTCAACAACATTTTTAATACTGTTCAAATTTTTTCAACAGTTTTCAATAGGGCTGCGCGAGCATTGTGAATGCGTATGTGAAATTTTTGATAACGATACAATTTTAACAGTTTAACCTCATTGCGTTTACGTAAAATTAAAATTTAAAACAAAAAATGAATTTCAGCTGCAGTGTCGTCTCTAAAATTAGCGCTGATAATATTAAAAGTATTCAGATAATTTGCGACAAGTTAATGGTGAATGAAATAGAAAAATATGAAAAATTAGAGAGCCAAACCTTCGTTTCAAATATTTTAGGAGGTGTAGATTTCCAGATGATTCTTCTTCTGGTTATATTTTTTATCATGATCTGTAAGAACTTGGTATAAGTATTAATATAAAGCTTTTAATAATTTTTTTAGTTGGTTCCTACTGTCAAAAATTACAATATTCATATTACCTACAAGACAAAATAGACCACCAAAATTTTTTGTATAACGCACAAGAGGAAAAGAAGAAAATGGAAGAGCCGACGTTCCCTGAACTGAAAAATGGATGTGAAACGGAACCAACAAAAATTTCCGAATGTAAACCAAGGGAACAAAATAAGCAAAACAAAGTAGAAGAAAAATTAGAGATCAAATTGCCAAATCAGGAGATACCGTTGGAGATAAAAGAAGAAACGAAAAGAAAGACATTGAAAACGGATCAAAGACGTTGGACATTTTACACATTTTAGAAAACTTTTTTTTTATAAAACTAACATGAAACTATAAGACCAAGATGTAAGTTTGAATTTTTTTTAAACAATTGTTCTTATGTTAATCAGACTGTTTCTGATTTTATTGGGAGATTTGAAAAGCGGATAAATAAAATATTTTTGTTATTAAAGAATTTTTGCATTTATCACATAAAAATTAGGGTAATAAATTTTTTTGTTAGAATAAAAATATTAAAATTAAATTTTTAAATGTTGTAATGAACAAAGTTGCATTCAAAAAATTGCACGTTGATAAGTTTTGATAAAGAATCAGAGAATAAAATTTTATACCATAAAAATAATAAAAGTAAAAATAACTAAGTAAAGTTTGTTTATAATATAATAATAATTAATTATTATTATTATAAAACCAAATAAGGGAAAGTAAATCTAAGGTAGTGTGTGCGACAGTGAGACATTGAGTTACCCCATTTATTTATGCCTGATTTTTTTGTTAACCAATTCTAACAATTTAAACCTAAATATCCATTATTGAACACTTTCCCCTATAAGCAGATAAAAGCAAAAAAAAATTATTTTAATCCGTAACAAGAAAAATTCATTAATTTTCAAAAAGTTACTATAACATTTTAATCTTATTTGGAGAAAGTAATACAACAGAAGCAGACAAACAGACGACGATTTTCTATTATAAAATAATAGGGTAGACTTGGTCTGGGAAATGCCATGCATGTTACTATGAAGTGTGCAGTTGCATGAAAAGCTTTGCAAGTTTCAAACAGAATATAGCTGAGGTAAACGTACACTTTTAAAATTAATTATTAATTAAAATTTTACTTCTTGAAAATTGATTTAGAATTTATTATAAGCTGAAATCGATAATTGTGAAAATGATAGGTTTGCTAGAACACACAAATACAAACATTAGAACACCGAGATTGAAGTTTTCTGAAATTTTGTTAATTATACGTAATAGTTGGAAGTATTAAAAATTAATAATGTAAGATGGTTATTAAAATAAGGATCCGAATGGTATACACCACCGATTAAATGTTGAAATGAGGAGGAGTTGAGAACCTTTACAAAAATATAAAGTAAATAACGCAGAGTTCCATCATCTTTATGTTCTTTTTTCCTCGGCAGGGTCTAATCATATCCCTGTATTTTAATAATTCTTGAAATTTCCATTCTAAAAATCTTCTTTATTCGCAGAGCTTCACAGCCCGAGTATTTTGTTTTACGAAGATCGTAAATATTCCAAATTTTATTTTTGTCTTGCATTAGTTTTGGCAAAAGTCAGAAATACTTCAAAGCCCGATTCCATTATAATATTTTGGAAAAAGTGTAAAACTAAAGAGGAAAATCTTGTCAACTTAATTTAATATTCGTTTACGCTCCTAATTACACAACAGACATCAAATTTTGAGTAATAAAGCAGCTTTTTATCTTAATGGCTTTAAAACGCGTTCTTAATTAAATTTAAGGTTTTTTTAAATTTTGTGTGATGTTGAGTAATTTTTAGGGACACTCTGTAATGCTTAAATTTTACTGGATGATTAAGTATTGGAAGGAAATAAAATAAATCAAAATTATTATTTTGGTTTAAACATTTTTGCGATATGAAGCCATTCATCAAATCGTGTACAGTGTAGCAGCGCAATAGACAAGATCGTATACATGTTTAATGGCAAATGATGGGTTTAAATTGACCAGCTGTGAATTCCTACATAAATAATTCAAATTTGGAAATATAGATGAAGGATATGTACTGGAAACTTAGAATCCTCTTTGAGAAATGTATATTCAATGATGATATTACCTCGATACCTTTGCTTTCGCGCAAAATAATACACCGTAGAATGTTGTATGTGGTTTGTAGTATATCATATTCGTCATAAATGGTATAGAATTACCTCTAATAAGTAATAAGGATCCCAGCGATTTATTTAAAAAAAAAATTAATGCCAAAGCTCTTTCCGTATACAAGTCAAAAAGTTTGGTAATCGATTAAAGAAATTTGTGGTTCCATTAAAAATTCATTTGCTAAAGAGTTTATAAATTTGAACGTGGTAAATTCTGTCACGATAAGTAAATTACGGATCGTCATAAATTATAACAAACTATTAATTAAATATTAAAAAACGACCAAAATCGTATTAAAGGCAGAAATTATTGTATGCCATTATAGCCTTGCTGAAGGTGTTTCCTTATTTGAATTATTTATTTGAAATGAAAACGTATCGGCAACGGTTGTTTATAAATAAATAACATTCATTTAGGCTTCCAGCAGTAACATCAGAAGCTTCATAAGCAGTTAAAGTTAATATGAATGACTTTTAAACGCAAAGTAACACAAATTGCTCTCTCTTTAATTTAAATTTTCGTGAACCACAATTTAAGCCATAGTTTAAATTAATTCTCGATAACAAAATTGCTTAACCACGTCAAACAATTTAAATATTTAACGTTTGATTAATCAAACAATTAATTCAATGATAGATTCGTATAAAAAATCAAAATAAAGACTGAATAGTAAGTTACGAATTAGCAATTTAAATTATTGCTGAAGTTTGTTTAAGATTCATGCATAAAATCGAAACATCCTACCTCAGAAATTATCATTGGGTCGATTCAAAAAACATTTCATTAATTAAAAATTTTATCTTATTATACACATACAAATTTATATTTTAATAAGTAAAATAATAATTAATCGGTTGTGCTATTTTTATTATAAAGTTCTAATTAAAATTTATGAATCAACGCGAGGGCTTTTAATCAAAGAAAAGATGATGTCGTTGATTAGAGTCGACAATTTTTAACAGTTATAAATATTATCTGGTTAATTAGAAGTTACAGTATTTAAAAAATGTTGTTGCAGTAAATTTGTCACCTTGCGCCGAGAAAAATTAATAAAAATTGTGTGAAGAAACATAAACAAGAAAATTGCAAAAAATTATGAAAAAATGATTATTTTTGGTAATAATTGGATTAATCGAATTACTTAATAATTAATTAAAACTATGAATATCTAAAGTACGATTATTACTTGAGAAATGAAATAAAATGGCGACTTCTAAAGAACAATTTAAATTTTAGTTCCAGTTTTTACTTTAAAAACCTAATAATATAATATAAATTTTCAATGAATTTTTATAATTTTAGGTCATAAAAAGAAGTTAATGAAAAATTGAATGAGCTGAAAACGAATAAAATCCTATGATTAAGTTTTGAGTTATCGTAGGGTAAACTTATCGTTATCAGTTAATTTTTGTGTTCCAAATTAATCTCGGTGCAACCCACCTTTAACTTTTACTTCCTACATTGACAAAATAATATCATTAAATGATTACCACGCCCTCTTCCGATTAGTACCCACTATAACAATAAATAAATTATTCAAAAACGTACCATTTTACCCTAATTTAAGTTTTGAAACAAAAGTTCATAATAACTAATTTTGAAAAATAATTTCAAAAACATCATGCATGATAAATCCTTACTATTTCTATAATTAGAATAAAATTAATGCTGCGATATTCTGGAGCCTTTACAGAATTTTAAGTGACTCTTAAGTGATCGATCAGTAATTTTGTAACCGATTATTTATTAACGTTATCATTAAGAAAACCTTTTGTAACGTTTAACAGAAGTTTGATAAAGTTCATTAATATTCTTCATGTGTTATCAGTTATCCGTCAGTTAATTTACAAGAATGAGTGAAGCTCATTTCAAGAATTTAATAAACAAGAGGTTTATTTAAAACCGATTTTTTTTAACCGAAAAATATTGAGATCTTGATTTATCGATCATTTGGTTGACATTTTGTAGGGCTTCGTAATTTATTAATGGGACGAAAAGGGCAAGATGTTTTTTCTGCGACGTTTTGAGGTCTCACGGCCTCACTGTCTACAAAAATTTTTAATTTGTTAATTATAGGGTAGGTTTCTTCTCCATCCCTGGAATTCACCCCCAGAAAATTATTTTAATAATTTAATACACCCTAAACATAGCAACTTGATCGGCAATCCAAAAAAAATGTTTTGCCTGTTTGAACTGCAAATTAGACCTTTCGGATCCTGGTAAGGACCCTCAAACTTTTTGCAATTATAGCAAACAAAACCTAGAAATACCAATAAAGGGCCATTATTGAAAGGTTCAAGATTGTACTAATCCTAAACAGTCGAAAAGTCGAAACTTGAATCGGCAAAATTCATTTGAAACGCGAACGTGGAAAAGGGAATAGACGAGAAGATTCCGAGAGCGTAAAGCTTTCGTAGGCAGTTCGATTCCGACCGTAAGAGTGGTGGGTGCTGTTGAAGCGCTGCGGAGCGAACGCGAACTTTACGTCGATTTTAATAAACAAAACTTTAAGTTGCGCTTATTTTTTGAAATAACCAAAATTTGTGATTACATGATTCGAGTGATGTTGTGAGGTGAATGTGCGATAACATTATTTTGGATTTTCAATTTTTTAAAAGGTAATTTCCACTTTCCTTTCAAACTAAAAATTATAGTTTTATAAAGCTCATATTTTTGAATGGACGAAAGAGGGTTTAAATTTTTTATGAAAGTCATAATTAAAAATTTTAATCTTTCAGAAAGTTGTTAAAGAGTTCTTTCACGTTACTTTTCTAAAAAAAAATAGAATCAATTTTAAAATTAATTAGTATTTAATACTTCATTACAAAAATTAGTACTTTATCAAAAAGTCATTGTACCTTTTGCAATTTCACTCCCTACGCAATCTAATTGTTTCTTTTATTATTAAATTATGTTATTAAAGCCCAACGAATTGTCTCTTCTCATGAAATAATTGTATTTCAATTGGTTAATTAGATTATAATTTAATTAAAAGTTAACAATTAGTTATTAATTTTCTTTTGCTTTTATTGTTCGACCTAATGAAGTTTAACTTAATTAATTTAAGTAGCAATTTCTTTTATGTTTGTATTGTCGCAGTTTTAATTTGAAATTTTTCAAATCGAAAGCTTATGCATATACATGGTTTACGTTTAATATTTATAGGGGAGAATTAATTAAGATAAAAGTTTTGCATTTTTAACGAATCGTCGTTATATCCAAATAGTTTAGTGGAATCTTTCTATTTAATGTTTGCAAGCTTTCCAAGTTTTAAAAGCCGAAGTGTGTTTAAAAGTTTACATAAAATTTCAATTAAACCATCAGTCGGAAAATCTAATCTAATTACGGCCGACATTTTATTTAGTACAAATGTAAATGTCGCTAAATTATTTATATGGACGAGAGAACTAACCAATGCGTGTAACGAAATCCGTTCGTCACGAACATTATTTCATTCAAAGCGTGCAGTTTACATAAGTAACTAAATTAGTGTAATTCAGAAAATGTTTAATTAACTTGATGTAAACATTGTTTAAAACTTAACTGTTTTATAAAATATGTCTATACAAGACTACTTATTTACTTCATATCGTGATCATCTAATGACTTAATTAAGACATTAACTTCTTGTCGACATTCTTCTTGTTCAAAGTAAAAATTACTGTAGCAAATTACAAGCAGTCACAAAATTATTTTTAGTAATCCACCTTTAAATTATTTCAAGTCCTCTCTAATTCTTTTAATTGCTAAGTAGATGTTGTAGTTAATAAAAAAATTTGGCTAATTAACAATGCCTAATTAAGGAATTATTGAACTTCCCATAAATAGATTTTATAAATTAGTATGATTCACTATAATTAAAATTTTCGTTTCTATACTTCCTTAATTTTGACTTGTAACAAAATTACGTTCGAATAGACGTGGAAGTAAAATTAAACATTAATTTTTTATTATCACTTTTAGAATGGAATACACGCGATTGGATTTATTTGTTTGATGGGTCGGGTAATCTTGGTTATGTACACGTTAACTAAAATTATTCAAAATTGTAATTTGAAAAAAAAAGCATAAAAATTATTACATGAACACTGCTATAAAATTTCACTAAATTCGAAATCACGTTTTGAATTTGTGTGACGGCTGCGAAAGCCAAAATATTAGTATCTTTTTACAATGAACATAAACATAGACGTTAAGAGGGGCTAAATATTTTTCTTCAAATATCTGAAGTTAAATGCTTTTACTTCTTACGCTTATGCTTACGGTCATTGTGAATGGCAATTTTTTGTTTCCAGGATTTTACTTTCAATTAGACTTTTTAATTTAATTATTACTTCATTTTATAAACAAACTAATTTTTTTATCCTTAAATCATTTTTGATTTTATTCACTTCTGTTCTAAAATAATTGGAACGACAGGAAACTTCATAATATTATATTATGTCCAACTGCAGTTAAAAATGGGCTGAGTCCAAGAATTTTATCAAAATTATTGCTATTGGCAATGAAAACTAATCGATATTGGACATAAAACAGAAGCTAATCTTAGATGGTAAATAAAACAAGAAGCTAGTGGTCAAAAAATTGAAAGGTCAAATTACAGATTTTCGACATAAAATAATTGAATAATTACAAGACAAAATATTTACCGACATATGCTGATGCGGGAGAAATTTGTACTCAAACCGCCTTTTTTTTCAAAGTTTTTGTTTTTAAGCTTTCCCGATTTACAGGGTACTCAGTATTTCCGCCCCCCCCCAACCCTCCGGTTTTTCACCTATTTTTTCATATTTTATACACGACAACCTAAGGGATGCCCTGGATGAGTGAAGAATCTTCACTTATAAGATAATAATTATAGATAATAATTTTATGGAGATTTCATTATCAGGAATTTTCTGATTGATTAGTTAATCTTTTTACCCACGAAATCCATGTGAATTTTGATACTTTTTCTGCAGTCCTAAAGACTAACATGTGAAGTACTTGATATAAAAGTACATCATTTACTGGTATTTTCATCGGGGGGTCTGGGGGATATGGAATACCCCCCAGGACAAGAGATAAAAAGTTATATGATGTTTAGTACGCAGTGAACATTCTCAATTAAATATATTATTATAATGCATAAGGGGCATTCCACACCAAATCGACCATTTTTGAACCTGACCCCTTTTGATTTTCCTGAAATTTTTACATATTATACTATCCCACCAAAAACAGTTTTGTGAATTTTTTCAAAATTTTTTACTCAACCCAAAAAAAGTTACGAATTTTTAGAAAAACTGATGTTTTTTTCTTCAAAGGATCATAACTATTTCAAAAATTGACTAATCGGAACGTTTTTTCAATTTTCGACACCTTTGATTTTTGATATTTTTATTTTAAAAAAAACTCTGATTTATTCCGCGTATAACAACGCAAACCCCATAATGGGCCGATATTTTTTTCTATTTATTTTGTTTAATTGAAAAATATTTTTGCGTAAAAATAAAACAAAATATTTTTAATTAAACAAAAAGAATAGAAAAAAATGTCGGCCCATTATAAGGTTTGCGTTGCTATACGCGGAATAAATCAGAGTTCTTTTTTAAATAAAAAAATCAAAATTGGAAAAATTTGAAAAATCAATGATTATTTCCGAAAAAATGTAAAATTTTATAGAATGCATGTTTGAATTTTTTTTTGGGTTTTTTTCTGATAAGTACGTTTAAAGATAAAAAAAAACAAAAAATGTGGAATGCCCCATAATTATATTATTATATTATACAATATGATTATAAATAAAATAAATATTTAATTGAGAAAGTTCATTGCGTACATTTAAATATCATATCATAACATTTTATCTCTTGTCCTGGGGGATATTCCATACCCCCCAGACCCCCCGGTGAAAATACCAAAAACATGATGTACTTTATATCCACTTTAAATGTTAGTCTTTATGACTGGAGAGTTTGGGGGGTATAGAATAGCCTTCACCCCCAGACAAAGTTACGGAGTTTTGAATTTGTTAGGGACCCGTAATTCGTAATTAAACACCCCCACTTGTGAGGTAGAAAATATAGGTTTTTCTAATCAAATACAAAATTTTAGCTCGGTCTATAATTCTGATTCAATCAAACATTCCTTCTCTGTGTCATTTTATTGACGTGTCTTATCCAAATTTTTACCTAAAAATAGTTTATGACTTACACTCTTTCTCCCCTCTGAGTGAAACCGAATAAATGCTAAAAAACTATGGCCCACACTTGTATAAGTAAAGTGCAAGATAGTTTAAGACAGTTGAAGTAAGTTAGTACTTTGTATAAAAGTCTAAACCTCAAGAAACTGAAATGACGATAGATTTTTTGACAGAATGGGAAAATTTTGTTGGATTCCGTCGACCACATGCTGATTTTAAATTAGAACTGACTAACCCTTGGTCATTGTGGCCACTACCTTTCGTAAGTTGCAAAAGTCATATAATATCTTAACCTATTTTAAAGATGATGAGGCTGAAGGCCGAGCCAAGAATGACGGCTATAAATAAGTAGTTAGTCCTGCATAACTAACAGTTCTTTTTACAATTATTAATTATTTTTTTATCAATTATTACACATACCCAATAAATTTTGATGTAAATCATAATAAAAAATGCCTAAATCTACTACGGCGTTTAGGTCGCACAGCTTGAGAAATTTAGTTATGATTTTGTGAAAAATTCACCCTTGATTATAAGGAAAATACAAATTTAAAGAAATCAAAGGGAGAATTTGCAGTTTCCGAAATGAAATTTAGTTTTTCTTAAGGGTATTAGGCAATGGAAAAATCAATATTTTTTTTATTGCATTTTCTGAAAGTACTATCCTTCCTGAACAGGATACCGTTTGGTTCATATCGAAATTCGTAAAATTGTTGATTAGGCAAGTGAAAAGATGGCAGTGCGTGGACTTGATTTCCGTCTGCCGCTGGTAGTCGAGCAGAGAACATTACCTGGGGGGGCTCTAAATGTTACGATCTGAGTTCCTTATCGTAATAATTTGATATAATTAAATAAGACATTTTAAAATATATAAAATTTGATAATTTATCATAATAAAGATTTTTGTAAAATTAAAATACTTTGACAAACATGGAACAAATCGTAGACATCTGCATCAATGCATTTTCAGAGGGTTTAAAACCAAAATATCGTGGTACATAGAGATGTCCAGCTATCGTTAGAATTGCGGGTTGGTTTTTACTTTATTACAAAGAAAAAAATTTTAAAAAGTCAGTTTGGAGTTGTTCACATTGAGATCACCATTATCATGACATTGCAATTTCATTTTATTTTACCTGTAGTCCACTAATAAAAATATAATTTTCAAAAACGGACTGACGCGGAAGCACTACTAGAGACATCATTCTATGCTGATGAAGATTTTTAACGGAGATAAATATAAGTAAAATCACATTAATTGATAAAGAAACTTTAAATTCGTTTTTCTCGACTTTTCATCTTCGTTTGGTTTTGTCTTGATTCTAAGAGAACGGAGGTCTCTGGTGACTTGAAAAAAATGGAGGATACGTAAAACATGTATAATTTCGGACTAAACCTCCAAAATAATCCATAAAAATTCAAGATTTCTCAAAAAAAATTAAAAAGTCACGATTTTTCTGTCCACTTACAAAAAACTCACATTTTTATCGTAAAAATCGCGGTTTTTTGTCTACAAGTTTAATAATTTCATTTCAATCGTTGTGATTTTAGGTTTAGTCCAAAACTACATATCTTACGAAAAGAAAGACTATCTGCAGACCCAAAAAAAATTATGTTTTTAGGACGATAGTAGAGAAAAATGGCAAATAAACGTGTAAATACGCCACAGAATGTACCGCCATTTTGTAAGCTTTTATGGGCTCCATGGTACAATTTTTTTTATTATTTATATATCAATAAGTATTAGTTAAAATTACACATGTGTATCTGCTTTCTTTCTATGTTAAAATTAAGAAAAACCAAAGCGCCGATTTTGCCAATAACCATTGCCTAATACCCTTAAACTAAAATAAACCGAGAACTTGATTAAGATTAAGAAATTTGTAAACCACTTCGATCTGTTTATACAAAAATTTTCATAATGGAAGTGGTTTAAACTACACTTTAAATTGTAGGTCCCCTAAGTCCTATATGATTCTTAAATAAAAAAAAAAGAAAATGAAAACATCTGGAATTCTTCCTTTTTAGGATTAAAAATTTCAACAGTTCAAAACCACTTCACAATGTTTATCATATTAAACATCAATAGAGTTACGAAGGCGTAGTGGGTGACCTAAAGAGAATGACTGTGACCTTTTTTAATGAAATCGAATTAGATTCTACATCTCTATTTTTAAACGAATTCAAATTTAAATGCTATTTAATTAATTAAAAAATATAATTGAAATTTTCATTTTGCTGCAGGCGTCACAAAGAAATCTTTTGTTCATTTTATTTACAAGAAGTATACAAGTTGTTATTATTTATATTCAAATCATCGTATCTGTTATTAAAATCTCGAATTAATAAGCAATCATCTGTGCACCAAAAACGAAAACATTTCCTTAATATTAATGAAATGTGCTCCGGGGATAGTTTTATTTACGACTCAATTTATTTCGTCGACATTTCAGAGATTCTATCTAATCTCGTCTTCCTTCGACAGTTTGTAAACATTTTTACATTATTTTGTATTTTTCTCTTTTTTGTTGATTTAGTTGTTTAGAGCGTGTTCATGCAATATTACTTGAGGGTTCTTCACAAATCACGAGATATTGCTAAGGGAAACGAAAATAAAGAATACGAATATTTCGGCGGTCTGCTCACAAAAGGTTACCATGTTATATATACAAACTCAATTATAGTGTGGTCAAGATGGGCTGCAGAATAAATTTCTCGCCGAACTAGATTCACAAGGCTTTAGGGTCGTCCTGCAACAATCCCAACTTTATTAAATCTTAAAAATCGTCTATCCAACCTACGCATTTTAGTGTTCGTTTTTAATTTGCTGCGGTACTTCAACACATTTTAATGTTACATAGTATAGGCAAATTTTATAAATCCACTTCAAGAGTGGGCACAGATGTGTTACAAATAAGCGAGAGAATTGCATGGTTTCCCCTCACCCATCTGTCAGGTTTAGGTAGAATTATTGACTGTTAAGATGCTGTGGGACCAAAATTTTAGGTATACTGCCATGTACGAGCGTTTTGAATCACCGACAAACAAAGAAGCGAAAATATGGGTTACCAGAAACCATAACATTAATTTTACGTTAAGCGAACCGCAGGTGTAAAGTACAAAAGTTGTTGTAATACAAAATTTTTGTTTTCAAATTTAAAATTTTAAAAATATTATTAGGGGGCGACTTTTTCGATTAGTCCACTTAAATCCGGAATAGGTTAATTGCAGCTTCACGGCCACAATTAAGAAAAAAATTAAGTAATTTTAAAATTGTGTGGTATTATCGCACGCATCTTGTATTACAACCATGTAAGTAAATATTACGTAACTCAAACCAATTTTGTGTTAAATAAAACTTGTATTATTTACACCAAACAAGTTTTTTGATTCAACTTTTAATTGAGTTTTTAATTACAACACTTTTTTATATTCGATATTAAAACAAAAATAGTTTTTGAGTGTTGCATGTTTATAATGCATTTGGTGCATCAATTAAATTTTAGTTTTAATGGAACGAATCTTCTGATGGATTCGGTAAATAAACAACATTTTTTGTTGCATTTTATTACAAATTTCATTTTAGTGGATACGAGCCACATGCGGCTCGCAAGTTTACTTAAATAAAGCAGCCAGCCTCATTAATTAATTTTTTATGTGGTATCCATTATTACAAAATTGGATACCATGAAGGAATGACAAACAACATAACAAATTAGAAACATTTTCCGCGTCACAACAAAAACAAGTAGCTGGGTCTCGGTTATCACATTTCACGAGATGTTTTTATAGCGTTTTTTTAACATTAACTAAGTAAACATTTTTTGTGTAATATTTTATATTGAAACAAGCCTAAGAAACTCGTTCGTCGGTGGTGATTCCATAAAAATTAGTGATTAACCGCAAATGACCCCGACGCGAGCGGTAGCGCAACAGCGAAATGTTACACATAAATTTGATCAAAAATGGTCAAAAATCATTAAAACAATTTTTATGAAAAATGTAATGGTCGCTTATAAAGCAACGTTTTATTTTGAATAAAAATTTTTTGTTGTAACATTTCGATGTTTATGACTAACGCGATAATTAGAAAAAGTTTATCATATTAAAACAAGAACTTGATTGTGGTCATAAAATATTCTCCTTTCGAATCTTTGACGCGAAACGCATAAGATGCTTCGTTTTATGATTAAGGTCATTATAATAGCCTAGTATACGGGGTTGTCATAGTAACCACGGTTTAAATTTAACTTTTAAAACGCCAAGTTTCAAAATTTATTGTTAATTGAAACTTTAATTAACAGTAGCGGAAAAAGTAAGGGTTTTTTCAAAAAAATTTTTAAACATAAAATTGTGACAAAAGGCGTACCTTTCAAATAATGAGACTAGAAAAATTGCAATCGGTTCATTTACATAGAAGTTACGGTCATTTGAACGATTGAAAGTGCAACTTGATTTCGCAATGTAATTAATATACTTTTTCAAATAATAGAAATGACCCCATAAGTAATCAAATTTATTATTAAGGTCGTAAATCACCCTGTATATGGTATTTTATTGCAAGTAATTTTTATATAACGACGCAGTATTTTTCTTCTGGGTTGTGGTTTTTGTAGGCGACCACTCGGGCAGCCACAAAACTAGCAACGTCTGTCATAAATATTTGTTTTTATTGATAAATATTTATTTAAAGGCAGAGGAAAGGCAACTGCAAATGATTAAAATAAATTTGAAAGGAAAAACAATTTCCACTTTAGTTCTCAGCAGGAGACGCGCATACCGCACAATCTATTTATTCGAAATGTGGAAATAAAAGAGAGAATTGGCAAACTATTTTTCGTCATTGCGTGTAACGATCGAGTATAGGACTTCTTGGCAATGTTAAAGGCGCAGAAGAGCGATGACAAGTTAGTATCTGAGAGTTCAATCTAAGAAGACGTCGATTGTGTGAGGAAGGAAATAGTCCCACTGGGTGATAAATTAAGGCTCCTTGCATTGTTTCGCATCCTGGGGAGTCTGACAAGGATATACGCGTTTACTATTGGTTGGGATGTCCTGTAAAGGATTCGAAAGAGGAAATTCGCTATCAATTGAAATCGACTCACAATAGAATTTTTCGTAATTAACGAGAATTTTGCCGCTATTTTCAAATAAAAAGCAGCTTTGTTACGATAAAATACAAAAGCTTTTCGTGTAAACATAAAAGACAAAAACTAATGTTTTTTCTTTTTCAGAATTGTGTCATTTGTGTAATTAATCTTCCCGTTTGTTTATTTTAACGCAAAATTACAACATCAAACAAACATTAAAGTCAAAACTACTGGCGGTGTTAACATTTCTGCCTCACCGAGATTCCATCGATGATGCTTTAATTACAATAACCCGTTTTTATGTATTTAGGGAAAAATGTAGTAAGTATATAAATAACCCAACAATAAATTTAAAAAGTGGAATATAAATATTCAGAAGTTTCGAGAGACTCTTTAAAAATGAATACTACAAGAGCTTTAAATGCAGGACAGTATTTATACATGCTCGACACACCTTTATATTCATCAGCGATGAAAAAGATTAAGTGTTTTTAACAAGGAAAAAAATGACAAACAATGGTCGTTGAAATGTTTCAAAACTTAGAATTAATTTATGTTTAACTAAAGACCGAACATTTTTAAACTTGGCAATAAATTTAAAATACCCAAATTTTTAAAGGATGCCCGTTTTTTGTTGTTAATTAATATTTAATGAATTTTTTATACGTCCACATTCTCCCAGGAAGTCCAAATTAAAAAATATTTCACCGCATAATAATTAAATTAAGCAATTCAAAATATTTTTGTTGACTTGTAATCGGAATGTGACAAAATACTGGTTCACATTTTTGTACTTTATGATAAAATTATGTAAATTATTCAAAATTTTGGTTTTCCAAGTTTTAAATTTCAGGTTGTTATAAACATTAAAAATTAATGTCTAAATTACGATGTCTCTTAAATCGCCCGAATCTTCTGGATGTTCATAATTGGATAGCGATGAATAAAAAGTTAATTCGTTTTGTTAACCTTGTTAAATTTTTATAACCGTTTTATTGCTTAAATAAACAAAAGTTTACGAGTAGATAAATTTAGGAAAAGAAAAGGAAATTTTAATTAATAAAGCGGTTGGTCGCCCCAAGTCGAAATTAGATCAAATCTGGATTAAAGAGATCAGTGACTTCTAATTCGATACTTTTAGACCTTCGCGCCGACTCCTACTTAAGCAAAATTACCACTCATCGTGCGATTAAACCCAAAAAAATAATTCTGCCCTAAGCGACTTCCATGTTACTTGACTGGCTGATGCTTCCCAGTTGAACTAACTCGGAAATCCTATCAGACACTCTGAGCTTATAATTGAATTGAACATTTTTCTTGGGTGATATACCGATTGTCTTTTGTCAATATCGACTTAACGTACAAAGCTCTGACTTTTAACAGATGCGAAGGTTGGGTCATGAACAAACGTTCTCTTTCATCATGGGCCCCCCAGCCAAAGTAGATTAACATATTGTCAATGATTCTTCGACTGTCCTAATAGAGTGACATTTACCTTACATACTTTTACGTATTACATTGACGTTTATGAATGTACGTGTCAGCAAATCATTTACTCGACAGTTCATTAAACCGGATTGATCAATAAACTTTTTGTTCATAAAAGCTCACGAGGTATCGTTTTTAAAAATCAGTGAAAAACGTGATTTATCAGCATGAGAAATCGTAAAGTTTGGGTTAAAAATTTCACTTAAGTTTTATCCTTGTCACCTGTTTTTGTTAACTTGCGATTCGTTGAGTAATAAATCTTTGGTGTTAGATACTCTCACGAGAATAGTAAAAAGGGAATCATGTGTTGTTTCACAAAGTATTAACGCGTTGTCCCAGAAAAGCTAAGAAACTCGTAATGCGATTCGTCTTGAGCGAAATCTCCTTAATGCATTTAGTTTTCAAAATTTCCAAACTTGGTGGATTATGAAAAGAGGGAAACTGTTTACTATTTGGAACTAACTTGTCTAGTTTACCTCTGTTACACGAATCTACTTACATTGAATAAGTAGTTTCAATTAGTTTTGCAATTATTAAGCAAAACTTGAGAAATGTTAAGAGCAATTTTCACTCGTAAACTTATTTGCCCTCCTTGATTTATTTACTTAATTTCTAGTCGATGTTTTGAATTATTTACCAACTTTCGTGGAAATTTGTCAACGTCGTCTTTTGGGAAATTGATAAATATCTGTAAAGTTACCGATAGGAACAGCTTTGAGTTAAGAAAAGGTACTTTCGAATAATTGCCAATTGAAAGTTACGAAAACGTTTAATTTTAATCAAAAAGTACCAAAATGACTAAAGTTTTTGTTAAACTAAAAATCTTATAGATAATCGAAGAAATTTACTTTTCAAACAGTTTATTGAAATAGTTGATACTGATGGTTGTTGTTGTTTTTTTATGAGGCTTTGCAAAATGCTTTTCTTTCTCAAAAACTTTTATTTCGATTTCTATAATCGTTAACCAAACATATCGATTATCAAAATCTTTTGTCATTTACTTATTTTTAATAAACAAAATTAAGTTTAGAAAATAGCAATATTTCAACTTACAGAATGAGCCGAAGGCGAATCGTTTTCTCGGACGTCACACATCTGTTTTTCTTGTCTTTGTTTTAACAGCCGCTGTTCTCCCATCCTTTCTACATGCTCCTTCCATTGGCGTTTATAATCTTTCACTTTCTCTTCTATAGAGAAAATCTGCAATTCCTCTCTAAGGTCTTTATTTGACCTCATGTCCAATAATGTGCATCCATTTACTGCTTACTTTTTGTCGGTTTGTTGTTGTCCAAGTCTCGCTACCATAAATTAAGGTGAGAACTGTCATTATTTTCTAGAACTCACCCCGTGTGAAAATATACACTAACTTAGTCGCACTGAAAACACTTGAGGGTTGCACAAGATTCTAAACAATAATGACTTGTAACTGCAATCACAATGTATTAATAAAACGCACTGACGATTTGTCTGTTGTTCTTGATAATATACGTCATGGTCGGAATCTTTCGATAGCCGAATTAAACCAGGCCTATCCCTACTATTGTAACTGACTCACTTACAACCTTGTACTTACATTGAGTTGCAATATTTTGAAAAAATTTATGTTACCTCTAATTTATGTCAAAGATTAATCAATTATAAAAAAGATTTCATATGGTATCAATTCTTTCTGAGTAAGGCGGAAGACCGATCAACTGTGGCTGTGACCTATTAAAATATCAGCGCTGTGATGGTTTCCATCTAAAATTAAAGAGGTTTTTACGTAGGACGTCTAGGCTCCTGCCTTCCCAATATTTAGTCTAAACCGTAATTTTTCATCTATATAATAAATGTAATCAAATAATTTCCAGTGTATTCTGGTAGGTAGGTAGTCATCCTAGTTTACATATTATGGAAATGTATATTATACGAGTATTACTATCCAATTCCGTTGTCCCATTATCTGTTAATTACATAACATAACATAATATCAAAGACCGGATACGAACTTGTTAGAATTGTGTAGTATATGAATTTAATATTATTATATAATATCATTATCATTATAATATACCAAGTAAATGATCATTATATGATAAATTATGTAACACTGCAATTTATCAACTCTCAATCGAATTGCAGTCCATTATCAAAACTATTAAAACTTTTTTTATATCTAAATGTCCCACAAGGAAATCCATGACGACATATTATATTTAATAGTTTAAATGAAGAGTCATACAAAAATATCTGAAAATTCATGTTATAACTAAAAAAAGCAAGGAAACCGCTTAAAAATAATTTCTCCCATCACCGTAAGTTGATAATTTGACGAATAAATATTAAATAAAGCCTCAATTTTCCTTGTTACATCATCAGAAACGTCCAGAATACTATAACACAAATAATCGATTAGTTTACTTATTAATGCGTTATTAGGAAAAGAATTCTATTGGATAAGTTGAAATATCGCGTAAGTGTAGACAGCTTTTGTTAAATGATTGTAACGCACGCCAGCAATTCTTGATACCATCTCACCAAACTATTATTTCAAACACGAGTAACGCGTGTTGTAACGGATGTGGGAGCTTTACATTAAACGCCACTGACTTTTAATTGGTTTATATTTCATTGCCTCCTCAACACGCCACGTACAAGCGAAACTTTGTTATTTTCTTCTTAAGAGTCGGTTTATCAAGTGGATTGATAAACCTGCCCTAATACGACGCTAAATTTTCTACCCTACATTATTCACTTTCAAGGTTTGAAAAGAAATTGATTTAAGTAAACGGCTGTTTACAATTTAAAATTTTATGGGACGTCTAACGAATTTATCCGTTCTTTTTGTGCATCGCAAAATCCCCAAGACGTTTCTGAAAGTTTCCCTAATTGAAATAGGCAGGTATTGTGAACCAATTTAATATTGAAGAGTACAAAACCAATTTAAAACTTTTATAATTTAATTGGATCCTTATTAAATATTTTATTTTTCAGGATCAGAAAGCACAGTAGATACTAATTTTTTTTTATAATAGGATTTAAATATAAGTAATATATTTTTATTACATCTTTTTAATATAAAAATGAAAGTGATTTAATATTTTGTATTAAATCGGGCGAGGTTATTACGTACTAAGGTTTAAAAAGGTCGTTTTTTCAGACGAGACAGAAACTTGCGGAATGAACCTGAATGGCAAATCATCCTAACGAACTTGCTCTTTTTACAAAAAACAAGGGATGCAGTTTTAGGTCGTACCCAGGACCAAATTTGCATTAAAGAAATGATAATTTCATAATTAAAATATTTTCTAACTAAATTGAATTGAAGTCTCTCGAGCTCGATCAAATGAAAACCAAATGCGATCTTTCGAGTTTACTTATTTTCATTGCATTTTTACCACCAAGAATAAATATTGGACACCTTTTAAAATGCTGACGCTTTTGATCGATTTTCGAGATTCTCGATTTTTATATGAGAAAGAAAAAAATGCTTTTTTAAATGCTCTCATATTAAACTTAAAAATTGCCATAATGAAGAAATTACTTTCCATAACTGAAGCCCAATATTAAAAGACTTAAAAATTTATTTTTATTTGATTCTATTCTAGAAATTAAGAATCTCGTTAATCCATCATGCGGGTAAGTACATGAGATTTTTTATCTAAATTCTAAATATTTTAATCGTTATTTAAGCTCTTGTTAAAATTTATAATATCACCCCTTAAATTGAAACTCCTTTTAAAGTTTCTGGATCCACCCAGAAAATGAGACCATTATATACAATGATTGTTCAATTTAAACATTAACGTTTTACCTACGGAGAGCAAACTCTTTAATTTCATTACTCGAATTTCAAAATTTTAAATTCAAGTTGATGCTATTATCTACAAATTCGTTACCTTATAAGGTTATAAGTAAATAAAAAAAATTAAACTGCAGGTTGGCCTTCGTTTAAAAGTTTCATAATGGCTCAATTATTCCTCAAGAATTTTTGTTTTTTAAATCGAGTAGCAATTTTTTAAATTATACCTTATTATTATTCTCGACAAGTATTTTATTATTGTTGAAATTTTAATATCGATTGGATGGAATATCAACATCAACACGAAGACTAAAGTTACGTGTTATTTTCAACTTTTAATAATACAAATGTTTAACAATCAATTTAACGCCAAACAAGTAATTTCTTGTTTTTTACATTCAACTTCAGCGATGACGATATAATTAGAATGTTTATAAATAAAATGTTTTATGTCGATCCACAATTTAATCTACTTGTCATTTAACACCAATAAACTATCAGTGGAATTAAGATATCAGTGTTGTAATAAAGCATAATTGATCGTAATTGGTTAACATTAACATGAATTATTATCGACGATTTTGTAGTTTCACAATCCAGGAAGAAGCAGAGTTCAAACAAACATGAAACAAAAGCTAATGGAATTATAATTTTAACCACATAAAAAGTTAATTTGCAGTTTTTTTTTTAAATCGCAATTTTTATTGCAAATGCTGCGGGGTGAGGGGTGAATATCTGATCCGATTCCACATCATCAAAAAGGTTATATTTTTAAAATTCTAAACTTGAATGCTTTACCTACCTGCTAACAAGTTTTTTTTCTCAAAACTAAATTTGTAGATAAGCCCCCACAATTATATCAATTAAGAATAACAAATTTGGTTTTCTTTTTTTGGTCATCACATAAAATTAATCATAAATTAAGTGGTTATCTCGATAGAATATTTGGGTGATTTTTGTAATCAAAAACCCGAACAAATCATTCTGGTGACCACAGAAGTCAATTTCATGGTACGAATTCGAATTGATGTTTGTCCAGTTTATTTCAACACACCTGACAACTTTTACATGTCACTTTCAGTTGTAAGCAAGCAATCAACCCATACAACTATTTTTAAACGGGATGCAACGCAATAAATTATTCAAATCACGAAAATTGTGATATTTTAAAACCGATAATCAATTCCATCGATGTGCAACAGTTGAGACGAGCTTTTGAATACAAGCAAATATTATTTCCTGGAAGTTTTAATTTTCAATAATTGCCAAGTTATTAAACGCTGTTAATCCTTTTTTTGTTGTTTATTTTATCCCCGACGAATTCGAAATTTAATTAAACGTTTTATATAATCCGGATTAAGTAGATTGCAAACATAACTAGGAATTCAATATTCTGACTAAAATATTTTGATCGAAGTCGTTCGTGTGTGTAAATTTTAATGACCAAAAGTTTGACTAAACTACGAAGCGAACTTCACTTCTCTTATCTCTTTCTGGAAGAACAGATACAAAAGTCGTTTAGAGCCGCTCTTTAATTGTTACTTTTCAACAAAGATCATTCATCTTTATGAAGTTAACAACTTGGGGAACCCAAAAACCCAAAACCTATTTAAAAACTACCTGCTAACGCCCTTAGCTTTTATCACATGACACTATCAGATTCTTTTAAAATATAAAATGCCACCCCAGTCAAATATTAAGAGCATCATTCCTGTATATTGCTGAGATTTCACCCTTGGTAATACGAAACGTTATTATTAAAAAAAAGGGAAAAACATTTTTACGCGTACCTGTTTACAGGTAAACAAAGGACGTGACTCGAAACGTTGTAAAACCAACAAGTTTTAGTTGTTTTTTTTTCAAAAGTTAAATTACTTGCTACCGGTTCTAATTCAGGAATTTTTAAATCGTCCTATTTGCATAACGAAAGAGAAAATTACAGCATTAGTAATTGTTGAAAGCTGAAAAGCAAATTTTGTAAAACGTAGCTTTAAAAATGGCCACTTTAAATGAGACCAGAAAACATCTGGCAGATTCAATAAATCGGCTTTATGGGAAGAAGGCCGCATGTAGTGGTATTAAGATTATACAAAATGTATCCTTAAGGGAGCCACACGCTTTGATTTTTTCTTTCATCCAGGGTGCATTTGATACAGACGAAATTTACGCACCACTTTCGTTTTAAATTTCAAAAACATGGGAAGAAAAATGAAATAAAAGAAATCTGTCGAAAGTTCCGGTTAATTTCCAAAATTAAACTTTTAAATTTAATAAGGACAACGAACGAACGACGACGTCTCAGTCGGCTCAAAAATAAAATTCGAGCTTTTAAAAAGCGTCTTTGTCTTGAAAGTACAACTAATTAAAACATTAAATGAGCATGAAATTTGGAGCGAAACTATGCAAGTGTGAAACTCACTAATAAGCTGACTGAAAACAACAAGTCTGCAAAAGTCCTTTTTTTATTTCAAATTTCACGATTTTTTTGTTCACAAAAATCGTTCGTTACTTACTTTGTTACGAATGTTGCTGAATCACAATATTAATATTAATTTATTCTTTATCTTCCCTCAATGATTTTGCATAACCATCATAATGCTTCTTTGTGTTAAAATTTTTTCCTCGAGATACATAATAATAATGTTGAAAATGTGTAATTATATGTTTCGTCATTTTCTAAGGTGTTTTGTTCGAAACTATTCATTAAATTTATCGATAAACAAAAATACGTCTCTCCATTTATGGAAAAACAAGGATAAAATTAATATGCACTTCCTCATTTAAATTTGATAATTATAGACTTGTAGCAAATTTTTAATTTTTGAAATCCATTTAGAAAAACATGTTACCTGTCACCATTGTGTCTTTTATTTATGAACAAATACGAAGATACATTTAGTCCTCTTGTGTGTGCTAAGTGCATTCTAATGTAGACCAGGGTCCTTTTCTATTTTTTGGTGTTACGTTACTTTTAAGATAAGCACTAAGATGTGTTTCGTAAACCTATAATTTCAGGTAACAAAGGAATAAAAACGTAACAAAAATTTACGATAACAAATAAAACACTTTGTTTACCAATGTCGACGATTTCGTTTATTTGGGATCAAGTTGTGCCATTAAGACAAATGGAAAAGACAACTTTAAGTGCTTGATTAGTTTTTTTATCTGACATTTAAGTGGAAGTAGAAGAGGTCTGAGAAAATAATTTTTATTGAAAATTATAATACAAAAGGAACAGAAAAATTGGTTGATTGATTTTTTTTTTGATGGACCACCCTGTAGTAGATACCGAAATCTGCATTTAAAGTTCTTTTCTTTCATATTGCTGCAGTACATTAAATATTTCATTGTTTGGATAAAACGTGAACTGAATCAATAATAATTATAAATTCTATTTATAAATTTAAATCTAATAAATTGATATCATAGACACACGCAATCGATTAATCATTTTAATTAACAATTAAAAACTATTTAAACGTGTACTCATTGTTTATGTAATTTAATACACTTCGTATATTGCATTATTTGTTATTGATTATTCTGTAACCGATTAACGGAAATGCCAGTCTAGACGGAAGAGGAAATTTAAAAGAAAATTTTAGTGGGTGGGTGTCCTTGTTTTAAATGTTAAACTTGAATTTGCAGTTACAAAAATTTGTATTGATTTGTTACCAAAAGTTTAACAAAAAAATCAAATTAAAGTACAATATGGTCTAACAAACTTTGTGTATCAAAACTTCCAAAATGCTACATTGAGAAAAAGTAGGTAGGTACATAAATATGTTGAATTTTAAATCATGTTAGTTCAATAACGTTGAGGTTCTTAGATAGACAAAAAGATTTTATAAATCAGGATTAACTCAAATTTAGGTGTTAAGTTGATAAAGACCAAGTGATAAGAACAAATAATTAAAAAAAATCTGTGCACTTTCAACGCCTCTATTGAGCAATTTAGTCCAGATGAACCAAATTTGCAATAAAAAATTTTGAGGAATGGAAACTCTGTACAAAATAAATGAGCGGTAAATTTATATCTTTGTGAACTATGAAAGGCATCTGAAAATCTATGAAAAATGTCATACTCTGAGACGCCTTTTACAGCTTGCATTTAAAAAAACTGAAATGTGTTGCTTGTAAACTTATGATAAATTTTTCACAAAATTTCCGTAAAAGATCGTACTAATTTCGTTTTTTGATGCTAATAATTCCGTTTTGTCGGGAAGGATTCTGAATCCATATCACCAAAGATTCAGTTCTAAACAAATTTCATCTTGTAACTTTGAAAGCTCCGCAAAAGTTTAAAATAATACAAATAATTCTAAACGCCTAAACCCCAAATTTGACATCCACTTTTGGAAGTTGAACTGGGGGGTTTGGGGTTATAAGGTTCAGTTGTAAGTAAGAAACAAGACGATACTTTCAATAATTAAATTTGTATTTTCATCAGTTTTTTCTTCTTTTTCTTCTGCACGTGCTAGGCTGATACCCATTACGACACCCTCAATCATTAGTCCTTCCATCTTTTTCTCGGTCTTTCGACACTACGCCGCGCCGTCGTGTAGGTTTTTACATGAATAGCTGCTTTGGAAGGCGGGTATCGTTCATCTTCATCATATGGCGATTCATCAGTTTGAATAGCCATATTAGTGCTATCTTGAGACTGGAGGGTAAAAGATCATACCCCCCAGACCCCCCCGGTTTCACTTTTTAACACTTTTTCCAAAAACTGCCAAGTATGGAATCCACTCCAGCTGTTAGGAAATTAACAACACCTTTTTCAAGAATTAAATTTGTATTTTCATCAGTTTGAAAAGCCATGTTAGTGCTATCTTGAGACTGGAGGGTATTCCATACCCCCCAGACCCCCCGGTTTTACTTTTTAACATTTTTTCTAAAAACTACCAAGTATGAAATCCATTCCAGCTGTTAGGAAATCAACAAGAATTCTTTCAAGAATCAAATTTGTATCTTCATTAACTTTGTAAAGCCGGCAATGTTGAACAGCCTCCAGTTTACGGTTGGAGGGAATATTTCATAATCCCCAAACCCTCCGGTCACTCGTCATTTGTATGGTTATAGACTTCGGCTACGCTTCAGTCTTTTTTTCACTCTCATTCTGAAAAGATGCACTTTCAGAAGGTGGTACATAAATAAAACTATTAAACGGGAATACTACAAATTCATCAACATGAAATTAATTATTTTAGTTAACTTTTTACTTTACTTTTTTTTTAATAAAGAATTTTTATAATTTGATTTAATTCAAATCGACACGTTATTTTCCCTATTACCAAAATGGTTGAAAATCTAATGGTAATGAAAATCTAAAGGTAGATTGACAAGTGAAAGACGAAGACGTTGGAAATCTCAACAGAGTGAAGTGACACATGAAAAACTAGGAAAAGCAAATGCTGCATTTCATGGGCAACGAAAAACTTTGCATAAGTCAAAAGCTTTTACCTGTTACGTTGCTGCACCCCCCCGACTTGTAAGAGTACTTTTTATGTAAAAACAAAAATAAATTAATTAATTATGAATTAAGTCTTAATTGACATTTTTTGATTAGTTTATAGAAAACCTATAAATAGCTTCAGTGCGGCCTTTAGGCCGCACAGCCAGGATAATCTATTATGATATATTTTAGTAAAATATTATTGAAAAAAGAAGAATAACTAAGTAGGAAATAAACATATGGCGAGAACGAGAGTGTAGATGGGTGGATTCGCCATGTCTCGTCTGTCTCGGTGTGTGTGGTAGTGTGTAATTTAGATGGTCGCACGATCACGTGACCTCTCGGCGAAACATTCGCCCAAAAGCACTTGGCGAGAGTGTACAGCGGGCATTAAAAAGCCCAGAGATCGATTGCTTTAGTTTTGAAAATCGAGAGCTTGCAAAAAAGGTGCACTAAAGGAACATTAGGAAGCTTAGCTCAAATTAGAAAATAAAAAAGCATTAAAATTGTGATAAAAATAGGTAGATGTAAGTAAGGTATTCATTTCAAAATATTTTTTTTGAAAACCGGGAAAGGAAGAAGTTACAAAAAAATTGTACTTTTTATTTCACGAAAAATTGTTTTAAAATAAAAATTAAATATATTATTTTAGAGTAATGGTTCTTAAAGTGAATGATATCGCCTTCTCGTGAGCGCTAAAATGTTCTAGGGGGACGGTAGTGGGTGAAAAAAAATTTGGGGAGCGTTCAAGTCGTCTGTGGCTTTCTTTGTCTGATTTTTTCAAAATAGAACCATTTTTAAACATACGAATTATTGTTTTATTAGTTCTTTTAATGAATTATGCTAAAAAAAAAAAATTGGGGGGCGTTGGTTTGGAAAAGTTTTAAAGACCTATGATTTAGAGCATTTTTTTCAAGAAATTTTTGTAGGAACCGGGGGGTCTGGGGGGTATGGAATACCCCCCAGCTGGAAGCATTTAAGTTACTTTTCAAGTCTCAAATTTGTATCTTGATTTATTTTAAAACGTCATCTTGTTGATTACAGCACAGCTTCCGTAATTCGGAAGCTGTGCCTCTTTTTGAATCTGTAATGATATATTGACATAAAATTTCCGACCATATGAAAAAACTGCCGAACTTATTTATGCATATCCCAGCTCGCTCAATCGAACATGAACAAACAATCGCCCAAGTTATCTTTCAAACCCTTTATCTTGCGACCTTGCACTTTTCCAAAATTAAAAATTCCCACTTCAACAAAACTCCGTTATTGAAAATTTTCCAATTTTCTTCTCTTTTAAATTTACTCTTCTTTTCTAAAATAGAATAAAATATACACGAAAACTTATCGCTGCACTCAAATTTTATTTTACTATTCAAAATTATACATCAAATCTCGCAATGCTCAAAACCGCGACCTCACAGCTCCGTGGATCGCTCGCGAGTCCCCTCATGCACTCCAAAAATCAAAAATTTCCCCACCTCAGCTCTTACACCAGAGGCGTAACAATTTAAATTTACAAAATAAAAATATAAAAATTATAATTATAAAAATACACATAAAAATAATATGACATCATATCTAATACACCTAGTTACGCTTCTGATTACATTTCTATACTCCTATCCCAAGAAATAATTCACAACAAAATCAAACAATCAACTCAGCAAAGTGGCATGGAGTGAAACGTAAGTGACTACGAATAAGTAGTTACGGGATTGAATCTCCATTCACTTGTTGGGTTTTTGCTAATAACTTAGTAGGTAGTAAATTGTAAAATCATAAACAATTGTTTTTTTGTGGGGGTATGGGGTAAAGGACTCTAACATATAATTTAAAAATTAATTTAACTAGATAATTGGCAGTTGTATTGATTGAAAGCTCTAAATAGATTCATTTCGGGAAAGAAATCAAATCATAAATAACCAATCAATTGGGAAAAAAATTACTTTCCATTTCACAAAAAAAGTTGTTCTGAATTATGCAAACAAGAAATCTCCAAAAAACTAAAACAATTAAAACTTCCTTTAAGCTTGAATATTTTATTGTAATAATTCGGTTTAGGTAGTAATAAATAAAAAATAACACAGAAAAAATTCTGTTCCGGGCTCCCCGGAGAGGGAGGAGTGGAATAATTATCAAAATTGTCGTATTGTTTTCTTTAAATATTTAAAATAATAAATCAAGCATTGTTATAAAGGCATAATTTGGTAAATTTACTCTTCACAAAAATTCTTAAATTTTTTATAACCATTCGATTTAATAATTTATGCTTTGGATTTCGTGATGAGATCAATTTATACGATTAAATGGTTCGAGCTAAATAAATATTGTTAAAAATATAACTTGATTTATTATTAAAGAGTCTAAATATTGTGTCGTAACAAAGTCAATTAATTTAAATTATATCTTTGAAAATTAAGTTCCATTTAATTAAAAACAAAATATAACTTTACACTTAATTTTTTCCATATTATCCCTTTAATTTTCATTATTTTTTAAAACGAGTTGTATTATTCTCACTTTGCAGTTTTTTAAACCGTAAATTTTGCTCGTAATTGACCTATAAATTCTAGTGAAGGAATTTTTAAGAACATTATGAACATGTAAATGTGTTTATCAAGTTGGTACGAGCAATTATACTTCAGACAATAAATGGGCAAAGCCTGCAATATCATATAAATTAAATATTTTATACAATCGTTTCTTAAGATCTTCCCTGTTGCATCTCCTTATTAAACGTGCAAATTTGCATATTAAAATAAAGAATATACATGTAATTTTGCATTGTTTTTACATCGCAAAAAAAGTTAAGGTTATTTTATTGAATTGGCAAACCACAATCGACTTTGAATTTCGAGTAGGTTACGTATAAGTAGGGGGTTTAAAATTTTTCACAATACACCACCCACCTCGAAGGGCAACAACTTAATTTTTTATTATCAGCCGAATTGAGGTTTATATTTGAGTGGATTAATAAATCGTTATTTGCTCATTGTTTACGTTCGATTTTCTTGAGGGAAATATAACGGTGCATTAAACTGCAACCGTATTTTAATGAGCCGGTAAATTACAATGTGAAGGGGTTGAGTCATCATAATGATATGTCAATAAATTTGAAATAATCTAATAAGTAGCAATTAATATCCTACGCAAACGCTATCCATTAATGTTCAATCTATTGACGTTATTTCTATCGAAACGAAACAAAAAGAAATGGTAAATAAATATTGTACGATGATAACAATCGCGATTGTATTACTTCGATTGAAAGCCATAAAATGGAACAATCAATCAATAAAATCAGGAACGTGACGTTTTATGGAGAAAAAGTCGAGCTTTTAAATTTTTAACAATTTGGTAATCTTCGGCGATTGTAAAGTTATCTTGTCGAGTGTCTCCTTAAAAAATAAAGCTGTCAACGTCACAAGATAAAATAAAATCAATGAATCAAAGTAATAATGAAATAAATCAAATTATTAATTAGTAAAGTAAAGCCTACACGCAAAGCCTAATCTCATCCCAACTTTCACGCCGTACTTTTTGAGCTTTGGTTGTAAATATCAGAATTTTGAAACTTTAGCATATGTTAATGACTATTAGTTTTGATAAAACAAAGATGAATGAGTAATGCGTGAGCGAAGTTAACATATTTTTTAAGCCCATTGGTTATTGGGGAACACAGCGGGCGTAGGAAGAACTTTAGAGTTTCGAGTACCTTTTTACAAGTGTTTTGAAAACACGTTTAAATCAATTTGCTTTTATTTATTTATTTAAGCGATTCTCTGTTTGTTCATGCTTGTTAAATGCATTTAAATAGCCTGGTCATTATTCGATGAAAAAAGCTTTTTTTCAAATAATTTCCCTTAGGCAATAAAATGGAGAAAAACTATTCTGGTTTAGTCTATAATAATCAAATTGTTACATTATTTTCAATTATACTACCAGCGCACTAAAAACTTGGCTTTTTGGAAAAATTCAGTTTAGCTTTTAATCTGATTACAATTTTAATTGGGTTAAACAGTCATGTTTTAACAAATTGCGGTTATCAAATTGCAATTTAACCTTTAATCTTTAAGACTTTGTAACGTCGATTTAAATGTAAATGACCTGCAGGAAATGTAAACTGCAGATTTTTCCTGTCGGTAACGCGCTTCAATGTAATATGGGACACCCCGGTGAGAATCAATATTGTTGCAATTAAGAACGCCTAAAAATAAATTTAGTTCTTCGATTCTAATAATTTATTGACAAGCCCTCGTAAAAAGGAAGTGAGTTACTAATTTTGTAAACAAGGCATTATTTTACGATCACTTTAATGCGCATAAGTAATATTGCCGTACCTGAGGGCGTCTGCAAATTGCAGAACATAAAATAATCTATAAAAGGTTGCAAAATAACCAGCAATAAGTAAAAGTTAACAATTTGTCTGTTAACAGGAAAACTTTTAATAGCCACTCGAGAGCTAAAAGTGCGTTATAATAATAATAAGCCAAAGTTGAGAAATTTTATTGAACAAAAAGAAATAAAAGGACGTTGCTACGTGACATCTAAGGGCCTTAATATACACACTCTCATGTTTTACAATTTTTTAAGTACTCTTATGACTTTTTTCAGGTAAACCAGTTTTAAGCGCTTAGTGTAGGTTTATAATTAAAATAATTACGTGGTAGTTTGGAGCAGAGCACAATTCATATGATGGAAAAAATGGGTTGCCATTAAATTAATATTTAAGAGAAATTTAGTGGCAATTATTTATAATAAACCTTAATTTTGTAATTACAACTTTAACGTTTAATTAAAAAGGTTTTGTAATTATTTATCGTTGAAAGACGGTTTGGAATTTAAAGAATTAATTTTTGAAATTTTGTTTCAGGATTTTGAGATGGAGTGACGTGGTGGTGTCTTGTAATACTTACGCGTGATGTTTGCTCCCTAGCATTGCGCCCCCGTGGAGTGCAACCCCAACTTACATCACCATGACACCGCCGATGAACCCATGCCTGTCACTCACAGTGATATTGGTATTTTTTCTTAGGATCGTCTGCTCTAATCAAGGTTGGTATTACGTTATGAAATATGAATTAAGCAGATACACGCGATGTTTCCCCCTTTTCACTGTTTGACGATTATTGGAAAAGACAGGATACATTTGAATATTTAAAATAACGCGGGAAATTAACACAAAAAATTAATTATGCATACTTGAACGACTCAAAAACACAATCGACTGTGAATAGAAATAGAACTTTGTTTTTGCTCCATTATTATGACATTCTTCAAACAAGTTATGAGATATTCGACAAAAAAGAATTACTCGACATAAATGTAATGTCGGTTATTAATTTTGTCGGCGTACGAAACTAACTTTCTTAGAGTGAATTGCAATTTGGCTTAAATTTTCAATCTCTTGTTTATAAATTATCTTCAATTAACTACACAATTTAATACAAGCCGTAATTAAAATCGACCAACAAAAAAACGGTCGATTGAAAAATTTAACAGTTTTGCCTTAAGCAACTCATTTTTGAGTGATGAAGCAAAATTTTTTAAAATCTGACAGTTTTTTCGATAGAAATGTAATTTATTGTTCAATAATTTATTGATTGCATTGTCTTTGCCTTATTTATTTGACAATATTAAACTCCGACTGCTACAGCAAAACTAAGCTTTTCTCTTTAATTCAAGCAAGGAAACAAATTTTCTAACAAAAATTTGCAAATGTATGAAAACAAGTGACGCGCAGAAATGATTAACGAGGTTTATTGTCTTTAAAGGTAAATTTTCTTCTCTATAAATAACGCGATATTTTAAAGCTGTCACATTAGTTATTTTTGCAATCCTTATTTTGCAGTAGTCATCAAACTGTTCTGTTTGAATAAAACTGCAAAATTATTCAATTTGCGTAAGTGTCGACATCTGCAAACAAAAATCTGCTAAAAATTATCACCTTTACCCCACTAAACAGCAACAAAATAAGCAACCATTTTCTCTACTAATATTTGCGTTGATTGTCGATACATTTTTTGGGGGCCAAAAACTTGGCGTTTTTTTAACTACAAAGTTTTCCAATTTTCTGCAGATACAACTTCATGAAAAGAAACCTCGAGTGCTACGATTGCTCATAGCTTTTTATTGCAAAGCGCCGTGTGTAAAATATAAAGGCAGGATGAAAAACAGGTTTGATGGGGGGGGGGGTCAGTATCGAGCTAATTTAACAAAATAAATTTAATGTAATAATTTTGAGCTTTCAGTTGCTATGGTTACCATTTTCATCAAAAATTTCAATAAAAATAATTTTCCTGCTCCCGATCACGTAAGTGTGTCTTATGTGCATGGCTAAACCCGACGTAAGTTGTTCATTGCGTTGGTTTATTAGTTACTGTTGGTGACGGAACTGAATAGTGTCACTTATTTTCCTAGGCAAATAATAACGATTGTCATACGGATTTGATTTATATTCGTTTATTGTTTCTAAGGAATGGACAGGCAAAGAAAACTTATAAATTAAAAATAATGAAATTAAACGTCTAATTAAATATTTGACGTTCGATGTCAAATTATAATATTATAGAAAAATATTGTCCGGTGCTCTGTGGAAGCAGGAAAAATTTAATAAGCAACACGGCACGTAAGGATTATAACTCTCGGAAGGTAATTAAGCCTCGGCTCCGCCTCGTCTTAAATTAACCTTCCTTGAATAATAACGTCCTTACGTTCTATGTAACTTAAATAACTATTGATAAAAGTTATAGCCACGACTGAAAATTCAAAAGTACTGCAATTGGTTTTATTATGTTCAATAAATTTGATAACTTTTAATAGTTTAATGAATATTGAACTTACAAGAGGACACAACAGTGAGTATGTCGCCAATCAAAATCCCAATTTTTTTGGTGATTCTAGGAGCTAAAATAATTATCACTTTTTTTATTTTTAGTCCAACGGGCTTTAGTTACTGAGTTATGAATTTTTGAAAATCTACGCTTTACCATAAGATTACATGGTTTGGATTGTTTTAACATGGTTTGGATTTCTTTAACATGGTTTGGATTTCTTTAACAATCTAATTTAACATTTTAAATTCTATTTAAATCTATTAAATCTATTTTAAAAAAATAAAAATCTATTTCAAATAAATCTAATTTAAAATTTTAAATAAAATCTAAATTAACAATGTAATCTTATGTAAAACGTAGATTTTCAAAAATTCATAACTCAGTAACTAAAGCCCATTGGACTAAAAATCGAGAGAGTGATAATTATTTTAGCTCCTAGAATCACCAACAAAATTGGGATTTTGATTGGCGACATACTCACTGTTGTGTCCCCTTGTTAGTAACAAAATTAAACGTATTTAAAAAAAAAATTTTGGACTTCCGATCTTGAATTGTGGGTACCTCTCAGTAAGAAGCAAGCAATACGACGACTTTTCAAAAATTGAATATGTATCTTGATCAATTTTGTAATTTTTCTCAAAAAAAAATATTACTTTTTGGTGCTGAAAACTGAAAGATTCCAAAAAAGGTTACTGAAAGAACGTTGGGGACGAAAAGCTTCGCCCAAGGTAAAAAATAATAAACCTTTTTAAAATTGTGATAAAAATAAGTAAATGTTAGGGTATTGAAATCAAAATATCATTTTGGATACCGGGGGGTCTGGGGGGTATGGAATACCCCCCAGCTATTATAAGCTAATAACAGTTGTTAGCTGAGACTTATGGCCGTTTTCACTGACAATTTCCTAACGTTAAGTATTTCCTAAAGTATGAATGAATCATAATTTATAACCAAAATGCAGTCGCTAAGAAACACCTAGTACTTTAGGAAATACTTAACGTTAGGAAATTGTCGGTGAAAATAGCCATGAGATTCCAAAGTCTTTTTCTTTAACAAAATTTCTCTTGAACTTCCCCGATCTGGATGATTCCCCGGTTTTATTTTATCGAATAATTGCAGCCGCTATTTACATTTGACACTCGCCTAACCCCTAATATTGGTCGAAAAAACTTTTTTTAAATTGAAGCTTGAGGAGTTACTTTAAGAGTAAAAAGTTCTTTTTAAAATATCAAGCGAAAAAATATTACTTTGCATTTCACAAAAAAGTTTTTTTTGAAATGTACTACGTTCTTTACTATAAAAACTTAAGTTTAAAAAAGTTTTCTAAGAATCTGGGGGGTATGGAATACCCCCATGGCTACTTTTTAAGAGTCTTTGTATCTTGATTAATTTCGAATTGTTTATCTTGTTGCTTTCTTCTGGCTGGGGGGTATTCCATACCCCCCAGACCCCCCGGTATCCCATCCTTTTCTTCATATTATTTCATACTATTAAACAATTGTAATCGTTTTGAATTTTCAAATGTGAGCTTTGAATAGCTTAAAAATATTTATTTAATTTAGTTTGTAATCAAATGATTCAATGATTGTTAAAATTTAAATTGTTAATAATTAAAATTTCACGTGTTAAATATTTAACATTGTATTTCATTTTCAAAGTAGGTATTTATCGATATTTTGTAAAGATGGGCAGAAATTTTTCTTAAGCTCCCATACTTCGTAGCTGCGCCAGTGAAAAATTTAATTGTGATTTTATTCGATTAGCTTAATAATTTTAAAGATTTTCTTTGATATTATTATCACAATTTTAAAGTTAAACATTTTTTGGAATAAAATTTAGACTTGAAAGTTCTGCGATAGCTCAAAAATTTAAAAAAAATTTTTTGTTAACATTTCTTACAAAATTATTACTTTTAAATAGGTACATTTTGATAATTATTTTAACTTTAAAGTGCACTTTATTTTTAATTTTTAAAATTTTTATTATATTTAAAGAGAAGCATTGGCTTGCAAAATAATATTTCAAATTTCTTATCTTTTATTATTAAAGAAATACCCCGTTTCTCGATTTACTATAATCTTCTTCCCCCTAAAATCGTCAACATGGCTGTAAAGAAAATTCGAAAAAACGCCATATTTTGACACGAGCAGGAAGTCCTTTCGAATTGAAATTCTTTTCAAGTTAATGTTGCATAAATAAAAGTTCATTTTGATTTAAGAAAACATCAACTTAAATTAAAAAATTATTTAAATTTAGATTGCTCCAATAAATTGTTATTTTTTACTCTGTTGGGTATCTTATGGAGCAGAGCCTTTAAATATGTTTGTCTTGCGAGATGTAAGCATTGATTGATGATGTTAAACCACGACGGTATCCTAGGGCCAAGAAAGGATTTTTAAGGTCCCCTAACAAGATTGTGGTGCAGACAAACAAGACGTAGTTTTAACTGATGCCCATCAAATTTAAATGTATAAGGAAACTCAAAACTTAAATTTTAACGATGAAATTAATTAACGCTATCCAGGAAATTATTTGCCTAACCAGATGTGACGTTTGTTGAATGAATGAAAATGCAATTCGTAAATTACACTTTTGGTATTGTGGATTCGATAATTTATTAGATCGTAAACAATTCAAAAGCGAACAATTTAGCTTAAACAATCACACAATTGTACAAATCATGGCCCGATTTTTTCTACCCATATGAATGTTTTACCCACACATTGCCATTTGCTACGTGTTCTTCCCACAGGACACCAAGCTCACGTAATAAATGTTGCGACCCGCCTTCTCCATGTTTCTAGGGTTTCAATAAGTGACGGATGTTTCCCAATAGAATTCGTTCGATTGTTTACAGAGAAATGCTATTAGGAAAATTTCAATTAAATCAATTTTGATTTACTTGTGGATATTTTGTCAGCACGGCTACAAATATTTAATTTGATTTATGCTGCGCATTTGGGTCGAAATTTTCGTGTAGGATTGTTTGATTGATTCCTAATGCAAATGTGACATTTTGAGTTCAGACTTCAAATTAATGCAACTTTTTTTTTTGAAATTTGAAAATTTTAGCAATTATTTATCCCTTGCGTGCGTCCTATCGGTCTTATTTGTTTGCTAATGCAGAAAACTCCTACGCTGTGCAAGAACGGGTCTTAAATGTTGTTGCATTTTGCATAACTAATACATAACCGGTAACGAAGCTGAACAAAAACTTGTTCAGTAAGAAATATTCCACCATAATCTATTCTGTTTTTATTACTTTATACATTAAACTCTGATTAAATGTTTAATTGATCCGCTCTTCGTTAAGATAAGGGTTATTTGCGCTTTTATAAATGTGGAAGAAAATTTAAACTACCGTAATTTTTCTGTAACTATGTATTTTTCCGATATGTAATTTTCAGTGGAAATTCATTTACCATTTATGCATTCATGCATGTCAATGTAATTATCCGTTCTAATAATCTTAAACGCTTATCTTAATAGCAATCATTTAAATCACCCGATAAATTATAATCGTTGTAAGTACTAAATTGAAGTTAATTAATTTTGTAAACGTCAGAATTAAATTTTTGCAAGGATTTATGCTGCATCAAAAGTTACCTTGCATTAATTTGGATTAACATATTATGGGATGTTGTGATATAAATTACGTAATGAGTATAAGAAGAAAACAATGGAGCTAATGAAAATAAAAAAATTAATGATGAATGACGATATTGTTTTTGTGTAATAAAATGCATGGGTTGATGTCAACGACGTGCTGGTAATTTTGCTACCGAAATGATGACAGAATTCCAGAACATTTTGACGTTTATAGCATTTTTGCATTATTAGATAATACGAAACTGAAGAAAAGAAAATGAAAGCTTTTGAAAATTTTTATTACAAAATTTTGTAAAACAAACTATTCGAGAAGCTTCCGTTTTCTAATCAAATTTTGCATTTCCATTCGTTGTTCTCGGCTACTGACTGACTAATTGATCAGATAATTAATAAAATTAATTGTTTCGGGTAGTTAGGAACCAGGATAGGTGGTTTTGAGACAAAGACAAATTTTTTAATTTCAAATTGGGGAAGAGGGGTGGGTTGAAAGTATCCACCGACTTGCTACCATGGGCACTATGTGAAAACTGAAAAAAAAGTTGCCCAATTATAATTAACGTTCTAAAATGTCAACAATTTCAATTGTAGATTATGCAAAAATTCTATCGTCTGGTCTGTGCTATTCAAGTTTATTGTTGGCTAAAGTTTAATTGGCGCTAGGATAATATAATTTTGGAAAATAAATAAATTATAGTCTGTTAAATTCCTACAAGTTCAGGAGAAGGTACTGGAAACTAGCAATAACTTTCGAAAATATGTACGTCTGTTCTGTGTAGGAATTTAACATATGTATTACGAATATTCAACACTTATGTTCAAATAAAATTTTACAATGAAGTGTTGAAGTGAAGATATAACTTCACTTAGTTGTGAAATGCAATTTTACGATGTGAATAAAATCGAATTTATTTTGATAGTATTGCACATATTTAAATAAAACGATCGCGACTATTTTATTGTACCTTAGACAGTGGTCCCGAAAATACACCACATAACAATTCCGGTATCTCTAAAATTAAAAATTGTTGGTTATTAATGAAAATGTAAATTGATTGAAAATCTCGTGTCGCAGTAATTTGATTTTGATAAAATTGGAATTAAACATTAATGGGTTCGCACTCGTAGGCGTCAAAAACAGTCATGATTATAATTTATTACATAAATTATACAAATTTTTTTTACTGTCTGTTAGTGTGTAGTTTACTGTGACACGGAAAACTTTATGAAATTTAGTTTAGGGAGATAAACCGAATATTTACATTTAAATTTGCATAAAGTGCACACTTGGTATCAGAAAGCGTTGCAACAACATCGTTGTTATATCTCATTCAACGCGTCGAGAACATGCAAATTTAGAACTTTAATAACATGCGGTTTCTAAATTACTCAAATTTTTAATAACGTTAAATTACTGACTTACTTTAAGAGCGTCATTCTTCTAGCTTCCAGGCTTTTATGTCACCAAAAAGTTATTTTTAACAATTCATGCTCAAATAGTAGATAGATAAAAATTAATTAACTTTATTACACAAATTAAGCTCTAAATTATTAACTTATTTAATTTAATTATTGTTAAAACTAAATTAAAAAAGTTACGCGAGCTTAATTTTTAACAAAAGCTTCCGGATTTTTTTAACACTTCGGTCAGCAGTTAATGGTATTAATTTTGTTTTATGAGCCACCTTTAGTCTGATTAATTGATTTTTTTGGGCTCCAAACTTTTCAACCTAATGACCCGATTTGTTAAATCTTGGCAGGTTAGCTAAATTCTTTTTCCATTTTAAAGTAAAATTTTCTGCGCTACCCACGTACTATTAAAATTCTTATAAAATTCTGTTTTCGAGTTTTCAATTTTGTTATGATGAAGGACCTTTTTTTGTGTAATTTCCTTATATGGATTGGAAAGACAATTTAGTGTACCGCAAGAGTTTATTTTTTATTAACTCGTATCTCCGGGAGGTTAAATTTAATACCATAGATTTAGAATTTAAGAGGTTCGAGATTTTATCTCACGTTAATATATGACATAATCACTTCACCGTAAAACTAATTAACAATTTAAAAGTTTCTCTTCCAAACGTGGACTTTCGATATTATGGAATTTGTAATTTCTTGGTACTAAAGTTAGTTTTTTCAAAATTCTAATTGGAAAATAAATCAGAATAATGAGACAGCTTCATAAAATAAGCAATCGACAACAAAATATTTTTTTGGAAATTTATAACGAAGAGGTAAATCGATTCCTTTATTGGGTGTGTGATGGGGTGGATTTGGAATAATAAAACATAATCAATTACGTTCTACTTTAATTTTTGGATCCACCTTGCTGTGGTTCGGATTTCACGTTAAGCTGTAGGTCGTTGTTATGTATGATTTATTTACGTAATATCTGTAAGTAAAATCTGCAGACTTGTTATTCGTTGGCGTGGGTTTACCCCTAAATAAACTGGTATACCTATCTGTAAATACCGTGCATTAATATTGATACTACATGCATGAAGTGTGATTATACAAGCTTCTAAATGTAAATTTCACGGTGTGCGCAATGTAAATCCTCATATTTTGAAATATTTTTGCACCAACAATGCGAATTCAAATAATTGCTTGAAGTTTTCTTAATTTTCTTTTTAAAATAGCTTAGCTGATACGAAATTTTAGGTTTTAGGCGCGCTTTAAAATTTTAATGATGCAAAAGCTTACATATCGCAAATAATAACGTTAAAATATAATTCAAAAATATTGAATAGTGGAAATGACTCGCATGAATGGATTAACGATATTACCACTGTTTAACTAAATCTCATTAATTAATTCATGCAATTTATTCTCACTGTCCACCTTATAAAACAAAAGCTTTTAAAAATAAATTTTCTTAAATTTTTGATCTTAAGTTTCATTTAGAAAAGAAAAAGAAAAGCACAAATTGTGTAGTTGCAAAGGAAAGGAAGATATATGAATAAAATTCAATCTTATTATTTATTATCTCAAATAAATTTTAAGCTACCCCCCCCTGCATTATTTCATTTGATTTAATATTTTTGTAATTTTTCGATATGACTTGGTAACTAATTTATTTATAAAGGTCAAATGTTTATTTATTATCATTTTACTACAAAATTAGTAGCTAAAGTGAAATTAAAAATTAACGCAATTAAAATAATTAAATCCGAAGGGTGGGAAGGAATCCAAGAAATCTGCAATATTTGAAATCGTAAAATTAGATAACAATTTGTCAATATTGAACTAAATAATTTAAAAAAGTATAAATTAAAACTTCTAGGCCTGCAATAGCAGAAAAAGGGGGGGCTTAATAGGTTAGAGGTGGGAAACATTCAAAGTCGTGGATTTTGAATTTTTGCATTTGCTTTTCAATTTTTTGTAAATTTCCTACAAAATTATATGTTCCTATAATTTTTTTCGCATTCTTTGTAGTTTTTTTTAGTGTTTCTATCAATGTAATTAAAGTAATCGAGCTTTCAGGAGCAACACATGAATTATATTACATCATTTTTAAAAATGCTTAAAAATATTACCACGATTTAAGTTTAAAATGTAATTTCGCTTAGCGAAATATTCGAGTATTACATTTTTGTTTAAACACCAATTAATTGAAACAGCAATGAAATTATACCAATATTTGCAAAAGCACCGTTTACATCGGCAGTGCTATGTGAATTTATAAATTCTTACACTGGCATAACACTTTATCGACTTTATCAGTTTCCTAACACACGAATGCACAATTTTATTTCATGCAATACAAATGTTTATTTTGAAAATGATTGTCAGACAAATGTTGATTTTGTTGTTAGATATTCCAATCTTTAACCTCTTTCGTGTTCACACCATGTATAAATATTTTCATTTTCACGTTACAGGCTACTTGTTGATTTAGTAGTAATAAAGTGGCCAAAAATAAATCGGAAAATCGTTCTTGAACAAACCGCAAATTTTAGGTTTTAATGATGCAAAAGCTCACATATCGCAAATAATATTTGTTTTCAGTTTAAACTTGAGATTTTCTTTCCGAAAATAAATTAGAATAAAAGAAAAGCCGTGTAATATAAAAGTAATCTAGTTAAAGCTTCCTTTTATTAGATTTTTGTTGTCAACTTTCAAAATAATTGAATTTTGAAGAAATAATTGTCGATTATTAAGCTCCAGAATTTTGTACTTGTATTAAAACATTGATAGTCGAATTTAACGAATTATCAAGTCGAAGCTCGTTAAAGTATTACAAGAGCTCTCGATCCAAACTTGAGTCTCATCGTCGTCGTTAAGTACATTTCAATTTTGGATGATGTGACTGCATGGCTTTCCTTTTTTATTATTAATTTTAAGATATTTCCATTTCTCATTTTAAATAAGTTCCTTTCAAAATGTATTTGAATTTAAATGGATTTTGATAAATGTCCAAAGCAATGGCTTGTAAATGCTTAAAACCTCTTTAAATGCATTGAATTCAAAATTGTGCAAATGTTTAGATTTCATTTCCAAAACAACATTAATGGAATTGATTTCGAAGCCACTGTTCTCGATTGGAACGATGAAGAAATAAGAAATAAAATATTCCGTTTGATGTTAAGATTATTCTATCGTAACAATTAATTCGATGTGCTCTTTTCGTCCTCCACTTACGTAACTCTATAAAAACACGTGCTTTGTCTATTTGCATTAAATAAACATTACTTCAACATCTAAGAAAGCGCGTCATTCCAAAATTTAACAAGCTCATTTCCAACAAATTAATAAAAAAACATTTTGTCCATATTTTACAATTAGGTGGTTTTAATTAGTAGACATCGGACAATAATTGAGAATATTTGAAATAACTAGAAAGTTATGGAAACTATGGAATTTTAAAAATTTTACTTGTTTTTTCTTTAATTAAAATTAAATCGTAAAAATTTCCTAATACCTATCGGACATTTCTATTAGTGCATTTACAAGGTGGTCTTAAAATTAAGACAATTTAAAATTTTAAATCATATAACTCGTTAATGGTTAAGTTGTGAAAATTACTTCAAATAACCAAGTTGACATCCAATTATGAAGTAGGTAATCTAGGGTCACTTGTAACTTGTTTACATTCATTTAAGCAGCCGGTTAATCATTTTTAACGATAATTAACCGGCGTAGGTGTAGATTACCATCGTACTTTTGATCATTTGTATTTGAAATTAAGCGCGAAGCTCTCTAACTTTATAACTTTATTAAACTTACGGAGTTGTTTGGTTAATACAGGAAACTTATTAGAAATACAAAGCCCGCGACTACACCGGAGCTTGAATTATTAAAGAGGAAAACCTGATTTCCATAAACGTGAGTTCAGTTCGAAAAGTGTATTTTGAATTTATTGGAAAGATCAAAAAAGAGAAGCTCTAATTCCAAAGTCGGAGTCAGAATCAGAGTCCTGCTCGAGACAACTGCATTTGCGAACGAACAGCTTAATCGACGAAATAAATAAATCGAATAAATTTTTGCAAAAAACTGAATCTGATATTGAATAACCACCCACTCGAAGAGTAAAACTGGTAAAACACTTAACAAAACGAACCGATAAATAAACAGTAAATCTTGGTCGGTAAATATTTCAGCACGCTGAAGAGATACAGAAAGATAGATAAGTCAGTGATGCGAAAAAAGCTTGGATAGCGCATACACACGCAACTACGAAGCTCGGTTCGATACAAGAACAGGACATGAGTAAATTCGAACTCGATTTCGCAGTCGGTAACCAAGAAGAAGCTGCTGATTTATCTAAAAGTAACTGAAAGTTACAGGGGCCCGACCACGCGATAGCTACAGGCCTTCACATATAAACAAGTTTATACAGACCACTAACATATTCACAAACGTTCAAGTTGTTACTCAGCTATCGCTTTAGCAATCTCACAAAATAAATTAAAGTAATTAAGAGAATCATGTCACAGGATTCCCTCCTAATAGCATCTCTGACCAAACGAATGTTTTCCTTGATTATTTGCTACCATACTTAGGTTGAATCACCACGGGGACAATATTTTGCATAAGGTAATATTATTTAGTCATTGTTGAATTTGACGCTTTAGTGATTAAAGTTTTATAAAGCTGGAAGCTAAAAGCTAATAAAGTTAGGTTAGAAAGTTACGTGATTTCCGTTAAAGCCAATAAATTTAACGTAATCAAAACGGAAGTTGTAAAATTGTAGAAACTTGATAAGGATTTGGATAAAGTTATTCTAACTTGTTAAATTACGAGCAGAAAACACATCCTTGTAGAATGTAATTGTATTTACGTTAGCGTAGGATGAAGCTTACAAAAATGTTATTGTTGTAAGCGACATACCATTTTCCGATGCACAAGTGGGTTAAAACAATGAAAATACGAAAGCTATCAAATTAACTTGTAAATGGAGCCGACTTGCATTTATCATCTTAACTATTTAAAAATAAAGTACATGCATGAATCGGCCCTAATTTGCATATTTATTACGAAACCGACCACTGTACATTAAAACACGGACAAGAACAAAAGGCTTACAAACAAAGAAAACACAACATTAGCAGACTTGAATTTTAATTTAAAATATACAAGAACAGTTTAGTAACGACCGAGAAAAAGACTCGTTTGCTTTATTTTAACAACCTTTTCCTTAATTTCTCTTTCAAATTAATAATAATTTTATACAAGCACAGATTAACAACAAAAATTAATGTCTCTCAAATTTGCATATAACCAGAACTTGAGCGAATTTTATTCGAGTAAAAAATTAAATTAAGGATTTTTAAAGGATTTCGACACAAATGAGGCAAAAAATAATAACACAAACAAATTTAATTAATGCAAGATGAATTATTAAAAAAAGTAACGGTACTGCTGTGTTTTAAAAGAAAGAAGGGAAAAATTAATTTTTATTTAGGTGATTCGAGGGAAGCAATATGTCGATTTGGTAATAAAAATACAATAATTTGGGGTCACGCTCTATAATATTAGGGAGTTAATAATCGATATTTCATGTTATATCTGATAATGTACCACCAACCCTAAATATAATCCTATTTGAAAGAGATTTTTCTACCAGTAATTGTATGTATAAAGTTAATCTTAGTCTTGCGATTACACCATGAATTTTGAAACCTCAAATTTTTTGTTTTACTTTATTATTATTGTTATGAACAGGGTTGAATCATCTCCGAACCAGCTCCTTTGCCTCTCCCCCACTTTTCCATCTACTGAAATTTTCCTATCGGAATTATATTTAAATTTAATAAATTCAAAACTTGGACGGCTCTAAATTTTTACAAATATTTTTGAACCAGTAAAATAAAAATTACATCAGGAGCTACAAAAATATTCTGTTATACTTAACTTTTACATGTTGTGTATTCGATCCCATCTCAAGGGCCACAGAAAATACAACGCCAATGTAAAACGGAGCATTTCATGACATTCACAACGAAGATTAGTAGAATAACATGCAATTTAAAAAAAACTTCTTATTAATTATTGATATTTAAAAAGGTTAAATTAAAAAGATAAAATTGGAATATTTCATTTGTGTTAATTTTTTTAATATTTAATTAGGAGATTTTGTGAATATTTTCGCAGAAAATAAATAAAAAAAGAACTATGGTAATCGATGGTTACCTCAAATTGGGATGGGGGGTTGAGAAATTTCTGCTATTTTTAAAGTAAATTTAACTATTTATTCACAGAAAAACATAAAAATACAAGGGAAACGCAATAATAATTTTGTGTCGTCATGGGAACGTTGCCCATAGCCAGTAGCCTAGCTAGAATTTTTCGGTTTGGTCGCAAAATATTGGAAGAAGCTTCCCCTCCCCCCGCTTGTAATAAATTGTAAAGTTTCCTAGGAAAATTTGTGATCATAATTATAATATAATTTATGGTAGAGGGGGGGGAGAATTAGAAGTTTATTGTGGTGCACTGCACTTTAATGTTTTAGATATATCTATAATACCAAGTCTGTGACACAATCGAGATAGGTTTGTTTATTTATTAAAATCAAAAATGGCCTCAACCTGATCCACAGCCTGAGCAATCAACTTTAAGTATAAAGATAAAAAAAAGTAGCACCTTATTAATAAAAGAGGGGTAAACACATGCAGATTTATGGTATGCACTCATAACAATGTAATCCGAATCCCAAGGATTCAAAGCATGTACGAGGATTTCTAAAAAAATTTAAGGATGTATGGAGAATTTTAAGGCTGTAAGTGTATAGCGAAAGGACAGGTTGCTTTTATTAAGTTATGGAACATCTTGTACAAATTATATTGTCGTGTTTCTATTTAAGTGCAGGAGTGAGGGTTGAGAAATCTAATTAATTTGTAACTATTCGAATTTTTATTCTGTTCGCTTCTGTGAATTTTGTAGAATTAAAAAAAGGATTAAATTGGGAAGAGTAAATATCATATTATAGAATAATTCGTGCAGATTTTAAATAAAAATTTTATAAAATAAAGTTAATCATTCGAATAATTATATTACAACTGATGTGACTTATAAATTTTATCTCTAAAGAGATAATTTTAAATGATAAGGAAATATTATATCAAACTGAGGTTAACTAAATAATATGAATTTATAGCCTTAAAATGTTCCTATGAAAATTAAAGTGTTTTGTATTTTGGTCTTCTTTTTTCTTCTATAGAATAACAAAAAATTACCCATACAAATTTTTAGATTTTTTTGAAAGTTTGTCTGATATTCTGACAACCTAATCAAAAACTACATTCAAATTGCTTGAAAAATCTGTTTGATCAAAAATAACAAAACTGTAAATTTAAACTATATAAAGCTTTAACCTAAATTACAATTAAGAATACTCTAAAATAAAAAATTAGGGGAAAGGCCGGAAACGTAGACCCTACAATAAAAATTTTACGATTGAAACTTCGATTAATTCTGAAAGAACATATTTTAAATAAGAGAATAAGGTGAGGAAGAATGATGCCTTAAAACCACTAGTTTTTTCAAAAATCGATTTTGAAAATGCTCGATTTTTATAGCAATTTTCAAGTTAAGTCGCTCGTGATTGGTGAATCAATGCATTCTGTACTCGGTCCGTGCACTGTAATGCATAAGAGCCCCGCTGATGATTACTTTTTTGTCTGGATACTTCTCGTGCCATAGTGGTTTTCATCAAAATTGACCCTCATTATAAAAAAAACCCTAGGCCCAACAGTGTGGTCTTAAGCATATACTGGCAGGCTAGGAAGCGGAAAACCGCAGTTCTATTCCTAGTCGCGCCACATACACTGCTGGCAAATCGGAGGTAGTACAATGGGCCCGGTTTAGAAGCCTAAGTGCGTGCGAGCTTGTCTTGCCCTCTAGAATAAAATCCAAAAACCCCTAGGCCCGTGTATTAAAGAAAAAGGTGAATCTTCGAGGGGTGAAACTCGTTTGCGTGGATTCTAAAAGCAGGGTGGTTGTGCAAGGAAAAATTGACTTAAAGCACTTCTCGCTGCGCTCGAGCGCTTTAAGCCATTTTTCCTGCACATTTACTATTGAAAACCATGATTTTAGCTCGAAGTGCACTGTTGAAGCATCCCAATGCAAGTGTCGCTCCGGTTATCGCCGCATAACATAGCATAGCATCACTTTGTGAACAGAGTTTGTTTATTACCTCTTTCAGCATCTGAGAACATCGCGTGGATGGTTAGAGTATGAAATACTTTGGCGAGCATAAAGCCTTGTAGCACTTCAAAGTAGAGTGTTGACCCGCGCGAAGCGATAATCAACTTTTGATGAATGATTTGAGAGTTAGATATCCGAAGCAACAGTAACCCCCCAAAAACGTAGCGTCGTGGGGCTCAAAAGGGTCCGTAAGAAGGAGAAAGGCGACCACAGTTACGAAGAAAAAGTTGGGTTTGTACGAGAGAAAAAAGTTTTCTCACATACATGCCCGCAGCGTCTGTTATCACCGTTTTGCGCAAAGCTAAGACTAGTTCAAACTACACGCACTGACAATAGAATGCATTGATTCACCAATCCCGAGCAACTTAACTTGAAAATTGCTATGAAAATCAAGCTTTTTTAAAATCGATTTTTGAAAAAACTGTTGGTTTTAAGGCCATTTTCCTCACCTAATTCTTTTATTTAAAATATGCTCTTTCAGAATTCATCAAGGTTTCAATCGTAAACTTTGCATTTAAGGGTCTACTGGCCGTTTTCACCGACAATTTCTTAACGTTAAGTATTTCTTAAAGTATGAATGAATCATAATTTATAACCAAAATGCAGTCGCTAAGATACACCTAGTACTTTAGAAAATACTTAACGTTAGGAAATTGTCGGTGAAAACAGCCATACGTTTCCTACCTTCCACCAAAAATTAAAATTATGAATTAAAGATCTGAATAAAGAGTGGAGTGGAGGAGGGGTAGAAATTAATAAAAAATATTTTTTAATTTCTAATTTTTTAATTTCATTTAACACGTTTAACCAATAAAATTGTTTTTGAATTCCTGACAAGTTTCTAATAAAATCGAAAAAAACTTTGTTAGTAAGCTATCGATTTTCAAATATTTTATATTAATTTGTACTCCCCCCTTCTCTTTCATATATCCTGAATACTTTAAATTTTCATTTTTGATTTAAATATTTACACTTTGGTACAATCGTATGTAAAAACTTCACCCCTGTTCAAATTTCATTTGAGTTAAATTGCAAATTATAATTTATTTTAATACATTATTGTATTTTATTGTAATTATTTGAAGTTAATCTAAAAAACCACGAATTTTCCAGAATTCGTATGTTTTAGTTTTATAGAATTGTAAAATTTTGACTTACAAGCGATAACTTACTAAAATTTTAGCTGTAAGTGAAGATGAACACAAAGACATTTTTTTCAGGAAATACTTTAAAAATATTTTATTTACCTCTTTGGAATATGACTAGAAATATTTGAAAAATTTTGTTATCAAATATTTCTAGTTATGTCCTCTCAAAAAGAGGTAAAAAATTTTATTACATACAGAATTAAATTGCAAATCGAAAGAGCCTAATAAGATGAATTAAAATCTGTTGATTAGTTTTTGAGTTACGTAGAAATTTTTTGCAGAGTTAAATTCTCGAGTAGTACATTAGAAAACGAATTTCATCACAAAGTTTTTCCACAATTTATTATCAAAACAAAATATCGAATTCTCGATAAGCATAGTAGACAAGAACCAAAAATTGATCAATTTATAGTCCATCCAATTTCTGTTTGTCATAAATATATTAAACGACTACGCTTGTGGCTAAAAGAGAATTATATGTGCATAAAGCGTAATTAGCTTGCAGTGAAGCGATAGTTGTTGCTGTAAATGTTAACGAAGTGTTTGTCGCTCCAAGAGGAACAATAATTAACCTGACGTCAGATTTACTTTGCGCTGATGTTTAATTATTATTAGTATTACAAAATATTTGTGGTTAAACAAATTCCTTTTTGTTACAGATGTAATCCTGGATGAAACACCTCCAACAAAGCAATCGCCCGAAGCTGACGAATCGCTACTCTTAAATTCTGATTCCTTGCCAATATTTCTGGTAGAACCTCAAGACTCTTACGTGGTTAAAAACCGTCCGGCTCTTTTACAATGCCGTGCGGCTCACACTCTAAAAATGTACTTTAAATGTAATGGTGCTCGAAATGTTGACACGCCGCAATCAGAATTTGTGGACCCTCAAACCGGAGTGCGAATTGTTGAAGCCGAAATCAATGTCACGAGAGATATGGTGGAAGAGTTTTTCGGTAAAGAAAAGTTTAAGTGCGAGTGCTACGCTTGGAGCGGAAGAGGAAGTATAAAAAGTCAGCCAGCTACAGTTGAAGTTGCTTGTAAGTTTTGATTATTTTTAATTTAAAAAAAAAATAAAAAATTTTAATCTCAAAATCGCGTATTTTCCTAATCGTTTTCATCACGCAAAAACGTAATCCCACACAGATAGTACAAAAGAAGCAATCTTAAAAGAAAATTGGATAAAATTAACGAGTTGTTTTTTGAAACTAAAATGAAAATGTAAGTTTTTGATTTAGAAGCATGAAGAAGAATTATTATATGTATGGGTGACATTTGTCAAGTTTGTCTTTTTAACAGAGTGCATCACCGTGTTTCCGTCTTGAGATTTAGAAACAAACGCGTTGGGTGTAAAAATACTCCTAATACAAAATAAAAAACCAATACAACTTGAATTTCGTGAACCAGAGAGAACAGACTGAGACGCTGCGAGGTATTTGTCAATTCATACACTGTCGACAAATATTAATCATTGTAAAATTTCAAATATTATTCCGACGAAAACTACTTTATCTTCTTGTATGAAAAGGTAAATTTATGTGTACACATTTATTTAATGTTTGCTTGTACGAAAGCGAGTGCGCAAAATTATAACGTTGGCGTTATTTTATCAAATTGTATTGTCAACCAAAAATTATGTTACGTAACTTTATAACCGTAGAATTAATATCTAACTACGAGATTGTTTTGTTGAAAATGCAAAATTTATTTTTTAAAAGAAATGGGTGGTTTCTGGTTCGCGTATTTATTAGATACTTTTTCAAGCGATTACCATACCACAATTTAGAAAAAAAAAACAACTCTGATCCCTCCGACTTGTAAATACAGAAATAACAACCTTAAGGCGGCATTCATCACATCAAAGTAGTAACACAATTTTCTTTCGTTACAAGAAAAAAATTTCGCTTAGGGGGATGACAACATTATTCCCTTATCGTCTTCGTAAGGGAGGTAAATATTGAAACACCGGTTGTGCAAGTGGTGTGTAACAAACGCACCTTCATTCTTTATTTTAAAATCAATTTCGAACGCGAGTCTTAAAATTGTGCGATATTATTTTTGATTTCAATAAATAGTAGGTAGTCAAATTTTTGAAAAAAAAAGGAGTCCGTTAAATTTCTAGATTATTGAAAAGAATGAAGTGTTCCAGTTCGATACATAAATAAAATAAAAAATAATTACGTGCGCTAGAATAAATTTTCACAAAAAGCAACTTAAACGTCATCGATCATTGGTATAGAAACTCCAATTTAGCGCTCAATTTCATTTATGAAGTGAAATTTAAATTAAAAGGTTTTATCGTTATTTACAAATTCTCTCATTAATTAACCCTGATATAACTTAATCGTTCCATCTTGGAAGGAAGTACAAATCAACGTACCTGCTATTTCCGTTAGATTTCACAAGTGTAGCGTGTCGAGTTAGTATTATTTTGCGTCCAGATTGTTAATTTATTACGTCATTACCCTGTAATATATAGGTAAATGCACGTTCGTATTTCAATTTTAATATCGGCTGTTAATGTAAAAGTGGAAATTTACACAATAATGGTTAGTGCTTTGTCACATAATTTCTGTGACGTGCACCCGTAATTGGATCTAACACTTGGAAAAGTCAATTTTGTATATCTCACCCAGTGCAGTGGTGTGTAAACTAAACGTACTTTGTCATAAATCAATTCGAATTTGTTTTTAAAATTAAATTTTATTGCGATGAATAAATTTGGAAAAATTCAACCCAGGTGCGCGTGTGTTTGCTGTTGTAGAGTGCAGACGATTAGGGGAAATCAATTTTGAAACGACGAACCAAATGGAATTTTGAGAAGACAAACGTGAGTTTCTAACACCACCAAATGTTTCTTCAAAATCCTTAAATTAACTAAATCGTTTCCAGTTACTTTCAAGTGGCGGATACGTTAAAGTAACAAAGTCTTCCGTTAGCAAATTTTCCGTGCTTACATTGAAAAATGCTCAAAACGCACTCGTCCGGATATAATAACGAAAATAGCGTCGGAAAATAAATAGCAAACAACATAAATTATATCTCGCTCTACAATCAGTATGGAAATTTATTGTCAATGCAAAATCACAATCAAATCGGTTTTCCTACGAAGTATTTGTAGTCTGTGTACAACCACATTTGCCAATATAGGGAATTGCAAACTGCTTTTCCGATATAGTATTTCCCAATATCTTTGTTTTGCTCTTCGACCATAAAGCCATTGAATTGCTTTGTATAACCGGTCCGAATTGAAACACGTTTTAAATTAATATTTACTTATTGATTTTCTATAAAAACTATAAATATCCGTGGAAATTAAAATTAGTTTCGAGTTTACGCTTGTCTGTTTTCAATTTGACGGCAATTTATTGCCCTCGCTACATCTTAACGTTCACAACGAAAAACTACACAATGAAAATTAAAAATTTTGCTCGTCGCAACTTGATTAATTTATGTGACAGGCGCGACTTCTAATAAAATATGAAAATAACTTAATGATTCGAAACATTTGAACTCGATAAATATAGAAGATCAAAGCTGTAACAATAAATTGTTGTCAGTCATAAAAGTTTAAACATTTTCTTTTATCTTAACTTTCATTAAAATTAACTCGGGATGAGAGGAGATAACGAGGGATAGATAGATGATGAGAACCAAGTTTGGTCTTTGTTGAAATTTTCGGGTTTAAGTTTGTATGGAGAATGGATGAACGTTTAGATGAGTTTACTGTTGCATAAACCATTTAACATACATCTATGACAAAGTTAGCGAAACCGGTATTCAAATGTGCACTGCCATCACTCGTCTGTGGTTATCCCCATATCCCCATCCGTTACTCTCATGACATTCCGTTTAGTGTCATACGACACAGGGACAGGTAAATCCATCACATCGTGGCAGCTGCCACCCCACTTTATACACATACACACACACTCACACACAAACTGGGTCTCTCTACCTAAAACAATCGATTATTATCCCCCGCGGTTAATTTTCATTTATCCGACCGACCGCCCATAAGGGTAGCTTTTCTTCTGAAACTTATTATTTCTAGTTCGGCCTGATTTAATTAAAGTGGCGAGTGGGACGCCCGCCGGTGAATCCTTGCGCTGACAAGACATTAATAATGACAATAATGAACGGTGGGTTGACCTTTCCCCATAAAGCTTACTAAAATTATATCTTATCCGGAACATCATCCAAAATTCCATTGTTTGTCCTGCTTTTCACGCGGCTGAATTTTATGCGTCAGAAATTATTACAAAGGACAATTATTCTACCGTGATTTCTAGCAAACAAAATTGTAATTTTGAAACAAAACGTTGCAAAATTATATACCGGTGTAAAACATTAATTAATTGTTATACGCTTTACGGCAATTATTGTGCTTTAACTATTAATTACTTGTTGTACTACTGCGATGACAGTTATTTATCTGTAAAGTGAAAACAAATGCGGGTATTGTAGATATGCTCTGAAATTTAACTAATTATGCCTTATTCCAGACTTGGGCGTTTACTAATTACTATTAAAAATTAATTAATTTAAAAATTCCTTCTAATTACGGGGCTACTGTGCTATGCTAACAAGATTTTTTGTTTAATGAATGATGTAATTTTCTTCACGGCAAATAATAAGGTTCATTTAGTATGATTAACTTGATATTTATTTACGCGAAATTTTTAAGAGCATTTTTTTCTGAAATGTAAATTGCATGTCGGCGATAGTTGACATAGAGATTAAAAAACTCGAATTTTAGATTATATGCTTGGAGTCTTGCGAAGTAATCAATTTAAAGTATAAATCTCCAAAAGCTTCAAAGATCGATGGATTCCAGAATTTGTTTATTTAATATTTTCAATAAAATGTATGAATAGCAAAGTGGAATACTTTAACTCGCATATTTGGATGCACAACTGAAAATATCCTGCAATTAGGTTGGTCTAGTTGTGCGGCTTGAAGGCCGCACTGGAACTACTTTTAAGTTGGTAGTAATTAAACAAACCAATTTTAACTCGCGATGGATTTTAGAACATATTTTTAAAACGTCATAGCAAATCGTACGTGTGCTGAACCCTGTCTTGTCGTTATAAAATTTAGAATAAATTGTTCTAAGTAATCCATCAGATCCTAATACTTCTTCATCTTATGGTGTTTGTTAAAAAGTTGATGCAGGCAATAAAAATCGGACTCGATAAAACTATACAGTTTAACGTTGATTGTAAAGCATCGCATCATATCTTGGGATAATTTATTACAATGATATAATCAGCATTACCTCCTTTCACGAAGAACAAGGGATGCAGTTTTACGTCATGCCCAGGACACAGAAATTAACGGGTTCAGAAACAAAAGCTATTTTAATTTGAGATCTGCTCGTAGTTTTATATCCAAAATAAAATGCTAAAAGAAAGGAATAAAATAAATAAATAGCGTAGCTTAAATTTCCAGGACCTCCCATGAATTGTTTTTTGGGGTTTCCTGTTATATTCGTCAATATTTACTTTGTCAACGAAATTTTATAAATTTTGAACAAACAATTAAAAAATTAAATGAAATAAAAGCTTTTAATGAAAGGTAATTACGTATAGGGAGCGAGAAAGCTGACGTTAACGTTCTCCAAAGTTAAAAAATTTTATAAAAAAAATTCACTTTTTTAACGCTAGAAGCGCTAACGTTTAGATTTCTTGCTTCCTTATTGGAGAATTAACAAGAAATCTCGACGGTAGCGCTTCTAGCAAAAGTAAACTTTTGTCATAAACTCTTTCATGGGAGAGGGGAACTTTACGTTCTTTAAAAAGTACGATAAAATGATATAAAGATCAAAACAACGCAAATCGAATTGTATCTTTCTATAAGACACCACAAAAACTTTGTGGAAATGCTAATAAAATGCCATACAGGAGCATAACATAAGCAACGTATAAATTGTGAAAAAATAGATACTAAACCGGGGGGTCTGGGGGGTATGGAATACCCTCCAGTCATAAAAAAGCAATCAGACGGCTTTTTGAACCTTGGTTCTTAAAAAGACGTTACATTGCTTACTTACAACTGGCTTGGGGTCTGGATTGCAGTCACATTTAAAACGTAAGACCTTTCAAGCAAAAAGATTTTTTATATACCCCCCAGTCAGATGAATCCTTGAGATGACTTCAAAAATAATCAAGATACAAATGTGATTTTTGAAAAGTAGTTATGTTACTGAGTTCCGGCTGGGGGGTATTCCATACCCCCCAGACCCCCCGGTTTATACAATATCTTCTAGCCGTGAGATCTAATCGGGGGCCAAACTGGGGAGGGGGCTACAAATTACTCTCCATTTCAAAAGAAAATAAACTACATGTACCTAATTTTATCAAATTTTTTATTTGTTTAAGGGAGAAGTCTACTGTGACAAGAGAAAAAACAAGCCGATTTTCCTGATTTTTTTTCTAACAAAATTATGACTCATACATTAAATTAAACCGTTATTTTTATTATATATTCAAGTATTTGTAAAAAAATTTTCAAGTCGAAATATTCAAAATTGCTGTCGTGGCTCTCCTTCAACGCAGGCCTATCTTTTATTAACGGTGTGCATGAAATCTCACGTCTGGGTGATCTTAAAAAGAAAAAAAAAGCTGGTTATCATCTACATAGTATTGACTCTCGTTTGTATAGGTATTTTTTTTATATCGTTTTTTTTTATTGTTATAAGCAATAATAACATCAAATTTGAGCAAAAAAAGTAGAAAAAAAATTTCAAAAATTTTTTTTCGGCGCTAAAATTTTTTATCAAGAAAAGCCCTCAACAAACAAGAGTCAATGCCATGTAGATGATCACCACATTTTTTATTTTAGATTACCTGGACGTGAAATTTCATGTACACCGTTAGGGCACCAAAAAAAAGGACTGCGTTGAAGGAGTGCCACAACGGCAATTTTGAATATTTCGATTTGAAAATTTTTTTACAAATACTTGAATATATAGTAAAGATGACGGTTTAATTTAATTTAATGTACGAGTCATATATTGTTAGAAAAAAAATCCGGAAAATCGGCCTGTTTCTTCTCTTGTCACAGTAGACTTCCCCCTTAAGATGAGCTATGCATTCCCTAGATACGCCCCTGATCACAAAATGTTAGTAAAGAGGTGCATTTTACAGTTCTATACACAGTATAATACCAAAAAGCCTTGTGATTTAGCACCGTGCCAAGAGCCAAAAAGAACATTCCAAATTGCTCCGCATTAAACATATTACAATTATTTATTTTATCATTTTTATTTATAAATTGCAGTTATTAAATTGTGCATAACAGATATTATGTAAAACTACATTTATTTTCTACAAAAGGACGCAAATTGAATCATGCTGATTAGATTTTTGGTTTTATATTTTTAAAACAAAGTGAATCAAAACGACGCAAATGGAGACCCCGACGTACTATGCTATGGTACTACAGGGTCTGATTTCATTCATCTTCATTAATCATATCGCTTAATATTTGATAAATTTTTAGGCCCAAAATTTTTACTTTCTGATGCTTGTAATTTTTGTTAGAATTTTGTCCCTTAAATAAATTCAAAATTTCTGGTAATGTTTAAAAAAAAAGTTAATAGCTCCGTACAAAAAACAGGATATTTTCATCCTGACCTAAAGAGTACGTTGAACCCCCCTCTCCCGGTTTTACATCCAGTTCTTCATATTTTAAGATCACCGATCTACTACACTAAGATCCCTGTTTACCAGTCAATTTAGAATTTCATCCTGTTGATATACAGGAAAATAAAATTTAATTAAAAAAAAAAACTAATAAAAATAGTAACAATCAATTCAAAAACATCAATCAGTATTTTGTTTGAATTCTGATTTTATCATAAGTAAATCATTTACCTAACAGAAAACATAAGACGGTGGACAAAAATATGTAAGCTAAAAATGTATGAAAAACCAACAATTTGCTTCATGTTTCAAAAAATTTCTATATATGCCAAAGCTTCACGGTGTATTCAAAGAAGTTTAGAAGAAAAACCAGAAGAAAATCTATGTCATCAAGATTTTTGCATGATTTCGAATTTTCTTTTGGAATCACAGACCAACTCTGAACAAATTTAACATTAAAATTAAAATATTTGTAATCAAATTCCTCGGAAATCACTGCACCCCCTGACCTGGAGAAAAACAGGATATTTTCGTGACGTGTTTTACCTGAATTATACGCGAAAAAAAAATGACTTAAACTTTTGTCTTGTACCCACGCAGGAAAACATAACTAAAAAATTTAATTTGTTTTACATTTAAATTCTAATAGTTCTTCGATATGATCCAGTAAACTTAACGTTCTTCTCATTCTATTCGGTAAAAATAACTCTTGAGCATTTTGATCATTATTTGCAAACTCCGTAATAAAATAAATCGTGGATTAGGGGTTAAACTTTAGCTTATGTCAAACTGTACTTTGCCTCCCCATTGCTTATGCTACGAGAATCACATAAAACGTAATCGTTACAATGTATAAAATAATCAAAAAGTTTAAAAATACGAAAGGCAAAGCCTAATTTGACATTCACAGGACACTTTTGTGTCAAAGGGGAAGAGAACATAACTTGCAAGAAAAAGGAACACGGAGAAGTCTTTGTTTACAGGACTACGAATTCAATAACCGGGCAGATTTATTTCAAAAATATATTCTGAAATAAAAACGAAAGAAAATGTTTTTCTTCATCTTAAAATTAATGTTGCCAGGCTAAAATTATTGTATATAAGTTTTAAATTACTTCAAAACAAAACTTATTTCCATTAGGTAGGCTCGAAAGAAATTATAAAATTTTAATACAACTTTTAAATCGAGTGTCAATCGAAAGTGAAGCAAACATACACAAAAATAAGGAAAAATTGCGTTGTCGCTATGCTTGATCTACCATTGAAAAATTGATTAAAAAATCAATGCACAACTTTCACCAAACAAAGGTGCGCGCTTTTCAACTTATAAAATTTAATGGAATTTAAAAAGCACAAAATAATAATTTAAATATTCAAAGGACCAAATAGGACAATAATTTTGATGCTCGTTCCAAGTTACAAAGGATAAGAATGCAATAAAGTCAAATTTGAAGTTAATAAAAATTTGTTTTTATTTTCTTCTCTTAATAATTAATAAAATTGATCGTAAAAAGGAGAAGCTTATTACAAATTTACTGCGTAACAACAAACGTAAACGCGTGTAACAACAAATTTTATTATTACTAAACGCAAGTGTAAATAAAAGCTATTAAATTTTCATTAGAGATAAAATATCTCGAGCACAGGAAGCAAATATAATGTTAGATTAATTTTCCTTGTGGGTTGCATTAGGAGCCAGTCTGATGAAGAAAGTGCGTGGTCGAAGAAATATGGAGCAGAAACAAGAATTTATCATTGCAAGTTTACACCTTCAAATTAAATCAAAATATTAATGGCCATCGTTAACCATTTATTGCAAAATTCACACGATTGAGTTTTCAACTTGTAAGACTGTCACGAAAGTGATTGTATTATAATATACCTCTACCAGTACCGCCCACTTTCTTTTTTTTTTTTTTTTTTTTTGATTTACTGTAACACCTTTGTAAGAGATTATAGTTTGTTGACAATACATAATTTAAATCTCGATAGATCAACTGGAAAACTGTAGCGGATCTCGAAATCCCCCCCTCTCATGTGGAACTGCGGTTAACTAAAGAACAGCGACCTCGCGCCTTTACAATATTAAAATCATCTCGAATCGAAAATGTCAAATTAATTTTGGATTATCATAATAAATAATACAAAACTCGTTTTGTTATTATTAGAAAAAGAAATGATTCAAAATGAAAACTTTCTCCTAAATTATTCTATACGAGTGAAAGATAAATGTTCTACCGTGTGAGGTCCTAAATATTATTTATGTAAATAATGGTCTTTTATGTATAAATAAAGCGCTTATTCAGTAGTCAATCAGCACCAATTTAAGGTTAATTGATTTAGATTAGATTAATTAGTGAATACGTCGAATTAAGCAATACACTTAATGATAATTGGTTACATTTATTGAAGGGGAAAAATTTAATGGTTCGCGATGTTAATTAATTTAAATTAATTTTAGAGTTGACTAGAACTTTTTGCATTTCTCTCGTTACTTTTGTGTTTGTCTAGCAAACATTTCTCATGTTTCTTATTTTCTGACGGAGATCCTTCAGGAGGAAATTACGGAATCTGCACGATGATGTTTGGAAGCATTTTAATTACACCCTTGCAGTTTTTTTTATTTAGTAGGTACTGTAACTAGAATAATGTCAAATTTGTTTGTTACACGTTATTATTAATTAAAAGGAAGTTAACTTTTCTCGAGATTTAAACTCGGAATTTTTTTAAGTAAAAAAATTATGTTAAATATTTGAGTAGCGACTAGAGGTCACGTAAATTATGCAAATTAATTAAGGAAAACTTAAGAATTCCGTTTTAAAAGGCAAAATGCGTCCATATTATTTTAAATTTTTTGTTTTACTACTATTTCACAGTATTGTTTAAGTGGCGCATTTGTTGATTTAAAATTATAATTTTGAAAACGATATCCTGTCGGATTCACATTCCACCTATTGTTTTTCTGAATTAATTACGTTCATATATCTTTGCTTTGTTAGATAAACTGAAAAGCAAACGATATTCAATTTATGCAGTAGTTAATCATTTATTAATTTCGACCAAAACGTACGAACGCATATAAAGGGGCGGTTGAATAACGCAATAAATTTTTTTAATTATTTAGCCAAAAAATTTAAAAGCGGGTTTGTTTGCCGACTTAATTAAATGTTAAGTTAAATATTTGTGATTTTGATACGCGTTCGTAATTCATAATCAATTTTTAAGTTAAATCTGCAAGAGATGGGAGAAAATTATGCCGCATTGAGGTTACACAAAGCTTTTTACAGTGCCAAAGTTGAATGAATTATTATAGTTTTATTCGTGGCGGTGGAATGCTTGGATAATAAATTGAGCTTTTTGCGGATATGCGAATGCATTTGTCACCTTTATTTTCTTTGCGCTTTAGGAGGCATTTTTAAACTATTTTTTCATGCTACTCATATATTTTTATTAAATGTTATCCTAAAAAATGCTCATCTGTTAAGGCTGTGGTCAAGCAAGTGAAAGTTTTCCTCGTTACGTTCTTTATGGAAATTTGATGAAAAATAAACAATCATTAAAATATTTTATTTTTTATCATGTCATTATAAATTAACTTCTCTTGATTTCTTTTAAATGTTCCAATTAGCATGCTAAACTCGTTAAAATTTAATATAGCGGTGTAGATGTTAAAAATCCACTCGAGTTAAACTAATGTTCCTGTTAAATCAAGCAAACCTAGGTTTTGAAAGCTAACATTGCCTGTAGATGTTCAATATTTGTCTTTCAAACTATACGCACTAGTCTTATGAATAACTTAACATGACAATTTACAAATGTGTTCAATAAATAATTGCCAAAGTTTACACCTAGTGCAATTTCTTGCAACGTTTTTAAACGGAAGAGTCATTTGATGTACCTAGGTAATTTTCAAAATAACTCAACTGGAATGTTAAAGGAATTAATATCCACCAAGTTCAAATACATGTGATTAATCCCAACACAATTAGAAATATCCCAAAGATCTCAAAACTGAAATTTAAATAGTGAAAACTAACAGATCAATCCACCAAAAAGTGTGAATTAATTGTGATTTTGAAAAACGATTGTGTCAAAATTGGTTTAATTTCAGAGATAATCATGGAGAAAATCACAAAAATATAATGTGAAATTGTAATCTTACTTCAATAATTACAATTTATACAGTTTATTGTTTTATTCACCCTAGAGCGAAAAAGTAAAACCGTTCTTAGCAACGGATGGAAATTAATTTGTTTTTGTTTTCCGAAATACTCCAACAAAGTAAAACGATATTTTAGAACGGTTTTTATTATTTTTACTTTAAAATTGTCACTGCATTCCAATCAGTCATATTTTGGTAGGTTTAATTATTTCAGGGGATATTCGCTACGGCGCAAAAAAATTAAAATTTTTCTGTTTTCGCATTTATTTCTTACCATCTTGTAAGATTAAATTACATACAAGAATTTTTTTTCTCATCTCGATGACTCAAAAATTAATTAACGAATTTTATTCATCGTAAACTAAGTCGATTTTTGATGAAATTCTCTACTATTCGAATCAGGAAGTTTTAATTTTTTATTTTAAAAATTTACTTTTTAAAAATTCTCCAGAGTAACTTAAAAACCACTTCCGAAATTTATGCATTCTGGAATCATTGAATTCGTAGTTAAATTTTTTATTACCCGAACTTTAATTAAATTAAATTTTTGATTTTCTTCAGCACAAGAATTGTATCAAAAACTTTCTGAAAAACTGCATTTTTCACTAAATTTTTCTGGATTACTCAAAAATTAATTAACATATTTGATCCATTCTAAACTTATTCGATTTGTCATAAAATTTTGTATGGCTAAAATCAGGATCTGTTTATCGCAGGATAAATTGCAGCATAAAAGAGGAATCTTCACCTAAAGAGGAATACATCGGTTGTAAGAACATCCTAATTGAAAATAATTGATTTCCTCTTTGAGACCAATTATTGCCCACCAATTAATTTAAATTCAGAACAATTCTTCTTTTTCTTTCATGTGTCCTGACAGGTCCTTTTGACGTTGGCGATTACTTTGACGTTCTCCGCCATTTTAAACAATTTTTCTGCACCTCGATTGCCAGATCATTCGCGAATGTTCCTCAGCCAGGACATCAGTTTTTTCCCAATCCTCGACAATCTTCTATTTTTCCGTTCATTATCAGCTGAATTAGTCGGTATTATCTCCCACTCAATCCTAAGTATTCATCCACATAAAATTTAATAGAAGTATGACGCGTTCATTTTTGGATTTTTCAAAAATATTAAAAATGTCTACTGTTACCGTTACCATGACAACAAAATACCTCCTAGTATTTTCTTTTGTGATTTCAAGTTAATAAAGAAGCCAAGTTTTAGATGTCAATTTCCAAAAATAAAATTGAAACTTGCGGTCAAATATCGAGGTCCATAGTTACTACTATGTTGTTTCATAATCAGAAACAAATTAATTTGTTTTTGTTCAGCTTCCAACCCTTAAAATAGCGTGAAGGCTAAACCGGCGCAAAGCAATCTATGGTTTGTTTACCCACGTTTTTGCGGAACAAATACCGTACGTTAAAATTGAATTGACACGCGATTACGTAAAATTAAGAACCATCTGTGGGGAAATTGCATGTCCTACTCAGTTTTATTCATTTGCCGGCCACTACTCGAATAATTAATTAAGGCTATATTATGAGCTACAAAGTAACAAATATGAACCAGCACTTGGAGGAGATTACAAAAACAAGTTAATGTTTTGCTCATTAAAACGTGGGTGGTTAAAAATAAATCCGTCTGTAAGAAGAAATGGAAATGCAATTTAAATTATCAAATACGTATACTATACGATATCCATCATGTAATTAACATTAAATTATTATTTCAACTGGCACGTTTTCGTACACGCCTTCTCATATTAATTTAGCCCTTGCTTATATTTCAACGCTTCCCAATTTATCCGACAAACATTTCTCCACCTCTTCTTTTCATCTTTTTTATGTGGTGTAAGGTACTAATACAAATAATTAGGATTTTTGAAAAATCGTTTTAATTAAAATAAATGTGTCGAGTTTCGCAACGAATAACAAAACAAAAAGGAAATAATTTTTCTATCAAACTGAAATAGAAATTCCTGTCTTTTATTACTTTTTTCGTTATTACTCTTAATTTGAAAATGCGAACGAATCCAGTCTCTCTACTTTTGAAGATAATGGAAGTGTTTTATGGATTTGGTCTTTTTCATACGGTTCACAGAACGTGCAGAATGAATCCCATCTTTTAAATTTTAATTCCCAAAAAATGCCTAAGCGCAGCGGGATTTTCAATATATCAAACGTACTGTCCGTTACACGAGCTTTTTCGTTAAATTTTTGTGAATACAAGTTCGAGTTAACACGATGAGACGAATAAAGAGGGAAATATGCTGATGATTGTCAGGAAAATCAATCCCGAGTACGTTTTATATCTTCAATCGGAATAAACTGAATAGCATGTACAATTTTCATTCAAAGAGCGCCCTTTAAATTTATCTCTAGGTTAGTAGCTACTTTGTTAGAGAACGCCAATAATGAAAATATTCTTACTTAGTGCGGAAGAGTTGCATAAATTTTAGGACGGCTGAAAGAACACGTTTTACAAAATGTAAATTAATTGAAAAATCTGAACTACCCTTCAAATAAATAATAAGCGTATTGATGAGCCTACGAGGTTTGATCAACAATTAACCGGACCTAATTAATTAAATATTCAAAAGATAATTTGAAATGTTAACATTTCAAACTTTTTATCGTTCCTAAATGAATAAATTAAAAGTGAAGTTTTCCGCGTTTATCTAAAGTTACCTTTTTCAAAAATAGAAGCGCGACCGAGTAATTCTCTAAATTATAATGCCAAAAATATAAATTATGAGCAAGTTTAACGTTCAAGTGTGTCTTATCATTTGTAAGACTTAGTGCTTGAAAAAATACTAATCCTCTAGTTATTATAATGTGTGTGGGTGTATAAAAATGGCCAGACGTAATCTTTCATCTCCTTTATAAAATAGAGAAAATAAAGTACCGTAGTAATCCGCAGTTGAACAAATGCAATTCGTTCGTCCAAAGTAGAATTTAAATCTAGGCACTTGACATAGCCGCAAATCCTAGATGTTAGCTTTTCTACAAAATCTGCAATTCTGAGTTTCATATTCTATATCACGTTTTCTATGTCCTCGTAAGTCCACATAAGCACTCCCACCGTATCATATTTTCAACTGTACGTATTTTGCTCCTTTTTCGGGAAGTGAAAGGAACAACGCGCTTCCTGTTAAACAAAAACAAAAAAATTGCCACCGTACTTATTGTTTGTCCTGAATATCAAAATTATGAAAGAGGGATACTTGGCTGCGATTAATAGTAGCATGAGGCACTTTGCTGCAGACAATCTCACCAACATAAATATATCAAACATCACTAGCAATGACAAATAGCGTGAGGGTGGTGTATAAGCACTGTTCCGTTATGTTCTCGTTTTTACCCTAAGCTCAACTATTCCACTTTTCCGCCCCTAAAACCTAGAGTACAATGGAAAAAGTTCTTGTTCGTCTTAGGGTAAATACAAAGTTGTACAGTTTGCAAAAGATTTGTTTTTCTTGAGATGACATTTTGATATGAGTCAGTTTTAATCTTAAACGCGTTATTGATTTGCTTTCGAGGGACGACTTAATGGTGAGGGGGAAATTCGTTAAAAATCACTTTCCGACATGAAACTGATCCTTTACCAAATTACCAAGATAGTTTTTAAATGAGGCTGATGGCTTGCCCTACCAAGCGAAATCAAAATTAATTATTTCTGGTACATTACCCACCAAAAATTTGAATAGGTAAAATGTCACAATCTTCACAGAAATTTGGCCGACTGTGCTAGATTTTTTTAAGTCGAATGAACCTGATGATTTTATTAACTAAAATTTTTGTGTCCTTACAGAATAGCGATAAACCCTCCCGATAGGGTTTAATCTCTGACCTATACTTTCCAAGTTTAATCAACCTTTAGTTAAAATGTCGTCCTAATAACCTATAAGGTTATCAAAATTTAATAATCGATAACGAGTAATTGAGTTTGATAACAAAAAGAAAATGGTTGTTATGAAAAGCAATTAAAAAGTAATTTTCAGAATGTTTCATTCCCTAATTGTCCGAAATTTAATTAAAACTTTACTAAGTTTTGTCTGCAGTTTGCAGTTATTGAATGCAAATTTTTTTATTTGTTCGTGATGTAGGCGAAGATTGAAATTGTCACTGAAACTAAACCTGAAAATACTGAGAGTATTGGATGGATAAATTTGGTCGAATTTTGCAAAATTAAAATTTTTAGTCAGTATACTTAGGGCTAAATGACAGAGTGCATCCATTTTAGGGACTTCTATTTGCAGACGTATTTAAGATAATGTTACTGTTTGAGCAGTGACTAATGTGAGAACGTTTAATGGGTGCCGCCTAACAATCTAAAGCCTTTTAGTACATTTTAGAACCATATGCACTTTGCTAGCTTACATCAACCTTCTTCTGTAATTGTGCCTATGCACCTTTGTTATGTTAATTACTACACGCTCGTAACTTATCTCTTTGAAAATCATCTACAATGCATAAGGGAAACAATTTTGATTATATCTCACGTCTTTGGTTAGAATATAATATTATAATAATAATAATAGAAGTTTCCACCTAAAATATTTGGGTTTCAAAAAAGCTCAAATGTAAAGGTTGTTATCGCAAATTCTCGATTGATAAAATTAAATTTATGGAATGCCCACAAAACCCAACTATTAACTCGTAAAGAAGTTTAATTAAAATTCTCTGCAATTTTATAACTCATAATACAATGCTTGTGGAAGAAGAAATGATCAATTAAGAAATGGTTGCAATTTTGTGGTCATTCATAAAAGTTGGAAAACTTAATAAAAGGCTCTAGCAAATTTTCTTAACTATAATGCTAAAATCGGTGTTTGTATAATGTGACCCCAACCGCAAACTTGTCAAAGCTTAAACTTTATAATGGTTTTCATTGTGATCTACACCTTACAATACAGCCCGAAAATGCTATTTTGAAGATTATTAAAATTTTAGGACACTTAATGGCGTACCATTAAAGTTTAATTAATTCGGAGGATCTTTGCCACCACAAAAAATCGTGGCTTTCGCATAAGCATAAAGCCAATTAGGTAATTTAATTGGAATATAAAAAATAACTTCGTTATAAGTGGATTAATAAGAAATAAAAGCGGCTAATAAGTGATATACGATATCGTCTAATATTAGTAAGAAGTTGGTCTCATCCAATTACCACAAGGCAACGTCCGGTTCTTTAGGGTTACCAACCCTCCAACCGTAATCCGCCCATCAAGGCTTCTCAGACCTATAATCTAACATCGTACACCGACTAAGAAATTGGGTCTTCTTTCTATAGAAAGAAATCAAGAAGTTCATTTCAGGAAAGATTATCTTACAAATTTACTTCCGCTTCGGCTTTAAAAATTATCTCACATGCCCTACATATCGACCTCTCCGTGATAACTTTTTTCCGCAAAAAAGTTGTTTAAATTTCAATTAAATGAACCGTAAAAGAAAATGCTTAGTAATGGCTACTAAACGGCTTTGGAAAATCTTTTGCTAACTAAAAGTGGATCAACATGGACATGCACATGCCGACTATTGGCAAGCTTACAAAGGGGGCTTTAACAAGGTCTTAGTTGGCAATTTTAAGCTCGTAATAGATTTGCAGACGTGTTAAACGCATGTATTATTTTAGTCTATTTTAAACACCCAATTTTATTTTAATTGTCTTCCAACGACATAATTATCTGTTCGTGTGCTGAATTAAAAATATCGATCGTTCGTTTGCGTCCACCACGCGTCACTTCTTCTTCTTCCTCTTGTTTGTGTGTCTTCGATCTCTTTTCTTAATACTCGTGTTATTAAATTTTATTGTATTGTGACATCTTCGATGTAAATAAAAATTTAAATAAAAGTCATAAAAATGTGCTTGTCGTCGATATCTTTGAAACGGAACACATTAATCAATGGCATGAAATTTTCTTTATATTGAAGTATGAATATGCAAGTATGAATATATAGGAAACGTTTACATAAGGAACATATTGTCATGTTAAGTTTATATTGTATCTACACAATTTGGTTTGCTACTGAATAGAATAGCGCATTGAAAACTGACAGGCTGGGGATATTTCAACATTCTGAATCTGCATGGCTTATAATTACACCAACAATATCTTCCCACAGCAAATAGCTTCTGGAAGTACTCCAATATTACACTGTTTATCTTTAACTACAAACTACCTATCATGAAAAATCGAGAGCAACATAAAAAATATTTTGAATTTCTTACGTACAGCCCCAAACGTGCACTGTTTACATAACAAAAGTTTTAAAATTATCCACCTAATACTAAATATGCACGTAAATCAAGCAAAATGTGTAGGTTTGAAATTTTTCAACATTCAAACATAAACAACTTCCAACAACAGTACAGCAGCCATTTAAATAGACACCGTCCTTTTTATATTATACAACAATGCAAGAAAACTAAAAATAAATTTTTTATGATGTCTTATATCTTTTATCGTGATAATTTGTTCTTTGTTGCACACCTGTTTTATTATTATTTCGTCCAAACGTTCGTAAAACTTTCTTCGATCTCTTGTATATTTTTATGCCACAAACTGCTTCAAAATTTCAAATTATTTCGTTACACAATAAGATACAACTTATCTAAATTTATTTCCAATAAAATAGCACAAGAAATTTGATGAACACTATTAAAAATCCTGAAAACAAGATTTTCGTTCGATCTTTTGTCTATTTTCAACAAAAGTTTCTCTTCATCGTTAAAAATCGAAACATAACTAACACTCAATCAATTTCTGAAGTTTACAAAATTTGTCCTACTCAATTTTTAGCTTTTATGCAAAATAATTCTTAGGTTGCCATTAGTCAAGTTCAAATTAGACAGCTTTGAGATTAAGAGCTCCCACTGTTTATTTTTAATGATTGATTTGTTCCATTAAATTTTTTTTAAATATTTACAAGCAAAATGCGAGCGAAAGTGTTTTTCAATAAATATTTTCATGTATAGCTATATTTCACAAATTTTTAATTTATTTCGCATGGCTTCTTGTCAAGGGTTGAATAAAATTACATTAACATTAAGGTCGATAGGCAACAATTCTCTAAAACAGGAAATTAAAATCATTTCGACAGGAAATTTGCGTTCTTACTCTACACTATCAAAATCATCAATACGCACTTGTATGATTTCGAATCGATTTTCGCACGAAGCACACGAGAAATTTTATATTTTGCTCTAACGTTTTAAAATTTCGAGTTAAAATAGCTTTTTTATTTTTTCGTAATTACACCAAGTGTCTAGCTTGTGCTATGCAATATACTGGAACTAACACAAGAATGCACTTATCCACATTATTCACTTAGCTGTTATTTATTAAGTTAACAGCAAAAATGTTCTTATATAATATTATGTACTAGGTATAAAAGTGTATGTATAATATAAGAGACGGAGTGTCAAAAAGCGTTTATAAATGAAGTTGCTTGTGACCTAAATATTTCTTTAAAAAACTTCTTTGAAGTTATAAGATCCTAAACGAGCACTTTTACTTTGTTGTAGACTTGAAGAAACAATTTGAAGTAAATCCAGTTTCAACAAGAGTAGAAATAGGGCATCAAATGGAACTCCGTTGCGTTCCACCCTCAGGATTACCACCCCCTCGTGTTTACTGGCTCAGGGGTGGACAACCGCTGCTCCCCGATACCGACGTTCTGGTATCAAGCGAAGGCCATCTGCTAATAGGACAAGCCAGGGCACAGGACACAGGAAATTACACGTGTGTTGCTGAAAACATTGCAGCCAAACGCACCGCCGCGCCCGCTCAAATTACTGTTTACGGTAAGTAACGCCACTTTCGAATTGAATTTTTTATGAGAGTACGCTTTCAAAAGTGAAACGTACTTTGAAGTTTCTAATTTTTTGCAAAATGAAATAAATGTGGGCATCGGATCTGAAACCAAATCACTTTAAGGATAAAAAGTAGCGAAAACCTTCAAGCCCAACAGAAATTTAAATTTTTTTCTAATATTTGGATTAAATCACTCGAGGCGATTGATTGTAACAAATAAAGCAAAAGTCGAATCAAGAAACAAATAAATAATAAAATTATCGAGCCTCAGTCATCCAGTTACGCCTTTTGTTTACGTTTCGGGAAGCAATCACGATGAATGTTTCCACATTCTGCTTTCCAATTAACGTTTCTTATTTTATTGTTTTAACTTCTTCGTTTTCCAAAATTCAAAATTTATTATTTTTCCTTCTAAATCCAAATAACGCGATAGACTTGTTTAGTAAGTAATACGAGAAAGTGCTAAAAGTGTGTAGTTTTGTCTTTACAAAATTGCAGCTGTATAATCCAATTTACCCAAAGTTTAAAGATAAACTAGTAAGGGTGGTGAAAATTCTAAAAATAAAGTTTCCCTCTAACTGTTTGTTCTCATTCAATCATCGAGTCGTATTTACGCAAATTGGAGGATAATGTCCTAGAAAAAGAAGCTGCAGACAATCCTTCCGTTGTTCAAGTCAACAAGTCTATTTTTTTCTAAGTAAATTTCCTTCGCAAAAAATCGATAACGCACAAGTGGAACCAATTTCTGAAGTGGACAACTTGAAGTTTTTATGTTCTCATTTAATGGCGCGTTTAAATTGCAGCAGTTTTCTCTTCAAGTTATCAATGTCTTGAAGGATAATCCGAAATTTAAGGTGGCACTCAAGTCTGGGAACATTTTATAAGGGATTACTTTATGATTAATTATTTAAAAAGTACGGGCAAGTTTTAAGCTCCAGCCCCCTCTCATCATATAACGTTTAATAATGCAACTTTAATCGTGGTTACTTTCCAAAATTATTGCGTACGTAAATTGCATTATTTGAAAATTGAAATAAGTTCCTCTACGGGAGAAAAATTAAAACACCTTTTTTGTTCTTCTTAATTACACAGTAATAATCAGTAATCGATCAACGATAATCAATCATGGGGCCGAAAGGTAAATTACACGTACAGTTAGTTACTCAAACGAAACTTTAACGCTTTTGCGGGTAATTAATTATTAAAATTATTATCCTGTCAATTTTCCAAAAACTCTTAGACGCAAATTAAACTATTTATTAGTGAATCATCGATTTCCGATTCGGTTATTTGTTATATTTATTGCTTCTTCGTCAAGTTTCCGATGAGTATTCTTTGAAACACGGTGTAATTATCTTTCAAGAATTGATTAATGATAAGAGCGAGCTTTAAAAATTGTGCTTCCTAAAAATATTTCGTGTTTAAGGAAATAAGTTTTACGATGATTTTGTAGTTTTCTTGTCGTTCAGCACCGCTGAAGTGTATCGTCGTTGTAGCTTCCGAAACTAATTATTTTTTTAAAAATAACTTTAACTTTTGGGGCGGTTCAACCGTATCCTATATAAAGGCTGCAAAAAATTACACTACACGATTATTTGATTTTCCAATTTGCTTCCAGCGTAAGGTAAAGACACCACACGTCTACCTGCTTCGCCTTTTCTCGACGTAAAATTTAGTTTTGCTGGTTTCTTTTCTTTCATCATTATATTCTCAATATATTATAATCATAAAACGCAAGTTTGTTGTTTTCAAGGATTGGAAATTCTATTCCGGTGTTCTTTTACCGTTATCTTATCGAGTTACAAATCGTTAGTTAGTTTAGCAAAAAAAGCCTCTGAACTAACCGTCACCCGGTAAAACATTTCCTATACAAAATTTTGAATAAAATCAAACTAGACAGGTGCGTTTTTCATAGTGGAAGATGCACAAAATCATCTATGCAATAAATTATATCTGACGTAGAAGATTTTAAAGCACCTGCAGAAACCCTGACAGGTGAAATGTAAAACCAAAACCTTCACTTTGACAGAAACACAAAAATATTTCGATTTAAACGATTCAGTGCGTGTTTAAGCTCAAAACATTCCAAAAAAGTTATCTCTGATACTTTGTAAATTTTGAAATCGGAGTGTAATTTGAAACAAAAAAGCAACATTCTAAATGCATTGAACACAAACACAAGTTTGTACTTTAGCATGCATATACTTTCACAACAGGAATTTTGTTTCTAACGATAAATACTCAAACATGTAGGAAAATGGAACTACAACAGCGTAAAACGTGAATTTGTGGCGGTTGCTTGTTCTAAACATAAATTTTAGTTATCTAACAAAATAAATTTCAGCGTATTTTACATCAAGTTTATTTAACTGAAGCATTTATTGATTACGTTCCAGCATTTAAAAATAAGTGCGGTGGCGGTATGATCTATTGTAAAGACGGCCGAAACAAAAACTGTGCCTTTTTCTTAATTAACTGAAAGAGATTTGGCAGGTTTAGGTACGGAAAAATCTAATCAACAGTGTAGAATTTCAGTTTCTTGTTAACTTACAAAATTAAGCCGTACATCTGGAACGGCGTACCTAGTTTATTTAAGGTTTTCTCATAATTCCTTATAAATAAACATCGTCATGAAATATTTAGCATTGTAAGAATTTTCCGCTGGTAGTAACTTAGGCCAAGTTGAAAGGTGCGTGGCAATAAAGTGTGCTTTTAAAATTTAACAAGAATTGACATTTTCCCAATTTATAGTATTAAAGTACTTAGTTATAGTGAGTTAAGAGGTAAACCCATAAATAAAATATTGCTATATCATTGCAACCGCCACAAATTCGTTTAATTTTAACTTCCCTTTCAAATTCGTTTTGATCTGCTTCGTTAACGAGTAGGAATCGCTAGTTTTAGCGACTTGTCACAACTGAATGTCAGTTACGCTTTGAACGCTTTTCAAGTCCATTTGTTTTTCTTTTTAATTTATTTTTTGTGTGAAAATTTTAATGAGTTGTGCTAGATCCTTCTTTTACAATCAAATTTAATCCGGACATCTTAATTTTTCTGCAAGTGTTGGTTTAATTTTAGCCAAACATTTTAATTCAAAGGCGTTAATGTGATTGTTTTATTTAGAAATTTTGGTTGTAATTTTTTAGAAATTTATTAGCAAAAAAACTTAAAAGAGACATTTTATTGAATAAAACAAAATACACTAGGTATAATGGGGCCCTACAGTTTAACGTGGAATAATATAAAGAGCGTTGTTTTTCTTTTCTCGAAAAACAAGGGATGCAGTTTTAGGTCGTGCCCAGGACCTAATTAATTATGTATACTTGACTAAACTTAAAATTTGTAGATATTTTCCTGGAAATCGGAAGGTCTGGGGATTCCAGTTATAAATAAGCAACAAGATTACTTTCAAGAATCAAATTTGAAAAGTCGCCTTTTTATCTTACGACTGGAGGGTATTCCATACCCCCCAGACCCCCCGGTTGCTAATCAATTTTGCTCAAATTTTACAAGGTACCCTACTATTTAAAAAAAATCTTGTTTCGATATCAGAATGTCATTTATTTTTAAGAAATTTCAACAGCTTCTCAAATATATAGTTTTGCTTACATAAATTTTGAAAATGTGCGTATATTTTGTAAATTGACTCAGAGACGTGGCTAAGAAAAACTCAGAAAAGCTAGTCCACCCTTTTATCTCTGTTGGTTTACGTTGGAAGAGGAAAAATCTTAATAAAGACACCATCAGCTCGTGCTGCTGGTAGTGCGAGGTTATATCCAATGAAAAACTTCTCCCGTTGATACACGCAGGTTTCACCTTTTTGGGTATTTCGTCTGTGAGCATCACGTCTGCAAAATTTTTTGCCCTTTTGAGACTTTGCTCTTTTTAGATTAAAATCAATCCGCAACGACGCGTTTTTAACTACACAGTTAGTCAAACCTGTTTCTTCTCTTTTCGTTCGTCTTCTTCCTTAGTTGCCATGATTTGGTTGAAACTGAGCGAGTTTAAAGTTTATTAGCTCACCAAAGGTGCACTCGACTCAAGGTCTAATGGTTGGAATTAATTCTTGTGTCCATGAACCGTTGAGACTGGCTGTCTCTTGGCCTGCCACTTTTTGAAAAGGGAACTGAAGAGAACTTTTTTTGGTTGCAGGTAGCTACTTTGGGCGAGAAAATACAAATTTTACGATTGAAATCTCGATGAATTCTGAAAGAGTATATTTTAAATAAGAGAATAAGCGGAGGTACAATGCCCTAAGTGCACCTGTTTTTTCAAAAATCGAATTTAAAAACTTCGATTTTTGCAGTAAATTTTAAAGCAAAGTCGCTCGGGATTGGTTAATTCTGTCGGTACGTGCACCCAGATATAGTCTTAGCTTTGCGCGGAGTGGGAGCGACACTTGCATTGCGATGCAGTAACAGAGCACTTCGAACGAAAATCATGGTTTTCAACCCTCAATGTGCTGGTAAAATGGCTTAAAGCCCTCGAGCGCAGCGAGAGGTGCTTTAAGTCGATTTTTCTTCGCACAGCTATTCTGCGTTACAAATCCACTGTCACGAGTTTTACCTCTCAAAGATTCACCTTTTCCTTGACCTACGGGCCTCGGGATATTTTTAAATTAGTTGTCATTTTGATGAAAATGGCTCGAAGCGCCCGAAGGGTGCTGAGAGTCAATTTTCATCAAAATCACCATGGCAAGAGCCGGATCTACCGGCAAAAGTAACTACCGTTCGTTAAATTTAAGTAACCCTTTTCTGAAGTAATTTTTAAATAATTTTAAATTTTTAAATTAAATAAAAAAGGAGAACGCATTCCTACCATACTGCAAGAGTTACTGAGTAATTGTTAAAGTGTAACCCTGTTATATATATCAGCGCACGTACCTCCCACAAACGAAGTTGATTGACCAATCACGAGCGTTTAAACTTCGAAAATCAAGCTTTTTTAAATTCGATTTTTGAAAAAACAGGTGCACTTAGGGCATTGTACCTCCGCTTATTCTCTTATTTAAAATATACTCTTTCAGAATTCATCGAGGTTTCAATCGTAAAATTTGTATTTTGTCGCCCAAAGTAGCTACCTTTCTCCCTGTGGAAAGTTGTAAAGCCTTTACCGTTGCGGCTTCACTATGGAGGCCAAAACACATCCTCTTATTAAATGTACTTTTAGTAACTTGACCCAGTTTTGCTAATCTGTACATTGTAGTTCATAATGGTAAGGAGCTGGATGTCGCATTTCCGCTTTCCGATAACCAACATAGCCGCCGGCGCCGTCTTTTCTGGGACTACCTGTAGTAGACTCTAGACTCTTGCTGTTAATCCATGAGATGATAGTCTAGATTGCCTTGTCAGTAAACCGTTTAAAATCTTCTTCCGTTTTTGCCGAATCCAAATTGGCATATCCAAATGAAGAACCTTATCGTACGTAAAAATTCAAAAAGTCGTCCCCAATACCGACCCTTGCGGAACGTCGCTAGTAACATTATATTCCTATCTCAGCAGCTCTTCCTCAATATGGATGGACCTATCTCTCACGTAGCTTTTTAACGCCAAGTATTCAGTAAGTATGTGAGATGTCCCTCTTTACTGAGGGACTTTGGCGATCTCCACGTACCTGCATTTGCTTCCGCTACAAATTGCTTTATCTTGAGGAAAACATTCACTGTCGAGCGGCCCTTGGCAAACCACACGAGTCCTCTGAAAGACTCCCGGTGGTATGGATCTCTTTCTGGAGTCTACCGAGTAAGAGGCGTTTGAACAACTTTCTTAAGTTGTCTTTTCAAGCAAATCGGCCGATAGGAGTTCAAGTTTTCCAAAGGTTGATCTCCTTTTCTTAGTAAGACCAGTCTTAAGGTAGTCCACTCTAGAATAGTGGTGGCGAAGCTTTTTATGTACGAGTGCCAAAAATTTACAAACAGTATTAATCGAGTTGCTTCCGTGTCGAACACTTTTTAATAGGGGAAGAATTAAACAAATTTTTTATTTCAGAATTGTATTTTTGAAAAATTTTCAAAAAAAACCCTGAACACTACGAATTTAAAAAATCTACTTTGATCGTTTAAAAATGTACAATACGATTTTCAAAAAAACTGTATTTACTCTTCCCTTCAGAGCCGTAACAAGTGCTTATGGTAAGCGGTGTAATTTGAATAACATTACTCCCCCTCACCGTTCAAAAAATTTTTTTAAATAAATACTATTTATTTATACAATATTAAAAGTATGGTTAAACCAAAACAAATCTATTCTAAAATGTGAATAAATTGGTGTAAAACCGGGGAGTCTGGGGGGTATGGAATACCCCCCAGCATAAGAAACTAACAAGGTAACTTTTCAAAATTGATAAAAATGCCAATGTAATTCTTTAGTGAATATCTCTTCCTTATTTATAGCTGGGGGGTATTCCATACCCCCCAGACCCCCCGGTTTTACGCCAGTTATTTTAAATTATAGGAGGTCTTTGCTAGATCTTTTTGAATGTGAAGGAACGAGCGTGAAACCGGGGGATTTAAGGGGGTATTCCCCTCATGGAATTAACGAGATGAATTTTCTAAATTGTCGAAGAAGATAAAAATGATGATAATTCTTGAGAAAACATTTTTTTACTTGCGGCTGGGGGATATTCCATTTTTCTAATTTGTATCATTCTGGCCAGTAAAATCAATCCCCTCCCTCGATAGAAGCAAAGCAATGTGATAACTTTTCAAAAATCAAATTTTAATTATTATCAATTTTGAAATCTTGTTGCTTATTTTACGGTTGGAAGCTATTCAATAACATTCGACTGATGTAGCTCCACTAGGTCATCCAAATTTGGATCTGACCAAGCTTCCGGTTACTTTCCAGCAGGTTACCCGATTTTTCCTAGGGTAAACCTTATCCGAGTCTCATTTCAGCCCCAAAAAGTGTTTAGTCAGGTAGGTCTCTAGTGAGTCAGTTTGTGATCCATTTGAGGAAACTTTACACATACTCGACTTGTATCATTCCTTGTTCCATTAAATCTGCCACTTTTATTTGCAGTGTTATTCTCAGCTTCAATACTTTAATCTGTGCCCTGATGGTTGGCGTCTTTATTCCATAAGTTGCCATGGTTCTTTTGGGATACTACATTTATGTAATTTGTTTTTGTCGTAAAAATAAGAGGAATGGAAAACGATTTTGACATGCTAATAGAATTGCTGGAAGGGGCGCAGAAATTCCGGCTCACATCAAAAATATCCTAGATCAGGACCTGCCTCAGCGGAAACACAAATCTTATAAAAGTAACAGTTACAAAACATACTAGGTTGAGCTCTTGTTTAGGTAGAAAATGTCACAACATAATCAAATTTTCACAACACGAAAAAAATATTTTTATTTCTATTTTAGGCGTTTAAAATTAAAAATTGCCCCTAAAATTTATAAATAACAAGTAAATTAGAATGACGATGAAAGAAACAATCTGGGAGAACAGTAACTACATAATTTTGGTTTTCAGATATGCGATGTTATCTTATGAGGTGCATTAATTAGAATACAAATTTCCCAACACCGCCTTCAGCACCATAAATTTTCAAGGATTTCAGATTCTGTAGTATTTTTATTTGTTCATATTAGAAAGTTTCTGTAGCAAATTTTTCAAATTCGAATTTTGGTATTTAGTAAATAAGAAAAACTTGTCGTGCTTCGCAGTTTTGCAAAATAAAGCAAAAATACTTTAATCGCTCAACGTAGTATAGGTTTTCTCTCAAAAAAGTCTCATTTAGCATTCAAAGTCGTGATATTTTTCCGAGGTCGGTTTTTCAACAGTTTACCGAAGGTTTTAGCGTCATCGATCTATCACTGAAGGGAACTCTCTCGAGACTCGAACTCAAGAAACTGGCTCACACGTGCGTTAAAGTCTAAAGCGCACTTTTCAAATTTTTCTCAGTCTTTCTTATTCCTACGAGATAATTACAGTTAAAATTTAAAATAAAAAATTCCAATCACGTTTTGAAAAGAATCTAAAGATACCTTCTTTTATAATGGGATTAGTTAATGGTTGAATTAAAAAATTTACGTGATAACATCAATTCGATTAGAAGTTTCGTGCGTTGATACATCTGTATTAATGCAGTTAAAATTGTTCTTCTGATGCGTCTCTCCCCTTTAGTAGTCCAAAGGGAGCGTTGTCAGAGCATTATAACAATTAATGATGTTATCATGCCACATCTGATAGTACAACCGGTAACCGCTTAATTAGTTATGTACCGTTCTCGGCTTACAACTTGTAATACGAAACATGCAACAAGTAAATTTTTATAATTAAGCTCCACAAACTTTTAATAACCCAAAAATGCGTCGGCTATAAAGATCGATGAGAAATTTTTATTTTTTCCTTAAGGTGCAGGGTATATACATAAATTTTTCGTTACAGCACGAGATAGAAAATAAATTATTATTACCCTTGCCAAGAGCTTTACGATTTCATGACTTTCATTTCTCTTTTACGAAATGAGTTAACCCTTAATGTAGTCATTAATATTATTTGTGGGCCGACAATATTCAACAGACAAATCATTTTTTTTAATCATGCAAATTTTAAACGATGACAACGTATGAATCATAAAATGAAAGATGTTTCTTCCCATCAACCGTTCCGTTTTTTTATCGATTTATGCAAAATTCCGAATATCTTCTAAACGTAATTAGCGTCGAATTGAATTGTTTGTAACAAAATAAGTTTCTTTAGTTTGGGCTTTTCCCCAAAGGATCAACAATGTCAACTCGTCTTCTGCTACGGCAGTATTATTCGGTTACGTCGAGTTGGGGAACGTCGATGTCAGTCACACGACAAGTTACAATCAATTTTCGAGATTATCTGCTAAATAACTAACTAGAACTTGGTTATGGCTTAATTTTTTCTCCAGTTTGTTGGCGTAAAAATCAAATTTGACGCTTTCTTATTATTTCGATCAGGTGGTAGCGAAACGCAAGAGCTACCTACAACCGTGAAATCTCACTCGAAATTTCCGAAATGCCTCGTTGACGTGAATGTGTTCAGCTGAAACTTTATAAGTTTAGGAAAGGTTTTATTGTTGTGCACCACTTTTTGTTGCTTATCGTTTAACGTTTGCTTGCAGAAAACCAGAACTAATCCGAGTAAAGAGCGGCCATTAAACACGACTAATACGTATACAATTAGAACAAAAGCTTCGTTGTTCTTTGTTTTAATTGGTTTAACGTGGCCTACAGCTGTCTGAAAGGACCATTTTCCGAAACTGACGAAGCCCAAACCTTTTTGTTTCTCTCGTTTCACTTTTGATTAAAAAAAACTCACGTTTTACTATATTTGCACAATTAGTGGAGTCTTTAACCGGGGTAATAAAACAAAACCTTAATGTCGTTTTTGTGCAAGCTTAATGCATTAATTTTATTGTTAACAGCCATTCACCAGCTGTTTTGGGTAATCAACCCCTATTAAGTAATCAATTTGAGTTTCCAAGTTTTGGCATCAATAAAAATTAAAATTGTATTTTTTTTTAATTTTGGCCCGATCATGTGGGCAGATTAAGTTTATTATTATCTCGACTCGTGGTTGTTATTCGGATATTTTTGTTTTCAAAATGTGATAAATAAAATTAGATGGAGTGAACGGCAAAGATTTACTAACTGTAACTGTCACCAAAGTTAAAACCTCATTTATAAAAGAAGAAATTAACTTTTGTTTTCTCATAACTTCCGAGTAAGAAAATAAGCTTCATCTTACTAACAAGACAGGATTTATTATTTTTTTTTATATTCCTGAAAATAGTACAGAAAATATAAAACGAAATTTAGTAAAACCGTCTCAAACTTTAAAAATACCGCCAAGGGGTTAATTATTAAAAATTCCTGGTGCTCTCTAAAATTCGTTAAAAACGAATTTAAGGATCTTTCACCTCAACAAACTCCCACTTTTGGGATTCCGTAAAAGGGTCAAACGTCAAGGAAAAATTTTGTTGCTATCCATTTCAACATTTATAAATTAAGTGCCAACGAGTGTTTCTATTATATAACGCCCAAGATTGATGTAGAAAACATGAACGTGTAAGAAAGGAAACTCGAAATGAGTCCATCAACACAACAACTAAATTTCAAATTAACTTCATGTTGCAGCGTAACAAGAAAAATTTAATTAATCTAGTGCTCCAAATTTTCAGATACCACAACGTCAAAAAAATTAGACAAAATTTCTATTTTTTTTTAATTATGGATTAGTGTTTGATTAGCAAAAATGTTCAGCTTTCTTAAGAAGGAATCCGAAGAAAAGACAGAAATTTACGAAAGCGTTTTGGAAGGTTTGAAACGAATATATAAAACTAAATTATTACCGTTAGAGGAACATTATGGATTTCACGATTTTCATTCGCCTCAATTGAATGATTCCGATTTTGATGCAAAACCATTAATATTATTAGTTGGACAGTATTCAACAGGAAAAACGACATTTATTAAGTTTCTTTTAGAGCGAGAATTTCCTGGCATGAGAATTGGTCCCGAGCCAACAACGGATAGTTTTAGTGCAGTTGTCTTTAGCGATAAAGAAGGAATAATACCGGGGACTGCGTTAGTCGTCGATCCAAAAAAACAATTCAGACCGTTATCGCGATTTGGAAATGCATTTCTTAACAGATTTCAGTGTTCTTTAGTCAAATCGCCCGTTTTAAAGGGGATTTCCATAGTTGACACCCCGGGAATCCTGGCAGGAGAGAAGCAAAGAATTGATCGCGGTTACGATTTCACCGGTGTATTGGAATGGTTCGCAGAGAGGGTCGACCGCATCATTTTACTATTCGACGCTCACAAATTAGATATTTCGGACGAATTTAGAAGGTCGATAGAAGCGTTGAAAGGGCACGACGATAAAATTCGCATAGTTCTCAACAAGGCAGACATGATTGACCACCAGCAACTTATGCGAGTCTACGGAGCTTTGATGTGGTCACTTGGAAAAGTACTGCAAACTCCCGAAGTTGCTCGCGTCTACATAGGTTCATTTTGGGACCAACCGCTAAGATATGACATTAACCGAAAGTTATTTGAAGACGAATCTCAAGACCTTTTCAGGGATTTACAAAGTTTACCCAAAAATTCCGCTCTCAGAAAATTGAGCGATTTAATAAAACGTACGAGGATCGCGAAAGTTCACGCCTATATTATTTCGGAACTGCACAAAGAGATGCCGCAAGTCTTTGGAAAGGAAAGTAAAAAGACTTACTTGGTTAATAATTTAGATACCATTTTTAAAAGGATACAAAACGAGCATCACATTTCTCCCGGTGATTTTCCCGATATTAACAAAATGCAGGAGATACTCACCAAGACTGACTTTGGTAAATTTCATTGTTTTAAGCCGAAACTTATGGAAGCGGTGGATAAAATGTTGACAGAAGATATCTCGCAGCTGATGACTATGATTCCACACGAGGAATGCTTATTTGACGATAGCAAATTGAGTGGTGGGGTGTTCGAAGTCGTCGAGGATAGAGCGTCTCCTTTTGGATATAAGCGAGGAGAGGGCGCAAATGCAGGATTTGGAGAACCAGACTGGGTGGTCAATAAAGATCGCTCGACGTACGACACGGTTTATGACAGTTTATCGTTAGACGGATCCAAACTGTCCGGATCGACAGCCAAGATGGAAATGTTGAAGTCAAAATTACCAAATCCAGTTTTGGCAAAAATTTGGAAACTTGCCGATATCGATAGGGACGGCTTTTTGGATAAAGATGAGTTTGCTTTAGCAATGCATTTAATTAACGTTAAGCTGGATGGAAACGACTTACCCACCGAATTACCGGATCACTTGCGACCACCGTCAAAGAAAGATTATTTTTAATTTTCTTCCGGTTGCTTTGTGTAATTCAGTCTTGTGACAATAAAGTTTTTTAAACTGAACGTTTTACGTGTTGAAAAGCGTGAAAATTATTTTATTGAAATCTTTAGGGCTCAGGTGCTGGTAAACCTTTATAGCTAACAAGCTGACTTGAAAAAATTTTAATCTTTTACTTCGATAAATTTTGAGTGCACCGTTCGAACCGTTTTCGATTTATCCTTATTGTCTGCCATTGATTAAAACTACACTCTAAATTACAAATAAATAGGTTTTGTCGCAAGTAAATTGCAAGAGACGTGCTATAACCACCGACTACTTAGTGGTAATGTATTGAAACCACTTCTTCGGTAATTAAATGATGTATGCACATCGTGCGCATTGGTCACGACTAAAAATGAAATAAATTATTTTCAAATTGATTCTCATGGTTTGCAAATTAATTACGTTTTACGCGAATCATTACAAGTCAAGAATTTTAAAATAAATTTCACGTTCAAGTCATACGCGGTTTTCTCTTGTATGAATAATGGACACGTTGCGGATGGAGGTGAGTAGGTTGGTTAAAAATTATTGCCGCGAGTGCATATACTAAACAATTTTTTTTAACATTAAAAAGTTATTATGGCAGCAAAAATTTACACCCCATGTAAAACTGAATCCATTATACTTAAAATTCTTTCGGCAAACAAAGACAATAGGTACGTTCCAAACGCCCCGCTGTTCTTAAAAACTATGGGTATTATGACGAGCATATTTAAGGTACCCATTTGAAGAAAAAAAAGGAAATAAGGTTGTCAGTTTATTTATATTTAATGACCCCTTTATATTTATTGTTTGTTTGTATGGTTTGTGTATACAATACGGTGGCTTGTGTGGTCCATTTTAAGCGATTTGTTAATTTTTTCATCCCTTTTCAATAAATTTTCAGCAAACATCGTTCGTGCATTTAATTAATAATCAAGTCCGGCCAATATCTCACAAATTGCAAAAAGTCTCGTTCGATAATAAATTGAACTACTAACCGACCCACCGTCCCAGTAGTCGCGGTCGATTGAAAATAAAAACGTTTAAAATTGTCGACTTAATTAACGTAATTAAATAATCGAAAACGTTACTGAAATTTTTAAAATAACTTCCATTGCTAAATTCGTTGGACTTATCAGATCTGGCTAAATTAAGTCAAGCAGAAGCGGATTAGAGACAAAAATTAAGGCAGACGCTCTTGAAATGAAAATTTTAATTAAAATTTTTAAGTTTTGTTTGTGGATCATGTGCTACATAATCGTAATTACATCTTTAAACTTGGTTTATTATTTTTTCCTCCTTTGTCGTCCCCAAAGTTATGAATAAAGTGGAATATTAAAATAATTGGTCGATGTATTATTTTCTACCAACAAAACCACTAAATTTAAAAATTGGTAAGTTAGAATCAGGGATGTAACTACAGGGGTTTCAATAGTTCGACAGAATCAGGGAAACTTAGGCAAATTCTGAATAATTAATATAAACATATAAATTTTCGTGGCCCATTTAAAAAGGAATAGCCTGCGGCGTTGGTTTTACTAGTAACAATATCAGAAATTCCACATTATTTCCGCGTTCTTCCTATTATCCTGATATTTTTGCTTATTTAAAATTAGAAAATATGGGTATTTTTTTTTTAATTTACTAAGGGGAAGCTCTAAAACATTTTTAACTAACCTTAGGATCGATTTTATAATAAAAACGTTAATGTCCACTTAACTAAAAGGTCTTAATTAACCGATAAAAAACGTCCGTTAACTCTATAACAAGCCAATAGAAATCCACTTTTATTTTTAACTGTTTGTTAAAATTTTTATAAAATCGTCCCTTGGAGAATGGAAAAATACACTAAAAATTTTGATAAAAATAAGTACATAGTACTCAAAGATTAAGTTCCTAAAAATAATTTTATTTGTTTGGATCAGGGTACGCTTTTTGGTACAAGAAGTACATGAACAATAATTTATTTTTTATGACCCCCCGGTTTTACATCGACTTTCTATTATTTTATAGACAGTGCCCTATAAAGTGTAGAGTTGTAGCCGCTTCTAAACTTGGGATTAGTTCCGCCCTAAAATTGGTCACAAATTTTTTTAAATGCTTGGAGTAATTCTGACTGGAATAAACTTGTTTTTAAATCTTGAACTGAAACTTTAAGGCTCTGGCCACACGTGCAGTAGAATGCCGCTGACAGCAGCAGTAAAACTGCAGGAACGCTCATTCTCAAGGTAAATGAAAGGTAATGTCGCAGCTTTGCAATGCACTTGTATCTGCATTACCTTGAAAATGCGCCTTCTTGCGCTTTTACTGGTGCTGCCAGCGGCATTTTACTGCACGTGCGGCCAGAGCCTTAATCTTTTAGTTATTCCGCTGGATGCAATGTAATTTATATCATTCATTATCTTGGGCACTAATGTTAAAATTTAATTGTGGGACTATCCAAATATAATATAATTTGTAAGTAAGTACCCGATTTCTAAACGCTAATTACAAAATTGGAATTAATCCTCTACTATCAAACGATGGATTTTTCAATCATTTTTCCCGATGCCTTGATTTCTTCCAATTTCTTCATTTGATATATTTATTATGTTCTGCTCTTGACAAGGTAATATTTTTGGGAAGATTCATCCCCGCAGCAAGAAATATTTGTTTTCCCTCTTCACCATTTCATTGAAAATTTTTTATTACGATTGATCCAATAAATCGTATGCTTTTTGGAAAACCATAGCAGTAAAGTGGTTCTGTTCCCCTACTACCATTTTCTTTCTACATTTTGTTGTAGAATTTCATCAATAAATCTGCACTTCTTCCTTTTTAAAGATCCACATCATTGATATTATTTCTATCGAAATTTGATTTTATCAAAAACAGATGTTTAAATCCTATATTATATCCCACTTTAAATTTTAGTAATGTAAACAAACTCAAACCCCAAGCTTTGTCTATTGTTTTAGAGCACTCCATATCACCCAAAACCCCGATAAGGATCGAGGTGTTTGGGGAGTACAAAATGCCATTGAGGGTTACAGTTATTAAAAATAAGGTAAACTTTTTCCAATAAAAATTATCTGGATCTGTCAGATATTGATGACTGATTAAACCCTTATAACTAAACTTTAGTAAAATACGTCAAATATAGAAGTCCTTGTATATTCCTCCTGGATTCGTAAAATTATCCTGATAAATATTTTGTCTGTTCCAAATCCTGGAACTACGTCCTATCATTATTTTTTATCTGAGCCAGTAAGGGTCTTGATGTATAATTTATTTATTATTATTGGTTAAAATCTTGCAGAAATAATATAAAAAATTAAACTGGCAAAAGGCGGTTATGTCCTGTATCCCCTCCTGAATCCCCAAAGATCAAAGTAATCTGACCCACTTTATTTTTACATTGTCGAACATATTATTATAGTTTCTCGTATGCAATAACGCAGTTTATCGCTTATTTACAAGAAAAAAAAACAAAATAAGTAAAATGTTCTTAAATAAATTATGAGCTTAGTGTTGTCTTGCAAAATTCAACCATAAAGAGGAATATCAGATTAATGTTCCTGAAATTTATAAGCTCGCTTTTAACACAATATAAAAACCTCGAGCAACTTAATTTGAACAAAACAGATTCCGCAATTAGATTTCCTTCAAGTCGTTCAACGAAAATTTGAAAGTAGAACATTTATAATCAAGTGCTACCTTAATCTGGACTAACTGGAATTTATATTGCAGCATAATTATGCCTTCTAACAAAGTTTTAAGGCTTAAATACTTAATTAATTCTAAATATCTTTAGTTCATTATTTTATGTGTATATCTGGCTTACTTTATGAATTTAGTTCCAACCACAACTTTATGTTTCCATAGGAATCCGAAAACGTAAAATTTTCTCAACAACAAAATTTTCTCTCCTGTTATCCCTTTAGATTATAAATAAAATATTCAAACTTACATTTAGTAAAAGCAGTGGGGCACTACCTACTTCATGTAAATTTGATTATGTTTAGAATGTTTCTAGTACATCACCTGAAATTATGCTTTAATCTCGTCTTTCAAAAATGGAAAACTTCATGTTTGTGTGTGTGGAGGGGGGTGATATCTTTTGCCTCCAACTTTGCTTACTTAATTTTTGCAAGTTCCATTCTGTGGTTCTATTTTATTAATTAATGGCTTTCGAATCCATTAGAAATACAGAAGTTTGTTTAAGTTCAAATTGGTGTTGCTCTATAATTTGTGAAACAACATCAAAATTATTCAATCCCTTGGGCATCGAACAAACTAAACCACAATAAATAGCATAATTTGAGTATTTGTGAGACCGCACTGACTTATTTTAGCAAAAGTTGGATTATACGGCTGCACGAGTAGTTTGCGTAACTCAAAACAAATGAACTAACATTAATTCAATTTAGCAGTAATTATAATAAAATTTTGATGCGATGCCTCGGTCCCATCTCTTCCCTCATTAAAAATTTATTTATCAAGTTGCTTTGCATTTGTAATCGAGCGAACGAATTAAAATTACCGCTTAGTCATTTTCAAAATATTCGTAAAAACTTTTGGAAATTTTATTGTTCCATAAATGTCAGACCCAACCAAAATTACAAACGCCTTCTAAGAAATTAAATCGTAAAAACGCATATCCCTTTGTCTGTCTTAATGAAAGCGCATTTTGATTAAAAATGCAGTCCTAAAACTGCTTTTTTTTCTCTGAGCGGAATTTCATTAGGTACTTGAGGTGCCCAAAAAATTATAAATTATTTAGTGGACTACGACATTGGAATGATCAATAGATAGGTATAATAAAAATTAATAAAATTACAGCTGATCTTAGTTTTTGAAAAATTTTAAGGCGAGTTTAAAATGAGAGTAATCAAAACTAATTATTTTATTTTTAATTACATACTTCACATCCATTTCGGGTTATTCCTGCAACTTTTAAAAAACTTTTAATGCGAAGTTTTCCCAAACAAATTTATAATTAAAAATGGTAAGAGTTGGAGAATTTTATATTCGTAAATTTTCGAGTTAGACAACTTTGTAACTACTTTTTAAGCTGGACAAGCAAAACAAGTTGTTAACTTAACAACTTACTTTTGTGTAAACACAGTAGAATTATCAACTTGTGTGCAAATCTTTGTCTCGAGATAAAATAACTGACTTTTCTATTCTTTTCATTTTCTCGACGAGAGTTTAATTTTATTTACTTTTTACCCTTGCGTGCCTGTAACTTGCTAGGCGAAACTTATAAAGTTTTACTTTATTTTCAGTTAATGGGGGTTGGTCGCAGTGGTCGGCGTGGACGGAATGTAGATGTCCTGGATCTACTTTAGCAACAGGACAAAAGAAATCTCGTACTTGCTCGAATCCCCCACCCAGTAATGGAGGTCTTCAGTGCCAAGGAATTAGCGTTCACAGGACTAAAGATTGTCAGACATGTCCTCAAGGTATTAATTATATCCTTAGTAGTTTAGTAAGGATAATCGTTAAATTTGTATGCAAATTAAGTCCTTTGATGCCGCAAATTGAACGATTTTCCCACTTATTCTTTAAAAAAATTAACTTGGTATAAGTAAGTGCTAACACGCTTTTTGCCACTTGTTTTGCTTGTGCTTACGTAGAAGAGCTGGTTTTGGACACTACGTACGAATTTGACGACTTTGAGTCGTCGTTCGGTAAGGGGGTTTGTAGGTTCTCAATTATTGATCCTAATAGCTTAATTTGTGTTAATCTAGCGGAACCACCGCGATGGTCAGCTTGGTCGGAGTGGTCAGATTGTAATTCGGATTGTACTCGCAACAGAAGGCGCCAATGTATGATTAACTCTGGTCAATCACGTAGGCAATGTGTTGGAAGAGATACCCAGACGACTCCATGTTCATCCGAATTATGCCCATCCACTCAACTTGCTGGAATTCGAGAAGGTAAATTATTAATAAAGTTTTCAATTAAAATGACTGTTTACTGTTTCGGCCAAATGCTTAATAAGAATAATTATGTTTAGTTAATACGCTATTCATCGTACCCTATCGTAATTCAAAACCGCATCCTAACAAGTGTGTTTGTTTCCAAACACATCAAAACCGCACAAGGGTTGAAGTTTCAATTTCTCCAAATTTGTTTAATTTAATCAAAATTTGAACGATGTGAAGAAGGAGGGAGTTTATTTTTTGGAAATTCTTTTTATTCCACGCAATGCTTGTACTTTTATGTAAATGCCGGGAGTGATTGAAAGGGGAATCATCCCCTGGTTTATTTATAATGGATCTCAAGAGACCCGGTATTATAATTTACTCAAAGTATGATAACGGTTAACAAACTAACTAATAGAAAAGCTACATAAAGCAATATAAAGTGCGTCGCAGCGTTACTAATTTAAATGATTCTCCTCATAACCGAGCGTTTGGAAAAGCGGAAACTATTATGACGGAATCGATATGGAATATCTGCCGGTACGGTAATGATGACCAAGTCTCAACCACATTCGACATAACTTGGGATTATATCCGACATTTGGCAGCCGATTATAACGCCTAGAAATGTTAATATTGACCGTCAACCTTCTGCTAATCCCTAAACCAAATCCGGACCAATATTGGAGCGCACATAATACCTACAATCCGGCAAAGTGTCGCGTATTTAATGAAAATTTGAATTATTTGCAGTTCCTTTCAATAAAAATCAACTCGAAAGTAATAAAACGGGCAATGGTCCATCAATCATTACTTTTCAAAATAAAAAATATCGAACTCTTATTCGTTTATGAATAAATCAAACCACTGATATTAAACATGATTTTGTATTGTGTATGTACGACCATAAAACTTTCAAAAGACGAAATACTAAAGTAAATAAATTTTAAATTTGCCGGTCGCTTATTTTATAACCGTCTACTATCTCAAGTAATAACTTTGTAAGCCGTGTGGAATTATATGCATATTGCATATTAGAGAAGGCCACAAAATTTATCAAAAGGAAATTTGCATATTTTAGTGAAAAAATGGAAATTTCACACCCTTAAACTTGTGTTTTTTGACGCTTTCGAAGCATTTTCTTTATAACGGGAACAATTTTTTACGTCACAAAAACGAGCAGGTACAAACTTTTAAACATTTATTTTACTTAAAATGAAAAATAAAATTTTTCCGAAGAATACTGCATGAATAATCATCGCAAGGAAAGCTTGTACTTCTCGTTCTCCTCAACATGTGTTATATTTTTGGTAAATTATTTCCGGGTTTTGATGCTGGAAGCTCGAAAACTTTAATCCTTACTGCCTACAATGCTGGTGAGCTTCATTGTCGAACATATGTAAGCCGCTTACACTTCTTAAATTACATTTCAAAATTAATAATTTTTAGATAAGGTGGATGTGTATGGCTTAAATCTCTTCATTATCTTTTCATGTACGAGAAGTAGGTTAAATTTAAATATTATGTCAGCACAATTAAACTAGGATTTATAATAACCACTTTATAGTGTCAGGATTATCTTGGATGAAAATTTATATTATGAAAATTTGGTATAATTTTTTAATTAAAACTCTGTGAAGAAACCATTGGTTTGTAGGCAAGACCGTTTTAACCACTGCAACTGTTAGTGTAAGTAAAAACACCCTAAGCATCTAAATGCGGAAAATAATCGTAAAATAGGCATATAAAAGCATTTCTGATTATGCACTTCAAGTTCAATCGTAATCCGGAATAGCTTAAGAAAACTAGGTTTTAGAATTATTGGTGAACATAAAACGTGCAAAGAGTGATTTAAATTTAACGAATTTAGACGTAGACCGGGGGTAATTGGAACATTTTGTAATTATTCAAATTTTTTCAGTCAAATTTTGAAATTGAAAAGTAGAACTTTCTTGCTTATGATTTTTAAATGTTGTAATATTTTGAGGTATAGATGTGATCATATCGCCAGGTTAAATTGTTATAAATGATAAAAATCAATTCATCAGTTGACTTCTTTCGAAAAAAAGGATATAACGCTTTATCTGAAAATTCATATCAAAATATCAGTAAAATCAAAAGATAAATTTGATTAGGATTTATAAATCCTATTTGACACGTACATACCTACTCTTAATTTAAATATTTAATACTAGATTGTCCAGATTGTGCGGCCTAAAGGCCGCACTGAATGTAATTTTAGGTTAATGATGATTGCATCACAAACCATCGCCAATTTTAAGACTTCGATACCCTTAAACTTTAAGGACTCTAAAAAGATTTTTAATTCTTAAGCTCCTTTTAAATGTTTAAATCTGAAGTTAACATTATAAAATTCTTGAATAATTTTGATTACATTATTTTAAACGTTAAGGAAAACTTTAAGATGTAAATTTTTTATGACCGATACTATCAATTTAATTTCTTTTTTAATTAATAGTTTCAATCATTTCCGTTCGGAGGAGTAAATTTGAGCTTAACAATCAAATAATGTGCAAATAATTAATATTTTAGTATAAGTAATAACAAAAAAAATTGATTTTACTTTTTTTCTATGAAATCAAACAGCAATTATTTACCTACATACAAAAGTACTGTAACCAATTTTATCAGAAGTAAACCGACTAATCAGAAAGTCTACGTTTCAACTACGCGAATTTCAGCTGAAAAGTTTAAAATTTTAATTAAACTTTTTTTACAACTTTTCAATTACTACAAGAGCAGCGTTTCTTGCATCTACCGTTACTTTTTCTACTACACTAGGATTTCCGGATTGTTTTGATGCCATAAATCAGCATTAAATGTAGAAACACCCCATTTTTTAAAATAACCGTGAGTCTGATGGTATAACTCAAAATAGAACCCCTATATTTTTTTAATTTTGTACCTAATTTACGATTTTTGCACTGCTACAAATTTTAAATTTTAAAAAATCACATAAAATGTTGTAGTTTTTTTGAAAACTTTCAAAAAGTCAGAATTAATGTTAGCAACTTAAATATTGGACAAATTAAGAAAACCTTCCATTATTTAAAACTTGGCGTTGACACGTGAAGGAATTCCGTTAAGATTTAAATAAAATCACCCCAGTGTAATAGGGGAGAGCTTTTGTGATGTTGAGGGTGCAAACTCTGGAGATTTCCATATGTGACAGGGGTGAATAGTTATGGAATGCGATTACGGTTCTATTCCTTCTTTTAGGACGGCGTCAATTTTTTATAATTTTATTCTCTAATTGACAATTTGAATTTTTTTACAAGACAAAAATGAGATTGGAGTGCGAAGATAAAGCAACCTGAATGTTACATAAGAAAGAACATGAAATAATGATTAGGGGGTGTTGTTGTCGTGTAAATACAAAAAGCTTCTGTGATCTCGTTATTATGCGCCACGAACCATCACGTCGAAAATTTGCTATTTGGGGAGGTATTACACAAAATACTATTATGGACGTGTATAAAAATTGCATTTTCCTTCCGATCTCTCATTTTTTGTCGAGGTTAATTTGTCGTCAAGTTGAAGCGATTAAATTTGATCGTTTTATCTTAAGATGATTACGGACCTTTAGTGAATGCAAAATTTCTAACGGAATTTAACAACAAAGTAAGGAGTTGTAGTGTCCCCAGACATCCTCAATTATAAATGCACCCTCCTTAACAAAATCCTTGTAAAATTCTTTACATCTTAGCTAACTTCTGTCACTTGTTCCTTCTCCTACTGATTATGCGTTGGAAACTCTTAACATTTATATAAAGTTTCGCGAGTATAACAGATACGTCAACTTGAAGTTTGCATAAAATTTCGTATGCAAAAAGCGTACACTTATTACCTGCATTTTTACTGAAACACACCAAGAATACACACAAAAGTAGAACACCGTTTATGCTACTCTTATTATAAGCAAAAAAAACAAGCGCTCGGTTTCTCAGACATGCTGAAATTGCATTTTGGATTGCCGTTCTTTTTAAGAGAAAATGAAAAATGTTTAAAATAAAACTAAAAAAATTATGAAACCTCAACGAATTTCTTCCTGCTGCCTGCCATTGTATTGAGTTTTATTTTAAATTGCAATTTAGAAAAACGGACGACACGGAAATCTACATAATTGGAGTTTATTTGAATTTACGTTTTCAAGTAAGAAGTCGAAATGTGTGGTTTAATTAAAAGGACTATATTGACAGTTAGTTACGTGGGCGTTGTTGTAAATTTAATCACCCCTAACATTTTCAGTCGACTTGTGAGCTTATGGCATTTTCTTCTACTTTAAGTTGTATTATGTGATTTTTAATCTCAAATGAGGGCGTTTGATGAATATTCATTTGGAATTAAAAATAATAGCTGGGGTATAAACGCGAGTTATTTTTATCTTCAAAAGTTTACATTGGAAAAAAGTCCCTCATCTTAATCATTTATGAAGTCAATTAATTAACTAACCACCATGGCGGTTGTTTATTCCACGAGAAGCCAAGCGTTGCGAGCTTAAATCAAAATTTTGATTTTTAAACTTCTCGTCAGAAGAAAAGATTAAGGAACTTATAGGATCAACATTTCTGAAAGGCTTTTGACAAACCAGACAAGGCAATATACTTAAAATTCAAACCACACACGTACAGAGAGACTTAATACTTTTCTCTTCAACTCGAGAGAAGTGATGCACTACAATTAACGTAAAAGTATTCCAGCACGTGGCTTCACTTAAGCACACACACGGGTGGCAATTTTAAATTTAAAAAGGCGCCCGCATTGCGAAAGCTGCAACTTTAAAAAATCTTTGTTGTTTGACAGGTTAAATTGATATTTTAATTAGGAGGAAGTACAAAACATGGGCTAATCCATCAAAACATTCGCCCTTATGATCGCCAATTAACTTTAAAATAAACATAATAATACCTAATAAAAAACATTAATCATTATTTTTTATTAAAAATTAACGAACCAAAACTTAGTTTGATTTTTAAAATTTTTAATTTCTTTGACAATTTTTTTGACCGGCATATTTTAAGTAACTTAATTTATAATTTCGTTAATTGAAAATTTACATTTTCAGTTTCTTACGTTGTCTACCACACTGTGTTAATAATTCAATTTACATCAACTCAGTAACCGTAAACTTTCAAATAGAATTAAAAGTACATTTAAATTAAATTCTTTTTTGTCAATTAAAGTTTGCTTAAATTCGAAATTGAACATAAAATAGTTTGCCTAGCTAAGTACTCAAAAAAGTTTTTCGAAGTAGAGGTAGGCTAATGCGAACAGCAATGACCAAACGAGATTTTTAATTTGAGCGTAAATATTTAATAATGGAACTCGAATACTTTGAAAACGAAACGTAATCCTAACTTATACCATAAGCTGAATATAATTAGATTTTTAATAAAAGTTTTGAATTTGCAAGCAAAAGCTCGGAACATGTTGAAAAATAAGCGCAAGTCTAACGGAAGTGGCTTCAGACAACGGAAATACAATGTGCCTACTGATTATTTATTATTATGGCTTAAACTTATGGGGGATTGCATTGTATTCTTTTAATTCGTCGGTTTTATTGCTTTCACTTTTTATTGTTATGTGCGTAGATTTCTCAAAAAATTTCCCGGCAAACTCATAATCGATAGTTGTTATAACAAATTTGCATTTATAAGCAACAAATTGATTATTCACCCCTTTCGGCTAGAAACGGATCTCAAATAAATTATTGAAATTATTTCGAAAATTGACCGGGGAACACTAAACTGGACAACTACTGTTAGGGTGGACAGTGCATTTTTCGGGTCCTATAACTGCTGCAGACACTTTGAAGGGTTCATGTGATGCATTGCAGCATTCGAGAGCTTTTTGGTCTCTCTCTGCATAAGTCGAGTGTACGAAACTGCAAATCTTGTGCACTTACCACACAATTTATGCTCGAAAATTGTAATGTTAAGGGCGAGTCAGGCATTATAATCAATTGGTTAGAAAGTAATCTCTGTTTAATCGACTTCAAAATTTGTTGCAAAATGTGCTACAACTTTTTATAACTCTCCGTAATCAGATTTTTTAAAAGTTTGAAAAAGGGGTTAACTATGAAGGAAGCAACGAGGATAATTCATGGAACTCACGAGACGATTTCGTAAGTTAATAAAATGTAACTGCCCGTTTCATTATTTGAATTTTTAAATTGGATGCAAATTGGTTCAATTTTGTTTATACTCTGCAAATGTGTCTCATTTTTGGAATAAATTTTTCAATTAAATGTGAGAAAATCAACCAAAGAATGCTTTAAATTTTAGTTGATTCGGTGACATTCTAAAGAATGAATTTTGAATAGCATTTGTATGGAAGAGTAAACAAGTCTTGAATAAAAATATTATCTTTTATGTTTGTTGATATTGTACTCCGTAGTTCCATTTTCATACTTTAAATCTGCAAATATTCGATATTGAATTGAAGGTTCTGAAAGTATGCGACTCATTCACATAATACTCTCCTCATGATTTTTTAAACAATTCAATAAGAATAATATTAACGCTCTAAAGGAAAACCATGAACCTATCTAGAGTAATTTATTGAAAAATGTCTTTCTAATTTCATTTTTCTATGTGTGCTTTAAATAAAAATACGTCATCAGAGCGATAGATTTGCGTTAACTTTACAAACAAAATTTAAATTTGAAAATTGAACTGGAAGATACATTTGTAATCTCTAAAAAGAGATAAAATTCATTAACTTTGTTAAAAGAAAAAATTAAATTGCTCGCTATTTTTGGACAAAATGTCAAACAAAAGCTATAAAAAAATTAAAATCTGCCGATTCGAGTTATTCGAGGGCTTCTTAAAAAAATTGTGAAACCCGGAATAACCGATATTTTTGAGTGACACCCCCTTAAAAGTGTGAGAGAAGCCTTGCCAATTTTAAGTTCACGAATACATTTTTTAATTACTTTTTTATTTATAGTGGGTTTATGCAAGAAAAGTAACGCAAATTCTTGAATTTTTGGAATAATGAGAATGTCGTTACATTTTTTTGCATGAAAAATGAGATACCTTAAAATATGTTAGGTTCTCACCTCTGATAAGGCTTGGACTTGAATGTCGAATTTGACTGACCTATAAACGATATTTAACGAATAAAACTATATAAACATAGATAAAGAACCGTTTTATCAAATTTATAAAGGGTTGCACTATACCTATAGTATAACAAAGTCTTGGGGAGGCAAAAGGTCATCGATTCTGAGTGATATTAATTTTATGTTTACAAGAGTGTAACAACTAGCAGAGTTCCAATAGTTTAGAAGAATCGCCGCTCTTATAAAACTAAGTACATCATGTAGGGTATTTTTTTGAAAAAAGTTGTTCTGGAAACCGGGGGGTCTGGGGGGTATGGAATACCCCCCAGCTGCAAATAAGCGACAAGGTGGCGACTTTTCAAAAAAAGTTGTTATCTTTATTTCTTCTTCTAAAGTAAAAAGTTTTAAACTTTTGAAACCTTTAAAACCTTTTGAAATTTTCCGCTAATGTTTTTTTAAGGGTTGTAAACCCTTTTTTAACTGGAAAATATTCCAAAGCTAATGGAATTTTGACAGGTTATTTGGGGGTACTCCAGGGAGTCTATCCTAAGTTTTTGACCTCAAAGACTCCGTGCTAACTTAGGGGGGAGGCAAACACCTCAAAATTTTTAAACTTTTTTCAGTTTCTTGCTTATATCTCGTAAACTGAGTATATTTTAAGTACCATGGTTTATTAAAAAGTTGTAGAGCAGAAAATTTGCTATAATTTGGTGGATAAAACAACTTTTTAAACTCAATATTAACCGAAACACAGCCAATCAAAGTTAAACAAAGTTTCTCAAAAAGTAAAAAAATAGACAAACAAGAAAGGTTTTGCCCTTATAACTATGTATTACTATCATATCTATGTTAATTATGTTAATCACTTATTAATATGAACATTTTGGAACATCTATGACCTCATATTATTTAGCATTTCTTACATTAAAATGAGGCATCTTCACCTTGGGGAGAATGAGAGACGGGGGGGGGGGAGGAAGGTGGTCATAGATGTTTCAAGATGTTGATATTATTGAGTGATTAACATAATTCACATGGAAATGATGAGAATAAATAGTATAAGGGCAAAACCTTCGTTTTTTGGTCATTTTTTTTACATTTTAAAAAACTTTGTCTAGCTTTGATCGGTTGTGTCTCTGTTAATATTGGGTTTAAAAATTTGCTTTACCGACCAAATTTTTGTAAATTTAGTGCTCTACAACTTTGTAATGAACTATAGTATCCAAAATATGCGTACCTTACAAGACATAAGCAAAAAACTAAAAAAAAAGTTTAAAAATTTTAAGGTTTTTGCCCACTCCTTTAAGTTAGCACAGGGTGTTTGAGGTCAAAAACTTAGGATAGACATCCTAGCAAGTACCGCCAAACAATCTGTCAAAATTTCATTAATTTTAGAATATTTGCATGATCATTGTTTTTATAAAAATTCATACTATATTACATTAAATTTTAATTTTTTTTTTAAATTTACAGATTTTTAAAACGTACCTACTTCCAGATAATGTAATAAAAAAAATTAATTTTTGAAAATTTCTAAACTAGCCAGACCCCTTAATTTTATGTTTACCAGAGTTCCAATAATTCAGTAGAATGGCGGCCCTTATAAAATTAAGTACATCATGTAGGGCATTTTCTTTTAATTTTCCCAGAAACCGGGGGGTCTGGGGGGTAATTAATACCTCCAGCTGTAAAAAAGCGACAAGGTGACGACTTTTCAAAATTAAAATTTGTATTTTTATCAATTTTAAAAAGTCGTCTTTGCTTTCTCACAACTGGAGGAGTATTTCATTTTCTCCCGACATCCTGGTTTTACGTCAATTATTGTCACGGTATGCTGATATTTTTGTCTTTAAACTCCATCCTCAGGACTAAAAAATAAAGACATTGGTCCAAAAATTACGGTAAACTTAATTACTTTATTCTCACACTCAGTCAACAATAAATGAAAACCGTGGTTTTTGAACTAATGTCTTCCTTTTTTTAGCCCTGAGGATGGCGTTTAGTAAATAAAGCCGAAACGTCGACTGACAATTAATTTGTCTTATTGAGCGTTCTGATATCCCACGATTTCACAAATTAATTTTTTTTAAATGTGATACAGTAAGTAAATAATAGATTATTTTTATCCAAAAATATTCTGCTTGTCTGAGAAGGAAAATTTACTACGTTTTGGTGCTGAAAATCGTTAGTATTTTAACAGCAAATTAACAAGTAAAGGAAGTGTCAGGAGCAAATATACAAAAACAACGTTGATCTATATTGGCATATTTTTCAAAAATAAACCCCAATTTATATAATAAAAATTAGTTGTGGCGAATTAAGAGGGTAAATAAAAAAATATTGAGAAACATTTATGCAAATTAATCTAATTTTATAATGTTCTTAAAGTTCTGAATTTCTGCCATTGTCAATTAAGTTTTGTTTTTAATATAATTTAAAAAATATAAGTTAATACATAATTGCAAAAAAATTTAACGTGCTTGACTATTTTTACACCCTTTAACGAATACCTACAATTATTTTGCTTTCTCCTTGCTTTATAATTTTTTTTTTTAAATTTTTTTAGATTGCTAAATTTGATCCAACACAAAAATGTAAATTCAAAAAGAATATGTTTTTTTCGATTTCAATTTTGTTGCCGCTCTCCTCAGGTTAAGAAACGATTCTTTAAAATATTTCAATAAAAAATCATCAAAAAAATGAGAAAATAAATTAAAAAGTTTTGTGTGCTGTCACTGAGTTATTGATATAAAAATATCAATTTTTTAAATTACTCTTTTAAAGAATGTGAGCCTCATCAGTTGTATCTACTTTCTGTATGAATAGTAATTAGAAAACTTTTGAAAAAATTATGAAAATTTCCTTTGGTCTATTGAAGATTGATCGGTTTAGTTTAATGTATCTGTCTAACAGACAGACATGAGATTCGAACCAAGCACTAATTGGCTTTGAAGCCGTTCGCGTTTCTCTACTAGGGTGGATGTTTTTAAAAAATCACGAATTGGCGATTATTTAAATTTGTGTCAGCAATTATTCAAAACTGACAAATCTGTTTTCAAAACTTTTTTTTAGGTATTTGTACAATAAATGGAAAGTAAGGGATTTTCCATTCGTATAAACATGAGGCGCAAACCAATGCCGACAATGTTTTGATAATAAAGTACAACTGTAAGCTGACTTTTGTTAGACTCAAAATATACGTTTTCGGAAAGCTGCCTTTAAGCTTTTTACTCAAGATTTACGTACTAAATGTAATATGTGGTTAAGATTAACTAAAATTCCTTTGCGTTTAAAAGTGGTTTGATGTAAAGTACGCGTTTGTGTGGAATTAATAACCGAGACGCCAGAATTCTTCACGCTGCTTTGTTAATTGCATTATCCACATTAAAATTTAATTTTATTAAAAATTTTCCATTTTTAGGTTAAAAATTCACTTTAGAAGTTTTCAAAAGTTTTGTTTCTATTAGCATTTTATTGCAATTTGATAAAGTGGCTTTTCACAACTTGTTGGGATTTAAAACTTTCAGCAAAAACTGAAAGCTGTCTGACCATTTTTTACGCTTGAATAATATTTATTTTGTATGATGAAATCTCGAAAAGGAAACAGTAATACACTGAAGGAAAAGTACTATTCAAGTGTTTCTCGAATATAAACCAGATCCCCCAATAAATATATGACTAAGGAGATGCCATTCAAACCATTTCTCATGTTTCTTATGTGTTGTGATTGTGATTCACTCAAAGTAAATAATACAAGTTTCGACCGTTTTCTCTGAGATGGATATTATAAAGTTTTCAACTTTTCACCAACAAAAAATGAAACTGTGCAATCAATAAGTGACTTAAAATTATTGCTGCAAACGGTCTTGTAAATTCACCCCAAAACGCCTACCCGGTATAAAAGAAATTAAGCCCTCATAGAAAAGCGATGCGACTTAATTAATAGCCCTCGTCATACAAATCAATATCTAATCACCCCTATTGACCCAGCAATAATAAAAAAATTTAACATCCCCTAATACAAAAGATATTCTTACCCACATCACCACATAACTGCGCGGTTCTACTTTATAGTATTATAACTTAATTACGAAGCGATGGTTATCGCCGAAAAAAACAGAAAACTTTTTATTAATAAAAAGAAAAATCGTAATACCGAGAAGTCTTGCAGTTAAAGTTTCAGGGGTCGTTATTTTCAATGTTAGCTGATGTTCCTTTAAGTTCCCACAGAAATGTGCAGTTAATGGCAGAGTTTGCAAGAAAATTGCTGTTTCCAAAGATTGCTATGTATTGAACAGATGAATAACAGCTCACGGGGGCACTTTGATGTTGAAACTCGCAGTTCTTGCATGGTTGGAAAAGTTGCCGTATCGTGAATAAGGGGTTTCCGATGGAATTTTGCTGAATAGGGCTATTTTGTGAAGCAGACGAAGTACGAAGTAGTAACTTCTAAAACGTTGAATAACGTGAATGCGTTTCCGCTTTTCCTCTTTTCTATACGGTGGGCACCTTAACTAGCGCATCCTATTACATAAATTTCAATCCAACAACTTTTTTACATATTAAACTTTTAAGTATCGATTTGATAGTTATAGTGTACAGAGTACGTCGAAAGTTTCTTACTATCGCTTAACGATTCATTAATTTTGCACCCCGGTGGTGATACGACTTGATATGCACGTAACAGATAAGGGTTGCAAAAGTTAACCAACCGATCGGTTGACTTCTGGTAATATATTTGTTAAAACTTTCAGGAAAAGTCGAAAAAATTTCATATTTTCAGATTATCGTTTTCATAAAATTTTGCGCAACGTATCGAATATAAATTTTCATACATTTTAAAGAAACCCTCTGATTAGAAAGAACGAGTTAAATTTTAGGAAGGGAAAAGATGTTTTACAATTTGGATGAGCTTAAAACAAGAGGAAAAGCGGTAACGTGCAATGATATACCTACAGAGAAGCTAAATGGGTATTAGAATTGAATACCAAATTTCGGAAATGCTTATTACGTGACCTTTAGTATAAATTACACAATTTCATTGTTAAAGCATAGGATGAATACGTAACAACAAAGATGAAGCCTAAACCAGATGGTTACATCTGTGGATTTGAGATTTGGGTCTCTGTATTTTGCTGAAAGTTGCATTTTCTAGCGATAATTAAAAAATAATTGGTCACGAGAGAGCGATAAATTTTAATACTTTTAAAATTGCGTGTAATTTGGTAAATCCGATACACATCAAGAATCAGAAATTTGATGCGTACACACATGGTCCCTTTAAAATGGCGTCATTAGAGTTGGGGTGGAAGGTGGCAATTAGCGGGGTCGTAGGGAATGTTGGGAATTCCGGCGGAAATGCTGCTGTGCACTGTCACAGCTACTCAGTTAGGTAGTGTGCAAAGTGTGCCACTTTCCCTCATCGTTTTATAGGGGAAATGTAGGCAAGGGTGAGGATTTTGCTCTTCAATGTGTGCGTGAGAGGGCACGAGTGCGGGATTATTGATAGTTTGTATGTGTAAATATTTTGTTTGGACCCAAAATTGGAAGGCGCCTGTTTAATATGCGTATCGAATAGCAAAACTTAAGGCCAAAACAAACAGGTGCATAGATATTTTATAATAAAAAGAAAATTTTACAATAATAAATAAATTTTATCCAATAACCCCAAAAGATTTTATTTTAATTTCTACAAAATATATTCTGTTTTTTTTGTCTATCTCATCGATCTTCATAGTCCTTTGCCTGTTAGTTGAGTGAATGTTACATAACACCCCGTGGAGCAAGATGAGCTATGATCCGATTTTCTTTTTTCATCTTAACAATCTATATATTATTCTAACCCTCACGTGTTCATGCACATGTGCCACGTTGTAAAAAAAACCAAATTTTATTTATGATAGGCACGAGATCACTTCTTTCCTAAATTATTTAACTCGTGCAATTTGAGAAAATTAAAACTTGTAATAATAAATCCACATATATTTTAACCTCTTTACCTTTTCACACGATCTGCAAGAGGTGAAATAATTTACGTTTGGAAGTTGCAGTAAGTTCATAGTTCATGCCGGAATTTATCCATTGTTACTTTTCTTCTTCTTTGTCTGCCATGCGAGAACATTACCTCGCCATTTTTCAAATAGACAAATCGTTGAAAATTTTTTCACCCTTTTCACTTGCACACACAACTTTATAAATTAGCTGCATCAAAATTTAACGACTCTCTGTGATTAAACATGCAACACCCATGAGACCATCTTAGGACCGGTGCCTTTCCATTAGTGAACTCGTCAATTTAGCAAAAGTGTTAGACTTTTTTTTGAAATCGTGGTTAGTGTTATGCATTTTTTTTCTTATAGCAGCGTGTAGCACGTTTTGTATAAAACGTTAAATACGAAATCCTACCCATACACGCCGACGACATTCCTTTATTTTTACAAAACGCGTGTGAAAATCTAAATCGATAAAAACGTTTTCACTTTCTAAAACTCTAAATTGTACACCAACTTCTAACAAGGTGACGAAACAAACTCCAATAAATTTTTTTTCGATGATACATTTCTGATTAAACCTGCGTATTAGCGGTTATTTATAAATTTAAAGTTTTCTTTAAGTGACCTATTATTAGGCTTTTAAAAGCCAAGTTGTCTTATAAAAACCTAAATGAAAAACTATTTTAATTTAATTATGTCTCGGCGTGACAATTTAAAATCTAATTGGCTTCAGCTTGAAGACGGAAAAGACAGAATTCTCTTTTACACATGTCAACCTTTTTAATAAAGTTTTCCTTATGGTGTCAAGTGTAATTTCAAATGTTATTTAATTTCACTTTTCACCGACAAGATATTACTAATTATAATTGTTAATTAAAAAGTCACAAATACGAGCTGATGTTGAAGTGTAAATAATCTCCATGATTTTCAGAATAGGTTAACGTGCACGTGAAAATGTCTTTAGAAAGTAAATTTTCTTTTTGATTTTGTGAGAGTATCAAAACGAAATTTCCCCCAACTACTTTCGCTTTTTGTTCTTGCACGAAAAAATATGACGTGTTTATCTGCTCGACTGTCAGTAACAAACATTCGTCTCTGACATAATAAGACAAGTTCTGATATCCTGAAGGAAAATTACTAATTCTAAATTAGCTTATGTGTAGGTCTTGACAGTTGTTACTTATTAGTAACGCTTTGGTGTTGCATATTTCATTTCGAATTTTTTAACAAATGTAATTATTTGTGATACATTCTTAGAATCGAAAGGTTAAATATTTTCTTTTTATGACAAAAATTAACTTGAAAATATTCTATTTTGTATTAAGTCTTTTATACTGTCACATTTGAAGATTGCAAAGATGAGGTTGGGGATGATATCTGGCAGACTGTTCAGATTTTGATTTTAATAACATTTTTTAAATACGAATTTTCTAGTAAAAAAATACAAAATATTCAAAATTTAGTTCTAAACTACCCTAAAATTTGTAATTTCTTTGTATTGATAACTGATAAATCGTTCAATTTTTTCATTGAAAAAAAAAAGAATTGTAGTTAAACGGAGTCATCTATTATCAATAAATCAATCAAATCACTCAAGAAAATTTAATTAACTTAGGTAAAGATAGAACAAGATTTTTTAACAAACAAATTTTAGTCAAAATTTTAACTCTTATTAGGTGTCTTTCCCTTAAAATGGCCATAGTCATTGCATCTCCATTTTTTTTTATTGATTTCCGTACTTTCGGAAAAGTCCGAAATTTTCTACAAAATATATTTTATTAGTTTATTGTCTAGAACCAACGGTTTTCGAGTTATACATTAAATTAATGTAAAAAATTCTAAATTTTATTATGTTATTTTGGATTTTTCAAAAACTTTTTACCAATCGTTTCAAAATTAAACAAACGATCCATTATATCCAATATATGAAATTTAATTGTTAAAAACTCAAAAACAAATTTTAGTTACAAAAATTTAATAAAAAATTTTTGATTTTCTGGAATTTTGAAACTTTTAGGCACTAAAACCTCAACTGCTAGAATTAGTTGTTTAGGGCGAGTTTTTCAATGCTCAGTAAACGCCAAGTTAAGGTTAACCAGCGGTTAAATTATAAACTTGTACAGCTCATTGGTTGATTTACTCAATTAATCGTTGGTTAAGCTAACCGGACATTGAAAAATCTAGCTTCAATATTTTAGATAAATTAAAATAATTATTATTGAAATAAATAAGAAAAAACAATAAATTTTGTCGAGTGAAAACTTAGAATTAAAACTACAAATTACAACAATATCAATAACTGGTTTCAAATTATCTGTGAAATGGATCAGTTTTTTAAAAAAGTTCTCTAAGCTAAATGTAGCCTGTACAATTTCCTACCAGGAAATGCCGTTATTTTGCAAAATATTTCATGTAAAAGTTCTGGGGGATTGCAAGAAAAATGAAACAAAAATTACTGAAAGTTTGTCAAATAATATTATCTATTTTCCATTATCTTTCAGGGTATGAGAAGTACACAAATTTTCAAAAATTTGTGTGATAATATTAGTATGCATTGCAAAATTACCGATTTTGACAAAAACTTTAAGCGCTAAAATAGAGAAATTTTAACTTTGTGACAGATTGGGCTAAAGATATTGGAAAGAGATGATAAAAATTAAAATGATGGTGGGCTAAAAAATATGGAATTTCTAAGAAAATAAAATATAATAATTTGAAATATGGTCGTACTAAGTGATAACTGATCAAGTGATCAGCTATAAAGGACTTCTATGCTGGGGAGGGGGGGTCACAAAAGATGACCATAGTGCAAGAGTGTCAGCCAAATGTGACGTCCGCATAAAAATCCAATTCTTTGGATCTGTAAGAAAATTATGTCTAAATATTTTTTTGGAAAATCCAAAATATTCCCCCTCTTAGTGGCTTGAGCGGGGGGGGGGGCAAAGATTGTAATCAACTTCAAGAATTAGTTCTCTCAATAGAATATCGTGGATTAAAATGCAGTTTCTATTTCAAGCTTGAGGTGTTTTTGTATGAAGTGGATTATTATGAGAGGGATTAAAATATTTAATCCTTTGTGATATTCATTATTTTATGCACTTTCAGGATTTCATCAAGATATTCATCTTTGTAGATTAGGCATACACCTTTGACACACTCCCAAGTTAAATGATCATTAAAATAACATAAAACTACATTTTTCAAATAATTCTTCATGATAACTCAAAAACTTATTTAACGAATTTTGTTCATCTTGAATTCATTCGATCTGCAATTAAATTTTGTTTCCCTTGACCTTAAAATAATTTTAAATTTTTTATCGTATTGGTATAAAAATGGAGTCTTAAACCTACGCGAGTTTAACAAATTCCCCACGAAAACTCAAAAACTAATCAATCAATTTTATTCATTCTGGGGTCTATTGATTTGTAGTTAAATTCTCTATCGTGTGATTTAGGACTATAACGATCCATTAAGAATTTATATTTTGTGGGCTTAAAAAAATATGTAATTTTTGTAACTAATCATTAGATTCTAATTAAATTATTCGCACCGATTTCAAAAATGTTAATGCTAGATCATTTATTTTCAGCAAACAAATTGTCAATTAGTGAAGTGACACTTCAGGAGGTTCTACTAAAAAAACTATTTTTCAGGCAAATTTTTGGAATTTTTCTTCAGAAAATTAATTAAATTTATTGAAAAATAATATTTCCCCATGGAAATTCGCACCGTCTAAATTTTTCTCAAGCACCGTCTCCGAGTTTTTAATTGTTCTGTTTAACCTAAATTAATTACCGAAATTATTTATAATTTTTTTAGTAGGCGAGAAGTTCTTTTCTGAAAATGATCCAAAATTTAACTTGTTTAATTCTGTTAAACATCAAATTTGCAACATAAAAATAAGTGAAAGCAAATATTCGTATTTTTCAGTAAAACTAATAAAAAAACTTGGGCATGAACCCTAAATTAAAGTATCGGCCATTCAAAAATCAATACTACTGTTATGGATCAAGCTGATCAAAGAGTTTAAATTTTAAAAGGCATAGCCGTTTTGTGTACAAACAAATAATAAATTGGCCATAATCAACACTTATATTTGTAAAAGTATTGATTTTTAGTTTTCAAATCGTGGCGTATTTTTAAATATTCTATTCTGAGACATTTTAATGAAAATACATTTCAATGGTTCAACTTCTTTAAAATAAAATTTTTTTAACGATAAAGCTCAATTTAAAAGCTATTGGAAAGTATCCGTAATTGAATGGCTAATACCAAAAATAGAGATTGATTGAGTGGATCGATTTTACCCGAAGCTCTCTATTCATGCTGATTATGAAAGAGATTAGGACCAGATGTTTAAGTGATTCCGTGGATTTATGTTTTAAGATAGAAATTGTGATTCTCTACACTGCAGCAGTAGGATCATATTTTAATTTTATGCAGAAGCTTACACTGCGGTTTTCTTCCAAAAAATGCATGTTTGAAATTTGAGGCAACAGCAAACAAAACCTTCACTAACGTGAAATTAAGTTCCTTTCACTAACCGAAAAACGTTAAAAAGGTAGCTGGAGGCTTTAAATTTCCTGACTTGTATTTACACATAAAATATCCCAATCGAATTTTCTAGCGAAAATCTAAAATCCCTGTTTAGATTTCAGTAAGTAAGCATTGCTTACAACCTGACGGCTAAATTACTTCCGTTTGACCGCACGTTACTATGTTTCAAGTGCAAATAAACGAAATTTATTGCAAGGAGCTAAATATAGTCGCTTCATAATTATGAATTGGGAAACCTCGTTTTGTTTTCATTACCATACAAAGTAGTTTTTCTTTTGAACTTTCTTGCAAAGATTTACTTACATTCCTTTTCACGTTTTGAGTTCGGTGATAAATGTTTTTTCTTTGTTGCAGCAAATTTAGCCGATACACAAGCAGATTTGGCTCTTTACATCGGACTCACGGTGGCGATTTTCTTGGTGACTTTGTTGTCCTTCTTTTTGATTCGTGTTTACAGAAGAAAAAGCCATCATCAATCTTTATACAACATGACCGCTAACGGTAAGTGTTTTCTTATTTATTTTAGTCGAGTGGCGCCCGAGAAAAACTACCGATGTATTTCATTTTATTCTCAATTAATCACGAAATCCGATTGTGACTTCTCATTATGGAATAATTTATCGCATTATAAAATAGATAAGGCAGCATATGAAACAAAAAAATCGTGTCTTTCGACAATTAAAACCAACCTTTTTTTTTCGAAACTACATCAACCATCTGGTAATAAAAGACATAAATATTGTAATGCAACGACCATTTATACACTTAATTACTAAAATAATCGGGACTAGTGTAAATAATAAATAATATTTATATGGGAATAGATTCTAAAAATATGGTCATATCTGAAAATTTGTTAATTATAAATAGAAATTAATAAATTGTTTGTCCAATTAAAATAAATTATTTGTTCAAATGAAAACCATATGCGATAAAAATGCGATATGAAATTTTGAGTTGTGACGTGTCTGCTAAGTTTGGCTTTCAAAATGGTTCAAATTTTATACGGTAATTATGGGAGATTTAAATCCATGCATCATAATGAAGACACTAATTAGCTGGAGGATGAAGAAGGTGGGACTAGCTTAGCGTTCTCGCTATTAATAATTTCCCGTTTTCTTTTTGCACTTTTTGGAAACCTCTTGGATTCTCTCTCCTTAAACAAACAGTGTTGGATTATTTCTAAAAGCAGATGTTTTCTCATAAAACAAGAAAATGTTTTTCGGGTGTCTTGTGGGATTAATCTTTCTAATTCTATTTGACCATTCATTTTTTGGAGTTAGTGGAGCCAAAATTGGTTACTTAATTTTTGATCGTTTCTGTGAATTTGAAAAACAGTTTCTAAATTTATCGTCGTGGAATTTGCATCGACGTACAAGTCAGCGACATAATGAAGTATAGTCGTCGTAATTTTCCAACCATTAAATTTTAACGACATTTTCCAACATTTCATACATACATCTTCTTTACGGTTTTGTCGGTAAAAAATTTCTCATCAGAGAATCCCATCAAAAATCATCTTCTAATTTGAAAGCGTTGTTCTTAAACGTTCGCAGAAGTGCGAAGAAGTCGTAATATATCTTTCAAGCTCATTAATCTTTAATGTGTCAAAATTGTAATTTGAGAACCCTATAACTATACCATGGCATTATCGTCACAATTTTCAAATTCTTTAACTTTTTTTTCTCTAATTTCTAATTTTAAATTTATAATTCCGAGTTGCATCAGCCAGCGGTATTTAGTTAATTCCATAAGGATTACGTTCAACGACAGTCAGCCTAGCAATTGGCGGATTTTCGTGATGAATTGTTTGAAAGATGATATATCGCACGCTTTGGTCTATTAATCTTTCTGATTTTATGTGAATATTAATGGCTGAAAGCGCGCATGTTCTTCCGAATGTTATTATTTATACCAGAATTACAAAGACATGATTCAAAAAAAGTCCTTCATCAATTTAATTTTGATATACACCTCTTTTTTGACAAGTGTTAGACATTTTGTATCATCATTAATTTACGTCATTTTGTTTCTTTTTTTACAGAATACCACCCGGAGTTTTTCCCAGAACACGACAAAAAATCCTTATCACTTCAGCCCGACCTCACGCAAACCGTGCCCCCTTGCTACGAATATCCGTACACGACGCCTGCAGCGTCTGTAACGCGTTCGGTTTCGGAACATCATTACGACGTACCTCATTTGACGTCAGCAAGCGATATTCAGATGTCACCGGCAACAAGTTCTACCCTGGAATCCTCGAGCGGGAAAAGAAGTCAACTAAGCGGCCTCACGAATAATTGTAAGTTAACTTTTCCATTTTTAAATTTCGTTACTCAAAAAAGCTTTCTGTTTACAGCAGATTCCACCTACGAAGTTGCTACAGAGTCGGTAACGTTGCCGTTAACTTCCTTACCGGCCGCTTACGCCGTGACGCCGGCGACGTCAGGAAACTACACGAGCGCTACAGTGACGCATAGCGGAGCGTACTTAAACCTCACCGAAAGCTCGGTCAGCCTTTTGATACCAGATGGAGCTTTATCGAGAGCGCGAAAACACGACTTATTTTTATCAATTTTAAACGAAGACTGCTTTAGACCAAAACTAGCCGAAAATGTAACCCAATTAAGTCCGGTCGTTTCGTGTGGACCTAACATAAGTTTAAATAAAGCCGTAGTTTTAAAAGTGCCCCATTGCGCCGAACTATTAAATAAAAGTTCTTGGTCAATTTCTGTGTTACAAAGCGATTGCAGTGATTCGCAATGGCAAACTGCCGTTACATTAGGACAAGAAACCATAAACACGGAAGTTTTTTGTCAATTAGATAACGAAGTGGCCTACTTAGTAACAGATTCCCTCTCACGTTTCGTAATCGTGGGTCAATCTGTTAACGGATTTGCCGTCAAAAGGCTAAAATTGGCAGTTTTTGCTCCTAAATTATGTTTTCAGTCCTCTGCAGATTATAGTGTAAGAGTTTACGTTTTGGAAGACACAGATAGTTCGATCGAAACCGTTTTTGGACAAGAAAAACGATTGGGCGGTAATCTCATGGACGAACCGCGCGTTATTCACTTTCAAGACGGCGGAAACAATCTGTGCTTAACTTTAGATAACATTAGCGAAGGTTGGAAAGCAAAACCAAGTTCCGACTACCAAGAAATTCCGTTTAGGCACCTGTGGCAAGCAAACAGTAACAGTTTGCATTGTTCTTTTGCTTTAGAAGCCTACGAAATAAACCATGGTTTAAATTTCACGATAACTGTTAACCAAAAAGGATTTAATAACCACCAAACGTTTAGGGTGTGTTGCAAAGATGACAGTTTTCAAGCCAGAACTAATTCTACGTTTGTGCCAAAAATTACAATACAAAGCGAATCTCCGAGGTCGACAGTGGAATCGAACAAATCGTACAAAGAAGACTACACCAACACACCCAAAAGTGCCAAAAGTTTCAAGTCAAACGACGATTCCATCACGTCAAAGTTAGCCAAAAATTTAATTTTAACCGACAGAGGCGTATCGACATGCGACGATTTTTCTTTTAGACTTAACCGCCAAATTAAGAAGCAACTTTGCCAATGTCTCGATACTCCAAACTCCAGAGGCAACGATTGGAGAATGCTGGCGCACGCTTTATCTGTCGATAGGTACATCAATTACTTTGCTACCAAACCTTCACCCACCGAATGCATTTTGGATTTGTGGGAAGCTAGAAATAGGCAAAGTAATGCACTAACTGAATTGGTTAAAATTTTTAAAGATATGGAACGATACGACACTGCGACTATTTTAGATAACAGTTTAGGTCCTAATTGGTTATAAATTTTGCAAATGTTTATGGTTAAATGTTTTGTTGTGTAAATATTATTAGCGAGAAAGAAATGTTGAGTTTTATTGGTACAACAAAATATGTCACTTAAAATTTTGTGTTTGTTGTTTTAAGTTTAACTAACATGCTGTATATAAAAAAATTCGTTTATGAATTTTCAAAAATGTATTATTTGGAAAAACAAGGTAATTTTAGAATTAAATTTTCTTATTTGAATTATATGCAGGATGTGGAGAAAAAATTGCCAATTAAAACAGTTGTAAATGTAAATAAAAAGCATTTTTTGTTGTACAAAATGTACCTAATTAATCGTATACTGCCATATTTATGAAGTTGTTTTTTGATTCTTCAACGGAATAATAAAGATTGTTACGACGTTAAAACAATTTAGTTTTTTGATTATATAAAAAGATTGATAAATTTTGTATACGTTAACTTGAGGTGGGTTTTCTCACCGATGATTGGTATTTTTGTTAATAGACTTTAAAATTCGGTTGTGTATTTTATTTATACCGTGTATATGTGTACATTAGAAAATTTTAAGTGCAATTATTACTAAGTTACTGGATAAAATTTTACTTTTTGGAATGGGGACCAGGGACCTCAAAAATTGTGCAATTGTGCAAGTTTGATAAAAAATCAATAAAGTGACACTTGTTAATAGGGCACATAATAATCTGCTACAACACAATTATTGTAAAGGATTCCTGTATTTATATTGTAGAATAAAATATTTGCAGAGTAAATGTGAATGTAGAGTTTTATACAGAAATCAAAAGTAGTTTTCTAGAAATATTATATTAGAAAATATTTGTACAGAATTATTAATTTTAAGTTGCGTAGTAGACGGAGTTTTTTACGTTAATATGTATGATGATGTATTTTAGATTATATTTAACGTGTATATACAGTGAAATACAATGAAATTTTTATACGATATCTTTTCATTTTATGAGCGTCTTCCAAGATATATAAAATTATATTGAGTGCTGCATCCTTACAACCCTAAGGCAAAGTTGCCAATATGACAGACTATAAAATAACTGTATGTCCATCTAAAATCCTAATAGAATTGCGATCGCCACCTTCGATATTAAACTCCAAAGGGAATTCTCTTCTGCTTTATAGAAGATTTAGTTACAACTCGATCCAAAACTAGCAAAAAATTGTCGTAAAATTTTTTAATATGTCTAATAAAATTGATACTTCAGTCAAGAATATAAAGCAGTAAAATTGTTTGAAAAATTTTTCCTTAGCTATAGAAAATTTTATTAATCAAATCATTAGAGCTACCTTAATACACGGCCGTGTGTTAAAATATTTTAAGATGATTCAATTGTTGGAAATACCGCTAGTTTTAAAAAATTTGCTGCTCAAATATAGCGGCATTTGTAAGTACTGGTGCTTAGCCTTTTCATGGGAAGATTTTAAAATAATAATTAATAGTAAAGAAAATTAAATAATCGCGATAATTTAAAGATACAAACTAAAACGTCTTACAAATTTTCTACAAACTTCTTAAATCGACAGATGGCGTTTGATGAACCACTACGTTTCAATTACTCACTTTCTGATTGGTTTTTGAATTTTTTTATGTTAAAAAAAACGAGTAAACCAATGAGAGATGTGTTATTACAATGTAATAAGTCTGACCACTGGAAGGCGCAAATGAGCCATTTGTTGAATTAAAAAGTTAAAAAAATTTAGTACCTGGTGGTCCCTCTATGTATACAACCTCTTTGTTAATAATTGCCTTCAAATTAGGCTAAACTAAACCCTAAAACCTTCTTATAATTAACGCCTATGGTGCCTCAATTTGCAGTGCCCTTGCTCTACAATTTTACTGATGAGTTTTATTGAAAAAATTAACCATTGACAAATAAGTAACCGAAAGTAAATCATTATGAAAATCAATGCAGTTCATATTTTTTTAGAATCAGAGTTTTAAGTTTTATAGCTTTTTGACTATTGTAATTATTAGTAGAAAGTTTTACTGAAAAATTTACACAAGGGTGTAACTACCAATAGTTTTGTAGAACCAGGGCATAAGTAAATTTAAGATCCCTGACGCATTCCAGAAAATTAACACCTTTATGCTCATAAAGAAAAGTCGCCTGCGGCGTGTTATTTACTTGATTTAATTTTAGAAATTATTTATTTTTAAGAAATTGCAACAGCACTCAAAATAAGGTGAATTTTGGTGGGTAATAATTATTTTAATCACTGCCACGTTATTAATATTAAAATATATTCCTGTTTTCTTCCTGATTAATATAATCGCCACTTTGTGGTGAAATTTTTGTTGATCTTAAAAAGCATATCTAAATATCGATACCCTCATTCAAATACCACATACGAGAGGCTAAATGAAAATTGTTTAGAAGAGAAAAACTTATTATTTTTATTTCAATATTTTTTGCAAAATTTTTAGTATTTTGTTATTAACCCTCCCTATTCTGTAACTTTTTGTTATTGTCATGAAATCGTTACGAACAATAATGAAAAGTTACAGAATAGGGGAGTTAATGTTTCAGATGATATTAAAAAGTAAAAAAATTGTGAAAAGCGGGAAAATTAATTTATAATCAATCAAAACCTTCGAAAATTCTTATCCTTGGTATTAGAATGATGCTACTGATATTGTTCAAGTTAAAAATTTTTTACCTCACCTTAAAAATAGAATAAGCATTTGAAACATTTGATAAAATTAAATGAATGTAGATTCCTTTTCTTACAAAAATTCCAATTGATAAAGAAAATCAGAAGATTCTACATAACCATAATATATTTTTTTCCAAAAAGTGGCGAGAAAAAGCAACTAAATGTCGGTGTCAGTTATTTACTTTAAAACATTTTCATCAGGAACCGGAGGGTCTGGGGGGTATGGAATACCCCCTAGCTATAAGTAAGCACAAAACGGCTAATCAAGAATTTAATTTTCAATTTTACAAATTTTGCAAAGTCCTTGAGTTGCTTTCGTATGGCTGGGGGGTATTCCATACCCCCCAGACCCCCCGGTTTGACATCCACTTCTTAATATTTTAGCCATAATATCCTACAATAAAGGGCTGTAGCCGCTACTAATATACCGTCGCTTTTTATCACATTCTGCATGCAAATAAAAGTAATTATGTGTGACGTCACGGGTGGGTATCAAAATTTAAGTTTTTTTGAACTAAAATAAACGATTTTCTTCATTTTTAAGTACAAAGTTTATCATTTTAGCATTAAGCCTACGTGAGATTAGAAAATTTATGTAAGGTTGGTTGGGGTGGGTTGCTAAATTTTGGTGCTGAAAATTGAAAACTTTCAAAACAAATATGTTGTAGCAAAAGAACGTTGTGAACAGAGGTAGTGGTGCAGGTGGAGAGTTTAGCCCACTCTAGAAAATAAAATAAATATTTGAAAAATGCGAAAATAAGAAATTAAATGTCGGTATATGTGATTTTCTTTAAAACAACTTTTTTTAAATCTAGGGGGACTGGAGGGGGAGTAGAAAGTACTACCCTCTAGCTGTAAAAAAGACAACAAAATAGCGTTGCAAGAGTCAAATCTGTGTATCTTTATCAACGTTCAAAAGCCCAAAAGCTAAAGGTTATTCTACATCTCTACATTTAAAATCTACTTCTTAAGATTTTCGTTTTTTTTTTATTCAAAATTTTCAAAAATTAATGTTTGATTAAATAGTATCAGATTGGCAGTTATATTGTTGGTTTTATAAACGTCTAATTTACTTCAAAATCCTGCTAATAGATAAATAAAAAACCTAAGAATTAATAAAGAGATTAATCATTCATATGTAATAGCACCGGATTAGGTGTCTTGAAAACTAAAAATGGGGTTGCTAATTTGATACTATAATAATCAAAATTATAACTTTAAGCCTAAGACGTCCACTCTCTGATAAGATTATAGAAAGATGATTATTCGTGAACGTTGTACTTCTTTCTACGACAGATGGCGTTCATGGCCTTAAAGTTTCTAAAAGTTATTGCATTTTTATAATCAATGGTAGTACGAAAAAATTTTTAATGACGAATAATAATTAACAGATTGTATAGTAAATTTAACTTTGAATTGCCCATATAAGAAGGTCGTAATTTACTTTATGAGTGCAAATAGTTTAATTTTTCAATAGTTTTTGAACGTCGGCATCGCACCATATCAATAAATCATTAATGGAATTTTTAAGAATAATTTAGTACCTATCTAAAAATCGAATTCTTAACGCTATTTCAAAAAATTAATATCAGAATTAAATGGAAAAATCTTGAAATGTTTTTCATTCGGTTGGTGGCTATGATAAATTTAAAATGAAAGTCCGTAGCTTGCGGTAGAAATCAACTTCAAGTTTTATTATAATTTATTGCTGACCGAGGGGAAGCACATAATCACGAATGGTAAAAAAGATAACACAATCCGATTTTCTTCGACGCTTTGCCGTTCACTTTCAGTATGTTAAAAGAAGTGACTGTGTCCTAATAATAAAATCAATTTTCCTTCCGTTTTCTTATATAACATTTTTTTTCTTATTAATGCCACGCCAATTTATTATCGATTCTTTCGGTAGGTACGAAAAGTTTAAAAGTTTTATTTAATTAAATCTGCCTAATAAGTGTCGCTCGTTATTTCCAGCAAAATGTTAACATTTCAAAATTAATGATTTTAATTAAAAGTAATAGAGATTTAGTTCACAGCTCGTGAAAATTATTTCAATTTCCAGCGACGACAGTATTCGCCATATTCTGAAAAATCGGCTATATGCTCGGTGACGTCATTTATTGCAAGTTATTAAAAAAGCTCCACTTTATAAAAAAACCTTCCCTCAACTTTACTTTAGACCTAGAATCGTTTAAATCAGCTTAGAGTCGACCCTTAAGACTAATCAAATATATTTTGCTTTACTGACATTTTCCACATAGTTTTGAAAATTGTATTTTATTTTATCAGCTTTTCCGGGTGATAATCTAGTTGACTTGAAAAATATATCATTTTAAAAAGTTGAGAGCTTTTCACGTTGACTTTCCATTTTACTTCCACTGTAATTCCCTAATTTAAAGCACCGGCTTTATTATGGCCATTTCAAATAAACATTTGCCGTTCTGGTTAACATTAAAAATGCAATTACCTTTCGTCACTTTAAATAGAACATTAATTTTAAGTTATCGATTTTAGTTGAAAATCAAAATAATTTTAATTATACTAAAGGACGCAGGAGATCTTGAAAATCTCATCACGTTTTGTAGATTAACAGGTACTTAGGGGGAAGTCCGAAAATTTACACCTGATTACATCAGTATTCCGGACAAGAAGTGCTAGATCTGTCTCGGTCAACTTCAATTCGACACTTTCATGTAACTTTTTTGTAATTCCTCGGATCACCGCAATCGCTAAGCCACTCTTTTGTAACTTATTTAAAAATTTGGTTTAAGCTTTAAAAAAGCTTGCAGGAAAAACACGGAATTTTTACGAAATTTGTTTATCCTGACGTGAAAGATTAACGTAGGTAATTATTACCCTGATGTTTACTCGATACAAAAATATGAACAATTATGTCATTTTAATAATGTAAAAAAAAACAGCGGGGTTTTGTTTTTAAAAGTGGAATAATAAGTACGGTGCCGGAACGCATAAAAATACAATCCGTTTTGATGAACAAGAAACGAAAATCACTCTGATACAATAAGCTGTAACCCAACACTTGTTCAACGTTTTTTACAGGACGCAAACTTAATTTTCCGGGTTGTGAGCTGAGCCGAGCGGACAAGGAAGAAGATTTGATCAGATTATGAGGTTAAAAAATATTAACACAAATCTGTCGCCAGGGAATTCAACATTTGTAACAGATTATTCAAAATATGCACCGATTCATATCTAAATAGCTTTTTTGTATGTGTGGCCCTTGACTTAAAAAAGAAAAAAAATTGTGAAAAGAGAAATTGTTCATGTAAATGTCCTCAAATGATATACAGGAAACCGATGCCCAATCGTACAAATGCATCGGCATATATTATTGGTCAAAAGACTCAGCGAGCGTATTCCAATTGTGAATTATGATTTTCATCCCGAAACGAATCATATTTTCTTCGGATTTTCAAAGGATTTTTTGTCTCCTTTTACCTCGTGTTCGCTTCGTACACTTATCTCGCATAAGCACATTGCAGTGGCCATATCCGTTTACAAATTATTCTTGCTTCTCACTCGAACCTATTGAAGTGCCGAGCGTGAAAATTATTATTGATACATAACACTTTGAGGGTGCCAAATAGACATGTTATATTCATAAGGAAAGAAAAGCCAGAAACGAAAACTATCCTCTTCGTTATCGATATTCAAGTTTACCGAAAGAAATTACGAAATATTTTTAAAGCATATTACAGCGAAAAATTTGCACCCTTAAATGTAAAATTTATTCACCGTGTTTAAAGTAGGGTTATTATTCACCACTTTGTAAGATAAAGAAACAATTTTATCAGTAAGCCAGTTGAACTGCTAACCAAATGCAATCTTGTTTCGAGACCATTAACTTAATTACCAACCCTTTCTCAGAGAGAGACAATAAGATTTTAATTCTGTTGTACATAACAAAGATAATAAATTATCGGGCAGTGATTTATTAAGCGTAGCGAATATTAATTTGTTCCGTCTGAAATGAAGCAAATATTATACTAAATGATAACGGCACCAAATAGTTAATTAGATATATTTTGTCTGCACAAAATTATGCCAGAAAACCGAAATCCTTCCTTGACTAAACCGGAACCGAGTTTTGGAACTTCTCATGGATTACTTTATCATTTCATCTGTTTCTTAAAGTTAGCAAACTTTGTTATTTTATTCCGTATACAACCTTTTGGTTAGGTGTTAATAATAATGCACGCCGTGTGGTGGAAACGCTGCTCGAATAAAAAGTTTCCATTTAAGTCTAAGCTGAAGAATTTGGAATTTATCGCACTAAGAAGTTTAATCATTTAAAATTACATCTAACTGCGGCATAACGTCCATATCATCATTATCATCATCGGTTTTTGATTTTTATCTTCTCTTCCGATACAAATTTTGTACTCTACATAAAGTTACATTTTACCCCCCAACCCCCATTTTAATAAAAAAAAGTGAAGGTATTGAGATTTTTATAAGTAAAGTGAATTAAGACAAAATTAGACGACCTAAAGAAATTATTTAAATAGTAAATGACCCTGCAGGAATCGAATAAAATTATTTTACGAAAAATCAAAAATTATTTAGTTGATTATTGAAAATATTTTAAGTCTAGTCACAACTTACTGTAATACGTTGCGTAGGTATTTGACTTCATTAATCCAGAGTTTCTTGTATGTAACTACTAAAAATGTAGAAAACGCCAAAAGTTTTCAGTGAGAAAAAAAAACGAATATTTGTAAAAGTGATCGTTTTTGAGTTATTAGAGAAAAACTTTAGAGCTTGTGGTTATGATTTTTCTTATTATTTATGCACGCCTGCTCTTCAATTCTTATTATCAAATGAAAATTATTTTATATACGACATGGGTCATTATTATTTTGAAAAGGGTGTATTCCATTTTATTTTTATGAACTTGGCAAAATAAAGTAATGCTTCAATTTTTTTTCATAACATTTTCAAACTCCAAAATTGAAGCATTAAACAATTTTGAATTCAAAACAAAATTTAAAAGTTTATATCAGAGGGAATATTGAAAATCAGTATATGCCTCAAACATGGCAATTCTCCCAGTTTTTCTATTATAGAAAAAAAAAATTAATGCTTCAATTTTTTTTCATAACATTTTCAAACTCCAAAATTGAAGCATTAAACAATTTTGAATTCAAAACAAAATTTAAAAGTTTATATCAGAGGGAATATTGAAAATCAGTATAGGCCTCAAACATGGCAACTCTCCCAGTTTTTCTATTTTAGAATTTCAAAAATGGAGAAATAAATCAGAGCAATATAAAAAACGCCAAAAGTTTTCAGTGTAAAAAGATTACTAATTTTAAAAAAGTCATCGTTTTTGAATTGTTACAGAAAAACTTGAGCTATTATGGTTATGACTTTACCAATTTATGGAAGCCTGCACTACAATTTTTATTTTAAAATAATTTTCATTTACACAGAAGTCATTATTATTTTGAAAATGGTGAACGCCAGTTTTGGAACTTTATAAAATAAAATAATGCTTCAATTTTTTTTCATAACATTTTCAAACTCCAAAATTGAAGCATAAAACAATTTTGAACTTAAATTTTCCCAAAAAATTAAAAAATTGACTCGAGTGTTGTTTTTGAGCTACCGTGTCTCTTCTTTTCTTCTTGAGAAAATGGCGTTGGCTCGGCAAACCGGGCTCAAGTGGCCATTTTGAACTCTCTGTGCTGAGTATTCAAAAGATGTAAAGTTTTTCTAACACTGCGTTCCACTGCGCTCCACTGCGTTCCACTTAAGCCCATGGGTGACCGCGTCCAGTGGTTCTTTGATTGGATTAACGATTGAGAGCAGTTATTTGGTTGGACTAATGATTGACCGTTGTCGTCGTGAGCTTTAAGTAGAACGCACTCTAAATCTAAAAGAAGAAATCGGCATTTCTTCCTTGACGCTCTTTTGCTACTTTTTTCAGCTGATTCAGTACTCATATTAGAAAATCCCACTTCATTTTCCTCTACTTCTCCACTAAAACATTTTGGCTCTTGTTTTGATAATGATGATCATAAATCCATTCGCCAGCGCCTCCTTCTAAGATTTCTCCTTCCGAATAAGTTCATAACAAATTTAAATTAAACTGAACTAAAATTTTCAAATAAAAGTAGAAGCGAGTTTAATATTTAGTTTTTCAAATATCAATTGCAAACAAAATCTTCGAAATAGACGTTAAGATGTCCGACTCATACTAAAATTGTTCGTATTCATCACATTACTAATCGGCTCTTGGATTCATATCCCAACAAATATTTTTTTCGAATATTTCAGTAGATCGTTAATTTAAGCTTTGTTACTCATACTTTAATCTTGGTGATAGCACCCTAACCACTTTATAAGCCGAAACCTGCGGCGATTGATAAAAATAAATAAAACAATTTACATTGCCTTTTAGAACAAAAAGAATTGCTAGAATAAACAATTGCATCGATTAAAATTAAAAAGTTTGTTTGAACTAATCTCAAAATTTGAATTTCTTATGCTTCTTATTTACAACATTTAAAACCGAGTCGACAATAAACAGCACAAAGTATCCATAGTTCAACAAAAAATTGCCTTCAAATTTGAAAATTGATTTTCATCTTCTTCCACAGTGATCCACAAACATTTACATTAAATCGTGTTAAGCTAAAAAAATTATAGAGCTGAACGCAACCGCCATGTTATGAATTTATTCCAAAAACACAAAATAGAAAAAATAAACTGCGATAATTTATGAAAAACAAATAATCATAAAAACTTAAATATTCCTAAATTTATAGATCATGAATTTATTCGTTTGAGTGTAAAGCCGTCGACTTTTTAATAATAATAAATTCAAAACTTGTATTAAAGACGTTTGAGAAAACCCGAACTACATTAATTTTCGCAAGTAGGTAATGGTAATAAATCCAATTTAATGTATTTACGGATTACCGTGTTATGATATACAAGCACACGCAATATACATATTTCAACCATGATATTACAGGACAACGAATCTACGCAGTATATTAATAAGGGATGATAACTAAGCACAAGTTGAAACAGAGGTGTGAATTTAGCAAACTCGAGTAGAGGCAGCCCAAACAGATACAACACCAACCAACTCATCCCTATGCGAAACAGAGTGGTGATCTGCTTATATAATCGCGTTACCGCATTGAATTGTATAGCAAAGCGGATCAAGTGCTCCTGATTAATGACTACCCAATATGACGTCACACTAATTTAAATTTATCTTTGGGGTACTTAATTTATTCTCAACTTAAAAACGTAACCGCGATAAAACGTATTGAAAGCAAAAGTAGAAATCGAAGCGAGAGTAGTAAAATCAAAACCACAAAAATTATTCCTCCTCAGAAATCGATTTGAAGCGTAGAAAGCTTTTTCTTCCAACATAAAATATGATTTTCATCCATACGGATACAGTCCATATAATAATTCCGGGAATCAAATAAAAATAACAATAAATCAAAAATATTAGCATAAAGTGTCGTTCTATGCAAATAAGGCGCCATCTTCGAATGATGTATTCAAACAAAACTTAGAATTTTGATAGTCTTCAGCTTCTGCTTCGCATTCTTTTATTACGAAAATAATTGTAATAAAGAGTTATATCTGTCTCGATATATTTTTATTCCATAGCAACAGCAAAAATTAAATTTATCCATTAAATCTAACCAAACATTGCAGCACATAACACAAATCAAATCGCCGTTTTTGATAATTACACAAAAGCTCCAAATGAAATGGCACAGCACAAATAATCTAAAAAAGCGTCGTCGTAAAAATATTCACTGAAAGAATATCCTTAGTTCCGGTTTCCTGCTATTTGTACCAAATCTCGATCCCCATGTAAAAAAGCTACGCTGCTACGCTAAGTCGACGTCTGTTATAACAACATTGAAATAATAATATTAAAATTTACGAACCCGAAAGTTTATAAAAAATATAATTTTCCCTAAACATGTTTTTAAATTGCTTTCTTTTCCTTATTTTATTTAAATACGAGTTAACAATGAAAATGTGATGTTGGTGATAAACTACATATTATTATTATTATGAAGTTGGAAATATATAGGATGGTCTAAATATTTGAATTTTACCAATATTTTGGTTGAAATAGCGTGGGAGAGGTTGAATAGAAAATTAGCTCATCGATAGGTAATATTTAATGATTTTAAAATTCTACTAAATTTTTATTATATAAATAGAAGTTTTCGTCGTTGCTTTGAAAATGTTTAACTAGATTCTTCCATTTTAAATTTACTATATTGCTTCTTGTTTATTTACGTCGACAACCGAAAAATAAACAGAATTATGCAATTTTAATATGGAAAAATATTTAAAGCCGTACTTAATACCCATAAAGCACTTGTCAATTCACTACAATATCGTCTAATGACTTTTTGGCGTACAAGACCCATCTGTTCAAATGTTCGCGGCCAAGACCAACATATGGCATAACATTGCCCTAAACCGAACTATAGCCAGTAAACTACCCCTAAACCTGCATGAATAAAATGAATAAATAGTCTGGTGTATTAGCAATCCTTTATTTAGATCTCGGTATAACAAGAACAAAATAAAGTATCGATTCTTTCTAACTTCAGGCTCTCGGTTAATAAGGGTCCTAGCAATCAAAATTACTTTCCAGGGGTGTAAGTGAACATATGTGCAGGTTATACGATTCGTATTGAAAACTATTCACGAGGATTAAAGTTTTCGACCCTTTATGCTTTCATCTCTGACAAAAAAACTAAAACCTAAATGGAATCTGTGTAAGCAAAATATTTAATGCGCGTAACTTTTTAGAAAGCAATTTATATTAGTATTATTTGTGTTTCGAAGTGTTGTCCCAAGACATGTACACCGTTTGATTGATGCGAAGGTCCTTCGTAGGTCGCATGTGGTTATAATTGCTTGAGATCCTCAGGGACTTTAGAAATCAAACAACAACTTCGTAGGCACGACTTTGCAACAACTTATGTCTTCTTAATTTCAACTTGCTAGATAATTTTCATGTCTAAAGTAAATAACAATTTTATACTTCTAGTAGTAAATCAAACTCGATTAAAATCAGGCGACTAATGGTTTTTCGAACATCTGAGCTTCTTAAAAACAGCAATTCGGTTACAATTTGTTTCAGTCGCTTCGGGTCAAACTGACACATTCTTTTTACACTGATAATGAACGATGCAGCCAACAAGCGAAACATTTTCAGATCGATTTCGTGATAAGAAGAGTCCTTAAAAGCCATCACAGATTTAATTTAGTTTTTTTGTGTGAAAAATGATACAATTTCGGTTTTTCAGTACTAAATTTTGAATTCGTAAAAGTATTAACTTTATCCACAAATACAAATATAATGAAAATGAATTAATTCATCCTTGATAATAAAATTAGGTTAGATCCTCATAATTCATGACGCATCGCAGTGGTAACAAGTACCTTGACGAGGGGTTCCCGTTTCTGTAACATATGTACAAGTGGTATTATGTATAACCCTGGAGACCTGTCAAAACCTATTTATTCGCAATACAATACGAATGAGCTGCCCCATCATCTAAAGAGACCCGACGGCCAAACGACAAAAACAAGCTGTATCCAACTCGGGGTCGAATATGTACTCTTCTTGACTCATACTCGAATGGCTTTAAATATGTAACCTAATCAACTTTTCAAAAGTTCTTAGTGAAAAGGCGTTTGAATAGCTATTTCAAGTTTTTACTTTTGCTAAACTCAAACATATTTCTTAAGAAATTTTAAAACCTTTCATAAAATTCTTTATATAAGTTATTATTAATAAAGTTTTACTACAAAAGTATAGAAAAACGCCTAGCCATAACGTACGAAAATTTACCAATATGAAAAATACGTTTGGAAGACGCTATTATCAAATACTATTATAATCCATATATTAAAACAACAATACTTGAAACAAATGCAACATCATTTTCAGCACTACTAAATTTGAGAAACATTACCGTGCATCGAAATAATTAAACAACTGCTGATATTGGAACGTTTTACATCATTTTATTAATCTCATAAAATGACGGTTTTGAAATTAATAATAATACTATAATCAGGAATTTCATTGCGTTACAATGAATTACAGGACCGAATGAATCAAATTATTTTCTCAATAACACGAAAAATTAGAATTTTCCACTAAAAGTATAGTTTAAAACACAACCTTGCATGTCCACTATTTGCAAGAAAATACAACCCGACCAATAGCAAATGCCATTTCCCAGTTGTTTAAAAAAATTGAAAATAGAAAACACCTTCGACTTACTTTTGAAATGCCGCAATTTGCACAGTTTTGGTACTAGTATTTAATAAAATTACTTCGTTACATGTCGTTATAAGGGCGACAATTTTACTTGAACAGATGCCAGTTATGTGAGCAGTAAAGGATTAAACAACAATACTTCAATTAATTAAAAAAAAACTTAATTTGAAGAAAGATTAATTTATTCATGTAAATTAACCGATATTTCAATCCAGTTGCCTGCGTAGCAGGCACTTTATGGAAAAACTCAAGGTCAAACGCTTTTTCACGTAGATAACAAAATCATAACTGTAAAACGAAAATTTCTCCAGTAAAGCCACCCCCTGGTGACTTATTAATAAATAATTGCTATAAGAAAATCCTAAAAAATTAAAAAACTTGCACCTGAAACAGACGGAAAAATTGTTGCTTCTATGTCATCTGTCCTGAAATTAGTGAAAACTTCAGGACGTACTCATTGGAAATATGTTAAACATTTTCTTACCGATCGTTTCTTCGGGAGTTTCGGGATACATTTAAATAAAAATCTACCCCTTATTTGGACATGACACACTCTAAACACTTTGAAAATCACTTTTACCTACATCACTGGAAAAACGATTAATTTTCACCAACCTTATTTTTCGTTGATAAACCATCCACCATTACGAACCCACCTTTAATCCTGTATTCCTGAAGTCTCTGCTCACACAGCTCACTCTGCAACACAGCTCCATCACCGCCATCTCCTCTTCTTTCCATTGCCATCACGCACAAAACTATCACTTTTCACTACTTTTTCACTAGAAAAATTATAAACCAAAGCGATTCGCGATATTTAAAGCTTCCATCAAGCTTATTATCATAAATTTCGAACTCGACACTTTTCACTCCCGACCGCGAAAATTAAAAACGAAAACGATTCGCGAATTTTAGAGCTTCCAACAAGAAGCTTTTCACCATGAAATACATACGTACTCGTCACAATTCACTCCCGACCGCGCGATTTCGAAATAATTATCGCGAACGCGCATTTATTATTTAAAAAAACTCCTGTAAATAAACAAAAATGCCATTATTATAGGAACAAAATAAAAATTCAAAATTTGTTGCTTACCTAAGAGTATTTACGGTCTTTCGGGGGTACTACACAGCCGTGAAAGACCACATCTTCTTCGGAAATCTCTTCTAACTTTCGGTCAAATAAATAATTCCCATCCAACTTGAAGGAATTAAAAAAATAATCCTGCAAATAAAAATTACATTATTATCGGAATAAAGTGAAAATTCAAAATACCATGCTTACCGAAGATTATTTATGGCCACTCGGCGTACTAACATTTTGAAGATCTCCATTTTTTTCTGACCTTTTCCAGAGTCAGTCGCAAAATGCATCTTGCAAACTGTTACTTGCAAAACAACAAAATTTCTCCAGTAAAGCCACCCCCTGGTGACTTATTAATAAATAATTGCTATAAGAAAATCCTAAAAAATTAAAAAACTTGTACCTGAAACAGACGGAAAAATTGTTGCTTCTATGTCATCTGTCCTGAAATTAGTGAAAACTTCAGGACGTACTCATTGGAAATATGTTAAACATTTTCTTACCGATCGTTTCTTCGGGAGTTTCGGGATACATTTAAATAAAAATCTACCCCTTATTTGGACATGACACACTCTAAACACTTTGAAAATCACTTTTACCTACATCACTGGAAAAACGATTAATTTTCACCAACCTTATTTTTCGTTGATAAACCATCCACCATTACGAACCCACCTTTAATCCTGTATTCCTGAAGTCTCTGCTCACACAGCTCACTCTGCAACACAGCTCCATCACCGCCATCTCCTCTTCTTTCCATTGCCATCACGCACAAAACTATCACTTTTCACTACTTTTTCACTAGAAAAATTATAAACCAAAGCGATTCGCGATATTTAAAGCTTCCATCAAGCTTATTATCATAAATTTCGAACTCGACACTTTTTACTCCCGACCGCGAAAATTAAAAACGAAAACGATTCGCGAATTTTAGAGCTTCCAACAAGAAGCTTTTCACCATGAAATACATACGTACTCGTCACAATTCACTCCCGACCGCGCGATTTCGAAATAATTATCGCGAACGCGCATTTATTATTTAAAAAAACTCCTGTAAATAAACAAAAATGCCATTATTATAGGAACAAAATAAAAATTCAAAATTTGTTGCTTACCTAAGAGTATTTACGGTCTTTCGGGGGTACTACACAGCCGTGAAAGACCACATCTTCTTCGGAAATCTCTTCTAACTTTCGGCCAAATAAATAATTCCCATCCAACTTGAAGGAATTAAAAAAATAATCCTGCAAATAAAAATTACATTATTATCGGAATAAAGTGAAAATTCAAAATACCATGCTTACCGAAGATTATTTATGGCCACTCGGCGTACTAACATTTTGAAGATCTCCATTTTTTTCTGACCTTTTCCAGAGTCAGTCGCAAAATGCATCTTGCAAACTGTTACTTGCAAAACAACAAAATTTCTCCAGTAAAGCCACCCCCTGGTGACTTATTAATAAATAATTGCTATAAGAAAATCCTAAAAAATTAAAAAACTTGCACCTGAAACAGACGGAAAAATTGTTGCTTCTATGTCATCTGTCCTGAAATTAGTGAAAACTTCAGGACGTACTCATTGGAAATATGTTAAACATTTTCTTACCGATCGTTTCTTCGGGAGTTTCGGGATACATTTAAATAAAAATCTACCCCTTATTTGGACATGACACACTCTAAACACTTTGAAAATCACTTTTACCTACATCACTGGAAAAACGATTAATTTTCACCAACCTTATTTTTCGTTGATAAACCATCCACCATTACGAACCCACCTTTAATCCTGTATTCCTGAAGTCTCTGCTCACACAGCTCACTCTGCAACACAGCTCCATCACCGCCATCTCCTCTTCTTTCCATTGCCATCACGCACAAAACTATCACTTTTCACTACTTTTTCACTAGAAAAATTATAAACCAAAGCGATTCGCGATATTTAAAGCTTCCATCAAGCTTATTATCATAAATTTCGAACTCGACACTTTTTACTCCCGACCGCGAAAATTAAAAACGAAAACGATTCGCGAATTTTAGAGCTTCCAACAAGAAGCTTTTCACCATGAAATACATACGTACTCGTCACAATTCACTCCCGACCGCGCGATTTCGAAATAATTATCGCGAACGCGCATTTATTATTTAAAAAAACTCCTGTAAATAAACAAAAATGCCATTATTATAGGAACAAAATAAAAATTCAAAATTTGTTGCTTACCTAAGAGTATTTACGGTCTTTCGGGGGTACTACACAGCCGTGAAAGACCACATCTTCTTCGGAAATCTCTTCTAACTTTCGGCCAAATAAATAATTCCCATCCAACTTGAAGGAATTAAAAAAATAATCCTGCAAATAAAAATTACATTATTATCGGAATAAAGTGAAAATTCAAAATACCATGCTTACCGAAGATTATTTATGGCCACTCGGCGTACTAACATTTTGAAGATCTCCATTTTTTTCTGACCTTTTCCAGAGTCAGTCGCAAAATGCATCTTGCAAACTGTTACTTGCAAAACAACAAAATTTCTCCAGTAAAGCCACCCCCTGGTGACTTATTAATAAATAATTGCTATAAGAAAATCCTAAAAAATTAAAAAACTTGCACCTGAAACAGACGGAAAAATTGTTGCTTCTATGTCATCTGTCCTGAAATTAGTGAAAACTTCAGGACGTACTCATTGGAAATATGTTAAACATTTTCTTACCGATCGTTTCTTCGGGAGTTTCGGGATACATTTAAATAAAAATCTACCCCTTATTTGGACATGACACACTCTAAACACTTTGAAAATCACTTTTACCTACATCACTGGAAAAACGATTAATTTTCACCAACCTTATTTTTCGTTGATAAACCATCCACCATTACGAACCCACCTTTAATCCTGTATTCCTGAAGTCTCTGCTCACACAGCTCACTCTGCAACACAGCTCCATCACCGCCATCTCCTCTTCTTTCCATTGCCATCACGCACAAAACTATCACTTTTCACTACTTTTTCACTAGAAAAATTATAAACCAAAGCGATTCGCGATATTTAAAGCTTCCATCAAGCTTATTATCATAAATTTCGAACTCGACACTTTTTACTCCCGACCGCGAAAATTAAAAACGAAAACGATTCGCGAATTTTAGAGCTTCCAACAAGAAGCTTTTCACCATGAAATACATACGTACTCGTCACAATTCACTCCCGACCGCGCGATTTCGAAATAATTATCGCGAACGCGCATTTATTATTTAAAAAAACTCCTGTAAATAAACAAAAATGCCATTATTATAGGAACAAAATAAAAATTCAAAATTTGTTGCTTACCTAAGAGTATTTACGGTCTTTCGGGGGTACTACACAGCCGTGAAAGACCACATCTTCTTCGGAAATCTCTTCTAACTTTCGGCCAAATAAATAATTCCCATCCAACTTGAAGGAATTAAAAAAATAATCCTGCAAATAAAAATTACATTATTATCGGAATAAAGTGAAAATTCAAAATACCATGCTTACCGAAGATTATTTATGGCCACTCGGCGTACTAACATTTTGAAGATCTCCATTTTTTTCTGACCTTTTCCAGAGTCAGTCGCAAAATGCATCTTGCAAACTGTTACTTGCAAAACAACAAAATTTCTCCAGTAAAGCCACCCCCTGGTGACTTATTAATAAATAATTGCTATAAGAAAATCCTAAAAAATTAAAAAACTTGCACCTGAAACAGACGGAAAAATTGTTGCTTCTATGTCATCTGTCCTGAAATTAGTGAAAACTTCAGGACGTACTCATTGGAAATATGTTAAACATTTTCTTACCGATCGTTTCTTCGGGAGTTTCGGGATACATTTAAATAAAAATCTACCCCTTATTTGGACATGACACACTCTAAACACTTTGAAAATCACTTTTACCTACATCACTGGAAAAACGATTAATTTTCACCAACCTTATTTTTCGTTGATAAACCATCCACCATTACGAACCCACCTTTAATCCTGTATTCCTGAAGTCTCTGCTCACACAGCTCACTCTGCAACACAGCTCCATCACCGCCATCTCCTCTTCTTTCCATTGCCATCACGCACAAAACTATCACTTTTCACTACTTTTTCACTAGAAAAATTATAAACCAAAGCGATTCGCGATATTTAAAGCTTCCATCAAGCTTATTATCATAAATTTCGAACTCGACACTTTTTACTCCCGACCGCGAAAATTAAAAACGAAAACGATTCGCGAATTTTAGAGCTTCCAACAAGAAGCTTTTCACCATGAAATACATACGTACTCGTCACAATTCACTCCCGACCGCGCGATTTCGAAATAATTATCGCGAACGCGCATTTATTATTTAAAAAAACTCCTGTAAATAAACAAAAATGCCATTATTATAGGAACAAAATAAAAATTCAAAATTTGTTGCTTACCTAAGAGTATTTACGGTCTTTCGGGGGTACTACACAGCCGTGAAAGACCACATCTTCTTCGGAAATCTCTTCTAACTTTCGGCCAAATAAATAATTCCCATCCAACTTGAAGGAATTAAAAAAATAATCCTGCAAATAAAAATTACATTATTATCGGAATAAAGTGAAAATTCAAAATACCATGCTTACCGAAGATTATTTATGGCCACTCGGCGTACTAACATTTTGAAGATCTCCATTTTTTTCTGACCTTTTCCAGAGTCAGTCGCAAAATGCATCTTGCAAACTGTTACTTGCAAAACAACAAAATTTCTCCAGTAAAGCCACCCCCTGGTGACTTATTAATAAATAATTGCTATAAGAAAATCCTAAAAAATTAAAAAACTTGCACCTGAAACAGACGGAAAAATTGTTGCTTCTATGTCATCTGTCCTGAAATTAGTGAAAACTTCAGGACGTACTCATTGGAAATATGTTAAACATTTTCTTACCGATCGTTTCTTCGGGAGTTTCGGGATACATTTAAATAAAAATCTACCCCTTATTTGGACATGACACACTCTAAACACTTTGAAAATCACTTTTACCTACATCACTGGAAAAACGATTAATTTTCACCAACCTTATTTTTCGTTGATAAACCATCCACCATTACGAACCCACCTTTAATCCTGTATTCCTGAAGTCTCTGCTCACACAGCTCACTCTGCAACACAGCTCCATCACCGCCATCTCCTCTTCTTTCCATTGCCATCACGCACAAAACTATCACTTTTCACTACTTTTTCACTAGAAAAATTATAAACCAAAGCGATTCGCGATATTTAAAGCTTCCATCAAGCTTATTATCATAAATTTCGAACTCGACACTTTTCACTCCCGACCGCGAAAATTAAAAACGAAAACGATTCGCGAATTTTAGAGCTTCCAACAAGAAGCTTTTCACCATGAAATACATACGTACTCGTCACAATTCACTCCCGACCGCGCGATTTCGAAATAATTATCGCGAACGCGCATTTATTATTTAAAAAAACTCCTGTAAATAAACAAAAATGCCATTATTATAGGAACAAAATAAAAATTCAAAATTTGTTGCTTACCTAAGAGTATTTACGGTCTTTCGGGGGTACTACACAGCCGTGAAAGACCACATCTTCTTCGGAAATCTCTTCTAACTTTCGGCCAAATAAATAATTCCCATCCAACTTGAAGGAATTAAAAAAATAATCCTGCAAATAAAAATTACATTATTATCGGAATAAAGTGAAAATTCAAAATACCATGCTTACCGAAGATTATTTATGGCCCCTCGGCGTACTAACATTTTGAAGATCTCCATTTTTTTCTGACCTTTTCCAGAGTCAGTCGCAAAATGCATCTTGCAAACTGTTACTTGCAAAACAACAAAACTCCAGTAAAGCCACCCCCTGGTGACTTATTAATAAATAATTGCTATAAGAAAATCCTAAAAAATTAAAAAACTTGCACCTGAAACAGACGGAAAAATTGTTGCTTCTATGTCATCTGTCCTGAAATTAGTGAAAACTTCAGGACGTACTCATTGGAAATATGTTAAACATTTTCTTACCGATCGTTTCTTCGGGAGTTTCGGGATACATTTAAATAAAAATCTACCCCTTATTTGGACATGACACACTCTAAACACTTTGAAAATCACTTTTACCTACATCACTGGAAAAACGATTAATTTTCACCAACCTTATTTTTCGTTGTTAAACCATCCACCATTACGAACCCACCTTTAATCCTGTATTCCTGAAGTCTCTGCTCACACAGCTCACTCTGCAACACAGCTCCATCACCGCCATCTCCTCTTCTTTCCATTGCCATCACGCACAAAACTATCACTTTTCACTACTTTTTCACTAGAAAAATTATAAACCAAAGCGATTCGCGATATTTAAAGCTTCCATCAAGCTTATTATCATAAATTTCGAACTCGACACTTTTCACTCCCGACCGCGAAAATTAAAAACGAAAACGATTCGCGAATTTTAGAGCTTCCAACAAGAAGCTTTTCACCATGAAATACATACGTACTCGTCACAATTCACTCCCGACCGCGCGATTTCGAAATAATTATCGCGAACGCGCATTTATTATTTAAAAAAACTCCTGTAAATAAACAAAAATGCCATTATTATAGGAACAAAATAAAAATTCAAAATTTGTTGCTTACCTAAGAGTATTTACGGTCTTTCGGGGGTACTACACAGCCGTGAAAAACCACATCTTCTTCGGAAATCTCTTCTAACTTTCGGCCAAATAAATAATTCCCATCCAACTTGAAGGAATTAAAAAAATAATCCTGCAAATAAAAATTACATTATTATCGGAATAAAGTGAAAATTCAAAATACCATGCTTACCGAAGATTATTTATGGCCACTCGGCGTACTAACATTTTGAAGATCTCCATTTTTTTCTGACCTTTTCCAGAGTCAGTCGCAAAATGCATCTTGCAAACTGTTACTTGCAAAACAACAAAATTTCTCCAGTAAAGCCACCCCCTGGTGACTTATTAATAAATAATTGCTATAAGAAAATCCTAAAAAATTAAAAAACTTGTACCTGAAACAGACGGAAAAATTGTTGCTTCTATGTCATCTGTCCTGAAATTAGTGAAAACTTCAGGACGTACTCATTGGAAATATGTTAAACATTTTCTTACCGATCGTTTCTTCGGGAGTTTCGGGATACATTTAAATAAAAATCTACCCCTTATTTGGACATGACACACTCTAAACACTTTGAAAATCACTTTTACCTACATCACTGGAAAAACGATTAATTTTCACCAACCTTATTTTTCGTTGTTAAACCATCCACCATTACGAACCCACCTTTAATCCTGTATTCCTGAAGTCTCTGCTCACACAGCTCACTCTGCAACACAGCTCCATCACCGCCATCTCCTCTTCTTTCCATTGCCATCACGCACAAAACTATCACTTTTCACTACTTTTTCACTAGAAAAATTATAAACCAAAGCGATTCGCGATATTTAAAGCTTCCATCAAGCTTATTATCATAAATTTCGAACTCGACACTTTTCACTCCCGACCGCGAAAATTAAAAACGAAAACGATTCGCGAATTTTAGAGCTTCCAACAAGAAGCTTTTCACCATGAAATACATACGTACTCGTCACAATTCACTCCCGACCGCGCGATTTCGAAATAATTATCGCGAACGCGCATTTATTATTTAAAAAAACTCCTGTAAATAAACAAAAATGCCATTATTATAGGAACAAAATAAAAATTCAAAATTTGTTGCTTACCTAAGAGTATTTACGGTCTTTCGGGGGTACTACACAGCCGTGAAAAACCACATCTTCTTCGGAAATCTCTTCTAACTTTCGGCCAAATAAATAATTCCCATCCAACTTGAAGGAATTAAAAAAATAATCCTGCAAATAAAAATTACATTATTATCGGAATAAAGTGAAAATTCAAAATACCATGCTTACCGAAGATTATTTATGGCCACTCGGCGTACTAACATTTTGAAGATCTCCATTTTTTTCTGACCTTTTCCAGAGTCAGTCGCAAAATGCATCTTGCAAACTGTTACTTGCAAAACAACAAAATTTCTCCAGTAAAGCCACCCCCTGGTGACTTATTAATAAATAATTGCTATAAGAAAATCCTAAAAAATTAAAAAACTTGCACCTGAAACAGACGGAAAAATTGTTGCTTCTATGTCATCTGTCCTGAAATTAGTGAAAACTTCAGGACGTACTCATTGGAAATATGTTAAACATTTTCTTACCGATCGTTTCTTCGGGAGTTTCGGGATACATTTAAATAAAAATCTACCCCTTATTTGGACATGACACACTCTAAACACTTTGAAAATCACTTTTACCTACATCACTGGAAAAACGATTAATTTTCACCAACCTTATTTTTCGTTGTTAAACCATCCACCATTACGAACCCACCTTTAATCCTGTATTCCTGAAGTCTCTGCTCACACAGCTCACTCTGCAACACAGCTCCATCACCGCCATCTCCTCTTCTTTCCATTGCCATCACGCACAAAACTATCACTTTTCACTACTTTTTCACTAGAAAAATTATAAACCAAAGCGATTCGCGATATTTAAAGCTTCCATCAAGCTTATTATCATAAATTTCGAACTCGACACTTTTCACTCCCGACCGCGAAAATTAAAAACGAAAACGATTCGCGAATTTTAGAGCTTCCAACAAGAAGCTTTTCACCATGAAATACATACGTACTCGTCACAATTCACTCCCGACCGCGCGATTTCGAAATAATTATCGCGAACGCGCATTTATTATTTAAAAAAACTCCTGTAAATAAACAAAAATGCCATTATTATAGGAACAAAATAAAAATTCAAAATTTGTTGCTTACCTAAGAGTATTTACGGTCTTTCGGGGGTACTACACAGCCGTGAAAAACCACATCTTCTTCGGAAATCTCTTCTAACTTTCGGCCAAATAAATAATTCCCATCCAACTTGAAGGAATTAAAAAAATAATCCTGCAAATAAAAATTACATTATTATCGGAATAAAGTGAAAATTCAAAATACCATGCTTACCGAAGATTATTTATGGCCACTCGGCGTACTAACATTTTGAAGATCTCCATTTTTTTCTGACCTTTTCCAGAGTCAGTCGCAAAATGCATCTTGCAAACTGTTACTTGCAAAACAACAAAATTTCTCCAGTAAAGCCACCCCCTGGTGACTTATTAATAAATAATTGCTATAAGAAAATCCTAAAAAATTAAAAAACTTGCACCTGAAACAGACGGAAAAATTGTTGCTTCTATGTCATCTGTCCTGAAATTAGTGAAAACTTCAGGACGTACTCATTGGAAATATGTTAAACATTTTCTTACCGATCGTTTCTTCGGGAGTTTCGGGATACATTTAAATAAAAATCTACCCCTTATTTGGACATGACACACTCTAAACACTTTGAAAATCACTTTTACCTACATCACTGGAAAAACGATTAATTTTCACCAACCTTATTTTTCGTTGTTAAACCATCCACCATTACGAACCCACCTTTAATCCTGTATTCCTGAAGTCTCTGCTCACACAGCTCACTCTGCAACACAGCTCCATCACCGCCATCTCCTCTTCTTTCCATTGCCATCACGCACAAAACTATCACTTTTCACTACTTTTTCACTAGAAAAATTATAAACCAAAGCGATTCGCGATATTTAAAGCTTCCATCAAGCTTATTATCATAAATTTCGAACTCGACACTTTTTACTCCCGACCGCGAAAATTAAAAACGAAAACGATTCGCGAATTGTAGAGCTTCCAACAAGAAGCTTTTCACCATGAAATACATACGTACTCGTCACAATTCACTCCCGACCGCGCGATTTCGAAATAATTATCGCGAACGCGCATTTATTATTTAAAAAAACTCCTGTAAATAAACAAAAATGCCATTATTATAGGAACAAAATAAAAATTCAAAATTTGTTGCTTACCTAAGAGTATTTACGGTCTTTCGGGGGTACTACACAGCCGTGAAAAACCACATCTTCTTCGGAAATCTCTTCTAACTTTCGGCCAAATAAATAATTCCCATCCAACTTGAAGGAATTAAAAAAATAATCCTGCAAATAAAAATTACATTATTATCGGAATAAAGTGAAAATTCAAAATACCATGCTTACCGAAGATTATTTATGGCCACTCGGCGTACTAACATTTTGAAGATCTCCATTTTTTTCTGACCTTTTCCAGAGTCAGTCGCAAAATGCATCTTGCAAACTGTTACTTGCAAAACAACAAAATTTCTCCAGTAAAGCCACCCCCTGGTGACTTATTAATAAATAATTGCTATAAGAAAATCCTAAAAAATTAAAAAACTTGCACCTGAAACAGACGGAAAAATTGTTGCTTCTATGTCATCTGTCCTGAAATTAGTGAAAACTTCAGGACGTACTCATTGGAAATATGTTAAACATTTTCTTACCGATCGTTTCTTCGGGAGTTTCGGGATACATTTAAATAAAAATCTACCCCTTATTTGGACATGACACACTCTAAACACTTTGAAAATCACTTTTACCTACATCACTGGAAAAACGATTAATTTTCACCAACCTTATTTTTCGTTGATAAACCATCCACCATTACGAACCCACCTTTAATCCTGTATTCCTGAAGTCTCTGCTCACACAGCTCACTCTGCAACACAGCTCCATCACCGCCATCTCCTCTTCTTTCCATTGCCATCACGCACAAAACTATCACTTTTCACTACTTTTTCACTAGAAAAATTATAAACCAAAGCGATTCGCGATATTTAAAGCTTCCATCAAGCTTATTATCATAAATTTCGAACTCGACACTTTTTACTCCCGACCGCGAAAATTAAAAACGAAAACGATTCGCGAATTTTAGAGCTTCCAACAAGAAGCTTTTCACCATGAAATACATACGTACTCGTCACAATTCACTCCCGACCGCGCGATTTCGAAATAATTATCGCGAACGCGCATTTATTATTTAAAAAAACTCCTGTAAATAAACAAAAATGCCATTATTATAGGAACAAAATAAAAATTCAAAATTTGTTGCTTACCTAAGAGTATTTACGGTCTTTCGGGGGTACTACACAGCCGTGAAAGACCACATCTTCTTCGGAAATCTCTTCTAACTTTCGGCCAAATAAATAATTCCCATCCAACTTGAAGGAATTAAAAAAATAATCCTGCAAATAAAAATTACATTATTATCGGAATAAAGTGAAAATTCAAAATACCATGCTTACCGAAGATTATTTATGGCCACTCGGCGTACTAACATTTTGAAGATCTCCATTTTTTTCTGACCTTTTCCAGAGTCAGTCGCAAAATGCATCTTGCAAACTGTTACTTGCAAAACAACAAAATTTCTCCAGTAAAGCCACCCCCTGGTGACTTATTAATAAATAATTGCTATAAGAAAATCCTAAAAAATTAAAAAACTTGCACCTGAAACAGACGGAAAAATTGTTGCTTCTATGTCATCTGTCCTGAAATTAGTGAAAACTTCAGGACGTACTCATTGGAAATATGTTAAAAATTTTCTTACCGATCGTTTCTTCGGGAGTTTCGGGATACATTTAAATAAAAATCTACCCCTTATTTGGACATGACACACTCTAAACACTTTGAAAATCACTTTTACCTACATCACTGGAAAAACGATTAATTTTCACCAACCTTATTTTTCGTTGTTAAACCATCCACCATTACGAACCCACCTTTAATCCTGTATTCCTGAAGTCTCTGCTCACACAGCTCACTCTGCAACACAGCTCCATCACCGCCATCTCCTCTTCTTTCCATTGCCATCACGCACAAAACTATCACTTTTCACTACTTTTTCACTAGAAAAATTATAAACCAAAGCGATTCGCGATATTTAAAGCTTCCATCAAGCTTATTATCATAAATTTCGAACTCGACACTTTTCACTCCCGACCGCGAAAATTAAAAACGAAAACGATTCGCGAATTTTAGAGCTTCCAACAAGAAGCTTTTCACCATGAAATACATACGTACTCGTCACAATTCACTCCCGACCGCGCGATTTCGAAATAATTATCGCGAACGCGCATTTATTATTTAAAAAAACTCCTGTAAATAAACAAAAATGCCATTATTATAGGAACAAAATAAAAATTCAAAATTTGTTGCTTACCTAAGAGTATTTACGGTCTTTCGGGGGTACTACACAGCCGTGAAAAACCACATCTTCTTCGGAAATCTCTTCTAACTTTCGGCCAAATAAATAATTCCCATCCAACTTGAAGGAATTAAAAAAATAATCCTGCAAATAAAAATTACATTATTATCGGAATAAAGTGAAAATTCAAAATACCATGCTTACCGAAGATTATTTATGGCCACTCGGCGTACTAACATTTTGAAGATCTCCATTTTTTTCTGACCTTTTCCAGAGTCAGTCGCAAAATGCATCTTGCAAACTGTTACTTGCAAAACAACAAAATTTCTCCAGTAAAGCCACCCCCTGGTGACTTATTAATAAATAATTGCTATAAGAAAATCCTAAAAAATTAAAAAACTTGCACCTGAAACAGACGGAAAAATTGTTGCTTCTATGTCATCTGTCCTGAAATTAGTGAAAACTTCAGGACGTACTCATTGGAAATATGTTAAACATTTTCTTACCGATCGTTTCTTCGGGAGTTTCGGGATACATTTAAATAAAAATCTACCCCTTATTTGGACATGACACACTCTAAACACTTTGAAAATCACTTTTACCTACATCACTGGAAAAACGATTAATTTTCACCAACCTTATTTTTCGTTGTTAAACCATCCACCATTACGAACCCACCTTTAATCCTGTATTCCTGAAGTCTCTGCTCACACAGCTCACTCTGCAACACAGCTCCATCACCGCCATCTCCTCTTCTTTCCATTGCCATCACGCACAAAACTATCACTTTTCACTACTTTTTCACTAGAAAAATTATAAACCAAAGCGATTCGCGATATTTAAAGCTTCCATCAAGCTTATTATCATAAATTTCGAACTCGACACTTTTTACTCCCGACCGCGAAAATTAAAAACGAAAACGATTCGCGAATTTTAGAGCTTCCAACAAGAAGCTTTTCACCATGAAATACATACGTACTCGTCACAATTCACTCCCGACCGCGCGATTTCGAAATAATTATCGCGAACGCGCATTTATTATTTAAAAAAACTCCTGTAAATAAACAAAAATGCCATTATTATAGGAACAAAATAAAAATTCAAAATTTGTTGCTTACCTAAGAGTATTTACGGTCTTTCGGGGGTACTACACAGCCGTGAAAGACCACATCTTCTTCGGAAATCTCTTCTAACTTTCGGCCAAATAAATAATTCCCATCCAACTTGAAGGAATTAAAAAAATAATCCTGCAAATAAAAATTACATTATTATCGGAATAAAGTGAAAATTCAAAATACCATGCTTACCGAAGATTATTTATGGCCACTCGGCGTACTAACATTTTGAAGATCTCCATTTTTTTCTGACCTTTTCCAGAGTCAGTCGCAAAATGCATCTTGCAAACTGTTACTTGCAAAACAACAAAATTTCTCCAGTAAAGCCACCCCCTGGTGACTTATTAATAAATAATTGCTATAAGAAAATCCTAAAAAATTAAAAAACTTGCACCTGAAACAGACGGAAAAATTGTTGCTTCTATGTCATCTGTCCTGAAATTAGTGAAAACTTCAGGACGTACTCATTGGAAATATGTTAAAAATTTTCTTACCGATCGTTTCTTCGGGAGTTTCGGGATACATTTAAATAAAAATCTACCCCTTATTTGGACATGACACACTCTAAACACTTTGAAAATCACTTTTACCTACATCACTGGAAAAACGATTAATTTTCACCAACCTTATTTTTCGTTGTTAAACCATCCACCATTACGAACCCACCTTTAATCCTGTATTCCTGAAGTCTCTGCTCACACAGCTCACTCTGCAACACAGCTCCATCACCGCCATCTCCTCTTCTTTCCATTGCCATCACGCACAAAACTATCACTTTTCACTACTTTTTCACTAGAAAAATTATAAACCAAAGCGATTCGCGATATTTAAAGCTTCCATCAAGCTTATTATCATAAATTTCGAACTCGACACTTTTCACTCCCGACCGCGAAAATTAAAAACGAAAACGATTCGCGAATTTTAGAGCTTCCAACAAGAAGCTTTTCACCATGAAATACATACGTACTCGTCACAATTCACTCCCGACCGCGCGATTTCGAAATAATTATCGCGAACGCGCATTTATTATTTAAAAAAACTCCTGTAAATAAACAAAAATGCCATTATTATAGGAACAAAATAAAAATTCAAAATTTGTTGCTTACCTAAGAGTATTTACGGTCTTTCGGGGGTACTACACAGCCGTGAAAAACCACATCTTCTTCGGAAATCTCTTCTAACTTTCGGCCAAATAAATAATTCCCATCCAACTTGAAGGAATTAAAAAAATAATCCTGCAAATAAAAATTACATTATTATCGGAATAAAGTGAAAATTCAAAATACCATGCTTACCGAAGATTATTTATGGCCACTCGGCGTACTAACATTTTGAAGATCTCCATTTTTTTCTGACCTTTTCCAGAGTCAGTCGCAAAATGCATCTTGCAAACTGTTACTTGCAAAACAACAAAATTTCTCCAGTAAAGCCACCCCCTGGTGACTTATTAATAAATAATTGCTATAAGAAAATCCTAAAAAATTAAAAAACTTGTACCTGAAACAGACGGAAAAATTGTTGCTTCTATGTCATCTGTCCTGAAATTAGTGAAAACTTCAGGACGTACTCATTGGAAATATGTTAAACATTTTCTTACCGATCGTTTCTTCGGGAGTTTCGGGATACATTTAAATAAAAATCTACCCCTTATTTGGACATGACACACTCTAAACACTTTGAAAATCACTTTTACCTACATCACTGGAAAAACGATTAATTTTCACCAACCTTATTTTTCGTTGTTAAACCATCCACCATTACGAACCCACCTTTAATCCTGTATTCCTGAAGTCTCTGCTCACACAGCTCACTCTGCAACACAGCTCCATCACCGCCATCTCCTCTTCTTTCCATTGCCATCACGCACAAAACTATCACTTTTCACTACTTTTTCACTAGAAAAATTATAAACCAAAGCGATTCGCGATATTTAAAGCTTCCATCAAGCTTATTATCATAAATTTCGAACTCGACACTTTTCACTCCCGACCGCGAAAATTAAAAACGAAAACGATTCGCGAATTTTAGAGCTTCCAACAAGAAGCTTTTCACCATGAAATACATACGTACTCGTCACAATTCACTCCCGACCGCGCGATTTCGAAATAATTATCGCGAACGCGCATTTATTATTTAAAAAAACTCCTGTAAATAAACAAAAATGCCATTATTATAGGAACAAAATAAAAATTCAAAATTTGTTGCTTACCTAAGAGTATTTACGGTCTTTCGGGGGTACTACACAGCCGTGAAAAACCACATCTTCTTCGGAAATCTCTTCTAACTTTCGGCCAAATAAATAATTCCCATCCAACTTGAAGGAATTAAAAAAATAATCCTGCAAATAAAAATTACATTATTATCGGAATAAAGTGAAAATTCAAAATACCATGCTTACCGAAGATTATTTATGGCCACTCGGCGTACTAACATTTTGAAGATCTCCATTTTTTTCTGACCTTTTCCAGAGTCAGTCGCAAAATGCATCTTGCAAACTGTTACTTGCAAAACAACAAAATTTCTCCAGTAAAGCCACCCCCTGGTGACTTATTAATAAATAATTGCTATAAGAAAATCCTAAAAAATTAAAAAACTTGCACCTGAAACAGACGGAAAAATTGTTGCTTCTATGTCATCTGTCCTGAAATTAGTGAAAACTTCAGGACGTACTCATTGGAAATATGTTAAAAATTTTCTTACCGATCGTTTCTTCGGGAGTTTCGGGATACATTTAAATAAAAATCTACCCCTTATTTGGACATGACACACTCTAAACACTTTGAAAATCACTTTTACCTACATCACTGGAAAAACGATTAATTTTCACCAACCTTATTTTTCGTTGTTAAACCATCCACCATTACGAACCCACCTTTAATCCTGTATTCCTGAAGTCTCTGCTCACACAGCTCACTCTGCAACACAGCTCCATCACCGCCATCTCCTCTTCTTTCCATTGCCATCACGCACAAAACTATCACTTTTCACTACTTTTTCACTAGAAAAATTATAAACCAAAGCGATTCGCGATATTTAAAGCTTCCATCAAGCTTATTATCATAAATTTCGAACTCGACACTTTTCACTCCCGACCGCGAAAATTAAAAACGAAAACGATTCGCGAATTTTAGAGCTTCCAACAAGAAGCTTTTCACCATGAAATACATACGTACTCGTCACAATTCACTCCCGACCGCGCGATTTCGAAATAATTATCGCGAACGCGCATTTATTATTTAAAAAAACTCCTGTAAATAAACAAAAATGCCATTATTATAGGAACAAAATAAAAATTCAAAATTTGTTGCTTACCTAAGAGTATTTACGGTCTTTCGGGGGTACTACACAGCCGTGAAAAACCACATCTTCTTCGGAAATCTCTTCTAACTTTCGGCCAAATAAATAATTCCCATCCAACTTGAAGGAATTAAAAAAATAATCCTGCAAATAAAAATTACATTATTATCGGAATAAAGTGAAAATTCAAAATACCATGCTTACCGAAGATTATTTATGGCCACTCGGCGTACTAACATTTTGAAGATCTCCATTTTTTTCTGACCTTTTCCAGAGTCAGTCGCAAAATGCATCTTGCAAACTGTTACTTGCAAAACAACAAAATTTCTCCAGTAAAGCCACCCCCTGGTGACTTATTAATAAATAATTGCTATAAGAAAATCCTAAAAAATTAAAAAACTTGCACCTGAAACAGACGGAAAAATTGTTGCTTCTATGTCATCTGTCCTGAAATTAGTGAAAACTTCAGGACGTACTCATTGGAAATATGTTAAACATTTTCTTACCGATCGTTTCTTCGGGAGTTTCGGGATACATTTAAATAAAAATCTACCCCTTATTTGGACATGACACACTCTAAACACTTTGAAAATCACTTTTACCTACATCACTGGAAAAACGATTAATTTTCACCAACCTTATTTTTCGTTGATAAACCATCCACCATTACGAACCCACCTTTAATCCTGTATTCCTGAAGTCTCTGCTCACACAGCTCACTCTGCAACACAGCTCCATCACCGCCATCTCCTCTTCTTTCCATTGCCATCACGCACAAAACTATCACTTTTCACTACTTTTTCACTAGAAAAATTATAAACCAAAGCGATTCGCGATATTTAAAGCTTCCATCAAGCTTATTATCATAAATTTCGAACTCGACACTTTTTACTCCCGACCGCGAAAATTAAAAACGAAAACGATTCGCGAATTTTAGAGCTTCCAACAAGAAGCTTTTCACCATGAAATACATACGTACTCGTCACAATTCACTCCCGACCGCGCGATTTCGAAATAATTATCGCGAACGCGCATTTATTATTTAAAAAAACTCCTGTAAATAAACAAAAATGCCATTATTATAGGAACAAAATAAAAATTCAAAATTTGTTGCTTACCTAAGAGTATTTACGGTCTTTCGGGGGTACTACACAGCCGTGAAAGACCACATCTTCTTCGGAAATCTCTTCTAACTTTCGGCCAAATAAATAATTCCCATCCAACTTGAAGGAATTAAAAAAATAATCCTGCAAATAAAAATTACATTATTATCGGAATAAAGTGAAAATTCAAAATACCATGCTTACCGAAGATTATTTATGGCCACTCGGCGTACTAACATTTTGAAGATCTCCATTTTTTTCTGACCTTTTCCAGAGTCAGTCGCAAAATGCATCTTGCAAACTGTTACTTGCAAAACAACAAAATTTCTCCAGTAAAGCCACCCCCTGGTGACTTATTAATAAATAATTGCTATAAGAAAATCCTAAAAAATTAAAAAACTTGCACCTGAAACAGACGGAAAAATTGTTGCTTCTATGTCATCTGTCCTGAAATTAGTGAAAACTTCAGGACGTACTCATTGGAAATATGTTAAACATTTTCTTACCGATCGTTTCTTCGGGAGTTTCGGGATACATTTAAATAAAAATCTACCCCTTATTTGGACATGACACACTCTAAACACTTTGAAAATCACTTTTACCTACATCACTGGAAAAACGATTAATTTTCACCAACCTTATTTTTCGTTGATAAACCATCCACCATTACGAACCCACCTTTAATCCTGTATTCCTGAAGTCTCTGCTCACACAGCTCACTCTGCAACACAGCTCCATCACCGCCATCTCCTCTTCTTTCCATTGCCATCACGCACAAAACTATCACTTTTCACTACTTTTTCACTAGAAAAATTATAAACCAAAGCGATTCGCGATATTTAAAGCTTCCATCAAGCTTATTATCATAAATTTCGAACTCGACACTTTTTACTCCCGACCGCGAAAATTAAAAACGAAAACGATTCGCGAATTTTAGAGCTTCCAACAAGAAGCTTTTCACCATGAAATACATACGTACTCGTCACAATTCACTCCCGACCGCGCGATTTCGAAATAATTATCGCGAACGCGCATTTATTATTTAAAAAAACTCCTGTAAATAAACAAAAATGCCATTATTATAGGAACAAAATAAAAATTCAAAATTTGTTGCTTACCTAAGAGTATTTACGGTCTTTCGGGGGTACTACACAGCCGTGAAAGACCACATCTTCTTCGGAAATCTCTTCTAACTTTCGGCCAAATAAATAATTCCCATCCAACTTGAAGGAATTAAAAAAATAATCCTGCAAATAAAAATTACATTATTATCGGAATAAAGTGAAAATTCAAAATACCATGCTTACCGAAGATTATTTATGGCCACTCGGCGTACTAACATTTTGAAGATCTCCATTTTTTTCTGACCTTTTCCAGAGTCAGTCGCAAAATGCATCTTGCAAACTGTTACTTGCAAAACAACAAAATTTCTCCAGTAAAGCCACCCCCTGGTGACTTATTAATAAATAATTGCTATAAGAAAATCCTAAAAAATTAAAAAACTTGCACCTGAAACAGACGGAAAAATTGTTGCTTCTATGTCATCTGTCCTGAAATTAGTGAAAACTTCAGGACGTACTCATTGGAAATATGTTAAACATTTTCTTACCGATCGTTTCTTCGGGAGTTTCGGGATACATTTAAATAAAAATCTACCCCTTATTTGGACATGACACACTCTAAACACTTTGAAAATCACTTTTACCTACATCACTGGAAAAACGATTAATTTTCACCAACCTTATTTTTCGTTGTTAAACCATCCACCATTACGAACCCACCTTTAATCCTGTATTCCTGAAGTCTCTGCTCACACAGCTCACTCTGCAACACAGCTCCATCACCGCCATCTCCTCTTCTTTCCATTGCCATCACGCACAAAACTATCACTTTTCACTACTTTTTCACTAGAAAAATTATAAACCAAAGCGATTCGCGATATTTAAAGCTTCCATCAAGCTTATTATCATAAATTTCGAACTCGACACTTTTCACTCCCGACCGCGAAAATTAAAAACGAAAACGATTCGCGAATTTTAGAGCTTCCAACAAGAAGCTTTTCACCATGAAATACATACGTACTCGTCACAATTCACTCCCGACCGCGCGATTTCGAAATAATTATCGCGAACGCGCTGGATTCTGGATTCTGGATTGGATGTGGAGGGCAAACCATGGTTCACGCGCACTCAGGCCACATAATCGGGCCCATTATGCTACCTCCGATGTTAGCAGCCCACCAGCCTCCTATTCCTCAAGCCACCCCAAACTCAGGGCGAACTCAAGTACTTTGGAGGGCGGTGTGCCACTAATACTGGCCATGCTAGGCCAGAAGTTCCCCAACATGGATCCTCTTTTCGATGCTAACACTGGGCAGTTGCAAAGCACATGCTCCACTGTTTCATCTTCTTCTTCACATCCACGACATAATGGGCTTTCAACCAGTCCCATAGTGTGCAGATGTTTGTTTAGCTTACAGTGTCCTGTAAGACATCCTACGATAACTCGTAATCTGTCCCGAGACAACTGCAGGTAATATTTTGCATGTTTGTCAGATGGTATGTTAATTGCAGCCTTAGCCTGACGGCATCCAGCCACATTCTCCCATCTTTCAACATGCAGTCTACGGGTCTCCCCTTTTATGATGGCATCAAGGGCCTTAACAGCCAGCGAGATAAAAGGCTCCGGACCGCACGGCACGTTACCAGAACCTTGCCTCGCCAGCTCATCAGCCCTCTCATTGCCCTCATTTCCTTCATGCCCTTTAACCCAACTGAGAGTTAGAACATTATGAGTGGATATCACGTTCAGTGTCTCAATGCATTGTAGCACAAGACCGGAGATGATCTTGCAGCGGTTTAGCGCCACAAGGACCGCCTTACTGTCCGTGATTATTTGAATAGTTTTGCCCCGGACATTTCTGTCCTGGACTTCTTCTGCGCAGCGAAGCACCCCAATGAGTTCCGCCTGGAAAACAGAGGAGTACCTCCCCAACGATAGTTTTATATCTAGCTGCAGTTCCGGGGAGAATATTCCCGCACCCGAGCCAGTATTATTTTTGGATCCGTCCGTGTACAGACATATGTCAGCCCGGTCAGATCCTTTAGTGTCTAACAGAATTTTAAAATTCCTCTTAAACACGTATTTGGGGGGGATCCTGTCAGCATCAAGACCCAAAAGAGGCAGCTTTTTTGAGCAGTCCTCCAGAATCCGTGTATGCCCAACCGATCCCCACCTATAGGTCCAGAGACCCCAAGCCCGCATTCTCAGGGAGGCCCTCAGTGCCTGTTCCCTCACATAGAGATCCAGTGGAGGAAGGCATAAGAGAGCCTCCATGGCCGCAGTAGGTGTTGTTCGCATCACTCCCGTCACCGCCAAGCAGACCGATCTCTGCAGCCGCTCCAGAGAGGACACTACTGTAATCAATCTGGTTCTGGGCCACCAGACGAGTGCGCCATAGCAAAGCATAGGCCTGATTATGGCAGTGTACAGCCAGAGGGCAATCTTTGGGGAGAAACCCCATGACCTTCCCAATGCTCTGCGACACTGCCAGTAGGCCATACTTGCCTTTGTCACCTTAGTGCTAATGTGTTTGCCCCAGTTAAGCTTCGAGTCAAGTATTATACCCAGATACTTGACCTCTGAAGTTAGTTTAAGAGGGGTTCCTTTTAAGCAAGGCATTTTCATGCTTCTCAGCTTTCTCTTTTTGGTGAACAGAACAAGCTCAGTCTTGGTCGGGTTGACCGAAAGAGACTGCTCCGAACACCAATTCTCTAGGATTCTCAGGGCGCCCTGCATCAATTCGCACAGGACATCCTCAAAAATCCCTCTAAGCAGTATGGTAATATCATCTGCGTATCCGACAGTGTAGAAACCACTGTCATTGAGACGCTGTAAAAGGCTGTGCACCACAAAGTTCCACAATAGTGGCGAGAGTACACCTCCCTGTGGGCAACCCTTATTAACAGCCCCTCTTATGTACGCATCTCCCACAGCAATCTCAACAGCCCTACTATTCAGCATAGAGCTGATCCATCTAATGATGGCGTTAGGCACATCGTGTTCGTGTAGAGAGATGCCAATGCAGTCAGAGGTAGCATTGTCAAATGCTCCCTCTATATCTATAAACGCTGCCAGGGTACATTCCTGAGATTGTAACGATTCCTCGATACGCTCCACCACCTTATGTAGTGCAGACTCAGTAGATCTCCCTGGAGTGTATGCATGTTGATTCGGGTGTAGTGGGTTTGGTACCAGCACCACATCCCGAATCTCTCTGTCGCACAGTCTTTCCAATGCCTTCAGAAAGAAGGAGGTAAGACTAATTGGCCTAAAAGATTTAGCCAGAGTGTAGTCACTACGCCCCGGCTTAGGTATGAAAATTACCTTAACCTTACGCCATTCTTTAGGTGTATAGCCATGCGCAATGCACGCCCTGTACACCTTCACCATAGGGCCGAGTAGGAGGTCCAGGCCCCATTGGAGTAGAGCCGGATATACCCCATCCAGCCCAGGCGATTTGAATGGACTGAAGGATCTTATTGCCCATTCCGTTTTGGTTGGGTTAACAGTGGAATTTGCACTATCCCAGTCCGCCTCAGTCGGTGTCCAAGCGATACGCTCAGTCCACCTATAGTCCGAGACAGTTGTACTACCAGGAAAGTGTGTTTGTAACAGTACCTCAGCAGTCTCCCTGAGGCTCTCCGTAAAGGAGCCGTCAGCTCGAAGGATCGTGCCGAGCTGTTGGTTTGGGTCTTTGGAAATGATCTTCTTTAGTTTGGCCGCATCCGTAGTAGAAGCAATGCCACTGCAGAAGTCTCTCCAAGACTCTCGTTGCTTTAGGCGAATCATCCTCTTGTAGTCCAACCGGAGGTTTTTGAAAACCTCCCAGTCAGCCTCACTTTTGGATTTCTTCGCCTTGTTACAGAGTCTCGTGACTGCCTTCTTCAGCCGCTCCAGCTCCTTGCACCACCAAGGTGTTGCTCGTATGCCAGAGCCAACCGTTTTCAGCGGACAGGAAGACTCATATGCTTTTGTGAGTGACTTGTGTAATGCGTTAACGCATAATTCAATCTCCTCAGTGTTTTCTAGTCGATTTTTATTTATGATTGCCTTTGGCATGTCGGCCTCCAAGGTGCTGGAGAGTACATCCAAAAAGATATGCCTGTCCAGCTTCCTTGGATTCCTTACTTGCTTAGGCTCGACTTTCAAAGCTTTAATTTTAAAGCATAACCATCTGTGATCTGACATAGTCAATTCGTGTGACACATGCCAGTCAAAGATTTTTGTTGAAATACTTAATGACGCCAGAGTGATATCAATCACAGAATGACGTTTGGGGGACACATAGAAGGTGGGCGTGTCACCCCTATTAAGAATTTCTAGGTTCGTACCAATAAGGTACTCAAATAGGGATTTACCTCTGTTGTTGCAATCTCCACTTCCCCACGAAATATGGTGGGAATTTGAGTCACATCCAACAATGAGGTGTTTTTTGTGTTGCTCGCAGTGCCTCACCAGTTCCACCAGTCTTGAAGACGGCGGCAGATCCTGGGAGTCAACTGGGAGATACACTGATGCAACGATAATGTCGCTTAGGCCATCCCCAAGATCACAGCTCAGCCGGGCAACTGTTATATCGCCGTCGCTAAACTGCGGTAAAGGATTGGCTTGAATGTTGCCAGATATGTAGATACAAGTTCTGGGTTTCATTGAAAGGCTGCCTGTTATGACATTCCCTTTCAAGGGTGAAAGGCCTGTAACTCTGCCTTTCACTACATGTGGCTCTTGTATCAGAGCTATTGTATCCATACAGCCAGCAAGGCGGCGGCAAAGAGTCGCCGTGGCCGCCCGGCCATGCTGCAGGTTAGCTTGTATAAACCTCCACTCCCCCAAGGCAGCCATTAGGCTTCCTCGGTGGTGGGGTTTGTCGCTGGAGCGGCATCTTCATCCTGAGATTCCTCATGGATCCCCATGAGGTCAAGATCGGCCGTCACCTGCTCCACCGTTTGTGTCGGTACAGCGTTCTCAATTTGCTGTACCCTTATTCGGATTGTGGAGAACTTATAGCTCACCCTCTCCTTTTTTGCTTTGAGTGCCTTTGCATCCTCTTCACTGACACCGAAGACAATGAGCTTCCCCAAAGGGGCACTCTTGTCGGTGTCATAGAAGACACACCACTCTTTAATCTTGACCCATGGGTTCTGAGCCTTGAGCCGTCCTATAACCTCCCCGGTGGGCTCAGGTTTCCCTGGGACCCAAATGGTGGCTTTGGATAGCTTAGGCAGTTCGTCTACCTGGGTCACCTCTAGCCTTGCCCCCTCCCACAACTGTGGCAGTACAGCAACGGTTGATTTTAGCCACTTAAGGGAACTCTCGTTATCGCAGTTGATCCTTAAGATCTCCCCCGAATAACGAAAGCCCCCAAAAGTGGGTATTATGTTTGCCCCCTCACTGGCCGACCGAATCGTCCTGTCGAGGGCTGAGTTGAGGTGTTCCTCAACTAATTCCTTCCGGGCCTCCGTGAGTTTGCCCAGTTGGCTAGAGCGGTCAATCACTGCTACCCGAAGGTGCCTAGTGGCAGCCTCCTTGTAGGTGATCACCCCCTCCGGATTTTTTGAGTCAGGCACAGACAACTTAGCCCTCTTCCTCGGATTGCTCTGAGGCGATGGCCGAGAGTCCGTGGACCTTACTCTCTTTTTTGCATCCGTTTTCTGAAAGGGTTTGGAATTCCCCTTCTTGACCGGTGCTTTCTTTCCCGTTCCTGACCCTGAAGGAGTGCTGTCCCCACCCTTAGGTTTGGACGCCCCAGCCTTCTCGTGCTCAGTCACGGTGTTTGATGGGCCGGCAGCCTCTGCAGCTGCCTGCCTTAGTTTGGCCTTCTTACGGCGTTTTCGCTCCGCACCGCAGATCTTACGCTTTTTAGGGCGAGACCCCTCGGTGTTGCCTTCAGAAAGGGCATCCTTTTGGGACGACCCCTCCCTGGCTGCGGAGTTATGTGGTAGAAGGACATCTGTGACAGACGTACCTTCTTTGTTTGACAATGCATCCTCAGGGGACACAATTGTCGGGTTGTTTATGTTGTTTATATCCATGTAAATGGGATAAGGTTTCGTTCCCCAAGCTCCCCACCCGCCACGGAGCCCGCAAAAGGGGACGCCGACAAGTCGACATCAGGGCTACCCAGGGAATATAGCCCCCAGAAACAAGGCAGAGTGCTTGCACACCCCGACCTCGTCCAAGGACTCGTCCAGCCAGCCCTCAGATGGAGGGCCGCTCAGCCGATTGATCAGGGTGGACTAGCCCAGACCGCCCGTTTTAGGTAGAAATCATGGCCAAAGTGGAGTGTTGTCAGGCCCAGGAGAACAACTACCGCCCCCGAGCCAACTCAGCCACCAGGATCCGTTCATCCTACCCTACGGGTATCCACGCACGGCAAAAACACGCGGGTACCTGTATTGGTCCGTTTCTCCACGAAAGCCGTCATCCTGGTACCCTGACAGACAAGACCAAGCACAAAGGTTTTTATGCCCCGGCAAAGCCCTGCCCGCCAGCTCAGACCGAACACACGAGAGTTTTAAGTCCCCGGTCCGTAATCCTTGCAGGTGCACGCCCGTCGCTTCATCAAAAACAAGCCCCCTCACCACGACAAGGTTCAGGTACATTCGAGGAGGTCGCGAACGCGCATTTATTATTTAAAAAAAACTCCTGTAAATAAACAAAAATGCCATTATTATAGGAACAAAATAAAAATTCAAAATTTGTTGCTTACCTAAGAGTATTTACGGTCTTTCGGGGGTACTACACAGCCGTGAAAGACCACATCTTCTTCGGAAATCTCTTCTAACTTTCGGCCAAATAAATAATTCCCATCCAACTTGAAGGAATTAAAAAAATAATCCTGCAAATAAAAATTACATTATTATCGGAATAAAGTGAAAATTCAAAATACCATGCTTACCGAAGATTATTTATGGCCACTCGGCGTACTAACATTTTGAAGATCTCCATTTTTTTCTGACCTTTTCCAGAGTCAGTCGCAAAATGCATCTTGCAAACTGTTACTTGCAAAACAACAAAATTTCTCCAGTAAAGCCACCCCCTGGTGACTTATTAATAAATAATTGCTATAAGAAAATCCTAAAAAATTAAAAAACTTGCACCTGAAACAGACGGAAAAATTGTTGCTTCTATGTCATCTGTCCTGAAATTAGTGAAAACTTCAGGACGTACTCATTGGAAATATGTTAAACATTTTCTTACCGATCGTTTCTTCGGGAGTTTCGGGATACATTTAAATAAAAATCTACCCCTTATTTGGACATGACACACTCTAAACACTTTGAAAATCACTTTTACCTACATCACTGGAAAAACGATTAATTTTCACCAACCTTATTTTTCGTTGTTAAACCATCCACCATTACGAACCCACCTTTAATCCTGTATTCCTGAAGTCTCTGCTCACACAGCTCACTCTGCAACACAGCTCCATCACCGCCATCTCCTCTTCTTTCCATTGCCATCACGCACAAAACTATCACTTTTCACTACTTTTTCACTAGAAAAATTATAAACCAAAGCGATTCGCGATATTTAAAGCTTCCATCAAGCTTATTATCATAAATTTCGAACTCGACACTTTTCACTCCCGACCGCGAAAATTAAAAACGAAAACGATTCGCGAATTTTAGAGCTTCCAACAAGAAGCTTTTCACCATGAAATACATACGTACTCGTCACAATTCACTCCCGACCGCGCGATTTCGAAATAATTATCGCGAACGCGCATTTATTATTTAAAAAAACTCCTGTAAATAAACAAAAATGCCATTATTATAGGAACAAAATAAAAATTCAAAATTTGTTGCTTACCTAAGAGTATTTACGGTCTTTCGGGGGTACTACACAGCCGTGAAAGACCACATCTTCTTCGGAAATCTCTTCTAACTTTCGGCCAAATAAATAATTCCCATCCAACTTGAAGGAATTAAAAAAATAATCCTGCAAATAAAAATTACATTATTATAAGAATAGAGTGAAAATTCAAAATACCATGCTTACCGAAGATTATTTATGGCCACTCGGCGTACTAACATTTTGAAGATCTCCATTTTTTTCTGACCTTTTCCAGAGTCAGTCGCAAAATGCATCTTGCAAACTGTTACTTGCAAAACAACAAAATTTCTCCAGTAAAGCCACCCCCTGGTGACTTATTAATAAATAATTGCTATAAGAAAATCCTAAAAAATTAAAAAACTTGCACCTGAAACAGACGGAAAAATTGTTGCTTCTATGTCATCTGTCCTGAAATTAGTGAAAACTTCAGGACGTACTCATTGGAAATATGTTAAACATTTTCTTACCGATCGTTTCTTCGGGAGTTTCGGGATACATTTAAATAAAAATCTACCCCTTATTTGGACATGACACACTCTAAACACTTTGAAAATCACTTTTACCTACATCACTGGAAAAACGATTAATTTTCACCAACCTTATTTTTCGTTGTTAAACCATCCACCATTACGAACCCACCTTTAATCCTGTATTCCTGAAGTCTCTGCTCACACAGCTCACTCTGCAACACAGCTCCATCACCGCCATCTCCTCTTCTTTCCATTGCCATCACGCACAAAACTATCACTTTTCACTACTTTTTCACTAGAAAAATTATAAACCAAAGCGATTCGCGATATTTAAAGCTTCCATCAAGCTTATTATCATAAATTTCGAACTCGACACTTTTTACTCCCGACCGCGAAAATTAAAAACGAAAACGATTCGCGAATTTTAGAGCTTCCAACAAGAAGCTTTTCACCATGAAATACATACGTACTCGTCACAATTCACTCCCGACCGCGCGATTTCGAAATAATTATCGCGAACGCGCATTTATTATTTAAAAAAACTCCTGTAAATAAACAAAAATGCCATTATTATAGGAACAAAATAAAAATTCAAAATTTGTTGCTTACCTAAGAGTATTTACGGTCTTTCGGGGGTACTACACAGCCGTGAAAGACCACATCTTCTTCGGAAATCTCTTCTAACTTTCGGCCAAATAAATAATTCCCATCCAACTTGAAGGAATTAAAAAAATAATCCTGCAAATAAAAATTACATTATTATCGGAATAAAGTGAAAATTCAAAATACCATGCTTACCGAAGATTATTTATGGCCACTCGGCGTACTAACATTTTGAAGATCTCCATTTTTTTCTGACCTTTTCCAGAGTCAGTCGCAAAATGCATCTTGCAAACTGTTACTTGCAAAACAACAAAATTTCTCCAGTAAAGCCACCCCCTGGTGACTTATTAATAAATAATTGCTATAAGAAAATCCTAAAAAATTAAAAAACTTGCACCTGAAACAGACGGAAAAATTGTTGCTTCTATGTCATCTGTCCTGAAATTAGTGAAAACTTCAGGACGTACTCATTGGAAATATGTTAAACATTTTCTTACCGATCGTTTCTTCGGGAGTTTCGGGATACATTTAAATAAAAATCTACCCCTTATTTGGACATGACACACTCTAAACACTTTGAAAATCACTTTTACCTACATCACTGGAAAAACGATTAATTTTCACCAACCTTATTTTTCGTTGTTAAACCATCCACCATTACGAACCCACCTTTAATCCTGTATTCCTGAAGTCTCTGCTCACACAGCTCACTCTGCAACACAGCTCCATCACCGCCATCTCCTCTTCTTTCCATTGCCATCACGCACAAAACTATCACTTTTCACTACTTTTTCACTAGAAAAATTATAAACCAAAGCGATTCGCGATATTTAAAGCTTCCATCAAGCTTATTATCATAAATTTCGAACTCGACACTTTTCACTCCCGACCGCGAAAATTAAAAACGAAAACGATTCGCGAATTTTAGAGCTTCCAACAAGAAGCTTTTCACCATGAAATACATACGTACTCGTCACAATTCACTCCCGACCGCGCGATTTCGAAATAATTATCGCGAACGCGCTGGATTCTGGATTCTGGATTGGATGTGGAGGGCAAACCATGGTTCACGCGCACTCAGGCCACATAATCGGGCCCATTATGCTACCTCCGATGTTAGCAGCCCACCAGCCTCCTATTCCTCAAGCCACCCCAAACTCAGGGCGAACTCAAGTACTTTGGAGGGCGGTGTGCCACTAATACTGGCCATGCTAGGCCAGAAGTTCCCCAACATGGATCCTCTTTTCGATGCTAACACTGGGCAGTTGCAAAGCACATGCTCCACTGTTTCATCTTCTTCTTCACATCCACGACATAATGGGCTTTCAACCAGTCCCATAGTGTGCAGATGTTTGTTTAGCTTACAGTGTCCTGTAAGACATCCTACGATAACTCGTAATCTGTCCCGAGACAACTGCAGGTAATATTTTGCATGTTTGTCAGATGGTATGTTAATTGCAGCCTTAGCCTGACGGCATCCAGCCACATTCTCCCATCTTTCAACATGCAGTCTACGGGTCTCCCCTTTTATGATGGCATCAAGGGCCTTAACAGCCAGCGAGATAAAAGGCTCCGGACCGCACGGCACGTTACCAGAACCTTGCCTCGCCAGCTCATCAGCCCTCTCATTGCCCTCATTTCCTTCATGCCCTTTAACCCAACTGAGAGTTAGAACATTATGAGTGGATATCACGTTCAGTGTCTCAATGCATTGTAGCACAAGACCGGAGATGATCTTGCAGCGGTTTAGCGCCACAAGGACCGCCTTACTGTCCGTGATTATTTGAATAGTTTTGCCCCGGACATTTCTGTCCTGGACTTCTTCTGCGCAGCGAAGCACCCCAATGAGTTCCGCCTGGAAAACAGAGGAGTACCTCCCCAACGATAGTTTTATATCTAGCTGCAGTTCCGGGGAGAATATTCCCGCACCCGAGCCAGTATTATTTTTGGATCCGTCCGTGTACAGACATATGTCAGCCCGGTCAGATCCTTTAGTGTCTAACAGAATTTTAAAATTCCTCTTAAACACGTATTTGGGGGGGATCCTGTCAGCATCAAGACCCAAAAGAGGCAGCTTTTTTGAGCAGTCCTCCAGAATCCGTGTATGCCCAACCGATCCCCACCTATAGGTCCAGAGACCCCAAGCCCGCATTCTCAGGGAGGCCCTCAGTGCCTGTTCCCTCACATAGAGATCCAGTGGAGGAAGGCATAAGAGAGCCTCCATGGCCGCAGTAGGTGTTGTTCGCATCACTCCCGTCGCCGCCAAGCAGACCGATCTCTGCAGCCGCTCCAGAGAGGACACTACTGTAATCAATCTGGTTCTGGGCCACCAGACGAGTGCGCCATAGCAAAGCATAGGCCTGATTATGGCAGTGTACAGCCAGAGGGCAATCTTTGGGGAGAAACCCCATGACCTTCCCAATGCTCTGCGACACTGCCAGTAGGCCATACTTGCCTTTGTCACCTTAGTGCTAATGTGTTTGCCCCAGTTAAGCTTCGAGTCAAGTATTATACCCAGATACTTGACCTCTGAAGTTAGTTTAAGAGGGGTTCCTTTTAAGCAAGGCATTTTCATGCTTCTCAGCTTTCTCTTTTTGGTGAACAGAACAAGCTCAGTCTTGGTCGGGTTGACCGAAAGAGACTGCTCCGAACACCAATTCTCTAGGATTCTCAGGGCGCCCTGCATCAATTCGCACAGGACATCCTCAAAAATCCCTCTAAGCAGTATGGTAATATCATCTGCGTATCCGACAGTGTAGAAACCACTGTCATTGAGACGCTGTAAAAGGCTGTGCACCACAAAGTTCCACAATAGTGGCGAGAGTACACCTCCCTGTGGGCAACCCTTATTAACAGCCCCTCTTATGTACGCATCTCCCACAGCAATCTCAACAGCCCTACTATTCAGCATAGAGCTGATCCATCTAATGATGGCGTTAGGCACATCGTGTTCGTGTAGAGAGATGCCAATGCAGTCAGAGGTAGCATTGTCAAATGCTCCCTCTATATCTATAAACGCTGCCAGGGTACATTCCTGAGATTGTAACGATTCCTCGATACGCTCCACCACCTTATGTAGTGCAGACTCAGTAGATCTCCCTGGAGTGTATGCATGTTGATTCGGGTGTAGTGGGTTTGGTACCAGCACCACATCCCGAATCTCTCTGTCGCACAGTCTTTCCAATGCCTTCAGAAAGAAGGAGGTAAGACTAATTGGCCTAAAAGATTTAGCCAGAGTGTAGTCACTACGCCCCGGCTTAGGTATGAAAATTACCTTAACCTTACGCCATTCTTTAGGTGTATAGCCATGCGCAATGCACGCCCTGTACACCTTCACCATAGGGCCGAGTAGGAGGTCCAGGCCCCATTGGAGTAGAGCCGGATATACCCCATCCAGCCCAGGCGATTTGAATGGACTGAAGGATCTTATTGCCCATTCCGTTTTGGTTGGGTTAACAGTGGAATTTGCACTATCCCAGTCCGCCTCAGTCGGTGTCCAAGCGATACGCTCAGTCCACCTATAGTCCGAGACAGTTGTACTACCAGGAAAGTGTGTTTGTAACAGTACCTCAGCAGTCTCCCTGAGGCTCTCCGTAAAGGAGCCGTCAGCTCGAAGGATCGTGCCGAGCTGTTGGTTTGGGTCTTTGGAAATGATCTTCTTTAGTTTGGCCGCATCCGTAGTAGAAGCAATGCCACTGCAGAAGTCTCTCCAAGACTCTCGTTGCTTTAGGCGAATCATCCTCTTGTAGTCCAACCGGAGGTTTTTGAAAACCTCCCAGTCAGCCTCACTTTTGGATTTCTTCGCCTTGTTACAGAGTCTCGTGACTGCCTTCTTCAGCCGCTCCAGCTCCTTGCACCACCAAGGTGTTGCTCGTATGCCAGAGCCAACCGTTTTCAGCGGACAGGAAGACTCATATGCTTTTGTGAGTGACTTGTGTAATGCGTTAACGCATAATTCAATCTCCTCAGTGTTTTCTAGTCGATTTTTATTTATGATTGCCTTTGGCATGTCGGCCTCCAAGGTGCTGGAGAGTACATCCAAAAAGATATGCCTGTCCAGCTTCCTTGGATTCCTTACTTGCTTAGGCTCGACTTTCAAAGCTTTAATTTTAAAGCATAACCATCTGTGATCTGACATAGTCAATTCGTGTGACACATGCCAGTCAAAGATTTTTGTTGAAATACTTAATGACGCCAGAGTGATATCAATCACAGAATGACGTTTGGGGGACACATAGAAGGTGGGCGTGTCACCCCTATTAAGAATTTCTAGGTTCGTACCAATAAGGTACTCAAATAGGGATTTACCTCTGTTGTTGCAATCTCCACTTCCCCACGAAATATGGTGGGAATTTGAGTCACATCCAACAATGAGGTGTTTTTTGTGTTGCTCGCAGTGCCTCACCAGTTCCACCAGTCTTGAAGACGGCGGCAGATCCTGGGAGTCAACTGGGAGATACACTGATGCAACGATAATGTCGCTTAGGCCATCCCCAAGATCACAGCTCAGCCGGGCAACTGTTATATCGCCGTCGCTAAACTGCGGTAAAGGATTGGCTTGAATGTTGCCAGATATGTAGATACAAGTTCTGGGTTTCATTGAAAGGCTGCCTGTTATGACATTCCCTTTCAAGGGTGAAAGGCCTGTAACTCTGCCTTTCACTACATGTGGCTCTTGTATCAGAGCTATTGTATCCATACAGCCAGCAAGGCGGCGGCAAAGAGTCGCCGTGGCCGCCCGGCCATGCTGCAGGTTAGCTTGTATAAACCTCCACTCCCCCAAGGCAGCCATTAGGCTTCCTCGGTGGTGGGGTTTGTCGCTGGAGCGGCATCTTCATCCTGAGATTCCTCATGGATCCCCATGAGGTCAAGATCGGCCGTCACCTGCTCCACCGTTTGTGTCGGTACAGCGTTCTCAATTTGCTGTACCCTTATTCGGATTGTGGAGAACTTATAGCTCACCCTCTCCTTTTTTGCTTTGAGTGCCTTTGCATCCTCTTCACTGACACCGAAGACAATGAGCTTCCCCAAAGGGGCACTCTTGTCGGTGTCATAGAAGACACACCACTCTTTAATCTTGACCCATGGGTTCTGAGCCTTGAGCCGTCCTATAACCTCCCCGGTGGGCTCAGGTTTCCCTGGGACCCAAATGGTGGCTTTGGATAGCTTAGGCAGTTCGTCTACCTGGGTCACCTCTAGCCTTGCCCCCTCCCACAACTGTGGCAGTACAGCAACGGTTGATTTTAGCCACTTAAGGGAACTCTCGTTATCGCAGTTGATCCTTAAGATCTCCCCCGAATAACGAAAGCCCCCAAAAGTGGGTATTATGTTTGCCCCCTCACTGGCCGACCGAATCGTCCTGTCGAGGGCTGAGTTGAGGTGTTCCTCAACTAATTCCTTCCGGGCCTCCGTGAGTTTGCCCAGTTGGCTAGAGCGGTCAATCACTGCTACCCGAAGGTGCCTAGTGGCAGCCTCCTTGTAGGTGATCACCCCCTCCGGATTTTTTGAGTCAGGCACAGACAACTTAGCCCTCTTCCTCGGATTGCTCTGAGGCGATGGCCGAGAGTCCGTGGACCTTACTCTCTTTTTTGCATCCGTTTTCTGAAAGGGTTTGGAATTCCCCTTCTTGACCGGTGCTTTCTTTCCCGTTCCTGACCCTGAAGGAGTGCTGTCCCCACCCTTAGGTTTGGACGCCCCAGCCTTCTCGTGCTCAGTCACGGTGTTTGATGGGCCGGCAGCCTCTGCAGCTGCCTGCCTTAGTTTGGCCTTCTTACGGCGTTTTCGCTCCGCACCGCAGATCTTACGCTTTTTAGGGCGAGACCCCTCGGTGTTGCCTTCAGAAAGGGCATCCTTTTGGGACGACCCCTCCCTGGCTGCGGAGTTATGTGGTAGAAGGACATCTGTGACAGACGTACCTTCTTTGTTTGACAATGCATCCTCAGGGGACACAATTGTCGGGTTGTTTATGTTGTTTATATCCATGTAAATGGGATAAGGTTTCGTTCCCCAAGCTCCCCACCCGCCACGGAGCCCGCAAAAGGGGACGCCGACAAGTCGACATCAGGGCTACCCAGGGAATATAGCCCCCAGAAACAAGGCAGAGTGCTTGCACACCCCGACCTCGTCCAAGGACTCGTCCAGCCAGCCCTCAGATGGAGGGCCGCTCAGCCGATTGATCAGGGTGGACTAGCCCAGACCGCCCGTTTTAGGTAGAAATCATGGCCAAAGTGGAGTGTTGTCAGGCCCAGGAGAACAACTACCGCCCCCGAGCCAACTCAGCCACCAGGATCCGTTCATCCTACCCTACGGGTATCCACGCACGGCAAAAACACGCGGGTACCTGTATTGGTCCGTTTCTCCACGAAAGCCGTCATCCTGGTACCCTGACAGACAAGACCAAGCACAAAGGTTTTTATGCCCCGGCAAAGCCCTGCCCGCCAGCTCAGACCGAACACACGAGAGTTTTAAGTCCCCGGTCCGTAATCCTTGCAGGTGCACGCCCGTCGCTTCATCAAAAACAAGCCCCCTCACCACGACAAGGTTCAGGTACATTCGAGGAGGTCGCGAACGCGCATTTATTATTTAAAAAAAACTCCTGTAAATAAACAAAAATGCCATTATTATAGGAACAAAATAAAAATTCAAAATTTGTTGCTTACCTAAGAGTATTTACGGTCTTTCGGGGGTACTACACAGCCGTGAAAGACCACATCTTCTTCGGAAATCTCTTCTAACTTTCGGCCAAATAAATAATTCCCATCCAACTTGAAGGAATTAAAAAAATAATCCTGCAAATAAAAATTACATTATTATCGGAATAAAGTGAAAATTCAAAATACCATGCTTACCGAAGATTATTTATGGCCACTCGGCGTACTAACATTTTGAAGATCTCCATTTTTTTCTGACCTTTTCCAGAGTCAGTCGCAAAATGCATCTTGCAAACTGTTACTTGCAAAACAACAAAATTTCTCCAGTAAAGCCACCCCCTGGTGACTTATTAATAAATAATTGCTATAAGAAAATCCTAAAAAATTAAAAAACTTGCACCTGAAACAGACGGAAAAATTGTTGCTTCTATGTCATCTGTCCTGAAATTAGTGAAAACTTCAGGACGTACTCATTGGAAATATGTTAAACATTTTCTTACCGATCGTTTCTTCGGGAGTTTCGGGATACATTTAAATAAAAATCTACCCCTTATTTGGACATGACACACTCTAAACACTTTGAAAATCACTTTTACCTACATCACTGGAAAAACGATTAATTTTCACCAACCTTATTTTTCGTTGTTAAACCATCCACCATTACGAACCCACCTTTAATCCTGTATTCCTGAAGTCTCTGCTCACACAGCTCACTCTGCAACACAGCTCCATCACCGCCATCTCCTCTTCTTTCCATTGCCATCACGCACAAAACTATCACTTTTCACTACTTTTTCACTAGAAAAATTATAAACCAAAGCGATTCGCGATATTTAAAGCTTCCATCAAGCTTATTATCATAAATTTCGAACTCGACACTTTTCACTCCCGACCGCGAAAATTAAAAACGAAAACGATTCGCGAATTTTAGAGCTTCCAACAAGAAGCTTTTCACCATGAAATACATACGTACTCGTCACAATTCACTCCCGACCGCGCGATTTCGAAATAATTATCGCGAACGCGCATTTATTATTTAAAAAAACTCCTGTAAATAAACAAAAATGCCATTATTATAGGAACAAAATAAAAATTCAAAATTTGTTGCTTACCTAAGAGTATTTACGGTCTTTCGGGGGTACTACACAGCCGTGAAAGACCACATCTTCTTCGGAAATCTCTTCTAACTTTCGGCCAAATAAATAATTCCCATCCAACTTGAAGGAATTAAAAAAATAATCCTGCAAATAAAAATTACATTATTATAAGAATAGAGTGAAAATTCAAAATACCATGCTTACCGAAGATTATTTATGGCCACTCGGCGTACTAACATTTTGAAGATCTCCATTTTTTTCTGACCTTTTCCAGAGTCAGTCGCAAAATGCATCTTGCAAACTGTTACTTGCAAAACAACAAAATTTCTCCAGTAAAGCCACCCCCTGGTGACTTATTAATAAATAATTGCTATAAGAAAATCCTAAAAAATTAAAAAACTTGCACCTGAAACAGACGGAAAAATTGTTGCTTCTATGTCATCTGTCCTGAAATTAGTGAAAACTTCAGGACGTACTCATTGGAAATATGTTAAACATTTTCTTACCGATCGTTTCTTCGGGAGTTTCGGGATACATTTAAATAAAAATCTACCCCTTATTTGGACATGACACACTCTAAACACTTTGAAAATCACTTTTACCTACATCACTGGAAAAACGATTAATTTTCACCAACCTTATTTTTCGTTGATAAACCATCCACCATTACGAACCCACCTTTAATCCTGTATTCCTGAAGTCTCTGCTCACACAGCTCACTCTGCAACACAGCTCCATCACCGCCATCTCCTCTTCTTTCCATTGCCATCACGCACAAAACTATCACTTTTCACTACTTTTTCACTAGAAAAATTATAAACCAAAGCGATTCGCGATATTTAAAGCTTCCATCAAGCTTATTATCATAAATTTCGAACTCGACACTTTTTACTCCCGACCGCGAAAATTAAAAACGAAAACGATTCGCGAATTTTAGAGCTTCCAACAAGAAGCTTTTCACCATGAAATACATACGTACTCGTCACAATTCACTCCCGACCGCGCGATTTCGAAATAATTATCGCGAACGCGCATTTATTATTTAAAAAAACTCCTGTAAATAAACAAAAATGCCATTATTATAGGAACAAAATAAAAATTCAAAATTTGTTGCTTACCTAAGAGTATTTACGGTCTTTCGGGGGTACTACACAGCCGTGAAAGACCACATCTTCTTCGGAAATCTCTTCTAACTTTCGGCCAAATAAATAATTCCCATCCAACTTGAAGGAATTAAAAAAATAATCCTGCAAATAAAAATTACATTATTATCGGAATAAAGTGAAAATTCAAAATACCATGCTTACCGAAGATTATTTATGGCCACTCGGCGTACTAACATTTTGAAGATCTCCATTTTTTTCTGACCTTTTCCAGAGTCAGTCGCAAAATGCATCTTGCAAACTGTTACTTGCAAAACAACAAAATTTCTCCAGTAAAGCCACCCCCTGGTGACTTATTAATAAATAATTGCTATAAGAAAATCCTAAAAAATTAAAAAACTTGCACCTGAAACAGACGGAAAAATTGTTGCTTCTATGTCATCTGTCCTGAAATTAGTGAAAACTTCAGGACGTACTCATTGGAAATATGTTAAACATTTTCTTACCGATCGTTTCTTCGGGAGTTTCGGGATACATTTAAATAAAAATCTACCCCTTATTTGGACATGACACACTCTAAACACTTTGAAAATCACTTTTACCTACATCACTGGAAAAACGATTAATTTTCACCAACCTTATTTTTCGTTGTTAAACCATCCACCATTACGAACCCACCTTTAATCCTGTATTCCTGAAGTCTCTGCTCACACAGCTCACTCTGCAACACAGCTCCATCACCGCCATCTCCTCTTCTTTCCATTGCCATCACGCACAAAACTATCACTTTTCACTACTTTTTCACTAGAAAAATTATAAACCAAAGCGATTCGCGATATTTAAAGCTTCCATCAAGCTTATTATCATAAATTTCGAACTCGACACTTTTCACTCCCGACCGCGAAAATTAAAAACGAAAACGATTCGCGAATTTTAGAGCTTCCAACAAGAAGCTTTTCACCATGAAATACATACGTACTCGTCACAATTCACTCCCGACCGCGCGATTTCGAAATAATTATCGCGAACGCGCATTTATTATTTAAAAAAACTCCTGTAAATAAACAAAAATGCCATTATTATAGGAACAAAATAAAAATTCAAAATTTGTTGCTTACCTAAGAGTATTTACGGTCTTTCGGGGGTACTACACAGCCGTGAAAAACCACATCTTCTTCGGAAATCTCTTCTAACTTTCGGCCAAATAAATAATTCCCATCCAACTTGAAGGAATTAAAAAAATAATCCTGCAAATAAAAATTACATTATTATCGGAATAAAGTGAAAATTCAAAATACCATGCTTACCGAAGATTATTTATGGCCACTCGGCGTACTAACATTTTGAAGATCTCCATTTTTTTCTGACCTTTTCCAGAGTCAGTCGCAAAATGCATCTTGCAAACTGTTACTTGCAAAACAACAAAATTTCTCCAGTAAAGCCACCCCCTGGTGACTTATTAATAAATAATTGCTATAAGAAAATCCTAAAAAATTAAAAAACTTGCACCTGAAACAGACGGAAAAATTGTTGCTTCTATGTCATCTGTCCTGAAATTAGTGAAAACTTCAGGACGTACTCATTGGAAATATGTTAAACATTTTCTTACCGATCGTTTCTTCGGGAGTTTCGGGATACATTTAAATAAAAATCTACCCCTTATTTGGACATGACACACTCTAAACACTTTGAAAATCACTTTTACCTACATCACTGGAAAAACGATTAATTTTCACCAACCTTATTTTTCGTTGATAAACCATCCACCATTACGAACCCACCTTTAATCCTGTATTCCTGAAGTCTCTGCTCACACAGCTCACTCTGCAACACAGCTCCATCACCGCCATCTCCTCTTCTTTCCATTGCCATCACGCACAAAACTATCACTTTTCACTACTTTTTCACTAGAAAAATTATAAACCAAAGCGATTCGCGATATTTAAAGCTTCCATCAAGCTTATTATCATAAATTTCGAACTCGACACTTTTTACTCCCGACCGCGAAAATTAAAAACGAAAACGATTCGCGAATTTTAGAGCTTCCAACAAGAAGCTTTTCACCATGAAATACATACGTACTCGTCACAATTCACTCCCGACCGCGCGATTTCGAAATAATTATCGCGAACGCGCATTTATTATTTAAAAAAACTCCTGTAAATAAACAAAAATGCCATTATTATAGGAACAAAATAAAAATTCAAAATTTGTTGCTTACCTAAGAGTATTTACGGTCTTTCGGGGGTACTACACAGCCGTGAAAGACCACATCTTCTTCGGAAATCTCTTCTAACTTTCGGCCAAATAAATAATTCCCATCCAACTTGAAGGAATTAAAAAAATAATCCTGCAAATAAAAATTACATTATTATCGGAATAAAGTGAAAATTCAAAATACCATGCTTACCGAAGATTATTTATGGCCACTCGGCGTACTAACATTTTGAAGATCTCCATTTTTTTCTGACCTTTTCCAGAGTCAGTCGCAAAATGCATCTTGCAAACTGTTACTTGCAAAACAACAAAATTTCTCCAGTAAAGCCACCCCCTGGTGACTTATTAATAAATAATTGCTATAAGAAAATCCTAAAAAATTAAAAAACTTGCACCTGAAACAGACGGAAAAATTGTTGCTTCTATGTCATCTGTCCTGAAATTAGTGAAAACTTCAGGACGTACTCATTGGAAATATGTTAAACATTTTCTTACCGATCGTTTCTTCGGGAGTTTCGGGATACATTTAAATAAAAATCTACCCCTTATTTGGACATGACACACTCTAAACACTTTGAAAATCACTTTTACCTACATCACTGGAAAAACGATTAATTTTCACCAACCTTATTTTTCGTTGTTAAACCATCCACCATTACGAACCCACCTTTAATCCTGTATTCCTGAAGTCTCTGCTCACACAGCTCACTCTGCAACACAGCTCCATCACCGCCATCTCCTCTTCTTTCCATTGCCATCACGCACAAAACTATCACTTTTCACTACTTTTTCACTAGAAAAATTATAAACCAAAGCGATTCGCGATATTTAAAGCTTCCATCAAGCTTATTATCATAAATTTCGAACTCGACACTTTTCACTCCCGACCGCGAAAATTAAAAACGAAAACGATTCGCGAATTTTAGAGCTTCCAACAAGAAGCTTTTCACCATGAAATACATACGTACTCGTCACAATTCACTCCCGACCGCGCGATTTCGAAATAATTATCGCGAACGCGCATTTATTATTTAAAAAAACTCCTGTAAATAAACAAAAATGCCATTATTATAGGAACAAAATAAAAATTCAAAATTTGTTGCTTACCTAAGAGTATTTACGGTCTTTCGGGGGTACTACACAGCCGTGAAAGACCACATCTTCTTCGGAAATCTCTTCTAACTTTCGGCCAAATAAATAATTCCCATCCAACTTGAAGGAATTAAAAAAATAATCCTGCAAATAAAAATTACATTATTATCGGAATAAAGTGAAAATTCAAAATACCATGCTTACCGAAGATTATTTATGGCCACTCGGCGTACTAACATTTTGAAGATCTCCATTTTTTTCTGACCTTTTCCAGAGTCAGTCGCAAAATGCATCTTGCAAACTGTTACTTGCAAAACAACAAAATTTCTCCAGTAAAGCCACCCCCTGGTGACTTATTAATAAATAATTGCTATAAGAAAATCCTAAAAAATTAAAAAACTTGCACCTGAAACAGACGGAAAAATTGTTGCTTCTATGTCATCTGTCCTGAAATTAGTGAAAACTTCAGGACGTACTCATTGGAAATATGTTAAACATTTTCTTACCGATCGTTTCTTCGGGAGTTTCGGGATACATTTAAATAAAAATCTACCCCTTATTTGGACATGACACACTCTAAACACTTTGAAAATCACTTTTACCTACATCACTGGAAAAACGATTAATTTTCACCAACCTTATTTTTCGTTGTTAAACCATCCACCATTACGAACCCACCTTTAATCCTGTATTCCTGAAGTCTCTGCTCACACAGCTCACTCTGCAACACAGCTCCATCACCGCCATCTCCTCTTCTTTCCATTGCCATCACGCACAAAACTATCACTTTTCACTACTTTTTCACTAGAAAAATTATAAACCAAAGCGATTCGCGATATTTAAAGCTTCCATCAAGCTTATTATCATAAATTTCGAACTCGACACTTTTCACTCCCGACCGCGAAAATTAAAAACGAAAACGATTCGCGAATTTTAGAGCTTCCAACAAGAAGCTTTTCACCATGAAATACATACGTACTCGTCACAATTCACTCCCGACCGCGCGATTTCGAAATAATTATCGCGAACGCGCATTTATTATTTAAAAAAAACTCCTGTAAATAAACAAAAATGCCATTATTATAGGAACAAAATAAAAATTCAAAATTTGTTGCTTACCTAAGAGTATTTACGGTCTTTCGGGGGTACTACACAGCCGTGAAAAACCACATCTTCTTCGGAAATCTCTTCTAACTTTCGGCCAAATAAATAATTCCCATCCAACTTGAAGGAATTAAAAAAATAATCCTGCAAATAAAAATTACATTATTATCGGAATAAAGTGAAAATTCAAAATACCATGCTTACCGAAGATTATTTATGGCCACTCGGCGTACTAACATTTTGAAGATCTCCATTTTTTTCTGACCTTTTCCAGAGTCAGTCGCAAAATGCATCTTGCAAACTGTTACTTGCAAAACAACAAAATTTCTCCAGTAAAGCCACCCCCTGGTGACTTATTAATAAATAATTGCTATAAGAAAATCCTAAAAAATTAAAAAACTTGCACCTGAAACAGACGGAAAAATTGTTGTTTCTATGTCATCTGTCCTGAAATTAGTGAAAACTTCAGGACGTACTCATTGGAAATATGTTAAACATTTTCTTACCGATCGTTTCTTCGGGAGTTTCGGGATACATTTAAATAAAAATCTACCCCTTATTTGGACATGACACACTCTAAACACTTTGAAAATCACTTTTACCTACATCACTGGAAAAACGATTAATTTTCACCAACCTTATTTTTCGTTGTTAAACCATCCACCATTACGAACCCACCTTTAATCCTGTATTCCTGAAGTCTCTGCTCACACAGCTCACTCTGCAACACAGCTCCATCACCGCCATCTCCTCTTCTTTCCATTGCCATCACGCACAAAACTATCACTTTTCACTACTTTTTCACTAGAAAAATTATAAACCAAAGCGATTCGCGATATTTAAAGCTTCCATCAAGCTTATTATCATAAATTTCGAACTCGACACTTTTTACTCCCGACCGCGAAAATTAAAAACGAAAACGATTCGCGAATTTTAGAGCTTCCAACAAGAAGCTTTTCACCATGAAATACATACGTACTCGTCACAATTCACTCCCGACCGCGCGATTTCGAAATAATTATCGCGAACGCGCATTTATTATTTAAAAAAAACTCCTGTAAATAAACAAAAATGCCATTATTATAGGAACAAAATAAAAATTCAAAATTTGTTGCTTACCTAAGAGTATTTACGGTCTTTCGGGGGTACTACACAGCCGTGAAAAACCACATCTTCTTCGGAAATCTCTTCTAACTTTCGGCCAAATAAATAATTCCCATCCAACTTGAAGGAATTAAAAAAATAATCCTGCAAATAAAAATTACATTATTATCGGAATAAAGTGAAAATTCAAAATACCATGCTTACCGAAGATTATTTATGGCCACTCGGCGTACTAACATTTTGAAGATCTCCATTTTTTTCTGACCTTTTCCAGAGTCAGTCGCAAAATGCATCTTGCAAACTGTTACTTGCAAAACAACAAAATTTCTCCAGTAAAGCCACCCCCTGGTGACTTATTAATAAATAATTGCTATAAGAAAATCCTAAAAAATTAAAAAACTTGCACCTGAAACAGACGGAAAAATTGTTGCTTCTATGTCATCTGTCCTGAAATTAGTGAAAACTTCAGGACGTACTCATTGGAAATATGTTAAACATTTTCTTACCGATCGTTTCTTCGGGAGTTTCGGGATACATTTAAATAAAAATCTACCCCTTATTTGGACATGACACACTCTAAACACTTTGAAAATCACTTTTACCTACATCACTGGAAAAACGATTAATTTTCACCAACCTTATTTTTCGTTGTTAAACCATCCACCATTACGAACCCACCTTTAATCCTGTATTCCTGAAGTCTCTGCTCACACAGCTCACTCTGCAACACAGCTCCATCACCGCCATCTCCTCTTCTTTCCATTGCCATCACGCACAAAACTATCACTTTTCACTACTTTTTCACTAGAAAAATTATAAACCAAAGCGATTCGCGATATTTAAAGCTTCCATCAAGCTTATTATCATAAATTTCGAACTCGACACTTTTCACTCCCGACCGCGAAAATTAAAAACGAAAACGATTCGCGAATTTTAGAGCTTCCAACAAGAAGCTTTTCACCATGAAATACATACGTACTCGTCACAATTCACTCCCGACCGCGCGATTTCGAAATAATTATCGCGAACGCGCATTTATTATTTAAAAAAAACTCCTGTAAATAAACAAAAATGCCATTATTATAGGAACAAAATAAAAATTCAAAATTTGTTGCTTACCTAAGAGTATTTACGGTCTTTCGGGGGTACTACACAGCCGTGAAAAACCACATCTTCTTCGGAAATCTCTTCTAACTTTCGGCCAAATAAATAATTCCCATCCAACTTGAAGGAATTAAAAAAATAATCCTGCAAATAAAAATTACATTATTATCGGAATAAAGTGAAAATTCAAAATACCATGCTTACCGAAGATTATTTATGGCCACTCGGCGTACTAACATTTTGAAGATCTCCATTTTTTTCTGACCTTTTCCAGAGTCAGTCGCAAAATGCATCTTGCAAACTGTTACTTGCAAAACAACAAAATTTCTCCAGTAAAGCCACCCCCTGGTGACTTATTAATAAATAATTGCTATAAGAAAATCCTAAAAAATTAAAAAACTTGCACCTGAAACAGACGGAAAAATTGTTGCTTCTATGTCATCTGTCCTGAAATTAGTGAAAACTTCAGGACGTACTCATTGGAAATATGTTAAACATTTTCTTACCGATCGTTTCTTCGGGAGTTTCGGGATACATTTAAATAAAAATCTACCCCTTATTTGGACATGACACACTCTAAACACTTTGAAAATCACTTTTACCTACATCACTGGAAAAACGATTAATTTTCACCAACCTTATTTTTCGTTGTTAAACCATCCACCATTACGAACCCACCTTTAATCCTGTATTCCTGAAGTCTCTGCTCACACACCTCACTCTGCAACACAGCTCCATCACCGCCATCTCCTCTTCTTTCCATTGCCATCACGCACAAAACTATCACTTTTCACTACTTTTTCACTAGAAAAATTATAAACCAAAGCGATTCGCGATATTTAAAGCTTCCATCAAGCTTATTATCATAAATTTCGAACTCGACACTTTTCACTCCCGACCGCGAAAATTAAAAACGAAAACGATTCGCGAATTTTAGAGCTTCCAACAAGAAGCTTTTCACCATGAAATACATACGTACTCGTCACAATTCACTCCCGACCGCGCGATTTCGAAATAATTATCGCGAACGCGCATTTATTATTTAAAAAAAACTCCTGTAAATAAACAAAAATGCCATTATTATAGGAACAAAATAAAAATTCAAAATTTGTTGCTTACCTAAGAGTATTTACGGTCTTTCGGGGGTACTACACAGCCGTGAAAAACCACATCTTCTTCGGAAATCTCTTCTAACTTTCGGCCAAATAAATAATTCCCATCCAACTTGAAGGAATTAAAAAAATAATCCTGCAAATAAAAATTACATTATTATCGGAATAAAGTGAAAATTCAAAATACCATGCTTACCGAAGATTATTTATGGCCACTCGGCGTACTAACATTTTGAAGATCTCCATTTTTTTCTGACCTTTTCCAGAGTCAGTCGCAAAATGCATCTTGCAAACTGTTACTTGCAAAACAACAAAATTTCTCCAGTAAAGCCACCCCCTGGTGACTTATTAATAAATAATTGCTATAAGAAAATCCTAAAAAATTAAAAAACTTGCACCTGAAACAGACGGAAAAATTGTTGCTTCTATGTCATCTGTCCTGAAATTAGTGAAAACTTCAGGACGTACTCATGGGAAATATGTTAAACATTTTCTTACCGATCGTTTCTTCGGGAGTTTCGGGATACATTTAAATAAAAATCTACCCCTTATTTGGACATGACACACTCTAAACACTTTGAAAATCACTTTTACCTACATCACTGGAAAAACGATTAATTTTCACCAACCTTATTTTTCGTTGTTAAACCATCCACCATTACGAACCCACCTTTAATCCTGTATTCCTGAAGTCTCTGCTCACACAGCTCACTCTGCAACACAGCTCCATCACCGCCATCTCCTCTTCTTTCCATTGCCATCACGCACAAAACTATCACTTTTCACTACTTTTTCACTAGAAAAATTATAAACCAAAGCGATTCGCGATATTTAAAGCTTCCATCAAGCTTATTATCATAAATTTCGAACTCGACACTTTTCACTCCCGACCGCGAAAATTAAAAACGAAAACGATTCGCGAATTTTAGATCTTCCAACAAGAAGCTTTTCACCATGAAATACATACGTACTCGTCACAATTCACTCCCGACCGCGCGATTTCGAAATAATTATCGCGAACGCGCATTTATTATTTAAAAAAAACTCCTGTAAATAAACAAAAATGCCATTATTATAGGAACAAAATAAAAATTCAAAATTTGTTGCTTACCTAAGAGTATTTACGGTCTTTCGGGGGTACTACACAGCCGTGAAAAACCACATCTTCTTCGGAAATCTCTTCTAACTTTCGGCCAAATAAATAATTCCCATCCAACTTGAAGGAATTAAAAAAATAATCCTGCAAATAAAAATTACATTATTATCGGAATAAAGTGAAAATTCAAAATACCATGCTTACCGAAGATTATTTATGGCCACTCGGCGTACTAACATTTTGAAGATCTCCATTTTTTTCTGACCTTTTCCAGAGTCAGTCGCAAAATGCATCTTGCAAACTGTTACTTGCAAAACAACAAAATTTCTCCAGTAAAGCCACCCCCTGGTGACTTATTAATAAATAATTGCTATAAGAAAATCCTAAAAAATTAAAAAACTTGCACCTGAAACAGACGGAAAAATTGTTGCTTCTATGTCATCTGTCCTGAAATTAGTGAAAACTTCAGGACGTACTCATGGGAAATATGTTAAACATTTTCTTACCGATCGTTTCTTCGGGAGTTTCGGGATACATTTAAATAAAAATCTACCCCTTATTTGGACATGACACACTCTAAACACTTTGAAAATCACTTTTACCTACATCACTGGAAAAACGATTAATTTTCACCAACCTTATTTTTCGTTGTTAAACCATCCACCATTACGAACCCACCTTTAATCCTGTATTCCTGAAGTCTCTGCTCACACAGCTCACTCTGCAACACAGCTCCATCACCGCCATCTCCTCTTCTTTCCATTGCCATCACGCACAAAACTATCACTTTTCACTACTTTTTCACTAGAAAAATTATAAACCAAAGCGATTCGCGATATTTAAAGCTTCCATCAAGCTTATTATCATAAATTTCGAACTCGACACTTTTCACTCCCGACCGCGAAAATTAAAAACGAAAACGATTCGCGAATTTTAGATCTTCCAACAAGAAGCTTTTCACCATGAAATACATACGTACTCGTCACAATTCACTCCCGACCGCGCGATTTCGAAATAATTATCGCGAACGCGCATTTATTATTTAAAAAAAACTCCTGTAAATAAACAAAAATGCCATTATTATAGGAACAAAATAAAAATTCAAAATTTGTTGCTTACCTAAGAGTATTTACGGTCTTTCGGGGGTACTACACAGCCGTGAAAAACCACATCTTCTTCGGAAATCTCTTCTAACTTTCGGTCAAATAAATAATTCCCATCCAACTTGAAGGAATTAAAAAAATAATCCTGCAAATAAAAATTACATTATTATCGGAATAAAGTGAAAATTCAAAATACCATGCTTACCGAAGATTATTTATGGCCACTCGGCGTACTAACATTTTGAAGATCTCCATTTTTTTCTGACCTTTTCCAGAGTCAGTCGCAAAATGCATCTTGCAAACTGTTACTTGCAAAACAACAAAATTTCTCCAGTAAAGCCACCCCCTGGTGACTTATTAATAAATAATTGCTATAAGAAAATCCTAAAAAATTAAAAAACTTGCACCTGAAACAGACGGAAAAATTGTTGCTTCTATGTCATCTGTCCTGAAATTAGTGAAAACTTCAGGACGTACTCATGGGAAATATGTTAAACATTTTCTTACCGATCGTTTCTTCGGGAGTTTCGGGATACATTTAAATAAAAATCTACCCCTTATTTGGACATGACACACTCTAAACACTTTGAAAATCACTTTTACCTACATCACTGGAAAAACGATTAATTTTCACCAACCTTATTTTTCGTTGTTAAACCATCCACCATTACGAACCCACCTTTAATCCTGTATTCCTGAAGTCTCTGCTCACACAGCTCACTCTGCAACACAGCTCCATCACCGCCATCTCCTCTTCTTTCCATTGCCATCACGCACAAAACTATCACTTTTCACTACTTTTTCACTAGAAAAATTATAAACCAAAGCGATTCGCGATATTTAAAGCTTCCATCAAGCTTATTATCATAAATTTCGAACTCGACACTTTTCACTCCCGACCGCGAAAATTAAAAACGAAAACGATTCGCGAATTTTAGATCTTCCAACAAGAAGCTTTTCACCATGAAATACATACGTACTCGTCACAATTCACTCCCGACCGCGCGATTTCGAAATAATTATCGCGAACGCGCATTTATTATTTAAAAAAAACTCCTGTAAATAAACAAAAATGCCATTATTATAGGAACAAAATAAAAATTCAAAATTTGTTGCTTACCTAAGAGTATTTACGGTCTTTCGGGGGTACTACACAGCCGTGAAAAACCACATCTTCTTCGGAAATCTCTTCTAACTTTCGGCCAAATAAATAATTCCCATCCAACTTGAAGGAATTAAAAAAATAATCCTGCAAATAAAAATTACATTATTATCGGAATAAAGTGAAAATTCAAAATACCATGCTTACCGAAGATTATTTATGGCCACTCGGCGTACTAACATTTTGAAGATCTCCATTTTTTTCTGACCTTTTCCAGAGTCAGTCGCAAAATGCATCTTGCAATCTGTTACTTGCAAAACAACAAAATTTCTCCAGTAAAGCCACCCCCTGGTGACTTATTAATAAATAATTGCTATAAGAAAATCCTAAAAAATTAAAAAACTTGTACCTGAAACAGACGGAAAAATTGTTGCTTCTATGTCATCTGTCCTGAAATTAGTGAAAACTTCAGGACGTACTCATTGGAAATATGTTAAACATTTTCTTACCGATCGTTTCTTCGGGAGTTTCGGGATACATTTAAATAAAAATCTACCCCTTATTTGGACATGACACACTCTAAACACTTTGAAAATCACTTTTACCTACATCACTGGAAAAACGATTAATTTTCACCAACCTTATTTTTCGTTGTTAAACCATCCACCATTACGAACCCACCTTTAATCCTGTATTCCTGAAGTCTCTGCTCACACACCTCACTCTGCAACACAGCTCCATCACCGCCATCTCCTCTTCTTTCCATTGCCATCACGCACAAAACTATCACTTTTCACTACTTTTTCACTAGAAAAATTATAAACCAAAGCGATTCGCGATATTTAAAGCTTCCATCAAGCTTATTATCATAAATTTCGAACTCGACACTTTTCACTCCCGACCGCGAAAATTAAAAACGAAAACGATTCGCGAATTTTAGAGCTTCCAACAAGAAGCTTTTCACCATGAAATACATACGTACTCGTCACAATTCACTCCCGACCGCGCGATTTCAAATAATTATCGCGAACGCGCATTTATTATTTAAAAAAAACTCCTGTAAATAAACAAAAATGCCATTAGTATAGGAACAAAATAAAAATTCAAAATTTGTTGCTTACCTAAGAGTATTTACGGTCTTTCGGGGGTACTACACAGCCGTGAAAAACCACATCTTCTTCGGAAATCTCTTCTAACTTTCGGCCAAATAAATAATTCCCATCCAACTTGAAGGAATTAAAAAAATAATCCTGCAAATAAAAATTACATTATTATCGGAATAAAGTGAAAATTCAAAATACCATGCTTACCGAAGATTATTTATGGCCACTCGGCGTACTAACATTTTGAAGATCTCCATTTTTTTCTGACCTTTTCCAGAGTCAGTCGCAAAATGCATCTTGCAATCTGTTACTTGCAAAACAACAAAATTTCTCCAGTAAAGCCACCCCCTGGTGACTTATTAATAAATAATTGCTATAAGAAAATCCTAAAAAATTAAAAAACTTGCACCTGAAACAGACGGAAAAATTGTTGCTTCTATGTCATCTGTCCTGAAATTAGTGAAAACTTCAGGACGTACTCATTGGAAATATGTTAAACATTTTCTTACCGATCGTTTCTTCGGGAGTTTCGGGATACATTTAAATAAAAATCTACCCCTTATTTGGACATGACACACTCTAAACACTTTGAAAATCACTTTTACCTACATCACTGGAAAAACGATTAATTTTCACCAACCTTATTTTTCGTTGTTAAACCATCCACCATTACGAACCCACCTTTAATCCTGTATTCCTGAAGTCTCTGCTCACACAGCTCACTCTGCAACACAGCTCCATCACCGCCATCTCCTCTTCTTTCCATTGCCATCACGCACAAAACTATCACTTTTCACTACTTTTTCACTAGAAAAATTATAAACCAAAGCGATTCGCGATATTTAAAGCTTCCATCAAGCTTATTATCATAAATTTCGAACTCGACACTTTTCACTCCCGACCGCGAAAATTAAAAACGAAAACGATTCGCGAATTTTAGATCTTCCAACAAGAAGCTTTTCACCATGAAATACATACGTACTCGTCACAATTCACTCCCGACCGCGCGATTTCGAAATAATTATCGCGAACGCGCATTTATTATTTAAAAAAAACTCCTGTAAATAAACAAAAATGCCATTATTATAGGAACAAAATAAAAATTCAAAATTTGTTGCTTACCTAAGAGTATTTACGGTCTTTCGGGGGTACTACACAGCCGTGAAAAACCACATCTTCTTCGGAAATCTCTTCTAACTTTCGGCCAAATAAATAATTCCCATCCAACTTGAAGGAATTAAAAAAATAATCCTGCAAATAAAAATTACATTATTATCGGAATAAAGTGAAAATTCAAAATACCATGCTTACCGAAGATTATTTATGGCCACTCGGCGTACTAACATTTTGAAGATCTCCATTTTTTTCTGACCTTTTCCAGAGTCAGTCGCAAAATGCATCTTGCAATCTGTTACTTGCAAAACAACAAAATTTCTCCAGTAAAGCCACCCCCTGGTGACTTATTAATAAATAATTGCTATAAGAAAATCCTAAAAAATTAAAAAACTTGCACCTGAAACAGACGGAAAAATTGTTGCTTCTATGTCATCTGTCCTGAAATTAGTGAAAACTTCAGGACGTACTCATTGGAAATATGTTAAACATTTTCTTACCGATCGTTTCTTCGGGAGTTTCGGGATACATTTAAATAAAAATCTACCCCTTATTTGGACATGACACACTCTAAACACTTTGAAAATCACTTTTACCTACATCACTGGAAAAACGATTAATTTTCACCAACCTTATTTTTCGTTGTTAAACCATCCACCATTACGAACCCACCTTTAATCCTGTATTCCTGAAGTCTCTGCTCACACACCTCACTCTGCAACACAGCTCCATCACCGCCATCTCCTCTTCTTTCCATTGCCATCACGCACAAAACTATCACTTTTCACTACTTTTTCACTAGAAAAATTATAAACCAAAGCGATTCGCGATATTTAAAGCTTCCATCAAGCTTATTATCATAAATTTCGAACTCGACACTTTTCACTCCCGACCGCGAAAATTAAAAACGAAAACGATTCGCGAATTTTAGAGCTTCCAACAAGAAGCTTTTCACCATGAAATACATACGTACTCGTCACAATTCACTCCCGACCGCGCGATTTCAAATAATTATCGCGAACGCGCATTTATTATTTAAAAAAAACTCCTGTAAATAAACAAAAATGCCATTAGTATAGGAACAAAATAAAAATTCAAAATTTGTTGCTTACCTAAGAGTATTTACGGTCTTTCGGGGGTACTACACAGCCGTGAAAAACCACATCTTCTTCGGAAATCTCTTCTAACTTTCGGCCAAATAAATAATTCCCATCCAACTTGAAGGAATTAAAAAAATAATCCTGCAAATAAAAATTACATTATTATCGGAATAAAGTGAAAATTCAAAATACCATGCTTACCGAAGATTATTTATGGCCACTCGGCGTACTAACATTTTGAAGATCTCCATTTTTTTCTGACCTTTTCCAGAGTCAGTCGCAAAATGCATCTTGCAATCTGTTACTTGCAAAACAACAAAATTTCTCCAGTAAAGCCACCCCCTGGTGACTTATTAATAAATAATTGCTATAAGAAAATCCTAAAAAATTAAAAAACTTGCACCTGAAACAGACGGAAAAATTGTTGCTTCTATGTCATCTGTCCTGAAATTAGTGAAAACTTCAGGACGTACTCATTGGAAATATGTTAAACATTTTCTTACCGATCGTTTCTTCGGGAGTTTCGGGATACATTTAAATAAAAATCTACCCCTTATTTGGACATGACACACTCTAAACACTTTGAAAATCACTTTTACCTACATCACTGGAAAAACGATTAATTTTCACCAACCTTATTTTTCGTTGTTAAACCATCCACCATTACGAACCCACCTTTAATCCTGTATTCCTGAAGTCTCTGCTCACACAGCTCACTCTGCAACACAGCTCCATCACCGCCATCTCCTCTTCTTTCCATTGCCATCACGCACAAAACTATCACTTTTCACTACTTTTTCACTAGAAAAATTATAAACCAAAGCGATTCGCGATATTTAAAGCTTCCATCAAGCTTATTATCATAAATTTCGAACTCGACACTTTTCACTCCCGACCGCGAAAATTAAAAACGAAAACGATTCGCGAATTTTAGAGCTTCCAACAAGAAGCTTTTCACCATGAAATACATACGTACTCGTCACAATTCACTCCCGACCGCGCGATTTCGAAATAATTATCGCGAACGCGCATTTATTATTTAAAAAAACTCCTGTAAATAAACAAAAATGCCATTATTATAGGAACAAAATAAAAATTCAAAATTTGTTGCTTACCTAAGAGTATTTACGGTCTTTCGGGGGTACTACACAGCCGTGAAAAACCACATCTTCTTCGGAAATCTCTTCTAACTTTCGGCCAAATAAATAATTCCCATCCAACTTGAAGGAATTAAAAAAATAATCCTGCAAATAAAAATTACATTATTATCGGAGTAAAGTGAAAATTCAAAATACGTTATATTTTACAATAAAACAATAAAGCAGTAAAGTTTTGAAAGGGAAAATGGCAACAAAATCAACCTTCTTATTTTTAACACTTACAACTCCTGAGCAATGCAGAAATCTAGTCATATCAGTACGGCATTAGTTTGTAACTTGCATTACTCATGTTTCTTTCAAAAGATGTACATAAACTTTGTGTTATAATGACGAAAAGACAATCCTTCAAAGTGTGTTTAACAAAGATTGAAAATATAAATTACTTATTTCTGCTTTGTTGTAGGGATAATATTCAAATTTAATATTTGTTGCTCACCAAAAATTATTAAATGTCATACTTTAATAATATTTAATTTTACCTCCTCTACTTTTGGATCTGTGACAAAATTCCCACTGAACATGGACGGAATTATTTGAGTTAATGTTACAATTAAGAATGTTTTTCTTATTAAAGATTATTTATGAGTACTAGGAGTTCAAACATTTGGAATTATATATTATCCTAGGACTTCATTACTAGTTGTTGATCTTAAAACAAAAATTTTAGTCTAATACGTGGATTCCCATCAACGATAGAATTAAATTTGTATTGGTTTCGGCGGAATCGAAGAGTTGGAATTGTTTATTAAAAGTTCATCGTTTTAATTACACCAATTATTTATTAGAAGAAGAAATTTAAAATATTTAAATTTAATTTTTTGTACATAAATTATTTAATTTTGGAAAGTAACATGGCTTGAAATAACTCTCGGGATTGCCAATTTGATATTATAAAATGCTGTAATTTAAAGTAATCTGTAGCATACTATGTATATTGGCTTTATTCAAAGAGGATATTTTGCACCAAAAGGTGCTTTATAACAAATATATGACTTTGATTTGTTCCACTACATAATAATTATGCTACTATATAATGTAACTAAGATAGTATATGGTAACTAAAGATCGTGTGTGAGTTCCTTTAATTAGTTAGTATTATAGACTATAGAGCATGAAAATGACCAGTCGTGAAAAAGGTAGGGATTTAAAATAATTTCTTCAGGAGTGGTGGTGGTTACAGTTTCGCGCTTAAAGTTTGCTACGTTAGAATCCTTATAGGTTGTGATTGCAAATTACAATAAATTGTCTCAAGTGTTCCACTGAATCTAAGGCACAGAAAACGCCCAATCTATTTTACTGGAGTCTGATTTTACTTCTTTGGATTTTCGAAGATTCACAAATTTGGGATTTTCCACTAAATGGCCAACACCCCAAAACCAAACTTGCGGTCTTCAAACAAGGTTTGTAAATAATTTAAACTTTTAACAAAACTTATGAAAATATTGTCTCTAATTTTATTATTTATATATAATATAAGGAAAGGACCATAAAAAGTTTAGCATCCCAATAGAAAACCGTTGAGATTTATTCAAAATGTGTAACCGTTATGACGTCACATTTATCCTCCCAGAATGAAGCTTGTGTAAATAGAAAATTTCAAGATGTTAAGTGACAACTATCCTTTTTAAGTTTTAAAAAACTTTTTTCTTTTAAGAAAAATTTTAGAATTTTACTTCAATTTTGCTTAACACATTGTACGTACATAAATATTTGGAAAATTTATAATGAATTCTCTTCTTGTAGGATGGTACCGTACCAACCAGTCTTTGAAAATTAAGATGACCTCATGAAAGAATTGTGGAAAATCGTTTTTGGAAGTATATAGTATTATGAACGGTAAGATTAATTCAAATTAATTTCGGCATGAATATCATTTTACAATAATTATTATCCAAAAAGTAGTTTATTAACCACCGTGTATTTGCAGTACTACCTACTAATTACACCGGAAACTTTGATGCGTTTTTATTTTTCGATGAACATAATTATCATCATGTAATAGTACTTGTATAAACTTAGATACAGAACAATCTTGCCATTTTATATTTTCACGAAAGATTTTTCTAATACAAATCTTGGGGCGCATTGCTCAAGAAGTGACTTGGATTACCAGCTTACTTTACCAGAAAATTTTGTTTTTTTTATAAAATCCTGTATTTTCTTAAGGGTTATGAAGAAATTCAATATTTTTAGTCAAAAATAATTTTTATTAAGAATTATCAAGAAATAAAAGCGACATCAAACCCAAGCGCAATGACGAAAAGCACGTCATCCGGAAATTTACACCATCAGCGTTATATTTACACAATTTTCTTTACTTATAGATAAAAATTGCACTGTATATTTATAAATCATCACTTGTGGATCTAAGATTTACTTTTAATTACATTAGATCGCAATTTTAAAGCAATTAAAACAACAAAATGCGATCCGGAGCAACAATGGCGTCATTACTTTATAAATGATGCTATAAAACAAGTGAAGTCAATTTTAACCAATGAGGTGTAACCTAGAATTAACACACTTTAAAATCAAGTAGGCGAGTTTTCTACAATAATAATATGAATTCACATAAAAAAAATTATTAAAATAATTTATTATAATCATAAAATTTTATGTGAATATGATTTTATCTTTTTATTTAAATCAGTTTGAATTTAAAAATATAAAAATTGTTTAAAACTAGGATATCCCATCTTAAAAAATCTTAATTACCCTCCAGTAACTGCATTAACTGTTGATTCCTACAAGATTATAATTGCTTACTGTTTATGCAAAAAAATATATTTAATTTTTTGGTTATCAAATTCCTTGTTCAAAATAGCCACCACTTTATAAACCGTAATTTATTGTTGATCAAAAAGCATAACACAATGAATTTAAACAATTCACTTTGAAGAGAAACACCAATGAGTGTTGCTTTACCCATAATACTTTTGATTATATTTTTACTACAATTATTTTGTTCTTTAGGAAAAAACTTGCTCTATTGGAAGAATTTGGACTTTTTCTATTGGATTTTATAAACCTTGGTAAGCAGTTCCTTTTAACGTTGGAGAAATTTGGAATTTTTTATTAATCTGATGGAAGCTAAATGAAAATCCTTTGGAGTCTAATGGCATACAACAATCCCGCCCTGTAATACAATCCCATTCTGAAGAAATTCTTCAATGCTTAAAATTAGTTGGAAAACTACACCAAATGATGTCTTAAATCAAGAAGAAGTACCTACAGATTAACAACAAAGTTGCAGTTGTGGCCTTCCCAAATTAATCACCAAGCAATCCAATAGAAACTATCGCTTTATGAGGTCAATTTGGCCAACTAAAGAAGAAATATTTTACCAACATAGGTAACTGGTTTTACAAAACTTTACTTTTTATTTATTATCATCTAAATAAGTTCAAAAACATCAAATACGCTATGTAGAAGTTCATTTTGTAGGCCATTCGCCCCTTTGAGATTTTAATTCTAATTTAAAGCAGTTTAATTGGTTTTCTCGTGATGGTGCTTTATTGCATCTCTATTATTTTTGTTTGAGCTAAAATAACTTTTGCTGTGGTTAAGTGGAATTTTGAATATTGTATCTAAATAGTAGGTATAGATATTTTGAACCTGTTTGTACCTAAGAAAAAAGTTTACAAAAAAATCTTCAGTGATACTGAGTACACCCATGAAAGGATTAACGCATGATGAGCTATCATTTACTGAAGATGATTTGTCGGTAGCTTTAAATAATCTATAAGTAGCTAAAGACGATATTTAATGGCTAAGGATTGTCTAACATCAGCTTAAAATGGCTGAAAGTTGTTTGTCAGCACCTGAAGATTGGCTTGAAGATTAGCTGATGATAATCTGGCAGAAGCTGAAGAAAGTTTACAAAATACTACAAATATTCTATCAACAGTTTAAGAAGATGTTCTGGCATTTACTGAGGATAGTGTAGTATGGCAGCAGCTGAAGATTGTTGATCAGTAGCTGTAAATGGTAGTTCTGAAGCTAAAAGTGATTATGATCTGAAGTTGGTCCATTAGCAGCTAAAGGTGGTTGATACCAGCTGAAAAAGATGCTCATGATATGAAGATACTCATTGGCCACAATAGAATAAGTCAGTATCACCAAATGAAAATTTATAATAACATTTAATAGAATGAAAAAAGTTTAATCTAAAATAAAATTGATTAAAATCAATTTAATAAAAGAGGTTCTTGAATGCCTAGATAATTTTGGGTACAAATTCAAAAAATCTCAAGAGTAAACTTAATACTACAAGAAAGTTTTAATTTGAAACGCAGAATGTCTTTAATCTAATCATGTGTGTCATTATCATTCAAGTTTTCTTCTTGAAATTTTGGAAAACTCTTTGACTACAGCAAAAATGAAAAAAAAAGTAGAGGAATAAAATATTTATAGGTAGTTACTAATTTGGATAAAAAATTACAAAAAATTTATGAACATCTTAAGAACTGTTTGGGTGCAATCAGAATTAAGTGAAGTACAACATCGTAGAGAATTTTTAACAGTTTTCTCCAAATAAATATAAATTAAATAATTCCAATAAAGTACACTTTTTACATCAAATTGATTAACCATTATCATGATGTCTTATTTACGATAATTATACATTTAAGTAAATTTTCCAGCTGGGAAAATGATTTTACAGCCAATATCAACACAAATCAATTTTACCGTTAATATGCAATTGCCAATTTTTGTTTTAAAACGATGACGAATATGACCCACAAAATTTTGAAAATAAAGTACAAATATGGTAATCATGCAGGCATAAATGTATATCAAACTTACCTTTTGCTTTCACCAAATTTTCTTGAAGATTCTGCACTGCAAGAACGCTGCATTCTTCACAAGTGACCATCAGGATTTCATCGACAGATTTTCCACAGTAGAACAAAGAAAAATGTTGTAAATTTTCTAAAATACCATGATTTACAACAGATTTATTATAAAATTAAGATTTATAATCAATAATATTAAGAAACACGAGCGATTGCTTACATAAACGCTACCACAAATTTTGGCGTCATTCGGAAATTTGACATCATCGGCATTATTTTACAAAATATTTAACATTTGTCGATGAAAATCTTAATTAAAACTTGTGTATCATCACTTACGCATACAAGAAATACATTTTATTACACCAGATCGCAATTTTACTGCAATTAAACAACGAAATTCGATCTAAAGCCTAAGTGGCGTCATTGCATACTTTCAATTGTTCTTCTTGCAATGATGTCAATTTTAACCAATGACGTGAAACTTTGAATAAGGGAAATAAAATCAAGTAGGCGAGTTTAACACAATAATAATAATTTAATATAATTTATATTTTATGGTAAAAATGATATTAAGAAATTATTTAAATAAATTGCAAGTAAAGTTAATGTAATACGTACGCACTAATTAATTACTTTATAACTTCGATTTTTTTTTAATAATTTACAATAATTGCTTAATTACTATGCACTCCAACAAAATTATATTATTTTAAATTTTGAAAATAAAGTACCAAAATGATAATAATGCAAATATAAGTACATATCAAACTTACCTTTCGCTTGCACTAAATTTTCTTGAAGATTCTGCAGTGCAAGACCGCTGCATTTTTCACAAGCGACCATCAGGATTTCATCGACAGATTTTCCACCCTAGAACAAAGAAAAATGTTGTAAATTTTCTAAAATACCATGATTTACAAAAGATTTATTATAAAATTATGATTTATAATCAATAATATTAAGAAACACGAGCGATTGCTTACATAAACGCTACCACAAATTTTGGCGTCATTCGGAAATTTGACATCATCGGCATTATTTTACAAAATATTTAACATTTGTCGATGAAAATCTCAATGAAAATTTGTGTATTATTACTTACGCATACATGAAATACGTTTTATTACACCAGATCGCAATTTTACCTCAATTAAACAACAAAATTCGATCTAAAGCCTAAGTGGCGTCGTTGTATTCAATTGTTCTTCTTGCAATGATGTCAATTTTAACCAATGACGTGTAACTTTGAATAAGGGTAATAAAATCAAGTAGGCGAGTTTGATTTTTAAATTGAAAAAATTATAAATTATGAAGTTTTTTAAAGAAATTGCATGTTAATTTAATATCTAAGTATTAATTTAAAAATTCAACTTTAACTTGCAAATTATTTAAAACAATTTATTACGTAATTTAAAAATAAGCATTTATATAAATTTGTATTTATATAAATGTATTCTAATAAAAGAAGATCTATAAGATTTATTTTCAAGTCACATCTTAAAAAAAATTATTCTTTAAGAGCTGCATCAACTAAGGATAAGTTCCTCATGTTGCCCTTGTTGATGCAAAGCATTTTTTTTATTATCCTGACTTTTCCACTTTGGAAAGTAATACAAATTGGTATAAACTGTGTAATTTTGACTGCTCTTACTTGTATTTCTTTTATTTTCGCTTGTACCCAAATAATTTTAAAAATTAGGGGGTGTGAGCCCTGGAGACATGCTATAAAATTCAAGAGACATAAAATTGTTCCCTTGATAAACTTATAAATTATTATCAGTTTAGTTTGATGTTAACTGAATTTCTTTATATGACGTCAATTTTATATGAAAACTAAATGTGAATTAAATTTTCCACTTCACATAAACCAGGCGCATAGTGGCAAAATGGCAACAAAGCCAAATTTTTAAAATTTAGTTACTACCTAACAAATCTGAATCATGCACAAAATTAGTCATGCTAATAAGATAATAATTCAACTTACAAATATTCCAAAAAATCCAGTTTTCATTTGAATATTGAAAAACCAAACTCCCTTAAGTAACACCATATTCCTGCTTCATAACAAAATGTTAAATCTGCTAAGTCACCATCAAGGTCTTACCCAAAATGTTTGGGCAAATTGCGATCCCTTTTCTAAACCACTGAAACAAAAGAAAATTTATAACCAATTGGTAAAAAAATTGTAATTGGAAATTGTTTTGATGAACTTATGTCTTCCTCAGGCATGTCCAAAACTACGTTATCATAAAGAACCTTTAACTGACTTGGTGGTATGTGCCTCTCTCATTCTGCAAACAAAATGCGATTCTTTCTATACAATATTTAATAACACAAGAAAAATAATAATATTGCATGTCAATTTATGCACTAAACAGCCCAAAATAAGGAAACATAAGAATAGTTTTTCGTTTTTGAGACGATGTTAACTGTGCAAAGTTTGATTATAAACTGAATATTTGATAGTTAATTTACGTCGATAAGTTTATTTGCAAGTATAAAGGTGTATCATCAGTAGTTGCACAACATATTTTGTTAAACCGGAAGTAACAAAAACGGCACAACTTGAATATTAGTGCACCACGTGTACCTATACTATAAAAAAAATTCGTGTATAGTAACCAAAACTATTCTTCAAGTAAAAAATTGATTTTCAGTATCAATGAAGATGTATGAAATTCTCACTAGTTAAAGATAAATTACCTAAACAAACATTTAGTAATAAATTTAAAATTTGCTAATTTATGGATGAAAATGGTCTGTCAGGAGCTGAAGGCCCAAGTAGCATTTTTAGCTGAATTGCACCAATTTTCTAGCAACTTGCTAGAAAATTGCTGAAATTCAGCTAAAAATGCAACTTGCTAGAAAATTGCTGAAATTCAGCTAAAAATGCTACTTGGGGGGAGTCTTGAGCATCAGCAGATGAAAATATTTTACCAGAACTGAATGATCAGCAATCATTGGCTAAAGTTGGTTTGTCGACAACTGAACTTTAACAATAAAATTGTCGGTTACCAGCTGAAAATGATCAAACAACTGCTAAAGATGGTTTTCAGAATAAAGATGGAAAAGGAGGAAGAAGCAAGATTATAAAAAAAGTACAAATAAATTCAAATGTTTAGCCAATTTTGAGCAAAAATTTAGTACATTGGAAAAGTAAGCTTAAAAGTTCTAAATTTTTGTAAATCTGTTTGAATTGCAGTCAGAAGTAGGAAAACATGAATTGTTGCCCTTGCACCCAGCTAAAAATATTTTCTTTTTTTCTGATTTATTAATCAGACTTTTGTAATTCTTCTATGTGTAATCTTACATTGCCACCCCAACAAAAAAAATATTTAAAGTATTTGATCAAAAAAGCACCACTCATATTTTTGATTATAACAATTGAGATAAAAAAAAGGAAACCGATTCACATAATGAGAATAAATTGCTTTACCAGATACCATATTTTTACCGCAATTACTTTAGATTCAAAAAAGAATCAACAAACTCAAAAAGCAGTCAGGAAAATACTTGCAGTATTGGAAAGATTTGGACTTTTCTATTGGATTTTGTAAATCTTGGCAAGCAGTTCCTTACAATATTGGAGCTGATTTTTAATGGCTGAAAAATGGTCTAACATAAGTTCATAAATAACATAAGTTCAGCTGGCTGAACGCTGAAAGTTGCTGGTGAGCAGCTGATGATGGTCTGTTAAAAGCTGAATAAAGTTTACAAACTACTGCAGCTATTCTATCAGCAGTTTAAAATGTTATGTCAATTACTGGAGGTAGTATAGCATGGCAGCAGCTGAAGATTGTAGATCAGTAGCTGTAAATTGTAGTTTTGTAGCTAAAAATGATTATGAACTGAAGTTGGTTCATTAGCAGCTAATGATAATACATCAGCAGCTAAAAGTGGTCCATATAAGCGGAAGAAGATGCTCGTGATAATATTATATTACATTAAAATTATGCACTGCGAATGCGAGGTACCGGGTTTAAATCCGGAGAAGGGCAACTTTCTTATGACTAAGTCATCGTGCTTCAGAAGGCACGCTAAGCCGGTGGTCCTCCTGGGTTAATGAATTGCCATCATTAACAGAAAAACCAGGGTTACAAAGCTCGTCTGGAAGCAAGTCTAGCCAACTACCTATCGGACGTTAAACAATTTATATGCTCACAGATCTAACACTTCCAAAGAAACGACGCAGGGGCTGAAAGTAACAAGCCCTAGGCTTAGGCTGAATTCATTCAGTTGAAGAAGAAGAAAATTATGCACCTAGCAGTGATGTCAATTTTAACCAATTACTAGCACTTTTGAATAATTTTTTAATAAAATCAAGTATGCGACTTTGATTTTTAATTTTTAAAAATTATAATTATGAATTTTTTTAAAGCAATTGCATGTTAATTTGATATCTAAGTATTAATTTAAAAATTCAACTTTAACTTGCAAATTATTTAAAATAATTTATTATATAATTTAAAAATAAGCATTCATATGAATTTCAGAATATTTTACAAATAGATTGTAAATTACAACTGATATTTTCAGAACTTTCTTGATCTTAATCAGTTCTGAATGTTTAACAATTCTTAAGATTATATTTAAAAAAGTCTCTAATAATTTATTCTAAGATTTTTTCTAAAGTCACATTTTAAAGATCTTTCAAGAGCTGCATCAACTAAGGATAAGTTTCTGATGTTGCCCTTGTTGATGCAAAGCATATTTATTATTAATCTGACCGTTGCACTTTTTTCAACATTAAAAAAATTTTATTTGTTTTAATCAAGAAAGCATCACTCCTGATCAATGGGGGCTGCTTTATCATATAATTGGTACTGAATAATCACATTTTGATGAAAATAATTCTTAACTTGAAAACTTATTTATGTTGCTGTGTGTTGAAACAATTTAAACCTTTTTTTATTGAATAGTTTTCTCACAACGTGGGAAAGATTGAAATTTTAGTTGAGATGATAGAAATCAAATGGAATTTTTCTGTTTCCTATACCTTATAACAGTCTTGGTCTGTACTATAACACAACTTCTAATCTGGCTTACAATAATATTATTATTAGAAAAAAAAATTAGCATGGAATTTACATTTACATATTTAGTATTTAGATTTGTCTCAACAACATCAGTGCCTTTAGATATTTGAAGTAAACTCTTAGAAATTTCCAAATATTCTGGAAAAATAAGAAAAATGATGTCTAAACTTACAATTCAGACAGTTGACCAACAGAATTAAACTTATGGGTAGAAGCTTCTCAATTAATTATATTTCTTGATGCTTTGTAAATCTGTTTGAATACAATCAGAAGTAAAAAAAATTGATTTGTTGCTCTGCACCAAGCAAAAGATAATTTCAATTTATCTGATTTATTAATCAGACTTTAGTAACTCTTTTTTGTGTAAACTTACATTGCCACCAAACAGAAAAAATTTTTTACAGTGTTATTGATCAAAAAGCATCAGTCATACTATCTTATAATTATTGAGATAAAAAAAACTAAAAATTTACAATTTTAGGATGAAACCGATGCACATAATGGAAATTGCTTTACCAGATACTTGTGACCATATTTTTACCGCAATTATTTTGGATTCAGAAAAGAATCAGAAAACTCACCAAGCAGTCAGAAAAGAACTTGCAGGGTTGAAACAATTTGGACCTTTTCTATTGGACTTTATAAATGTTGGCAAGCCGTTCCTTACAACGTTGAACACATTTGGAATTTTCCATTAATCTGATGGAAGCACAATGTTAATCCTTTGGAATCTAATAGCATACAACAATCTCACCCGATAGTGCATCCCATTGTGATAGAATTCTTTAATGCTTAAAATTGGAAAAGGAAACCAAATGATGTTTTATATCAAGAATAAGAACCTACAGATAAACACCAAAGCTGCAGTTGTGGCCTGCCTAAATTAATCACCAATCAATCCAATTGAAACTATCGCTTTATGAGGTCAACTTGGCCAACTAAGAAGAAATATTTTACCAACTTAGGTAACGTAACTGGTTATACAAAACTTTACTTTTTATTTACCTAAATATCTCTCAAAAGCATCAAATGCACTTTATGTAAAAGTTTATTTTACGAGCCCTTCACCCCCTTGGGATTTTAGTTCAAAATAATTAATGTAGTTTAATTGGTTTGCTCATGATTGTGCTTCACTGCACCTTTATTATTTTTGGTTGTGCCAAATTAGCTTTTGCTGAAGTTAACTGGAATTTTCAGTATAGTATCCAAATAGTATATTTTGTACCAAATCTTTGTACTACTGTATTTTGTATATACCCAAACCCTGTATGACACGATGCATAATTTTACATAAAATTTACATGTAAGTGGTAACTAACCAATGAAAAACATCCGATTGGTTACTTAGGATTTACATGTACATTTTATGTAAAATTATGCATCGTGTCATACAGGCTTAAGAAATAAGTTTTAGAAAAACTTTAATGATACTGACGCGCAAGAAGGGATAACCCCGTAGTTTCTCTGTAGCTTAAAATGATGTATTAGCAGCTGAAGATAATTTTTAATGGCCGAGGATGGTCTAACATCAGCTAAAGATGGCTGAAAGTTGTTTGTCAGCAACTGATGATGGTCTGTCAGAAGCTGAATAAAGTTTACCAACTACTGCAGCTATTCTATCAGCAGTTTAAGATGTCATGTCAATTACTGGAGATAGTATAGCATGGTTGCAGCTGAACGTTGTAGATCAGTAACTATAAATGGTAGTTCTGTAGCTAAAAGTGATTATGAACTGAAGTTGGTCCATTATCAGCTGATGATAATACATCAGCAGCTAAAAGTGATCCATACCAGCTGAAGAAGATGCTCATGATAATGAAGATACTCATTAAACAAAGTTTTGCACTATTTCTTCAGACCACAATATAATAAGTCAATTATCACCAAATGAAAAATTATAATAGCATTTAATAGAATGAAAAGAAATTATCCAAGCATTTAATCCAAAATAAAACTGAATAAATCAATTTAACAAAGAGGAGGCTTTAATGCCTAAATAATTTTGGATACAAATTTTAAAAATATCAAGAGTAAGCTTAATACTACAAATAAGATCTAAAATTAAAACGCAGAATCTTTTTAATCTAATCATGTGTGTCATTATCATTCAAGTTTTTCTCCTTGAAATGTTGGAAAACTTTTTGGCTACAACCAAAAATGAAGGAGGCACAAGTAGGAACTAACTACCCTAGGTGAAAAATATTTTTTCTTTTTCTTCACTTCATGGGTTAGGCTGGAACCACTTTTATGGACTACTTTTAGCTGCTGATGTATTATCATGGATAATGATATGGTATATCAATGAATGAACTGAATTTGGTCCTGACCAGCTAAAGTTTGCAGCTAACCACTTTTAGCTGCTGATGTATTATCATCAGCTGCTAATGGATGAACTAAAGTTGGTCCATTAGCAGCTCATGATAATACATCATCAGGACCATTAGCAGCTGATGATAATACAATATCAGGACCAACTTCAGTTTATTCATTAGCAGCTAATGATAATACATCATCAGCTAAAAGTGGTCCATACCAGCTGAAGAAGATGCTCATGATAATGAAGATACTCATTGAACAAAGTCAAAGAACAAAGTGGAAAATATTTATAGGTGGATACTAATTCGGATGAAAAACTGCATGATTTTTAAATATCTTAAGAACCGTTTGGGTTTGAAGTACAGCATCGTAGAAAATTTTTAACAATTATCCCCAATTAAATAATAATTAGGTAATTCCAACAAATTAAACTTTCCACATCAAATTTATTAACCATTCACATGATGTCGTATTTACAGTAATAATTATACATTCAAATAAATTTTCCAACTGGGAAAATGATTTTAAAGTCAATATCAATACAAATCAATTTCACCGTTATTTGTCGTTGCCAAAACGAATCGAAAATTTTATCTTGGTCTATTATATCCTTAAAAAAAACCTTGAATTTTAGAAACAAGATTTTTCATCTTACAAGAAGGAAGTTAGTCATAATTTTGTGCTACACGTTTACACTACGTGTGAAATAAAATGGTAGTAAATTTCAAATTTTGGTATCAAATATTCAAAACAAAATAATAGCAATTTTTCTTTACCTTTTAAATTTTAACACATTAAGAACTTGTAGTTTCCATTAGGTGAAAATACAAATTTTCACTTTAACTTGGTTTTATGGTAATTCGTCTACACTAAATTACTTTTGAATTATAATTTATATTGGTAACTTTTATAAAATAAACTACAAGATGACTAATTTATTTACAACGCAAGTTAAGACAAGTTTTTGTTTTAAAGCGATGACGAATTATGGCGCACAAAATTTTGGAAATAAAGTACAAATAATATGGTAATCATGCAGACATAAATGTATAACAAACTTACCGTTTAACATCGTAAACGATCTTTCAGGAATTTTTAAAATGCAGGAAGCTTCATTTTTTAGGAAGTAACCTTTAGCATCAGATGATCCACACTGAAAGACAAAATATGATTTTAATTTTCTAAAGTAATGAATTTTATTACAAAAATTAATAAACCAAATAGATTAAAAAACCAAAAATTTTTAAATACGGTCCAAAAGTATTAATCCTGCAGCCACAAATATAAATAAAACTTACCAGTTGGGGATCGCTAGCATTCTTCAAGAAGTGACTTGGATTTCAGTAGCAGATTTCCACACTGAAACAAGAAAAATGTATTGAATATTAAAATTTTGTATTTAACCAAGAGTTATTATAAAATTAAACTACATACCCCAAAAAAATTGAAAAATGAGAGCGATTTCTTACATAAACGCAACTACAAATTTTTACTTTATTCGGAAATTTGACATCGGTATTATTTTACAAAATTTTTAACATTTATCGATGAAAATCTTACTGAAAATTTGTGTATCATCACTTACGCACACAAGAAAAACATTTTATTACACTAGATCGCAATTTTACTGCAATTAAACAACAAAATTCGATCTAAAGCCTAAGTGGCGTCGTTGTATTCAATTGTTCTTCTTGCAATGATGTCAATTTTAACCAATGACGTGTAACTTTGAATAAGGGTAATAAAATCAAGTAGGCGAGTTTAACACATTTATAATAATTTAAAATAATTTATATTTTACCTGGTAAAAATGATATTATGAAATTATTTAAATAAATTGCAAGTAAATGTTAATGTAATAAGTAAGCACTTATTTATTACTTTAACTCCAATTTTTTTTTGATTAATTAATTATTATGCATTCCAACAAAGTTTTAAAAATAAAGTGCCAAATGATAGCCATGCAAACATAAGTACATATCAAACTTACTTTTCGCTTTCACTAAATTTTCTTGAAGATTTTGCAGTACAAGAACGCTGCATTTTTCACAAGTGACCATCAGGATTTCATCGACAGATTTTCCACACTAGAACAAAGAAAAATGTTGTAAATTTTCTAAAATACCATGATTTACAAAAGATTTATTAAAAAATTAAGATTTATAATCAAAAATCTTAAGAAACACGAACGATTTCTTACATAAACGCTACCACAAATTTTCGCATCATTCGGAAATTTGACATCATCAGTATTATTTTACAAAATATTTAACATTTGTCGATGAAAATCTCAATGAAAATTTGTGTATTATCACTTACGCATACATGAAATACGTTTTATTACACCAGATCGCAATTTTACCTCAATTAAACAACAAAATTCGATCTAAAGCCTAAGTGGCGTCGTTGTATTCAATTGTTCTTCTTGCAATGATGTCAATTTTAACCAATGACGTGTAACTTTGAATAAGTGTAATAAAATCAAGTAGGCGAGTTATAATAATAATTTAAAATAATTTATATTTTACCTGGTAAAAATGATATTATGAAATTATTTAAATAAATTGCAAGTAAATGTTAATGTAATAAGTAAGCACTAATTTATTATTTTAACTTCGGTTTCTTTAATAACTTACAATAATTGATTAATTATTATGCATTCCAACAAAATTATATTATTATAAATTTTCAAAGTAAAGTACCAAATGATAACCATGCAAACATAAGTAGTACATATCAAACTTACCTTTTGCTTTCACTAAATTTTCTTGAAGATTCTGCAATGCAAGACCGCTGCATTTTTCACAAGGGACCATCAGGATTTCATCGACAGATTTTCCACACTAGAACAAAGAAAAATGTTGTAAATTTTCTAAAATACCATGATTTACAAAAGATTTATTATAAAATTAAGATTTATAATCAATAATATTCAGAAACAAGAGCGATTTCTTATGTAAGCTCAACTGCATACAAAAGTAGCTCATCACCCCGAAATTTGACATCGTTGATATTTTATACCATTTTCATCGTTTATAGATGAAAATGTAACTTTTCTTTTGTATATCATCGCATATGCATAAAAAATGTACCCTTTATTACACTATATTGCAATTTTACCCCAAACAAACAAAAAAATTCGGTCTAAAAGAACAGTGGCGTTATTAAAATTATTCACCTAGCAATGATGTCAATTTTAACCAATTACTAGCACTTTTGAATAAGTTTATTAAAATCAAGTAGGCGCGTTTGATTCCAGAATTAATTTAAAAATTCAACTTTAACTTGCAAATTATTTAAAACAATTTATAAAATAATTTAATAGTAAGCATTCATATAAATTTCAGAATATTTTACAAATAGTAAATTGCTTAACTTACATATAGAAATGTTTTAAAAAATCCGGCTTTTATTTCAATCAAAAGGAACACCGTATTCCTGCTTCATAACACAATGTTAATTCTTCTAAGTCACCATCAAGGTCCTATCTAAAAGGTTTTGGCAATTGCGATTCTTTTCCTAAAGCATTAAAGCAAATGAAAATTTGTAACCAAATTTTAATTGGAAAATTTGAACTTACATCTTTCTCAGGTTTGTCCAAAACTACGTTATCATAAAAAAACTTTAACTGAATTTGTGGTTTGTGTTCCTCCAATTCTGCAAAACAAACTATACAATATTGAATACCACAGTAAAATTAATAATATCGCAGGTCAATTTCTGCACTAAACAGTCCAAAATAAGGAAACACAGGAATAGTTGTTCATTTTTGAGACGGTGTTAGCTGTGCAAAGTTTGATTAAAAACTGAATAAATAGATATATTTAATGGTTAATTTACGTCGATAAGTTTATAATTTTAAAGGTGTATCATCGGTAGTTGCACAACATATTTTGATTAACCGGAAGTAACAAAAACGGCACAAACTTGAATTTTGATGCACTACGTGTGCTGTAAAAAAACCGTGTATATTATATAAAACTATTCTATAAATGAACATTTGATTTTTAGTATCAATGAAGGAAGATGTATGAAATTTTCGCTAGTTAAAAATAAATTACCTGAACAAATATTAATTTAGTAATAATAAAATTTTCTGATTTACAGCTGAAAATGATCTGCCAGGAGCTGAAGAAAGTTTTCGTACCAGCATCACATGAAGATATTTTACCAAAACTGAATGATCAGTTACCATTGGCTGAAGTTGATTGGTTGACAACTAAAGTTTAAGAACAAAATGATCTATTAGCAGCTGAAAATGATTCAAACAACTGCTGAAGATGGTCTTCATCTTCCAAATAAATCAAAATATTTAGACAATTTTGGGCGAAAATTTGTAACATTTGAAAGGTAAGCTTAATCCTAATAAAAAATCTTTAAAATTGTAACTGAAAAGCTCAAAAATGTATTCCTAAATTTTTGAAAATCTGTTTGAATTCAATCAAAAGTAAGAAAAAATAAATTGTTGCCCTTGCACCATGGAAGAGATTTTTTTCTTGATTTATTAATCAAACTTTTGCAATTCTTCTTTATGTAATTAATCTTACATTACCACACCCAACAGGAAAGAAATTGATCAAAAAAACACCACTGATATTTCTGATTATAAATAGGATAAAAAAAAATTATTTGCAATTTTAGAAAAAAACCGATTTTACCACAATTATTTTGGATTCAGAAAAAAATCAAAAAACTCAAAAGGAAGTCAGGAAAGAACTTGCAGTACTGGAACGATTTGGACTTTTCTATTGGATTTTGTAATTCTTGGCAAGCAGTTATCCCACAACCTCAGAAAAGACTTGGAATTTTTTATTGATCTGATAGAAAATAAATGAAAATTTCTGGGTGTTCAACAATCCTGCTTTATGAACTGTCGAGGATAATGAGAGAATGGAAAATGCCACATAACCTGGTAAGACTGCTTGAGATGGCGTTTGAATGGGCAACAGCTACAGTAAGAACCACAAAAAAAGAGACAGATATTTTTAATTTAATCTGCAGAATAAAGTGGCATTCACTTAAGGGATTGAATTTGGATGATATTTATGTAGATGGTAGAATCTGCACTGCTTATAAATTTTAAAATGTAATATTACCAACTTAGATTGATTATTATCAAACCTATCAGTAGAGCCAGATTCTACCATCCAAATACAGCCCCTATATGAATGCAGCTAAAGGTAAGATGAAGCGCTGTCTGCAGTCCTGTTTAATATGGCATTAGAAAAAATAATTAGAAGCACAAAGTGCAAAGACACATTTCAAATTGCATATTATGAAAATAATGTGATATAATCACCAAGAACAAAAAAATGGAATAATTGAGGTTTAAAAGTTTAAACACTAAAAAAATTTGTGCTCACACACATACGCATCGAAGGTAATGAGTTTAACCCCACAAAAGAAGGAAATTCTAAGAGTTTTTGAAAGAAAAGACGGAAGGACAATCTTGGGTTCCACAAAGAAAGGTGAAAAATGAACCACAAAATCAAAAACGAATTAGAAGGTGAAGACATTGTCAGATTCGTGAAAGTTGAAGGCTTAGAGAATAAAATGACTAGGACACATTATGAGAAGGGATAATAAAAAACCAACAAAACAATCGACAATGTGAAAATCAGATGACCCACATTACGATGGTAAAGAAGATTTTCAACTTGTAAGAGGACCCATCTCCATCTAAAAAAAGAATTTTGAAAGTTCCAAAGACAACAATATTCGACAAAACGTAACGCTATTAAATAATAATTCTCATGCAAGTGAATTTTTGGGAATCCTTAAAATTTGTGGAAGAAATAAACCAAGTTGTGTTTTAAATCAAGAATGAGTGCAGACCTTCAGAGGCTGCCTAACAAAATTGAAGTTGCAGGACCTCCCCAAATTAACATTTCTGTAGTAACAATCACCATAATAAAAACTATTGTTCTGTGAAGGCAGGGTGGCCAACTAAAGGAGGTAACTGGTATACAAAATTTTTATTAAAATTATTCTATTATTTATTATTATAATTATCCTCTAAATAACTTTCAAATGTACTTTATGTAGAGATACATTTTACCAACCTCGCCCTTTAGGTAGTTCTAATTTAAAGTAGTAGTTGAAATGGTTTGAACATTTTTAATTTGCATGTATCATCAAGAACAAAAATGTCAACATAAACCATTACATCCTTCAGAAAGTGATCTTGGGTTTAAGCAACTGGTATTTTATCTTGCAGGAATGAAATTTGATATGATTTTGCTGCACGTTTATACTAATAGTTACAAAAAACTTTGATGAAATGCAAATTATGCTCTTAAATTTTAAATCAAAATAATAACATTTTTTCCTCACCTTTTAAAACAATAAGATGTAGCTTCCATTTCACGAAATTACAAATTTTCCTTAAACTTAAAATTTTTGAATAGTTTGTATTGTAAAATTTTTAAAATAAACTATTGCCAAAAAGTCGTGTATTCAAGCGTTCCTGTATTCGCAGAATGACTAATCACAGTGCAAGTTATAACACGCTTTTGTTTTCGAACGATTTTTAAAAATAAAATACAAAAATGGTAATCATGCAGACAAAAATATAAATCAAACTTACTATTCAATTTTATATAAGATTTTCCATCAGCAGATTTTCGAGTACAGGATCGCTGCATTCTTCAGGAAGTGGTCTGAATTCGGCAACAGATGATCCACGCACTGGAACAAAAAAATTTTTGTAAATTATCTCAAATATTAAAGATTATTATAAAATTAGGATTTATGCTCAAAAATATTAAGAAATAAGAGCGATGTCTTACCTAAAGGAAACCAAGAAGTAGTGCATCATTTGCGAAATTTGACATCGGTGGTAATTTCCCCGATTTTCATCGTTTAAGGATAAAAATGTATCTTCGCATTTTTGCATTTACACATATGGATTCAAAAAATATCATTTATTAGACTAGATTACAATCTTACCGAAATGAAGCGACAAAATTCGATTCAAAGCAACCGTGGCGTCTTTTCATTAAAATTATTCATCTAGCAATGATGTCAATTTTAACCAATGACGTGCAGCTTTGAGTAATTTTATAAAAATCAACTAACCAAGTTTGATACAATACCTATTAATTTTTTAACTTGTAAAGATTACATTATTTTTCAACTTTTTGGTTGAGTTTTCAAAGTTACCTGAAATTGAATTTTCCAACTGAAATTTTCAGTGTGTTTTTATCGATTACTTCACAATATTTAACAATTCTAAATCTTTTGTTTCAGAAATTTTCTAACTAATGTATTCTGTTTTTTAAAATTGTCTAAAATTGTCTTTTGGGAGCTTCATCACCGCAGCAGGATAAGTTTGATAACATTTTTATCTAAATTAATATTTTGTTCTTTAGGAGATGGCTGGCAGTGCTGGAACGATTTGGATCTTTTTCATTGGATTTTCTCTCACAACATTGGAAAGATATGGAATTTTCAATGCAAATGATAGAAGCCACATAAAAATTCCTTGGTGACCTGCAGTTTACGACAATTCTGGTTGGTAAAGCAATCCAATTTTTGGGCAGAACACATCAAGCTTGCAGCAAGATCATTCTTAGAACATTGTTACATGGAATATGGAAGTGATAGATTCAACTATATGAAGCAAAGCTAGGAGTTTCTTTAGATTTAATTTCAACATCACCAACCTCGATAGAAAATTGGAATAAAATTTTTAGGAATTTCCAAATGTGCTGGAAAAATTAGCAAAATAATTTGAACTGAGGATAAAAACAGCTGGCCAACAGATTTTAAATTGTGAGTAAAAAAATCTTTCAATAGTTATCACTTTCTACAATATCGATTACCGTATAAATAGGTACTATATTGGTTTAAGAAGCCAAGTAATTAATTAATTTAATTATCAGCTACAACTTTTATTAGTTAAAAAATATACTTTATGTGGGTGGAAATTCTGTCTTTTCAGCCCTCATCTTTTTTAAATATTGATTCTAAATTATTTTTAATTAATTTAAAAAAGCTAATTTAAAAAATTAGCTGTAGTGAGCTAATGATAAAAATGAGCTAAATTTTACATACAAAAATATTTGGTTGTAGTATGCTATCGCTTTTCATATTTTTCTATTTTTAATCCCTCTCCCCGTCTTAACAGTAAGAAACCCAGCTCTGCATTCGGGTCATATATTTCATTATTACATGTTAATGGGAACCGCAGAAATCAAAATTATCCTCAAACATCATGCATAATGAGTTTCCTATGAAAAACAAGAAATCCTAAAAGTAAAAAGAATTGATTTTACGTGAAGAATTGACATTGTCATTAACAGGGGGAGACAGGAGAAAATTGCAGATTTGCTAGTTTTGCATTGTGGCGATGATTTCAGTTCTAGATTTTTTAATTTCAGTTTGTTCACTTTAAAATATTCTTTATTGTAGTTTTTACTGAAATCTTTTTGAAAATGTAGTGAAGTACTTTGATTTAAATTTAGGATGCTACTTATGGAGTAGCGCAACTAAGTACCTTAATTATTTTGGAACCAAAATTAGCATTGGCATGTTTACCCAAATGAGATACAAAAGATTACAATGGTTTAAATTATTTTGGATCCAAATTTCAAAAATTTTGAAGAGAATTTAATATATTATAAAGATTTAATATATAAAGGCGGAGAATCTCGTTAATCCAATCATGCATAGTATAGTTGAAGCTTTTCCGGAACTCTTCAAAAATTATCTACATAGTACAAACAAAAATTTAAAAAAGATAAAGCGACTTTACATTATTAAAATATACAGTGTAACTTTTTGAGTAACTTCCCTGTAAGTCAAATTATAAAAATTTGAGGTTTTTTGAAGTGGAGTAATTCAAAATATGAAAAGTTTTGTTATTATAATTAAAACGTTTATAGTTTTCGGAACTTAGAATGAAAAATATAGTATTTTTACTGCTATGTACAATAAACTGTAACGTTTAATAATTGTACAAAACTTAACTTTTTTGACTTACACAACTTTAGTTCTGGATCCCTCGTGTATAAATATTAACACTTATTATAATGGATCTGCTCTACTGATGTTCTCAACTCAAATATGCACAGAGTGTTTTGATTTTGAGAAACACAAAATAATTTTGTTTTGTATTGTAAATTTTATACTATTATTGTACGCACATAGGAGCAAGAGGAGCTAGAGGATCATTGGCCCTTCAAAATATATATAGTCTCTGCAGACAAAATTCACCAAAAATCCAAATTTTTATTTATGTGCAAAATAGTCATAGTTTCGTAACAATAAAAATGCAAAATTAATTTCAGCTTTGGAATTTAAGGAGTTGTCTATTATAAAAAACATTTGCAGTTTTTCCAAATTTTTGATCACCCCCACCACCTTTCTTTGTCACAGTTGGTTTTCTCCTCCCCAAGTAACATAGCTCGGCCTTACGTCTTTCGCACTTCTCTACTGTGATCATTTGTAATTGTAATCCTCAATTTACTTGCAATCGAAGCAATCCCATTTTCTTATGAATGTATAACAGTTATAAAAGTTATAAAAGTAAACAAAAACAGCCCCATATTTACGATTTTTTCAAACCGGGGCAAGAACTTGACATTAGCGCCTTTTTTTCTTCAGAATTTGAGTTTAAAGATCATATAAGTTGAAGTTTAGGAGTTCAAGTATATGAATTTGGCGCCCTTTGAGTTGTCGCCTGGGAGACACCCCGGTTTGCTCCCTTCTAGATCCGGAGCTGGATGGCCACAAGTCAACTAGCCCTTTTTCTCTTATTTTTTTTTTTTAATCGAACTTGAAACTATTTTTATTAAATTTTTATTATTTTTTTTATTATGGCTTTTTTACAAAGTATAATAAAATATATTCAAGCAAAATTATCTTTTAAATCCTAAAACTAATTTTTAAGCGGGCGTCAGATTTAGCTAACCTCTCTTCCTCATCACACTTTTTTGCATTACATGAATTCGTGCATGAAAGTATATATTTTGCAGGAGGGAAAAAAATCTTGTCTGTGACACCGCTACAATCTATGGCGGTAGTTTCAGACTTCACTGACTGAAACCTCTCCCCGCAACCTTCTCATCTTCAAGAAATCGATGTTAAGCATTACTTCCACAACTAAAGGAGGTTAGGGATGTTATTATGTCTTATTTTCTTGGACTCGATAGCTCCAGGTGCCAAGCCTATGTTAATTTACACCATTTCAACATTTAATTCAGAAAGCATCAATTTTAATTTCAATTAGTCAATATTTCCTACCTCACCACTGCCCATCTAAAGAGTTTTACGAGGTCGAATACCGACCAGTATCACAAAGCTAGCACATGATACATTTATTCACTTTAAATAAATTCAACCCCAGTTTGATGTTTGGAGCAGTTTTTCTTTTGCTATCTCGGCCAGCTCAACCAAAACCACTTGGTATAATAATAATGGTATAATAAATTGAAATAACTTGCAAATTATTTTCTTCACAGGAAAAGTCAAGACATCTTTTTGATTATTATTGTTAGATTTTCCGTAAAAGCAAAGATGCTATGAGCTTAAAAAATGGATAACGACGCTATACAAATTTATATTATGTATGCTTTTTCTATACCTATTTTTAGATGACGCTACTAATTTGGGGTTACTATTTTTTAACTATATCATGACTTTATTTGTTAATTTTAAAAAATAGTAACCCAAATTAGTAGCGCCATCTGAAAATGGATATTGAAAAAGCATACATATAAATTTGTATAGCCCAAAGTTGCGTAGAAACTAAAAAAACTCTCAAAAATAATATTTTCAAAACAAATAAATTGCAAAACTTCTAAAGAAATTTTCTTACAAAATCAGGACTCATCGTTTTCTTCTTGACAATGTTGTTTATTGGCCATGACATGTGGTAAAAGTAGATTGGTCGTCAGTACACACTTAGTAAATAAAAATGTAGCTTTTTACCAATAGACGACCCTCCCCCGCTTTATTCTTTCTCTTTGAACACATATAGGAAAAATGTTCCAGTTGCTTTCTTTGTTTTGGAATGTTTTTTTTTTACCAAACAAAACACAGATTTACTATACAATCGCAAATAGAAAATGATATTTTTGGCCCCCTTAATATTTTAGACACTCCTACCTGTTTATACTGCACATTAATTCTTTCAGCTGGTTTGCGTAGCATCTGAAATTAGATCTCTATTCGTGATATTTGCTATTATTTATTGCTTATTTATGTATAACTTGTATAATGTACTACTTTTTAGTATTGCAAGGTCAATTTTTTTGCTTTTCTAGTCGACCCCTTTTATTGTATTTTAGTTGTAGATATATCTACTTACCTCCCATACTAATTGAATTGTGACTGATGAAAAATTGGAGAAATTATATAATTTTTGAAAAATGTACTTTAATAATAAATTATACGGTCGATGATTTGTTATATTAACTCATTTTATTTATAATAATTCATAATATTTATTTAGTTTTTTTATTTATGTCATAATTATCTTATTTTTTTCTCAAAAAAGTATCTTAATTTTAATTACCCTTTCATTCTGAACTAAGCTTACCTGAATTTGTGTCCTTATTGTAGATGAAAATTGATCTTATCCTTCCTTTTTTTAAAATGCCAAAAGATTCCGACGCTGTTTTTACTTTCTGGGTTGCTTCTAATTTTATTTTAAATAAAACATTTGACTTATAAAATTTTTATATTATTTTTTTTTAATTTTATTTTGAAAAGCTCTTGCTAGAAACAATTATTTCATAAATAATTTTTAAATGATATGGTGAAAAATGATTTACCAACAATATTTTCACAAATAGGTTAAAACTCGGTTAATCAAAAGTTAAATTATCAATTTGCAGATTTTATTGATTGGATTGATTAGCCAAACTTTAACTGAATAATGGAAACATAATGAAATAAATGAAATAGAATAAATCAAAAAAACATCCAGTATAGATTACTTGTTTATGATTATTATCTATGCAAATAAAGAATTACATACTCATAAGTAGGGTCCGGATATATAGGCACTAACAGATCCGAATTAGGAGAAAACCCTCTTAAACTCTACCATAACTAACCAAATGTAAAGGTTTATTACCAATAGAAAACGTTTATTAACGCTGTAGACGTTTAGCACGTTTTTTAGTGCCTATAAATCCGGGCCCTACTCGGAAGTACATCATAATTTGTTTAAATAAGTCCAATTTGCTAAGTTCTGACTGAAGAATTTAATAATTTTCAGTGGGGCAGCTTTTACATCGAGGTTCTTGTCTTGCCTTGCTCAGTTAAAAGCTGGTAATAACCAATTAGATTCAAGTATTTTTTTTTATTCTTTTCTGTGCTTTTTTATTTGGTTGAAAAATACTTTAATCGAGACAAGACAATCTCATACGTTACCTGATATCTTGATGATGAACTTTTCCTGTGTGTTAAAATGAAGCCTGATGTACAGTGAGAGGAAAATCATATGTGAATAGCCATAATTACTTACGATTTTAATACCTAAAGTAACTGGCTATCAATATTATTTACTCAATCTGATCGGATCATATCGAAACGGTGCCCAGTATAGCCATATGTTTCATCAGTAGTTTTATACTTTCTACAAAGCTCTTAACAAATCTATACAAAAATTAAAATTACAACACAATAAAATGTTTAGCAATCTGCCACTAAAAAACAATCAAGAAAATTTTTTTGGAAGATTTTATTCAAATAAATATTTTAAAATGTAGTAAAACTTTACATTAGCTTAAATTTTTTTTTAAATATTTCCCCAGCTTTAAAGATGCAAGTTCTGTATAAAATCTTCTTCTGGTTTTTGTATAGTAAAAAAAGACCATATTCAGCGTTTTCCAATATAGTAAATAGCACAGCAATACATAATTGAAAATAAAAGCTCTTAATGTGCTAAGTACGTACTTCACAATATGCCTAAATCAGCCCCTATATCGCAATAGGAGGTCAAAATTGTATGGATTCTAACCATATGTAGTGCAACCACATAGCAGGTGGTTTTTAGTGATGCTGTAACTCACCCTCAAGGGTGAGCAAATAAAACTTTCATTTGAAATCTATAAAAAAATATTAAACGAATAAAAATTATTACACAGTAAAACCTTAATTATCTAGGTTCAAAAATTTGGGAAACATATTAACACAAAAAAGCAGTTGGAATAAAAACAAGAGCCAAACGAGTTTCCTCTCATTCCACTAACTTATGGTATGAGTTTGCAAACATACAGAGGGGATCATTAATCATTTTTATAATGAAATTGTAATTTGTACATCTTACATTTCAAAAATGCGTCAGGAAAATTAATTACGACTTTCATTTTTAATGAAGCGTACAGTGTTTTTAAAAGTGCTTCAAAAATTATTAATTTTATCATTTGTTTCAAGTTAAATTGATATTAAAATGTAAATCGATACTTCGAGAAGCTTGAAAGAATATTTGAATAATAACTCTTTTCGAAATTATTTTTTATTTTCTTCTTATCTGAGGAAATCATTCGGGCCTGGTTAAAATTTTACCGATTAGCTAAATGTTCACATTTGGTGACCCAATTAACGGTTAATTTAAATTAACTCTGTAAGCAGAAAGTAAATCGAGAAAATAATTTTCACATGTCTAATTAAAGTTAAAAAGGAAAATTTTTAAAATTAAACTAAAATTCCGGCAAATTGCCACAAGAAAACATATTCGAATTAGAATATGCTTTTCAGCAGGATTGAATCTTGAAAGCTCCGAACTATTTCACATCGTCACATTCTAAACACGTGTACAATGAAAACCGTATTGGATAACCGTATTTCAATGCTCCGCCTTGCTCGAAAGCTCTATTGGTCTGAAACTACCCCTAAACTTAAGTTTATCCCTATAGGGTGGTTTGAGCTTAACTAACTGTGTCCTAGAAAGCATTCACAACGAAAGCGGAAGCGTTTGCTCTTTCTGTTGGAAGCAAAAATTGTATCATTTCTCCTTGTCTCGCATAAGGGGTTGGTGATTTTATACTACAGACTGTTTAAGGGTAGGCTTTAGTATCCAACAATATTTATACGTTACGATTGTGATTTTCCACAATACGTACGTCGACTGTTGAGTGAGCACATTGTTCGCAATGCTACTTTAACCTTGCGTGTTTCACAGTGTTTCAGTGTTTGTGATTTAAAATAAAACTTAATAAAATGACTATGGATATCAGTAGCAGAAGGTCAGATAATAAATCTGAAGTTCAATTAACAAATTGTGAAGAGTCAAGTTCGATTCCAAAAACAGTTAAAAGATCGTTTGACGTCGCATTCTTAATGCTTCCAGATGATAAACTCAAACAAAAGCAACGAAAATCAGCTTCTGAATTTTTACTTCATCAAAGTGGTGGTGGTAGTGCAGTACGAAACAACAATGACGAAATTAATGGTGTAAGCGACGACGACTGTTCCACGAGAATAATCGACCTTCATAAAATGAAAAATCACGCCAGGTATTTACACAGTGCAATCCAAAAACACCAGGTCTTTGACGACCCTAATTTAATCAAACCAAAAATTAGTCACGACGATTCGATTTTAACTAAGTCACCTTACATTCAAAGCGAACAAAAAAGCGCGTTCACAAAAGTTAATTTAATACCAAAAGAAACTCGAACTTCCCCGGGGTTATCCCCCAGTCCAGATTTAAGTTACCAAACCTCTCTGAGTCCGTCACCACCGATAATCAATCGAAATTATCAAATTTTGTCCCAAAATCAAATCTTCAAGAGCCAAAATATCCCTGCATATCAAAACCATTTTATGCAAGAAAACTTTGCAGTACCCAACGCCATGTCATTGGACCATCCATTTCTTTCCAAATCAAACGTCGAGTCCTTTCAACCAAATTTTAGTAAAATTCGACCCATGATAAACCAATATCGTCACGAACTGGGATACAATTATCAACAGTTTCAAACCCCAGATATGCTAAAAATGTCGCAACCGGATTTAAAATTTCCACCTGATATCAGAAACCCAGCAGCTGCAATATTAAGTTCTTTACTTCCACCCTCGTTAGCTGCACTATCGCTCCCGGCACAAAATGTGTGCGCAAAATGCAATATTAGCTTTAGGATGACGTCGGATTTGGTTTATCACATGAGGTCGCATCACAAAAATGATGCGATGGATTCTACTCGCAAAAGGCGTGAAGAAAAACTTAAATGTCCAGTGTGTGCTGAATCATTTCGTGAACGTCATCATCTGACCCGACATATGACCGCTCATCAAGATAAAGACGAAGATGATCAAGAACCCTTGAGGAAAAAGAAAGACTTTGCTAATTTTAAATAATTGTTTTTGTTTTAAATAATAATAAAAAATATGTCTGATATCACTAAAATGTTTTGTTACTATTATTATTTTTTAAGTATTTAATATGTATAAATAATATTTATTATGTAAATTTTGTATATTATTTCAAAAAAATTGTTAAATAATTTGTGCAATATTATAAATTTTGATGTATTTAATTCCCCATCACGAGACTATCTAATATTCTAATAAAAGATGTTTTTAATTGTTGATAAGTTTTTTGAAAAACTTAAAAATTGTTTTTTTTTAGAGTGAAAATTTTGAAATTGTATTATGAAAACTTAGTAGCAGCAAGGAAATTTGATCCTATTCTGATTGTTGATATATAAATTTTGGTTTACTTTGGGGACATGCAGAAAATTTTGAAAGAAAATTATTTGTGTTACCTATAAATTTTTCATAATATCCTGGATAGATTCTTTTCTCGCAGCAGGAAGATCGATTTAAAATCAAAATTTTTATTAAAAACTATAACCGTAAAGTCTAGTGATACAAAATTTGGTTTAGGATTGTTTGGGGTGATAAGGGAAGATGAAAAAATTTGATAGGGTGGATTTCTAACAATTTTTTGATGGAGCTAATATTTTAGATAACAAATAAAAAATTAGTTTAGCCACAATTTATATTTAAACTGCGATTTTAATTTCGCAGGTATTGTACGATCTAGAAAAAATATAATAATACAATTTGAGCATGAGTTTTCGTCCGTTGTAATAATAACTACTTTTATAAAAAAAATTTGGATGGTGGACTAGATAATAATAATTAATATGTTTATTCTTTGACGTTTTGCTCTGCTTGTTTGAAAACTTCATCAGGAAATTAGGCACTAAAGCTTAATCAAAATAAAAATTTTAATTACTTAAGTTTTTGTGATTTCCTGAAAACAAAGCTTTTAATAAAACATGGTAAAACATCATTTACCCCGTAAATTTTATAAAATTATTTAATAAAAGTTAGAAATCCATAGTATTGAATTTTCTATCCCCAATAATGATCATCCTATTAAATTTTTAGAATACTTTCATAGCATTTAAATTATTTTAATTTTAAATAGAAAAAAATTCCTTAATGGAAAAATATTTTTTGGCACTCTTTCACATAAAAAAAAAGAAAATGAAAAGTTATGTAAATAAATGGTTTATTTTTAATTATTTATTAGTTTCATATCATATCTATAAATGTCTTTTACAGACCTACACAACCAAACTAAAACAAAAGCATATCATTGGCTAGAAGCTGGAATTCCTTTTATTTTCTATCCAACATTATATTCATCAGAGGACTATTTGGCATATTCCTTTAAACAAAACTGATGCTTAACTTTTATATACAACTAATTTATGAGCTGCTCTTGCATGTGTTCCGGTGTTTCCTACTGATTCTAATTAATTAAATTTTTTAAACTCAAAAATCTAACTTATAATATTAAGGCGCTTTTCTCGTAGATTAAAATGCAATGTGTTGAACAAATCAAGCCAGTGCTATTAATAATAAATATTTTTAAATGATTCAAAATAAATTCATGAGGTGAAATATAAAACTAAGTATTATGGAAAAAGCTTAAAATTTTGAATTTAAAATTAATTTCAAAGCAATAATGTCTTAAATACAAACAGCGAGAAATTGTCATATTAAAAGACATCATAGCTTAGAAATTATTTTCAAAATTTTAAGCTTTTACCAAAATAATCTTGTGATTTACTTAATTAATGTTTTTGAATCATTTAAAAAATATTCATTTATTAACAGCACAGTTTCGACTTGTTCAAGACTACATTGCTACGAACTACAAGAGAGGTCTCGATTTAGAGACCCATCATTGATTGACCTAAACTTTTTAGTTTAATTTTAATTTTGATTCAAATAACGTAATAAATAAAAACTTGAACCCGATGTAGGCAAAGAATTATATAAAATAAAAGCACACCCATGATAAAGTTACACTGGCGTACTTAGAGCTTCATGGATCAAAGGGGGGGGGGGGGTATATACCTTATAAAAAGAAAATGCTTAAAAATTGTGGTAATAAAATGAAGTATAATGTTTATTATTTTTTGCAAAATAATTTTTCTCTTTCCTGAGGGTATTCCAGACCCCCCGGTTGATACTCATTTTTTAACATTATGTTTTATTATTACACTTACACAATACTTCTGTCGGGGAGAGGTAGCTACATTGGGCGCGAAAATACAAATTTTACGATTGAAACCTCGAACTTTTCTGAAAGAGTATATTTTAAATAAGAGAATAAGCGGAGGTACAATGCCCTAAGTGCACCTGTTTTTTCAAAAATCGAATTTAAAAAAGCTTGATTTTCGAAGGTTAAACGCTCGTGATTGGTTAATCAAGTTCGTTCGTGGGAGGTACGTGTGCTTCTATACATAAGAGTGTTGTACTTTTAAAATTAGTCAGTAACTCTTGCGCTATGGTAGGAATGCGTTCTCCTTTTTTATTTAATTTAAAAATTTAAAATTATTTAAAAATTACTTCAAAAAAAGGTTACTTAAATTTAACGAACGGTAGTTACTTTTGCCCGTAGGTCCGACTCTTGCCAGGGTGATTTTGATGAAAATTGACTCGAAGCACCCCTCGCTGCGCTCGGGCGCTTCGAGCCATTTTCATCAAAATGACAACTAATTTAAAAATATCCCTAGGCCCGTAGGTCAAGGAAAAGGTGAATCTTTGAGAGGTGAAACTCGTGAGAGTGGATTTGTAACGCAGGGTGGTTGTGCGAAGAAAAATCGACTTAAAGCACCCCTCGCTGCGCTCGGGCGCTTTAAGCCATTTTTCCCGCACATTTAGGGTTGAAAACCATGATTTTCGTTCGGAGTGCACTGTTACTGCATCGCAATGCAAGTGTCGCTCCCACTCTGCGCAAAGCTAAGACTATATCTCGGTGCACGTACCGACAGAATTAACCAATCCCGAGCGACTTTGCTTTAAAATTTACTGCAAAAATCGAAGTTTTTAAATTCGATTTTTGAAAAAACAGGTGCACTTAGGGCATTGTACCTCCGCTTATTCTCTTATTTAAAATATACTCTTTCAGAATTCATCGAGATTTCAATCGTAAAATTTGTATTTTCTCGCCCAAAGTAGCTACCTTGAACCCTTCTGTCAGTTATAGATAAATCATTAATATGATACTCTTATATTGCAATACTTTTCAATTTTTCTTATGGGAGGGAGACATCAAATATTTTACACAGATGTTCTTTGTTTGATTTCTTTGTGATTTAGCTAAAACTCTACCATTACTTTTTGAAGTTTATGCTTCAATACGAAGTATTAGCTACTGCCAAAAGTAGGTACAATCAAATATATTTATAGTTTAAAGAATTGATAAAAATACATATCGCATAAGTGCAACAAAAAAATTTAATGTTAACAAATGGGTGTCAACCGGGGGGTCTGGGGGTTATGGAATACCCTCCAGGAAAAAGAGAAATAATATGCTTGAAGAAAATAATCTACATAATACTTAATTTATTATCAATTTTTAAGTGCTTTTCTTATTTTTTATTGCAAAAATTATGTACTGCTATGATTTAGAGAAGTGCGTTTCTAGTTTATTTTAATAAATTTCAGAATCTATACAATATTACCTATTGTTTATCCTAAACTTTTTAGTTTAATCAATGACTGAAACACCAGCTCTGAGACTACAAAAATTTTAATTTTGATTCAAATAACATAATAAATAAAAACAATCGGATGTAGGCAAAAAATTATATAAAACAAAAGCTCATCCATGATAAAGTCACATTAGTGTACTTAGAGCTTATTGAACTGGGGGGGGGGATTAAAAAGGATAAAAAGGAAAAGTATACTTAAAAATTGTGGTAATCAAATTTAGTACAATGTTAATTATTTTTCTAAAAATAATTTCTTTTTTTCCTGGAGGGTATTCCATACCCCCCAGTTGACACCCATTTTTTTAACATTATGTTTTTTAATTACACTTACGCAATACTTCTGTCAGTTGTAGACTAAAACATTAATGTAATACTTTTATATTGTAATAAATTTCATTTTTTTTCTATGAGAGGGAGGGCTTTAAATATTTTACACAGATGTGTCTTGATTCCTCATCTGTGATCTATTAGTTCAATGATACAATATAATGTGATACTATGTGTTAAAACTCAATTATGACCTTTTGGAGTTTATTCTTCAATATGAAGTATTTGCTACTGCTAAAAGTAGTTACAATCAAATAAATTTTTTGTTTAAAGAATTGATAAAAGTATCGCAAAAGTGCAACAGAAAAATTTAATGTTTACAAATGGGTGCTAACCGGGGGGTCTGGGGGGTATGGAATACCCTCCAGAAAAGGCATAAATTTGCTTGAAGAAAATAATCTACATAATACTTAATTTATTATCAATTTTTAAGTTTCTTTTCCTATTTTATATTGCAATAATTACGTACTGATATGACCCAATGTGTGATATTATGTGTTAAATACTTTACCACAACTTTTTTAATTTTATACTTCAATGAAAAGTCTACCTTACTAGCTACTATCCAGAAGGAAGCGCAATCAATCACATTTTTAATTTAAAGAGTTGAAGTAGGTACTTCAAAAATATATAATCAACTTTCCTCATGAAGCACATACTACGAAGTATTGTTAGTACTTACTTCATTATTATTATACCTAAATGTTTTTATGCGCAATGTATTGTTATTTTAATTTATTACTGGAGAAATTTTCTTGCTCTTCTTTAGAAGTGTTCATTCCATCTGATTCAGTCATAATAAGTAGTTTCACTATAATTAACTTATAGTTTTGATACCTACGTGTAAAAATAATTTCCGACGGGAGACGGTTATAATAGTTGATGCTATGTTTTCAATCTGTAGAATAAATGATTATAATTAAGACCATTTTTTTGAACAAAAATTTGGAACAGCGATAACTACGCCCTTTGCTCAAATCATTTTTTATAGGTATAATTTGATAATAATTATTTCTTTAAACACAAATCTAAATTTTCGTTCTACATTTGTGTCATTCCTAAATTGCAAGAGTTGAACTAACTGCATAAAAAATATGTAGAATTTGGTTAAGAATTTCATAACTAAATTCTTAATTTTTAATTAATTGTTAATTTACTCCTCAATTGTTTTCCAGGAAAACTGAAAATGAGTTTATGGTAAAGAAAATATTTTTTCTTACGTTAAAACTTACAAATCAACAATAATTTCTTTTTGTTTCAACAATTCAAAAGCAAAACTAATTTTTGTTAAGATTACAATAATTTTGGTTCATTGTTTTTTTTTTTTTACTTTCAATATTTTAAATATTATTTTTGAATAATATTGTCATTTGTAACTAGTTGAGAGTGACGGAATAGTGATGGATCAACATTAATGTTGTTAAAAGTGAAACATAATAGAAAAACTAATTTTATAATTTTATTAAAAAATTCTTAGTAGTTGTTCTTTAATTGTTATACCGTTTATATACTTTCTTGCTTCTTCTCATGATTTAACAATCCATTACCGATAATATAACCGAGAGTTACCTATAACATGAACTTTTTTAACCTGAGTATCAAATATGTGTTTAATAATACAGAAAAAATCGCTTATAATGGACCTCAATGGCTTAAAGGATTGATCCATTATAAGCAGAAGTTTATATTCAATAAATTTTAATACATTCATAAAATAGGAATTTATTGAACAACAATCCAAATGGTTAGTTTTTCGATTTTAGTTTAAAATTTGAAAATCCCATAAATGCTGAGCTAAAGTACTTTATTTTTACATTTATATTTTGTGTGCAATTTTAGCACCTAAAAATATAATATTATGAAAGTTTCGCATAAAAATTGCACCCCATAATTTATAATCTTAAAATTTTTGTGTTCTTGGCTAATGACATAAAACGCACGTCGATTCTTATATCATAACATTAATTCAATTATTTAACCCTCTCTTAAACAATAGGTGGTTGTGAAATGAAGCGCTTATTTTATAATGTTTGAATCTCGGTAACGTGATTTGGAATTAATGGTCTGCAAATGGCATGATAAGCGACTTGCATTCGACAATATTCAACAATTTTAACATTTACATTTGTTGTGGATATTTAAATGCACTTTTAATTATCGATAAACACATGCTAAAATATTACTTCCTAACCGAAATCATTTAATTAAATTTAATGATACGCTTTTATTTAAAATAATTTATTATATTGTACCTATAAATTGCTCAAGTAACAAAAGGCACGATTTTATTAGATTATAAGAATTTTTCACAAACTTCCGTTTGTTTCATTATTGTAATCATGTATACGTTACAGAGCACTACAGAACTAATGATCTAGAAATAATAATTTGAGAAAAGATAAGGAACAAATACGAGTCACGTGCCGGAGCGTAACCAATCTCGGTTTAGATTTCCATTCTATTCAATCGCTGAGCCAATTATAATGGATTTGGCATGCCTTGTAAGCGCGGGCAGTTTGAATGCACCGTATCACAAGATTACATGGGAGAATATGTCCCTCTTGTGTATGTGCTAATAATGATGTCGAGTTGACTTTGACATGAATATTATTAATTCCTTCTTTTGGATTTAATGCATTGGAAAATTTTTGACACGACGTACAAAACAAAATTTTCTACAATTGCTCTACCGCATTCAACGTGGAATCCAAACCACGGTACAAATAATTTTGAAAGCAGCCCTGAAATAATCATCTCTGGTAGATATGAATAGAATAAATTTAATTTTGAAATACGGAAGTGAATTGTAAGGTTAAAGGTGGTGGTTGGGCGACGATACGAGATAACAAAGGAAACTTAAGACAAATTTAAAATTAGAATTCAAACAGAACCGAACAGAAATCATATATCAAACGCAATAAGATATATGAATCACTGAGACACATTTTATGCAAATTAGTGAAAATCTCATACATACAGATTGCAGAGCGTGCTAATATAGACATTATGACCTATTTACGTAAGGGGAGTACCAACTACTGCTTACAATTCGCTTTCGGAGCAGCATATATCCATATTAATGTTACCATATTTCATTATCTCATTCATATGGAAATCTCAAACAATTAGTCAAAATTTCTATGATGTTGTTGCGCGAAATCATTTTAACCATTTCTAGAAGTATAAAGATTAAACGCGAATCTATGTAATTTTTTAATTACTTTTCAAAAAAGCTATATTTTTAATTTTCCCCAAAAAATACACTTCCTCTCGACTTGTGCGGAACAACAAAAGTTAAATAATGATAACCAGATTTTTTGCATCCGGATAATCGGATTGGTTCATATTTAAATAGAATGTCGTACCCTTTTCAGTACTTCCACGTCTAATAAATCAGTAATTACACTTATCTAATCTTCTTGTTTGAATGCGTTCATTGGGATTTTTGGATTTAGTTCAATTTACGGCCAGCTAAACTTTAATCGCATTTTAAAATCTATCGAGTTTGTATTTTGTTTGCTCTTATTAACAATTTTAACAATAAATCGTTTTCAGCAAAGCAAATTTTGAAAATGTTGAAAAATTGTAATTATTATGCGAGTTTTTATTTTGGTAGGATTCAAACGGGCTATTTTAGAGATAAAGCCTAGAGACGTTTGATTTTTTGTTAATATAAGTAAAAATGTGATAAAGAATAGTTGCAATATTTTGTAAAGCACTTCAATGATAATTTTATTTGGAATCCAAGTTGTCATTCTAGGATTATTTATTAGTCTAGGCTATTAATTACAGGATAATTGATTGACGATGAAATATAATCTAACCAAAACAAAGGCATAGGTGATAAGATGATATATGTGTACCTTATACCTATGTTGATAAGAGCTTAATTCACCTACAAAAGCTTCAGAAGAAGAAGGATTATAACTAAACAAATAAAAAGGATCAAAATATTAGTTTTAAACCAAAAATGTGTAAAATAAGTAAAGAATCAAATTGAGGTAGATAGTGAGAAGATTTGAGAAGAAGTAGCAGTAGGCGAGGATATGTGGATAGAATAATGGGTAGACTGGAGTGATATTGAAGGATAGGAAATCTCTACTCGATCCATCTAAAGACGAAATAAAAAGAACAGCAAGCTGATGCATTTGAATTTATAGTGCATAAAAGTTTGAGAAAAGTAAAAATAGCAAAGGCTTACATTCGGAATAGATTGACCACCAAATTCTCTTATTTTTCTTTTGAAAAATAATAAACTGTTTTTGCTAAAATCAAAATTAAAGTAGAGACGGTCATTGTCCTGCAGCTAACAGGATCAGTAGCAAATGCAAGATACCGGGTTCATATCTGGAGAAGAATCAAACTTTTTATGACCAATCTCCGTGCTTCGGGAGGTACGTTAAGCCGGTGATCTTTCTGGATGAATGAATTGCCATCATTAACGTAAAAACCGGGGTGCAGGCACTTCTGAAGGCCAGCTCTGCAAGCAACGTAATGTATGTTTTTAATGGAAACTTGACAAATGTTGGAAATAACAGGCCTAAGACTTGAACTAAGTTGAAGAAAAAGAAAGCAAAGTAACGTAATCGGCAATAAAGTTGACCATTTTTCTATATTATTGGGTTATACAACCCAACTTGCACTAATTAATATTTCAAACAACAAAAAATATTGTTCAATTACAATAAATATCTTTTAAATTTTTCTATAATTATTAAAAACAGTTAAGAATTGTAGAATTTATGTTGCTTAGCAACTTTGACATTTTACCTATAATCTCAATATTATTAATGTAAATGTTTTAAAATTTAACGTGCACTGTAACCTTAAAGTTCATGTTTTTATCGCTCATGTGGTTACTTATTTATTTATTTTTTTTATTATTTTTTATAAAAATTTATTTGTGCCATGATCTGAATTCATGGCCCCTTCGTGAACTAAGTCTTTACAAAAAATCATCGGGCATATCAACCATTTTTTCAAACATTTTATTTATATAAAGAACAAATTTTTAGTATAGGTACGTAAATGTCAATAATGTACAACTTTGAAAATGAACATTTTCTAGAAAATTTTTTAACGACTTCAGATTTTGGAAAATTTGTTGAATTAAAAATAAAATAAATAAAAAAAAGTAATAAAAGAAATTTTTTCTCTTCAAAATCATAAGTTTTAATATTTTCATACTCAGAAAAGTTTGCTTTATCCAAATCCGTGTAAAAAATAAGAGTTGCCATTTAAACTCATTACATATTTTGAGATATTCCCAATAATGAGAAATTATAGTATTTCTGGTAGTTGGATTCGTCTGCTTAAAATTAAATTGATTATTGTAATATAGGTATTTATTAATTATTTTATTTAAAATGAATATCTTTTTTTACCGGCAATTCAACGTCGTCAGTTTATTTATAAGCTTAATATTAAGCTCAAAACCCAATAGCGGGGTCAAAAAAATCGATTTTTAATTTTAACATTTTCTTACAATTTGATATGTTAAGAGTGTGTGGTGAAAATTTCAAGTAAAAATTTCAAAAAATGACAAAGTTATAGCCTTTTGTACTTGATGTAATTATTATATCACACCAGAAAAAATGTTTAAACGCGTTTTTCTCGGGACGACATTGTTTAAAGTGGCATCCAAAATATCTCGAAAACCACTGAACTCATTAACTTGCCATTTTTTGTAGTTATTGAATACATAATTATCTACTTTATGTCACAGCTTTCTTTCAAATCTTAACTTTTTTGCAAAAAACAAACAAATTTTTTGTAATAGTAAAGTAATAAATAAACGAACCAGCCAATGGCGGCCTACAAATGACATTTTACATTTACTTATCAAGCTCAAACCTGCAATTTTGTTATAAATTTTAATCTGCGCTTGCATCTGATGTTTTCAAATTTTTCAAACTGACCGAAAGATCAGAGCTAATTAGTATTATTATGTTCTGTTCTATCATTGATTTTATTAAAAAAGTAATAAACCGGGGGGTCTGGAGGGTATGGAATACCCCCCCGGGTTAAGAGGTGTAAAGAATGGATCGATCAGATGTTATTATCATTGATGTCGTTGTTTGGTCTTGACCTCAGTTTTCGTAAACTTTTTTAGATGATATTATCAATACAGCAATCACAAGTGCATCTAAGAATGGCACGAAGGGGATGAACTTTCTAGCAAATTGTAGGTTTATTATCACATTATCAGTGTAGGTATTATAATATCAGTATGTAGATAAATCGGAGACTGTGTAAACGGTGCAAAACCCAAAAATATTTACAGCTTGAAAATTATACCTGTTTAAAATTTTTATTTTTTACTGAAACTTTGAATATTTATGGCCCGACTATTGTAATTATTATTGCATGAAAATAAGGGCAAATTAACTCTAATGTGAACTTATCTGAATTTTATAATCACCAAAAATACACCAAAAAATTTTAGAAATAAAATACTTAAAATTTCTTATACCTAATATAAATTTTATTATAATGTATGGTATGTACTGCACTGCGTATAATTTCGCTAACGTTTTCGTCAGACAATGACATCATCAGACGATTTTCACTGCGGTGCCATAAATCAATTAATTAGTTATTGGTTGAAGTTTAAATAGAAGGATATAAGAAGATGTTAAACCTAATAAAAATTTCTTCTTTCTCTTATCTTCAGTTGTACGTGTGGCTCTAGCCCTTTTATTAACGGTAGCAACTCATCAACTTCAGAGGAACCGAAAACTTTTGTGCCCTTTGAAGCACAAACACGATTTTGGCAAATTTTGACTTTTCACGGATTTAAATTGGGTACCATGGCTTTAAAAGTGGATTACACAAGTGGAACAAATGAAAATAAAACTTGATAAGCCAAAATATTTTAAACAAAATTCTGGTAATCCTGCAAGTGCTTTTGTGTAAACTAAGGCTGGGAATTTTTAACATTTTTGTATTCGAATATTTAGATTATTCAAATATTTAGATTATTTGAATACTCTGATTATTTGAATATTCAAATTATTCAAATATTCTGATTATTCGAATACTCAGATTATTCGAATATTCGAATATTTGATTATTTATTCTTTTCAAATATTTTATTCAAATATTTGAAGAAAATAATTCGAATATTCGAATAATTCATTTAATTAGAATCAATTCGACTATTTATTTCACCTGTCTTTTGTCAAATGAGGACCAATAAAAATGTTGGATGTCAGATTTTATGGCCAACCAAAATGAAAGTACAATGCTTATATAATAGTAAATATTTTGTAATACCAAGGCAAGTTTTTGACACCAAATGCAACTTTTTTTACAAGTACGGACTGAAAACAACAAAAAAATGTATTTTAATCGCATCTAATGAATAATAAGGGAGTTTTAAGGGCAACTTTTCACGTTACCGCAACTTTTTGCAACTTTCCACATATTTGCAACCTCCCTGCAACTTTTACAAATTACAAGTTAAATAAATTTTTTTTCAATTTTTCTCTGAATTTTTAATTTTCATAAATCTTAAGCCCGTTATGAGCAGCAAATGGTAACTAACCAATAGAAAGCACGTGTTAGTATCCATCAGACGCTTTCTATTGGTTAGCTACCATTTACTAAGTACGACTCTGTACGAGTTATTTTTGAATTTTGAATTGTTTAGTTTTATTTTTGTATGTTTTTATGATTTTTTTAAGAGTAATAAATGCAACTTTTTGTGTTTAAAATGCAACAAAAAAATTGCCCTAATTATAATTATTCTATAGCAAAATTAAATATGGCAATGTATTTATTTATTTTATAAATTTCTATGTGTATATTATATTCTTTATTGTTTTCAAAAAATAAAAAAAAATATAATAAATACAACTTTTCGTGTTTTAAGTCCGTATGACACGATGCTAAATTTTACATAAAATTTACATTTACATTTAAATTAAAAATTTGGATATTTGAATTATCCAAATTACTCGAATACTTAAATTATTTGAATATTCAAATTAATCGAATATTCACATTAATCAAATATTCAGATTAATCGAATATTCAAATTCGGTTTAATCGAATATTCCGATTAATCGAATATTCGAATATTCCGATTAATCGAATATTCAAATTATTTGAATATAACTCGAATATTCGAATAATTTGAATAGTGCGATTGAGAAAATATTCGTATTCAAATATTCGAATAATCGATTAGTTGATTATATGCGATTTTGATTCCCAGCCTTAGTGTAAACGAGCAGTATGATTGTTTTCAATGTCTAAAAGTCATTATTTGACCCTGTGTTCGGATTACTGAAAAGTTAAACGGTAAGAAAAAAATATTTTTGATTATTTAAATTTTAAAGTCTCATGATTTAAACTGGTTTAAATTTGATGATTTTTTATGATTAAATTACAAATTAAATATTGCTTTACTTATCCTATTTGAAAATTGTTTCATTTCAGTAATCCTGAAAACTAGTTCACACTATTTTTGAATTATCCTGGTCATTAATTTGCTACCTATTGACTTGGTTCAGAATCTTGATGATTAAAATACATGAAACGTTTTCAAATAAAAAGAATTCACCTCCAAAACAATTATTTCAAGTCCTTAAACTGATGAGGTCCTTGTTATAAACACCCCAACTGGCGGTACGTTTGTTCCTTTAACAGTCATGTTTTACGGAACCTTCAGATTGCTAAGTTTCCTGTTTCAGCAAAGCATTTTCAGGAAGCTGTTATCATTGAGTAGCAAAATTCACTAAAGCTCTTCCGTGATTATAAATTTTGATTTAAACACAACTGTAGATTGACGAAATTAAGGACCATCAAGCAGACAATACAACTGCGATACGAACCCCAACAGAGTTAAAATCACTGCGTATCGCCATTCGTTTTATATAAATAAAAACATAATCGCGTCGATTGGTCATAAGTATGTTTTAAAAATGATTACCTCGAATAAACAAATTCAATTCACAGAAATGATTTAATAAATCTAACAAATGACACTTTATGAAAATTTATGACACTGCCTTATTTCGACCCCATAAACGATTTATCGCATTGAAAACCATTCCTTAGTTGAGTATTTGATAGAGGCGCTGTATTAAGTTATTGGTATCGCCTAGCTCTTCTATTAGTTTGATTAAACTGTGCAACTTTTCTATGTGCATGAGTCCGAATATGGCATAAGTGTTAGTTAGGAAAGGGGGACCTGTCACATCTAAGTGCAAAATACAGATTGCCTTCTCTTTATTGTACAATATTTTTGTAGTATTTAATATTTGCAATATCGCCCGCCACACAAATTTCATTTAAACTTCATAAATTTTCTCTAAATTCTAAATGTAATTTTGCTTTTCGGTGCGACACGGGTCAGTTGATCTACGAGTGCTATTGAACGAACTTCCAACAAACGGAAACCAAATCATTAATTGCAAAGAACACAATGGTGGCAGGAAAGCACATGTTAAGTTTAGTTTGTTAATTATGGCGTCACAGACAATAGATGCGCTTCCGACGCTACCAGGCCCGGAAATGTGACGCTCGTTCCCTGTTTCAAACTCGCACCGCTGTGAGAAAACTTTAATCCTCATTAAACGAATTTAAGGTATAAATTACCCAAACTATACCTTACTAAAATAGTTAAAATGTTTTCGCAAAAATAATTTTTCCGACGAAAACTGAAAATTCTTTTCAAATTATCATGAAATTTTTTTTAAATAGAATTTAAAACACTAAAACGTCGACGTTCGAATGCGAGGTAGAATTTATTTGAATTGCTTTTCCGACTCAACCTGAAATATTCCTCAGGAGTACCGCAAAGACTTCTGTTAGACCTTGCGTCACTGAGTAAGCCAACCAATAATAAGTTATTGTATCGAAAAAGCGCACAAGGAGACAAAAATAAAACTAAAAATTATTGAAATTTATCCCAACTACGCTACTTGAATTTGAGGTTTGTGATTATGATATATGTATAAGGCAATATGGAGGATAGTATGCAAGTTGAGAAATGTGGTCAGAATCCATTTGTGAGATTAAATTTGTGATTCATTGTAGCGGAATAGAGAGTTGTCACATATGTCGACATGGTCTTTGCTTAAGTGGATAGTTAAGAGTAGCTCCAAAAATATTTTTAAAGCAACAAAAAAGTCCATGATTTACGCTAAACTAAAAAGTTTTAGCAAATTTTCAACACTTTTTTGATCATATAACACCTGCTAAATCTCAACTGACCCTGTCGGAAATTCTCGAGTTATTTTTGGAAGCTCAAATTTATTTCCAAAAAAATTTGATTTAGTAATATCGCAAACGACATATTTTTTAGTTTTATTTTCATTTTGCACAAGCCAATCACTAAATGTTCTTTAAATCATCGAAAAGTGGACATATTTATGATTGTCGCAGTGATTGATATTTCATATTAGCGACGGACATTTATTCCAATTCCTTGTTATTCTAGAAGCTTTTAGTTGTAGTTTCATTTTTTACATTTTGTAAATTAATTTTAAACTGTTTGGCGGTTTAAAGCTATCGCGTGTTTGCCCCCTTAAGCAAAGGACACTTTTGGGCTAAGGGATGTTTTCGTAGGAAAATGGGGTGCATACATTACCACAAACATACATATGTATATCTTCAAATTGATTTGTCACAGGCGAATAAAGTCGCGGTTGTAATGTTTTTCAGTGATAAGTATCAATTAATGCAGTGATTCTCAAAATTTATTTCTTGAAACAATTTTAACTTGAAGTGAATTCGACTCGAAAGGTAAACAATTTTGCAAGTGACTAACTCACTTAGACGTGCAAAAATATTTTAGTGGAGCAAACGACTAAATTTCTTAACATTGTGCCTGTTACGTTTGAACATTTTGGGTATCCCTCGTGATTTAAGAACCCTCTAAAAATATTGACGACTGTATTTAGTAATAGAATGTTATCTTTGCCAAGCATTCAACTAATAAATTTTAGACATAAATCGTATTTAGAAAGCTTGTATTTTTTACTCCTCTTCATATCGATATCCATTAATTACTGCGTTAATTTAAATATTTTTCAAATACCGTTACCATATTTTTGCTTCCTTTGGGTAAAATAATAACTTGAATTTAAAATTTTATTCTACATTCAATGTAAGTTGTGCTTAAATATTAAGCTAATGCGATGTTATCGCTCAAAGTGATATCACGAAGACTTTGCATTAAGATACGCCATTCTTGCTTTAATTAAGATGAGATGCTTAATTGCCTCAAAATTTCTACACTGTTAATTCGGAAAGATTTTTTAAATAGTTTTTCTTGCAAAATTGAGAAAATTTTACAAGAAAAACATGTAGGTGTTGTAAATAATCAACATTTTTCTATGAACCGTACAGTGTAGATTTTATTAATTTAATTTTCAGTCAGCAAAAAGTAATATTTTTCTAACAGTTAAATTCGGCCTTACTCCATTAGCTATTTAGAAACTAGGTTAAACTGTATGTCATTATATTTAATCTTAGCTTTGGTTAGTTCAGCAATGGACAGCAATAACTGAAAAATAAAGAAGATAATTAATAGGAAAGGAAACGAACAGAAATTCAAGTTTTACTTTTAATTGTTTAAAATAATAATATGATTCATCACTGCTTACTTTTCTAAATATTATGTGAATGTTAGTTTGCCATCTTTTCATCTGATTCTTAAGGATTTGATCACATTGGACGTAAGCGCAAGAAATACATAACGCGTCAAGTTTTCATAAGGTTGGAACAATTCCATTTGATGTAATTTTGGATACGACTTCTCAAGTAATATCCTAAGTTTACATTTTTCTCTCTAGAATTATAGAAAATTTTATTAATTAATAAAAATTGTTCTTTTTTCTAATATTTTTCTCTCTAATTTTTATCTAACCACACAAAAAGTAGCAATTTTAAACTTTGTTTTACTACGACCAAGAGTAAAAGAGTAAAATTGTCCTTAGCAACGAGCAAAATTATAATTAAAAAATTTTAATTTATAATTTTGAAAGTTAGATTGAAGTGTCCTTAGCAACTAAAAATAAAAGTAAAGCTGCTCTTAGTAACGCTCAAAAATTAAATTGTTCCTTTTTGTACTACTATAAATAATTTAAATTCAAAAATAAAAGGTTTTCTAATAAAAGCTACCGGATTTTTTTTCATATAAATACCACTTAAATTTAGAAAATTTTGAATATTTTTTATTTTACAAATTCTTTATTTTACCACGATGCTACTCTTTTGTTTACGTTTTAGATGACATTTTTACATATTTACTGCTCAATTTTGCTAATGATGAATCAAATTTCCTTTTTGAGCTCTTCGGTGGTTTAATTGTGGATTGTTGGCTGGCACGTCAAATCACCGTGAATTAAATGCACCACTTTATGAAAAAATTCTGCCTTTCAACTTTGATTGCAATAAAATTACTATTTCGTTGACTGTATGGCATGTCGCACCGTCTTATTGAAACCACATCTTGTCTGGAAAAGTAAAACCACTCTTAGCAACGGGCATAAAATCAAATTGGTTTATTTTACTAAACAATTCAAATTTAAAAGTATTAATTTATCATTTTGTAACTTAGATTGTTAAATTATTGGACTTTTCCTTTTTAAATAAAAATTTGTTCAATAAATAATCTAAATTAAAAAATATTTATTTACAAGGAACGAGAAAACTCCCCTTCCCCATAAAAAAGTTTATGACAAAAGTTTACTTTTTTAACGCTAGAGACGCTAAAGTCGAGCTTTCTTGCTAATTTTCCAAAAAAAAATAGATAATTTTTACTAATTCTCCAATATGGGAGCAAGAAAGCTCTAGGGTTAGAAAAGTGAACTTCTATAATAAAATTATTTTAACTCTAGAGGAAGCTAACGTCAGCTTTCTTGCTTTCCGAGAAAAATTAAAGGCGTCTTTAGGGGTCGTTCATAAAAAACGTCTGCAATGTTTTCCAAATTTTTGACCCCTCTTCTTTGTCACAGTAATCCACTATATTTACTTCTCTTGTCAGGAACATCTGATAGTCACAAATCAAAAACATTTCTTTAATAAACGCTATAAATGGCCACTAAGGGTAGGTTGTAAAGTTTAGACGCTATATCGTAGCAGTGATGACGTACATCTGCAGAAACTAAAACTTGTCCACTTTATTTACGTGACAGCCTTCGTATGTTTTCCCTCTACTCCCCACTGCACACAAGATGACCACATCTTTGCCTTAATTTAATGTCAGAATTCTACCAACTTCGGTTCAACCTAGTTCAACTGTGAACTCAGTTTAAATCCCGCTTAAATTGTCTAAGCTCAGTTTAAACTCAGTTTAATTTTGATCTTGATTGGTACAGCCTACTCTAAAAATATTTTGCACATAAAACCTGCAAATAATAGTTTAAAAAATTTTAAACTTATGCAAATAAATTTTTTTACAAATACAAAAAAGATATTGAATCACAATTTCATTTAATTCAAATTTTGAAAATGATATTTGACTCCCCCCTCGCTTCCTGGGCATTCTTATTTATCACGTTTTGTAACAACCCCTTTAAGCACAGACGTTCTTTATACCAACGATCCCTTAGCAACAAGAAGAAAATTAATTTTTTTTTTTTTTACTAAATAATTCAATTTAAAAAATGCAATTAATTTATAATTTAGATTGATTTCAAATTTTTAAACTTGATTACCTATATTTTCAGTAAAAATCTTTTAGTTCCATTTATAGCTTCTTTTTTTATTTAGATTAAATCCGAATCAGCTATCAGAGAAATGAAGAAAAAGTCTTTGATTTGTAACTATCAGACGTTTTTGAGGGGTAGCAAATAGAGTGACTAACTTTGGCAAAGGGGAGGGAAATCAAAAAGTCGGAAACATTGCAGACGCTTTTTATGGACAACCCCCAAAGACTATTAACTTGAAAACTAATTCGAGATAAAAAAATTTTTAATTTATATTGATTAGATTGACTGAGCTGTTCTTATATCAAGGCAAAAAAAATTGTTTTTTTTTGTAAAACCGCCCTTTGCAATTAATAAGCAAAACTTAATTTTGTTTTTTTATCATTATCAAATTTTTGTACTGCTGACGCCATTTCCTTTTACGTTTTTGGTTTTACTAAATAATTCAAATTAATATAATATTAATTTATAATAAGAAAAGGTACAGGAGTACAAAAATTACTGTGTATAAAAATATCTACCTACCGACACTAACATTTGGATGTGAGTCATGGAAATTGACACAATGGATGCTGAAAAGTAAGATTTAAGCATCAGAAATGAAGTATTTGAGGAGAATCGAGGGAGTAACGAAAATGGATAAAATTAGAAATGAAGAAATCAGAAATAGACTCGAAGTTGAACCAGCAATGGGAAAAGTAAAAGATAGTCAGCTGAGATGGTATGGTCATTTGAACAAGATGAAGTGAGATATGTGTGGCAGGCTAGACCAGGAAAAAAAATAACAAGAGTAAGGAAGACCAATGAAAACTTGGAATGACGATATTGGGCAGATCCTGAAAGATATTGGGAAAACCTGGTGTGAGGCAAGACAATTAGCGTTAGAGAGAAGAGGGTGGCAAAAATTTGTAAATAGAGGAAATTTTCAAATTTTTCTTATATTACACAGTTACAGTGTGTACCTATAATTTTTGAGATTCTGCTTTCATTTATGTTCATTTGATTTGTCTTATAAGATGATCTAAGGTAAACATTTAAATAAAAGTATCTAAACTTATATTAGCAGTGTAGAATTCTCTTATGTTTATCCTTGTAGTGATTAGTAATCTTAACAGCGTAGACGTGATGTCGTCTGTTTTAAGACTGTTTGAATATTCCAAGCTTGTGCCAGGTTTAGCAACAATCTTAAACGCTAATGACTCCTTAGACTAATTGTTCATATCTAAACATTAACATACTAATTGCTTTCTTACTTTATTACCTACCTACTTGTACGTGAACGCGTACGTGCTCCATGAATATTAAAATTTATGTTACATGTTCGCGAAAATTGCCTCAAAATTTTTGAAACTCCGTTAGTTATTCAGTTTAACGCGCGTCTAAATAAAAATCAAAAACTACATAAATCAATTTTGAAATTGTCCCTCGAGGTTTCCGCAAAATATGCATATAAATAGTGGCTACTGCTTTGAATGCGGCGATACAAGATCGAAGCAAAAACCAATATGTGTTACAACGAAATAGCTTTTAAGAAAATATGGAATGGTCTGATCACTACTCTCATACAATATTGCATATTGGACAACGTCTAGGTATACTCACCCGCAAGAGAAGCTAAAATAAAATGGAAAACTTTCAAGTTTGAATTTTACAAAAGTTGGATGAAAAAATTTACGACTACTCAGGCGGGCATTTTGTAAAAACCAAATCGACCAAATAAATAATAATTATTATTATTCTAATAGAATAAAATTTTAAATAAAAATTGTTTTTAATATTGGAAAGCAAGTATAGGTATAGCTTTATTTAAAGACAAATGATATCGAATAGAGAAAATCGGAAAATGCATTTTCCCATTATAAATCGTTTAGCGATTTGGGGGTTATATGACGCGTTGTAATATACCGGAAAAGCAGCCTCGGCAGTGGCTCCGGGCTAGTAGATAATGAACTAAACCTGATTTGCTTTGTATAGCATCTACGAATTTTTGTTTCCTCTTTGTTCTTTCCACTTCGCCACCTATCGTGCCAAACAGAGAGGAAAACCCGACAAGTTTTTAAAAGTTTCTTATAGCCAACAAGCTGAGATTGTAGCGAAACACTTGACAATCAATTCGGCAGACTACTGTTTAGGTACATTCGACAGAAAAATTAAGTTTCCGGTGCTTTTCCTATTTCAGCCAGATTTTACCACTTAACGGAATTATGTGTGGTTTAACTAAAGCCGATTATTTTCGTATTATTGTGTTTACCAATTTGATACCCACTAATTCTTTGATATGTTTGTGCGAAAAACATTTTCGATTCCGAATTATTCTTTTTCCACTTTCAGAATAAATTCTTCGAAAAATATATTTTTCATCAACTCAATTTAGTATTTCTATTTTATTGATTTCAAATTTTTAATCTTGATTGTACACGTTAATTTTAAAATTTTTAAATTTGCTGACAACTTTCTAGGTTGAAAAATGTACAACATTTTTAATTAATTTTTTTTTACTTGATAATATTTATAACATAATTTTTCAGTCTGCAAATTTTTGCTGTTCTGCTCTTCTTTCTAAGCTCATTTTTTTACACAAGATTTCCAAATTTTTTCAGTTTGCAAAAATTTCTGGCAGCCAAGGAGAATTTTTTGGTAAGCTGAATAGTTGTTGAGTGTCACAAGGTAAACAGACGGACAGATAGAAAGTAATCAAAAAATCAAAGTAAATTTTGAAAATGAAAAAAGCAAATTTGAATTTTAAAATAATTTACAGGGTATCCTGCGACTATACCTACTCCTTTTTTCTTAAAAAAATATTTTAATTCTAGTTTTTGTCTAAATACAAACTAAATACAACCGGTTAATACCGGGAATTTCGTTAGTCCATCCATGAACGTCCGTGATTAATTAATTGTATTACTACTTTCTAAACGTTTGGAGAAAAAAAATAAATTTTTTTATTAAATTGACGGATCCTTTGTTATAAACAATATTTTTTACAATCATAGTTCATTAATTTAATGTGCTTTACACACAACTCTAAATTATTTTGTATTTTTAAAAAAGGAATATTCGAGTTAATTTTGAATACGGCTCTGTCCATCGATGTTTTTCTTGTTGTTAATAATTTTAAATAACATAATTTTATTATCAAAAATTTGTTGTTTTGTATCACAGTCACAGTCAATTAGATATTAAACAGCCATAGCTGCATCCTCGGCCAAATTTTATTTTCGGTAGTACATTTTTAGCATATCTTTGCTCTGAGTTAATTTAAATCAATTTTGACTTGGAATATTAGGTACACAAAATGAGTGCAAAACATTTTGTTAATAAGATTGTATACAACGGTATTTTAATTGTAAATTAAAACTTCCGCAAGTAAATTTAGTTAGGTATTTTAGCACATTGGGTTCTATTAAGACCGCAGTGCTTCCAACGAGCGCCCTGGGATATTTTAAATAGCTTCCATTTCAACCCAATAAACATGTAAAATACCCTATTATTACAAACCTTATATTCTAGTATAGTCAGCATAAAAACTAACTAAACATAATTTTTTCTAAATTTACGATCGCGATTTTCGACCAAAACGATAATTTATTTCAGTCTCTCCTATAAACTGAAACTAAAAAACCTAATAAAATGGCACAGATTTTAAATTAATTAAAACCAAAACTTTGCTGTTAGGAACCACCTTAATTATTTCATTTTAGTTCCGATCTACAGTGAAATCTCGATGATCGGAGCTTTTAAAAATAAACATAAAATTTTTCTAAAATTTGTAACTACATTTCGTTTTATTCTATTTTACTTTAATTTTCAAATAATTGATTAAAATTCTACCACGTTTTTGGTTTATCAAGGACGTTTGATAGTACAATCGAACTAAATTCGTTCAACTGCTATAATTTTTGTTCATATTTTAAAAATTGTAACCAAATATAATTATTGTAAGTGTCGTGTTAATTAAAACTTAACTTTTATAATCAAAATGACGACATCCAAGACTGAAAAGGTAATTACGATTAATTTAGCGATTAAAATTATTATTTTTTTTATTTTAGCAAGTACTGGTAAAACCACTAAAAATCGATTTTAAAAATTATGACAGTCTAACTCCAGATGATATGTACGATTTTCATTCGGAAGTGCAAAAATTTCATTTTGCAGCTACAAAAGAACAAATTAATACAAGCAACGATTTTATAAATGCAATTTCTGAAATTCGAAATAAACTACTTCAGTTCCCTTGTAAATTGCAAAAATGTGACTTTACAAATGAAAAACAATTATCTTTAGATAAAAATGTGATTGACTTCAAATGTAAAAGGAAGATTTGTTTTTATAATCCAAAAGATAAAATTCGTTTCCTAGATGATAAAGAGAAAAAGGTGGACTGCTTAGCAAAAATAGTAGAAGATGTGAAAAATATTAGAGCACACTTATTTTCGAAAGAAACTGAAAAAGAATGTCATTGCAAGCATTGTGAATACGTAGCTATGACAAAATCTGATTATTGGGAGCACTTGAAAATCCATATTGAAGAAAATTTGCGGTGGGATTGTCCGCTTTGTAAATTCATCACCCAACACAAGTATCATCTTATGCATCACGTTCGCGACCATGTTGGATCTGTACCTACGAAATCTTTAGAATTTGTCAAACACTTTTTGGATAAATCTGACTTACCTTCAAAAATAAAATCTCCTACCGAGCAATTGAAATTGCGAAACGCAAAGAAACGTCAGGATTCCCATAAATTGGAGAAGTTTGAGAAGTTCGTAGACTCAAAAACAATCTTGACATTGTAAAATTAAAAATTTGTTAAATTAAATTATTACAATTTGTTTGTAATGTGAGTTGCTTGTAAATATTATTAAATAAAATTTATTTAATAGGTAGTACAGTAAAAAGTTTAAATTTTTGATTTCTTCTGTGTTTTGTAGTACTGGAAGTTGATAAATAAAATAATTTCAAGTTAGTGGTTAGAAACATTTACTTTTTACAACCCAAGTTTTGAAACATTTTATACAGCTTCAATCGTTTTATGACTGAAATCCCATAAGACTAATCAGTTTTAAACTAACCAAGTCGCCATATTGAGTCATAAACCGATTGCAATTAGCTATAAAACGGTTATTGTATCACCATACTTTACAAGAAATTTAAATCACACCCCATACATAATTTCTTTATTATCTTTTCCGTTTGCGACGCAAGTGGAAGAAAGACGAAAGGAAATTTGTCGTGAAAATTTGGACAAAAACAAAATTAGAAAATGCAAGATGTTACGATCTTGTAGAAATGGAACACAAAGATGGAAACATTTTATTGCGTTATCAAGTGATAAAATATTAAAATTGCCGGATTTTTGAAAAATAAAACTAAAAAATAATCGACATCTTAAAGTTTTCGCTTAAATTTATCGCCACGTCTATAAAATCTTTCTTAATTTGGTGGTGTTCCTTTAAAAAGGGGACGTGAACACGAAACCTCAAAACAAATTCAAAGCGGCGCGATCTTCTTTTTATGTGAATATCTGCATAATCAAATGATTTCAACGAATATTTAAAATAACTGCCGTTTCAGACAAATATTTTCATAAATCTGTCATCGGTGATTGCTATTACGAAAATTTATATGAAATAAACGGAAGCGCATACTCGAACATTCAAATTTGACGATATTTACTTATATACGCCGAGAAAGATTTGCCAAACTAAAAAGTTTTGAGCAAACATTTTCACCGTAACTTCGTTGTAATCGTATAATATACACAAATTTTTATTAAATCTAACGTGAAATTTAAATAAGTTTGTTTTTCAAAAATGAACAATGTAACTCAAAGTATTTTCCAATATTTGTGGCGTATGAATTGCATAAAATCTACTGCCTGATTGTGCATGACAATTTTATTTTCTGCAATTTATTTTCTCCTGTGCTATATTTTAGCAGACGGTTATGAGAGGTACATCTTAGATCTGCAAAACTGCATACCATAAGATAAAAAAAAAGAATTTTTGCTATTAAATGTATTATGAATATCCAGGCTTTAAATTTGAAAATTATTCATCGGTTTTTTATACATTTATTGCTTACCTATATAAAATCTAAAAATTTTTGGTCTTTCACTGAAGTGGCAATTGCTGTAAATTATAAATGGTAATTTTAACGATAATTTTTTTACATGAAACCCCACATTTAAAAAATTAAATTATTTAACCCAAAACGCGGAGGCGGGGGAGGGGGAAGAAATTGACCTAGTTCTTAGTCAATTGAACTTAATTCTTTCTCTGGAGATGTTAATTTTAAAAGAATTGATTATAATGAAGTATTTATCAATTTATTTGGAGCTTTCGTATTTACATTTATTAATTTTTTTGTATTAGTTTCAGGAAAAATGAGAAGCTTTGACTGGCAGTTCCATCTACTTTATGTATTCATCAAACTCTTGCAGAGCTCACTTTTAACCTGATCAAGCTTTTATATAACTTTTGAGGATAGTTGCGCCATCTTTCAGCAACTAGAGCTTTTAGAGAGGTATTGATTTTTCTATTTCTAAATTTCTGCACAAAATTGATGTCATGGTCAAATTCTCCAGTAACATAAACGTATCGAATAATATTTACAATGTAAAGTACTCTAGTATTATTTGTAAAGTGTAACAGTTTAATTGGAAAGACTTCACCATGAAAACAATTTAAATCTCTCGTTTGAAGCCATCTGAAGAGTAGGGCTGAAAGTTTATTTAGTTTTCAGTGTCGAACGCTGTTCTTGAAAAATAACATTTTTTAGGTACGAGAGGTGGATTTGTTTTGACTTGCAGTGCCAAAAAGTTTTGTAGGTACTTACTATTTTTTGATTTTTTTTTGTTTGTTGATTTTTGAATGCTTTCGACCTAGTAAGGTCTAGTAAGGAGGAATATAATAGATTAATTATTGAATTGGTTTTAATTTTAATTCAATTTTACGATGAAGATAAACCCTCAAGACCAAAATTCAGCTTTTTAAGCACTAAAGCCAAATTTATGGCCAAAATTATGGCAATTTACTCCCTCCTCCTCCCAAAAAAAAAGATTTTGGAAGTTTTTGACTCTCTTAACCATATCAATTTTTTTATAAAAATACAGGGATAAAAACATTAGGGACTCGTAAGATCATCTAGACCCCCATTCCCCCATAAAATAAATGCTTTTATTAACCACTAAAAATTACTAAAGCACTGTAATAAAAATGATCATGCAACAAAAGCAATAAATTAATATTGTTAAATAATTATGAAAATTTAAGTTGCTTTTAATAAGAATATTAATTTTGCAGGTTGAAAATGTACCTAATACACGTACACCGTGGAGGGGGGGGGACACGATCTAAGTCGTTTTGATTTTGAATTTCCAATTTTCCGAATCTTCATGCTTCAATTTTAATCCTTTCACGTGGAAAAATCGAATACTTTTACACCTCATGAAAAAACTTGTGTTTTAATTTTACATTATCTGATATACAATACAATTTTGGAAGTCAATTTTTAATTTTGAAGTTGGCAGACTTCAGGTAACTGTAAAAATTAACTATATGAGTACAAAATTTCAGGTAAATTTATAATCTTCCTTCTTCTGTTAGTGTCACGAATTCAGATCCATTTCTATGCGTTAGGGGTTAAAATTGTTTTAAGCTTAGACGAAATGTGCACAAACAGCTGTGTTATTTTTATTTAACTTTTAAAATGTAATTGAAAAATATTCACGGAGTTGTTATTGTGTATTATGTTTGACAATGCAATTAAACATCGAAAAAGGAACATGTGAAAGTTTTGCTTCCAATTACCTAAAGTGTAACCGCAATAATTTCACACGGTATTTACCTTAAAAGGAGATTAAGTTTGTAAAGAAAATTCGCAAATCTTTTAACTTTTCTAATGTCATTATAAAGTTGTCGGAGCTTTTTCAACAGGATTACGAGCTTATTTTTGTGAAAGCATCAGAACTGATTGTATTGTCGTAAAACGTCAATTTAATGACGTGTAAGTACAGGAAATATAAAGCTAAAGCTTTTTCAATTTTGAAACAAATAATCAAATCGAATTTTGGGTGGTATCAATTTTTTTCAGATTTCTTAGTTTTATTAAATCCCGTTCACACTACATTATTTTTCATGTGACTAGACTTCATGATTTTTGATATTATAGAAGTTATGGCTTTTATGATTGGCTGTTATGATTTTAGCCATGACTTTTTTTATGACTAAGTCATATGAGAAATCATGTAGTGTGAACCAGCTTTAAGAATTTGTACTGATACTCATAGGTCGAATTTCTTAGTTAACTCTGGGAAAATGGCTCAAAGATATTAAATTGTTATTGTAATATTAAAAATCAATATTATTTATTTTATTTTTTCTTCTTAGGGAAGGGAAGGAGCAGATAATATTTTATACAAGAGCCGCATAATTCCTAGCTACGCCTATGACCCTTTAGAAAAAATTCTAAAACAGAGAGAAAGAGGAGCTTGCTTCATTATGGATCCTGTGTTCCAATGATAAGAAGATTTTCACCGTATCCAATACTGAAGGAAGAGCCTGTTATTGCTGTTAACTTTATTTCCAGGACATATATAGTGATTGAACTTGTTTCTTTTGGAAAGAAGAAGGGCTGCAAATTTAGGACCTCTTGACTTGTACTAGAGATGGTTCAAATTTAAATATTGTGTGGAAGAGTGCAAATTGTGATTTGCTATATTGCCTTACAATTTTGACCAATTTAAATTGATACACAGAAGACTCGAATATCTATATTTATTTGAGTCAACGTGAGGCAAAATAAGAATAAATCAAAAGTGGAATTGTAAGTATTACATTTTTTGTATAATCTCAATTAAATATAAAACTAATAATATTTTTAGTTATTACAATAATTACTTACCTCTTAATTATTTAACATTTATTTAGGATTCTCAAAATCCATAGTGCACATAAATTCCTTATGTATTTTTACGTTTTTTTTGCATAAATCAAAATTAAGAAGTACCTAAATACTTACTGGTATTTTTTTCCTTCTGGAATAAATTCCAGGTGACAATTTTTATTGTTATGAAACTAAAATTTACATTCTTGAATCGTCGGCTTGTTGGTTACTTATAACTGGCGGGTATTCCATACCCCCCAGACCCCCCGGTTTCCGTAAAAGTGAATTATTTGGGATTTTCAAAATCCATAGAGCACATAAATTCCTTATGTATATTTACGTTTTTTTCTTTTTTTCTGAATCAAAATTAAGAAATACCTAAATACTTACTGCTATTTTTTTCCTTCTGGAATAAATTCCAGGTGTCAATTTTTATCGTTATGAAACTAAAATTTACATTCTTGAATCGTCGGCTTGTTGGTTACTTATAACTGGCGGGTATTTCATACCCCACAGACCCCCCGGTTTCCGTAAAAGTGAATTATTTGGGATTTTCAAAATCCATAGAGCACATAAATTCTTTATGTATATTTACGTTTTTTTCTGAATCAAAATTAAGAAATACCTAAATACTTACTGCTATTTTTTTCCTTCTGGAATAAATTCCAGGTGACAATTTTGATTGTTATAAAACTAAAATTTACATCCTTGAATAGTCAGCTTGTTGCTTACTTATAACTGGGGGGTATTCCATACCCCCCAGACCCCCCGGTTTTCATGAAATTGAATTATTTGGTATTCTCAAAATCCATAGAACACATAAATTCCTTATGTATATTTACGTTTTTTTCTTTTTTTGCATGAATCAACATTAAGAAGTACCTAAATACTTACTGGTATTTTTTTACTTCTGAAAAAAATTCGCATTTAACAATACCTAATTGATCATTATTCATTAAGTATAATTTTGTTAAAATGTCAATAAATAATCATCAATTTCAAACATACAGTGTTATTTTAGTAACTTTAATGGCGCCTGTTTAGAACTGGCATTCTAAAATTGAAAATATTTGTGATAAAAAAGTTACTGCCGTCTAAAGCGAGGCCCCTTCGGAATTTTTTTAATAATTGTAAGTCAAATCACGTCTACACTAGTAAATGCTTTATACGATGAAAATAACCAAATTTTGCTTTCTCGATAAAAAAAACAGACTATACCTTATTATGTTTTACCTTGCACCTTCTGCTATTTATTTACATTTTTAACTAAAAATTTTATTTATTTTAAAATTATGGAAAAGTTGACAACAATTTCAAAGAAATTCTTAATTTATTATTTGTTGATTAAGAATCACACCTACATCTACAGTTGGATTGTGAGATTGTGATGAGACCCATTTATTCTGTCAACAAGTCGAAAATTGAATTTTATTTAAATAAATTCGAGAATTTATATAGAGAAAAGAAAAAATAAAAATGTACCGCTATTTTTGATCTTTGTTTATTGGTCTACGGTACTAATAAGAACATTTTTTGAAATATAAAATTTTTTTAAATGTCTAGGTATTCAGACTGGAAATAACATAATATCCAATTTAGAATCGATCGGTCGGCATTATCAATAACAAACAATCGGAGTACATCTAAAATGCTAATAAAGTCGCACAAAACAATAACATAACGGTTAAGCGCTACTTCTGATGTGTCCAACAATTTAAATCACATTGTGGTTCTTAAGACGCGCTAAATTTTTAAAAATTTCGATTCTAATTAAATAAAACCAAAAAAATTGGCTTGGTGTCAACGACCTTTTATAAAATTTTGACAAAGCATAATTTTGTTACAATAAAAATTCACGTTATATTGTATTTCGTTACATCGTAACTTAATCGTCCTCGGGAAAAACAAACTTATTTTTATTATTTACTATTTTTCTGGGAGACGTAACCATGATTATATAAGGTTTAACTGCCGATGTAGATGCGTATCTATAAATACTATAACCAAAAAATGGAAGAAGTCCTGCAATTTTTATTAACCGTCGGTTATGAAATATTTGCTGTTAGAAGGTCATGGAATTCTTAATAAACTTCAAAAATATGAAATAGTCTTATATAATCGTTATCTAAGTGTTTTTATGTTGAGTTTTACTGTTGGTTTGTCCAGACGCCGACGTCTAGCTTGTCGATGTTGGCGCCATCGCTAAACCACGGCGGCGCCCTCAAACGCTATCAATCTGGAAGGACGCCGAATGTCTTCAAGTTTGTTTCATGCTATAGTAACTATACGTACAAGCACCGATGAAAATGCTTTTATTAGATTTCAACTTTTTATCCAACCGAAATAATCAAGAGGAAACTCCTGACGACCAAAAGTCTCTCGAGATTAATTTTGACGTGTTTTGGATTTGCAAATAAGAATGGAAGTTTTTGTTATCAGACAGGAACAGGAAACGGTATTTCAAGTTTTATAATTATTAAACGTTTCCAACAAAATATCCTTCGAACTCTAGTTGATTAATGCCTTATTATTTTATAATAAACAACTAAAATTGACTTCCAAAAACTTCCGACTAAATAATCATATTTCAAAGTCTGAAAGCCAATAATAATAAATGAGTTATCAGACTACCGCACAAAACTTTGCAAAAAACTGATAAAAAATGGCTATCGTATATCGATAAAGTTGGAGAAAGTGAACGAACTTTGAAGTATTATTTGTCAAATATTTGCTATCTATCAAAAAAGTCTTTCAAAAAAGCTTCTTCGGTCTACATCAAATAAGTATTTTAAAAAATTGCGTTTTCAAACAACTCGTTCGACTAAAATTACAACTTAAATTGAAAGCGAACGAGGTAGTAATAAAATAAAGAAGCTTTTAGAAAAACAAATAAATTTCTACTTAGAAAATTTAAGAACTCGTAAAAATTGTGTATAATTATGTATTTTCATAGTGACATTTAATAAGTAGCAGATACTCGACCTTTAAACTAAAAATATCAAAGTATCTCGGTAACAATAATAAACATTAAAATATTCACACTGTAATCATGACAACTATTTTTGTATTGCAAGCACAATCGAGTTTTAAATTATTGTTTCGAGTTTTTTAAATTTTTTAGGGAGTCAAAAAGCGGCACAGCGCTGATTTTATGGAATGGTAACGTAGAGTTGATAATGGGAGTTGTCAATCAATCTTAAGTTAGAATCCCACATCAGCTTTTAGGTGAAAAGTTTTAATTTGGTTAGTTTTTTGATACGTTTTTATTTTTCTTATCAGAAAACTTTAATGAAGGAGTTCTATTTTTTATAAAGTATTCTTCGAACGCACGCACATACACTAAAGAACGACGAGATACGGCACATCCTTATCAAACACTTTATTCAATATTAACTGAATTGTTTATACAATGTCTCACTCTACAATAAACACCTTGTTCGGAATTCATTGAACTGTCATTCAATAATTTTTGAGTTAAATTCGATTCCAAACTGATTCTGATAGAGTCCTCTTGAAAGGTCATCGTACCTTCTTAATAAACCTTAAATTGAAATGTACTCTACTCCACATGATTCAGATTTCACGTTAAACAATAGGTCCCCTATTTTTGGAATAGTACACTGAAAACCTACATTAACCAGAGAATTTAAAAAATTTTAAGTCCTAATTTTAATTTGACAGATGCATTTCAAGCTCCTGAATGGCAATTTTCAGGTTGATCCGATACAATTTTTCAATTCTAGCTACCATATTGGATTTATGATAACAAATTTTAAACGTTTAACATCAGATTCAAAATCAGGGACCCTAAAGGTCATCCAAGCCTGAGAGGGTTACAAAACGTGTTTAAATGTGACTGATATGACAACCGCATAAAAATCCCATTTATCGGATTTGTAGGAAAATTGTGTTTGAATATTTTTTTCTTTGATGTTCCAATTTCAATAATAGTCATAAAATAATTTTTTTATCGGACGTTCTTGGGAAGACCCAAGATTGTCTTTACTGTGACCAAATATGATAAAGGGAGCAGAAAGGAGAGGATCAAAAATTGGAAAAAAACTGCGGTCGTCCTTTATGTAGGACCGAATTTATCGTATCAACTTTGAGTCAGCGATCTGCCAGTGGTGACTGCTGTTGAGCCAAAGAGACCTATAAAGTCTGACCAAACAAAAACCAAAGCCCTGAAAAAAAGAAGTAGAAGTACCCTAAATTAGTGCTATATCAAGCTTTAGGGTAATTAGGTCGGATGTTTGGATCAAAATATCACCTGTAGCCCTAACAAATAGTAGACAAATCCCGCCCAGTAACCTTAAACTAAACCAAAACTCCTGAATTATAAACTTTTTGAAAATACTCCAAAAAATTACTGAACTTATCCACTCATATGCTTAGCTCAGTCGGAAAAATTTATCGCACCGCTAACAAGCGACCTTGTACTTTTCCAATGTGAAATTCTTTTCAATGATAATTTTATATTATTTTATAAAAATTTCCAATTTTCTTCGTTTCCGAATTAAGGCTAAAAAACACAAGGACTTCTTTTCTACTGCTTTTCATTTTTAACTCCCCAAAATTAATAAAAATTAATCTACTTTTTTACCATCAAAAATCAATACTTACGACCTTGCAATTTCGAAATTGCAAGCTCACTTTCTCAAAATTCAACATTCCTCACCAATACAAAAATTTTCTCAAGCTGCATTTTCAGCTGCCAATATTGAAAATTGACAGTAATAAGCCTAGCGTTTCAGCCTTCCTGGGTCCTCTTAAAACTATTTAGGTATTGACCTTCAAAACCAAAATAAAAGTTTCGAACAAGGCAAAAACGTATTTACTAGCACATAATGTATTTTCAAGAAAAAAGGAACAAAATATTTAACCCCCTTTAGGCCCTCTTCAGCAGTTCACTGACTTGTAGTCGAATTTATTGTGATATTTATTTCAATTACGTACCTTCGAGACACTTCCAAATTAATGATCATTAACGGTCCTTTCAGACGGAATTTCACAAATCGAAAAATACTCAGATTGCCATTCATTCTGAAATTTGCTGAATTTATTTTTATTATTATTAACTATTTAATTAATTAAATTATTTGCGAAAAATATGTTAATGATCAATTATTTTCAGTGTGTCAAAAGTATTATGTTGAGATTAATTAACTTCTCGGTGATTCTGAGCCAAATTTTCTTTTCAGTTTTATAATAAGTATTTAATTATCTTGATTATTAAAACTACTTTTTTTAGTATCTCCCTCTCTGTTACCTAATGCCTTTGACACACTTATGAAAATACTCAAATTGGCATTCATTTATAATAAATTAAAGTATCTCCAATTTATGAAAAAGTTACTGATGATTTTTTTAGCACAATTTACATTATAAAACTTCAAGTGCTTAAAGTATTTTAAGAATGAAAATTTATATTTACAAAAAAAATTACAGCAAAGCTTTAGTAATTAAAATGACCTTTTCAAAATAATTTTGAAAAGTAAGAAAAATAATTATTTTTTATACATTTCATTTTTTTGAAAACATTTACTGCAAATCCCAATTAAACAAATTTTAAGTCTGGTCCCTAGTTTAAGTAAGATATTGATTTTTTATAATTATATTTTACAAAAAATTGTAACACTTTCAATTTTTATTTTTTCTGTTATAATTTTTGTCTCACTCACAGTTCAATCAAACTTCAAATTTAAATAATTGGTCTAAGGTTTGCAGAAAATTTTTCTATTTTTTATCAATTTTGTACTTAAAACTCAAAGGATTGTTTGTTTAAAAATAGAAAAAAATTGAAATTAATATGGATTTAAACTTTAATTTCCATAATTGACCATAAGTTCATTAGAGAAATTTTTCAAACGCAGAATAAATACAAATTATTTTGTACCTTCTTCAAAATTGCCTTTAATTAATTTTTCTTACATTGTAATACTATTGTAAAAAAGTTCTTTTAATTGTTAAACAAAATTAACCAAAACATTGTTGTAGTTTGGTAACAGGGGCTCTTGCAAAAAAAAAGTTTAAAAAAATATGCAAAAAAATATGTAATTTATATTTCTTAAAATGCTTATTAAAACTAATTTTCTTGGTATCTCCCTCTATTAACCGATCTGTAAATTGGTTATAATTTTGATAGTAGTATGAAATATTGGTAATTTAATATTTTAATATTTTGAAATTATCCTCTTGTAAATGCTCTTATCCTTTTGATATTTAAAAATATTGATATTTATTTAAAAATGCTTTTCTCAAGCTTTAAGGCAACAAATTTTCTTTTAACAGTTTTTCAATATTATGTAGAAAATCAGGGGGGAAGATCAATGATCAAGTCTGAATCAGGACTTTTTAGGTTCTATTCTATAAATTCACCTTATTCCTTTTTTAATCCTTGAACAAAAAGAATAAGTCTTTAGCTATTTATGTGAGCTGATATGCTTTTTCACATATATTTTGATAAATTATAATTTTCCAAATTTTTCAAAAATCTGTTGACGAAAAAAACAACAACAAACACCTGTATAAAAATATAATGACAAACCTTCAGCATAATAAGAATCACAATAGTAGGTATGACAGCATTGGCGGTGTAAATTTATTTAGAAAACCTTGTTAGATTTGGCAAACAATGATGCTAATACATAATCTTCGCTAATCCTCCATAATAGCATTACAATTAATTCGGTTCCGTATATTTTTAAGTAGATACATATTGTACTAATTAATCGATGGATTTGCTATTTAATTTTAAAGTAAAACTAAGCTTAATTCGAGGAAATTTGTTGTAGTCTAAAAATAGCAAATATTTAGTAAGCGTAGTGAACTGAAGCAAAAAGTATTTTTGGAAATTGTAACTTAACGGTCGAGCAACATGCAATGATATTTAATTTTTTAAATAAGAAATTGGATGAAATCAAGAAATTGCATAACTTCTGCTAACGTGAATCAAAATTTATTAAAAGTGTGCAAGAAAAATTCAAAATTCAAAAAAGAAAAACAAGAAGAAGGTAAATGATAAAAATATTAAATTAAATTAATATAAATCTATTAAATTTTTCATTTTGGACTTAAATGTTAAAAGTGTAGAACGTAGTTTAGAAGAATAATAAACAATAATTTTCTAAAAATTAGATTTTCGGGAAACCGTTTAAAAATTAAAATCAAATTTAGAACCGCGTTGATTCACATTTTATTCAAAGAACTCTTGTAGAGTAATAACAATTGGTTTACTACTAACAAAAATAATTATGAAAAATTAGAAAATCCTAAATCGATCACCACAGCTTCCCAGAAATTACGAAAATGGTGTCATCCATCAGAATTACTAAAGTGTGTCAAACGTATTATTCATATGGTGATTGTATTTTTGCTGGGCACTTGGTTCAGTATCGTTAAAAATAGCTGTTATATTTCCTAATTTTTTTTCTAATTTGTCCAATTAAATTTGGGATACAATGGGAAGAGATTCTAAATATATTGGGTTGCTCCAAGAAGAACGTGGTGCCGCTGCCAGCGCCAGTTACTAATCGGCAAACGATTTTACTATTTTTTAAAGCACAACACAAAACTTTGTTTAAAATTGATTGAAAAAATTAGCAAAAACCTACAACTTCTATTAAGTTTTGTTAGACGATCCGACTAGTGTGGTTATTTTTGTAGTTTTGTTAACCCGTGATTTTCAAAAGCGCCACTACATATACGTGCGCATCAAAACGGTTTATGTCGTTCACACTTTAAAGTGTAAACAAAACAGTTTGATTTAAGATTTCACAATTTTACCTAAAAAATAAAAAAAATTACAATATATGAAAAAGCGGGATTGTTTTTCCTGAATTGTCCTAAAAATTGCTGTTTAGTGTTTCTTTTCCGATACCATCACTTTTCACATGGGCAAATCATTATTTTTAAGAACTTTTTACTTAAGGGTAATTTCAATAGAATATTATAATTGTGATGGGCGTCGTGAAATAATTTTAAATTATTTTTAAAATAAAAGAAATAAAAAATATTATTTAGTTGAAACTCACTATAAAGTAAGTTTTGCTTATTTTACATATTAAAAAAAAATTTAAACTGTGAAGAAAATTGGCGTCGTTTTCCTTTTACCTGGCTCATTCTGTATCTCTTATCTGAGGAGGAGAAGAAAAAACAATTTTTTTAATTTTTTTATAGGATTTTAACTAATACAAGTTATTTACCCCATAATATTTTTACCCCAAAACTCACAAAACACATCGGTAATTCCATCGAATGTTTTTGAAAAAAAAAAGAAGGATAGGTAGTATTACCAAAAACAGAAAATATAAATTTAAATATTTTTATTTTTTTGAGGCAAATCACTTTAAAAATTTTCAGCATTCTTCTACAATTACATTTGTTTAATGAAAACCAATTTTTTGGGTAGCCAACGGGCAGCTCGTGAATCTACTCATGAGCGTCTTTAATTTTGGAATTGCAAAAACTTGCAAAGTAATTTTTTTACTACGAAATATCAAAACATTTTTTGTTAGTCCTTTCCTACCCTTGAAGACGAAAACCTCTCTCGATTTCTGTCGAGATAATACAAGAAATAATAAATAAATTAATTAATTTACGCATAATTAGTTAGTAATAAATAAATAAATATCAAACATATTTTAAATAGTGGCAAATTTGCAATAATTAAATAATATTCCACTAGCAGCTCTTTAGTTTAATAAAATAATATTTCATCAGGGCAATATAGTGTAAATTATTATTTCAATGTATTTTTCTACATTTAATATAGAAAATATTTTTTGTACATGATTCTATGAGTTGCTAGGCAACCGGGGGGTCTGGGGGGGGATGGAGTACCCTCCAGGCAATGGGAAAAATATTTAAAAAAAATCATTTTTAACTCAATTCATACTTAAGGGGTCATATAATATTCTACATGCTCTCAGAAAAATTAAGAAATTTTTATAATTTTCTTTTTAGCCATGCTAACAAAATTTTATGTTATATTATCAATTTTTGACTTGCTTTGACCATGATAACTTCTTTAAAACGGCATATTTGAAATAAAAAAACTAAAAGGGTATCATTAGTAAATTTTTATACAGAGCTCGTAAACCAAAGTTTAGCCAAAGAGCCCGCTCTTAGAGATCGTAAACAAAATATCCTTGTGGTTTCCTCGTTTCAAGATGTTCTCTTTAGAATGCAAAACACAAATTTGCTATAACCGCAAGTCAAAAATCATTAACTTTATTTTAAGCCATTTAACCCTGAAAAATTTGTCTACAAATATCTTTTGATTTCATAAAAGTTGAGGCCCCCTCAATATTTAAAACGCTCTTATGCGCCTATTTAGTTTATAGTAGAAATTAAATAATTAAAATGTTTTTATTACAATTTTTTCAATATTTTAAAAATTCCTATTTATCTTTTGCAATTTTTTAAACAAAGTTTTATAAGACTTGTGGCGCCAGCTACATACTACAATGTATGTAGATGTAAATAATAATTTTCAATATTATGATTAGATTTTTGTAATATTTATATAATAAATAATTCAAACGTTTTTGTTTGATTTTGAAGTGTTTATTAAATATTAATCAGTTTTCATTCTTTTCCTCGTTGGAAAAAACATTTTTGTATTTCTGTATATTATTACAAAAAAGGCCTTTATCTTCGCTAGTTTTTCTTTAAAATTGGATTCCGAAAATGAACAAATTCTTTTTATAAGTAAAACTCAGTTTGAAAATTTGCCCGCGTTTTCAAATCTCTTCCAACAATGAAATTATAAATAACAATAAAATAGCAAAAACTTATCGCTCCACATGAACTGTAGGTAAATGTGCTATAATAATGAATTAATTATACAAGAGATTGCATTGTAATTTACTAAAATACCTTACAATAAATTATCAGATATTAAATTACAATCATAGATAGTTATAAGTCGCAAGTCTGTATTTGTACTTAAATACTAAGATAACTTGGCGCCATTTTATCAATAGGAACGTAAAAATTGCACGCTATTTAAGGCATAATCATTCATTCATACATAAAAGTGAAAAAGAGTAAAAAATTTCAGCACGGTTTCGAAAACTAGAAAAAAGAAAATTTGAAAAAAGTGGTGAAGATTTTAAAAAATTAAAAGGTTTCATTGTCGCCGGCGGTTTTTGTAGACGGAAAATTATGTTCAGCAGTGAGTGAACGTCTGCAAACAAAACGATTCAAATAAAAATAAGAGTAATAAAATGCGAAATAAAGATAAAATAAAAATCAAACAAGCGTCGCGACGTTTTTATTAGAAACAATGTATATCTTCAAGAGTAAAGTTCGGGCGTCTGCCACCAGATGCCTAGTATTTCGGTTTGCGTCAGTGTAGCTTGAGCTTTTGCTACGCGCAGATTGTTGGGAACTTCCTTCTGCTGCTGCTTGCTGATCGAGAGCATTGTTGCAGCGCGGCCGCCCCTTCGAGTGTAACTCATCTTCAAAAGTGCAATTTTAAAATAAATTGGTGCTTAATTTTTCGCGCTTGTCGGTTTTTGTGTCAATTGTGTAATTTTTTTGTAATGTGTTTTTAATTATTAATTAATTGTCAATTAACGAAGTTTTGTGTGGAAATGTAATAAATTTTTCTTGTAATACTAAAACGTTAAATTTAGAAAATTGTTTCAAGTGCGATAAGTAAATGATAAATTTCTGTGAGGGAAAAGCTCTGATTTGTAATGTGAAATTTGAAATTAGTGAAAGCTTGGCGGCAATGTGAAAAATCGCGCTCCTATCGTCTAGGCAGCGCGGACACCTGAGAAAATGACGAATTTTAAAAAGTTCCAGCAGCTTGAAGGATCCCGGCACCTGGACGTGTCCAACGTTATAAAATACTGCACCTACAAGGCGCGGTAAAAATTAAGGGAACACGGACACTCGCGGCCAATTTCCCTAGACATGTATAAATTATCGTTCGAAAAATGTGTATGTTTTATATTTCTAATAATTTTAGCACTTTTAAGTTGTTCTGGTTTCCGCATAGATAGATTGACGACGATGAGTGATATTAACAAAAGAAATTCCTTTACCTCAAATAGTTTAAGTTCAAAATCTAACGATTTAATTAGCAGGCTTTTCGTAAACAATAATTTTACCAGACACAGTCGAAATATTTCGGACCTTGATTTTCCATCATCGACACAAAACAATTTCGCCGAAACCAGGCATCTTAAGAGGAGAAAAAATCAAAATCGACGTAATCGAATTATACAAGCTCAAGCTTTACGAGTCGAACCGCGCGAACAACCCAAACCAAATCATCATCCGACCGGCAGGATAAATACAATTGTGATTCCCCCAAAAAACGAACTTACCACCGCGCCAATTTCGCGATTGCAAAGATCACCGAATAAAGTAAAACCATTGCATCCGCGAAACAACAACAAAGCTTATCACTGTCAAAGGCAAGATGTGGCGAGAAAAGCTTATCTCTCCAACACGGTGGTTCGAGCAAAAGCCGAAAGTATGAGTTCGAATCGAATTCACAACTATTCCGTCACATTTCGAATTTTGGAGCGGTACAAAACGTTCCTGCCAGTAGACGACACATTGAGACTTACCTTCTCAAGTGACACGAAAGACATGAATTGCGAAATCGAAGGCCACAAAAGGCCCACAGCACACGATCTAGTCAAAGCGCAAATACAACAATCGAAAGAGTACTTTTTATTTCTTAACAGCCACGGTATGCACAACTACTCGGTTGTGGGTATGCCAGTGTTAAAAAGAAAGAGACACAACAACAATAACAACAACACTAATAAGAAGAACAAAGATCTTGAGGATATTAAGCGAATCACCAACAAAAATTTCGGTAAGTGTGTTTATCTAAAATATGCGTACCTACTAATTAACGTAATATAGTACTCCACTGGCACCGTACTAATTAAAATTTGACCCATTTTATTAAATACGACAATCTACAATTATCAGATATTCATCGATTTTTTAATGCTACGTAAGAATTAACGAAATTTATCACAAGATAATGTAATTTTTTTTATAAAACACAGATAAGATTCTTAATCGCGCATTCTCTAAATGTTTAAATAATTTAGCAAAAAAAACTTGTTACGTCACAATTATTATTGTTTTAAGTAAACGCCGTAGCAAATTTTTAAATTATTATTTCCGGAAATAGCAGACTATTTTTTTTTTCAAATGGAATACCATTAAAACAATATCGTCTATCAAAATGCTCATGAAATAATTTACCATAACCATAACCGTAACCAATTATATTAATTTTCTCGTAAGTATTCCTCAAGAATTATTATTTACATTTTTTTTAAATTAATTACGATATAATTAAGAACAATTATCGTGAGTGACACGTAAAATTTCAATTGTGAGTTATGAAATTTTTCTTATTTTTAACCTAATCTGGAGGGGGAGCTTGTTTTTATTTTTTTTGTTTTGATATAAAAATGTCTAAGTGATTTGTTTATGATTTAAAATTTCAGCTACATGAAATAATTTATCTCGTGCTGTATTTACTAATCGTTTATTTATTTATTAGCTTCTTTCGATATTAAAAAATTTCCTTTGATGTTCTGATAAATAATTTATAATCAGTAAATACCGATTTTCTTTGTAATTGTAAACTAATGGAGTTTTTATCAGGCAACAAAATTTTTCTTTTATGAAAATTTTGATTTAATATGATTATATACCCAATATTCTTATTAAATAATACATTTTTGGATAAAATGGTCCCCCTTGAAAATTTTGATATTCTAAAAAATTGGTTATTATAATTATTTATCACACCCAATATAGGTTTTTAAATTTTGAGATTGTTGTCGTCTTCAATAATTCACGGAGAAATCTTTAACATTTTTCACTAAAAGATATCACAAAATACTGAATAATCGGAAAGCTACCTTATTAAAATCAAAAATATTCATCAGATTTGCTTGCATTTTATTGGGATGAAAGAGGAAGTTGGTAGTTTCAGTTTGCTAAATTTTTTTTTGTAGCAAAGTTTGGATTTGGAAACCAAATTAAAATGGTAACTTAAGAAATTTCTGAAGTCTAAACTGTCAAGTTTATCCTTCTTTCTACTTTAATATTTAAACAAAGCTTTTTAACAATTATTTCGGTTTATTACTCGCCTGATGATGTCTTAGTATGACGACACCGTAGGCAAAATTATACTTACAGTGTTTTTCTCTCTGGAAAAGGTTGTACATTTTAGTTCTGTATCTAAAATTATTAATTTATTTTAATTATATTTTTAAATCTAATATTTTTAATTAATACAGTCTTATAAATTAGAATGAACCAAAAAAAGAATTTTAAAAATGTCTCTAGAGAAAAGTAGACATTTATAAATTAAAATTTTAAAAATCTACATATTTCATGAAAACATTTGAAAATGAAATGTGTGAAGAAACCAGTGAAAAACAAATTCAAATAGAGAAAGGATTGATTAAAATCTTAAAGCCTGGATTACAGATGAACTTAAGAGATGTTTGAATTAGTGGTGCAGCCAGAATCTCTCAAGAAGTTTGCTAAATTTACTTATCAAAAAGCTTTTTTCTTCAGTCGAAAGAAAAATGATATTTTCTGGAGTATTTTCGTTGCAGAAAATTCATGATTTCACTTTTTTTAAAAGATATCAAAAATTTGCAATTATTGTCTGTATTTCTTAAATTTTTCTTACAATTTTTATAAATAAAAAATCTCTTTAAACACAAATTTTATAACTTTTTGAATCAGATTTTACGTTTCCATGGTTACGATAGTCGCAGCTGTTCGAAAAATCTAGCCAATAGTATTAATTATTTTTACATTAAAACTGACGTGTGAAGTCAGTAAATTTTGGATTTAATCCGATCGGAAAAAGTGAATATTTCGGAATCCTGTGGTTGCTGAACTCGGCTACGCCTCGTCCAGCAAATTTGTAAATTGTACACTAGATGACTAGACCACATGAAGTATTTTAATCAAAATTTTGAAATTTATTAAACTTGTTTAGAATGAGCTCCTAATTATAGGAAAACTAATGAAAAGATCTAATTAATAAATCGGAGTGCTTCTTGGGGGGGGGGGGTGATTTCGAAGTATAAATTGATTAAAATTTAGTAACTTTGAATTTAATGATATTTTAACTAATTATCATAAATAAATTGAAATCGGTTCAGGGAGTGGAAATTAAAATTATCGAATAAAATTCTGAAACTTTGAATTCGTCGAGAATTTTGGTAGAAATGGTACAAGGTTTTCATCAATAAATTAGGGTTATGTGGGAAGGAAGGGGTAACAAATTAAAATTCTGAAACATTCTAATAACGTAACGGAAAAATTGTAAAGAAATTATGGTTAATAAATTGGGGCGATTTGAGGGGGTGGAAACCAAAATTATGAAACTTTGAATTCGTGAGGAATTTTACTAACAAATTAGTATAAAAATGGTAAAACAAATTTTTATTCATAAATTACTGTTGTTTTCCAGGGGGGGGGGCAAATTTAAAAGAAACATTAAAATTCTGAATTTTTAAATTCATAGATATTTCAACTAAAAATGAATGGAAAAATTGTAACAAAATTATCATTAAAATTATCTTTACTATAATTATTTGTTATTATATTACATAAAAAATTATTTGTCCGGAAAATTAGCAATATTTTGAATTTTGTGCCTAAGCAAAATTTGGTGGAGAGATGGAAATGGAATAATTTTTATAAAATGTTATGTAAAATTTATTTAATGCTACTTAACAATCTTTATTTACGTTTGCAATTTTCTAATATTAAAAATTTAGAGAGTAATTTTACTCCAATTTTTGCTTGCTAAGCGACTTTTATATTATAAAATGTAAAATAATATAAAATATATTATAAATATCTGTTATACCTATTAGTAGATTATGAACCTACTGTGTAAAATTAAAAATTAAATTTTCCATTTTCTTTTAAATTTCAAATTTTCGTTTATTCTGTTTTAATAATAATTAATTTAATATAATTACTTATTATTGCCATCTAATGTGAGGGTACTTTACTTTGATTTTTGGATTTTTTTGTGTAATTTTTTACTGCCTGTTAAAAAATATTCCAATTTATACAGCTAAAAATTTCTATTATGGAATAACCCCTAATTTAAGTTTAAATACCTCTGCACCTTTTGAGCTGCATTCACAACCGCAAAATTTAAAAAAAATTATGCTTTAATTAAGACAACGTAACTCTAACCATAGACCTTAATTTTACTGTTAAAAAACCGCTTAAATCGGCGACTTTAATTAATTTATGAAATTTTATGCTATTTAATTCTGAAAATTGCTTTGTGCAATTTGCAAAAAAGCTTAGGTTTAAAAATTAAATTCACGAGTAAAAGCCAAAATAATTAGTGTTAACAACTTAATTTATCGAATCCAAAAACGTAAAATAAAGAAAGGGAGTTACAGTTTCTTGTTACAATTAATTAGTAATAATTTTAGTTTGTTTTCTGTGTTTTTGTGATTATAAACCGATTAAATATGCAGCTCTGCTATGTTACGTTAATTAGACCCATCTTATCTACATTTCATTATCAACATTTATGAGAAAGTCGAATTATTTATAAGTTATAAAATGAGGGGGGTATAATAATTATTAGGAAATGAATCGTTTTTCCAAAAATTTGAATCATTGCTTTTCTGCTCTAAATCAATTGTATTTTTATTTAAATAATGGGCAATTTAATACTTGTACATTATTCATCAATAGGACCGTTTGCATGACCCATATATGAAGAATTACAATTTGTACAACAATTAAATCGCCTTATTATTGTACTAGTACTGCTCCTCTTTTAAAATAATTTTTTCTTTATTGTAATTTGATTAAAAGTATCACTAGGCAATTATTTATTATTTAATTTTGTTTTTTATAATTCCTGTTTTTTCCTAGTAGCAATGAACAAATAAATCAGATATGAATTCTTTTTCTCTAGACTTTTAATTAAAATTAAAATTGTTTCGTTATAGCACAAACATTTTTTATGAACACACTGAACCACAATTATGTTCTAATTAATAATCTGTTTAATGGGTAATTAGCACTTCTTATAAAAACATAACTATTTTTACTGTCGTGTTTTATAATAATATAATCTGTTTTAATTTCTGATTATGTGAACATATTTTTTCCAACAATAATTGAAACGTATCTGTCGCGCTGAGGTAATTAAGATAATAAATTTGAAATAATTTATCTTAATTATTTTATTTTAATTTACTTTACTTTGTTGCATGCAACCGATTATTACATAGTTACTATAAGAAGATGATAATTTTAAAATGTATTGCCCCCATCGTTTTCAGCATCATCAATTATTTCGATTGGTAACAACTACGCTTTCTGCACCGTTAACCACAGTTTTAGTAAATTTATTAAATTTAAATAAGTACCAAAAAAAATATTTTTTATAATCTAAATGTTTTAATAATGACGCTTTTACAACAATAAAACGCTTGATTTTAAATTACAGCAGACTGTAATTAAGAACATGCAACATGTCCATTAAAAACAATGTTTTTAGTTTTTATAAAATTATTACAAATACTACCGAGCTAATAAAATAAATTTTTTTTGAGTATTTGAAAATTGCGATTTCACCATCTTGGGTAAATAATTAGAATATTTTTAAATTGTTAGGTTTCGAAATCGTTAAAATTTTTATAGGATAAAAGTAATTTTTGAAGAACTACAAATGGAATTATCTAGAAAATTTATGATTGAATAACAAAAATATTTTATTGACAATTAATGTGTTGTGTTCATCCACGCAAGTTGTATACAATATACTTACACACACCTACATCTTAAGCTGAGAGCAATGCCATTATTCACCATCGGTATTCAAAATATTTATGTAGATCAGTGTGCATTTATTGTATTTGAATATTGAACCATTATCTGTAATTTTTTGTGGCAAACCTCATCACTTAAAAATGTTTTGAACGTTAGATTTAAATGTTATATTAAAATTAAAGAAGGTGAAATAAACCAGGAAAGAGTGGGAATTGCTGGAGATTTCGATAATCCAGTTGAGTGGGAGTTATTTTTTTTTTATTTTACTACTACGAAAATGAAATAAAATTAGAAAGAATCGGATTACTCAAAACATATCAATATTCTTCCAGGTAACTTAATTTTTGGCAATGAACTTCTGTACTTTCCAATTTTTAATGCAGTGACTTAACCACCACTTGTAACAAAATCTTTGCTAAAATTATCCCAATCTTATTTTAAATTTGCGACTCGGGCTGATCAAATTTTGGAAGAAGAGTTTTGTATCGCCCAGTTTTCAATTGTGCTTTGATTTTGTGGGCTAGAGGAAATCTACAGGGTGGAAGATTTGAAATTTAACATTCACTTTGACACAAACATGAGCTATCGGAGGTCGGTAGACCACGACCTTGCGCCTAGCCCAGCCGCGAGCAACGATGTGAATCGTATTATGTGCAAATCCGATAATTGGGATCATTATCCTAGATCACTTACTCTGTATTACAATTCAGTCTACATATAAACGCACCGGTTAATTAACAGTTGTTGCCTTATTATGGAAAATGCCATTAAAGTCATTACAATTACGATAAACGAAGTCGTTTTTCTCTTACGCATTTTTGTAAATTTTTAGAATTTCTCCCTGTGTGCCATTTTATGACACATCGATGGTCTTCACGATGAAAATGAATCCAAAAAGTTGATTCACTCCCCCCCCCTTGTTTTTCTCGTCGGTTTCTTGAAACGAATGAATGTTTTCTGCATCCTTGCAAGGATTAACTAGCAGAACAATTATTTTACAAAATTTGATATGTAATTACATTTTTTAATTTCAATTAGCTAATGTGTTCAAATTATGTTAGGTTTGTCTGCGTTAAATAGATAAATGGCACTTTAATGCTCTTCTTTGTATTAGTCATTAAGGTTTGGACTTGACCCAGTGCTTTAGATAATAATTTAATGAAAATAATGCGTGACCTAGGCATTGATGCGCAAACACCAAAAGTTCAAATTAAAAAGAAATAAGTAGGTTACTGAAAGTGTCTAGACACTTCCAGTAACTGGTAAAGCTTTTTGGAAAAATTTTGGAATGGATGATTAAGTGGACTTTCTAATCCTCCCTCGGAGAAGTGGTTACTCATTTAATTTCAAGTGCAATTACCTTACTAAATGATGTACAATATTTTTGGAATACACAAGGTGACTGTAACTCTAATTCAATTTCCTGATTGGTCATCTTGTTTCAGTGAATTTCACAAGCAGTAAGTTTGATTAATTGGTAATTGAATAATTAGTCAGGTTGTGTCATCAAGTAGCGATACAAAAGAAATTCTTTTCCAATAAATTCCATTAGTGAAAAGTATTATAGAGACGACCTTACAAGGCCCTTTGGTCAAAACTACCTTCTAGTGCACATTTGGTCTTAACGCTATATAAGAATAAAGATCAAGTATATCATATATGGGAAGAATCACTGTAAATGGAAAACCAGGTAACTCAGTGGTCACCGTGAGTATAATACAGTCGAAGAACGATGGAATTTCAATTTTTAAAACTACATTTTGTTGAAATCAAAATTTATTATTATTTTTGAAAATTTCTCAAGAATATTTGAAAAACTTCCCATAAATTTATCAAATTTTGCAATATATTATTATAATTTATTTTGGCACAAGATCCTCCAATCTTATTTACAGCTCAATTTTGTAATTAAATATTTACGTAAAAGCCGGCGAATGTTTTGAAATTTTAGCCCGTGCTAGACGTTTATTTTTCAAAATGTAATTGTGTAAGTTTCCACGTAAGGACGGATTAAGTTTTACGTCTCCAGATTTTGAATAACAAACAGAAAAATCTTTTTCAAAATATAAATGTTGACCGACTGCGCCAGATTAAAAATCGTCTCGATAATTTTAAGTAGCATTATAACTTTTTTTTAACGATATGCTTACGTAAGTCAAGCTTAACTCAATTGAATAAAATCAACACGTTTACATGCGATTTAAAAAAAATTAATATAATCTGCGTTACAATACGAAACGTTTCGTAACCGACAGCAAAACCACAATCTGCTTGAGTAGTTTACCAAAACGGTGCAGATTTATAAAATTAAAACCTTCAAGGAATACAAAGAGATTATTAAATTGTTCTTATTGTCTTCGAGTGTGGTTTGTCCCCAATCCTTAAACTTCGAATTAGTCATTCAAACTACGTACTTTGCGTCAACTGTTACTCAAAATTCTGTTTGACAAAAAAATGTGTTGAAAATAAATTTTTGAAAATTTTCTGAAGGCAAAACTATGATGAAACTTTTTAACACATCCGGTATCTTGGGTTTCCAAAGTTTCATGAACTAAAATCGTGTGGATAAAGCAACTTCCTTGTTAAAAAACTCGAAAAATCCGGTGAAACGAAATTAAGTTAATTTTTGATAAAATCACGTCGAGAAAAATTCTAATTGTGACCGTAATATATCTTAGGAAATTTCTTTTCGCCAATAAATTACGGAACGAATTTATTTAGGTAAGACAATTTTCATTGCTAGAGCCCAAATTTAATTAATAGTTGAGAGACTTAAAAGAAAACTTTATTTTTACACGACACATTTATAAATTTTACTTCTTATTACAATTTTTGTCAAATTATTTCTAATATTATATAATTAATGTTAGGTGATTGAACCGAAAACGTGTTTTTTAAAAATAAATAATTTCGTTTCAATAGAATTCTCATTATTGGTTAAAATTATATCTACAACTAACTCAAATTGTTATGTACATTGCCAAAGCTGTGTAAAACTATTAAAAACTTTAACAAAGTAATAAAAGTGTCTGTAAAAGATATTTGTCGAAGAAAATAGAAAAAATATAAATTATATATGAATCATCTTAAACTTGATATTGCCAACCATAAGACAAAAGTCTGACTTTATTTTTAGTGAATTAAATATATTGTTTTTTATATAAAATAAAAAATTTCAAAATTCTTCCAGATAAGTCACTTTTAACGATTTTTTCGCGGCATCTGTGTCGTCACCTCAGAAAGCTCCTCAATTCCCACTTGCAAACTTATAACGAAGAATTTTCGAGAGCTTTAGGTACTTAGTCCAAAAATATTGTGAGTGAATCAGAAATTTAGAAAAGTTTTCTTTAAATATAGTGGTATACAATGAACGTGCGCAACTCTCAGTAGACTGTTTGGTATTGCGACTATAATTTGCTTCTATTTTGGGGATGTCTGGCTTCGTTGCCAACTGCTTCCCTGACACACATCATTATACCACCCTCTAGCCACTTAGCTCTCATATTGTAAATTGATAGTTGCTGACAGAAGTAAATAAACTTCCACCATTAGAACCCTCAAAAAGTTGTTATTTTAAATTGGCACTTATCACTCTTTTGATAAAACACTTAAGAACCAATAAAGCGCAAAATTGAAAACTTTACTGCTTTTCTTTAAATTTTTTACTTTAACTATCTTGAAAAATGAGTTTTATTGATTAATAAATTTGGTTTGGTTATAACCACCCTTAATTCATATAGAAATCTAAGCTTTAAACTACTGAAAAAGTAAGAAAAACTTACACCAAAATTTATTTATTTATTGACGATAAGAATTTTTTTTTCATTGTCGTGAATTAGGAAGACTTAATATGTGGAGATTTTTTATGAGCAGTAAGAATCAAGTATATTATTTTATGAGCTTTCAGCTAATATGTCTGCAGCTATCGTCAGAATATTTAACACTATTATTGCAGTAAATTAACCCAATAACTTTTTAAATTTTATTATTACGTAAAAAAAATTATACAAAGTTTTCTTTTCTGTCTCTCATCAGCAAAATCACATTGTCCTCATAAATTAATTATTGTGGATCACTTCGAATTAATTTTTTTTTTAATTTTATGCAATAGACTAGTAATAATAAGACCAGTATGGCACTACTGATCTTAATGATTTTATTTTGTTTATTATTTTTCTCAGTATAGACTGTAGAACCTCAGTATAATAAACAAATTATGAATTTTTAATTGAATTTTTGGGATGTGAGGGGAGAGACAGTAAATCAAACTTTTTAAGATGCATTCAACTTATTAGGGGTATCCAAAATTTTTAAAAATTTTATTAAACTTTCAAATTTTAGGAGTGCTAATTTGTAAATAAAACACAAAATCTCTATTTCCCAAGTCGCCCTCTTCCCCAAATTCAGATTTTATGGTTGCCCAGCAAACTCAAGCCCGTAACTTCGTCTGTAGTTAGAGGGTATTCTATACCCCCCAAACCCCCTGGTTTTAAAAACCAACATACAAATAAATATATCAACATGTGATGTTAGAATAGGGCTGGAGAGGGCTGTTAATCCACCCCAGTGTCAGAGAATCTTAGTTAAAATTATCTAAATAGAAAAGATTTCTCAGATAAATACTATCATTAATGTGGTTGTTCAGTCTTCAGCCTCACTCACAAACGAGATTCATGCATTTATTTTAAATTTCGTACAATTTTTTAGCTGAAAAAATAATGAACAAACAAATCAGAGACTCTTTTATAAATGACACGAAAAAGGAGGAGCTTTCTAGCAAATTATTATATTGAGTATCCTGAAAATATTAAAAATCTAATTAAAATTATAAAAATATACCGGCATTGGTAATTAAAATTTCATTTATTTTCTTTAATTCATAATAATAGCAAAAATCATCTCTTTTTTTAAATTTGTAAAATTTCTTTTAAATAATATAATTTTCGAAATTTTTGCTTATTTTTGATTTAGGATAGATTTTGACACAGTTTATTTGAATTGCTTTGCTCTTTCATTAAAATATCTGCTCTTAACTCCAGGTGAAATTTTTAATGCAAATTCGGGGATAAAATTGTATAAAAATTTATTTTACTTATATTTAAATTTATGCAAAAATGTTACTTTTTTTTGATTTATTACAATAAAAAAATCATGTGGAGCAATGGAGCAGTAAAATTTTTTCGAGTTCCGCTCTAAAGCTTTGTTTTAAAATACATAACAAATTTGTAATTTCCTGACGGTTTATCATTGACCAGGCTTAAGTATGTAAAATAGATAAATTTTTAAATTTACGTTTCATACAGACTTTCAAAATCGGGAAAACAAAAGCACGTCATTGGTCAAATTTGAATTTGGGTAAATTAAAAGTAACTTTTTACTTACTGTTTTTATTTAAAAATTGGGCATTTGGTGATGTGATCTATCAATTTTTGCAAAGCGCATTATGTAAGGTTGTGTTTAGAGAACGATTCAGATTATTTAGATTGTGATGAGTTAATTTATATTTTCTAGCACTTGCAGAAAGATAGTCAGTTCTACTTGAATAGTACTGAAAAGTAGTAAAAAAGCAGTTAATAAATGTTTCTTGTATTCTGGTCTGATGGAGTAAATTTTCTAATAATTCATAATAATGAAATAGCGGTCACTTATTAAGGTTAATCTGAATTTCTATTTGGACAGCTTACTTTTGAAACTGAGAAGAATTTATGTTACAAGTAATCGTATGTATCTTTGGATACGTTAAATTATAAGACCAAATTCCAGGGGCGGATCCAGCAACTTTTTTAAGGGGGGGGCGATTTCATAGCAAGGGGGGGCGATTTATAGATTGTTAAGAAAAATACCAAAATTGATAGCCTTTTTTCCACTAATTTTAGTTTTTACGTTATATTTATAATGCATAATTTGTCCAAGGGGGGAGCGATCGCTCTCCCCCTGGATCCGCCCTTGCCAAATTCCCAATTTTAAATTTTGCTTTGACCCAATATTGGAGTAACATTGGCTGAATCTTGTAATATTGCGCCAACATTGTGTGCTACATTGGAACAAGGGTATGACACGACTATTGAGAGTTACGATCATAGATGATGTGTTCTTTGAAGAAGTGGACAGCTTCAATTACTTTGGAGGGCAGATAAATAAGAATTGTGAAAGAGACGAGGAAGTAAGAAAAAGAATCCAAGCTGGGAACAGATTATAACACCGTAATAAAAAAAAACTCCTTTGAGATAAATAACTAAGTAGAGAAGCTAAATTAAGACATTGATCAGACAGACTAGTAATTGTATAATGTAGCAAAAAGTTTGCTTTTTACAACAGGAAGCCGAAATATTAAAGGTGCTAGAGAGAAAAATACTACGCATCACCGTGGGTCCAAAACAGAAAGCGAGAACGACGAACCTAAACCTCTGATGAATCATGAAATTATAAAAGAAATGAACGGAGTAGATATAGTAAAACTTGTAAAAATACAGAGAATTAGATGGCTCGGATACATCATGAAAAAGAGCAATAATGACGTAATAAAAAAGATAACACTGTAAAGGCCAGCGGGAAACAGAAGAAGATTGAAGATCGGGTGGTGGGATCAGGTGACGGATGATCTGAAAACAATGGAAACCAAAAAATGAACAAAAAAGACACAAAACAGATAAGGATGGTTGGAAATTGTGGGAACAGCATAAGAACGAAACACATTGAATTAAACTACATAAATTATGTTATATGACCAGCGGTCTGACGTAAATCAAATAAAGATAGGTTAGAGAGCGGGAAGCCGCGATTCTAATCCTAATTTCGTCGGTTCTGCTGACCTAAAAAGTTTAAAATCAATCTATAGTCTATGGGGAAAGCAAAGAAAAACCACCCCATTAACATTTCTTTAGTAAAGTCTTCTGGTTTATAGTTAGGAGGATCGTTATTGAAAAAGAACTTAATCTGTGTCTCTGTTCTTATCGTTTGCATCGTCGATTGTTTGCTCATTTATTACCAACTGAGAAATACTCCCAAGAAAACATCTCGATTAATCAAGTAAACATTATAATGTCGTAGAAAAATCTGTCTGTTGGTAACGCTTTCTTGCATCACTGATTAGTAGCTCATTTATAACAGACTTAAAATAATTCCAGTGCGGTTTTTAGGCTTCACACCCGAGATAATCTAGTTAACAGAGAATATCGTAGGTCTAAGATGCAAATGGCTTAACTCACAAATGAACTATCTTTCAAAAGAGCCAAACAACGTATCTAATTGACAATAAATCAAAATTAAAAATTTTTGTCATAATAATGAAAATTTCTTATTGTTAATTAATTACATTTCTTGACTCTTTTTTATAATTTTTGTCAAATGCTAGACGTAGGACTGATTTGGCACAATGTTTCTATTTTTTGTGGGAACGAGGGCCTGCATGGAACGTGTGAATATTATGCTCACCAAAATATTGTAAAATCTTTGCTTCGAACTCTGTAACCAAAGATTACACTTATGGTTAAACAAAAAATGTGGGTTTTCTTACTCTTATTTATTTGATGTGCCTATAGTAGGCAGGGCAAAAACCGAATCATCAGGTCAGGTGACAGGAATTTGTGGGAATGAGGGCCTGCATGGAACGTGTGAATATTATGCTCACCAAAATATTGTAAAATCTTTGCTTCGAACTCTGTAACCAAAGATTACACTTATGGTTAAACAAAAAATGTGGGTTTTCTTCTTCTTATTTATTTGATGTGCCTAGTAGGCAGGGCAAAAACCGAATCATCAGGTCCGCTAACGCTTTGCCAAAAACATGAATTATAGTAATTTATTATAGTAAATGTAATCGAATATACATAAATAAATGGCATTTTATCTAAATTATTTTTATACAAAATTTTTGAACACTCGCGTAAGGGTAATCACCCTGTATATTATTAAGTGCCTTTTATAAAAGCTTAAATTTACATCAACATCAAGAGTTTTTCAAAAGAAGTTAATGGGAAGAAGGAAAATTTAACTTGAGGATTTAAACAACCAAAAATTTGATTTTTATTCTGGGAATAACTTTATACCTATCCTGATTTTTAAATTTCGGGAAAAAGCACATTGGGAAAACTTTGTGTAGAAGTTAAAATAAACAATGATTGTTTACATAGCCTACCGTGGATGAGGACTGTATGGGGAACGAAAAGGTCGAGTTCGATTCTTGTCTTGAAACCATAGCGTGGTATTCTCCCATTTGCTCGTATAGTTATTATTTATTTACATCAACAAAAAGTGATCTCATGTATATCCTTGTTATCGACGATTAAACACTTTAAGCATACCTTCTGTACGATATTTAATTATTTATTCTTAATTAAATGATATAAGCTTAGCCGACCGCATATTATTGCATAAAAATTAATCTCGTTAATTACACAAATTTTTATTGCATAAATAACGACCTAGGGTCGTTTTATTATCAAGATTTCCGTTCCACCCGATTCCAATATTTTCGCATCCATCCATATAGATTTATTTAGCAAAATTTCGACTGGCAAAAATGTTGTTTTTATTTATGTGCGAGTTACTAGATCTTATCATCACCGGAAAATCATCAGGACAGGTAAAACTAATAATAAATTGTAAGTTCAAATTCGAACTTGATCATATTTTTTTTACATAATATAATTGCACGCGTGAGAAATTTGTTACGTTGACTGTACTCTAGGTTGTGATAAATTTATCTTCAAGTACCCTTGTGTAAAGTAAGGGCGAACGAACACTGATTATTTTCAAGCAGTTCCCGATTTAATTCTGAGGTTACAGTCACATTTCTAACTATAGACTAAAGTGACTCAGAAATTAGAATTGTTTTTCAAAGCAGCAGCTACTACAAAACGATCCAACTTAATAGTAGAATTTAATTTATTTGTTTTATATCAAATATATAAATAAACATAACGTAATATTTTTTTTATTTGTGTTCCTGAAATATTTTGTTGCTAGTACGATCGAGTATTTGCAGGAAATTGCATTAATATTGAAGAAAATATTAGCGTGAAAAATCTAAAGAAAAGTAGAAGGACATTTTTTTAATTGTTTTACGTTCTTACAGAATTTAATTGTTTAAATTCAAATTTAAATAACAGATTATTATTATTTTTTCAATATTATTGATCAAATTGTACAATTGCTTCTGTTTTTTAACTTTTTGATTGCGATTTAAGTAAACATTTAAAAAAATTAAGAAATATTAAATATTTAAAAAGAATCCAAATATAGAGGGTTTTGTAGTAGAGCCCAACGTGGAGAATTTTAGGACATTTTTAATCAGATACTCTGGAGTGTCTAAATTGGAGGTGATTTACCCCCAAAAAATAAGAATATTTAAAATAACGTTTTCTGTTCATTTTCCTCATGTCAAGTTTTAGAAGTGATTTACTCTTGAAAATATTAAGCGTTAAAATGGAATATTTGGCGTTGGTTTCATTCAAATACAATATAAAGTCCTATATAAAAATTTAAAAAGTCCTTTTTTATCCTAATTTCAGAGGATGATTCTTATTTTACGATGCTCTACCACATTTAAAAATTATCAAAATTAATTAATAAGCAAGGATAATTATTATAGCATCCAGGAGGTTCACTTTAGATAGAGTTAAAAATTTTTAATTCAGATTTAAGTTCGAGAATTAATATTTATAACGAATTTCGTCTGCAGGACCTAAAAGTTTAAGGGGGTTACTTGTAAACTTTTTTGAATTTTTTTGAAAATTAAAGGTTTCTGATTCCCTTAGAATCAATTTCTCTTTTTTCATAAGCTTTTTATCACTTGCTCTCTCCGAATTACGAATACTTTCTTGAAGCTTTTCGTACCCATAAATTAAATACTTTTAAATGCACGTTGGTGAAAATAAATTTTTCTCGACCTCTGTAATAGTGCCAACTAAAGACTACACCGAGTATTTTGTCAACATAGTATTTGGTGTTTGCCAAAAATATTTTTTCTTGTTTTAAATTACTTGTAACTTATCGTTTGTTAAATTTAACATAACGCTTCATTATTTAAAGTAGTAAATAGAGAAGAAAAATTTAGAATTCTTATTTTACTTAATTTGCATTAAACTGACCTTTCTTACTTATTGCAAATGAACAGGAAGGTAATTCAATGGAGTCTCTGTCTTATTGTTTATATTATCAGTTATATTTAGCATAATAAATGTCTGCAAGTGCATTTGCTTTATATTTTTGCATATAATAAATTTTCAAACACGTGTAATAGAAAAATTGAGGTGAGTTATTGCAAAATGTAAATAAGTGTTGATTAATGTAAAAAGGGGGTCGAGTGATCCTCGCCATAAGAATCGTAAATTAGTTAAAAATATCCTTAGTGTAAACGTGTCAACCACCAAGAACTCGGAGTTACACCGATTTTGAAAAAAGGCTGCGAAATGAAGAAAAGAAATAAAGGCAAAAGAGTGAGTTGTCATCAAGAAAAAGACTTAATGTATTTATTGTTATTTATAACGGGCCGACAATATAACTAAGGATAATGTACGACCAAGCATGTGCTAAATAGTATCTAAGTTGTTGCAAACAACAGTTTATTGAAACCGCCAAGCAGTCTGCTCTTTTCCATTTTAACCAGCTGATTTTTGTGCGGAATGTATTCACCATCTTTGTTGTACTTTATAAATCCATATAAGAAAACCAGAAAACGACCTTTTATTCTTGTACGAATCCAAGTAAGATGCAATGGTAACATTCCACATGTTATTGTGTCCACAAACTACTACTTATTAAGTTGATTTATGAGCAGACAGAAATTTTTGCAAAATTATTTGTTTTCGATGGATCGATATCCTCTTCAAGTGTTTGAATTTTGGCAACAACTTTCGTTTTGGAACTGTTACCCTTGGACTTCTTTTTGGCGGCTATTTCGCACGATAAGAAAAATAACATAATCACGATTAAATCTTAACGCAAAATCTAAGTAACCATTTATTTTTGTAATGCTGTTCTATTGCATTGAGAAACTTTGGTTACATAACCACTTTTATATTTAGTACACTTTTCATTTTAGACACCATCATAAATTTTCTTTCGTTGTGTTTGGATATTTGATCACTTAAAGCTTTTAAATAATTTAATGTAGGAAAAATTATTTGTTATTTTTAAAGTAGTAGCAGCAGTAATGACAGCGTTTCTTCTTTTTCTTTTTCCGAAATGTGAATTTTCCAATTTGACGCAGTTGTTATGTGTACAAGGTGACAATAAATAAGTTGGTGGTGATTCGAAGCATGAGAAATTTTTGTGTCTCTGAAAAACAACATTCAGTTACATGACCATATGTACGAAACAATTAATACTTATTCATGAGACAATAAGGATTATATTGAGGTCACGTGATATGTTTTAAATGGCCTGAAGTTTGATCAAGTATAGATTTGTAAGATCAAGTCTGCACTTTTAAGTAATGAACATAAAAACTAGCACAAGACATATCTTACAGAGTTTCGAATTCACAGGAGACCTATGTAACTGCAATTTTCGTGTAAATGTCAATCACGTTCTTTGTACTGTCATCATCTTTTTCGCATTTAGTATATTGCATCCAAGATAGACAAAGGTAAATCCAGTAACAGAACAAAACCGTGTTATAACTAATTTTAAAATTCCATTGCTACTTTTATTTAATATGGTTACTGATTCTCCGTGATCAGAATTAAATGTATGGTTTATTATTGTTTTCATCTTATATAGAGGTCAATACCAATTTCAGTCAAGTTAAACTACTTATTATAAAAAGCACCGTTTTATTAATAATTATATTGCCCACTTTTTTCCCATCAAGTTGTTTCGTTAAAAAAATTTCACAAATTTGAATATTAGTCGAGCTTTTTGGGGTAGCATATTTCAGATTCTTGTGGTCAATGTCTGCATCTCTAAGTACACCAAATGAAACTGTTTACAGTCCAAAACCTACAGTGCCTTTCTTGAATTAAACGATAATAATCTTTTTTTGATCCTAAAATCACTTTAATAAAAATCACTTTACGAACAATTTAATCAACCGCTGGTTGAGTACAAATCGGAAATTTTGGGTTCAAATCGCAAACTATACAAAATTTCTTAGCTTGGCCTTTCAGTGGGCATCCACACGCTGTGGTGAAATCGATTTGCCAGAAAGAGAGAGCAATATTCTATTTAGAATGTAAAAGCTTAATGAATCGGACCAAAATTGAAGGGTATAAAATTATATCCAAAATGAATTATTTTAAAATAATTTTTATTGCAAATAAAAATATCTCATTTAATCAAATTTCATCATCTGAGCAAAGAGGATTTTGGCTAAAGTCAAAGGAGCAGGATGTTCCTTAAGAAAACTTTGACTGCAGATAATTAAAATGAGATGTTCAAAAATAGTAATCAAAATTATTTAATTTTCTTTAAATTATTTGATAAATCAAAAATTAAGTAACAACTTGAAAATTCTTGGTAATTTATTTTGTAGAAAATTTAATTTTTCTGAGGCTTGCGTATTTAAATTTGAATTTTTATTAAACATCGCTGAGGGCCTCCCATCAAACTAGAAGTGTAAAATGAAATTTAGAAATTGCAAGATGTTCGTTAAAACACTCAAATGCACTATATTTGGTAAATTTGAGCTGGCTTAAATTAACAAAAGTATACAAAATGAGATTTTAAAATGTTCACAAAAACAGAACTAAATTCTGAAATTATTGGCATAGTTAGGGGAGCTTAGCTCACCTTAGAATTCGGTAGAAACGCTGAAACGCGTGATAAAATTAAGTATGGAATAAACAGTACAATGGGCTACCATAGAGCGATTGGCCTTTTCTACACGGTTTGTTTTATCAGCAAAAATTTTTTTTAATCTAATTAAGTGATTTCAAGTCTGAATTTTATATCAGCTAACCATTAGCTTATACGGCCCATTACTGTATATCAATCGAATATCATTGTAAAATTTTTGTACCCCTCTCCCCCAGACCCCCTGGTTTGTCGCCCATCAATGGTTAAATGATTGAATTAATCGAATTATTTTAATTGAAATTTAAAAATTTGAAAATTATGAAAGAGGTAAGAGTGAAAAGTACATAAAAATTAAAATTTGAAGTTTGAAATAACGAAAATTATGAATCGGGGCATACAAAAATAATGAGTAAGAAAATAAGGAGTAAATGAGGCAAGATGAGGCCATTAGTGAAAAACAAGTAAAATTATTTCCTATCCTTATACCTTACAATTTCAATGTCTTAAGGCTTCAATGATTAAATATCGTAAGTTTATTTCTTAGTTTTAAAAAATAATAACCCAATCAGTAACGCCATCTAAATATGGATATAGAAAAAGCATGCATATAAATTTGCATAACGTTATTTATCTTTAAAGCTCATAGCATCTTTGATCATCTTCGATAATGATAAATACCTCCAGATAGAACAAGAATAACAAATAACTGCAATATTGAAATTCCCCCCCCCCCTTCATTTCTATTACTTAAACTAAGGTAAATATTGAACTAAAAAACTTTAAAAGTGTTGCAAGCTGGATGCAAAATAATTAGTTGTCCTTATTTTTAGTTCCTTTAATTATTTTGTTAAAATTTTAATCAAATTTCTCCGAAAATTTAGGCAAATTATCTCACAGGTTTACTTTTATAAAATATCAATCAAATTCAAGTAGGTACAAGGTAATCTTATCATTAATTTTGATTTTAAAAATTTCAAAATTAGTATAAAATAAAACAATTTTCAAAGATATATTAAAAAGCTTCAATTATTTCATCATTCCTGTCCATGTTCTATGAAAATAATAAATCGTTCCTTACGAACGTTTTTGACTATATCACTTTTTGCAAACAAATTTTTATCGGTTTACCCAAATTATTCGGGATTATATGAAGCATTTCAAACGCAATCGTCCAAAAACAATTAAGTTCATCAATTTTTTCGTTGCAAAACGAACTTTAAAAATATTTTAAGAATAACAAAAATTTAACTTAACTTTTTGGTAAAATTCTGTACAAAATTGTAAGCAAATTATACAAATCTCTTCCTAGTCCCATTGTGGGACTCGATTCATTATAAATACATATTTTTAATTTTTAAATAAAATGCTCTTTTAATTTTTAAGTTAATATTGCAAAATATTTTTTTCGTCCTGTTTCTCTCTAAATTTCTATCGTCCTGCGAAAGGATGTAATGGCATTAAGATGCACTCTCAAGAAAATAATCAGGCTTGATTTTATGCTGTTGATCATAGTTTATTTGTTGGTTCATCCACTTTTAGAGGGGGATTTTCTCTACAGGACCCGTCTAGTACCACGTGGAGGTGTAGATCAGGAGTTTCTCTTTATTGTTGCCAAGACCTTGCGGCGTTTTTTGCCAACATCAGTACTTGAACTAGACTTTCGTCCTGTAGGTCCTTTTTAATTTTTTTTACAAAATATTATGGCTAATTCTATAAATTTTAAACCTAACCCCTTCGTGCTGAAATCATGATTTTTTCATGAAAAGGATTAAATAAGAAATACAGATTTTTCTGCTTTTTACAGTTATTGCTTAAAAATTTAAAAAATATTCGTATAATCAAACAAGATGTCGTAATGGGGTTAGATTTAAAATATGTGGAATTGATCACAGCTTTATAAAAAATTATTTAAAAAAAATAAACTGGACATACAAGATTTAAAAAACAAATTGGAACTTAAAAATTGAAAGAGAAATAAGAGAAAATTTGTATGTATTTGTATGTAAATAAGACGAATAAAAAATTTTGAAAAACTCCTTTAATTAATTTTTCTCTTATTTTTAAAATATTTTTTGCAGAAAACTTGTTTTAAGCCAAATATTAATGTACTGATTTTTGTATTATAAGTTTTTATTATCGAATCTTCCATTCTGTTTTTTCGATCTGCTTTTCCTTTCTTTTTATTCTATTCAAGCACAATTTTCTTTGTATAAGAATCTCGTTAATCCATTCATTGATTATTGATTTAGTGTGGACACAACAAAAATCTCACAAAGAAAATAGATCATAAAAATTCAAGTTGATTAACGGACTTGATTCACAATATAAAAGCTGATTTACCCATCATAGAAACTTGATAAAATTATAAAAAACATAAGTTTAAAGAAAAATTTGGAAATAGATTTAATTTTCAAACAAAATTTTTGAAACAACTTGGTTAAGAGTTAAGAAAGTTATGGTCCGAATTTGAATAATATATTAATTTCAAACTCAAAATTGTTTTTCTTTTGGAGCCTGTGATAAAATTAAATTTGTTGTGGAACACGAAGCGATTATTTTTCATGGTTAAGATGCAACAGATCTACAGCAGTAAATCGAACAATTCCGGTGGTCCTGAGCGTGTTTCGGTTTACAGATGAAATTGTCGCGGTATTGGAGCGCGTTAACCGCGGTAGATCAAATTATCAAAGCGGCAAAACAAGTACCTTCATAAACTTTAGCACGCGGTACTTTTTGACGTCACTATAAGAAAAAGAACACTCAATCGTGCTTGTAATTCATCACACACAACGCATGGTGGCTGCTAAAACTGCCAAATACAGTTCGCATAAGGAAACCTGATACAAATTCTTCAAAGTTTAAACTTTGGTTGATGTCCTTACGTATCCTTGCATAATTTCTTCGTTTTACTGTACAACGACGCTTCGAGAGCTTAGCGTGAAATCGAGAACTATGGTATTTATTTACATTTTAAGTTTGTCTTTTATAACTTCAACCGAAGCGAAACGTGAAATATTATCAAGTGCCTCTATTTTTCTATTATAACAGAGACGTTAACTCGACATGGCTTTCAAACTGAATTATTTCAGGTTTATTGTATCTTAATTCAAAATTAATTATAATTTTAAAAATGAACTTGAAACCGCAATAAATTTCCGAAATATAAACTTGCGCAACTATGCTTTGATGTGTGATTTGCAATTATGACGTGGCGATCTAAATACATAAGTAATTGCATATGCATTTCTTGGCAGATACTTAATTATTTTAAGTCATTTTACTATTAAAACATGTGCTCGGAAGGCTGTTATGGTACATTACACTCTCTATTTGCATTATAATTTTGTTGACCATTTAAATAATTTAATTGAAATTTTTCAACACACCGCCGAACCGGGTGTCGCGATTAACGCGAGCTTTTGCAAAAGAATCTCTTCATTATTTTATAAGTATTCCATAAAACGATAACTTTATTGGATTACTTAATAGAAATATTCCATTTTTTTGTCGTATAACGGGTAATATTGGATTCCAGACTCGACCAAGTAAGGAGTCGCGATCGCAGAAAAACTATTCAATCAGGAACCCATCACCGAGTCGCTTACCTTTTCATATTTTTTTTGCAAAAATTCGGCTCACCAAAGGGTACCTAATTAAATAAATCAACATTTGTGATTACTAAAAAGCATTTAAAATCAATTAGTGCCGATATAGTACAAACAACAAAAAACCATAATAAAGTTGTGAGTCAGTGCTGGTGGTGACCTTTCGCAAAATAAATATCGGGTCGCCCTTTCCCGAAGGAAATTTATTTGACTTTAAAATTAAATACATATACAAATTAATTAGGTAGTCTAGACGTTGATTACTATGTTTGGATGTAAACAAAAATTTATATGAAAAAAATTGAAAATAAATAACGCACATTGTATGCATAATGGATCAAGTGTAAGATACTTGCAAAGTGTTGGTCTCGCTTTCTCGCAACTCCTTATAGAGATTTCGCTTTATTTGGGCAATTAAAAAATCAAAATGCGTGATATTCAATAGAAATGTGGGTATTGGTAAGGTATGCGACTTAAACAATTCCATCAAGTTTTTGCTTGATAAAATATTGAATTTTAATAGTGCTTGAAGGGTCTGAAAATTTAAATATTGTACGATGAGGAAGAGGGGTAATTGCGAAAGTGGGTAAACTTGAATTTTTTAACTGCTTTAGAAGATGATAATAATAATTTCTGTTATTTTTTTTGGCTTCGATCATTTGCGACTGAAGTGATTTAGATTGTGCGGTAGTTATTTAAGTTTATTTCTTTCTGTCTCTGAAAACAATCCTAAACAAGATTAACGTATTGTTAACGTCTTAATAAATTGGAGTTGCAAAACTAAAATTAATGGCGCTAATAAAGTAATCAGACAAGTAGTTTTGAAAAGTTTAATATTATGAAATTATAATTTTCTTGTTTCAAGTCAAGATATAAGCGACTGCTTGGATCAAACTATTTTTAGGTCTCTGGAAATATCTCAAGATGCTCGTCAGAGAACTAACTTTTTCAAATTATTTTTAAAGTTTCCTTATTTTGAGGATTTTACAAATTGCGATATGGAATTTAAGTGAGTGGAAGCTTTGACTCGAGAATTTCTATTTCAAATGCTTTGACCTCTAATGCGATACGATTTTACTTCTAATTAGTTTTCATCCGACATGACAGTTTGAGAACCACTGTCATAGCAACTTGTTTCAAATGTTAAGGTGTACTAAATTGGTCTTTAATTGAAACTCGACCACTCGGATTAGCCGTGCCGTTTGTTAACTTACAGACCTCCTAAGCTGTCGACTTAGTATTGAATCTCTCATTAGAAATATCAAACAACTTGTAGAATTTTTATCAATAAATTACGTGCCATTTTAAATCATAGAAATTGCGGTAGTTGAAATTGATATGTTCAAATTAAGTTTTCCCTCAAAATTTTTCACACTTTTAACTTAATTAAATTAATTGATAGTTGTATTTATAGATTAGACTAAATAATGTTGTAGACCAGATGCGAGGTAGTTTGGCGGGACAACTCTTTGTTTACACGTCGTTCTTTTTTACATTTACCATATAATTTACAGAAAGATATATTTTACTGAGTTGTGCAAAATTATATCCAGATATCACTTCCTTAATTTGATTTCCTGTTTTATGTCAAAACTAATTTTCTACAAACCTACATAATTTTTAAAAAAGCTTTTGATATTCAAATTAAATTAGGTGCGTAATAATTTACGCTTTTTTTGGAGGAATTTTTGGAAAAATTGCTCATTACCAAATGCTATTTTATTGATGGTTTAATTTTTTAAATATCCAAGATTGCTGATGATAAGTTTTTACTGGTTCTGAATTCTGAATTGATATGAGCCCCCCCCCCCATTTTAGAGAACAGGCAGACTTGGTCGTTTCCACTGTGGAAAATAAATAAAAGTGGAGAAACAATAGCTCTCTAACTTAGAAAAATTTTAGCCCAACTTATACAAAAAATGAAAAGAATGTTGAAATAAAACCATTACTGGATTATAGGGGAGACAGGGGACACGTTAGATAATTTGTGATTAAGGATTTCTGGCTCAGGATAAAAGCTCATTTATTTTATCCAGAATGTTCTCACTTGCCGTTATGACAAGTTAATACCTACTGAAATAGTAAAAATTGAACGTAAAATAATATTAATTTAAAACTTATTTGATCACGTGTACAGAAATTGAAAGAATTAAGTGCACAACTTGTTAGTTCTATCAGCACTTGCTTATGTAAAGCTTAAAAGTTTAAAGGATAATACACTTGATGATAGCGCATATGCTGCTGTACTGCAGACCAACTGAAAAATTTGATGCTTTCTACTAATAATTACATAAGATGATTTATTTGAGTGCGCAATATCTGTTTTTTACTTCTTAATTATTGTATGATTAGGTTGTCTCTCTTATAGGTTTAAATTAATTTTAATTGCCATAAAATTTATAATTTTAGTTTTGCCCAGATGTAGAAAGTTTTATTTAAAGTTTGATGCAATTTTATAAAAGAAACTATGAACGTATTATCTTTTTTGAAATTTTCATCAGAAAATTTTGTCTGTCTGTCAAGCTCAAATTTGAATTCCGAAATAATCCATTTTATGGAGAATTTTGTACTCTTTGCTTTTGTTCTGATGATAATTTTTTGTAAAAGTGGAAATAAGCGAGAAAATCCATGCTGGAAGGCTGACATTGAGGGTTTATTACTATTATTTGGCTAAAAACTTGATGAATTTTTTAAACAAGACGCTATTATTATCATTAATTACCGGTAATGTCTTCTGAATCTACGGCTTGATAAAAATGAATGGACTAATTATTTTTTAATTGTAAACATAACATCTAAGTTGAGTGTCATAATTTAAACGAAAATTTGTTTAGATAACTTTTATTTACATATCTTTCACTTAATCTTGAATCATTAAAATTACATAATCATTTTTTAATTTTCAGCAACATAAGAATGTCATAGAAAATTAGGTATATCTGTTTTTGTTTTTCTGTCACTCTGTCTGTAACGATATTTAGAACTTCTGATTGGTAATATACAAATCGAGTTCCAACCAATCACCCACCAATAAATTCGTACCTTAGGATGGTTTCATAAAACGTCCGAAACCACAACAACCCAGAATTTTTTGTTTTTGACACTTTGAGTTGAAAATTCTTGCGTTGACCTAGCAATTTCCAGATAAAATTTTGCTAATTTTCGAAGCCCCCTCATTATGAAATCGCTATCAGCTCCTGCCAAGTTTTTTACCGATTTATTTACTCTGAAGTGTCTTCATTATTAAGCTATAACAGTGCAGTGTGTAAATATAGGTTCTGATTTATCTTTTGGATTTCACTTCAACAATATTGATTTTCAATTTGCAAACTTCGTTTCAAGTATTTTGTAACGAATCTGTTTCGTCCCTTGAGAAGAAAAACAACTCCTAATGAAATTAAGTCGTTAATTAATGCCGGTCCTGTAAGGATGGCTCAATATTGAAATTGGCATTGCATAGCAGGTGTTCAAGGTTAAAAATAAATTTTTCAAGTTTGTTAATCGTAATTTTTTATATTTGGAACAGTTATTTTCGACAGCCCAACTTTTCCTTCTGTACTGACATATGTACATAGTACATATATAAAAGATGCGATGTAAAATTCCTAACTTAAGAATTTACTTGATTTTTATTTCAAGTCCTGATGACAAAGTTAAATTTTATTTTTTTTGAGTCTTAATAAGATGTTGATTTTGAGGAATAGAAAACAAAATTTTACGAGTCCTTAAAGAAGTATTTATTTTTAGTTAAATGTAAAATGTTAGTTTTTTATGAACGAATAAATTACATATCTTCAAACTTAAAAGAAACTCTATTTATTATTAGAAGCAAAGAAATTAAGGTGTGCGTGTGCTTAAGGTCTTGCATTTAATTTTAGAAATATTAGTAAAATAGCACAACGTTGCAATTCGCTACTTCCTTGTGCAAAATTCTTCTGCAATTCATAACGAAATTTCGTATTATTAACTTAAAATTTTATGTTACGAATTAATAAATCAAAGTTTCGTCAATTTATTACCAATATATTTTTGATTGATGTCGGCTAAGTAATTAAAATTTAGTTCAACTAATTTGATGTTTAGTTTAAATAACCCACACTATGGTTCGTTTATTATTCTTAGGTACTATAAAGATGTTTATTTATTTAAAAATAAAACTTGCAAAAATAATTTAACATTTCGTTTTGTCTCGATACAGAGTATAAAATTTAATAAGGTGAATCCCTAATTATCCTCATTTGATAACAAATCTCTGGCCATGTTTTTCTTTTAACAGGTGAAATTTTTGTTATCGGAATTTTTGTAGAAAAACTAAATTTTCAAGTGCCCCCTAAAAATTACATCAGTAGTAAGGATGAATGGGAGATACGCACTTCGAACTCGTTAAGTTTTTATCGGCGTCATATTATTAAAATCTAAAATGTGTTAGCTTAATAAAACAATAAGGAAAAAATTTGATTAGGTGAACATGCGGAAAATGAAAGATGGAAAAAAATTCTGTAAAATTACTTTCCACTCCTTCAAGAATTGTAGAAAAATTTGAACAATCGCCAGTTGAGCATAAAACATTAAAATTTGGGAATCCCCAAAAAAGATTATTTATTTTTACGCGCAAAAATTTTCTTTAATTAAATTTCATAAAAACAAATTACTCAAGATGATAGCACTGGACAGTATACTATTGTCACGTTCGATTAACGCAAGAGTTTGGCATAGGAAGTAATTTGGTATGTTATTCGTAATGTAATTTCTCGTATAATTAGTAACCTACTTACAGTTGATGCTTTAGAATTTAAAAGAAAATTGTAAAGCTTTGGGCTTGCAAGAACTCGTTCGAACGACAAATTTGAGAGACAATATAAGCATGGCCAGCACACCAAAATTTGAATTTTAAGTTTTTAGAACAATTACACAAACGTCTTAACCTAAATTCGTGTCTTCAAAATTAAGAGCTAGAATTATCTTAAGGAAATTTGTAATAGTCACCCATTTGGATTGATGTCAGCTTGTGAATGCAGCTAAAGATGTAGTAAAGGCCGCACTGAAGCTCTTCTTAAATTGATGATAAAGGAATAACAAATGAGAAATTTAAAAAAGCGTTACGAACAGACAGATAAAGAAAGATATACTGATGAAGTTTTCTTTAACATCCTTATGTTTATTTGTGTACTTCCTTCCATTCATTAAATGCATTCTGATGCATTAAGAGGTTTGAGTTTTAGAACTACTTCATGTCTAGTCATTTTTTTACCGTTGTATTAATGATTTTGCAATGAGTTTGGTTTGAAAGTTTGTAAAAGTAATTCAATTTATTCCATTGATTCGTTTATTTATTATTATTAAAACTTACGCATGTGACTTCTTACAGTTTCGCAGATCGAGGCCGGAATAGAGGCCAAACAATTATGTTCTTTGCCTATGGTCGCATTCCCTAGTTGAATTTCTATCAAAACAACCACATCTATGATAATATCTGAGAAATCCATTTTATTTATAATATTTTAATTAAAATTTAATTTGAAAAGAACCAGTTAACCTAACCTCCTGACCCTGGAGGACATTCCATACCCTACAGACTCCCTGGTTATAATACCACTACAAGTTGATTTTCTTATTTGGAATCAATAACAGAACATGCACTATCTTGCTCTTCATGACCGGGGGGTTTGGGGGGTATGGAATACCCCCCAAGTATACACGGAGTGTGAATTTGTTAGACCCAAGTCAATTCTAAAATGAACACCTACTCACGAAGTGGGAAATAATTTGTATTTAAATATTAGTTTATATTGATAAATTTGAGGAATCCCAAAAATAATAAAAATGCTGATGGCAAAATTAAAATGTATAATTTGGTAGAGGGAGCTTTTTCTTATGGTTTATATTTGTCGATTTTTCAAGTTTAAAAAGTATACCAATCTAAAAAATATGTTTGACCTACAAAATAATTTGCGATTGGTTACAATTACCTCCTTCTTCTTTTTTAAAAAATTATAACCTAAAGAGTCGGCTAGAGGCAACCAGAAACCGCATGTGAAGATTGGTAAATAAATATTACCAAACAAAGCAATAAGAAATTTGCAAGTACGCGTTACTAACAGACAGATAAAAAACACTGATGGCGTTTTTAGATTAGATTTTACCTTAATTGTAAACGTAGTTTCAATCCAAAATTTTGATGTTTTAAATGACATTTTAATCTTGCTTTTACATTTACTGAATATAGGGATATTGGATTTGAGCTTCAGACTGCCATTAAACTTTGACAATGTTTACTTCTATACTCTTAAAAATTGTGTACTATTTAATTTCCTAACATTGAGAAGAATTCCAGACCCTCCAGATGCAGTCGCCCCGGTCATAATGTCAATACATGTTGGTGTATCTATTTGGAATCAATAACAAAACATGACCGGGAGGTTTGGGGGTATGGGATACCCTCCAAATATACACAGAGTTTAAGTTTGCTGAGTAGATACAAGTAACAGCTGAATTAGAACCCCCACTTTTGAGTTGGAAAATTTAGGTAAACACTCCCTAAATTTGAGAGTATCTCAATATTATCTATAATAATAATAGGCTCGTACTAATTTCAAAATTAAAATCTGTAATTTGCTAGTAAGCTTCTCCGTTTTATCAATTCATTCATTTATTACCAACCAAAATATTAGTTATCATGAAAATTTTGACCTGCTGTAAATCTTACAGTTTATCCATCCTTTATTTGCCTTGTAATTAAAAAATATAAGCAAGGTTCATTTAAAGTCAAAATATTATCAATTTATTTGTGGTTAATGTAGTGTAACTTGATAATAACCATATCCGTATATAGGAATTCAGTAAAAAAAGCACTAAACATTTTTTATAAATAAAATGCGCAAAGTTATCACATTTAAAACATAAAGTGTAATTATCACTGTATTTATACTGTATAATTATTATACTTGCCTACTTTTAGTATATTATTTTAAATGCTGATAAGTGATAACTTTGTATATTTCAGAAATAAAATGTGAAATATGGATATTAGAAGTAATTTTTAGTTTCTTATGCTTCCGAATTTTCTATAATCAACTTTTTGTTCCAAATAACAATATCAAATCAGCAAACCTTATGGAAATTTTGAATTCATCTGGAGTAATTCAAGAATTATCAACAGATGACGCTACAGGACCAAAAGAAGAGCAATTTTTTTATCTTGGAATTCTTCATTTGGATTAATCTATTTCTGTCGATAATCTTTAAAAATCAGGTGTTTCTAGAACCTCCTCATGGTTTGCCTATCGAATTAAATAATAATCGCCAAAAACCCAAATTATTTCACAGAAAATTTCCTAAAAATTAGAAAATTTTCCAAATTTTTTTTAAAAATTACATTCGCCTGTGTAGTAGTTTTTGGGTTAAAAATATCTGTATTTTACAAGCTTTAAATTTTTATTTTCTACTTGAAGGAATCTTATAATTTGTTTAGCTATAATTCTAGATTAAATTTGAAATTATATTTTTGCTTCATTGAACCTCGAGTAATAGACGATGACTCCTCCAAATCACTTCTATTCAATTTAGCCACTAAAATTTATGCTGTTTGTTTTTCATTTTTTTCTTTTTTTTAATAGGTACCAATTTTAATCGTTCTAGTGTGTTTGCATGTTTTTCCTCTTTTCTCGTTTGTATTATTTCGTTTTCTTTATTTGTAAAATAATTTTTTTTATTATTGCGACTTTCACTGTTAACACTGTTTTTTGTGGTAAATCTAAACTTTTTCATGTGCATCAAGCGATCGTTTTCAATTTTATTATTTTAGTACGATATCAATCGTACCAATTCATTTTACTAAGCTCTTCATTCGTGTTCTGACCGAAAAACGTTAAATATCCGATTTGTTTTTCGTATTTTTTTTCCTCTCTTTTTGATGATACAAATTTGGTTTCTTAACTTTTGCTGTTCTATATTTAAGTTCTTTAAAAAAATTCACATGACTTTCTATCCTCGACGTCTCAGCTTCAAATGGAATGTAATTTTCAGTTACTTTTAGCTTCTTTTGAGCTTTACTTCGCAGCAAATTGGTCCTTGCTTCTTGTTCTTTTAATTCACCCCATCCATGTTTAATTTTTTTTGTTTCAGCCGCTACAGCTTCATCCCTTTGAACACGAGCAATATTATCTTTGATTCGTACCTGCCATTTCTTCTTGATGCATTCTCTTCTAATCCTTGGTTAATCCTCTTAAATATTAAAATGTTGAGTATAAATCGATTATTACACTTTTGAACAATTTTAATGCAGAATATTAAAAACTGCTACTTTAACTATGTCTTGATATATTGTACATTTTAATTAATCTTGCGTTTTTTGATATACAACCGCTAATTAACATAATCATGATTACCTTCGGAAAATTCTCCTCTTTCCGATAAAAAAAAAATTATGATTGTAACTATAACTAATTTTGAGCTGTAAATGAAGTTTTCGAAACAGTCCAGGGTATCTAATGAAAATAGTAATTTAAACCGAGTGTGTAGTCGTAAAATTAAGAAAGTTGAGCGTAAAAAAGGAGATAGTAAAATTTAGCAAGGACGAAAAATTAAAATTTGTAATCCCAATTAGACAGCTTTAAATTTGAATCTTCGTCTTTATGACTTCCTGTAGATTTAATAAGTTAATAATTTTGATTAAAATTACATATGAACCTAAATTCTAATTAAAGATTGGCAAGATTTTAACTTCCAACATTTCACAATATTTTCTACCTAACCATGAAAATATAAACATTTTTTTCTCAATTTTTGGATGCTTAAATAATTAACCATTAGCATGTTCGACATTAAAGAGCAAACCTAATTTTTTACGACACGTTAAAAATAACCTAAGTTTTTATTGCTCTTAATAAAATTAATCAAAAGTTCATTACCATTGTTTATGTTTATAAAAAAAAGTCTTAATTTTAAGACTTAAAAATCGTATCCGTAAACAACTTGTTATCATTCTCATAAAAATAAATGTAAAATTTTAGTATTAGATTTTCTCGGCTTATTAGTAATATTTTCATCTGTTGAAAAATATTTGGAAATATGTCAAAAAAGTGGAAAGGACATTTTTAGCAAACTCTTGGCACGCAACTGCTCCTTTTTTAATGTGATAAATTTAATCGTTTAAATTAATAAGATATAATTAATATAAAATGACATGTCCAAAAGCGTAGGGTATCAGTGCATTCGCCCCAGGTGTAGACGGCGGCAATCTGGCACTAGGCCCCCGTGAATCACTCCTTTTGGCCGCACGCCACAATTGGCAGCTAGACACAGACAACGCCACCGCAGCCTCCTTCCACGATCACCGGTTGTATGTTGTACAAAGTGAAATGAGTAGATACTCACGACGACGATGTCCACCACGCAACTCTTTCGAGTATTTTCAGTTTCAGCGCGGTGTTTTGATGCTTCAGATTTGGACCATTTCTTTTAGATTTGCTCTATTTATCAAAATCTAGGACTCGCTAACTTTTTATGTGTGCACAATTTAATTAGTACGTGTGCTTTTTAAACGGAATATTTTATTTTTTAAATAGAAGATTAACACATTTGACACGATTAAGCTAAAAGTGCATAGGTACAACAAAAATAAAAGAAAATTAAATATTTTGCAAAGCTCTGTGGGGGCGTCGAGTTTTTATTTTGTTCCAATTTACTATTTCGCCTAACAAACAGGTAAATAAATACCTACCTCCCTATTTTTTACTCAAATCAGGGTCACCCTTTTTTCAGTAGGGGTATAAAAATAAAAAAGGTGGAGTTCAAATTGGAAAACTCTTCCAAAAGCGGTGACTGCTATAAAAGCTGATGAAGCTTTTCCTGATGCTCTTAGGTTCTATAAATTTTCAAGTTTTATGAGAAGAGAACCATAAAATTCTAAAATTAAGCCTAACGTTTTAGGAAATCAAAAATGAAAAAAATGACTAAATATTTGCAATGTTTAAAATGTTCATTGAAAAATACAAAACTTTGGTTTTGTTAAGATTTCATTGGTTTACTATTTTTAACGTGCTAGACATTTTAGCGTCTAGACTGTTGATGTACGAGATAATTTAAAAATTTTTAATTGTTCTTCTATTAATAGTCCAGTCAGTAATTTAAGAAAAATGGTAACAAATAAATCATTTTTCACTTTATTAATGTAGTTAATAAAATTTTCCTAATGTGACTTTTTGAATTCATCTTTAGGGGTACAGGAAATATTAAATGGAAAAGCCAAAAATTATCCAAGAAAATTAAAGTGGATCGGTGATTAGAAAAACATAGAAATATTACAAACTAATTAGGTTACTATTAATTATGATGTTTTTAATTACAAAACTACAAAAATAATTTTTGGTAAGCAACATTTAAAACTCAATCGTTTTGTAATTTTGTTAATTTGTTAAATCCACAGAAATAATAAATCTAATTATAACATCAAAGTTTTAAAAATAAGAATTTTAGTTTTATGTAAATTTTGTGCCAGACAAAATTTTTGAAAAAATTTGCATATTTTTAGAAGCTCAAGTATCGAAACCATCTTCGTATGTTACTTTACAATAATAATTTGTTTCAGGGTAGAATCAGTTTTTACCTTGGCCATGAAAACAGAGCTATTCTAAATGAAAATCCTGAAAAACTTTAAGTAGTAAATTGAAAATTAAATGATTGTTGGTTTAAAGTTAAAAATTTGTTGGGAAACTGTTAGAAAATACTGAAATAATTGCTGGTGTGGATGTTATCTTGTTCATTGATGAAAAGTTGGGGAGTTCTGAAGATAACGCAAGGACGAGTGTGATCCTGACTCGTTGGTGGCATTGAAAGTGAAAGTGAATGTTCATTCAGTGCAATGAGTGCCACTAAGAATATTCAGAAATTAAAGTACTATGAATTGGAATAATTTACAATAAGTGCCTTAAGAGGGACAAATGACTCAGAATGTCATCAACAGGTGGACAGGATACAAGAAAAACAAGAAAAAATCAAACTATTGTTGTGAACGAAAGAAAATCTTTTTAGCAAGATGGAATTATGGTCATTGAAGCCATATATAAATAAGCCACAATTAATTTACAAAATGAGGTGTTTTGAGCTTACAATGCTGAATATTTTTGAAAGTAAAATCAAACAAATATGAAAGAATTTAATTTTAGGATTTTAGGTAATATTTTGATTTAATATCATCTAAAACTTTTTGAAAATTGAAAAAGTTATTGTACCACAAAGTGTAACTAGAAATTTTCAGTCCACAGTTACTCCACTTCACCCCATTATTTTAATCAAAAGTTTAAAAAGAAATTAAAATATTTATTAATATTTAAACGAATCTTCTAGTTTTTACAAATTATTATCAGAAAAATTGAAGCTACTATTAAGTTTTGCTAAATTAAGAATTTTATAGGTCTATAATGCAAACGATCTTGACGCTGAGGAAAATTAATGCGTCATAATTAATTATATATAAAATAAATACCATGTTAGTTCGCTTTAATTTAAATTAAAAAATAAAATACAAATTTAGTAAAACATAAAACGCGATTATCAGAGCTACAGATTATTATCCTACTCTGTGTTATGTTACCACTTACAGGATTTGGGTCTACACTAAACGATTTAAGGATCCTCGAGCAACAGGTGCCCAAAAAGAAAATGCGTTACTGCAATAAAAATTACAACAAAATTTACTATCCTTCAGGAACGTTACAGAAAAAATACGAAACTTAATTTATTATCACTCTTTTTCAATTAATTGTAATTACTTAAAAAGTGGATGTGAATTTTTGCTTTATCAGATTTTCAATTTGAATTTTATTTGGTCAGTTCCAACAAAACAAAAATCAGAATTAAGTCTGATTTTTGATAAAAATTTTGGAATCAGGTCAAATTAAATCTTGGGGTTGGTCCACAGTTTGCTATGGAAAGATTTTCAATTTTCACTCCTTCAGACGAGTGAAAGGTTCTGTTTATTTTTTTAAAAAGGGTTTGACCCTTTTAAGTCACGAGAACTAGGTCGTACTTACGCTCTGCGCCTTCGGCGATTTTCCGATTATTAACTTTTTTTAATTAATTACCACATTTAGAAATTATTCAGAATATTACAATCCAAAAATTAAATTACATTATTATGAATAATTAACTTATTGAATAAGAGAATAAAAAATTCCTGTTGAGTTAAATTAATTTGTAAAGAAATTAATTATAAATAATTAAAATTAGAAATATTTCCACAGAAATTCTGTTGAAAATTACACCATCGGTCCAATAAACTACATTAAATTTTGGAGGGGAAATTGAATCATCATTGATAAATAAAGCAAAATAACCATTCGTAATCGTGAAGTGAGTGAAATCGGTTTGAGTTGTAAGATTCTTTATGTTTGGTTTAATAATTTCATCCCTTAACCGCATTAGGCTGTTAGGGTAAGTTTTTGTTTAATGATTCTTTTAGGGTTTTAAGGTTTATATTTCAAAATGTCTAAATTAGGAAAAATATTCTTATTATTTTTTATTATTAACCTGGTCTTATTAATTCTAGCGAGCTACCCCTAAATAATTTAACACGATCCTAGTTAATATTTGGAAACTGGACCGTTGTTCTGTATTTGCGTCTTAATTTGTTGTTAGATATTGTTTAAATATAAATCGAAAAATCGTTGTTTGGCCTCCACAAAATATTTATTACGGCTCACTGTATGTGCAGGGATGCGTCATATAACGGCCTGGACCCTGGCTGATGACTTCATACACCGACGTAATAATTGATAATGGCACAGGCAACTTCCGGCAATCGGGGGGGGGGGTGACAAATTAGATACGCACAGCTATTTTGTAGGGCATAAACTTTTTTAGGTTGAGTGCTAATTCATAATTTAACAAACTCCAACTCCGTAACTTCATCTATACTTGAAGGACACTCTAAATCTCCAAATTCTCAGGTAACAAGGACCAACAGATTTTGTCTTTATTAAATCATAAACTTTTCAAATAGAAAATATATCAACAATTTTATGACCGGGGGGTCTGGGGGGTATGGAATACCCTCCAGAGTAAGGAGGTTAATGACCTGTTTCAAAACCGACAGAAAATTGAATATAATAAATAGATAGCTTACTTTTTGGAGAATTAGCGAGAAAGCTCAACGGTGGCGTCTTTAGCGTTAAAAATGTGAACTTCTATCATGAACTTTTTTATGTGAGAGAAGAACTATCTCGCTCCCTATAAAACTTAAAAACGCAGGAGCTTTTTAGCAAATTATTATAATGGATATTCTGACAATATTTTGCAAATACCCTCTGTAGTACTGGAAGGGGGGGGGGTAAAACCCCCTCAGGTATAACTCATATATAGGTCATTGAGACAGTTGCACGAAAATTAGACTTTTTGTGTTATAGAGATTCAAATGCAAGAAAGTATTACTTTGTTAATTTTTCTCTTTTTTAACACGTTGAGTGCCACGGCAATTTTCAGAAATCTGGCTTAAAATTACAACTTGATTTAATCAAATTATATTAAAGTAAACACAGGACGAGATAACTTGTAGTTGGCGTCCTAGAAAAGAACGCAAACTACGAGTTATCTCGTAGTTGGCAGTCAACGTGTTAAAGGAAGATTTAATTCAGTCAATCTGTTCAAGTTATCACTTTCGTTAATGTAAGATATTAAATATTCTCAAGCGTGATTAGAAATTATATTCAGTATTAAAATGTGGGAAAAAATCTTAATGGTTTTCTAGACCTGATGTGATTGTTTAATTCAACGTTTCATAAGATAGAAGTCAAAATTGAATCAAAAATGAAAATATAAAAAAAGACTGCATTTTAGGCTTCCCACTACCAGATTTTGAAAATTTTACTTATAAATAACCATTAGATAAGATTACTCGGAGTGTCCTGTCTACCGAAGGATTCAACGTCTTGGAGCTTTTTTTGCACAATCCGCGTTGAGCTATTTCAGAAATTTGCTGACAAACTTTTGATTGCATTTACACTAATAGATAGTCTTGCCTGGTTGATATTGTGATCGAGGTTATCGACTTCTAACATTTTCAGAAGTGATTGATCTGAAGATTCATTTGAATACATTTGCATCTTATCAAACCAAACTAGCAAAAAATTGTTTAAAGTTTTCTTATTTTTCATCAATTTAAAAGATATAATTTTTTTATTTATTGAATAACAATTATATCGATTCCCCCATCAAACTTTTACCTAAACATTGTCTTAAAATTTCAATTATTCATACCTGATGCAATCTAAATTTACTCAACTAGATTTTGCACACGTTACAAAATCAGCACTAGCCGGTCCTGATAAACTTCAATAAACTAATGAGAGGGTTTCACTTTTTTCAGGATATTGGGGACAAAAATAGAAAAATCAAAAATAGTTGCAAGTTGTAGACTCCCAAGGACCTTTTAGGTGTATGAAAGGAACAGTAGTTTTTTACACAGGTGTAGGTGGCTTATAACGATAGTTATGCAATGAGGCGCGTTTATGATTTGGAACGTCTTTAATTTTGAGAGGATAACAAAAAACAACACAGAAATAGTGTCAGTTTGTTTAAGTTCGGTGTATTTTAATAGCAAAAACTAATCGAGCGCGGTTTGACAGAGGTCCTTCAAAATCTTTAAAAAAAAGTGTGTATCACATAATTAACTCTTAATTAATTCTATGTTTTTGAAGTCTGAAGGTTTTATTTAAAAATAAGTGCGGAAAAATTATTGGAAAATGGTAGTATTGAGTGACATAAACAGGAGGTGATTTGTAATTGCTCTTATTTTAAAATTAAAAAATTTGTTGCGGTTGAGTTGTGCAAAATGTATGGAAAATCAAAATTTTCTCGCCTTTCTAAAACTGCGGTTTTGTCTTAAATCTAAACTTGTTTACGCAATTTTCAAATATTTATTGTTTGATATTTTGTAATTCGAAATTAATTCAAAATTTTGTCTAGTCAGACCACGAGACAAGAATTTGTTATAGTTTTTTTAATAAAATTTCTATGCTAATAAGGAAACCATTATTAAAATGCTTTTTTATTAAATTCTCTATTAAGTAAATAATAGAATTTTTGGAATTCTTCTCAAATAATGCATTCTGTCCACATTTCAGTCTTTTTTATAGTCTACTTTGAACATCTCCTGAATATTATATTGCGTTGATTGTTGATATACGAGATTTGTTATTGTAAATTGTTAACGTATGACGATTTCGTACATTTGCATAAATTTTTATTCTAATTTACAAGAAATTCTTGGGATCCAAATTTTAAAAATGTCTCTTTTGGGCAATCTATCAAGGGAGCACATACATTACGCTCAACTAAATTAAAATACAATTCGGTGCAGACCATCTCACTCATTCGGATTCCTAACTGCATTTCATTGCATATTTCGGCAGCATTGCTACATATTTGGTCCGAACTATTAACGGATTCCAAAGCATTGTTTAAAATTTAATATTCCGCACGCGTTTACCTTCTAAAGTGCATTCCACGAATTCGGCATTTTACCAAACGAAGATTATATTTTTCTCGAAAAGATCAAAAATTACTTTCGGTAGGTAGCTTTGATCGATTTTGAAGCAATGACTTAATTTAACAACTTTTTAATTGCTTCGTATCCCAACTCCAAAAGTATGTCAGTCTCCACTATAAACCACACCGCTTCTCAGTTTATATGTTTAAAATTAATCCATGTTTTTATTTTCAGTTTTAAAATCACCCAAAAAACCAAAAATTAGATCGAATCGAATAGAAGATTTGAAACCGGGGAAAAAATTAAGACTGGTATGTAACGTAAAAGGATTTCCAGTTCCTAACGTTTCTTGGAGTAAAAATGGAAAAGATGGACTGCACTCGAGTAAAAGAATGCGAATCACTTACAAAAAGTAAGTATTTTTGATTTTTTATAAAAATGATTCTTAATTTTCATAAAAAAAACTTTTCCGGTGGAGGTTTTCAAATTTTACAAATTTACGTGAAATATTCTTACAAAATTTACGAATGCACAAAATTTAATTTTCATTCGCACTTCCCTGAAGCTATTTTAAGAAAATTTAGAAATATGCCGCCTTGCGTTTAGGCGACCCGCGATGCAGAGCTTGAATGCAGTAAAAATTAATTTGAATTTTTCTTGTTACAAGCAACGAAGACGACGGAAATGATAAGTAAGTATTATTTTGAAAACCTTCTAGCTGAAGGTACCTGAGGGGGAGGAAATAACATTTGCTTTTAACAAATTCTGAACATTAGGTGAAAATTTTCTACTCTTACTTGAATTTCGTAATTTTGAAAATTTCTACGGGAAGATTTTTTGGGACTGCTTTTCATTTTTTGCATTGGTTTGTAGCTTTTTTGTTTTACCTCTTGAAAAGGGTAGGATATTATTTAACATTTTTAAGTTGAAGGGAAGGGGGTAGATTTAAAAATTCCAGAATTTAAATTTAATCATAAATAAATCATTATTTAATTAAAAACTTTTATTCCTTGAGAAATAAATTTAAAATTTTAATAAACTTTTTGACAATGATAATTATTATTATTATTGTTACTTTATTGCTGAAAATTTTGCATACACACTTCACTTTGAAAAGGATATTTTATTCACTTTTGGCTCTTTCCGTAAACTACCTGCATTGTCTAATAAAATGGGTCTTTTTCCATGCTTAGTACTAATATGCATTAAGTTTTGTACAATTTTAGATGCGATGAAATAGTCAAAATTTAAGTAATTTACAAAAATTTGGGTTACAGACTGAAAATTTCACGGTTAATGTAACGCCTCTTGATTTGTATAACTTTTGTGTTGCTAAGCAACGGTACCTTCGTATTTACAATTCAAACTTGTCGTTTTAAAACTGTGATTTTTGCATTTTTCAGAAGCGAGTTTTGGAGTTACTGCCTACTTTTTTAATTAGTTCAAATTAGTGAAGCTTTAATTTTTAATTGTTTGATTCACGCAGTTGTACGCAGCTCTGCAACAATTTAAACCTCCAAACTCCAATTTACTTAAAAAATTCAGATAAATTTATTTAAGGCTTTCAGTTTTGTATTATCGCTTAGTTTTCATGCTGAATAACTTAAAATAATTAATTATAAATTATTAAAACTCTAATTATGTTTTAGTTGGCCATAATAGTTTTCAAAATCTAGAGGCATTCTCAGTATTTAAATCACTATTAAACACATTATAAGCACATAACAAATGAATTATTTATTTAAAAAAAAACCGAGAACTTAATCGGTATTATGTTCACCACTAACGCGCGCGAATGGATCAACGAGATTCTTGCTACCAACCACTACAGATTTTTTTAAAAAGAGAAACAGAGTTTACGAAAAATAATCTATGCTTATGTTTATATACTTTATTTTTTTTAAATAAAGTGGTCAGTGAGTAAGCGGTCAGTAGCGAGCATCTCCTTAATCCATCCATGCGCGTCAGTGGTCATCAATAATCTGTTTTTTTGGTTTCTAAGGAAAGCTTTTTAAATTAAGAATATAATAAAAACAAAATCATTAAACTGACGGGCGGTTTTATCCTATAGAGAGCGAGAAATCTAACGTTAACGTTCTCTCGAGTTAAAAAATTTCATGATAAAAGTTCATTGTTTTAACGCAAAAGGCGCTAACGTCGAGCTTTCTCACTCTCTTATTAGAGAATTAACGAGAAATCTCGACGGTAATGTCTCTAGCATTAAAAGGTGAACTTCTATTATAAACTTTTTTTATAGGGGGGAGGGGCGAATCTTTTGCTTCCTATAAACGTTTGAATTAAAAAAATTGCCTGTGGTGCTTTTTATCTTATGTTACAAATTAATTCCTTATAAAATGAAGTTTATTTAATTGTTCAATGCGTCATTAACAACCTTTTCTTTTCTTTAATTTTGAAAAATGGAACCAAAAAAAATTGTTAGTCTTACTGTGATTTATCATAGCTCTGTTTTTTCAGCAGCTTGAGAACTTTGAAACCGTTTGCAAACAATCAGACGCATGCGCAGTTTTGAATTCACGTTATAATTTTAATCTGCGCATGCGTCTGACGGTTTCAAACTTTTCAAACTGACTGAAAAATCATAGCTTAGGTGCACAGTTTAGTATAGTCAGACTGAAACACCCTGTATATAGTAAAGTAACCGAGCTTTGGATATTACTCGGGCACACCTGTGCCAAAAAGTGACACTGTTGTCCCAAAAAAGTGGGAAAAAATTGACCTAGTATGACCAAACTGCATTTTTATATTTCATCCAGTAATGGTTCAAATTTTTAAAAAAATTTTGTTCTGTTTTCTGTACCAAATTATTTAAGCCAAATTTCAGAATTTACGTTAAACTATAACTCGCAGCTATTGGCCAATCAAAGGTAACCCTGAGAACTAGAAACTTTTCAACCACGTTCCAAAATTTTGACTTCCACCCCCCTGTAAACTTTAATCAATTTTTCTTTTGTTTTGGAAAAGTTTGAGGATCACTGTACCGCGGCAAGAAAATAGTAATAGTATAGGTAATTGCGATATAAATTATAAATTCACATGATAATTTAGTTTAAGCGCAATTAGACGTTCAAAACAATGCCAAGAAAATGATAGATAATGGTCTGGTCGTATTATTTATGTTATTATTGTAATTCTATAATTTTGGGTAAGCTTTAATTTAATATTGTCCATTTTCTTTTTTTTAGGAAAAGGACGACGCTTTTAATTAATTCCGTGCAGATGGAAGACGAAGGTGTTTATCAATGTATATCCAAGGGGGTCGATGGTTCGATAATGCAGGACGAAATTCGAGTTAGGATATCTAACAGTGAGCAAGATAACGGTACCTTAGTTCTCTTTTTTTCTTTTGATTTATAAATGGGTACCACAACACTACAATTTTTTTTGTTTTTGAAAAAATTATTGGATCCTTAAAGGTGCTCCATTTGTGAATCTTTTAATTTTATTTTAATTTAACTAATAATAATTTTTGGTGATTGGATTTCTTTAGTTTTTCTGTTTTTTATACTGTTCTTTATTTTTCTCCTTTATTTTTGTATAAAAATGTTGATCATATTGTATCACCTCTAAAGAAGAGTGGCGAAGTGCATTATGATTTGTTTGAGTAATGACATACGTTGTGTGCGCCAAGTAAGCGCCACAATTACACAATTCTTTGGCACAGTGTCAAATTATTCTTATATAATTAAACCCATTGAGTTGCCAAGCCCATTAATGCTTGACAAAGCACTGCCAATGAGAGCATAATGAAAGTAATAAAATCAACATAAATAACTGCCTATTTCAATTTGAAAAATCACGATCGAACTTTTTTTTTAATCAATTGTAATTTAATTTTTCTTTTTCAGGGGACGAATGCAAAGACGACGAATTCAAAAAAAATTTTTGTTTGAATGGAGGAACGTGTGTACGAATAATGCACAAAGAAATAGGATGCCAGTTAGTATTAATTTTTTATTGATCTTATTGATTTTATTTTTTTCTTCAATGACTTTTGTGTTATTGTTTTTGTAAACCATTTGCGCTAAAATTATTGGATATTCAAAATCTGGGTTACACAGGTGAGTCACTTCCTGCTTTATGTAGTTCATACAAATTAACCAGGAGGGTAACTCATGTGACATTTTGTCTCCTTTTTGTCTTCTTGATTTTTATGGAATCGTAGCTCTTCCTTCTTTGAGAAACTTTGGGTACAATTTATTTTTACTGCAGTGAAAAGAAATTGGATAATCTAAGCCATTTTTGGTTTTCCTATATTAAAAATACAAAATAAAAATCGTTCTGTATCGAGAAAGTTTTCCACATTGCCAAAGGTCTTGCTTTCCAAGGAAGATTTAAACGATTTTTTTGTCTATGTGGAAAAACATTTTCGAACACTTGGTTATACGAACTTTTCAGATACTAAATTTTGACTAAATATTTTAGAACCACGATATTGGTTATATTTGAAGATATTATTGCTTCAAAATTAACTTTAATTTAAAATTTTATGTCTTTCCCAAAATAGATTTATGTTTTAATAAATTCTTTTTGAATTATTTAAAAATATTTATTATAATATCACAGTCTTGACTTATTCTACGAGAGAACCACCTTAAACTTTTTGATCCAAAATTCATTAAATCTGTAATGTTTATTGTGTAATATTATAATTATTCAAAATCTAACTTAAGAAGTATCTGATTTTTGTTAAAAATAGAGAAATCAAGGACAGAAATATTCAATTATAAGATTTTGAGATTTTCTTGATAAAATTGTCATCTAATGAAGGCATTAGGATCATCAGTAACAAAATAGTTTTATCATATTCTTGCTGAGCCTAACAAATGTAAAAAGGTATCCACTAAAAGCTCCACAGGTGATTCTTTGAAAATTTCAATATAATCAATAAATTGTCCTTTCTAGATTTATGACCCTGACGAGAAAGAAATGGGGCAAGAAATAATTATGAAAATAAAGAATTAAACTACGATCTTTCTCTTCAGTCTTTTTACCCTACAGTTACGGTGTGGTGAGCCTTTAACTAAGGCTTTTCATGGCAGATTACTCTCGGTAGTTTGCCATTGCCTTCCGAGAGGAGAGGGTCATAATGAAGTTGGATAAATTTTTGTAGCCGGGTTGGGGATCAAACCTAGGGCTTCTAGCCTTGAGTCTAGTCCTTACTTAGTTTACTTTTTACTTAGCTCACCTCTCACCAAAAGCTCCACAGGCGATTCTTCAAAAATTTCAATAAAATTAATTGATCTTTTTACATTTATTACCTTGACCAAGTTTTGATTCTCAGTTTACGGCAAGAAATAATTATGAAAATAAAGAATTAAACTACGATAGGCTACACTATTAACAATAAGCTTTTGATCCATTTTTGTTCCAATCGCAAACCAGCAGCGTAACTTGAAGGTTTCTAAGGCCACTATTAGAGGAGCACTAGCTATAAGTGCTGGAAACCCGCAATCCCTTATTATTTAAAATATGAAGTATAAGATCTGGGGGATAGATCAGTTCAGATAGGTCCAAAGAAAATTTTGATAAAGGAAAATGTGGAATACTATAGTAAATATTACTACTAACTTATAACTTCTTTTGGATTTGAAGGAGGAGTAAATCTTGTGTGAGAAACCGCTACAATTGATGGTGATACTGCTAGACTTTACTGACTAAAATCTCCCTCAGCTCTTCTTTATCGCATTATAAACATTACTTCCGCGGCTAGGGGGATGTTTTTTGGCCCTTTCTTTTCTTTTTTCTTTTAGCCTTTTAAGTGTTTTTCTAATTACAATTCTTGGTGCCATGTAAACTGGAGTAGGCATGTCGCCGATTTGGTCTTACGCTCGTCTGCCTCTTTCTGCACGATAATCTTGTGTGTCATATTTTCCACGTATTTCCAGTTTTCGTGGCTATGCAGCATGGTGTCGACAATACCGTGTCTGGATCAAGCTGGACATTAACCATTAACGTCCGTATTAAGCTTTCATCTTTGCTCTCACCCATCTAGGGCATTTGACGATGGTCCGCCATATCATCTTCCTCACAGTAGTCGCACTTTGGGGTCGTTCTTTTGCCAATCCGATAAAGGTAGGCTTTGAAGTATCCGTAACCCGTAAGCACCTGGGTATTTAATTTTATCACTTTTTTTTTAATTTTTCATTTTCCAGAGTGTGAGTTGAAAATTTTCTAAGGTGGTTTAGCTTCCTTTAGCCAAATTCTTAAGTCGATTAAAAGTGTTAGAAACGGCCACAGTTTTTTGTAGAGTACTTCGTGTAAAATATAAGGAAAAGAAATAAAAACCGGGGGGGCGGGGGCGTTATGGAGTACCCTCCAGCAGTAACAAAACAATAAAATACTTTTTAAAAGTAATTAGAATATCCAGCTAAGGAAGGCGCTGTCTAACAGTGAATTTAAAACTTAAGGTGGCAGATCAATAGGGGCTGAACTTGTGTCAAGTTCAATTCAAAAACGAATAATCGTAGGAAATTGAAATTTTTAGAATATACGTAAAATATGATTTTACTTTACATAAGCTATTTTTGATTTAAAAAAAATTAATATAAAAAATGTTTTTTTTTAATTTTCTATGAAATTAATTTTTGTTGTAAATATAAAATAGCTTATGTTATGTAAAACTATCTTTTATGTATATTCTGAAAATTTCAACTTTCTACGATTATTCGTTTTTGAGATGAACTTGACACTAGAATTGAAGCAATATACATGAAATTTCAAATTTTAACCAATCAGAAGTAAAGGATCGATTAATATCAATAAAATACACCAATAAAATATCATTAAGCAACTAGTGACATCTGTTGAATATTATTATCTACTCCTATTGATCTAGGACCTTAAGCTGGAGACATAACTTTTAATTTTAACTTTGTTTTATAATCTCAATTATAGTAATTACATGTAATATTTAACCATATAATAACAAAATATTAAAATTTAATACTGTAACTCGTTTTATACAATGTTCAAATTTTATTTGATAATCATTTTTCAATATCTCCACTCTCCAGAACTAGTTAAATTTCCACCACAGTGGCGCTGCAATCTTAACATTAGATCTCAATAACGACTCAAATTTGCTTCTTGAAACATCATCTTGTTTTTTGATTACCATACCCCCCGGATTTAAAGACGACGTTTTTGCGAAATATTCCTTGGGTGATGATTAATTTTATCGTATTTTTTATTCATTTTGAAAGATGAGCTAACTTTTCTATATTTTCCCTTAGCTAGCTGAACCAAATTATATTCATATTTTCAAAATTTGATAAACAGAAATATCAAAAAAGCAGAGTGGTACACCCTTTCTGGAGGTTTATCTCGCCAATACATTGACATAATCACTGTGATATAAGAATTTGATGTACTTATTTAAACTTCATTTGTCAGTAGCGACGTTAAGTTTTTTTAAAGACTGGGTTGGTAGGGTAAAAAAAAATGGTTAGTGAGGCTATCAGAAACACAATTTTTTTAGAGGGGTGTGGTCCACTTCTTTCCCTGCAATTGTTTACAGCAAAAAATTAAAAAATATTTCTAAGGTTTTCTCTAATGAAGTTTTTAACACCAAGCACTCCCAATCAGATCTAATTTTGACTTTATTGTCAAATGCATATGCAATTTGTAGGTTTGTATTTGCATTTATTTTCAAGATTATTATAATTTATTAGAATTAATATTAATTTCCAACAAGTCTCATGTTCTTTTGAAAAATTAAGGATAGGTAATGTGTAAAGAACGTCTACGGGGTCACATAAAGTGAATGCGACCAGGGATCCATTTTTATGATTTGTAGAGAAAAATTGTGCTTCAATATTTTTTTTTAATTGGCTTTGGGCGTATTAACCAAAGACACAATGCCAATTATAGATTTTTTTAAAAGGGGCAGAGGGGAGGGGGGTCAAATAGTCTAAAAAAAATGTCGGATGTCTTTTATGGACGATCTCTAATTTAATCAATATGATAAAATGAAATACAATAATAATATCTAATTCATCCCTACGTAATATTACAATTATTATGTTACTTTCTGTGATATTATGCTTTATTTAAAATATAAGAAGCTCGGGTAACCACATGGCTCTCTTTATAACGTTTGCCTATTAACGGACCCTTATATCAATAATCTTCAGTTAACAAATATCTGTAAAAAATGTGTACCTACCTGTTATTATTAACATGAAATTTCTTCTGAATTCTTGAAATTTATAGATCGAACGAATGTATGAATCGCCTGCGTCGTGTCTCAAGACCTTAAAAATAACATTGCGTCTAATTTTTTATATTGCATATTAAGTTCAGTCTTGTTTGAATTTCAAAATTGATTTACTTACACTAAAAAAGGTGTGCTTTAGAGTAGCAAATTTTGAGTCGAAGTTGTCTAAAAGTTCAAATTGTGTACAATAAATTATACTCTTTTCTAACACAATTGTACTTTTTTTTAATATAATCGTACATAATTTAAATACTTGTAGGACTTGTAGTAGACAATCTAGACCCAAATTGTGATATTTTTAAATAAAAAACAGATAAAATTTTGTATGAAACACGTACAAAAGTGCATTATAGGTAAAGTTACCGTTTCACACTAATTATACTATTTAAAAAAAAATTAATTGTGAGCACAAGATCATTCGTACAGTGGTAACTACGAGAGCTCGAGTATGACTTATCACAGTTTTCTTTAAATAGCTCGAAAACGGTGAAAGATATTAAAGATATTTTTCAGCAAAAAGTATTCGTTTTTTTATAATAAATTCTTTTAGCCTCTTCAATATTTTTGGTATATTTAACCTTTTTCGAGTTATTAGAGAAAAATTTAAAACAAGTCGTTTTGATTCAAAAGTTTAAATTTTATTGTTTGAAATTTAACAATTGTGAGACAAAATTAAAATTGTCTTGTGAAAATAAATATTTCTAAAAAGACAACAAACCGTTCGTTGGTATCTTTGTGCCTTTTTTCCGTTTTTTGTAGCTCTTTTTCCTCTGTGAACTCTGAAATAAACAGACTTTACCAGAGAACATTGATGTTAATCTAACGCAACACTAAAGTTCTCTGACATGGATTATACTGATGTAAAGGTACAAAAACAAATTTAAGGGTGGCAATACATTTTGTTTTCAATAATTTTAGCGTAATGTTTATGATAATTATTGAATAAAAAAAAATGGTAAATGTTTCTAACTTTTGTGACATTTTCAGATGTCGTGATGGTTTCACTGGAGAACGATGTGAAAAAAAAGACGTATCGAATCATTCTAGTATGTATGGGCAAAATACATTTTCTTGTAAACTAGGCCTATCGACGACGTACTATTGTTAGTTAACCAATCAAATTCCTTTAATTAATAATAGAAGTTCAGAGGGGTAGCCAGTATTTTTTTAATAAACTAATTAAATCATTTTGTATTATATTATACTAGATAAATACTGTTGTAAATATAATTTTCTATTTTAACGGCCACCCCCCTAAACGATCAAATACAATAAACTTTAATATACCATTTCTCATTCGAGCATTGTACATTTTTGTATAAAAAAATAAGAAAAACTAAATAATGTATTTTATAAGACTGTTAATTTCAAGATTTTTTAATCAGTCACCACTACATCACCAATTGTTTAAAAACTGTGTACACATCAGGGACCGAAATATTATTATATTTGTTTATTTAATTTTGTATAAAGTCATGTAGATATATTTATTTATTAACGCATCTATACTCACAACAAATTCACAAATATCGGCTGATATACCCGCCGATAATTGTAACAACAGACAAAAAAAAACAACAACAGTGTAATAAATTAAATTTTAAAATACTGAAAATAATCCTGAGTATTTTTTATCCAACAATTTTATAAATATAAAAAAAGAGCAAAATTATAATAAGTGTTCGAACGAAGTAAGACGACGTGGTACAATTTGGAAATATGAACGACGAAGTCAAATTTAAAAAAAAAAATAGGTATGTAAACGTGAATATTTTCTCTGGTCTCTAAAATTAACAAATTTCGAATAACTTACTAATTAATATATTTATGTAGAGATTTGTTGTGAGTTTCAGATGTCTGACTAATTCACTCTCTGTTGCATGCCTAATTATTTATCTCATTGTTTTTGTTATCACAAAATTTACGTATTTATTCTATAACCGTCACCCTTTTTAAAAATTTGTGGCACACGCTTAGTTTACAATCTTTTCAAGTCGTGAGGAAAAATTATTATTATTCACAAATGAACAACTTTTCGAGCTTCTAAAACTAACAAAACTTGCAAACGGCTTTGGTGTACCGATCGTTGTAATAATTTCCTCTCGACTTCCAAATTTGGAGATCTTCCTTCGAGACTAAATTTTGTTATCTTTTAGGCGAGGACGTTGATTGGACAACGTCTTCAAATTTTATGCCCGACTGATTACAGGAGAAAGAAATGAACAGAATTTGTTGGTGAGTATTCAATAATAAATTTAACTTTGGAAAAGAGGGCCAAACTAATTTTAAATTGCAGATTGAAACCTGAACGTTGCGAGAAGTTCTACGGGATGGTCAGTTCGTATTATAGAAACTATACCAAAGATACCAATCGATGTATTATGTATTATTTGCCTACTATGTGTAAATATAGATTCTCGATGTAAATCATGTTCGAATTTGCAATAATTTGTAAATATTTGAATTTTAGCGCAATGTTAAGAATTGAAATAGCGAAAATTGTTACGATACTTATTACAGAAAAAAAAGGATGGTGCTATTAATTATTTTATTTAAGTTGTATTTATTAAAATAAGTAGAAAAATATTAAGTATATGTGTAACGTAAAATCTCTGTGTTGTTATAAAAAAATACTCTAATAATGTGATAATGGTAAATGGTGATAAGACAAAATTTTGAAAAATTGAAAACAGTATTGGTAGGTACATGAAATATTCTATTTGTATGTACGCTTTTGCAATAAGTATTTATTATGTGCTATCATGTTTTTGAAAATTGAATTCCTTAAATAAAACATGGAATCTCTTTACAACTGCATTTTGTATTATTTTGAAAAAAAGTTTAATAAACAAATTAAGCTGATGTGTATCTTTGTTCTGTTATCTTTTTTGTAATAGCTCGAGAACAAATCAGTAGATTTCAATTTTTTTTATGTACGTGGAAGTTGAAAAATGACGTCTTTAAAATTGTTAAGCTCCCCTCTTAGAAAGTCTCTGATCACATATACAAATTTAATATTTATTTGTTATCGGCACACATAAACGGGATTTTTAAATATGGGGCATTCCACACCAAATCGACCACTTTTGAACCCGACCCCTTTTGATTTTCCTGAAATTTTTACATATTATACTATCTCATCAACAACAGTTCTGTGAATTTTTTCAAAAATTTTTATTCAACCCAAAAAAAGTTACGAATTTTTAGAAAAACTGCTGTTTTTTTTCAAACGAACGTAACTATTTCAAAAATTGACTAATCAGAACGTTTTTTTTTGGTTTTGTTTGTCTTTAAACGTACTTTTCAGGAAAAAATACAAAAAAAATATTCAAACTTAGATTCTACAAAATTTTTCATTTTTTCGGAGAAAATCATTGATTTTTTAAATTTCGACACTTTTGATTTTTGATTTTTTTATTTCAAAAAAAACTCTGATTTATTCCGCGTATAACAACGCAAACCCCATAATGGGCCGACATTTCTTTCTATTTGTTTTGTTTAATTGAAAAATATTATTTGCGTAAAAATAAAACAAAATATTTTTTAATTAAACAAAACAAATAGAAAAAAATTTCGGCCCATTATGGGGTTTGCGTTGTTATACGCGGAATAAATCAAAGTTGTTTTTGAAATAAAAAAATCAAAAATCAAAAGTGGACAAATTTGAAAAATTAATGATTTTCTCAATAAAAATAAAAAAATTTGTAGAATCCAAGTTTGAATATTTTTTTTGTATTTTTTCCTGAAAAGTACGTTTAAAGACAAATAAAAACAAAAAAAAGAACGTTTTGATTAGTCAATTTTTGAAAAAGTTACGATCGTTTGAAGAAAAAGAACATCAGTTTTTCTAAAAATTCTTAACTTTGTAAACAATTTTGAATTAAAATCAGTTGTGTAATTTTTTTCAAAATTTTTTACAAAGTTAAAATTTCAGAAAAACTGATGTTTTTTTTCTTCAAACAATCGTAACTATTTCAAAAATTGACTAATCAAAACGTTCCTTTTTTAGTTTTTTTTCGTCTTTAAACGTACTTTTCAGGAAAAAATACAAAAAAAATATTCAAACTTGGATTCTACAAAATTTTTTATTTTTTCGGAGAAAATCATTGATTTTTCAAATTTGTCCACTTTTGATTTTTGATTTTTTTATTTCAAAAGAAACTCTTATTTATTTCTCGTATAACAACGCAAACCCCATAATGGGCCCACATTTCTTTCTATTTTTTTTATTTAATTAAAAAATATTTTGTTTTATTTTTACGCAAATAATATTTTTTAATTAAACAAAAGAAATAGAAAGAAATGTCGGCCCATTATGGGGTTTGCGTTGTTATACGCGGAATAAATCAGATTTTTTTTTTTAAATAAAAAAATCAAAAGTGTCGAAATTTGAAAAATCAATGATTTTCTCCGAAAAAATGAAAAATTTTGTAGAATCCAAGTTTGAATATTTTTTTTGTATTTTTTCCTGAAAAGTACGTTTAAAGACAAACAAAAACAAAAAAAAACGTTCTGATTAGTCAATTTTTTACATAGTTACAATCGTTTGAAGAAAAACAACATCAGTTTTTCAAAAAATTCGTAACTCTTTTTGGGTTGAATAAAAAATTTTGAAAAAATTCACAGAACTGTTTTTGGTGAGATAGTATAATATGTAAAAATTTCAGGAAAATCAAAAGGGGTCGGGTTCAAAAGTGGTCGATTTGGTGTGGAATGCCCCATATACATTTTTTTAACTTTACGTGTAAACATTTTTTTAGCGATAATGAAGAGACCAATCAGAAGCTCCGAATAGCTGACTGAGAGTAAGATTTTTCCATAATATTTTTATGTTTATCAATTATACTAGATTTCCAAGGTTGTGCGGCCGAAGGCTGCACTAGAATTATTTTTACGTTGTTAAGAATGAATAACCAATCAGAAGCTTTTATTTATTTTTATAAAGATCATTTGTTTTATTGCTTTGTTACAGCTGGAGGGTATTCCAGACCCCCCGGTCCCAAGAGATAATTTTCAAAATGTTAGAAAAATGCGACAAGACTTCAAAATTGATAACGTTTATTGAAAAGTTATATTGTTGCTTACTAATAGCTGGAGGTTTTTATACTTCCCTTCCTGAAAATTAAGAAAAATCTGTAAAACAACAGCATTACTATTGAACAAAATTATTGCATCCCTAGTTTAGGATGCTTTCAGAGTGGAGGGCGGTTTACCGGCGCCAACTTATCTGCTCATCTCCCTCCAATGTTAATTATTGTAACCCAAGACAAACGAAGCTGGTAACAGGACAATTTCAATATCAAATCAGGTAAGCCGGAATCGACCAGCGTTTACTGTGTACGCAGGCGCTCCGAGCAACATTGCTTCGACCGCTTTACTCCGAGCAACATCTCAATCGCGCCTGAACATGCCTACAATTTAAATTATGTCTCGATTTTTTTTGCGGACCCCTAAAATTACTCCGCGGATCTCTGGTTGCCAACTGCTGCTCCAGAACCACCGGTTTCAAGGAATAATTTTCAAACAATTTACAACAAATTTTAACTACTTACAAGAATCATCAGTATAAACATTGCAAATGTTGTGATCGGGGCACCTGAAAGTTTGTATTGGTGAAATAAAATCCCTAAAGGTATTAAGACCTACCTACCATAAGGGAATTAAATAATGAATATTAAAAACATTTATTTGAACTCTTAAACATTCTAGTAGGTACCACTATATTTTTTATTATCGAAAAGTTAAAAATAAATGGTTTTAAAAGAAATTAAATAGATATTCTAAAATGGTCTTTATTACCCACGATAATCAGGTAATAAAGCCCTGAATTACAAAAAGAAAAACAATTTATTGAAAATACAAGTGTCATCTCGTTAATCTATTCATGCCCGTCACTCCCACTCTCGTGTTTCTATCTACTAATTTTAACCAAAATTTAATTAGTTCTAGGTCTTAATATAAAATTAATTTGATTGTAAAGTTCTCATTAGTTTGATAGGTAAAGCGCACACAAAATTTAGTGACACACATACATTCCTTTCAACTCATGCGACCCCAAAGAATGTAAATCGGTCAAAATCTGAAAAAAGAAGTAATTTTCTAATTACCTACAACAGTAATAAAAAAACGATGATTATTTGAAATTTTCAAAAAAATAATCGAGAAGTTTGAGCGACATCTGCCGGTGCAACGATTACTTGATGCACAGTAGATAATCTAGCAAATGTTTTTATTAACAATTACAATAACTGTCAACTACAGTTGAAATTTGAAAGTTTTCAACCGACAAAACTCGTAGCCGATTTGTGGAGTGCGTTTGGCGCAAAAAGGCTTATTTTTTTGTTTATAATTTCATTTAGTTAAACAAATATGTCGAAAGAAGAAGACAAGTTTGAAATTCCGGACATCATTCTCGATTCTACAACAAAAACAACGTACAAGAAAGGACGGTTTTTCGGAAAGGTAAGTTTTTTAACCCATCTAAATTCAACCATGCTAAACTATCTTTGTTCGGTTTTAAATGTTAAAAATCTTGCTTTTATTTCGTTGGGGTTAAATTGCACATCTTTTTACGTTTTAAATGCTTCAGGGTGTGGTGTAAAGTCGTTATACGATTTTTTATCGCTGGTTCGGTATTTTTACCATAATAATGGTTATGGCTGCGATTTTGTTTTACTAAAATAGAAATCCAATTTTCAAGACATTTTAGCTCCTGTACCAAGTTTTATATGGGGCTCCATTTTTTTTTTAATTCAATTTGAATTTATTTGTAACTTAAATTATTTTAGGTTATACGAAAGCTCTTTTTTCTTCAAAAGGGGCAACTTTTGCTTGAACTAATATTGTACCATCTCAAGGCAAGCAAAGCTACCTGAATTTGTGTATATTTTTGATATCAAATTTTGTAACGATTCTTGTTTAAATTACTTTCAACTACTTCTTGGCTTTTTATGTTAACTGAAATTCTTTAACCGGAGCACCTCGTTTCACAAATTTAATTATTATGTTCTTATCGGCGAGGGTTTATATTAAAATTTTTTTTGTGTAGGGTGGATTTGCAAAATGTTACGAAATAATCGAAAGTACAAGAAGCAAAGCTTATGCAGGCAAGGTCATTTCAAAGAAGATGTTGGTGAAACAAAATCAACGAGAGAAGATGACACAAGAAATTGCCATCCATCGGTCTTTGGCCCACAAACACGTAGTTGGTTTTCACGGATTTTTCGAGGACATTAATAACGTGTACATAATTTTAGAGCTGTGTCGACGTAGGGTGAGTTACTTTTATACCAATTTTTGGGATATTTGAGAAGCCCAGGTTCCGATAAGTGCCACTTTTTTGAATCGCTTAAAAATACCTTCAATGGAAGTGTAGTTTATTCCATGTTTTTATTTGGGGATGGGCATAAAAATTTAGTTACATTTTGTAATTCTTTTAAAGTTAAGCTTAAATTTAAATTATTAAAATGAAGAAGAAATTCAAAAATTGTGTGAAACGATTCGTATGAGCTACGGAACTCTTAAATATTTATTTTGTGTATCTCGGTGGTCTTGGGTATGGATTCATAGACCCTAAAATGAATGCTAACTTAAAATTTGTTTAAATTGTATAGTTTACATGCAAATTATTCAGAAACGCCATTTTCACAATTTTATTTTGCAAGATAGAGGTGATTTTTAAAAACTTAAGTTTATACTAGATATTACTTCACTCCAAGGGAGTTTACATTGTAAAATTTATCCTCCAGGCTCTCCTATTTGGGCCTAAGCATGAATGTTGTAATTTTTTGAAAATAACCGAAGTTTGGGGCTCTGTGTCTCTGGTGGGGACCTCTAAAAAATATGAAACTTTCAGAAAGCAACGTTCATTTGGTAAACTATAAATTATATTATTTTGAATCACTAGACTTTTATTGTATATCTGCTATGAATTTTTTAGAAACCGTTAACTAGCGCAATGCATTAATATTTGATTTTAAATAGGCAAAAATTATATATTTTTCTTTTAACTTGGTAAATTATATTTGTATAAGCAGTGGCGGATTTAGCACTTCTGAGAGCCCAGGCGTAATTTAATTTTGAGGCCCCCCTCTAAATATTTTCACTACTTCTACATTTTACATGTTTTTAACTTCCGGGACATAGGGGGGGGTGTCATCCATTAGCGCCGCAGGCGATTTTTTTTTTAATTATATTTAATTTATATTTAAAATTTTCACCTGAGACTTTGTTTTAATATCCAAACTAAATTATGCAACTTTTCAATAAATGAAGTCCATCAAATTTTCACCTATTTAACTAGAAATTCTTCATGGACATTTGAATGTTGTTTGTTTTTTACTATTTTATCAAATTAACGTTTATTAAATTAAAGTTTATTTACTTTTAAATTTATTGTGATTTATACTGTTTGTCTCAATCCATTTGTCATTTATTAAAATAACACCTGGCAACATTGTTTTTTTGTGTATTAAAGTAATAATAACAAAATAAAAGGAATAGACGTTGATCCTGGGTCAACTCTTGATCCAGGATCAGCTGATCCCCGAGTTAACCCTTCTTTATACAACTGGCCCTAAATAAAATAATGTTTTTATTTTGAAAGCTGAATTTTGAAGTCTCTTTGATTTATGAGGCCCGAGGCGCGCGCTTCTAGCGTTTATTCGGAAATCCACCACTGTGTATTAGGTAATTTATTAGGTGCATGTCCCCAGCTCCCCTATTTAGAATCCAAAATAGTCTAATAATCTGTAATAGTGTGGTAATCGTAGTGCAATTTGATTAGTAAACATATCATAATTTTTATATTGACAAAAAATGTACTGAATACTTTTAGAACTAAAATATAAAGTTATCACAATGTAAAATATACTAAAAGTATAATTTATTCACGAACGTTTTGTTATACAATAACATCATCAGGGGAATATTAGGATATGATCAAAATAGTCTAAATCGTTGCTGCCTTTTTGCGCATTTTCTTTTTCGTTTGTACCCAAATAGGTTTTAAGACCGATGCGCATGATTGAATTAATGAGATTCTCGGTAACGCATACAGGGTGAAGTTCTTGCTTTTAATGATGTATATGGGGTGAAGCATAGAATTTTAAAATATTTACCTTGGGAGTGGGACGTATGTAAATTCCTTTGATTGCCACTAGTGATCCCTCTCTCAGCCGACTCATTTTAGGTAAAACTTCTTTCAAAATGAAAACATTGAAATGATTAGTGAATATTTTTTTGACATGGAAAACTTTTTAATCTTAACCATGTGTCATACTATAGCATGTAATTTTGGTAGAATTTGACTTAAAATAAAAGAAATCAACAAATTTTTATAGCATTTTTCATTTTTACAGTTCATATATCCAGGGTTGCCACAGATACATTTTTTTCACTTTATTCACTTTTTTGAAATTCTTACACTTTTCTTCACTTTTTTAAAAAATAATTACTATTTTCACTTTTTTTACGATTTCACTTACAAAAATTAAATTTTTTGATACATTTATAAATGTAGTAACTAGAATTTTTAAAATTATCGCCGCATGTTGCTTGGAACAAATGTAGACTAGCTAATCAACAAGTAAAATTATGAAATAGAGTTAAAAAAAAAGTAATTCAAAAAAAATTTCGGGGAAAAACTAGATGGGGAAAGGGGTAAAACAATCATTTGTGCCACCCGTAAAAATTTTGCTTGGAGGAAGTGGCCCACGGCTGGAATGAGTTTGACACCTCTGTACACGCAAAATAAAGAATCTCGTAAATTCATTCATGCGCGTCAGCAGTGGCGTGCAAAAGCATACCGTTCGTGAACTCCTAGGGGCTTAAAAGCAGTGACGTAGCAGGAGGCAGTGCCGGGCTTCCGAGAAAATTAAGCAATCATGTTAGAGTGTAATTTCTTGTGAAAGGCAGAGGTATGGCCATTTTTATGCGCAGTAGACATACGTGAAAATCGAGTCGCCACTGCTTTCTACAAAAAAATACAATATACACAGAACAAATGTTGGAGTAGTACGCATGTTGCTCGGAGGAAATGTAAACTGTTTAAAAAAGGTCATTTAAAAATAATTTTTTTGGAAAAAAAGGCCGATAGGTACAAAATGTGTAAAAAATTGAACCGTTTGCAAGTTTTGCTTTGCAAATTTAATAGGGAGTCAAGAAAAGGGGTCTTTAGTTGATAGTCGTAGTTTAGATCTGATTCATATTTGGTGTGAAGAAGTCCTATGATGTCTTAAACACGAATCACTAAAAAATTTTGCGCGGAAACTATTTATAAGCCCGTAAAGAATACATGGTTTTCAATAGTAAATGTGCAGGGAAAATGGCTTAAAGCGCTCGAGCGCAGCGAGAAGTGCTTTAAGTCAATTTTTCCTTGCACAACCACCCTGTTTTTAAAATCCATGCAAACGAGTTTCACCCCTCAAAGATCCACCATTTTCCTTAATTCACGGGCCTATGAGTATTTTTTAAATTAGTGTAGTTTTTACAAAAATGGCCCAAAGCGGCCGAAGCGTAGGCTAGCGCAGGGTCAATTTTTGTAAAAACCACCACGGCACGGGGAGGATCCACACAAAAACAAAACAAAAAAATTTGCCGCGGAAAATTTTTGCTTTTTTCAGAGACATTTTAACCCCTTCCTCCCCCTCCCATCAAAAAATTTCAATTCCAGGTTATGACCATAAACTAAAATCATACCAAAGTTCTCAAATGCACAAAGAGCAGTTCGAAACACTGATTCTAAAAAAAAGGGGGCCCGCTGTGGGTCTTGCCCCAGGACCTATGGTGTTAGCTTGCTACGTTAAGTAAAATATTTTTACACTATTTGTCACTTTTTTCAAAATTTCTATACACTTTTCTTCACTTTTTTTAAAAATTTACACACTTTTTTCACTCACTTCTTATTTAGAACTCTGTGGCAACTCTGATAACATCATCAGGTGAATATTAGGATATGATCAAAATAGTCTAAATCGTTTCTGCCTCTTTGCGCATTTTCTTTTTCTTTTGTACCTAAATAGTTTTTGAGTTTCTCAGTAACGCATACAGGGTGACGTTCTTGCTTTTAATGCAGGGTGAAGCATAGAATTTCAAAATATTTACCTTGGGAGTGTGACGTACGTAAATTCCTTTGAGTATCCCTCTCAGTCGACTCATTTTAAGGTAAAACTTCTTTCAAAATGAAAGCATTGAAATGATTAGTGAATATTTTTTTGACATGGAAAACTGTAAACTTTTTAATCTTAACCACATGTCATAGAATTTGTTTTTGTTTTTGGTAGAATTTGACTAAAAATAGAAGAATCAACAAATTTTTATAGCATTTTCCATTTTTACAGTTTATATATCTTTGTTTTTATTTATTTTCTTTTGTTGTCTTTTTCTATCCTCTCCAATTCTGTCGTTTTCCTTCTGTGTATCTGTTTTTTCTTATAACTTTTTAATCTTCTGTTCCATCTCTTGAATTCTGTCATTCCAGTAAGTTTTCATTATATTTAGTTTTTCCTTGATTTCCTTACTTTCGTTTTTGTTCTTTTCAAAACCATCTCTTACTGTTCTTGTCAGGTTTGCCATCATCTCCTTTAACTTCTCCATATTTTCCTCATGATTTGCTACTTTTTTTACCTTGATCGGAGATTTAACCATTATCTTACTTTGTTGAAAAATCTTTCTCCTTACTTATATTTTCTTAATAAATTATTATCAAGTTTTCAATTTTGTTGTAATCATGCGCGTCGTTGTCTTTAATGTTTTTCTTGAATTTCTCGAGAACTGTTTGGGTAAACCAAATAGAAAATACTTTTTCAATAAAGCATTTTTAGTTTTTCTCTTAAAATAACTTGTTTTTTTTTTTTTCATTAAGACAATCTAAAAATTAATGCATGCCTCTGATAATTAAAACCTGGTTGAGGGTTAAAAAAATTAGTTTTTGTATAGTTTAATTTCATGTAGAAAAAAAGAATCTTTAATTTTCAATTTCTTATCATCAATGAGGTTTAAAAAAACAAAAGATCAAATGTCACTTCTTACAATAGAATATTTCTGCTTCATTATTTGTTCATTGTGCTTTAACGTTGCTTTTAATTATTGTATAAATAAAAGTTATTTTGTTGTAATAATAAGATTATTATTATTTTTCGTTTTTTTGCTTGCTTTTTTAATAACAAAGATTCATAGTTGAGAATAGGTCATAAATTGTGTAATTTTTAACACATAAATTTTATTAACACTTTTTATTGAAGAAAGTACTAAGTAATTAATTGAAGTACTTTGAGTAATTTGGTGATAATTAGATGGTAATTACATTTAATGAGTAGTACTTGGTAATTGAAGTACTTTCTCTTGATAAAATACTTGAGTACTTGTGCTTCAAGTACTTGTAAGAAAATATAGTATTTGATACTTGAATTAATTTAACCAAGTGCTTAGGACAGCTCCGAATACAAACACACAGACATTTCTTGTTGTTTGGTCTCTTTGAACTCTTAAAACCTCGAGGACTGTAAATCCGTTAAAATCTGAAAAGGGGGGTGCTTTATCAGCTCCTGAGCTCTAAACTCCAAGTATAATCATAATTATTATAACCAATTATTTACAGTCCATGATGGAATTGCATAAAAGAAGAAAAACCTTAACCGAACCAGAAACACGATTCTATATGAAGCAAATAATAAGTGGAGTTTTGTATTTACATCAGAACAGTATTATACACCGTGATTTAAAGCTGGGCAATTTGTTTTTAAATGATGATTTGCACGTTAAAATTGGCGATTTTGGTTTAGCTACCCGAGTCGAATACGATGGAGAAAGAAAAAAGACTCTCTGCGGAACTCCAAACTACATTGCTCCGGAAATTTTAAACAAAAAAGGACATTCCTTTGAGGTAGATATTTGGTCAATAGGATGCATCATGTACACTTTGCTCATTGGCAAACCTCCATTTGAAACTAATAGTCTCAAAGAAACTTATTCGCGAATTAAAAAGTGCGATTACAAGTAAGCTAGTGATAAGACCGTTCAATTTCTTTAAATTACATTTGTCAAATTTTAGGTTGTCTTCCACCATCATAACTCAACAAGCGAAGGACATGATCGTCCAAATGTTGCAGTCCGACCCACGATACCGTCCAAAAGTGGATCAATTGTTAAAAAATGACTTTTTAACTAAATTTTACATTCCAGTTTGCTTGCCTGCGAGTTGCCTCACCATGGCACCTCGCTTCGATCAAATTGCTAATAATAACGGTAAATTTAGCTTATCTTGCACGCATTTTTATCATTTTCAAGATTACACTTAATTATTTTAACATTATTTCTGTTAATTGAAATTTAATTATGGGTACAGTTGTGCCTGCACTTGAATTTGTGTTTGTTAATTATTTTCTCTCTTAGAAAACATGATGGAAGTTGATGTTCCTACAAAGACACAAGGAGCTCCTGCAAAACCATCTCAGAGACTTAGCGTGGTGCCGCAATTTAATCCAAAAGAAAATTTAGGAATTTTGCATCAATGTTTGCAACAGGTGAGATCTTTGTTTGTAACTAAAGCAAACAACTTGTTAATTTTTGGTGTTTAGGTTCTTGCAGTTACACCGTTACGGAATTGCCAATACGGTGATGATATGTTGGATCCTGCTGCGCAACCCTTGGTATGGATTTCTAAATGGGTTGATTACTCTGATAAATATGGATTTGGATATGAATTATGTGACGAAAGTGTAGGCGTAATGTTTAATGATTCTACCAAGTTGATATTGCTTCAAAATGCCATGTAAGTGTTGTCGTCATTTGACCTGTCGCAATCACCTTTAACACAAATTAATCATTTTTCAGAGATGTGCACTATATAGATAAAGTTGGCGAAGAATGTTACATGACTGTCGATAAATATCCAAGAGTTTTGGACAAGAAGATGAAATTGTTGTCTTATTTCAACCGCTACATGCGCGAGCACCTCATTAAGGCTGGAGCTTCGGTAACACGAGAATCCGACACTCTTTCTCGTATACCCCATCTTCATCAATGGGTGCGCTCAAAATCAAGTGTTTTAATGCAGCTTACTAATGGCACTGTGCAAGTAAGTAATTTACCCATCTTGTTGAGAAACCAAACAAATTTTATTTTATTCCAGATTAACTTCACCGATCACACAAAATTAATCATGTGCCCGTTGATGGGTGCTGTTACTTTCATCGATCAAGATAAAAGTTTCAGAACTATTCGTTTTACATCCATCGAGAGGAACAGTTGCAGCATTCGCTTGTATGAAAAATTGCGCTATGCCTATGAAAAAATTATGGCTTTGGAATCCGAAGAAAATTTAGTCCGAAGAAATTAACTAAAATAACTACTAGAAGAGATCAAAAATGTGTTTGCTGTGGTTCCAAGAACAAAAACTTGGTGATTGATATGAAAGGGTCGCCTTTTATATTTATTTTTATAAAATAGTTTGTGTTTATAAAATATGTTTGTGTTCGTATGTTTTACAGTGGCGGTATTTTTAAATGAAACTCAACATCATCGAAAAGTCCCACTTAATAATTTACAATCTGCATGTCTGCAGTTTATGTTATCTTCATCTACCGTGTAAGTGTTTGTTACGATTTGCAGAAATGTATTTGTTATACTTTTTGTATTCATTGGACTTTAGGTAATGTTTTCACAATTTTTTAATTCACTTGTACAATTTGATTTTATGGCAATCGAAAACATTACATAGAAAGTTAAAATGAAATGTTGCTTTTTTCGTTCACCTCAGGTTATTGAATTTATTTACGAGAGTAGTTTGTCTAATCTCTGAAAAATACGAATATTGATAAAATTGACAACAATAAAAAATTGTATTTTGAATACTAAACATCAGTTTCAGCAGTAATTGGAGATTACAATTTGATTCAAGTTATTTTCTTACAGTAACAGATTATTTAGTATAAGTGTTCCATTAAATTTTTGCAACCAAGTTTTTCATATTTCCAGTGTAAGTCTTACTGAAAATGTTTTTCTTAATCTGTAACTTTCTTACCAGGCTGTAAATTTAAATTATGTTTAGATAAATAAAACTATAGTTGATTAAACTTTTTCTATAATTACTAATTTCAATAATTTTTATTCTTAGTGTACAAAGAATGTTCACATTAATTGATATTATTTTATAATTACAATTTTCTAGTTTTTAGGAATTTAAAACAAAATAATAGTCACAAACGCTTTTATTTAAAATAAACAAATAACTGGAAAGTAAAAACTGGTAATTTTAATATGTGAATGGTAGTTTAATATATCAAATTGGCAAAAAGCGTGCTGGGACGTGATCATGGGGAGGGAGCCTCCCCCCCCAATGTTGTAGAAAGTTGACAAAAACACCTAAAAGTTGGTCAATTTGGCATTTTTTATGTCTAAATTTACAAAAAGTTAGCAAATTTGAAATCCCCCCTCCAAAAAAAAGTTGGTTTGGCACGTCAAAGTGTGGTATGCTGATTCTGTTTAATTTATGTAAGGGAGGCCGTCACCACAAACTGCAAGGATCAATGATCTTTATTACCAACAAAAAAAAGTTAGTATGACTGAATGCTACACAATTTTTGTGGTAAATTATTCGATGTATTTGCTCTCCCATCATTTTGTGAGATTTGAAATTTTATAAGTATGGAATATGGAAAATTTTCTTTAAACTGGAATTAAATAAATTGAATTATATAATACACGTTATGTTACAGCTACTTTCTTTGGTTTCTAACTTATGGGGCAGAAAATTGTTCTTGTGTTTTTGCTCCTTCTCACAAAGTGCTGTACAGTGCTGCTGCTTCAGCATATCATAGATTACCTACATTTGTTTGTTTAAAACAATACAAAAAACGTTCAAATTTTATGTGTTTGTGTCTCTTCAATTGAATATTACTAGCCTAGGCTATCTATATAGGGGGTGACCAAGACGTTGACCGTGTTGCTTCTTATAGTCGCCAATCATATAAGAAATTACATAAATTAATATTGTGTAAATTTTAGATTTTTTACTGATGTTTCCTATAATTTAAGACATTACCAATGTAATCGCCCACAGAGTTTAAAAATGGAACCACCACAAATCTATAGTTAAAATAGTATAGGTTCTTGGCCACCCATATGCGACATATACAGGCTACATTTAGCTGATAAATTACAAAAAAACTTTATGTGATACAACATAGGACTTTCCCATTTGAAAATGTAAATATGTAGTAGCAAGTAACAATTTAATATCCCCCCCCCTCTATTGTCACTCTTTAGGTATGAACTTGCTTTGTCAATTTAATTGGTGTACGCGTTTGTTCGTAATCTTAGCTTTCCAAAAATCGCACAGAAATTCTGATGCGGCGACGAGAAATTGGTTTTTGATTTGATCACAATACTTTCCTTTAGGGAGCATCCATTAATAACATAAGGACGATGTTTGACCCCACCAATAGGTACGTAAGATTGTGGCAATTCCCCCTCTACATCTTGCGTAAGGATTAATTTTAAAAGAAATTAATTTTGACCCCCCCCCCTCCACCCCTTATATTTTAAAATATGAATAATAATATTAATGGTCTGGTGCACAAGGGTGGTAAGTGACATTTGCATTCGCCACCTAATTTTTATCACCCCCCTTTCCCCCCCCATTACAAAAACAATACACAATAATAATGTATTCTTCTGTGCTCTGAATTGTGCAACACTTCCCTTTTTTAATAACCTTTTGTCCACTTTTTTTACCCCTCGGTCTTAACTTTTTTTCCAAAAACCTGGATTTACTCCGAGCAATATGCGTACTTGAGACGGGCATTTGCCTTGCAGGTAACGTGATCAACTGCGAAGTAAGTACCGGGTTCAAATCCGGAGAAGGGCAACTTTCTTATGAGTTATGACTAAGTCTCCGTGCTTCGGAAGGCACGTTAAGCCGGTGGTCCTCCTGGGTTAATGAATGGCCATCATTAACATAAAAACCAGGGTTACAGGCTCGTCTGGAGGCAAGTCTAGCAACCGAGGGGTCAATCACTGGAGTATTACTTGTACAAGTCTTCAGTATTACATGGAGTATTACGTTCAGTATTACCTGTATTACTTGGTATTCCGTATTATTTTGTATTATGTGTTATTAGGTATACAATTGTATTATTTTGTATTACGTATATTATTTAGTATTATACAGGTATTATTTTGTAGTACTACTTGTGTTATTTGTAATATGTGTATTACGTTCAGAATTTCCTGTAATATTTGGTATTACATTGTATTATTTGGAATTTCGTATTATTTTGTATTACGTGTATTATTTTGTATTACTTGTATTATTCTGTATTATAGTATTATTGTACAAATTTTCTCCAGTGACTGACCCCTCGCTAGCAACCTACCTATCGGACGTTGAACAATTTATATGCTCACAGATCTAGCACTGCCAAGGAAACGACGCAGTGGCTGGAAATAACAAGGCTTAGGCTGAATTTCTTCAGTTGAAGAAGAATATGCGTACTAATCCACATTTATTCCAAGCAGCATGCGTAAATCGGGACATAGTAAATAGCACAGTGTAAAACAATTTTATAAATATTATAACAATTAATTTGGTTTTTGGTAAAAAAAATGTTGTGAAAAGAAAATAAATTGTATTTAATTTTTTTCAAATTTGAAAAACTATTTTAAAAAACTTGGGTAAGAAATATACCAATTCCCCTCCCCCTGCCTACGTAAGGGTCCGTAAGATTTCCGATACCTTCCCCCAAACCCATACGTAATTAATGGACGCTCTCTTACTACGTAAATAGAAAAGTAAAATTGGTGGAATAAATCTCGTTAATCCATTCAGTCAAGTTTTCGTGAATCAATTTCAGATATTCTATGATTTCAACCAAAACCTAATAAGCTCTTAAGGTATTAAATATGAAATTTGTTGGTAAAGTTCTTATGGGTTTGGGAACTAGAGCGCACACAAAATACAGTAAAGAATTAAGCCAGCGCGGGGCCCGTAGTAAATATTATCAAGAGGCCCACCTATTTTTTTTAATGATGTTTTTTTACCCTTTCCTAATAAAAACATTTATTTTCTGTTCGTCGGGGACTGCCAGAGATGTAAGATTTTCTATTTAAATTCTTTAATAAAAATTAAAATTGTGCAAATTCAGGAACTTCATGAAAATACTATTATAATAAAGACAGGGAAAAAACTCTAAGCCCCTACATTGGCTTAGATTTAAAGTTGCGTTTAGATAGCGCGAGTTTGCCTCGCGAATCTGATTCGCGCATCACTCCCGCGAGGCATCCCACAAATAGATGCATGGTGAGTCATGATGCAGGGCGAGCCGCCAGTATCTGAATAACATGGAAACACCAACACGAAGTTTACACCGCGCGAGTATCAAAGTGCGAGGCACCTTTGACGCGCGGTCGAGACCGACCTACCGACCGCTCGCAGTGCATATGCCTCGCGAGTCGTGATTCGCGCCATAAAACCGTCTACACGACGCGAGGATTGATGCGCGAATCAGATTCGCGAGGCAAACTCGCGCTATCTAAACGCAACTTAAGATTATTGTGATTTCAGCATGGGCGTCCATTGGGGGGGGTAAAATGGTCAGCTGCCCCCCCTCTGGCTTTTGACTGCTTAATTTTTTTTAGACATTTAATATTTCTCCAGCCGAAGTTTTTCAAATTTTTTAAACTTTTTGGTTTTAAATCATTAAAATTCTTTGATAATAAAATTTTTACTTTGCCCCCTCCCCCCCCCCCCGAGAATGATTTTATGGACGCTCATGGATTTCAGTGAGATATTTTAATGGAATTTTTTGTTAAAAATTAAATTTTGTTCAAATATTCTGAAACTTCAAAAAAATACTAATACCATTAATAAAGACAATAAATACCACAATAAAATTCTAAGCCCTTAATTGCCTTATATTTAAGATTATTTTGATTTCATGCACTTTTTAATTAACCTTTTAACCTATTTTTAGGCTTTGCTAATAAAAATACTTTTTTTTCTGCTGTGCATGGTGTTCTCAAAAACAGGAACGGGATTGACAATTTTTTATCATTTGCTAAAACTCAAAACACTTATTTTCTGCTTGGTGCGAGGCCCCCAGAAACGCAGGGCCTGCAGCATTTGCTACTTCTACTACTGTGCTAAGCACTGTATACAGACATCCACGTCCAAATATTTTTTAATGTTTGGTCTCATCTCAAGGAATGTAAATCCGTCAAAAAAATGTATCTTTTTATCTTTATAAAAGAAGATACAAATAAAAATATTCATGAACAAAAACTGACTATTTATAATGTCTTCCTCATAATTTTGAAGGTGGAGGAAGGGTCCTCAATTACTATAGTTTCTTTTTGCTCCAGGCCTTGCATTTTTTAACTTTAAGGTCCTACCTATAAGAGACCTTTACAATTTAAAAAAAAATTGGATAAAAATTAAGGTGAAACTCGGCTTATTTCAAATGAGAACATTTGATTTTTACTATGATGACACAATCTTGAATAATTAAAACAAATTTGACTTACAGCCTTTGCATTTAATAATAGTAAACCAAAATAGGTACAACCACATTATCTTCTTATAAATAACAGAAAGATCAAAAATAAACAAATGGAAACAATTTTTACATTATAAAATATTAAACTTCATGCTTATAGGTAACAACAGTTTGAATCTTATGAATATTAGTTGACAATGTTCTATAGTTAACAGATTGCGCATTTTTTATTTCCTTGCTCTCACTTTCTGCCCATTGTTCGGGCACTTTAAAATCACCTACGGTGTGAACTTGTAAATCAAATGTACATAAACAGTCCAACAATGGCAGAAAAGCAACCGAAGCTATAATTTGTTTTAAAATGTCTCGTATTTCGGCTTGTATGGCTTTTAAAGGCTTATCCGACACACGAGTACTAATTGTATCTGGATCTCCTTCGTATTCCACGTTGAAGTCCCATCGTTCTTCAACCTCTTGTGTTCTATGATTTGTAATCACCAACGACACTTTACTCACCACCCTTTGCACGAGCCATTCTAAAAGTAACAAAAGAAAGGAATTAAAAAACAGGAAAAGTGAAATGTTAAAAACAACTCCCATTTGGCACCTTAAATCCTTCACCGATCCCAAAATAAAAAAAATCCCATGTTTATAATTTATTTCAGACTTAAATAATACAAAAAAAAAACAGTAACGAAAATACAATTTAATTGTCTTGTTTATAAGTAACAACAGTCTGTAACTTATGAAGTTTAGTCGAAAATGACCTCAGCCTGACGCAATCGGCATTTTTTATATTAGCTTGAGGAGCATCCGTCCATTCCTTGGGTAAATCAATATCACTCTTGGTGTAAAGTTGTACATCGAAACTACACTTAGAGTCTAAGGACGGTAAAAACGCAATGGACGACGCTACTTGTTTTAAAACGTCTCTGATCTCCTTTTGAATTTCTTTTAACGGTTTTTGTGATGTTTCACCGGAAGGAGCTTTCGGATCTCCTTCGTATTCCACATTAAAGTCCCATCTTTCTAAGACTTCTTTTGTTCTAACGTTAGTAATCACTAAGGCCACTTTATTGACTAGCTTTTGTGTTAGCCATTCTAAAAGTAAAATGAATACTAAATTAACGCCAGTGGTGAAATGTTAGGGTAAAGTTAAAAAAAAATAATCCGGCCTGGAAGTTTAAATTGGAAGAATTTAAGCTGGTTAAAAACTTTGTATTGGATGAAATTTCTTTAGAAAATGTAAAATATAGTGGCAGTTAGATTCAAATTCGAGTTTCAACTTTAATTTTTTAGATCGTCCAAGAGATTAAAAAAAACATTAAACGTCCACGTCTCTTATGAAATTTTATATTCTACACAATTTGTTTAAAATTGCACTGGTAATGAGATACTCACAAAACACCAAACCTATTCGTACATTTTACTTATTTTTACGAACTTATACTCACTTTTACGATTTTATATCTGTAGATTCTTCAGATAGAAAAAAATTATAAATATAAAAGTTGTAGGAGATTTTATGCTTTACAAAATTTGTTCAGGCTACTTTAACCAAAATTGGCATTAGAAAGAAGATATATGGGAAAAACTACATTTTGTCGTTAGAATTGCTATAAATTTTTTTTGCTGTATGTGTCTGGTCCTGGGTAAGACATAAAACTGCAACCCTTGATCCTCTCGAAAGGAACAAGCCCATTACCCTTCAGTTCTCCCTTCTTTTGCAAGAAGGGGGGCTCTTTATATACAAATACAATAAACCAAACCCCAGACCTGACATCTTACAACCTTCACATGCACACAAAATAATTCCCCTTTTTTTCTTTCAGCATGTACAGTACGAAAAGTCGAGGATGAGGGACAACTACACCAGAAAATTAGAGGAGAACCATGGAAAAAGCGATCCGAGGTAGAGGCCCCAAACTCGCAGTATCCTGGTATGTGCATATAATCCAGAAATTTAATTTAAAAGTTTTTTAAATTGATCTTTGAACCTCGTCCCCCCCCCCCCAAACTATGAAACTTTTACTGGTTATTTATAAATTATAACCATCATCAGAGTAACCTTCTTCAAATGAAGAAGCAAAATCCAAAACTCTAACAGGTGGTTGTACAATAATTCCATTTATTTAACCTATAAACTGAAATTAAAATGTTACCTTTTAATTGGCTTAATGTTGAGTTCAAAAATTCTTTGATTCTCTTATCCTGCGACATATAAACCAATAACCCATAGTTTTCTTCGGTTTTAAAGTCTTCGGGTGGATAAATACCTCGTTGGTATAAAATAGAATTCACACCAAAATCTGTTCAAAAAAAAACAAAAACATAAATTTTATTGCTTCAATGTTTATCAAGTGAAAATTTTAACCTTCATTAATGAAAAATAAGAAATTACCTAAGTACTCGCACACAATTTCGGAGGAACCCTTTAAAGTAATTGCTGACTTATTTGCGTTTATTGTGGCTGACATTTTGAAAATTAAAATAAATAATTAATAAATAAAATCGAGTCGAGTTGAAGAAATATTTTAACGACTTTCTTTTGAAATTTAAAACTGCCGGTATACAGGAATCTGCAGTATCAGCTATGTGTTACAGGATGCGTGACAATTTATTGGAACTGTCATCGTAATTTTTTTTTCGAATTTTTATACCTAACTTCTTGTATTACTAACAGATAGACAGAACTATCGTTTGTTTGTTTTCTTCTTTTGGGAGACCAGAGAGGAAAATTTTGTTTCATGAAAAAAATGTTTTTAGAACAAGGAATAAACATTACTAAAAGCCACCTGGAATGGGGGGGCACCTGAATCTTAGTCTTGCAAAAGAATGATGAGTAATTCCATTTGTGAGGAGGCAGCCACAGGGAGGGTGCTCAACCCTTTTGGAAGGACAAGAGATAAAGGTAAAGAGGTAAACCCACTGATGAATGTTCTGATAAACGCATTATTCATCATTTTTTATTAATCGCTTTTCCCAAAAACGTCAGACACGTTAGAAATGAGGAGGGGGAACTCTTGCACAAATATCCTTGTTGTATAGTTATCAAAGTATTTCAAAAATTAGCTGAGGGAAGCTATACAAATGTAGACATGTGATCCAGGCCCCCCCCTCCCAGCCAATTTTTGAAATTTCTCGAAAACTATTTGATTACAAATGAAAATAATTTTTGCATAAACAGGCACAAACGATTAGACTATTTTGGATCCAAAATTTGAAATGGGTTGGGAGTGTTTGGGAGACTCAGGACATGCACCTCATTTTACGACTGGCGCCTCCCAATGTCATACAATGTTTTTTGCTAGATTTTTTTTAAAGAAATCTACTAATAAGTTCAAAAATTAACAACAAAAAATCATTTTTTATTTGAGCATTTTTTTAATAAAAAATTACTGAATTTAAAAATTAATTTGGTTATCAAATTTGTAAAATTCTAGAATAACAACCACGTGCGGATGTGAAAGAGAGAAAAGAGAGACGGCGAAACGCAGATGCGGAATGACTATTATTTGTATGATTCAAGAAATTTCTAGAAAATTCTATTTTTCTTTGGCATAATGTAAGGGTTGTTTGGTACAAAATCGAAAATTTTATGAATATAATTTCTTAAATAACAAAAATAATTTATAATAATTTCTTAAAAAGTAATCATTTTTTGCAGGTGTACAAAAATGTGCTCAGATAACCAAAATGAATCCTTTCCCTGATATTTTTCCTAATTAGGGGTTGGTTCATTATGAAATCAATCGTAACAATTTTCAATTGAATAAGAATATTAGGACGTTTAATTTTATTTAAAATAAAAAACATTTTAATTCATAAATTGAAGAATTTCTTTTGTCATTCTCATGGTCATGATCATGATAAACAAAAATTTTTATTTTGAGATCAAAATCACAAAAGGGAAAACATTTATTGAGTTAAAATTAAAAGATTACAATTATTTGCTTAATTTTTGCATACTTTTAAGTGATAATTAATTAAATTAGCCAAATTATAAAGCTTATTTTCGACTAAAAATTTACAATCATCAGTAAAATTTGAATTGTTTTAAAAAATTACGCAAATTAGTAATCTAAAAATTATTATTTTAATAAAAAACTCGTTAGAAATTACGATAAATTACAATTTTTTGTTTAAATTTTCAAATCTCGCGGTTAAAATTCCGGAAACATGTGCATCGATTTCAAAAAATAACAGCGAATTCCCTGTGCGATTGCTTCTAGAATGTTCTAGAAGCTTCTAGAACGCCGTAGGCTATAAAAGAAACAAGCGCAACGCCGCTACGTCACTTTTCAACAAACGTTTGTAGCGAGCACACGAGTTCTTGTGTACCATTAAATCTTCAATTTGAAGTGAATTTTAGTGATATATAAGTGAGAAAATACTATTTACAAGGTAAATATTACATTTAATTTGGTTTTTAGTTTATTGTAGTATTTAGATTTCCGTATTTTACTGCAAAATTTATTTTTAAACCGGCGTGATAAAAATGCCGCCCGCCATTAGAACATTTGCGTTTTAGATTTACGTTTGACAATTATTTTGTACATTTTAAAATTAATTGGATCGTTTACGATTACAATTTTGATTTATCGACTTTCACGTGTCATAAACGTGAATTTTTTTTTAAATTTTATTCTAAATATTTGTTGATTTTTACAGATGCCTGAAGAACAAACTGGGGAAGTCGAAACCTTCGCCTTCCAGGCTGAGATCGCCCAGTTGATGAGCTTGATCATCAACACCTTCTACTCCAACAAAGAAATTTTCTTAAGAGAATTGATCTCTAACTCGTCCGATGCTTTAGATAAAATCCGTTATGAATCGCTTACCAATCCATCGAAATTGGACAATGGAAAGGAACTGTTCATCAAAATCATTCCTAACAAAGATGATGCAACTTTAACCATCATTGATTCCGGTATCGGTATGACTAAATCTGATTTAATCAACAATTTGGGAACCATCGCTAAGTCTGGTACTAAAGCTTTCATGGAAGCTTTACAAGCAGGTGCTGATATTTCTATGATTGGTCAATTTGGTGTGGGTTTCTACTCTGCGTACTTGATTGCGGATAAAGTCACCGTAGTCTCAAAAAATAACGATGATGAACAGTACATTTGGGAATCTTCTGCTGGTGGCAGTTTCACCATTAAATTGGACGATGGTGAACCGTTAGGTCGTGGTACCAAAATGGTCCTCCATATTAAGGAAGACCAGACCGAATTTTTGGAAGAAAACAAAATTAAGGAGATCGTAAAGAAACACTCTCAATTCATTGGCTACCCAATCAAGTTGATGGTAGAAAAGGAACGTGAGAAGGAATTGAGCGATGACGAAGCTGAAGAAGAAAAGAAGGAAACCGAAGAAGAGGAAAGCGGTGACAAGCCCAAAATTGAGGATGTAGGAGAAGATGAGGAAGAAGATAAGGATAAGAAGAAAAAGAAGAAGACCATCAAGGAAAAGTACACCGAAGATGAAGAACTTAACAAGACGAAACCAATCTGGACTCGCAATGCTGACGACATCAGTCAAGAAGAGTATGGTGAGTTCTACAAATCGTTGAGCAACGATTGGGAAGATCATCTAGCCGTCAAGCACTTCAGCGTTGAAGGTCAACTCGAATTCCGTGCTCTTTTATTCTTACCTCGTCGTGTCCCATTTGATCTTTTCGAAAACAAAAAACGCAAGAACAACATCAAATTGTACGTTCGTCGTGTGTTTATCATGGACAACTGCGAAGAACTAATCCCCGAATATCTTAACTTTGTCAAGGGCGTCGTCGATAGCGAAGATTTACCTTTGAACATTTCTCGTGAAACTTTGCAACAAAACAAGATCCTCAAAGTTATTCGTAAGAATTTGGTCAAGAAATGCATGGAATTGTTTGAAGAATTGGCTGAAGACAAAGAAGGCTACAAAAAGTTCTACGAACAATTCTCTAAGAATCTCAAACTTGGTATTCACGAAGATTCACAGAACCGCTCCAAACTTGCAGATATGTTACGTTATCACACCTCTGCTAGCGGTGATGAGGCATGCTCTCTTAAAGAATACGTCAGCCGTATGAAGCCAAACCAAAAACACATCTACTATATTACCGGCGAAAGCAAGGACCAAGTTGCCAATTCTTCCTTCGTTGAAAGCGTCAAGAAACGTGGATTCGAAGTTGTTTACATGACCGAACCAATCGACGAATACGTAGTTCAACAAATGAAAGATTACGATGGTAAACAATTGGTTTCCGTTACCAAAGAAGGTTTGGAAGTCCCAGAAGAAGAGGATGAAAAGAAGAAGCGTGAAGAAGATAAAACCAAATTCGAAGGTTTATGCAAAGTTATGAAGACGATTTTGGACAGCAAGGTCGAAAAGGTTGTTGTATCCAACCGCTTGGTCGAATCACCATGTTGTATTGTAACCTCCCAATACGGCTGGACAGCCAACATGGAACGTATCATGAAGGCTCAAGCTCTCCGTGACACCTCTACTATGGGTTACATGGCCGCCAAGAAACACTTGGAAATCAATCCAGATCATCCAATCATCGAAAACTTGAGAACCAAATCCGAGCAAGACAAAAACGACAAAGCCGTTAAAGATTTGGTAATCTTGTTATACGAGACCTCTTTATTAAGTTCCGGATTCACCTTAGACGAACCACAAGTCCATGCTTCTCGCATCTACAGAATGGTCAAGTTAGGTTTGGGTATCGACGAAGAAGAACCAATGGTCACCGAAGAAGTTGCCGCTGCTGGAGATGTCCCCGTCGATGTAAATAACGAAGACGCTTCCCGTATGGAAGAAGTCGATTAAGAAGTTCAATTACAAAAATTAATTTACTTGTATTATACGTTTCCTACGCATTTACATTTTGGACTCGTGTTTTAGTGTGTCCAATCTGCGCCTTCGTTTTTACCATCGTTTTATAATACCAAAATTTAAATTATTGTAAATTTTCGTTCATCCTTTCCATAATTTTTAAGTAGAGCGTAACTGAGTGCGTGTATGGGCTGTGTTAAAAATATTCAATTGTTGGATATGATGTACTGATTTATATTTTGAATTAGTATTACATGATAAAAATAAAAAATATTAAATAAAATTGTTTATTTTTTTTTAATTTGGTATTATTTGAATTTGATTTTTTAGGTATTGATTTTTTTTACTGGTTACACTCTTGAACCTATTTAAAATAGGTTGTGATGCTGAAATCATTTTCATGATTTTTTTATTCACTCAAAATAATTCTGATCGGATTAAAATTTGTTTATAAGTTTTACTTGAATAACATTAAAATAAATTACTTTTCTCTTATTTATATTATTAACTCTGATAGAAAATAATCGTAAAAATTCATACGAGTTACTATAAATTATTTATTTTATTCAGCTCTTGGAAAAATTAATTCAGAAAGTTTTATAGATGGATTATTTTTTTGCTAATTGATTAAAAGTGATTACTATATTTTTATCAATTTTCCTATTCTATTCCAAAGCCACATAAGTTAAGATAATTTAAAAGTTAAGACATAAGTGTCGACATTTCGGTTGTTTTTGAAGTTACAAAAATTTTTCAGGGCACTAAAATGTGTCAAAGAAATTTTAAATATCTCAATTTATTTGTTGTGTTTTTTTAATAGAAACCATAATTGAATATTTCATTTTTAAATCGTTTTTGTCCTATTTTCGATGATATATAAGACTAGCTTGAAAGCCCGTCCACGGAGGGGTAGCTAGCCGGTGGCTTTTAACAGTTAATTAAAAAAAATGTTATTTCTTGACACTAACCTAAGCTCGACCGATGGATCTCTTTTAATAGACTTCATTCATAAAATATGTATATATGACGTTGAAAAGATTTTTGTTTAAATTTCAAAATCCAAACGTTGTATCGGTGTAATTCTTTTTTTAAATTAATAAGAAAAGATTATTGAAGGCAATAATCAATTTTGAGCTCTTTAAATTAACATAAAAAAAGTAAATTTAACTTTTAAAAACGGATAACTTTTCATTTTTATGAGAATCAAATTTGATGAAACTTTGTTATTGGGATATCCAGCTAAAGCAGACGCCGTCTAGCGGTGGATTTAGAACTTTAGCTGAAGACATAACTTTTAATTTTAACGTATTATAGTCTCATTTATAGTAGGTATACCTAATAATATTTAACTTTATAATTACAAAATATATTAAAAATTAGTACCTACTGTAACAATTCGTTTTATTCAATGTTTAAATTCTATTTGATCCACAGTCGTGGAGTGATGTGACCGCTGGTTGAGTTACGGAGCGGAAATTATGGGTTCAAATAGCGGACCTTGCAGAATTTCTTAGCTCGGCCTTCCAGTGGACATCTTCATCAAGGCTGTGGTGAAGTGCTAATAAGCCAGTAGTTGATACACTTCGAGACCCCCAGCCACAGGGGTCTTTAAAAAATCAACCCCCAGCCACAGGGGTTAAAAAAAATTCTATTTGAAAATTAATTTATTTTGGGCTAGAGGTAACACAGGTACAGGTGCATGTCCCCAGCCCCTCCCCCCAATTCGAATTTTGACTCCAAAATAGTCTAAATCGTTTGTGCTTCGTTTGTACCTGTTTGTGCAAACATTATTTTCGTTTGTACCCAAATAGTTTTCGAGAAATTTCAAAATTTTGCTGGGGGAGGGGGAGGAGCTGGAGAAATTTTGTTGTACCACGTGTTACCTAGAATCTTGAAAATCTCAAAAACTATTTGGGTACAAACGAAAATAAAACTAGCACAAACGTTCTAGACTATTTTGAATCCAAAATTCGAAATTTTAAAAAATTCTATGTGTTTCCCCGTGCTAAACGAATCTCGTTAAGCCACTCATGCGCGTCAGTATTCATGATGTTTTTCTTAAAAATCTCAAAAACTATTTGGGTACAAACGAAAATAAAACAATTGCACAAACAATCACAAGCGAATTGAATGTAAGTGCCCTCCCCCCTTATCGTCAAATTTTTTTGTGAAATTTGTATGAAACGTTGTGACTGTCTAATTAAATTTCCTTTTTAACTGAAATGATGAGTCGGTGAGTCATCATAAGAGAGATCCATTCGTCTATTAATCTTATATTGTTATTAATTTCTTTTAATTTAATAAATTCTTTGAACCTCCCGCACCGTGGAGCTTCGTCCTGGGTATGACGTAAAACTGCATCCCTTGTTCTTTGTGAAAAGAACAAGAGTTTCATTGTAATTTAGTCGAGCCCTAAGTTTTGACTTACATTGATATCAACTTCTTCTTCGTATTGCTTGTTGACAAAAGCGTCGTGATTAATTTAATACGTTATTATTAATTTTTATATGTAATTTAATATGTTATTATTAAATGGCTTTCTTGGCAGATTACTCTCGGTGGTTTGCCATTGCCTTCCGATAGGAGAGGGTTATAATGAAGTCGGATAAATTTTGTAGCCGGATTGAGGATCGAACCCAAGGCTTCTAGCCTAGAGTTTGGTTCTTGTTGATTTAGCTCACCTCTCTCGACTTACACGGAACCAATTAACCGTGTAACTCGAGCAATACCTGTAATCAAACGATTATCCCGGGATATGATGCCGTGGTTCGGAATCCACATTTAATAGTAGATTCTGCAGGTGTGTGTCTCTAACGAGCGACCCCGAAAAGTAGAGTCCACGACGCGACGTCTTGAAATACTTTAAAAACTTACCGATTCTAGGATCATTTGTTTACGAGTAACCAAACTATTCTTGCACTGGTCTTGACTTATTTTCCAGCAAATCCAACAGAATACTCTTCAACCTGGCAACCAAAAGGTAGATGTGAATTATATTTATTTATCTTCTCTGGCAACTATGGAACCTAAATTTTGGAGGGAGGAGAGAGCTCCTTCATCAGAACTTCAAACAACCAAGCAAGAAACAGCGGTAGACCCAACTGCAGCAACTCCATACATGGGCGCCCATATAAAATGTTTTCAGTAGGGGCCATTGTATATTTAATCGTTTCCACATCGAATTTTTGAAGAAGCCCGCCGCAAGCAAAATTTTTGGTTTTTACAAGGTCAAATGCCCTTAGATCGACTTTAGGAATATTTAGATATATTTTTGTACAGTAAAATTAAGCATTTTTTATGGAAAAAAAAATGAATCAAGTATGAATGAATACTTTTGGTGGATTTCTCAGTAGGGGCGACGGCCCCTTATGGGCGCCCATGACTCCATATAGTGGAGGATGCTTAAATCTTCTATTTGACAACCATAATATTGAACTATTATGACGAAAAAGGTGTTTTTTTAATCCTTTGCTAAATAGAACACTTTTATTTTGTTAGGCGCGGGGCCAGTGGCGTTACAGCTTTGCATGGCGCCGGTGTGCTAGAGCCAGAGGCGCCTGTATACAAAATTCTTTATGTGCCTAAAAAAAGGGCTGCTCGGCGCCTATTTGGAGTCGGCGTTAGTGTTTTTTTTACACCCTGCACATGGCTAGTTACACCACTGCATGGGGCCCTAATACCTACTACTTCCGTTGATATACATATGGCTAATCCGGTACTGGTTGTTATGTAATATCCTGCAATAGTTCTAAATGGTTCTAAATTCTGGAGGTAGTTCGAAAGCATCGATTATGATTAAAAAGTAATGTAAATAAATTTTAAAAACCGAATTTAAGATAAGATGTGAGTAATTGTCCACTTAATTTATTAAAAAAATCACTTGACGTTTAAAAGTAAAAAAGTGAAATTTCCTGACTGATAAATAAAATTTTTAATAACTTAAAATGTAAATTGATTGAAATTACACCTTTCTTGGTTTAATTTAAATATTTTTGGACTAATTTTACATTTTTGAAAAACATAACCTAAAAGTTTATTTCTTTGTAGGTTTGGTTATCTGGATTCGCCTGGAAAAAATGTGTACAAAGCTCCAAAAGCTGATAAGGACGAAAGTGAGTTTCTTATTTTACTCTTTGATTGTTTCTCACAAACCTAATTTTAGATGATCACGAAGCTGTGTATCGGATATACAGCGTCATTTCCTACATAATAGTTTTAATTGTAATCGGTTTACCTGTGTGGTGGATAACTACACGGGTGTATCGAGCCGACTTACCTTTAAACAAAATGCAAGAAATTGAAATAGGACATCGTATCGATAAACCTTATGGGATTCCCCTCAGTCTAGATTACGATGTTTTAATTACGATTGTCAACCCAAGCCCAGATCGCTTAAAAGTTGAAATAGACGGTGAATTGTTAGATAAGAACCTACAACCGTTTTTAAACCTTTCGGTTAGTAACTTCACAATTAAAACCCAATGGTTGTATTTAACCGATTTGGGCGTGCTACCTAAAAAAGACGGCGATAATTATTATCTGCAGGAAGAGCAACTACCACACGTTATAACACCGCTAGAAAAAAAGCTGTGGTCGCACTTATCTGTCAATCCCTGCATTAATTTAGTTTTGTACGTCTCGAATTGCCAGACTAAACTTTACATTCGTGACAAGTCTAACAGTATAATCGAAAACAATTCGTTTTTGAGTTCTCGTTGGGGAGGAATTTCAATTCTTAATCCAGATTCTGATTCTTGTGAGAAAGGTACTTATGCACCTGATTTAAACAACTTGGTTTCATTATTCAAGAAACATTTACGTCACCTACTGCAAATTAATGGTAAAACTGATCAAGACATTTTGGATTTCAAGTTAGCACGCATTAGTCAGATGATGGATTCAACAAAACGAACTCTTAAGAGTTTAGCTCAACTTTTATCTGAAATTAATTCGATTGTCATTAGTGACTTTGTTGCTCATAAAATAAAAGTTGCAATTGAGGGCACCGAACTCACCGAGAAGTACTTGGAAGAAAACAACATCGATGAAGCTTTACGGTCAGCTCAGGTGGCTTATCAATATTCGGAAGCTGCATTCAGTGATCCTTCCTTATTGGCTTTGCTTTATTTTCCTGACGATCAAAAGTAAGAGTTTTGTTATCAAATAAATTTTGTGTGCTAACTTTAGTGTTTTTTAGATACGCAATTTACATTCCATTATTTTTGCCTGTTATGATTCCAGTGCTGATGTCGATTATGACCATAAGGAGGTGGCACAGAAACAACAAGTTGAAGAAAGTGAAAAGTGCATAGTAATAAATTATTTGGCAGGTGTTAATTTTCTTTGTAAGTTAAAATTTAAATTTACAAAATTTTTAACTTTTAATTTATTGGTTTTTTTTGAAGAAAAGATCTCGTGGGCTCCGGTAGAGCTGCAATAGATAATTTTCAAAAAAGTATCCAACAAATAAAATTCTCTGTCTTTTGATTACTGTACAAAAACTTTTAATTGGTTTATGTTTTGCTAGGCTAAAAAGATAAGTGGCAAATTAATTTCAATTGCCCAAATAATATCTAGAGTATTGCAGATAGACAGACAGTTTTGTTGATTTGGGAGAAGGGGGGTAAGGGAGTATAGCAACACTGCAATGCTTGAAGGATACACTCCAATTTAAACGCGAATTTTGAAATATTTGGATTATTTTAAATGTTCTGTGGTTCTATGAAACCTAAAATTTTATTTTAGCTTTGAACCCATTTTTAATTTGTTGATCAATTCATTTCAGTTGCTTAAACAATATTTAGAACATTACAGACAGACAGAGTTTTTCACAAAAGGGGGATAAAGCAACACTGCAAAGCTGGATGGATGAACTGAAATTTTAACACGAATTTTCGAATATTTTTGAATTATTTCAAAACCTAAAATTTTATTGTACCTACCTTTTTTCCTCTTAGTTCAATGGACTTTTAATATCTTATTCTAACATTGGGTTCAAGTGCCCCAAGCAGTTCTGAGGAATTTTTAGATAAAATTTGGTTTCAAAAATAAAGAACAAATTTAGGTAAACATCAAATTATATATTTTAAATTTATATATAATTATTTACTTATTAAACTCATTTATATAATAATTTTTTCCAATTTTCTAAATGACATGGTTAAATATTTCATAAATATAAATAATTTATTTTATTTATTAAATTAAAAATAAAATGCGTGAACTAACAATCGAAATAAAAATATATTTTGCTTAAACTATAACAAAATATTTTTCAATTAGAATAAAAAAATTGAAAAAGTATTTTCTACTATTAAAGCGAAATCCGAAATTTTTATTTCGTGTTTTATACGAAATAGGACACCAAATTTGAGTTGATGTGAACAAAACAATAAATAATTGTTAGTTATAAACAAAGACGAAAAATTAATAAAAAGTTAATGAACAAACAAGCAATTCCAAGCAAAATAATCCACGCACCCAAATTTCCATTGATCTTTCTGCGTTTTTCATCGTAATCTTTTTTTTCTACTCGATACTTGTGACGGCTACCTAAAAAGAAGGTTTTTTTCTTATAACAGAAAATGTGAACTAATGAGCTATTCTTACTGCTTAAGTGATTGTTCAGTTGTTTTTCACTGTTTGCTGTTAATTCGCATATTTCACAAAAAAATGTTTTGCCTTCGCGTTCTGCCCTTATTTTATGTTTTCTGCCTTCGAAATGCTTTTTCAATACTTTGAAACTTGTCGCACTAATGTTGCATAAATCGCATTTAAAACTCTAAAATGAAAAGGGTAATCTTAGGGCGAAAACATTGTGTAACTCGATACTCACATTTTGGTCGTCATTTTCGTTATGAGAGATTAAATAATTATTGTTAATTATTATTGGATCTTCTTCGTTTGAATTTATTACATAAATGCCCGCAACTTCAGACATATTTTCTTTAGTTGAGTTAACAGAATAAGAGTAAATTTGTTGTTATTGTATGTACACTTACAATTAATTTAGGTTGGATCAGACAAAAAGGTTATAGTAGATAAAATGCAAGCCACATTTGTTAAAATTAAATTATCAGTTTTATTTCATCCTATTCGAAATTAAAAAATACCAAAACATTTTATAAGTTTTAAAATCCATTCTTTGATATTTAGAATGTTTTTACTGCATTTATGGGTTTATCATTAATATATGGGTCATTCCACCAAATAAATTTTTTTTTTGAAGTGTGACCCCCGCGGATTTTTTTTTTCAAATTTTGTGGAGTTATTCTCTGTATAAAAAATATGAGTAATATTCAAAAATAAAAGCACCACTCTACGTCGGCGCAGCCTACAATCCACCCCAGCTTCACGAACACCTAGCGGAAGAGCTGAATGTGTTCCTCAGCCAGTATCCCAACATCGTCATTGGAGGAGACTTCAATGCAAAACACTCGTTTTGGAATTGCAGTACGAACAACACGTGCGGCAATATCCTGCGAGATTTATCACTAGAAAAGAATTTCGTCATAGTTTACCCGCCCGAACACACATACCATCAAGGGCCTCATTATCAACCATCCACACTCGACATCTTCCTCCTCCAAGGTGTCGGGGAACACACCACACCAACTGTCCTCGAAGACCTCTCCTCAAATCACTATCCAGTGGTGATGACCCTTTTTCTCAACTGTGACTTGAACAAAAGAGACATTCGTACCACCAACTGGGAAACTTACAAGCAACTCTGCAACGAGCGATTGGAAATCGACACCAACCTCGTCACCAATGCAGATATCGACGAAGCTATCAAAAAGTTCACGGTGGCAATGCAATCTGCTTTCAAAGATGCAACCACGACGAAGAAAGTTAAAGAAACCTACAAAGTGGATCCCGAAATCAGGAGGCTGAAAACGATTCGAAACTGGGAAAGGAAGCAATGGATACGAACGGGAGACCCAACACACCGCCACGAAAAGAATCTCATCTCCGAACAGATTCAGCAATTACTTCAAGAAGAAAGAAAAGAAAAATGGAGAAAAGTAACAGAAAGCCTTGCGCTCCGGGACAATTCACTCTGGCAGGTCTATAAATGTTTAAAGAACAAACACGACGAGATCCCGATAATCAAGACCAGCAACAACGTCAACTTATACACCAACAAAGAAAAAGCCGATGCTTTCGCAAACGTTTTTCTGGAAGCCCACAGCAAAACCATCAACAACGTCTCTCCCATGGACGAGGAAGTGAATACAACCTACGAGAACCTTCACCTTAACCCAGACAACCTCGACGAAAGCCCCCTCAAGACGACTCCGGCTCAAATCGCAAAAATCATTCGGGGGCTGAAAAACAGAAAAGCTCCAGGTCAGGACGGCATCTCGAATAGACAACTCAAATACCTCCCGAGGAAAGGAGTTTGCGTCCTGTACTACATACTTCGTGCATGCCTCTCGAACTGCTACTTCCCTACCCAGTGGAAGTTGGCCAAGGTGATTGCGCTGCCAAAACCCAACAAGGCAAGAAACGTCGCCACTAACTACAGGCCCATTAGTTTGCTCACAACTCTCAGTAAAGTCTTGGAGAAAATCATACTGGAGGAGCTCAAGAACCATTTAACCGACCACGGAATCATTATCAACGAACAATTTGGGTTCAGAGCTGCACATAGCACGACGCATCAAGTAGCACGTATCAAAGAGATGATCGTGCACAAAAGACATATAAACAAAGACACGGGCATGGTGTTATTAGACTTAGAAAAAGCTTTCGACGTGGTTAATCTCAAAGCACTTATTTATAAGTTAGTCAAGTTAGTTAAAGCTCCTATCAACTTAATTAAAATCCTAGCCAGCTACCTAGAGGGTAGACAATTCTTCGTTGTCGTCAACCAAGCCGTCTCCGCTACGGTAGACGTTCCAGCTGGCGTTCCGCAAGGCTCATTATTGGGTCCGATCCTTTTCTCCATTTTCATCAACGACATTCCTCGACACGACAAAACAAATATTGGCATTTACGCAGACGATACAGCCATTTTCGCCCATTCCAAGGAAACCAGAAAATACGTCAAGTATCTAGAAGAACACACTCAATTAATTCTCGAATTTCTCAAGACGTGGAAGCTCATAATCAATATACCCAAGACAGAAGCAATTCGGTTCACCTTCAAACGTAAACCTCCCGATGTCGCAGGAGTTAAAGTTGGAAATAACACCATCCCGTGGCAGAATACGGTGAAGTATCTTGGCACCACACTGGACTCGAAGCTACTATTTGGTCAAGAAATAAAGGCTCGACTGGATAAGAGCAACTTTGTTATCCAATTATTATACCCCTTCATCGGTCCAAATGCTAAAACACCGAAGAAAGAAAAAGTCACTTTGTACAAAGCTTGTGCCAGGTCGATACTTACCTACAACGCTCCCATCTGGGCCACTGCATGCAAGACAAAGATGAAGTCCATCCAAGCGATGCAAAACAAATTCCTGCGAATCATCGGCCAATATCCAAGGTACACCACCATCGACTTCATGCACGCAGACTTGGAGATCGAAACCATCGCCACGTTCATCAAAGAGAAGACCAGGAAGCTCATCAAACAAATGACCACACACCAGAATCCACTTATAGCCCAAGTGACTTCATATGATGACGACGAACTTTTCGCAACCGTGAAGAGATCCATGAAACAAATTTTAAATTAATTGTTATTTCACCATTGTAATGCTTTTCTTTCTTTCCTCTTTTTGTAACCCCCTTTTTTCTTTTGTTTGTTTTGTCATTTTTATGTTTTTCTTGCTCTTTTTTTTTTACCTATTTTACAATGTCACTCACTTACCAACATTGGAAGTTTTCTGTAACTCGCCTATGTTTAATGAAGGTTTTAAAATCAGCGTCGCACCGAAATTACAATATTCTTCAAATATTGTAATTTTAAGGCCGGTGTCACACTGATGGTTTTTCTTTTTTATTTTTGGCTCAATTAGAAGGTACGTGGCTAGTTTGGATGTTGCATCAAGAGCGATCGCTCCGTGCGCGACATGGTAGTGTATATCTTCGGAGTTACTCTGCCATTTCGTGAACGGACTGCAGTCGCGCTGAAGCGCGACATTTAACCTGTCATAACTTTTTAATTTGGTCAACAAAAGCAGGTTTTTGAAACTTTTATCCTGCACCTTACTTAACTTCAGCATTCACTTAATTCTTCACATACCTAATTAAATATAGAAGAGAGGGCTCCAGCCCTAATATCTATAACACATGTAATTTTCGGGAATTGTAAGGTGTCCTCGTGCCTCGTACTTAATTAATAAATGTTATATTATTATTATTAAAATAAAAGTTTTTTATTCGTAAAAATCGTACATTTTATTTATTTGTATTTAAACAAAAAATATGCACATCGTGAAAATTAGATATTTTGTGTAAAAAAATCTCAGCTTTCAGAACAGAATATCAAATTTGAAAAAAAACTTGCCACATTGTCAAAAAAATTAATTTTTTTACTTTAATTAAAATTTTGGGGGTCTTTTGCTACTTATAACAAAAAATTAATATCTTTATTGAAAAGCTGAGGATTTTTTACAAAAGAAACTGTACTTTTCGTATTTTTATAAATAATCTTTCTACTTCAAAAAAATTAACGAAAAAGTTAAAAATTTTCTAAATTCAAAAAATCATTACTACGAAAGTACTTAATATTAAGAGCTAAATTTTTCAGTAAGTCATTATTTTTATACACAGAATAACTCCACAAAATTTAAAAAAAATCCGTGGGGGTCACACTTCAAAAAAAATTTTATTTGGTGGAATGACCCATATGTATACGTGGCTGAAGTTGTACACGAACTCAAACTCAAAACTAAGTGTCTGAAAAACCTACCCTTAGATAACAAAAGTAAATTTTATGCACCAGCCGCATCTTTTAAGATCCCCTCATAAATTTTGGTACACATGTTTAAAATATCATTACCAATAACTATGTCAAATTTCATTAGCCGCATTAGAGGCCAAGCGTTTGAAAATCCTACCTTTAGATAAAAATCGGAAGTAAATTGCGTGTACCAGCCGCATCTTTTAAGATCCCCTCATAAATTTTGGTACACATGTTTAAAATATCATTACCAACAACCATGTCAAATTTTATTAGCCGCATTAGAGGCTAAGGGTTTGGAAATCCTACCTTTAGATAAAAATCGGAAGTAAATTACGTGTACCAGCCGCATCTTTGAAGACCCCCTTATAAATTTTGCTACACATGTTTGAAATATCATTACCAACAACCATGTCAAATTTCATTAGCCTCATTAGAGGCTAAGGGTTTGAAAATCTTACCTTTAGAGAAAAATCGGAAGTAAATTGCCTGTACCAGCCGCATCTTATAAGATCCTCACATAAATTTTGGTACACATGTTTAGAATATCATTACCAACAACCATGTCAAATTTTATTAGCCGCATTAGAGGCTAAGGGTTTGAAAATCTTACTTTTAGAAAAAATCGGAAGTAAATTGTGTGTACTGTCCAGCGTCTCTACCAACCTTACAAAAACTAAAATAAATTATTTTTAAAATTTACACAGGGCTGCTTGTAAGGTGTGTGAGATGTACGCCACTGTTTTCTTAAGAGGGGCATTTTTTTCAGGGCCCTTTTAATTTAATCAACAGATGGCGCCTACTTAAATATTTTTATAAAATAAGAGGAATTTGCTATATTTCAAATATAGCAAATTCGTTGAGATAATACTATTCTATAATCAATATTCTTGATCTTAAGCTATTTTGAGTTCGTAATGAGTATGTCAGAACACACTCACTTAAAAAAGAAGACAATTAAACTTTAATTGTGAATTGTGTTTTTATAAATAAATATTACGAACTCAAAATAGCTTAAGATCAAGAATATTGTTTATAGAATAGTATTATCTCAACGAATTTGCTATATTTTAAATACAGCAAATTTCTCCGGTACGCGACAACTGGGCGAATCCCACTGGGCGACGTATAACTGGGCGACTGGTAAACTGGGCGACGGTCAACCGGGCGACGGACAACTAGGCGATGGGTAAACTGGGCGCCAGGTAAACCGGGCGATTGTCAAGTGGGCGACGGACAACTGGGCAATGAGTAAACTGGGCGACGTGTAAGTGGGCGACAACCTGAAGCATTTTGAAGAATTGAAATATTTAGCATGAAACTTATTGAGTTTTCAGTGTAAGAAAACTGTCGCGTTTGAAAATTTTGCAGGTATTTGTATTTTCTCACTTGATACAACTTTATTTTTTGAAACATTTCATACAGGGTAATCTAAAACAAAAACCGAAAAAAAAAACAAAGATTTTGAAATTTTGTTGCTGACTAGAAAAATTAAAAAAGGTTATGCCTGTTGGTAATGTACCAACCAGGTGTTGGTAATGTTCTACTGTCTACTTTTGTACTATATATATATGCAATAAGTTAGCTATATTGTTTAAAATAATTTATGTAAATAATAATTATTAATAATTAATAATTTAAGTAACTCATAACCTAACTAAGAGATGATGAATTTTATTATTTTTATTAGCTAACAATATCCCTTAGGGCCTTCCAACTTTAAAAAGGTGCTATTAGGAAGGGGGTGGATATAACTTTTTTTTCGTCATCAGTAATGCATAAGAGTCCAGCCGATGACTCACTTAGTCGTACGCAATGTTAACGTACGGTTAATACTTTTTCGCGTGGATCCTTCTCGTGCCATAGTGGCCAAAACTACACTTATTATAAACACACCCCTAGGTCCGTGGGTTAAAGAAAAGGTGGATCATTGAAAGGTGAAACTCGTTTTTGCGTGGATTCTACAAGAACGGTGGTTGTGCAAATAAAAATTATTATTAAAAAACATCATTTTCGCTCAAAGTGCACTGTTGAAGCATATGAAGTGCTAGTGTCGCTCCGGTTATCCCCTCTCTGCGTATAACTAAAGAGTAATTTAACTTGCACGGACCGATCACAGAATGCCAGAATTCACCAATCACGAGCGACTTAGCATAAAATTTGCTGTGAAAATCAACGTTTTTAAAATCGATTTTTGAAGAAACTAGTGCTGTTAAGGCCATTCTCTGGGGTTAATTCTCTTATTTAAAATATGCTTATTCAGAATTCATCAAAATTTCAAAATTGATATTTTCGGGTCACGACTACTTACCTCTCACCCATAGAGGTTATCATAACAATTTTTTCTTAAATGCTCAAAATTTATAGTTGCGTCGCCTACTTATACGTTGTCCAGTTTACCCGTCGCCCAGTTGTCCGTCGCCCGGTTGACAATCGCCCGGTTTACCCAGCGCCCAGTTTTTCCATCGCTCAGTTGTCCGTCGCCCGGTTGACCGTCGCCCAGTTTACTAATCGCCCAGTTGTCTTTCGCCCAGTTGTCCGGTTCCGAATTTCTCTTATTTAATAAAAATATTTAAGTAGGCGCCATCTGTTGATTAAATTAAAAGGGCGCTGAAAAAAATGCCCCTCTTAATGTTTTGAACCCGCGACCCAAAAAGAGGGTTGTTCTGTGTTTAACGTGTGTATCTGTGTGTCTGTCTGTGGGGTCGTAGCTCCCAAACGAATGAGCCGATTTTGATTTGTTTTTTTTGTCTAGTTGATGAAATCAGGGCCGTACTAATAATATTTAAAGTTGAAAAAGCATCAAATAAAATTAAATTAAAAAACTCCCGACTAAGAAAATCTTTAAAAAGTAAAAAATAAAATCCAAGCGTCGTCGCGTCGGGGGACCGCTAAGTAAATAAAATAAAAACAGAATTCAACTAAAAATGATACAGTATGAAATTTAAATACACGTTAACTACGTAGGTTCCCGACGCGACTACGCTTGGATTTTATTTTTCACTTTTTAAAGATTTTCTTAGTCGGGGGTTTTTTAAATTTTTAATTTAATTTTTTCCGATTATCCTTTAATTTTTCTATTTAAGAGGGGCATTTTTTTCAGGGCCCTTTTAATTTAATCAACAGATGGCGCCTACTTAAATATTTTTATAAAATAAGAGGAATTTGCTATATTTAAAATATAGCATATTCGTTGAGATAATACTATTCTATAAACAATATTCTTGATCTTAAGCTATTATGAGTTCGTATTGGGTATGTCAAAACACACTCACTTACAAAAAAAGATAATTAAACTTTAATTATGAACAGTGTTTTTATAAATAAATATTACGAACTCAAAATAACTTAAGATCAAGAATATTGTTTATAGAATAGTATTATCTCAACGAATTTGCTATATTTTAATAATAGCAAATTCCTCTTATTTTATAAAAATATTTAAGTAGGCGCCATCTGTTGATTAAATTAAAAGGGCCCTGAAAAAAGTGCCCCTCTTAAATCTTGCATCTAGGATTTTCAAACCCTTAGCCTCTAATGCGGCTAATGAAATTTGACATGGTTATTGGTAATGATATTTTAAACATGTATAGGTCTGTTTGGTACCACAGTTCTAGTGCTACACTACTACAAATTGATTGGTGTAAAAAGTGGGTTGGTAATTGTTCCACCAATCAATTTGTAGTAGTGTAGTTAGTGTAGCACTAGGACTGTGGTACCAAATAGACCTTATATCAAAATTTATGAGGATATCTCAAAAGATGCGGCTGGTACATAAAATTTACTTTTGTTATCTAAGGGTAGGTTTTTCAGACACTTAGTTTTGAGTTCGTGTACAACTTCAGCCACGTATATGTATTTGCAAATTATCAAAATAGTATTTCAAAAAATTTTAAATCCAATATATCTTGGATTCAGGATAATAAATATTCGTGTAGTGGTGGTTAATTTAGCGGGAGGGGGGGGGGTTGAATTTGCAAGCAAAGACAATATTTTACAATTTCTGTGTTAATTTTTATTTTGGGGTGGAAGTTTTTATTCAGTATGGCCTTTGTTACTGATCTAAGGTAATCAATTAAAAAAATTACTCTACACTAACTTGTCTTTATTAAGTTACTTTCTTAAATAATTACAAATAGAATAATAATAATAATGCATTATAAATTAAAGTGCTTACTCTAATCGATAAAAAATTATATACACTATGATCGATTTAATCTTTGACGGGATTATTGGATATCTTAAAATTATGTTTTGTGATTTGAAACGTCTGAATCTTATTAATTCTATCATTTTCTAACGATACTTTCAGTGAATTAATTAATAAACATGTAAATTATAATTACCCAAATTTTGACAAAGGGTTAAATTTGTCACGTCAGACACCTAAGTTCACATTTAAATCTTGCAAGTAAAAAACGTACAATTGCAAGTAACTTAAAAGATTTTCGTTGTAAAAAATATAATAAAAATAAAATTTTTACAACTATAGGTATACATTGTTTCAGTGTTTAATCGATTTTTACTGCACCATATATTTTACGAATAAACGCATAAGCTGCAAAAAATCCAATTGTACCAGTGAGCAACCAAAATGTAATCACCATAAGTCCCGTATAACAGATGTACATCAATGTTGGAATAAATTCGTTTATTTCTAACTTGGTTACAAAATAGAACAGCGAATACGCTAAAATGTATAATGCCGAACCACCCGACGTGATAAAACTCCTCCACCACCAGTGATAATCCTAAAACGGAATTTTGTAATTAATATAATATTCGTTTTCAAAAAAAATGCTCACCTCTCCACACAATTGAAAATATACCATCACGATAGAAATTTGAGAACATGAGATAATTAAAATGATAAAAACTAAAAATAAAAATCCAAATAAATAATAAAACTGATTCTCCCAAATTGCGGTGAAAATAAAAAATAATTCGATAAATACGGCTCCAAACGGTAAAATTCCTGCCATTAAAGTGCTAAAAACAAAAATGTGATTATTAAATATCCCAGCGATTCTTCCAATCCGGTTCTTACCACAAGAACTGATTCATGTACCAATATTGATCCGGGACCTGTCTGGGAATTTGATTTGTCCTAACCGGATGTTGAAACGGTTGCTTGCGGTATCCGAAATAATATCCAAGGTGTACAAGTGGCAATGAAATACAAAACCACAATAACAGTAAAGAAATCATCGTAAAAAATGGCACTGCACCGCTACTCGCTTTTCCCCATATAAAAAAGTTAAGAAAGAAACAAGTGACTGCTATCAGAGCCGGATACAAGGTGCCCGTCAAGAAAGCAGCTTTTTTCCATTCCCTTCCCTTCATGGTTTTGTACAAACGGGCCGAAAAATAACCAGCTATCAGACCCATGAAAACGTACAGAAATATTGCGGCAGTCATCAGGGCCCCACGTGATGCTGGTGACAGCATTCCCAACATAGCAAAAACTGAAAAAAATGTCTGTTGTATAAATATCTCGGACACACCCACTTTGTTGGTGACTTACATATTGTAACAAGAGCCATCAAAAAAACTTGAATACCAGATCCGATTACAGCCGCAAAGAGCCTAGTATTGCGTGGTGGCCTGAAAACATCACCATGAACTAATTTCCATCCGGTTTCCTCGATAGCTTCATCTATATTTTCATCGGCGTTATATCTCGCTATATCCCGACGTAAAGTACGTACCATAATCATAGTTAAGATGCCTAATCAATCACAAATTAATATTTATAAAAAGAACCACTTAAAAATGTTGACTCACCAGACAGAAAGAAAATCACAACCAAAGAATTGATGATAGAAAACCAATGAATTTGAACGTCGTTCATTGCTAAATAAGTGTCCCACCTGGACGCCCAGCTAATTTTAGAATCCTCCCATTCCACTTCATAGGTGAACAACAAAGTTGTGCCCGATTTAGGATCCACTAACTGAGACCGGGGTTTGTTCGGGAAGGTGCAGTGGTTATCATTAAATTTTAAATCGTCCAAGTGTACCGATTTTGAATCAACACGAAAACCAACCACACGGTAAACATCCCTAATAACAAAATTATGATAGTTAATTAATTTCCATTGTGAAATAAACTTACGGCGATGGATTGTGATATAAGAGTGTCAACTTCAAGTGGTTGTTAATATAACTTTTGCCGTTTACTTCGTTTCCCAATCTATAGCCATGTTCGAATTGAACTTCATTCGATTCGGGATCTATCACGCGAGTTGCTGCAGGTAAATTATCTACTAATCTAAAAATTAAAACAGAAATTTAAGAACCGTTTGGTGTGAAAAATTAGGGTCGTACAAGTGAACGAAATATTCGTGTTGAATGCGGTCTTGAACGATTGCCGATTCTTGAGGACTCCAATGAATGGGTTTTTCAGGTTCGTGACATAAAAGGGTGCACGGGGTATCTACTGCCATTTTCACTTCATAAGGTGTGTTAACAATCCTATCGCCTCTCAGAATTTCGCCCAAGTTTTCTGATTTGTAATGGATAGAACCGTTTTTAGGTAAACAAAAATGTAGGGAGTAATACTCGTAGGGCAATTGCGTGTGTATGCTGGTCATTTTCACCGCCTTGACTTCTATAAGCTGTTCTTTTTTGAATTCCACCGGCGCCATTCCGGGAACGTAGAACTGATGAGAGTACGAGATGCATGTTAAAAGTATGTGTATAGAAAAATAGTAAGTCGCCTGAAAAGGAAGTGCGGTTAAGTTGTGAGACGGCGAAATTATTTTCTTCAACATACCGATCTAAGCATTTTGAGAAGAATATTTTTGTAGAAATCTTAAAATTTAATCAATTGCCATATTTGTCAAAGCATTTTATATAATCGCAAACACAATAAACTGTAAATTATTTATTACGGATGACAGCTCGACTGATGATATAAATTTGAGGTTATGTTTCAAAATTATCATTTTGAAAGCAGCGAAATGTACAAAATCGTAATTAATTACAATTTAATCTTTGCATTTTTAAATCGAATTGATAGTAAAATAATAATAAATTTAATTTTTTATGGGGTGATCAGTATTTGCTCTTGTCGACACCAGCCTGTCAATAAAATGGGGGGGGGGGGGTTTAGTCATTTTAGTAATAAATCGAGAAAAAAGGCGTTCAATTTTAATTTCCTAATTGTTATGCGATGATTTATGTCTTACAAGGGTGCACCACAATCAGTGTATCGAGAATCGAGATCTCAACTTTTTTGGTGATTCTAGGAGTAAAAAATTTTATTATCCAAATGCCCCTTTTTAAATGACGTTAGTGGTTTAACCATACCAGCGTTTGTAAATTCCTCCTCGATAATATAATATTTTGTAATCTGACCTTTGAGGGTCAGGGGCTTAATAGTTTGATTTCTATTTTCTAAGTTGTCTGGACCCTCTCCACCAAAATTTAAAGAAACGGGCGTGAAACCGGGGTGTCTGGGGGGTATGGAATACCCCCCAGCACAAGGAAGTAACAAGAAGACTTTTCAAAATTGATAATGACACAAATTTAATTCCAAAGAAAACATCTTTTTTTTTCTAGGGTGACCAAACCAATTAGATATCCTAAAATGTAAAGAAATGGGCGTAAAACCGGGGGGTTTGGGGGGTATGGAATACTCTCCAGCAAATGGAACTTTAAAAATTGATAAAACCACAAATTTAATTCTAGAGAAAACATCTTTTCTTATTGGCTGGAGGGTATTCCATACCCCCCAGACTCCCCGGTTTTCCGATTGTTTACTTTTAAAAACACCCTCCAGATCAGTACAAGATTTCTTCATGATCATACTGCATAATACTTGATTTCATCTCATTTTAAAGTTTGATTTTTAATTTTTAGGGCAACCAAGCCCTTAGCTAATTTTGCGCCTAGGGAATTTGATGGGTATTAGGGGATCACTCTCCACCATTCCCTTTTTAAATTAAATTTTTTGCAATTTTATTTCCCGAAAGGGGCGGCGAGTGAAGGCATTTGCCCTTCATGAAAAAACTTTTCTTGCGGCACAGTTTGGCTTGCAATTTTAATATTTTAATGTTTTAACTTCAAATTCAACCAATCATCGGTTGAAATTCATACTTACTTGTCACAGAAATTTACTTGGGACACTAACTAGAGATTGATAAACTGGGCCTGCCTTTTTTAAGTGTACAAAGCTTAAAAAGAAAACAGAAAAAGCAAGGTGAAACTGAAAAGGCTGTAAAATTGATGGCAAAATTTTTGAGTTGGAAGTCATCAGGGACGTGCTTATGGGGGGATGGGGAGAGCTTCCCTCCCCAATGTTGCAGAAAGTTGGGAAAAAGTTGACAAAAACACCCAAAAGTTGGTCAATTTGGCATTTTTTTATGTCTAAATTTACTAAAAGCTGCAAAACTTACAAAAAGTTGGCAATTTTGAATTAATTCAGTTGGCAAATTTGAAATTTTTCCCTCCCGAAAAAAGTTGGCTGGGCACGTCCCTGGAAGTCATCTGAACCGTCACCATATCACAACTTGTTCAAAACGCGAAGGAAGAAGACCCATATAATAGAAGATCTTTAGATGAAGCCCATGAAGATGAACAGCAACATGCACAAGAAGATTTAGCTATTTTTGGAATGTCATCTGCAGTTCATAATATTAAAGAAGAGGGGGTATACTAGGCATACCATCCAGGGACGTGCCCAGCCAACTTTTTTTCGGGGTGGGGGGGGAATTTTAAATTTGCCAACTTTTTGTAAGTTTTGCACCATTTAGTAAATTTAGACATAAAAAAATGGCAAATTGACCAACTTTTGGGTGTTTTTGTCAACTTTCTGCAACATGGGGGGGGGGGGGAGCTCCCCCCCCCATGAGCACGTCCCTGATACCATCACAGTCACCTTTTCAAAATGCTAATTATGATGATATTTCGAAATGATCACCCAGTAACCATACAACGATAGATAAAGTAATTATCAGAGGTCCTGGTGGTAGCGAAATGAGCAACTAAATTAGCAATTCAAGAACAACAATTGAGAATGCGTTGGTCACTGGATTTACACAACTATCCAAATTTAATGATGCTATGGTCTTTTTATACAATATCAAAAGAATTCCTGAAAAGTCCAAATCGGAAAAGCCTATGCAGATTTAGAAAAAAGTTTAACCAATGGGAAAAAATGTGACATATCTTACTGTTATTGTTTCTCATCCAAACTACTACTAAACTAATCCTTCAGAGGTCTGTATTATAATTAATGTAAACATTGTATGTTATCAGTTTAGTCTCTACGGGGGGGTCAAAATACGATCTTGCACTATCTGAAATCTTGCTTTCTTGAGTGAAAATAATTCACTCGTAATTATTCGCGATTTTTTTTTAAATTTATATATTGGAAATACCGGTCCCCTATATCTGCAAATAAATTGTACGGATTCAATCGCAAGATTAAGTTCGATATCAGAAAACTTATAAACATTTTATTTTTTACATTACAAAATAAAAATCAGCAACAATTTACATATGAAAATGTTAAATACTTAAAACTAATTCTTTTTTGGTCATTCTAAATTACAAAGTCGGGGTTCTCCTGTACCAAAATCGGGCTCGAAAATCATCAGAGCACGTCAAAAACGCTGCTTGTGTAGGCGAATGTGCTATAAGTCTGACTGCTCCATTGTGTCCCAAGGAAAGTAACTGTTTTCTCGTAGCATTACGCGAATTCCAGGCGCATAAGGAAGTTGTGGCTTCATCAGGAAACAGAACATAATCTTCCGTGTGATTAAAGACCGCTTGAGCTTCGTACTCTTGTTTCCCTGTAGTTCCAGCACCGGTGTATGCCATAAGACAACGACTGGTAGTTAACTCCCACAACTTACAAATTGAATTTTTACCCGACGACAAAAGATATTTCCCATTTTTCGTGAAAGACACTGAACACACTTCTAATCCGTCGTGAGCTTTACTGAACGTATTTATGCATTTATTCGAAATTCCATCCCACAATTTTATACTTCCATCTTTACTACAGGTTGCAAAGACCCTGGCATCGTTGGACCACTTCATGCTGGTTACACTGGCGGTGTGTTGGTTCGACGGGATACTGCATACAAAACATTGTGAAGTGTTGATATCGTACAATCTGATCACGGGATGAGTCGTTCCGACTAATAAATGCTCACCAGCTGGATGCAAAGCAAAACATCGTACGGGTTCTGCTTCCGTGATTGTTTTAAAAGCCTTCTTTACACTAGCCTTGGATATGTCAAACATTTTAATAGTTAAATCCTTGGAACCGGAAAACAATATGAGTTCACGTGGATGGAATTCCAAGCACGTAACTTCTTCCATATGATCATACAAGGTACGAATGACGGGATGTCCTTGTTGCTCACCTCTGGATGGATCCATTTCGTCTGGCGCGGATTTCGCCAACATACGATCTACGTCTAAAATCTTGATACTGGCATCGACGCTTCCAGTTGCAATGAGCTGACCGTCACCGGAAAAACACCCGGCTCTGCAGTTTCCCTTATGAGACGTCACGTATGCCGTTTCGTATAGGGCTGGTTCTGGTGCTGGCAAGTTAGATTCGGTTTCAAATTCTAAATCTAATCCGGGTCCCACATTATTGTTACCGATACCTGGATTGACAGGTCTTTCTTTACGTTCTGGTTCGTTTTCTAAACCAGCTACCATTATGTGTAATAATCTGTCACTTGGTGGGCACGGTGGATCGGCTGAAACGGCCCCACTGAGGGTGGTTGCTAGAGTTTGATGACCATCATAAAAGAGTTGACTTATCATGAGTCTATACAAGAAATCTCGCGATTTTATTAAATTTTTGCCGTTGACTTCTTCTTCGTTCATGTTGTCTAGTTTCATTTACGTATCTGATAGTAAAACACCACACAGTCGGTTTTTCTAATAAACAAGCAAGAGAAATTAATACCGGAACTTTTGACGTTTGACAGTGGCTGTTGTTTTGACGGGTCTTGGTTATACAGAGCGCTTCGCAAAATGTGGTGTTAGACAATTTAATTTTCTAAACCAACAATCCACCTATACTAAAAGCGTAAGAAAAACGCATCTATAATCGAATAGGCGCCTAAGGCGCGGCCGGTGGCGAGCGTAGCGAGCCACCGTCCGAAGGACAATTTTGATTCGCTCGGCCTTTTCGATATTACGACCCTTAACTTTTAGTTTTTATACCCTTAAATTAGGGGCAAAGTTTGGCAAGTCTCTTTCTAAACTCTACTTTCTTTGTCTTTTGTGTACGAAATTTTCGATTCATTAGTTCCACATTTTGACGTTGACGTGAAAAATTTTAAAATTTGACGTTTCAAGGTTGATTCTTAATTTTTTACATTTTTTATGATAAATAAGAGAGCAACGGTAAATGGACAAACGCTTTACATCTTTAAAGAGCGATTATTGAATTCTCGCATTGTTTTTACACCATATAGGAGGAAAATTGCAAGTTGAACCACTTATATTACATGTTGAGACGTAGAAATGTCAAGTATAACGAGATTAAAAGTAGCGCGTAGGTCGGACGAGATTTGCAAAAAATTGTACAATTTTGATTTGTTTGCCATTTTTGATGTGAGTCGATTGTCCGACAATGCATGCCCGATTTCAAGCCGCAGTTTTACGACTTAATTTGATGTACAAGTACGATTTTGAACCGATTTTGAAGCTTTTAAACTCTAATGAAATAAGTATTTTTTGTTTAGCATTGTTTTTGTTGTTTAATTGTTTTAATAGATATCGGGCGCGGAGCGCCCGATGTAGCCCCAGTAGCTGGTGGGCGCGTAGCGCCCACCGAAAAGCAGAAAGCGGGTGCGAAGCACCCGCTAACACCGCCGCGATAGCGGCGGGTGTCAGGCATTGTAGTTTATGGTTTAAAAAATGTTTTTAAATACTCTTAATTTTTTCACCAAACGGCGCATGCACTCCTAATTTAAAGCCATTATTCATAATTCAAGTCAATTTTTTCAAAATTATTTACCCAAAGCCCAATTTCATACATTATGAGTATCGGAGTCCTCTCCGAAACCTGTAAAAGAAGATTTGAAAGGTCAAAACGGAAAGATGGCGAAAATGTTTATTAAAAGTTATTGTTTGTCTTCCGAGTCTCAAAAGTTTCCACAAAAAAAATTTTCCAAAAATTCAAAATTTAAAAAAAAAAAAATTTTTCAAATGTAAAAGAAGATTTTTAAGTATTACGCGGGGTTTTGGGGAAAAAATTTTAGTACAATTTTTGGTTTGAATTGAGGTACTCTAACGATTTGCAACAAAAAATTTTGCAAATTTTAAGTTAAAAAAAAAAAATTATTTTTCCAATGTAAATGCTCAGGAAATTCCTAAAAAAAACTTTATATCCGTTTGACGGCTTTCGTGATCGACATAGGAAAAATATGTAAGGAACCAATTTTGTGGTGCTCCGCAATGCGCCGTTAATGCCGCTTTGAAATTAAAAATCGGTTCGTAAATAAAGTTGCCATGGTGGCCTAAAGAATTTTCAAAATTTTCACTTTAAAACGTCTTCCACGGGCAGCACGCCAATATTTTTTACATGTTATCAAGTTGAAAAGGAAGCGCTTAATGTGCTTCATCTTTTTGCAAGAACAAGTTTTTTTCGAGAAATGGACACGGCGCCCGGAAATTAGGAAAAAGTAAATTTTGTAAAAATTTTTTTTGAAATAGTGGCTCATTTTAACTGGTACCAAAAATTGTGATTTGTGGCTGAACCTTACGGATTTTGGAAAAAGTTTATATCGACATTTTGTCTTATTTTGACGTTCTTCGGCGGTTAAAACAAAAAAAAATTTTCAAAACTGAAAAATTAAAAAAATTTTTTTTTAATGTAAAGAGTGATTTCAAAGCATCAAGCGGGGTGTTGGCGAAAAAATACTATTAAGAGTTTTTGTTTGTGTATAGGTGCTCTAACGATTTGCAACAAAACATTTAAGAAATTTTAAATAAAAAAAAAAAATTATTTTTCCAATGTGAATGCTCAGGAAATTCCTTAAAAAAACTTCATATTCGTTTGACGGCTTTCGTGATCGACATATGAAAAATATGTGAGGAACCAATTTTGTGGTGCTTTGGAATTCCCCGTTATTGCCGTTTTGAAATTAAAAATCGGTTCGTAAATAAAGTTGCCATGGCGGCCTAAAGAATTTTCAAAATTTACACTCAAAAAAGTCCTCCAAGGACAGCCCGCATATATTTTTGACATGTTAATAGATTCAATCGAAAGCGCTTAATGTGCCCCATCTTTTTACAAGTACAACTTTTTTTTGAGAAATGCCCACGGCGCCCGGAATTTAGCAAAAAGTAAATTTCATAAAAATTTATTTCGAAATCGTCGCCCATTTTAACTGGTACCAAAAATTGAAATTTGTGGCTTAACTTTAAAGTTTTTTGAAAAAGTTTATATAAACATTTTGTCTTATTTTGACCTTTTTCGGTCGGTAAAACAAAATTTTTTTAAAAAATTTTAAATTAAAAAATAATTTTTTTCTTAATGTAAAGAGTGATTTCCAAGTATCAAGCGGGATGTTGGCGAAAAAATTTTATTAAGAGTTTTTGTTTGTGTAGAGGTGCTCTAATGATTTGCAAAAAAAAATTTTGAAAGTTTTAAATTCAAAAAAAAAAATTATTTTTCCAACGCAAATAAATGCTCGGGAAATTCCTAAAAAGAATTTCACATTCGTTGGACGGCTTTCGTGTTAGACATATGAAAAAAACGTAAGAGACCAATTTTGTGGTGCTTTTGAATGCCCCGTTATTGCCGCTTTGAAATTGAAAATCGCTTAGTAAATAAAGTTGCCATGGGGGCCTAAAAATTTTCAAAATTTTTACTTAAAAGCGCCCTCCACGGGTAGCCAAACATTTTTGACATTTTAGTAGATTCAGTAGAAAGCGCATAGTGTGCTCCATATTTTTACAAGTACAACTTTTTGTCGAGAAATGCGCACGGCGCCCGGAAATTAGGAAAAAGTAAATTTTGTAAAATTTTGTTTCGAAATCGTGACTAATTTTAACTGTGGTACCAAAAATTGTTATTTGTGGCTAAACCTTACGTATTTTGGAAAATAGTATATATCGACGTTTTGTCTTATTTGGACTTTCTTCGGCGGTTGAAACAAAAAAATTTTTTAAAACTGAAAAATTAAAAAAAAAATAATTCAGCATCCCAGGGAATTGTTTCATTAGGCGCGCCCGTTGCTGCCTAAGAAGCTGGTGGGCGCAGAGCGCCCACTGTAAGTAAGAAAAGTTTATTATTATTTATCGGGCGCGCAAGGCCCGTTGTATAGGTACATTATAAAACTGTTGGGCGCGAAGCGCCCATATGAAAAGTGAAAGAGGGTTGCCGTCGCGATAGCGGCGGGTGTTCAGCGGTGTCGCACATTTGATTCAATAAAAATGATAGTGCCCACCTAAAAAGCTGGAGGGCGTCGAACATTACACTGGTAAAAGTATAAACGGGTGCTAAGCGGAGTCTCATACTTGAATTAATACAAATGTAACAAATTTGCGCTAACCTTTCAATTACACCTATTTGCAGTGCTGTATCAAAATCAATTTTGACAGTGTGCCTAGCGCCCACTTGAAAGCCCAACAGCAGGCGCCAAGCACACATGCATTTCGCCGCGACAGTTGCGGTTTGTTAGTAGTGGGGATTTTAACGAATTGTTTCGTGAGTTTACGCTCACTAGACTGGTGGGGCGCAGCGCCCACTTACCAAAACAGAACGGACGCGAAGCGCCCGTTTATTCCGCCGCGATAGCGGCGGGTGTTAGGCGGGAACACACCCAATCCTGCCTTTATTATTCAAAATAGTTGCGAACCTGCGTTAACCCTTCAAGTAAACCTATTTACAGTACCGAATCGAAACGAATTCAAACGATGTGTTCTGTATCGTCGAAAGGTTCCTTATTCTGCGTTTATGCTAAACACCTACAACCTATCGCAACGTAGCTGTGGGGATCGCTACTGCCCATACCCGTCAACCCACCGTACCTTTGGCGAATCAATCATCACTTGATTTGTTATATCTCTACGTTTCCCGTTTTTACTCGGCTACTCCTCGCTCCCTCACTATTCTAACCTCATTTCTACGGTTCCCCTTCATTCCGTTTCAATTTTTTCTTTGGAAAAAAAGTATTTTTTGTTCAGCATTGTTTTTGTTGTTGAATTGTTTTATTAGTTATCGGGCGCGGAGCGCCCGATGTAGCCCCAGTAGCTGGTGGGCGCATAGCGCCCACCGAAAAACAGAAAGCGGGTGCGATGCACCCGCTAACACCGCCGCGATAGCGGCGGGTGTCGGGCAGTGTATTTTATGGTTTAAAAAATGTTTTTAAATACTCTTAATTTTTTCACCAAACGGTGCAGACACGCCTAATTTAAAGCCTTTATTCATAATTCAAGTCAATTTTTTCAAAATCATTTACCCAAAGCCCAATTTCATACATTATGAGTATCGGAATCCTCTCCGAATCCTGTAAAAGAAGATTTGAAGGTCAAAACGGAAAGATGGCAAAAATGTTTATTACGAGTTATTGTTTGTCTTCTGAGTCTCAAAAGTTTCGACAAAAAAATTTTCGAAAAATTCAAAATTAAATAATATTTTTTGTTTTCATATGTAAAAGAAGATTTCAAAGTATCAAGCGGGGTGTTGGCGAAAAAATTTTATTACAAGTTTTTGTTTTTATGGAGGTGCTCTAACGATTTGCAACAAAAAATTTTGCAAATTTTAAATTAAAAAAAAAAATTATTTTTCCAATATTCAGGAAATTCCTTAAAAATATTTCACACCCGTTTGACGGCTTTCGTGTTTGACTTACGAAAAAACGTAAGAGATCAATTTTGTGGTGCTCCGGAATGGGCCGTTATTGCCGTTTTGAAATTAAAAATCGGTTCGTAAATAAAGTTGCCATGGCGGCCTAAAGAATTTTCAAAATTATTACTTAAAAACGCCCTCAACGGACAGCCCGCCAATATTTTTTACATGTTAATAGATTCAATCGAAAGCGCTTAATGTGCCCCATCTTTTTACAAGTACAACTTTTTTTCGAGAAATACCCACAGCGCCCGGAAATTAGGAAAAAGTAAATTGTGTAAAAAATTTTTTCGAAACCGTGGCTCATTTTAACTGGTACCAAAAATTGAAATTTGTGGCTTAACTTTAAAGTTTTTTGAAAAAGTTTATATAAACATTTTGTTCTATATTGACCTTCTTCGGTCGGTAAAATAAAATTTTTTTTTTAATTTTATATTTAAAAAAAAAAATTTTTTTTAATGTTAAGAGTGATTTCAAAGAATCAAGCGGGGTGTTGGCGAAAAAATTTTATTAAGAGTTTTTGTTTGTGTCAAAGTGCTCTAACGATATGCGAAACAAAATTTATAAAATTTTAAATAAAAAAAAAAATTATTTTTCCTATGCAAATGCTCAGAAAATTCCTTAAAACAATTTCACATCCGTTGGACGGCTTTCGTGTTTGACATATGAAAAAAACGTAAGAGACCAATTTTGTGGTGCTTTTGAATGCCCCGTTATTGCCGCTTTGAAATTAAAAATCGCTTAGTAAATAAAGTTACCATGGGGGCCTAAAGAATTTTCAAAATTTTCACTTAAAAGCGTCCTCCACGGGCAGCCCGCAAACATTTTTGACATGTTAGTAGATTCAGTAGAAAGCGCTTAGTGTGCTCCATCTGTTTACAAGTACAACTTTTTTTCGAGAAATGCACACACCGCCCGTAAATTAGGAAAAAGTAAATTTTGTAAAATTTTTTTTCGAAATCGTGGCTCATTTTTACTGGTACCAAAAATTGTTATTTGTGGTCAAACCTTACGGATTTTGGAAAAAGTTTATATCAACATTTTGCCTTATTTTGACTTTCTTCGGCGGTTGAAACAAAAAAAAATTTTTAAAACTGAAAAATTTAAAAAAAAAATAATTCAGCATAGTACTATAGTACAACAAGGTACCACCGTAAGTAAGAAGGGCTTATTATTATTATTTATCGGGCGCGCAGCGCCCGTTGTATATTATAAAACTGTTGGGCGCGAGGCGCCCATATGAAAAGCAAAAAGCGGGTGCAAAGCACCCGCTCTTGCCGTCGCGACAGCGGCGGGTGCTAAGCGGTTTCGCACATATGAATGAATAAAAATGATAATGCACACCTAAAAAGCTGCAGGGCGTCGAACTCCCACTGGAAATAGTATAAACGGGTGCTAAGCGGGGTCTCACACTTTAATTAATGAAAATGAAACAAACTTGGGCTAACCTTTCAATTACACCTATTTGCAGTGCTGTATCGAAATCAATTTCGACAGTGTGCGTAGCGCCCACTTGAAAGCCCAACAGCAGGCGCCAAGCACACATGCATTCCGCCGCTACAGTTGCGGTTTGTTAGTAGTAGGGATTTTAACGAATTGTTTCGTGAGTTTACGCTCATTAGACTGGTGGGCGCGCAGCGCCCACTTATCAAAACATAACGGGCGCGAAGCGCCCGTTCATTCCGCCGCGATAGCGGCGGGTGTTAGGCGGGAACACACCCAATCCTGCCTTTATTATTCAAAATAGTTGCGAACCTGCGTTAACCCTTCAAGTAAACCTATTTACAGTACCGCATCGAAACGAATTCAAACGATGTGTTCTGTATCGTCGAAAGGTTCCTTATTCTGCGTTTATGCTAAAGACCTACAACCTATCGCAACGTAGCTGTGGGGATCGCTACTGCCCATACCCGTCAACCCACCGTACCTTTGGCGAATCAATCATCACTTGATTTGTTATATCTCTACGTTTCCCGTTTTTACTCGGCTACTCCTCGCTCCTTCACTATTCTAACCTCATTTCTACGGTTCCCCTTCATTCCGTTCCAATTTTTTCTTTGGAATACCCTACACCTCCATCCTCACCGTACCCATCTAATCCGATTCCACCCCCTGGTACTCCCCTAGTCCACCTATACTAAAAGCGTAAGAAAAACGCATCTATAATCGAATAGGCGCCCAAGGCGCGGCCGGTGGCGAGCGTAGCGAGCCACCGTCCGAAGGACAATTTTGATTCGCTCGGCCTTTTCGATATCGCGTCCCTTAAATTTGAGTTTTTATACCCTTAAATTAGGGGCAAAGTTTGGCAAGTCTCTTTCTAAACTCTACTTTCTTTGTCTTTCGTGTACGAAATTTTCGATTCATTAGTTCCACATTTTGACGTTGACGTGAAAAATTTTAAAATTTTGACGTTTCAAGGTTGATTCTTAATTTTTTATTACATTTTTTATTATAAATAAAAGAGCAACGGTAAATGGACAAACGCTTTACATCTTTTAAGAGTGATTATTGAATTCTCACATTGTTTTTACACCATATAGGAGGAAAATTAAAAGTTGGGCTACCTATATTATCAGTTGAAACGTTGAAATGCCAAGTATAACAAGATTATAAGTAGCGCGTAGGTCGGACAAGATTTGCAAAAAATTGTACAATTTTGATTTGTTTGCCATTTATGATGTGAGTCGATTGTCCGACAATGCATGCTGGATTTCCAGCCGCAGTTTTACGACTTAAACTGATGTAATAAGTACAACATATGATAAAATATAAGCTGTTAAGCTCTAAAAAAAAGTATTTTTTGTTTAGCATTGTTTTTGTTGTTGAATTGTTTTATTAGTTATCGGGTGCCCACCGAAAAACCGACAGCGGGTGCGAAGCACCCGCTAACACCGCCGCGATAGCGGCGGGTGTCAGGCAGTGTATTTTATGGTTTAAAAAATGTTTTTAAATACTCTTAATTTTTTCACCAAACGGCGCATGCACGCCTAATTTAAAGCCTTTATTCATAATTCAAGTCAATTTTTTCAAAATTATTTACCCAAAGCCCAATTTCATACATTATGAGTTTCGGAATCCTCTCCGAAACCTGTAAAAGAAGATTTGAAAGGTCAAAACGGAAAGATGACGAAAATGTTTATTAAAAGTTATTGTTTGTCTTTTGAGTCTCAAAAGTTTCCACAAAAAAAATTTTCCAAAAATTCAAAATTTAAAAAAAAAAAAATTTTTCAAATGTAAAAGAAGATTTTAAAGTATTACGCGGGGTGTTGGGGAAAAAATTTTATTACAAGTTTTTGTTTGTATTGAGGTGCTCTAACGATTTGCAAAAAAAAATTTTTTTCCAATGTAAAATGCTCAGGAAATTCCTTAAAAAAATTTCACATCCGTTTGACGGCTTTCGTGTTTGACCTACGAAAAAACATAAGAGATCAATTTTGTGGTGCTCCGGAATGGGCCGTTATTGCCGCTTTGAAATTAAAAATCTGTCGGTAAATAAAGTTACCATGGCGGCCTAAAGAATTTTCCAAATTTTCACTTTAAAACGTCTTCCACGGGCAGCCCGCAAATATTTTTTACAAGTTAATAAGTTCAATAGAAAGCGCTTAATGTGCCCCATCTTTTTGCAAAAACAAGTTTTTATCGAGAAATGCACACAGCGCCCGGAAATTAGGAAAAAGAAAATTGTGTAAAAATTTTTTTCGAAATCGTGGCTCATTTTAACTGGTACCAAAAATTGTTATTTGTGGCTAAACCTTACGGATTTTGGAAAAAGTTTATATCGACATTTTGTATTATTTTGACGTTCTTCGGCGGTTAAAATAAAAATTTTTGCAAAACTGAAAAATTAAAAAAATTTTTTTTTAAATTTAATAAGGGATATCAAAGTATTACGCGGGGTGTTGGAAAAAAAATTTTATTAAGAGTTTTTGTTTGTGTATAGGTGCTCTAACGATTTGCAACAAAACATTTAGGAAATTTGAAATAAAAAAAAATAAATTATTTTTCCAATGCTCAGGAAATTTCATAAAAAAACTTCATATTCGTTTGACGGGTTTCGTGATCGACATATGAAAAATATGTAAGGAACCAATTTTGTGGTGCTCCGGAATGCGCCGTTAATACCGCTTGGAAATTAAAAATCGGTTCGTAAATAAAGTTGCCATGGCGGCCTAAAGAATTTTCAAAATTTTCACTTAAAAACTCCCTCAACGGGCAGCCGGCCAATATTTTTTAAATGTTAATAGATTCAATAGAAAGCGCTTAATGTGCCCCATCTTTTTACAAGTACAACTTTTTTTTGAAAAATGCGCACAGCGCCCGGAATTCAGGAAAAAGTAAATTTTATAAAAATTTATTTCGAAATCGTGGCTCATTTTAACTGGTTCCAAAAATTGAAATTTGTGGCTTAAATTTAAAGTTTTTTGAAAAAGTTTATATATACATTTTGTTCTATTTTGACCTTCTTCGGTCGGTAAAACAAAATTTTTGTTTTAAATTTAAAATTAAAAAAAAAATTTTTTTTTTAATGTAAAGAGTGATTTCAAAGAATCAAGCGGGGTGTTGGCGAAAAAATTTTATTAATAGTTTTTGTTTGTGTCAAAGTGCTCTCACGATATGCGAAACAAAATTTATGAAATTTTAAATAAAAAAAAAAATTATTTTTCCTATGCAAATGCTCAGAAAATTCCTTAAAAAAATTTCACATCCGTTGGACGGCTTTCGTGTTTGACATATGAAAAAAACGTAAGAGACCAATTTTGTGGTGCTTTTGAATGCCCCGTTATTGCCGCTTTGAAATTAAAAATCGTTTAGTAAATAAAGTTGCCATGGGGGCCTAAAGAATTTTCAAAATTTTCACTTAAAAGCGTCCTCCACGTGCAGCCCGCAAACATTTTTGACATGTTAGTAGATTCAGTAGAAAGCGCTTAGTGTGCTCCATCTTTTTACAAGTACAACTTTTTTTCGAGAAATGCACTCAGCGCCCGGAAATTAGGAAAAAGTAAATTTTATAAAATATTTTTTCGAAATCGTGGCTCATTTTTACTGGTACCAAAAATTGTTATTTGTGGCCAAACCTTACGGATTTTGAAAAAAGTTTATATCGACATTTTGCCTTATTTTGACTTTCTTCGGCGGTTGAAACAAAAAAAATTTTTAAAACTGAAAAATTTAAAAAAAGAATAATTCAGCATAGTACTATAGTACAACATAGTACCACCGTAAGTAAGAAAGGCTTATTATTATTATTTATCGGGCGCGCAGCGCCCGTTGTATATTATAAAACTGTTGGGCGCGAGGCGCCCATATGAAAAGCAAAAAGCGGGTGCAAAGCACCCGCTCTTGCCGTCGCGATAGCGCTGGGTGTTAGGCGGGAACACACCCAATCCTGCTTTTATTATTCGAAATGTTGCAAACCTGCGTTAACCCTTCAAGTAAACCTATTTACAGTACCGCATCGAAACGAATTCAAACGATGTGTTCTGTATCGTCGAAAGGTTCCTTATTCTGCGTTTATGCTAAAGACCTACACCCTATCGTAACGTAGCTGTGGGGATCGCTACTGCCCATACCCGTCAACCCACCGTACCTTTGGCGAATCAATCATCACTTGATTTGTTATATCTCTACGTTTCCCGTTTTTACTCGGCTACTCCTCGCTCCCTCACTATTCTAACCTCATTTCTACGGTTCCCCTTCAATCCGTTCCAATTTTTTCTTTGGAATACCCTACACCTCCATCCTCACCGTACCCATCTAATCCGATTCCACCCCCTGGTACTCCTCTAGTCCACCTATACTAAAAGCGTAAGAAAAACGCATCTATAATCGAATAGGCGTCTAAGGCGCGGCCGGTGGCGAGCGTAGCGAGCCACCGTCCGAAGGACAATTTTGATTCGCTCGGCCTTTTCGATATTACGACCCTTAATTTTTAGTTTTTATACCCTTAAATTAGGGGCAAAGTTTGGCAAGTCTCTTTCTAAACTCTACTTTCTTTGTCTTTCGTGTACGAAATTTTCGATTCATTAGTTCCACATTTTGACATTGACGTGAAAAATTTTAAAATTTGACGTTTCAAGGTTGATTCTTAATTTTTTACATTTTTTATGATAAATAAGAGAGCAACGGTAAATGGACAAACGCTTTACATCTTTAAAGAGCGATTATTGAATTCTCGCATTGTTTTTACACCATATATTAGGAAAATTGCAAGTCGAACCACTTATATTACAAGTTGAGACGTAGAAATGACAAGTATAACGAGATTAAAAGTAGCGCGTAGGTCGGACGAGATTTGCAAAAAATTGTACAATTTTGATTTGTTTGCCATTTTTGATGTGAGTCGATTGTCCGACAATGCATGCCCGATTTCCAGCCGCAGTTTTACGACTTAATTTGATGTACAAGTACGATTTTGAACCGATTTTGAAGCTTTTAAACTCTAATGAAATAAGTATTTTTTGTTTAGCATTGTTTTTGTTGTTTAATTGTTTTAATAGATATCGGGCGCGGAGCGCCCGATGTAGCCCCAGTAGCTGGTGGGCGCGTAGCGCCCACCGAAAAGCAGAAAGCGGGTGCGAAGCACCCGCTAACACCGCCGCGATAGCGGCGGGTGTCAGGCATTGTAGTTTATGGTTTAAAAAATGTTTTTAAATACTTTTAATTTTTTCACCAAACGGCGCATGCACTCCTAATTTAAAGCCATTATTCATAATTCAAGTCAATTTTTTCAAAATTATTTACCCAAAGCCCAATTTCATACATTATGAGTATCGGAGTCCTCTCCGAAACCTGTAAAAGAAGATTTGAAAGGTCAAAACGGAAAGATGGCGAAAATGTTTATTAAAAGTTATTGTTTGTCTTCCGAGTCTCAAAAGTTTCCACAAAAAAAATTTTCCAAAAATTCAAAATTTAAAAAAAAAAAAATTTTTCAAATGTAAAAGAAGATTTTTAAGTATTACGCGGGGTTTTGGGGAAAAAATTTTATTACAATTTTTGGTTTGAATTGAGGTACTCTAACGATTTGCAACAAAAAATTTTGCAAATTTTAAGTTAAAAAAAAAAAATTATTTTTCCAATGTAAATGCTCAGGAAATTCCTAAAAAAAATTTATATCCGTTTGACGGCTTTCCTGATCGACATAGGAAAAATATGTAAGGAACCAATTTTGTGGTGCTCCGCAATGCGCCGTTAATGCCGCTTTGAAATTAAAAATCGGTTCGTAAATAAAGTTGCCATGGTGGCCTAAAGAATTTTCAAAATTTTCACTTTAAAACGTCTTCCACGGGCAGCACGCCAATATTTTTTACATGTTATCAAGTTGAAAAGGAAGCGCTTAATGTGCTTCATCTTTTTGCAAGAACAAGTTTTTTTCGAGAAATGGACACGGCGCCCGGAAATTAGGAAAAAGTAAATTTTGTAAAAATTTTTTTTGAAATAGTGGCTCATTTTAACTGGTACCAAAAATTGTGATTTGTGGCTGAACCTTACGGATTTTGGAAAAAGTTTATATCGACATTTTGTCTTATTTTGACGTTCTTCGGCGGTTAAAACAAAAAAAAATTTTCAAAACTGAAAAATTAAAAAAATTTTTTTTTAATGTAAAGAGTGATTTCAAAGCATCAAGCGGGGTGTTGGCGAAAAAATACTATTAAGAGTTTTTGTTTGTGTATAGGTGCTCTAACGATTTGCAACAAAACATTTAAGAAATTTTAAATAAAAAAAAAAAATTATTTTTCCAATGTGAATGCTCAGGAAATTCCTTAAAAAAACTTCATATTCGTTTGACGGCTTTCGTGATCGACATATGAAAAATATGTGAGGAACCAATTTTGTGGTGCTTTGGAATTCCCCGTTATTGCCGTTTTGAAATTAAAAATCGGTTCGTAAATAAAGTTGCCATGGCGGCCTAAAGAATTTTCAAAATTTACACTCAAAAAAGTCCTCCAAGGACAGCCCGCATATATTTTTGACATGTTAATAGATTCAATCGAAAGCGCTTAATGTGCCCCATCTTTTTACAAGTACAACTTTTTTTTGAGAAATGCCCACGGCGCCCGGAATTTAGCAAAAAGTAAATTTCATAAAAATTTATTTCGAAATCGTCGCCCATTTTAACTGGTACCAAAAATTGAAATTTGTGGCTTAACTTTAAAGTTTTTTGAAAAAGTTTATATAAACATTTTGTCTTATTTTGACCTTTTTCGGTCGGTAAAACAAAATTTTTTTAAAAAATTTAAAATTAAAAAATAATTTTTTTCTTAATGTAAAGAGTGATTTCCAAGTATCAAGCGGGATGTTGGCGAAAAAATTTTATTAAGAGTTTTTGTTTGTGTAGAGGTGCTCTAATGATTTGCAAAAAAAAATTTTGAAAGTTTTAAATTCAAAAAAAAAATTATTTTTCCAACGCAAATAAATGCTCGGGAAATTCCTAAAAAGAATTTCACATTCGTTGGACGGCTTTCGTGTTAGACATATGAAAAAAACGTAAGAGACCAATTTTGTGGTGCTTTTGAATGCCCCGTTATTGCCGCTTTGAAATTGAAAATCGCTTAGTAAATAAAGTTGCCATGGGGGCCTAAAAATTTTCAAAATTTTTACTTAAAAGCGCCCTCCACGGGTAGCCAAACATTTTTGACATTTTAGTAGATTCAGTAGAAAGCGCATAGTGTGCTCCATATTTTTACAAGTACAACTTTTTGTCGAGAAATGCGCACGGCGCCCGGAAATTAGGAAAAAGTAAATTTTGTAAAATTTTGTTTCGAAATCGTGACTAATTTTAACTGTGGTACCAAAAATTGTTATTTGTGGCTAAACCTTACGTATTTTGGAAAATAGTATATATCGACGTTTTGTCTTATTTGGACTTTCTTCGGCGGTTGAAACAAAAAAATTTTTTAAAACTGAAAAATTAAAAAAAAAATAATTCAGCATCCCAGGGAATTGTTTCATTAGGCGCGCCCGTTGCTGCCTAAGAAGCTGGTGGGCGCAGAGCGCCCACTGTAAGTAAGAAAAGTTTATTATTATTTATCGGGCGCGCAAGGCCCGTTGTATAGGTACATTATAAAACTGTTGGGCGCGAAGCGCCCATATGAAAAGTGAAAGAGGGTTGCCGTCGCGATAGCGGCGGGTGTTCAGCGGTGTCGCACATTTGATTCAATAAAAATGATAGTGCCCACCTAAAAAGCTGGAGGGCGTCGAACATTACACTGGTAAAAGTATAAACGGGTGCTAAGCGGAGTCTCATACTTGAATTAATACAAATGTAACAAATTTGCGCTAACCTTTCAATTACACCTATTTGCAGTGCTGTATCAAAATCAATTTTGACAGTGTGCCTAGCGCCCACTTGAAAGCCCAACAGCAGGCGCCAAGCACACATGCATTTCGCCGCGACAGTTGCGGTTTGTTAGTAGTGGGGATTTTAACGAATTGTTTCGTGAGTTTACGCTCACTAGACTGGTGGGGCGCAGCGCCCACTTACCAAAACAGAACGGACGCGAAGCGCCCGTTTATTCCGCCGCGATAGCGGCGGGTGTTAGGCGGGAACACACCCAATCCTGCCTTTATTATTCAAAATAGTTGCGAACCTGCGTTAACCCTTCAAGTAAACCTATTTACAGTACCGAATCGAAACGAATTCAAACGATGTGTTCTGTATCGTCGAAAGGTTCCTTATTCTGCGTTTATGCTAAACACCTACAACCTATCGCAACGTAGCTGTGGGGATCGCTACTGCCCATACCCGTCAACCCACCGTACCTTTGGCGAATCAATCATCACTTGATTTGTTATATCTCTACGTTTCCCGTTTTTACTCGGCTACTCCTCGCTCCCTCACTATTCTAACCTCATTTCTACGGTTCCCCTTCATTCCGTTTCAATTTTTTCTATGGAAAAAAAGTATTTTTTGTTCAGCATTGTTTTTGTTGTTGAATTGTTTTATTAGTTATCGGGCGCGGAGCGCCCGATGTAGCCCCAGTAGCTGGTGGGCGCATAGCGCCCACCGAAAAACAGAAAGCGGGTGCGATGCACCCGCTAACACCGCCGCGATAGCGGCGGGTGTCGGGCAGTGTATTTTATGGTTTAAAAAATGTTTTTAAATACTCTTAATTTTTTCACCAAACGGTGCAGACACGCCTAATTTAAAGCCTTTATTCATAATTCAAGTCAATTTTTTCAAAATCATTTACCCAAAGCCCAATTTCATACATTATGAGTATCGGAATCCTCTCCGAATCCTGTAAAAGAAGATTTGAAGGTCAAAACGGAAAGATGGCAAAAATGTTTATTAAGAGTTATTGTTTGTCTTCTGAGTCTCAAAAGTTTCGACAAAAAAATTTTCGAAAAATTCAAAATTAAATAATATTTTTTGTTTTCATATGTAAAAGAAGATTTCAAAGTATCAAGCGGGGTGTTGGCGAAAAAATTTTATTACAAGTTTTTGTTTTTATGGAGGTGCTCTAACGATTTGCAACAAAAAATTTTGCAAATTTTAAATTAAAAAAAAAAATTATTTTTCCAATATTCAGGAAATTCCTTAAAAATATTTCACACCCGTTTGACGGCTTTCGTGTTTGACTTACGAAAAAACGTAAGAGATCAATTTTGTGGTGCTCCGGAATGGGCCGTTATTGCCGTTTTGAAATTAAAAATCGGTTCGTAAATAAAGTTGCCATGGCGGCCTAAAGAATTTTCAAAATTATTACTTAAAAACGCCCTCAACGGACAGCCCGCCAATATTTTTTACATGTTAATAGATTCAATCGAAAGCGCTTAATGTGCCCCATCTTTTTACAAGTACAACTTTTTTTCGAGAAATACCCACAGCGCCCGGAAATTAGGAAAAAGTAAATTGTGTAAAAAATTTTTTCGAAACCGTGGCTCATTTTAACTGGTACCAAAAATTGAAATTTGTGGCTTAACTTTAAAGTTTTTTGAAAAAGTTTATATAAACATTTTGTTCTATATTGACCTTCTTCGGTCGGTAAAATAAAATTTTTTTTTTAATTTTATATTTAAAAAAAAAAATTGTTTTTTAATGTAAAGAGTGATTTCAAAGAATCAAGCGGGGTGTTGGCGAAAAAATTTTATTAAGAGTTTTTGTTTGTGTCAAAGTGCTCTAACGATATGCGAAACAAAATTTATAAAATTTTAAATAAAAAAAAAATTATTTTTCCTATGCAAATGCTCAGAAAATTCTTTAAAAAAATTTCACATCCGTTGGACGGCTTTCGTGTTTGACATATGAAAAAAACGTAAGAGACCAATTTTGTGGTGCTTTTGAATGCCCCGTTATTGCCGCTTTGAAATTAAAAATCGCTTAGTAAATAAAGTTGCCATGGGGACCTAAAGAATTTTCAAAATTTTCACTTAAAAGCGTCCTCCACGGGCAGCCCGCAAACATTTTTGACATGTTAGTAGATTCAGTAGAAAGCGCTTAGTGTGCTCCATCTTTTTACAAGTACAACTTTTTTTCGAGAAATGCACACAGCGCCCGGAAATTAGGAAAAAGTAAATTTTGTAAAATTTTTTTTCGAAATCGTGGCTCATTTTTACTGGTACCAAAAATTGTTATTTGTGGCCAAACCTTACGGATTTTGGAAAAAGTTTATATCGACATTTTGCCTTATTTTGGCTTTCTTCGGCGGTTGAAAAAAAAAAATTTTTAAAACTGAAAAATTTAAAAAAAAATAATTCAGCATAGTACTATAGTACAACATAGTACCACCGTAAGTAAGAAGGGCTTATTATTATTATTTATCGGGCGCGCAGCGCCCGTTGTATATTATAAAACTGTTGGGCGCGAGGCGCCCATATGAAAAGCAAAAAGCGGGTGCAAAGCACCCGCTCTTGCCGTCGCGATAGCGGCGGGTGCTAAGCGGTTTCGCACATATGAATGAATAAAAATGATAATGCACACCTAAAAAGCTGGAGGGCGTCGAACTCCCACTGGAAATAGTATAAACGGGTGCTAAGCGGGGTCTCACACTTTAATTAATGAAAATGAAACAAACTTGCGCTAACCTTTCAATTACACCTATTTGCAGTGCTGTATAGAAATCAATTTCGACAGTGTGCGTAGCGCCCACTTGAAAGCCCAACAGCAGGCGCCAAGCACACATGCATTCCGCCGCGACAGTTGCAGTTGGTTAGTAGTGGGGATTTTAACGAATTGTTTCGTGAGTTATCGGGCGCGTAGCGCCCGTTTACGCTCATTAGACTGGTGGGCGCGCAGCGCCCACTTACCAAAATATAACGGGCGCGAGGCGCCCGTTCATTCCGCCGCGATAGCGGCGGGTGTTAGGCGGGAACACACCCAATCCTGCTTTTATTATTTAAAATAGTTGCGAACCTGCGTTAACCCTTCAAGTAAACCTATTTACAGTACCGTATCGAAACGAATTCAAACGATGTGTTCTGTATCGTCGAAAGGTTCCTTATTCTGCGTTTATGCTAAAGACCTACAACCTATCGCAACGTAGCTGTGGGGATCGCTACTGCCCATACCCGTCAACCCACCGTACCTTTGGCGAATCAATCATCACTTGATTTGTTATATCTCTACTTTTCCCGTTTTTACTCGGCTACTCCTCGCTCCCTCACTATTCTAACCTCATTTCTACGGTTCCCCTTCATTCCGTTCCAATTTTTTCTTTGGAATACCCTACACCTCCATCCTCACCGTACCCATCTAATCCGATTCCACCCCCTGGTACTCCCCTAGTTTTACCCTAAAATTTTAATTAGGGGAGGGAAGTTCGGTATGATATGACTACATATTTTTATTACTTTTTGTGCTTTTTGTAATATATTTAGTTACTCATCCAAGTAGTATTGTAAATTTACTAAAAGGGGGGAGAGATGTTATGGTCAGACTTCTAACCACGAGGTCAAAATACCAAATAGACCATAAGGTATATGTTGAATTTAAAAAAACATATAATTTTGATAATTTAATTTTTATTTGCGACATTATGACTTTGTACCAATAGTAGTTTATATCACAAGGACGTAAACCAATACTTTTTACTACTAGGGGGTTTATAAATCCTAGCCATCAGGCGAGGGGTAATATTATTATAATAATATTTTTATTATGTTGAGAGCTGAATTTTGAGGCCCTTTTGATTTACAAAATATTAGGATATCCGCCACTGCGTTGTTCTACCATTCAATTTTGTACATTCAGTTTCTTCAGCAAAATTACTTTATTTTCTTTACTATTAATTTTTTTTGTTATCATTTTGAATCCAGAAGTATTTTTATTTTTACGACGCCCGCTTGGGGGGGAGCGGACAGCAACAGGTGGAATAACAAATCTCAAAAGGACATCAACATAAAATCGTATTATGAAAAAAAATACCGAAAAAGCACCATCACACGTTTTTGCTATTGCAGTGATACGAATTTTAAAATCTTTAAATTTGGCATGGACTCGACTGCTGCTTTTTTTTTTAATTTCTTGAATTTTTTTTTGAACATTTTCTTTTCCTTCGATATTTTTTGGAGAAAATTCAAAAATCATCTGCAACAACCAAATTAACTCTTTCAACCTTATCTTGGGGTTAGTCAAAATACAAACAATAAGTAAAATTTGTTGCATAAATAAAGAATTATTTATAACTCTAGCATTTTATATTATTTGAAAGTGCGCCAGAATTGCGCCAGAATTTCACGTTGTACAGGAGTGCAAATGTGGTGCTCGAGTGCGCTTCCACAATTTTCCAGTTTCTATTGATGTACGAGCGGTTTTTTCTATTGCAAATATTAGGTAAGCATTCGTTTGAGACATGAACTATTATTCGTGTGAGTGTTTGTTAATTTTAAACGTTGTCTGACCCAGTGGTCTACATTCATCACGTTGTGAGAAAATCAATAAAAACATAGTTAACGCGCATTTTGATTATTTACGCAAAATTTTGGTTCTCAGAAATAACTTATAATTATGTGATATAGTTTTGTGTGTAGTAACGACTGGAATTTTTTGAAAATTAGGTACGTTTCAAAATTTTCCGTTTTTGAACATTTTTGGTTATCTTGACTTTTAAAATATCCAAATTAGATTAATTAACTAGGTAATTACTTATAAGCGACCTTGCATCAGGTGCCTACCTATTATAAAACCTATTTGTAATTTGGCATGTGATTTTATTTTTGGAATAATTCCAATTGATTGTTAAAAAGGGATACAAAAACAATGGGATTTATTTTACTATTAAAAACTCTAATCGTGCAACATTTAAAATTTACTATCTAATTATTTTTTGTTTAGTTAAAAGTAAATTCTTTTAGTCAGGACCGGCTTTTGCGATTTGATGATTAATTACTTTTAGCAGCACGCACAAATTTTGAAATTGTATTTTGTGGTTTACACGAGCAAGTCGACTCAGAGCCGAACCTGGTCGTAGCTTATCAAAGCGGATAAAAAAAATTGTGATATGATGCAATGTTAAGCTCTGATTAGACAGCGCGAGTATGCCTCGCTCGTCAGATTCGCGAGGAAGATTCGCGCATCACTCCCGCGAGGCATCCCACAAATAGATGCATGGTGAGTCATGAAGCAGGGCGAGTCGCCAGTATCTGAATAACATGGAAACACCAACACGAAGTTTACACCGCGCGAGTATCAAAGTGCGAGGCACCTTTGACGCGCGGTCGAGACCGACCTACCGACCGCTCGCAGTGCATATGCCTCGCGAGTCGTGATTCGCGCCATAAAACCGTCTACACGACGCGAGGATTGATGCGCGAATCAGATTCGCGAGGCAAACTCGCGCTATCTAAACGCAGCTTTACAATGTCGTAATTTTATTTATCTCACTTCCTCATTTATATTATTTGTAACGTCGATCTTTTATCATCGGTTATCTGGATACTTATTAGTAACGTTAACAAATAATACAAATAATATCAATTCTGATTATTGGAAATTATTTGAGTAAATTGTAATAATAACCTTGTAATTTAAATTTTTATTGAAAAGATAAATTTTATCCCACATTTCCATGTGATAATTTTTTTATTATTATGTAGTAGGTAATTCGTCAATCAGACTCAATCACTGTAAAACCGTTCTTATCAGCATGACTAACCTTAATTTTTAGAAAAAATGTTTTCATTTTTCGTCTCTCAACTTTCTTTAATTTTTTTATGCCCGTAAGCCAAAGGAATATACTGGTTTGTATCGTGACCCCCCCCTCCCCACGTCCAGAAATTTTTCAAACAGACCAATTTTTTTCAGGAAAATATTTCTTATTTCTCAAAATTTTATTCATTGTGGCGCTTTTTGTTTTCTTGACTTTTACTTACCTAACTAAACTAAATTCCGAACCTAGGTGTGCCCAATATAATTTAAATTTTTATTTGAACTTCAATTTGGGTTGGAAATTCAACCTACGATCTGAAGCTCACCCCCCCCCCTTCCTCACACCAAACTGGAGGAGAAGAGTGTCCAACAGTGAGACATTGAATTTCCGCCACTTATGACTTTTCTGATTTTTATGAAAGTTTTACGTTTGTAGTAGATGGACCCATGGTATTAGACCTACGATAATTAGTTTGTAGAAAAATCAGGGGATAATCAATGTTCCACTCTTGGATAATCTGCCCTACATTAATCAAGAAATTTACAGTCTCACAAGTGACATGTCGATTTTTTTTGTTATCTATACCTGCAATAATAAATTTCTAAGGAAGAAGATTTACTGATGTAATTCAGGATCTTGATGCTATTTTGTGAAATGTTTCATTATCAAATACAGGGTGTCTCTTGAAAGCAATTTTCTTAATTTCTATCTTCAAATGGTCACAGCACCGAAACTGTTAATTTTTTAGTATAAATAGCTAAATACTTTTTTAAAGTTTGTGAAGTTATCTACAAATTAGATTTTAACCTTTTTAGTGGAATATCAACGCTTTTCGAGTTATTAATTAAATTATGCAAAGAAAATGTTGAAAAATTCGAAGCTGATGAACTTTTTTTAATTTTTTTGAAAAGTCCTTGTCTTTTTTAAACAAAATGTTTTACAAAAATCATTACGTCCTTTTCGGATAGCAAATTTATCGGGCTACAACTTTAGGCTAGGAAACGTTTTTGAAAAACATATCAATTTCATAGGAAACCTGGAATCATTTATTGATTTGTTTTTCTTAAAAATTACGTTTTGTTTTCCTCTAAAATTTCAGTTTTTCTGTGGAATGGATTGATTTTTCAAAAAAGTTTACTGACTATTTTTTTTTGTAAAATGTATCGTTTAAAAGTTACACGGTAAAAAATGAAATAATAAAAATTAAACTTTGAATTTTTCAACATTTTTTTACTTAATTTTGTTCATAACTCGAAAGCCGTTGATTTTAAACAATAAAATATTAGAGCTTAGTTCGTAAATAATTTCACGCTCCACAAAAAAACAAAAAAAAATTTAAATGAATAATTTACACTAAAATAAAAAAAAAACATACAAACAGACGAATTGAGAAACTCCTCCTTTTTTTGAAGTCGGTTTAAAAATCAATGGTTTTGGTGCTATGGTCATTTGAAGGTAGAAGTGAAAAAAATCTTCTTATGGTTTGAATTTAAATGGAGAATTTTCATTTGCGGAATTTTTTTCATTCGATTGCGGGACATTCTGTATAAAAGCTAGGGGCGCACCCAGAAATTTACGTTGGAGGGGGGGGAGGCTCAACATAATTCTGGAAGAAAAAATTGTAACCTGGGAGTAATTACCCGTATTGGGGTAAAATGGGCATTTGATGGGGGCAATAAAGCTGGGGATCTTTAGAAAACCAAATTGCACAGTATCGTTTTCAATATTTTTATTCCCTTATTATTCCTATTTATTCTCTGTTAAATCAATAGGGATCGAAAAAGTTAGGAAATACTGTGATAGGGGTTTTAACCTGTCGCGGCCTTTCAAAATATTTACACTCAAAATATTTGTTTCGTTTTTGGTTTTACTTTGATTCGTTTTAAAATTCGAAGAGCTACGTCATTCATCATCATATTTTAATATTAATTGGGATATTAGTTACAATTTTCTTTCTTTTAGGTATTAAATAATTAACATGACCACCGTCTTAAGAAAATTAGCAATTACCGGTGCTTCAGGCGTAGCTGCAGCTGGATTCGCTACCTACTATTCTTTAAAAGAGGACGGCGATTCAAGAGTAAGTGATCTAAGAGCGATGTAACGATGCCAAGTAAATCTTGTTTTTCTTAGTGGGGAATCGTGAATGCACAACAGGAAGCACCACGTAGCAAAGCAAAACGACACTTACCCCCTCGAGACGAACAAATAAAATCTTTACAAAGTGATAACTTTGACGTGATTATAATTGGTGGAGGAGCAACAGGTGCCGGTTGTGCACTCGATTCCACAACGAGAGGACTCAAAACAGCTTTAATAGAAGGAGATGATTTTGCAAGTGGAACTTCTAGTAGAAGTACCAAGCTTATCCACGGTGGGGTGAGATACTTGCAGAAGGCTATCATGCAATTCGATATCGAACAGTACAAAATGGTCAAAGAAGCCCTACACGAACGCGCGAATATGTTGAATTCTGCACCACATTTGGCGCATCCACTACCTATTATGTTACCTGTGTACCAGTGAGTATGTTTGGGTACGTCTATTAACAATCCTCAACAAAAATTATTAACCCAATTCTTCAATCTGATAAACTTCAAACTAACTCCTGGTTTTATTGTAAATTATGGTTTTCAATTCAGTGAGGATCAGAGCTGGGCAAAGTTACTCAAGAAGTCCTTTTTATGAAAAGTTACTTGAGATCACTGTTGAGTGCTATTTTATGTTTCTACCAAACTTGCAAGATACAGCTAATTACAGTACAGCCCAGCTCTGATGAGGGTGCTAATTTTATTTTGATTTTGCATTCGATATTTCAAAATTTTTATTTTAACTCTTTAACGTTTTTAGATGGTGGCAAGTTCCTTACTACTGGTTTGGTATTAAAATGTACGATTTAGTTGCCGGCTCTAAAACCGTCAAAAGTTCGTATTTGTTATCGAAAAAAAGCGCATTAGAATTATTTCCTATGTTACGAGGAGACAAATTAGTAGGAGCCATAGTATATTACGACGGTACGACTCTACCACTTTTTTAAAATGCTCACAATTTTTATTACAATACTTTTAGGTCAACAAGACGACGCACGAATGAATTTAGCTATAGCATTAACTGCCACAAGACACGGAGCCACTGTGGCAAATCACGTAAAAGTTACCGGTTTAATCAAAGAAAAAAATGCGCAAGGAGTTGAAAAGTGTGCTGGTGTGCACGTTAAGGACGATTTGACTGGAAAGGAGTGGAGTATTCCAGCAAAGTGTGTAATTAACGCAACCGGACCTTTTACCGATTCGATCAGAAAGATGGATAATCCGACTGTTAAGGAAATTTGTTGTCCTAGCAGTGGAGTTCACATTGTTTTGCCCGGTTATTACAGTCCCGAACAAATGGGTCTCCTTGATCCTTCTACAAGTGACGGCCGAGTTATCTTCTTTTTACCGTGGCAAAGACAGACCATTGCAGGAACCACAGATTTACCCTGCAAGGTGTCACACAATCCGAAACCAACCGAAGACGAAATTACATTTATTTTAGAAGAAGTTAAGAATTATTTAAATCCAGACGTTGAAGGTAAGCATAATTTATTTTTCTTCCTGTATAAAGTGCTCAGTATTAAATGAAATTTATCTAAATTTTGGGGTCTTTTGAATAATAAAAAAAGAAATTTCATCTTTATTTTCAAACTTCCTATGAAAAATAAATAATCGTTTTCTGATTTGTTTGATAATAATTTAAACAAAATTAACTTCTTAGCTGACCCACCTAAAAAACCACCCCCTTGACAATTAAAACTTTTTTTTACTTAATTTCTTTGTTAGTACGCAGAGGCGATGTTATGTCTGCTTGGAGTGGAATTCGGCCCCTTGTTTCTGATCCAAACAAAGAAGACACCCAGTCTTTGGCAAGAAACCACATCGTTCATGTCAGTGATTCGAATTTAATCACAATCGCCGGTGGAAAATGGACCACTTACAGGGCAATGGCACAGGAAACTATCGACGCCGCAGTTAAAGGTTCAGCTGAAATTATTAGGTATAAAAACTTACAATTTTTTATATAATAATTTTTTTAGCTTGCAACTTAAATCCAAAACATTTGGAGTCGCAAACAGATGGACTTTTAATTGAAGGGGCACATGGATGGACACCTACGATGTATATTCGCTTGGTGCAAGATTTTGGTCTGGATTGCGAGGTGGCGGAACATTTATCAAAATCTTATGGAGATCGCGCATTTGCCGTTGCTAAATTAGCTTCGCTTACAGGTACACACATCCAAAATTCATTTTTGGTTTCGTTTCAGTTGTAAATTTGCAGGCAAACGTTGGCCCATAATTGGTCAGAAGATTCACCCTGAATTTCCTTATATTGATGCGGAAGTAAGATACGGAATCCGCGAGTACGCAATGAATGCGGTAGATATGATCGCACGGCGACTTCGCTTAGCTTTCTTGAACGTACAAGCCGCCGAAGAAGCCCTTCCCGTAATTGTCAAAATTATGGGTGAAGAATTGAAGTGGTCGGATGGTATGATCGTCGATTTTATTTCTTTCCTAAGTTGATCATTAATTTTGCAGCCGAAAAGGAAAAGCAGCTTAAAATGGCGCAAGAATTCCTTCAAAATGAGATGGGACAGAAAGTAAATCGTGCCAGTCGGGATCAAATACCCATCAATCTCAACAAAGATGAAATTCAAACTTATATCAAGAGATTCCAAATTATTGATAAAGATCGCAAGGGATACGTTTCAATTAATGACATCAGACGAGGGCTTAAAGTAAGTTTGTTGGTTTTAAAATCAAGGAAACGTTTGAAATTTGTTGTACAACGACTTTTTGAAGTTGATAGGTTTAAAACTTCAAGATGAGGAAATTCAGTCTTTGATATCTGAAATTCATGGTTCTTATGACGGTCAACTGTCGCTTGCCGAATATTTACAGGTAAACAAGTTTTTCTTCTTTACTAATTTAGGTTTTATTATAGGAGGAGGGCGAGAAAGATGTTTCAAAGGAAGAGTTGCACGAAATTTTAAGAGAAATTGATACAAACATGAACGGTCAAGTTGAACTTGACGAATACTTGCAGGTTTGATGGTTTGAAGTTTTATGCACGATTGCAAACCCTTTTTTATTTGTTTTAATAAAAATGATTTTTTTTGGATTAAACTGAGTTTTTACTTGGATTTTTTGTAATTTTAAATTTTGAGCACAATAACTTTTTGCTAAAACTGATTTTTGGGAATATTAACACAATATTTTTTTTAATTGTTATTACAATTTTGGTGCTTGCTTAATTTTTATTTAGCAGTGGCGTGAGGAACGTACAATAAAATAATACGATTACAAGATTTGGTTTTTGTAGTACCTAATATTATTAAATTATTTATTATGGAAGATTTTTATTATTCATTGCATGTTGAAATCATTTTGGAAAAAAATATTTTTTATTACCTATACCAATGTTGCTTTGGAGTCGATTGATGGAAGGGATTATAATTTTTCTCAACATTCACTTTTTTTTCCGGATATTCGGGAGTCTTGAAATTTACCACAATTAAAATTATTATTTGTTCTAAACAACTCAATATTTTTTTTTTTGAAAATAAATTACAACTTATAGAAAACCTAAAATCAAACTTTTGGGTTTACCCAACTACCAAAAAACGAGGAAATTATTTACAGTTGTGAATAGTTTTTGATGTGTTGAGCAACATTGCTTTTTAATTTATGCTTGCAATTTTCATTTTTTGTTAATAGCACACACTAAACAAAGTTTGAAAATGTTGAAATCAATTTTTCAGTTTGAAACGATTTAATACTTAATTTTTCCTTCACAGATGATGTCTGCAATTAAATCTGGTCACGTCGCTTATTCTCGTTTTGCAAGAATGGCGGAAATGGAAGAAGAAAAGTTTGAGAAAGAAATTTTGAAAAAGAAAATATCTGTCGAGCGTAGTGGTGGAGGTTTGTAAAAATTAACTTTCTATTCAACTACTCCAGAGAGTGTCTACTCGTCAATCACAGAATTTTATTTGTTAAATTTGGGCATTCCGAGTATTTTTATTATGTTAAAGAATTTCCACCTAAGAATCCATGCTTCCTTTAGTAACCAAAAAACGGAAGGCTTATTTAATTAATTGTGCTTTCTATTTTAAAAGTGCTCAAGTTTAACACCGTTAATTTCGTTTATTTAAAGGAAATAGTGTAAATAGTTAAGTATTTATTTGTTATTGTTACAAATAATTTAAAACGATAGTTTTATCATATCAATAAAACCAAATCAAACTCCTAACTGATGAAGAAGTGTGGGTTTTATTCCCTTAATCGACAAATCCTTCCTTTTATTTAAATTTTACTTTCAAAACCAGATTTAGTATTAAAATTTTTTTTTTTATTTTTTATGTCATGGAGCTCAATTTATGACATTAAAAAATTGCAGTTTATTATCACCTCCTTCCTCCTCTCCAGTCGTATTTTTGGGTGAAATTGTTGCCAAAATTATAATGGCAAGCAGGATTAATTTTTTTAATCTAAACAAAATTTTTAATTTGATAAAATAGAATTAAACTTGAAGAATTTGTACGAACTTGCTCGGATGACTTGAAAATTGTAGAAAATGGTATCTCGTTTAGGCTCTAACGTTTAACCGTTGATTGAGAAATTTCTCAATCAACGGTTTAACACTAATTTCACCCAAAAATTCAAAAAAAGTAAACAAATTTACAGCTCCCTCCTAGATTTTGCGAATAACTCAGCAACAATAAAATGGAAGCTTATTTAGGCTGAAAAGATCGACATCAATTTAACCCAAAAGTTCGATTTTGTGGGAGGGAACAGCGACATGCACCTAAGAAACTTTTAATTAAAAAATTCAGTTTTAGTCTTTTTTTTAGTGGATTAATTTATTTCAATTCGTTACAAAACTTTAATGAATGGAAATTCAATTCAATATCAAAATGAGAATTTTCTATATGAATTGCAAAATGCAGGATAATAACTTGACAATGTAGACAGTCGTCAGTCATTTTACCTCGAAGTGAAGACCATAAAAATCAATTTTTCTACAGAGCTTAAGTTAGTTGTTGAACTTTACTCGTTTTTAGCATCAATTTGTTGTCAATATGGGGCATTCCACACCAAATCGACCACTTTTGAACCCAACCCCTTTTGATTTTCCTGAAATTTTTACATATTATACTATCCCACCAAAAACAGTTTTGTGAATTTTTTCAAAAGTTTTTACTCAACCCAAAAAAAGTTACGAATTTTTATAAAAACTGATGTTTTTTTCTTCAAGCGATCATAACTATTTCAAAAATTGACTAATCGAAACTTTTTTTTTTTATCTTTAAATGTGCTTTTCAGGAAAAAATATAAAAAAAATATTCAAACTTGTATTCTACAAAATTTTTCATTTTTTCGGAAATAATCATTGATTTTTCAAATTTTGCCACTTTTGATTTTTTTATTTAAAAAAAAACTTTGATTTATTCCGCGTATAACAACGCAAACTCAGTGTTGTCAGATTGGGCGGTTTATCGCAAATTGGGCGACTTGTAGATAATTTGCGCTTAAATTTTTTTCAAAAACCGCAATTTGGGCGATTTCTGATAAATGAAGTTGCGGTTTATTATTGCAATAAATAATAGACATTGAGATCTAATTTTAGTGAATTGCCATTTGATTTTACACCTCAAGAAAAATTGAGTGACATAGGATAGGGAGCGGCAAAGCTCTGTTCTCCCACGAAATTCCCCCTCCCTTCTAAATAAGAAAGTTTGACGTTAGCACCTCTAGCGTTAAAAAAGTGATCTTTTATTAAAAATTACTAAAAGCTTTTAACTCTAGAGAACGCTAACGTCAGTTTTCAATTAGACAATTACTAAATATTCAGTAAAGGCAAGTTTTTGGTAGCAATATATCAAAAGATAGTTTTGGCCAAATGTTATTAACTGGCCAAGTGATGACCTCATTAATTGTGCAAACATTGGTTTCAACATCCATTCAACCCCCCTCCCCCCCCAATAGCATAAATAATTCCAAAGAATTATAATTATTTAAAAAAATATTATCATTTATTATTATTGTGTTCACCATAACCCCCCCCCTTTGAGCAATGTTTAGTTACGGATTTTCTTAAATGAAATAATAGCTTATTTTCATACCAACAATGTGTGTTGTAAAAATTTTTAATTTTGAAAATCAAGTTATTAATAAATTCTTATTTTATTTTTGATTTTTGACATTGAATTTAAATTTTGGCGCCACGTGAAAAATAGTTTGCGGTTTTGGGCGTTTTTTCAGTTAAAAGTTGGCGCTACAGATTTCTAAAATCTGACAACACTGCGCAAACCCCATAATGGGCCGACATTTCTTTCTATTTATTTTGTTTAAGAGGGGCATTTTTTTCAGGGCTTTTTTAATTTAATCAACAGATGGCGCCTACTTAAATATTTTTATAAAATAAGAGGAATTTGCTATATTTAAAATATAGCAAATTCGTTGAGATAATACTATTCTATAAACAATATCCTTGATCTTAAACTATTTTGAGTTCTTATTGAGTATGTCAAAACACAATCACTTACGAAAAAAGATAATTAAACTTTAATTATGAATTGTGTTTTTATAAATAAATATTACGAACTCAAAATAGCTTAAGATCAAGAATATTGCTTATAGAATAGTATTATCTCAACGAATTTGCTATATTTTAAATATAGCAAATTCCTCTTATTTTATAAAAATATTTAAGTAGGCGCCATCTGTTGATTAAATTAAAAGGGCCCTGAAAAAATGCCCCTCTTAATTGAAATAGGAGTTTATATCACTAGGACGTAAAGGGACTATTTTCATCCCTGAGGGCGTAGTTTATGAGACGAGCCGCGCAGCGGCGAGGCAATAATAGCCCGAAGGATGAAAACCCTTACGTCCGAGTGATATGAACAATTTTTCGTTATTTCGGGAAAAATATCCTACAAAATTCGCGATTTTTTCGCATATATAATGTGATAGCTCTAAAATAACTATCGATAGATGGCGTGAAGGTTGCAAGTCATTTGTCAATGTTTGTCTCTTTGGTGCGAAAAAGCATGATTTTCTTTTGAAATTTCCGAATGACGGACAGCAAGTTGAAATGACGGACGGTCCGTCGTATTGACGGACGGAAGGTCACGTTATGCATTTATTGCAAAAAAAAATCTCGAATTTTGTCGGATATTATCTAAATCTATGATTTTATAAATAAATATAATGTAACACTTAATTTAATTGCCAATTTTTTAACTGAAGGTGTCGTAATTTCGTTATTTTGGGGATAATATCCCACAAAATTCACGATTTTTTTGCTCTGAGATAACTATCGATAGATGGCGTGAAGGTTGCAAGTCATTTGTCAAGTTATTAATAACTTAAGCGATAAACATGTGTTCACCCGAACGGGTGAAAAAACGGGTAGGACAAAAAAAGTTCGGGTCGGTCCCCCCGTAAACGACACTATCTCCACAACAAAGCACATACACGTTGGAGTTCCCCAAGGCTCCGTACTAGCACCCACACTTTTTAACATTTACATAAACGACACCCCATCATTCCCAAAAACTAATTTGGGAATGTTTGCAGACGACATGGCTATCTACGCGCATTCATTCAGCGCGCAGGTAGCCACAAAACAAACACAAATACACATTGACATAATTAAAAAATACTGCGACAAATGGAAGATCCGGCTGAACGCCGATAAGACGGAGACAATAGTCTTCGCCCGAAAGCGTACGAATCACCGGGTCTTCCAAAAACTGACAATGGACGGACACACTATAATACCAAAAACACACGTAAAATATCTGGGAGTCACGATGGACTCCAGACTCAACTTCGACACACACTTAAAAAACAGACGACAACTCTCCTATGCAACAATGCGCAAACTTTACTCGCTCATGAAGAGCGAGGTTATGACTTCCGAAAACAAACGTGCGTTATACAAGGTCATCTTGAGACCGATAATAACGTACGCTTGTCCTGCTTGGGCGAACGTGTCTAAGACACGACTTCGACCCTTGCAGGTTTTTCAAAACAAATGCCTCCGACTCGCCACAGGAGCGGACCGGTACACTAGACTAACCACACTACATGACGATACACAAGTAGAATTTCTCGGGGACCACATAACGCGTCTATCCGAGAAATTCTATAAAACGCAAATACCAAAAAGCACACTCACAAAACACATGACACAAGACAACACCAGACGCAAATACTTACTTCCATTTCAAAATCTTCCTTCTTTTAAGACGCATACGACTACTTCTGACTAATGTACTTTTGAGCAGCCACTCCAATGGACGGGTATACCTGAACCTTGGGATGACGCGAGTGAAAACCGGTAGCATTCCGAGCTAAAGCGCTACAAAAGCATTTCCTCCATACATTATTATGGTTGTTTCTTTTTTTTCTTGTTATTTATTTGTTGTTATTTAGTGTTTAATTGTTATTTAGTCTTTTAATTGTTATTGTTATTTTATTCTGTTTTGTCTCCCAATTGTTGTAAGTTGGTTTTTTGTTCTTAATTTTCCAACCATTTAACACGAAACGACGCCACAAGACAAACGAAAATTGGAGCCCTTACATTACCGATGAAACAAGAATTTCCAAAAAACCTCTGCGTAGGTTCCACGTTTAGTAATTGGGGGATACGTGCCAACAGGAGCCCCTTATTGTAAATATACTTGTAATATTGGTCCAAACGGCGCTATGCGTCGAATGGACCAATAATCTGTTTTATTGAAAATCAATAAAGAATCTTTAAATCGTAAAAAAATCGGGTCGGTCCCCCTTGAGGTAGCCTGTGACGAAAAGATCTTCTTTTCTGTTCTCAAAACAGGCCCGTAAAGTAGTCATTTTCAGCCCGGAATAACGAAAAATATTTTTGCGTAAAAATAAAACAAAATATTTTTTAATTAAACAAAAAGAATAGAAAGAAATGTCGGCCCATTATGGGGTTTGCGTTGTTATAAGATAATATAATAAATCAGAGTTTTTTTTTGAAATAAAAATATCAAAACTGGAAAAATTTGAAAAATCAATGATTATTTCCGAAAAAATGAAAAATTTTATAGAATACAAGTTTGAATATTTTTCTTGTGTTTTTTTCTGAAAAGTACGTTTAAAGATTAAAAAAACAAAAAAAAAGTTCTGATTAATCAATTTTTGAAATAGTTACGAATTTTTTTAGAAAAATTGATGGTTTTTTTTTTTTTTTTTTTTTTATTTACATTTTAACGTGCATCAACTACTGGGTTATTAGCACTTCTAAATGTTAATTTTTAAATTATTTGGTATTTTTGTTTGTTTATGTTTTTTGGATTGGGTAATTTGGTTGGTTGGTTTTTTGGTTCACCACGGAGTGAGAATGTCCACTGGAAAGCCGAGCTAAGAAATTCTGATGCGTCCGAGATTTGAACTGAGAATTTCCGCTCGTAGCGAAACCAGCGATCACATCACTCCACTGCCGTGGCTATGGTTTTTTTCTTCAAACGATTATAACTATTTCAAAAATTGACTAATCAAAACGTTTTTTTTTGACGTGACAACGTCTTATAAATTGGTTTGCCGGGTGACACTTTAAGAAACTGCGTTACGCTCCGCTCACGTTATGAGCTCACAATGAGAGCGAGTGAGAGGCACGCGTCCCTTCCACTCGGGCATGGTTAGCCCGCCTAAGAGCGAGAGAGACAGACATAAAAAGTGAAAGGCACGCGTCCCTTCCACTCGAGCACAGTTAGCCCGCCTAAGAGCGAGAGAGACAGAGCGAGAGAGAGAGAGTGAGAGAGATAGGCATACACACCGGTTCATGTCTTGCGCTTCTTACGAATACGTTCGTAAATAAAATTTTGTTAATATGAAATTCAGTGCGAGATTCTTTGTATAAATTAATGTTTTAAATATAATTCTTTGTATAAATAAATGTTTTAAATTGTTACTATTATTTCATCCTTCTTCCTACTATACGAATGAATATTCACATTAAAATTATTTTACCACTCAAAGTCGTTGTCACGTAAAACTTTCGCCCGTATACCGACTTTACAGGCAACCAATTTTTATCTTTAAACGTGCTTTTCAGGAAAAACCCAAAAAAATATTCAAACTTGTATTCTATAAAATTTTTCAATTTTTCGGAAATAATCATTGATTTTTCAAATTTTTCCAGTTTTGATATTTTTATTTCAAAAAAAAACTCTGATTTATTTTGCGTATAACAACGCAAACCCCATAATGGGCCGACATTTCTTTCTATTCTTTTTGTTTAATTAAAAAATATTTTGTTTTATTTTTACGCAAAAATATTTTTCAATTAAACAAAATAAATAGAAAGAAATGTCGGCCCATTATGGGGTTTGTGTTGTTATACGCAAAATAAATCAGAGTTTTTTTTTGAAATAAAAAAATCACAAGTGTCGAAATTTGAAAAATCAATGATTATTTCCGAAAAATTGAAAAATTTTGTAGAATGCAAGTTTGAATATTTTTTCCTGAAAAGTACGTTTAAAGATAAAAAAACAAAAAAATAAACGTTCCGATAAGTCAATTCTTGAAATACAGTAGAATCCGCTTATAATGACATCGAAGGGAAGTGACAAACAAGTCATACTAAGCGGACGTCATTCAAAGCATAGTCTTAGAAAATAAACAACTTCCTACTTTTTTAGATATTTAGTTTAATAGAGAAAAAAATTTTAAATTGAGTGTATCTATTAATAAAAAAGAAACATGAACTGACACAAAACAAGCATATTAAAAACAGAATCACTGAGAATCAAAACAAAAATGAGCCTAGCACCAAAGATCGTTGCAGGAAAAGGGATGTTGGTCACATGATTCCTTAAAAATAGGTCATAATAAGCGACATGTCACTATAAGCGAAGTGGCGAAGTAATTATATCCGAACTTTGTTATATAGAATTTTATATGAAACCAAACTTCGCACTGCAATTACTTCATATTAAGCGGTTGGTCAATATAAGCGGAGTCATAATAAACGGATTCTACTGTAGTTATGATCGTTTGAAGAAAAAAACATCAGTTTTTCTAAAAATTCGTAACTTTTTTTGGGTTGAGTAAAAACTTTTGAAAAAATTCACAAAACTGTTTTTGGTGAGATAGTATAATATGTAAAAATTTCAGGAAAATCAAAAGTGGTCGATTTGGTGTGAAATGCCCCATATACAAATTGCATATTTTCAAAAATTTCTTTTAAGAACAAATAAACAATTTCAAAAAAAGGACTAATTTTTTAAAACGATAGATTAACAAATTAAATACTTTAATAGAGAATTAAAATCCCTTTCAATTCAATTTAAATGATGAGAAAATAAACGATCACCTTGTAAAACTCACTTATTGTTGTTCTGAGAAAATTTCGAACAAATAATAACAGCTTTTAAAAAAAAATTATATTTTAACAAATAAACACCATAACATAAAATCATACACAACCTAGAGATAGGTACACAATACCAAGATTAATAAAATTTACATCTGTTAAAAGATTCCACCATTTAATATTTAAATTTCACATTAAATTTTAACAAATTTAACAATGGGTACAAATTTTAATTAGGTATTTCTAATAATATTTTGAGCAACGCTCATAACGTCTTGGGCGCCACTTTTAATTAATTTTTCTGCTAATCGTTTACCTAAATTTTCGGCTTCGTCCAAAGCCCAGTTCGGAATATCCACTAAAGGCACTAAACCGGTATAAAGTTTTAATTTACTAACAACTTCGATACTGCTCGAAGGCTCTCCTATTGTATTATTTTCGTTGTTAAGGAACGGACACTTGTCGACGTTTTCTTTCAAGTTTTCAAATTTAGCGTAAAAGGGGCAGCGTTTTGGGTTTATATTGACTAATTCGGTGTGACCTTCCAAATAAGGACACTTTCCCATGAAGTCCACACCCACCGGTAGTTGCACAGGGCACAGATCATGTGGATCATTTTGTAAAATGTCTACGGAAGATGTGCTCGCCCCGTTTATTAACTTACGTTTTTTTGTAGGACAATCCACTTCGGTTGGAAGTCTTTTTTTACAATCGCTTAAACATTCGATGTCTACGTTAGCACAACCTTTGTTAGCATTTAAATTGAATGGGCACTTTTGACACCTCTCACCGCTATTTTTAATTTCTACAACAGTTTGGTCACAATCTTTTATTTCTTCTCGTCCATCTAACGACCATACCGCACCCTCTAGAATCAAATCAAATTTGTCACTTTGCAGAGAGACCAATTTTGTTGTAACGGCGACCGGTGCACTACAACCACCACCTAACGTTTTCAAAAAACTTCGTTCCGCTACAATTCGCATCGCCGTCTCCGGATCGTATAACGGCCTCAACAAATTGATCACGTTTTCGTCATCTTCCCTACATTCTACAGCTAAGGCACCTTGACCAACCGCATACAGAACATCGTGAGCCTCGATCACCTGAATTGAAAAATGTGATAGTTAATCCGAAGTGAAATTGAACAAAAACTTACGTTAGAAATGCGATCGTGCCATCCCATCCTGTGTAAACCTGCAGCAGCTAAAATAATGGCGTGAAACTTTCCCAATTCGTCCAACTTCTTTAGTCTCGTGTTTAAATTTCCACGTATGTTTTCCACCTTTAGATGAGGATACTTTTTAGCTAATTGCGCTGTTCGTCTCAAACTTGATGTTCCAATTACGCTGTCTCGAGGCAACGTCTCCAGAGTGTGATTTTGGCAGTCGTGACGTAAAACTAAAGCATCGCGAGGATCCTCCCTAAAATTTGAAGTTGTACAAATATTATTTTTCAATTTGGATTGAATTACCGTTGGAGAACTGCTCCGATTGCCATGCCGTTTGGTAGGCTGGTTGGTAAATCTTTTAGAGAATGGACCACAAAATCGACACAACCGGTAGATAAAGCAACTTCGAGTTCCTTAGTGAATAAAGATTTTTCGCCTATTTTCGGTAGTGCTATATCCAACACCTTGTCTCCCAATGTGCTCATTGTAACTGAAAAATTGAAGAGGGAATTGAAATAAAGCCCAAAATTATGGTTTTATAAATTTCATGAAGAATGTTTTGAATTATTGGACCAACGACAGAACATTTTGAAATGGGCTCTTTTAACTTCCTTACCAATTTCAAACTTCCTATTGGGATGTATGGCTTTTAACAGCGAAATTACATGCTTGGTTTGTATAAGCGCCAACTGAAAAAATAAAAGAGGATCGATATTACGTAAAATCGCCCCGGAAACCCAAATTCCATGTTTATATAACAAGTTTTAGGTTAAGTTTCAAAAAGTCAAATTTTGAAGTTATTTCGCGTCACGAATTGAATTTTAGCAAAATAACCTAAAACAAATTACCTCGCTTTTTCTAGATCCAACGTGAATGATCTTTTCTTCGTTCATTGTAACTTTTAATTAACGTGTTGCTTATCTCGGCGGATGGTACCAAATAAAAGTGAGCCACTGTCCCGTTACTTTTTTAATTTTGATTACTACCTGAAAAACTGCCTCATCACTACTGAATCTTATCGTTTATTTTCGATATTAATTATTCAAGCAATTAACTTTTTGAAATTGTTGAATTTAAAGTGCAAATTGACGCACGCAAAAAACAAGGATGGAATGAAACCGGCGTCGTTGGTTAGACAGAGAAGGAAGACATGTGAGTTTAAATAATTTTAATTTTTGAAAAAAGTAGAAAATTGTATTTAACACTACATAAATTTATAAATTAAATAATTTACAACGATCACTCAGGGTCTGGTATTTGTACTTCTTCGGTAGACGGTGAAATGTTCCAAATATTGATGAATCGTATCGATGGGGGTGTAGACCTCTTGCATTCTGTTTTGTAAGTAAGTAGGCGCTGTGCTTTGAACCGAAGATCCTAAAAAGCCTTGCAAGAACTCTCTCATCAGGTCCCAACACAAGGCAGGTACCATACACGGTTGATACTCGACTTCGACTAAAACTCCTTTAAAATTTTGACTGACTGAGACGCTCCCTAGTTTCACTAAAAAGTCACCAATCTCAAACCGAGGCCCTTTGGCTTCGGCTTTAGTTTGCTTTTTAGATACGTAAAAATTAGCCATCTTCATCATCAACAAATCGAATAAACCATCGGTCGCTAACGGTACGGTTTTAGTCCCAGTTTCTAATAACGAAAAAACCGTGGCCGGTTGTTCGGAATTATGTAGAACGTGAACTGTCCTTTGATTGCCCAGTTGTGGTACGGATGTGTAAGTTTCACAATCCACTAAAAAGGTTCCTTGTTGTATTGCTCCCAAAGCTGATATTCGTTTAGTAAGGAGTTCCACGGTCGATGGTCCTGTTCTGTTTTCACCTACTGGAAATTGCTGCAAAACTGTTACTCCCATTTTTAATATAGTTTTTCCAAAATGAAGATTCGATTTCCAACAACAACACTTATCTAACCTAACTTTTTTTCCCCAATAATTACCACGTATATATGCACGCGTTAGCTCGAGCTGAACGTTAGATCGATCTAAGAAACGCCGGTTTTAAAATTTTACGGTATACGCAGTGTTGTTGGATTTTAGAAATCTGAGGCCTTAACTTTCAACTGAAAGAACACCCAAAACCGCAAACAATTCCTCAATTTCGCCAAAATTTAAATTTAATTTCCAAAATCCAAAAAAAAATTTAAATTTATTAATAACTTGATCACTGATCAGTTTTGTTATTTTGGGATTCGTACATTTTGGTATGAAATCGGGAAAACATTCTTGGTTCATAATTCTTACAACATGATTGCTCATGGGGGGGGGGGGGGGGTTATGGTAAACACAATAATAATAATGATAATATTTCTTTTTTAATAGTTATAATTTTTTGGAATTATTTATGTTATTGGGGGGGGGGGGGTTGAATGAATCCAAACAAATGTTTGCACAGTTAATGACGTCATCACTTGGCCAATCGATAACTTTTGGCCAATTGTGTAAACTATCTTTTGATATATTGCCACCAATAACTTGCCTTTATAGAATATTTAGTAGTTGTCTAGATTGAGTTTTTATAGGGAGCGAGAGAACTAACATTAGCGTTCTCTAGAGTTAAAAACTTTTAGATTAAAGTAATTGGCTTTCGGAAAGGCGTTCGGGGTGAAAGTGACTTTGCCCTTCGGGTAATTTTTCTCTTCGTCTTCGCCTCATGTAAACAAAACTTTACCCGTGAAAAGTGGCACTTTACTTCTTTGGTGTATAAATACTATTATTTTCTTTTTTGACATTGAAATAGAATTTTAGGTAACCCCCCCTATTTTGTAACATTTTTGTTACGGAACAAGGCGCAACTAGCGCGGTGCTATAGCTGGCTATAATAGCGGTGTGCAAAGCGTGCGAATGCACACGGCCAAATACAAATAGACAAAATGTTGAGTAGTACGCATATTGCTTGTAAAGGGTTAAAAGGTTATTAAAAAAAAATTTGGGAAAAAGATTATGATTGCTCGGAGGAAATTAAAATTTAAATGTATCACAAAATAACGGTAAACTTGTAACGTTTTTGTAAAAAGTCAGTCGTTATTTTCTTATCAACATAATGCCATGAATCATTATAAAAAAGTAGCCTGACTAATAAAAATTTTACTTGTATAATGTATCACGTTGCAAAATATTTTAGTTTAATACTAACCACGTTACAGGTCGGTTGTGTTTTATATAAAAATTTTGTGCTGTGCTTGATTGTGTGAGGGAACGTTTTGGGGGATTTACTTGAGTACCCACATGGGATACATCCAGAATATCGTGTAAATAGGTACCCGGGTATGTATTTTTTATTTTTATTAACTAACTCCCAGGTTTCTTAGTCCACACTAGTAGGTTATTTTTCTCATAAAATTTTTCCCTAATCTGGAAGCTCTAGCCCTCGTGAGTAGTTACACCCCTAATCGTAAAGAACTGGAGAAAACTTCTACGGGGGCTGAAACCTGAGATGGGCGAGGTATACTAGGTACATAATATACAGGGACGTGCTCAACCAACTTTTTTCAGGGGGGGAGCAATCTCAAATTTTCCAACTGAATTAATTCAAAACTGCCAACTATTTGTAAATTTAGACATAAAAAAGTCCCAAATTAACCAACTTTTGAGTGTTCTTGCCAAATTTTTAAAATATTGGGGGGGAGGTATTTCCCCCTAGGGCACTTCCCTGATAAATATATATAAATAAATCAGCAGTGGAAAGTTACCATATCTAAATATGCATTTTCATCCCAAATCGATAACTCAATGCGGGGGAGGGGAACTGTCATTAATTTTGGTACAAAACATTTACAGATGAACAAATTGTTTTATTCCTCATAGTACAGGAGAAATAGGTTTTAGGGGTGCAAATAATTCCCACAAAAACGGAATTTGAATTTTCTAGTTTGTTGTTGCTATTTCTTTGACATACTAAAAGTCTAGAAAAATCTAAGTACGCACAATGCGTTTTTTTGGCTCAAAAGTTTTAAAGAAATGACGCGCATGAATGGATTAACGAGATTCTTAGAAAAATAGGTTTTTGGATATAACTAATTCCTACAAAGATGGAATTTATATTTTTAAGTTTGTTGTTGGTACTTTTTTGACATACTAAAAATCTAGAAAAATCTAAGTGTTTACAATGCGCGTCATTTCTTTGAAACTTTTGGGTCAAGAAAACGCATTTTGCATACTCAGATTTTTCTAGACTTGTAGTATGTCAAAAAGATACCAACAACAAACTTAAAAATTGAAATTCCATCTTTGTGGGAATTAGTTATATCCAAAAAATTTTTTATTTTTCTAAGAATCTCGTTAATCCATTCATGCGCATCCTTTCTTTAAAACTTTTGGGTCAAAAAAACGCATTTTGCATACTTAGATTTTTCTAGACTTTTAGTATGTTAAAGAAATACCAACAACAAACTAGAAAATTCAAATCCCGTTTTTGTGGGAATTATTTGCACCTAACACCTATTTTTTGCGTATTTCTCTTGTACTATCAGTCATCTATGAAGATTGGTTAAAATAAAATATGTTTAGTTAAATATTTAAATTTGTTTTAATCGAATAAAGTTTTTTTTTCAGACAACTAAAAACCTCAAAAAAAATTTTTAACTGTACATTAAGGGGTCGTTCGCAAATTTTTATGACTTTGATTCCCTCGCTCGTTTGTTACAGTTGGCGATAATCCCCATAAACGTTCAATAGTCGCAAATCAAAGACGACTCCCAATTTATCTAAAATCGAACTTGACGAAAAATATTCATTAATTTAAAATTTTTATGACTATAAAGCTATAATTAAAATTGTATTTAAACGAGCAAGAATTTAGAGATAAATTTTACACTAAGGACCAATCTCAAAAATGGGATTTTTATGCGGAAGTCACATTAAAATTAAATTTTTGCGAGAGGGAGGGGGGGGGGTAAAAGTTGTATAAAATAAATAATATTTTGAAAGCAGAAAATGCACAGTAAAATTTTTTTGGAACAATTTCACGTACATAATACGTATAAACAATAAAAATTGTCCGTTTATTATTATAAATAATTACATAATTGATATAAAAAATGGATTACATTTTTGTTGTGGGTAATGTTCCCATTTCCTCTTCTTCCAATTCTGCTTCTTTTCTGAAATTAATAATAAAATGTTATTAAAATTAAATTTAATTTTGTCAAACTTATTTAGCACAAACAACGTCGTGCTCTCTTTTTATAAAGGTTTTAATAATAAATAATTCATTCTTAAGTTATTATTACTAGTAAATAATTCATCAAAAAATTAATAAAAAATTTGCATTAGCTATAGTATAGAATTGATTAATGGGCAAAGTTGCTCCACTTGATGGTACTTTAATGGTTAATTTTGATATTTCTCGTTGTGTTATATTAATAAACTGAATGAGCTGTAGGACGCATGGAAGTCCAGTTTTTCAAAATTAGATTTCTAGGAAAAGATGTACAAGAAACATTGTAAGCGTGAGGATAACTTTTGAGCCATCCTGTGTACGCTGCATGATTCATTCCTCGTTATGTATATAGCGGGTTGCATAAATATCAATCAATCAGGGATAATATGTATGACATCAGCTTAATTTACTGAAAAATGCGTCGTTTGTTTATAAATTAAAAATTATCCACGACTAGAACAAAGATAAACTTTAAAACTTACCGATTTCTATATCTGTATATCACGAATAGAACCACCGCATTAATTACAAACAACCCCACCATGATAATCGTGGGGATTACAATTTCTGAAATTGGCATTATTACTTTTTTTTTCAAATTTTATACAACAATTTTCGTACCTTGTATGCTGTTGTTGCTCACCATTTTTTTGTCGAGTGTTACCAATTCCTTAGGATTATCGAAACCGACTAATTGACTTTCTTCGATTAATTTACTATCTGTAAGTATTAAAGTTGGTAATTAATAAATTTAAAAAATAATAAACAAGGCGAGGTTGCTATAATACATACTACACGTGACGGACAGACTTCTTGCAAACACAATTATTTACTGACTATTTTATATATCACAATAATTATGCGGAAAGAAAAACTCGAATTACTTCCACTTACCATTCATGTCAACAATTTAAATTATCTTTGACCTTGGGTAAACTTTAGATAAGCGTCAAGTCGCTATTACATAAATTATTCAAATTTTTAATTACATAGCCATCGAGATATTTACTCTAATTATTGTAATAATTAATTCGCTGTAATTGGCATTCGTTCATTAAGGTGCAAATTTAATTTTTAGAGAACCGCGTGGTCGCCTGGAAATTTCTCAAACTAACTAACCGACGTCGCGTCGTCTCCGCGGCGCCACAAATAGACCGTTACAGAGAACGAATTTAAATAATAAAGAACTTTAAGGGGAAACAAACTGCACTTTAGAATTTTTATTTTTGTCCATTACTTTTGAAGAAAATTACAAAAATAAAATTAGAAATATCAGTCACTACAACTGTGGTATGTACAACGAACTTTTCTTTTATTTTAAAAATCGATAGCGTAACAAACCGAACCCCCGTGACTTACTTAATTTATTTCTAAATTAATGATAATTTAATGGTCAATATTTGGACATCTTACAGCTCGATGTAACAGCGTAGCTAGGAAATTTCCGTGATTTGCATGATATGCAGGGGCGGACTGGTAATATGGAATGCGGATGATTCATATGACCGAGCGGACGGGACGGTTCCATTTCCGGTTCTCAGGAATGAGGTGCCATTGAACTTTTCGAATAAAAATTTTAAAACTCGCCTACGGCGCTCCTTATATACTTTTTCCACCAATGTCGCAAAAGTTTGGGAAACTACAGTTTCTATTATTATTGCTGAGTTACCGATTGTTAGAAACTAAAAACTACGTTTCTACTTCTGTACATTTCAATTCAAAAGTAAATTTTTGGATGATAACTAATTAAGCACGCGATAATTTAATTATCGAAATTATTGAACTTTTATACTTTGTGTGAACCGACGTCATACGTATGTACGTAAAGGATAATCAATACATTGTAGGCATTTTAATTAGTTTTGTTCGAATGCTGTATAACATTTTGATGGTAGGTACAAATTCTGGAATGGAATTTGGGGAAATCTTTTTTATTAAAAAAACTAACTTACCGGAACAATTGGGCAACGGTATAGGAACATTCCATGTGTGTCCAAGGCAAGAAATTATTTTTCTTCTTGTTTTGGTGTCGGGAAATACAAATCCAGTACAACAAGTAAATTCGGCTGCCGTTTCGTTCCTGTAAAGTAAAAAACCATCGACGGGTGCTACCGGGGTGGGACAACCAAAGGCGGTGTAGTAAAATAGGATTCCTCTTGAGGGTAACAATGTTTCGGTTGGAGACGACAACAAAGCTATGTCTAAAGTGTTACTCAGTGATATGATTTCTGTTGGGGGTTCTTTTGTCTCGCATGTAGAATAAATGATTTGTCCAAATTCGCTAATCTCGATTAAGTCTGTACATTCTTGTTTTTCTGGGGAACCTGAAAATTCAGATGTTTAATTAGGTGCACTGAACCAAAAACTGTCATAAATACGATTAAAGAAAGTCAAAGATCAAAGAAAATAAGGTTCATTAGATTTATGAATTTGTTTAATTGCATTTATGAAAGTTTTATATAAACCATTTTTTTGTGTGTATTTTTTCATATTATGTAAATGTTTTACTAGGATAGTAATAGACATATCTACTAGAGCCCGAACAAGGGCTCATCTAGGGGGCGGGCGATGGTGGCGATCGCCACCACAAATCGCTGCAGCGGGTGAAAAAGGGGTTAAGTCATTTTTTTTGAAATTGTCATTTTTGGAACCTAAAAGAAAGGTGAACGCTTATAGGTTCCAAAAATGACAAAAACCCAGTTTAAAAAAAAAATGACAACCCCTTTTTCACCCGCTGCAGCCAAATATAACTTAAAAACTAAAATTACTGGAAAAAAGTATAGAAGGGGCTATCATTTTTGGTATTTTTCTTAATAATCTATAAAATCGCCCCCTCCCCTTGAAAAAGTTGCTGGATCCGTCCCTGAGCCCGAGTATGATTATCAGAGCCGTAACGAGAGTGAAAGCGCCTGTGGCAAGCGGTTTAATTTGTGCTAACCAAAGAGATATTGAAAATTAAATCTCAGATCTGTCTGTTAGTAACAAAAAAAGTCTTATAAGTTATAACGATGCATGGCGCAATTTGGTTTTTAAAGATTTACAGCTTTTGACCCCCCATAAAATTGCCATTTTTAAAGACTTTTTGCGTTACCGACAGACAGATCGCTATTGCAAATGCTTTAGTTCCGTCTATTTCAGAATTTTGTTTGTTATATATTTCTAAAATGGATGGATTCTAGCCGCTTGCAATAAATTTTCTATCCAGAAAAGGGCGTACATATTTTTGTAAAACGTTTCATTTTTTAAAAAGGAGCAAAAATATTAAACGTCGAATTTTTCAACATTATTTTAAATTTAAATCATTTTAATGATTTTGTTGTTAAGAAAAGTTGCTATTAGACAATAAAGGGTTGGATCTAATTTGTAGATAATTTCACGTTTCCATTTGAAAGTAGAAACTTAAAAAAATGTTTTAAATTTCTCAGGGCTCAAGGGTGTGAAAATTGTTTTGAATGTGACAAAAATTGTTTTTAGAAAAATGTCTTCAAGAGGTGTACATCGGTCACAGGGACATTCTGTAGGGACCCTACATAGTGACGCATTTAAGACGAAACTTGGAAACGTATTTTAAAATTCTAACCGATTTTTGGTGCATAATTATACAATATATACCAAAGAAAAGAAAAGGGTCATTAACCTGGAAAAAATAATAGAAATGTTATGAAAAATATAGAGAAAAAAGGGTCGAATTTCCAGGGCACGTAAAGCTCCTCAGCACGCGCCTCTGCACGTTTTAACGCATATGGGGTGTAGCACGGTTTCCTGTTACAAGGAACACAATATAATAGTTCATAATTTACATTACAGTTTACACTAATCCTGAGTCTCGACTTACACGATTTTGGGTTCAAGGTATACTCACGGGTCCCTAAAATACAAATTTTACGATTGAAATCTCGATGAATTCTGAAAGAGTATATTTTAAATAAGAGAATTAGCTAAGACGCAATGCCCTAAGTGCACCTGGTTTTTCAAAAATCGAATTTAAAAACTTCGATTTTCACAGTAAATTTTAAAGCAAAGTCGCTCGGGATTGGTGAATCAATTCATTCAGTTCATTCTCCTGTCGGTGCGTGCACCGAGAACTCGTCTTAGCTTTGCGCAGAGTGGGAACGACAAGGGTCACAGCCGGGGCGTTTACTCAATGTCTCGGCACCGACCTAGATAAATGCTTAAGTGATCTGGACGCGGGCATGTATGGTAGAAAACCTTTTTCAACTGTTCAATCCCAATGCGTCTACTGTTGTAACTGCCGTCTAACTCGCGATTTACTCGTAATTACTCGTAATTACTCATTCATCAAAGGTTGATTATCGCCTCGCGCGGGTCAACACTCCACTTTGAAACGATACAAGGCTCAATGCTCGCTCTAGTATTTCATACTCTAACCATCCACGCGATGTTCTCAGATGTTGAAAGAGGTAATGGAGGCTTCGCCTCCAAACAAACTCTGTTCACAATGTGATGCTATGCTATGCTAGTGGGAGCGACACTTGCATTGCGATGCAGTAACAGTGCACTCCGAACGAAAATCATGGTTTTCAACCCTAAATGTGCGGGAAAAATGGCTTAAAGCGCCCGAGCGCAGCGAGGGGTGCTTTAAGTCGATTTTTCTTCGCACAACTACCCTGCGTTAAAAATTCACTCTCACGAGTTTCACCTCTCAAAGATCCACCATTTCCTTGACCCACGGGCCTAGGGATATTTTTAAATTAGTTGTCATTTTGATCAAAATCACCCTCGCAAGAGTCGGACCCACGCGCAAAAGTAACTACCGTTCGTTAAATTTAAGTAAGCCTTTTCTGAAGTAATTTTTAAATTAAATAAAAAAGGAGAACGCATTCCTACCATAGCGTAAGAGTTACTGACTAATTTGTCAAGTGCAACACTCTTATGTATAGGAGCGCACGTACCTCGAACGAACGAATTTGATTAACCAATCACAAGCGTCTAACCTTCGAAAATCAAGCTTTTTTAAATTCGATTTTTGAAAAAACAGGTGCATTTAAGGCATTGCGTCTTAGCTAATTCTCTTATTTAAAATATACTCTTTCAGAAAACATCGAGGTTTCAATCGTAAAATTTGTATTTTAGGGACCCGTGAGCGTACCTTTACCCCGATTTTGACTTATACACGGAACCAATTATTATTAACCGTGTAACTTGAGATATACCTGCATTTTCTATCAACATAACCTATAGAAAATATTATTTTCTGAACTCTTAATGTACTTTTTATAATAATAATAATAACTTGAGAACCAATTTATTTGCTCTAAACAATAGAGTAATTTTTTAAGTTTGCTATATCGATAGATTTGTTTATAAAAAATTTCTTTTTTTTGATAGCTTTTGTTTCATTAATAATTGGAAAGGGTTAGGGCCATTTAACATTTTAAAGATGACAATGGTGGAAGTGAGATGGGTAAATTTTTGATAACTAAAATTTTAAAAGTAAATCTGGCTCCTCTAGGTGTAACGAAAAACGGATACACAGAAAAAAATTTGGGCTAAAAATTTGTAAAATTATGCATATTTCAGGTACTCCCTAGATTGGTTACAGGTATAATATTGTGTTTAAAAAATGAAAACTGTTGAGTCCACATATTTATACCTGCATACAACCCAAATGATACCTTTTTGTAGTACACCCTTTTTTCCTATTTTTCACCCAATATTATGTGGAAATAAAAATTTTTAATTTATAAATAAAAATAATTATAAATAAATTTAAAAATATTATTCACACATTTTAATTTATATTAATTTTTCCTTTTTAAATTGCGACAAATTTTGACTGAAATCCTAGGAACCTAAATAAATACTTACTCTTTTTCATATGCCGATGTGGGATTCGAACTTCGTACCTCTGGCTTATGAGGTAAACGTGGTATTCGCTAGCCCATGAAGCTGATTTATTATAACTATTTTGTACACCTATCAGAAGTTTTGAGATCTTAAAAAATTCCATTTTCTATTCTGATTGTTTTATGAACATTTAAATCTAATTAAAATTGATTTAATTTTATAAAATTTTAACTTTCAGCAAACAGTATTAATAATTATCTAGTTTAAATTTTTAAAATAAAATTATAATCCACGTGTTAAAACTATTAATCACAGTATTATTTACGGGGTAAATTAATAGTGGTGTAATCTAATAAGACAAAATGTCTCTAATAAGATAAAATGTAAAAGAAAAATTTTTGAATTGTACCGTTTAGCACTTATTCAAGAATAACTTTGCGTTTACAATTCGCATAATCTTAAGAACCGATTAAGAACACAACTATTGGGAGAATATACAATACAATTTTCCAGGTATAAAATTTTGCATGTTCCTAACAATGACTGTACTTAGCAAAACCTCAAATTAGGCTTACAAAATGCACAATTTTAACAGCACAACATTGGGCGAATTTATCACAAGCCATTTTTTTCTGTGTAGAATATTACAATCCGTTTCCAAGCTACTACAGATGGATCGTCTTAAATACATCACCCTGTATATGGGGATTCCCACATCAAATACATTTTTGAATTTTCTGAATTTTCAAAAAATTCTTTCTTAAAATTTTAAATGTTTATAGCTCAACTAAATGCAAAAATATTGATAAAAGAAAGATAGATTTTTTTTCAAAATTTTTTAAGAATCACAAATTTTAAGCTCTACTTGATCGATTTTTTTTGCCGTAATTTATAACAACTAGAAGTTTTTTTTATCATTTTCCTTCATATATTTTTTTTCAATTTTGATTGTTTAATTTATTTGAGTCAATCTCAAAAATTTAAGAGAATGCAGCAAGAAAATGTAAAAAAATTACATTTCAAATAGAAGGAAATGCGGAATACCTGCTATCAAATAGGAAATTTTTGAAAACGGTGCTATTTACTACAAAGCTTTAGAAAAATTAAAATTGTTTAAATCAAAATAAAAATGCACAACCTTGTATATAAAAACTGAAATAAAATTTGACATTACTTACCAATCAAAGCTAAATCAATTATCACAATTTTAACTTTTTGCCGGTATGGCGCTTGTATTCTCCATTTACACGTCTGTTTTCCCAAATAATACCTTGGATAACCACGATTGTGAACGAAACCCTGAGAAATTCCACCGTTTTCCGGTTCGGGAAGAATAATTTTCTTGTTACAATATTTCGTTACACGGTTATCTGAAAATCGATTACTTATTATTTTGGTAGTAACGAATCACGCATTTCGGGGTTGTTGGGATTTATTGTTACTAATAAAAATTTTAAGCACACAAACAGCAATAAAATAATTTGACGAAACCCATATAACAAAATATAAAATATTTTCCGGTTGGATACAATAGACGAACAGTAGGTTAGGTCGTGTGTGGTTGCCAAATCCAGGGATTGTAAAAATTTCACGCTTCCTCTTATATTCATTCAATATTTCAATACTTGACGGGGATTATAATAGTACGGTGGTGTGATGCATCATCACATTTTTATTTCTTATTTGCTCTTTTGATTAACAACATACCTGAAATGCAAGCGTATTTTACAGTGAGATTACCGAAACCCCACGTATCAGCACCTGGACAGTCCTTTGTCAAAATGAAGCTGCAGTAGTTTACTCCGGAACATCTAAAAACATTAAATGGGAATTAATTTTTAATATCGGACAGAATAAAAAATGTGTGTGAATATTTTCAGATGTTATCTCTTAATTACCGTATCGAAAACAACGCGTGAATTTCGACCATGGGGTTGCAAAGTTTGGAACTGTAATTAAGCAGATGGTGAGAAATGGACAACAAAATTTAATATAAAATAAGGGCAATAGTGTGAAGGGTGGCATTTACGCGTTTTTCTAAGAGATCTAATCAATATACCATCCGATTAGTGTGCTTCCCCCATAGTTTTCTAGCATTCATTTCGTGACCTACACCCTACTGACCTCAAAAAAATTGCAATATCATTTCTAACAAACTTTGAATTTATGTCGGGTGACTTGATGGTTTTAATTGATCCGTAACTTAAGATAAAGGGAGCAAATAGGGAAATATCGGAAGGGATCGATTTCAATCCCTAATCAAACAAACCCCATCATTCAAGCATAACCATATGGGGTTTGCATTTAGATATCACTTACCCTATTTTTGGTGAAAGCGTACAAGTATCGAAAATTTTCCGTTAAAGCAAACAACAACTTTTACAAACAAAAATGAATTATTGTGGCAAGGTTGAACTATTTTTAAATCGATATTTTGATCATTTCCTTCTGCATAACTCGATTATTTATTATTAATAGAACCAACATCTGTTTTGTGTATTAAATAAGAAAAGTACCTTCTGTTCAATGCTAATCTTGGATTAAACGGTGGAAACGCAGTTGGAACGGTTGAATTTTCTTCAAACGGTTCGAAATTTGCTTCGAAAACAGCAATTATTGATTCCAAATCTCTACAAATTAATCTCAAGGCACAAGATTCGCAACCCTTAACTTCTACGTATTCTGAAAAAAAAAGTTTTTAATAAGGATGTGCAAATATTTGTTTAATAAAGCGGGATAATTTTGAACTGCAATGTTAAATATTGTTGAGCACAAAGGAGAGATTGAGAAGTAAAAGTAGGGTGAATATTAGGGGATTGCAATTATACTGACAGCAGAAACATTAAATATAAAATATTATTCGACAAGTAGATGTAGTAGTGTAAAGCAAGTGGTTTCGTTTTATTAATTTTTGCAAAAATTTTGAATTGACATTGAGCGTGGTTTGTGATCCCACATGCGTGGGAGAACGAATAAAAAGTATCCCACCGGGTGATAACTGATGAAGTGATCAGCGATTTTTATTTAAATCTTGCGAAATTTGGGAACTCACCTATATATCCTGAAATTGACTGAAAGCACAAGACAAAAAAAATTGACCACATTTCCCTAAATGTCTATACGTGTCTATTTTCCTCTCAATTTTCCAAAACATCACTTTACACTTTTCTATTCCGTTAAAGCATTTTAAACTTGAACTACAATTTTCACTTTCTATCAAATCAATAATTACGCTTTTTACAAATTGCTTAAGAAGACATTAAAATTAAATATTCATTGAAGCCATAAAACGATCGATGAATCGGAAATAAATAATTAAGTTATAGCGATCGCCTTCGGCACTATTATTTTTTATTTATTTACTGGTTTAGAAAATTTTGAAAATACAAAAAGGCGCTAAAACCGCATTTAAAATCACAGCAAATACCGACGCCGTTTGACGCCGAAATACGACGTCGCTACCAAGTTCACTGTTTTCACCACTCTTACACCCACCCCACCAAATGGATAAAGTGACGTCATCCACCTTCTATATTCTTCACTTTTAGGGGTGGTTTATATTGCCTAGTTCCCTACTGAACTATTATTTCTTAACGATATCATCGGGGAGGAGCAAATTGAATTTCCTATTTTTTATTATTTCAAGTCCAAGTGCGCGCTTGCCATTTATATAGGGTGCGAAAATTATTACAACAAATAAAATAAACAACCTTTTAAAAATAAATTTCTATTTTCTACTATTTATTATTTGTACAATAAAGAATTTGAGAAAACGTGCAACTTTTTTGTGAAAATTTGTTTAACTTGATTTTAGAAACGGGAAACCAATCAAATCTGCTATTTATTAATTGTTACTAAAGTGTCAAAAAGGTTATTTTGTTCAAATTTTAACTTCGGTGCTATTAAACAAATTATCGCTCGATGTATCTTCTGGTAAGCTAATCTGGAACTGCAATAAAACCACCAGATACGTCACCATAGTTGCTAGTAACTGAAAAAGAAATTCGAGTTTAATTGGGGTTTACCTAGTTCATAGGATTCCGTTTTCTGGAGGGTACAACTTACGGATTTGAATAATCCTCGGTTCACGTCAAAAAATCCCCCTATACTGATGTCAGTATCGTTCATCTCAGTAGCTCGTAGGAACATTTGAATCTCTTGCTGAGCATCGTCGTTCATCCACGACAGTTCTACTAACAGCAATTTTTTTTGGAACTGGACCTTCACCTGTTTAAAATAACGGTTTTTTTATATTAAATTTTATTCGGATTCGGAAAAATTGATTAAATCGGTGGGAACCACCTGACAGCCCCCCTTCGTAAGTTAGTATTGGGAAAGACAATTTTAAAAGTAGCTAAGTTACTTTTGATCATTGTTCTTTATATTCTTTTGCATATTTATAAGCAAAAGTTATAGTGGTCCTGGGCATGACCTAAAACTGCATCCCCTATTATTTGCGAACAGAACAAGCCCCATCTTCATGAGAGGGGGGGGCGATCGGTTCTGAAACGTGGAGTCTACGGCGACGTGGAACAATTTGATATCTCACTGATCAAAGGATCATTTGTCGGTCCTGGACTTTCTTGCGGAATACCTGTCTTTATCTGGCAACGCTGGAACGGAAATGCCCATGGAGGAGCTCCCTCTTTAGATCTCTTCCAGCCATCAAACAAAAACGTCTCACGGGGGGGGGGGGCTAGGATATGTGAATGGTCATAGTTAGTTTTTTCATAGCCACTATTGCTCAACTCTGTCAAAGGTGCAATTTTTCAAGGAAGGAAATTACTTACACAATTTGACGCGTAATGAGCTTCATCGCAAATAAAATACAAAAGAGCAATCGAGAGAGCTGCCGTAATTGTTAGGCCGATATCTTTAGTTCCCAATCCAGCTTGAATTTGGGATAACAGTCCATAAATTGTTAAAGTGATGATCAGAAAGAGATACAAAGTGAGGAAGGCTAAAGAAAAACACGAAGCCATTCCAATACTTCGTATTATTTTGCTCAATAACATCCACATTGCTCGGTATTCCGCCACTACTTGGGACGGTCCAATATTGCGCAGCGCTTTCTCGAAATCGTTAGCAATGAGCAGCGCTACTTCTCCTATTACGAAACATTGCAGGTACCATATTCCACCAAGTAGGTATGTGATTGTGTTTATGTAACAAAATGGAATCACCTTGAAAACAAAAGAAGTTGAGAGTTTCAACCTGTTACTTGCAATTCCATTTAGGCCAGTCATTGTAGGCTTAAAAAGTGAAAAGTTAGACAAAAATTCCGGAAGTTTTTAAATTTTGGGACAACATTGTAGACGGTAAAAAAATAATAAATCCGAATTTTGCACCCTTTTTTGCCCCCCGGAATATTTTTACATAATTGAAAAATAAACGTAAATTTTCAATAACGCTATAGAAAAGATATCCGATATTTATGCAAATTTTGGAGAACATTTTAATAACTATTACACATCTTTTATAAAGTTTGCACCCTTCTGCGATAACCGGAACATGCAATAGTTGTAATTATTAATCTGCCTGCCTATTGGGTTGCATAAGCAATTATTTGTATGACTCGCACTTTTTTCGACAAGATATACCAAAATAAAATTAATAAACCACTATTTGCCATGTTCCGGTGATCGTAGCAAGGTGCAATTTTTATTGAAGATGTGTAATAATTATTAGAATGTTCTCTAAGGTTTGCATAACTCTCGCAATTTTTTTCAAAAAGTTACTGTACATTTACGTTTTTTGTTAATTTAGCAATGTTCCGGGGGGCGGAAAAGGGTGCAAAATCAAATTTATTATTTTTTTACCTTCTCCAATATTGTCTCAAAATTTTAAAACTTTCGCTATTTTTCATACCTTTTTTGCTATAATGACTGGCCTAATTCTTAGTTTTGAAAACACCTGATTTACTTTAAAAGGGTGTCAATAGATGGCGCTGTAATGCTTGTATAAGCATTCAAATTTAGTAGCACCATCTGTTAACAGTGTCTTGAAGTAGTATATAATATCGAATTTTGATGTTTTGAAAACAAAGAAAGGGACGTACTAATCTGATACTAGATAATCAAATCTATTACCTTTAAAACTTTAAAGTGCACCATGGTGATATGGTTAACAACCATTGAACTGCAAGCAATTACTGGTATCATAATGGTAACTACAAGTGCTTTATTGCCAACAAACAACGGCAGATTTTTTTCCGTCATCCTTTTGTAGATGGCTTCAAATTTTCCCCAATCTGTAATAACGTCAGCAAATTTGCGACTTTCGTACAGGATTATGGGAAAAAGGATTACTGGGAACAGGTACACAGTGAATAAGTAATCAATAACAGCTTCTTCAAATTTTCCTTCTGCAGTGCGATACATTTCAACTTTGTCCCAACCGAGGTAACCAATGTAACCGGATATTAGAATTGCAATAAAAGAGGAGTATATAATCAGCGTTGGTGTAACTCTGAATAGTGTAGGTTCTATGGGAGCAATTGGAAAAATTCCTATAGCTTTCATCAAATTCATCATCGGTTTTAGACTTTCGTAAACGACTCCATTTACAAACTGTTGCACAGGCAAAAACGCAACCCCTCTATTATGTGCTGGTGCAACTTTGGTGATACTTTTGATATTGTTGTGATTGTAAAAATTAGAACCTTCCAAATAAACACCGGGTTTGTGCAGTCCATTTTCGTTACCTATGGGCTCACCAAGACTTGCCGTATTAAAAATTACACCTGGCGCATTTCGACCACCATACATTTGATTGTACATCTTGGTTTAGACACACAACCATCACCCGATAAACTTACAGTTCGATTGTCGTAAGGAATAAAATTAAGAAAATGCGATAAATTATCTTTGACCTCTAAGACAAGAAAATCATTATTTTTGTTCATTATTTAAAGTTAAACGTTTATGCAGGTCAAGTTCCATGCAATTATCTTTTAATTAAGAGGTAAAAACATATATTAGGTTCGTGTTAATTAAAGTGGGTTATTGATTATCAAAATGAAAATTATTGACTTATTTATTATTAATTTTTTAATTCTTTTGACTTTGGGATTGATAGGCGTCAGGGCCGTGGCTAGCCATAAGTCATGAGGAACGTTTTACCTAAAAAAAATTTTTGTTTATGTCATGGGGGGGGGGTGAACTCCCAAAACCACCCCCTTATATACGGCCCTGATAGACGTATGTAAAGCCTGTATGACACATAAAATTTTCATGTAAATGGTAACTCACCAATGAAAAACGTCAGATGGCTACTAATACGCTCTTTCTATTGGTTAGTTAACATTTACGGGCTTAAGTCGTAAACAGAAAGGAGCAGTGGTTTAGCATTTCTGGACCGCTTGGGAGTATTAGCCTGAAGTATTTAAACCAATTTGCATCTTGTGAATAGATTCTTTAAAATTGACTCTATTCTGTAACTTTTTCAAAGTTTGGTTTACACTCAGAATTTTATTAAAATAGTAATGTAGTTGAAGTTCACTTTTTTAACGTTAGAGACGCTACCGTCTAGTTTGTTTTCTCCAATAAGGGAGGGGGAAAGCTCGACGTTAGCGACTCTACCGTTAAAAAAGTGAACTTCTATCAAAAAAATGTTTATTCTAGAGGACGCTAACGTCAGCTTTTGCTCTCTATTGTCCAATAGCAATTACGAATTAGCTTCTAGACTAGCAATTCTCGCTACCAACTGTTAAAAAATATTTTACTGTTAATTAGTAATTTGTTATTGTGTATTATTTTCATTTACCATTATTCGTTTGTTTATTTTACTACGTGTAAGATACAACGTTATTGTCAAACAAAACCTGTAAAAAAATGGCAAAGTGTTCTGTCTTGGGGTGTAAAAATAGTTCAAAAATGAACAGACATAAAAATGTCACTTATCACTGGTTCGTGAAATATATCACTTTATTGTGGAGATCTTGTAAATAACTCTTACTTTTTAAATTTTTAGTTTTCCAAGAGATCCCATACGACAAGCTCAATGGACACTTGCGATAAACAGAAAGTACTGGAGGCCAAGGTCGACGAGCGTTTTGTGTTCTGAACATTTTCTTCCAGAAGATTTGGACAAAACTTCTTCGGAGTGCGTTCGCATTAAAGAAAGCGCTATACCATCTCTATTTGTTCATCCACCAACACTCAAGCGAAAGGTAATAGTATAATCTTTGTAAAAGTCTTCATATCTTTTTACCAAAACATGTTGCAAATGTTGACACCTCTTTTCGGATAGAAAATTTAACGGGTTAGTAATTCCATTGTATATAGGAAAGCTGAAATCATGTGGTTTATTTGAAGTAGTTGCAAATTATCATTAATTTAATTTCAGCAAATTCGAAGTTTTCATTCGACAAATTCTATCTTATTTGCAATAACGCCTAAAATTTCTCACCAAAACTGGCCTACCATTGACTCAATACCTTAGCGTCAAAGCTCAAAGGGAAAAAATTGAATCAAATGGACACTAAGCACTGAGTCAATATTGGCCCATATGGCTGTTTAATTCTAGGCTCTGTGACGTCATCACAGTCAATTAGGAGATGAGCAACAAAAATCTTTTGAATAAAACATGTTATTTTTTCTTAGAACCTCAAAAATGAAATTTTAGAAAAACTGAAGGATAAATTTTTATGACAAACATTTTTACTTTGTCTGCCGTTATGAACGGCAGCAAAACAAATTCTAACAGCGGCGTGGTCCCGTGGTTCTTTGATTGGGCTAAAGATCGAACGCGGTTATATCCGTCGATCTTATATTACACAATGTAATACACAGTATTATTACAGTGTAATAATAGATCGTTGGTTATTTCATTGGACTGATGATCGACCGTGGTCGTTGTGGCCTTTAAGTGGAACGCACCCTAAGAAGTTAATGGATTGGCGTTTAAAGAAAAAAAATTAAATCATTAAAACGATTGACTCTTGGGGCGTTCATTAATCTCGTGTGGTCAAAATGGGGAAGTGGTGTAAAATATCACCAAGGGATACTTCCATTTTCCACTGAATTCCCATAATTAGAATAATATTCTTAATATTTTGTGTATAGGCGATAAGTTAATAGGCACATTTCTAATTTTCTAACGTTTTGCGCAAATAAGCAGGGCTGAAAAAAAAATTATTTTTTTAAAGTAATTTTGCTATAATTTTAAGTCTGTCCAAAAAGTGTAAGTGAAGCAATCTGTCCCCTTCTGGATTCGTCAGTGTCAGTTTTATAAAACGTGCTGCTACGGGGTAAATCAGGCCAATAGAGTGCTAATTTTAAATATTAAAAAAATTATTTTTGAAAGATATTTTTTAAAATTATAATTTTGAAATATTTTATTGACTCCGTGACCCCCCCTGCCCCAACGGACTTCTGCGATTACGCGCTCGATCGAAACGGATAATCACCAGGGACATGGAGGGGGGTTACTCAGTGCTAAGTGTAATTTTCCTTGAAAAACTTGCATATTACAAAAAAACAGTATCGTACTTTGAACATTTGAGTAATAATTTGACAAGTATTTTATTTAAGTCAAGGACGTTAATCCGTTTTGTTTGTATTTTGCCCGGGAAAAGTTGAGCAACTAACCAATCGGGTTCGATTTTACGGCGGGTAATATTCAATATGGCCGCTGTTAGTTGTCGGGTGCATTTTTGACGTCTCTGTATGTAGTTAAAAGTTTATAACTAAAAGTGATTAGGTGAGTTCTATAAATTTTCATAATTGATGTTTAGCTTTATTGCACGTGTACGCAACTAATTATTGAAATGCCGGTTTTTTAACAAACGAGATTTGCAATGTATAGGGTACTTTATTATTTTGTATACCGAAGCCGTTTCTTTTACCGCCATGACGTGTTTCGTTACGATTCCAACTTTTTGCTGTACGGTGGTATTTGTTCTCATCTAATTGGGGAAACATTTGGCTTCGTCGTTGAAAATTTTTACTTACTCTGAGCAAATCGTTAGCTCGTAACTTATTTAATTTTCTAACCTATCCTCAATACCATGTGTGAACGATCCTTAAAAACGCCAAACAAGTTGTGTGGCGCGTTCACCTAATTGTTTGTATGAGAAATGATCGAGGTGTTCGCACAGAAATGAAGTCTGATTCGTTTTCAAAGGTAACTTACCGGCAAACGAGACGCCATGCTTATTTATTGTATTGTTTTATTCCCTAGTACAGCTTGCTTTATTATTTTGCTTATCAGTTTACAAATTGCTGTAATACGAACGCTTGATTTATTTAAATGCAACCTTGGGAGATGCGCAGTCAATTTTGTGAACCCTTCCCTGTTTTTGCTGAACGTACCTTTAGTATGTTTTGTAAATATAAGAAAAAACGAAACTTTTGGTTTGTAGATAATTGGTGAGAAAATGCCTCGAAAAAATGTAAGACGGGCAGCGAGTAAGGAGGCATTAAAACAAATGCAACTACTTTCTGCTACCGCTGCCGCTTACGAGGATGAGGATCCCACCGAAACTTATGAAATTGAATCTGATGATGACGACGATGAAGAAGATGTATTACAGTGTTTATTTATTGTTCACTACAAAATGTGCTAATGTTTGCTTCGTTTTTTAGGTTGCTGATGTATTAGAAATGCCGCCAAAAAAGAAATACAAGCTGACTCATCGAAAGTCGTCTGATGGTATGCATTTTAACCGCCTCAATATTAACTTAAATTAATTAAATACTTTTTCACAGATCGGGACGTTATAGTTCTGAGAACTGTCGATTCCAGCGATGATTTGTTTGATTTGGAGGTTTTTCCTGAAGAATTAAGTGAGGTGCAGCTAAGTGCAAAAGCTAAATTGGACAACGAATTGCAAGAACTCAACAGTCGAATCGACAGTTTATGTCAGCAACCCAATGTCGAAGTTCTATATCGAGGTGAAACTTGTAGTGCCATAGAAATTGATGAAACTGTTTTGGCAGTTGGAGGTAAAAGTCATTTTATTTAAAGTCAGTGAAAATTTTTATTAATAAACTTTTAGATCCAAAGAAAAGAATTGCTGCAAAAGGGGCACAGCCAAAAAATGTTGTTTTGCAACCCAGTAATACTCCCAATTCCTACCAACTCGTCATGGATCCCAGATTGGGACTCATTGTGGGTACCATGACCCCTGCTGTATCGAATTCTAATCCACCACCTTTAACGCCTGTGATGTCTACAAATGTGCAAACTACTACAACGCCGGCACGACAAACTAGAAGAAGAGGTCGAAATTCGGTAGCACAAATGACTCCGCCTGCTCTTCAGCAAAAGCCAGGCCCACTTAGTAAAACAACCACTCCGCTAGCAAAAAAGGTGACATTTGAGATGTTTGAATTTAATTGTTTTCTTTAATTAATAGTATTTTTAGGGTGCTTCTGCAGTACCGATACGAACTGGGGAAGCAACAGCTGTTGGTGGAATAAGTGCAATTGCTACATCTGCACGAAAAGCAAACAACACTACCGCTGCTTCCAATATTGTCGATTTAACTTCTTTGGACGATATTCGACCTTTAGCCGACTCTCGCGAAATTTCCTTCAACAAATTGCAAGGAAAAACATTCCCTTCGCTTGTGGTTGTTGCTAGACCTCACCTTGCGGTGAAAGATATCACAGGGGGCGATAGAACAAAGTTAGATGCCAAAGTTAAAAGTGTGTTGATGTATGTTCCCACTAAATTCACGGAATGGTAAGTAGACAAGTTTACATAATATACTTTGATATTATTGATTTTTTTCATTTCAAATGAAGCATGAATATTTTGAGCCTTTAATTCTTCATTTTATTGAATTTCAATTTTTCAATGTGCCATCGAAAAGTGCCATACATTTGTATGGCTGCAATACATTGTGTGTCAAATAAAACGCGAAAAACACTAAAAATATCTTTCACGAGATAAAATTGGAAATTTTTCAATTTCTCTCTCATTCTATTGGACATTGTTCATGATCGGGGTACAATATTCACTTTAATGACTTGAAAGAATGCAATGTTGAATCATGAACTTGGTGGAAACAACATCATGTTGGTTTTGTAGTAGAATGACACTTCTCAAATAAGACAATACTGAGATATCCACAAAAGCTTACCTTAAAACTTACATTTAGGTAGTTCATCAGTAATTGTTACAGAATAGTGGTACGAGTAACGTGGCCATTTATTGTTTTCTTGAAATTTTTGCGCCTTTTTTTAATTTAAATTGTTGCTGTTTTTGTGAAAATGGGGCATTGTGGCGTCTTGATGCTATGCTTGTAGACACTGGGATAAGCTACCTAAAATCGGGACATATAGTCAGTTTAGGTGTGAGAAGTGGGACAAATTTTCTGAAACATCACATTTTGCATTGTGTATATTTCCATAATAGATTTACGATTGCAATATACAGTGTGTTCACGAAAGTGGTAACAGTGAATAATTCTTAAATATTACTAGATACAAAAAAAAAGTTTAAATAGTTTTTTATTCAACTCCAAATTTTCTATTGGAAATTGTCAAAGTATATTTTTTTATACTTCAAATTCAACCGGAAGTAAACATAAATTTTTTTTTCAAATGGCAACATGTCTTTTAACATTTTTGTAACCTACAATTTTTTCTCTATAAATACATATAAAATTTTCATAAGGTTACATAAGAAAAAATTCGAGAAAACACAAGATTTAAACAAACAATAATAATTTACTGATTATTTACACATAGGTATGTAGAGTACCATGAAAAACAAAATATCACGACACCGAAAACACAACATTTCATTTATCTGATAAATTTTTCAAAATTGCCATCGTTTTGTTCAAGATATGATTCTAATTTTGCGATTTGGTGATAATTGATAGATGCTAAATTAATTTTGGTTTTTAAATTTTTTAAATTTAAAGATAGATTTGCCTAAACTACCATTTTTAAATGACTCCATAGAAAGAGTCTAATGGTGTCATATCATAATAATGGTGTTTTGTTTTTCATAGCACTCTACATACGTAATTAATAAATTATTATTGTTTGTTTAAATCTTGTGTTTTCTCGAATTTTTTCTTATATAACCTTATGAAAATTTTATATGCATTTATAGAGAAAAAATTGCAGATTACAAAAATGTTAAAAAAAAGACATGTTGCCATTTGAAAAAAAAATTGTATGTTTACTTCCGGTTGAATTTGAATTATAAAAATATATACTTTGACAGTTTCTAATAGAAAATTTGGAGTTGAATAAAAAACTATTTAAACTTTTTTTTGTATCTAGTAATATTTAAGAATTATTCACTGTTACCACTTTTCGTGAACATACTGTATACAGTTACATTTTGTTTTGTGTCGATTTAAGCATTTAGGGACCCCAAGACAAGTTCAGAGGCGATTGCCCATTCTACCTCTGGGTAGTTACTTCACTGATAAGATCCTTTTACTTTTTAAGGGGGAAGGCCACTGTAAAATTTCAAAAAAAAATCTTTTTTTTATTTTTTCAAAATGTTCAAGAATATGTGAAAGAAAATTCAAGTTAAAATATTGAAAATTAACCCAAGTTACATACTATTTAGTGAGAGAGGACTAACTACGATATACGTATACTAAAACTTTGAATCCCATTTTTCTCAAAACTACATTTTTAAAATGGACGGATCGATAGCTCGAACAGATCTGAATCGATTCACTTGAAATTTTTACTGTACCTTCAAAACTACATCTTACAGGAAATCACTTACGGATTTTTCATTTTGTTGAAAACTTTTTATTATAAACAACTCTTTGTGTGATTCTTTCACGCAAAAAATCAACTTTTTTTTAAACTTGCACCACTTTTTTAAAAAATAGAATTTTGGAAAAACTGAACTGTAAGATGTAAAAATTTCAATATCAAGATAAAACGCATTTTTAGATTTTTTGTTATTTTCAATTACATATCTATGTTAAGCATGATCCAAAGATGTACAGATAATTAAGGTTCTGCTGTATGTGTATTCTATGTAATTTATTAACAATAAGTGAATCCTGTAATAAATTCATTTTAATCTGAAATGTGATTTAGGTTGATACAACAAGGTTTGATCAAGTCAGAACAAAATTGTGCTCACCATCCTGCAACTAAATTGAAATTGGGAATGTATAGCGACATTTCAAAATTTCCGTTTTCCGGTGGCTACGTTTGGATATCCGAGTGTTGCCCACATAGATTTGTATCGGTGTACAGTGGTTCTCTCTTTGATCAGTCTCCACATCCGCCAAGTGTTATTTTAAAGTTGATTTATCATTGGTCATGTCAGACCAACGTTCAAAACGTGGTGCAATGGGTAAGTTGCTCTTCACAAAGCAAAAAAAAATTTAACCTGTTTTTTGCCAATTTAGGTGAAAGTTGATAATTCTTACGTCAAACTGGTAAATGCATGGCTGCGTGCTATCTGCACTGTTGGACTTCACACTCATGTCACACGTCTTGGGGGTCCGGGAGTTAAAATAGAAGTAGGAGTCATATCATTGGGCACGACTTCGCAGGATGGTAAAGAGAGAAAAGTGAAAGTTGAAGTGTTGGGTTTGTTAGAACCCAAAATGAAACGAATTCGTTTACGTGCCGTGGAACCAATCGCGGACGGTGATTGTGATTACAAAAAGCGCTTTGCTAAAATTTTAGAACCTCTCATACAATGGGTTCATCCTGAAAGTACCATAGTTACCGATTTAACCGTCGACAAAAGCACTTTAATCAACATGGGCTTTTTAAACGTTCAGCAATCACCGGCAACCGATCAAAATCCAAGTAATCAAGTCATTATGGAGTATTTACGTCGAATTGTGCCACGTATGTTTCAAAATACTTTATCGTTGCTTTCGAGGCAAATCATTCAACAATTTTTGGACGAATTGGTTTGGCGGGAATGGTTTGGGGCGACTACGGCGGATTGCTTCGATAACATTCTTCTTCATTTATCAGAACAAACTCGCAGCGAAACAAGTCAGCATCCCAATTTGACGGCTCGTTTAGCAAAAGTATCTGCTAATCCGTTTAAAAATTGGAGCATCAATGTCAGCAGCCAGCCTTCTATAACGGTAGGCAAGACTGATGTTACAAATGTACCTTCCAAGAGATCTTCTACACGACGTAAGATTATGAATGTAAGAATGTCGAGTCCCGTACCCGAGGCATCACAATTAGCACAACAACCGGCACCGAGACCACCTAGAACAATTTCCCCGGACGTACCCGAGCAAATGGTTCCGTTAGAAAATTATTATTATGGTACGATCGAAGGGGACAATGACATCGAAAACAATAAAATATCGTGGAATATGAAATGTTCTATGTGCAAGTTAACTTTCAGTAACAATATCAAGTTAATGACTCATTTGTTTTCTCACGCACATAGCATTACATCGGACACACATCAGTGTCGTTATTGTTTATCGAGTGTCAGATCAGAAGATGGTTTGAACAAACACATTACATCCTCTCATCCTCACGAAACACGCATTCAAGATGAATTCAGTTGTATCATATGTGAAGTACGCTTTAAGAATTCGTACTTATTAGGGCGTCATCTCTCAAAAGAACATGTACCATCGGAATTACCGTACAAATGTGGCACATGTGGACATCGTTGTTCTTCACATCGTCAAGCCATAGACCATTTCTACAAAGATCACGACAATGCTGCCTCCATTCAATGTCCGTTCTGTCTGAAATCGACGTCTTTGATGTCCGGGGGACGCATTATGTCTCAGAATTTGAATTTCTTCATGCAACACTTGCAGAAACATCAAAAGAAAGCTATGGCGAAAAAGTGTGCCAAGTGTGCACTGTGGTTTATACACAAGGACAGCTTAAAAGAGCACCAAATTAACATGCACACATCCCAACGTCGCAAGGCGGGATTATTGCCATGGACAGCTCCACGAAACAGTCTCATGGTTCCTAAATCTAAACAAGACAAACAAGTATGGGAGGATGCAGATCGCGAATTTAGTTTTTCAAACCTTGTAATCACTGCTTCCAATAAGATGATCTGTAAAGAATGCAAAACTTCCGTTGGTACTCCTAAACATTACCAGTAAGTAAAACACTCTGTTATACTCATTTCATTTAATATTTAAGAAATGAACCAGTAGAATTTTATAGCCATTTATTTTAACCATTGGTTAATTCTCTTAAATGTTACAATGTTGATTATAAATCTACCAGTTTTTTGAGAAACAATTACTAATTGTTTTTTTATTAATAGGGCGCTTGAAAGTTGCACTAATAGGAACTGCCAGTATTTGACCTGCTGCAAAAAGGCCATGGATAGTCATGCCAGTATTTGTGAAAATTTAAACAATTCTTTACCAATTCATGACATGAAAACGGAGATGCATTGCATATGCGGTTATCGTATCGATGATGGTGAGTTTGTTTTTAATTAAATGTATATATTTAAAAAATATTTTTTAGGCAATTTATTGGCGAAACATTTGGCTGAATGCGAACGCAAATCGGCATACCCAACCGCGGAAGCGGCAAAGAGTGCAATTAAAACGCACTCTATGTTGGATGTTTTGGGTTTGGTTAGACGTCCTGAAGAACCGACACCTTTGAAGGGTGTGAAACGACCTAAACCTGCAGCAGAAAGTGTCAAACGAATCAAGTCGAGTACAGAAGAAGTTATAGATTTAGATGACGACGACGATGATGTGGAGGTGATAAAACAAAGTAAAGTAGAAGAAGATAGTGGAATTAAGATCACTGCAGTTTCCTCCATCAGTGATGATGAAGATGAGAAGGTGAAGAGTAAAAAGGAAGAAAGTGTTGTTGAGAAATCACAAGTAGTTGCAGATGACGACGACGACGAAACTGAAGTAAAATCACCAGTGGAAGGAGACGATGATCAATCAAATTCGGCAGATGATAAAACCTCCCCGGATGTGGTAGATGATGATCAGTCTAATTCGGCAGATGGTAAAGCATCCCCCGATGTGGTCGATAACAAATTAACATCTGAGGATGTTGAAGAGGCCAACTCCAGAAAGCCTGAAGAGTCGACGCCAATGGATTGTGATGACGGATCCAATTCTGTTGATCCAAAAGAAACTTTGCCTGATGCTAAAAGAACTGAAGAAGAAAATGAAAATGATAAAATAATTGAGAAAGAAAGTGAAGAAGTTGACAAACAAGAATCTGAAGAAGTCATTGAAAAGAATATTGAAGAAGTTTCTGAAAAGGAAAGAGAGGTAGAGGAGAAGGAAAGCGAAGAAGTAAATGAGAAAGAAAGTGAAGAAGTAGAGGAAGTAAAGGAGAAGGAAACTGAGGAAGTCAAGGAGCCAGAAATGGACAAGGTAGATGAGAAAGAAAATGAAGATAATTATGCCAATTTGGTGGAAAATATTGAAAACATTGAAAAGTATTTGGAGAGTACCGAACTTCATAGCAATAGTAAAACAATTGCAAGTGTTAATAACACGACAATTGAAGATTTGAAGCATACATTTGTAGATAAAAGTGACGAGCCAAAGAATGATGAAGAGCCAATGGATGTTGATTCCCCTAAACTTTTTGAGGATTTACCTGACGAAATAAATAAATGTGGAGAAGCTTTAGTTGATAAAAATTCAGAAGAAAGTTCTAATAATTTAAATTTTGATGCTATTGCAGAGTTAATGGAGACTGACAAATAATTTGGATGAATTATTGCAATGTTTTGGTTATCACCAAGTATGTAAATAATTAATTTTATTTTTAAACAATGTGTAATTTTAAATACTTGGAAAATTTTATGATTTTCGCCTCTCAGATTTTTTTAAATTAGCGTGTCAGTTTTTTGTTTGTAGATGTTGCTTTATAATAGAGAGGATGTCCCGGCGGTATTTCTACGTTAAAATGCCAAGTGTACAAATTTATTGGTAGATATTTTTTTATTTACTTGTACTAATTTTAGAATTGTAATTTGTAAATACAAAATAAAGCATTCATTCGTCATAATTTTATTATTGTTATAGTTAAGTTACAAAAATTAATTAACCTTACATGTTTCTTTATGTAAACAAGTAAACATTTTGAAATAAAATTGTTTCCTATGTACAAATTAATATTCATTCAATAATCACTTTTTAGGGGTTCACAGAGTCGTACATGTTCACCGATAATAACAAATTGCGTCGAGTGAAATGTAAAGCCACAATCGGAGACATTTTTGTTGCGTAACTTCTAATTATGTAAGAATCTCCCGTTTTCACGTCCGGATTATGCGATATATTGACATCCTCAGAATTGCTGTCTTCCGAAAGTTTTGTAAAGTCCCACAACTTGATTGTGGAATCCAAAGAGCCCGAAGCTAAAGTGTTACCGCATCTGCTAAAAATTAAGGTGGTGATGGTTTTTTGATGACCACTCAATTCTGCCACTAAATGTCCATGCGCCATGTCCCAAACTAATACTTTCAGATCGGCTCCTCCCGAAGCTAGAAATCGACCACACACGCTAAACGCCAGAGAATAAATGGGCGACTTATGTCCCGTCATTATTCGAACGCTATTTCCAGTTACACAGTCCCATAGAAGCACACGACGATCACTTGACCCTGTTGCTACATAATTCGAATTTGGATGAAATTGAACGCAATCGACGTCGGAGAAATGTCCACTAAAAATACGTAAGGATTGATGATGGTCTGTCGCCCACAATCGCGCAGTTCTGTCACTGGAAGCTGTTGCAAAATAATAACCGTGAGGAGAAAATTTAACATCCCATACTGGAAACATGTGCCCCTTGTAAACGACAAGACAACTCCAAATTTGTAAACTCCACAATCGTATGGTTGCATCTTCGGAACAACTGAGGAGAAGTGTGCGATCAGGCGAAAATGTAACGGAGTAAATTGGCCCCGAATGTCCAAACAAGTTGCGCACTGTTTCGCCAGATCGGTCATCCATCATGCGTACCTAAAATGTTATTAATAAATATTTTTTTAGCGAATTCCGGAGGAAAACTTACCAGAACATCGTCAGCTTCGACGTTGATATCCTGCAACTGTTGAGAAGATTTCATTGTTTTTAGTTTTTGGGGCACCAAACTCCACACCTTGATAACACTGTCACCGAATCCTACCGCCAAGATACTTGAGTCTTCAGCAATTTCAGCACAAGTTACACTGAAAGAAAAGAAAACTTGAACAAAGAATGAATTAAATAAAAAGAGAAACTTACGTTTGATTTGCATTGAGAAGTGTGTAGGCACAAATAGATGGAAGAACTTCGGGACCTAAAGTGACTCTTTTTAACGACTCACGAAAAGCTTTCACTTTTTCGACTTTGTCGTTATCTTTCCTGTAATTTAACTTTTTAATTTACTACAATTTTTATTTGTAAGTGCTTACAGTTCTGGTAGAGGTATGCGATCTCCAGGTGGAGCGTTCGGATCAGATTTAGTTTTTTTAGAAAATAAAGGATCCTTTTTAGCTTTCTTTTTTTTAGGTTTATCTGGGGTGTCTTGATCGCCACCTTCTTCTTCATCTTCCACAGGCGCTGCGAGAGCTTGTATTGCAGGTGTTTTTGGTATTCCATGGTATACTTTGGTTTTATTATCTGTAAAATAATATTTTTTTGTAAGTAGTACCTACATATTTCAAATATTTTTTTTTCAGGGTTTATCATTCAGAAAAAAAATTTTAATTTATAACTTTATATTTTTTAATAACATATTTGAAATCTTAATGTTAGGGACAGCGAAAAAAATTTGTTTTACCACAGATCAAAGGAATTAAATTTATCAGTAGATATAGCAAGAATAAAATAAATTATTGAATTTAAAATAAATTTTTCATTTTAAAAATGTGTCATTGGGAGTTATGAAGTATATGGGTCATTCCACCAAATAAAATTTTTTTTGAAGTGTGAGCCCCCGCGGATTTTTTTCAAATTTTGTGGATGTATTCTTTGTATAAAAATAATGACTCACAGGTCACTGAAAAATTTAGCTCTTAATATTAAGTACTTTCGTAGTAATGATTTTTTGAATTTTGACAATTGTGTAGTTTTTAACTTTTTCGTTAATTTTTTTGAAGTAAAAACATTATTCATAAAAATACGAAAAGTACAGTTTCTTTTCTAACAAATCCTCGGCTTTTCAATAAAAATATTAATTTTTTATTATAAGTAGCAGAAGACCCCCAAAATTTTAATTAAAGTAAAAAAAATGATTTTTTTGACAGCGCGGCAAGTTTTTTTTTCCAATTTGATATTTTTTTCTGAAAGCTGAGATTTTTTTACACAAAATATCTAATTTTTACGATGTGCATATTTTTTATTTAAATACAAATAAATAAAATCTACGATCTTTACGATTAAAAAACTTTTATTTTTGAATATTACTCATATTGAAATTTTTTTTTATGATTTATTATGTTAATTATTTACTTTTTGTTCATAAAAAATTGTTTAATCACACTTTTTCGTATATAATTTTAGATAATTAAAAAAAAATAATTAAAATTATTTAATTTATATATGGGTCATTCCACCAAATAAATTTTTTTTTGAAGTGTGACCCCCCGCGGATTTTTTTCAAATTTTGTGGAGTTATTCTCTGTATAAAAATAATAACTAACTGAAAAATTTAGCTCTTAATATTAAGTACTTTCGTAGTAATGATTTTTTGAATTTTGACAATTTTTAACTTTGTTAATTTTTTTGAAGTAGAAAGATTATTTATAAAAATACGAAAAGTACAATTTCTTTTCTAAAAAATCCTCAGCTTTTCAATGAAAATATTAACTTTTTATTATAAGTAGTAAAAAACCCCCAAAATTTTAATTAAAATAAAAAAATTGATTTTTTTGACAGTGCGGCAAGTTTTTTTTTCCAATTTGATATTTTTTTCTGAAAGCTGAGATTTTTTTACACAAAATATCTAATTTTTACGATGTGCATATTTTTTATTTAAATACAAATAAATAAAATCTACGATCTTTACGATTAAAAAACTTTTATTTTTGAATATTACTCATATTGAAATTTTTTTTTATGATTTATTATGTTAATTATTTACTTTTTGTTCATAAAAAATTGTTTAATCACACTTTTTCGTATATAATTTTAGATAATTAAAAAAAAATAATTAAAATTATTTAATTTATATATGGGTCATTCCACCAAATAAATTTTTTTTTGAAGTGTGACCCCCCGCGGATTTTTTTCAAATTTTGTGGAATTATTCTCTGTATAAAAATAATAACTCACTGAAAAATTTAACTCTTAATATTAAGTACTTTCGTAGTAATGATTATTTGAATTTTGACAATTTTGAAATTTTTAACTTTTTTGTTAATTTTTTTGAAGTAAAAAGATTATTTATAAAAATACGAAAAGTACAATTTCTTTTCTAAAAAATCCTCAGCTTTTCAATGAAAATATTAACTTTTTATTATAAGTAGTAAAAAACCCCCAAAATTTTAATTAAAATAAAAAAATTGATTTTTTTGACAGTGCAGTAAGTTTTTTTTTTAAATTTGATATTTTTTTCTGAAAGCTGAGATTTTTTTACACAAAATATCTAATTTTTACGATGTGCATATTTTTTGTTTAAATAAAATCTACGATCTTTACGATTAAAAAACTTTTATTTTTGAATATTACTCATATTGAAAATTCTCTCTAAGGTTTATTATGTTAATTATTTACTTTTTGTTCATAAAAAATTGTTTAATCATACTTTTTCGTATATAATTTTAGATAATTTAAAAAAAAAAATAATTAAAATTATTTAATTTATATAATTAAAATCATGGGCGTCCATAAGATCATTTTCAGGGGGGGGGGGCAAAATAATAATAATTTATTATAAAAGAATTTTAATCATTTAAAACCGAAAGTTTTAAAAAAATTTAAAAATTTGGGCTGGTGAAATATTAAATGTCTAAAAAAAAGTAAGCAACTAAAAGCCAGGGGGGGGTAGTTGACCCTTTTGCTCCCCCGCCCCCAATGGACGCCCATGATTAAAATTATTTAATTTATATAATGGACGAAATTAATCAGATAAAAATTGCAAACTTTCAGAGAAAAAAAATATAAAAATCATTTTCTGATTTGTATCCCCCGAAATCACTCTTTAATAGTTAGAATTGCTTGTTTTGAATCATGAAAGTCAATTTCAAAATAAAGTGACTTACACTGTTTGACTTCTGAGCTTGCCGTGTCATAGTTTTAAAATTTAATTTGGCAAATTAGGCCTGTTGCAAAAACATTTGTTGAATTAAATTTTATTATTTTTTAGAAATAAGTTAAAATATTTTATTACCTTGTCGTGTAGCTTCTCCAACCACGGCACCCGAGGTAACATCAATTTGCTTCTTATTTCTTGCAACACCTTCGTACATGTCAAAATACAAATGCTCTTTTATTATGTTTAACAGAACAGACTCCTTCTTATCGTTTAAGTGGCGGTTGAGTAACGAAACCGTATCACGGGACATTCTTATAATAAACTGATTCGACTTAAAAGTGTCGGTTAATTCATTTCCATTCATATGGTCTCGTCTGGTAACCATGGCTAACCTCTTTAAATCATCCTGATAGTAAGCATCCTGTTCGGGCCCAAACCGTTTCATCAAAGCAATTGCTTTTTCGGTGTGTTCATTGTAAACTAACTCTAAATACATGTGGACCAGAACTGGGTACAAAATTGTACCTAATTCGTGTTTATAAATATCTAAAGAACCCTCGACAAAATGTTTCAATTCTGAATAAGACTTTTCGTATGTTTCAGGATCACCGTCACTTTTGTAACCTGTCAAAACGCTGTTAACGTCAGAGTCCTGTTGGTTTCTTTCCACATTCACATCGATGGTAATGTTAGCTTCACGCTTGAACAACTCTTCCGTACCTTTGAAATTATATTTTTTCAAAACTTGTAGCACTGCTATCAGTTGATTCCTGTCAGGATTCATCTCGACTTCCTTGGAGTGCTACACAACTACAAAGTCAAAATTTTCACTTGGTTCGAATATTATAAATTATACCTTCACGGAGGCAAAATAATCGATGCGACATGCAAGTGGCTCATAAATATATCAGGTAAACTCAAAATTTCGTAAAATTAAGCTTACGCAAGCAGTTGGTATTTTAGGTTAGGAAACAAATACAATCGTTGTTGTTTTTTATTATCAGTGACTCTCAAACGGTGGTTGAAAAAATTTCAGTTTTTGGGTTACACAAACATTAAAATATACAGGGTGAGTGCATGCGCTATTACTCTAAATCTATACGGATTTTATTCGTTGTGTCCACCAAAGGCCGAATAAAACGAGGGGTTAAATCCCGTTAAACTGCTCATGCGCACACCGAGCTGCAGGATATGCTCCAATATTGCCCATAAAGTTTGCTCCTGTTCCCGTCCCGTTACCGGGACTCATTTGCCGTCAGTAAAACATTAGTTAGCGTAAAATGTAAATGGATAAAGGACGACTGTTGTGTTCGAAATTCCTTTAATAGAAAGGATTCGTCTGTTTCCAAGCTTGGTTCGTACATTTCAATTTCGTCTTCCAAATCGATATCTTTTCCGATGTTCTTAAAGTCCCACAATTTCAAACTACCTCCCGACGAACCCGAAGCCAAAACGTTTCCACACCTACTAAAAGACAGACAGGTGACAGTTTCATTGTGACCACTTAACGCTGCCACCAAATTTCCAAACTTTATATCCCAAACTAAAATTTTTGTATCGTTTCCCGCGGATGCCAAAAAACGGCCACACAAGCTGAATTCCAAAGATCGAATCGACAATTTATGACCAGTCATCACTCGAACTTGATCTCCGGAAAGACAGTCCCACAAGCGAACATAACGATCACTAGAACCAGTAGCAACATAATTCGAATTCGGATGGAACTGAATACAATTCACTTCCAAAAAATGTCCTGCAAAAATACGCAACGGTTTCTTATTATCCGTCGCCCAAAGTATTGCCGTTTTATCACAGGAAGCTGATGCGAAATAATAACCAAAGGGGGAAAATTTAACATCGTACGCGGGCGAGTGTTGTTTGTAAACGACCAAACAACGCCATATTTGCAAATTCCAGAGCCGTATGGTTTTATCTTCTGAACAACTCAGAAGACTTATGGAGTTTTTCGAAAACGAAAGCGAGTAAATTAAATTAGAGTGGCCTATCAAGGTCTGCATTTTTGCGCCAGAATTCTCAAATATGTAATCCTGAAAAATAATTTTATAGGTTCTGGGGTTAGTGTTAGAGTAAAAATTACTTACGTTTATTTTGTTAACGTTGCATTTATCCAAATCAATTTTATTTAGCTCTTTAGCAGATTTTAATTTTTTCAGTTGTTTATCGGTTAAACTAAACACTTTGATCAGACTGTCAAGACAACCAACAGCTACCATAGTTAAATTGTCACTGATTTTGGCACAACTTACACTAAAAAAAAGGAAAGTTTTGGTAAAAGTTTTCAGCAGTGTCAAAAAAGTTACTTATTATTTGAGTTTAAAATTGTATAGGTGCAAATCGATGGAAGAACTTCAGAACCCAGAACGACTTTTCTTAAAGATTCCTTGTTTTCATTTATCTTCTCCGTAATTTCAAAATTAGTTCTGAAAATTTCAAAAAAATTTTAATTAGAAAATGTTAATTTTAAGATGCTATGATTATACTATACTTACAAAGAAGGTAAAGGAATACGATCCTTGGGTGGAACGTTTGAATCCGGCTCCGAAACTGAATTTAATGTTGAGTCTGACTCCTGATCTGACATTGAATCAGATTCTGGACTTCTGGTTCTCTCCTCGTTGTTTTTCGTAATTTCTGATTCTTCAATCAGATCAGTATCGTCTCTATTTTCGGTAATAATTTGTGTATTCATTACCGGTAGTTCGGATTTTCGAAAAATTCCATAAAAGACTTGAGCCATGTTATCTGCTAAAATAGGTTTTTAATAAATAAACTAGCTGTAGTAGAAATGGGTATGGGGGGGGGGGGAGATAATAAGCTGAATAAAATTCTTTGAGATTTCCGTTGTCCTGGGCACGACTTAAAACTGCATCCCTTGTTCTTTGGGCAAAGAACAAGCCTTACCTTTTAGAAATACCATCGACCATTACTTGCCAAATTTGCAAGTAATTTATCCAGGAAATAAAAAAAAATAACTTACTCGAATTTGTAATTGTTCCCATCATTCCACCCAATGTTGCATCAATCTGACTCTCATTCGTCCTGAGTATTCCATCATAGTTATCTAAACGCAGATAGGTCTTTATAATGTCCGAAACGATAAACGATTCTGGTTTTTCTAGAAAATTATTTAAATACCACATAGCACTTGGGGTAATTTTCAACACAAATTTATTTGATTTAAAAGTCTTGATTAGATCGCTTTTTTCCAATTCGTGTCTGTTAGTAACGATTAAAATTTTTTTTAAATCGTCTTGATAATAAAACTCCTGGTCTGGCCCAAACCTAGTCATCAAAGCGTCAGCCTCTTCAAAGCGATCATTCGCAATCAAATCTAAGTACATGTAAACCAAGATGGGATACATCAGTGGACGTAATTCGTATTTGTAAACGTCAGAACTCTCGACAAACTGAATCAGTTTCAAGTAAGAGTCATAGTGTTCGTTTCTTTCACCCTGATTGAAATTATTGAAGTTTGCACTTTGCGCATCGTCGTTTAAAATTGCCGCTACTTCTCGTTGGAAAGATTCGACACTCTTTGTTAAATTGTAACTTTTCAAAGTTTCTAAAGCATTTAATAGTTCAAATTTATCTTGATTATTCATGTTTACTTTATTTTAATGATTGAAATTTAACCAATTAGTAGTTTTAAATACATTTTGAAATAAAATTTTTAGTGTAGCCAACATAAAAAAATTAAAAGTTATTGAGCACCCTGTATAGAAATCAAATCTGTTTTAAAAATTTTTAAAATTCCTTGTTATCCACTACCTAACCTAAGTTATCCAAGTAAAAAAAATACCTGGTTTTTAATTTTTTGAAAGCCGTTTTTTAAAAAGATAAAAAATAAACATCAAAAAATTTCAAACTGCAATGTATTTTTCTAGGTTGGCTGCGCTGGTTAGTAGTGGAACTTTTGTTTATGGTCGCCATTGGTCTTCGTTATAAGTTTGATTTCGCGCCCATAATCGGCTTGGTCGTTACGTTTTAGTAAAAGTAATGTAAGTTCATGTCATAAATTGTCATTATTCACCATTTTTTAACCGCTGATACGTAAAATTTAATTGCGTAGTTTTGATTTGTTGTTGCTAAAGCACGCGAAGTGGTTTTTGTGAAATTCATGTCCTCATGCAAATTTGTTATTTCAGATAATATAAAACATGGGTAAATCTAAAAAGGCGGAAAGTGGAAGTGAATCCGAAGAGGAATTTTCGGTAGAAAAGATCATTAATAAGCGGATTGTAAACGGAAAAGTCGAATATTTTTTGAAGTGGAAAAATTATTCCGAAGAGGATAATACTTGGGAACCGGAAGAAAATTTAGATTGCCCTGAATTGATCGAAGCCTTCGAAAAAATTCATAAGGAAAAGAAGAAGGCGTCGTTGAGTTCCAGTTCTAGCAAAAGTAAGAGGAAGAGGAGGAACTCAAACTCTTCTGTTGGATCCGATGTTTCGGATGCTAGAAGTGAAAAAAAGAAGGTAATTTGAATTGATAAATTTTTGGGACGAAAATCTTTCCGAGCTTGCATATGATTCGAAAACATAGTTTTGTGGTCCTTTTTTAATTTGCTTATAGCACAAAGAATCTTCACCAAGTATGCATGTTTTAGAAGTATTTTTCACTATAATTACAAAGTTTAGTATTGTTAATTTTTGAGGATTAGAAATTTATGAATGCTGTTAATGTTTTGAATGTAATTTTATATTATAAGATGTTTTTTTTTATGTACGTTGGAAAGCAGAAGTTTGTTGTATTTTTATCAAAAAGTTTTCTTAAGAACTGGGGGGGGGGTATAGAATACCCCCTTCAGTTTTAAGTAAGCAACTACATGACCTTGTGTTCTAAATGAACTAAATGTTCAGGGTTTCCACTGTTCAAATGTGCAAATTTTGTCATTTTAAGCTGCTGTAATTTTAAAAAACGTCCTAGAGATCTGAAATTGAGTACACAGCTTTCACTTGCGTAGCATTTTCATATTTTAATTTGGTTTTTCTAAATTCTGAAAAATAAGCCAAAAATCGGGAAGAAACAAAATAAAAAAGCGCATTGCGTTGCTGTGTATTGAACAGTTTTATCATACAGGGTGGAAAGTAACATAGATTTCTAAATCACATTGTTAGGGACCACATTCAGGGTGAAGTTTTTCTTTTTCATTAAAATTCAAAAAAAACATCCTGAATGTGGAATGTGTACACAGGGTGAAGTATCAAACATCTAAAACACATAATTGGAGAATTCTGAACCTTTTATTTAAAATTACAAAGGTGCACTAAAAAGTAAAAAATAATTTTAACCAGAGCAAACAAAGCTTTTTGAGAAGATCAATATAAAAGCGTGGGGCTATGAATTTCGTACACCAACAGTGAGCCTACTTACCCACCTATACATAAACAGCCCCACGCTTTTATATTAATATGTTTTCAAGAAGCTTTGTTTGCTTTTATTAAAATTATTTTTAATAATTTAAAATACAGCAATGCAAATTTTATTTTTGAATAGTCGAGTTGTTTCTCTTTTCAGCTTGGGGTTACTGTATGCTCCTCCAAACCTTCAAATTTATAGAGAAAATTTGTTGACGTACTTATCCTACATGCAATAATTAATTTTTTTACATTTTTTAATTGCACTTTTCAGTTTCGTATAAAATTTAGTGGATCTACATTATTTTTTTCAAAAAGTTTCCTTTAAAACTAGGGAGGGTATAGAATACTTCCCTCAGTTTTAAGTAAGCAATTACATGACCTTCCAAGAATCAAATTTGCATTATTATTTCTGTGGTGGGTAGGAATAAGAGTATAAGTCAAAATTTGAGAGACGTGGAAAAAGAGGTTTGAAATTTTCGACAAAAATTAAAGCAATTATTTCCTAATAAATTATGTTTAAACTAACTTATCATAAATTTTTCACTTTCTTTTTCAAAGGACAAGATACAGTTCTATTCTGCCATTTTCAATTTCTTTTAAGTTCTAAACGTTAAGATTACCAATTTTCCAAAATATGAGACAATAAAAATGAAATGAACGGTTTTCTTATATACAATATCAAAATTTACTATAGTAAATTGATAAAATAATTTTTTTACATTTGACTTTAAAAATTCAAAATTCCATAGATTGAAAATAGTAAGCAATTATAGTAGAAATCGTATTTTGATTAATAAAAATATGATTTTTAACACGGCATAAGTTTTTAGTTCTTCAGCCACCATTAAGCAACACGAATCTCGTTAATTCATTTATGCGCGTCTTTATTTTAAAAGTTAAAAAACTCATGTAAACACTTACCCCGGTATTCATAAAAGTGAACAATAGTTAAAAGAGATTTGCAAACACTTTGTAAGGGATATAAGGCATTTTAAGGACATTTGTGAGTTTTTTAAAGCTTTAGTAAACCTGTTGTAAATATTGCGCTTTTATGAATACGGGGGTTAGATTTTTCTAGATTTTTAGTATGTCAAAAACATATCAACAACAAACTTAAAAATTTGAATTCCATCTTTGTGGGAATTAGTTATACAAAAAAACAAAACCTATTTTTCTGGGAATCTCGTTAATCCATTCATGCGCGTCATTTCTTTAAAAGTTTTGGGCCAAAAAATGCATTTTGCATACTTAGGGTCAGTTGTATAAAAGAGGATCATCCTTGACCATGGATCAAGCTTCAATTTAAACCAATAGAAAACTTAAAATAAAATTTTAACTGTACAGGGTGGCTCAATTTCGATCCTCCTTATGGGGAAATCGGTAACTATGGGAGATATCAAAAAATGGATGGCGCAGCCTCGATCTCTTATTTTGAGAAAATCTTAATGGCGAAAACCAGAATTTGCTATGTTTTTTTGTTTTCGAGTTATAGCCAAAAGTTCGATAATTAGACTTTTCTATAAATGTCGATATTTTGGTTGTTTTTGAAGTTACCAAAAAAGTGTTTTCTTCAAAACACTTTCTTCAGACACTTTTTTAAGGGCAACAAAATGGGATAAAGAGATTTTAAATATCTAGATTATTTTCTAAGTATTAAAGTAAAGTTAAGTATTTAATATTTTTTATTGTTATCTACTAAAAACAGTTACTATTATATTAAATTCTTCATTTTTGGTTAATCTTTTTTTTGTGGGTATATTGGACTTTTTAAAAAAAATTTTAAATAATTTACGTTTCGAGGTGATTTATTTCCTCTTCCTCAGAATTACCTCGAAACGTAAATTATTTAAAAATTTTTTTAAAAAGTCCAATATACCCACAAAAAAAAGATTAACCAAAAATAAATTTTAATATGGACGCTATTACCGAAATTAATTAAATTCTTCTTTGTTTTTATTACATTTTTAATAAAATGGGATGAAACTAAAATATTAGACCCTACATGTTATACATCATTGAAAATAGGATAAAAAACGCCATTTAAAAATGTCATAGCCAACTATGGTTTATATTTAAAAAAACAAAACTTTATGTTATAACTCGGAAACTAACCTAGATATTTAAAATCTTTTTATCCCATTTTGTTGCTCTTAAAAAAGTGTGAAGAAAGTGTTAACACTTTTTAGTAACTTCAAAAACAACCAAGATATCGACATTTATAGAAAAGTCTAATTATCGAACTTTTGGCTATAACTTGAAAACAAAAAAAGATAGCAAATTCTGGTTTTCGCCATTGAGATTTTCTCAAAAAAGAGATCGAGGATGCGCCATCCATTTTTTGATATCTCCCATAGTTACCGATTTCCCCATAAGAAGGATCGAAATTGAGCCACCCTGTACTGATAACTGTACTTGACCATGTATCAAGCTTCAATTTAAACCAATAGAAAACTTAAAATAAAATTTTAACTGTACTGATTGGTTTAAATTGGAGCTTGATCCATGGTCAAGGATGATCCACTTTTATACAACTGGCCCTTAGATTTTTCTAGACTTGTAGTATGTCGAAAAGATACCAACAACAAACTTAAAAATTTAAATGCCATCTTTGTAGGAATTAGTTATACCTAAAAAACTTAATTTTTTAAGAATCTCGTTAATCCATTCATGCGTGACATTTCTTTAAAACTTTTGGGCTAAAAAAAAACGCATTTTGCATACTTAAATTTTTCTAGACTTTTAAATATGTCAAAGAAATACCGACAACAAACTAGAAAATTCAAATCCCGTTTTTGTGGGAATTATTTGCACCTAACACCTATTTTTTCGTATTTCTCCTGTACTATTTATTCTTCTTCTTAGTGCCATATTTTCTTTAGACGTTGGCTAGTAATCTGGCTCTTTATTTATAACTTTTATGTATTTATTACATTTCAAAAACGTTATTTTAAAAGTATTGTTAAATTCAAATGAAAATTGTTGGAGTTACGCTGCGTGTCGTTTTAAAAGATCGTATTTTGAGAAAAACGCGTTTAAGGTTTTAAAATGTGTTAAGAAACATGAAAAAATGAAAAATTTGGTTGTTTAATAATAATCCTTATTGCTGTAAATTATAAACAGAAAATATTCCTTTTGCATCTTGACGTTTCTAAAAAATTGCGGTGTTTGACTTAATGTTGATTGTGCATATTTTGCCTTTTTCTTAATATTTCGTAAAAAGTGCATCTTAATGCTTATTTGAATGTTTTTAAATAGGGGTATTCACACTGGCTCGTGTATTGGTGTTGTATTTATACACCGTTGTAATATCCTAGCAACATCTAGTAATACACAACTTTCTTTGGCGTTACTAGGATAAATACAACGGTGTAAAAATACAAGGGTATATACACGTCAGTGTGAATACCCCTAATGAATTTTGGCATTTGAATAATTTTTTTAAATGTGGAATTGTTGAAAAATCTTTTTATTTTTAAACTAAACTTGCAAGTTTGCACCTTCTTTCAACGTTATCTGATCTGATTTACTTGTGCTTTATTGTGGATTTTTTTGCAGTCTCAGTCTATTTTCTAAAAATTAGTGTAGGTATATTAATCTGCGCTCTATTTATAAGCACTCTGAGATTACAAATAAACTGTTAAAAATCAGCACTACACAGAAAAACCGTGATTTCAAGCATGGAAATGATGTCCTTCTTGTACATTTACTGACACTGCTCCAAAGTGCTACAAACTTACTTTTGTTTGGAAATGATTCTAACTGAACATAAACACTTTCTTACAACATTTCTAAGGTGAAAAGTCATAACAGTACAAGTCGATATAACTGAAAAATCGGCGTTTATAACATCCAATTTACTCATAGTAATAAGAGAACAAGTCAAAGTGCAACCCATTGGGCATGTTTTGAGCCTGATTTGACTTGTTCTCTTATTACTATGCGTAAATTTGATATTATAAACGCCGATTTTTCAGTTGGAAAAAAATAGACTTGTACTGTTATGACTTTTCACCATAGATTATTTGTTAGTGCATTAGAGAAGTTGAGAATCAAAATGTAAGATATTAAAGGCCGTACTTTCCCAGTTTGGGGGGGGGGGGGGCTTGGAAAGAGCTCGAAATTTCAAAGAAAAAAATTTCTTACCTCAGAAATATGAAGCAACTTTGTGCCTGATATTCTAGAATGTTCAATGTATTTACCAATAAAAAATAAATTGATTTCTTGAAAAGTTTACAGTGGTATTACCCATTAATTTTTTTGCCTAATGTGTCTTCAAGGGATATTTGCTTGAATAAGGAATACAAGGGCGTTTATGTTTATAACTTAAATTAGGGGGTCTACGTAGAAATACGGAGTTATTGAGAAAAATTTTGAGAAATAAATTCAATGGTTGTTTTTATAAAATTAAGATTGCTGGTCATCGATCTATCAGAGAATAGATAAATAAATTCCTTTGGCAAATTTATTGATAAAATGCAAATATTATGAAAATAAATGCATAACTAATTTATTTATCTAAAAATAAACAATTATTTTATTAATTTATTATTGATTTGAACCAAGATTTTTAAATCTGTTATTATTCAAATTTTAATATTAGTGATTAATAAAAAATGATTGCTTTCATAAAAACAATTAAAAATTCAATTTTTAGTAATAATGTTTATAAATAAACCATTGTTTCATCTCCATAATAAAAAGCAATGATTATAATATTATCTCATAACTTCCACTGATATCAAAATTTAACTGAAGATTATTCAAGTAAATTTTTATTTTAGAAACACGAAACCTCGAAACGTCGTTCTTCAGTGAATTCCGACAAGTCGGATGAGGAAGATGTGAAAAAGAAGGACTCGAAGAAGAGGGACAAAAGGAGCCCATCTGTTGAATCAAACGATTCAGATTCGGGCAGCAAGAAGCGTAGAAATGACAAAAAGTCTTCGAGGAAATCTAAGACTGTAGATTCAGATTCGGAAGCGAAAAAAGACGATAAGAAAAAAGGTTCAGATGATGAAGAGTCGTCGAAAAAGGAGAAGTCAAAGGGAGACAAATCAAAATCAAAGTTGGCCAAAGTGGAACTTAAAGTTGGCTTTGATCGTGGTTTGGATGCGGAGAAAATTATTGGAGCTTCCGACACAACTGGCGAATTAATGTTTCTAATAAAATGGAAAGGAACTGATGACGCCGATTTAGTACCGGCAAAGAAAGCTAATGTTATTTGTCCCCAAGTAGTTATACAATTTTATGAGGAACGCCTTGCTTGGCATTCTCCAGAAGAACACTAATTTAATTAGTCGACTATTTTTTTGAACTAAAACTGTATTTTTATTTTGGCATTAATTGTAATGTATTACTTGATTTATTTTCTTAAGCAATCAACTTGCTGACTTTCTGTTCTAGGATCTCTTGATTTGTTTTTAACGTTGTTGAAGATGTGTTGCCAGAAATTGTGTTTAAATATTTCGTTTTACTTTCTGTTCTAATAATAAGTACATAACTTCTGTCAAGTGTGTAGTTCATATTTGTTTTACTTCATAATATAACAATTACGTAGTTGTAGTGCTTGTTCATGCAGCCAATATCCTTTCTTTTTAAGAAATTACCGGTCAACTTGAATGTTTGTGTACATTTAGTTTTTTTGGTGAATATATTTGTGTATTCTCGACCGGTATATTTATTAGTTTTATCGATGATAAATTGAGAACAAAGTGGAGTTGTATTTATTTTTGTTTATATTTTTTTTAATAAACTCCAATTTTCTTTAAACCGAATTATGTTTGAGATGTTCGTTTTTATAAAAATGTTGAAATGTTTCAATAAAATCCTTTCTGTACTCATTTAAAATTTAATTTAATATTTCTCGTTGAATTTACTAACTGCAGGTGCTGATTTGTAATTTTTTTTTACTGTTAAGATGGAAATGCTAGACAAATTTATATTATGTATCTTATTTCACTTGAATAAGTAGATGGTGTTTTGCATGGTGGACATTCTAAGTTTATGGTTTTGGAACTACTACCCTTCTTATTATATTTTATATCATTCATGAGCGTCCATAGGATTGTTTTCAGGGGGGGGGGCAAAATGAAAAAAATATTTTATTATCAAAGAATTTTAATGATTTAAAACCGAAAGTTTAGAAAATTTTAAAAACTTGGGTGGTGAAATATTAAATGTCTAAAAAAAATTAAACAGTCGAGAGCCAGGGGGGGCAGCTGACCCTTTTGCCCCCCCCCCCCCCAATGGACGCCCATGTTTTATATAGTATTTTATCAAACATTTTTATTTGCTTTAGCGGGACTTGTATGGTTGTGAGCCTCTTTAGTAGGGAGAATGGGGTACATGTGGACACAAATCTTTGGAAGGCTAATTAAAGTTCAAAATAAAATAATTACTTTCTTGCATGCGGTGTATTCTATTAATAAATTATATTTAATAAAAATATTTGGTTGAAACAGAACTGTAAAGCAAGTTATAAATTTGTAATTTGAACCACTGCACATGAATTTTACAGGTAGTGGGTTTCAAACCAGGTAACATTACATTCCAAGTCCATCGTAGGTACTACACTCTGTTCATTAGTCAGGTGCATTTCCCATTTTATTTTATTCGAAATAACTCATGTTCTATTTGGGAGGGGCTTCACTGCACCTAACTAATGAAAAGGGTATAGACCAAAATTACCTTATTCTTTGGATAAAATTAACCACTTCACGCTCACATTAATTGTAGGTGGTGAATGTTAAACAAGCATTAATGACACATTAATGACACCTTTGGTACATTAAACAAAGATAAGGAAAATGAGAAAGTGGATGTATATTCGCTGTGTGCGTAGGTGTAGAGGGGATACGAAAATCGATCAAAGCGTTCAGAGTGGCCGGTAATAGAACTAAATTGGGACTTGCTTTATGTGATTACATGGACTTAGAAGGATATGAACTTCAACTCCTTACCTGAAAGCTTAAAATTTGCGAGCTCTTTATATGTCAAAGAGTCCCAATTATTTTCGTCTATTTAAGCCATCAAAAGGCAGCAGGAGGAATGCACACAGCGAATAGGCGACGCTGTATCTAAAGTGGTTAAACTGATATATTTGATATCCATGTTTTTTGTTAATAAAGGGTTCAGCAGTAAAATTCTTTTATTATCATGTATCTTTTGCAAATCACTGATTTTCTGCTAGCCCCCTTTTTTTGAAAATGCAATTTTTTTTATTATCAATTTTTGCTAAAAATTAAGAATGTTTGTGAATGTTTTTGATTTTTTCTTTTATGTAGTACTACAGAATATATTTTTTATAAATAGAAATTAATATTTTTTATGTAGCATTTTTGGCTGTTTAGTAAGCTTTTATCAAAGATTATTTTTATTGTGGTTTTTTTTCAGTTTCTAGTGCTTATTTTCTAATAGCAAGTGCTTTCTAATGTGCACTAGGATAAGGGAATGTTGCCTCTAGGCCCGTGGATTAAGGAAAATGATGGATTTTTGAGGGGTGAAACTCGTTTGCGTGGATTTTAAAAGCAGGGTGGTTGTGCAAGGAAAAATTGACTTAAAGCACTTCTCGCTGCGCTCGAGCGCTTGAAGCCATTTTTCCTGCACATTTACTATTGAAAACGATGATTTTCAAAATTTTTTTTCGGGCTTATAAAAATTATCCGCGCAAAAATTTTTAGTGATTCGTGTTCAGGACATCATAGGGCTTCTCCACGCCAAATATGAAGATCTGAATTATGACCGTAAACTAGAACTTAGCCTTCGGTGACATACATACACACAGACATTTCTCGATGTTTGGTCTCTTTCAACTCCTTGGACCTCGAGGACTATAAATCCGTCAAAATAAATTTTTTTATTACAATACTTTCTCATACTACGTACGTATTGCAAAAAGACATCGCTCCGACATCAAATCTGCAAATAGATAACACACGTCCATAGTGCAATCTCAGGCTATGTGCCAGTAAATTAAATAATTAATAAAGTTCTTGCAAATCCGACAGTTTTTTGTTTTTGTGCTTAAATCCGTCAAAATAAATTTTTTTTTTTTTATTACAATACTTTCTCATACTAGGTACGTATTGCAAAAAGACATCGCTCCGACATCAAATCTGCAAATAGATAACACACGTCGATAGTGCAATCTCAGGCTATGTGCCAGTAAATTAAATAATTAATAAAGTTCTTGCAAATCCGACAGTTTTTTGTTTTTGTGCTTATGTGGTCAAGTGTTTTCAACTTTAGGAAACTACAAATTTGTCGATTATTTTCTATTTTATTTCTTAATTAAAAATCTTACAAAAATAACGTGGTGGTTAGAGGGGTCTGTTCAGGACAGCCAACTGTCCAGCGTCTCTACCAACCTTACAAAAATTAAAATAAATTATTTTTAAATTTTACACAGGGCTGCTTGTAAGGGGTGTGAGATGTACGCCACAGTACTCCCCTCCCAGTAAAAATGTTATGCATTTTGACGGTACTTCATTAAAGCCGTTGAGTTTTAACTAATTCGCAATACCTATCCGGAAATCTCACTTGCCTTCCCGATCTTGTTATAATACTTGGCCCCTTTTTTAATATTCCTTTTTCTGCCGATTTAAACGTCTGTGAAGGTTCAAAATCCTGCTGCGGACTTGGTATCCCATCTTTTTTTACTAACGCTTGTGTGGTTGACTCGTTACTCATAATGTACGCTGGTTTTATTCGGTCTATCGATATCGCTATGTTTTTTCCGTTTTTTTCAATTTGGAACACCTTCTCTGTTCTTGCCAAAATCTTGAAAGGACCATCATACGTTGCTTGTAACGGTTTTCTTACCGCATCGTGCCGTACAAAAACATGTGAACAAGTGGATAAATCTTTATGCACGAAAATTTTCCTATCTCCATGGTTACTACCAGGTACTGGTCTCATATTGTGAAAATGTTTACGCAATTGTGAAACAAAATTTGTGGGATCGTTAGGGACAGGACTATTTTGAAATATTTCTCCTGGTAATCGCAGATTTTCGCCATAAACCAATTCTGCCGCCGTTGCGTTGATGTCTTCTTTGAAAGCTGTTCTTAACCCTAAGAGTACTATAGGTAATGCTTCTACCCAAGTTTCATTATTCTCTAAGGCATGACATTTAATTGCGCTTTTTAGCTGCCGGTGCACTCTTTCAATCATTCCATTCGCCATTGGATGGTATGCAGTTGATTGAATGTGTTCTGCTCCTAAAAGTTTTGACAAATTTTTAAATATGTTTGACGTGAATTGCCGTCCCTGGTCGGTTGTTATTCGCGCTGGTACTCCAAATCTTGATATCCACGATGTTACAAGAGTCTGGGCTACTTCTTCTGCTGAAATATTCTGTATTGGGACAACTTCAATCCATCTAGTAAATCTATCAATCATCGTCATACAATATGTAAAACCTTTTGAATACGGAAGTGGACCAACTAAATCGAGATGAATATGTTCAAAGCGTTTTGTGGGAGCCAGAAATTTCCCAAGCGGCGCTACGGTATGTCTCTGAACTTTGGTTTTTTGGCATGGAATGCATTCTCTACACCAGTTTTTTACATCTTTATTGATTGCAGGCCAAACGAAACGCTTTGTGATTAGTTTAGCTGTTGCTCTTCTTCCCAAATGCGCCAAACCGTGCATTTTTTTAAATATCGCAAACCTTAAATTCTTTGGCACCCATGGTCGAACATTATTGGTGCTCGTATCGCATACTAGATGAGTTTCTGCTTCTGAAAAGAATATTTTTTTAAGCTGCAAGGAATGTTTCTTTTTATGAAATATATTTAATTCATTATCGTTCTCTTGATCGATGGCTAATTTTTTGTAATCTATCACGATTTGGTCTGGCGTTAACTCTTCAATTTGTAATCTCGATAACGTATCTGCAGGAATGTTCTCAATACCGTTAATATGTCGAATATCTGTTGAAAATTGTCCAATGAAATCTAGATATCTATATTGACGTGGCGAACTATGGTCTGATTTCTGCTTAAAAGCAAATACTAACGGTTTATGATCCGTAAAAATTGTGAATTCTCTTCCTTCTAAGGAGTGTCTAAATTTCTTTACTCCTTCGTAAATAGCTAGCAATTCACGATCGTACGCGCTGTATTTTTGCTGTGCGGGAGATAACGTTTTTGCAAAAAATGCAAGTGGTTGCCATTTCTTCTTTATTTCTTGTTGCAAGACCGCGCCAATAGCTAGATTCGATGCATCTACCATTATCGATAACGGCATGTTTTGTGCAGGATGTGCGAGTAACGTGGCATTAGCTAGTGCTTCTTTACTCTTTTCAAACGCGCATTCAGCTTCCGAATTCCACTCAATCTTTCGGTTATCTTTCTTGCTTCCTGTTAAAAACTTGTTTAAAGGCGCCTGGATTTCTGCTATCTTGGGAATAAATCTCCTATAAAAATTTATCATCCCAAGAAACCTTCTCAATTGCTTGATTGTGATCGGGCGTTGGGCATTTTTTATCACCTCAATTCGTTCATCTGGCGGTTTGCTACCGTGTGTGTTTACTGTATAACCTAAAAAACTTACCTCGCTTTTTCCAAAAATACATTTATCGATGTTTATTTTGATACCAAATTTATCCAAGCGTTCGAATAAAATGTTTAGGTGCTTTGTGTGCTCTTCTTCCGATTCTGATGCGATTAAAATATCATCCACATATGCAAAAACAAAATCCAACCCACGCGTTACTTCATCGATAAATCTTTGAAAGGTTTGTGCGGCATTTCTTAACCCAAAACACATAAATAAGAACTCGAACAATCCGAATGGAGTTGCAATTGCAGTTTTTTCTATATCGTCTGGATGCACCGGAATCTGATAATAAGCTTTAACGAGATCTATCGTGGAAAATATTTTCTTATTGTACAGCATGTGAGAAAAATCTTCAATATGTGGCACTGGATAACGATCAGGTATTGTACGAGCATTTAATGCTCTGAAATCGCCACAGGGTCGCCATTCGTTATTCTTTTTTTTAACCATATGTAAAGGAGAAGACCAACAGCTTTTTGATGGCCGAACAATCCCTAATTGCAACATCGTCTCGAATTCTTTTTTTGCTGTCATCATTCGTTCTGGGGCCAATCTTCTAGGACGACAGGTTATTGGTGGTCCAGGCGTTGTCTCAATATGGTGCAAGGTTCCATGTTGGATTTGTTTTTGAGGTGCAACCGGATTTGTTAATGAAGGAAATTTTTTTAATAACGTATGAAAGGGATTCTTGCTTGATACAGTTCGAATTATCATAACTTCGCTGTTGTTTACTCTCCCAGCAGCTTGTTTTGTCGTTACCATGTCAACCAGTTTCCTATTTCTGATATCTACCATTAATCCAAAATTTTTTAGAAAATCCGCGCCTATAATAGGTTTATTCACATCTGCTACTAGAAACGACCACCGAAATTCACGATTTAACCCAAAATTTAGTATCATTGTTATAAAACCATACGTGTTTATTACCGAATCATTCGCGGCGTACAATTTGGTTTCACTGATCCTGCTATATCCCCTTGCCAATCGTTTTGGCATTACACATACATCCGCTCCCGTATCTATCAAGAACTCTATTTTACTTTTACGATCCTGAACGTAGAGACGGCTTGAAGTGGTTCTGTTGCCAGGCGTCTCTTCTACTGGCCACAATTTCCGTTTTTTGAATTCCAATTGCATGGGAGTCTACACTTTGTAGAGTTTTTTCCAAATCGCTGGTGGTACCAACATGTCGAATTTTCACTTGCTCGATCACGACTATTGCTACGTTGTCGTCCACAACTTCTCCACTCTTCTCTTTGAGGTCGAACATGTCTCTGGAAACGATTCTGTTTAATTTCTGCCAGTTCTTCTGTTACTTTCTCCATATTTTCGCTCAACTTGGTTAGCTGAGTTTGCAAATTGATTCTACTCGTAGGAAAATCCTGTGTGCTATTGATACCCGCGATGTTCCTTTGAGGCAATGCATCCTCGACCCTGTCTGCGATTTCGGCTATTTTCTCTACTGGTCTGTCGATTTGGGCTGCCACTAGCGCCTGCAAATGATTAGGAAGACGTCGAGTCCAAACAATTTTGACCAATTCATCCGTTGCTGCTGATCCTCCTAAACTTTTAAGATGTCTTAAAAATTGAGAGGGAGTTCTATCTCCAATCTGTTCGTCTTCTAGAAAAGCGATCAATTTCTTTTCTTGCGGAACGGCGAATCTTTTTATAGTTTCCTTTTTTAAATATTCATACTTGTCCTGTGAAGGGGGTCTTAACAACACGTCTTTCATTTCCAACATCGCTTTTTCATTAAAACTAGCTAACACATGATAATATTTGGTTGTATCTTGCGATATTCCAACCAACGCAAATTGTGCTTCAATTTGTAAAAACCACATTTCAGGTTCCTGAATCCAAAATGGAATTTGTTTTATGCTTACCGCGTTTGCTTGCATTGGTACACTTTGCATTGTTTGGTCGCTCTTCTTTTTTTCGCCGTCGATTGACATTTTATATCGGGGTCACCACTTTAGGAAACTACAAATTTGTCGATTATTTTCTATTTTATTTCTTAATTAAAAATCTTACAAAAATAACGTGGTGGTTAGAGGGGTCTGTTCAGGACAGCCAACTGTCCAGCGTCTCTACCAACCTTACAAAAATTAAAATAAATTATTTTTAAATTTTACACAGGGCTGCTTGTAAGGGGTGTGAGATGTACGCCACACAACCATAGTATGTGCCGCTGATGACAGCTAAAAAGCTAGAAACAAGGGGTAGGTTATCTATTCGTGTTTTTTGGTGATTGGTTTGTTTTGTTAGGGGCCCGTGTTCGACATTCTATATCCTGGACCGCATAAAATATTTTTAAGTACGTCGATGAGTGCAAATGTAGCATTTCTGATAATTTAAATTTGCAAGAGTTGCAAGAACTTTATTAATTATTAACTTCAAATCGTTAGAGCATATCATTCGAGTCTGAATGAGCTTCCATTATTTTTGTTTGGGCCTCAACAGTCGCGAAGTTACTTGCGAAAAACTACATAACTAAATAGTTACAAAATAATCCATAACTAAAAAGTTATGGAATTTTCGACCAAACTCCGAGCAACATGCGTTAAATCGTAAGGTTTATAACTTTGTAAAAAATTAACTTAAAATCTTGCACACTGGAGCTTATTCGGGCTCAAACGAAGCTCTATCGATTGACATCAATTGCACACATAAATACAAAATGATAAATAAAATTGCAAAACATGTCTACAGTCTCCCCCCCCCCCAGTAGCTTTTTGCGAATAACTTTCCGACTTTTGAGGCCCAAACAAAAATAATGAAAGCTCATTCAGGCTTAGACGATGCTCTAATATTTGACACAAAATTCATCCAAACATTTGAGTCGCGAAGTTATTCGCGAAAAACTACTGGAAGGGCCGTAGACATGAGGACCTCCCCCCCCGTAGTTTTTTGCGAATAACTTCGCGATTTTTGAGGCTTAAACAATATTATAACGTTTTTGAGTTAAATATAGAGAATTTTGTATCTAAAGTACTTATGTAGATCAGCTTAAGAGATTTAAAAAAACTAAAAATTTAATGCATGTTGCTCGGAGTTTAGTCGAAAATTTCAATTATTCATAACTTGGTAAAAAATTAACTTAAAGTATTGCTCTCTGAAGTTCATTCAGGCTCAAACGAAGCTCTATGGAGTGACATCAATTATTACACACATAAATTCAAAATAAAAAGAAAAATTGCAAGACATGTCTACAGCCCCCCCCCCCCACTAGTTTTTCTTGAATAACTTTGCCACCTTTGAAGCTCAAACAAAAATAATGGAAGCTCATTTAGGCTCAAACGATGCTCTAACGTTTGACACCAAATTCAAAAAAAAATTCGAAAGTGGGGGTGCCACTGGCATGCACCTATTTTTTCTTCCTTGATCTTCGCTGACAAGGTAAAACTAGTAATTCTTGAGTAGGGACGGATGAGCCCACCGGGCTACCGGGAAATTTTCTGGTGGGTCGTCGGTCAATGGGACCGTGGGCCGTTAATAAAATAAAAATTTCGCTTGCGGCGCTGTATTGGGCTGTGAAAATTACATTGTTGGGCCGCCGGTCGCTAATTTTCCGGTAGATTTTTGATAGCCCATCCGCCTCTGTTCTTGAGCAGCTCTTAATAGCAACTATATAAGGTCTGTTTGGTACCACAGTCCTAGTGCTACACTAACTACACTACTACAAATTGATTGGTGGTACAATTACCAACCCACTTTTTACACCAATCAATTTGTAGTGGTGTAGTTAGTGTAGCACTAAGACTGTGGTACCAAACAGACCTATAATAATAATTTCTATCTTTTTTTTGTAAATCGAAGGTTGCTACATGGAATCTGTGAAATATTTCAATAGAAGAGGAACATATTGACCATTAACCACGAGGAAAGGTAATCGACTTAGCCCAGTACAGGGGGGGGGGAGGGGGGTTGGTGAGAAATAGACAGTTGAAAATTTGTTTCTATATTATTAAACTTATTTTTTGAAGATTTTATAATTTTTACCTGCGTTGCATTTTTGTTGGAACTCTACTTGAGAATTGCAATATTTGTTTATAACTTGTTCCCAAAAAAAATATATACCAAATATAATTTTCCCAAGTTAAAAATTTAAAATATTTCAATTCATTAAAATAATTTTATTCTGTTCTGCCAAAAAGATGCTATCCAATTCAGTTATTCAACTTCTACTTGAAATTTATTTTCATTCATGAAAGCATGAAACTTAATTTTTCTGATAAACATTTCGTATGCCAAGCCAAGCAAGTAAGAAAACATTTCTTGTTATTTGTTGACAACAATTTTTCTTCCAAACCGCATTTATGTTTGAAATTGCTATTAACAGAGTAAATTGTTTCTCCCTCCCCCCCTATCCTTCCCCTGGAAACGTCCCAATAATTTTCATTAAATGAGCGTAACAAAAACAAATTAATTCGTTTATTAATTTACTTACACTTTCATCTTAAATTTATAATTCTAACAAATGTCTTATTAAAATATCAAAAATATTGTTGACGAAGCGAAGCGCTCATGGTTCTGCACCTCACCATAACAAAAAACAACAAATAGTCAGAACCGTAAGCCAACAACATTTTTGATTACAATTTGGTCTACTATTATTAAAATAGAATTAAAATTCAAATTTTAAATTACTCAAATGTCTTATTTATTATAAAAATACAAATGCAGATGCACACATAACATTTAAATGGCACATTTTAGTATTTTTGTTTGAAGATGGTAATTAAAGGCTATCGAATGATTTGAAAAATGTTGTCGATGAAAATCATGATCCTCTACAAGAGCGTTAATCCTAGATTTTTCTGTACATCTGAAATATAAAAAAAAATTTAAATAAATATTTTTTTCAATTTTTTAATATTTTTAGCATAAAATTTATGTTTGCTGCGGTTGAGTGATTCATTTAAAATTCGCTGGAAACTCACCAAATTTACCTTTTGGTATCTTTAATAGTCAATGCTAAATATAATTTATTGGTCAATGTATCTCTGTGAATGTTTAAAATAACTGAGAAATTTTTACGCCCCCACATTTTTGGAAACATTTCTAGCATTTTTTACTGTTACAAAGTTTTGAAAATTTTATAAACCAGGTAATAAAAGTAAATTTTAGTCGCCCAAAATAATTTAAACTGAGTTTTAACCAACAGACGCGTCTAAATATAAATACGTTAAACTCAATTAGTGCGTGTTTATTTTTTTTCCAAATGTTTTATCGTATTAATAGGATAATGAATTGTAAAAGCTAATGTACAATAATTTTTCCTGTCGATTTAATTCATATCGCAAAGTACAAAGGTTTTTCTTATTGAAAACAATTTTATTTTTTGCTTCTGATGACTGCCAAATGTTGCCTATTAAAAATTTGGCCAACACTTTGCGTTTTATGGGCTGTAAAATTATAAAAAGAAGTTTTTTTAAATGTAGGTAATTAGAATAATTGTAGTAATTACAGTTTATTTATAAAAAAAAAGTAAACGATGCTTTTTGGAACTTTTAAATAGGTACCGAGGTGCTTCAACCTCTTTTGATTTCATAATCGACTCACATTAGTCTAAAGCTGCTGATGCCATTTAGAAAATTCCAGTGTAGAGAATCCATAACGCAAAAAGTAGGACGACTAAGATTGCATATGTCGTTACTAAATTTTTTGTTTCTCCTGCAGCTGAAGTCGTTGGTGGCATTTTGAGTTATTGGAAGTGGATCTGCAATTTAAAAAATTATCATCAGAAAAATTTAAAAGTGAGTTTCAAGTTAATTGGCACTAATGGGTGATGGAAAAAAAACTTATACTAATTGATTTGTGAATCAGAAATGACAAATTCTTACATGCAAAAATCATCAAAATATCATTAATTATACAAGATTTATGGGTAAAGTTTAGGATGTCGTAGTTTATTATCTTTGCCAATTTTTTCCAATTTGTGGTATTTATTTTTAGTTCTGCTGCTGAGTTGAGTATTACAAAGAAGTATTTAAAAATTATTTTCAATTTTCCACTTGTAGCTTTTAACCGCCCTTCTAATGGTGATCACCAAAACAAACGAATGATTTTGGAAAAACTTTATTTTGGTTTAGTAACAATCGAACACTTAGAATTTAATTTTTTGTAATCATAAGTTCCGTGGTCGAAGCCGGATTTCAAAATTTATTTTTCTTCCATGAAGCGTAGGACTTGGTCCTACCACTGAAAGTGTAATATATCTCCATGTTTGAGATGGCCTTCCTAGGCAGATTACACCTCGGTGGTTTGCCGAGTTTTTACTTCCAGAGTCTAGCAGTCAATGTTCTCTGATGAAGAAGTTGATGTTACGTGGACGGCGTTCGGCAACAGGAGCAGGGTAGCCGATGAGAAGAGAAAATTAACCAGATATTAAAGATATTAACCAACGTAGGTAACTAAAAGACAAACGCTTTATCCTGGGTAAGGCTTAACTGCATCTTCTGTTTTTTAGGAAAAGAACAAGCTCACCTTCGAGGAATTGTTTTTGACCATTACTAGCAATAAGATATAGCAAGCGGTTACAGCATAAGAGTCTTCAAACTCTGTTATGTATCGATGCATCCAGTCCGAAGATGGAACGGGTTGGTCCAGCCGACTTGCATTGTTAACATCGTAAGGGACGCACTCCAAAATTTCAGGCAATGACCGTCTCAATGAAGGCAGCACGTAAACAACCGACATTGGTAAAGAATAATTTCAAATGCTTTTCTTATCTCAGCAGTCCGGAAAATAATTAGAAATTTTTTTTCTAGGTCAGTTATGTTTACTAATTGTAAGCCAAATTTACAAACGGAGTGATTCATCGAAGCCCAAACTTTTGTCCACTTAGAAAAAATTGTGATCGGATTGGAATCTCTTCTAAGACTGCAGTTTTTTGGATGACAACCAAAGTTTTTGCTATAGAGAGAGGAGATGTGAGTATTCAAATTAACTTTAGTTCATCGGAAGTTTTGTGGAAGAAGTCGACGTTCTCGTGATAATGTGGAGATGGGCAAAATAGAAACTCTGTTCTGATTGGTTTTCTTTGGGAAGTCATGACAAATCATCAAATGGCAAGAAAGTGATTGGAAGAACTGCTGATCTAACTCGGTTTAGCATCATGGAATACCTTTCGATCGCTGAGTAACAAAAAAACTAGAAAATCTTGTGATTACAAGAACAAAATGAAGATACCCCAAGTTTGTAATTTTCTTCCGTAAACCTGAAGGGTTACTCAGGACTATAATTGGAATGGTCTATGGAATTGGAATTATACGTTGCTGTACAGTAATGTGCTGATCCCTTCTGGGCAAGAGAGGTGGAGCAAAAGAATCCAAATGAAACATCAGAAGATTTTTTAAAAGTGTTTTGCTTATAATGGGGACACGGGGGACTTGCGCCCCTTCTAACCCTCTCCAAGTACGCAAATACATTTTTACTCAATCCAGTTGTGATTCTTAACTTGACAATTTAAAAAAAAGATAATAAATAAACAATTTTTAGAACATCAAAGAGCCAAAATAATATAAGTTGTAGTTCATCACCCACAGTTTCTTGTTTGACAGATTTGGGTTTGTTTAATAAAAATTTATTTTGGTAATCAAAAATAGCAAAAGGTTTTAAAAATAGATCACTGGATTTACCCAATAAACTTTTCAAAAAATTTGGTTGGCCAGATTTTTTCAAAATTTAAAAGTCGAAATAATTAAATTAACAAATTAGAAAGTTAACGATAAAACTCAAAATACTTTAGTGTAATGTTTTTGATTCTATTTTGAAAACATTTTTTGATATGTAGAAAAATAACGCATAAATAGAAAATCAGTGTAAACAGGTTATTTTTCCAAAAAGCATGATCGGTATTTTTATTTTTAAGATGATGTGATGCGTTTCACAAAACATTCAAAAAATATTTACTGCCCTAACTTTATGAAAAAGTCTCATTAGCAACATCTTTATTTTTGGAAACTCTTCTAGAAGTATCGTTAAATACTGCATAATAGAACTTCTAATTTCGTTTCGCACATTTTGTTTTCCTAATTAAAATTTTTAGTGAGAAAAACTGAATTTTTGCACCGATTTCATGCTATCAAAAATTGAAGACTTAAACGGTTTTTGGATTAGATCCAACGTTCATAATGTTAATAAATATGAAAAAAATTATTCAACTTACACTTTTTAAATTAATCACAAATTGGGCGTCCTGCAAGTACAACAGTTAAAGACACTATGACCTTTGTGGTCCACTTGAAGATTGGACGTTCTCAGCCGCTTGTTCTGGATTGATGACGATATTTTTGTAGGAGGAGGTGCAGACCCTGACGTGTTTTCTTAATATTCCACTTTTAATAATTTTTTCGCACGTAGGATTAGAGTTTATTTTTGAAAAAACAGGAAAGGGCTAAACTTTGTAAAGCTGTTCAATAAAGTGGTAAATTATGATGATCTATTTTTCAATTGGAACAAAAATAATTTTTTAATTCGATTTATCAGATTTTTATGCCAAGTCACGAATATTAAAATTTTATTACTTCAAAAATAAGACGACAGGCCACAATTTGTTAACGTCGAGATTTGCATTTTGGCTAATCTTGCCATTAGAACTGTAAGATTGATTAATAAGTGGGTCAAAAATTCGAAAAAAAGTTCCAGTGAGAATTATATAATTTTTCCAGGAGAAACGGTCGCTAAACGAAGATGGAAGTTGAAGGAATCGTATAAAAATAAATGCGGCTGTATGTGAGATCCGTCTTTCATAAGTTCCTACTCGCTATTTTTAACATTTCTTCCGCTGCAATCAACATCAATCATTTACGTGATTGCTAAAGAAAAATTTAATCTGTTTTACAATCCATTTAAAAGAGAGAGAGAACAAGAATTGTTTGCGTCCTAAAAATGTTATTTTTTTTATACTGGAGGATACGCTCCATGGTTTCTAATTTCATAATCTGAATGTATTTGGACCACACTGGAAAAAGCAAGTTCTAAAAATAGAAACCTCCTGAAAAGTTATTACTACTTCTATAGTGTGGATTGGAAGCTTTTTCAATGATATAACTATTGATTTTCCACATTTATTTGTTTGTTTACATGTAGGGCCTCCTGATCTTTTTTGTCTACAGTTTTTGGGCCAATTTCTTTTTTTTTTCTTTTTAATTTTACGTCACTCACATTAAAAATCTATCAAATTTTGAACTAAAAATGAACATTTTTTTCGGAAAAAGTATTTTAAAAGAGCAAAAAAGTAATTTTTTATTAGGGTTCAATATGATATCTCTTCTAGATCGTATAAACAACGATTAATAAAATTCATACTATTGTATGAATATTGAGGTTTTATTAACAAATATTCTACATAGAATACGTATCTAGTTATAAAAAATAGAGTTATATAATGAGAAAAATTTCCACTTCGTATTTTACCTTTTTCAAAAAAGTTTCAGCAGAGGTAACATTAACGTATGTAATTATTTAAGTAGGTACATTTTATTTTTAATTTCAATTTTTAAGTATAACGACCTGTCTATTATTCAAAAATAAAAAAGAAATCAAAAATACTTTTACTTGTTGCCAAAATTGAGAAAGCCACAAATATTTATCTAAAAGTGTTAAGATTTACAACTTTTAAAATATAAATAATTTAATAATCGAACACCTCTCTGCGGCACGAAATAAACAAAAATAAATTTATTATTAGAACTACTTTTTTAAGCGTTGTTATCCACTTCACGTAATGAATTATTATTTATAGATTTTCAATATCTGTTTTGTAAAAGCAATCTATTATGGTCTAGCAATAAAACACCGCAATAATAAACTCTAATAATTAATTTTTAAATAACAAGAACGCGGATTTATAAGCAAACACGTAACACCGTTGTTATGGTAACCGTCTATAATTTTACATAACGTTTATTTCTGTCAGTTTTTGATAATCATGAGTATTTATTCGGATATCAGTACCGATTCTGATTATGAATATAATGAAAGAGCATTACAATGGCGCAAGTCGACGGCTTCCGTCAGCGAATCAAACCATAGCATCGATTCGGAGGTATTTAGTATGTTTTATTACTCCAAAAAAGTAATTTCCATGTTTTAGGAATCCTACGACTCTTTGTTTAAACGATATGAGCTTATAGAGCAATTTGTACATTTATTCTTCGATTTCAATTGGATGTTCACAGCAGCATTCGCAAATATTATTTTATTCGTAATTTTTACTTATAAAGTAAGAATTGTAATTATTATGATTATGTATAAGCTCACACGAATTACACGATCTAGGACCAAGTAAGGGGGGGGTTTTTTTTTTTAACAACTTATTTTAATTATTAAGCATTTTTACCTTCATGGGAGCCCACCCCCTCTGGATCCGCTTAATTTCCAATTCAGCTAAGCAGGGGTGGCCCTAGGTGGTGCGAGATTTTATTTTGGCGTCCCCTTCTCGTAGAGACTAAACCGATAACATACAATTTTTACATTAATTATAACTCAGATCTCTGAAAGAGGAAAGAGAAACATTAAAGAAAAACAATATTTTGCTTCTGTTATATTGTGAGAATTGGCGCCTCCTTAGGACGGCGCCCGGTGCGACCGCCCTAGGGCCGCCGCTGAGGTAAATGTCGCTGGCCCCCCCCAAATCGAATTTTTGGGTAAAATTTGCGTCAAACGTTTGAGCATCGTTTGAGCATCAATGAGCTTCCAATATTTTCGTTTGAGCCTCAACCGTCGCGGAGTTATTCGCGAAAACTTTTGGGGGGGAGGCTGTAGACATGTTGGCCCCCCCAAGTGGAATTTTTGAGTAAAATTTGCGTCAAACGTTTGAGCATCAATGAGCTTTCAAATTTTTCGTTTGAGCCTCAACGGTCGCAAAGTTATTCGCGAAATTCATGGGGGGGGAGGGGCTGCAGACATGCTAGCCCCCCCCCCCCCCAAGTAAAATTTTGGGGTAAAAATGGTGTCAAACGTTTGAGCATCGTTTGAGCATCAATGAGCTTCCAAATTTTTCGTTTGAGCCTCAACCGTCGCGGAGTTATTCGCGAAATTCTTGGGGGGGTTGTAAACATGTTTTTCTATTTTCGTTCTTATTTCGAATTTTTTTTTGAAATTGATGTTTATCGATAGAGATTCGTTTGAGCTTGAATGAGCTTCCATTCCCATCATTTTAATTTCATTTTCTGCAAAGTTACGAGCATTTCAAATTTCGAGTACTCCGGGCAAGTACCGTATAAACATTTTCTATTTTAATTCTATTTTATCGTATTAAAAATTTTGATCCGATTAAAAAAACTTAATCCTGCTTAATTACCATCATCATTTTGATGGAATAATACGAAAGGTGTAATTTTAGAAAAGAATATTATGTTTAATAGAATATCGTGAACTAATAAAATGGCGATATATTATAATTTTATTAAAAAATTTAAAAAAAATTTTAAACTAAAGGATATAAACTAAAAAGGTCAAAATGACATTTTACTCTAAAAAACGTTTAAGACCCGGAATCAAGCGCAACTTTCAATATTCTGAAAGTTTATGAATGTACTAGACAAATCGAATTTTCTAAAAAAAGTTTTGTTAAACGTTTGAACATCAATAAGTTTTCAATATTTTCATATGAGCCTCAACCTTCATGGAGTAATTTGCAAAAACTTTGGAGGGGGGGGGGAGAGGTTGTTAACAAGTTTATCTTTATCCCATCTTAAAGTAGAATTAATTTTGTTAAATTGTTGCCAAACGTTTGTGTATAGTTGGTGAGAGACCCAAGAGTTCCAAATTTTTTGTTGAGCCTCAACAGACTTATTTGCAAAATATTTGGGGGGGGAGGGAGGCATACTAACGCCTTTTGGGGTGAATTTGGTGTTAAACGATCGAGTATCGTGATGTTCATACTTTTGACATCAATTTTATTGCAAGATTTAAAAAAAATTTTAAAAAGGATATAAACTAAAAAGGTCAAAATGACATTTTACTCTAAAAAACGTTTAAGGCCCGGAATCAAGCGCAACTTTCAATATTCTGAAAGTTTATGAATGTACCAGACAAATCAAATTTTGCATGTCTGCAGCCCCCCCCCCCAAGAATTTCGCGAATAACTTTGCGACCGTTGAGGCTCAAACGAAAAATTTGAAAGCTCATTGATGCTCAAACGTTTGACACCATTTTCACCCCAAAATTCCACTTGGGGGGGGGGGGGGCAACATGTCTACAGCCCCCCCCCCCCCAAAAGTTTTCGCGAATAACTCCGCGACGGTTGAGGCTCAAACGAAAATATTGGAAGCTCATTGATGCTCAAACGTTTGACGCAAATTTTACCCAAAAATTCGATTGGGGGGGGGGGGGGCAACGACATGTACCTCCGCCGCTGCAACTAAAAATGCTTAATTTTTTTTTAGGTGATATTTAACGAAGCATATTTTTCAATCTTTCTTGTAAAATTAATTCTAGTTTTTTGTGACATCATTTTGTTAATGGATATTAGTTCTTCGGTTGCACACACAACATGGAAACGCTATGCAAATTTAAGAAACTTACCGCCTCGTCACAAAGGTAAAAATTTTAACAGCAACATTTAAAACGTGCCAGTGCGAGGTATTTAAATACGGAAATAAACTTCAGGAAACTGTAAACTCTTTTGGTTGCTTTACTCTTTTGGTTGATTCGTCAGGTTGTGTTCTACGGACCACCTGAAACACCGTTAGTTTCGCTAATAATTTGTAATATTATATGAGTGAGCTCTTTCTAACTGACAGAGCCGTAACAGCTGGCACAGCCAGTACGTTAAAGTTAAAGCCATCTAGTATGTGATTTTATGATTGCTCGGCCTTTGGACTCACTCAAGAAAAATGAGACCGTACGTGTAGGCCATAGGATTTCTACTTCATTCGGGGCTTCAGTCGTAAACTTTTTTGGTTTATAATAAATAAATCAATCATTCAGAGACGCGCTTATAAATGTCACGGAGGTAGAGCTTTCTAGCTGATTTTATTGGAAGACACATTATAATAATTGATTTTATTTTTTTCTTTTACATTTTTTTCGGCATTCTTTCTTACTTCTCGGTACATTTTTTGACACATCTTTGTAGGTACAGTTACGAATGCTTATTTCCGAATTTGGTACCTATCATTTTATCTGGCTCGATAATCTTTATAGATTTTGGTTTTTAGTTTTAATAGTACTCGACCTAATGTCTGTAATCGTCATGTTCCTGGGTTTTATTCCCTCTTTAGGAAAATTGATACAATTCCAAGTGACAGAAATTGGATTTATAGTTTTTCGTTTATACAGAATGATACTGTATTTTGGTAATAGGCGGTACTAAAACACAGTGTGAAAAGTTACATAATTTAATTTTAGTCATCTCGGCTAACAGGTCCGGCACTGCAACACTTTTTAGTATTTCTGTAAACCATGGAATGGTTTTAATTTTGGTTACTCATACATTTACATGTATTATAAAATACTTGGCCTGTTATGTAAGTATATTTTAAGTGAAGAAGGGAAAGTATGATTATTTTGTTCAAGTAGAAATGCCCAAGTACCACTTTAGATTGGAGCTCCACAATCACCGAAAAAGTTTTTAACGATGACAAGTCTCCAATTGAATGGTATCTGATTTGCATGTGGTTAATATTGGGAACCACTACGTCTTTGGGGTAAATTTCTTTTTCCTTCAAAAAGTTCATTACTGATATTGTACTACTTCAAGTGCTGGCGACATCCATCCAGTTGACAGTGCGGAACACGTGACAATGATATTCGTAATGATTACGGGTTTCTTTATTATTGATGGAGCCTTTGTCGGAGCTTGGACTTCGGTCCAAATGGAATCCTACCGGAAGCATTCAAATTTCTCGAATAGACTGGAACTAATCGAGAAATCTTTGGTAATTTAATTTCATATTAATGTTACTCATGCTTACGGTAAACTTAGAATCATCCAAGTGTGACAAAACATTTGAAGAACAAGATTTTGAATCATTACCGGACGTTTTGGAAACAAAATAAAGGAGTGCGCTACTCACTTTTTTTCAACGAATTGCCCACCACTTTCAAAGAGCAAGTTTATTTGGATATGTTTTGGAACGTTTTTGACGAGGTTTGGAAGATTTTTTTATTGCGCAGTTTTTATTTTACATTTTTAGACGTATTTGTTAACGAATATTCATCCTGCGTTTAAACGTGCAATTGCTTCGGTTATGACGACCGAAATATTTACGGCTGGAGAATACATTTACAGCGAAGGAAATAATAAAGAACGCATGGTTTTCCTATTCAAAGGTACTGTGCAAATCCTTTCGGCAGAAGATAGCGAGAGTCCTGTTTTAACCTTAGGGATCGGAACGTGTCTTGGCGAAGCAAATTTGTTTTTTTCAGCTGAAAGTCCTGTGAACGTAACTCCTATTTTTGAATGCTCCCTCTCACTCAATTTTTTAATCGGCGAAATTTTCAGGTTAAAGCAGTTACGTATTGCATTCTACAGTGCTTGAAAAAGGAAGATTTTTGGAGAGTGGCTTTTAAATTTCGGAGACTGCAACAGATTCAAAATATACGTCTGTTAATGGCAAAAAAACTGGAAAAAGCCAGAGATTCTAATGAATTGGCAAATATGTTGAAAATATATAAAGATGAGTGGGTTATTTTTCCAATTTAATTTGTTGCAAAATAAATATGTTTTGTTTCAGAGGTGTCGTTCTATCTTTGAAGATGGTGAAAAATAATTTGAAACCAGAACGATTTATTGCCAGTAACATCATAATGAGAAATTTATCAACTGCAGTGGAACAAGACGAGCCCACGAGTTTGTATAGAGTTAGTTTGGTAAACAAAATATAAGAATCCAATTCGTCCATATGCTGATTTTTGTAAGTTTTAGCACCACACCACTTTAAAGTATTCGGATGAAACTTGCTTACGCACCAGTTTTCCATGGATATTGCAACCAGAATCGACTCTATTGACGATTTGGGAATATTTAGTCGTTTGTTGTATTTTACTTGTTATGACCACGTATCCTTACATGATCAGCTTTGTCCGAGGTTTTGGATCTTCGCTTGTGCTAATTATCATTGTGATTAACGGAATTCTTTTATTCGACGTGGTATTTCAAGCTTTTACTGCAACTGAATTCGAGAGAAGTATTATTAATAATAATTATTTTTTTTTACATAAACCATTATTTAATAATTAATTACTAAAATGTTTCTAAGGTTTGAGTGCCCTGCGGTGCCTTTGTTAGTCTTACTAACTTATACCTTTGACACACTGAAAATTAATGATCATTAACTTTTTTCAAATGAGGGATACACGAAAAAGAATCCTTAATGATCATTAATTTGGCAGTGTGTCAAAAACATTATCCTAACGAATTTAAAATTACAACAGAAAATCTAACAACAAAAATTATTTTCTTAAAGGAATTGTGACAAAAATGAAAGAGCTGCTCGGGCTAAGATTTAGACAATTTAGCTTCTTATGTGACATTGCAGCTATTTTTCCACTAGGACCAATCGTCAATTATTACAGCATGACCACGAATCAGAGAGTCGTCAGTCTCCTGCCCCTCAATCGATTTTTAAAAATGCCTCGAGTAACATTTCACAAATTTATAAAAATCTTTTTAACCGCATCCAACTTTTTTCAGTTGTTAAACTTTGCCTCGAAAATTACTTCCAGTTTTGACGTCAACATTGCTTTAATCAGATGCATCAAATACATAATTACGTTCTTACTGTTAGCATATTTTACTGGTTCCACCTTGTATATGCTTGCTTGTTTTACAGAGTAAGTGAAAATTTTTTTTTAAGTGAATTTTTTTAAACGTTTGAAAAAGGGTCTGTTCTCCGAATGGGTGGTTTGCACAAATAAAAAGCGAGGATTTGGAAACTAACGGTGACCGATATAAAAATCCTTTTACTTTGAGCTTGTATTTTGGAGCTCTAATAATTTCTTTAACATCTTATGGTAACATAACACCATGGAATATGATGGAAGTAGGATTTGCAATGCTGTATGCTTTAATGGGAGTCCTTGTATTTTGTTATTTGGTTTCGGATTTTTCTGCTACGTTAATGTTGAAAGATAGAGCAAGGCAAGTGCCCCGCGTTTGGACGCCAATTATTGTTTTAATTCTAAACTTTACAGATTAACTTTCTTTGAGGTGGTTACAGTAATAAGAAAATATTTAATATCAAACAAAATGCTTATGAGCAACCAAATTCGGACGTACGAATATTTGGCCTTGCAATGGCGCATCAACATGGGATATTACGTTCGAAAACAACAGTCAATATGTTTTGATATTCCAGTTCATTTGTATCGTCAACTGATGAGTGCAAAAAATGTCCGTACACTGTACACAATTCCGTTATTTGAAGGGTTAGATAAAACCTTGATGGATGATATAGCCATACAATGTACCCAACGTATTTTACCACCAAATGAGATAATAATTTACGCTGGGGAAACTGTTCGGGAGTTGTACTTCATAGATAGAGGTTATTGTGAGGTGAATATTTTGTTGTTGATAAAATGGAATCCAAAATTTTAAGCAACAAATTTTCAGGTAATATCAGCTGCGTCTGGAAAAACGGAAAGAATTATTGGCCCTTCTTCTTACTTTTGCGATTTTGATATGATACTGGGTGAGTTTGAATGTTGTCTGTCCTTCCCTCTAGTTATGTTTTTTAATAGAACAACCTGGAATTCACAACATCCGCACTGTTACTCACGCAAGAATCTCAATAGTACCTTATATTCACATAAGAAGAGCGCTGGCTTTAGCCAACTTGGAAAAACCGTTATTGGAACTTGCAAAAATTACTAAGTCGTCATTGGTATGTAAAAGGTGAAATTGCATAATATTTATAGCAAAAAACTTTTTAACAGGCGGTACAGCGTTTATTTTTACGGAGTGGAACGGTAACTTATCATTACGCGAAGTCGGAGGATAAATCTTCATGGTTTATATTTCCACGTCGAAAATTGCATCCGTTGAGTATCGATTACGATTTGGGATTTGATAGCGTTGGTGTCTGGAGATTTTTAAAAGCATTTTTACTACGGAGTACCATTTTGCCGGATAGTAATTTTATTGTCAAGTGGGAAATTATCCAAACGATTCGGATATTTATAATGGGCATTTATTACATCTCGCTTCCGTTTTACGGTGCTTACTCTATCATCGCTCAGTACATTTGGATATTTTTTGATATTTTCGGTATCATTGACATGTAAGTGAAAACATTTTTGCAAAAGAAAATTTTATTCTTTTCTCAATTTTCAGATATGTTCGGATGCACGTATGCTATTACGACAGAAAAGGAATCTTAATTACCCATCCACGATATACCGCGATCAATTACCTTACCACTTCATTTACAGTCGACTTTTTAAGTTTGTTTCCTTTTCCCTTGTTAATAAGACTAATTACTGCAGTAAATAGAGGAACCAAAAAAACCATACGCACTGCGGAATCCATAGTGAGAATTCACAAATTACTTCAACTGTATCGCGTACTTGGATTATTTGGTTATTTTAATCTGGAAATTCGCGGAATAAAAATGTAAGCTAGACAAATATGAAACAAAACAAAATTTAATTCGTCTATTTTCAGGATAATCCTTAAATTTTTCCCAATAAGTGTGATTTTGTTCAACGCTTTAGCAAGTATTCTTATTTATATATCTTGCAGTTTATCACTGGATGATAAAGGTTATTATAAAATTGAACCAAACGCTGGAAGTTGGTTACTAAGTGTCCAAAAAAATTGTAAGAATTTTACCTCTTTTACATTATTTAAATTTGGTTTTTGTAGTAAACTACGATGTCAAGGAACCAATCAACGCTTATATCACTGCAAATTATTTTATGTCAATAGTGGGACTTTCAGCTGGCAATTCAAGTTTCAAAGCACAAAAAGTTACTGAATTTTTGTATAGCATTCTAGTGATTTTTTTTGGTAAGTTTATTAATTTATTGTTAAGAAAATGTATAAAGTTAGAAATTTTTAGGCTACTTACTGTTTACGTACATAGTAATAACTTTGATAAGTCATAAAGCAAGCATCGACGTGAATCTAACATTGTATCAGGAACATATGAGGCATTTGATTGCTTTCATGAGAAAGGAAAAAATTACGAGGAGATTACAAAAGTGGGTGCCTATATAAGGGGCGTTCACCACCAAATCGACCACTTTTGAACCCAACCCCTTTTGATTTTCCTGAAATTTTTACATATTATACTATCTCACCAAAAACAGTTCTGTGAATTTTTTCAAAATTTTTTATTCAACCCAAAAAGAGTTACGAATTTTTAGAAAAACTGATGTTGTTTTTCTTCAAACGATCGTAACTATGTCAAAAATTGACTAATCGGAACGTTTTTTTTGTTTTTGTTTGTCTTTAAACGTACTTTTCAGGAAAAAATACAAAAAAAATATTCAAACTTGGATTCTACAAAATTTTTCATTTTTTCGGAGAAAATCATTAATTTTTCAAATTTCGACACTTTTGATTTTTGATTTTTTTATTTAAAAAAAAATCTGATTTATTCAGCGTATAACAACGCAAGCCCCATAATGGGCCGACATTTCTTTCTATTTCTTTTGTTTAATTAAAAAATATTATTTGCGTAAAAATAAAACAAAATATTTTTTAATTAAACAAAAAAAATAGAAAGAAATGTGGGGCCATTATGGGGTTTGCGTTGTTATACGAGAAATAAATAAGAGTTTCTTTTGAAATAAAAAAATCAAAAATCAAAAGTGGACAAATTTGAAAAATCAATGATTTTCTCCGAAAAAATAAAAAAATTTATAGAATCCAAGTTTGAATATTTTTTTTGTATTTTTTCCTGAAAAGAACGTTTAAAGACGAACAAAAACAAAAAAAAAACGTTCCGATTAGTCAATTTTTGAAATAGTTACGATTGTTTGAAGAAAAAAAACATCAGTTTTTCTGAAATTTTAACTTTGTAAAAAATTTTGAAAAAAATTACACAACTGATTTTACGTATTATACTATCCCATCAAAAACAGTTCTGTAAATTTTTTCAAAATTGTTTACAAAGTTAAGAATTTTTAGAAAAACTGATGTTTTTTTTCTTCAAACAATCATAACTATTTCAAAAATTGACTAATCAAAACGTTTTTTTTTGTTTTTGTTTGTCTTTAAACGTACTTTTCAGGAAAAAATACAAAACAAATATTCAAACTTGGATTCTACAAAATTTTTTATTTTTTCGGAGCAAATCATTAATTTTCTAATTTTTCCACTTTTGATTTTTGATTTTTTTATTTCAAAAACAACTCTGATTTATTCCGTGTATAACAACGCAAACCCCATAATGGGCCGAAATTTTTTTCTATTTTTTTTTGTTTAATTAAAAATATTTTGTTTTATTTTTACGCAAATAATATTTTTCAATTAAACAAAAGAAATAGAAAGAAATGTCGGCCCATTATGGGGTTTGCGTTGTTATACGCGGAATAAATCAGAGTTTTTTTTGAAATAAAAAAATCAAAAATCAAAAGTGTCGAAATTTGAAAAATCAATGATTTTCTCCGAAAAAATGAAAAATTTTGTAGAATCTAAGTTTGAATATTTTTTTTGTATTTTTTCCTGAAAAGTACGTTCAAAGACAAACAAAACCAAAAAAAAAAACGTTCCGATTAGTCAATTTTTGAAATACTTACGATTGTTTGAAAAAAAACAGCAGTTTTTCTAAAAATTCGTAACTTTTTCTGGGTTGAGTAAAAAATTTTAAAAAAATTCACAGAACTGTTGTTGATGAGATAGTATAATATGTAAAAATTTCAGAAAAATCAAAAAGGGTCATGTTCAAAAGTGGTCGATTTGGTGTGGAATGCCCCATAAATATTTTAATGCATACGCAAAATAACACTTTATTCTGCTTTTTTCAGAAGAGTGATAAATCATTTTGAGCATATCTGGCAAAAAACTCATGGAATGAATTCGAGCAATATTTTGAACAAATGCCATTTAGCGCTTCACCAAGACTCGGTGTTATATCTGTACGAAGACACTCTATTGAAAGTTCCAGTTTTTGAAGATATGGGCAAATCGTTTTATCGCATATTAGGATTACATTTGCAAGAAATGTATTTTTTGGACACAGCAACCATCATCAGATTAAATGATATCATAAGCATGATTTACATAATCCATAAGGGAGAAGTTAAAGTTTTAGGACCAGATGGTTCAACGTTCGCCTCTTTAACAAGAGGATGGTAAGCAATTTAGAGATTTAAAGCTTAACCCCTGGTGATTTTTTAACGAACAAGCAATCAACCACACCTCCACCATGTCGCATTATTTATAATAAAAAACTTAAGATGGTATAATTTAATATAATTTTATTTCTTTCTTTTTAGCATGTTTGGTAATATCGACCAAATTCCACATTCACGTTGCACGATAACGGTGGTGGCTACCACGCCAGTGGATCTTTTGTGCATATCCACTGATAAATTTTATGACTTGGCTTCCGAATATCCAGTTTTGTTGAACAAATTCAAAACAAGCGTATTTATGGATAACGCCGTAATAATGAACATAATTTTGTCATCTTGAGATTAATTAAAACTTTTTTTTTTAGTCTTTCGTCCAAATTAAAAACAAAAAAGAAGAAATGCAAATTCAACTTGGGGAAGATGATGGTGAAGTAAAAATCCACAGTTCCTCAATGTTGCGTTTTTCCTTATACATTTTGTGTTTTTATCTCTAATTTCAACGGTGCTTTAGGTACAAAGAAATAATAAGTATCTTATTTTCTTCGAAATTACCCATGCTGCTGAGTTCGTTTGTGTCTTGCATTCTCGTGACGTATCATTTAGCATTTCAAGATCATTCGTCTTGGGTTTTCATATTATCTTATATTTTGGATGTGTTGCATTTGATAACATTGTTTGCTGGTTTTCACCTTCCATATTACGACCACCTTGGACAGCTGATCACAGATCGCGAAAAGATACGTAAAAGGTATAATGGAAATGCGAGAGAACAATTATATTATTACTCGTAATTCTTTTTTCAGATATTTTACGCTAATGTTTTTTTACAAAGAAATACTTTCGGTTTTTCCTTTTGAACTTTTAGTTTTCTTTGTGACGAAGAAACAGATTCTTTATACTTTAACCTGGCTTCGCATGAATAGAATGTTGAGAATGGTATGTAGTTATAATTTGGTATTAGAATGGCTCAAGTGCATCACGTGACAATGTATTTCTTTCAAGCTCATCAGTTAGAAGAAGAGCTTGATGAAATACGTGACGTCACGCGATCTATGAATAGTACATTAAACAGATGAAGCACCTGGTAGCTTCCATACATATATGAGATTTTGGGATTTACTTACGTCCGTAATTTAACTTTTTTTTTAGTTGACTGTATACCACTACTTTAACGTAACACTTGACCGATTAAACGTAAACGTCGTTGGGCTAAAATTGGGCACCATATCAGTATTTTTCATATTACTGCTTCACTTTGGAGCATGTCTGCTTTACATGATTGCATGCCCGATGGGCAAATGTTTAAAAACAAGTTGGATTTATTACGACGGTAAGGACTGACATTATTTTCAAAAATCGTGAAATAAAATTACATCTTTTACCAGCAACAACACCAACCAATAGCCACTACTTGACCAGTCTATATTTTATTACGTGCATCATTTGTCACAGTGGTTTTGGTCATATAGCCCCAAGAACCATCTACGAAGTGGTTTTATGCATCAGCATGTTGATGATCGCGAAATTTGTGCTGGCCGTACTTATGGGTGAAATATCAGGCATAGTGCAATATTTTTCGTGTACTTTGCTTCGCTATGACTACCAGAAGACCACCTTAAAGGTAAATTAACTACTCGAAAACAGCAAAATACCTACTTTTTTCAGGATTTTATGGATAACAGTTTCGTGGCAGAAGCATTAGTAAGGAGGATCATAAATTACGTAGAAAAATTGTGGACGACCAATAGGGGCTTACAAATACCAATATTATTAGAAGAAACTCCCAGTTATCTCATGGAAGAGGTAAAAAGAGAGGCGTATGGCAAACATCTATCGGAGGTAATCAAAACCGAATTTTTGTGTTATCAATCTAAAATTTTGATATCAATAGAATGCTTTATTTGAGTCCTGTCACAAAGACTTCTTGAGGTTGCTAATTGCAAAATTAAATGTTGGGTGGTTTTTCAAAGGAGATATAATATGTCAACAGGGAGATATCAACAACACTATGTATTTTATACATAAAGGATTTGTAAATGTGTATGCTGTAGTCGATAAGGAAGAAATCATGACAGACTCGCTACAACAATTTGACTGCTTTGGTTTAGTGCGTAATTAAAAATGACTAGGTATATCAATTTTGGAAACATTTTTTTTAGATTCAGGGATTATTTGCTTTTACTCCCCACACCCACACTTACAGATCTGGAAGTACATGTGTACTGCTTACGTTAGATTTGATGGATTGGGTTCATTTATTGAAATATTACAAAGCAGCCCGGATCGATATCTACAAAAAGATAATGAAGATGAAGAAATTTTTATGATTTTTTAATAATACATTTTGCTTTTTTTAATAAATATTTAATTTTTTTTAAAAATTGAACAAGATTTAACCTAAGTTATTATGCATTTGTCTACAATGATTGTCTTTTTAATAATTATATCCTCTAATAGAAATTGGTCTAAAATGACATACTCGGGTAAAACGACATACCGACTGTTAATTTAACATGTGATCCTTGCTTTTAGTTTGGTATAATTTCATTTGCTGGTACCACAAACAAAAATTTTCCAATTAAACTTGCGTAAGACAAAGTAAGAACTTCATCGTGTAATGCAGTGGCAAATTGCATGATTTCTTTCGAGAATTCGTTGAAAACGGACGCAAAAATGTCACCTAAGTAAAAAATCATTTAAAGCTTTAAAATTTTTTTTACCTCGAATCGGCCGGAAAATAATAATTTTCCATTCAAAATTGCAAGAATAAAAAAGGAAAAATATATACCACGTCTGGAAAGTTTGGTCTTGTACTTTTTAAATTTGTTCGGTAAAAGACGACTTTCCAGACTTGGTACGTAATAGATAATATACTATTCTTACCGATTAGTTGTTGTTCTGGATCTATGGAAACTGGCCTTATGTGTACATTTTGTACAGCCCCTTTTGCTTCAAACTTATCGAGGGTTAAATAATCGATTCCCATTTTATTGATTTTTTTTAATTCGAAATAAAATTCTAAATCGATTTCAGCTGAAATGTAAATTCAAATTAAAAATTCGTTTTTTGTCTTCTTTACAATAGAGGCTTTCAAGTCTTGAATTATTAAGTGATCAGAGGGTGCAATTGAGGAGCGTCCATGCAAAACCGTACATCCTGGACACGTTACAGTTTTTCACCGAGTTTAGTGGTTTTGCATGAACGCTCCTTAATTCGAATCCACTTTGAGTTTATGTGGAAGGAGAACGTGGAGAATTCCTTTTGAAATTCCCCTGAAACCAATCCCGATTTTTTGCGAGTAAAGTAATTAAAGTCTCAACGTAACTACACTTACATACATTTGCTGTGAGATATCCAACGTTGCCTAACTTGAAATTTCTTAAGGTAGCACTTGCATCGTATTCAAATTTAATGTGGAATTGTGGCATATACAAAAATACTCGTCCTGTTAGAGCAGTTGGGTCAAACCTAAAAGAGAAGTTTAAAAAATCAATTTGTTTAGGCGTGAAAATATATTTACTCAAATTTTTTTAGTTCCATATTGTTGTAACCGCTAAACTCCAAATTTTTCAATTTGCTCTGAAATGATACGTCTTTAATTAACGGAATTTCGAAAGAAATAAAAGAAATTGAAAATGGTTGTAGACTTGGAAAATTTATAGACTCGATGCCTTTCAATAGATAAGGACCCATTTTTCTCAATTCCCTTTCCATGCATTTGTTATACTTTGGTTCAGATTTCGAGCAAAATTCCGGGAAAGTTTTAGCTAAAACGAGATTTATCTGTTTGTAACAAAGTTGACCTAATGTTTAACGTGGAATCAAACCACGGACCAATTTTTGTATTCATTGGTATATCAATTTATTATTTATATCACCATCTTCTGAAATTTTGTAAAAACTTTTTATTTTTCAAAATTTTTCTTAAATATTTTAAATATTTTTTGAGAATCAAGGGTAACCCCAAAGTATCCCCATTTTTAATTTTTTTTCTTAAAAACCTCTTTATTTTTTTTAATTTTAAATTAAACTGAAATGTTAAAAAAAATTTTTTAATTATAACGTCAAAGAGTTATTCAACTTTGAAATTAAAAAGAATATAAATAATATATTTGACGTAAAATATTTTGCAAACTCTAGTTGTTCAAGGGTAAGGTTAATCCGGTTTTATTGTTTGGGTTTTTTAATTTATTATTTTTATCCAAAATTTGACTCGATTATGCTTTGGATTATACAAACAAACGAAATAACATAGCAAAAATGTAAAAAATTATCAACCAATTTTTTGCATTTTTTTTTCAAAATTTAAAAATTTGTTTATAACAACTAAATTCAAAACTTTTTTTCTATTCAGTCGTTTATGTTAGTAATAATTGTAATAAAAAATGTAATTAAGTAAAAAAACTCACGTAATATTTTTGTCGATATCAACAAGGTTTGTATCAAAATACAATAAACCAATACAAAAATCTTCATTATTTAGGTCTTCGGTGATTTTTTTGTCAGTTTTGAGAGCAACCACTTTTAGTGATGTGCTAATTTTCGACTGCGTTATAATGTTGTTGTAATGCTAAGTTAAAATTTTAATTAAAAAATTCCATAAAAATGTTGAATATAAAAAACTGGAATTTTCTGTGTGGTTTTTTTTTTATTATGGGTATATTCGCACTGGGTCGTGTATTGGTGTACCAGCAACGTCTAGTAATACACAACTTTATTTGGCGTTACAAAAAAATACAATGGTGTAAAAATACAAGGGTATATACACGTCAGTGTGAATACCCCTATTGACTTTATCAATGTGGTAGTCGCAGAATCAAAAACCAAGGATTTTTGGTTATTTAAAATATTAAAATCCTAGTGTGGCAGGGACATGCCCAACTATATTTTTTCGGGGGGGGGGGGGGGTAGAAATTTTAAATTTGCCAACTGAATTAATTTAAAATTGCCAACTTCTTGTAAGTTTTACAATTTTTTTGTAAATTTAGACATAAAAAATGCCTAATTAACCAACTTTTGAGTGTTATTGCCAACTTTTTGCCAAATTTGGCAAAAAAATGGGGGGAGACCCCCCATGGGCACATCGCTGAGTGTAGAAGATTTTCTGGGATCCCTTTGATTCACATTTTTTAATATTAATAAAGATTATAATCTTTAATAATAAATAATTATTTGGAAGTACCAATTTAAATCTGGTACCATTGTGATTCTGTCATAGAAAAACAATTGATATTTGACATGTGTGATTAATGATTATTTGATATTAAATATAAGCCGGAATTTGAGCCGTACTTCTTCGAAAACGATCGTGGTGCTAGTACTGTAATAGTTATCGGAACACGATAACAAATTATTTTTGGCACCAATCAATACATGTCGTTTCAACAAGACGGTGCCACGTGTGACACAGCGTGAGAAAAAATGCAGTTTCCGGGCCTTATCATCTCTCGTTTCGGTGACCAAAATTGGTGATGACCCTCCAACGGTTCCAGTTTAGCGTCGTCGACCGGAAAAACCCTGTATATTGTATTCGGTATCACCACAGTGATACGAATTTTTTCACTCGTCAGTTAAGAAAAAAGTATTGCAAGAGGATAAATTAATAAACTTCAAATAGGAAAGGAAAAATTATCTAAATGCCTCATACGTGTAGGAAAGAGGTATGGCGAGAACTTATGACTGTGTAGAAAAATAATCAGAAGCAAGAACTTCCTATCGAAGTATGTTAGACGAGAACGAGACCCACGATGGTGATAGTCTAACTCAAAAATTGAAACCAAAAATCTCATACAATCGAGCCAGATATAAAAAAAATGAACAACAAATTTGGCAGTACCATGTTTTATCGAAAAACTCTTTTTAAGGGTGACAGCTGTCATCAGTATTTTAATTTATACCCGCTGTTTGAGAACCTCAGGAATAAACACATCTGTCAAACTCAAAATGACATAACCTATAAAATTGTGTTGTAAATCTGTGGTTGTTAAAAAGCCATGGTATCGACAAGAACACCTAAATATAAATTTAACGAAGGCGAAAGAGTTTTATGCTATGAACCAGATCCAACAAAAGCAAAAGTTTTATATGACTCCAAAGTTTGTTCCTAAATTTTTGTGTGTAGTTTTACCTGTTAATTTCCTTATAATTGTAGGTTTTAGACATCGTGAACCAGAAAGATAATCGAGGCAAGAAAAATGTCGAATATTTAATTCACTTTCAGGTAGGTTAAAATAAAATTTCACTACTTTCATAATTTGCAAACGTAACTTTAGGGCTGGAATTCGTCCTGGGATCGGTTAGTAAACGAAGAGTTTGTTTTGAAAGATACCCCGGAAAATCGACAACTGCAGAAAGATTTAGCAGAAAAATCTCAACTTCAAATGTATGTTAAGGTTATTTAAAATTTTGTTTATAATATGATGTGCTTGCAGAGGTTCATATTTATACCGAAAGGAGAGAAAAAAGAATCGGAAACCAAGCGATCGCGTTGCTCCTTCGTCAGAAGATGGGAGTTGTAGCAGCCCCACGAGAATGGATACAGAAGACTCAAACAGTTCGTATTCAGGTGAAGAGGATTCATCAGTCGAAGACGAAACGGTGCCAATCGAACTGACCCAAGATTTACGTAACATTCTAGAACACGATTATCATTTGATAAATAACAGAAACAAAGTGAGTATTTTCTAACGATGGTTTTTTACCTAATTTTGTGTTGTTTCAGTTGATGAAACTACCAGCCGAACCTAATGTAATTACTATTTTGGAAATGTACTGGCGGCATTATGCCACAAGTTTGCTGTACGGAACGAACAAAAAATCACATTCCAGGCGGAGAACGCCGTCAAAAATCAGATACGATGATTTACAAAGAAGCCTCAATATATGCAAAGAAATGCTCGACGGTTTACGGATTTATTTTGATTTTACTCTACAAGATCTCCTGCTGTATAAAAGAGAACAAAATCAGATTGAAGTGTCTCAAGCCAAGTTTTTATCTTTGAATCCATCGGTTAAGCAAGACACGTAAGTATTTATTTCGTTGTTTATGGGTACGGACAACAATTTATATTATGATTTTGATGTAACAGGTCAGTGAAAGGTGAAATTGAAGATCTCGAGTATGCTCATTTACCCAATATGGAAACAGATGACGTAGTGTACAACAATTACATTCAAGGAAATTCTGGACAAAGGACACGAAGAAGAGGATTGAGGTCTGGTCGTAGTTTGGATAATGACACTAATGGTGTTCAGGTCGAAGTTACCACCAGTACTAAAAATTCGTGGTAAAATTTTTCTCGTTAGGCCAAGTGGCTAAAGTTAAAATGTGCTTTTTCTTTTCAAGTGGTAACTCTGAGAATTCGGGACCAACTTCAAAAATTTTATCGTGGAGGCTTCTCCCTGATCATGTTTACAGCCAGCAACCTTTACCTCCTTCCTTGGTCTACGGTGCAACACATCTACTACGATTGTTCGGTATTAAATTGTTTTTTCTTTACTTTTGTTTTGATTTTAAATTTTTAGTTAAACTACCCGAGTTATTGAACGTGTGCAGCATGGCAGATCATAAACTGAGACTTCTAATGAGGCACCTTGAATCATTTATTAAGTAAGTTAATTTTTACCTACAAATTGCATTTCTTTTATTTGCTGTTTTTAGATGAATGTATGTTAACGAATTCCTGTCTTATCTATTTTACAATTTCCCCCATCATATTTGGTCTTCCAAATGTATAATTTTATTTTTTCTGCAGTAATACCTTAAAAATGATTCAACGACCACGGTAGAACTTGAGCACCGCAACCCACACAAATATAAAAAATTTTAACCTTTGAAAATCACAAGATTTAGTAAAATTTTGTGCACTTTTTATTTGTTTTGCTTTTCCCCTTATTGAATATCACTGTTCCAATAATTTTAATTTTTTGTTACAGTTTTCTAAATCATCATAAGGAATGGTATGGTGATAAATTCTATGTGGAATGATGGTACAAATTAAAACAAAATTGGAAAACTTTCAAAATTACACTCCAAGAGAAGAATTTTTGAAAATGGAAAAGTTCATTTATTACTCACAAACTACAAATTTATAATTTTAGAGTTTGAACAATATTAAAACTAAGTAACAAAACTTAACTGTTATTTTCTATTATCACCAATTTTCACAAAAATTTACATCACTTTATAAATAACCCAAGCTTAGTTTGGCACTTGTTCTAAAGTCTCATGATTAACAGAAACTTTTTCTTCTTCAAAAAAATTATTTTGCACTATATACCTTATACACTGCAAAATAACATTACGTTCATGAACAATGTCCTTCTCTAATAAACGTTCCAGCAAAGTAATTTTACGTTTCTTAAAAATTTTTCTATCCTCCCATTTAGGTTTGTTTTTACCTTCTTCAAACCTAACGCTTTTATTTTCACTGAAGTTTTTCCTCGATCTTTTACGTTTACGCAAACTTTTAGTCTTTTCTTGTTTCTCTTCGGGAGTTTCAATAATGACTTCTTGTTTCACAATTTTTTCTTCGGTTGGCTGTTCATCATCACTCACTTCGTTTCGAAGTGACACTTTAGCTGGTAAAATATCATCAAGCTCCGAATCATCCGACGAATTATAAGCACTCATAAGACTTCCTAATGCATTGGACAGCACAATTTTTTCGGGAATGTACACCCTTTCTGTATCACATTCGTCATCATCTATGTCAAATTTGTTTTCTTCAATTTCCTCCTGGCCAAATATTTCTAAGATTCCACGGAACGGCGGCAGATCGCCATTCCAATCCGATTTATCTTCAAACACTGAAATAGGTTTAACTACAACTTTCTCCTTTTTCGGCTTGGTTTGTTTTTGTACAGGAACCGGCCTTTTGGTTCGATCGACTCTTACAGTCACTAATAAATAAAATCAAGTTAAAAAATTGTAATTTATTTAAAAAACTCTACTTACTTCTAGTTTGATTTTTTCTGTCAAATTTATGTGGATTTGCTTTCAACCTCTCTCCCCTCTTTAGCCTCTCGACTTGAGCGTTGTGTCGCATTTCAATGTTCCTTCTAGTTGGAAATTTCTTTTTCCTGTCATTAATATATAGGGCCGTCAATTCAGGCGTTTCCAAACTTCTTATTTTATTATTCAATTCGGAGAGGCTTTCCTGATCAACTTGACATGCCATAAAATTTTGTTCGTCGTCTTCCAAATTGTCATTTTCATTATAGGAATCATCTACCAACGAAAAAACTTCTTCTACCTCCTCATCTTCGCTAACATCATTTTCAAATTGGAAACTCATTTCGTCTTCGCTACTTTCTGAAATCTAAAATATCATTTTAAAAACAGAGGAAACAAAGTTTCAAACGATTTGTGAAATAGGAACAACATTTTTACGCCAATCTACTTGACAAAACAAAAATTGCTGCAAATTTTACTTTGATGATAGAAAATAACAAATAGCAACTTACGGAAAACAATCCATGTGCTTTGTGTGAAAAGAAAATTATAAAACACTAATTCACTCTTAAATTAATTTGATGATCATACAGATACATTAATTTTCATGTTTTTCTCACCTTTTGCTTTATATGAATTAAACACCGAAATTTTTCAAATTTTCAACTTTTCATTTTAATAAGTTGATCACTTCTTATAGTTTGAAAATTTGATTTTTTGAGTTGGTAAACCTTTACTAACTAAATCATCCAGATGTTGGGAAATTAGTAAAAAAAATTACCAAGTTTTAATAAAGATGTAAAAATCGTTTGAACGGCATTTGTTTTGAATTGCCCAAATTAAGGACAAAAAGATTGCCTAGAATCATTTGCGGATTTTCTGATTACCAAATATATGCAGTCTTAAGGAAAGACCCCTTTTAAACGTAGGAGACTTGTGTATATAGTAAGGCTAACTTTTCTCAGTTAAACCATCCGTCAAAATACCTACCGCATTCAATGAACTACTTTTAAAAAATACCATTAAATTAAAAGTTCATAACAGGCCTGCAACTTTGCTTTCAGCAATGATTTAAAATTCACATTGTTTTATGTACATGCACGCACAATTGTTTTAAATTTTTAGAGAACTTTTACAGTTACAGAATCGACCCTGAAATTTGTTTATAATATTATTAAACCTTAATTTGAGTACTATAACGTTGTATTGCTATTGTTTAACCCTTACAGTCCCACATTTATTCTTAACAATAATGAATTATTGATTAAAACATTTGGAACAAAAGGGTTAATTTTGCATCAACTGTTACAATGTATGACAAGTCTCCTAGGTTTAGAAATCGAATATAAAAATTGGTTAATCAAAGAACACAAAGCTTTCGGTTAAGTTTCTTAAAAAAATATAGTGCAATCGTTTGTTCAATTATTATTTTTAATTTAACCCCTAGTTATCAAAATATTTCAAAAATTAACGAGAATCTCGTTAGTCCAATCATGCGCGTCCGTATCGTTGATGTTTTTCTTGAAAATCTAAGAAGTATTTGGGTACAAACGAAAATGAAATTTACACAACTTAGAGCAAACGAAACACAAACGATGGACTATTTTAAATCCGAAATTTAAATTAGTTTTTTTTTCTTCATAAAAATGAAAAATATTTAAAACAGGTTTACAAACCCTTTTTAAGGCAAATAAGGCATTTTAAAGCTTTTGTAAATATTACATTTTTATGAATACCACTGTTAATCTTTAAGAGTCGGGAACCCATCCCTTAACTGCCAACCTTGCTTATGTTCTTTCATTATTCTTTTTTAATGGGTGTGGTTTTTATCCATTTGTACTGAAACTCTAGGTCTATTGTACTTCGTTACATGTTAAATTTTGATGGAATTGTGGAGGAGAAGGAGTCACTAAACAGGCCCCTTGCACTATTTTCGATTTTACCACAGTATGTGGAAGACTAAGCTAAAAAAATCAGTTCTTCAGACAGTTTCTTCAAACTAGTACGCGAAATTTCAAGTCAATTGATGTACGCGTTTATTCCTAAAAGTAGTCGAAAAAATTTTCTAGAGCTATTTTTGAAATTTTAAACCGTCCGACGCATGCGTACGGGGAAAGGTTTGTAGAATAGACGCTAAAATAAAAATTTTACGATTGACACCTCGATTTATTCTGAAAGAGCATATTTTAAATAAGAGAATAAGGTGAGGAAGAATGCCTTAAAACCACTAGTTTTTTCAAAAATTGATTTTAAAAAAGATCGATTTTCATAGCAATTTTCAAGTAACGTCGCTCGTGATTGGTGAATCAATGCATTCTGTGCTCCGTCCGTGCACCGTAATGCATAAGAGCCCCGCTGATGATTACTTTTTCGCGTGGATCCTCCTCGTGCCAACTTATTATAAAAATACCCTTAGGCCCGTGGGTTAAGGAAAAAGGTGGATCTTTGAGGGGTGAAACTTGTTTGTGTGGATTCTAAAAGCAGGGTGGTTGTGCAAGGAAAAATTGACTTTAAGCCATTTTTCCTGCACATTTGCTATTGAAAACCATGATTTTCGCTCGAAGTGCACTGTTGAAGCATCCCAATGCAAGTGTCGCTCCGGTTATCGCCGCTCTGCGCAAAGCTAAGACTAGTTCAATCTACACGGACCGACAATAGAATGCATTGATTCACCAATCCCGAGCGACTAAACTTGAAAATTGCTATGAAAATCGAAGTTTTTAAAAAACTGTTGGTTTTAAGGCCATCTTCCTCACCTAATTCTCTTATTTAAAATATGCTTTTTCAGAATTCATCGAGGTTTCAATCGTAAAATTTGCATTTTAGCGTCTATTCTACAAACCTTGCACCGTTCTATGTGTTCCAGCTTTTTTGAAGTTAAATTAGCCCAATCTAATGTTTATTTTTTCTATTTATGCTTCCCATTTTGTTTGCTTTATTTTTTTTACCTGGCGTCACAGTGAACTGCAGGACAAGCATTTGAATTAAAAAAATTCACGAGATTTTAAACCCCCTAAACTTGACTTATTGATAATTTTCTTATTGTCAGTTATAAATGAGTCTATGAAACGTAGAATGGTGTAAGTCAATTTTATAACAAACTGAGATGATGGACTTCAAAATTCAATTGTTTTAAAGACATTAACAGATTTATTATTTGACATGCTACACTAAAGCATCAAAATTACTAAATGTATTTCTTTTAAACTAGACTTACACCACTCTACTTTTCTAGCATCTCTCCATCATTATTACATCATTTATGAAGAACAAATTATGTCTGATGAAAGTAAAGAAAATTATTCTCATTTGGGAGTCTTAATTAACTTCACATTTTTTATTTTTGTTAATGATGTCTTTGAATTTATTAATCAATTATGTTTTAACGTCATTGTAATATGAACTGTAAATATTAGAATAATTTCTATTATCTACAACAAATTCTTGATGAAATGCGGTGATTCATTATGATTTATGAAGGTCAGAGTGAAGTCCAATTAACAAATGACTGTAAGAGGTCTCACAAAAATTTGAAGAAATGGACTCAAAATTATAAACCAAACTTTTCTGAAAACTATACCAACATTTTTTGTTGTGAAAAACAATTTTTCTATCGTATCAAAACAAAAATTCGGCCTGTCTTAAGATTACAGTGTAGGTATCTGTATAATTCAAGTGGCAGAAACAAGAGCAAAAAAGAACGGCTCACCACTTTAAAAAATTAATTTCCTTCAGAAATAAAATTTTAAACAGTAGTTGCCAAATTACCTGTTATGTTAATACAAGAGCTATACAGTGAAATTTCAAAGTAAGCAACCCAGTTGAATTTATTGTTTTAAAAAGTTGAGAATTTGCAACTGCTGGACTTAGAAAATGGTTCGTTTCAAAACGGCTTGATGGATTAACTGGAAATTTTGGGGACATAAATAAACATTTGATCAGATATTTTATATTTTTGAATTCAAAAAATATGAAAGTTGAAATGTCTGGTTTCTAATTTCTTTACTCAAAATTAAAATATTACATGGTACAAATTTTTTTTTGCCAAACCCAAGCCTTAATTCATGGAAATAATGTAATTCATCAATTTTTATTGTTTTTTTTATCCTTTCATATCTTTCCATGATATTTCTCAATATAAGGTATGCTTATTTTGAAATTTCACTGTACCTACCAGACAAGAAAACCTACTCAAAAAAAATGTAAAAATTGCACAAATTTTTCGTGTTCAACTTTTGCAAATAAAAATATGTGCACCTCTTACACTGCTTTGTGATTGATTAAAAGAAAAAATGCATAAGAAAGCAGACAAATGTTTCACTCAAATTTGAAAAAAATTTGCAAAAAAAGTTGATGAATTCCAACCAATCGAAATTGATTTTGTTTCCATTTTTGAAAAACAATTTTTTTGTTTTTTCTAAAATTATCCATTGTATCAAGTCAACATAAGCGACTTGAAGAATTGCAATAAATTTTATAGTGTGTTCTTCCACAAGGGAAGTTTGTTTCATACCTTAATAGTTGGTTCAGCAAATACATGCCCAAAAAAAGTGAAATTTGTTAACGAAATTTATTTATTATTACTCAAGTTAAACTAATTGTACAATTCTTAATTTTAAGAGGTACGTGTAGTTAAAAAAAACTGGAGAGCTAAAAAAATTGCTTCCATTTTGGTTTGTTGATATCACTTCTGTTATGAAATTCAACTTGAAAAAATGAACAAAACAAATTTACAACGTGATACAATTACTTACAAAATTTACACTCAAAAATTGACTATGACACATCAATTAATTATAAATTACTAATAACATCGATAAATTAATAATCATGACAATTTTAGAATTTTTGTGTGTTCCACAAAAAAAATTCTGCCAATGCTCTATTCCAATAGAAATGGCGGTAAAAACTGAACAAACTAAAAATCGTATTTTATACACAAAAGCACAAATTAATAAATCTAAACTTTAGATCAATTCAGGCTTTTTTGTGAAGCAAATGGAGGTTGGCTCGGAAGGAGGTGTATCTCTAAGTTGAAAGTGAAACATTTGCTTCCCGCTACACAATTGTTCTAGTTTTTGTTTACTCCCTGCAAACAAACCCAAACTTTTAATGAAAAAATAAACGAGATGTTGAATTAATTAATTTTTGAAATTTTTGCCCCTCAATTGAAATTAAAATCTAAGTATGTACCTATAGCACAACGTCAGCTGTGTAATCGGTAGGTGTAGTAGACAAAATAGGCGCACTCTGACCTTGGGGCATGAGCTGTGGGATACGCACCTCCTCTGGATGCACTTTGACGTATTCCTCTCGAGCATCCCCATACAATTTTGTACATTTGTTGCATTGTTCGCGATACTTTGACCAATCTGTAGGTTTCCGCGATTCCTTCGCCACTTTCATCAGGGCCTCCACGTCGGCGTATTCCTTTGTGATAGCTTCGTTGACCCACGGTTTGCTCAAATCCAGTGTGAATTGTGTTCTCTTTTTGTTTTTCATTCCCGCTCGACCTTGTTGTACTCTTCTTAGTTTATTTGGGGGCATGGGCCTGGAAGGACCCGGCCTAAAACCTCTAGGTGGTCCCATCATGTTTGGCGGCATGGGGGGCCGCATCATGTGAGGAGGTGGAGGTCTCATTCCGAGAGGCGGTCTCATACCTGGTGGTGGTGGTGGTAAGGGAAGTCGCATACCGGGCGGTGGTAATCTCATACCTGGTGGTGGTCCCCGAGGACCATGTCCTCTCATCATATGCGGAGGAGGAAGAGGAGGTCCGTTACAAAACGGCGGTGGCCGCATACCTGGACGAGGTGGACCCATCGGGCGACCAGGAGGCATCATGCGGCCGCGGGGTGGCATTCTTGGCCTTATATTGGGCATCGATAATAACGATGGCGGATTGTTAAAATGATTATCTTGTGTTCGTCCTTTTCTAGCCACAAATTTACGTTTACCTCCTTTATTTATGTTTCCGTTGTTTTGCTGCACTGTTGCGCCCATTTGTGATACAAAACTGTTATTCTTACTTTTATTTACTTTTCAAATTATGTTAAAACGTGATATAACAATCACAAACACCAAAATTGATACAAGCGTGTAATTTGACAACAACTTAACTTTGCGAAAAGTCCCTAAAACATGCAGTGGCGTTACAAAAATTCAAAAACTAATATTCGGCTGATAATAATTTTTACTTACCAAGTTTAGCTCGAGTCAAGTTTAAAATCAATTTGTCACATTTACTAGACCTATGGAATTGGGTGTTAAATTAATTTTTTAAACATTCTACGTGTGCGAACGCAACGCAAATACGCCATTACAACATTAGAAACAAGATATGGAAATTTCCATTTCAATTTTACAAAAACGATAGGCAGGGCCGATGCTAGGGGTATTTCCGCCCATGTTCAAAGTATCATTTAGCTGCCCCTGCCACCATTGCTCATTGAAAACACCGAATTAAAATTATTTTCTAATATGGAACAATAAAAAAATGTGTACCTAAATGTGCGTAATATGTGTTGATAATATGTATTATGAGGTACAAAAAATTTATGTGCATTATTTTCATATTGCACTTTACATCAATAGTACAGTCAACAAAGATATTCTTCATCGAAAAATTTTTTAACAAGATGAAAATCGATATACAGGGTGAATGAGACCACCCGTATCAGTCATTTATTTCAAAAACGGTTAGCATGAAAAAAAGTTAGTGTTGGGTTAAAAAATATTATTATAGAAGGCGTAATAAAGAATCAAATGGTAATATTATTTTTTCCGGGAAAGGTCGGCATCCCGAGTAGTTTGCTTAAGAATCTCCAGAACTCCAGAATTTTAAATAGCACCGTAGGTTTACCTTAGCAGTTTATTTTGCAGTAAGTATTAAAATTAAACGTTTACTGTCGATTAAAGTCATGGTAATGGATTTTTAATTTTCTAGCTTTATCGTGTTTTTTGAGCGATTTCCAGTCGATTCAGCAAGCAATGAATGTAATTTTTGGATTGTACTAGATTGTACGCACCCAAATGCACTATGCACAATGTTTAAAACGACTTTGAAATTTTGGTCCGAAATTACAAAAACGATAGATTAACCCTTTGAATTTTTTTTTACCCAAAAATTAAATATTCGAAAACAATAGCTTTTTTGACGTATTCTTATGTAATTTGATGTGAAAAATTGGCTGGCACAGTTTATTTTGCTGTAAGTATTAAAATTAAACTTTTACTGTCGATTAAAGTCATGGTAATCGATTTTTAATTTTCTAGCTTTATCGTGGTTTTTGAGCAATTTCCAGTCGATTCCGCGAGCTGTAAATGTGATTTTCGGATTGTACGCACCCAAATGCACTATGCACAATGTTTAAAACGACTTTGAAATTTTGGTCCGAAATTACAAAAACGATAGATTAACCCCTTTGAATTTTTTTTTACCCAAAAATTAAATATTCGAAAACAATAGCTTTTTTGACGTATTCTTATGTAATTTGATGTGAAAAATTGGCTGGCACAGTTTATTTTGCTGTAAGTATTAAAATTAAACTTTTACTGTCGATTAAAGTCGTGGTAATCGATTTTTCATTTTCTAGCTTTATCGTGGTTTTTGAGCAATTTCCAGTCGATTCCGCAAGCTGTAAATGTGATTTTCGGATTGTACGCACCCAAATGCACTATGCACAATGTTTAAAACGACTTTGAAATTTTGGTCCGAAATTACAAAAACGATAGATTAACCCCTTTGAATTTTTTTTACCCAAAAATTAAATATTCGAAAACAATAGCTTTTTTGACGTATTCTTATGTAATTTGATGTGAAAAATTGGCTGGCACAGTTTATTTTGCTGTAAGTATTAAAATTAAACTTTTACTGTCGATTAAAGTCATGGTAATCGATTTTTAATTTTCTAGCTTTATCGTGGTTTTTGAGCAATTTCCAGTCGATTCCGCGAGCTGTAAATGTGATTTTCGGATTGTACGCACCCAAATGCACTATGCACAATGTTTAAAACGACTTTGAAATTTTGGTCCGAAATTACAAAAACGATAGATTAACCCCTTTGAATTTTTTTTTACCCAAAAATTAAATATTCGAAAACAATAGCTTTTTTGACGTATTCTTATGTAATTTGATGTGAAAAATTGGCTGGCACAGTTTATTTTGCTGTAAGTATTAAAATTAAACTTTTACTGTCGATTAAAGTCGTGGTAATCGATTTTTCATTTTCTAGCTTTATCGTGGTTTTTGAGCAATTTCCAGTCGATTCCGCAAGCTGTAAATGTGATTTTCGGATTGTACGCACCCAAATGCACTATGCACAATGTTTAAAACGACTTTGAAATTTTGGTCCGAAATTACAAAAACGATAGATTAACCCCTTTGAATTTTTTTTACCCAAAAATTAAATATTCGAAAACAATAGCTTTTTTGACGTATTCTTATGTAATTTGATGTGAAAAATTGGCTGGCACAGTTTATTTTGCTGTAAGTATTAAAATTAAACTTTTACTGTCGATTAAAGTCATGGTAATCGATTTTTAATTTTCTAGCTTTATCGTGGTTTTTGAGCAATTTCCAGTCGATTCCGCGAGCTGTAAATGTGATTTTCGGATTGTACGCACCCAAATGCACTATGCACAATGTTTAAAACGACTTTTAAATTTTGGTCCGAAATTACAAAAACGATAGATTAACCCCTTTGAATTTTTTTTACCCAAAAATTAAATATTCGAAAACAATAGCTTTTTTGACGTATTCTTATGTAATTTGATGTGAAAAATTGGCTGGCACAGTTTATTTTGCTGTAAGTATTAAAATTAAACTTTTACTGTCGATTAAAGTCGTGGTAATCGATTTTTCATTTTCTAGCTTTATCGTGGTTTTTGAGCAATTTCCAGTCGATTCCGCAAGCTGTAAATGTGATTTTCGGATTGTACGCACCCAAATGCACTATGCACAATGTTTAAAACGACTTTGAAATTTTGGTCCGAAATTACAAAAACGATAGATTAACCCCTTTGAATTTTTTTTACCCAAAAATTAAATATTCGAAAACAATAGCTTTTTTGACGTATTCTTATGTAATTTGATGTGAAAAATTGGCTGGCACAGTTTATTTTGCTGTAAGTATTAAAATTAAACTTTTACTGTCGATTAAAGTCGTGGTAATCGATTTTTCATTTTCTAGCTTTATCGTGGTTTTTGAGCAATTTCCAGTCGATTCCGCAAGCTGTAAATGTGATTTTCGGATTGTACGCACCCAAATGCACTATGCACAATGTTTAAAACGACTTTGAAATTTTGGTCCGAAATTACAAAAACGATAGATTAACCCCTTTGAATTTTTTTTACCCAAAAATTAAATATTCGAAAACAATAGCTTTTTTGACGTATTCTTATGTAATTTGATGTGAAAAATTGGCTGGCACAGTTTATTTTGCTGTAAGTATTAAAATTAAACTTTTACTGTCGATTAAAGTCATGGTAATCGATTTTTAATTTTCTAGCTTTATCGTGGTTTTTGAGCAATTTCCAGTCGATTCCGCGAGCTGTAAATGTGATTTTCGGATTGTACGCACCCAAATGCACTATGCACAATGTTTAAAACGACTTTTAAATTTTGGTCCGAAATTACAAAAACGATAGATTAACCCCTTTGAATTTTTTTTTACCCAAAAATTAAATATTCGAAAACAATAGCTTTTTTGACGTATTCTTATGTAATTTGATGTGAAAAATTGGCTGGCACAGTTTATTTTGCTGTAAGTATTAAAATTAAACTTTTACTGTCGATTAAAGTCGTGGTAATCGATTTTTCATTTTCTAGCTTTATCGTGGTTTTTGAGCAATTTCCAGTCGATTCCGCAAGCTGTAAATGTGATTTTCGGATTGTACGCACCCAAATGCACTATGCACAATGTTTAAAACGACTTTGAAATTTTGGTCCGAAATTACAAAAACGATAGATTAACCCCTTTGAATTTTTTTTACCCAAAAATTAAATATTCGAAAACAATAGCTTTTTTGACGTATTCTTATGTAATTTGATGTGAAAAATTGGCTGGCACAGTTTATTTTGCTGTAAGTATTAAAATTAAACTTTTACTGTCGATTAAAGTCGTGGTAATCGATTTTTCATTTTCTAGCTTTATCGTGGTTTTTGAGCAATTTCCAGTCGATTCCGCAAGCTGTAAATGTGATTTTCGGATTGTACGCACCCAAATGCACTATGCACAATGTTTAAAACGACTTTGAAATTTTGGTCCGAAATTACAAAAACGATAGATTAACCCCTTTGAATTTTTTTTTACCCAAAAATTAAATATTCGAAAACAATAGCTTTTTTGACGTATTCTTATGTAATTTGATGTGAAAAATTGGCTGGCACAGTTTATTTTGCTGTAAGTATTAAAATTAAACTTTTACTGTCGATTAAAGTCGTGGTAATCGATTTTTAATTTTCTAGCTTTATCGTGGTTTTTGAGCAATTTCCAGTCGATTCCGCAAGCTGTAAATGTGATTTTCGGATTGTACGCACCCAAATGCACTATGCACAATGTTTAAAACGACTTTGAAATTTTGGTCCGAAATTACAAAAACGATAGATTAACCCCTTTGAATTTTTTTACACAAAAATTAAATATTCGAAAACAATAACTTTTTGACGTATTCTTATGTAATTTGATGTGAAAAATTGGCTGGCACAGTTTATTTTGCTCTAAGTATTAAAATTAAACTTTTACTGTCGATTAAAGTCATGGTAATCGATTTTTAATTTTCTAGCTTTATCGTGGTTTTTGAGCAATTTCCAGTCGATTCCGCAAGCTGTAAATGTGATTTTCGGATTGTACGCACCCAAATGCACTATGCACAATGTTTAAAACGACTTTGAAATTTTGGTCCGAAATTACAAAAACGATAGATTAACCCCTTTGAATTTTTTTTACCCAAAAATTAAATATTCGAAAACAATAGCTTTTTTGACGTATTCTTATGTAATTTGATGTGAAAAATTGGCTGGCACAGTTTATTTTGCTGTAAGTATTAAAATTAAACTTTTACTGTCGATTAAAGTCGTGGTAATCGATTTTTCATTTTCTAGCTTTATCGTGGTTTTTGAGCAATTTCCAGTCGATTCCGCAAGCTGTAAATGTGATTTTCGGATTGTACGCACCCAAATGCACTATGCACAATGTTTAAAACGACTTTGAAATTTTGGTCCGAAATTACAAAAACGATAGATTAACCCCTTTGAATTTTTTTTACCCAAAAATTAAATATTCGAAAACAATAGCTTTTTTGACGTATTCTTATGTAATTTGATGTAAAAAATTGGCTGGCACAGTTTATTTTGCTGTAAGTATTAAAATTAAACTTTTACTGTCGATTAAAGTCGTGGTAATCGATTTTTCATTTTCTAGCTTTATCGTGGTTTTTGAGCAATTTCCAGTCGATTCCGCAAGCTGTAAATGTGATTTTCGGATTGTACGCACCCAAATGCACTATGCACAATGTTTAAAACGACTTTGAAATTTTGGTCCGAAATTACAAAAACGATAGATTAACCCCTTTGAATTTTTTTTTACCCAAAAATTAAATATTCGAAAACAATAGCTTTTTTGACGTATTCTTATGTAATTTGATGTGAAAAATTGGCTGGCACAGTTTATTTTGCTGTAAGTATTAAAATTAAACTTTTACTGTCGATTAAAGTCGTGGTAATCGATTTTTAATTTTCTAGCTTTATCGTGGTTTTTGAGCAATTTCCAGTCGATTCCGCAAGCTGTAAATGTGATTTTCGGATTGTACGCACCCAAATGCACTATGCACAATGTTTAAAACGACTTTGAAATTTTGGTCCGAAATTACAAAAACGATAGATTAACCCCTTTGAATTTTTTTACACAAAAATTAAATATTCGAAAACAATAACTTTTTGACGTATTCTTATGTAATTTGATGTGAAAAATTGGCTGGCACAGTTTATTTTGCTCTAAGTATTAAAATTAAACTTTTACTGTCGATTAAAGTCATGGTAATCGATTTTTAATTTTCTAGCTTTATCGTGGTTTTTGAGCAATTTCCAGTCGATTCCGCAAGCTGTAAATGTGATTTTCGGATTGTACGCACCCAAATGCACTATGCACAATGTTTAAAACGACTTTGAAATTTTGGTCCGAAATTACAAAAACGATAGATTAACCCCTTTGAATTTTTTTTACCCAAAAATTAAATATTCGAAAACAATAGCTTTTTTGACGTATTCTTATGTAATTTGATGTGAAAAATTGGCTGGCACAGTTTATTTTGCTGTAAGTATTAAAATTAAACTTTTACTGTCGATTAAAGTCGTGGTAATCGATTTTTCATTTTCTAGCTTTATCGTGGTTTTTGAGCAATTTCCAGTCGATTCCGCAAGCTGTAAATGTGATTTTCGGATTGTACGCACCCAAATGCACTATGCACAATGTTTAAAACGACTTTGAAATTTTGGTCCGAAATTACAAAAACGATAGATTAACCCCTTTGAATTTTTTTTACCCAAAAATTAAATATTCGAAAACAATAGCTTTTTTGACGTATTCTTATGTAATTTGATGTGAAAAATTGGCTGGCACAGTTTATTTTGCTGTAAGTATTAAAATTAAACTTTTACTGTCGATTAAAGTCGTGGTAATCGATTTTTCATTTTCTAGCTTTATCGTGGTTTTTGAGCAATTTCCAGTCGATTCCGCAAGCTGTAAATGTGATTTTCGGATTGTACGCACCCAAATGCACAATGCACAATGTTTAAAACGACTTTGAAATTTTGGTCCGAAATTACAAAAACGATAGATTAACCCCTTTGAATTTTTTTTTACCCAAAAATTAAATATTCGAAAACAATAGCTTTTTTGACGTATTCTTATGTAATTTGATGTGAAAAATTGGCTGGCACAGTTTATTTTGCTGTAAGTATTAAAATTAAACTTTTACTGTCGATTAAAGTCGTGGTAATCGATTTTTAATTTTCTAGCTTTATCGTGGTTTTTGAGCAATTTCCAGTCGATTCCGCAAGCTGTAAATGTGATTTTCGGATTGTACGCACCCAAATGCACTATGCACAATGTTTAAAACGACTTTGAAATTTTGGTCCGAAATTACAAAAACGATAGATTAACCCCTTTGAATTTTTTTACACAAAAATTAAATATTCGAAAACAATAACTTTTTGACGTATTCTTATGTAATTTGATGTGAAAAATTGGCTGGCACAGTTTATTTTGCTCTAAGTATTAAAATTAAACTTTTACTGTCGATTAAAGTCATGGTAATCGATTTTTAATTTTCTAGCTTTATCGTGGTTTTTGAGCAATTTCCAGTCGATTCCGCAAGCTGTAAATGTGATTTTCGGATTGTACGCACCCAAATGCACTATGCACAATGTTTAAAACGACTTTGAAATTTTGGTCCGAAATTACAAAAACGATAGATTAACCCCTTTGAATTTTTTTTACCCAAAAATTAAATATTCGAAAACAATAGCTTTTTTGACGTATTCTTATGTAATTTGATGTGAAAAATTGGCTGGCACAGTTTATTTTGCTGTAAGTATTAAAATTAAACTTTTACTGTCGATTAAAGTCATGGTAATCGATTTTTAATTTTCTAGCTTTATCGTGGTTTTTGAGCAATTTCCAGTCGATTCCGCAAGCTGTAAATGTGATTTTCGGATTGTACGCACCCAAATGCACTATGCACAATGTTTAAAACGACTTTGAAATTTTGGTCCGAAATTACAAAAACGATAGATTAACCCCTTTGAATTTTTTTACCCAAAAATTAAATATTCGAAAACAATAGCTTTTTTGACGTATTCTTATGTAATTTGATGTGAAAAATTGGCTGGCACAGTTTATTTTGCTGTAAGTATTAAAATTAAACTTTTACTGTCGATTAAAGTCGTGGTAATCGATTTTTAATTTTCTAGCTTTATCGTGGTTTTTGAGCAATTTCCAGTCGATTCCGCAAGCTGTAAATGTGATTTTCGGATTGTACGCACCCAAATGCACTATGCACAATGTTTAAAACGACTTTGAAATTTTGGTCCGAAATTACAAAAACGATAGATTAACCCCTTTGAATTTTTTTACCCAAAAATTAAATATTCGAAAACAATAACTTTTTGACGTATTCTTATGTAATTTGATGTGAAAAATTGGCTGGCACAGTTTATTTTGCTGTAAGTATTAAAATTAAACTTTTACTGTCGATTAAAGTCGTGGTAATCGATTTTTAATTTTCTAGCTTTATCGTGGTTTTTGAGCAATTTCCAGTCGATTCCGCAAGCTGTAAATGTGATTTTCGGATTGTACGCACCCAAATGCACTATGCACAATGTTTAAAACGACTTTGAAATTTTGGTCCGAAATTACAAAATCGATAGATTAACCCCTTTGAATTTTTTTACACAAAAATTAAATATTCGAAAACAATAACTTTTTGACGTATTCTTATGTAATTTGATGTGAAAAATTGGCTGGCACAGTTTATTTTCCTCTAAGTATTAACATTAAAGTTTTACTGTCGATTAAAGTCATGGTAATGGATTTTTAATTTTCTAGCTTTATCGTGGTTTTTGAGCAATTTCCAGTCGATTCCGCAAGCTGTAAATGTGATTTTCGGATTGTACGCACCCAAATGCACTATGCACAATGTTTAAAACGACTTTGAAATTTTGGTCCGAAATTACAAAAACGATAGATTAACCCCTTTGAATTTTTTTTTACCCAAAAATTAAATATTCGAAAACAATAGCTTTTTTGACGTATTCTTATGTAATTTGATGTGAAAAATTGGCTGGCACAGTTTATTTTGCTGTAAGTATTAAAATTAAACTTTTACTGTCGATTAAAGTCGTGGTAATCGATTTTTAATTTTCTAGCTTTATCGTGGTTTTTGAGCAATTTCCAGTCGATTCCGCAAGCTGTAAATGTGATTTTCGGATTGTACGCACCCAAATGCACTATGCACAATGTTTAAAACGACTTTGAAATTTTGGTCCGAAATTACAAAAACGATAGAAGAACCCCTTTGAATTTTTTTACACAAAAATTAAATATTCGAAAACAATAACTTTTTGACGTATTCTTATGTAATTTGATGTGAAAAATTGGCTGGCACAGTTTATTTTGCTCTAAGTATTAAAATTAAACTTTTACTGTCGATTAAAGTCATGGTAATGGATTTTTAATTTTCTAGCTTTATCGTGGTTTTTGAGCAATTTCCAGTCGATTCCGCAAGCTGTAAATGTGATTTTCGGATTGTACGCACCCAAATGCACTATGCACAATGTTTAAAACGACTTTGAAATTTTGGTCCGAAATTACAAAAACGATAGATTAACCCCTTTGAATTTTTTTTTACCCAAAAATTAAATATTCGAAAACAATAGCTTTTTTGACGTATTCTTATGTAATTTGATGTGAAAAATTGGCTGGCACAGTTTATTTTGCTGTAAGTATTAAAATTAAACTTTTACTGTCGATTAAAGTCGTGGTAATCGATTTTTCATTTTCTAGCTTTATCGTGGTTTTTGAGCAATTTCCAGTCGATTCCGCAAGCTGTAAATGTGATTTTCGGATTGTACGCACCCAAATGCACTATGCACAATGTTTAAAACGACTTTGAAATTTTGGTCCGAAATTACAAAAACGATAGAAGAACCCCTTTGAATTTTTTTACACAAAAATTAAATATTCGAAAACAATAACTTTTTGACGTATTCTTATGTAATTTGATGTGAAAAATTGGCTGGCACAGTTTATTTTGCTCTAAGTATTAAAATTAAACTTTTACTGTCGATTAAAGTCGTGGTAATCGATTTTTAATTTTCTAGCTTTATCGTGGTTTTTGAGCAATTTCCAGTCGATTCCGCAAGCTGTAAATGTGATTTTCGGATTGTACGCACCCAAATGCACTATGCACAATGTTTAAAACGACTTTGAAATTTTGGTCCGAAATTACAAAAACGATAGATTAACCCCTTTGAATTTTTTTACACAAAAATTAAATATTCGAAAACAATAACTTTTTGACGTATTCTTATGTAATTTGATGTGAAAAATTGGCTGGCACAGTTTATTTTGCTGTAAGTATTAAAATTAAACTTTTACTGTCGATTAAAGTCGTGGTAATCGATTTTTCATTTTCTAGCTTTATCGTGGTTTTTGAGCAATTTCCAGTCGATTCCGCAAGCTGTAAATGTGATTTTCGGATTGTACGCACCCAAATGCACTATGCACAATGTTTAAAACGACTTTGAAATTTTGGTCCGAAATTACAAAAACGATAGATTAACCCCTTTGAATTTTTTTTTACCCAAAAATTAAATATTCGAAAACAATAGCTTTTTTGACGTATTCTTATGTAATTTGATGTGAAAAATTGGCTGGCACAGTTTATTTTGCTGTAAGTATTAAAATTAAACTTTTACTGTCGATTAAAGTCGTGGTAATCGATTTTTAATTTTCTAGCTTTATCGTGGTTTTTGAGCAATTTCCAGTCGATTCCGCAAGCTGTAAATGTGATTTTCGGATTGTACGCACCCAAATGCACTATGCACAATGTTTAAAACGACTTTGAAATTTTGGTCCGAAATTACAAAAACGATAGATTAACCCCTTTGAATTTTTTTTTATCCAAAAATTAAATATTCGAAAACAATAGCTTTTTTGACGTATTCTTATGTAATTTGATGTGAAAAATTGGCTGGCACAGTTTATTTTGCTCTAAGTATTAAAATTAAACTTTTACTGTCGATTAAAGTCATGGTAATGGATTTTTAATTTTCTAGCTTTATCGTGGTTTTTGAGCAATTTCCAGTCGATTCCGCAAGCTGTAAATGTGATTTTCGGATTGTACGCACCCAAATGCACTATGCACAATGTTTAAAACGACTTTGAAATTTTGGTCCGAAATTACAAAAACGATAGATTAACCCCTTTGAATTTTTTTTTACCCAAAAATTAAATATTCGAAAACAATAGCTTTTTTGACGTATTCTTATGTAATTTGATGTGAAAAATTGGCTGGCACAGTTTATTTTGCTGTAAGTATTAAAATTAAACTTTTACTGTCGATTAAAGTCGTGGTAATGGATTTTTCATTTTCTAGCTTTATCGTGGTTTTTGAGCAATTTCCAGTCGATTCCGCAAGCTGTAAATGTGATTTTCGGATTGTACGCACCCAAATGCACTATGCACAATGTTTAAAACGACTTTGAAATTTTGGTCCGAAATTACAAAAACGATAGATTGACTTTGAATTTCTTTGAATTTTTTTTTACACAAAAATTAAATATTCGAAAACAATAGCTTTTTTGACGTATTCTTATGTAATTTGATGTGAAAAATTGGCTGGCACAGTTTATTTTGCTGTAAGTATTAAAATTAAACTTTTACTGTCGATTAAAGTCATGGTAATGGATTTTTAATTTTCTAGCTTTATCGTGGTTTTTGAGCAATTTCCAGTCGATTCCGCAAGCTGTAAATGTGATTTTCGGATTGTACGCACCCAAATGCACTATGCACAATGTTTAAAACGACTTTGAAATTTTGGTCCGAAATTACGAAAACGATAGATTAACCCCTTTGAATTTTTTTTTACCCAAAAATTAAATATTCGAAAACAATAGCTTTTTTGACGTATTCTTATGTAATTTGATGTGAAAAATTGGCTGGCACAGTTTATTTTGCTCTAAGTATTAAAATTAAACTTTTACTGTCGATTAAAGTCATGGTAATGGATTTTTAATTTTCTAGCTTTATCGTGGTTTTTGAGCAATTTCCAGTCGATTCCGCAAGCTGTAAATGTGATTTTCGGATTGTACGCACCCAAATGCACTATGCACAATGTTTAAAACGACTTTGAAATTTTGGTCCGAAATTACGAAAACGATAGATTAACCCCTTTGAATTTTTTTTTACCCAAAAATTAAATATTCGAAAACAATAGCTTTTTTGACGTATTCTTATGTAATTTGATGTGAAAAATTGGCTGGCACAGTTTATTTTGCTGTAAGTATTAAAATTAAACTTTTACTGTCGATTAAAGTCGTGGTAATCGATTTTTCATTTTCTAGCTTTATCGTGGTTTTTGAGCAATTTCCAGTCGATTCCGCAAGCTGTAAATGTGATTTTCGGATTGTACGCACCCAAATGCACTATGCACAATGTTTAAAACGACTTTGAAATTTTGGTCCGAAATTACAAAAACGATAGATTAACCCCTTTGAATTTTTTTACACAAAAATTAAATATTCGAAAACAATAACTTTTTGACGTATTCTTATGTAATTTGATGTGAAAAATTGGCTGGCACAGTTTATTTTGCTGTAAGTATTAAAATTAAACTTTTACTGTCGATTAAAGTCGTGGTAATCGATTTTTCATTTTCTAGCTTTATCGTGGTTTTTGAGCAATTTCCAGTCGATTCCGCAAGCTGTAAATGTGATTTTCGGATTGTACGCACCCAAATGCACTATGCACAATGTTTAAAACGACTTTGAAATTTTGGTCCGAAATTACAAAAACGATAGATTAACCCCTTTGAATTTTTTTACACAAAAATTAAATATTCGAAAACAATAACTTTTTGACGTATTCTTATGTAATTTGATGTGAAAAATTGGCTGGCACAGTTTATTTTGCTGTAAGTATTAAAATTAAACTTTTACTGTCGATTAAAGTCGTGGTAATCGATTTTTCATTTTCTAGCTTTATCGTGGTTTTTGAGCAATTTCCAGTCGATTCCGCAAGCTGTAAATGTGATTTTCGGATTGTACGCACCCAAATGCACTATGCACAATGTTTAAAACGACTTTGAAATTTTGGTCCGAAATTACAAAAACGATAGATTAACCCCTTTGAATTTTTTTACACAAAAATTAAATATTCGAAAACAATAACTTTTTGACGTATTCTTATGTAATTTGATGTGAAAAATTGGCTGGCACAGTTTATTTTGCTGTAAGTATTAAAATTAAACTTTTACTGTCGATTAAAGTCGTGGTAATCGATTTTTAATTTTCTAGCTTTATCGTGGTTTTTGAGCAATTTCCAGTCGATTCCGCAAGCTGTAAATGTGATTTTCGGATTGTACGCACCCAAATGCACTATGCACAATGTTTAAAACGACTTTGAAATTTTGGTCCGAAATTACAAAAACGATAGATTAACCCCTTTGAATTTTTTTACACAAAAATTAAATATTCGAAAACAATAACTTTTTGACGTATTCTTATGTAATTTGATGTGAAAAATTGGCTGGCACAGTTTATTTTGCTGTAAGTATTAAAATTAAACTTTTACTGTCGATTAAAGTCGTGGTAATCGATTTTTCATTTTCTAGCTTTATCGTGGTTTTTGAGCAATTTCCAGTCGATTCCGCAAGCTGTAAATGTGATTTTCGGATTGTACGCACCCAAATGCACTATGCACAATGTTTAAAACGACTTTGAAATTTTGGTCCGAAATTACAAAAACGATAGATTAACCCCTTTGAATTTTTTTACACAAAAATTAAATATTCGAAAACAATAACTTTTTGACGTATTCTTATGTAATTTGATGTGAAAAATTGGCTGGCACAGTTTATTTTGCTGTAAGTATTAAAATTAAACTTTTACTGTCGATTAAAGTCGTGGTAATCGATTTTTAATTTTCTAGCTTTATCGTGGTTTTTGAGCAATTTCCAGTCGATTCCGCAAGCTGTAAATGTGATTTTCGGATTGTACGCACCCAAATGCACTATGCACAATGTTTAAAACGACTTTGAAATTTTGGTCCGAAATTACAAAAACGATAGATTAACCCCTTTGAATTTTTTTACACAAAAATTAAATATTCGAAAACAATAACTTTTTGACGTATTCTTATGTAATTTGATGTGAAAAATTGGCTGGCACAGTTTATTTTGCTGTAAGTATTAAAATTAAACTTTTACTGTCGATTAAAGTCGTGGTAATCGATTTTTCATTTTCTAGCTTTATCGTGGTTTTTGAGCAATTTCCAGTCGATTCCGCAAGCTGTAAATGTGATTTTCGGATTGTACGCACCCAAATGCACTATGCACAATGTTTAAAACGACTTTGAAATTTTGGTCCGAAATTACAAAAACGATAGATTAACCCCTTTGAATTTTTTTACACAAAAATTAAATATTCGAAAACAATAACTTTTTGACGTATTCTTATGTAATTTGATGTGAAAAATTGGCTGGCACAGTTTATTTTGCTGTAAGTATTAAAATTAAACTTTTACTGTCGATTAAAGTCGTGGTAATCGATTTTTAATTTTCTAGCTTTATCGTGGTTTTTGAGCAATTTCCAGTCGATTCCGCAAGCTGTAAATGTGATTTTCGGATTGTACGCACCCAAATGCACTATGCACAATGTTTAAAACGACTTTGAAATTTTGGTCCGAAATTACAAAAACGATAGATTAACCCCTTTGAATTTTTTTTTACCCAAAAATTAAATATTCGAAAACAATAGCTTTTTTGACGTATTCTTATGTAATTTGATGTGAAAAATTGGCTGGCACAGTTTATTTTGCTGTAAGTATTAAAATTAAACTTTTACTGTCGATTAAAGTCGTGGTAATCGATTTTTAATTTTCTAGCTTTATCGTGGTTTTTGAGCAATTTCCAGTCGATTCCGCAAGCTGTAAATGTGATTTTCGGATTGTACGCACCCAAATGCACTATGCACAATGTTTAAAACGACTTTGAAATTTTGGTCCGAAATTACAAAAACGATAGATTAACCCCTTTGAATTTTTTTACACAAAAATTAAATATTCGAAAACAATAACTTTTTGACGTATTCTTATGTAATTTGATGTGAAAAATTGGCTGGCACAGTTTATTTTGCTCTAAGTATTAAAATTAAACTTTTACTGTCGATTAAAGTCCTGGTAATCGATTTTTAATTATCTAGCTTTATCGTGGTTTTTGAGCAATTTCCAGTCGATTCCGCAAGCTGTAAATGTGATTTTCGGATTGTACGCACCCAAATGCACTATGCACAATGTTTAAAACGACTTTGAAATTTTGGTCCGAAATTACAAAAACGATAGATTAACCCCTTTGAATTTTTTTACACAAAAATTAAATATTCGAAAACAATAACTTTTTGACGTATTCTTATGTAATTTGATGTGAAAAATTGGCTGGCACAGTTTATTTTGCTCTAAGTATTAAAATTAAACTTTTACTGTCGATTAAAGTCATGGTAATCGATTTTTAATTTTCTAGCTTTATCGTGGTTTTTGAGCAATTTCCAGTCGATTCCGCAAGCTGTAAATGTGATTTTCGGATTGTACGCACCCAAATGCACTATGCACAATGTTTAAAACGACTTTGAAATTTTGGTCCGAAATTACAAAAACGATAGATTAACCCCTTTGAATTTTTTTACACAAAAATTAAATATTCGAAAACAATAACTTTTTGACGTACTCTTATGTAATTTGATGTGAAAAATTGGCTGGCAGAGTTTATTTTGCTGTAAGTATTAAAATTAAACTTTTACTGTCGATTAAAGTCATGGTAATGGATTTTTAATTTTCTAGCTTTATCGTGTTTTTTGAGCGATTTCCAGTCGATTCAGCAAGCCGTGAATGTAATTTTTGGATTGTACTAGATTGTACGCACCCAAATGCACTATGCATAATGTTTAAAACGACTTTGAAATTTTGGTCCGAAATTACAAAAACGATAGATTAACCCCTTTGAACTTTTTTTTACCCAAAAAATAATTATCTTAAACATTGTGCATAGTGCATTTGGGTGCGTACAATCCGAAAATCACATTTACAGCTCGCGGAATCGACTGGAAATTGCTCAAAAACCACGATAAAGCTAGAAAATTAAAAATCGATTACCATGACTTTAATCGACAGTAAAAGTTTAATTTTAATACTTAGAGCAAAATAAACTGTGCCAGCCAATTTTTCACATCAAATTACATAAGAATACGTCAAAAAGTTATTGTTTTCGAATATTTAATTTTTGTGTAAAAAAATTCAAAGGGGTTAATCTATCGTTTTTGTAATTTCGGACCAAAATTTCAAAGTCGTTTTAAACATTGTGCATAGTGCATTTGGGTGCGTACAATCCGAAAATCACATTTACAGCTTGCGGAATCGACTGGAAATTGCTCAAAAACCACGATAAAGCTAGAAAATTAAAAATCGATTACCACGACTTTAATCGACAGTAAAAGTTTAATTTTAATACTTACAGCAAAATAAACTGTGCCAGCCAATTTTTCACATCAAATTACATAAGAATACGTCAAAAAAGCTATTGTTTTCGAATATTTAATTTTTGGGTAAAAAAAAATTCAAAGGGGTTAATCTATCGTTTTTGTAATTTCGGACCAAAATTTCAAAGTCGTTTTAAACATTGTGCATAGTGCATTTGGGTGCGTACAATCCGAAAATCACATTTACAGCTCGCGGAATCGACTGGAAATTGCTCAAAAACCACGATAAAGCTAGAAAATTAAAAATCGATTACCATGACTTTAATCGACAGTAAAAGTTTAATTTTAATACTTACAGCAAAATAAACTGTGCCAGCCAATTTTTCACATCAAATTACATAAGAATACGTCAAAAAAGCTATTGTTTTCGAATATTTAATTTTTGGGTAAAAAAAAATTCAAAGGGGTTAATCTATCGTTTTTGTAATTTCGGACCAAAATTTCAAAGTCGTTTTAAACATTGTGCATAGTGCATTTGGGTGCGTACAATCCGAAAATCACATTTACAGCTCGCGGAATCGACTGGAAATTGCTCAAAAACCACGATAAAGCTAGAAAATTAAAAATCGATTACCATGACTTTAATCGACAGTAAAAGTTTAATTTTAATACTTACAGCAAAATAAACTGTGCCAGCCAATTTTTCACATCAAATTACATAAGAATACGTCAAAAAAGCTATTGTTTTCGAATATTTAATTTTTGGGTAAAAAAAAATTCAAAGGGGTTAATCTATCGTTTTTGTAATTTCGGACCAAAATTTCAAAGTCGTTTTAAACATTGTGCATAGTGCATTTGGGTGCGTACAATCCGAAAATCACATTTACAGCTCGCGGAATCGACTGGAAATTGCTCAAAAACCACGATAAAGCTAGAAAATTAAAAATCGATTACCATGACTTTAATCGACAGTAAAAGTTTAATTTTAATACTTACAGCAAAATAAACTGTGCCAGCCAATTTTTCACATCAAATTACATAAGAATACGTCAAAAAAGCTATTGTTTTCGAATATTTAATTTTTGGGTAAAAAAAAATTCAAAGGGGTTAATCTATCGTTTTTGTAATTTCGGACCAAAATTTCAAAGTCGTTTTAAACATTGTGCATAGTGCATTTGGGTGCGTACAATCCGAAAATCACATTTACAGCTCGCGGAATCGACTGGAAATTGCTCAAAAACCACGATAAAGCTAGAAAATTAAAAATCGATTACCATGGCTTTAATCGACAGTAAAAGTTTAATTTTAATACTTACAGCAAAATAAACTGTGCCAGCCAATTTTTCACATCAAATTACATAAGAATACGTCAAAAAAGCTATTGTTTTCGAATATTTAATTTTTGGGTAAAAAAAAATTCAAAGGGGTTAATCTATCGTTTTTGTAATTTCGGACCAAAATTTCAAAGTCGTTTTAAACATTGTGCATAGTGCATTTGGGTGCGTACAATCCGAAAATCACATTTACAGCTCGCGGAATCGACTGGAAATTGCTCAAAAACCACGATAAAGCTAGAAAATTAAAAATCGATTACCATGACTTTAATCGACAGTAAAAGTTTAATTTTAATACTTACAGCAAAATAAACTGTGCCAGCCAATTTTTCACATCAAATTACATAAGAATACGTCAAAAAAGCTATTGTTTTCGAATATTTAATTTTTGGGTAAAAAAAAATTCAAAGGGGTTAATCTATCGTTTTTGTAATTTCGGACCAAAATTTCAAAGTCGTTTTAAACATTGTGCATAGTGCATTTGGGTGCGTACAATCCGAAAATCACATTTACAGCTCGCGGAATCGACTGGAAATTGCTCAAAAACCACGATAAAGCTAGAAAATTAAAAATCGATTACCATGACTTTAATCGACAGTAAAAGTTTAATTTTAATACTTACAGCAAAATAAACTGTGCCAGCCAATTTTTCACATCAAATTACATAAGAATACGTCAAAAAAGCTATTGTTTTCGAATATTTAATTTTTGGGTAAAAAAAAATTCAAAGGGGTTAATCTATCGTTTTTGTAATTTCGGACCAAAATTTCAAAGTCGTTTTAAACATTGTGCATAGTGCATTTGGGTGCGTACAATCCGAAAATCACATTTACAGCTCGCGGAATCGACTGGAAATTGCTCAAAAACCACGATAAAGCTAGAAAATTAAAAATCGATTACCATGACTTTAATCGACAGTAAAAGTTTAATTTTAATACTTACAGCAAAATAAACTGTGCCAGCCAATTTTTCACATCAAATTACATAAGAATACGTCAAAAAAGCTATTGTTTTCGAATATTTAATTTTTGGGTAAAAAAAAATTCAAAGGGGTTAATCTATCGTTTTTGTAATTTCGGACCAAAATTTCAAAGTCGTTTTAAACATTGTGCATAGTGCATTTGGGTGCGTACAATCCGAAAATCACATTTACAGCTCGCGGAATCGACTGGAAATTGCTCAAAAACCACGATAAAGCTAGAAAATTAAAAATCGATTACCATGACTTTAATCGACAGTAAAAGTTTAATTTTAATACTTACAGCAAAATAAACTGTGCCAGCCAATTTTTCACATCAAATTACATAAGAATACGTCAAAAAAGCTATTGTTTTCGAATATTTAATTTTTGGGTAAAAAAAAATTCAAAGGGGTTAATCTATCGTTTTTGTAATTTCGGACCAAAATTTCAAAGTCGTTTTAAACATTGTGCATAGTGCATTTGGGTGCGTACAATCCGAAAATCACATTTACAGCTCGCGGAATCGACTGGAAATTGCTCAAAAACCACGATAAAGCTAGAAAATTAAAAATCGATTACCATGACTTTAATCGACAGTAAAAGTTTAATTTTAATACTTACAGCAAAATAAACTGTGCCAGCCAATTTTTCACATCAAATTACATAAGAATACGTCAAAAAAGCTATTGTTTTCGAATATTTAATTTTTGGGTAAAAAAAAATTCAAAGGGGTTAATCTATCGTTTTTGTAATTTCGGACCAAAATTTCAAAGTCGTTTTAAACATTGTGCATAGTGCATTTGGGTGCGTACAATCCGAAAATCACATTTACAGCTCGCGGAATCGACTGGAAATTGCTCAAAAACCACGATAAAGCTAGAAAATTAAAAATCGATTACCATGACTTTAATCGACAGTAAAAGTTTAATTTTAATACTTACAGCAAAATAAACTGTGCCAGCCAATTTTTCACATCAAATTACATAAGAATACGTCAAAAAAGCTATTGTTTTCGAATATTTAATTTTTGGGTAAAAAAAAATTCAAAGGGGTTAATCTATCGTTTTTGTAATTTCGGACCAAAATTTCAAAGTCGTTTTAAACATTGTGCATAGTGCATTTGGGTGCGTACAATCCGAAAATCACATTTACAGCTCGCGGAATCGACTGGAAATTGCTCAAAAACCACGATAAAGCTAGAAAATTAAAAATCGATTACCATGACTTTAATCGACAGTAAAAGTTTAATTTTAATACTTACAGCAAAATAAACTGTGCCAGCCAATTTTTCACATCAAATTACATAAGAATACGTCAAAAAAGCTATTGTTTTCGAATATTTAATTTTTGGGTAAAAAAAAATTCAAAGGGGTTAATCTATCGTTTTTGTAATTTCGGACCAAAATTTCAAAGTCGTTTTAAACATTGTGCATAGTGCATTTGGGTGCGTACAATCCGAAAATCACATTTACAGCTCGCGGAATCGACTGGAAATTGCTCAAAAACCACGATAAAGCTAGAAAATTAAAAATCGATTACCATGACTTTAATCGACAGTAAAAGTTTAATTTTAATACTTACAGCAAAATAAACTGTGCCAGCCAATTTTTCACATCAAATTACATAAGAATACGTCAAAAAAGCTATTGTTTTCGAATATTTAATTTTTGGGTAAAAAAAAATTCAAAGGGGTTAATCTATCGTTTTTGTAATTTCGGACCAAAATTTCAAAGTCGTTTTAAACATTGTGCATAGTGCATTTGGGTGCGTACAATCCGAAAATCACATTTACAGCTCGCGGAATCGACTGGAAATTGCCCAAAAACCACGATAAAGCTAGAAAATTAAAAATCGATTACCATGACTTTAATCGACAGTAAAAGTTTAATTTTAATACTTACAGCAAAATAAACTGTGCCAGCCAATTTTTCACATCAAATTACATAAGAATACGTCAAAAAAGCTATTGTTTTCGAATATTTAATTTTTGGGTAAAAAAAAATTCAAAGGGGTTAATCTATCGTTTTTGTAATTTCGGACCAAAATTTCAAAGTCGTTTTAAACATTGTGCATAGTGCATTTGGGTGCGTACAATCCGAAAATCACATTTACAGCTCGCGGAATCGACTGGAAATTGCTCAAAAACCACGATAAAGCTAGAAAATTAAAAATCGATTACCATGACTTTAATCGACAGTAAAAGTTTAATTTTAATACTTACAGCAAAATAAACTGTGCCAGCCAATTTTTCACATCAAATTACATAAGAATACGTCAAAAAAGCTATTGTTTTCGAATATTTAATTTTTGGGTAAAAAAAAATTCAAAGGGGTTAATCTATCGTTTTTGTAATTTCGGACCAAAATTTCAAAGTCGTTTTAAACATTGTGCATAGTGCATTTGGGTGCGTACAATCCGAAAATCACATTTACAGCTCGCGGAATCGACTGGAAATTGCCCAAAAACCACGATAAAGCTAGAAAATTAAAAATCGATTACCATGACTTTAATCGACAGTAAAAGTTTAATTTTAATACTTACAGCAAAATAAACTGTGCCAGCCAATTTTTCACATCAAATTACATAAGAATACGTCAAAAAAGCTATTGTTTTCGAATATTTAATTTTTGGGTAAAAAAAAATTCAAAGGGGTTAATCTATCGTTTTTGTAATTTCGGACCAAAATTTCAAAGTCGTTTTAAACATTGTGCATAGTGCATTTGGGTGCGTACAATCCGAAAATCACATTTACAGCTCGCGGAATCGACTGGAAATTGCTCAAAAACCACGATAAAGCTAGAAAATTAAAAATCGATTACCATGACTTTAATCGACAGTAAAAGTTTAATTTTAATACTTACAGCAAAATAAACTGTGCCAGCCAATTTTTCACATCAAATTACATAAGAATACGTCAAAAAAGCTATTGTTTTCGAATATTTAATTTTTGGGTAAAAAAAAATTCAAAGGGGTTAATCTATCGTTTTTGTAATTTCGGACCAAAATTTCAAAGTCGTTTTAAACATTGTGCATAGTGCATTTGGGTGCGTACAATCCGAAAATCACATTTACAGCTCGCGGAATCGACTGGAAATTGCTCAAAAACCACGATAAAGCTAGAAAATTAAAAATCGATTACCATGACTTTAATCGACAGTAAAAGTTTAATTTTAATACTTACAGCAAAATAAACTGTGCCAGCCAATTTTTCACATCAAATTACATAAGAATACGTCAAAAAAGCTATTGTTTTCGAATATTTAATTTTTGGGTAAAAAAAAATTCAAAGGGGTTAATCTATCGTTTTTGTAATTTCGGACCAAAATTTCAAAGTCGTTTTAAACATTGTGCATAGTGCATTTGGGTGCGTACAATCCGAAAATCACATTTACAGCTCGCGGAATCGACTGGAAATTGCTCAAAAACCACGATAAAGCTAGAAAATTAAAAATCGATTACCATGACTTTAATCGACAGTAAAAGTTTAATTTTAATACTTACAGCAAAATAAACTGTGCCAGCCAATTTTTCACATCAAATTACATAAGAATACGTCAAAAAAGCTATTGTTTTCGAATATTTAATTTTTGGGTAAAAAAAAATTCAAAGGGGTTAATCTATCGTTTTTGTAATTTCGGACCAAAATTTCAAAGTCGTTTTAAACATTGTGCATAGTGCATTTGGGTGCGTACAATCCGAAAATCACATTTACAGCTCGCGGAATCGACTGGAAATTGCTCAAAAACCACGATAAAGCTAGAAAATTAAAAATCGATTACCATGACTTTAATCGACAGTAAAAGTTTAATTTTAATACTTACAGCAAAATAAACTGTGCCAGCCAATTTTTCACATCAAATTACATAAGAATACGTCAAAAAAGCTATTGTTTTCGAATATTTAATTTTTGGGTAAAAAAAAATTCAAAGGGGTTAATCTATCGTTTTTGTAATTTCGGACCAAAATTTCAAAGTCGTTTTAAACATTGTGCATAGTGCATTTGGGTGCGTACAATCCGAAAATCACATTTACAGCTCGCGGAATCGACTGGAAATTGCTCAAAAACCACGATAAAGCTAGAAAATTAAAAATCGATTACCATGACTTTAATCGACAGTAAAAGTTTAATTTTAATACTTACAGCAAAATAAACTGTGCCAGCCAATTTTTCACATCAAATTACATAAGAATACGTCAAAAAAGCTATTGTTTTCGAATATTTAATTTTTGGGTAAAAAAAATTCAAAGGGGTTAATCTATCGTTTTTGTAATTTCGGACCAAAATTTCAAAGTCGTTTTAAACATTGTGCATAGTGCATTTGGGTGCGTACAATCCGAAAATCACATTTACAGCTCGCGGAATCGACTGGAAATTGCTCAAAAACCACGATAAAGCTAGAAAATTAAAAATCGATTACCATGACTTTAATCGACAGTAAAAGTTTAATTTTAATACTTACAGCAAAATAAACTGTGCCAGCCAATTTTTCACATCAAATTACATAAGAATACGTCAAAAAAGCTATTGTTTTCGAATATTTAATTTTTGGGTAAAAAAAAATTCAAAGGGGTTAATCTATCGTTTTTGTAATTTCGGACCAAAATTTCAAAGTCGTTTTAAACATTGTGCATAGTGCATTTGGGTGCGTACAATCCGAAAATCACATTTACAGCTCGCGGAATCGACTGGAAATTGCTCAAAAACCACGATAAAGCTAGAAAATTAAAAATCGATTACCATGACTTTAATCGACAGTAAAAGTTTAATTTTAATACTTACAGCAAAATAAACTGTGCCAGCCAATTTTTCACATCAAATTACATAAGAATACGTCAAAAAAGCTATTGTTTTCGAATATTTAATTTTTGGGTAAAAAAAAATTCAAAGGGGTTAATCTATCGTTTTTGTAATTTCGGACCAAAATTTCAAAGTCGTTTTAAACATTGTGCATAGTGCATTTGGGTGCGTACAATCCGAAAATCACATTTACAGCTCGCGGAATCGACTGGAAATTGCTCAAAAACCACGATAAAGCTAGAAAATTAAAAATCGATTACCATGACTTTAATCGACAGTAAAAGTTTAATTTTAATACTTACAGCAAAATAAACTGTGCCAGCCAATTTTTCACATCAAATTACATAAGAATACGTCAAAAAAGCTATTGTTTTCGAATATTTAATTTTTGGGTAAAAAAAAATTCAAAGGGGTTAATCTATCGTTTTTGTAATTTCGGACCAAAATTTCAAAGTCGTTTTAAACATTGTGCATAGTGCATTTGGGTGCGTACAATCCGAAAATCACATTTACAGCTCGCGGAATCGACTGGAAATTGCTCAAAAACCACGATAAAGCTAGAAAATTAAAAATCGATTACCATGACTTTAATCGACAGTAAAAGTTTAATTTTAATACTTACAGCAAAATAAACTGTGCCAGCCAATTTTTCACATCAAATTACATAAGAATACGTCAAAAAAGCTATTGTTTTCGAATATTTAATTTTTGGGTAAAAAAAAATTCAAAGGGGTTAATCTATCGTTTTTGTAATTTCGGACCAAAATTTCAAAGTCGTTTTAAACATTGTGCATAGTGCATTTGGGTGCGTACAATCCGAAAATCACATTTACAGCTCGCGGAATCGACTGGAAATTGCTCAAAAACCACGATAAAGCTAGAAAATTAAAAATCGATTACCATGACTTTAATCGACAGTAAAAGTTTAATTTTAATACTTACAGCAAAATAAACTGTGCCAGCCAATTTTTCACATCAAATTACATAAGAATACGTCAAAAAAGCTATTGTTTTCGAATATTTAATTTTTGGGTAAAAAAAAATTCAAAGGGGTTAATCTATCGTTTTTGTAATTTCGGACCAAAATTTCAAAGTCGTTTTAAACATTGTGCATAGTGCATTTGGGTGCGTACAATCCGAAAATCACATTTACAGCTCGCGGAATCGACTGGAAATTGCTCAAAAACCACGATAAAGCTAGAAAATTAAAAATCGATTACCATGACTTTAATCGACAGTAAAAGTTTAATTTTAATACTTACAGCAAAATAAACTGTGCCAGCCAATTTTTCACATCAAATTACATAAGAATACGTCAAAAAAGCTATTGTTTTCGAATATTTAATTTTTGGGTAAAAAAAAATTCAAAGGGGTTAATCTATCGTTTTTGTAATTTCGGACCAAAATTTCAAAGTCGTTTTAAACATTGTGCATAGTGCATTTGGGTGCGTACAATCCGAAAATCACATTTACAGCTTGCGGAATCGACTGGAAATTGCTCAAAAACCACGATAAAGCTAGAAAATTAAAAATCGATTACCATGACTTTAATCGACAGTAAAAGTTTAATTTTAATACTTACAGCAAAATAAACTGTGCCAGCCAATTTTTCACATCAAATTACATAAGAATACGTCAAAAAAGCTATTGTTTTCGAATATTTAATTTTTGGGTAAAAAAAAATTCAAAGGGGTTAATCTATCGTTTTTGTAATTTCGGACCAAAATTTCAAAGTCGTTTTAAACATTGTGCATAGTGCATTTGGGTGCGTACAATCCGAAAATCACATTTACAGCTCGCGGAATCGACTGGAAATTGCTCAAAAACCACGATAAAGCTAGAAAATTAAAAATCGATTACCATGACTTTAATCGACAGTAAAAGTTTAATTTTAATACTTACAGCAAAATAAACTGTGCCAGCCAATTTTTCACATCAAATTACATAAGAATACGTCAAAAAAGCTATTGTTTTCGAATATTTAATTTTTGGGTAAAAAAAAATTCAAAGGGGTTAATCTATCGTTTTTGTAATTTCGGACCAAAATTTCAAAGTCGTTTTAAACATTGTGCATAGTGCATTTGGGTGCGTACAATCCGAAAATCACATTTACAGCTCGCGGAATCGACTGGAAATTGCTCAAAAACCACGATAAAGCTAGAAAATTAAAAATCGATTACCATGACTTTAATCGACAGTAAAAGTTTAATTTTAATACTTACAGCAAAATAAACTGTGCCAGCCAATTTTTCACATCAAATTACATAAGAATACGTCAAAAAAGCTATTGTTTTCGAATATTTAATTTTTGGGTAAAAAAAAATTCAAAGGGGTTAATCTATCGTTTTTGTAATTTCGGACCAAAATTTCAAAGTCGTTTTAAACATTGTGCATAGTGCATTTGGGTGCGTACAATCCGAAAATCACATTTACAGCTCGCGGAATCGACTGGAAATTGCTCAAAAACCACGATAAAGCTAGAAAATTAAAAATCGATTACCATGACTTTAATCGACAGTAAAAGTTTAATTTTAATACTTACAGCAAAATAAACTGTGCCAGCCAATTTTTCACATCAAATTACATAAGAATACGTCAAAAAAGCTATTGTTTTCGAATATTTAATTTTTGGGTAAAAAAAAATTCAAAGGGGTTAATCTATCGTTTTTGTAATTTCGGACCAAAATTTCAAAGTCGTTTTAAACATTGTGCATAGTGCATTTGGGTGCGTACAATCCGAAAATCACATTTACAGCTCGCGGAATCGACTGGAAATTGCTCAAAAACCACGATAAAGCTAGAAAATTAAAAATCGATTACCATGACTTTAATCGACAGTAAAAGTTTAATTTTAATACTTACAGCAAAATAAACTGTGCCAGCCAATTTTTCACATCAAATTACATAAGAATACGTCAAAAAAGCTATTGTTTTCGAATATTTAATTTTTGGGTAAAAAAAAATTCAAAGGGGTTAATCTATCGTTTTTGTAATTTCGGACCAAAATTTCAAAGTCGTTTTAAACATTGTGCATAGTGCATTTGGGTGCGTACAATCCGAAAATCACATTTACAGCTCGCGGAATCGACTGGAAATTGCTCAAAAACCACGATAAAGCTAGAAAATTAAAAATCGATTACCATGACTTTAATCGACAGTAAAAGTTTAATTTTAATACTTACAGCAAAATAAACTGTGCCAGCCAATTTTTCACATCAAATTACATAAGAATACGTCAAAAAAGCTATTGTTTTCGAATATTTAATTTTTGGGTAAAAAAAAATTCAAAGGGGTTAATCTATCGTTTTTGTAATTTCGGACCAAAATTTCAAAGTCGTTTTAAACATTGTGCATAGTGCATTTGGGTGCGTACAATCCGAAAATCACATTTACAGCTCGCGGAATCGACTGGAAATTGCTCAAAAACCACGATAAAGCTAGAAAATTAAAAATCGATTACCATGACTTTAATCGACAGTAAAAGTTTAATTTTAATACTTACAGCAAAATAAACTGTGCCAGCCAATTTTTCACATGAAATTACATAAGAATACGTCAAAAAAGCTATTGTTTTCGAATATTTAATTTTTGGGTAAAAAAAAATTCAAAGGGGTTAATCTATCGTTTTTGTAATTTCGGACCAAAATTTCAAAGTCGTTTTAAACATTGTGCATAGTGCATTTGGGTGCGTACAATCCGAAAATCACATTTACAGCTCGCGGAATCGACTGGAAATTGCTCAAAAACCACGATAAAGCTAGAAAATTAAAAATCGATTACCATGACTTTAATCGACAGTAAAAGTTTAATTTTAATACTTACAGCAAAATAAACTGTGCCAGCCAATTTTTCACATCAAATTACATAAGAATACGTCAAAAAAGCTATTGTTTTCGAATATTTAATTTTTGGGTAAAAAAAAATTCAAAGGGGTTAATCTATCGTTTTTGTAATTTCGGACCAAAATTTCAAAGTCGTTTTAAACATTGTGCATAGTGCATTTGGGTGCGTACAATCCGAAAATCACATTTACAGCTCGCGGAATCGACTGGAAATTGCTCAAAAACCACGATAAAGCTAGAAAATTAAAAATCGATTACCATGACTTTAATCGACAGTAAAAGTTTAATTTTAATACTTACAGCAAAATAAACTGTGCCAGCCAATTTTTCACATCAAATTACATAAGAATACGTCAAAAAAGCTATTGTTTTCGAATATTTAATTTTTGGGTAAAAAAAAATTCAAAGGGGTTAATCTATCGTTTTTGTAATTTCGGACCAAAATTTCAAAGTCGTTTTAAACATTGTGCATAGTGCATTTGGGTGCGTACAATCCGAAAATCACATTAACAGCTCGCGGAATCGACTGGAAATTGCTCAAAAACCACGATAAAGCTAGAAAATTAAAAATCGATTACCATGACTTTAATCGACAGTAAAAGTTTAATTTTAATACTTACAGCAAAATAAACTGTGCCAGCCAATTTTTCACATCAAATTACATAAGAATACGTCAAAAAAGCTATTGTTTTCGAATATTTAATTTTTGGGTAAAAAAAAATTCAAAGGGGTTAATCTATCGTTTTTGTAATTTCGGACCAAAATTTCAAAGTCGTTTTAAACATTGTGCATAGTGCATTTGGGTGCGTACAATCCGAAAATCACATTTACAGCTCGCGGAATCGACTGGAAATTGCTCAAAAACCACGATAAAGCTAGAAAATTAAAAATCGATTACCATGACTTTAATCGACAGTAAAAGTTTAATTTTAATACTTACAGCAAAATAAACTGTGCCAGCCAATTTTTCACATGAAATTACATAAGAATACGTCAAAAAAGCTATTGTTTTCGAATATTTAATTTTTGGGTAAAAAAAAATTCAAAGGGGTTAATCTATCGTTTTTGTAATTTCGGACCAAAATTTCAAAGTCGTTTTAAACATTGTGCATAGTGCATTTGGGTGCGTACAATCCGAAAATCACATTAACAGCTCGCGGAATCGACTGGAAATTGCTCAAAAACCACGATAAAGCTAGAAAATTAAAAATCGATTACCATGACTTTAATCGACAGTAAAAGTTTAATTTTAATACTTACAGCAAAATAAACTGTGCCAGCCAATTTTTCACATCAAATTACATAAGAATACGTCAAAAAAGCTATTGTTTTCGAATATTTAATTTTTGGGTAAAAAAAAATTCAAAGGGGTTAATCTATCGTTTTTGTAATTTCGGACCAAAATTTCAAAGTCGTTTTAAACATTGTGCATAGTGCATTTGGGTGCGTACAATCCGAAAATCACATTAACAGCTCGCGGAATCGACTGGAAATTGCTCAAAAACCACGATAAAGCTAGAAAATTAAAAATCGATTACCATGACTTTAATCGACAGTAAAAGTTTAATTTTAATACTTACAGCAAAATAAACTGTGCCAGCCAATTTTTCACATCAAATTACATAAGAATACGTCAAAAAAGCTATTGTTTTCGAATATTTAATTTTTGGGTAAAAAAAAATTCAAAGGGGTTAATCTATCGTTTTTGTAATTTCGGACCAAAATTTCAAAGTCGTTTTAAACATTGTGCATAGTGCATTTGGGTGCGTACAATCCGAAAATCACATTTACAGCTCGCGGAATCGACTGGAAATTGCTCAAAAACCACGATAAAGCTAGAAAATTAAAAATCGATTACCATGACTTTAATCGACAGTAAAAGTTTAATTTTAATACTTACAGCAAAATAAACTGTGCCAGCCAATTTTTCACATCAAATTACATAAGAATACGTCAAAAAAGCTATTGTTTTCGAATATTTAATTTTTGGGTAAAAAAAAATTCAAAGGGGTTAATCTATCGTTTTTGTAATTTCGGACCAAAATTTCAAAGTCGTTTTAAACATTGTGCATAGTGCATTTGGGTGCGTACAATCCGAAAATCACATTTACAGCTCGCGGAATCGACTGGAAATTGCTCAAAAACCACGATAAAGCTAGAAAATTAAAAATCGATTACCATGACTTTAATCGACAGTAAAAGTTTAATTTTAATACTTACAGCAAAATAAACTGTGCCAGCCAATTTTTCACATCAAATTACATAAGAATACGTCAAAAAAGCTATTGTTTTCGAATATTTAATTTTTGGGTAAAAAAAAATTCAAAGGGGTTAATCTATCGTTTTTGTAATTTCGGACCAAAATTTCAAAGTCGTTTTAAACATTGTGCATAGTGCATTTGGGTGCGTACAATCCGAAAATCACATTAACAGCTCGCGGAATCGACTGGAAATTGCTCAAAAACCACGATAAAGCTAGAAAATTAAAAATCGATTACCATGACTTTAATCGACAGTAAAAGTTTAATTTTAATACTTACAGCAAAATAAACTGTGCCAGCCAATTTTTCACATCAAATTACATAAGAATACGTCAAAAAAGCTATTGTTTTCGAATATTTAATTTTTGGGTAAAAAAAAATTCAAAGGGGTTAATCTATCGTTTTTGTAATTTCGGACCAAAATTTCAAAGTCGTTTTAAACATTGTGCATAGTGCATTTGGGTGCGTACAATCCGAAAATCACATTAACAGCTCGCGGAATCGACTGGAAATTGCTCAAAAACCACGATAAAGCTAGAAAATTAAAAATCGATTACCATGACTTTAATCGACAGTAAAAGTTTAATTTTAATACTTACAGCAAAATAAACTGTGCCAGCCAATTTTTCACATCAAATTACATAAGAATACGTCAAAAAAGCTATTGTTTTCGAATATTTAATTTTTGGGTAAAAAAAAATTCAAAGGGGTTAATCTATCGTTTTTGTAATTTCGGACCAAAATTTCAAAGTCGTTTTAAACATTGTGCATAGTGCATTTGGGTGCGTACAATCCGAAAATCACATTAACAGCTCGCGGAATCGACTGGAAATTGCTCAAAAACCACGATAAAGCTAGAAAATTAAAAATCGATTACCATGACTTTAATCGACAGTAAAAGTTTAATTTTAATACTTACAGCAAAATAAACTGTGCCAGCCAATTTTTCACATCAAATTACATAAGAATACGTCAAAAAAGCTATTGTTTTCGAATATTTAATTTTTGGGTAAAAAAAAATTCAAAGGGGTTAATCTATCGTTTTTGTAATTTCGGACCAAAATTTCAAAGTCGTTTTAAACATTGTGCATAGTGCATTTGGGTGCGTACAATCCGAAAATCACATTAACAGCTCGCGGAATCGACTGGAAATTGCTCAAAAACCACGATAAAGCTAGAAAATTAAAAATCGATTACCATGACTTTAATCGACAGTAAAAGTTTAATTTTAATACTTACAGCAAAATAAACTGTGCCAGCCAATTTTTCACATCAAATTACATAAGAATACGTCAAAAAAGCTATTGTTTTCGAATATTTAATTTTTGGGTAAAAAAAAATTCAAAGGGGTTAATCTATCGTTTTTGTAATTTCGGACCAAAATTTCAAAGTCGTTTTAAACATTGTGCATAGTGCATTTGGGTGCGTACAATCCGAAAATCACATTTACAGCTCGCGGAATCGACTGGAAATTGCTCAAAAACCACGATAAAGCTAGAAAATTAAAAATCGATTACCATGACTTTAATCGACAGTAAAAGTTTAATTTTAATACTTACAGCAAACTAAACTGTGCCAGCCAATTTTTCACATCAAATTACATAAGAATACGTCAAAAAAGCTATTGTTTTCGAATATTTAATTTTTGGGTAAAAAAAAATTCAAAGGGGTTAATCTATCGTTTTTGTAATTTCGGACCAAAATTTCAAAGTCGTTTTAAACATTGTGCATAGTGCATTTGGGTGCGTACAATCCGAAAATCACATTTACAGCTCGCGGAATCGACTGGAAATTGCTCAAAAACCACGATAAAGCTAGAAAATTAAAAATCGATTACCATGACTTTAATCGACAGTAAAAGTTTAATTTTAATACTTACAGCAAAATAAACTGTGCCAGCCAATTTTTCACATCAAATTACATAAGAATACGTCAAAAAAGCTATTGTTTTCGAATATTTAATTTTTGGGTAAAAAAAAATTCAAAGGGGTTAATCTATCGTTTTTGTAATTTCGGACCAAAATTTCAAAGTCGTTTTAAACATTGTGCATAGTGCATTTGGGTGCGTACAATCCGAAAATCACATTAACAGCTCGCGGAATCGACTGGAAATTGCTCAAAAACCACGATAAAGCTAGAAAATTAAAAATCGATTACCATGACTTTAATCGACAGTAAAAGTTTAATTTTAATACTTACAGCAAAATAAACTGTGCCAGCCAATTTTTCACATCAAATTACATAAGAATACGTCAAAAAAGCTATTGTTTTCGAATATTTAATTTTTGGGTAAAAAAAAATTCAAAGGGGTTAATCTATCGTTTTTGTAATTTCGGACCAAAATTTCAAAGTCGTTTTAAACATTGTGCATAGTGCATTTGGGTGCGTACAATCCGAAAATCACATTTACAGCTCGCGGAATCGACTGGAAATTGCTCAAAAACCACGATAAAGCTAGAAAATTAAAAATCGATTACCATGACTTTAATCGACAGTAAAAGTTTAATTTTAATACTTACAGCAAAATAAACTGTGCCAGCCAATTTTTCACATGAAATTACATAAGAATACGTCAAAAAAGCTATTGTTTTCGAATATTTAATTTTTGGGTAAAAAAAAATTCAAAGGGGTTAATCTATCGTTTTTGTAATTTCGGACCAAAATTTCAAAGTCGTTTTAAACATTGTGCATAGTGCATTTGGGTGCGTACAATCCGAAAATCACATTAACAGCTCGCGGAATCGACTGGAAATTGCTCAAAAACCACGATAAAGCTAGAAAATTAAAAATCGATTACCATGACTTTAATCGACAGTAAAAGTTTAATTTTAATACTTACAGCAAAATAAACTGTGCCAGCCAATTTTTCACATCAAATTACATAAGAATACGTCAAAAAAGCTATTGTTTTCGAATATTTAATTTTTGGGTAAAAAAAAATTCAAAGGGGTTAATCTATCGTTTTTGTAATTTCGGACCAAAATTTCAAAGTCGTTTTAAACATTGTGCATAGTGCATTTGGGTGCGTACAATCCGAAAATCACATTAACAGCTCGCGGAATCGACTGGAAATTGCTCAAAAACCACGATAAAGCTAGAAAATTAAAAATCGATTACCATGACTTTAATCGACAGTAAAAGTTTAATTTTAATACTTACAGCAAAATAAACTGTGCCAGCCAATTTTTCACATCAAATTACATAAGAATACGTCAAAAAAGCTATTGTTTTCGAATATTTAATTTTTGGGTAAAAAAAAATTCAAAGGGGTTAATCTATCGTTTTTGTAATTTCGGACCAAAATTTCAAAGTCGTTTTAAACATTGTGCATAGTGCATTTGGGTGCGTACAATCCGAAAATCACATTTACAGCTCGCGGAATCGACTGGAAATTGCTCAAAAACCACGATAAAGCTAGAAAATTAAAAATCGATTACCATGACTTTAATCGACAGTAAAAGTTTAATTTTAATACTTACAGCAAAATAAACTGTGCCAGCCAATTTTTCACATGAAATTACATAAGAATACGTCAAAAAAGCTATTGTTTTCGAATATTTAATTTTTGGGTAAAAAAAAATTCAAAGGGGTTAATCTATCGTTTTTGTAATTTCGGACCAAAATTTCAAAGTCGTTTTAAACATTGTGCATAGTGCATTTGGGTGCGTACAATCCGAAAATCACATTTACAGCTCGCGGAATCGACTGGAAATTGCTCAAAAACCACGATAAAGCTAGAAAATTAAAAATCGATTACCATGACTTTAATCGACAGTAAAAGTTTAATTTTAATACTTACAGCAAAATAAACTGTGCCAGCCAATTTTTCACATGAAATTACATAAGAATACGTCAAAAAAGCTATTGTTTTCGAATATTTAATTTTTGGGTAAAAAAAAATTCAAAGGGGTTAATCTATCGTTTTTGTAATTTCGGACCAAAATTTCAAAGTCGTTTTAAACATTGTGCATAGTGCATTTGGGTGCGTACAATCCGAAAATCACATTAACAGCTCGCGGAATCGACTGGAAATTGCTCAAAAACCACGATAAAGCTAGAAAATTAAAAATCGATTACCATGACTTTAATCGACAGTAAAAGTTTAATTTTAATACTTACAGCAAAATAAACTGTGCCAGCCAATTTTTCACATCAAATTACATAAGAATACGTCAAAAAAGCTATTGTTTTCGAATATTTAATTTTTGGGTAAAAAAAAATTCAAAGGGGTTAATCTATCGTTTTTGTAATTTCGGACCAAAATTTCAAAGTCGTTTTAAACATTGTGCATAGTGCATTTGGGTGCGTACAATCCGAAAATCACATTAACAGCTCGCGGAATCGACTGGAAATTGCTCAAAAACCACGATAAAGCTAGAAAATTAAAAATCGATTACCATGACTTTAATCGACAGTAAAAGTTTAATTTTAATACTTACAGCAAAATAAACTGTGCCAGCCAATTTTTCACATCAAATTACATAAGAATACGTCAAAAAAGCTATTGTTTTCGAATATTTAATTTTTGGGTAAAAAAAAATTCAAAGGGGTTAATCTATCGTTTTTGTAATTTCGGACCAAAATTTCAAAGTCGTTTTAAACATTGTGCATAGTGCATTTGGGTGCGTACAATCCGAAAATCACATTTACAGCTCGCGGAATCGACTGGAAATTGCTCAAAAACCACGATAAAGCTAGAAAATTAAAAATCGATTACCATGACTTTAATCGACAGTAAAAGTTTAATTTTAATACTTACAGCAAAATAAACTGTGCCAGCCAATTTTTCACATCAAATTACATAAGAATACGTCAAAAAAGCTATTGTTTTCGAATATTTAATTTTTGGGTAAAAAAAAATTCAAAGGGGTTAATCTATCGTTTTTGTAATTTCGGACCAAAATTTCAAAGTCGTTTTAAACATTGTGCATAGTGCATTTGGGTGCGTACAATCCGAAAATCACATTAACAGCTCGCGGAATCGACTGGAAATTGCTCAAAAACCACGATAAAGCTAGAAAATTAAAAATCGATTACCATGACTTTAATCGACAGTAAAAGTTTAATTTTAATACTTACAGCAAAATAAACTGTGCCAGCCAATTTTTCACATCAAATTACATAAGAATACGTCAAAAAAGCTATTGTTTTCGAATATTTAATTTTTGGGTAAAAAAAAATTCAAAGGGGTTAATCTATCGTTTTTGTAATTTCGGACCAAAATTTCAAAGTCGTTTTAAACATTGTGCATAGTGCATTTGGGTGCGTACAATCCGAAAATCACATTAACAGCTCGCGGAATCGACTGGAAATTGCTCAAAAACCACGATAAAGCTAGAAAATTAAAAATCGATTACCATGACTTTAATCGACAGTAAAAGTTTAATTTTAATACTTACAGCAAAATAAACTGTGCCAGCCAATTTTTCACATCAAATTACATAAGAATACGTCAAAAAAGCTATTGTTTTCGAATATTTAATTTTTGGGTAAAAAAAAATTCAAAGGGGTTAATCTATCGTTTTTGTAATTTCGGACCAAAATTTCAAAGTCGTTTTAAACATTGTGCATAGTGCATTTGGGTGCGTACAATCCGAAAATCACATTAACAGCTCGCGGAATCGACTGGAAATTGCTCAAAAACCACGATAAAGCTAGAAAATTAAAAATCGATTACCATGACTTTAATCGACAGTAAAAGTTTAATTTTAATACTTACAGCAAAATAAACTGTGCCAGCCAATTTTTCACATCAAATTACATAAGAATACGTCAAAAAAGCTATTGTTTTCGAATATTTAATTTTTGGGTAAAAAAAAATTCAAAGGGGTTAATCTATCGTTTTTGTAATTTCGGACCAAAATTTCAAAGTCGTTTTAAACATTGTGCATAGTGCATTTGGGTGCGTACAATCCGAAAATCACATTAACAGCTCGCGGAATCGACTGGAAATTGCTCAAAAACCACGATAAAGCTAGAAAATTAAAAATCGATTACCATGACTTTAATCGACAGTAAAAGTTTAATTTTAATACTTACAGCAAAATAAACTGTGCCAGCCAATTTTTCACATCAAATTACATAAGAATACGTCAAAAAAGCTATTGTTTTCGAATATTTAATTTTTGGGTAAAAAAAAATTCAAAGGGGTTAATCTATCGTTTTTGTAATTTCGGACCAAAATTTCAAAGTCGTTTTAAACATTGTGCATAGTGCATTTGGGTGCGTACAATCCGAAAATCACATTAACAGCTCGCGGAATCGACTGGAAATTGCTCAAAAACCACGATAAAGCTAGAAAATTAAAAATCGATTACCATGACTTTAATCGACAGTAAAAGTTTAATTTTAATACTTACAGCAAAATAAACTGTGCCAGCCAATTTTTCACATCAAATTACATAAGAATACGTCAAAAAAGCTATTGTTTTCGAATATTTAATTTTTGGGTAAAAAAAAATTCAAAGGGGTTAATCTATCGTTTTTGTAATTTCGGACCAAAATTTCAAAGTCGTTTTAAACATTGTGCATAGTGCATTTGGGTGCGTACAATCCGAAAATCACATTTACAGCTCGCGGAATCGACTGGAAATTGCTCAAAAACCACGATAAAGCTAGAAAATTAAAAATCGATTACCATGACTTTAATCGACAGTAAAAGTTTAATTTTAATACTTACAGCAAAATAAACTGTGCCAGCCAATTTTTCACATCAAATTACATAAGAATACGTCAAAAAAGCTATTGTTTTCGAATATTTAATTTTTGGGTAAAAAAAAATTCAAAGGGGTTAATCTATCGTTTTTGTAATTTCGGACCAAAATTTCAAAGTCGTTTTAAACATTGTGCATAGTGCATTTGGGTGCGTACAATCCGAAAATCACATTTACAGCTCGCGGAATCGACTGGAAATTGCTCAAAAACCACGATAAAGCTAGAAAATTAAAAATCGATTACCATGACTTTAATCGACAGTAAAAGTTTAATTTTAATACTTACAGCAAAATAAACTGTGCCAGCCAATTTTTCACATCAAATTACATAAGAATACGTCAAAAAAGCTATTGTTTTCGAATATTTAATTTTTGGGTAAAAAAAAATTCAAAGGGGTTAATCTATCGTTTTTGTAATTTCGGACCAAAATTTCAAAGTCGTTTTAAACATTGTGCATAGTGCATTTGGGTGCGTACAATCCGAAAATCACATTAACAGCTCGCGGAATCGACTGGAAATTGCTCAAAAACCACGATAAAGCTAGAAAATTAAAAATCGATTACCATGACTTTAATCGACAGTAAAAGTTTAATTTTAATACTTACAGCAAAATAAACTGTGCCAGCCAATTTTTCACATCAAATTACATAAGAATACGTCAAAAAAGCTATTGTTTTCGAATATTTAATTTTTGGGTAAAAAAAAATTCAAAGGGGTTAATCTATCGTTTTTGTAATTTCGGACCAAAATTTCAAAGTCGTTTTAAACATTGTGCATAGTGCATTTGGGTGCGTACAATCCGAAAATCACATTTACAGCTCGCGGAATCGACTGGAAATTGCTCAAAAACCACGATAAAGCTAGAAAATTAAAAATCGATTACCATGACTTTAATCGACAGTAAAAGTTTAATTTTAATACTTACAGCAAAATAAACTGTGCCAGCCAATTTTTCACATGAAATTACATAAGAATACGTCAAAAAAGCTATTGTTTTCGAATATTTAATTTTTGGGTAAAAAAAAATTCAAAGGGGTTAATCTATCGTTTTTGTAATTTCGGACCAAAATTTCAAAGTCGTTTTAAACATTGTGCATAGTGCATTTGGGTGCGTACAATCCGAAAATCACATTAACAGCTCGCGGAATCGACTGGAAATTGCTCAAAAACCACGATAAAGCTAGAAAATTAAAAATCGATTACCATGACTTTAATCGACAGTAAAAGTTTAATTTTAATACTTACAGCAAAATAAACTGTGCCAGCCAATTTTTCACATCAAATTACATAAGAATACGTCAAAAAAGCTATTGTTTTCGAATATTTAATTTTTGGGTAAAAAAAAATTCAAAGGGGTTAATCTATCGTTTTTGTAATTTCGGACCAAAATTTCAAAGTCGTTTTAAACATTGTGCATAGTGCATTTGGGTGCGTACAATCCGAAAATCACATTAACAGCTCGCGGAATCGACTGGAAATTGCTCAAAAACCACGATAAAGCTAGAAAATTAAAAATCGATTACCATGACTTTAATCGACAGTAAAAGTTTAATTTTAATACTTACAGCAAAATAAACTGTGCCAGCCAATTTTTCACATCAAATTACATAAGAATACGTCAAAAAAGCTATTGTTTTCGAATATTTAATTTTTGGGTAAAAAAAAATTCAAAGGGGTTAATCTATCGTTTTTGTAATTTCGGACCAAAATTTCAAAGTCGTTTTAAACATTGTGCATAGTGCATTTGGGTGCGTACAATCCGAAAATCACATTTACAGCTCGCGGAATCGACTGGAAATTGCTCAAAAACCACGATAAAGCTAGAAAATTAAAAATCGATTACCATGACTTTAATCGACAGTAAAAGTTTAATTTTAATACTTACAGCAAAATAAACTGTGCCAGCCAATTTTTCACATGAAATTACATAAGAATACGTCAAAAAAGCTATTGTTTTCGAATATTTAATTTTTGGGTAAAAAAAAATTCAAAGGGGTTAATCTATCGTTTTTGTAATTTCGGACCAAAATTTCAAAGTCGTTTTAAACATTGTGCATAGTGCATTTGGGTGCGTACAATCCGAAAATCACATTTACAGCTCGCGGAATCGACTGGAAATTGCTCAAAAACCACGATAAAGCTAGAAAATTAAAAATCGATTACCATGACTTTAATCGACAGTAAAAGTTTAATTTTAATACTTACAGCAAAATAAACTGTGCCAGCCAATTTTTCACATCAAATTACATAAGAATACGTCAAAAAAGCTATTGTTTTCGAATATTTAATTTTTGGGTAAAAAAAAATTCAAAGGGGTTAATCTATCGTTTTTGTAATTTCGGACCAAAATTTCAAAGTCGTTTTAAACATTGTGCATAGTGCATTTGGGTGCGTACAATCCGAAAATCACATTTACAGCTCGCGGAATCGACTGGAAATTGCTCAAAAACCACGATAAAGCTAGAAAATTAAAAATCGATTACCATGACTTTAATCGACAGTAAAAGTTTAATTTTAATACTTACAGCAAAATAAACTGTGCCAGCCAATTTTTCACATCAAATTACATAAGAATACGTCAAAAAAGCTATTGTTTTCGAATATTTAATTTTTGGGTAAAAAAAAATTCAAAGGGGTTAATCTATCGTTTTTGTAATTTCGGACGAAAATTTCAAAGTCGTTTTAAACATTGTGCATAGTGCATTTGGGTGCGTACAATCCGAAAATCACATTTACAGCTCGCGGAATCGACTGGAAATTGCTCAAAAACCACGATAAAGCTAGAAAATTAAAAATCGATTACCATGACTTTAATCGACAGTAAAAGTTTAATTTTAATACTTACAGCAAAATAAACTGTGCCAGCCAATTTTTCACATCAAATTACATAAGAATACGTCAAAAAAGCTATTGTTTTCGAATATTTAATTTTTGGGTAAAAAAAAATTCAAAGGGGTTAATCTATCGTTTTTGTAATTTCGGACCAAAATTTCAAAGTCGTTTTAAACATTGTGCATAGTGCATTTGGGTGCGTACAATCCGAAAATCACATTTACAGCTCGCGGAATCGACTGGAAATTGCTCAAAAACCACGATAAAGCTAGAAAATTAAAAATCGATTACCATGACTTTAATCGACAGTAAAAGTTTAATTTTAATACTTACAGCAAAATAAACTGTGCCAGCCAATTTTTCACATCAAATTACATAAGAATACGTCAAAAAAGCTATTGTTTTCGAATATTTAATTTTTGGGTAAAAAAAAATTCAAAGGGGTTAATCTATCGTTTTTGTAATTTCGGACCAAAATTTCAAAGTCGTTTTAAACATTGTGCATAGTGCATTTGGGTGCGTACAATCCGAAAATCACATTTACAGCTCGCGGAATCGACTGGAAATTGCTCAAAAACCACGATAAAGCTAGAAAATTAAAAATCGATTACCATGACTTTAATCGACAGTAAAAGTTTAATTTTAATACTTACAGCAAAATAAACTGTGCCAGCCAATTTTTCACATCAAATTACATAAGAATACGTCAAAAAAGCTATTGTTTTCGAATATTTAATTTTTGGGTAAAAAAAAATTCAAAGGGGTTAATCTATCGTTTTTGTAATTTCGGACGAAAATTTCAAAGTCGTTTTAAACATTGTGCATAGTGCATTTGGGTGCGTACAATCCGAAAATCACATTTACAGCTCGCGGAATCGACTGGAAATTGCTCAAAAACCACGATAAAGCTAGAAAATTAAAAATCGATTACCATGACTTTAATCGACAGTAAAAGTTTAATTTTAATACTTACAGCAAAATAAACTGTGCCAGCCAATTTTTCACATCAAATTACATAAGAATACGTCAAAAAAGCTATTGTTTTCGAATATTTAATTTTTGGGTAAAAAAAAATTCAAAGGGGTTAATCTATCGTTTTTGTAATTTCGGACCAAAATTTCAAAGTCGTTTTAAACATTGTGCATAGTGCATTTGGGTGCGTACAATCCGAAAATCACATTTACAGCTCGCGGAATCGACTGGAAATTGCTCAAAAACCACGATAAAGCTAGAAAATTAAAAATCGATTACCATGACTTTAATCGACAGTAAAAGTTTAATTTTAATACTTACAGCAAAATAAACTGTGCCAGCCAATTTTTCACATCAAATTACATAAGAATACGTCAAAAAAGCTATTGTTTTCGAATATTTAATTTTTGGGTAAAAAAAAATTCAAAGGGGTTAATCTATCGTTTTTGTAATTTCGGACCAAAATTTCAAAGTCGTTTTAAACATTGTGCATAGTGCATTTGGGTGCGTACAATCCGAAAATCACATTTACAGCTCGCGGAATCGACTGGAAATTGCTCAAAAACCACGATAAAGCTAGAAAATTAAAAATCGATTACCATGACTTTAATCGACAGTAAAAGTTTAATTTTAATACTTACAGCAAAATAAACTGTGCCAGCCAATTTTTCACATCAAATTACATAAGAATACGTCAAAAAAGCTATTGTTTTCGAATATTTAATTTTTGGGTAAAAAAAAATTCAAAGGGGTTAATCTATCGTTTTTGTAATTTCGGACCAAAATTTCAAAGTCGTTTTAAACATTGTGCATAGTGCATTTGGGTGCGTACAATCCGAAAATCACATTTACAGCTCGCGGAATCGACTGGAAATTGCTCAAAAACCACGATAAAGCTAGAAAATTAAAAATCGATTACCATGACTCTAATCGACAGTAAAAGTTTAATTTTAATACTTACAGCAAAATAAACTGTGCCAGCCAATTTTTCACATCAAATTACATAAGAATACGTCAAAAAAGCTATTGTTTTCGAATATTTAATTTTTGGGTAAAAAAAAATTCAAAGGGGTTAATCTATCGTTTTTGTAATTTCGGACCAAAATTTCAAAGTCGTTTTAAACATTGTGCATAGTGCATTTGGGTGCGTACAATCCGAAAATCACATTTACAGCTCGCGGAATCGACTGGAAATTGCTCAAAAACCACGATAAAGCTAGAAAATTAAAAATCGATTACCATGACTTTAATCGACAGTAAAAGTTTAATTTTAATACTTACAGCAAAATAAACTGTGCCAGCCAATTTTTCACATCAAATTACATAAGAATACGTCAAAAAAGCTATTGTTTTCGAATATTTAATTTTTGGGTAAAAAAAAATTCAAAGGGGTTAATCTATCGTTTTTGTAATTTCGGACCAAAATTTCAAAGTCGTTTTAAACATTGTGCATAGTGCATTTGGGTGCGTACAATCCGAAAATCACATTTACAGCTCGCGGAATCGACTGGAAATTGCTCAAAAACCACGATAAAGCTAGAAAATTAAAAATCGATTACCATGACTTTAATCGACAGTAAAAGTTTAATTTTAATACTTACAGCAAAATAAACTGTGCCAGCCAATTTTTCACATCAAATTACATAAGAATACGTCAAAAAAGCTATTGTTTTCGAATATTTAATTTTTGGGTAAAAAAAAATTCAAAGGGGTTAATCTATCGTTTTTGTAATTTCGGACCAAAATTTCAAAGTCGTTTTAAACATTGTGCATAGTGCATTTGGGTGCGTACAATCCGAAAATCACATTTACAGCTCGCGGAATCGACTGGAAATTGCTCAAAAACCACGATAAAGCTAGAAAATTAAAAATCGATTACCATGACTTTAATCGACAGTAAAAGTTTAATTTTAATACTTACAGCAAAATAAACTGTGCCAGCCAATTTTTCACATCAAATTACATAAGAATACGTCAAAAAAGCTATTGTTTTCGAATATTTAATTTTTGGGTAAAAAAAAATTCAAAGGGGTTAATCTATCGTTTTTGTAATTTCGGACCAAAATTTCAAAGTCGTTTTAAACATTGTGCATAGTGCATTTGGGTGCGTACAATCCGAAAATCACATTTACAGCTCGCGGAATCGACTGGAAATTGCTCAAAAACCACGATAAAGCTAGAAAATTAAAAATCGATTACCATGACTTTAATCGACAGTAAAAGTTTAATTTTAATACTTACAGCAAAATAAACTGTGCCAGCCAATTTTTCACATCAAATTACATAAGAATACGTCAAAAAAGCTATTGTTTTCGAATATTTAATTTTTGGGTAAAAAAAAATTCAAAGGGGTTAATCTATCGTTTTTGTAATTTCGGACCAAAATTTCAAAGTCGTTTTAAACATTGTGCATAGTGCATTTGGGTGCGTACAATCCGAAAATCACATTTACAGCTCGCGGAATCGACTGGAAATTGCTCAAAAACCACGATAAAGCTAGAAAATTAAAAATCGATTACCATGACTTTAATCGACAGTAAAAGTTTAATTTTAATACTTACAGCAAAATAAACTGTGCCAGCCAATTTTTCACATCAAATTACATAAGAATACGTCAAAAAAGCTATTGTTTTCGAATATTTAATTTTTGGGTAAAAAAAAATTCAAAGGGGTTAATCTATCGTTTTTGTAATTTCGGACCAAAATTTCAAAGTCGTTTTAAACATTGTGCATAGTGCATTTGGGTGCGTACAATCCGAAAATCACATTTACAGCTCGCGGAATCGACTGGAAATTGCTCAAAAACCACGATAAAGCTAGAAAATTAAAAATCGATTACCATGACTTTAATCGACAGTAAAAGTTTAATTTTAATACTTACAGCAAAATAAACTGTGCCAGCCAATTTTTCACATCAAATTACATAAGAATACGTCAAAAAAGCTATTGTTTTCGAATATTTAATTTTTGGGTAAAAAAAAATTCAAAGGGGTTAATCTATCGTTTTTGTAATTTCGGACCAAAATTTCAAAGTCGTTTTAAACATTGTGCATAGTGCATTTGGGTGCGTACAATCCGAAAATCACATTTACAGCTCGCGGAATCGACTGGAAATTGCTCAAAAACCACGATAAAGCTAGAAAATTAAAAATCGATTACCATGACTTTAATCGACAGTAAAAGTTTAATTTTAATACTTACAGCAAAATAAACTGTGCCAGCCAATTTTTCACATCAAATTACATAAGAATACGTCAAAAAAGCTATTGTTTTCGAATATTTAATTTTTGGGTAAAAAAAAATTCAAAGGGGTTAATCTATCGTTTTTGTAATTTCGGACCAAAATTTCAAAGTCGTTTTAAACATTGTGCATAGTGCATTTGGGTGCGTACAATCCGAAAATCACATTTACAGCTCGCGGAATCGACTGGAAATTGCTCAAAAACCACGATAAAGCTAGAAAATTAAAAATCGATTACCATGACTTTAATCGACAGTAAAAGTTTAATTTTAATACTTACAGCAAAATAAACTGTGCCAGCCAATTTTTCACATCAAATTACATAAGAATACGTCAAAAAAGCTATTGTTTTCGAATATTTAATTTTTGGGTAAAAAAAAATTCAAAGGGGTTAATCTATCGTTTTTGTAATTTCGGACCAAAATTTCAAAGTCGTTTTAAACATTGTGCATAGTGCATTTGGGTGCGTACAATCCGAAAATCACATTTACAGCTCGCGGAATCGACTGGAAATTGCTCAAAAACCACGATAAAGCTAGAAAATTAAAAATCGATTACCATGACTTTAATCGACAGTAAAAGTTTAATTTTAATACTTACAGCAAAATAAACTGTGCCAGCCAATTTTTCACATCAAATTACATAAGAATACGTCAAAAAAGCTATTGTTTTCGAATATTTAATTTTTGGGTAAAAAAAAATTCAAAGGGGTTAATCTATCGTTTTTGTAATTTCGGACCAAAATTTCAAAGTCGTTTTAAACATTGTGCATAGTGCATTTGGGTGCGTACAATCCGAAAATCACATTTACAGCTCGCGGAATCGACTGGAAATTGCTCAAAAACCACGATAAAGCTAGAAAATTAAAAATCGATTACCATGACTTTAATCGACAGTAAAAGTTTAATTTTAATACTTACAGCAAAATAAACTGTGCCAGCCAATTTTTCACATCAAATTACATAAGAATACGTCAAAAAAGCTATTGTTTTCGAATATTTAATTTTTGGGTAAAAAAAAATTCAAAGGGGTTAATCTATCGTTTTTGTAATTTCGGACCAAAATTTCAAAGTCGTTTTAAACATTGTGCATAGTGCATTTGGGTGCGTACAATCCGAAAATCACATTTACAGCTCGCGGAATCGACTGGAAATTGCTCAAAAACCACGATAAAGCTAGAAAATTAAAAATCGATTACCATGACTTTAATCGACAGTAAAAGTTTAATTTTAATACTTACAGCAAAATAAACTGTGCCAGCCAATTTTTCACATCAAATTACATAAGAATACGTCAAAAAAGCTATTGTTTTCGAATATTTAATTTTTGGGTAAAAAAAAATTCAAAGGGGTTAATCTATCGTTTTTGTAATTTCGGACCAAAATTTCAAAGTCGTTTTAAACATTGTGCATAGTGCATTTGGGTGCGTACAATCCGAAAATCACATTTACAGCTCGCGGAATCGACTGGAAATTGCTCAAAAACCACGATAAAGCTAGAAAATTAAAAATCGATTACCATGACTTTAATCGACAGTAAAAGTTTAATTTTAATACTTACAGCAAAATAAACTGTGCCAGCCAATTTTTCACATCAAATTACATAAGAATACGTCAAAAAAGCTATTGTTTTCGAATATTTAATTTTTGGGTAAAAAAAAATTCAAAGGGGTTAATCTATCGTTTTTGTAATTTCGGACCAAAATTTCAAAGTCGTTTTAAACATTGTGCATAGTGCATTTGGGTGCGTACAATCCGAAAATCACATTTACAGCTCGCGGAATCGACTGGAAATTGCTCAAAAACCACGATAAAGCTAGAAAATTAAAAATCGATTACCATGACTTTAATCGACAGTAAAAGTTTAATTTTAATACTTACAGCAAAATAAACTGTGCCAGCCAATTTTTCACATCAAATTACATAAGAATACGTCAAAAAAGCTATTGTTTTCGAATATTTAATTTTTGGGTAAAAATAAATTCAAAGGGGTTAATCTATCGTTTTTGTAATTTCGGACCAAAATTTCAAAGTCGTTTTAAACATTGTGCATAGTGCATTTGGGTGCGTACAATCCGAAAATCACATTTACAGCTCGCGGAATCGACTGGAAATTGCTCAAAAACCACGATAAAGCTAGAAAATTAAAAATCGATTACCATGACTTTAATCGACAGTAAAAGTTTAATTTTAATACTTACAGCAAAATAAACTGTGCCAGCCAATTTTTCACATCAAATTACATAAGAATACGTCAAAAAGGAGTTGGGTTTTAAAAATTTACTTTATGGCGTTTTTGTAAAATTTGCCGAAAATATTTTTGTCGTTTTTTTCACTGTATAAGACGCATTTTGGTGCGTAGAGTAAAAAATAATATTTTTTTTATTTATAAAAGTCATTTTAAATCTAATTAATAATCTTCATATTTGTGTTAAACATTTTAATTAATTTTAAATTGAAGGCAAAAATAAAGAAAATTCTTAACTGCTTGTATAATTTGGTTTATTTAAACTTTCGTGGGATGTCTTAACCTGTAAATTTTTGACACAAACTTTCAAAGATTTCTTTGTTTCAATTGTGAAATATGTTACCAATCAACCTAAAAATCAAGGGAAATTTCAAATTGACTATAATTAAAGAGAAGTATTTTTCTAATTTTAAACCATAAAAAATTAAAAATAGAAAAAGCTATAGTTTTCTAATATTTACTTTTTAGTTTTTGATGTAAAAAATCAAAATGGAAAAAAATTTACAGTTTGTACATTAAACCTTCAACATTAATTACTGAAATGAAACAAAATTGTAAAAAACTATCTTTTTTAATCTCGATTATAACATCTTATTACATTTGGGTGGTATTACGAAAAGTTTTCCAACTATAAATTTTCAGCTGCAGCCTAGGTCAAAAAATGTTCAACAGATACTTTAAAACCATAAAAAATGTAATTGCTAAATATTAAAACGGGTAGGTTGTATTTCCTATTGGGTGTTCATTATTACTACTTCCAAATTAGTTTTAGTGCGGTCCTTAGGCCGCACCGCGTTTGCAATGTAGTTTGAAATAAAGAAGTTTACTTTTACGAAAATTATTGTAGTTACTGAAAATAAATTTACACACTGAAATAAGTTATTTAAAACAATTTTATTATATTTTCTACATATTATTATTTAAATAAGCTAATTAATTATGTTTCATTTTCTTTCTGCTTCCATTTCGTTTATTTTGTTGATATTACTAGAATTGTTCAAAAGTCTTTCGATATCCGTGTTGATATCGTACATTGGAATAACTCCTATATCGGTGTAAATCAAGTTTGGATTGCAATTGTTTAGGAAAACCGTATTAACGTTGCAGAGGTCGTGAACTATTGGCATCGAATAAGGGAATGAAATACAATTATTGCTGTTGATACCTTCACTATTATGGAGACATAGTTTACAATTTCTGCTATGAATTGCATTAGGATTTATTTCTAAACCTGAGTTTGAAGATGACGATACAGATGCGGAGTACATCGTTGTTGGTACAGCGGTTCCCGAAGTGGGAAGAGTTTGAGCGGTTATTTCGGGACTTTGGAAAGATTTGCATTGTCCTTCGTTATTCGTGCTTGAAAAATTCTGAAAAAATTAAAGATAACTAAAGTGCTTGCTAAATTATTAACTTAAAAGCGGTCGTTCTGAAAGGAAAACAGTAAAACTACATTGTGTAATAACTGACTAAATTTTACTTTAAACGATATCACTTTGATATGTACAGTTTTGATCAGTTACATAGTTATTGTATTCGCTAATGAATTTGAAAAAGATAAATAAATAAATTTAAATTTCTAATCTAATCTTAAATTTCGATCAAAACTTTCTACAAATCACGCCTTACATTATTATGATCAGTTTTCACTATGAAATAAAACTAATACAACATACAATATAATATATTATGTATAATATATAATATATTTTGGAAAATTTTAACTTTTATATATTTGTACAGTTTTATCTGGTGTTGCAATTGCCTAAAACTACTCAAATCACCATCACAATAATAATTATATTATAGATTTATATTTATATAATAATAATAATAATATAATATATAATAATAATAATAATATATATAGTATGGACCACAGTTAACTACTAATATAGTTTTGATTACTTTTTTCATTCTATCTAATTTGGTCTTTACTTTGAAATTTGTTATAATGTAAATTTGACTTTTGTTCTGTTTATTTTAAATTTGAAGACTAAAAGAAGATTTAGAATATATCGCTATTTGTTTTGGGAAGCATAGTTTGGTAATCAGAATCGCTCTTATTTCGTTTGGCTCTCGAAAGCTCTCGATGCCCAATCTAAGAGCGATTCTGTAGGTAATACACATTACATATACAAATCCCAAATTAAAAATTATAGAATAACTTCGGGAAGCTCTAATTTACATTTGTTATAACTTCATTTGGTAAAATTTTTACAAACTACTAAGGCACAACCATTAATGGTACAATTAATGTTTTTCTTATATTTTTTTTTCAATTCTATATCATAATTTACACATCAGTAATTAAATTATAATAAATAAAGAAATTTGTTTAAGGTTTAAATATAAGAATTTAAATTATTCTTCGTTTCGAATAGAAAAAAATTGAAAATTCTTTTCTTGTCAAGATTTTACCCCATATAAGTAAAAGTAACCTCATTTCTAACCACAATATTGATCGGAGTTAATAACCACTTGATTAAACGCCAGGAAAATATTCAAAATCTTGACCAACTAAGGAATTTGATCAAACTCTTCATAACTTTATTTTTAACGTGTGAAATTAATAGCAATATTAAATTAATTTAGTTACTTTTAACTAATTTTAAAAAATTTCCCGGTTATATTTATGGGGATGGGAGGGATAAATAAAAATTTAAACAAAATATTAATGCAAATTTACACTTCAAATCCCTCGTGGAGTTCTTTAAAACATAAATGCATTTCTGTTGCTCAAAAGTTATTGATAGTTTGAAGTGATGTGTACTTCAATAATTACGATAAGCTTTTTACATAATTTACATAATATTGCAAGTAGAAATAATGCAAACAATTTATATGTTTTTAATTAAATTAGAAGGGTTAATTGCATCAGGATAATGTTGATTTATTTGAGTGGACTAAACTTTTCATATTTAGGCAACTTACAGAATGAGCCAAAAGCGAATTTTATATTTTTTGTGGCTATGAAAATTCCGCTCGGTACTAAAGAAAATTATTTTATAATTAGCATGCAACACAATTTTGAACCAATAAATTCATTTTATTTCAAAAGTGAAATTTTTCAATAGATATTTAATATACTTTAAAATTTGGTGAAACTGATTTTATTATAAAATAAGAGTGGTCATAACAACTGAAAAATGTACCAAGTTTTTATTTTTTCTCTTCAATTTTAAGTATCGATTAAATGTAAAGATAAGTTATAAACAAAATAACAGCATAAATGCATTAATTTTGAGTTAACATAGATATTTTTAAGTGTGGTATTTTAGATAGTCTTTATTTTTGATTTCATGAACATTTCCGAAAAATTCCGAAAAACAAAATCTTTTATTATTATTTTATATAAAAATAATAACTTTTATCCCCCTAAAATTTAATTCCGACCTAATATTGAGTGGGTCTTCAAGGATTGCCCCTAATTTTATGACCAGTCCGCCCGTGCATATGTAATTTCTAAAATATCGCTTTCCACTTATAAATCAATCATTGCATGATGAATTTTACAGATTTAATATATAACTGAAAATGCGAAGTTAATGGCAGCGAAATGATAAACGATTTTTTTAAATTGACTTAATTAATTACAAAACTTGATCTATAATGAGACTTATTTTTAATTTTCTTTAATTAAACTCATAAAAAGTGTAACTAAAGAAAATTAATCTTCGTTTCTAAATGATTAATACAAAGTTTGGAAGATTGAACACCATAGAACTAGGGGTGCCCAGAACATATTGAAACTTCAAATTATTAAATTAATTAATTCCTATCTAAAACAATTAGGTAAGTATTTAGAGATAACAATTTTATGCTCTAAATGATAATTTTTTGATATAATAACAAAAAATATTTATAATATTTACATTAAAATAAATTAAATTTTCATTCACGATTCTCTCTATAACTATAATATATTTTTTTTCCATATGGAACGGAATCAAGGTGTCCCATAAGAAGATTAGTCGAAATTGCATTTTTAATTGTTTGAGGAAAACGCAAATTTCGCCTTGTCTATCACGAGAATAAAAATTATATTAATCGATTAATTTATAAATAAAATTAAAAGATATTAGTGGGTCGAATTTACCGACACCCAAATTTGGCCTTACAGAACACCCTGCACTATCTAATATAAACCAAATTTTTCTTAAATATTTTATGTACAATCAACGCTTTTCCTATCGTCAAAAATCGAGAGCAAACAATAAAAATTTTACTTTGGTCCCAAACTAATATGCATCATCAGAAAATTTTAATAAAACCAAATATCTAAACCATACTAAAGCAGTCCTTCATAAAGGCACAATTTTATCAAAATTTTCCTAATTAAAAATCTAAAACAAATTAAAATTAATTCAATTAAACGTGGTAATCGTTAAGAAAAAAACAGTCTAAATAATTCTTGCTTAATGCTAATCGTGGATCCGGAGGACTTTGAAATCGTCCCCGTTCTGTTGATCCGAAAGCCTCGTTGAAATCGGGCAAAACCTTAATCGACTGCTTGATGTCGTTCTGACTTAGCCGAGGAATCGAAGGCTAAACAATTGATAAATAAATTTCAAATTTTATCTCATTAAAAGCTACTAACCTTTTTTAATTTTACGGCGTCGTCTTTATCGAATGGATTTTGAACGACGACGGTTTCTTGAAAAACCGACAAAAATTTTTCGGATTGCTCACTGTCTCTTGAATTTACTATGGTTTCGTGATCGTTATCGATTCTATCGCTATTTTCGTCTATTTTTTCATTTTTTATAACGTTTTCACTTTTATTTTTGCAACTTAATGCGGCTTCGCTGTTGTTGGAAAAAACGTCCACCTCCGATTTACATTTCTTTTGGGTCGACATGTCGGCAGGATTTGCATCTTGATAAATATTAATTTGATTGTCTAGCATGTACGTGGGACCTACAAAATATTTTAGTTAATTATGTGGATTTTTCGTTTCTTAAATTTACCTGTGCAGTGCCTAATTGGATCTTGATATTGCTGCCACATGTTGGCTTGATGTTGCTGAAGCTCGGCAATTGGATTATGCTGCATTAGAAAAAAAAATGTAATTGGTCAAGCATCATCTTGTCCCCCCCCCTCCCAATTTGAATATTTTACTAGAAGTACGCCGCTGCTGTACTTTAATTGACAATCTTCTGAATTATCCTTTCTTAGTCACTTTGAATGGGGTGGTTAGAAGGATTCCACGATTATATTATTATATTATTAAGGTACTTGAACTTTGATTATCGAGTCAATTCAGTTAAAATTACCAACCCAAAAATCTACTTTTGCTTCTCTTTCAACGATACATTTTTGACATGTCACAACATGTATTAAGTACGAACCTGCAAATAAGTGGGCGAATCTTGAATCCAACTGGATGGAGGTAAAACGTGAACGAGTTTAGTGTAACTATTAATTGGTTGCATAAATTGGCCAACCGAAGACGTGGGTCCTGCAAAAATTGAACTTCCACAAAGCGAACTTCCAAGTTCCGCCGAAGGAGCCTGAAAGTAAATCATCTTTTATTTTGGTTTTATTTTCTCCTTGACAATTTTTTTCAACTTGTGAAAGCGTTTAATTATGCAATACATATTTATGGTTAAGGGTGGTTTGATTTGCAATTTTTTGAACGAATAAAAACCGCAGTGTTCAAGTATCTTTAAGTTTTTGCAGAGCATAATGCAAATAGCTTCAATGTCAGCTGGGTATCGACGTGTATAAAATCGGTATCGGTCCCGGCGAAGCGAAGCGAGCGCATGGTTAGCACCGAGAGGGTCGCATATCGACTCTATTTCGCAATAGGCGCCACGACGCTCTTGGTAGTTACCTAGCAACCCGTAGGCGTTGTTACCATCCGACAATCTTTGCTGCCATGGCAACGTATCGCTTGTTTATTCCGAACCGACGAATTCGGGATTGGATATCAATAATTTTGTGAGGGAATTTTTGATTTTGCTCTAAAGCGACAGACCACCAAGAAATTTCTATCGATCGATTGACAACCGATAAGGGCTTCACGTGATGCTTAGATTTCTGAAGCCCTTCTGGAGCTCTACATATTGATTGTGACCAGTCGGCGAGACCGACACGTTCTATCATCGAGTAAATACATCACTAGTGGAATACTTGCACAACAACTTGAGAGGAAACTTTTCCAAATAAATATTATCTTCGATTTCGAGGTGTGCAATCTCTACGTAATAAACCATTACCTACTTAATTCAAATAATGATGTAGCACTAAAAGCGAGACATTATTAATTTAATTGGTTTTGCAGTAATAAACTTAAACTGTTACGAGACTACTCTTGCCTCTTTTCCTAAATAAGTTCATCAAGTTTTTAAAAGTTTTCAAAATCTAATTTATTGGACAATTTTAAAATGATAAAATCGTGTTTTTCAAAGTAGTAATGCAAGTATTTCGTTGACAAGTAGTTGCGCTAACCACTGCGCTCAAGAGCAATTTTTTATTGTAAACTCGCACTCGTCGGATTTTTCTATATCAATTTAAGTTAAAATGACATTTTAGAAATATTTTGGTGATAACAAATTTAAAAAAAACGATTATTTCCAATATCGCATTAAAAATTGAAAAATAATTCGACTCCAATCCTGCGTTGTAAATATTCTCAGTTTTATGCGTACTTGAGGTGAAAAATTAGGGTATTTTGGGTCGGCTAAAATTGGCACAGTAAATTCACCATTATGTGCCAGTTTTCTATCCTTCGTTAATTTTTGAACACCTGGAAAAATTTAGATACTTTTTGAACAAGAACCAGCAGGAAATTTAAATCGGAACGAAATCCTGACAAGAATTTTAATATTTCTAAAAATAATAGTTTTTGGCATTTTAAAGAAGTAAAAAAAAATTTGGGTTTTTAAAACAGTGAAGACATTTTTTATAATTACTGCGACGTTTGAAAAACCCGTGTGGTTTATTTGAAACGCTGAAAGGTCCAAAGTATTGATGTATATCTACGCCACTGATTCCAACTGTAAAATATCTTTAAAACTACGCAATTTACGTAAACCTCACTGGATTACGTATTGTCTTTATTGGAACGAAGATTTCTAAAATGAAAAAACTTTTAAAAAGAAAGTGTTCGTTAAAAAAGGAATCAACGCCCTTATATCTTACGACAATTGCGGTTATCATAATTTTTTTTACAAATACAGGATTTGTCTTATTTTGAACTTTTTATTGTAAAAAAAATTTCAGTCAAAAGTTTTATTTTTAAAATTCAAATAAAATGTAAATAGCAAATGGTATATTAAAATTAACAAGCTAAACAAATTTAAATTATAACATTCGTCAAAAGACGATAGAATTTTGATCTTTGGGCTACAGTAAAACAGATTTAGTGCGGAGCATTTTGAAAACTAAAATAAAATTAAAACTGAAAATTTCAAAAATTAGAATCAAAGTCTTGTATAATGGATGATTGTTCTAACGAACTTTAATTCTGACGGATTTTATCCCACGATTACGTCATTCGTTATGACTTGTGAAGTTTATCTGTTTTATAATATTGCCAAAATTTTAAAAATGTTCGCAAAACAATTATTATTATGTAACGTATGCAATACAAATATAATTTTTCGTTATTCCGGGTTATAAATGACCTCTTAATGTACCTGTTTTGAGAACTATAAAGGAGGTCTTTTCTTGAAAGGTCACCTCAAGGGGGACCGACCCGAACTTTATTTTGTTCTAGAACAAAATAAACCTAACTTTATTGGGTCCTAGGACTTATAAAAACAGTCTTTGTTCGGGTACCTGCCCGAACGGGTTCATCCGTTCATCATTTATTCTGGTCTGATGCGAAGCACCAGGGCTGTTGCCCCATATCTTCGCAGACTTGAAGAGTAAGGTTGCGGGCTTGCCCGCAACGTTACGTCGGATGATTTCTATTGAGGCGTACCTCTGAAAATTAGCGCGAAGCTAAGTCCTGGCTGTGTTAACCTGTGGGACCTACAGCTTTACGTGGAATCCGAACCACGGAGTCGGATAAATTTTGTGACCGGGTTGGGGATCGAACCTAGCCGTTCATCCGTTCGGGTGAACTCATGTTTTTCGCTTATGTTATTAATAACTTGACAAATGACTTGCGATCTTCACGCCATCTATCGATAGTTATCTCAGAGCAAAAAAATCGTGAATTTTGTGGGATATTGTCCCCAAAATAATGAAATTACGACACCTTTAGTTAAAAAATTGGCAATTAAATTAAGTGTTACTTTATATTTATTTACAAAATCATAGATTTAGATAATATCCGCCAAAATTCGAGATTTTTTTTGCAATAATTGCAAAAAAATTAAATTAAGTGTTACTTTATATTTATTTACAAAATCATAGATTTAGATAATATCCGACAAAATTCGAGATTTTTTTGCAATAATTGCATAACGTGACCATCCGTCCGTCAATACGACGGACCGTCCGTCATTTCAACATGCTGTCCGTCAGACCAAATTGTCCGTCATTCGGAAATTTCAAAAGAAAATCATCCTTTTTCGCTCCAAAGAGACAAACATTGACAAATGACTTGCAACCTTCACGCCATCTATCGATTGTTATTTTAGAGCTATTATATAAAATCGCGAATTTTGTAGGATATTTTTCCCGAAATAACGAAAAATTGTTCATATCACTCGGGCGATAAGGGTTTTCACCCTTCGGTCGGTTATTCACTTGCCGCTGCGCGGCTCGTCTCATAACCTGTCGACCTCGGGGATGAAAATAGTCCCTTTATCGCCCTAGTGATATAAACTACTATTATTGGTCGAAACGTCTCAAGACCAAATATCTGTCACTTTTAAATGTTAATTTAAAAAATTTGTTGAAACTGCCCTATTGAAGATTGCAGCTTCACCACTGTGATTTTTCACCTATAACTCGCCGAATGTCACTTTTACAAAAAAACTATTATGACATCAAAATTAAAGAGCTCTACATTAATACAAATGCATCTTTAATTAATTAAGGTCGGTGCAACTCACATTTAGTTTCTTAACCCACCATAAGAAGAGAGAAACTCTTAAATTTAAGAGTTCCAATTAAGATTTGTGCTGAACAAATCCAAACCTCGTCGCCAAACAGTCGCCTAAGGTTGGGGGGTATTCCATACCCCCCAAACCCCCCGGTTTCAGAAACCATTGTGGGGTATGTTATGCCTATCTGTTAATTAAATAGCAGCTATTCCAAATACATAAATCAACAAGTTGTAGTCACTACACGCGGGAAATGGGGAATACCCCCCTCCCCCAAGTTAACGATTATACAATTTCTTTAAATTAAATTTTAATAAACATCATCTAAATAGAACGGATCTCTTTTGATATATCCCCTTATGAGCTGGATTCTCAAGTAAACTGAATTTTTGCAAACTAAAAATTTTTTGCCTAATTACTAAAAGTGAAAAAACTGAAAAAATAAAGATTAGAATAAATTGAATGGTGAGATTTTTGTAGTTACTCCGGCACAGAGGAGGATCGGTATTTTTCAATTAAAAATTGTTTTAGGTAAAAATTGTTATTTATTCCTTAAAATTTTAATTTTATTATTTTTTTCCAACATCGATAATTCAGTTTTCTATTAATTTTTGAGTTGTGTAAATTTACTTTCATCTTTTGTTTGTATTAAAAAAATTTCAAAAAAAATTTAAAAATTTTTTTTCGTGTTTTGGGTTTAAATCTTTATTTTCTTTATTTTCAAATTTTTGATATTGTTTTTTAATTTTAGTTTTGTTTACTTCTAAATGAATTTAAAACTTTTGGCTGCTATTTATGTAAAATTTCCATACTTCTAAATTTAATTTTAAAAAATTTTGAAAATAATTAAATCCTGATGACATTTAAAATGAAACAAATCTGCTTTTAATAATTAATGGGTATAAAATAAATTAGTAATAGGGGAATTAATATTTTCTAACTATATTATATAATAATAATAATTATAATTTCAATTATTTCGAGATTATAAACTAAACTCTCGTCCAATTATTTTAATTTTTTTTTTGTAAACACTTCACGTTGAAATATTTCTCAAAAGTCCCTCGTAAGTTTTTACAATAATGAAAACGCTCAATTAGAAAACGAAGAACTTAGTTGCGGTTTGCATAATTTACGGTTTGCAAGTCTAAAATCACGTTAATATGACAAAGCCATATCTTCAAAGGTAAATCGAAACTTGGTTTACCATAAAAATAAAACAATAAAAAATTTTACGAGAAAACTTTAGTCGTTTGAAAAAGTTTGTGTCTTAATCATTTTAGATTGCATTAAAACAAACAAAATTTGTAAAATTTTGATAACAGTTTCCTGTTGTCGTGTCGCGATTAAAAGTTTAAAAATTGCTCAGTAGTAACAAAAGTTATGGATTACAAACCATCATTAGTTGTTCTTCGGGATTGTTTGTCCAGGTTTGCGGTCTGCGTCCTCCTCTAGGAGAAGGGATGGGCGCTGTCCCAACAACTCGTTCTCTGGAGGCTTCGCGCATTGCTTTGCGGATTCTTGCTTCTTTAGGATTATACACGTAATCTGAAAAAAATAAAAGTTTCAACATTTAAATTTTTATCGCTCATGAATAAATTTATTATACATTCATAGATAAAAAGTTGCCAAGCACTGACTAATGTTCTCTCTCCAATTGCAAAGTATAACAAAAAGTTTTATCACGTTGGTATGGAGTCATACATGAGTACCCTTCATCGGGATAATTAATTAGATTCAAAATCGATTTTTTGCAAGGCTAAAAATATTGCAGGTGTAGCAGAAATGTCGCAAATACTCTAACGTACTTGGATCAGCACTTTTTCTCGCCCAAACTCTTTCTCTCCACCTTTTCCAAGTTGCAAACTTTTTTACTTTTTTTTTTAATAAAATTTCAAAACAAAGTTTTTGAGTTTGTGACATAAATATAATACCTGCGAACGGAGCGGCACAAGGCCATTGTTGCGAATAATAGTGGGAGTTGGCGTAGTAGCTTTGATAAGGATGTCCATAATAATCTCGACCATAAAGTCCGTTTTCATAAAATTGAGGACCGTAATACGGATGTCTATACTGCATGTAATTGCAACAATCCATATCACACAACTCGAAAATAAAGGATTTTCAAAAAAAATTTCATTTACGAAATCTTTCCAAACAAAAATATAGAAAAAATTTCAATGTTTCTCACTAACTTAAAGGTCGATATTTATTTTTGAATTAAAATTTAAAAAAAAAGAGTTTAAATGAATTTCTAAACCACTACGTAGTAAAATCACTTGGTGTGATAAAAATTTTCTCGAGTAAAATCGAAGAAAATTTTGAACTCAGTTTTCGCGCCAAAATTATACGAGATGATAAAAGTCCGTGCGATTCGGGCGGGAGTAGAGCACGTAGTGTGAAGAAGCGTAGTTGGCGACGCCGGACGCCGTCGCCGACTGAGCGGCACAATCAATACGGGCCAGCGTCGTCTCACCCAAAGGGCGCGCTCGAGTCTGCAATACCCTGGACAAGTGGGTCATTCGCCCATGCGACCGACCTACACGCATTCTGAAAATGTCAGCTGTTTAACCCCCATTATCACTCTTATCAAACTTATTGAGTTTTCCGAAATATGATACTACACACCACACAAAAATGTTTGACGCAATAGCGAATAATTGAATTAAAAATTAAGTTGTAAAAATTGATTTTTCTTGCGCGAGGAAAAAAGGCAGCATTTTTTACTTAAAATGTTGTTGCTTTTTTTTTGTTTAATTAATTTTTAAATACTGCTAGCAAGATTTTTTGTTATTATAAGAAAAGTTTTTTCTTAGCAAGAATTTTAAATTTTTAAAATTGCGTAATATTTTACAACAAAGTTATTTTTCGTTTAGAAAATTTTAAGTGGAAATATTGTAAAAACAGACATGTGATTTTTACTATTATTTGATTTATTGTCACACTCACACACTTTTACAAAAACAAATGAGCGCATTTGAAAATATTCCAAAATTTCAGTTCACTTTTTTTTTTAGTTTACGACCTTACAGTAACTCAAAAACTGTGCGCCGTTAAATAAGATTATTGGACCTACTTTTCTGCTAACAGCAGATTTCGTTACAAATTTTAATTAATTAGGTAAAAATAATTAAAATGTATGAAAGTTTTACGAATTTTTAATTAGAATTTAAACAGGCAACATCTACAAATCTGTGCGTTTTTTAGAATCTCGGCTTCTAAAATTAGAAGAAAAAAGTTCAACTCTAACAGAATAATAAGTTAAAAAAAAAGTGGTACGTATAATGAAAAAAAAAGAACAAAAAGTTAAGTGAAATGTCTAATAGTTTACTAAAAGAGTGAGTTTTCTATGATTTTAATTTCTTTCAGCGACTTTATTTTTCAAATTGCTTGCTTTTACATTTTAATTCCAAGTCAGGTCGGCTGGATTTAAATGCAGCCAACTTCAAGAGTGTTGTATCTTCTGAATGACACATCGTGGAACGCTGTGCATTTGACAGATTCATTTATTCATTTCATTTCTAGCAAAATCCCATAAGCTTTTACTTGTACTTGCAGTAGTTTTTAAAATTTTAAATTTTGCACGACTGAAAAGGAAGACCTCTTGTTGTGAATTTAGAGAAAATATTCCATAGTTCATTTCTTTATCGTTTTGGGCGTCCCAACATTGGGTTTAAGTATGCACAGTATCTTATTTGCTTGTTTTGTGCTACCATCTAGCCATGTTTATCATTGTTATGATTATAGATATGCAAATATCAGCGGTACCCCGTCCTAATCTAATGGCCCCATATTGCCCCACTTTCCACTACTTCACTTTAGAAGAATCGAAGAAAGCGCTTAATATAATACCTCAGTTACTTTCGGGTAGAATGGATAGTTTTCAACACAGATTGGACAAGAAAATGCTGTTCAAAGATAACTTTCAAAAACTAAATATTGATTTTTCAATTAGAATAATTTTTTGATATTTACGTTTCGTCCAATTGCGTAGAATGGGCGCCCCCAAACGTTTTAAACTGAGAGCTACAATGGGATATTAAAAGGGTTATGCGGGCCAGATCGAAACTTATTCAATAAATTAAAATAATTAAAAAGATGGTAATTGGTTATGTTTTTTATAATTAAATTTTTACCTAAATTGTAAGAAGGAACGTCTACATTCAGTGCGGCCTTCAGGCCGCACAATCGGTATCCTGGGAGAGTAGTATTTTGTGTCCTAGAATAGAAAAGTAAAATTGTCCTTAGCAAAGGCCTAAAATGTATGTTGCTTAAAATTTTGAAATAATGTTCCAAGTTGTATGAATAAAAATCAAAAATAATTACGTAGATGCCTACGCTGAGCATCTGTTTTAATCATAACATCCAGTATATTGTTTTATAAGGAATTAAAATGATGAGGCGAGCTGCATGCTGAAGTCGCATAGACAATCATATCTATAAATTTTAGATTTGATTGGCAGTGTGGCTGCGGCCCATTGTATTTTCATTTGAAAATCTGAGAACTGAGAAAACAAAAAAGAAGTAATCATCTAAAAATTTCTTGTGGGTACACATTTAATGTGATTCCATTAATAATGTTGATTCAAATATAAGGCAAAAAGTTGTTCTGTACCCGATTTATGAAAAAAAAAATTTTATCATGATATGTCATTTAAATGTAGATTTTTGAAAATAATTATAAAATAAGAGGATTCTGAACGAATCACAAAATTTACTGGTTATAAAAAGGTACCATCATATTTTTACATCAATTTAAAAAAGAAATTAATCAAAAATTGGAAAAGAACTTGACAAAAGGCGTACTTTTACTGCAAGACAATGCACCTGTTTACAAGTCAAAAATTGCGATGAGTAATAATAACGTCATGCGGTTTAGATAATTATAAGAGATACAAGTTAAGACATTTGATAAGAAAACCATCTTAAAGTTTCAAGACCGCGGCCACCCAACAAAGCAACAAGGAAAGATGACGGCCGACAAGCCGCACTACCCTAACTTATACTTTTTATAGTTATTTAAAATAAAATTTCATAAAAAGCAGCTTTATATAAATAAATAAGTTAATTTCACTAACAATCGAAATATCGACACGGATCAATAGTTGAAATATCGACCTTTTCAAATCAAAAGTTAGCTACTGTGTACAAAATAAAATTACGATTTTCTTAAAATTAAATTTTTCTGTAAATGCACCACTTAAATGCATTTTTCAAAGCAGAACAAAAATTATAAATCTCGAAAGGAACCCTGCGGTACACCAAAAATGCAGCTTGACAAAGTACATCATATAAATTTTTAAAGCTTCATAAAGTGTCTTCGATTTTTGTGATAAAATGTAATTAACTTCACAAGGTGATCATCACATCCAAATAAAGCAAGCTTGCGAATCAATATACCGTAGTTAAGCTATCAAAAGCCCCGTTGAAGTTAGTGTAGATAACGGCGAGTCGAGAGAGCCGGGGTCTCGAACCTACGCCGCATATTGCGTAATAGTCAATAAATGAGTGCATGTCGAACAGCTTCTGCAAAAATTCTACCATGGTTATTCATACGTCACTCTTAACTCAATTATAGTAAATGCACTTGAATAGCGAGTTAAAAAAGTTTACCGAAAGTTATCGATTACCCACACAGGTCAATAATTGATAAAAGAAGTTTGGGGCTTGGAGTTCGTCCGATGTAAATATTTAAAAAAAAAATTAAAAAGGAAGAGGAAAATTTGTCGACATTTTTTGATATCGTTATTATTGCAACTACGAAGAAGCATAAAAAGCTTATTGATCCAAATTCAAACTAAAATTAAAAAAAAAAATTTCATTAATTGGGGTGAGATTCTCCCTGCCCGGTGAGGTTTTTCACGATTCGCAAAAGTAAATAAAAAGTACGATATCTTTTTGAACAATGAACAAACTCGATCAGAGTGGTCCATCTCATCTCAATTGATTGTATTTTCCTTTTTTCTCAGAATTTTCATTCTATTCTTTTGAAGCGCTCGTCATCCATCACCAAAAGCGAGGTGGCTACTCAAAAAATATAAAATAAAAATTTATCCTGGCTGGGGTAACTTTTGACGAAAAAAAGTTTCAAAAAATATAAGGTCACAAATCACTTAAGATTTTGTTTTAAAAGTTAAGTTGGAGAAGCCCACCACCTCAAAATTGGATTTTGAGTGAAAAATATGAGCAAAAGCAGAAAATGTCAACAAAAGTCGTTTTTAAAAAGAATTTTGCCGCCGGCGGACCCTGTTATAAAATATATAGGTAAAACAGGTTCTTCTTTATTTGAACTAACTCTGTGTATGTAAAGTTTTTCTTTATTAAAATTCTTGATCAAGTCTCAGGAAGCGAAAACTTCACAAGCTAAAAGGGCTGAGCTTGCTTTACGACGCGATGCCCGGAAGCAATTTGTACGTGGGTGAATTTTACAGTAAATTTTAGTATGTGATGCATTAGCGTTTCTCGCTTTTTTTATTAAGAAAAATGTTGTTCCGGCATTTTGTGTCACGAGCGTCCGGATGCACGGTTTTATACTACCCCTCTTTGAAACTTGAGCCGGTGCTGCACGAATAACAATAATAATTCAGATTTTGGAAAAAAGTTTTGAATTCGAAAAGGAAACTTTTTAAAAGTTTGACTGTGTCACATCTGGAGATGCCTCCTTAAAATTTTACAATAATTAATAAACCCCTTGTGAGAAAATGTTAAGTGAAAACACTCAACCTATTTTAACCAGAGAGCGTGTCTTTGTAATAAAAATGTTAACTGGAAAGTGGAAATTGTCGCATTGATCCACTAACCGGTCTTCAAGTTTAATTTTTGACTAAAAAAAACTTTTGATCAAATTTAAAATTTCGCAAAAAAAATAATAGAGTTGAATGAGAAAGCAATAATATAAAAGCAACACGTAGTTTCTGTCGAGTTTTATTTCGTTTCGGTAGCATATTGAAATCCATGAATGAAACTTAAATCTTTCCGAGTTTGAGCTTTGTAAACAAAGCTCGTCAGTCAAACGACTGCAAACTAAAAATTTTCCTCAACCTGATCCGGTAGCACTCGATATAGGAACTGGTCGATTCTATAATCCGCACATGTCCTGTCAGGAAAATCGCGTGAACGTCAACGTGTCAATAAAAAGTGGGAAGGAAAATATTTTTTTTTGTATTTTTAAAAATAAGCTTCATCGTGGAAAATATTAATACAGATCATAAGTTAATCAACTCGCAGTATTTTTACATTTAAAAAAAACAACTGAACGGCTAACAGTGAAAGTTGCGCCAAAATTTTTGAAAATTTACATTTTCTTCGTTAAATTACAAATTATTTGTAAAACTGCATCAAGTAATTAATTCGCAAGGTGCCTAAAAGTTAACCTCATCAATCAAAATAATACGTTGAGTGTTTACTGAATAACTGAAAACTTCAAAAATGTCTGTCTAAAAATAATTAAAAACCTATTAAAAAGTTACAATTTTGGTTCTATTCCGATAATAGCACAAAATCCATATTCTGTATAGGGACTGATATTTTAAGTGTTTAATGCTTAAAAATTGGAAATAAGGGCCGTAAGTAGGGGGGGAGTCACAAAAAGGGGGTTAGGTTGATTAATTTTAATGTCCTCATAAAAATCCAATTTTTAGAATGATTTAATGGGAAGGGGGCAAAGATTACTGTGACAGGGGAAAAAGGGGTAAAAAAGTCGAAAAAAATGCAGACGTTCTTTATGATCGACCCGGAAAACTGAAGTTTAAAAAACTCAAAGCGTAGATCAATATTTTCTTTCTCTAATTTATTTTCTATGTTATTTATTTGTAAGTTATTTTTATACTTTTGGAAAAATTCCTTTTATAATTTTCCTTGCCGATATGAATAGTGGAAAATTACAAAAACCTAGGTCATTTTTTAAAAATAATTAAGGAATTATAATAAGGAATAAATAAGGAATAATTAATAAGGAATAAATTTAAAAACTTAAAATGAAAAAGTTTAGCATGATCGAACGTTAAAAAATTCTGGTATAAGTGAGAAAAAATGTAGTAAGTTGATGTTCCAGGACGGAAAATAGAATTTTGCAATCGGATTCTTTGAGATTCAATTTTCTTAGTCAGCAACAACGCAAAATGTGTAAATTAAGGGTATTAGGCAATGGAAAAATCAATATTTTTTTTATTACATTTTCTGAAAGTACTATCCTTCTTGAACAGGATACCGTTTGGTTCATATCGAAATTCGTAAAATTGTTGATTAGGCAAGTGAAAATGTGGCAGTGCGTGGACTTGATTTCCGTCTGCCGCTGGTAGTCGAGCAGATTACCTGGGAGGCTCGAAATGTTACGATCCAAGTTCCTTATCATAATAATTTGTTATAATTAAATAGGACATTTTAAAATATATAAAATTTAATAATTTATCATAATAAAGATTTTTGTAAAATTCAAATACTTTGACAAATATGGAACAAATCGTAGACATCTGCATCATTGCATTTTCAGAGGGTTTAAAACCAAAATATCGTGGTACATAAAGATGTCCACCTATCGTTAAAATTGCGGGTTGGTTTTTACTTTATTACAAAGAAAAATATTTAAAAAAGTCAGTTTGAACTTGTTCACATTGAGATCAACATTATCATGATATTGCAATGTCATTTTATTTTACCAAAGTCCACTAATAAAAATATAATTTTCAAAAACGGACTGATGCCGAAGCACTACTAGAAACATCATTCTAATCTTCTGAAGATTTTTAAGGGAGATAAATATAAGTAAAATCACTTTAATTGATAAAGAAACTTTAAACTCGTTTTTCTCGACTTTTCATTTTCGTTCGGTTTTGCCTTGATTCCCAGAGAACGGAGGTCTCTGGTGACTTGAAAAAAATACAGAATACGTAAAACATGTATAATTTCAGACTAAACCTCCAAAATAACCCATAAAAATTCGAGATTTCTTTAAAAAAATTAAAAAGTCTCGATTTTTCTGTTCAGTTACAAAAAACTCACATTTTTATCGTAAAAATCGCGGTTTTTTGTCTACAAGTTTAAGAATTCTATTTCAATCGTTGTGATTTTAGGTTTAGTCCGAAACTACATATCTTACAAAAAGAAAGACTATCTGCAGACCCAAAAAAATTATTTTTTTTAGTACGATAGTAGGGAAAAATAAACGGGTAGATACGCCACAGATTGTACCGCCATTTTGTAAGCTTTTATGGGCTCCATGGTACAATTTTTTCATCATTTATATATCAATAAGTATTAGTTAAAATTACACGTGTGTATTTGCTTTCTTTCTATGTTAAAATTAAGAAAAACTAAAGCGCCGATTTCGCCAATAACCATTGCCTAATACCCTTAAGTCTAATCAAGTTCTAAAATTATTATAAATTAGTATTTTATAAATTTAATTTTTAAGAATAAAAGAAATTAATTTTCCATTTATTGCTAGGACTAGGTCTATTTTTCAGTTCAAGTTTCAATTCAGAAAGCATCAATAGTAAATCAGACTAACTATAGTACCGTTGATTGAATCTTTCAATCAACGCTAGTACTTCCGTCCAGTGTTGTCAGGTTTTAGAAACCTGTGGCGCCAACTCGTAACTGAAAAAACGCCCAAAAACGCAAACAATTTCTTACGTGGAGCCAAAATTTAAAAATTCAATATCCAAAATAAAATTAAAATTTATTATTAACTTGACCAATTTTGTTATCGGTTAGGGATTCATACATTTTAGAATGAAACTAGACATCGGTCATAGGTTGGAGGGGAGGGGGGGTTAAAACACAACAACAATAATAATAATAATAATAATAATAATAGATCAATATAAAGTGCTTTGGTCTTGAGTCGGGGAGGGAAAAATTTTACCCATTGCCCCCCCCCCCGTATTTTCACCAAAAACTTGCAATATTTAAGAATTGTTTAGATTGAGTTTCTTTCATTGAGTTCAATCAATTTTCCTCAAGGTATAAAATTCAATACCAATTCATTAAAATTAATTAGATCTCAATGTCGATTGTTTTTCGCAAAAAATAGCAAATTTATTTCTCAGAAATCGTCCAAATTGCGGTTCGCGTTTTTGAAAAAATTGAAGCACAAGTTATCATCTACAAAAGTCGCCCATTTTGCGATAAATTTCCCAATCTGCAAACACTGGTTCCTGCCTCACGGCCACTCTTCTGGTTCACTTTGAGAGACCGTTCAAAGTTCAACTTTAACTCTTCTAGCTAGCTCTGAGATGCTGCTCGGTATTCAACCTCGTACAAATCTCTAGACAAGCAGTGGTGAGGCTTTAGAAAATATTGACTAATCTAAACTGCAACTGATGCTTTCTGAATTAAATGTTGAAATGGTGTAGACCAGTGATTGTAAACCTATGATCCGCGGGTCAGACACTGAGGCAGCGTGCATAGTAAATGCTGGTTTTTGATTCCGGCTTACTCGTTTAGGCCCTATCAGGCCCTATTTGCTGTGTGCGTAGGTGTAGGTGTAGAGGGGATACGAAAATCGATTGAAGCGTTCGGAGTGGCCGGTAATAGAACTGAATTGCAACTTGCTTTATGTGATTACCATGGACTTAGAAGGATTATGACCCGCAACTCACTACCTGAAAGCTTAAAATTTGCCAGCTTTTTAAATGTCAAGAGTCCCAATTATTTTGTTTATTTGAGTCACCAGAGGGCAGCAAGAGCAACGCACACAGCGAATATAAAATTAGAGTAGTAGTAAGTCAAAGTCTCGATTTGCGTCGTTTCGTTTTAATTTACGTTGTAACGTAAAACCATAAATCTAATCTGTATCCGTGTGATTCAATTTGCGTTGTTTTCATTTAAATTGCAATAAAAACAAAAAAATAAAAGTCTGATCTACATCCATATGATTCGATTTGCGTGATTTTATGTTAGCTCTGTACATCATACGCATGCGCAGTTTTAAATTCACATTATAAATTTTAATCCGCGTATGCACCTGACGATTTTAAACTCTTCAAACTGGCTGAAAATAGCTATAATAGAGACCCAAAAAAATTAGCGGGTCACTTACAGAATGAGACAAAGCCGAATTTTGTAATCTGCGTATCAGACTACAAAAATTGTCCAAAAATCAACATTGTAAACTATTTTAGTTCAAAATTATCAAGAGTATGAACAAATTGATTGATTCCCTGATGTTTCTCAATAGTTTCAAAACTTTTGAAAGATTATAATTATGTAAAGTATCACTTTCATACGATTAAATCAAATAGTTCAATAGAAAAAAAATTATCTTTCCGGGCGCGGTGCGTGTACCATTTTTTCTTCAACCATCCAAAAAATATCAATTTTCTATTCAAACAGTCGGAAAGTGTTTGAATGTGTTTGGAACGTAAAAACTTGTTCTATTGGTTATGTAGAATCCAGACCACAGTAGCGTATCCCGTTGTAATCACTTGCAATCTTTGTTTTAGTTGTATAACCAAACTACATGAAGATGTGGGGCCTGTTTTTCTTCCAAAAAACAAGGGATGCAGTTTTACGTCATGCCCAGGACAGCATTAAAATTTGAGTTTTCCCCATAAAAAACTATTATGGACGCCCATAATTTAGAACTAACAAAGGACCCCGCTACGGCCTTATGGGTTTTGGGTCCAAGTCAAATTTAACCAAAATGTAGGATATTGTAATTCATAACATGCTGATAAAAAGTGTCAATAGGCACAAAGCCAAAAAATGGACAGTTTCCGAGATATAAGGCATTACAGAGTTAGTCCAGTCATTCTACGAAAGACACAATGATAAAGTCAAAATCGATACTACTCGGAAACAAAAAATAGGGCTGTGTAGATGAAGAAATTCTAAAGAAGATAGCGTTTTTTGCATCGCTCTAACTAGTGAAAAAGGATATTGTAGATATCCTACATTTTGGTTAAATTTGACTGGGACCCAAAACCCATAAGGCCGTAGCAGGGTCCGCCTTTGTCTGTAAACATATTACTATTTTAGATCTGCTAAGTAACTTGCTAAATTGGCCTACAAATTGCCTGAAACCTTTGTTTTTTTGCTAATAGTGCCAATTGATCAACCTACAGGACCAACGGCTTAACGTGTCTTCCAAAGCACGGAGATGATCGTAAGTAAGTGCGATTCTCTCTGGGTTTAAACTCCTGAACTGGAGTTTGTATCAGCATCCTCTACCTACATTATTATCTTTACCATAGTACTCTTACATGCAAGAAGTCAAAACAAACTCAAAATTGAAATCCTTTAAAAGTCCTTTAAGAATTCTAAGTTCTTTAATAATTTTTCTCCAAACTAAACGGTTTAGGCCTGTCCTAAGGTAAAGTGTTGAAACTAAGAGCTAGGAGGACCAATAAACTCTAGTCATCTCTAGTCCATTTACTCTCGAGAGGATATGACGTTACTTTTCTCATTCTCTTTCCTATACAAGTGATTTGCGTTTTGTTTGTTTTCTAGAAAACCTACTAATTTATGTGGGCTCCGAACCACATAACACACTTCGTTTTGAGGAGAATTGCCCTAGCAGATTACCTCAGTGGTTTCCCAATGCCTGTCTATCGAGGAGAGACGATCTTACTCGTTTTTGGTTTTACAACAATTATTATTTCTCGGATCAGTAGAAGCCCCGGTTTTCCTGGACGTTTGAAAGTCCTACTTGCGATAGATAAAGAAATATTAGTAGTATATAATAATTAAACCTGTATAAGCCGGAACTGCTCGAGACCAAAAAAATTTAGATAAGGACATTTGCAACTGTTGACGAACTCTTAAATTTGAGAGTTTATCTTTACTTATGGGTATGTCATATTCGAATTTGAATTAAGAAACTAATGGTGGGTTAGACCGACCTTAATTAATGATGGCTAATTCAAGTTAATCAAGAATGCATTTGTACCAAAACTTAGATAAGGGTGGCATACGATTTTGCACCAAAGCGGTCAAATACTCTACTACGGTCCTGTGATTATGAGTTATAAAACAAATTAACTTGCAAAACTACTGATAATAGCAAAGAAAAATAAAATTTGGTTCACCACTTTTATTTTACAAACTATTGCTTTTCAGCAACGCCAAGATGTTCTATCAGGCATTGAAAGGTTTCTATTGATTTGCATTAATTTAGAAACGTTTTTAAATAGATCACGTTAAACAACAGAAACTGATTACTATCTTACTAAATTGACTTTATTCATCGAAGCAAATGTAATAAATTAAATTAAATGATACTTAAATAACGTAATTTGATGATTATAACTAATAAATTCCGACAAAGCAAATTAATTCACACTCTTGCATCATTTGTTTTTTTGACTTGTTGAAGTCAAAATATTTTTGATAAAAAACCGCAAGGAAACCATCAGAAAACTCACCAGGATATTTTCTCTTATGTTCAGCATCGACGGTTTTAGCTTCATCAAAATACTTCTTTTTTTCGGTAGTATCGAGAGCTTTCCAGCTGAGACCTAGCCTTTTGCTGATCTCTTTGTTGGATTCTTGAGCATGAAGCATGGACATTTGTTTTCTATTTTTATTAGCATAAATCATAAAAGCATTTGCGGGTCTTGGAATTTTAGGTGGTAGGGGTTGATTCTCGTCTAAAAAAAATTTTATTAACACCCACTGTCACGTTTCGATTAAAAAGATTGGATGAAGATAAGGGTTAACCTAAAGATAGGAAGCAAGTGGTTTTTGTCTGTTCTAAAATCAAGCGAAATGTTATTGATTTGTTAATTTTATTTCGCGTCTTCTAAATTAAAAAGATTTTGTTCAGACTTGTCAGTTTGTCGACGAAAATTAACAATCGTCCAAATACTCACCAGAATTTAAAACATATTCTACTTCCATTCATAAGAAAAAATCTTTTTTGTTTTTTATTATTATATTGTTAAATTTTACAATAATCTTCTTTTTTAAGACAATTACGCTATTTTAAAAATAAGTAGCAAATTCTGATTGTTTACAAAACAAATTGCATCGTTATTGGCAACACTCAAAATAAAATGTGCGTGATTTTTCAAATTTATTGTAGAGACCATAGCCGGGTATGATGATAGTATTCTGATGAAAATTCGGAAAGTAAGTACACCCGTAAAAGACACTTTTGAGTTCCAACATTTTGCTGAGTCTGGCAGTTTGGGTAAGATTGCTAAATTGTACGACCAGGGTTTATTGAAAACTAAAATAATTTTTGCAATTTGTTAATAGTTTAAAAACACTTGCAAAAAATTATATCAGTATAATTAAATAATGCGGCCGTAGGCCGCCAAATACCACTAAAAGCTTCAATTTAAATTAATCATCAAAATTGCGCCCTTCTTTGTATCTTTAGCCGATTTGTCTGTTTCTGCTTGATAGCTGTTATATCTATGCGTACCATGGGCTGTATAACACGCACCTGTAACGCGCATGAATGGAGTAACGAGATTATCACTGAAATATTAAACCGATTTTGACAAAATTTACTTCTGTAATACTTAAACAAATTTTAGGGCCCTTTAAAATTAAATTAAAGACAAAAATACCAAAATTATATTTCATTAATAGAAAGTTTCAGGCGCCTTATTAAAACATTTTCAATGTTAGTGATGCGCATTCCAGTAAGCAATTGGCATTTTTATTCCTGTATCTTTTTAAAGTAGAGTTTTTTATTTATTAAATTGTGTTTTTCTAACATTATGAATAAAAATTTCACCCCAAAATTCCACTTAGAAGGGCTAGCATGTCTGCACCCCTTCCCCCAAATAGAATAACTCCGCTCAAACGTTTGACAAAAATTCGATTTCGGGGAGGGGGGGCAGCGACATGCACCTGATAGTTCGAACAGTCTATTAAAAATTAAATAGTACTCGGTATGTATAAAATCAAAAGTTACCTATTTTCAAATGATATCCTGTACGTATTCCATCTGGGTACTACTCAAGTAAATCCCCCGAAACTTTCACCCACACAATAAAGCACTACACTAAATTAAAAAAACACAACACACTTATAACGTGGTTAACGTTAAACTAAAATATTTCACAACATTAAACAGGATTCGTAAAATTTTTATTAGTCAGGCTACTTTTTTTAATGATTCATGGTGTTAGATTGATAAGAACGACTGAGTTTTTTCAAAAATATTAGTACATGTTTACTTTTATTTTGTGATGCATTTAAATTCTAAAAAAGTTTTTTTTTAACTACCATTACGGATAAGATTTTAAGAATTGTTTCAAAACTTCATTTACAGCCCAAAATTGGTTCCAGATACAGCCATGACTTTCTCTAACAGAAAAAAAGAGAATTTTCCAAAGGTCATGATATAATTTTTAATCGGCTCTAATAACGGATTTTGATCATGTTAATTAACGATTTTGTATCAAAAACTCACAATTATTTAAAATTTTAAAAATATCAGGACACAGTTAAAGTAGCAATTTTTAATAGTCTACATTAAAATTGTTTAAATTTCAAGTATTGTAAGTAACTATAAATGAAATTTCTTTCGACTAAAATTTAAATATTGTAATTTCAAAAAACCCGCTTTATGAAACCAATAAAATCAGTTAAAGGAGAGTGTAGTTAAAGTTGCACTCGGACTGTGATTTATGGCTTGAAAGTCCCTTCCAAAATGTTTTTATTTTGCCTAAATAAATTTTTTTGAATCTCTTATTTAAAAATATTTATTATTAACAGCAGTCTTGACTTGTTCCAAGACTTTAAATTTTAAACTACGAGAAAGACGCCTTAAATATTCTAATCGCGAAATTTAAAAATGATTTTCAAGTTCATAATATTAAAAGTTTGTATCGTCATCAAAAACTGCATAATATAAAAACTGATAGTTGGTTTAAAAAAAAAATTAATTTAATTTGCGTCCCCCCCCCCGCTCCAACCAAAGATTTGTTCGATAGACCAAAACAAATTACGTGTTTTATTTAACAGCTAACAAATAATAAAGCAGTAACATCAGTGCCGGATTAGCCAAATAGCAGAAGTAGCAAATGCTACGAGCCCCGCACCCTGCAAGTTTTTATTTAAAGAAAGAGTAAAAAAGATTATTTTCGTTGTTCCGGCCGTAAAATGAGTGGTTTACGGCCTCATTTGAGGATGGAAAAGTGCCTTTTTACGCCCTAAGGAGTAAAAAAAATTTTCACGTCCTAGGGAGTAAAACAAAACTAAACTAGCCAATCAAGACCCCTAATATTCAAATGGACTATACTTGTGCAGGGACGGCTTCCATACACTACAGCCAAATAAAAATGAGGTAGTCCCGTCACAACGAAAAGCAGTTTACGCCACTCGGACGTAAAGAGATTTTACGTCCTTGTGACGAAAACTACTATTACAAAAATAGGAGAGTTTACTATGAGCCCCGTGCTGACTTAATCCGGCACTGTAAGAAGTGACCTTTGATTTTCTTTATACCCGCCGATTTTTGTTTGTTTGTTTTTAAAAGTACTCTCTAAGGGGGCTGGGACAACTCGCCGCGGCCGACTCGTTGCGGCCAACTCGCCGCCGGCCAACTTTCCGCCAGCCCAAGCTGACCAACTCGCCGCCGCGCAGTCAACTGAAAAGAGTTTGAATTTTATAATTAACTTTTTAAACGTTTAAATTTGGTGAAGTCCTTCGGATATTTTCTACTTTTTGACGATTAAAGGTGCCCGCACACTTAGGCGACGCGACACCACACCACAGACAGAAGCCCACAACACACCAGGCGACGCGACAGTTTGGTAGGGTCCGCACATTTTTGTGTGTGCTGTGTGCCTAAGTGTGCGAGCACCTTTAGTCTGAGGTCACACGTGCAGTAAAATGTCGCTAGCAGAAGCGGTAAAATGAAGCTGGAGTAAGGCAGTAGAAACCATGGAGTAGTGCACCACGACAGTAATTGAAGCGGTAAATAGTACTGATATCGCGGTTGAAAAAAAGCTGATATAAGTGCATTGCTGAAGCTGCGACATTACTTTGAAAATGCACCTTCTTGCGTTTCTCAAGCGACATTTGCATCTCCGTGTAGCCAAGCACTGCAGTCCCCGTAAGATGCATTTGTCAACTTTACTGCAGCTTCATTTTACCGCTGCTGCTAGCGACATTTTACTGCACGTGTGGTCTCAGACTAAATCGATTTAGTCCATGGCTTATAAAAATCGTGGATGCAAAAATTTGCATGTTTCAGATCCGATTTTGAACGCTCGATACAAAACATAAAATCGGATCTGAAACATGCAAAATTTTTGCATCCAAGGTTTTTATAAGCCATGGACTAAATCGATTTAATCGTCAAAAAGTAGAAAATATCCGGAGGACTTCACCAAATTTAAGCGTTCAAAAAGTTAATCATAAAATTCAAACTCTTTTCAGTTGACGGCGGCGAGTTGGTCAGCGGTGAGTTAGCTCGCGACGAGTTGTCCTAGACCCATTCCATACCCCCCCAGACCTCCCCGGTTTCACATCGGTTTTTTCAAATTTTAGGAAAGTTGAATGGACTTAACCACCCTAAAAATAGAAAAAAAGAACACTAATAATTAGATAAAATTAAGTAGGTAATTTTACTGTATGTTCTTGAAAAATTTTTTCTCTGACTTAGAGAAAGATCCATTAAACCTTCCTAAAATTTGAAAAAACCGATGTGAAACCGGGGGGTCTGGGGGGTATGGAATACCCTCCAGCATTAAGTAGAAAAAAATTGTTTTCTCAAGAATTAAATTTGTTTCTTATAAATTTTGAAAAGTCATCGCGTAACTTCTTTATTCATTTTCGAGGATTCAGAAGCCCTAACAATTCTAGACAAAAAACACTTAAAATTGAAATAAAATTAAATATTAGGTACCTATGTAGTTTATGTTCCTGAAAAAATCTTCTCCTGAAGGATAACAATCCAAAACAGGAGAGTCTAAGCGTATTTCTATTTTTTAGGGTGGCTAAGTCTGCTAGACCTTCCATATCTTGGGGGGTATCGAATACCCCCCACCATAACCAGGAAAAAGATGTGTTTCCAAAAATTAAAGATAAGTCTTTATCTCTTTTTAAAAATCTTATAGCCCCAGTCTTTTAAAAGGAACGCGGAAATAAACTCGCCAAATTAACATAATCAATGTTAATGCAATTATTAAAGTTATACTTGAGGAAGTATTTAGAATCTATTAGTAACATTAGTTCGTTAAAATTTTTAAATTTTTTATTACGTTTTTTGGTCAGCTGTTCGCCAACTCTTAACAGGGGGGATCACAGAAAGTAATTTATTTTTAATCAATCTATAACTCGTAATATTTAAAAATTTTACATTATTATATACCAAATTTAGATACTCAAAAGTCCAATAAACGTGTTTTTTACATAAATTTGAACGTATTTGCTCAAATTATAAATTTATCTGAAAAAAAATTTTTGCTTCTAAAAGGACACCCCATGTTTCGGTCGTTTAAAACATTTTCAGAATTTTTTTAATATTCTTCCGAGATTCAGCTTAATAAACTGACTAACAGACAATACAAAAAATATAAAAATGAGATCAAATGAGAGATTAGATATTTAAAAGTAAACAAATAAAATTCAGAGTCTCATGAGTATTTTTATTTTCTGGAGTGGCTAAGTCCGCTTGACCTCCCTAAAATGTGTAAAAGAAAGAAAAAAAAGGGGTTGATGGTAAATTTATAAAAATATGTATTCTCAAGAATTAAATTTAAGTCTTGATAAATTTTGAAGTCATCCCCTTCCTTCTCATCTGGGAGAGGGTATTCCTAAGTCCCAGACCCCCCGACTTCAACGCATTTTCAGGGATCTTAGTCATCCTAAAAAATAGAAAAAAACACTTAAAATTAAAAAAGAGATAAAATTAGGGTGTTATGTAGTTTATTTACTTGGGGAATAGTTTTAAAAGTAAATAATGAAAAAACCAAGGTGGTACCTCAAAAATGCCTTCATAGGAACGGCTCCATTTCCCCTAAAGAAACCCTGAAATTAAAAAATAAGTACAAAATCTTAACACAATATTTCTTGTAATATTCTCTAACAAAAACAATACAAATGGTAAATTCCTGTCGTAAATTAAAGAGTGGTCCATGTTTGAAGAAAGTTGAGTAGCTGTAAAAAAGATTTGATAATTTTGGTAAAATAAAAAATTATTGATTATAATTTATTGGTCTTTGATCGATACATAATACGTCATATCTATACTGATGAAGTTAATAATTCAAGAATTATAATAATACAAAATAAAGTTATCTCAGAGATAATTTAACCTTTATCGTCTGATGGGCAAATAAATTATAAAAGCGAGTAACAGAAAATTGAAATAATAAAAAAAAATAAAAATTTTAGATTTGTACAAAAAGAAACAACTTTGGTAGATAGGTACGTTAAAGGTTAAAATTATTAATTAAAAGTAACAAAGTAATAACAATTTTATGAGATATTTTGTCTTGATTTAAAGACCACTACTTGAAATGGTCGTAATAATACATAATAATTACACAACTACCACAAACATATAGTCAGTACAAATATAAATAACCAATGGTAACTACATATAACAGTCAGATGTAAAGCTACGTTTGATTTTTTCTTCGAGACACAAGCACAATACAAATTAAACACTTATCAATATCATAATATTATCATCTCAAACTAACCAAGAGTAAACGAGTGAACAGTGAACCTTCGTAAACCCCTAAACTTACTTACATTTTATCACATTAGCTATTTATTATTGCTAATAAATTATACAGCACGATATTTACATACACGACCTAAGTGATGGGGTTACTGTCGACGTTTGTCATACAAGCGAAATGTTACAAGACTATGGCATGCTATTATTAATTATTGTTGTTGTTGTGACCAAACGACATTTATACAAATACTACGGATATAAAAGCTAATCGTAACACATTTAATGTAACATCACATTTAGATAATAGACAATAATTTTAATAAAAAGGAACTCAAAAATAACATTTTATTTTTCGTCAACAAAAACGGCATTAAATCTTTTAAATTTAATAAATAAACACTTAACTAACTAACACGGCGGGCGACACCACACCTCAATTATTAGGTGCTTCGTCAAATTCGCTGTGATATAGTGCGTTGCTCAATTTTGAAAATATTTGATATGCATTTTTAAAAACGACCACAATTAAATGCAGTAAACCGCGAGACCACTAAAATTTTTACATTGCGTAAATGCTAAAGATGATTTTTAAAAAAAGTTAGGAATAAATAAAAGTGAGGCGAATCATAATAATAATAATAATAATATAAAAATAAAACATGGATCTTTTGGCAGCACCACCGAAAATGCACACCTTTATAACAAGCATGCACTTACTTATAACTTAAATATAAACATTACGTAAATGTGTTCTTCAACAAAATCTACTTTGCAAAGCATTAATATTTAATAATAATAAAAATATAATTCAACGACTATACAAAAAAACTTAAATTTTTAAAATGTTAAACATTACAAATTAATATAAATTTGTCTTGATAATTTGGAGCGTATAAATATTGCACAATAAGAAAATTACTAATTTCCTTTAATAAAATCCGTTTTCAACAACAAAGACTAGAATAACAAACTAACGCGTCGAAATTTTGAAAAAAACTTGCTTCAAGACACTGGGACTTTTCGGAATGCACACTTAATAAAAATCGAGATCTCCAACTGACTTATCTACTCGTGTGGTGCAACAAAATGTACAACTGCATGCTATCTTATTACGCCCATGGGGCACAAATAAATTTTTTTTAAATACCAACAAAATTTAAGTTAAAGATTCGTTTGAAAAGCCGTACACTTCCAATACACGAATTTCAAAATCACCACTCGGACATAATGGTGGATTGTTAAATGTTTGACAACGATCCGTTTTTCCATAACGTATATTTTCGTCCATCCATATCGCTTGTCCTTCTCTGTAAAACATTCAATTAAATATTTATTCAAAAATCTACACTTTAGGTATGATAATTTGATAATATAAAAAATATATTTTTGTTCCGGCTTATGCTCTTATCACACGACAATATAATACAAAAGCAGTAATAAATTAGGGACAAAGTTGTGAAGTGTAAAAATTTGCATGAGTTTGATTTATTATCCAAAATTAACTTTTCCAAGGACTTTTAGACTTTAGAATAAATTTCCCAATCAAGTATAAGTTAAGTGATACTACATTTTGCAATTTTAAGATTAAGATGACTTATCTGCTATATCTTAATGTAATTAGTGTCTAGAATTAAGTAGTTTTAATCTCTTGTTACCATAGTAGTAATAAGTTGTAAAAAAATCTCATAAAATAATTCAAAATCTTATGACTTTCCATAAATTTACTACACTAGAGATTGCTGTATTATTACTAGAGCCCTTGAGCAGAGTTTACATTATTCATTTCACCTTCATTCATTATTTATTACATGATCAAGTCAATGAATTCCTTTAACAGGAAAACGAATTGAAGGTGTTAAATGTAACTGATCCGTTCAAATAAACAACTGATATGAATGAATGGTCAAAGTTGACCCAGTTTGTCTGACCAAACCAAAATATTATTGGTTAAAAAAGTTGTTGCTTCTTAGCATTTAAGGTTTTTGTTTTCGTCACATGTGATGTTATTGTAGTTGATTCGATGTGCGTCGTACTTCCCCGGAACGCAAATCAAAACCCTAGTGTTTTTCATTATTAACCCACATTGAAACTCGCCATAACTTTATTGAAAATAATAAAAATGCAATAAATTGTTAACATGCTTTATAAATATATCTACTGTTTTAATGCTATTATTTTGTTAATGGATATAAGAAAATAACCAATTTATCATGCAAGGTTGTTTTTCAAAAAACTTGATAAAGAAACCATTAATTTTAGACATGGTAAGAAATCAATTAATAATTTATTATTACATTGATTATTATGAATTACGCTATTTAAAGCACACTTATTTTTTTTAAACCTCCTTTTGGTTGGAACTTGACTGGCCCCCTTTTTTAAATTGTAATTTTTTTATTGTTCTCAATTTGTTCTTAATGTTCCTCAAAGAATTTTTTAATTTTGCAAAAAAATAACTGCGGAAAGTGCGAAATAAGATTTCATCCCAAAAGCTTAATTATTTTTTGGTCTTCTTTTAGAATAAATTTGTGAATCCATTCATCCAGAGTTGCCACAGAGTTCTAAGTAAGAAGTGAGTGAAAAAAGTGTGTAAATTTTCAAAAAAAGTGAAGAAAAGTGTATAGAAATTTTGAAAAAAGTGACAAATAGTGTAAAAATATTTTACTTCGGGTTAGTAACGTAGCAAGCTAACACCACACGTCCTGGGGCAAGACCCACAGCGGACCCCCTTTTTTTAAAAATCAGTGTTTCAAACTGCTCTTTGTGCATTTAAGAACTTTGGTATGATTCTAGTTTATGGTCATAACCTGGAATTAAAATTTTTTTATGCGAGGGGGGGGAGGGGTTAAAATGTTTCAAAAAAAAGCAAAAATATTCCGCTGAAAATTTTTTTTGTTTTTGCGTGGATCCACCTCGTGCCATGGTGATTTTTACAAAAATTGACCCTGCGCTAGTCTACGCTTCGGGCCAGTTTTGTAAAAACTACACTAATTTAAAAAACACCCCCTAGGCCCGTGAATTAAGGAAAATGGTGGATCTTTGAGGGGTGAAACTCGTTTGCGTGGATTTTAAAAGCAGGGGGGTTGTGCAAGGAAACATTGACTTAAAGCACTTCTCGCTGCGCTCGAGCGCTTTAAGCCATTTTTCCTGCACATTTCCTATTGAAAACCATGATTTTCAAAAAATTTTAGTGATTCGTGTTCAGGACATCATGGGGCTTCTCCACACCAAATATGAAGAAGATCTAAATTCTAAACTATGACCATCAACTAAAGACCCCTTTTTGACTCCCTATTAAATTTGCAAAGCAAAACTTGCAAAACAGTTCAATTTTTTACACATATCAGCCCTTTTTTCCAAAAAAATTATTTTTAAATGACCTTAACCAGCTTAAATTTCCTCCGAGCAACATGCGTACTACTCCAATATTTGTTCTGTGTATATCGTAATTTTTTGTAGAAGGCAGTGGCGACTCGATTTTCACGTATGTCTACTTCGCATAAAAATGGCCATACCTCTGCCTTTCACAAGAAATTACACTCTAACATGATTGCTTAATTTTCTCGGAGGCCCGGCACCGCCTCCTGCTACTTCACTGCTTTTAAGCCCCTAGGACATGGGTTCCCAACCGGTGGTACGCGGGAACGTTTCAGGTGGTACGCGTGAGTGATGTGTGCAAGAGTGAAGATAAATTCCATTACTCCTAATGTTGATATTTTAAATTTTAATCTTTAAAAAATCGTTAAAAACTCGCTATTCTAGCTCCAGTTTTTAAAAATTTTACCCCCCAAAGCCCCCGGAAAATCCCAAACCCCCGGTGGTGTCTTCTATCAGAAGAGTACATATTATACGTTTATTACAATATTTAAGTCTGGTGGTACGCCAAAATTTCTCAAACAGTCAAGTGGTACGCAGGTGCAAAAAGGTTGGGAATCCCTGCCCTAGGAGTTCACAGACGGTATGCTTTTGCACACCGGTAGTTACGCCACTACTGACGCGCATGAATAAATTTACGAGATTCTTTATTTTGCGTGTACAGAGGTATCAAACTCATTCCAGCCGTGGGCCACTTCCTCCAAGCAAAATTTTTACGGGTGGCACAAATGATTGTTTTACCCCTTTCCCCATCTAATTTTTTCCCCGAAATTTTTTTTTAATTACCTTTTTATTAACTCTATTTCATAATTTTACTTGTTGATTAACTAGTCTACATTTGCTCCAAGCAACATGCGTCGATAAATTTAAAAATTCTAGTTACTACATTTATAAATGTATCAAAAAATTTAATTTTTATAAGTGAAATCGTAAAAAAAGTGAAAATAGTGATTATTTTTTAAAAGGTCTGTTTGGTACCACAGTCCTAGTGCTACACTAACTACACTACTACAAATTGATTGGTGTAAAAAGTGGATTGGTAATTGTACCACCAATCAATTTGTAGTAGTGTAGTTAGTGTAGCACTAGGACTGTGGTACCAAACAGACCTAATAAAGTGAAGAAAAGTGTAAGATTTTCAAAAAAGTGAATAAAGTGTATTTGTGGCAACCCTGTTCATAATTATTAAAAATGGGATAAAAACCACGTCCAAATGTCTCGTATCCGAATGTCTTCGCGTCTAAATTTCTTATGTCTAAATCTCTGCACCTATTTTAAAAACATTAAGAACAAACTGAGAAAAAATAAAAACAATTTTCAAAAAAAGGGGGGGGTAACTTCACGCAGATCAATGACTCGGCTTCCTATCTAGAGATTGTTTTAGAACCTACAGTTTAACGTGGAATCCGAACCACATGCGCTCTTGCTCAGCGTTACCATATGACAGTGATTATTTTTTTCGCGGAGAAATAACAACGGATGCAGTTTAATGTCGTGCCCAGGACATTTCACATATATAAAGTTAATTTAATTTATAAATTACGAGAGTCAAGCAAGAAAACTTAAAACTTTGAACGTCAAACAAGGAACACTAAACCTTAGCATTCCGTGTAAAAATACTAGGTTTATTTTTTCTGAACCATATAACATTCTAAATGCGTTTCCAAAACTCTCAACAAATTCTTTGAAATTTGTACATGTGATAAGGTGATGCTCTATTGACACAAGACCAACTGAAACCAAACTGAATTTTGTTGTTAAATTTTAAGAAAATTACATCTTTTTATTGCTATTTTATTTTTACTTTAAAAAAACATTTGAATATTATCAAAATTTAGTTCACATCCAATTGGGACTGTGCCAGTTGTTCAGTTTCAATCCCTAACGATGTAAAAATTGACCGAGTAAAAAATAATAGAAATTACAACATTGGTAAATAAAACTTACCCTCCACCGATGGTAATCATTTTGGAATCCGCCGCCATAAACAATTCGGCACCATGAGCCACTTTGTCGCCATCTATTCCGACCCATGGATATTTAGACCTTTCAGGATACAAAGAAAACAAAAATGTTTCTCCTGTACCAAAGTAGGCTTGCCTCTGGCCTCTATTGTCCTTGGCATTCCTCTCATACCAACGAGAAGAACAATAAGCTCCAAATACCTTTTAAAAAAACATTACTGGAATAAAAGGTTTTTCTCTCAAAAAGTGACTTACCTCATTATTGCACGTTTTTATCATAAGCAGAGTAGGCTCGTGTTGTTCGACTCTAACATAAAACGTCGTTAAGGAGCAACCATGTTCTTCGGTGGTGTAGAGAAGTATAGGCTGATACATGGTTATTCTTACTGGTAGCCAGGACCAAAGAGTCAACAGCTGAATGATAATAATAATAACATGCAAGTTATTCCCACATTTATTACAAATCAATTTTAGGCATACAAATAAAGCGTACAATATTTTTAGTTTTACAAGTCTATTAAAAAATCAAACTGTAATGAATGCGTCACGTTCATTAAAAGCAAATTCATTCATTGTCTTTTATTTGCCATGCAAATTCGTAACACTTAACAGTAATCAGTAAAGCTGTCGTTAATTATTGTCATGCTCACAACAAGCACATTCGATGAATTAATGAAATTATATGTAAAACAAAAAAGTCATGTAAGGACTAAATTGTACAACTTAGAAAACGATTCTCAACTTTTTGAGAAACTCAAAATAATAATAATAATAAAAATTAAAGCTAACCATTTCTCTTTGTCTAGAGTGCAAGCAGGGCTCTGTAAGAATGGGATTTTGGAAAGGAAACCGTTTCGAAACATTTAGATATGCGCGTGTCTAAAAAATAATAGAAAAGCATTAGCAGCAGAAAACATTAATTTCTATCAGCTTTTGCACAAAATATAGAAAACTAATCAAAAAATTTTGTTAAGAGCATTGTTCACTTACTATACCTACTGAGTAACTCATGTACTATATCGCGTAAAATGGAAAACTAGGATTCGAGGATTCCGAAAGTGTAATTTGCATTTTACGCGATATTAGATCTGAATCGGTTTAGAAGTGGGCAATGTTCTTAAGTAAAAATAGTAGTTGGAAAAAAAAGAAAAACGAATAAAGGACGGCCAAGACCTTTGGATATAAACGATATAAATCCTTTTCCATCAAAATGTCCTATTTTTGCGATATGTAAACATTTAGCAACACCAAATAAAAATATTGAACATTTAAAATAAACGAAGCTTTAAAATGTCAAAACAGCGACAAAAACAAGCTAAATGTAAGTGCAAAAACATCATAGGGAGATGAAAGATACATAAACTTACATCCTGATGATCGAGTATGCGTGAATTAATATTCTGTATGGGATAGACGCCCATGGAAAGGGCGCGTGGACCTGGTGAATGCGCTCCCTTTTTAATCGATAGCAGCACAAAAACACAACCGCACAAACATTAAGGTTTAAATTTTAACATAAGACACAAACAACAAGTTGATTATATCGGAATAAAAACAATCAACACCTTTTTTTAAGTAACATTCTTGAGTTAATTTTCAGGAATAATTTCATGCCTTTGAACTAAGTTGCCTTTAACATTAAACAAACAACGACTAAATTATGAAATGCTGGTTAAACAACATTTAATGAATGAAGTTCCCTAAATTAAAGTGGTGCTGCATGACCATTCATGATTTGTTACCTTGCAAGGGATAGCAAAATTTGTTGATAATGATAATTAAAGCCAAATTGTTAAGTTATGAACGATATGAATATCATTCAGGTGCAACGAAATGAAACAGCATTATTTAACAAGAATTTCTGTATCAATTTCAAATTTTCACTCAATTTTGAACAAGAAAAAAAAAATAAAAAATCAAACTTAAAATTGATGCAGAGTTAAGGCAATAATTTCAATACTAAAGACAAAATGGACAGTCAATGCGTACTCATCAATATAAAACTAATACAATACCATTTCATTGTACATCTCTTCGGACATTCTCTGAAATGCAAATGAACGGTCTACAAAGAAGTTCACTCTAAGAGACACTTAAATTAAAAAAGAGCTGCGCACATTTTTTTGGACAAAGTTTAAATGTAAACACGAAGCTTAGTGTGTGCAGTTGGTATTAAAATTTAAATTACCCTCTTGGAAAGTGTTAAATTTTATACTCTACAACTTTTACTGGCGGTGCGTCCCATTTGTGGCGATGTAATATACAAACCCAATTTTTTTTTACAGAGGAAGTTAATTCAACATTTTCCAAGATAACAACCGTGGTGCAATTTGGAAGGAATCCATCCAACCAACCATGGATTGTTGGCTAGACACTTTGTTTCAATGCACACCCACCAAGATCAAGTTTAGAAAGCGCAGCTCAAAATTATTCAAGTGATATTAACTTAATGGTTAAAAAGTTAAAATTAGAATCTAAAAGAGGAAATGAAAAATCCCTTACCAAAGAGATAAGTTACAGAACTATTTACAATAAAAAATATTAAAAAAATCCATCACCAAGTACTAATCAAAATGATGCAAGAAGCAAAAATATACAAAAAATTACACTTCTTAACTGGTGATGCTCTTGGTTTAAAAAAAACTTGAAATAAAAAAACAAGCTCACCTCTCGTATTGTCAGTGTATGGGATACCATCTGAATATTATTTTGACTCTGACTATTTGGTAAATTTTCGTTCGATCGTGATCGAATTAGTTGCCTTGAACCGCTTATAACCGTCTTACTTTTCAGAACCATTTCTGTACGCAGAAACACTCTCAATATGTAAGCGGAACTTAACCCACGAATTCCAAATGCAACCTTTAATACCTTTTGCGGCAAAACGGGCAATTCTTTGCAAAACTTGGTCAAAGCTATATCGACTCCATTTTTTTGAATTTCTGACATCCACTCAGAATTGGAAGCGGTCGAACTTTTGTGAAACAATATCAGGATTGCCATCGCTACTCTGTAGAAAACCTAAAAGTTAATTGTGTGCAGCAATATTAATGTTTCTTTCGTTTCATTTAAAATATACACATAATATTTCTATTTCTAACATAAAAGAATTCCCTTTCAGGTGAAGAATTAGTCACCTCAAAATAGTGAATATTTTTCAAATGAATAAGCTAAAAAAAGTTTGTATGACATTATATTTTTCAAGGTAGTTCCAATTCATTTTAATTCACAACAGATAGTTTTACAGCCAAAAAAATATTGGCAAGCCTAAAATATACCAAGTTACACCTGCGCAACAATAATACAGATAAATTACACTAACAAGTTGTGAAAACAACACGCTTTTCTAATTTTTTACAAAATTTAATTAGTATCATCAGATGAACAAACAATCGTACCTTTATTCCTTCGTGAAGAAAACAATCCATCACTCGCACCAATTGAGGAAACGGCATATCCTGCAAAATCCACCATATCCAGTCAATGTAAATGCGTTCCACCCGTGAGGTAGAACAATGCCTCTGAAGATGCACCGCAGCAGCTTTCTAAAATTTTTACCAAAATCACAACAAATAAGAATTAATAAACAAACAAGTTTAAAATAACATAGAGATTAAAACAGATCTACTGATATTGTTACTAAAAATTTCAGTGCGTTGACCCCCCTGGTGCCATTAATTGGTCAAGATTTACAATATTAACGCAAAAATAATTGACAACTCATCTGGATTCAGTCAGGGCACTCAAATTAACCACAAAGAAAGTGTAGGAGTGCAAATTTTGTAATAGAATTCGTAGCACATTCCTATAATGTAATGCAAATTTTTACTTCCTGAAAAACTGTGTTATATTTTGTTTACATAACCAAGGTCAAAAATATTGATAAATAAATTAATTAAATACTGTTTTATGCTGTGTTTATCTGTTTACTGTCCTGCTTTTTTTATAACATAATTGCACACATAAATTTAATAATAAAAACATTGCAATGCCTTTACTGCCTTACATAATCTATTATCTTTCAAGATTTCTACTAGGTGGATCTTAAGCTTTATTTTATTAAGCCCCAAGTCCCACCCCTTGACTGGAGATCACGCACGTGATACATCTTAAAGAAAAGCTTATACTTTTACTTACCACGTGTTTCTTAGCAATTTGCATGACAGTTTTCCACGTTACTTCGTATAATAACTTCGTTTGTGTAATAAACATCTTCTCCTTTGAAGCAACCAAGTTGGTCATGCAATGGTAGCATTCCTCCTCTGAAATCAGTACAAAAAACTAATTAAATCGGGTAACAGAAAATATTATAAACGAACTAAGGCGATTCGCACACCAAAAAAATACGACAATTAAAAAAAAAAACCTTAATTTAATATTATAAAAATATTTCAACCTTGTGACGTAAATTTGCTTCCAACGTTTACGTAATAAGTTTTTAAAATAATTATAACTTGATTCCTAATTCAATTTAAACAATAATGAGAATGTATATAAAAAAAAAGAAACATGTTACAATTATTTTTTGACGATCTACGTTGGAGGGAGGTAAATGACGTTGCATGATCAATAAAATCCAATTAAACGATTTAAATATTATACATAATTATAACAAAATAATATAATTCGGTAACTAATGTTCTTATCAAATTATGTTAAACAAATAATTCGAGGTAAGATAGTAAAATTTGAAAAAGGATAATATGATTTTCCGTATAGATTTGCTTTAACCCCGTCCTTGGATCCGCTAACTGCACATACGCAAATTTACGATGAGTTACACAAACTCTATTTTATTTATAACAAATTCATTAATTAAAACCAAACAAAGTCGGTTAAACTACAATACAATAATTTAAACGCATGTTTATATTGAACAAACAAAAGGCAGGTCCATAATTGTTGAAGATAAAGTTTCTACCATAAACGTAAAATAAATACTCAAGTCAGTTACAAATTCGAGTAAATAAGAAAACCACAATACAAAGTGTTCCAAAGTAACAGTGAAAAAATTTGATTGCTACTTAATTCGTTCGGTACAACACTCTCCAAGTTAAATCACTTCGTCTCCAATAAACATTTTTTAAGTGCATGCCAAGTTAAATAAAAGCTTGTCAAATGAATAACATAATTATAAACATTGTAAATTCACGTATAAATAAAAATTATCAAATGTTTTTAATTTGCTTAAAAAGCTCTCAATAATTAAAGGTACTACTTTTTTTCGCGGAGCCACTTTAGAAGTCCATATCTCAACAAGTTTTAGACCGATTTTAATCATCTAGCAAACCTACAAATCTCGGTATACCAAGCTAAATTCAAGATCGATAGAGTAAAAAATTGCAACTCCAAAAGTCTTGCTTGCTGTGACTCGTTGTGTGGATTAGCTAATAATCTGAATAAATAAGAGGTCGGCCAACAAAAACTAAAAATCTGCCAATAAGTAACTTGCCACATACTACTAGCAAGTGTTTTCCAAAATTCAAGCGAATGCTGGTGTTTTTTATAACGAGCGGAAGTTAATATTTCCATTTTCAGAAATGCGATCGTTATTGGAAAAATAATAAATTATAAGACGTAAAAGGAGTAGATTCACGAATAACAAGAGAAAAATATTATTAGCTGATAACTAATAGTAAAAAATTTAAAACACGCTATTTGCTTTTTAAATTCAACTTTATCTACTATCGATTATTAAACTAATTATATCGATACATCACCCATTACTAATGAACGATGACAACAACTAAGGTATTCATTAATTTTGAAGTAATTAGTACGATAGTTCGAACGTCCAATCTATAATAATATAGATTAAGTTTCCTATTTCCATGGCAATAAATATTTTAGAAAAGATTTAAACAAACAAAAGTGTAAAGTTTCAAAAAAAAGATAACACCTGAGATCGTAATTTATAGACTGTGGAACCGGCCAACATAAAAAAATTGGAACAGGAAACTTGGGACTACTGTGTAAAAAAAGATGTATTTAAAGAAATTGGAATAAAATTGGGTTTATTTGGGTGTTATCTTAAAACCCAAAAATTTAATAAATCTTTCTTTGTTAATTTTGGGTTATCCAAATCTTTGATCAAATGTCACTGCGAAACTGTCCATATTTTTGATAAGATGTCATCAATAAGCATTACTTCTTAATTCACAGGTATGTAAGTCAGGTAAGAATGTGTACAGACCTTTTAGTTTATTACTCTTGCTTTATTACTTATCAAATAAAATTTTTATATAAAACGCAACAAATGTTAACATAAACTAAAATATGTAATAATTTCTTCCATATTTTCATATCTTTATCAATAAAATATTTAAATGGAAAATTTTAGTTTTCCTAAGAATCGATAGCACATTTTTGGTGTTTATTTATTTATAGTAAATAATCAATAATTTATGAAATATAATATTCAGGTACATAAACAACCACCCCATAATCACAGTAAATTATTTAATTTGATTTTTGGAATCGATATTATATTGAAATATTAGCCAATACACTAATAACTAATTTCTGTAAGAAATTAAATTATATTTTAGGATTATAAATCATTCTATTATTTTCAAAAAAAACCAAAATCTCAAGCTTTCAGTAAGTAATAAAGTATTAACTTCTTCAGATGTTTTTCAAAGATAAGATGTAAATAAGATATGGCATTATCAATTTCATTACATGAACTAATTGATTAAATAGATAATAAGTACTTCACAATTTAAAAAAGTCGAAGAGAAATATTTCAAATTGCCTTGTAAATAAATTTGTTACTCTACGCTTTTAAAAAAGCTTTTAAATTTTAATAGGTGGAAGCGCCTAATACTAACAATAAAATGCTACAAGTACCCTTTAAAAATATTACTATTACTTTTCGTCATAATTTTTTTAGTTCACAATTTTAGTAGGTATTAGTTTGTTTAAGATTTCCAAAATTTTAACAACGGGTTTTCCATGCTCGATTCAGGGCACATTAATCGGTAATTAACAATAATTATAAAGTAATCAGAAAACGGAACAAATTTCATTAAACACTGAACATACAAAAATTATTATAAAATTTAACGATGAGTGAGGATTTAAGAGACCGTGCCGAACGTGTAACTCCCTTTGTCAATGTAATTAGTGCCGAAACATTTCTAAATAATTAATTAATATTTTGTATGTAAAAAATATTATCGATCGTTTTCGTCGAGTTTTTAATAATTTTGAATAATCGTTGATTAACACATGGAAAATCAACAAAATTAATATTTATCAAACCTCGTAGTTTGAATGTTTTCAATCTCGTGATTCTGATTGGTCTAACATGAAACACAGAGAATACATTAACCAATCGTGTGCGTGACGTTGTGTCTCTTCTAGAGAATCTATTTTAATTTATTTTTTATCTCAATAAAACCCCTATATTTACAATGCTTTCACCTCTTAGCGGTATATATGAACTTTGTAAAAAAGGCACTTGCATGTAAGAAAAACTGAATTAACTGGTTACGTATTTGCCCACGCTTCAATACTAATAATAGACATCACGTATAATTAGATGTAGATACACGATTGATATATTCTGTCACTTTCATGTAAACATGTGAAATGTTATTATTTTGTAAACATAACATTATTTACATTACCAAGTTGTTAATTGATAGATAGATCAATGATACTAATTTTAACGCAACTTACAATCATGTTTATAGTCCATGTCTGGTTATAAATGAAAAAAACAAAAATACATACATTATGCCGCTTTCTTATGGGGACCTACAGTTAACGTGCATTCTCAAACGATTTTTTTTTCAACATTCATCAACGTGGCTTTACGTGCCCTTCGAAACACGTAGACGATCATAAGACTCGCAAAACCATTTCTCGAGTCCTCAGGACGAGTCTGAGATACAATCGGAAAACTGACTTAACACCACAAATGCATGGGTCAAAAAACTTACTTAAACATAATATGAACCCAAGTATTCCTCAAACGTTAAATAATCAATAAACCAAAAGTTTACTTCAATATGCGGTGAGAAACATAAAAATAACCAAAATATTCTATTGGGAACGTTGCCAATCACAACAAATTCCTTGCAATACCAATAATTTGGAAAATGAATTTAAATTTGTCCCGTGAATAATTAAACTTGATTTAGTTACGAAATTGCGTTCTTAAATTAACACCACCTGAGGAAATTGCTATTTCAAGTTTGGCCTTGCAACTAATTTTCAAAATTTCTTATTAAACTTGAATAAGCTCAGGTGTTCTCGAACTTGGCATCGACTTAATAAAACAGAAGTTCATGTATGATTTTCGTCCTCAGAAGTGGTCACAGAAAAAATTAAATAAACATGTCTAATTCCAATTGAAACGTATAATTAAACAATTTATGATAATAATATATCAAACAATCTGTCATTTTCAATTCGAAACAGTTATGTTGTTTTTAACTAGTTCTAATAGTACGAGTCCCGATTTTAGTAGTTTGAAACCCTGGGATTCCCCCCAGTAATATATTTTTGTTTTATCAATTTAATCTAAAAATTTCGTAACAACATCAGGCATTTCATTATCTTTATAAATTATAGTCAAGTTGCGCCAAGTTGCAACCTAGAAAAATTCTATTAATATTTTAAACAAAGTAAAAAAAAATTAGTGTGGTCAGTGCGCTAATTTTAAACTTTTAGTACATTTAGCATTTACTTAATAATAATTCAAAATTTGAACTTGACCCAAATTACTCCGTACACATACTCGAATCTGTACATCTCAGATCTACGTTTTGGTGTAAACATGTCATGAAAATGGGTTACACATTCGAACACCCTTGCAATCCAAAATTCTATTTTTGATTTATAAAATATAAATTGCAGAAAAACTTTATGTAGGTGTGGAATTTCGTGCATGTAATTTGCATCAAATGAAACGAGTCATCAACACCACTAACTTGTTGAAGCATAAAAATTATAATTGAACAAATTACTGTAACAAAATTTAATTCAACCCATCAATTCGGCTCCCCATGAAATTGGCAATTAGCCAATTCCTTTTTCCTATTTAAAGTTTAATTTGACAATTCTCCATAAAAGAACAAACTGAAACTTACGACTTTTTAAGTAAGAAATTTTTTTTAAATTTAAGTTAAAAAAATAAGTGTGCACTTATAAAGTCAAATATCCCTAATAGAGCAACTCATAAATAGAAAAATTAAACAACAAATTGCTGTATCCTGCACACATATTACGCTGCGCAAATGCGATACATCATATTAATATAATTAAGCCACTCACTCCCGACAATAAAAATTTGTCACTAAACAATTCCCACAATAAAATTTTAAAAGAAACGCAGTACTTCTTTAACCAATAATTGAAAAATCGTGAAAAATTGGCGAGTTTTCCAAGCTTGACAGTAATAAAAGACAAAATAGGAAACGGAACTGTCAAATATTATGTGCCCCCCCCCCCCTAGAACCTAAAGCTACAAAGAAACCGAAAAATAATTTACTGGATAAAGATCAAAATCGGTTGTTGGCATCAGAATTTACCCAAAGTGGTTCTCATCCACGAGACTTTTTTGAAACATTGGAAGCAATTCGATACCATCGGTTCTCGTTTAATATGATTGTAATATTCTAAAATAGAAATAACATCAACGGGTCAAAGATCAATAAATCATTGATGCAACAAAAATGTGGCCCAATTTGCATGATAAATGAAAACAAAAATAACGCACGTAGCCGAAACACCAGAAACAATAACAAATTTGCGTGCCAAAAGCATTATTATCAGCTAATTTATTCTTGGATCACGGATGTCCAAATCATAAGCCAAATCTTTGAGAAGAACGTTGGCTAAATAAAGAATTTTAAGAAGCTATGGTGATAATAATTTTACGTAAGAAAAATGTGAAGCATTTTAATTCATAAAATGTTTAAATAATTGAATGCGACCAACCTTCGCATTCGTAATTAATTTTAATGCAAACAGGATTAATTGAGTAAATTGGACTTGTTTTGCATATTCGGTGTAAACTCAATCATGGAGTTGGAATACTGAAGAATTGATTGTTGTTAGAAAATTTGAATTAAGCTCCATCCACGTATAGCAAAACAAACTGTTGCAACATTTCTTGATCAACAAGGCAAGTTTTTAATTGTTGTGAAGGTAAAGAAACGTAATGACTTTAATAAGGACAAATATTAGTAGAGCATTGGCCCTCTAGCAACACCACACCGTCGCAATTGCTGTTTAAAAAGTAATAATTGATATGCCTGAGGTCGTGCAACCTGAAGTGAGGACAAAAACTATCGATCTATCGATTTACTCTGTATATTTTAAATTACCTAATTAAATTATCCATCATGTCAGAGCCGAATCTTTTTTCAAGATGTTTTCGACGTGCTCATGAATAAAAATAACTTAGGTACTATGTAATTATCGGGTATAATAAAACTTCCTGATTTTAAAACTCGTTTCTCATATTTATGCTATTGTATGTAAAAGTTAATAATAAGTAGAAAATCAAAACAAGGTAACCAACCGTTGAAGTTTGAATTAAAATTTTAAGGATAACACATCAATGGGGTTTTCCTATTTGTAAGTCACGTGCGTGCCTACTATTACTACTACTGGAAAACGCGAAGGGTTAGGAAGAAAACCGTTCGTGAAATGCATTAAAAAACAACGTAATTTGAATAAATGGAAAGTTTCCGGTACCCTTAGAAGATAATTATTAATTCAATACCGAAAAACACTGCTATGCAAATATTGATAACAAGTAGTATAAAATAATTAAAGAAGATTATGGTCGGAATTTAATCAAACTCGGTTCAATTTACGCAACTCGATTATCTTACAAACTCAAAAATAATTTACCTTGGAAACTCTTTAATTAACGATAACAAAGCATTCAATAAAATTACATAAGGTTTTAAAAGATAACCGTAGTAGTAACACAAAAATTCTTACTATTTATCAGTTTATGTAACGACCCTGGATAATACTATTTGTTAAAACTGATATACCATAAATAAAACGAAATATAAATTAAGAAACTTCATATATAAGAAAAAGTTCTGATTCGTCAAAAAAATTGTTTTCTTGCATGAACTCACCATTACCATTTCCTTCTGGTATTTGTACATCCTTAATCCGAAAAAATTCCTTCCTGCACTAGGAACACATTCAATATTCTCATAAGTTTTTCGTAAGCAAAATTTTAAAATTTGCAAAAGAAATAATTAATTACAGTAAAACCGTAAAAGCAGAGTAATTTCACTTAACTAAACAACTTTATTTATAAAATAACTTGGTGTGATTATAATAAAAGCACAAACCCGGTTTATTGTTATGTTTTATTTATCCTATTATTATCTTTTATAATGAGCTTTAATGTAAAAAATTGTTGTTTTGTCAAGTATTGTAATTTTAACTTAATGAATATTACCCCCTAATCATTACAACTTAATTTAATCTTTTATTTCCACAAACTTTCACATGAGATTAAGTGCAGTTTTAGTGGGTAATAGGCAGCATAATCAAAATAAATGATAATAATAACGACCACTCGTTAATCTTTAAAATGAGTCCATATCTGTAAATTTTAAAATTACTAAAAAATGCACTAAACTAAAATTTATCACGAGTTTCCATTTAACTTCTCCGGTATTTTTACAAATACTAATGGTTAAAAATATTACTTAACAATGATAAATATTTTAGGATTTAAGTAAACCCTCAAGCTGTGCTGCTCAGGAAATGTTAGCAACCTGTGGTATAATAGAGATGATAATAATAAATTATTGGTTAAGAAATCATGTTATGTTCAGAGCACAGATATAAATTTAGCAAGTACATTTCGCTGTCTCGGTATTAGTCAAGGTCCTTTGTAACATTTTTTATACTTCTGGTCATTTTAAAACATTTTTAAATGTTACCAAAAAAAAACTGTAATAATTTAGCAGAGCAATAGTGGTAAATGATTGCGCTAGCCAACTGCGCTACCCAGGAAATTGGTATTATGTTGGGCGAAACTTGGTTGAAAAAAAAAATTTGTTGTTTTGAAACTTTTGGATTGTTTTACCAATTTTGGAATGTGCAAAAAACGGGCCAAGGTTGTCAAATTTTGACGGAAGTCGTCGTGATCTTGTCGGTACAGTTATCATGTCCTGACTTATCGCAAAAAATATTGTGAAAATACAAAACTGTAAACGGAGTTGTCGACATTAAATATTATTCTAAAATTAAGTAGATAAACTATGCAATTATTTATACCAAAATTTTAATTTTATCGCTGTAGGCTGGAAGGAAGGTCCTTATTTTTCAGAACTATTGAAACACTTCCGGGTTATTCTTAGTGCATATTTTATCACTTTGCACTGTACGAAGTTCTCAGCTTTAATAATATTAAAAAGTAAATAATGTTTTGTACTAGCATTAGAATAATTGATGTACTTAAATGACTACTTAAAAATTACAAATTATTTGCTATATTAAATAAATTCATTGTATCCAATTAAAATATAAACAAAATTTTTTGTTAGCAGTGACTAGCAGGTGCATGTCAGTGCCCCCCCCCCCACCATCAAATTTTTTGATGAATTTGGTGTCAAACGTTAGAGCATCGTTTGAGCCTGAATGAGCTTCCATTAATTTCGTTTGAGCCTCAAAGGTCGCAAAGTTATTCGCAAAAAACAGGTGGGGGGGGGGGCTGTAGACATGTTGGCAATTTTTCTTCTCGTTTTGAATTTCTATGTGCAATTGATGTCAATCGATAGAGCTTTGCTTGAGCTTGAATGAGCTTCAATAAGCAAAAGTTTAAGTTAATTTTTTAATTAAAAAATTTTCGAATGAACTCCGAGCAACATGCGTTAAATCTTAAGTTTTTTAAATCCCTTAAGCTGATAATCTACATACTTTGAATGTGTAATTCAATGTAATGTTCGGTAATTTACCGAAATAGAAATCATGCCGAGAAAATCTAATATTGATTTGAAGCAACTTAACGTTATGTTATTGTTGTTAATAAAGAAAAAATTTATGATCCAATAGCTAACTGTATTTGGGGCCATTAAATATTTGTTGGTCGGAATTAGTAAAGCAATTGAGCAATTTTATTTAAAAAAAAAATTTTAAAAACCTTACGATTTAATGCATGTTGCTCGGAGTTTATTTGAAAATTTCAACTATCCATAACTTTGTAAAAAATTAACTTAAACTCTTGTTCATTGAAGCTCAAACGAAGCTCTATTGATTGACATCAATTGCACATAGAAATTCAAACGAGAAGAAAAATTGCAAAAAATGTCTACAGCCCCCCACCTGTTTTTTGCGAATAACTTTGCAACCTTTGAGGCTCAAACGAAAATAATAAAAGCTCATTCAGGCTCAAACGATGCTCTAACGTTTGACACCAAATTCATCCAAAAATTTGAAGGTGGGGGGCACTGACATGCACCTGTGACTAGCAGGATATTAGAAATTATTTTAAACGACCATTGGAACAAAAATTTAAAAAAAAAAGCGATGAGTAACACACAAAAAATGAAATTATTACAACAGTAATTATTATTTAGTGAGAATTAAATAAATAAAAATAAAGAAGGGAAAGTCAATGGTACTAGTTGTCCCATCGTATCTTATCAAATTTTTTAAATTCGATTTTAAATTAAATGTTTATTCAAGTAATAAGTAGGTACTACTATTATATTGATTTCAAATTTTTTTAGCTTAACCACCTTTAACCACCTCAGAAAAATTCTAAGGACGCCTATGGCCATTTATGTATTACATTTTGGGATATCCTTCTTTGTACATTTTGAACCAATTTCGATGCGGAAATTTTGAAATTAAGTTTCCCGAATAGACCAGAGACGCAATTACCAAAAATATACATTATCTATTTACTCAATTAGCTATAACTCAAAATAATTAATTTAGCAATAAGAAAAATAAAAAAAGCTGAATTTTAACCATCTAGACTAGCGGTTATGCGATTTTTCAAAAAAACAGTATCTAAATAATACATAATCTTCATAATATCTATATTTGTTAACTATTGGAATTCCAACTGACAAAGGATGCAGTTTTAGATCATGCCCAGGACCAAACGAAACACCAATAGTTTAAAAACCAAGAATTACAATTTTAATAAAGTGATTTATTATATTAAGAATTCTAATATAATAGCACCATTAATTGGAAAGTGTTTTGAAGTAGATCAGGTGTTTCCAAAACTAGCAATGAGTAACAATACTCGGTAATCCAAGGTAATATTAATATTAATTGCCGATAATATTAAATTACGATTATTAGATTATATACAGTTTAAAGTTCTTAGAAACCAACAATCTAAAAACCAGCACCAAATATTTATTTTACTTTTTTAGGGAAAAATGTGCCTCTTTTCGGCACAGTGATCCGAGCAACACACGTATTGTGATAAAACCATCTGTCAATTTTTTTACATAGCAGAAATAAACCCCCGCAAAACTGTGACATTTTTGACCGTTACTACCCACTTAGTAGGGTTCAAGATCATGTAATCTAACGATTTTATACGGTAGATAAAATAGTACATAAAACATGGTTTTGGTCGTGCGCTCCCGTACTATAAGACCACTAAAATAAATAGACAATAATAGATCACTTTGCTCCCGCTCTTTCTGACACTGTAAATTAAAGTAAAATAGTGAAAAAATTTTGAAGATGTTTAATGCTTAAAACCCTCTAGTGCTTACAATTTTCTTTTTAACAAATATTTGGAGCTGGCTTCAAAATTTATGGCGGCTATTTGACCTCTCTCATGTGGGCGCTCTTTTTACGAGGTTTTGCTTCGCTTGCAAGAGATACTTTTAAAAAACTTTGTCCACCCTGTGAATGAGGTTCTAGTTGCGTCATTGTGTACATCAACATAGTCCCCTACAAACTATGTAATGTTTATCCGCGCACGAAATATTTAAAATACTTTCGGTTCAGAAAAAAAATTTCAAAATTATAGAACTTGACCCTTTTACAAAACGTAAAAAGTTCGGTTACCAAGAGCGTCAAAAAACTAGGTACTTTTCTATTTTAATAAAAAATTTCATCTCTAAAAAAAGCTCAAAAATCAATAGGACTTTTGTTATTTAGGATTCAATATAAAATTAATGGTTTATCCTGAGCGCTTACTTAGTAGTAATTTTAATCCTTTATAAAATGATAAATCAACTTATTTTAACGCGAAAAATTCTAATATCAAAATAAAAAGAAAAAAAAAAAATTAGAATAAAAAGACTTACCCGACATAAAATGAAGAAGTAGAGCACAAATGGGATACAAAGTGGGGCTGTAGACGATGTCGGGACAAGCATATCCAAGTACGGACACTACACGATCAGCTATACTACGACCACGATGAGTTAAATAATAAGCTTGACAGTGCGAAGGTTCGACAAATGGAGGTAAACTAACAGATTTGTCAGGTAATTCTGTGCTACCAAACACTTGGTTAACCATATCCCAATAAAATCCATCCAAATCACTCGATTTGTTGTTGTGATGTTGTCCACAAAGCAAAGGCCAGAGTTGAGCCCTGATGGGATGATTGACAGGCCAACCATTATTTCGGATGATAAGTTTAACGTCCTGCTTGCGTCCTTGTTGTAGTAAAGTTTGTATTTCGACAAATGTCTTGAGCGGTTTGTTCGATGGACTTGGGGGCACGACAGTTATTGCACTGGAATCCACATGAGAAGAGAAGCCATTGAGAGTGCCCGCTTCATCTTCCAATGCGGACAACATAGTTGGCATCTCGAAACCTGTAGCCCCCTTCAGAGCGACACCTTATGTGAGGTCCTGCAGCATCTTATCGTCTGCAAAATACATGACCAAATGTGACAAAATACTCAAAAATTAAGATTAAATGTACTATAAACCCCACACAATTACGGAGGATTCCAAGTGTGGGGACTCAATAAATCCGACCTCTACGAGTACAACAATAATAATGACACTTTAATCAGATAATGTGCTACCTAGTTTGGACATATCTACGTGCCTAGAATTTTCGAATTGCATAACAACACCCCCGTCCCTCCACACTTTTACATCCTATGTATCTACAGACTGACTGTGAATGAGTAGGTACTTACACTTGTTAATCTTGTAAGTATTAATTGTGATGTATCAAAGTAACGTTTGGTCCAAACATTGGGGCAATGCACGTTCACCACGACGGACCACTTTAGCTAATCGATACGCACGGTCGATCCTCTTAATTTTTACTTTCCACCAAATTACGAACAACCAGGCACAGAGATAGGTAAAAGAATATTACCAATAAAAAATCCGGACCCGTCAAACACTCGACAATTTATTTTTTATTTAATTCGCTACTAATTTCGACTACTAAACTTTTATTATTAAACCAACTCGCTTTCTGCGTTTCTATTTTGTGTGGTGCGAATTGTCATAATTTTTTGGACAAAAAATATAAAAAAGAAAACTGGAAGTGTCTAATGTACGTGACTTTAATTTCGCACAGTACCGGCTCGCAACGCTGCGTAAACTGCGTGAGTTCACACCAGCGAAACCACTCCTATAATATCGTGCTATATCATAGGGTAGCGTCACGCGCGTCAGTTACACACGTGGTATACAGTCACGCGGATTTTTTCATTTCATTTATCATTCTTGGGTATCCTCGGTCACGAGCTCATTCTCAAAATTAATTCACCCATACTTCTGGCGGCTAGGCAACCCAATCGACACAATTTAACTAAAAAATCGTACTCTGGGTTTGTGGAATTGCTGATTTTGTATCTAATGGGTAGGGAAAATGTGTTTGCGAGGGTTTCGCGCCTTTCAGTCTTTATGTCACTAAATTTTGTGTGTGTTGTTAAGTCCGTAGGGTATCCTGTGCGTGTGCAATATAATATATTAAATTGGGTATTAAAACAAGTGCAATATTCCTATATAAATTAGGTAATATTTTTTCAAAAATTCGCCTGCGGCGCTAATGGGGGCGGCCTCTCCCTCCCGTGTGCCGGAAGTTAAAAATCCTTTTAATAGTGTTAGAGGAAGAAGGGACTTAAAATTGAATTGAACCTTGGGTGAGGTTTCAAAAGTGGTAAAAACGCATGCAACAGTTGAACGATGGGTAAATTTAGTTCTCAAAAAAAATTCAATCGTTGTACTGTTGATATTTGGCTCTTTTAACTAATGATTATCATACACTATGTTAGTTTTTGTGACCGGGGGGTATGGAATACCCTCCAATTATAGACGGAGTTACAAGGGTTGGGTTTTCTAAGCACACATAAAATTTGAATTAGCACCTTCCAAATTAGAGACTATAGTTCCGCTTATAATGCTATAACTCTGTTCACTTAATAGGTGCAGCTAAGCCACTCACCAAAATGTATTTAAGCCAACATGTAAACGGGAGTTTCAAAATTCAAGCAATACAAAAATTCTATTCCATTTTTGGGAGAAGTTTAGCTGCATATGTTAAGTGAATAGAATATAATACTGACTGAAAAAATTAAATCCAATATAATAATTTGCTAGAAAACTCCTCACCTGTGTCATTTATTAGCAAGCAAAAAAGTTTACAAACCTAAAAAGTTGAAAAACCTAAAAAATGCAATATTAATAAAATAAGAGGTGCATGTCCCCAGCCCCCCCTCCCCGAAATTCGAATTTTGACTCCAAAATAGTCTGAATCGTTTGTGGTTCGTTTGTACCTGTTTGTGAAAACATTATTTTCGTTTGTACCCAAATAGTTTTCGAGAAATTTCAAAATTTCGTTTGGCGGGGGGGGGGGACTGGAAACATGCTATCCCCCCCATGTCGAATTTTGACTCCAAAATAGTCTAAATCGTTTGTACTAACATTATTTTCGTTTGTACCCAAATAGTTTTCGAGAAATTTCAAAATTTTGCTGGGGGGGCTGGAGACATGCTTTTTTAAATTGCGAATTTTGGATTCAAAATAGTCTAGTACGTTTGTAATTCGCTTGTGATTGTTTGTGCAAGTTTTACTTTCGTTTGTACCCAAATAGTTTTTGAGATTTTTAAGAAAAACATTATTAATACTGACGCGCATGAGTGGCTTAACGAGATTCTCTTAGCACGGGGAAACACAAAAAAAAATTTTAAATTTCGAATTTTGGATTCAAAATAGTCTAGACTCTAGAACGTTTGTGCAAGTTTAATTTTTGTTTGTACCCAAATAGTTTTTGAGATTATCAAGAAAAACATCAAGGATACTGACGCGCATGAGTGGATTAACGAGATTCTTAGCACGGGAAAACACAGAATATTTTAAAATTTTGAATTCAAAGTTAACGAGATTCTGAATAACACCTACATCCTACAGGATCAACTAAACTTATAAATTTCCTATTGTAAATTTGTGATTGTAAATTTGTAAATTTCCTATTGTAAATTTCTATAATAAATAAAAATAGTGAATACCAACTTGTATATTTCAAAAAAACATGTTTGCAATACCCCCCTCCCCGGTACATTTTGAAATTTCCCGAAAACTATTTAGATACAAACAAAATTCATTTTTGCACAATCAGGAACAAGAAAAGTACAAAGAATAGAGAGTATTTTGGACGTCATCCTGTTAGTGTTACCCAGAATCTCGTTAACCCACTCATGCGAGTCAGTATCTATGATTTTTTTCTTGTAAATCTCAAAAACTATTTGGGTACAAACGAAAATAAAACTTGCACAAACGAAGTACAAACGATAAAGAATATTTTCAACGTGATCCTGTAAGTTTTACCCAGAATCTCGTTAATTCACTCATGCGCGTCAGTTTCTTTCTTGTATTTCTTGAAAATCCCAAAAACTATTTGGGTACAAACGAAAATGAACTTGTACAAACCAAACACAGACGTTTTAGACTATTTTTGTATCAGGAATTGGAAATTTTAAAGAAATTTTGTTTTACCACATGTTACTTAGAATCTGGAAAATCTCAAAAACTATTTGGGTACAAACGAAAATAAAACTTGCACAAACGTTTTACAAACGTTCTAGAATATTTTGAATCCAAAATTCGAAATTTTAAAAAAATCTATGTGTTTCCCCGTGCTAAGAGAATCTCGTTAAGCCACTCATGCGCGTCAGTATTTACTTTGAACGACGAACTAGGTCAATTAATTGTTGTTGTAAATGAATGAAACCATTAGTCACTGTTGTTAATGATTTTATTGCTTGAAATACATGATTTGTTTTACTTTCCTATGCAAGAAAGGAGCACTGTACTTTTCGAACGTTCGTAGTGTACTTGTTGAGCTTTCGTATGGTACTGGCTATAAAGCCTGATAATACGCGTGCTTCTAACTAAGAGCAACGCGAAAACCCTGCGCACAGTATAGAAAACTGTGGCAAATTTGAAATGTTATATGAAGTATAAATATTTAAATGCAAAGATTATAAGGATACAAATATTGAACAAATATAAATATATAAAAGGGTGCAATATTGAACAGTATTCATGATTCAGTATTCATGAAGCACAAACGATTTAGACTATTTTGGAGTCAAAATTCGAATTGGGGGGGGGGGGGGGCTGGGGACATGCACCTTAAAATAAGTCAAATTGAAAGAAATTCGCAGGGGGGAGCTCTAGTCCCAAAGTCTGCAAATGGTGATACTGATTTGGGGTTACTGTTTTTGAATTTCGTAAATTATTTGTTAAATTAAAAAAAAATGGTAACCCCCAATTCAGTAGCGCCGTCTGTAAATAAGGAAGAAAATTAATAACACCGTCTATTTAGCAGAAAAAAAAGTTTACATAAAAATTTGTAAAGCATTTTCCATCTTTACGGCTCTAACATCTTTATTAAAACTTGGTAATTTTTTTAAAAATTACGTTGGCAGGTTTTTGTAATAAAAAAATAAATTGTCTAAAATTGTACCTTTTTTAACATTTTTTACGTCCTAAAATTCGTATTTTAGAATAATTAAAAGGATAGGAAGTTAACACGACTATTTACATGATGTGAACCTTGTAAAGAAACTCTAGGTTAAAAATTTAATTTTTTTATATTAGAAACATTTTCGTACATATAAATTTCTCACTTACTCCATTATTACTCTGCTTTTAAGGCGTACTCTAAAAATTTAGACATAACAGGATAGACGGGATCGTAATTAACCAAATTTTTTTGACGAATCAAATTTTCGTACCTTTGCAAAGCACCAGCAATTAAATCCAACCTATTCAATAAAATTTTTAATTCGGAATTTCATATAAAGATTTTTCTCACCTGTCGGATTCTAAAGTGTGTTGGTCTAACCACGCCGACAGTTTAGTCAAAGACCATGCAGTATTTTGATGGGGGCTTGCTAACTCAGGTCCAGCAAAAGAAAACAGTAATAATAATACGATGCTGTGTGGGACCGAACTACCAGACATTTGTTTGTCTATTATTTCTTGAGGTGTTAACGTTATCAGAGTGGCCATTGATTTGAAGAGTCTGCATAACAATTTAGTGTATTTGTTACATTAAAATGTAAAAAACCTCACCTGTATGGTCGTCCTAAATCTGAAAGATACAAATACAAATTTTTGAGGGCTCCTTCCAAATGTTCGTAATCTGCTTGGAGTCTCAGGCGCCCCCCTTGCGAAAGAGGTCTCAACAGTGCAGAATGGATCACCAGCAATTCGATACAACGAATTACAACTTCACTGCACCTAAAAGAAAAATTAATCAAATTTTACTTTCTTTTTGTTACTACAAAGAAAGACGGTTTACTTTAGCGCAAGAATTTGTTTGTTTTCGTAGGGTGTAAGGTAGGTGTGGTTTACTCTCACAATAAATTGCATCAGTTCACGCATGTAAGGACTGCAAACGATGCTTGATCTGTTATTCGGTGGTTGGTATTTGGTCCAATCTTGTTCTAAGTGAATTGTAACAATTATGGTTTCAATGGTCGAATTTACAGATCCTAAAATTAAATTTTTATTAATGGGAATAAATTATCAATTTAGTAAACGTACCAATCAATGGTTGAATTATTGCACCGGTTAAATTGTTTAATCCTTCGAGGCTGTCATTGATTATCGAAATGGTTGACAAGGGTAAAGTGTCTCTCATATTTGCCAACATTCTTTGAACTTGCACTAACAAATAATACAATGCATTTGCTAATTGTACGTTTAGTTGTTGGCCCGAATTGGGAGTGCCAGCTAAAATAACATAATATTTCGTTACTCCATTCATAAGCGTCATTAATTATAATTAACCTATAATTTGAGAAGCTTCGGAACCAGTGGACAATTGTTGTTCTGTTTTGACTGCAAACATCTTCACACACTTGGCTACATTCTTGATGACCTTCTCGGTTAAACAGTCTTCAACTAAAGCCACACTTAACTCACTAAAAAGTAACAAATTACTTCAGTTCAAAATGTTTTGCAAAATATTCCAACTTTGTAATATTCCTTATGATCGAATCGATTTTATCATGAGAAGGTGCACAATTTTCCTGATTAAACATCGTTTGGACGGGCTCCAAAAGACGATTCAACGAACTGGACAAATACAAATTTTCCCAGTTGTCCAAAATCGAACGACTACAAAATTAAAGTCAAATTAAAAATTACAAAAATCGGGTGTTTTCTTACTTGTAAGCAAAGTAGTCGTAATTTAATCTAACAGTCATGTCACGGTAGAGTTTCAAAAACTTAGGGTAATCCGTTTCCATCATTTGTTGAACAGCCGAAACGGCGTTAGTTACTTCGTCCACGATGTGTTTACCAAGTCTCGACCAAAAATTACTGGCAATATCGTGTTTGACAAACAAATTTAAATTATTTAAAACCTCTTGTAAAAATTTAATCTGAAATTTGTTCATTGAATCGACGTTTAAAACACAGGGGGGGGGGTCACCTTACCTGTTTTGCTTGACAATACAGTTCTTCGGTGAACGCTTTCTCCAAATCGTCCCAAATTCTGGTTCTAAATCCTTGAGATGAAACCAAGTTTACACGACCCGGGCCACCTGGTTTTTTGAAAGTTGTGTTGCTGCTCGTGTCGACTGCAGATTTGAGACATTCGATGCATTCATTCAAAGCAATGTCTACAATGTTGTCAGTTGCGTTTTTAATTGTCCCCAAATTGATAAAAATCTAAAAAAAATATTTTTTTTAATTCTGGCAGGAGTTTAGTTTAGTTTAGGAAATGAGGAAGTTCATTTACTTGGAAAAATTAGTGACGTAAAGTAAAACCTACCTGTAGAGCTGTGGTAGTTTGGGTCAAATTTTCAGATGCGATTCCTTGAGTTAACGAACTCATTGCCAGCTTTATAACCTTCTGTTGCTGACTCCTTATGTTTCGTAGTTCGCTGGTAACAGCATCGATGTCTGTCAAGTCCGAATCTGCCGTTAATTGTTCTAAAATAAAATATTGAAATTTTTGACGACAGAAAAATTTTACTTTTAAATTACCTAATTCCTGCAAAATTGTAGCTTTTTGTACCGGATCAGTTGTGTTTGACAATTTCTTACTCAAACTTTGTATTCTATTAACTTGTCGTAAAATGTGACTTGCCAAGTGTAACCTCGATAAGACTTTGGTGTGCATTTCTAAAGCTTGGTAAGGAACTACGATCTGAAAAATAACCTCTGGTTGATGAACACCAAAATAAATAAATAGTAAATTAAGTACCTGAGTTTTCAACCTTTCGGCATTGGCAAATAAATTCTGCATGTGAATGTTCATTACGTTTAAAATACTGTCCAGTTTGTTTGCATGGGTTGCTTGTCGAATCAAGTCGTTGTGCTTCTCCAGCACCTGTTTCTGTAACTCACTACTGACCATTTCGATTCCATCAGCTAACTTTTTAACTTGTTCTGCTATCGTTAAATTTTTTAAGGTTTCATTTTTCACATTGTTAGGTTTGATAAACAATTTGAGAAAATCTATAAAAATAACTTTAGTTATTTAAATCATACATAATTGAACGTTAAATTATTACCGTCTCTCTCGATTTTCTCTAATACGTCCACTTCTTCATCAGCGGATATCATTTTAAAAGCAAATATTCAAAATATACAAATTTGTCAACGTAAACGTCAAAAAATAGTTTAATGTCATCGTGCATTTGAACTACTTGAAAAGATTTTAACCATGGGCGTCCATAAGATCTATCTCACTGTCAGAATTTATGCGCTCCCTTTCCACTCCACTCTTCACCAAAACCAAGAAACGTTCGTCTTGCACTTCTTTTTTTCTTACAACTATTCAATGGTCATAGCAAAATCAGGAGTTAGTAGAAAGGAGAGGAACATAGAAAGCAATGAGACAAGGTAGTGGAGTAATCCGTCCAACACAGAGGGGGGGGGAGAAGAATAATGCTCTTACCCTTAAGGGTAGTTCACACTAGAAACGAATGCGGGACTAATTTTTTTGTCCCGTTCCGCGGGTTCCGCATGTCCCGCGGGTCCCGCACGTTGGACGCATGCGCAGATTAAAAATTATGACTTAAATTTGAAACTGCGCATGCGTCTGACAGCATCTACTTTCCAACTGCTGAAAAACTGGGCTATAACTAAGGCAATTGTTTTGTTGAAGTTAAAATAGAGATGAATGCGGGACGGGACGAGATATCCCGGAAGAAATTTTTTTTGTCCAGCGGGATATTTTGAATATTTAGTCCCGCGCGGGATATTTTGTCAACTCAGTCCCGCGCGGGACGGAATCCCGCAGTCTCGCATTTGATTTATTTTATACAACGCAGCCCGAATAAATTTTTTTGATTTTTTTTTAACGCATATTACTTAGAGTAAATGTAGGGAAAGAATTCAATAAGTTAAATTATGAAATAGAAGGGGAAACAATTTCGTCCCGCGCGGGACTGCTTTAAAATCCCATCCCGCGCGGGACCGAGTTGATAAAATGTCCCGCGCGGGACTAAATATTCTAAATATCCCGCGGGACAAACAAATATTTCGAGGGATATTCCGTCCCGTCCCGCATTCATTTCTATTTTAAAACACGATTTTATCATAAATTTTAAAACACGCATTCATCTTTAGCTGTATATTGTATAAAATAAATTTATAAATAAAACGCGGTACTGAATTGGCATCCCGTCCCGCGCGAGACTGAGTTTATAAAATGTCCCGCGCTGGACTAAATATTCTAAATATGCCGCGGGACAAAAAATATCCCGCAGGATATCATGTCCCGTCCCGCATTCATCCTTAAAATAAATTTATAAATCAAACGCGGAATTGAATTGGTATCCCGTTTCACGCGGGACTGAATTGGCATCCCGTCCCGCGCGGGACTGAATCGAAATCCCGTCCCGCGCGGGATTGAATTGACATCCCGTCCCGCGCGCGGGACGGGACGGGACAGGACGGGATTTTTTCCATCCCGCATTATTCTCTATAGAGAATCATGTAGTGTGAACTACCCTTTAAATCATTCTGAAAAAAAGAAGAAAAATATAAAAATAAAATAGGACATCGTTAAAAAAATTAAAAATGAGGTAACATGGGATAACAATAATACAACCCCTTCTTCCAGAAAATATTTTAAACTTAGAAACAAAAAATCCGAAAATTTGGAACCTCATTGATGCTCAAACGTTTAACACCAGTTCACCCCAAAATTCCACTTGAAGAATAGCATGTCTGCCCCCCCCTCCCCCAAATATTTTGCAAATAACTCCGCGTCGGTTGCGACTGAAACAAAACATTTAAAAGCTCAAACGAAGCTCAGACGTTTGACACAAATTTCACTTAAAAATTCGATTGAAGAGGGGGGAGCGACGTGTACCTTAGAATTTATTTATTTAAAATTTAAATGAACTCACACTTGACATATTGAATTTTTAAAGTTCAAAAGTCAGAAAAAACTTTCAATTTTCACTGTATCTAGGTTGTTTTTCGGAAAAAATTTTGCCCCAAAACCGGGGGGTCTGGGGAGTATGGAATACCCCCCAGCCGCAAAAAAGCAACAATGATGATTTTTCAGGAATCAAATTTGAATTATCATCCATTTTAAAAAGTCATCCTGGTTTTTTCTTGCAGTTATTTGAAAATTTACCAATTTGGGCGCCAGCATAATTTTTACTTTTAAACTCAACTTAAAAAAATTAAAATTTGGAATAAAACAAAATATTTTAAACTTAAAAACGATTGCAATAAAGAGAAAATATGTAAAAAAAATGCTAAAAATTTGAAGACTTATTGATGATCAAGCGATGCTCAAACGTTTGACACCAATTTCACCCAAAAATTAGATTTCGGAGAGAACAGCGACATGAGCCTTACAATTTATTTATTTGAATGGACTACTCGCACTTGACATTTTGAATTTTTAAAGTTCAAAAGCCAAAGAAATCTTTCTATTTTTGCTATCAAAAACCTAGGAACGTCAGGGAGTTTTTTTTTGGAAAATTCAGTGGCAACGTGAATTAAAATATTTCGTCGGCATGCAACAAAAAATGAGGCTTTTTTAACTTACAATTAATTAATTAATGTATATTCGACATAATCTTTTTTGATAAAATTTCTAATAACTCAATTGTCCGGGTTTCTAAATCTTACGGACCTTGGTTTGACAAACCAATAGAACCCTGGTTTTTATTTGTGTAACAAGCAAAGAACTATGGGGCCGTCCATTAATCACGTGATGTTTTTTTTGGCATTTTTTAACCCCCCTCCCCCACCCCATATCACATGTATTTTTTAGTACCTACAAATAATCTTAATTTTTTTAAAATATTTATAAAATACGCCACTTTTCGGTTCAGTATCGCGCGTTTGCCGAAAAAATAAATACACGTGATATATTACTAGACCCCCCCTTGTGATATTTCGTGATTTTTTTTTGACCTCCCCCCCCCTTTCAAGCCTCACGTGATTAATGGACAGCCCCTATGTATTTTTTCGAATTAAGAATGAGATTTTTGTAACAATTATGCCGTATACAGAAAAATCCACTTTTTCTACGCGTTGCACACACAATTTTTTCTACTATTTTTAAGCAAAAGAATCAACATTTTGCTTGTGTTTGGATCAAATTGCACTGTTGCTGCCATCTCCAAATTCCCGGTATAAGCAAATGCCCGGCAGGCATTTCTCTTCTTTCCATAGACTTCTCCATAGACAGAAGTCTATCACGGACCCGTTAAAGGGGGGATACTCTCAACCCTTGAGGAGGTAAATTCAGAAATGCGAAGGGTGCAAAACTTTGCAACTATCCCAATTTCTCGTACTAATAATTGTAGCAATAAAAGAAAGAAGCTGTGATCAAAATGACCACCCGGTGGACTACCACGGTATAGCTTTCCCATTTTCTATTTTTTACCGTGTTTTTAGCCCCCAAATAAATTACCCTACGAAGAAAAAAACGCCCTTGGTATCAAAAAGTAAGTTGGTTACTTTTGTTTCGCAAAATTTTTGTTCCTGCGGTTCAATACAATCACTACAACGCTAACCTAAAAATTAGAGGTGAAGTTTTCTAAATTCGAAGAAATTAATGCAAAATTATCCAGATGCCGAAGCGCCCCTCAATGGCATTCAAACGGAATACTTCAATGTTGAACAAATTTGATAAGTGTTTGGCAGCTCGATGGAAGTCGAAATTGATGCAAAATTACTACAGGGCCACACTCGACAGTTAACCGAATTAGTTCCTCGGGAATTTCCAATAGTGAATAGCGATGATATGACCTATAGCCAATTTTTCCAACAGTTTGTTATGAAAAATCAGCCGTGCCTCATCAAAAACGTATCAAACGAGTGGGAGTCGAGCAAACTGTGGATCACCGACGATGGTCGCCCCAATTTTGCGTATTTACAGTCAAAGTACGGAGAGGCTGAAGTGGCAGTTTATAATTGCAAAGAAAAGGAAAGAATCGAAATGAAGTTTTTGGACTTTTTAGATTATTGGGAAAAGCATGAAAAGGACGAAGACAAATTGTTGTACTTGAAAGATTGGCACTTGAAAAATCAAGCACCCAACGATGAATTTTACCAAGTTCCCATATTTTTTGCATCGGACTGGCTCAACGAGTACCTCGTGGATGCATCAAAGGACGATTACAGATTTGTTTACATGGGAGGTAAAGGAACGTGGACTCCTTTTCACGTGGACGTTGTGCAATCCTACAGTTGGTCGAGCAACATTTGCGGCAAGAAACGCTGGTTGCTGTTTCCTCCGGGAGAGGAAGAAAAGTTAATGGATCGTTTTGGAAATTTTCCCGAAGACGTAGCGGATTTGTGCAAAAACGTGCAGCACTTTGAAGTTCTTCAAAGTGCAGGTGACGCCGTGTTTGTGCCTTCCAATTGGTACCACCAGGTGTGGAATTTAGAGGACGCCATCTCCATCAACCACAACTGGATTAACGGATGCAACATAAAACGGACGTGGCATTTGCTGGAACAAAATTTACAGGATGTTAAAAATGAAATCAAAGATTGCCAAGATATGGAAGATTTTTTGGAACATTGTCAGGTGATGTTACGGGCCACTTGGAACGGAATGGACTTTTCTGAATTTTACACCTTTTTGATTCACATTGCCAGGAAAAGAATTGGACTTTTGCAGAGAGCAGAAAATATTTATGTGGATAGACAGAAATTGGGATCAAATCACGCGCTATTTGACTTATTAGCAATCCAAGACACCTTATCCTCTTTTATCCAACACGAAGACATCCCAAAACTGCAACACTTTCAAACAAATCAAATTTTACCTCAAAATGTACTAAAAGAAATTCAAGATGTTTTAGAAACTAAAATTTAATAAAAATTTCCATAAAAATTTAAAAATCTAACTATAACCCGCATTGTCACCCTGAATAACCCCGTCGATCGTTTTTAATTACAAATGAGCTGCTTTATGTTGAAAACACACGTTTTCTTTTTCAAATTCGGCGATATCATCGTCAGAGTAGCCCAAATTCCTCAAGACCGCGTTCGTGTTTTGCCCTTGAGGTGGAAACGGTTTTTTGCATTGCGATTCTCCTGGACTTTTACTTAATTTTGGTGCTGGATTAGGTGCAACCAAACCATTCCAAGTTTTATTAAAACTTTTTTGTTCAACATTATGTGCATGTCTGGCAGCTTCTTCCAAAGAAAGAATGGGAGTAGTGCAAGCATCACAATCATCAAAAATTTTGCACCACTCCTCTTGGGTTTTTTCTAGAAATTTTTTGGTAAAGAGTTCTTTGGATTCCTTAAAATTTGTAAACTGGGGAGCTTGGTGGTGAGTTAATCCTAAACCTTTCAGAAGGCAGGAATAAAACTGAGGCTCTACAGCTCCTACTGCCATAAATTTGCCATCTTTAGTTTGGTAAACTTCATAAAAGTGGGTTCCAGAGTCGAGAGAGTTTTCTCCACGGGGATTACCCCAAATTGGTAGTTGTTGTGAACGGAACAACCAGCTACCCAAGTAGGCACTGCCTTCCACCATGCTGCAATCGACCACCTGTCCCACTCCTGAAGTTGTTCTATGAAGCAGTGCTAAAACGATCCCCATGGCACACATCAAACTCCCACCCCCAAAATCCGCAATTGTATTCACCGGAAAAGTAGGTTTTTCTCCTGATCTACCATACAGAGAAAGAAGCCCCGATAGCCCCACGTAATTGATGTCATGTCCGGCTCGTTTACTAAAGCTGCCTTGCTGACCGTAGCCGGTAAGTCGGGCATAAATCAATTTGGGGTTGTCGACCAACAAAACCTCGGGCCCTAATCCCAACGATTCCATCACTCCCCTACGAAACGGTTCAATTAAGACATCGGACTTTTTGCAAAGTTTCCTAAATATTTCTACACCTTCCTTTTTTTTCAAGTTGAGCGCAATCGATTGTTTGCCGTTACTGAGACAATCTAAATTTGGTATGTTTCCAACCTAAAAATACGTTGCCTGGTAAATTACAATAAAAGGTACCTAATCAGTAAATTACCTTGTCCACTTTTATAACAGAAGCACCGAAGTCGGCACAAATCATTCCACACATAGGTGCAGGTGCTAGACCAGCTAATTCGATAACTTTTACTCCTTTTAGTGCCATCTTAATTTAGCAAAGTAATGGTAATTCATGAGTTACGTAAAAATTGTCTCATAAATAATAATTTTTATTTTATCATAAGTAGGTACCTAAATATTTTAATGTATAAATTAACCTCGAATCCAGGGGCGCACCAAGAGTTCGGGCAATGGACTTTGGCTCCTTCAAACCAAAACTTTTGAGGTGCATGTCCCCAGCCCCCGCCAAATCGAATTTTGACTCCAAAATAGTCTAAATTACTTTCGTTTGTACCCAAATAGTTTTCAAAAAATTTCAAAATTTCTCTGGGGAGGGGGGGGGGCTGGATTTTGGATTCAAAATAGTCTAGAACGTTTGTAATTCGCTTGTGAGTGTTTGTGCAAGTTTCATTTTCGTTTGTACCCAAATACTTTTCGAGAAATTTCAAAATTTCTCTGGGGAGGGAAGCTGGAGAAATGTTTTTTTTTTAATTTCGAATTTTGGATTCAAAATAGCCTAGAACGTTTGTAATTTGTTTGTGCAAGTTTTATTTTCGTTTGTACCCAAATAGTTTTTGAGATTTTCAAGAAAAACCATCAAGGATATGGACGCGCATGATTGGGTTAACTAGATTTTTTGTAACACTTACAGGATCACGTTCAAAATATTCTCTATTGTTTGTACGTTGTTTGTACAAATTTCATTTTTGTTGGTATGTATCTCAATATTTTTTTGAGATTTTCAAAAAAAATATCTAGGACATTGATGTGCATGATTGGGTTAACGAGATTCTGAACAACATTTACAGGATCAAGTTCAAAATAGTCACAATCGTTTTACTTTGTTTTGTAACTAAACAATTTTTGAGATTTAGGTTAAATTTGTATTTACCATATTAGGTTTTTTTTAATCAAATAAAAAATTTTTATCTGATAAAATAGAATTAAACTTGAAAGTTATTGTACGGAACTTGCTCGGAGTAGTACTCTAAAATTTAAATACTCATAACTTGACCGAAAATGAAATTAAAATGATGGGAATAGAAGCTCATTGATGATCAAACGGTGTTTCAACGTTTAACATCAATTTTATCCCAAAATTTCAATTGTGTAGGAAGCATATCCCACATGCCCCTCCCTCCAAAGTTTTCTTGAATCACTCCGCCATAGTTTGGTATCACAGTCCTAGTGCAACCGGAACACACTTTGCTCAATTGATTGGTGTAAAATCATCAATCCCCTTTTTACACCAATCAATTTTAACAATTTTTTATACTAACTTGCTCGGAGTAGTTTGGAGTAACATGACAAATAGACCTACTATTATCAAGCTTATAATACTTAAAACTTGGAAACAAAAGCCAGCACAAACGAATTACAAACGTTCTAGACTATTTTGAATCCAAAATTTTAAAAAATTCTATGTTTTTCCCCGTGCTAAGATAATCTCGTTAACCTAATCATGCACGTCAGTATCCTAGATACGTTTCCTGAAAATTTCAAAAAAGTATTAAGGTACAAACAAAAATGAAACTTATATAAACAGGCACAAACAAAATACAAACAATAGAAAGTATTTTGAGCTTGATCTTGTAGCTGTTACTCAGAATCTCGTTAACCCAATCATGCGCGTCAGTTTCCTTGATGTTTTTCTTATTAATTAAAAATCTTGAAAATTTCAAAAATTATTTAGGTACAAACGAAAATAAAACTTGCAGAAACAAATTACAAACGATAGAGAGTATTTTGAACGTGATCCTGTAAGCGTTACCCATAATCTCGTTAATCCACTCATGCGCGTCAGTATTCATGATATTTTTCTTAAAAATAGCAAAATATTTTGTTTTATTTTTACGCAAATAATATTTTTTAATTAAATAAAAGAAATAGAAAGAAATGTCGGCCCATTATGGGGTTTGCGTTGTTATATGCGGAATAAATCAGAGTTTTTTTTGAAATAAAAAAATCAAAAGTGTCGAAATTTGAAAAATCAATGATTTTCTCCGAAAAAATGAAAAATTTTGTAGAATCCAAGTTTAAATATTTTTTTTGTATTTTTTCCTGAAAAGTACGTTTAAAGACAAACAAAACCAAAAAAAACGTTCTGATTAGTCAATTTTTGAAATAGTTACGATCGTTTGAAAAAAAAACAGCAGTTTTTCTAAAAATTCGTAACTTTTTTTGGGTTGAGTAAAAAATTTTGAAAAAATTCACAGAACTGTTGTTGATGAGATAGTAAAATATGTAAAAATTTCAGGAAAATCAAAAGAGGTCCGGTTCAAAAGTGGTCGATTTGGTGTGGAATGCCCCAAATATAAATTTTGCTTGGCTTCTGCCCCCTTGACTCCCCCTCCCCCCACCAGAACGACCCAGACCAAGCAATTTTTATTTATTTAACGTGTTTCTTATTGTTAGTAAAAAATAAAAAATTTTAAGATTGTTATTTGACACAAAGTTGAAATGAATTCAAAATTAAAAAAGGTCCCAAATAAATAAAAAACAAAGAAAAAAAAATTAACGCCAGACCGCCCCTGAAAATAATCCATCAAAATTTGGTTTGAAAGCGACATTGACAATTCAGTCAAAATTGCGCGACTTACCAAAGTTTTTGATTAAAAAATAATTTTTTTAGCCAAATTTTGCAGTGACAACAAAATCATGCAAAAACACAAAATTTCCTGCTCTTCGGAACGCGCAGTACCCCAAAATTTATCCCAAGACTTAATCAAGAGTAAACTTCAAGATCAAAATTTATTAACTATAGGCGATGGGCTTCGTGGTCCTCGCAAGCAAAACACTTTCTTAACAGCGAGCATGATTTTTCTACAAGATCGTCTGATTCAAAATTTAAAGTGCGAAGATCAAGTCAACTCGGTCAAGTTTAAAAGCGAATCGGCAATTCAAACAAGATCTTCGTCCGATTTGCTCATAATAGAAAAATTCTGCAGGCACAAATCAAAAAAATACCTTATAAGGCTTAAAGACATAGAAATATACGACGAAATTTTAAAAAAAGAAGCCTGCATTCCTCCAAAAGCTTTAACATTGGAGAACATTTTACCTTTGCCGAAAAAGTATTCGGCAATTTCAAAATTCTTCAAAACCATTTCAACCACCAACCTCTCCCAAATTTCTCTCTTAAAGAAGACCAACTCATTTTTTAGGATTAAAAAGTCGGAAATTAGTAATAAGAATTCGGCAAGTGAAGCGGATGATCTTAGAAATTTGAATGTTGTACGGTGTCAGAAATACATTGAACAATTACCGAGTGCAAATTCGCTCATACCCATTGATTATACCTCCAGCTTAAAGAACACAAAATCATCGGTAGATGCGATTCCGTTAAAAAGTAACAACGGCTACGAAGCAAGCGTGATATACAAAATGTCGGTAGATCAAGAAAAAAAAGTTATTTCGGGGAATTCCCTATTAAGAAAGAGTGTAAGCGAAGATATTAACAGCAAAAGTAAGGTCGAAATTGAAAATTACAAGGCAGTGGAAGAACCTAATTTGTTGAAAGAATCAGAAACAAATTTACTTACGCGCTGTAGTGCGCACACCGAGCTTACTATAAAGCGGCAACAATCAAAACTGAGCGTGTGTGATGACTACGATTGGAGTTATGTCGAATAGTGGGGGTCTTATTGTATAAATTGTGTGATTAAATCAAAAAATTGTACCAAAAATCTCTGTAAACATTTAAAATCAAAAGACAAAAAATAAAGACTCTAAATTTTTAATTTTCTACCTACACTTTTAATTCGTAAAGTAACATTTTAATTTCTCTAGCGCTTTGTACCTATGAGAAATTTTGTTCTTCTCTTCTTTTGCTAATTCGGCATAAGTTTGAGAGTAACCGACGGGTTGAAAACAGGGATCCCAACCGAAAGTTCTGGGTCCTCTCGGTTCGACAATTTCGCCTTCGGTTTTTCCTTGGAATAAAATAACTTGGTCTTCTACACAACCTGTGTGATACGCGAAGGTACAAACAGCAACGGCACTTTTATCCTCAAATCCGGCCAACATTTTGTACAATCCTTCGGGGCCTAGTTTTTCTAAAAACCACTTGATGTAAGGACCCGGTAGCCCTTTCAGAGCGTTGAAACACAGAGAGGTGTCTTCGACTATTACCGGACCACATACAATTTGAGAAGCTTGTTTACATTTTTTAGTGCAAATATCGTCGATTTCTCCTTGTAACTCTGGTAAATCTACACTTGCGCTTACGACCTTTTTTGGAAAGGAATTTCCTAATATTGCTAAAAATTCCTCCAACTTTTTAGAATTTCCAGTTACAAAAGTTATCGGTTTATTCATTTTCGTTTTGTGCTTTTCCAAAAAACTTCCACTAACCTAAAAATTTTAAATTTGTCAGGCTGTTGTCAGAATTTGGCCGCGTGCTATGCGCCGAAATAGCATTCGTTCTAAAGCTAACGACATACGATTTTCAATACCGACTGAGATTTTCAAAGTTATGACTCTTGAGAAGTAAAATGAGTACAGAGATGGTTTAATTTCCCGGCCCCCAAAGACTAATGATAAACACTAATGAGTTAGCTGTATTTTGCACCCCTGGCTGTTACGTCACTGGTAATTTACTTCCAGTGTATTCGAACCTTTAAAATCTAATAAGAGCAAATCCGAGGGATCCACCTCCTACGCAATCAACAGCTGACCGATGTTTTGAACATGTCACTTTCGGTTTGACGTTGACTCATACTAGAATAAATAATGTAAGTAATAAAAAAAGTTATTCCCAAATTTAATTCGGTAACATTAATGAAGCAAGAAAATTATTTAGTGATCGCGCAGTTAAAATATAATGAGTACATTCAAATTATGGAACACGGTAACGGAAGTGGAAATAATAGACGGCCCCACTGACAGTATTATCAAATTTGCGAACATACAAAATACGCTTTTTCTCCTCACAATAAATTTCGAACTATATCATGGATCTTTGGAAAATGTGGAGGAAGATAGCGGTCGACAAAGGGTAATTTTGAAATACTATGGGGACGGAAAATTTCGCGCCATTGATTCCTGTGATGGTTTTTTATATGTGATAGATCTGGAAGGCAGAGTTTTTAAATTTAACGAAAGTTTGGAAGTCGTAGAAGAAATTGCATTGTGGGAAGAAGTCAAGACGTGCAATCATGGATGCAGCACGACCAATTATAAAGTGAAAGTTGCCAAGTTAGCTGTAGGTGGGTTTGGAATTTTATTTGTTACGGAAAATGGTCAGTTATGGGCTTGCGGTAAAATGCCCCAAATTGACGTCCATGCATGGCAGCCGAAAAGAGTCAAATTTTTTGAAAATCGAAATACTCGTGCTGTAAACGTTGGCAGCGATTTTGCAATAGTTTGTGTGAGTAAGGCGAATCTTACCGAAGACACAAATAGCGATCTTTCAGATTCGGATGTTTTTGTTCCTAATTGTCCCAAGTGCGTATCGAACCTCTCCAATTCGGAAAATAGTTCTTTAAATTGTTCGGGTAACGACCAATACAGTGACGGCGGCTCGGTGAACTCCAAAAGTGACGATTCCAATCACGCAAACGATAAAAATTATTCGGCAAGTGAAAAGACTGAAAAGAACATAATTTTTCGTAATACGGAGGCTGCTCGAGACTTTTTGACCAAACAAATTATTCGAATGTCGTCAGTTAGTGAGGAGTACTTCGTGGAATGTACGGAAAAACCTGGAAAAATTATAAAGGAAAATGTGACGAACATGGCAAGTTTGGTTTATGAAGGTGTAAAAAGCTTATCAAAACATGTTAACGGAAGTTTTGATAATTGCAACGGAATTGATAAAATACGGGACATCTCCTTATCTAAACTTAGCTTGGGTGATGATTTATTGTTGTCGGTGAGTCAGGATATTTCCGAAAAAGATTTATCAGAACACGATATCGAAGAACGGTGCCGCACTTTGGCGAAAATTGGATCAAATTTGTTGAATTGCGAAGTTTGGACGTGGGGAAATGTTACTCATGGACAATTAGGTTAGTATTAACGTCGCTTTTCGTAAAAGAAGGTTTTAAATTCATGTTTTTGATTATTGTAAATGAGCGCACAGTGACTGAATATTTTGAAGGTAAAAAGGGAAAAATATAAGTTTTTAGGTAAGAAAAAAAGTTTGATTCAAATGCAGGAGAAAGTACACATTGTGAAAGTTGGTTCAGTATTTCTGTTGTAATCTCGCTAGTCCATTCATGCGCGTCACAGTAGTGTAATAAATAAACGACCAATCAGAGGCGCGTAAACCTTTTTTGAGTCGCGTTAATAATAAAGGAATTTGTCAGAAGTTTAAATAGCGTTACCAAGGACGAGCCCAACCAACTTTTTTCGGGGGGGGGGGGGGGGGAGAAATTTCAAATTTGCCAACTGAATTAATTCAAAATTGCCAACTTTTTGTAAGTTTTGCAGCTTTTAGTAAATTTAGACATAAAAAAATACCAAATTGACCAACTTTTGGGTGTTTTTGTCAACTTTTTGCCAACTTTCTGCAACATTGGGGGGGGGGGGGAAGCCCCCCGTGAGCACGTCCCTGAGCGTTACAGACAGAGAAAAATAATAATAAGGAAATCATAGTTTGAATTTATAAAGACAATGGCCGTAGATAAGTGGGGTTTAACACCCCCCATGCCATAGCAAATGATTATAAGAAATGGCCTAAAAACCCTGTTCACACTATATGATTTCTCATGTGACTAGTCGCATGACTTCTTAGATGAGAAATTTTTTTACGTTCAGACTATGATTTTTGATATTATAGGAGTAATGGCTTTTATAATTAGCCGTTATGATGGTATGATTTTAGCCAGGACTTTTCATATGACTAACAATAAGTCATATGAGAAATCATAGTGTGAACAGGGTTTAAAAAAATTGTATTTTGGAACCCTCGCCCCATGACCAATGCCTAGGTACGGCCTTGAAGTTGAGTCTTAATTTAAAAATCTTCTTGTCTTCTTTTCCCCAGTACAAATTTACTATAATTTTCAAGTTTTTTCCGTCTATTCCAATATTCTTAAGAATTTCCACTACGTTATCATGTCGCATTTTTTTGTGGAATGCTTTTTGGTAGTCGACGAAACAAGCAAACACATCGCAATTTACGTCTCTACACCTTTGGATTAATTAGTACTTGTACGCAAAACTACGCTTCTCTGGTTCCCAAAATCCAAACTGTGTCATTTGTTTTTCATACAGCCCGTAAATTCTTTTATGGATGATTTTCAGGAACAGCTTCAAGAAAGTGACTCATTAGGCTTATGGTTCTGTAATCTTCACTTTTTTTTGCTCCTTGTTTTTTCTTTGAGGTTTTTCCGGTATCGTATATTTGGTTAAAATTTTTTGTAGTCTATTTCACTCCTTCATTGTCAAATAATTTAAAGAATTTTGTTCGTACTTCATCTGGTGTCCTGGGGTCTTACCATCTTTCATTTGTTTTATGGCTGTCTCTACAACTGTTTGGATGCACTAATCTGTCTTTTCCACCATGGGTAGGTCTCAGGTACGTGCCCAACTAACTTTTTTCGGGATGGAGAAATCCTAAATTCTCCAATTGAATTAATTCAAAAATGCCCAATTGACCAACTTTTGAGTGTTTTTGCCAACTTTCTAAAACATTGGGCACGTTCCTGGTAGGTCTACTTTTTCATTATCTCTATACTCTATATGGGGCATTCCACACCAAATCGACCACTTTTGAACCCGACCCCTTTTGATTTTCCTGAAATTTTTACATATTATACTATCTCACCAAAAACAGTTCTGTGAATTTTTTCAAAATTTTTTCTTCAAACGATCGTAACTATGTCAAAAATTGACTAATCGGAACGGTTTTTTTTTGTTTTTGTTTGTCTTTAAACGTACTTTTCAGGAAAAAATACAAAAAAAATATTCAAACTTAGATTCTACAAAATTTTTCATTTTTTCGGAGAAAATCATTGATTTTTCAAATTTCGACACTTTTGATTTTTGATTTTTTTATTTCAAAAAAATCTCTGATTTATTCCGCGTATAACAACGCAAACCCCATAATGGGCCGACATTTCTTTCTATTTATTTTGTTTAATTAAAAAATATTATTTGCGTAAAAATAAAACAAAATATTTTTTAATTAAACAAAAAAAATAGAAAGAAATGTGGGCCCATTATGGGGGTTGCGTTGTTATACGAGAAATAAATAAGAGTTTTTTTTTAAATAAAAAAATCAAAAGTGGACAAATTTGAAAAATCAATGATTTTCTCCGAAAAAATAAAAAATTTTGTAGAATCCAAGTTTGAATATTTTTTTGTATTTTTTCCTGAAAAGTACGTTTAAAGACAAACAAAACCAAAAAAAAACGTTCCGATTAGTCAATTTTTGAAATAGTTACGATCGTTTGAAAAAAAAACAGCAGTTTTTCTAAAAATTCGTAACTTTTTTTGGATTGAGTAAAAAATTTTGAAAAAATTCACAGAACTGTTGTTGATGAGATAGTATAATATGTAAAAATTTCAGGAAAATCAAAAGGGGTCGGGTTCAAAAGTGGTCGATTTGGTGTGGAATGCCCCATATATCTTTTCCATGTATTTTGTAAGTCCTCCTCAACAAGTTTACTCACTAATTTTGTCCTGAATTTGCCTGTAAGTTCTCTTACTTTTCGGTGTACATTAAAATTATCGTGTTTGTTTTGGAACATTTTTATTTCATCGCATTTCTCCTTCATCTCCATTTCTTTTCCTTATCTAATCGTTTTAATGATTTCTTTATATTTTTCCCCGCTAAGGGTTTTCAATTTGCTTCTCTTTTCCATTAGTTCCAAAATTTCCTATGTCATCCATGTTTTGTTTTTTATCATCTTATCAGGCTTTATTTTTTTCTGATATTGTTCATTATTTTCTCGAATTTTCCCAATTCTTCTTCGGCATTTATATTTATATTTTATGGTTCAAACTTTCCTTTTAATTCTTCTCGTATTCTGTGGGGTTACGGAAGTTACTGACGTCACTTGCTTTACTTATTTTGTTTTCCACTTTTTTCATTCTTATTTTAAGTTTTCCCACTAGTAGATTGTGGTCTCGTCCTATGTCGGCGCTTGGGTATGTTTTAATATATTTAACACAGTTTTTATGTCTTTCGCTCACTAGTATATTTGATCTCGCACCAGGCCGTCAGGGGAATCTTTGGGCGATATCCACGTATATAATTTTCTTGGCGATCGTTTGAAGAATGGATTAATTATCGTTAGTTCTTACTCCACTGCAAAAATGCTTAATTAATAAAAAACTTTTTAACAAAAAATTAAACCGACCTCAAAAAGGAAACTAAAAAGCATAAAATAAATAAATATATTACATTTTGAGTCTTAATAAGTAATGTAAGTAACTAAGTTTGAGTCGGTGCAGAATGGGTGACTTTTGTTTTAATAATTTTTTTAAAGTAATTTAGTAATCGTTGACTTTTTGCACCGACTCAAAATTAGTTACTTACATTACTTATTAAGACTCAAAATGTAATATATTTATTTATTTTATGCTTTTTAGTTTCCTTTTTGAGGTCGGTTTAATTTTTTGTTAAAAAGTTTTTTATTTTTTAATTTTTAGTGATTAAAATCTACTAATAACTACCTTAATTAATTAATTTGCTCGATATAAAGTTTTTCTCCACCCCAACTTTCAACAGAATAGGTTGACAAGTAAAAAATCAATAAATGAAAAACAATCATTCCCTATTTTCTACCCTTACGGGTGCAATTTTCCCTTATTTTTTACCCTTACGAATGGAATTTTTTTGTGAAAATTAAATGGGACCACCATGGAGGTATACTCTATCGAATAAAAAAAAATTCATCAAAATCGGATCACTCTGTAAAAAGTTATGCCCGAACATACATAAGAAAAAAAAAAAAAAAAAAAAAAAAAAAACATACAAACAGACGAATTGAGAAACTCCTCCTTTTTTTGAAGTCGGTTTAAAAAATAATTAATGCCTCTTCCCCAGTCCGTGGGGGCCGATGTGTTCTCCCGTCTGTCCTTTGTCAACCTTTGCATTGATATAATAAATAATTAATCTGTGCATTTTACTATCACAAAGATAGTTAGTTGTACCTATATGTTCTTTGTTGAACAATCAAGATCAAAAGAGATTGAGGTTTTTTTGAAAATTGGTGAGTAAAGTTGTATTTTCATAAAACCAATACGGGTCTCTGAAGATATCAGTTTCACGAGCAGAATCGTGAATGAGATTGAAATTCGGTTTGAAAGATAAACCGGTAAGGTGTTCTTTGATTTTTTAATTTTTCTTTCTAATTGTTTCAATGAAGGTCCAATCTTGAAGATGCTCCTGTTTAATAATCTTTAACGTTTCATTTAGACGAGGGTCCGCAAAAACCGGACTACGATATTGTTGTGATAACAATATAAAGTTTATTGCCCAGATAGTATTTAAAAATAACAAATATTTCAAAATACAAAAGGTTAAATATTCACATAGACAGTGTCATGATTCAAATCTAACCTCGGAGTTGTAATATTATCATACAATATAAATAAAAATAATTCAAATATTACTAAATCAATTTGTTTGCTAAAGTTTAATTATTGCAATAAAACACAAAATATTGGATTCGCCCATTTCATTAGTACTAATTTACGTATTGATTTGTATCTAAAATACATTATTTATAAAAAAAACACAATTATTAACAAATAAATAATCTTATTTTTTACTTTCCACTGTTATTATAATAATATTATTTATTTTGAAAGTAAAACTGTTCCGAAAATTTCCATCCTTAAGAAGGATGTACACCTCGATTAGAGGGACCACCTAGTTTTAAAATTTAATTCGGCAGATGATTATCTACGCCCGTTGCAATAACGTACCTCTCGTTAGTTCTTGAACTTTTGTTCGCGGTCTAACGGAGGTCACAGTAAAGCCATCTATTTTAAAAAATAAATTATCGCATTAGCAATGATGTTGATAAATTTGGACAGCTAATTTACAAGTTGGACGTGGAATCTGAACCACGGCATCACACCCCTGAATAATTACTTGCTGTCCTTTTAGTAATGGTCAAGTAAGACACTATTAGAAGAAGTCCTTGTTCTTTTCGCGAATAACAAAGGATGCAGTTTTAGGTCGTACCCAGGACCAGATTTGATTTAAAAAAGAAAGAAAGAAAAAGGGCAGTTTTAGCACTACAAGCAAAAAATATTGTGATTATGTAAATTTTTGCTCAATTAAGTTTTCTAATTAAGTTACTTTTTTCATCTAGGAATCGGCGACAGCATCAAACGAAAGAGGCCCATTATTATAACGAAATTATCGAATGTGGGCATTGTAAATGTATCAGCTCAAAATAGTCACGCATCAGCGTTAACGTTAGACGGTCGGGCATATCTTTGGGGTAGAAACGATTTCAATCAAGTGACCAACAATTCAAAAATGGACCAAAGTTCCCCAAAATTATACTTGGTCGATTCCGACGAACGAATACGCGATGTTTCGTGCGGAAATTTTCAGACTGTCGCAATTACAAGTAAGTCTACCTTAAAATATATGGGTAAGCATCAAAGCATCGGAGAGAACGAAAAATGTTTAATACTTAGCAATACTCAAGAGAAGCAATACGGAATTGGGGCAATATTAAAGGAAGTTTTAGCAACTTCCGACTATGTTCTCTTTAATACGGGCGCAAAACCCGACTTTATCGGCAATTTTCTTACGGAAGAACAACAATTTTTGGAAGAAATGCTAACCATTAATTGCAATTTGATTAAAATTATTTCGAAAAATAACGCCACATCATCAAATTTAAGCGTTTACGAAAAGCTAACCGAAAATTTTACTCAACTGTTACACTTAATTGTGATAAACGTCAACTCACTCTTGGAATTCTTCCGCGGAATCATCGACGAATCCGAAATAATAATTTTTAAATATTTAGACGAATATCTGTACTCCTACCAAAAATACTTAAACGTAACCAACGATTTTATTAGCTTGGGCGCTTCTCATAACGTATCCCAATTTCTCGACAATTCCTCCTCGTTTTACAAACTTAAACTAGGAGAAATCCGTAATCCCGATAAAAGCGTTATCGAAAAAGTCATCTACGACGCTTTGTTGATACCAAACAACCGTTTGGAGTTTTACCTTCGTCTCGCCGAAACGTTTGTCACGCATTACGGAGGAGAAAATTCCCAAAAGTTTGAAGAGATCGTCAAGAAGTGGAACCATTTAATTCAAGACCAAAAATCCAAACAAATGCTGGCGGAGAAAACAAACGAATTTTGGCAAAATTCGGGAAGGACGATTCAATATTTGTGTACGCCAAGCAGACGTTTGATAAGAGAGAGTCGTACAAATCCAATTCAAGTCTTAAATGCTGGTCGTTTTTCGTCGCATTGGATTATTTTGTTGAACGATGTTTTGGTTTATGTTAACGGTTCCACGACGCGTACTCATCACTTGTCTACGGTTTGGGTGGAATCGCGTGCGAGAGAAGAGTACGACGAAAACAGGATAAGTTTAAAAATGCCGGAACAGGAATTGGTTTTGTACACGTACGAATCGCATCAAAAGGCGGAATGGTTACAGGCGATTGAAAATTGCATCAAGGTGGTTTTGCATAAAAGTAATGTAATTAGGGCTCCTACTGTTAGAAGTGCTGAGTATACTTTTACCAAAGCGGGGTTTTACAAGGACGCCAAGTACAGAGGAAGGTGGTGTGATGGGCAAATGCAGGGTACCGGAAGATTGCATTGGAAGGACGGCAGGATTTATACCGGAGAAATGAATAGTAATCAAATTAGTGGTTTTGGATTGATGGATATGCCAAGCGTTGGTAAGTGAGGCGTCACTTAATTTTTTGGCGACATTTTTGATGACCGAATTTCTTTCAGGTTTGTACGAAGGGTTGTGGAAAAATAATCAACCCAATGGTTTTGGAATTCTGAAATATCTCAATGGCGATATTTACAAAGGAACTTTTCAAGATGGTGTCCCTCATGGACACGGATCGTTAAAACACGGTAGTTTTATGGCATCTGCAGCATCCATTTATATTGGTGAATGGATAACTGGTAACAAAAATGGTTACGGTGTGATGGACGATATCGTTAGTGGCGAAAAATATTTGGGAACTTGGACTGATAATCACAAGCACGGTAATGGATTAATGGTTACATCTGATGGGGTTTATTATGAAGGAACTTTTGCTCAAGATGTGTTTTGTGTAAGTTTAATTTGTTTCTTCTAACGATTCCATGTTGTCCCACTCTCCCTATTATTAATACTTTTGTTTTATACGGGAAAAACCATATTTTTTGTAGGGCAATGGTTTGATGATACTCGAAGATGGAACTTCCTACGAAGGTGAATTTAAAGGAACCGGCGTTTTGAACGGTAAAGGATGTTTAACCTTAAATTCCGGTCACGAAATCGAGGGCTACCTAACTGGATCCTTAAACGATAGTATAAAAATCTCGAATGGTACTTTAAATTTAGTTAATCACTCCAGTAATGAGCTAAATTCGATTCCCAAGTCTTTCGCTAAATTTTGCGCTCCCGTCGAACAAAAGTGGAAGTCATTATTTAAAAAATGTTACTTAGCATTGGGACTATACGAAGATAAACCAGTAGATGTTCAAAAATTGTGGCAAAATATTGCAATTTCGATATCGAATTCGTACCGCGACAGCTTAAAACTAAAAACCAGTGATAAAAATGGTCTTGAAAATTCGATCAACAACTTGGACACGATTCCAAAATTTTGCAGGACGCAAATCGACCTTCACAATTATCAAGAACTGAAGCAATACTTGCAGAAAGCGTTTGAAAATTCTCATCATCCCTTGGGATGTTTGTTAACCGATTTGTGTGTAGCTTACACCACGACCTATGGGGGTTTACGAGCCCATCCGTTGTTACTAAATCACGCAGTAGAGGAACTACATTCCATCATGAAACGTCTCTATGAAATTATTAATTTATTGTTTCCCGCTTTACCGGCATACCAAGACGAAATAACTCTGACAAACGACAGTCAGGTGATTAACTACCGTAACATTTTACATCCTCTTCTCTTACCACGAGTACATTCGCCCCTATTTATTTTGTACACTTTACACAACAAAGCACAAGACGTACAATATTGGAAGAGGCTTGTGGAATGGAACAAGTACAGTGATGGCACCCTCTTAGCTTTCTTGGCAGTTGACGAGTAAGTTTTAGAAGATTTAGGTGTTAGAGAGATCAATTAAAAAATTTTCTTTTGCAGAAAGCTTTTGGGAAGCAGTAAAGAGCAGCTATTAGTTAGGTCATCGATAAAAGATAACACGTTCCTAGAAGCAATTGAAACTCTTCAATTACTTAAAACCACATTTAGTCCCCTAGAAAAATTGTTAATTATACGTCAAACTTTCGAAAAAATGACAGAAATAGTCCAAACGCAGCTGGGTCAGGATTACAAATGGAGCATGGACGATTTATTTCCGGCATTTTTATACGTAGTTGTTAGAGCTAGGATTTTACAATTGGGTTCCGAAATTCATTTCATTCAAGATTTTGTCGAATCAAGTTTGGATAACGGCGAATTGGGTATCATGTTCACAACATTAAAGGTAATTAAAAAAATAAAAACATTAAATTTTACTTATTGTGCTTTTTTCAGGCATGCTATCAACAAATTTTGCAAGAAAAGACTTGCATCAACTCGTAATACTTTCTCGCATATCAAAAATATTTATGAATGTTATATATTTTTAAATAATTTAAAATAAGCATAATTTTTATTAGTGTAAGTAACAGAGAATTATTTGTTGTATATTTTATTTTTGTTCATACTGTATATTTTAAATTTGTACCTGATCGTTGCTCAATTATAAAGTTTTATTTAAAATAAAGTTACAAAAAATTATTTTTTAACTAAAGTCGATTTTGTTAATTATTTCTCAAGTAATTCTTTTCAGACGAAGGGTAAATCATTACAAAAATCTGTTGAACACCAAGGTAAAAAACAAAAATCCAGATTATAATCTGTAAAATCTTTACAAAAAATCGCACAGATTTTACAATCCAACAGAAATCATACAAATCCATCGTCGTCCATAAGATCATTTTCAGGGGGGGGGGCAATAAAAAAAAATTAGTATAAAAAATTTTAATCGTTTAAAACCGAAAGTTTCAGAAAATTTTAAAAACTTGGGCTGGTAAAATATAAAATGCCTAAAAAAAATTAAACAGCCAAGAGCCAGGGGGGGCAGCCGACCCTTCCCCCCCCCCCAATGGACGCCCATGTACCAATCATTGTTTCAGTCTATAAAATCGTTGACTTCCTCTACACAAACGTTAAAAAATTTCATGATAGAAGTTCACATTTTTAACGCTAGAGGCGCTAACGTCAAGTTCGCTCCCTATAATAGTAGGGTCAAAATTAAAAGCAGCACTGGGTTATCTTATTAAATCTAAAATTAACATTAGTAAAGTATTATTACAATTCTAAAAATTGTAACTAATTTTTACCTACAACATGAAGAAAACTAAAAAACAAAATATTCATCCGTGGAATTCTAACCACAAGTTAAATCTTGAGTTATCTTAACTTGACGTTTTTCAAGATATCTCACTGTGGCTTTCAGGTAGCGCTATAAAAGTGGAGTTTCAATGTAAGTAATGAAATGAAGTAGCGTAAGTCATTTCTGGAAGAAGTTATAAAACTGCCTCCGGTTATGTTCGGGAGGGTTAGGGGACCTCCATTAATCACGTGAGGACAAAATGGGGGGGGGGGGGCAACAAAATCTCATTAAGAGCAATATCCAGTGAATAAGTACAATTTTTGTGTTTTGTCATTCATTTCCAGGACGTTACAAAAATTTAGATAATTGCTAGCATAATCATAGCTAGCTTAAATCATAGCATGCCAAAATCTTTTAAATCTTCATGTAAAGGCAATTAATTTATTTATTGGAATACCGCGTTATTTAAAAACTAAAATTGGTGGGGGGGGGAAGAAATAAAATGCATCATATTGATGAATAGTTCATCATTCATTAAATTTAAACGATAATTTTATACGTCATATTGATGATTTGTTCATCATTACCATAAATAAAAATTTCAGGAAGTGATAAAATCAAATGCATAATATTGATGAATAGTTCTTCATTCATTAAATTTAATCGATAATTTTATACGTCATATTGATGATTTGTTCATCATTATCATAAATAAAAATTTCAAAAATTGATGAAATAAAATGCATCATATTGATAAATAGTTCATCATTCATTCAATTTAAACGATGATTTTGTACATCATATTGCTGATTTGTTCATCATTATCATAAATAAAAATTTCAGGAAGTGATAAAATCAAATGCATAATATTGATGAATAGTTCATCATTCATTAAATTTAAACGATAATTTTGTACATCATATTGATGATTTGTTCATCATTATCATAAATAAAGATTACAAAAATTGATGAAATAAACTGCATCAAATTGATGAATAGTTCATCATTCCTTAAATTTAAACGATTATTTTGTACGTCATATTGATGATTTGTTCATCATTATGATGAATAAAGATTACAGAAATTGATGAAATCAAATTCATCATATTGATGAGTAGTTCATCATTCATTAAATTCAAACAATGGTTTTTTACGTCATATTGATAATTTGTTCATCATTATGATGAATAAAAATTACAAAAATTGATGAAATCAAATTCATCATATTGATGAGTAGTTCATCATTCATTAAATTCTAACGATGGTTTTGTACGTCATATTGATGATTTGCTCATCATTATGATGAATTTCATTTGAAGAATGGTGTTCATCAATATGACGTACCTTTTTTTTTCAGTGTGGTCAGGTCCATCATCAGTATTACTTCGTTGGCCATGTCCATTTCGTAAAAATGAAAAATTCTTATTTTACCAAGGTTCCTGTATAGTTAATTGTACCATATCCGTTTATATAAATATATAAAATGAAAATATGAACATCATACTTGAATTTTATATTTTCATATAAACGGATATAGTACAATTAGTTACTCAAGAACCTTTTTAGCATAAGAACTTTTCATTTTTACGAAATGGACATGGAACAAACCAATACTCAGCCGACGACTTGGTAAAAAAACGTAACCCTCCAGTGACGGACGATTGTCTCATTTTTCTCTTACTTTCTTTGTTTCAAAATGATTTACAAAGCAGAACACAGACTTTTGTTTGAGATTTGCCCGAGACGTTATATTTAGAACTCCAGTCAATCACAAATATCTCAAAAATAAATTCTCGTTTTATAAAAGGTGATAACCCACTATTTGCACCTCACTCAATATTCTAGGCCAGAAGTTTTCAAACTTTTTCGGACCATCGCCCACTTTCTTGAGGATACATTTTTATAAGACCCTCCAAGTTTTTCTGTTTTGCATAATACACTAAAAAAAGACCGCCGTTCGTACTTTTCTTTTATAAAAATGGTTCTATTTTGAAGAAATCTGACAAAAACAGAACCAGATCGCAAATTGAATCTTAAATAAATATTAATAATTTTTCCGCGAAGCCACCGCCGCGCCCTTCAAACCACCTGAATGTCCCCAAAATTCTTTCGTACCCACTACCACCCCCTAAAACTTTCTAGAACTATTGTTCTAGAGGCACTTGATGTATTTATGGGAAAACCATACAGTAATTCTAAAATTTAAAGTTTTCAAATTATAAATAAGAGGTAGAAAAATAAAACAAATTAAAATTCTTTTTTACTAAAACTTTTGATTCATAATTCTTCTACTTCTAAATTGAAAATAAATCGCATTATATGGGCGAAAAAATCTGAAAAAATAACATGAAATTATATGATATTGAGAACAAGGAAAAGTAGAAACAATTCAACAGAAGAACTTACCGATACCTGTAGTACTATTATTTTTCTTCCTTCAAATCAATCAAATCTCATTAACAAATTTAATTTTAAGTCCATTACTTCTACGGTGCCATTATTTGTTCTTGCAGATAGACAAGAACTAGAATGATTGGTAATATTGTATCTGGATAGAATACACAAAACTAAAAATTATGAAAATAAGCAAGTAAATTAAAAGAAAAATAAGTTTTTTTGGATTTACAAAATCCCAATTTATGAATATACTGAAATAGGGAAATTTAAAAGTTAGTTGCAATATTACAGTAAGTACATTTTTTGTAGAAATAACAATGAAAATAATGGAATCTTGTTGATGCCATCATATCTTTAATTTCAACGTATTGTATTTCTTGTCTTTATTTTAATGTGAAAAATATACAATTTTACGGTAAATTGCATCTCCTAATTTATATCAAAATGTTAACAGCATTTCGTTTTTTTTTTTAAATTGAAAATCTCAAGTTACAAGTAATATTTTTTTTTCCTGCAAATTAGACTAAAGCTTAAGAAGAATAAGCCCTAACTACATTCAATTCAAGCAACAGACAGTTTTACTTGTAAAATATTGAGCAGCTCAAGAATGAATCTAAACCACTTTTTTTTTGTATAAAACAGAAAAGATGCTCATGCCAGCTGTATTTAGAAGTCGCCCTTTGAAACAAAATTTGTATTAATAATTTGTATGATGCAGGTTAATAAAGTTGCACGGTGAAAGTTACAAAAAAGAATATGAAATGACAAGCTTTTATTTACAAATAAGGCATATTATGCAATCAAATGATATAAGAAACAGTAAATAAGTTTCTAATAACTAATCCTTTAACAGAAACAATTACAATTATGCAACATTCACAAGAGGCCCCCTAAAAGTTTTGGGGGATAAAAAAGTTCCCTCCGGAATTATTGCATCATGCACTATTGTGTTAACAAAACAATTAAATTATTTGTTTTAAAATTATATTAGTCAACTAAACTCATTTTAATCTCACACTGACTTATTGTGATGGGATGAAAACACTTAATATAAAATATTTTGGTACCTAAATAAAAATATTGCCATCAAATATTACAGTAACTTTACAAATTGTTTTTCCTATATTACAAGTAAGGTAATTTATTACAAAATATCATACAGATATTGATGACACTTTTATTCTTTTCAAGTGAATCTGATTGATTTTAGAGTATTAGTTGGTTCCCATTAGAAATCGAAGGAGTTTTTTTAACAACAAACAAGTTTTTGAACGATAAGAAAAGTTGTAGAAGAATTATTAAGGACTCTGTTGCCTTAACGAGACTATACAAATAAAATATTAATTACATATAGTAGAATATATTCATTAAAAATTATTCCTAACATTCACAATAACTGTACAATTAATTTTTTTATGTAAAATATAAAATAATTTTTAAACCATAATAAAATGTTTGTACTAAAATAAAAACACATTATAAATAATTACAAGATAAACTAACTAAATTTGCATCTTAATAAATAGATTATTAATTACGTGTGAAGAGCTCGTTTAACTTGGACCACCTCGGAGTAAAATTTGAACAAAAATTAATCGAAATTTGTTTTTAAAAACTTAAAAGTGACAATTCATTGTGCGACTTGACTTGGGTGATGTGTGTGGGTGGGATCATAACAAGCACTTTTGAGAACTTTCAAGTCATTCCTATCTTCTAACGGAGTCGTAATGGCAGTAACATTTTGGAAGCATAAAGGATAACACAAAACCAAGTAAAATTTAAGGGTTCAATGACGATGAAAAAGTTCTCAAAAATTCTAAACCAAAAATAAATTCCTGAGAATTTTAAAAGCTATTTACAAGAGGTGATGTGTGGAATATAAGATACTAAATTACAAGATTATCACATAATAAAAAATTCTAAAATGGAAGCTTAAATCTTAAATAAATAAAAACCACACAATAAATTGTTTAATTAGCGCATAATATCGTAAGATGGTCCAATAAAACAAACACCCTGTATAAAATAAATAAAAAATTATTAAAATACTTAATAAAATTTGACTACCGAAAACAAAAACAATAAAATATATTTTTTAAAATTTTTTTGCCGCTTCACCAAACCTCAATTTATTATACTGGTGACAGGAAAATGTGATCTCAAAGGTAGAGCAAAACAAATTCGTCGTCCTCGAGGCTTACATTTTTGCGTCGTAAAAGCGTATTACATGGCCAAATTTGTATAAAAATGAAGCCAAAATTAAGCTTCGTATAAACATACTGTAAAAAATTGACTCCTTTTCTATGCCTTAAGATTCCCGTACCACTTACTTACCGTCGATGGCAAAAGTTTGTTTCAAGTACCGCACACGTTATTTTTTTAACTACAAATATACATCATATTACACTGGCGTCTGTTCTACAGTAAATTAAATCCCAATTTGTTTATTTTTAAAAGTTTAAAAAGCGATATCAATTTTAAGGCCACTATTGTATTTGGAACAAATGTTCCCATATCAAAGGATCACCTCGAGCTATAGATATGATTTTATCGCATGTTTTTAGTTTTGTGTTTTTTTCAGTTGAAAAAATAAATTAATTTATCACAGAAGTGTGTAGCCCCCTTTATAGATTTTTCAAATCATCACGACGAGCGAGTGATTGTTGGAAAATTGCAATTGGGCTCGCTATTTTTTTTCTTCATATAAATCAGTTAGTTCGAACATAAAACAGATAAAATGGCACAGAAACAAAAAGTAGATAGCACAAAGTGAATAACTATTAACTGGTCTCTCCCTAACGACAAAATGCAGTAGGTACGTCTAATATTTCGGGGACATGCGTTTTGTTTTTTAATTTTTGTTTTTTTAAAATTTAGGACAGAACATATTTTTGTCAAAAAAACACACTTACTTAAAAATTAATGGGTAGGTACGTCAGTTAAGAACGTAATTTGTTGCGAAAATGTTTAAAAATTTACATTACCAGATGGACCCGAAAATCTGCCAATACGAATGCTCGAATAACAAACAAAATTGCCTCTTTAATTTTTCCGAGGATGGCGTAATGCTACGAAGTGTTCAGTTCTTTGGGCGATTGGGCGGCAGCAGGCAAGAACGGGCTTGATGGTCCTTTTACTTGTTGGCCAATGCCGTTATTGTACGGATGATTCGAATTGCACAGCACAGTATACACGTTGTCCATTTTACTTAATTTTTCAAAGAAGGGTATTAAATCCAACAGTTCCGAATCTGTCATATCGTCAAACCACGACGCCACTGGAACCTAAAATATAATTTTAATAGTTACAAAAAAATTTATATTATATTGAAACAAATGTTAAAACTCAATTTAATATTTTAGATAATTCTCATCTCATTTCATTGTGTCAAGTTCGCTCTAAACATCCCCACTCAAAGGTTGGAGATTCCCCCCTTTGAAACAAGAGAAGGGAATGTGAGGGGGAAGGACTCACATTTCTATGGAATCCCCCCCCTTCCTGTAACCCTGGTTACATTAACCCAGGAGAACCATCGACTTAACGTGCATTCCAAAGCACAGAGTGATCAACAGATGATTAGTCACCTATGCTTTATCAAAAAGAATGTATACGTAGAGGGATTATTAGGTACTATAACAAGTAACATAATTAAAATCTGCTTTCTGTGCCTCGTGGTGAGCAGGATAATTACAACATTACATTAATACAACTCTCATTGGTTTATTCATTTATTACAAACATAAAATAAAATTTAAGAACCAATCAGAGGAGAATTATTGTCATGTAAGTGAAAACTAAAAACCCTGCCCACGGTACAGCAGAGACAACTAATGAATAATTCAAACTATATTTTTAAATTAGATACACAAAGTTAATCTTTTTATTCAAAAAGTAAGCAATTCTAAATACTCGCGTTAGTGTGAACAACAAAAATTAACCTAAATATTATTAAAAAAAATCGTTAAACTATACAACTTTAAGGGTGACTTGTATAGATATAGTTTAAAATTTTAAACTGTAGATTAACCAATCACAATAGTCAAAATCCGAGTTTAAACCATAGTTACCGGTTAAACTTGGACTATACAAGTCAACCTAAGTGTTTTTTGTTCTTTATAATAAAGGTTGCATAATCATAATTAGAGATGAGATTTTTAGGTTTTTACCTTTTTTTTATTTTACGTCCTATTTTTATTTTATTGGCTTTATTGGTATTTTTACCTTTTTTGCATTTTTTTAATTTTTACGACCTATTTTAAAAACTTTTTTTTAATTTTCAGTTTAAATAGAAAAAAATCTCACCCTTACGACGCCCTTAACCTAAATTAAAATTTTTTTATTGTTTTTTTAAATTTGAATTTGTTGCTCGGTGGCAGGGACGTGCCCAGGGGGGGGAGCTTCCTCCCCCAATGTTTCAAAAAGTTGGTAAAAAGTTGACAAAAACACCCAAAAGTTGATTAATTTGACATTTTTTTATGTCTAAATTTACAAATAGCTTCAAAACTTACAAAAAGTTGGTAATTTTTAACCCCCGACCCAAAAAGAGGGGTGTTATGTGTTTAACGTGTGTATCTGTGTGTCTGTCTGTGGCGTCATAGCTCCCAAACGAATGAACCGATTTTGATTTAGTTTTTTTTGTTTGAAAGCTGACTTGATCGAGTGTTCTTAGCTATGATTCAAAAAAATCGGTTTAGCCGTTCAAAGATTATTTGCTGTTTTGTAGTCGAGTTGATGAAATCAGGGCCGTACTTATAATATAAAAAGTTGATGAAGGCAGGGCCATACTACTAATATTTAAAGTTTAAAAAGCATCAAATAAAATTAAATTAAAAATTTAAAAAACCCCTGACAAAGAAATTCTTGAAAAAGTAAAAAATAAAATCCAAGCGTCGTCGCGTCGGGGGACCGCTAAGTAAATATAATAAAAAGTGAATACAACTAAAAATGATACAGTATGAAATTTAAATACACGTCAACTACTTAGGTCCCCCAGGTTCGAGGTTTTTTACCTCGAACACCCTGTGTTAAGTTAGAGAAGGAGACAAAAACCTCAAAATTTTTCGACTTTTTTTTAGTTTTTTGCTTATGTCTCGTAAACTAAGCATATTTTGGGTACCATAGTTTATCACAAAGTTGTAGAGCATTGAATTTACTAAAATTTGGTTGCTAAAGAAAATTTTTAAACCCAATATTAACCAAGATACAACCGATCAAAGTTAGACAAATTTTTTTAAATTGTAAAAAAAATGACTGAAAAACGAAGGTTTTGCCTCTATAACTATTTATTCCCATCATTTCCATGTTAATTATGGTAATCACTCATTAATATCAACCTCTTGAATCATCTATAACCACCTTCCTTCCACCCCTTCGCCTCTCATTCCAAACGTGAAGATGCCTCATTTTAATGTAAGAAATGCGAATTAATATCAAGCATCTTCATGTTTGGGAGAGGGAGAGAGGAGGGGTGGGGTCGAAGGTGGTCATAGATCAAGGTATATAGATTCAAGATGTTCATATTGATGAGTGATTAAGGAGGGGGTGACACTTTTGAGCATGAAATTTAACCTGTTTTTCACGATTTTTTTTAACATATAAAAAATAGAGAAATCAAAAATCGGTTTTAAGGGGTCTTTTTATTTTACATTATAGTTATAAAATATATTTTTTTCATATCAAAAAATCATTAAAAAAACAGGTGATCCACTATGTCAAAGGTGGCCCTTTGCGTCACGTGGGTCCAGCTGATGTACATGATTACGCCTAGCCGACTGGTATAATGTAGAACAAAAATCTAAAAAGTTTCTTAATCTGTGATAGATTGGCTATCGATGTACGTAGGATTTTTAAAAAATATTAATTTTGTAAAATTGACACATATTTAAAGAAAAGTGTAGTGTATAAATTTTCACTGAAAAGCGTGTATAAAATTGGTTGCAAAAAAAACTAATAATCCAATTAAAAAACAGGTACGTATTTCCATAGAGAAGTAAATTTTTAGTAGAAAAAATTTAATTGTAGAAGTTATCTTGTACACCAGCTTGAAAAATGTTAGTTTTCAGAAATAGCGTTCAAAGTTTTACAACGGGAATATTTATAATTAGTAGCTTATGGATGGAGTTATGGAGAGGCTTACAAACATGGCTATTTTAATCATAAAGCAGTTCCACAAGGTATTACTCTCCTTTAAACATAATTAGCATGGAAATGATGGTAAACAAAAAACTGAAATAGTCCAAAAATTTTGAGGTGTCTGGCCCCCCCTAAGTTAGCATGGAGTCTTTGAGGTCAAAAACTTATGATAAGACTTCCTAGAGTACCCCCAAACAACCTGTCAAAATTCCATTGCAAAAATAGCAAGTTGACGCTTTGAAATCTCAAATCAGAGATAGAATTTGGGATTTGTAAAAAATTCGATTAATTCTTCTTTTAATATTTTGTAAAAAATTTTATTGCATATCTTTAATTCCGAATGTAGTAAAATTAAGTTTATGTTTATTAAAACTCTAAATTCTCGCTAGTCTAATTTCAATTTTAATTGTAGCCATAAAGATTAAAAAAACTTTTAATTTAATGAATAAATTTCGCGAATTTCTATTTAAAAAAATAAAGGGTCTCTGATTTGTGACAATTAGATGTTCCTTAGGGGTTGAAGATTGTGACAAAGAGAGTCAAAAAGTCGGAAAAAATTGCGATGTCCTTTATGGATTTGTATCCTTGGATGTAAAATATAATTCTGATATTTTAGTCATTTATTTGACGTCTCACAGTTTAAACATTTACATTCCTAGTACCAGAAAAACCCAAAAATCTGCCTAAATTGCCTTTAATATTCTAAAAAAGTATCAAAAGTGAAAATGATAGAAACCTTTTAAAATGTTCTACCTTATTTCTTACAAGAAATTTTTTTCATTTCTTAACTTTAACAAAATATAAATTACACTTTCAAAGTTAGTGACTAGCGCCAAATTAACTATTTATTTAGGCAGAAAAAAACGTCACAACTATAAAATGTGTCGTTTTAGAAGTGACATTTTTCCACTAAAGGCGACAGACAAAACGTAGCAAATAGTGACAATATTACCCCCTAGCAATTACTTTTATTTATTTTTAACTTTGAAAAGGCTCAGGGTCTGATTGCATCGTGACCATAAGTGCTAATATTATTACTGAATCAGAAAATTTGTTTCGGTAATTTAATTATAAAGAACTTCCTGCTTTTAACCTTTACAATCCAAATGGCACTTTGAACCTTGAACATTGCCAATTCACCAAGCTTATATGATTGTACATTGCCCATCATGCAATAATCATAGTGTGATGTCACTATTGGCTTGAAGAAATTCAATGTCCAATAAAATGACCTTGGTAGATCTATTGGCAGAATAATGGGACTATCAGAAATATTTTGAAAAGATTGCAATCTATTCAAATTACACTTGGCGTAGTTCATAAGAGTATCAATAGATAAAGTTACAAAATTATTTCCTTATTATAATTCTTTCATCTGCCATATCTACTGATAAGCTTTTGGACCACCCCAGATTTCTGCAAAACTCCTGTAAGGTTTGCATATTTGACATATAAAAAAAACTGTGTCAATTTCATTTGAAAATGTAGAATACAATAAATTAGTAAACAATGATAGAAAAGCTTACCGCATTATCTGGGTGAAATATGTACGATGCGGGCGAATTATCGACAATAATAATTTGCTGCAATTCTCGTCCTAATTTATTAAGATCCTTGACGTAATTACCCCTATGGAAGACACAACTCTCTCGAAACAATCGAGCCCTAAACACACCCCATTTATCTAACAAATCAGCAACGGGATCGGCGTATTTCGCCAACGAAGCCGTAAACAAGACACACTCGTACAATTCGCCCATTCTTTTAAGAAAATCGTCGACGTGAGGCCTCTTTAAAACGTACACTTGATGCACGGTGCCATCTATTTCGACGGGAACTACAAAATCTGCATTGCTAATTGGCTGCAACAAGACAAATTTTTTAATAACAAACACACTACAATTAATAATAATCATGACATACTTTAAAACTGCTATGAACAAGTGTTTCGTCCAAGTCTATCACCATGCACATTCTGTGCATATCTTGGTGCCGAACTGCCGGCAATAAAAATCTTGGTAGATCTGTTTGACTTGTGGGCGACCCTCGACCGTACACATATTGGGAAGAATTGGGCGTCTTACCCCTCTTTCGTCCCAGACAGCACAAGAGAGTTCGCAAAAACCCCCGCTTGACTTTCTTATTGTTCCCCAACTGGGAAGACGAGCGAACTTCTGATATGTCATTTTCGGATTTATTTAGTGTACCTACAACAGAAAAATGCCAATCAAAAGCACAACCAAGTTTCAGATGTTAAAGGAGGTCACACAAGTGCGGAAGCATTTTTGTAACTTAAGCCAGAAAAAGGTCGATTTGATAAGGAGCGAAGAGCGCAAATGATAAAATTATCGTGAAATACGCTTCAGATTTTTAAAACTCAAGGTTAACGAGATCCACATTTTCTAAATGTGTTTACTTATGGTCCACCATACACGCCTACTTTAACACAAATTTAAACCCCCAAATGCACAACTCTACGCGATATTAAAACAACACCACACAAAACTGTCGTCACAAACCACACTCGATCTAAATCCGATAAGATAAATCCAATAAGTCAAAACAGGTGCAGTCGGGGCCAATTTTATATAATGGAATCTGTCATATTATTTACCTTTTTCGGGCGGATAATTGTTAAATTGATCGTCATCCCGTGACACCTGTGTAATAATGGACGATGCGTCCATTTAAACCATTTGTTTATGTCCCTTTTGGTTTCTTTTTTGCAACTTATGACTTATAAATAAACATTAAAAACACGACAAAAAATTAACTTTAAATCGCTCTAGCAAAATGGCAGATGCTGTTATTACTCTCACTAATCGGTTGCGACATCCGACCTGGGCAGGTTGCTGTAATACCGACGCACTTACGAGGACGAATAAAAAAGTCGCCGTCTGAAAATCGCATTTCTAGCAACGAAACCGTCAGAAACCTAAAAACGGTTTATTTTCCTGAAATTGTCACGGCAACGTCAAAATAAACAAAAACAACAAAACCGTACCCTGACAGCTGACAGTTATGGAACCAAAACGGCAATAACTTTTTGATACGTCCCGATACGTGGTTCCAATTTTAGATACAATAATATATTTTCGGCTCGGTACGACAAATTTATTTTAATTTGTCTGCTGAACAAATAAAATAATTTATTTTTAATCAATTTTTAAAGCGACGGAAAAAACATGGGGTCATTGTGAATTTAATTCGGTACATAATTGTGAGGTGAATGAAATCCATAACGTACGACGTGTCTTGAATTTTTTTAGTTTTACCATAAATTTTTAAAAATTACAGCATTTTAACTATCGATTTATCGTGTGTGCAATTTTCCGCCGACTTTAACCTAAAAATGTAGATGGGAGTTTAAATTTAGAAAAAATCGATTCTGTTCCACTAAATTTGAAAACCTACGTTACCATGGAGTTTGGTGATTTAATTAGCATTCCAAGGATCGAAGGAGTTATTTTACACACACCGTTTAAGGATCCGGTGGAGGTGACCGCTTGTATCACCGGCCACCACTTAATTTTGTCTTCCCGCAAGGATGAAAAACATGAAATATGGGTGAGTTTAGAACATTCAAAAGCTTTACATTTTCCTATGTATTCATTCAATCCCTTAATTTTTACAAAACATTCTGCCCTGATATACAAAGTCATTTGCTTCTTCCAACAGTTTTTCATTTATACGAAAGTGATTTTTAATTCCATTGTGAGGTGGAATTCATCGATATACCGGGACACTAAGTAACAGATGCATGGTCAATTTTTGAACTATTGTTGGTGTCAACAGCCGATTGTTGTAAAGGAGGGCCAATAAAACCTTAGAAAATTGCAGGTGCATGTTCCCCCCCCCATTTCGAATTTTGTATCCAAAATAATTTAAACCGTTTATGCCTGTTCGTGCAAAAATTATTTTCGTTTGTACCCAAATAGTTTTTGAAATTTTCAAAGAAACATTAACGACACTGACGCGCATGATTGGATTCAACATCGGAACATCATCAATCATCAACATTGAAACTGTCCTAATGGACTGTTTGAACAAGAATTTAAAATAACGTTATCACTTATCACCCATTGCACTGGGCAAAATACATGCGGTTATCTGAAATAACAATTGTCAATTTCTTGTTTACACATTATAAATAGGCCGCTCGACCACCTAGCTATAAATTGAATTAAATCATTAAAATTAAAATTTAAATCCCTCAGCTAATTTTTGAAATATTTTGATAACTTATGGGTTAAAATTTAAATAATAATTGCACCAATTGGCACACAGAAACCACAAACGATCTAGACTATTTTGAATCTGAAATGAGGGGGGGCTGGAGACGTGCACCTGAAATTTGCACAACCTTTTTTTTTTTAATCGTCACCTACGGCATTAACGCCGACATTCAATAAGTTTTAATTTTAATTTAAACTTCCCTTCCTTGCAGGTTTTGCATCAATGCATCGATACAATTGAAAAAAAACTAAACGGGGCCAATTTAAATACAGGTGGTTTGTTAACTTTGAAATGTAAAGACTTTAGGATAATCACGTTGGATATTTCGAGTACTGAAGACTTAATAAATGCTCAAATTAGCCTGGAACGACTTTGCAGTGTAGAAAATCCTTTACTCTTGTACCCCTTCTTCTTTACACCACAATTTAACATTTTGGAAGACGGCCATACTCTCTATAAACCAGACGCTGAATACGCGAAATTACTCGCTAGTGAGGAATGGCGGTTGAGTAACGTCAACAAGGATTATTCCGTGTGTCCCTCTTATGCTCAAGTTTTAATCGTTCCGAAAAGTATCGATGACGAAACGATCGTAGCTTCTGCAAGTTTTCGAGAAGGCGGAAGATTTCCAATTTTAAGTTACAGGCACGACAATGGCGCAATTTTATTGAGGAGCAGTCAACCGTTGTTGAATAACGTCAATAAGAGGTCGAGATCAGATGAAAAAATTCTCAACGCTATTTTGGGGGCCCACTCAAAAGGTTACATAGTTGACACGCGATCGGTAAACTACTCAAATCAGTGCAAGGCTAAAGGCGGTGGAACAGAACCGGAAGGAAATTACCCACAATGGAAACGAACACACAAGAATCTCGATAAAATTTCCAGTTGTAATGGAACCCTGTTGGATTCGTTTACTAAACTTTTCGATGCAATTAATGACACGACCTGCTCGTCAGATAAGTGGTTATCGCGCCTCGAAAACAGCAATTGGTTGGGTTACATACAAAGTTGTTTAGACACCGCTTGTGTGGTCGCTCAAAGTTTGCATCAGGATAAAGTTTCCGTTTTAGTTCATGGCACTAACGGTGTCGATTCGACTCTTTTGGTCACTTCCATTGCGCAAATTATACTTAACCCAGACTGCAGAACAATCAGAGGTAGAAATTTGCATAGTGAAGTTTGGATTTAACAGATTTTTTTTCTAGGTTTGCAAGCTTTAATCGAAAGGGAGTGGATTCAAGCCGGCCATCCCTTCCAAGCACGCCATTCTAAAAGTTGTTACTCAAATGGAAAAAATAAGCAAAGCCAACCAACGTTCTTACTCTTTCTCGATTGCATTCAACAGTTACATCACCAATTCCCATGCAGTTTTGAATTTAACACTCAGACTTTGATATTATTCTTCGAACATTCCTACTTTAGTCAATTTGGTGAGTACCAATTACATTAATGCATTTTTTACCGTTTAAAAATGTGTGTAGTATATTATGAAATAAAGGGGGGGAGGCGCCAAGATTAGATTATTTTTAAGGGGGGCGTAGTAACATAAAGTTTGGAAACCACTGGTTTAATGAAAATTATCAGTTTGATCATGTTACCGTGGCAACAACATTTTATGTTTGAAATTTAAAATTATACTTTGGTCTTCAAAAAGTTGCAGTTTTGAGTTCCGAAAATGTATCAAAATATTAACCTCTGGTTTCATAAAACGCGGCAGGCGTTAAAATTAATTACTCAATAGAAAATATTTAAATGAAAATTATAATTTTAAATTTTCGTGAAAATTGTTGTGAAAACTAAATATCCTTAATAATAGGCCAATTTATTTATGGCTTCGAATTTTTTCATTATTTTTCCTGTATTTATTATAATAGTCTTAGTATTTTCATGAAGTTTCAGAATATTTGAACAAAATTTAATTTTTATCTAAAACTTGAGATATAAAATTAGTTCATTATTTCATTATTAATCTCGTTAGTCCATTCATGCGTGTCACATAGCATCGCAAGCATAACATTTATAATAACCTACGTTACTCGCAGATAAAAAAGCTATTAATCAGTGAAAATCCGTCAAAATCGGTTCGCGTATTATATTTTTATTTGCAATGGAACAATCAATAATTTCTAATTTTGTAAGTTATATTTAAAGTATCACTAACATAAACATGCACTGTCGCAAGCCTAGCTAAATATATGGGACATTCCACACCAAATCGACCACTTTTGAACCCGACCCTTTTTGATTTTCCTGAAATTTTTACATATATTACACTATCTCATCAACATCAGTTCTGTGAATTTTTTCAAAATTTTTTACTCAACCCAAAAAAAGTTACGATTTTTGAGAAAAACTGCTGGTTTTTTTTTTCTAACGATCGTAACTATTTCAAAAAATTGGTTGCCTGTAAAGTCGGTATACGGGCGAAAGTTTTACGTGACAACGACTTTGAGTGGTAAAATAATTTTAATGTGAATATTCATTTGTATAGTAGGAAGAAGGATGAAATAATAGTAACAATTTAAAACATTTATTTATACAAAAGTTGACAGAGCGAAATAGAAGCGCAAGACATGAACCGGTGTGTATGCCTATCTCTCTCACTCTCTCTCTCTCGCTCTTAGGCGGGCTAACTGTGCTCGAGTGGAAGGGACGCGTGCCTTTCACTTTTTATGTCTGTCTCTCTCGCTCTTAGGCGGGCTAACCATGCCCGAGTGGAAGGGACGCGTGCCTCTCACTCGCTCTCATTGTGAGCGCATAACGTGAGCGGAGCGTAACGCAGTTTCTTGAAGTGTCACCCGGCAAACCAATTTATAAGACGTTGTCACGTCAAAATTGACTAATTGGAACGTTTTTTTTTTGGTTTTGTTTGTCTTTAAACGTACTTTTCAGGAAAAAATACGAAAAAAATATTCAAACTTGGATTCTACAAAATTTTTCATTTTTTCGGAGAAAATCATTGATTTTTCAAATTTCGACACTTTTGATTTTTGATTTTTTTATTTCAAAAAAAACTCTGATTTATTCCGTGTATAACAACACAAACCCCATAATGGGCCGACATTTCTTTCTATTTCTTTTGTTTAATTGAAAAATATTATTTGCGTAAAAATAAAACAAAATATTTTTTAATTAAACAAAAAAAATAGAAAAAAATTTCGGCCCATTATGGGGTTTGCGTTGTTATACGCGGAATAAATCAGAGTTGTTTTTGAAATAAAAAAATCAAAAATCAAAAGTGGAAAAATTTGAAAAATTAATGATTTTCTCCGAAAAAAAAAAAAAAATTTGTAGAATCCAAGTTTGAATATTTTTTTTGTATTTTTTCCTGAAAAGTACGTTTAAAGACAAATAAAAACAAAAAAAGAACGTTTTGATTAGTAAATTTTTGAAAAAGTTACGATCGTTTGATGAAAAACAAACATCAGTTTTTCTAAAAATTATTAACTTTGTAAACAATTTTGAAAAAATTTACAGAACTGTTTTTGATGGGATAGTATAATACGTAAAATTAGTTGGGTAATTTTTTTCAAAATTTTTTACAAAGTTAAAATTTTTCAGAAAAACTTCAGGAAAATCAAAAGGGGTCGGGTTCAAAAGTGGTCGATTTGGTGTGGAATGCCCCATATAAAAAAAAAAGTAATTACTAAAGCCAAAACTTACGTAAAGAAATTATTTGGATTGATATCCCTGTTCTCGTGTAAGAATTTATGATTTTCTGGGCCCTTTCCCCAAAGTATTTCGCAATAATTATTAGACGCTTTCTAAGAAAACAAAAATGAAATAAACAAAACAAAAATGAAATAAACAAAACAAGAACAATTTATACATCACTGGAATCAGAAAAAAAGTTTATACCAGAATAAGTATAAAAAAAAAACAAATTAAATGCATTTGATTGTCATAAAGGGCCATCCATAAAAAATTATGTCACACAAATTTAACGATTTTTTAACCCCCCCCCTCCGTTCTTAACACAAGTGGTCACATTTTTGAACCCCCTCCTTGGTGTGACGTCACATATTTACTGAGTTAGTAATATTTTCAAGTTTTTTGTTCACATATAAATTTCGCTTTTTAATATCTTCAATTTTAACATGACGTCACAAAGTTTTTGACCCCTCTGGCTCTTGTTACACGATGTAACATTTTGTTGACTTCCTACCCCCCCCCTGAATGTGTGACGTAATTTATGGATGACCCCTAATGAGAAAGATCACGCGATGGAAAAACATCAAAAATAAGAAATCTGTAGACCTTGAGTACTTCCTTCATTGAGCTGTTTATTACCTGGAGCAGTGGCATTGGTAAATATTTTGGAAACTGTTATGGGACCTACAGTATAAAGTGAAATTTGAACTACTAACACCATATTTATAGATAACCACCTCTTGCTTTCTTCTTAGTAATTGGAGTAGTCCCACTAGAAGACGGGGTTGTTCTTTTCACCTAGAACAAAGGATGCAGTTTTAGGTCGTGCCCAGGACCATGTAAAATATAAAAAATATTGGATGTGGTTGTTTGGCCTCACTGTACCCATGACCTCTCGACTACAAAAGAAAAGATTAATTAATTTAAAAAAAAAACTTTTGAGATCTCGTTAATCTATTCATACGCATCGCTCTCACTATCGAGTTTTCATGAACCAATTTTAACTAAAGTCTGATCAGTTTTAAGTTTCAATATAACAGTGCTGTCAAATAAGTCAATTTTGTACGCTTTTTTTGATTTTTTTGACTTAATACTTTGTGATCACTCCATATCTAACCAATGAAAAGGATTACACTGAAGTCCTTAGTACAAAATCGAAAGGGCATACAAAATTGATTTAATTCCGATAGCTAAAACTTTTTTCCAATTTTTGACTTACGCCCTTCTTACCGCCATCCATAGAAATATGAAATTTGGTTGTGTGATTCTTATTGGTTAGGGATCTAGAGCGCACACAAAATTTAGTAACAAACAGACAGACATTTTTTGTTGCTTGGTCTCTTTTAAATCCGTCAAAATCTGAAAAAAAAGACATTGAAATTAAATTATATTATTCACTGCTTTCTTCCATATTGAAAGAAACCTTTACTAATACTACTTTGCTAATACTTTAATAATAAACCAGAAATTTTTTAGGAACCTTTTTGGGTAACTGCGAATCTGACCGAAATAAACTTCAAGTTCCAAAAAATACGATTAGTTTGTGGTCGTATTTAAATCGGCCCGAAGTATTGGCGTCACTTTTGAACCCCATGTACGAACCAAACAACACGACAATATGGCCGAGCGTTGCTTCCGTTAGTATAGTTTTATGGGGCAGTTTGTACTTACGCTGGATCATCGACCAATCTCAAAACAAAAAAGCTTTGAACAAGGTGCAAAATTTAATACATAGTCAAAAGGACCGAAGATCGAGAGCGACCAAGTTAAGGAAGCAGTTACTGGAGCTACAACAAGAATTGATCGCCCTCACGGTAAAAAACAATGCATACGAAAGCAATACCGAAACAGATTAATTTATTGCAAAACTCAACATTTTATCGCACCTAGTCAAATAATTAAACTGTACTATGGAAAGTATTATATTTTTATCAAGATAATTATAATTTCTTGTTGTAATTTTAAATGTTTATGATGAAGATGAAAAATAAAGTTTTTAATTACGCCCGTGGTGTAATTTTTACTCGGTCCTCCCCTGTAACTGGTATAACGCTCGATTGCCGCCAGGCGCATGCGCATATAGTGAGATAAAATTGACGGTCGAGCGTCAAAAGGTCAATCTGTCATAAAATTGTCATTATTTAATTTTGGGAATTTGTGACATTTTGGCAGCGTTTCGGTACGGTTATTGCATTAATTTTTCAAAAAAGGGCGCTAACCGTTATAGATTTCGTTAAAATACTTTAATTTGATTACGTGGAAGGTACGCTGGTGGAATGGCATCAATTTGAGATTATACATCATTCGTTTTATGCTTTTGTAACCTTTTTTAACTGATAAAAAATATTTTAATGTCCTTTTATTTAAGTTTCTCTGTTATGGATTGTTATTTGAGGTAAGAAAATCAGGGTGTTTTTTAAGAGGTCCTCAATTTTACGATGCCCCATTACAGATTTCGTTTATTTTATGAAAACTAAAGGTGTTGGTGTTAATAATTACTGATGAATATGGCAAATGCGGACGAAATAATACACAACGAAATGGGTAAGGCTATTTTGCGACGATTACTTGGTAGATTATTTAATGGAATAAATTTGTAGACCATAACTATCAGTCGGAGACGAGCGTCGAAGAAGAAAACGATTCTGGAAACGAAGAGATGATCCAGTACGTGGATATGTCTTCGTTGGTTAATCTACAGGAATCCTCGGCAGCTCGCCGAGGTCGAGGACATTTACCAAAAGACTCGGTCAAGTTGTTAAAAAGTTGGTTGTACGAGCATCGTTTTAATGCTTACCCAAGCGAAGTGGAAAAAATAAATTTGTCTCAAGCCACCAATCTCACAATCTTGCAAGTTAGTAATTGGTTTATTAACGCGAGGCGGCGTTACTTGCCCGAAATGATGCGAAGAGAAGGCTACGATTCAAATTTGTTCACCAATCCTCGTCGAGGCAAGAAGCACAAAATAAGAGGAAACCAAACAGACCAAAAGGAAAATAAATACATACGGTTGGACCACACTTACAATAACGGTGATCAAGAATATGATTCCGATGAGGAAGAGTATAGTTATGTGGGTCACGGATCAAAAGAAGAAAAATTTAATCCGTGGCGGACGGATATACACTACGGGTTAATAATTGATTCGCCCAATGCAAATAAAAGGTTAATATCTTTTATATTGAAAATTAGATTTTTACTTTATTTTTAACTTGTTTTTCAGACCCGACAACCATTTAAACAATTCCACTTCGAGTAATGGAAATATAGAGAAGGAAGGGAATTTAATTCTCGTAAAAAGCGAAACGGGTAAAAATGTATATCTACAAGTTGTACAACAACCCTCTTCGCCACCTGATTTTGAGGTAAGTTTTGTTCAAATTTTCAACCTTTATATTAAATAGTTAGGAGGAATTAAAGCGTTTAATAATTAAAAAAAATTAGTTATATATAAATTTGTTTGTCGGACAAAATTCATAAAATTGAAATTCCACTGTAGTTTAAAAATACAGTACAGACTTGATAATTTGAACTATTAAAACTATGCTATATAATATTATGGATTTTTAAGTCGACTGTATTTTTAAAATACAACTAAATTTTTGTGAAAATATTTCAGCGATAATCTCGCTAGTCCAATCATGCGCGTCACAGTAATTAATAAACAAATTAAAAAACAAAAATAACCTGTTTCAAGGTTGGTTTTTATATACATAACTTTTAATGTATGCATTTATTGCACATGTAACTTCCTGATCAATCAGACAATGGAATTCAATAAGAGAATGTCTAATTTCTGTACAAGTTATTTAAAGAATTGCATCATGTTTTCCAGTCAATCATACTTTGGTTTTTTTGTATTCAAATAACCGATTTTTATTGATGAGTTAGCACCCTCAAAATTTGAGAGTAGCTGCGCCAAATAGTACTGCAAAATTTAAATTTAATATAATAATTTGCTAGAACGCTCCTCCTCCTTCTAAGCCCAAGCAGCCATATCAATGTTAAATACCAAGGAGATTTATTTTAGTTAGATAATTTTTAAAAGTTTATATGATTTATTTAAACTCCTTCGACTAATACCGAACATCTACGACCTGGATGAGGCCAAGGGCTGAGCAACCACATCAACTACGCATTAGATGGTTAAAAGTAACCTGCCTTAGCTGGTCAACATATAAATATCATAAAAAAACTCTGTCTGTTCGTAACGCTCCCTCACATCTCATTCATGTAGTCAGGTCTTATTAACCTAAACATAATTTCAGTGCGGTCTTTAGGTCGCACAGCCGAGGCAATCTGTGTGGTATAATATATTTAGAATGTAATACAAAATTAGCGTTAAAATTTGAATAACGAGAATTCTGAAAATAATAACAACATTGCTGATAACTGTATGTTCTAATCACAACAAACAAGGGGGGGGTTCGTCTCCCAGTTTGGAAATCGCTGCCTTATTTAATAATTTTTTAGACAAAATATTATAATCAAAATCAATCCCCTTTTTGTTTAGAATTTTGTAACTATATTTGCAGTGTTCAAAAACGGAAATGTATTGTAGTAAAAAATTCAAGCTTTTCAAATTTAAAAAAAGGAAAACAACAAATTCTGTAAAATAAAACTAATTTTCTAAGTTATTGTAATAGCACAATTTATTGGTTTTCTTTTTTTTTTTAATAGGGGCAATCGCCCCCTTGGATAAATTAAGCATTTTATATAAAATTGCTGGAAAATCGTATTGAAAGGTCCATCAATTTTTGTATTTGAACCGCCCCCCCTTGAAAAAGTAATCCAAAACCTCACGTCTCCACCTCAGCTTTTTAAAACCAGGGTCGTCACACAAATTTTACTATTACAAAATTCAACCACCTCTCGGTGTTCAAAAAAACAAAACAATATTTACTAGGTTTCTCAACTTTTAAACAACATTTTCGCTGTTTTACCCCCTCAAAAATGATCAATTATCCTGATTAAGATAATCCTTGACCTTAAAAGGATTATCCTCTTTTATACAACTGGCCCTTAACGTAATAATTTCCAAACTCTATGTTGTAACCCCTGTATTTCATAAAATGATACACACATTTATGTAAATTATAACAAACGCATTTAATAAAATAAAAACTTTTCCATTTGCCACCAGTTTATTTTGTTAATTTAAGTTTTGTTTACAGGAAAATGTGAGGGAAGAGTACATAGTGACGTCTGAACTGGGAGAAGACGAAAATGAGGAGTCGGAAGTGCAAATAAAAATTGAAACGGATCCGTTGCAAACGGTGGAGGAGGAGGAGGAAACTGTATACGATAACGAACTTTCAACCAAGACATTTGACGACGACGAAATGTTTGTGAATGAAATAACAATTGAAGAGGAAGCGGTCGATTCAAACAGTGTACAAACAAAAGATGAAATAATCGAAAGTGAATTATCGTAACACCATTCATTTATAAACAATGCTTTGTTTTTAAAATAATTAATATTTATTTTGTAAAAAGATATTCTATGCTAAGCAATTCTGATATATAAATATTTAAGATTAGCGGGAAGATGTTTCATTGTTAAATAAAAAATGTAGGTTAAACAAAACGAAAAAATACAAAAATATTTTTTTATGAAAAATTTATTCGCCTAAAATTTATACTAATTTGACGTGTGTGCCATAATCAAAAAAGTACGACAAAAACCACGACGGCTTCTTTCGACGAATTTCTTAGCCGTCATCATCACAGTAAGTTTTTTTTTTTAAGTAGTAATTGCTTGTGTCCACATTTCAAGCAGAACAAAAAGTTTGATACGTAAGTACAGGATCGTCTTGAATAAAATTAGTAGGTACTCTACCACTGGTTAAAACTAACAAACTTCTCGAGTCAAATGTGCAAATTTATAGCCAACTTTGTGTTGGACAAAATTAACAAAATTCGCTTGTTTGACTCAAAGTCTGTTAAAAACTACACATAAAATTGGTTATTTTTCAAAAAGCTGTAAAACATTCACCAAATTTACAACAATTAGTAGTAGAAGAATCTCTAGAGAACAGCAGATTGCAAGATGAACATACATCCGGCTGATAGTAAGGCGGCTACGGGTACGGTCACTACCCAAGCATAAATAATATTTCTAAAAGAAAAGATTAGAAATGATGGCAAATTGAAGTAGTATCAAACTCACCTAAATAATTTCCAGTCGACTCCTTTGCGTGACGAACTAAAATAACCAACAAACACAATAGATCCCACTTTGCAATGAGTAGTCGAAATTGGAATTCCAATCTTGCTTGCCAATAATACTGTAAAAGCTGCTCCTATTTCGATGGTAAAACCACTGCAAAAAAACAACTGTTACCTTCAAATCTTTGCCCAACAAAACGAATCTTACGTGGATGGAGTAATCTTTGTTAAATCTTCGCCGATGGTTTGAATAACACGTCGGCCCCACAGCCATAAACCCACTGAGATTCCCAATCCTCCATAAAGTAAAATGTATAGTGGGGTTTCAGACTTTTGTTGGACAGAACCTTCCGAATAAATCAACCATATAGCAATTAAGGGCCCGATTGCATTACTAACAAAAAATTTACTCTTACAAATTATAACTCGACAACTTACAATTGCTCGTACCTCACGTCGTTGCCACCGTGAGCAAAACTTCCAAATGTAGCCGTCAAAATTTGCAAAAAACTGAACAGTTTGGAGACGCTTAAATTTTCTTCAAATAAATCCGGATTTTCTTGTAATTCTATAGCGCATATGTTCTTGTCGTTCTTCATTTTGGCGAAACTTTTGTTCATAATCAAAGGCACCCCGCTGGAACTTGCCGAGAGCATTGGATTAGCTTCGCAAGACAACGATGTCGTGCTCTCGTTGGCCGGCAGCGCCAGTTGTGGTAATGGTTGTTGCGATTCCAGTTGATCGCCTGCCGTGTAACCTTTCACCTGTTGAGGTGAAAATAAGTACTTGGTGGACATTTTATCTTCTATTGGTTTCATTTCCGTGTTTTCCATTATTATGGTCAATTGGCGATCGAGATTTTGCGAATTTCTGTTGCAACGTTTTGGACTTCCTTCGGGAGAAGTGTCTGCAGATTCGCCGATGTTAAAATTAACGTTTGATTGTTGAGATTTTAGGTCCTCTACTATTTTCCTTCGTTGGTACGGTACCACAATTAATTGTATCGCAATCATCGCAATAAGGCCAATCGATATGCTCACCACAATGGCAATCCATAGAGGAATTGCGTCCATGTATAACAATTTTGGACCATCGTGTATAATAGAAAAAACGTTAACCAAAATTGTGAAGCCATAAAATATAGGTAAACTGATAAATGCGGCCTTCATGGGATCTGAACTCGAAAAAATAAAACGTTTAATTATGAGAAAAATTATAACCGATGCGATTCCACTTAATACGGGCGAAATAAACCAAGATCCAACTGAAAAAGTTAAAAAGAATTACTACACAAACTTTAATTAGCCACTCGACGTTCTTACTTATCATTCCTAAGGTGTACCAATGTAAACCTTGGGTACCTCGTGCTACCAAACTAAATCCAATGGAAGCACCAACGATGCTGTGAGTACCAGAAATAGGCATCTTCAGGAAAGTTGCAACAATAAGCCAAATTGCACTACCTGCTAAAGTACTAAGGCAACCCAACATTAATTCAACTTCGGCTTTTTCATAAACAGAAACATCCAAAATTCCTTTTCTCATCGTATCAGACACTTTGTATCCTGTAAAAAAATAAAAATTTATTTCTTACAAAAAAGTCCGCGACAGTAAATATTATTGATTACCACTCAATTTTAAAAAATTAAAAAACGGCAGTTAAAATTTATTCCAGGGCAGCGGCGTAAAGTTAAAAATTTATAACAAAATTTTTTTTTGTTCACCTTGAAATCTCTAGTCTTATTAAATTAACAAATTTTGAATTAGGCTGTTTTATAACGAGTTGACTCCCTCTCTCCAAATAAGATTCTGGTTACGCCACTGAGGCAAACGTAGCTTTTGGTTTTAAGACATTTTGAAAAAAGTACCCCCTCCCCCATAAACTTAATTCACCTTTATCTACAGATACAAACAAAAAACTACAAACATGCCAAATACAAATACCATCTCATTTTTGGCAGGCAAAGTCCCACTAATGGAAGCTGTATACAAAAATTCAGCCCTGCTCTCTAGGATGTAAGAAACTAGGTTAAAAACGGAGTAAAGAAGTTCACGCACAGGGACAAACAAACATAGAACGATCAAAGGCTTTAAGTTAAATCTTTAGCTTCCAATAGAAAGACCAGAAAATTGATCAACAACTAAATCCATACCTAAGTTGTGTGATAATTGCAGGTATTCTCGTTTACCACCCTTCCCACTTGGAAACTGTAAGTTTATTTAAAAGAGCGAAGCAAAGAATCTAAAAGTGGAATCTTCAACTTCCATTAGAAGAAAAACTCGAGCTAGATGTAATCAACCCTAACGTAAAATTTACAAATTAGATACAAAAATTTTAACTATGTACTATGGTAGAATAGTAATATAAATTATATAAGTACTGTAACTGTAATTTGAAATGCATAAAAAATTTAATTGGTTCCAGAAATAAAATAAGTTAAAATAAAAAACATAACGATTAACATAAGTAGTAGGTACATAATAATAACAAAAAAAATTTTAACTGTAAATTGAAGTACATGTAAAATTTTGATTGATTGTAGAAATGAAAGAAATTTTTAAATTTTTGTGACTGAAAAATAAATAAATTTATAAACAATATCTGAGGGGTCCAGAAGTAAAGTGGGGTAAGTCAAAAAATAAAGGAAAGTTTTCAACCATTTAATAATAATTAATGTTATGATATTTTTGGGATAGTTCACTAAATAATTATATTATGTATATCATCGTTTCGCTATATTTATTTTAAGCTTCGTCAGGAAACACAGATTTAATAGGTAAAATAAAACTGACAAATTATAAAAAATATTAAGTACATAATAAAATTTTTGAATGACTTTCATGATTATTACTTCATATTTGTAATTTTTATTTTACCTATTAATTTCCTGACAAAGCTTAAAATAAATACAGAAAAACGTTAAAAACATAATCTAATTATTTAGTCAACTATCCTAAAAATACCATTAAATCACAAAGTGAACTTTTGTATAATTTAGCATTATTGTAATTGTTATACAGCTATGAATAAAACATAGTATTGTTTTACTGCCATTTAAATTATACAAAACTACGTTTTTTTACTTAAACTGCTTTAATTCTGAGCCCCTCATTTTGTGAATTAAATGTGAAGAAATTGAAACTTGTAAATATTTAATTTAAAACTAAAAATTTTACTTCACAATTTTGAATACCTTCCCTACCCCTAAACTTTTCTTTTCAGGAAATCAAATTTCTTGTACAAATATATTTAATTTTCTCTTACTTCTTGTTTTTGCAGTATTTCAAACAGAAGAAAATTAAAGATAAGTAAGGTTGTTAAATAAAAATAACTTCAAAAATATAATAAAAAAAGATTTAAACTTTGAATAGGCCGTTAAAACTAAGAGAAATATGATATTGGTTTGTAATTTTTTTTATGAAATTGGGCATAAATGTTCCACATTATGAATTTCTTGTTTAAAAACTCAACAAAATAAATCAGCTTTCTCAAAACTAAATGTTCTCCTGAAAAATTGATAATTGTTTTAATGGAAAAAACGGCCTTCAATTATAGTGATAAAATTTTTGAATTAATGAATAGTTTTCGTCAAATTTAATATTGGGATCTTTGATTTGTGACTATCGAATGTTCGGGGGGGGTATTGTGACCAACAAAAGAAGGAGGTCAAAAATCCGGAAAACACTGAAAACATCCTGTATAAACGGACGACCCCTTAATGCCACTTTATAGTAAACGACCCCTTATTGTGTTACGACCTCTGAGAAAGCTAAGAAAAGGCAAAAAAAATAGGAGCAGATCTGAATAGGAGTAACTTTTTTTACTTCTTAACTCTTAAAAAGTCAACAAAACTGTATAATTATCATTAGGAAACCCTCTGGAGTTTGGAGATCCCCAGGTTGAGAAACGATGCTTTAGAACCTTAGATCATTTAATCTTATAGATACGCCCCTATTTATTTTCCTTGAATAGAAACGTTTGTAAAAAACGTTACGAACGGGAGGGGGGTACTTATCGTACCTAAATGGTAAGTTCTGACGATGCTGAAAAGGAAAATTCCCAAATGAATGAATAATGAAGTTATATGTAGCGTCATTCTTTTGGAAACTTCCCCTTCCTCCAGAGAGCTCTCCCCGTACGTGACCTACTTTCTAGAATTATAATGCACAAAATTTCACTAATAAAATTACACTGTAAGCATAATTAACAATATTAACGACTAAAAACTGAAAATCTGATTAAAAATCTTAATTTCCAGTTTATGAAGCGCACGATGATGTTGCAACATAACAAAATTATACTAACAGTACATTTTATTTGTAATTTTTTTTTTAAATACAGAAGTGAACCCAATACAATGAAGATGTTCATTGAATCAATGAATTTCTACCAAGGAACAAAAATGCCCTGCTATTTTATAAAATTAACCAATCACTAGCGAGATCAAATTTTAGTTTACAATTTTCTTTGGTGATCTTAACTGGGAGCAAATTTTCGAGCAGTCGAGCTGCTTTTGTGAATTATTTATTAAACCCAACTAATGTTATTCACCTTCTTGCTTGACAATTTCATCAACCAAGTCCTTACTTAATCCCATTGAAAATTGTACATAAAAAAAAGTGAAATATATGTAATTTTTGTTTTTTGGGAGGAAAATATGTATATAAATACTCGTTTATTTTAAGACTGGTATATAATACCTATACTTAGCAAGAGATTCAAAATTGTGACCTCACCTAATAAATATTGCATAAACTGCTAAAATTTGCTTTGGACTTGTAGTGCCAAAATTAATTCTATTAAAATATTTAGATTACATGCATCTCAAAAATCATTGACATACAATTAATTGGTTCACGTTGGCCTACAACCTCCAAGCAAAGCCAAATTTCAGATTTTTAACAAAACGAGAAATGGTTGGGTTTTTGTTTGCTCGTCTTGAAAGGTAAAATGTAATGAAATTATTGAGGTAGCCCAGTTCTCTACATCCAAGGTTTTGCATATTTCAAATTTAGAACAAGATAATTTCAAGATACATTTGCTTTTGTAAATAGAGTTGGATAATCGAATGTCAGAAAAACATCTAATAAAACAATAAAACTTACCGATAAGTACAGATCCAGCAATCTCAAAAACGGTGGCCAAAAAACATGCTTGATAAATGGTAAGTACTTTAGAACCGACGCTAGTACCGAAGGAATTAGCTACATCGTTGGCACCAATTCCAAAAGCCAACACAAACGCAATTACAAAACTCAACACAATTAACCATAACAAGTCGGATGAATAAGCTTCCATGACGATGATAATAAATAAATTAATTTAGTTTAATGATGTTCAATCCAATGAAGATAAAAGTCACGGCAAGCAATTCGTTATTCTTGTACGAGATTCATGATGATAATACTTTGGCTAAAAATAAAAAAATTACTTAGGTATTGCGTTGCAAAATATTATTTACGGTACTTTCAGCCACTAATCAATAACAACAATTAATTAAAAATACAAAATGATGAAAACTACAAGTGCAGTTTGTATTTACGTGCCGGCAACTTTCAAATAATCAAATGGCGGGAAACTAAAATTGACCGACTTAAATGTGCAAATTAAACGTGGATTACCCTCGAGTCACGCTATCATTTTAAATAGTTAGCATTATACGAATCTCGTTAATTATAATTAGTGAACTCACTAAAATTCTTGTTTAAACGCAGACAATACAAATGAAAATATAAGAGCAGACGGCATTACAAATCGATTTTTGTTGCCAACCACGTGGTACAAATATTCATCAATTTTACAATATTACGCAACAATACAGCAATATTTTTGCAGGATATCGTAAACCGACTAATATGTAATTAACTTATGTTCTAATTATGCTAATTAATACTTAACAATGCATTACTTTAGCAAACGCGTTTCACCAAAGAACACCGTCATAGCTATTAGGCGGCCATTTGTATAACTAACGAGACGAGGCAACCGCGAGTCGTGAAAAAAAAAACACATCCGATTCGGTTATCATCGCTAATTGATTTAATTTTTCGGAAAATAATTTCAAAATCGTTAGAAATAATTCAACCAGCTGAAAATTTATATAGCTTGATGATTCATTTTGATTTCCTATTTTTTTCGAGAGTTTATTAATTTGATCCCAAATGTTTTAATTTAATTCATTATTTTTAATACATTTTGTTGTGTTGAAAAATTAAGAATTCCGTTCATTTTCAGAAGAAACGACCCCCCCCCCGCCTTTACTCAATGATTCTTGAACCTTCCCTACACTTGCTTTCTCAAGGAAATTTGTTAATAACACAAGGTTCGAGTGGCCTAAAAATCAAAGCAAAAAAATGCAATTTTATGAAGTAAAATCCTAGTTGTCTGTCGTCTCTGTTAGTAACGCAGATTTAAATTAATGATTAGGTACACACTAATGCCCGTACTAATAGTCGAGAATTAATTCTCGGATCAATCCTAGATCCACAAATCCTATAGTCCATCCAATCAATCCAATAGTCGTAATAATCTAAGATATAGTCGAAGACCACAATCCGAGCTTACGGATTAATTATCGGATTCCTCGAAAATGTTCAAGCTCCTCTTCTCCAATATTTTTAAAAGTTGCCAAAATCACTCAAAAGTTGGCCAAGTCGGCATTTTTTATGTCCCAATGAGTAACTTTGAGTAACTAACAAAAAAGTTAGCAATTTTTAATTAATTCATTTGGGAAAATTTGAGATTGCTCGACAATTCTACCTATTCTTGGCCCACTTGAATTCGTTAAATGCCAAAATTCAATAATTCACAATGAAGGTTGAAATAGGAAATTGTTAAAGTTTCCTTTAAGGGAGAGAACATTTTTATTTTTGGATCATCAATGGCCCAACAACACAAGGCCTACACAAAAAAATTATACTCACTCACATTTTATCAAATTACACCGAAGCATCCTGTATTTGAAATCCATATTTTCAAAACCTTTTCGATTTCTTCAGACCCTGTAACATAACAATGTAAATGCGATTTTATAATATCTCTACTAATCAGATTCCTTACAAATTTTGAAATGCTGAATTACTTTTTTATTAAATTCCATACATCAAAAGTGTCGGCATAAGCAAAATTTCCCATACTAACAAAAAACCATTTCAATTAGGTAGGTACCTATTTGTACTTGGTTTCTCGCCACTGTATCCCTACCATCATCATAACCCAACTTATGGGAGATGACGTCATATCTATAAAACTGGGTTGCTGTCAAAATTGTAAACATTTTGGAAAATAAAATAAAATCGAAAAAGTAGTTTTATTGAGTCGTGTTCTATTTAATTTAATCACAATGGATCCCATCGATCTTTTGGAACAAAGGATAAGAGCTATGGAACTCGCAGTTTCTAGCAAAGGATTCGACCTACCTAAGGATGAAGTTTCTAATGTTACAGAACTCCTTTACCAAACCGAATCTATGATCACGACAGCGTTGAGTTGTCGAGAAATTGTCACCACGATGCTTAAACGTATGGAGGTTTTGAACGAATATTTGAATCCGACTTGCTTTGATGACCACCTCGACATTCAAGATAAGCGACAATATTTGTTGGAGTTATATCCGGAGGCGAATAAGTTTTTAGGAATGGTAACCGAGTTTGATCAATTGAGAACGTTCATCGATACCACACCATTGGATAACATTTCGTCTTTAGCCGATAGATTAAATACTTTGACTATTTCCAACGTCGACTCCAAAAAGGAATGTCAGGAGGTAGCTAGTGCTATAATGGAGCTTCTCCAAAAGTACAACAATATTACATTAACCTTGAAGGTTTTGTTTGCTGAAATGGAGCGCACCCTTGGCGATATCGAGCTGGCTCAGCAAACGTCGGAGACGGGAGATTAAGGTTATTTTGGTTAGGAAATTTAAGCTTTCATTTTGTGTAAACGAATATATGAAGAATATTTAATGTATTAATATTTTTTTGCAGCATTTCGATTTTTGTTTCTAATTTATTTAATGTACTTCTGAAAGTGTAAATCGGAGCTTGATTGAAATTTATAAAATATGCAATTTTTTTTTTGTAAAGTGTTTTAATTAATAAAAGGGTACTTTATTTAATTATTAAAAATTGAGTTTTGATATCTATATTTACCCTATTAATTAATTTAAAAATCAATTCATTAGAGTGGGATTTTAAAAATTTCTCCTGCAATAAACAAATTATTGCAAATCTGGCATCCTCTTATGGTACAGGAGAAATACGCAAAAAATAGGTGTTAGGTGCAAATAATTCCCACAAAAACGGGATTTGAATTTTCTAGTTCGTTCTTAGTATCTTTTTAACATACTAAAAGTCTAGAAAAATTTAAGTATGCAAAATGAGTTTTTTGGCCCAAGTTTTAAATAAATGACGCGCATGAATGGATTAACGAGATTCCTAAAAAAATAAGTTTTTGGGTATAACTAATTCCCACAAAGATGGAATTTAAATTTTTAAGTTTGTTGTTAGTATCTTTTTAACATACTACAAGTCTAGAAAAATCTAAGTATGCAAAATGCGTTTTTTTGGTCCAAAAGTTTTAAAGAAATGACGCGCATGAATGAATTAACGAGATTCCTAGAAAAATAAGTTTTTTGGGTATAACTAATTCTTACAAAGATGGAATTTAAATTTTTTTCTTTCTTATTTTTCCAAAAATGTCGATATGCTGCCGATTTACTTTTACCAAATAAGGAGCTTTGTGGTATCACATCCAGTTAAAGCATGTGAAAAGAGAATAATTTTACATCCCTTTTCGCCAAGCACATGTTGCATTGATTCAATATCACGTTTTTTATCACTGAATGTAGATGATTGCAAACAAATATTTCGTGTGTTATGAAAAATTAAAAGTGAAAGAATATCGGTATCGTCAGCAACAACTGTTACATGCTTTTCTTCTTGCACATCATAATTTCCATTCCATGAAAAGTGTTGCGACCATCGGTGGTAGCAATATTGTGGTCCACATTATCGGCTATCCACTGACAAAAATGACCTGGTGGAACTTCAAAATTTGGTTTCTTGTCCATTACTGCAGACTGCAAATACGTTTTTACTTCATCATATGATACGAAAAACCCAAGTTTGTGAAGCTCATCTACAAGTAAACAAGAACCGAAGTCTCGATGAAGCTGCACACCAACATCAAGGAGGATTGGACTTATAAGTGATCTGGGTCTTAAAGCTTACCATATTAGGCATCCCATCATTTTGGGAAACAATTATGTTACCACAAAAATGTTTTTTAAGCTTTTTCAGCATGTAACAATTACCATAATATGGTTCAATTTTCCAAAATATGAGACAATGAAAATGAAATGAACGGTCCTCTTATATACAATATCAAGATTTGCAAATTTACCAATCTAGAGTCGTAAATTGATAAAATCATTTTTTTACATTTGAATTTGAAAATTAAAAATTCCATAGATTGAAAAAAGTAGGCAATTAGAAAACGTATTTTAATTAATAAAAATATGATTTTTAAAAAGGCATAAGTTTTCAGTTCTTCAGCAACCATTAAGCAACATGAATCTCGTTAATCCATTCATGCGCGTCTTTCTTTTAAAAGTTAAAAAACTCATTGTAAACATTTAGATTTTTCTAGATTTTTAGTATGTCAAAAAGAAACCAACAACAAACTTAAAGCTTTAGATTCCATCTTTGTAGGAATTAGTTATACCTAAAATAACTTATTTTTTTAAGAATCTCGTTAATCCATTCATGCGCGTCATTTCTTTAAAACTTTTGGGCCAAAAAAAAACGCATTCTGCATACTTAGATTTTTCTAGACTTTTAGTATGTCTTAGAAATACAGACAACAAACTAGAAAATTCGAATCCCGTTTTTGTGGGAATTATTTGCACCCTAAAACCTATTTCTCCAGGGCCGGATTTACCAGTAGCCACAACAGGCGATCGCCTGCGGCGTCAAAATATAAAAGGCGCAAGCCGTCAGGCATTTCTGCGTTTATGTTCAATAATCATAAAATATATAGGCGCATGAAGTTATTAGCCTGGGGCGCTAGACTAGCTAAATCCGGCCCTGTATTTCTCCTGTACTAGTAATTGTGCTACTAATTACTCTAATTTCTACAAATTGAGAATTTCCACAATTTTTAGTAATTTGTACCACAGTTAAATTACTCCAAATTTTATTCAGTATTATTATATCAAATGTACTATACGAAACTAAACAAATTTTCTTAAAAAGTACTACAAAGCATAGCATTAATTATAATTATTCCGGCAAATTTTATAAGGTTTTCTTTCCGTTCGGAGGGGTTAAAGATGAATATAACAATCAGGGTTTCCCATATTAAACCGAAAAAACTGTATGTTAATGTTAGCGGAGTAACTAAAGCGTGGCAAAAGTGACGTAGGGCAAGGCTGCACAAATTTGAGGGACAAAAATAAAAATTAGAAATTGGACTTTAAAATGAGATGAAATTAAGTATTATGTAGTTTATGGTCATGAAAAAATCTTGTCCTGATCCGTAGGGTAGTTTTAAAAGTAAACAATTTATTTAAAACTAAAAAAAAAAACACTATCAAAACTTAATAAACAAAAAAAAAATTTAAATGAGCATTAATACTTTGAAATTGACGGAAACGCTAATTTTCAAAGCGTTATAACTCTAAAACTATTAATTTTAGGAAAAAATTATTAAGACAAAAAATATGCAGAATCGCACGCTCTACAATTTTTATAATAACCTTAATCAACATATCTAGTAGCGGTAACGAGATAGTAGCAAAAAAGCGATTTTCCACCCTTTCAAACCAAGATGGCGGCGCGAGCGACACCCCCTCAAGGTCGAAAACTTGGAATTTTATATAATTTACCTAACTAAACAATCATGCCAAATATAAACTTTCCTATATCTTTTGCAAGGTAAAAGTACCTATTGACTGGGCTAATTGGTTTGGTCACCCTAGAAAAAAAAAATACTTATAAATGAGATAAAATTCAGTATTATGTAGTTGATATTCCAAAAATATCTGTCCCTGTCATAGAGGGTACCTTTAAAACTAAACAATCAAAAAACCGAAATGTCTGGGAGGTCAGACATAATAAAGAAAAGTATGTTTTCTTTGAAAAATTTTAATTGTCAATGGGGGTGTTTTTTGGGGACTATAAAGTAAATTTTGTGTAAACTAACAAACAAATCGGCAAACGATTATTTATATTTGGAAGAAAATTTGCAAATAACAGTAAATTTTCCATTCCTATTTTTAAAAAGACAATCAAAGGTTTCGCAATATTTAATTTTATTGCCTCAACTTACCCCAAGTTTAAGGTAAATTTAATGTTATTTAAGTACACTTATAAAGACAAAAAAAAAATTAATTGTCAAGGGGTTAAAAACACATGAATTAATTGCCATACAAATAATTATTTATTAAAAATTAATTGTATTTGTTTAATATCAAAATAAAACTCTGAAATATAATTAATTGTTAGTTTTTGATTTCCAATTTACGCAACAGTTAAAAAAATCTAAAAAAAAAACAAAAAATTATTTTTTAAAAACAAATAACTTTGCCAAATGGCAAGACATTTTTTCTTCGTTGCATCCTTTCTTTGACAATGCTAACCTTGTCGTGCAAAAATAAACACATAATCCTAAAAATAAGACGAAAAAAAGTTTTTTTCGTTTAAATATTTAATTAACGCCCCCAAATTTTTAAGTTCCATAACCATTAAATATTCACATTAAAATTTAGGAAAAAAGTATTCAACATAATTTAGGATATTAAACCGTTAGGAGTACCTACAGGTGATGTGGGTAAATATACTTGTAAAGGCTGAAGATAACTTTATTAATTGCAACAAATAAATCACAACATTTAGTTAACATTTAAACAAATACTAGACACTTTATACATAATCAACTAACAGTTTAATAACGAATAAAAATAGTTTTGACTAATATTATTCCTAAATTTTTAAATAGTTTAAAAAAACCCAACCAGCTGTACTTTTCAAAAAACTTAAAAAAAATTTAACTTACCCAAAAGTTAAGTAATAAAAAAACGATGAGGATAGATAATCATTTACTCTAAAAAGGACGTCTAAATTCGAGGAACATCAAAAACTATTTTTGATGGGATGTGTTTCAATGATTGGAAGATTATTTTAGATGGTGGTGCAAATTTAAACACGCAATAATTTGGAGGCTAATAAATGAAATTTGAACTTTATTAAAATTAAACAGTCGTTTCCACTTAATTAATAAAATCGAAGGTACGTCGGTATAAATGCGAATTAACCTCCGATTATAGGGGTATTGCACAATACTCATCTAAACCTAAACAATAAAATATTTTCTTACATGTTACTTTTAAGGTCGTACTAACAAATTCCTGGCTACAAGATTATCCTCGAGCATGTGGAATAGTTGCAACTGTTGGTCGGTCTTCAAATAAAGCACTTGTGTTAGCAACTTCTGAGGGCTGTCTGTTTGGATGAAACTTGTAATGTAAACATTTACAAAGGTCGCCATTAAAAACTGACAGTCGAAACGGTCCATGATGCCTCCGTGACCGGGAATTACGTCACCGAAATCCTGATCAAAATTAATCAAATGTTGTTTCTAAAACTAACAGGAACAGCAAAATTTACCTTGATTTTAAATGCCCTCTTGAATCCAGATGCAAAAAATCCACCGAAAGGTCCAATTACACTACTAAACACCGACAGAGAGAGCGAATGTAATACGAAGGGGTACATGGTAATTGTATCTTTCATGTTAAACTAAAAAAACGTTAATTGAATTAGAAGTTAAAAATAGAGTTACAAAATGTCCACTCACAATGCTCAACACCCTGGCAAGAAAAGCAGGTAAAGTGTATTCCGTGGGTCTGAAAAGTATGCTGGGTTGGCAATCCATTGTCATTCGACTTTCCACATCGTTATATGCAATTGGGCAAACAAAATACGGATATCCGCATAATAAGTAGGAAAACTGTTAAAAGGATCAAATTAAACTTTCACCTAACTTAATTAAACACTTACGAGACAACCAAAAATGACCGTTGAAATTCCTCCACCGATGAATCCTTCCCATGTTTTCTTCGGAGACAACTTAATCAGAGGAGTTTTTCCGAAGAAAAATCCAAAAACGTACGCCATTATGTCGTTACAAATTATCATCGAGACCGGCACGATAAACCAAATCAAACCTTGGAAAATATTCTTGATAATTAAGTACGATTGAGTCACGACAATCAATAAAGCTACATGAGTCCACGCAAACAAAGAGAATTGTTTAATGTAATACTTTTTCACCAAGCTCAAAACGAACCAAACAAATCCCCCACAGTACAAGCAAAACGAAATGAAACGGTGATAAGTGACTAACCCTTTTAGAAAATCCTTAAAAAATAGGTTTAATTATTTTATTATTAGTATAAGATTGCAAAAACTCACGGTTTGGTTGATCACCACTCCAAAATAATCGACTAAGCTTTCACCATAAAAGAAGTAATTTGAAGCTATCAAGAAATACCACGAAAGAGATCGAAACCATGGCAAGCCGTGAATGCGGTACACAGCATAACCAATACTAATAATCTCTTCAAAACACTTAACTTGCACAAGTAAAGTCTGAAACAAACAAAAGCATTAAAATAAAAATTAGTACAACAAAACAGTCAACCTCACCGTAATTATCAAAGCCAGCGGGCCACCATAAATAACAATAAAAAAAAAGAAGATCATAATGAAACTAAAAACACCTCGAATAATCCAGTTTCGCCAACGTTCAGGAAGATCCTTTAATAAAAAACTTATTGTAAGTTGAGATTTGTTGGTTCCTGATGGAACCGTGGGAGATAAATCCTTATCCAGTGCCTGATCCCCCAACTTGTCATCCTCGCTGTCGACCTTAAATTTTAGAATTAAAAAACAAAAACTCACGTGTGGAAAATTACGCATTTACATGATCGCTCTCGGTGGATTCGATGCTCTTTTCTTCGCCTTCACGGCGTTTACGTATTTCGGACATTTTGCGCTTCCAATTTTATCGTTTTACACTTTAAGCACTTTTACAAATTAAGTTAGCCATCGATGTGTGTACAAGTTTAATTCATTTAAGAAAATCAATACCGAAAACAAGCAGGTTAGGTTTTTATTGATGCAGTCGCACTGTCATCCAAACGTCAAAAGGACAATAAACCGTCAATAACGAAAAATCCCTAACTGTTTTGACAGATGATTAACTATGTGTCAGATCAAAAAATTAAATTAAAATTTTTTTTCAATAATAACAAGCAATTATGTAGTATTTCGATATAAATGTTGCCGGTTATGGTGTTTTCTTAAGTTTAATTTTTTATTTTCCAAGTAACTGGTTCGATGAAACTGGAAATTTCAAAATACAGGTTTTTCTTAATTGATACAATTTAATAGTTTAATTTTGTGCTTAGAAGATATGGCTTACGTTAACGTTAGAGACTGGTCGGTGGATCAGGTCACGGAGTGGCTCAAAGGTGAACACTTCTTCTTTCTCGACGTTTGCTTTACACTTCATTTTCAGGGCTCGACAGTGTCATAACACCCTACACCAAGTCCTTCTTGAATAACGAAGTTAAGGGTCACCATTTGCTTAGTCTACGGTCGGACGATTTGGAACATTTAGGAGTATGCGTTATTGGACACCAGGAAATTATATTGGAAGCTGTCGAACACCTTCGAAACTTTGTAAGTTTGGTAGTTTTGTTTCTCTTTGGGTTAAGCCTGGAAAAATCAAATAATTTAGAAAAATTTTTACCCCACTCTAATCCCCCCTTTTTGCAGCATTATAGATTAGATAAAGAAAACTTGCAAATGCTGGCTTTGAAGCTTTCCTGTGCTGCAAACTCTTTATACAAAGAATTAATACTCACCGACGAAAATTGTACCATGGTTCCCACGCAAACCATGTCCGATGTACATAACATCATAACCAGCATTAAACAATTGGTGTGTTGGTTGGACAGATCTCCATTTCGCGGCGACAAGGACTACGTCGATTGCAAAACTCAACTTTTACAGTTGAGTTTTGAAATGGCCATGAGTGCTCACCGAGATATTTTTTCGGAAAAACCCTTGAGAACAATCAGGAACATTTCGAACATCTTAACCAAATTGGCCGATCACATCATACAAGACATATCAGATCCGATGATTTTGCAACCGGCCTCTCTGGCGCTGGCGTCTTTAAAGAAGAAAAAGGAACAGGAACTAGGCTTCTTCCTCGTTCCAAGCAATTACGCTGTACATCAAATAGCCGAAATTAAGTACGGATCGCCGGCCCATAACAGCAGTAAAATTGAGGAGGGCGACGAAATTGTGCAGGTGAACTACCAAACGGTGGTAGGATGGCAGAGGAAGAACGTCTTGTTGTTGTTGCAAGAATCGCCACCTGAAATTGTACTGACATTAAAGAAACGTCCCAGGCACACTAAAGTTTATGGTCAAATTTACATGAAACCCTACCGTTTGCCTAGCAAGAAGCAAGCGACACCTTATTCACGTTGGAATGACAATTTACCTTCTCCTCAACTCTTAGCAATATATGATCTACCTCAGATTCCTTCTTCCAGGTAAGATTTTATTGTTATTAATAAAACTTTTGCTATAATTGGTCCAGTGCAATTAGGTTTATACCTCGGAACCCAATTATAGTGAATGGATCTGGATGTTTTTGAATTTTTTGAATTTCTTATACTGAAAAGTAAAAAGTTTACCTTTTGAAACTTTTCGCTATCCTAAGTTTTTGACCTCAAAGACCCCGTGCTAACTTAGGGATGGGCAGAAGCCTCAAATTTTTTTGACCTTTTCTAATTTTTTGCTTATATCTCGTAAACTTAGTATATTTTAGTTACCATAGTTTATTACCAAGTTATAGAGCAAAAAATTTGCTAAAATTTGGTGGGTTAAGCAAATTTTTAAACCCAATATTAACCGAGACACAGCCAATCAAAGTTAGATAAAGTTTCTCAAATTTTTCAAATTTAATTTAAATCAAATTTAAAAAAACAGACAAAACGAATGATTTGCCCTTATAACTATTTATTACCATCATTTCCATGTTAATTATGTTAATTCACCATGGGCGTCCATTGGGGGGGGGGGCAAACGGGTCAGCTGCCCCCCCCTGGCTCTCGGCTGTTTAATTTTTTTTAGACATTTAATATTTCACCAGCCCAAGTTTTTAAAATTTTCTAAACTTTTGGTTTTAAATCATTAAAATTCTTTGATAACAAAATATTTTTTTCATTTTGCCCCCCCCCCCCTGAAAATAAAATGATCTTATGGACGCTCATGTATAATCACTCATCAATAGAGGTGAGATTTTTAGGTCGTATAAAATCAAAAAAAGGTACCTAAAAAGGTTTAAAAAAAAACGATTTTAGGTTCTATAAACACAAAAAAAAGATCCTATAAAAGTACTAAAAAATAGTAGTTTATATCACAAGGGCGATAAAGGGGATCTTTTCATCCGCCGGGCGAAAGTTTATGAAACGAGCCGCGCAGCGGCGAGTGAATAATCGACCGAAGGATGAAAACCCTTATCGCCCGAGTGATATGAACAATTTTTCGTTATTTCAGGAAAAATATCCTACAAAATTCGCGATTTTATATAATAGCTCTAAAATAACAATCGATAGATGGCGTGAAGCTTGCAAGTCGTTGATCAATGTTTGTCTCTTTGGAGCGAAAAAGGCTGATTTTCTTTTGAAATTTCCGAACGACGGACAATTTGGTCTGACGGACAGCATGTTGAAATAACGGACGGTCCGTCGTATTGCAGACGGATGGTCACGTTATGCAATTATTGCAAAAAAATCTCGAATTTTGTCGGATTTTATCTAAATCTATGATTTTGTAAATAAATATAAAGTAACACTTAATTTAATTTTTTTGCAATTATTGCAATAAAATCTCGAATTTTGTCGGATTTTATCTAAATCTATGATTTTGTAAATAAATATAAAGTAGCACTTAATTTAATTGCCAATTTTTTAACTAAAGGTGTCTTAATTTCGTTATTTTGGGGATAATATCCCACAAAATTCACGATTTGTTTGCTCTGAAATAACTATCGATAGATGGCGTGAAGATCGCAAGTTGTTAGTCAAGTTATTGACAACATAAGCGAAAAACAGGAGTTCACCCGAACGGATGAATCGTTCGGGCAGGTATCTCAACAAGGACTGTTTTTATAAGTCCTAGGACCTTATAAAGTTAAGTTTTATAGGTCCTAGGACCTTATAAAACTTAGTTTTATGGTCGGGTTGGTCCCCCTTGAGGTGACCTTTTGAGAAAAGACCCCTTTTATAGGGCTCAAAACAGATACATAAAGGGGTCATTTATAACCTGAAATAACGAAAAAGATTTTATACCTAAGCATTCTGAGATATCCACTGAAACTTTGTAATTTTTCTTAGGTTGGCACATATGATAAGCTGCCACCACCGAGCCACAAATTCAAATTTAAAAATAACAATAAAAAAATTTTAATTTAGGTTAGGGGCGTCGTAAGGGTGAGATATTTTTTCTGTTTAATGATAGAACGTACAAATTTTTACATATAAATTTGTCCTGCCGGCAGGCCCACTGGACGTTCTATCATTAAACTGAAAATTAAAAAAAAATTTCAAAATGCTAAAATAGGTCGTGAAAATGAAAAAAAGTTTACCAAAATGCTAAAATAGTCGTAAAAATTTAAAAAAAAGTCAAAAAAAGTAAAAATACATAGGGCTTAAATAACGTAGTTTTTCATGAAACAAATTTTGGTACCAATAAAATAAAAATAGGGCGTAAAATAAAAAAAAAAAGGTAAAAACCTTTTAGGTTTTTCCCCACTCCTCCCCTAAACATGAAAATTCCTCACATTAATTAGCATTTCTTACATTAAAATGAGGCATCCTCACGTTTGGGGAAATGAGAGAAGGAGGGGTGGGAGGAGAGTGGTCGTAGATGTTTCAAAATGTTAATATTAATGAGCGATTAACATGGAAATGATGGGAATAAATGGTAAGAAGGGCAAAACCTTCGTTTTTCGGTCATTTTTTTACATTTTGAAAAACTTAGAAAAATTAAAAAATGTTATGAGATTTTTAATCTCATCTCTACTCATCAATATGAACATCTTGGAACATCTATGACGACCCTCCACCCCACTCCTCCCCCAAACATGAAAATTCCTCACATTAATTAGCATTTCTTACATTAAAATGAGGCATCCTCACGTTTGGGGAAATAAGAGGAGGAGGGGTGGGAGGAGAGTGGTCATAGATGTTTCAAATTGTTAATATTAATGAGTGATTAACATGGAAATTATGGGAATAAATAGAATAAATAGGGAATAATAGTAGTAGAATAAATAATGGCGAAACCTTCGTTTTTCGGTCATTTTTTTACATTTTGAAAAACTTAGAAAAATTAAAAAATGTTGAGGTATTTGCCCTTTTTCCTAAGTTAGCACAAGGTCTTCGAGGTTAAAAACTTAGGATATATATCCTAGAGTACCCCTAAACAATCTGTCAAAATTCCATTAACTTGGGAATATTTACATGATCGTTTTTATAAAAATTTATAATTATAGTCAAAACTCAAAATTGCACTAGACCAAATAGGTGTGGTGCAGGCCATGGGTGCACAGATTTGAAGCACAAAATATGCATGTTTTGTCGTATATCATTAGAAAAGGCATAAAAAACCGAGTCAAATGACACCACTACTCTCACCTCTGGAGCATAACTAAAAGAGCTGCTATGATAATTAGAAAATTCGCCATTTTTTGATAGCAATAGTTTGGAAACCGTTCGATATATTTAAATAAAAATTTGCATTTTTGTTAGTCTCCATACACTTTATCTAAATACTAAATTTTATCAAAATCTAAGATTTCATATGGAATGACCTATAATTTAAAAAATTGAACACAATCAATCTGGCGCTTTTTGAATTGTCCATGAATAACTTTGAGTACACTGTAACATCCTAGCAGTTAGAAATTGTAATTTTCAGGCTTCCAATTGTTGTAACTCAACCCGAGAGTGAATTAGAAATAAGTAGTAGTAGTAGCAGCGATAGCGAACCTTTAGATAGTCCAACGGAACAACGAGGTCGAGTGTACCCTCTAAAACCGAGACCCGTTCTCCAGCGACGCAATACCATCACCGGTGCTAGTCCAACACACAAAAGTCCACATCAGGCAATCGAACAGGTTAATTTGATTCCCACACTTTGTATTTCGAAAAATGACCAATTTTTTCTAGTATTGGCAACAATTAAAAAATCAAGCCGCCTACAAACATTCCAGTTCGTACAACATCAAAAGTGATAAATATAACGAAGATTCAAACTTATTGCGTGATAAAAGCGCGTCATGCAACGATGGGTTCCAACTTCCCATTCGTCCATCCACCGTCATAGGTTTATCTCCCAATTCCAAGCTCAAAAAAACGAACGAAACGAGGAACAGCAAGCGCAAAAAAGTCAATTTTGAAAAAACTTTAACAAAAAACGCATGTGATAATAAAATTAGCAATAAAGAAAGCTTTGGTACGTTTTCGAATTTGAACGAAATGCACAGTGTGAGTGTGAATTCCTTAAGCAGTTTGAACGAAACTTTAGATTACATCGACGAAGGTGACGATATTATGGACAGAAGTAGCATGAAAATAGAGTGGCAGAGGGAAATCGTCGAAGAAATAATTAATTCCATCAATTATGATGGTTTTCCACCCACTGCGGTGGACGAGAAGAGTTCGCTGCAGAAGGATGCTGCTTTAGCAGACGTCAGGGTTCACAATATTATAAAAAAGTTTGATAACCAAATTACCAGTATTGGCGAAACTTCAAAACCTCAAGTTTTACCTAAGAATATGGTAGAGAAGCCGCCCCAATTACCAATCAAACCAAGTTATACAAAAAAACCCGTGGTTCCTCCCAAGAACGTCAAGAGTGGAGTCATAAGAGGTATGTAATTAATGAAGTTTCCAAAAACGTTTGAAGTACTACAAAATTACTTTTATCCATAGGAACGTTGAATAAAAGCAACAGCGCGCCAGCTTATGACCCAACTATAGAAAAACCACCAGATCCACTGCCAATTAAAGAACCCATAGAATTTTCAGTATCAGACCCAATCGAAAAGCCTTTTCCTGTCGAATATGACAACAAACCGATTAAGTATGAACTCGGCATTCCTATAATACAAAATGGTAAGAACACTTTCAAAGTTAAATGTTTTTATTTCAAAGTTTTTATTTTAAGATCCTCCTAAAACACCAACTCGATTATTCTTCGATTTACAAAAACCTAAGGAACCAAAATATGTGGAAATAAGCGATACTCCTACAACAAAATGTGCTTTAAACACTGCAAACTTATTTAAACGAAGTAATTCCACCGATTCGATAATCTTCGAAGAACTGCCGGATGGTCCAGATTCCGTACTCCAGTCAACCGAAAACTTAAGCGAGAGTTTTTTAGATGTTAAAACTACATCAACACCCACCTCGAAGTATTCCAAAGTGGAGTTTCCCGAATACGAATCCATCTACACAAAAACTTCTGTTAAAACGATTCCAATGGAAAGCAAAGTTTCACCTACCAATTCCATCGTTAGAGCTATGATTTATTCGAGCAAAAGTAAAGCGACGAAGAAGAAAAACACTTTGGTTGCAAGTAAGTTTTACCACCGTCAGTAAAATTTGTTTACCAAGTTAATAATTGCGTATTTATAATTAGAAAGGCGGAAGGTGAGCGTTAAGGATGTAGCACCTGGCGAAATGCAAGGATTCTTGTACCAACGGTCTCGGTGTAAACAAATTCAACCGGTTCATTGGGAAAAGCGGTGGTTTGTCCTAAACGGGAATAATCTCTATGGGTTCGAATCTCAAGACTCTTCCAAAGCGAAATTTTTAATTTTTTTGTCCGGATTTACCGTGTGCGTCGCTCAGGAGGTGAAATCGCGCTCGCACGCCTTCAAGGTTTACCACACCGGTACGGTTTTTTATTTTTCCTCCGAAAGTTTAGAAACCACAACAACTTGGATTGAACTAATAGCGGCAGCGACGTTAACCAACAACGAATTCAAATCGTCAAGTGAAACTTTCTTGTATTCAGAGTCGGATGAAGACTTTGAAGACGAAGGGGGAATCAAAAAGTTTGGTTCTTTAAAGAAAACCAATCCCGTCAAAACTTTGAGCACTCAAGGTGGTAGTTCAAGTTTGGACAGAAAGTGGTTTTTTAACAAAGCCAATAAAAATCCTCTCCCCGTCCCCACCGCTCAATTTCGATCCTACCGCAAAATTTCGTCATCTGGTTCAGTCACCAGCGTTTCCACCGGTAACTTCACGTCTCACATTCCTACATTTTCCCCTCAATTCGATTCCGCCAAAAAAGAATCTCCGCAGCCTACCCCACCTCCCACGATAAAAACAGCAAAGAAACCTAAACCGTTGAGTTACACCCACGCAAGTAATCCAAATCTATGTGAAGTTGGAGACTACCAACTTAAAACTTTCAATAAACAGTTCCAACAATGTAACAACGACAATTTGGCGGGGTTTGTCACTTTGCGTGAGTTAATGAATCGACAAAGAGAAGACCAAAAACTTAATCCTTACGCCATCGACTATGAACTTCCTCATGACGTTCGTCCAGACGTAGTTTACGGAGAAGTTCCAATAAGATCTATTAAAGAAACCAAAGAGGAGGAGGTAGTCGAAAATTCGTCCCTACAAACTAGCGAAGGGAGCAGTTTTTGTTTCGGCAAGCGTAACTCATCTAAAAAACATAAAAAGACTGCAGAAACCTATAATACCAACACGTACCCAAAAGTAAACTTGGGTGAAGAACACAGCTCGCACAGGTCGTTACCCAGGACCCACAAATTACGCGACGACAAAACAAAAAAATCGCAAAGTAAAACTTTCACGAAAAAAGAATTTTCAGTTTCGTATGTCGATCTGAAAGACCATTCGGCTCAAACTAACACCGAGCAAAAAAATAAAAAAGGAAAGATTGTAAGGCAAAGCAGTTTGACTCTAACGGATAAAAAGGATTCGGGAGGGAAGTTTTTTGATTCGTGGAAACGAAACGATAAAGTTAGTGATAAAAATATGACCAAGTTAAAATCGGCGATGCAATACACCCCCATGTCTTTACCACTCGTCCCGGATCAGAAAGGAAAATTGAATCCAAAGTTTGCTTTTGAGCTGAATTTAGACGAAAAGGAAAAGGTTAGCAAAGGTGGAAAACTTTTAAATTTTTTTAGCAGTAAGCAAAACGAAAGAAAGGAAAAGCATACAGGATATAATTTTGTACGGGATTATCAACCAAACTTGAGGGTAAGAGTGGAGGCTGTGTAGGGTAGGATTTTTATAGTTTAATTAAATTTTGTGTTTTAGTATGAGCAGTCTTCGTGCGAGTATTACCACCACGAAGAGTTGAAACAAGTAAGTGAAGTTGTAGTGCCGTCGTTACAGCATCCTGGTCAGGTGACCGATTATCCCGGATTAGAATACCCGCCGGTTTTTGAAGCAGAAACTTATTCGCTTTCCGATCCGCAATCGAGCATTAGTATATTAAAAAAGCATGAAAAATAATTAAAAAGTGTTTTTGTACAGCAGAAAGTATTTATATTATTAAGTTGGTATTAAAAATATTTTTATTATTAAATATTTTATCATTTTACTGTAAATATTTGTTAAAATAAATGATTTTTAAATTTTTTATTAAAACTCACTTTATTTTACTTCTCAAAATACGCGAATGTGCAAGCAAATGAAACTTCCTGGACATCTAGAAGCCATGGCAATAACAAATGAAAGGGTCGCCAATCCAGATGCGTAGGAGAAAGGGGGGGGGGCATTGCCTCTCACCCAAAATCTTTAGGTCCTGCAGACGAAATTTATTAGAAATTTTAGTGGCAGTCATATTGGAGATGCAATGGTCCCCTCTAAACCATTGGAATAATAATGTATTTGGCCAAATTTAGATTTGGATTCAGATTTTCAAGTGGATCAACTAAAAATCATGAAATAAAATTTTACAAAACATAAATTTTATGACAATTTCTGCAAAATCTGGAGTTGGAAAAATTTTTCATCCACCAAGTACCTCAAAATGCTATTAAAACTTTTAAGTAAAAATTAATAAAACAAACATCAATTAAAAATATTAAGGGTGACTTGTATAGTCCAAGTTTAACCGGTAACTATGGTTTAAACTCGGATTTTGACTATTGTGATTGGTTAATCTACAGTTTAAAATTTTAAACTAGATCTATACAAGTCACCCTTAGTAGGTAAATAATAAATTTAAAAGGATTGATTTTTATTTATAATAATGAAGGTAAAACAAAAATTACCAGAAAATTTTAAATTCAATATAAAAAAAATACATAAATGAAAAATACAAAATTTAAAAAACGTAAAGAAATACCTAAAAAAATATGCCCTAAAAATGTACTGAGGTCATAATATAGTAAATTTGAAAATGTATCAAAAACCAGCTGATTTTGTTGGCATAATTTTTGTAAGAGAATCCCATACTTTATTTTTTACGTGTGTCTTTTATACCCTGGTTCTGATAAGTCATATAATACTATTTTATGGATACAAGACGAACTTTTTTCTATGTGAAGCTTGCAAATAAAAAGCAGATATAACAAAGTGTACCTATGTATTATGTTTTTCTTTTTAAGTATTATTCGGTTTAAATGCATGATCTGTCAAAAAATCTACTGGATTTTTGTCAATGGCTCTTTTCAAAATAAAAAAGTTCTTACATAAAGGAAAAATCAAAGTCCAATTTTTTTCTAAAATTCTCAGTTAGGAAATTTAAGAAAACTGCACTTTTCAAAGCAAAATATCTCTAGTGGGCGACCAAAAAAGTATCTGAAATTAACAAAACTAAATAATATTATCCCCCCCCCCATCAAAATATTATTATACTTAAAAATTAGCAAAGAAATTATAAAAAATTGACTTTATTAGGAACTTAAGCCCTCCTTGACTTAATTTTAAATCCAAAACAGAGTGATATAATAATAATAATCTTTATTTCATCAAAAAGACACAATATATATAAATATGGAAAAGAAAAGTTGTCCATAACAGCTCTCCACCTGTTACATCAGCAGTTGCTGGTTTTCATCTCAACACTGGAGGTCTATGGTTAGATAATAAAAAAGTCCTTTATTTCGTACAAGACTTTCAGGATATTATGTCACTTGTGGATGTAGGTAGAGCTAAAATATTGACAAAGAAAAAATAATAGTAAAGGAAACCGACCTAAAGTTTTATTTAAAAACTGTAGGCATAGCACTATAAAATAAGTAAATCCTGAAATAAATAAAGAATTATTATAGGGAGCGAGAAAGCTCGACGTTATAGCGTTAAAAAAGTATTCCACAAAAAACTGACATCAGTTTCAACCAATGACAGGATTTCTCAAAGTCATACGAGGAAAATGTGGCTCATGATCTTCAAACATGGGCGTCCATAGGACCATCTTCAGGGGGAGGCAAAATAAAAAAAAATTATTATAAAAAAATTTTAATAAAAAAAATTAAAAAAAAGTTAAATTTAACATATCCATTGAGCACAAATAAAACCAAAATTTGCAGGATAAACCGAACGCGTGTAAGCAACCACTAACATGAACGTTCAACAAGTGACTAACGGGCAACAATTGACTGTCAATTTTCAAACATGAAGTAGTTGCTAAAAATCCCCCCTTTATTTTGATGAGTAACAATTTAAATTCATTTTCGTCTTGTATTTTTGTTCAGTTAAGATTATGGAAAATACAATCGTCATTTTTTAAAACTATTAAAGCCCTGTTCAAAGTAGAAAAGTTTAGAAGGCTTCAAAATCTCCAAGGGCCCATAAACCCGGCACTGGTTGTTATTTATTTATTCTAGTTACAAAAAATTCAACAAGAGAACTTTGCGATAAGGAAATGACTACCAAAATTACATTTCATTAATACAAAGTTTCAGGCGTCCGACATCAAAATTTTCAATGTTATAGCGATTAGGTTTTTCTTTTTAATTATTAAATTATATAAATTTTTTTAACATTAGTAATGAAAAATTAAAAGCTAACTATAATTGCTCTAACCTCTACACGCGAATAGATTTACATCCAAGATTATTAACTTTATTTTAAAAGACTTTTTATTAAAAACAATAAAAGAAAACGTAAATTTCACCAACACACCAATAGAAACCTCGGCTGTTATAGTTCTAACAGTCTATTAAAAATTAAATAACACTCGGTGTTTATAAAATCAAAAATTACCTATTTAAATGATAATCCTTTATGTATTCCATCTGGGTACTCGAGTAAATCCCCCAAAACGTTCACCCACACAATCAAGCACAAAACAAAATTTTTATATGAAACACAACCCACCTGTAACGTGGTTAATGTTAAACTAAAATATTTCACAACGTTAAATAGAATTCGTAAATTTTTTATTAGTCAGGCTACCTTTTTAATGATTCATAGTGTTGGATATTGATAAGAACAACTGAGTTTTTTCAAAAATGTTACATGCATACCTAAATTTTATAAAAGTTATTTTATCAATTAATTATCATTAGTAATGTATCGATTACATAAGGTAATTTTTACTTTTAAATAATAAAAAAACCATTATTTCTTATATGCAATTTGTTAATTTTTTTTGCTTTTACATTAATTTGTACATTATTCTCCATTTCTCAGAGCCTTAGTGAGGATAGAAAGAAAGAAAAATCATTATATTTTAATTAACCCCCTAAAAGTATCTAACTTAAATAAGAACTTTAGAAGAAAAACTTTGGTCGAGAAAATTGATATAAAAAATTACCATTAACTCGATTTCAACAAAAATCCATTACATAGCGCAATGATATTTGACCGATTTAAATTTTTTTGATTTCTAGACAATTTTTGTCCCTAGACAAACCCTAAGGTTAATGCCCAGTTTCATAAAACTATTGAAAAAGCGTTAAAATAAATAATCCAATAGAAAACATCCGTTACCATAAACAAGCAAATACAAATTGTCTGTTAGTTTAAAAAATTGTTAAGAGTTCTGTGAAATCAAGAGTGGATTGATTAAGGTTTGACTGCATCCTTCCAAATCCAAAGCATCTAGCCAAGTTATTGCATAGGATTCTTACCCAAAAGATGGTCAAAGCGTAAGTTAAGCTTACAGAAAATCAATATTCAGGTTTATTAATTTTATCCAAATTGTAAATTCAAATTATATATCAAGTTTTGGTTAATTATTCACAGAAAATTTTATTTGATATGTGGACAAACCAATAACTTTCCTACTTCTAGGTTCAAGTATCTGCTATTATTTTAGGTAAAACCAAAATTATCAAAATTAAAATTGTTTTTAAATTTTTTTCCAAAATTGGAACTAAAACAAATACCTATAGAAATTATAAAACAAAAATGATGTCAAGTTCATAAAAACACAATAGAAAAAATTAACTCATATTTTTCATTTTTACATAATAATAACCATAAGTGCATTTTTAAACTGGAAGGGATTTTCATATTGGTCCTCATAGGTACAAATAAAATTTTGAAAATCAATTTGTTAAGTACTTATATTATACATCATAAATGCAACATCTTCAATAAAATTTGTATCTAAATATATAAAACAATAATTTTACCATAAAATATTTTTCTTCTTCCTGTAAAAACAAACTTCTATTTAAGATTTCTTTTTTATTCATTTTGGTGCTTGCAGAATTCCTAACTTGTTAAAAAATACTAAGTAAACTCTCCTGTATGTAAATATCAGGCTTTAAAACTGTGTAAAAAATAATTTTGGAGGAGTTGGGTAGGTAAATCGTTGATTGCACGAAACTTTACGATTTTGAGGTTGGAACCTTGCATGTTTAATACTGTATGAATAGTTTATTGTAAGCTGACTTCCTTGGCAAGCGCCGAAGGGATGTTTTCTTTTGTTTTCGACGTCAACGAACTGCCTAACAATTCGGGACACGAAATTTCGCCCTTCTGTATTTTTTCTATTGTCACAAGTAAATCGTAATTCATAATTTCGCTAACTTTCGAGTCCTGCCTGAAAATTTAAATAGGGTTTAATTCGTAGGGAGTACTGAATTTTCTAGATTTTCTAGAACAAAAATACAACTTACTGGTAATCGGGGTGAGAAGTACAGAATTTTCTTAACCAAGAAGCTGTAGTTAATAGTTCCCCTGATGCTCGATGTTGAATAAACTTGAGATACTGCTGAATGGTACAGTGAGTGTCTGCATCTACGTCCATACCACTTAAGTAACTATTGATTAATGGAATAAGCCCTGGAAATTCGCCTTCCTAAAATTAAAGTAATTTTTTTGGATGTAACAAACAAACTTACACACAGTCAGTTGTTGTACTCCCATTATGACCTTCTTACCTTCCCATTTATGATCTGATCGATAGTCATTGGTTCATATACATCACAGCAACTAACGTAACCTTTCTTGCAGCACTCGTTTGCTTCTGGTGGACTGACCTGGGTAGTTAAATCTTTACGAAACCAAAACTTATTGTTCAAACAGGCACCGCGTTTTTGAGCATTTTGCATATTTTCATCCACCTAATTGCAAAAGCAAAGTCACCTATTTGGTTCTCTAATTCCAATTGCATTACTTTACCTTACTAATTGGAATGACAAAATTCAGCTGATAAGATAAAATAACCCTGGTTAATAAAACTACAAAGCACACAATCGCCGCATTTTCAAAATCCGTGATTTGAGCTTCGCAAGGTCTAAATTCGACGCGCCAACCAATGGTAGAATTTGGAGGTGGAGGTTTGAACCGCATAGTTTGCCAATTTGTAGACTGAATATTCTGTAGTAACAAAAACGGTTCAACAAGCTCTAAAACATCAATTTTTTTACCTCAAAATGATCCGTGTCATGTTCGTCGTCCTGATTCACCTTTTCAGTAAACAACGAAACCGAATCTCTTATAAACAAGTGTGCAATGTGTTGCGCTAACAGATGATCAATATCGTTGGCCCTTAGTTTATCGTATATGGCTTGATCATAAACTAAAGGTACATCGTTGTATTTTTCACCGTGCTGTGATAAGTACGAATCGATGGAATCGTAACGCGATTTGTTAATAACAAATTTGTTTTCTTTCAAAGGCTCCAAACCGCGTTCTTCTTTTGTTCGGCAATCAACCGATGATGAAATAACATTCCAACGGCAGTCAACGTCCGTTATAAAACCTCTGTATAATGGAGATGCGGCCGTAAGGGCTAACTAAAATAACAAAAGTGAACAAAGATGTGACTGTAAGTTTCGAAACAAAGTTACCATGATGGGACATAAAGGTGTCAGTTGATCGTACAATGTTCGAGCTTCTTCGATGTTACAGGCCTGAAAAGTTAATTGTAAACAACAACACCCCATTCCAAATCCCATGGCGTCCATATAAACGTGATCTGGCAGTGCAGCTTTGCTGTGTAAGCAGGAATCGTCCACTGGTATTTTTGTGTTCACATCTCTATAAACTAAATTAAAAAGAAAATTACTGCAATTTTGAATCCAAAAATGCATTCACAAAATCTAACCTGGTAAATTGATGGCTACCTTTTCGCCTTTACGTTCGCGAATATTTCGCGACAATGTTTTAAATCTCGGATGGCCGGGAAATATGGCATCATCAGGGAAATACAGAGAACGAGTTGCCCCCTCGTTTGGAGTCGGATGAGTTGGTGGAAATGTGAAGTTCTCACAACCCAATCTGCAATTAAATTATTTTTGTGAGGAATAAAATTCAAAAAATCTTTACCTAATAATAAATTATGTCTCATCGCCTCAAGTTATATTTAGCCTTACTTTACGCAACTGGGTGTGTAATAAATATTTCAACGTTCTTTTCAAGTCACTGCAGTTAACAGGAACTTGAACTGGAGATTGATAAAACAGTGGTTCCCAAATAGGATGTCGCGAAAGTTTAGGCTGAAGCCAAAATATTATTTATTTACAAAAATATAAAAAAAATGTCATTTTCTATTTTTTGACGATTATTGGTGGTGGGAAGCGGTAAGCGCAAAATGGGCAAGAGGATGCAATATGAGAAGAGGAGGTTAGGGGAATTAAAAAAATTAAGAGTAACTTGGGAGGATGAGGATAGGAGATTTATGCCTAAGGATGCCGTGAATGTTTTTAATGATTTTAGTGAGCTGGCGCCAAATAAGTTTGGGAATCACTGGGCTCACATAAAGTAAATTTTTTAATTTATGAATACATACGAATAAAATAAGTAGTACGTAATTAGATAAGGTCTGAGAAATTTCCTTATTTAAAAATTCTAAAAACAAAAAACAGAGACCTATGGAGCAATAAATAACTTTTATTATAATTTAACAATAAATTTCTTTTATTTCCATAAATTATTTTTTTATTGTTTTCGTGAGGCACTGTGTTTTGCTGTTAAAATCCAATATAATTCTCAAATTTTCATTTTAACTTGCAATTACTAGGTCATTGGTAGGCGCGTATAAACACAAAGATGTAGAAAATTTAATTGTTGATATAAAACAACAGAAATTCATTTGAAGCATAACAATTTTCTGAATTCTGGCTCCAGCTCTAGGCAAAAAATAATATTTATAAAAACTTGTTCATTTACGCACTTGGTGGCTTTTACTTTGTTACCTTTGATTATTTTTAAATAGTTACTTTTGACTGCCGCCGGCTGACAAAGTACCAGGTGACTTAAATTCGACGAATTGGTTTTAATAATTTGGAGTTTTAATTCATTTGCCAATTTTTAATTTAACTATAATAATTATATGTATTGTCGTGCAAATCTCTTATCTCAGGGTTATCTAGTTTTTATCATTTATAATTATTCAATTAAATCACTTTACTAATTTGTACTATGTGGCCTTGTTTATTTGGATTCAATATTTATTACACAAAATTACACACATCTATTCTTTTTATTACACTGGTCAACCACAAAATTTCATCAGAGATGATTTAAACTGAATTAAGTAGATTTTTTTACACTGATTTCAGATCTACTTTTAGTTTTCTTTTCTAGCAAATGCAGTTTTTGAAATGAGGGTAACCAAAGTTATATCTATAAGTTTATAATGCTAATGTTTCTCATTACTGTAATTAATTACAATTAGGTACAATTAGACCAATAAGTCATGATTACTCCATACCAATTCGAGTACCTCGAGAACAAGGTCTCAATCTTGACATTGAAGAAGAAATGGAATGTGATGCAGATTTGACTGATGATCAAATGGCTTTGCGAGATGGTGATTATTAGAGGTGAGATTTTTAGGTCGTATAAAATCAAAAAAAGATACCTAAAAAGGTTCTAAAAAAAGCGATTTTAGGTCCTATAAACACAAAAAAAAATCCTAAGCATTCTTAGATACCCACTGAAAATTTGTAATTTTTCTTAGGTTGGCACATTTGATGAACTGCCACCACCGAGCAACAAATTCAAATTTTAAAAAAAATAATAAAAAAATTTTAATTTAGGTAGGGGCGTCGTAAGGATGAGATTTTTTTCTATTTAAACTGAAAATTAAAAAAAAGTTTCCAAAATGCTAAAATATGTCGTAAAAATGAAAAAAAGGTTGCCAAAATGCTAAAATAAGTTGTAAAAATTAAAAAATGACAAAAAAGGTAAAAATAAATAGTGCTTAAATAACGTAATTTTTCATGAAACGAATTTTGGTACCAATAAAATTAAAATAGGACGTAAAATAAAAAAAAAGTAAAAACATAAAAATCTCATCTCTAGGATTATTTACCTCATAAAGATTCACTCATCAAGATGAACCCGATGATTTAGTTAGAAGTGTGGATTTATATAAAAAGCAGAACTTTTGGCTATTTTCTATGCATGTGGCATAGTCGTGCAACATCTGGTCATTACATAAAAAAAGGATTAGAATCAACGAATTATTTACCATCCTGGTACAAGTAGCATTCAGTCAGCTCCTTCAGTAAACCCCCAAAATGTATTTTTACCTCTTCTACATATAAAATTGGGATCAATTAAAAATTTTCTGAAAGCCAAAGGAAAAAAAAATCCCAAAAGACTTCAGTAGATATTGACATACATTTAATCCTGGCCACAAATTTTCAAATTCTTAATCTTAAAATATTCTAAAAATTAAAATCAAACTTGACCTGATTATCTTCTATCACATAGCCCAGCTTAGCTCAGTCGAAAACTTTCCCGCACACTGGCAATGCGCGACCTTGCAAAAATAAAAAAAATTTCCTTTCAAAAATGAAAATTCTTCTTTTCTACAATAAATCAAAAGAAACACAAGAACTTTCTGCTTCTCTCAATATTTAATTATTCTTCAAAATTTACATATCTCTCAAACCACTAAAAACGCGACCTCACAGCTCTGTGAGTCGCTCGCAAGTCCTTATCAAAAATTCTCAATTTCCCCACCTTGGGTATGACACCAGGAGCGTCACAAATTTAAATTTTCAAAAATTAAAATAAGCAAAATAAATTTCTTCATCCCAAAAAATACGACAATATATTAGAGAAAAATTTCAAAAAAATCTAGTGCAGTGAAATTAAAAGATGTTAAACTCCAATTCAGGAAACTTTTCAAAGATGAAAATTTAGTGAATCATCTCGAAAAAAATGAGTAAAAAACACGGCAAGATTTCAAATTGACATGTGAAAACTTCTTTGGTAAATCAATCACAAGGCTCTTATATTCAAAGGTGAAACAAAAATCTACTCAAAATCAAAACGATTTCATCAGAACTTTCAGCCGATGAAAAATCGTTATCAGGGCTAGTGAAACGTAACTATGTTAGCTGATAAAATTTTAATAAGAGTTTCATCATTAATGGGTTTAACCCAAGAAAATTTAAAAACTCTCATAACTAAAAATCTCAATGTGCTAGAAAATATCTAAATACAGATTTGAAATCAGTGCAAAAATGGTTCAAAAAAGTTTATTTACGTTTCTGATGATTTTAAAGGATTTGATTTTGTTGACCAGTAATTATCATTTTATTTGATAAGCAAAACAACATTGTTTTTTTAGGTAACCCTTTCTGTTATTATCATAGAGCGACTATGATAATGGGATAATTTACACCTCTCATTAGGTCACCCACCTATACCGCAAATTTGACCTAAATAAATCTTCTCAACTATGAGAATTACATTATGACGCCTCTCGAGTAGCCTAATATGCTGCGTCTTGAACAAGTCAAGACTGTACTGTTAATAATAAATATTTTTAAATAAACATAATATCATAATCCTTGTACAAGATTATGCACTGCCATGAGAGAGCACTTTATTTAAAACATTTAGAGAATTTTTTAAAATATAAAAGAATGGTTCAATAAATGAACCAATCAGACAGAGGCAGCGGTGAATACATGGGTGCAAAGGGGGTCCAGTTGCACTAGTAGAAAAATTTTATTAGTGCGGTGCCCCTGCAATCAGAGTTGGGTTACAGAGATCCAAGTTTTGCATGTAACTCTTAAGTTTATAAATATAATTATAAAAGCCTAAATTCAAAATCTGCTTAAAAAAGTACTCAAAGAATGTTTAACCATTTTGTGATTCCACCAACACAGTAAATAAAAAATCATACCCACTAAGTGAAAACTAAAAATGTGTTTTTCATCTGTACCGAAAACTAATAAAAATTACAAAGTTTTTAAAGATGATCTCTGTAAAGTTTAACTAAAACTAATTTGATTGATTTGACTATAAAAAAAGGTACAAAGTCAAGAAAATTATAAAAATTATATATTAATTTAAAATTTAAAGAAATTAAAACGAAACGTTACAAAAAAACCGCGAATGTCCTTGAGAACTTTAAATGTATTTACTTTAGATTAATCATTTTGCAAAAAAAGTGCTGTGTAATGGTGCATTTAATTTACTATATAATTAAAAAAAGTAAATGTTTCAACAAAAAATTTTCTATTTAATTTTTATACTTAGCTAAAAAAGGTAAAATTACTAACCTAGGAAAATTCGTTAAAGACAAAATTGATTCACCCGGTTGCAACAATTGCGATACCTCCTCTCTCCGATACTTCATGTTTGCTTCCACGATATTAAAGTGAGCCAACAAACCCCCGTAGGGTTTACCCGGAGTTCCCTCAATCATGTACGCTCCGTATTCTGGTCTCCACAAGGACTTCACACCTTCGGGATCATCCAGCTCTTTTTGATTCAAAGATGCTAAAATTTCGTTAGCACGTAAGCTGACTTTTGCCGTTTTTTGTTCGTGATCAAATTTTACTAAAATATACTCCACTTCGTCACCCCATTTGAGCACATCCCCTCGACGGTCTCGTAGCCTCTTGTACAAATTAATGAATTGAGTTACACCGTGACTTCTGACATGATCCGAAAGCTTCTTTGTTTCTTCCCAAGACAGTGGACTTCCTTCAGTTAACAATCCCATTTTTCTTACGATTAACAAATATTTTTGATTTTTATAATTATCGAGTTGTAAAATTGCAATTTAAAAAAAACCAGAGCAATTTACACACAACATTCACTCTCAACAATTCGCTGTCAAATGAATAAATTGTACAACGGTAACCTACAATAATACACAATTCGGTTATCACAGGAATTACGTAATAATTTTACTATTTAATCTACAAGTCTTATAATTATTAGATTTTATCGCGTTTTTTATAAATTACAAATTGTGGAATTCACTTTTTGAAAGTTGACATCTACAATACCAACAAAACAATATCGATAAATTAATGTTCTTGGGGTGCGTTCGTTATATTTTTGATTATTAAAAGACTATAAAAACGAATTTAAACGTTGAAATCAATTATCGAGGAATTATATTTTTCGATAAAATAAAAATACTACAATCTTCGAATTACAGTTCGTTGCGCGCCTACGTAATAGGCAACACTCATTACAGCGTAATTTACTGCACTAGTTACATAATATAGTCCATTTCGATATGGGTTTGGGTTGGGTTTCATAATGATTTTGTTTTGGACAAAAAATAGAAAAACACTTCGTACTAAAATACACAAAGTTTTAACATATAAAATATACTGAAATTGTAATAATGACATTGTCGAGTGATTTCTTTCAATATTAGTAGTAAAAACAGAAAGAAGGATAATTGAGAAATAGCGGATTTTTATTTTATGTTCTGAAAATTAATGACTGTTTTTGATAGGAACATTAATTTATATTAATAATAGATTGACCAGACTGTGCGGCCTGAAGGCCGCACTCAAGCTATTTTCAGCTTGAGAATTAATCTCTCATGTAAAAAAACAATGGTTTTGGTTTTCTTTTTTAATTTTGTTTCTCCTGTTCAGAAAACGGCAATTTTTCATTTGAAAATTATGGTAGATTTTGTAAACCGATACCTGGTTAGACAAAATTTCTGCAGTTTTTGAGTCGAATTCATGTTTTGAAGATCTCTTTATGAACTGGACTCGTAGGCTGCAAAATTACCCTTCATTTTCAGTCTTTAAAATAATAATTAAATACCCTACAGCTGAAAATATTTTCAAGTTAAAATATTTTTATAAATTTTTACAAAATGACGGCATATCTAAGAATTGAATCATCTTGACAAATTTTACTTCAGAGCCCAGAGAACCATTTGTTTATAAATTTTCTAAACATAAAATGGTAGGCATTCTGAATCTGTTAATATTTTTTGAGAAAAGCATCAAAAATAGTAACGGATTATGACTAAAATTGTATTGCCAATTTTTAAGCATTTGGATTGCAAACGACGGGAGGGGGAGGGATTTTAATTAATTAATTTTTTTTTTCGGTTGCGATTTAATAAAATCAATGACAAGACATGCACTATGTGGATCTTTGTGACCGGGGGGTTTGGGAGTTTGGAACAACCCCAAGCATAGATAAAGCTTGAATTAGCAACCCAATCGCGAGGTGGAATATCTAGAAATTGTATTCGAATAGCCGCTTTTATTGATGAATTAGCATTCTCCCAAATTTGAGAGTAGCTTCGTCTAAGTTAAAATCCAATTTAATAATTTGCTAGAAAACTCCACCTCCTTCACAGTGTCATTTTTAAGAGTTCTAATTTCTTCTTTAGGAAATCCATTAATGGATGTTCGTGACCACTAAGGCTCTCTAAGCAGATAGCGCCCAGGTGGTTTGCCATTGCTTTCCAAGAAGAGCCGGGCATAATAAGATTCTTACTTTTTATAATATAAATGAAACAAAATATAATCAGAAACGACTTTATAAAGGTTGATTCCCACTATACGTTCCGTTCCCTTACCGGATATTGAAATACTATTAGCTGACGTGCGCACACCTTAACATCAGCCTTAAGGGGTTAGTCAAAGTTTATTGTCATCGATCTGTACTATACAAGGATCTACAGTTTATTATTCAACCTTGTTAATTAAATTGCTTTGGTGGAACCGAGGCAACTAAAATCTGTTCCACCGTCACCAATCGTTCTACCGCAAAATTCGAATATTATCAGATATCTCATTATTTGTTTACATTTGACCGGGCATAGCCGGATTAATATGAGAAATCTGCCCCGCGACTTTTTTTGGCTCATACTCAGGGGATCGATTTGGTGTCGAATATAAATAATTCACACCAATTTTTAGCTCTTTAACTCTAACGGTTGTCGATATTTTCAAAAAAACCTGTTTTTTCAATTTTATTTTTATTTTTATAGTAAAATTCACAATTAATCAATGATGAATTTTTTACTAATTTTTAGGAGTTTAAGACATGAGAAAAAAATATAATCATGATTTTTTAACGAAAAGCCGATTTTTAGCAGACGATTGAAAATTAAAATCTTTTTTTTTTTAGCCTTTTTAAAATATGTCACTCACCAAAATTCGTCAGAAAATGTCTATTATACTCCTCTACATTCAGGAATTTTTTTAAATTTTTTGAAATGGTGGAACAATATGAAAAAAAATAAACTCATTTTTTTTTCTAAAATCTTGCGTTCTAAATAACTTATATTTTTTTTTAGCTAAAAAAAAATTGTCTAAAATATTTTTTTGCCAAAAATAAATATAAATAAAGATTACCATAAAAAAATTCATATATATTTTAAAATAATTTAATATTTTATTATTTTAATATATTTTAAAATAATGCATTTTTGGGGAAAACTTATAAAATCTTTTTTAAAGTTCTTAAAAAGACCTTTATTTTTGTTTTTTATAAAATACCGTAGCCTCAAAACTAAGTGAGCTAATAACAAAAATAAAGTAGATTCTTATTTTTTTCATATAAATTATAAATAAAATTTTTTTAGCCCTTATTTTTGAAATGGTTTGAGCTGAAAGGGTTTGAACAACATGTCAACTATTTACGAACATATCCAAACTTTAAACGGCCATATCTTATACAATTTTTATACTACAACAAAAACCTAAATTTTTAGAGAAGCCAAACCTACAATTTTTAATTTTATAAAATTTTGCGTATCATTAATAAATTTTGAGATATTTTTAAGAAAAGGCAATTTTTTGCAAAATTGCAAAAATGCTCTCTTCAAATCAACCTCAAATTTTTTCAAAACTAAGGACTTTAAACCTGTAAAACTACTAGAGCATATTACAAGTAAGTACATAAATAAAGTTAATTGTGAAGTTGTATAACAATTATTTTCAATTGCGATGGTAATTAAATTAGGGGGTGATTTTAACATTTTTTTTCGCCGAAATAAATAGAGATTAACTTATCATATTTAAAATTAAAATATACAAAAAATCAATTTATCATAGCTCGCTTAGTTTTGATGCTATGGGGTTAAACAAAAAACAAAATTAAAGAGTTTTTGAATATTAAAATATATTAAAATAATAAAATATTAAAATATTTTAAAATATATTTTTTAGCTAAAAAAAATATAAGTTATTTAGAACGCAAGATTTAAAAAAAAAATAAATTTTTATTTTTTTTCATATTGTTCCACCATTTCAGAAAATTCAAAAAAATTCATGAGTGTAGAGGAGTATAATAGACATTTTCTGACAAATTTTGGTGAGTGACATATTTTAAAAAGGCTAAAAAAAAAAAAGATTTTAATTTTCAATCGTCTGCCAAAAATCGACTTTTCGTTAAAAAATCATGATTATATTTTTTTCTCGTGTCTTAAACTCCTAAAAATTATGAAAAAATTCATCATTGATCAATTGTGAATTTTACTATAAAAATAAAAATAAAATTGAAAAAACAGGTTTTTTTGAAAATCTCGACAACCGTTAGAGTTAAAGAGCTAAAAATTGGTGTGAATTATTTTTATTCGACACCAAATCGATCCCCTGAGTATGAGCCAAAAAAGTCGCGGGGGCAGATTTCTCATATTAATCCGGCTATGCCCTTTGACCAGCAATAAATTTCTATTGGCACTGCTTATTAAAATTGCCTATTCGACTTAAAAAAATTCACCTAAAGTGGATTTAACTTGGTTGACGATGGTTCTCCACTGTTTATGAAATCGTAAAAAAAACTGATAACAATCTGTGAACCATATCATGAAATTTTGGAAAAAGGTCGTTTCTGAATCTAGCGGCCAATAAATAATGAACGCGAACAAATCGAATTTTGGAATATTTCTTTTAAATATTATTCAATAGATCTCTTTTCTTTTCCTAAATTGCTCCAAGAGAAATTTTACAAAGCTTTCAATTTTATGATTAGACGCTTGATTTGATAATTACAAAAGGCGAAATTCTTGATGGTTGCACCTTCGATGAACAAAAATATAAAATGTATTTGGTGAAATAGATCTTTTGCAATATTCTATTCCCGTAAAAAATTATACTTGAAAATATACCGTTTTTTTAATCACCGGCGTCCCCTTAAGCAATAAACAGGATGTCACGTAAAATTCATTTCCTATTATCGGTTCTTTGAAAATCTAAGCACTGTTAATTAATCGGTTTGAAGTTCCGTACGCAATTTAAAAAATTCATTTTTTTATCGAAAATGAATTTGGAATTCAACAAATTAGGTAAGCGTTACGTTTAATTGTTAGTATTAAAGTTTAAAAATTAACAAGTCAATTAAATGCAATTAAAATCTATTTAAAAAAAAAAAAAAAAGGTTTCAGTTATGCTTATAAATAACTAACGTCAGATATTTAATTAATCTTGATGATTTCCAAAGTGGTATATTTTGGTAGGTACTACTTACATAATCATAAAACAGAGGCAAATTGCAAAATATTTTACATTATTGTAGTTCAATTGGATTTTATAATCGGACATGATCTGCATTTTTAAACGCTTGACCTTTTTTTTATTTAAAGGTATTTCACGGTCTTGGGCTTCAAATTTATGTCAAGTTAAGAGATTTTCCAAATCATTCGTGGTGATTCACTAAATTCATCCTAATTTCAACAGATATATTTGGGTGCTTATGTAAAAATTTGAAAAAACAAACTTTTAAAAAAGTTAGATCCTTGTTATTTAATTTGCAAATTAAAATGTTTAAGTAAGAAATATCACATTGTGTTTAACTACGGAGAGTGTTAATTGCCATAATCAAGGTATAATTAAATTATTTAAGCGAACGTCGATAATAATTAGCTCTCGCAAATCTGTTATGCTCAACTAATTCATTTCATCAACCTCTCACTTTTAAATACCAAACCAAACCACCCTTTTCGGGTGGATTTTTTCTAAATTTTCGCCCAAGTTAAAATTTTTAGTTCATTTGATTTTAAATGGAATTTTTATAGCTTGGAAGAAACAAAAAATTTTAATGCTTATTTACAATTACGAAAAATGCGGGCAGATAAATAATAAAGTCATATTTACATGTTGATAGCAACTTTATTAGTAGAACTGTATAAACCTTAATTTATAAATTATACCAGGGAGGTGCAAAAGTTTTGCATAAAGTCTTCTTCCAAAATATTATAGATCCATCCATCAGGTAACTCCCAGAATGGCTTAAAACATTTTTTTCTAAAAATCTAAAAGTAGCTGAGTTTTCTTTTGCAGAGGCTCTCAAGAGTGACGAGTATCAGCAACTATTAGAAAAAGCAATCAAAAAGAAATCGAGACATAAAGTATCCAGGTAAGTAAAATCAATTGATTAATTTTTTAAAACCGCTTTCTAAGCGGGTACTAATACAAGATTTTTAATTACCATAAAAATACTTAGTGCGTTACGTCAAACGATCATCGAACATAAAATGCCCTAAAGAAATAATCAATTAATAATTTTAAATAGAATCTTTCCACGAAGGTCCATAGGTAAAATATATTTAAACATTTATCTTTATCTAGGCAAGGTCGAAACACGTCAGTTTACAGGTTGTAATTGCGATTACGATGACGACAAATGTATAGAAGCCCCGTGATCTTCCAGTAGAAAAGAGCGTCTTCTGACTGAGAAAGTGCTGGGTTGGGCTGCTTTCTTTTTCCATCAATTTAACGTTTTTCTACGACACATCAAGTATTATCAAGTTAGTTCAAGATTAAATTCCATGTGATCGATTACAAGCATAACATATTCGGAAATGCCCCCCGAATCTTTAACGTTGGCCGTCACCTCCGGATTTGGGGTCGGTATAATTGCGGGGATTGTTTCGGGAGTGTGTTACGTTATTTTCCACGGATTTTCCGTAAAAAGGTAAATACTAATTAAGTAATTAATTCCAAATCGGACGAGTATGGATTGATTTTGGAAACCTTTTCAAGACTATCGCATTCCGCTTTGATTTAATTTAGAGGAGAACGTCACGTCAGTCACGTTTTTTTGATTTGTTTATAAAATTTAACTTTTAAATATTGTTTTGCAAAAAAAAATGTGACCTTTAACTTGAAACATATTATTATACAATTTATATAGGGTGATAAAGTTGCAAGTTCCATCGTACAACTTCCAAATTTTCACTATGTTTTTCTCAATTTTAAATTGGAAATGTAAACAACTCGATGTAATTGGGTCTTGTTTGCCAAACTGAAGAAAGCTGACGTAATAGTAAATATTGATTAGCAAATATTAAAAACCTACTTCGCAATGCGTTAAAAACTTCCAATAAAACTTTCATTCTATTATTCGCACAAAACCCTTCCGTATATTGCCCGATGTTACTACCAATTTTCACCAAGTCATGACCTTTTGTATTATTATGAAAACACCGTACCATCAAATCGGTAGCGACCAACTGATTCTTGTAAATTTAAAAGCTTTGATACCACACATGGAAGTTCCGGACGAACGATTTAATTGGGATCCATAGTTCCGGTTTTAGAATTGAGCGCATAACTTTAGAAATTATTCAAATGGCATTGTGACATTTTTACTACACGATCAATGTTGTTGTTGATGCAGTGAAAAGAATCCACCCAAAAAATTGATGATCTGGTAAGAGTAACAAATCTTTATTGTAGGTTTCACATATTATTCTGATTTTCCAAAAATTACAAAAAAATCACAATCACTTAAGAATCCGAAAACATCAGACTGGACGGAAACGGTCTGCTCCTTTGCTGGCTTTCTTCAAACATAAAAATTTTGATCAGCACCACTTCGATGGTGCACATCATGAACAACGCCATAAATATAACGAAGTGCGAATCTGGACTAATTTTGATGGTCCCCGGGGGATAGTCATTTTTTAAACCCAAATTATCCACTTCGCACAACACAAACCACAAAATCATGATAACTTTACGTTTTAAATATCATTTTCGATACAATGTATAAGCGAGCACAGTCAACTGTGTTCGATAACTAACAACTCCATCTTACCGAAAGTAAAAGTTAATTTATTATGTAATTTTAATAAACCTACACTTTCTATGGTCGCGTATCTAGGGCAAGCTTAACAATTTTAACAACTTTATGTAATATAGATGCGTCCTTTCGTGACATACTTTTCTCTCTCTTTAAATTATTTTATTTCCCATTAAACCATTATCGGAATTGTTGACTTACACTTTAAAAGAGACATTTTTAGGGGACAAAAAACACCCGATGATTCAGTTTGCAATGTCTGCGGCGAAACGTTCTACTCCACAGAAGTAATTTTAGGAAGCAAAAAAGTTGTAACTTGCAAAAAATGCCAACGAAAAGTTTGCAAGTTGCGATGCTCGAGTCAGAATTTGCAAAAGCTATGGATATGCGAAACGTGCCAAAACTCGGAGTCGTGGTTCAAGGGAATACTTAAAACCATCGGTACAAAAACTGAAAACCCCGCTCCGATTTTGAGTAATAAAAAAGCAAAATTATTTTTAAGGGTTTTCCAAAGGTACTGTTTTAGATCAACAAGCTAAAGGCGTAATGAATCAAGTTCCACTTCCAAAAAGAGACGAAAAGGAGCAAGTGCGCGATTTCATCGAAAGATTAGTGGAATCGATATTGGGTAATAATGTGGATGATGTCAGTGTAACTCGAATTTACAATGAGGAAAAATGTAAGTACTGTAAAAAAAATCAATTTTTGGGTCCAAGTTTCCTCATCATTCTACTAACTTGACTAACATCGACTTACAGATGATCATATCATGTTCAAATACCATATGGATCTCAGCAATACCATCACAGAATTAGGTTCGGCTCTTCATATGATTTTTGCTAGTGAGTAGTACTAACATTCAAAATGCACGGATTTTGAAACCTCACTGCTAAATACCCACGATGTTTACTTTAAGTGTGGAAAGTTTTAACTAAGTACGTCTGAATGTTGTTAGGTAACGCGTAATTAGATTTCTTATAAAAAGCCAAGAGATTTAACTTCAAGGTCTAATGCTGACCATAATTTCTCGAGAGAAAAACAGGACGTGTGGATGTTCGGAGTAGGATAATTATAAAAAAAAGTTTTATCACTAACTTACAAATATTGATCTTACATTAATTCTTTACAATAACTGATCAAACTTCACGTTACAATTTTATCATGCAATTAGCGTGGCTCTCATTAATTCGACAGTTAACCTGGATTTCTGATGGGTGTTGACAAATAAGATGTGATCAATTTAATGAAAAAAAGGTTTGAGTTATTAATTTTGAATTATGGAATGGTTGATTTTGGAAACACCTGATCTACTTCAAAATACTGTTGACAGATGGCGCCACTCAATTCATAAAAATTCTCTTACCCTACTTAGTTTCAATCTCATCCCCGTGTCAAGTGACATTGAATATGAAAATTTGAGATGTAAAGTACCGCCCTAAATATCTCCACTCAAGAGTTGGAAGCATGAACGTAGAAGAACTTCTATCATTGATTGAAAAATAAAATTTCTTCAATCAACGCTTCTATGATCGATCATGGTTAACCCCCCCCCCAAAACAGGAAAAGGCGATTGACTTTCCCGAATGAGTTATGACTTGTGAGCAGCAATTAATTTCAGGTTATTAGGTATTAAGGACTCACATTTCTGTGGGATCACCCCTGGAGATTTAAAAACCCTGGTTTTTATGTTAATCATGGCAATTCATTAACCCAGGAAGACCACCGGTTTAAAGTGCCTTCCTCATCATTTATTCTGGTCTGGTGCAAAGCACCAGGGCTGTTGCCCCATATCTTCGCAGACTTGAAGAGTAAGGTTGCGGGCTTGCCCGCAACGTTACGTCGGATAATTTTTATTGAGGCGTACCTCCAAAAATTAGCGCGAAGCTAAGTCCTTCCTATTCTAAGGAAGCTAAGGCCTTCCTATTTAATAAATAACTTTAGCACCAATGAGAAAAAAAAGTTTATCAAATATTCAATATAATAACACCATCCGTTGACAGAATATTGAAGTAAATCAGGTGCTTCTAAACATTCGTAATAGCTAGAGCCCGGATTTATAGGCTCTAATAGCACATATTACAAAAATCCTAAAAATCTACAGCAGTGGCTTGAGGTGATCGCTGGTTAAGTTACAGAGCGGATTCAAAATCAGAATTTCAAATCGTAGATTTCATAAAATTTCCTAGCTCTAGATTTAAAAATTAGTTCTATATTTACATAGATCTACCCAACGAACAAAACGTCAAACCAAAACAGAGAGAAAAAACGCATCTAACCCATAAGCAATTTTAAAAATAATTGCCTGAAGTTTGCTGTCCAGCACTTATTCAGTTGGAATAAACACTAACATTAAATTTGCAAAATCATCAGATTTATTTTATCTGAAAGGACGCAAAGTGAATCATACTGACGCAGATCAGATTTTCTAATATTTACTAGATATTCTTGATGGTCATTAAAATCGTTCTGACTGGCTTTAGAATCTTTGAAAATGAGATAAATAAACCCTCGACCGTATCCAGAAAATCATCAGATCAATTAATTTCTGGTTACAAGAACCTTAAAAAGTTACAAAACATTTGAAATTTCTTTAGTTTCAAAATTATGATTTAAAGGCTTCCATAGAATTTTCAAAAACAAATTCCCAGCTTTTCTATCACTCTTCGAGAATATGTAAATTCCAAAACTCAAATGTGGATCATTAAATATACAAGGTATTACATGTCGATTAATTCAAAATGTACCTACTACATGATAAATCACGCTAAAATCAAAGATGTATGAGCCGCAAAGGTGGAAAATACTATCAAAATTTATTTGTATGCTTTTATCCTCGGTAAATAGATGGCGTTACTAATTTTTTCCTCCATTTGCAGATAGGGCTAACCAATTCGGGGGTTACTGTTTTTTAAATATCGTAAGTTTATTTGTTAATTTAAAAAATAGTAAATCCAAATCGCACTATTTCTACAAGTAGAGAGAAAATTAATAACGCCATCTATTTGCGGGGGATAAAAGCATACAAATAAATTTTAATAGTATTTGCCACCTTTGTGGCTCATACATCTTTGGTTTTAGTATGAGTTATCATGCAGTACAGTTTTAATCAATCGACCTGAAATAATAGTGAAAATATAAAAAAAAATGCTTGTTTTATTCTATTTATTTTATTATATTATTTAGAGTTTTGTTTGTCCATTCAAGTAATCATCGTATCGAATTATTTCTAATATTCTAATAGAAGGTTGGAGGTAAAAGTTTTATCTGACCGTCATATTAATTAATTATCAATTAATTATAAAAATTAATATATCAATTAAATAATTATCTTTGAAGAGAAATAATTGTTGATTAAATTAATTTGACGGAGATTTAAAAACACTGAAAAAATTTTCCAGGGGTTTAAATGGCCAAATTTTAATAAACTACCCTAATAAAATAATAATTCTACAAAATGTGATGAATTCAAAACACGGGGTCAATTAATAGCAAATACGCAAGAAATTATAAATTTTTAAAAAAATGTGACGATTTACTCCTTCGCGAAAAGAATGAATTTTTCCAAGTTTTTTTAATAAGGGATGTGGACACCTTCAAAGAAGTTAAGAAATTCCTATGTTAAAAATTAGATACTGCACGACCCTGGTAATTTATTTGTTTTTCTACATTTTTTAGTTGCGATTTCACATTTTATAATTTTGATTTTTTTAGACTTTAGTTGATATTAGCTTTTTCTGATCAATTTTTTCATTTTATTTTTTATCCGGTTAGATGCGACTGACGATAGCTAATGAGATTGAAATATCGTTATATTCCAGAGTTGGGCACAATATACAAATTTTGAAATACATTCCAAAGCAAAATACATTCACAATTTCAGGTATTTGAATTTTTTACTTTAAATTCAATACAAGACATACATACAATGTACGCCACTGCACGATATGTTGAATTTCAAATAAAAAAATTCCAAGTTATCTTCTTTCTTTTACTTTTAACCCAAAATACAAAATGTATTTTTGTAGAAAAGTGTAGAACCCTGTGGTAGTATAATTGTAACTTTTTTCAAAAATTTGTTTGGGGGGGAGAGCAAATGTGACGTCCACATAAATATTCAATTTTTGAAATTAGTAATTGATTGTTGATCATAACAAGAAAAGGTCATTTTCAATTTTTTCATGGAGCCTTTGATTTATGACCATCAGACGTTCCGAGATGTGACAAAAGGGGAGTCAAAAATTCTAGTTTTGGGAACAACACTTTTTTTAAATTATGTAAAACAATCTACATAAATGTCCATACATAAAGTAAACATCTTCCTATTTTATTTAGATTTTAGTTTAGTTAATTGGTCCAGGCAGAAATATTTTTTAGCCCGCAAAAAATTTGAGCAATCTGAGATTTGGCAGAAATGAAATTCTCAAACTGTCTTCTGCACTTTGCTTCTAATTGGAGATGTTAGTCCAGAATGAATTTGTTCACCCATAAATTGCAGAAAAATTTGGCTCTACAAAATTGACGATTTCAAAATTTAATTAATCAAAAACTTAAAATTTGGTCTGAAATTCCCAATAAAGGACGAATACGCCCACAGAGAATTTCAAAGGATTCTTTTGGACAGTCGAATAGTCAGTCTGACAAATTTCAGTTTATCCAGATTTTTGCACGTTCTAACCATTTTTCGACTTCCTTGCCTAGACTATGATAAAAATTTATTGATTTTTCAAAGAAATGCATGCAAAATTTGCAATGAAATGCAAATTTTGAATCCTGCTGCTCCAATTTTCAGAACATGTTTTTATTTAAAAAATCTTAGTTCTTAAAATTTAAGACTACAATTAAAAATTTTATTGTGTGTTGTATAATTAAATTAGTATGCGTTCCAAGTGGAAATTATTAATATTCACCGACTTCAAATTCAACAAAAAACCTTGACCAGCAGGTATAAATAATGACGTACTTTAACCCATGTTTATATTATAATCTACAAGCCATTAGCTAATTGCAATAATGTAAAAAAATATGTAATATTTATATAACATCATCAGAAATAAGTAAACGCAGGTTAATTAAAAGCTTGCGTTAAGTATAAAAATTTAACTGGCACATAAAAATTCATCACTAAAATAACAAATTAAATTTGGACTTTTTATTCGTTACTTCTCCATTACCCCCTCAAAATTTAATTTTTCAAAAATTTAACTTTTAACCTTGAAATTGATACATACCGGTACCAGATAAGCATATATTTTAGATATTCGTAAGTTTAAAATAGAGCAGACCGATAACAATGATAACAATCGAAGTTATTAAAAAGAATACAAATATTAAAAATTTTGATAGTATAGAATAGAGACGGTTGCGTAACGAACGAATGGCCAAGGCAGTCAATAAAATACTTATCTGAAAGAATTTTAATTGTTTTATCATAACTTTCAAGTTGCGATAAAATTCAGATTTAGATTATAACTTATTGCAATCAAAAAGTTTCTTTGGCACAAAAAATATAAGCTCATCGAGAATATTTTTAAGCCATCCTGATAAAAATGGCAATTATTATAAGTTCTGTGCTAGCTTGGGTCTGGGTAATATTTTCCTCGACCTTATATGCGTGGCATTATTTTGTAGAAGTCGTTTTGGGTAAGATTTTCATTTTTTCAAATAGTTACGCCATCCAAATGTTTTATCCACGATTTAATGTTGCAGATCTTCCCATAATAGGCCAATCGCCGTGTGCAGCTCATTCAAACTTCAAACAGCTGATCCAAAAAATTGTTCAGGATGCTATAGGTTTGCCCAAACTTAGAAAAGCGCAAGATGATCCAAGTTCGTCTGAAGACAAGTCTTACGAAAATCTTCTAGCAACCGCCATAATCAATAAGGTAAATTTCTATCTCAATTCTTTTTTTCCTAATAATCAGCAGTAGGTTACTACATCACAATCGTCTTTTACTTCTAGACTTGCCCGCAAACGCTACCCACATTTTATATTCAACATATTATGGCTCACAATAATGATTAAGTTGTAATTAGTATTTGCAAATTTCTAAATTAAAAGAAAAATAATAAATCACGTTGTATTATTCATAAATTCCTACGTTTGCATCCACACCCAAACTCGATAACACCTGATAGCAGGCGATAAAAAATATGACTTTTTAACTTTTGTTTTCTTTCAATGAAAGGTCGTCCTGAGCTACCAAGAAGAGTTAGACGCTCTAAAAAAACCTAAGCCTGAAGAAGATAAAGAGTACTTTTTTGGTGGAGAAACTTTGGAAACCAAATGGAAAAATACGGACATTGACAGCACTTCCGCTTCCAGTTTAGAAGAATGGATGAGAAGTGACGATTCGAGTGGGGTGTCGTCCAAATACGTCGATTCAACTTCCTTAACGGTAAGCCAAATTTTTCAGTTAAAAGAGTATCACCTAAACATATGTATGTATGTCGGAAGGTGGACGAAAACGAGGACAAGGTAAAATCGAAAATTTTCGAAAAATCTAACGGAGATTGGAAAAATAACTGGTTAATGCAAGAAAAGAATTTGAAATTGAGTAGGACGTCTTCGCCGGTTCCGGTACCGATGTTGGTTCCTAATCCTACGGTTGAGGCTAAAGTGTTAATAGGTGACAGGGAAGCGGATGATACTACGGATTTGTCGGACGCGGGCTCCGACGTAGAAGATACCGAATCGGTGTCGAGTTTCGAAAATATTAAAAAGAAAGTGGAAATGCCAGTTTCAGACGTAATAAATGAAGACGCAACTATGGACAAAATGCAAGGTTAGTATTAAAATATTTAAAACAATTTAGCACAACATAATTAATATATTTTCGAAAATAGAGGAAGTAGAGGAAGCCATGTTAAGTTCCATCGAAAGTGGGATGGAGCAAGATTCGGAGTACACGGAGAAGTATGCAACTTTGCCTAAAACGATCATGAAAAGTCCTTCTCCGATTGAACGGTAAGTTCAAACTGACTTTTGTATTTTGGTGTGCAAGTCGGCTAAATAAAATCTTTCAGCGCTTCCCCAGAAGAAGAATTGCCAGAAACCGAAAAGGAATCGGAAACGGTGGAAGAAAAAAGAGATTTTGTTTCGGATAAATTCAAAGGTAACTAATAAACTGGTAAACTACTAAAAAATGCATTTCACTGTTGTTTTTTTTTCAGGAGGTTACAGTGAAAGAGAAAAGCAAAAGTGGAACAATGCAATCGAAATGAAAAACAATCCTTATAGTGCAGAAAATCTAAAACAGAGATTAAGCAATCCCGTCATTAGGCAAGAAACAAATTTTGATTTGGCGGCTAAGATTATACTAATTTGTTAAAAATTGTTACAGATACGGTAGGGATTATTACGTGAAAGATGCGGCCCGTGCGGCAGGCACGAGAAAAAAAGTGAATAAAAACGATGTGGTAAGTCAAGACGATTCTCTTGCACAATTAGAAAGTGGTTACGTTCGAGACAATATTAATCGGCGATTGTTTAAAGCAAAAAATGATTCCACCATAAATTTTGTAAAAAATCCGTTGTTAAATTTTCCCGACGAATACAATAATTCGTTTCTGTAAAAAACTTAAGTTTTATTTTATTAGTCAGTAGAACCCACGGATCTCTAAGAAGTTCGTGGTAGAACCACGAGTAAATAAAATAGAATGGTAGGCGACACAAAATGGGGCCGGATAATCTAAAATGTATTTTGTTTAGTTACGAACGCAGTGGCATTTCAAAGCAATTTTTTTAAATGTTTAAGTGGGTGCAGGCTACCAGCATTAAATTTTGTAGAGATGGTGCTAAATCTAATAACTCAAAGAAGGTGAAAGGTATCAAAAATAAAAGATAAAACGTTTTATGGTTCAAAAAAAAAAAAAAACGAAAAATCCGCCATCTCAAATTAAAGGCAATGCATAAGTTTTCTCAAAAAAACTTTAAAGGCTATCGTTTTACTAGGGTATCATTAGGAACCTCTCTTAAATACCTTATACTTATGGCAACCATAATTTTTTTAGGCAAAAAATAGTATAAGTTCAAAAGTACTGACGCGCATGAATGAATTAACGAGATGATTTTATTTATTTTGTTTTCAGTGGCTAGGCCGTCGTGCAATTTGGTTCATATTTTTCTGATTTCACAGCAAGAGACTTTTTAAAACAATTTTCAATTTTTCCCGAATTTTTTTAAACCCTATTTCATAATTGAACTTGTTGAATACCTCGCCTACATTTGCTCCGAGCAACATGCGTCAACCAGTGGATCGCGCCTGGAAATGTCTAGATTGGCACCTATTTAGCATGTATTGCACTCACTTCCTGGACACAGGAATGTACGTACCCAAGGGAGAGAATGGGGGAGAGGGTTCTTCCCCAATATTTTAGGAATTTGGCAAAAAGTTGACAAAACCTCTCAAAAATTGGTCAAGTAGGCATTTTTTTTATTATATTTTTTATATATGGTCACCATACTCTTATACTAGGAGTGGTAAAGATGAGACCCACAAAGCAAAAATCTATCAATTTATTTATTTATATGCTAATTCATTTATTTCGTTTTTAATTAATGCAGATTTATTAGTTAAAAAGTTTTGTTGGGGCCTACTAGTTATAATTTTATGACAAAATGCTGTCAACTTAAAAATTATTGTTTTATATGCATCTGACCAATTGATGTCTTTTTGTTTACCAAATTTCATGATGATGGCCAGCACAATATTATAATTCTTACATTATTTTCATCCAACATACCTCACTACTCGAACAAAACAATTATATGTCAGAAAAGCTGCAGGTGCTTCAAATATTACATTTTGATTAAGTATTCATCAAATCTTCTTCAAGTCCAAATTTTGAGCTCCACGAAACAAGAGAATTAAATGCAGGCTTTTTTAACTAAATTTAACAACAAAAATTGATATGGGAGTCTTATTAAGCGGAACAATTCCACAAGATGGTTAAGCCATTGAATTTTGAACTAAGTTCACATTTTCTGTATTATATAAAAAATTGTAAATTTGATAATTAAGCCAGTATTGTTAAAATTGCCGTTATTAAAATTAAAAAAAAAAGGTTAGTCTTTGTTTCAAATAATATAAGAGAAATTTTAAAAAAAAGGACAAGGTAAGTTACAATTTTTTTTGGTAATTTGTAACTAACTTCGTAAAACATTAGAAGCAATACTAACAATACTGTGCTTTGATAGGTCCAGTTTGTTCAGCCCTATACTGAGTAACTCAAGTTTTATGTTATTTACTTTCAGAATTATAAGGAAAAAAAATCATCACTGATTTCTTCGCATAAAATGAAAAATAAACTTCATTTTATGCCATTTTTTTATGAATCAATGATCTTTTAAGTTTGCCAGAAACTAAAACATGAATTACTCAATATACAACTGAAGAGTGTTCTAAATTAAAACGGCATATTTTCCCTTTAGATGGACGAACCCATAATATACAAAGCCATCCCAGTTTATGTCACCCCTTCAACAGTAGAAGATTCTTCAATTGAAACTTCCTCGTCATTTAAATCAGTAATGGAATTATCCAGTGATTCAGACAAGAGCATTGAGAGAATTTACAACCTCAACAGCGGGAAAGTTTACGAAAAACTTCCAGAAAACAGTCAGGAGGTTATCATGGGATCAAAAAATCCACTTGGAGTGAAAACCGAAATCAAAAGTAACACCTTGGATTTGGTGTTTGATGAAAACCACAATTCTACTGAATCTTTAACAAAAAATCTGGACATCGATCCAGAAATAAAACTTTTAAAAGAACAGCACTTTGTGAAAAATCTTCTGGGACAATTTTCAAAATCCTCTCCCTCTCTGAACGACTCTACCATGTACAAAGAAACCCCACAAGTTACCAACACTTCAATTTCTGATTTGAAATCAAAATTCAACTGTAAACAAGTAAGCAAATTTGGTCTTCTTAATCGTGTTTAAAATTTTGTAATTTAATTTCAGGATTTGCGCAACGACAAATTTGATCAAATTTATAGTCTAACGGCTCGCAGTATTCCTAGTCAGGTTCGAAAAGAACTGCAGGAAACGGAAACACAAAAAATTGAAATATTTGTTGGTATGTTTTTTACATAAGCCAATTTGTTACGCTCACAAATTATTTTTAGATACATCAGAGTCTGAAGAAATTTTATCAGATACAGAATTTCCTGCTGCTAAATCCAGGATACAATTTTTTGAAAATTTAAAACATTAAAACCATATAAAAATTTGTTACGTTACAAGAAATATTGTAAAAAATTTGTTAATAATCCAAAGATATTGTGATATTTAAAGGTGGGGCGTTACTGTTTGTTTTGAGGCACCTTGTATATTATACAGATACTATAATATCCTGATTGTACAAAATAACATTTATTATAATATATAAAACAAAGCTTACAAAACATTTGAAGAATTATAATTTATTTTTTACCTTCGACCATTATAATGTGATAACCAAATTTAGTTTTGATTGGAGGATCTGTATAAATAGGATTATTTACATTCGAAGTTGCTAAAGCAAACGCTGCATCCTGAAACGGGCCCACCATAGAACCTCTCGTCATCCAACCTAAATCACCTCCTTGTCGTGCTTTATCTTCGCTATATGCAGCGGCAACTTCGGGAAACTTTTGTCCGGCTTTTAATTTTTCCAAAGCCTCAAGGCACTTCCCTTGCTTTTCACATAAAATGTGGCGCACTTTAACTGCAGTTCCACCTTTCTTTTCCTTGTTAGCACCTAAAAAATTATTGATAGAATTGGCCTATAAACGGTTTATAGTTGATACCTTTATCGGCGTCCTCGCTTTTGCTTGCCTTTCCAGATTTTGAACCAGACGCTGCTTTTTTGGGTGGCATTTTGACGATTTAAAATAATATGAAAGAAATTAAATGTTAGGTTATGTGCGGTTATGATTTGACGTTTATAGGTATCTGTATAATTTTATGTACAAAGTGCGACAAAATAATAAAAATTCTTGTAAGTATCACGCGTAGGAAAACTTCAGAAAAAACATGGGTAAAATGGGGTAAGTTCTACATTTTCGCAAGTTATTGCAAAAAATGTATAAAAAGTTAAAACCAAAAAATTAAAAATATTGTTCAATTTTTCTCAACAAAAGATGGAAAAAAAATGGTAATAATTATATAATAAGATAAGGAAGGTCTTTGATGTGTAACCATCAGACGTTATGAGGGAGTCAAAAATTGTGCCCACCAAGGGGGGACGTCGAAAAAGTTGCAGACGTCATTTAAGGACGACCCCGTCACTGCTGCTGCTTTATGATTTTTAAAAGCTTTTATTTAACTTGGGAAGACCGTTGTACGTCGTCCATCGTCCGTGTAGGTCGACCGCTTTGTGGCCATTTTTAAGCAACTTCCCGACGTCCTAGAGATCTGAAATTTGGTACACAGCTTTCACCTGCAGAGCATTTTCATATTTTAATTTTGTTTTTCTAAAATTCTAAAAAATAAGTGAAAAATCGGGAAAAAACTGAAAACCATTAAGCGCATGCGTCGATGCGCATTGGACAATTTTATCATACAGGGTGGAAAGTAACTTAGAATTCTAAATTTCATTTTTAAGGACCGCATTCAGGGTAAAGTTTTTCGTCGTAATGATTTATACAGGGTGAAGTATCAAACTTCAAAAACACATAAATAAAGAAATCTGATAGGATGAACCTATATTTGTTAAAATACATTAGCTGTATTTGAAAAGATATGACTAAAAAATTAGAAAATAAAAAATTAAATAAAAAATTAAAAATTTTTAAAAAAAACCTTTTATTTAAAATTACAAAAGTGCACTAAAAAGTAGAAAATAATTTTAATAAAAGCAAACAAAGCTTCGTGAAAACATCAATATAAAAGCGTGGGGTTATGAATTTTGTACACCAATAGTTAGCCTGCTTATCCACCTATAAACAACCCCACGCTTTTATATTGGTGTTTTCACGAAGCTTTGTTTGCTTTTATTAAAATTATTTTCTACTTTTTAGTGCACTTTTGTAATTTTAAATAAAAGGTTTTTTTTAAAAATTTTTAATTTTTTATTTAATTTTTTTATAAACACAACCATTGTCACCACAAATATTTCTTATAAAGTTTCCTGTATAAATAAGGAAAAGTTTTATCTTATCTCAACAATAATTCTGTATTGGATATACCTACTATTTTGTACAAACGACCACATTATTAATTTATTTATGTTAGTAAAGTCACATTTTCTTTCATTCTTATGTACATATTTACGAATTCCCTATCAAAGTTATAATAAGGAAAGTCACAAGATGATGAAAATGTAAAAGGGGCGATAAAATAAACTATTGGCTTCCGTACGATTCAAATGCTATTTTTCAATATTTTCGTTTCAGCGATAAACATTTTAATGTTGTTTTGCAATATTGATAAAAAGTTCAACGTTTCATTGAAAATGTCTGGAGAAAGGCGAGGGGGAATCTCAAAACAGAGCGGATTTTAAATCGGAAATTTTCTTAAAATGTGCAAGATTTATGAAAAATGTGATCATTTGCCACCAAGTTTTTCACGCCTTTTTTGCTTTATTGTGCCTTTTTAAAGCCGTTTTGTCTAATTTTCAGCGTGCCTTGAAAAAATTCTTTTAACATACTCTGGGAAATTAAAAATTTGATTTCTAAAATTACCTAAACCGACAAAAATAATCAATTTATTAAAGTTAACTAGAATCACTACAGAAAATCACTATGTGCAACTTCATCATTTTGTTAATTTTGCTTATTAGTTTACCGATGACGTGCTCATCGATGAAATGATGACTTTAAGAATGCCATTGCTGAAGGAACGGGGGAAAATTGGCCAAGTAAAATTGAAATCAGAAGAAGTTTGCTCCAAAAACGAGGGATTTGGAATTCTAAATAAAATCAGCATTATTTTGAGTGGGGACAATGTTCCCGATTTCCAAATGAATTCAGCTATTATAGCCAAATTTAAAAAATAAGTTTAACTAAAAGGGGGGGGTGAAATGTGACATCCGCATAAAAGTCGCATTTTTAAGATTTGAAAGTAAAATTGTACTTTTTTTATTGTAGCCAATAAAAGTTTTTAACTTTTTTTTTTTAGACTTTAGAGAAACGAGGGGGTCTTTTGATTTGTGGCCAAAATGGCAAGGGAGGAGTCAAAAAGTCGGAAAAATTTCGGACGAACCCTTATTACAATTCTGACAAAAATACTTTAATAGCTATGCAGGGTGCAAACGCAATGCCACGTTTCACGAATCTGATTAGTTAAACAGCGAATCTGTTTCAAATTGGGGCAGTCAAAATCAAATGCAATTTTAGAAACGTAACGTCTGTGTTTTCTAGGAAAGTGATACCTACACTGATATTAGAAAAAAATGTATGAATGAAATATTAGATTTTTTTGATACCCCTCGTATTTTGACCTGAATCCACACCATTGGATTTACGGGATTCACATTAAATTGCTATTTATTTGTTTACATTACAGCATCATAAATTAATTTATAGCATTAATGAGATACATTGTATTTGATTGCGCACAAGTAAACGGAGTAAATATAAGCCAAAACTCCTACTCGCAAATTTTTTTAAACAGCAGAAATTGCTCGTCAGTCATGAGCTCATGATCCGTCCTTCCAATTCAACAAGTGTTTAAAAAAGTGTACTTTTTTAGTGTCACGCCTTGTATTACGTCGATTTTAATTTGGTTTATGAAAATTAGCATCAATTAATTAAAAATCTCACAAAAACATAACAATTTAATATTCAAACAAATCGAGATTTTTAGGTTACGTTCGACTGGGTGATGTAATAATTATTTCGAATTCGCCTCGCGATGTGAAGGAACGTGCGCTAATATTAATAAAAAACATTCGATTGTTATTGTTTGTATTACAAATAAATACCTAGGTCATACTGTTGCATAATTATGTCTCTCTGTCTAACCTTCAATTTAATGAGCGACAACTGTAATTGATAACATGGAAAGAGAACACACCATTCCGACAATGTGACGATTTGAAACTACAGATTACATTTAAGTATTGTAATGGTTACGGTCAAGTGTCAAGGTAAACTTTGAGTTGGGTACCTATTAATTAATAGAGACTGTTCCAACGATGAAGGACTGGTTAAGGATTTCGATTTTTTTGTGTGTGTTTGGATTTTTTAAAGAAATCCGACCGTCCGAACCTTTTGTGTATCAGTACCTTGTGGGTCCTTGGTTTAACAATACTGAAGAATTAGTGTCTCAACAAGTCTTTCCTATTGGTACTTATTCATACTTAGTTTTGCTGGTGGTGGTATTTTTGGTCACAGATTTATGTCGATACAAGCCACTCATCATAGTATTGGGGCTATCCGGGATCATAGTATGGAGTATGTTAATATGGTCCAAAACATTGCTGGAGCTACAAATTATTCAGGTAATTATATGGGTAGTTTTAGAAACCAAATTTTGTTTTTATTTGTTCAACTGATCGTTCCTAGCCTTTTTTATTGTTATGCCCGGTTTCGTAAAACTTGTAACAAAGCGTTAAATTTAATCTCGTGGGATATTTTGAAAACACCAGGTGTAGTTCAATAAATTATCAACAGATGATAATACTTGGAAATACTAATTTGCAGGGCCTACTAAATTGCTTTAGAAACCAAGAAGTACAACAATAGAGAAGCTTAGCAGCGCTATCTGTTAATAATCTATTGAACCACGCCAAGTGTTTCCAAAACTCCCATAAGGTTTGCCTATCTGATCAACTCTTCTTAACTAATAAATAATTTCGATCTCATAAATGCGTTCTTTCTTACTAACCAAGAGGAGAAAACAATTGAAAATTAAAAAATAATACAAAATCGGTTCCAAGAAGGAAGTTAATAATATATTATTACCTTGAACATGGTCATGGTAACTGGTTGAACATGGTCAAAATTTTAAAATAATTTAAAATTGAAAAAGTCGTGCAAATAACTTAAGAATAATCTTGACAATTTTTTTGGTTTTTCACTTTTTCAGTGATGATATCAAATTAATTTTGTTACCACTTCCTGAGGAAACTGTTAACTAAACCGCACAGGTTTTTGGTTATTTTCGTTCATTATTTCAGCAGAGGGAATTTACGTTGGGTGATCAAACATTAAATGTGTTTTTTTAATCACAGGATGTTTCAAAAGGAATAGTAAATATTATTGGAAGTTGTATCGATTACAGTAGAGCCTCGTAAAGTACGCAAAAAATATTCTTCGTGTTATGCGAGAAAAATTCTCATATAACACGGTTTCATACAACACGTATGTACATAACATATTATAAGCTAGTTATACTAGGCTCGACTGTATTCTAAGTAAAATAATTCACATAAATACGTGTCACAATTCTCACTGTATGCGGAAGTACTTGAACCCTCAGTCTACCATAAGTACACAACTTTTACTACCCTCTGAAATTTACCCTAATAATTTCGATGAGTGACCACTTTTTTATGTAATGTTTATACTATACATGCAATGTACATTATCTAAAGTTATTTTATTGAGAGCAATTTCTCTGATGCTTCAAGAATTTATGGAAACCTAGCGATTGCTTTAATTTTTGTATAATTTTGAAAGTAAATTATACCTATAAAAAGTGCGTTAATGACCCAGGGCCTCAAAGTATTAAGTGCCACTGCACTTTCAATGTACTTGTAGCTCGAATCATTCAATTGTTTTATAATTAATCTAAATCATTGTGCAATCATTTTCTTTATAATAATCGCACTATTTGTGTATGGGATGAAAAACAGGAAAAATAAGTCGAAGAAAATAAGAGGTCAAAATAATCATAATGGTACGTCAATGAAATCTTCATTTGACTGATGTAAATTAAAGGTCAAGCAATAAAGATGATAATATGTGCAGAGATAACTTTCAATTATCTTCTGGAATGTAAAGCAAGTCGATCATTTCCGTTTGTATCCAGATAAATTATAAATCAATGCCAAATACATAATTATAAAATTAATATTCTCTGATTCAATAATTAAGATTGACTGAAAATTCAGTAATTTTGAAGCCGAAAGGTGCAAAGTGAAATTTAAAAAATAATTTATAAATAAATTGGCAACACCGAGCAAAATACAAATACCTGCTGAAAAATAAAAAAAGAATCTCAAAAACTGTTAGTAGTTCTAGCTGGCATTTAGACTGCACTTTAGCAAATAAAATATAACATTTTCAGAAATAACTTTTAATTTTTTTACAAACAATTTTAAACGCATATAAATTCTTTAGCCAAAATAAAATTAGAAACTATAGATTGAAAATTTTAGATTAGATCTTATTAGGCAAACATAATCAATAAATAAAGCGCAAAATGTTAAGACACATTTTGAGAATTAAAAATTGAAAAATTAAGTAAAAATCGAACTGAATGAATGAATTTAACAGGCATTTACGAAAATTCTACAGGTATATACTGCATCTATCGGTTGCGTTCAAAAATTCAATCGTACCTTCGTCCAAATTTCCCTAAGTGGGGGGGGGGAGAGACAAAATTTCAAAGAGGCTATTCGTCGAATTTACAACTGGATTACATATTAATCACAAAATTATTGTAAAAAAAATAAAGTTGGACAAATAATCTAAGGTGTCGTCCAAAATTTTGTCAAAATTTTGTTAAAAATAATATTATATTCTATTATTTATATTATAATTCTTTCTAGGTATTTTATGGTACATTTATGGCTGCAGAAGTCGCCTACTACACTTACATTTACGCCAAAGTTCCTAAAGAGTATTATGCACAAGTAACGGCCCACACTAGGGCGGCAATTTTAGCGGGCCGTTGCGTGTCCGGCGTTCTCGCCCAACTTTTAGTCGAATTTTATTTGCTCGATTATAAAGGACTAAATTACATTACTTTATCTGGTAAGTAGTCACTTTTAGCCTGGGATAACAAAATAGGTACTAAAACCTTTTTTTTTAGCTATGATTGCGGCAACTATATGGAGCCTGTTTTTGCCGTGGGCAGAAAGAAGTATTTACTTTCATCGAGAATCGGCTCGTGATAAAAAGTGTTTCCGAGCTTTTGTTCTTATGAAGGAGCATTTTATTGCATCTTTTTCTATTCGTTACGTAACCAAGTGGTCCGTTTGGTGGGCTCTTGCAACTTGCGGTTTTTTGCAAGTGCAAACGTACGCCCAACGTCTGTGGTCCGTTGTAAACACGGATCCTAACCAATCGTTGTATAATGGAGCGGTTGAAGCTATTTTAACGTTGGTGGGTTGTTTCGGTGCCTTGTCGATCGGTTGTTTGAAAACAGACTGGAAACAACGAGGCGAGTTGGTTTTATCATTGTGTTCAATTTTAAGCGGCGCTCTCTTAATTATCAGCTCTCAAACTCCATACATTTTAGTGTGCTATGCATGTTACATAGCTTACGGTGGACTTTATCACTTTATGATAACAATAGCCACCTCGGAAGTAGCAAAGTACATAATAGAGGATAGTTATGGGTTAGTTTTTGGATTTAATACGTTGTTAGCTTTACTTTTACAAACTTTAGCCACGCTTTGTTTGGTTACTGGTGATCTCGGGTGGGCGTTATCGGCCCGAAATCAATTTTTAGCATATGGGATTTACCACATGGGAATTGCATCCATTTTTATTATTATCGGTGTGTACGATTGGTTAAAAAACCAAGCCGATATAACCAAGACTTATTAAATTTTTTGTTTGTTTGTCTCATCAATGACAATAACCGAGTATTAAAACTTATATTAAGTATTAAAATGTTTGTAAAAAACGTACTTACAACCAGCCCGAGATATTAAGAAATGCACACATGATTCTTAGCTTAGCTTCTACCTAAATTTTGATATCATACTTGGGACTTGCAGGTAACTTCATTACTTAAATTGTTAAAAGGACTTTTGTCTTTGTTATTTACACTTGTTAATATACACAATGAGTTATCTGCAGTAATCTAAGATGCCCATGATAGAGGTACATTATTGTAATGTAGTGATAAGTTGATAACCCACCCACAATTTAACAGACATTTAAATTAAAAGGAGATTTAAAATTCAATGCGCTAATTTGTTTTGCTTGATTTACTAATAACAACTTTTGAATTTACATTTAATTTAAATGTCGTTGACGCAATCGAACCAAAGTATAACTAGGTATTTAAAAAAATTCAGGTAGAAAAAAATTTTCGAGAAGTTTTGACTACAATACAGCTAAAATGACTGAGCTTTTTAAGTGATAAGTTCAAGAGGAAATGTTGCCTATTACATTATGACGATTAATCGTAATAACTCAACTTCAAGCATCTTGCTAGAAGATTTTATTTTAAACACGTGTGAAACAATTTTAGCAAGTAAGGCGATCCACATTCCTGTGAATTGTTAGTTACCATTAAAATTTTTACTGTTAAATTTTTGTTATGTTCGACTTGAAAAATATATTTTAAAAAAAATTACATTACTTTTTAATAAACATACACCAAGGAACCAATATTATTATTTTAAGGCGTAATTTTCGGAATTACTTTTTCTTCAAAAACCCAATACTTCTGAAGTACCTAACAAGAAAAGGAGTTGATGCCAGAGTAATGCTGATACGAACGGGAGCGAAAACTTTGTGAATTGCATAAGCTGTCACAAATGTGCTAGCGTTGGCAGCAATGGTCCCGTCTATTCCAATAGGAATCAGAATTTTACTCATATCAATTCCACTAAAATTTAAAAAACCATGACCTAATTACCAAGAGCAAAAGTTAACAAACCTGGAAACCAAAAGGTAAAATCCTCCCAGGGAAACTAGTGATATCCCGATGTGGAAAACAATCACGGTACTTCCGTACTCTGCAACGGCACGTTTCAATTTTTCTTTTCGACTCAACTTTGTTACATTTTCTGAAGAGTCGGTAGTCTTTAGTCGGTTCCAATTACTTGCTAAAACTGGATGAAATTTATTTTGAAATAATCCAGGTCCACAAACTAAAACTCAGAAATTTGAAGACACGAATCTTTTTCGCTTTGGATAAAAATTACAGATTTTTCTATCTGCAATCCTAAATGCACTTCTACACATCATTACGGTCGTCATTTTGTATTTTATTTGTGAAAAAAAATCTAATAAGATAAATCGTTAAGTCATGTCAAACTTGTTAAGGTTTTGAGGTTATATTTACCAAACAAGTGTCAAAAGAAGTGGTATATCATAGGCGGAGTTAAAGGGACACTTTAAGATGTAGTTATAGTCGTTGTTGCCCAAATTTGAGAGTAAATACTTGCATATGATATAAATTTTGATTAAAAAATGAAGAAAAACAAAATTTGGTTACAATATAATGCAGTCTACCCCCCCTTGTGGTATTTATGTCACAGACCTTCGGTTGCACGCTCATTTAAAGTTATCCACCCTAGAAAATCGGGGAGGCTTGCCACAGGCGCTTTCTACCTCGTTATGGCTCTGGGAGAGGGGCAATAAATAATTTTAATTTAGAATAAAAACAACAAAAATAACCTAAGCTCTTACATTTCCTCACCTATCAAATCTTGCTCTTTTTTTCAAATAAAATTGTGGTTAGTGATTGGACGGTCGGTATCGGGAATCTCGTTAATCCATTCATGCACGTCAGTGGTGGATATTGTAATTATTTTTGCACAGAAATTGAAGAAAAAGTCACCGTTGTCACGGATATAGAGAATTAAAAAAAAAGCCTTAACTTTTTCTCATAGAAAAATTACTTTGCAAGTTATTGCAATTCTAAATTTAAAAACTCCCATGGATGAATTAACGAGATTTCCGTTGTTCATAAAAAAATATTGTATTTTATAAAACGAATGCATCTAGGATATAAGAATCTTAAAAAATTTAAATTTATGTTTTCTGTCCTTAAAAATATACATTTTTTTCGATGACACCACGATTTTTTTGTGAGTTGTAACGTTTACTCCTTAAAATTTTAAGTGTTCATGAAGAGAAAAAAATATCTTATATTAGTGAAAAATTGGGTACCTTGGATTTGGTTTCATTCAAATATTATGAACTCCTACATAAAAATTAATTATTATTATAATAATTAGTTCAAATAAATAAATAAATTATCAAAATCGATTAGATGCATTGAGGATTCCGTTCTTGTAAGGTAATTAGAATTTCTAATGAATTTCGTCTACCAGGACCTAAACATTTGGGGGGGGGGCAGCAATGACCCCCCTGACCATCTATCTACCTTGGTCCCCCTGCTCTTACTGATTTTTTAACTTGATATAATTTTTTAGCACATGTGGGTCAAACGTGCATTTAATTAAAACCGCAATTATTTCGGTTTTTTAATTCTAAAGGTCATCTTCAGACTTTAATTATTAACCTTCCGCTTTGCCGCAGGATTTTTTAATACTATTTAGATTTGTTTACGTTTACACTTTCCTTTTAAGTTGAAAGAAAGTTGGAAAATGTATGTGCATAAAAGTCAATAATGTCGTAAATTTTAAGAATAGATAATGAGTGAAAGCGAACCCACATGAATCAGTATGACAAACACGACGACACGTCGAGCCCTTTGGGTTGTTTACAATAAATTGTTAATGCGCAAAGTAAAATTAAACACCACTTTCACTGCTGGAATTCTAATAGAAGGTAATCAGAGGTCAAGGTAAGATATGTCTTCAATTATTTTTTGTTTGTCTTTTTATTTTGCTTAACCTACTAAGAGCCGTGCAATCTCTATAAAATAGAGGAAACGTTCGGCTTCCTTTAGTCGTGTAGTTTTCTTTTGTGATAGACTTGGCGAAGCTTACCGGTTTTAATTTTTTTAGTGCTTTTCAAAAATGAATTTGTTAATCGTCCTTGCGATACTTGTGTCCGCTGTTTCCGCACAATTTCCTAGATTATTAGAAACGCCAGTTCCTGAACTTTGTGCCCAAAGGGTTATCCACGAAAGAACATTCGATGGTGAGCATTTCGAAACGTCGCGGTCGGTTTTGTTTCATTTTATTTTTTAGGCAAAGGATATTTATTTAGTTGGAGAGAGCCCTCGTTATTGGGCGTGGAAGAGGATTGGTTAAGTGCGAGAAATTATTGCAGAAAGCGTTGTATGGACCTCATTTCTTTAGAAACCAGCCCCGAAAATGAATGGATCAAAAGCAAACTTTTGCAAGAAAACGTAAATATTTTTAATTTCCTTAATTTAATTTAAGTTTAATTAATTTTGGCAGACAGCTTTATATATTAATAATTTAATTAAATCAAAGTCCAGAAAGGTTTAAAGTCCAAAATCTAGGGCGCATGGAAGGTGAGTGACTAGGGTATTTTTCCCCCTGCCCTCATTTTAAACAGAACTATTTCTTAATTTTTTTTAAATTTTGTAGGTCAAATACATTTGGACCTCTGGACGTATATGCGATTTCAAAGGCTGCGACAGACCCGACTTGCAACCTCTTTCAGTTAACGGATGGTTTTGGACAGCAGTTTTGCAAAAATTAGCTCCAACAACTCAGAGAAATCAAAACGATTGGTCCGAAACTGGAGGTATAGGAAAACCTCAACCGGATAATCGTGAAGCACAACAAGGAGGTGCAACTGAAAATTGTTTGGCAGTTTTAAATAATTTTTATCAAGATGGAGTGAACTGGCATGATGTTGCTTGTCATCATCGTAAACCGTTTGTCTGTGAAGAAAACCAAGATTTGCTGGCCTACGTTAGATACAACAATCAAAATATAAAACTTTAACTTTAATATTTCATAAAAGTAACGAAAATCGACCACCCGATCGATTTTTAGTACCGCACATTTAATCATAGATTAATTATTTTGTCATATAACTTAAGTAATTTATTAATTTATTAAATAATTATGACCAAATATCTACTGTTCTTTTTATAATTACTTTTCTTAATAGTTCAATTATTTTTTATTTGTATTGTGAATTTTATGTTTTAATAAATTTTTAATTTGACTTTATTTTCTTAAAAACTGTATTTTTTTTTGAAAATGGAAATTTTTATTCAGAAATTTTTTATTAATAAAATTTTATTCAGAATCGGATCAGCGGTTTTCCAGTTATTACAAAAAAGATTAAAAATAATAGCCTATGCTTTAGTTAAAAAAAAAACTGAAATCGGTCAATTGAAAAATTTTTACTCAAAAATTTGCTGTCACTATGTACCTAAAACTAAAACATTATGCTATCATTTGGTGCTCAGATAAAATTAATATCCAATTGATTGGTTCGCGAGTTATTGCCAAAAGTTTTTTGTTTTTTGAAAAAAAAAAATTTTTCATTCAATATTTCAAATAAAAGCTATAAATTAAAATGTTTCGCAAACAAGGACGTGTCCAAGAGGAGAGGGATGGTGGGAGCTCGCCCCCCCCAATATTTTAGGAATTTGACAAAAAGTTGGCAAAGTCACTCAAAAGTTGGTCAAGTTGGCATTTTTTAATGTCTAAATTTACAAAGTTACAAAACTTACAAAAAGTTAGCAATTTTTAATTAATTTACTTAGCAAATTTGGGATTGCTCCCCCCTGAAAAAAATTGGTTGGACACGTCCCTGTTCGCGAATTATTTACACAAGGTAATTTTTTCAAAAAGAAAATTATTCAGAAAATTTCTTTCAATATTTCTAACAAAAGCTATAAAAGTAACCTATTATTTGCTGCAAAAGAAAATTAAAATTGGTTAATTGGTTCTCGAGTTATAACAAAAAAAAAAGGATTTTTTTGGAAAAAGAAATTTTTAATTAGAAAGTTTCTTTCACTAGGTATTTCAAACAAAAGCTACAAAATTACACTGTCATTTAAGTGCAAAGAAAATTAAAATTGAGCCACAGTCGTGGAGTGATGTGACCGTTGGTTGAGTTACAGAGCGGAATTTCTGGGTTCAAATCGCGGACTTCACAGAATTTCTTAGCTCGGCCTTCCAGTGGACATCTACAAGCTGTGGTGAAGTGCCAATAACTCAGTAGTTGATGCACTTTAAAATGTAGATGATAAAAAAAAAATTAAAATTGTTCAATTAGTTCTCAAGTTACTATCAAAAACGATTTTCAGAAAAAGAAAATTATATTCAGAAATTTTCTTTCAATATGTCATGTAATTTTCATGTAATTTTCGATGATAAATAATTTCAAAAGTGAACTTCTATCATAAAATTTTTTAACTCTCGAGGACGCTAATGTCAGCTTTCTCACTCCCTATAAGATTGGCACATGTTACTGTGCCCCCCCTTATATTCTTAAATGCATCACTGACTAAAGGGTATAATATATAAAATAGAGAAAAAAATATAGTGATTATTCCTTGACATAATTTAAACAATTGTAACAAAATAACACAAATAATTTCAGAAAAAATTATAAAACAGAAAATTAGAAATGAAAATTAAAGAATCCTACCTTCTTTTCCTATAAAACTCCTGGACTCCTGGTGGTTCAAAATTGCTGTTTTCCTGCAGGGTCCTGCTGGATAATCTTCTCAAACTTTCATAACTGTACACTTTAAATTAATTGTTTCTATCACTCCCGAATTTTTTAAATAACAATCACTGTAATTTTAAAGAAGCAAATATTAAAAATCAACAGCTCCAAATGTTATTTAAAACAAATGCAAAGTGCCACTGCGTTGGACAAGTTGTTACAAGTTAGACATTTTAAACAAATGACGCGCAATTTCCTATTAGTCATTCTGAATTTTACGTCTACAATTTAAAAAATGTATCACACATTTTTAAATAATTTCACCAACAATAATTTTTTTAATATAGGTAACATAAAAAGTATCTAAAAATGTGTTTATCGTTGTATGTGAGTCCCCCCCCCCCCCCCTGCCATCATAAGATGTTAAATACATCACTGTGTATAATACTTTTTAAATTGTTATTGAAAAGTTGGTACCTATTATAATATTTAGATTGATATATCATAAATTAAAACATTTTAAAAATAATTTGATAACTTAAATAGGTGAATAATTTGAAGTAAAACAAAAACGATCAAGTAAGTAAATTTTGAATAATTTTACCAGAATTGTCAATTTGAGCCTCTCCTTCGCGCTTACATAAATTCAAAGTTTAAATATTCAAAAATGTTGTTATAGTTCTTATTTTCAAAAGCTGAGTCGAGCGAATAAGTTGTTGATTTTAAAATTTGATGTGAATTTAAGGTGCAGATTTCGATTCCAATTTTTACAGTAAAAATTTAAAATTATGATTTTGTGGTTCTCACTGATATTTGTACTTATTTAATAAATTTTTGACATTGTTACCAACTAAATTCTGGCGGGTAAAACACGAACAGCCGACAGCTAGCGAACTACATTTACCAATCAAAAAATTGAGAAAATCAAGGTGGCTGGGTGACGCTGTGAAGTGACGCCATTGTTAAATTATTGTATAAACGTGAGTTTGGAATTGTGCGTTATTTTTCTTTCTTCAATCGAAACTCGATACAATTTTAAAAGTAAGTTCTGTAGCACTTAATCGTAAAGTTGTCAAATCCGCAGCAACGTTACTTTCACAATATTTCGTAACTTCGTTCGGCGCGTCGTGCCGGTAAAAATTTTGTGGTGTGTATTTCACCGGTTATTTTTTCTTTAGGTAAAAATGGGCGACGAAGCTGAAAACCCTATTACTGCTGCTGCACCCGCTGCACAAAAACCCAGAGGTCGAGGTGGTCCATTCCCTCCAAGAGGTGGTGGTCCTCCAGGACGCGGTGGACCAAGAGGTCGCGGTGGTTTTATAAGAGGACGGTAAGGAAAGTTTTATGGTCAAAATTTTGATTTTGAATTTTGTCTTGTGCTTTAGAGGTGGTATGGGTGGTCCCGGTGGTCCTCCTGGTCGAGGAGGTGGAGGATTTATGAGAGGTGGTCGTGGCGGTTTCCGAGGTGGCCCTCGGGGTGCTCCTAGAGGTGCTCCACGAGGAGGTGGCGGAGGTCCCGGCAGATTTTCGTTAGGTAATTATAATATCCAGTATTAATTTTATTTATTATTCACCGAAATTTAATCAAAATATTGTTGAAAAAGTTGTTTGTTTATAAAACATTTAAAATTATTGTTGTCTTTTACTGTTGCGCCACTGTTTAATTTGTAAACACAGTTTTCACTCTTGGAGAACCAAGAAAAGTTGGGAAATTTACTTGGGTCTGGGTGGGGTTGAGTAACATAATTTACCAATGGAATCGTTTTATTTGTAAACTCTTAAGTTTAAATAGTTTTTACTCTTACCTTGACTTACTTTTTATTTGAAAGTTAGCTTTATTTACTCTTTTTGAATATTTATGTTAATTTTGATTTGTATTTTTAATTAAAGTACGATTGATAAAAATTACTTGTTTATTTCTACATTCTATATTTTTTTGCGTTTTTCGGTTTTAATTATTGTTTCTTTTTTTTCAGGTTTTTATTTAATATTTTTGTTGCTCCAAGGGCAGAATCTAATATCAAAATTGTATTTGTTCTAAACTTTTCCTTATGTCAAAATTAAAAATATTATTTTATAGGAGGAAACCCCCCTGTTGGTGGTCCAGGTGGTGATAGTGTGGTAGATGGAGAAGTTTCTCAAGAAGCCCCAATTTCTGGAGGATTTGTTCCTCGTGGTGGTCGAGGTGGGGGATTCAGAGGGAGCAGAGGAGGACCAGGAGGTCCACCCGGTGGACGAGGAGGACGTGGACGGCCGGGTGCTGGTGGTAGACCTAGCGGTGGTGCACCTCGTGGTGCTCCCCGTGGAGGACCACGTGGTGGATTTGGGCAAAGATTTGGTCAAGGTGATAAGAGGCCGGGTGGTCCAGGAGGTCAAGGAGGACCAGGTGGTCCTAAGAGACCGCGATTTGATAACGGTTCTAATGGTTTCGCACAGTCTGAGTAAGAATTTAACTTTTGTTAAAGTTTGCCATTATTAACTTTCATTTATTATTTTAGTAGAGTACAATCATATCAAAGTGGAGGATATGGTGGTTCCTCTCAATCTTATGGCCAAGGTTATGGTGCTCAACAAGGTGGAGGGTATTCAAGTTATGGAAGTGGTGGTGGACAAGGACAGTTTGATAATTCAAGTTATGGTGGTGGTTATCAAACCAGTGATCGAGGTTCATATGGAAGCCAGCCTTCTGGTTACGGTCCTGATTCCTATTCATCTTATGGCCAAAATTCTGGAGCCCAAAGTTACGGTGGTGGTTATACGAGTGCAGCAGGTGGAGGTGGATTTGGTGGTCAATCAGGCGGATATGAACAAAGAGGAGGTGGTGGCTATGGTGCTGGAGGTGGATACGGTAAGTTTCTGTTTTGATTAACAGATTCTGCAGTTATAAAAAGTAACTATTCAAGTAACTAAAATTTGAGATGATAATTAAACCAAGTAAATTGCCATGAAATTCCTATTAATTAAAGTAATTGTACATAGATAACTTCCAGTAATATTAAGTTGTAATTTTGACATTTTCCACTGAAATTTTAAAATTTTATGTTTTTAAAATATTTGTGTTATCGATTTTTTAATTTTAACGATTAAATATTTATTCTTTTGAATGTTTTAGTTTCTTTGCTTAAACCATAATGGAGTACCCACCATTTGGTTTACAAAATTTTGCTGTGGTTAAAATTGAAATAAATCACATGTTTTTAAAAAAGTTGATAAATATCTGAAAAACACTACAAATGTTGGTAATTCAAATTTTCTAAAAAGAGAAATCAAACCATGAAATGGTTGTAAAAATTTATACCTAAAGGTGGATCATCATAAAATCATTGTTTCCACAATTGCTAGAATATTACATTTAAAACCGAGGGAAATCCACATAGCGAAGTTATCTCAGTAATTTTTATGCCACATTGTGAATGTTTCAATTTGCCTTTTCATTGTACTTATGCCTTCTTGCATTGTAGGGTTGATATTTGATATGGTCCGTACCATGTGGTGAATTTTTAAATTTATGCTTACTATTGAAGATTTTTTACAAGCGAGAAAGAAATTTGTGGAGAATTTCTAAAAACCTAAAATAGTAAAGCATTTTTTGTTAGTATTGAAAAAATTTCAAGGGTGCAACGCCATTCAACTGATGGCAGTGGTTGTTTTGATTTAAAACGATTTTTAAAAATATATTAAATAAAACATTTTTACTTTTTTTGCATTTAATTTTGGGTGTTCCTTGATCCATATGATGTACTATAAATTTAACAAAAACTTCACTAAGCGCTAAAATATTACAATTTTAGTTGTAAGTAAAGAACAAGATAATGATGTAAATTTAAAGTATTTAGAGTTACAATTGATTAAAAATCAAAATCAAATCAAAAAAAAAAATCAAATATTTAAAAATAAATTTTTAATCGTATATTTTATTTATTTCTACTTAAACAAAAAATATGCACATCGTAAAAATTAGATATTTTGTGTAAAAAAATCTCAGCTTTTAGAAAAAAATATCTAATTTGAAAAAAGCTTACCGCGCTGTCAAAAAAGTCAATTTTTTTACTTTAATTAAAATTTTGGGAGTCTTTCGCTACTTATAATAAAAAATTCATATCTTCATTGAAAGCTGAGGATTTTTTACAAAAGAAATTGTACTTCTCGTATTTTTATGAATAATCTTTCTACTTCAAAAAAATTAACGAAAAAGGTAAAAATTTCAAAATTGCCAAAATTCAAAAAATCATTACTGCGAAAGTACTTAATATTAAGAGCTACATTTTTCAGTGAGTCATTATTTTTATACAGAAAATAACTCCACAAAATTTGAAAAAAATCCGTGAGGGTCACACTTCAAAAAAAATTTTATTTGGTGGAATGACCCATTTATAAATTTTAATTTTGTGATTAATTCACTGCATAATTTCTCAAGTTAATTAAAACTATTTATATATTTAAATTTTATAAAATTAAATAATTTTACTATTTTTTCTATTATTTTTAAACTTTTTTTTGTAAAAGCAGTACGTTTTTTTGCACCCCTCCCCGTATTTGCATTTTCTTTTTTTTAATATTTTTAAATATTTTCTGGTTCTACATTGTTACTAATGGATAAAAATTTTTTTTAAAGTGTTTAAATAAAATTTATTGTATGTTGTTCATTACTTCCAGTTAAAATTCTAATATTTCATAGTTTAGTTTAATAAAAATTATTCTACTTCTACTTATAGAGAGTAAAAATATAAATACCGTACTGCCAAAGAACAAGCAAAACGGAGTAGCTAAAAGTTTCTTTTATTTTATACTCTTCAAGTTTGATACTACAAGTTTGTAAGACCCCTTTATGATAAGGAAAATATTTTGATCATAATATAAGGTAAGGGTAGAAAAATTAATGATTAAAAATCTAAGAAGTGCTTCTATTTTGCTGCTGCATTTACAAATGAGATTTAAAATTTAACTTAGGATTAAAATTATTAAACATCAAAACATTTTGATGTCCTTATAATAAAGGAATAAATGTGATTTCAAAATTAACGTTCAGTTTAATTTTACTTAATTATAAGGTGCTACTTTAAAATTGTGGGGTTGAAGCAAGAAATCAAACTAATTTGGCAGCATTATTTGAGCCTTCATTTTGATTTATTTTCTATGAAATTAGATGTAAACTGTCGAAGCACAAAATGCCAATTTAAATTAATTCAATTTACAATTTTACATAATTATTATTACCTTTCCAAAGTTTAATTTAATTATGACAAATATTATAGTGTTTTAAATTTTGTCATGTTTAATTGTGTTTGATTTCATTTTAAGTGGTTATAATGTCAGTCAAAGTAATTAATGCTTTTATTTTTAAGGTCACTCGCGATACCAATTGGCAATTGACCAAAATAAAAAAAAAATCCATTAGATTAATAAATTACTCTTGTTTAATTTAAAAAAATTCTGTTTTAGACACTCAAGGCGGATACGGTGGTTCTGGGAATGGAGCATACAGTGGCAAAGATTTTGGTAAGTGAATTGAACAAATTTTGTTAAGTGTATCACAGATTTCCAAAATAGAAACGTTTCCAGAAGTTGTTCAAAGTTAAAATGCTATCAGTAGGAATAATTATATTAATGCAGAAATTGAATTTCATCTTTTCCACTGATTTCTTTTTATTTAAAGAGGAAAAAATTCCTCAATATAAACCACGAATTTCTAACAATTCAAAGTTGTTGTGTCCCTATAGGAATTTAATTCTGGAATGTTTTAAATTTTTTGAGACTTGCATGAGTAAGAAAAATCATAAAAAAATTAAATTGAAGAAAAATCAAAATATTTTTAATATGAATTATTGAATGCAGTATATTTACAATTCCATAATGTGGAATGATGAATAAAGAAAACTATTAACTGAGATTTTGCATCCGTATTTCAGGTACACGATACTAATTATACTTCCAAGTCATCTTAGTGCTAATTGTTCCAACGTGATTTTAAAAAAAAGCGTTGGTCAAAAACGTCCCCAAGGGCTGTAATATAAATTATCAATATCTCCATTATATTGAAAACCATTTTAGTGATTAAAGATATAAACAATGTATTAATAATTATTATGTGTAGTGTTAACTTTATTTGATTTTTTCAAGACACTGAAATAGTTTCTGAAATTGTTAGATGAAATTTTAGTATTGACTGTGTGTAACGAAAGATTTTCTTAATTAAAAGGGAGGCGATTAGTTTAGCTAGTTGATTATTATTTTAAAGGCATGCTTTATTAATTTTGTTTATATTATAATACAATAAAAAGGCGATATTATCTCACTGTAAATTATTTTAGTAACATTTTATACTGTAAAGACAAACTTAATTAAATAAGCTAAATTTAGATGTCAAAACCTTTTTTTTTTTAAAGAAAAAAGTTAATTTTTAAGCTGTGTATAATTTATTTTTTTTCTTTTGAAAAATGTAGTTAATTTTTTTATACAATTTAAAGATTGTAACTTATTGGAAAACCTAGACGTGTAGTTATATGGAAAATAAAATTTTCATTTAAATCACTTGAGTTGTGGGTGAAAACTGCAAAGATAAAAAGTAAACGAATAAAATAATGATGAAAAATAAACGAATCCAATTATTTATTCGACAACAACTTTTTAAGTGAAATTTTGTCAATTGATTTGTAATTGGAGTGGATTAATTGTTTGATAAGTATCAAACATGTGGACGATTATTTGGTATTGGATGCCTTTTTTTTTCAATTTATAGGATAAATTAATGAAAGTAATTACAGTGTTGATTGCTGCACATCAACCGATTGCATTCTCAAACAATTAAATTGAATGATTTTTGGTGGATTTTAAGACGCTTAATAATTCACCATAAAAACTCACTAATTTTTATGCTTACAGCCATTATGAATCAACTGAAACTTCATAATAAAGTAATTGTTTTTGAAAACCAAAACTATACAAAGTATTCAAAAATGACATCCTTTGATGATTAATTAAAGTAAAATTATGTTTTATTTGTGAAATGTTGGTGCATTTTACTTTTTGGTAAACTATAAGTTTGATTTCAAGATTCTCAGAGAGATTAGGTTTTTGTAATCAAATTAAAGTAGATCAGGGGTACTTACCACAGATAATTGGATCTGTTAAATTTAATTTTGGCACATAAAATAAATCCACCGACTTATTCCAACTACAAGTTAATTAATAAAATGACTAAGGAAAATACTGTACCGCTGCTGAACAATGAAGTGGCAAAATTTATTGATGTAAAACTGACAATTTTTATGTTATAATTCGGACAATTGATGTCATTTTATATTATTAGTGGTGTATGTCTATGCAAACAATACAAAAGTAATTAATAATGAAAGATATAAAAATACAGAAATTAAATATGAAGAATACTGTTGTAACCATCAAGCATTTCTCTTGCCAAACATTAATTTTATGGCACACAGAGCCAGGTTCATTAATTTTGAAAAAAAATTGTTGCAATTGCCACTTATAACATTTAAATTTCTTTTAGAAAAAAAGAAGGCCGTTTTAATTTAAATTGCTTAAAAGCAGTAATTATGTTGTATTATAAACCCTACATGCCATAGAACTAAATAAAATAATTTTTTGATAGTTTCTTTAAATTTGGAAATTTTTATCGACACAGGGTGGAAAATGTTATAATAATAATTATTTAAAATGTAACCAACCATAAAGCTTCAAAATTTTTTTGAAGAATTGGCTTCTTTTAAGCTTTTAAAGCTAGTGAAAAAATTTTTACAAAAAGAAATTGAAAGACTGTGACGCCAGTGATTTTGAAAAAGTATTGGGACACACAACTGCATTAATCAAATAAATTAAATTGGAAGTGATAAAATAATAGTGCTAATTACTATAAAACTGCATCATGCTGATAAAATTCAAGACAGTTATAAAAGAAGATAATTGAAATTAATATGAAGGACCATAATAATAATTATGGTCGGCTTGCTATTAGCATAGCAAAAGTTATCCGAAGTAATTTTCGTAGGTAAAGTATTTCCCAATTTTTACTACTACTACATACTTTCTTTTTAACTGTCACTAATGTTTTAATTGTAATTTTAGTAGACTTTGTTATTAATAATAATAATTAACTTCAAAAGTGCATACATTTGATGCTCTTATTTTATTTAAACTGATAATATTTTCAGCAAAGTCATAGCGCTTTATAAATCACAAAATTTTATTTTCAATTTCAATAGTTTATAGTTAGTGACACCAGCATCGAGCAACTTGTAGCTTGACACGCTTTATGATCTAATTTCAGGAACAAGAAAGGATATTAAAGGAGACCAGGAGTTAAATGTTCGGGGCGGTGACATATTGGGGAAAATTAAGGCCAATATTTTATTGCGTCATACACCACCCAAGAAAATTGATCAAGCGTTCATAAACGCATTGAAAGGTTCCGTTTTGGCACTAAACGCAACGTTCCTTGATTTTGTTTTTAATAAACATGATCTTTTTTTTATTATTATTTTTTTTTTGTTAAAATTGCTTTGTTAAATAAGCAAAAAAACGTTTTAAATCAAATGCTAACAAAGCATCAGGATGCAAGGAGTGAGGCAAGGCAAAATGACAATTTTTAAAATCGTCATCACGTGACGAAAATATCTTATTATTAAAAAAAAAGATATCTTATTATTGCAATAATAAAAACAAAAGTAAACAACATAAAATTGTTGAGAATGTTACTTTGGAATATGAAAATGCCAGCCTCAAGTGAGTTAAATGACCAAATCGGGTTATCTCACGAGTTTACTTTAGTTTGATGAAAAGAATTTACTCAGTAGGTACAAAACATTGAATAATCCTTGTAAGCGTTTCCCAGTAGCGGATCCAGATCCAGTATTTACAAAAGGCGGAAATGGTTTATTTTTATCAAAACAATTCAAGGGTAACTTTTTGATGAAGTGACTGCTGTGGAATCAAAAATTTTAGATTTTGTAAGGGTAGCAAGGGGGTAAGCGTACTCTGGGTCCGCCACTTTAGATATTAAGCAAAATTATGAATATCCTGGCTTATTTGTTTATACATTTTCCTCTATTTTTTGTTTTTCTTGTTATTTAAAAATTAATTGTGCCTTTGTTTATAGGATGAAGGAAGACATAAGACTGCAAGAGGATCATCTAAAGATATTAATTTAAAGTTAAATATTTTTTGATTTTCGGAATCAAAGGTGAGTGAGTATGGTTTTTATGAAACAAACAAAATTTCAGGGTAAGACAAATTTAGTGCTTGCAGTCACAACGAATTTTTTCTCAAGTAAATTTAAACAAAGGTGAAACAGGATGGGCAAGAGTGTCCTAATGGTGCATTTTTGTTTGATTTTACTTTTAGCCCAACTTGGATAAATAAAAGCGTTGGTAAGTAGGTGTCAGAATGCAAACTAATTCAGTTTATGCTTTCTGTATAACCTATTAGGTAAGTGGTAATCAAGGTGGTTAGGAAATTTATAAATTTTTAGTTAAATTAGACAATTTTTAATTTAATAATAAACGAAGTTATTTCTCTTTTTGAGTTTTATTTTCCAAATAATCTTAACTTCCAGTTCCGATATTTTGTTTGCTCAACTTTTGATTTAAAAACTTATGTCAAAACAACAAAATTATTCCATAATGTTTTTAAAATAAAAATAATTTTGGATACATTTATTGTAAAAACGATCCATAACCCAATTTAATTATTTATTTTACATATTTTTTTTTTTAAATTTTTTTAGTTTAAAATTTTAAACTAGATCTATACAAGTCAACTTTAAGGTCAGAAATTACAAAATTTATGTAATATCTAGATCATCAGTACAATTGATCAATGTTGGGGTAGCTTGGTAAAAGTCCAGTGGGTATAGGTGCAAGACTTTCAAGTTACAATTTTTCACTCTCATTTATATAGAGACCATGCAGTTGTTATAATAACAATTTAATATATTGTGCCCAAAACTTGGATACTCTACTCAGCTGAGAGGAATCCATGTAACTTTGGAGGAGTATTATTGCATCAATCTTTGCTTCACTTGAGGATATAAACTTAGTAGGGGTGGTTCAAACCACATTGTTTGTCAATTTGTATTTTGAATATTATTCTGTAGTGCAAAGGTAATTTTGTTGATTATGGTCTCATAATAATATGCATGTACTTTCATTATTTTTATTACTTCTGAGCAGTAATGAAATCGTTTTGTAATTTCAATTTTATTTATTCTCTTTTTGTTTAAAACCAATTTAGCAACAAATTAATAATATTCTGAACCATTTAGGGCCAGTTGTATAAAAGAAGATAATCCTTGAGCATGGATTAAGCTCCAATTTAAACCAATCAGCACAGTTGAAATTTTATTTTAAGGCAAGTCAAGGATTATCCTCTTTTATACAACTGGACCGTAGTGTAAGAAAATCGCGACATTTTGATTAGTTCAAATGAAAAACGGGTTACGGCAATTTCTTGATTATTTTGAATAGTTGTTAAAAAGTAACAATATTTTAATTTATTTTTATCCAAAAGTTTAATTTTGATATCTCCACTTTGTCTGTAACACTCGATATGCAAATTACAATATTAGGAAGGAAGAATTTTATGATTATAATTTTTCAGATTATGCAAATTCAACACTTGAACAACTATAAATTTATTACTTATAAAATACCCATAACTCAAACTAATTATTTTAATATTTTTAACTAAGAGTTGAAAGTCCCTAATAATTCTTCACATTTGATTTCACCTTTACGAATACGTTCCATAGTTACTAAAAGATCGTAGTTGATGTCTTCTGTTACTTTGGAATCTTGCCTGAAAAGATGAAAAAGTTAAATCAGTTTATTTAAAAAAAAACGAAAAAAATTTACTTGTAGCTTGGATGATTAACCACAAATTTTCTGACCCAAGAGGCGGTTGTTAAAATTTTTCCTGAGGCTCGTTGCCCAATAAATTTTAGATATTTTTGTAGGGTGTTCAGCGTGTCTGGATCAATATCGACGTCACTCAGGTAGCGATAAACCAACGATATCAAACCTGGAAAAGCTTCAACCTAAAAAAATTTCTTTTGCAACTTTAGTCGGAAAGATTTCTATAACTTACCTTACCGTTGAAGATCTCATCCAAAGTCATTAATTCGAACTCGCCTTGAAGTGTGTTCTGATTTATATTTTTGCGAAACCAAAATTTTTCGTTTAAACAAGCACCTCGCTTTTGGGCAGTCTGCATATTTTCGTCCACCTGGTTAAATTAATGAATAAAAAAGATGGGTGGAAGAAATTTTACCACTTACTTTCGTGATTGGAATTAAGAAGTCTAGTTGGTATGATAAAATAATTCTGGTTAACAGTGCCACAAAGCAGGAAAAGGCAGCATTTTCAAAATCTGTAATTTGGGCTTCACAGGGTCTGAATTCTACACGCCAACCAATATCTGAATTTAGTGGAGGTGGTTTAAACCTCATTGTTTGCCAATTTGTGCTTTGAATGTTCTATAATACGAAATTAATTAGGCGTAATTACTAAAAATTAAATTCAACTTACTTCAAAGCAGCAATTTTCGTTTTCATCATCTGGATCTAATCGTCCTTCGAATTCTATTAAGGAGTCTCTGACGAAGAGATGTGCTATGTGTTGGGCCATTAAATGATCTATACCATTTTTTCTTAATGTGTCGTAACTTTCTTGATCATAGACCAATTTTAAATCATTGTATTGCTCTCCACTTTCAGATAAATAGGAATCGATAGAGTCGTATCTTGATTTACCTATTACGTACTTATTTTCTTTTAAAGGTTTTAACCCTCTTTCTTCTTCTGTTCTACAATCTGAAGAATTTGCAATTACATTCCAGCGACAATCGATATCTGCTATAAAACCTCTGTATAAAGGCGCCGATGCCGTAAGTGCCAGCTAAAACTATTTTGTTATTTGGGGTCACAAATTGTGAAGCAAGTTTCTCACCATGATTGGACAGAGAGGAGCTAATTGGTCGTACAAATGTCTTGCTTCTTTCATGTTGTATGCTTGGAATGTTATTTGTAAACAACAGCAACCCATACCGAATCCCATGGCATCCATGTAAATATGATCTACTTTTGCAGTTTTGCAATGCAAGTGAGAATCGTCGATTGGAATAACTGTGTTTTTATCCCTAAAAACTATTGAAAATGACCAAAGTGTTCTTCGTATTATATTATTAGTCGAATTGCATTTTAACTTTAAAATAAATACCAATCAAAAAGTGTCATTGTTTGAGATACTTTGGAACTAACCAGTCAAATCGATATCTTTATTTATGTAAAGTTATTATTTATTACACTTCTACTGTTACAATACAACTACTAATATCTTGAAACGCCTTTATTGGCTTGAAATTTTAAAAATGCATATCAGAACTGCTGTTATTAATGAATATTTTTAAGTTATTCAAAAAGAATTAATTAGGTAAAATAAAACATATTTTGGTAAATACTTAAAATAGAAATTAATTCTAAATCATTCTTCTTCTTCTCCAAATCATTAATGTTCTCCAAATAATCATGTGCTTATACGAATTGTCACAACTTGATTATAGCTTGAAAATTAATTTTAATTTCAAAATTTTAAGCCTCGACCAAAATACTTCTATATGTTATACCGGGTGCTGAATGAGTTAGGCGAACATAGGATATTAACATGTAAAAACTTATTTTTGCAAATTCCTGCTTCCCTAATTATTTTAGAGAAAAATTGAAAGATACAAATATAATGTAGAAATATAAACTACGAATGATAAGAGCATTAGATTTTATCTAGCTTTTACGTAAATGATCATAAAATCTTTTGAAATTATTAAAATTTTTATTTATCAAACTGGCCATGTATAAGTTTCCAAGGTAATATTCCATTTTATGAAATTAAAATTTAATAAAGTGCAAAACTGTCAACAACGTGCAATTGTTTTTTATTACTTATCAAAAATAATTACCTCGGAAACTTCCATGGCAAGTGTGATAAATAAAAGTTTTAACAATTTCAAAAGAATTTTTTGACCATTTACGTAAAAGCTAGATAAAATCTAATGCTCTTATCATTCGTAGTTTATATTTCTACATTATATTTTTGTCTTTCAATTTTTCTCTAAAATAATTAGGGAAGCAGGAATTTGCAAAAATAAGTTTTTGCATGTTAATATCCTATGTTCGCCTAACTCATTCAGCACCCGGTATAAATAATTCTTTTATAATCATTAAAAAAATATTTATTATTTACAGCACAATCTTAACTTACTCAAAAATCTGCATTTTAAGCTATGAGAGAGGTGCCTTAAATGAGAGTTTTTTTACTCTTTCTATCATATTTACCTGGAGCATTAATTGTAACTTTCTCTCCACGGCGCATGAGGATATTACGCGTTCCTGTTAGAAAACGGGAATGACCAGAATATATTATTTCGTCAGAAAGGAACAGCGATTTAGTTATTCCTTCATCAGGCGTTGGTACCGTAGGAGGATATGTGCAATCTGGACAACCTAGTCTGTTAAAAAAGCTTGTCACCAACAAAATTTAAAAAAAAAATAACCAGCTTACCTAGGAAAGTTGGTAAGCGAAATAATAGTTTCATCATCCGAGAGTAATTGAGAAACTTCTTTTCTCCGTTTCAACATATTGGTTTCTACGGTGTTATATTGTTGCATCGAGGCTTCGTACGGTTTACCTGGAGTTCCTTCGATCATGAAAGATGCATATTCGGGTCTCCATAGTGCATCAACCGCGTTGGGATTGTTTAGCTCACTTTTACTTAATTTGCTATATAATTCGAATGCTTTCAGACTTGCTTTTGCTGTTTTTCTTTTATGATTAAATTTAATAATTATATATTCAATTTCGTCTCCCCATTTAAAAACGTCCCCTTTTCTATTTTGGAATTTTTTATGCAAAGAGATAAATTGTGCTACTCCGTGTCTTCGCAATGTGTTAGCAAGTTTTTGCGTTTCTTCAAATGATATACTTTTTAGTTGTGCGTCTATTACTGGTCCCATGGCGCTAAAAAGTTTTAAAATTGGAAAAATTATTGATACCGACCTGTAAAGAAATTATTTAAAATGTTAAATTATTTTTTAATTTTTAAATAACTTGATATTTTAAAGTTTAATTATTATATAGAATTTGATTTGAATTGTATCAGTTAATTTTTTTATGTGCTTAGAAAGTTGATAACATTCGTGACCAGCGACTTAATATCTCAAAAAAAAAAAATTGATTACCTACTTTTCCTTCAATATAAAATTTGTCAAGTATATTTTGGATAGTATGTAACACCATGTCACACACACAATAATAATACGATGCATTCTATAGTCAATGAAGTTGAGTTCTCTTAATTTAAGTTGGACCAGTGGAATTTCATAGAAAATAAATTAGAATGAAGGCTCGAATGCTGCTAAATTAAATTGATTTTTTGCTTCTACTACAGTTTTAAAGTGGCACCTTAGATTTAAGTAAAATTAAAATGAAAAACTAAAATAAACGTTAATTTTAAAAGCCCATTTTTCTTTTTTTCCATTCAAAAGTACAATATTAATGGTGAATTTCAGTGATTAAAAATTTAACGTATGACTAAAATTACAACCATAAGAACATGAAAATGGTTTGTTTAATAATTTTAATCCTAAGTAAAATTTTAAATCGCATTTGCAAATACAGCAACAAAATAGAAGCACTTCTTGGATTTTCAATCATTTATTCTACCCGTACCTTAGAGGTATATGTTCAAAATATTTTTCATAATCATAAAGTGGTTTTAAAAATTCTAATGGTCGATTTATAGTGATTTCATTTATCACATAATCATTTTAACATTTAAGAGGGGGCCTGGTAGAGATAGCATAAAACTCTGTCGCACTATGTTGTACTCATGGTACAAAAGTTTCATAAGCCATAAAATTTTCATATTTTCTTTAGATTATACATGGTTAATTTAATTAATATTTTCATTACTTCTGAGGGCACATCGAGGTTATCTATAATCCAAAACTGTAACGAAATTTTTCATGGTGGTATTGTATACTACCTGATTCACAATCGTTTTGCAATTTCAATTCTATTTATTGCTCATTTGTTTAAAACCAATTTAACAACAAATTGATAATATTTTGAACCAAGTAGTGCAAGAAAATCGCGACATTTTGATTAGATAAAATGAAAACGGGGTCCTGGTTTCTTGATGGTTTCAGATATTAAGTTTATAAAAACAAAATTTAATTTTGGGGTTGTAGTAACAATATTTTTAGTTTATTTTTTATCCTTTGTCTTTTTTTTGTCCTTTTGCCTGTAAAGGGTAGTTCACACTACATGATTTATCATATGACTTCTCATATGAGGGATTTTTTTACGTTCACACTATATGATTTTTGATATTATAGAAGTTATGGCTTTTATGATTGGCTGTTGTGATGGTATGATTTTAACCATGACTTTTCTTATGACCAAGTCATATGATACATGTAGTGTGAACTACCCTTAACACTTTTGATTTACAATTTAAAAAGGAAGAAAATTATGATTAAAATTCTTTAGATACAAATTAAACAATTCTAAAAACATAGTATAAATTTATTGTAAAATACCCATAACCCAAACTAATTATTTTAATTTTTTTAACTAAGAGTTGAAAGTCCCTAATAATTCTTCACATTTGATTTCACCTTTACGAATACGTTCCATAGTTACTAAAAGATCGTAGTTGATGTCTTCTGTTACTTTGGAATCTTGCCTGAAAAGAACAAAAAGTTAAATCGGTTTATTTAAAAAACAACGAAAAAAAGTTACTTGTAGCTTGGATGATTAACCACAAATTTTCTGACCCAAGAGGCGGTTGTTAAAATTTTTCCTGAGGCTCGTTGCCCAATAAATTTTAGATATTTTTGTAGGGTGTCGAGCGTTTCTGGATCAACATCCACGTCGCTCAGGTAGCGATGAACCAATGATATCAAACCTGGAAAAGCTCCAACCTAGAAAAAAGTTTCTCATGCAACTTTAGTTGGAAAGATTTCTGTAACACTTACTTTACCGTTGAAGATCTCGTCCAAAGTCATTAATTCGAACTCGCCTCGAAGTGGGTTCTGATTTATATTTTTACGAAACCAAAATTTTTCGGTTAAACAAGCACCTCGTTTTTGAGCAGTCTGCATATTCTCGTCCACCTAGTTAAATTAATGGATAAAAAAGGTGGGTGGAAGAAATTTTACCACTTACTTTGGTGATTGGAATTAAGAAGTCTAGTTGGTATGATAAAATAATTCTGGTTAACAGAGCCACGAAGCACGAGAAGGCAGCATTTTCAAAATCTGTAATTTGGGCTTCACAGGGTCTGAATTCTACACGCCAACCAATATCTGAATTTAGTGGAGGTGGTTTAAACCTCATTGTTTGCCAATTTGTGCTTTGAATATTCTATAATACGAAATTAATTAGGCGTAATTACTAAAAATTAAATGCAACTTACTTCAAAACAGCCATTTTCGTTTTCATCATCTGGATCTAATCGTCCTTCGTATTCGCCTAAAGAGTCTCTGACGAAGAGATGTGCTATGTGTTGGGCCATTAAATGATCTACACCATTTTTTCTTAATGTGTCGTAACTTTCTTGATCATAGACAAATTTTAAATCATTGTATTGCTCTCCACTTTCAGATAAATAGGAATCGACAGAGTCGTACCTCGATTTACCTATTACGTACTTATTTTCTTTCAAAGGTTTCAACCCTCGTTCTTCTTCTGTTCTACAATCTACAGAATTTACGATTACGTTCCAGCGACAATCAACGTCGGCTATGAAACCTCTGTATAATGGCGCCGATGCCGTAAGTGCCAGCTAAAACAATGTGGTAGTTTGGGGCACAAATTGTGAAGAAAATTTCTTACCATGATGGGACACAGAGGAACTAATTGGTCATACAAAAGTCGTGCTTCTTTCATATTGTATGCTTGGAATGTTATTTGTAAGCAGCAGCAACCCATCCCAAATCCCATGGCGTCCATGTATATATGATCTACTTTTGCGGTCTTGCAATGCAAGTGAGAATCGTCGATTGGAATAACTGTGTTTTTATCTCTAAAAACTATTGAAAATGACTGGAGTGCTCATATATTATTTGAAATATTTTGGAACTAAACAATTAAATTGATACTTTTATTTATCTGAAGTTATTTCTACCTATTTACCTGGAGCATTAATTGTAACTTTTTCTCCACGACGCATGCGGATATTACGCGTTCCTGTTATAAAACGGGAATGACCAGAAAAAATTGTTTCGTCAGAAATAAACAGTGATTTTGTTATTCCTTCATCAGGCGTTGGTACCGTAGGAGGATACGTGCAATCGGGACAACCTAGTCTGTTAAAAAAGATTGTCACTAACAATATTTATCAAAAATAACCAACTTACCTAGGAAAGTTAGTAAGCGAAATAATAGTTTCATCATCCGAGAGCAATTGATGAACTTCTTCTCTCCGTTTCAACATATTGGTTTCAACGGTATTATATTGTGGCATCGAGGCTTCGTACGGTTTACCTGGAGTTCCTTCGATCATGAAAGATGCATATTCGGGTCTCCATAGTGCAACAACCCCGTTGGGATCATTTAGCTCACCTTCACTTAATTTGCTATACAATTCGAATCCTTTCAGACTTACTTTCGCTGTTTTTCTTTTATGATTAAATTTAACAACTATATATTCAACTTCGTCTCCCCATTTAAAAACGTCCCCTTTTCTATTTTGGAATTTTTTATGCAAAGAGATAAATTGTGCTACTCCGTGTCTTCGTGATTTGTTAGCAAGTTTTTTCGTTTCTTCAAATGATAAACTTTTCAATTGTGCGTCTATTACTGGCCCCATGGCGCTAAAAAAATTTTAAATTAGAAAAGTTATTGATTACAGACCTGTACAAAAGTTATTATGCAAAATTTATTTACTATTTCGAATTGCATCAGTTATTAATTTTTTACGTGTTGACAAAATTGATAACATTTGTAACCCGTGACTTAATCGTTACAAAAACTAGTTAATTACCTGTTTTTTTTTCCAATGTAAAATGTGTAAAATATGTTTTGGACTGTATGTAACACGTCAGACACAAATAATTATTAATGAAACCTGTTTTGAATACCATGCATTCTATAGCCAATGAATTAATATAATAAGTCGGTGTAAGTTGCTATTTATTGTTATAAAATTCTCGTTAATCTTATCGCTTGTTAACCTTATTTAAAAATTTCTGGGCCCAAGCAATTGAAAATATAAGTAATTGTTTGTTGAACTAAACTAATATTATTATCTTCAGACTAAAGTGATTTATTAGTATATGCTATACAGGATGATCGAGAAGTAATTATTGTTTGTGACAAATATAGTTCTGCGAATTTTTGCTATGGAGCTGATCATTATAGTTATTTATGTATCAAGGGCATTATGGAGATGTTTATGTAGAGGGCAACCAGATTAAAAAATCGAGGGCCGCCAGGCCCGAGGCCATAGCAAAAATTCGCTGAACTAAGCGATCATTGTTATATGCAAGTAGTTGTTGGTTTCTATAACAACTCATCACAAAAAATCAACAAACAATCGGGATGGAGCGAAGCGCAGTTTTTACTTTTTTTATTGATTTATTTTCGTTGTGATTAGCTCGTGGACACATAGGAGGGGCGCAGAACTGCAGTGTGCACTGCATTTAGCTATTATAATTGAACTTGAATGCCAAATTATACAAAACTTCATTTTTTGACTTACACCACTTTAGTTCTGGGAGCGTGGTATATTACCTATACGTATTCCAATAATCATGTAAAATTTAATTAAAATCAAATAAACAGTTTGGATTTTAAAAATATAAAACGTTTTCTTTATCTCTCAAAATGGAAAAAAAACAATTAAATTTTAAATTACTTACTTGATGTACTATAACAATAATTATTAGTATAACTAGTAAATTCAAGTTAATGCTTAGAACTAAAGTGAAATATTTGCTAGTTACTTTCTTTTTAAATTTCTCAAGGCAAATTGTTAGTTGCAATTTTATCTTGCTAGAACGATTGGTTAAATTCATAAAATATAATACTGACGCAATAATCTCTGCAGTTGACCAGATGAAATAATTTATTGGTGAAATGATTCAATTATTGTAATTACTTTCACTGTAGGTCAACTCTTTTACTTCTTATCTTTATTACTTCTTACCATAATCCCAATTCATTCTTTCTTTATTTTCTACTAATTAGTTTTTAAATTTTGGTCGTGGTAGTGATTAGCATAAATTATTTATTATTATTTATTTTTAGATTGTCGCCGTAAATATTGTTTAACTCGCATTTATTTACCTAGACAAACCTTACTTTTAGCGACGGCGGTAGCGTCGCGCCGTCGTCGCTACTAGAATAGTAATATCGAACTGTATTTTTTAAAACGTAAATACCTTCTAAATCTCCACTCTTTTTTGTTTTTTATTTTCTTTATTGCACGTTTTTATATTTTCTTTTCGTTCACTTTTTCGTTACACTTTTTTTCCGCGCCTTTTATATGCGTACACTCGACGTTGCGTAGTTTCGTACCGATTGTAGATCAACAACCTCCCCACGCGTTATAACCAAATTTAAATTCCCACATTAACTGATTACGTCGCAGACTTCCTGTAAAATCAATAAGAAATAATTGATTAATTAGTTACATTTTAATAAAAAATCTTTTTTTTGAATTTTTATTCATTAAGGGTCATAAGGAATTAAGGGTTTCGTGTACGGTCACTACGAATTCCTTCCAGGATGAAGGGCATGGAGTGTTGCCCATTTAAAAAAATTTATACACAATAATAAGAGATTGATTATCCAAACGCCTCCGTATTCGATTACGGAATAATATTAGTATTATACAAAATTTTATTTACAATAATGGACATTAAATAGATGATTCGATGATTCCCTGGAGAAACTTTTAAATTTTCTTGCGAGGAAACTCTTTCAAATTCATATCCCTCTGCGAAGGCTTTTTTTTTTGAGATCAAACTAATTGGAAGATTCAATGACATAAAGATACTCGTGATCAATTTCAAAATAAATATCTAAAATATACAATTCTCTAAATTATGGTAGCTGTATTGATAACTATAAAGGTTATCGCTTATTTATCTCTTACACATTTATTAAAACAAATAAGAAAATTTTATTGGGAAAACCGATATTCTGTACACTAAATTCAAAAAATAATTTTTAAGTGGATTTATATTTAACAAAGAAAAGTTATAAACAATTCATTATTGTTTAAAATTTATCTATAGGTTATTGTAACTCGTGAAATTAATATTAATTAAAATATAAAAATTATCGCATTAATTTGAACACAATAATAAGTAATTATTGTAATATTTCTTTTTGCAACTTTCATCAGAAAATGTTATTATTTTTTTTAAATATAATACTGAAATATTACTTAAATAATTTTTTTGGTTATAATTAATATTAATAAATCTGTAAGAGGTTTGAGATATAATAAATATTTTATCGTCGGACTTTCAAATTTTACTCATTTTTAGAAAAACTTGTTTAGAATTATTTTTTTTCTTTTTGTTTCGTGTTAGATTGCAGCAAAGATTTTAAAAGTCGGTTTTATTTTAGTGAAATCGACAAAAGACTCTCGAGTCAACTTGAATCTGGATTCGTCCTGGGTACGACGTTAAAAGACATCCATTTCGTTTCTTACATTTCGTTTTTATCTTTCATTATTGAAGCTTTTATTCTATAGTTATCTATCTTTTATTATTACGTTTAGCCCATCTTTATTTTTTTAAGCAGCTTACCTTTAGTTTTGATAACGTTGTCTGATTCCGTGCGTTTATTGGGAAGCTGTATTTGCCCAGAATCAGTGGCACCCACTTCAACCCACTATTTTTTCTTTCTTCCCTTCTTGTGACAGTGCCCTTGTATATTTTAGAACCCCGCCATCTTCACTGAAGCTAGTCAGCCACTGTTCACAAGGGAGAACAGCCCTTCTGGCTACCTGTGTCGTAAGGCGTTTTATGCCCGTTACATTAAAAGAAGCAGAATTTGTATAAATTAAAACCCTAATTGCATCGATCATCTTAAATATTATGAATTTTGGTTTTTTTACTGGTGTAATAAATTATATATCTAATCATCATCATCATCATCAAATTATACTTGTTTTTTGCAGTTTTTAACATAAATATAATTTACTTAATTCTTGTATAATAATATTATGTTAACGTGTAAATAAAAATATTTATAATAAAATGTCATTTGTTAATAAAATAAAAGTTTTCTTAACATTTGTATTGTTTTACTCCGTAATATGAGAGCTTCTCATAAATATATTTTTGTATAGTATAAAAATACATTCATTCATAGAATAAATGGGTACATCATAATAAAGGATTGTTTACCATATTTATGAACGCGTTTGTTATAATTATGATCAAAAGGATGAAAGTGTAAGTCATATAAATGAATTTGTTTATCTCATTTATGAACAACTTCATCGTAATTTTTAATGTAGGTAGTAATCTTTAATAGGACTTATCCTTTTTTTATTTATTTTGTTTATTAACCGTTCGTCCGTACAATACAATTTTCCAAACAATTTGGTGAATTTATTCATCATATTTATGAACACGATCATACGATCATCAAAACAGCAGAACGATCAACACTAGAACTACACTAATTCTTTATTATTAATACGCACGTATTCATAGGGGCAAAAGCAAAATTGATGATTTTTTCATCAGTATTATGAACTTCTTCATCAATATGATGCCACATTTTGTTTTAGTGTACCCACGTGGGTTGTAAAATCTTTGGTCTTAATTGATTTTCTCTAAACAAAACTACTAAAATACATAAAGGTACTCAAACATAAACTTCAAACAAAATAAAGTAACAATAAATTTTTGTTTTGTTTTGAAAATTTTTTTGATTTTAAATTGCAAATAATATAAACTGACACTTTTATAAGTTTAATTAGGATAATAAAAGATTATTTTCTGTATTGCTTAGAGGAAAAATTTTTTTATTGAAATTTTGTCTGCCTTTCATTTCTTCTACGTGAATTAAAATTCTTGAATTACAACAAATTAACCTGTCCAAATAACTTCCTTTTTGTGTTTTTAAATCTTGTGAATTTTTGGCAATAAAATTTAATAAAAACGAAAAATAATTTAAAACAAATTTTCACCAGCAAAATGAGTACCCTAACCACTGCTTATCTGCTACATCAAAAATAATAATAATCAATAGAGGGGTTGTCTGATTTCCCCTGAACATCATATTGACATAACAGTCATTCTTTCTCGAAAGTGATGTGCTAAAATTAGGTAATTTGTTTTGGATTATCGATTTTCGCACATAAAGCTGAAGATTGAATTTTATGGCGTAGCAACCGCATCTTGTCCGCTATATCCTCAGTTGTTACTAAGGTGACACTGAATCAACATCCCACACAATAGAAAGAACTTCGAGAAAATTAAAGGTTTTGTAAATCGAAATGGAACAAAGCGATAAAAAATTATCGATTTTTTCGAAGTATAAAAATTATTTTGATGAAATAGTTAGGAAATTTTACGAACCAAAACATTCGAGTAGTTTGGCTATAACACGTATTCTTTTTGGTAAGCTTAAAATTTATGTTTTTGACGTGCTTTGAATTTTTTTGCAAAAAAAACCTTCAGCACCTGTTGCTTCCAACAGTATCCTATTATATTCGGCAATTTTTAAAAGTTTTTTGGAAAACTTTTTGTGATTTTTTGTTAAATAGGAATTATGATGCTCACTGATATACTCAACGAGAGGGGTGGATTTCATATCATGTCAAAATGGGGCAATTCCAACACTTGCCATTTTCCACTCTTTCATCACATGCGTTCACCAAACATTTTCATCATGTGTTTTCTGTACTGCATTATGTGGATAGGTAAATAAAAAATCTTAAGACTTTTTAAAATTATTATAAAATGTTTTGGCAGGTGCTTTGGGCATCACTTTAGGTTACAAGTTTAAACTTAGCACCGTGGCTTTTACTCTTCCTTACTGGTTTATTTTACTCCTGGATAAATCTTATTGGAATAATCACAGCTACCTATTTGGGATTGTTGCAATACTTTTTATGGGATCTTCCGCACATTATAAATAGTAAACCCAGTTTCTAACCGTCTAAAAAGCTTTTTTAAGTGGCTTTTTTATAGCTCTATTGATAGTTACTACAAAAAAGGTGTAAAAAAAGATTGCGTTCCGTTCTGGAATTATTTCATTTTGAGGTATCAATTTTTTATTCTTTACTTTTTGGCCGGACTAAAAAAGATGGATAACGAGTGGCTTAGTGGATACTCCATGAAGAATTTGAGTCGCCACTGGGTATTCGATTTGTTCAAGTAACAAAATCCAAGCCTCTTAACTAAGCAAGTAAATTTTTGGTTCATTTTAGGTGGATTTTGACTAACGAACAGATCGACTTCCTAATAGTTCATTGGTGTGGTTTCTTATTAGACTTAACTTTAGGTTTTTGTTTACTCAACAAAACCGTTCGACCGTACGGTATGATTTTTGGATCGGCATTTCACTTCATGAATTCTCGACTGTTTAGTATTGGTAATTTTTACGATTTTTTTGTAGAGGTGTTTTGTTTTTGGTTCGATTTTTTAGGAGTTTTTCCTTACGTTTGCCTTGTAACCATGCCAATATTTTGTGATTACGACTGGCCCGAAAAATTGGCGAAATCTTTCACTTCAAGTTATGTCGGCGAAAAGTCTCCGGGGGTTGAAAAAGCAAAGGAGGAACGAAGAATTACTGGAAAAAATCGCATTGTAATCGGCTTGCTATTTTCCCACTGCGTTCTGCAAGGGTTTCTTCCATATTCGCATTTTATTACCAAGGCAAGATTTCTATTTTTGTTTGTTGAAAGTTCAATCGTTTACAATCGTTTTCAAGGGTTACAACAATTGGACCAACGGATTGTATGGTTACTCTTGGGATATGATGGTCCATTCTTGGAATTCAGCTTTGGTTGTTGTTCAAGTTAAGGACAATTTGTTTGACGAGGAGTATTTTATCAGTCCCGATTATTTAACTAACAACGATCGATGGAATAAACATGGAGACATGTGCCTGCAATATGCACAGTGCTTAAAAGAAAATTTAATAGAGTTAAACGGTAAGCAGCAAAATTTTTGGAATCGACTATTCGACTATTGCATTGCTCCCAATTTTAGGCACAATTTTGAACAACGACGTCAAAACGATTCGATTATCCGACAATTTTTCAATTTACATCGACGTATGGTGTTCCTTAAACGGACGCTTTCAACAGAGAATGTTTAACCCTAATTATGATTTATTAAGTGATAATTGGTCACCATTTAAACCCGTCGAGTGGCTTTTACCTTTGTTATTTGCTAAGGACGAATTTAGAAATATCTTGAAGAACATTCAGTCGGACGTATATTCTTGGTCAAATTACAGCGACGTTCTATTTATTGCCGATTTCCCCGGTAATTTATTGTAATTGATACGACAATTTAAATGCAATTATAAATTCCAGGTATGCACTTGGAAAATTATCTGTCTAGAGATTTAATCAACGTTTCTCTATCGGTTTTGCAAGGGGACGTAGTCTACGGAGTCGATTTAACCCACAAAAAACAATCTATTGGGGTTAAACTATCACAAGGCTCGCAGTTGAAAGTTACCACTGGAATTTTTCATAAAATTCATACAATTGGATCACAACCTTCTTTGTATATGTACACTTTTGTTAATAAAACTTTGAAAAATACAGAAACTTTGTAAGATGTTCGCTACCACTGAATTTGGAAGAACCACCCCACCCCGGGATGGTTTTTGATGAAGAACTTGGTGGCAGCGAACGAGTTAATTAAAAAATTTGAATGTACCTATAAAATAAGATTATTTTTCTAATTTAAAAATCGCATTGTAATGTACGTTTAAATTAGGTGGGTCAATAAATGTAACGCACTGGAAGTCTTTTTTTAACATTCACTAGTTGTCATCGTTAATGGTTGCATTGAGGTTTACTTCTTCCCACTAGTTTATTATAGCATTTAGAAGTTTTCTATTCGTAACGAAACAAAGTTTAAACGTTGTCTATAAAATGAATCGGTCGACAACATTTTAATGTGCACCTCTTATATGGATGATATGCAAGGGTTAAAAATTTTGTGGTTTAACGTAATTTAAATGAAGATCGCGCTAGAATTTGTGGTAAGTTTTTGATTGGCTTATCGTTATACTAGTTTAACTTTTGGATTTTGTGCAGGTATTATTGATTTTAAGTACAGTTAAAAATTCGTGCGGGATCTGTTCTTCCGAAGAATATGGAGATGATTCGTGTGCTTACACGCCTGCTCCTCCGGGACAAGCTCCTCTTTGTGCCAAACCTGGACTTACCTATTGCGAACATCCTGTACGTTATCCAAGGTTAGAAATTTTTTTTAAGTTAGTTTAATTTATACGATAAAGATTTTATTGGTAAAATGTAAGTCATGTAGACTTACACTTTCACTTCATCCAATAGAAGCGGTGTATGAATTACAATCTTGAATTCTGAGAATTTTGATGCTAATAAAAATTTGAGTGAAAGTTATTATTAAATTAAATGCGGATACATAACATAATATTTATAATTACACGATGTATTTATATATCAGGGTAAAGCTAAAGTTGCTGAGGTCCGGTTAACTTCTTTTGAACACTTCTCATTTTTTCATTGTTATTACATGATTTATTTATCAAAAATTGTCTGATAGTACATAATTTTCTTTGGCGGAAACAACAAAAAAACGGGAACTACAAAATTTAATTATATTTTTACATAATCGCGATTAAACATAATTTTATTAGTAAAAGTAGTTGATACAGTACATGAACAATTATTGGACTTTAAACCATGTTAGGGTCATATAGTAACACGAAATTATAAGAAGCAACACTCGACTGGGTTTTAACTGCACAGATTTACTAACGAAATACCCGCGACTTGTAATATTTTCATTTGTAATTTTTTTGACCAAGAAACGGTGGTTATTTTGTGGAAAACTTTGTCGAGTTTTGCTTCTTGAGCCTATCTACTTAATAAAATTCTTAACACTGACTGACAGACAACACATGGCCTAAACCGGAGGGTCTAGAAGCATGAAATTTTACACGAGTTTCTTAGGGACGTAGGGTGAGGCCAAAGATCGAACAACTACATCCGTCACTTATAATAAGTTAATGCGGCCGTAGGCCGCTGGATCTTCTAGTGATCATGGATTTCCGCATTAGGCTACTGTAGCTTCTTGTTTAGTTAGTTGTAATATCTATTACTAACTTGTAATTATGTCTGTAATTTGAATTGAATTTTGAATATTTTATCTAAAAATCGTTTAAGAGGGAAGTCTACTGTGACAATAGAAAAAACAGGCCGATTTTCCGGATTTTTTTTCCTAACAAAATATGACTCGTACATTAAATTAAATTAAACCGTCATCTTTATTATATATTCAAGTATTTGTAAAAAAATTTTCAAGTTGAAATATTCAAAATTGCAGTTGTGGCACTCCTTCCACGCAGGTCCGTTTTTTTTGGTGTCCAAACGGTGTACACGAAATCTCACGTCTGGGTAATTTAAAACAAAAGAAAAAAATATGGTTATCATCTACATAGTATTGACTTTCGTTTGTCGAAGGATTTTGTCGATAAAACATTTTGGCGCCGAAAAAAAAATTCTTGAAATTTGTTTGTACTTTTTTTTGCTCAAATTTGATGTTATTATTGTTTATAACAATTAAACAAAAAACGATATCAAAAAAATACCTCGACAAACGAGAGTCAATACTATGTAGGTGATAACCATTTTTTGTTTTTGTTTTAAATTATCAAGACGTGCGATTTCATGTACAGGGTGGCTCAATTTCGATCCTTCTTATGGGGAAATCGGTAACTATGGGAGATATCAAAAAATGGATGGCGCATCCTAGATCTCTTTTTTTGAGAAAATTTCAATGGCGAAAACCAGAATTTGCTATCTTTTTTTGTTTTCGAGTTATAGCCAAAAGTTCGATAATTGGACTTTTCTATAAATGTCGATATCTTGGTTGTTTTTGAAGTTACCAAAAAAGTGTTAACACTTTCTTCAGACACTTTTTTAAGGGCAACAAAATGGGATAAAGAGATTTTAAATATCTAGATTATTTTCCGAGTTATAACATAAAGTTGTGTTTTTTTAAATAGAAACCATAGTTGGCTATAACATTTTTAAATGGCGTTTTTTATTTTCTTTTCAATGATGTATAACATGTGGGGTCTAAAATTTTAGTTTCATCCCATTTTATTAAAAAATGTAATAAAAATAAAGAAGAATGAAAAATTTAATATAATAGTAACTGTTTTTAGTAGATAACAATAAAAAATATTCAATACTTAACAAAAATTACAGTAAGTATTCAAACTGAACTCAGTTGTTTACAATACATATAACTTTGTCAAAACAAACACTACGAAATTGGTATCTAAAAAATTTTTTTACCCATTAGTTTTTAGTAGGAAAATATTTATTTAGTTAGATAATTACTAAAATATTATGTTGCACATGCAAAAACATCATTATAACTAGCTTGAATGAAGCACTCCAACATATCATATTTTTCATAGTGTTCATAAGCCATTTTACATTTACATGAAATAACAGGCAAATATAATAACATATTATTAGAATTACTAATAAATATTTAATATTTTAATGACAGCAACTAAACAAATATTTCCTACTAAAAACTAATGGGTAAAAGAATATTTTAGATGCCAATTTTGTAGTGTTTACTTTGACAAAAATATAGGTATGTATTGTAAACAACTGAGTTCAGTTTGAATACTTACTTTAATTTTTGTTAAGTATTGAATATTTTTTATTGTTATCTACTACAATATTAAATTTTTCATTCTTCTTTATTTTTATTACATTTTTTAATAAAATGGGATGAAACTAAAATATTAGACCCCACATGTTATACATCATTGAAAAGAGAATAAAAAACACCATTTAAAAATGTCATAGCCAACTAGGGTTTCTATTTAAAAAAACACAACTTTATGTTATAACCTATATAACTTTATGTTATATGCTTTAACCCATTTTGTTGCCCTTAAAAAAGTGTCTGAAGAAAGTGTTAACACTTTTTTGGTAACTTCAAAAACAACCAAGATATCGACATTTATAGAAAAGTCCAATTACCGAACTTTTGGCTATAACTCGAAAACAAAAAAAGATAGCAAATTCTAGTTTTCGCTATTGAAATTTTCTCAAAAAAAGAGATCGAGGATGCGCCATCCATTTTTTGATATCTCCCATAGTTACCGATTTCCCCATAAGAAGGATCGAAATTGAGCCACCCTGTACACCGTTAAAAAAAGACGGACCTGCGTTGAAAGAGTGCCACGACGGCAATTTTAAATATTTCGACTTGAAAATTTTTTTACAAATACTTGAATTTTTAATAAAGATGACGGTTTTATTTAATTTAATGTATGAGTCATAATTTTGTTAGAAAAAAATCCGGAAAATTGGCCCGTTTTTTCTCTTGTCACAGTAGACTTCCCCCTTAAGTTGGCGTCAAGAATATTATCTTTTAATTTTTTGCTATTATTCGCAGAGTGCTGATATCTGGAATAATGATATATTATTATCAAATTATAGAATTTTTTTCCACTCTAAAGAGATTGGAGAGCAATAGCAAGTGCTTAATAAATTTCCTAATTATTTTTAATTACGCCCATCAGTGGCTTAAATTACATTTTGCGGTATGCCCGCCACTGGTAGCAGCTCATAGTCATTTGCTCTTTCATAGTCTCATAGTCTTTCTAAGTCCATGGTATTTACAAAAAGCTGTGCCCTCTAGTAATTAGTTTGGAAAATTTCACAGAATGTCATTATTTTGTCATAGGTTTTTTTCTAATCTGAGTTTGGATTTAAGCGCGTTTGCTTGAATTCTTATTCGTTTTGCTTGAAATTGACTAATATAACAAGTCAAACCATAATGGTTTTAGAAATCACTAAACGAATATATCGAAAAGATCAAAAGAGTTAAAATATCAGTCTCTGATTTAACTCAGGAGCGTAACTATTGGGCTTCTAATGGCTCGGACAAGAATCTCTTAAATAATTACACAAATTTTTGATGGCATTGGCTTCAGAATTTTTTTTTTATTTACAGGGTAAGATTAAGTATCTCTAAATGGGAAGCGGGTCACTTTTAGATCTTGAACCAGGATCCTAAATCTCTTAGTTACATCGTTGATTGAATTTGTTTGCTTGTACGAAGTACAAAAAAATTGAAAATTATTGTTAACTTTATATAGTCATATAAAACCACTTGAGCTTGACCGAGTCTGACTGAACCCAGCTTTTTTAAAAAACAGTGAAAAATATCAAAAATATTAAGGAGATCAAATGTGTACAGCGTGAAAAGACGAATATTTTTAATATTTATATTGATTTGGAGTTATTAGAGAGACTGCGATGAATCATTCAAATTCTTTTGGTTATGAAAATTGTATACTTTTGTATTTATTTCCTTTTGTAAGACAAAGTAGTGATTATAGGTTGATACTTCTTTCTCTTGGTCAGAGAGAGCCCCATAAAATATTTAACTTCGAGTGTGACTCAATCAAATTTTTCTGCAAAAACTCGAAAATGACGAAAGATATCAAAAATGTTGAAAAGGACGAATATTTTTTTGATTGAAATATTTTTGATGTTTTTTACCGTTTTTGAGGTTTTAGGGGGAAATTAATTTAGTCATACTCGAGCTTTCATGCCACAGACTAAAAAATTTATTAGTTTTAATTTTGTGATCACTTTCCGACTGCATTCCTATAAAGCGGTACTTACTTAGATAAATAAATTTTGAACGAAAATTCGAAATGCAAAAGTGTTACTTTTTGGACGGCTGGAAAAAAAAAAGTTTCTCAAGTTGCACGCGATTATTTTAAATTTTGACCGGTTTTTTGGTGAAAAAAGGTTACTTACTCATTAGTCATCGCTATTATTCAATTTATTTCAGAGTATGCATAGTTGATTTTTCCTTATTACATTTTCTAGAAGTTATTGACATTAATTTCGAAAACAATTAAGTAATGTAACATTTGCATACCTACAACTTTCTTTTAATCTTCCTCTTAATTCGTTTGACTGCAATAAAAGTTGTGCGGAAATATAAAATTTAAAATTCAAATTTACGGGAAAAATTGTAATTATGTTTAGTTGTAAGATTACCACCATTTGTTCAATTAAAAGAGCTAAAAATCTCAGAATATTTCCTAAGAGTAATTAAATTATAACGATCGGTGTTAATTACAACATAATTATTGTAACAACGTGTAATAATAATCAAAGTTTAATGATGAAATTAACTAATAACACATCGACTGTGTTTTGTATTCGTTTCAAAATTCCCAAATTAAACTTAAATAAGTTATTTCGTAATAATGATACTCTTCAGCAAGGTTCTATTTTTTTGTTCGTTTTATCATGGCCGTTTAGGTATATTAATGTTTTCTTAATTTTTTAGGCAATTGATTCACTTCTTAATTGATAAATGGCAGTTTAATTTCACCACTTTGCTGACCAACGAATCACCCGACGAATTCAATTCCTACTTTATTCCATCGAAACACAGTTATGGTTATGGAACATCAAATTCGTTGCACCATAATAATTACTATTTACCACCAAAATACTCTTCTCATGACGGTTATCCCATCTCATCTGATAGAGGAATCCATCAAAACAAAACCGATTTTGCAGGTTATACATATAAACAACCATCTCAGGGATACAACTTCCATAATCACAATGGTTATAATAAGCAGAATTATCGTCCTTTGGAGCAAAGCTACCGTCGAATTTTGGCAAACAATTTCAAACCGTCGCAGTACCTTCCCAATACTAGAAGGAAGAGGTAAGAAATTCAAATTTTGAAAATCATTTCTGAAAGCATTTCAATTTTAGGCAACTGGAACAACTGACAAATTTAGAAACAAAAAGAAAAAAGCGGCGAGTCAGTAGAACTTTGCTCAACACAAATTCGCATGGAAAGTGGCATATGCGAAAAAAAAGACAGAGTGCGCTCACTGGGCAACCTTTGTGTGAGACTCGAACCCGATATATTATGCCGCGAGCTGCTGTTAATCAGAGAGGCAATTGGATGTACATCGTTAACATGCCTGAGGTGGATAACAAGTACATGCAACTTGTGAAGAGTGAAATTTGCGTGTAAGTATATTTTTTCTCTAAGATAACCCACTCTGATGTGCAATAATTTATTGCAGATCTCAGCAATGCAGTGGGTTGTGTCAACTACCCTTGGGTTACTCTTCACGCTGTGAACAAAAATATCTTCAGAGACGTTTAATTGCACTGGAAGAATCTGGAAGTCAGCTGTATACTGACATTTTTTGGTTTCCCACTTGTTGCGTGTGTACCATCGCAAAATAGGATTACTTTTTGAACATTTTTTTAAATTAAAAAATAAAATTATTGTTGGATTTAAAATCGTTTAGTTTTTGGGCAAAAGAGAGATGAGGAAACTAATAATAACAATTTTGGAGTTTTAATCGGCTTTATTCTTCCTTATACCTAACCAACACGGAGCCCTTTGCTACGTTATCTCCAACTTGATACATAATATTTGAAATTTCGACATCGTTAGTTGCTTTCACAATGTATTCCATTTTCATAGCAACCATAACCACCAAGGGATCACCAACTTTTACCACATCTCCAATTTTGATTAAAATTTTATCAATAACTCCTGGCATTGGAGCCACAGCAACATTTTTGGACGCAACCGATGATTCGTCGTCTCCCGACAAAAACTTTGGGTGATTAATCTGGAACTCGCGTTTTCCATCCTAAAACAACACATTTATTTATTTTTTTTTTTTGCAATCTACACTCAAAATTTTTACTTGATCAAACAGCACAACCATTTTGTTGTCTTTGTACACTGTTAAAGAACTTGCAAAATCGTCGATTTTGTAGTTCAGTATGTGTTTATTATTAATAACATTGATTTCGCCCTCCACGGTGCACCAATTTTTTCCACCGTCCAGAGATAACTCCACAGTTTTGGAATCACTCCATTTCAGCATAGCGTTAACGTCTGAAACAAATTTTTTATTTTAGGTTTTATATTTTTAAAGTCAGTTACTTACCGGTGTCTTTAAATTTGAGATTAACTTTTTGAACATTTTTGGAATTTACCCTAAAATTTTGTTCGTATACGAATGGATTGAAATCCAACTTTTTATTTTTACTATCCATCAATGCCACCGCCAAGGCTACTTGAATTTGAACATTCCGCGTTAGTTCTTGTTTTTTAAATAGGCTGGCGTGATGGTCGCGAATAAAATTTGTGTAAACATTTCCAGCGGAAAATTCGGGATGATTACACAAATTTAGTAAAAAGTTGATGTTTGTTTCTAAACCTGCAATCTAAAAACCAAGTTGAAAATTTTTGTAATCTGGAAGGATCAAAAATTGACTTACATTGAAATCGGCCAATTTTACTTTCATGCGATTTAATGCTTCTTCGCGATTGTGACCCCACACTACTAATTTGGCTATCATTGGGTCATAATGAACGGAAACTTCATCTCCTTGTTGGACTCCTATTTGAATAAATATTTTTGTTATGAAAGAATTTGATGGAATAAAGAAGGATAATTATTAGGAGTGAAGAGAATTATCATCCGCTCTGATCCACTTCACCCCATTTTATGGTGTAAGAAAGGCCCAAACAAAATATTACCCCCCGGTACTTACCGGTTTCCAATCTATAATTTTCATTGTCCAAAGGTGGGGCAAAATACGTCAAGTTACCTGCACCAGGAAGAAAATTGTTTTCAGGATTTTCGGCATATATTCTGGATTCAAACGCGTGGCCATTTAACTTTATTTGGTCTTGCTGCAACGGAAGTTCTTCTCCCGCAGCTATTTTTATCTGCCATTCCACTAAATCTGTACCTGATGTTTTCAAGAATTCAATATTAGATACTGAAAGTGATGTCGACGAGGAAAATTTACCTGTAATCATCTCGGTGATTGGGTGTTCTACTTGTAGCCTAGTGTTCATTTCCATAAAGAAAAATTTTTGCGTATTTCGATCTAAAATAAATTCCACTGTTCCGGCTCCTACATACCCAACAGCTTTTGCAGCTCTTACAGCTGTTAAACCTAATTCAGACCTCGTTTCTTGGGATATATGAGGCTAAAAAATAAATAAAAAGTTCATCTCGAAATAGCACGTTTTGAAAACATACAGCTGGAGCTTCTTCTATAATTTTTTGATGCCTTCTCTGAACCGAACAATCTCTTTCGAACAAATAAACCGTGTTTCCGTAAACGTCTGCAAACACTTGAACTTCGACGTGTCTAGGCTCTTCCACAAAGCGTTCCAACAAAACCACAGAATCCTTAAACGATTTTTGAGCCTCGCTACGGGCCGACTCCAAAGCTTCATCAAATTCATGCTCAGTAAGAGCGATTCTCATCCCTTTACCGCCTCCCCCTCTCACAGCTTTAATCATAATCGGGTACCCAATTTTGGCAGCTTCCTGTCTGAGGTGCTCATTACTTTGTTCGTTACCGTGATACCCTTCGATTATTGGAACTCCAGCTTTAGACATAATGGCTTTGGATGTACTAAAACTAAGACTTGAAACAACCAAACAGCATATAATATTTTGATTTACCTTTTGATTCCCATGCTTCTTATGGCAGATGCTGGAGGACCAATAAATATTGTGTCATGCTTTTTGCATTCATCTGCAAATTCGGCATTTTCTGAGAGAAATCCATAACCGGGATGGATTGCTTGGCAGTCGAACCTCTTAGCTACTTCTATTATCTTATCTCCTCGCAAATAACTTTTTTGTGAATTAGCCGGTCCTATACAGCAAGATTCGTCTGCCATAGAAACATGCATGGAGTTAACATCAGCCTCGCTGTAAACGGCAACCGTTTTAACACCCATGCGACGAGCTGTTTTAATCACACGACAAGCGATTTCGCCTCTGTTTGCTATGAGAATTTTGTCAATTTTTTTGTGTGTGCTACTCCATCTTCGAAAAACATTTCGGTTCCCCCTAAATAATTACGTATTATTATAACCTTTATCGAGTAATTCTAAGATTGAAACTTACAAAATGAAATTATTTCGTATCATGCACTGTAGAGCCATTGCGGATTATTTTTAGAAATTTATTTAATGAAGACGAAACTTGATTGCTACATTTAAAAGTTTAATACACCACGTTTTACTATCCCTACCAGTTCTTACGTGTGTATAATCAAATTAATTATGAAAACAGTTCTTATCATTTTTTAAATAGAGATAATAAACCAAAGCTATCATAATTTTTGGCCAAATAACAAAAAATTATCTACGTGAAATTATTAGACTCAAGTACTTCAAATTTAAAAATTGCATGGTTAGGATTTTTGGATTCCAAGAGACTTTGAAATGGTTAGCAACATAAAAATCCCAATTTCTGGCCTCATGTGACCTGACCTGGGATTCCACAAAAGTTCTGTTTAAATTCTCAGCGTCGTAGCTGTGATTTTTCTGCGTGTGGGGCAATTAGACTGTGCGTCCCCACCAATAAAAAAGTACAATATTATGTGTAAATTGCAATTTAATTTTTCAAATTTATTTTTTATGTTTTCAAAGATGGAAACACGTCAAGTTTTTCTGCAATCGTTGAAGAAATTCCAGCCTCGATGATCTTTATTGTTCGTTCTGGCCTCTATTGATCTGTTACCTATCAGAAGAGCGTAAACTTTTTGGATTGGTAATAAACGAACAAACAATCAAAAGTGCGACAAAACTTTACGGACAGATAATTAAGCAACTAATGAAAAATACAATATTATACTTGAATTGATGACTAATTCTTTAATTTTTAGGTTGTGAATGCAGCTCAAGCACTAAATGCAGTTTTACCTTACTAAAGCTACATTGGCAAGATCAGCTGTTGTGGCTTTGTAGATTTGGATATGATTTGATTAACGAATTTTATGACTATAACTCGAAAGCATAAGCTGAAGATAAATTTTTCAAAATTGAAGAGGACTTGGCATGACAAAAACATTTTTTCTTCGGTTATTTAATTTACTATTAATAAATGTATTGAATATTAAAAATGTTCTATTTGTTGCTTATTGTCGTTATTTTACTGATGTAAATAAATTAATGAAGTAAGCCATCTTAGGCGACTTTCCCCTACTGTATATTGTAATATCACACATATTAGAGATTAGACGATGCTCAAATCGTTTACTTTTCGATTTGTTCATTCTTGGAAATTGAGATTATTGTAGAAAAGCATTTATTTGATTATTTAGGAAAAATGTGCCTTTGATAGCACCCCTAATTATTTATTTCAATAAATTAGTCGGTAACTATCCCCCCTATTCTGTAACTTGTCGTTATCGTTCGTTATAAAAGTTACAGAATAGAGGGGTAAGTATTTAACTTTTTAACTTTCTTTTATACTTACGTATCTTTTTCTCGAATTAAAATAGTAGTACATAATGTAAAATATTTTGAGTTGTTACCTTGTGAACAGGAGCGTAGCTACCATGGAGCGAGGCGTTCAAATCATGGGGGGGAGGCAAAAATATACTGAGTTAGCAATAAAATCAATATGAAAATATATTTTGAGTTTACGATGGTTAGGGTCTTCATCAGAAGTGCATAAATAAATCTCAAAATAAAATTTAATTATTTGAATATCTTATTAGTCTACGACCAATGAGGGAGGGGGGGTAGCTGCTTCTGTTTTCACAATTTTAAGGGCGTTAATTTTCAACTTCTTATCGCTCATTATAATAAACTAGTAAATAACAATTTATATTTTTTTACTATATTTTCAAGTTTTGGAAGGTGGGGTGATTTTGATCCGGTCGTCGTATATTTTCTGAAAGGTTTTGAGTATTACATAGACAGAAACATTAAAAAAAATACCTGCAAGGACGGAGAGAAACTATCCTTGTAAATTATAATAATATCAAGAAATGGACGGAATCCGCAGAGGGAGAAATTTTTTTGAAAAAAATATTTAACTATTTAATTTTATCACATTTTTTTATTGGTAAATGTTATTTTACATGACGAAATTTTTTAAATAATGTGTTGCACAATATTTATTACTCATTAAATTATTGTACATTTACCATAAAGAGGGGATTTTTAGTAACTCACTTTTTGAAAATTGACAGTCAAGAGTTAGTCAATGGCTACGCGTTCTTTAACACAGTTTAGTTTATAAATAGTAAAAATTTCGGTTTTAATTCTTTTTGCTTAGTGATTTTCTGTGAGTGTAGTGGGTTTTGAGAACTTTATGTGATTTGGGAAACGGTGGATATATGTACATTTTCAGTATAAGAAGCATACAAAATTTGTTACAGAAAATTGGTGAGTCATTTCGAATTTTTGCATGTATCTTCAGCATTTTGGTCAAGTTTAATGGTAGTCAAGACTGCTAATAATCAAAAGAAAATTTGTGTTCCAAAATGTTCGATGATTTTTGTTTTCATTCTCCACTTTCATCGGTGGATACTGATATCATTTTTTGACGGCAGAAAGTATTTATTTTGACTCCAATGAAAGCTCACAAAATTTTCGTTCTTGTGTTTTTCTAGAAATGACGTAATATCAGGTGTATGCATTAATTTCGGGATTTTCCAGGGAAAAACTGAAAATGTTCTTTTCTCCATTTCCCTGGAAAATTTACACTTTAGTTCCAAATGATTAGGTACCAAAAATTAATTTTTGAAAATAGTTCTCTATAATAAAACAAAAATTTACTTAAATCTCTTTATTACTTATATTATTTTGATCGACATTCGTTGAAAAATGAGAAATGGTTTTGTAATGTGCTAATGCTATTTCTCTTAAGCTATGCTCCATTACTTTTCCTGTTTGTTGGACCATTTTAGTCAAAAACCCATCAGAATTTTGTAATAAAATATGAGGATGCGCAAATTCGACGGCTCTTCCGGCTTCCATCACTAAAATCTTGTCAGAATCCATGACGGTATTCAAGCGATGCGCTATTGTTAAAACAGTACAATCTTTGAAGTGCTGACGAATTTTCTTCTGAATTAACGTGTCGGTTCTAAAAAAAAATCAAGTTTTAGAAAAAAAATGTAACCAAAATTATAACTTACTGCAAGTCAACATTTGCTGTCGCTTCATCCATGATTAAAATTTTATTGTTTCTAAGTATAGCCCGGGCTAGACAAATCAATTGCCTCTGTCCAACACTAAAATTTGAACCTCCTTCGCTTATTTCTTGGTTGAGATTATCTATGAACGGTTTAAGTTCAACCTAAAATTGAAAAACATAAATATTATTTGCACTTAAAGATTCAAGTTTACGCCGCACATTTTCCAATGCTTGCCAAATCTCCTGATCACTGTTCTTGTTGAAAGGATCGAGATTGTTCCTGACTGAAGACGAAAATAAAACCGGTTCCTGAGGGATAATCGAAATTTTGTTCCTCAAATCATGCAAACCGATTTCGTTTGTTAAAACGTTGTCGATCATTATGACCCCTTCTGTAGGTGCTAGCCTAAATATAGCGGAAATTAAGGAAGATTTTCCAGCACCGGTACGCCCGACAATTCCAATCTGAAAAAATGTATAGATGAGATACTTCTTAATTGGAGGAAAACGTTGGAATACCTTCTCAGCAGACTCCAGTTCAAAAGTTAGATTGTTAAGAACTGGAGGTTCTTCGGGAACGTAAGTTAGACAAACGTCCCTAAAAATCATTTTCCCAAATTTGGGCCAATCACGATCGGGTTTCTTGGTTGGAACGGATTCAAACGGTCCTTCTTTATCCAATTTGGTGTATTGCATGATGCGCTCAACACTTATCATCTGACTAGTTACTTCGGCAGTTTGTCTCATTCCATACTGGATCATACCAGTTAGGATTAAAGACTGAGATATGGCGAGACCAACTTCGCCACCGAGTGTAGTTCCTGAAACAAAGGTTGAAAATCGTCTTGCGTCGGTTTTATTTGCTGTTATTACCGTTATCAAAAATTATAAATTGAAATGTAACGATTCCTATAAAAATAACGCTAACTAAGTCGAGGTAAAAACCAAACGCTTCACTGGTAGCCAAGAAAAGAAACCACGCCGAAGTGTGTTGATCTTGAAGTATATCAAATTCTTTTATTACCAGAGGCTGAGCCTTGCAGGCTCTTATCGTCGGTAAACCGGACAATGAAGCTGTGACGTGCGAAAATGCAGGAGATCGAGCTAAAAGTATTGAATAAAATTACGTTTTGTAATGGAGGAAATAAGAGAACAAATACTGACTGATTCCTTCAAGTCGTTTTATGTCCTGAGCGCTGGCTAAGTAAACATTTTTTATAAAATACATTATCACTGATATAATACTGGTGGGTATAATCATCCATGGTGTAACAATGAAAATCATTATCAGGATGCCCAACATCACCGTGAATATTTGCATAGCATCCAGAATTGACCTGGGTAAAACTTCATCCACTATTCCCATATCCTTAGAAAATCGGTTCAAAATTCGTCCTAAAACGCGCTTCCTCAATATTTTTTCGTCTTCCGTTAAAAAACCACTCACCTGAAGGATTAGTATCAAAAAATCTCATTGTAGCTTTAAGTACGTTGCTAAACATTGTATTATGAAGACCCTTTGAGGCATGCATACTGATATTGGTGAACAAAAACGAACGAAATAAAATTAACAAAATTGATAAAATAATTAAAATCGTGTACACGTAAATATAAGTAGTTTGCGCGGTTTGCCCATTTGTTTCTGTAACATTGTTTAATCCCACTTCACTAAAATTTCCAATTCTACTTCGGATTTCTGTTAGGATATCGGCATGTGTTACATTATCAGCCAAGCTACTGTTTCCCCCTTGAAGCAGTTTATCTCTAACCTGATCTTCCTGATAGTTTCGCAGTTCTTCATCATTTGTCCTAGAGTGACGAAATTGTGAAAAACAGTTGAACGGAGAGGGGCGGCGTTACTTACCATTTGGTGAGCCAAATATCAGAAGCGTTGCAGGCAACTTGAGCTATCAAAAATATAAATAAGAAAAATAACAATATAAGTACTCCGCCCCCTTCTCTTAAGTACGCCAAATATAATGAGCCCGAAACCGAACCCTTTTCCATTAACTCTTGCGTTTCTTCCGGTTCATCAGTTTCACCATCTTCAGTTACACTCTAAAAATATGTTAGTTTTACGTTGTAACGTTGTAAATTTGTTACTTACAGCATATGAAGTTATTGAAACGATGCGACTCCTTTGTTTATCAGGTGTTAGCTGAGTTTCTTCTTCGTCATTTTCTTGAATAATATGAGCCAACTCGTTCTTCACCAGTTCATTAAACGTTCCCGTTTTAACAATTTGTCCCTAAAAGATTCGAACTTTAGTAGAGCGGTTTAAAAATATCACACGTTTAGTGTTACGTTATTTATAATGACGATTTGATCGGCCTGCTTCAAAAATTGTACTTGGTGGGTCACCAATATTCTAGTTTTGTTCTTCAAATAATTTAAAAGGCACTCTTCAAACAAGTGTTTCCCGACATGAGTATCCACTGCGGATAAAGGATCGTCAAATAAGTAAATATCCGCTTCTCTATAAACGGCTCGCGCTAAATTTATCCTAGCTCTTTGACCACCACTCAAAGAAGTCCCCTTTTCGCCTACCAACGTGTAGTCTTTACTTGGTAAGAGTTCAAAATCTCGTTCTAGGGCACACACTTTAACAATTTTTTTGTATCGTTCTTTAACATAGGGCAAATCAAAGAGAATATTATTGCGGATTGTCGAAACAAAAAGCCAGGGTTCTTGGGAAGCGTACGAAACTTTACCAAAAACGTCGAGTTGTCCTGTAAGAAGCGGTAGCTCTCTCAAAAGAAGTTGCAAAAGGGAACTTTTCCCAGACCCCACTTGGCCTACCACGGCGCATAAGGTACCCGGTTTTATGTCCAAGTTGATATCACTCAAAGTGTAGGCTATAGGATTTTTAATCCAACTCGCTTTTCCGTTAGAAATGCTTACGGTCCCACGTTTCGCCTCTGCCTCCTTTTCGCCTATTTGGAAATCCGCTATTTCCTCTTGAGCCAAAAACGCCTTTAAAATTTTGAATAAGTTTTAAAAAATACAAAATTCGAGTTATTCTTACTTCGACTCTTTTTGCGGAACTTTTTGCTTCAGCGTAAAAAGAAATTCCCAGCGGATAAAAAATGGCCATGTATAACTGAATTGTGTTGAATAGCTGCGCTGCAGCGAAAACTTTTTCCCCTGTTAATTTATTACCTACTAAGACGTAAGTTATCACAGATAAAAATAAAGCACATCGTTCTGTAAATACCATCATTCCTACTAAAAAACCCCGTATGTAGGATGCTTTAGTTATAACGTCAATTTCTATTCTAGAAAATTAATAGAAAAAAAAAATAAAAATGAAATTTACTCTTGCAAATTACGATTTCGGCGTTTGTAAATTAAAATTAAATAAAATGCAAATTAACTTACTTTCGCGTCATTGCGACCAACTTTTCAAAGGGTTTTTCCCAAGCGTACATCTTGATGACCTGGATACCAGAAGTAATTTCGTTCATTAATTGGACTCTGTTGTCAGTGCAAGGTGCTATTTTGAAACGAAATTTGCCTTGCAAACTTGATAGGTATCCTTAAAAAGAAAACGAAATTGAAACGAAATTCGTCGCCACGTTTAGGCCAGATTTGGGCAAACTATTTTTAAAAAGTTACTATAACTGTAAGCTATTAGTTGTGTCTATTAAGTAAAATGAAATTAGAACATTCAGGGGCTTAAGAGGCCAATGCACTTCAGAGCTAAGTTACTGGTCCTGGGCACGACGTAAAACTGCATCCCTTGTTCTTCACAAAAAGAACAATCATCTCTTCTAGTAGTCCCTTACCGATTCCACGTTAAATTGTAGGCATTAAATCTTCAAAGCCTCCTCTACAACCTACACTATCGCATCATAGCTAACCGCCCGTCAATTTCGGTAATTTTTTTTTAAACAAAAGTATATTAAAAATGAGCAAATCAAAGTGCACTCCGTTTTTGAAAAAAATCGCATTATTTATGTTTTATGTAGGAGTGATACGCATAAGGGATTAACGAGATTCTTATTATCTGTATATAAAATTCGCTTTTTGACTTTAATTATTAAAGAACTACTAACCTTGTAGAGGAATTGCCTGTATCACCATTGCCAAAATTCCAGCGAATGCAGAATATCCAAGACTTGTATACATTATACCAGCAGCGACGATAGTCACAATTGGCATAATCCATATAAAGTGTAGATAATCGCAAACCAAGTCAAACCTATTCACGTCATTTGATAAAAGATTAATCACTTGACCAGCTGCTGTGTTTCCTACAGACGCTTTATTCAGACGTAAGAGCTACAAGGTAAAAAATGGTTCAAGAACTTTCCAATTCAAGCAAGAACATTGAGACAAACCTTTCGATAAATTAAGGAACAAACGGCCAACCTGCATCTCATACCCAGTCTTCTTTGTCCAATTACGGAATGATGCATAAATATTATATTTACCAAAGCAACAAGAACCACTCCCATCGCAAACAACCAACTTTCGTAAGTGGTTTCGGTTCTGGACGGATCAAAGGTTTTAATCAGAGCCGCCAAGAGAAGCGGTTGTGATAATCTAAAATTTTGTTAAGCGATTAGTGAACTAATAGAAGCTAATCTGAGCTATTTTTACCTTAAACAAACTCCTTGAAATAAAAGTTCAAAACCAAATACCGAATACGGCTTAATGAAGGTAGCGCTAATAGCTTTTACCAATCGAGGTGATTCATTTTGAGATTTCGCTCTGATCAATTCCTTCTCCCAATTACTGTAAGTCAAAGTATATCATTTTGTGCATGGACAATTGAAACCGAAAATTACCTTTCCAAAATATTCCCCCATTTTTCAGAAAAATCACATTCCCTGGCACTGTACAGATCCTTTGTTTCCAAACTGTTTTTGTATCCATATTTAAATAATGGAAATAACCAGCTAAAAAAAAATGATAATGATTAGTGAGAACGTGGCTGGTTCATAATTTATTGTAGTGGTAGAAAAAATACAGTATTCTACTCGGGTGATAACAAACTATTATTTGGATAGATTGCAACTTCCGATTTTTAAGTTCATTAGTGTCTTTGTATAAACTTGTGATTAAATTACGGGTACGCTAATTACACCTAAATTGCTACATCCTGCATTATAAATGCTAAAATATGTTAAAACTAATTATTCGTCAATCAATCAAAGGGTGGCGACACAAAACACGTGCCTTATCTATCATTTTACAAATTCTTGCACTTAATTTAACAATAACAATGCTACTAACGTAATAATTACATTAAAATTTAAATGATTTATTATAGTATGCAGGGGGGATTAATATGAAGTAATTGCTTACAAAAATTAATAACCCTGCAGAGAGGCATGGAGTGAAACGTAAGTGATTACGAAGAAGTAGTTGTGGGTTTGAATTCCCTAGTCGCCCGTTGGGTCAATAAAAAAAGAATAAAAAACTTATCAGAGCAAACAAAATATATTGTTGTTTATTTTTTTAAATAAATAATTGCTCCATTTATTTATATGATACAAATTACTAATTTCCTCCGGATTAGCGGTCTCCAAACTACGGCCCGCGGTAGCCTTTTATCCTGTCCGCGCTGATTATCGTTACACAAATTAAAAAATTTAAATGTTGTTAATCGGTGTTTTGGCATAATACTTAAGGTTTCTGCTTTATTATTTTTTTGAGTTACTACTGAAGATGGTGAAATTACAAGTAAAGCAGTAATTTTTTTTTAATTTGGCCTAATTTCAATCCAAAACATGTGATTTGCCAACTTACATTACTCCGTCTTTTTTAATAGAGTTTATTGAACTCGGTGTATTTTTAGGAACAAAATTTGAATATTTTAAGTGCGATGTTTCAGTGGTGTTACTGATATTGAATTTATATACCGTACAGTGGCGTAGTTTTAGTTAGAAATTTTTTTGCTTATAGTTACTGTTACCATTTGAAATTATGTAGGTTGAATTAAAAAAAAAAATATATATGTGTAATCAAAGAATATTTACTACAGGAACAAGAAGCAACACTCGACAGTGTTTTACAGAGCGCATGTTCACCAACAAAACATTTCAAACGGTGACCATTTTGTTGATGAACATGCGCACTGAAAAACGCTGTACAGTGTCGTTTCTTCTTCCCATAGTAAATATACTTTGATCAATAAACGGATTAACCGGATTGATCAATATGCATACAGATAATTTTAATTTCTATAGATAAAAAAAAAATTTCCCCCGATTTTTGCCCCCCCCTCCCCAAAATCTGATTATTACAAATCAAAGAACCCCCTTAATTTTCTTAGTACATTTCTCAACAATTTTTTTTTGCTACCCCCCCCCCTCAGGCACGGGCGACTTCTAACTTTTAACATAAAGTTTAGTTGTAATTGCAATTTTAATTTTGATTTTAGAAAATAGTACACGAGGCGATGACGAGTATTACTTTGTCTACTACCTTGGGTAAAATTGCCTTTCCAAGCTAGATACATAATTTTGATATTTGAATCATCCAATATTTTATAATGATACAGTGTTATAAATAACTGCGCCTCGAAATGATACCTTATCGAATCGTATAATCTTATCTTCACAACACAATATTTTACATTACTTAGAAAGTTACAATTTCCTGTTAATGTATGTTTTGCGATGACTTAATAAATCTCACGGATTTATTTGAAGAAGGCCGTCAAATACCTTGAGACAATTGTATGTTACATCTTCCGGGCTTAGTAAGGCCACTTCCGTAGTGATACTAGCGGAAGGAAGTAAAACAGCTGGGAAATGCTAACCAATTAAAATGATAATATTTTACAATATAAATGAAATTTTACGGTTCGGTTTCTTTTACATTGTGTTTTGTTATTACCTCTGAATGAGGTCGTTAGGCCGAACATTAATTACTTTAATAGTTTGCTAATCGATTTGCTAAATTGAAAATATGTCAAGAAAATCTATAAATTAATAATAAAAGCGATAAACCAGAAGATATATGTACTTAGGTCTTACCTTTTATATGAAACTAATTAAATTATTATTTTGTTTGAAGTTACCCACATTAATATGTATTTATTACGACCTCTTGACCTTGCAATGTTAAACTATTAGATTTTTTGTTTTTATAAATCCACTATCAAGTATAATTGTATGCCATGGTTAGTGGGTCACAGCTTCCAGGATGTGCCAAAATATTTTATAAATAATACTATATTCAATTTATCAGCACCGTTACGTATAGAAGATTTGCTTTATCAGTCCTAAATTTATATCTCTAGTGAAATTTGCCCTATCTCAAGGCAAATTAAGTTATTGACATGACTGCAGTTATTGAAAAAGTTCCATTTGTTGTTTGTTAACTTTTTTCTCCAAACAATTACAAAATAAATTATCTTTTCTGTCGTAATTAAATTTTCTATAATATGCAAATATGAAGTAGGTAATAATAACATCAGTATATTTTTGTGAAATATTGCCATAAATCAAAAATTTATGATTTGGCCTTCGACTCGAGAAAACGACCATGGTAGTCGGAATCTCGTTAATCCATTCATGCGCGTCAGTTATGGCTATATCATTTTTTGGCACAATTTTTTAATTTTTGGTCTTATTTGTTGGTTAAATTTAGTCAAGGATTGATAATAACTATAAATAGATCCACATTGTATTATCAAAAAGATTTTTATTTTATTTAATTTAACATTTTTATTAAAATTTCTTCTTCAAATTTTTGTCTATTTTTGAAAGAAATTACACTTTTTGAAAAAAACCACCTCTTGTTTAAGTTAGGATTAAATAATAAAAATGTTTATAATCAAATTTAAAAAAAAATAATACAATCATTAACCTACATTCTCTTAATATTATTAAACATTGATTTATTTTTTTATAATGTTATAAAAAAATGTTATCGTGTGTTTATTCCGATTGATAAGTATTGGGAGGTTGAACTTGCAATTGTGCTAATTGAATTAATTTTTAATTAAAATCCAGCTAGATTTAACGATTTGCCGTTATTTGTGACGATTTGTTTTTTATGGCTCAATTCGTCACTAATCTTATCATCATAGTAATCCAAAATGATAATTTATTTTACTGACTCGATTCAAGGCGAAAATTAATTAAACAGTCATAAAAAAAATTGGAGTTTTAGCCTTCATTATTGTCGGTTTTGTACGTCTTGGAATTATTTTAGTTCAGAATTTTTAATTAAATATACTACGAAAATAAATAAAGTGCTAGAAAAACCGAGAGCTTCTCGATAGAAAATATTTATACAATTTTCGTTCAGAAAAAGTTCCTTTGAAGATGAAAGGTAATTTTGCCCCCGCATTTTTTTAACAATTTTAAGATGACTTATCATATTATTTTAATAATCAAAATATAAATGTTATGTCGGATGATGCATAATTTATTTTCGCGTTAATGTTTATATTAAGAGAACCTGACGTTATCTTCTGCATGAAGCCCAAAGCACCCAAAGTTATGATAAATTGTATAGGACGGAAATTATCTCTCCTCGAAAGATGTAGTAGCACCGACCCTTATATCGAATTATCCTTATAAATCAATGTGACAGTGCAAACTCAAAAAGTTTACATTTTTTACAAGAAATTGGATTTTAGCAATCTCTTGAAATGATGAAGGTTTTGGAATGCTTGCACAATAACCAAATGAATGGTGTAGTGCATTTGAATATTCACAACAAAATTTCAATATCTATTTGAAGGGCAAGTGGTATTTTATTGTGGGAATGCACTTAAAAATAAACATTTACCATGCTTCTATGTTAATTGCATTTTATTATTATAATCTTCAATAATTTGCAGTTGTAATAATAGTATAGCAATTTCGGCCTTGGGAGTGATAGACATTAAAGTCTAAGTCACATTATTTTCTATACAAATTTTACAAAAAAACTAAAATTAATTTTAATACTATCTAGATACATTTCATGAAATGAAAAATTAAAATTGCAAAAACTATCAAGTTTACAACAAATATTTCGGGTTTATTAGAACCTCATCAGGTAATCAATTGATTACCAATTTGAAAATCAAAAAGGGGTAAAAAAAAGTATTTTAAATTGAAACATCGGACAAAATAATTAAAACAAATAGTACAAATTAATCAAAATCAACCAAGTCTGATAGATTAGATAAATTGCATCGATAAATTCAAAAATATATTAAAATTAAATTTGATCCAATTTTGAAAATCTTTTTTCATTTTCTTAAATCTATTCCTATTTTTTTACTTTATTTAGTTACTGGAATAAAATTTTTAATTCTAAATCAGATAAAGCGGGGCTGACCGAAACCAAAATTTATTGGTTAGGCTTTTCAACACCGACAGATTAACTTACAAAATATTGTGCAATTAAAAAATTTAAGTTTAATAGAAAAAAAATAAATTACCAAAATAACAATCTTGAAGCCAAATTTGCCTTTGCCTCCGGGCTGGGATTATCATATTTCTTGCTAAAATCCATACTCGCCAATTAAACCGATTACATAAATTTTTATTATGTCCGCAATTTAATTACCAACCTTCGGTAATTATATAACAAACTATTAAATCAAGTTTTTGCAATCTAATCCATTTGAAATATTTTGAATTTTAAATTTAAGTAGCGCGACACCATTTAAGCGATTGTATATTTTTCAAAATTAACTTTTCACATTTTTTATTCAACTTTAATTCACCAAATGCACCAGCTCTTGATGGATTTAACACAATGATGATTTAAACAGTGAATACCAATCGGAATTCAGTTTTTATGGTTAGGTTTTATATAACGAGTTCCACTGCAGTGGCGTACTAATTTCCTGAAGAATAAAACGCAAGCGTAAAACTAATCCCGCAATTTGAAATTTATTTAAAAATAAATATTTATTCCTTTACAATTAATTTGAAGGTTTCTCCCTCTTTTTAAAATGTTCTACCTGTCTGTACTCTACAAGTAGTGCTCCACTTGTAACTAGCAATGTTTTAGACACCGCAACCTCGCCAAATAATAACGTACTACTAAGTATTTATTTCTTGCACGCATTGATATTATAGTAAATGATGTTTTTGTAATATCAAGGATATGTATAATATTGACAGAAAACCATAAAAAATTCGATAACGTATGGTTTATCGTTCGGAAGTAAGTATAGCAAAATTAGCATCGACTAATTAAAGTACATCCTACATTTTGAAAACCAAAAATTTACTTCGTCAAATAGAATTGTTATCAGCTTATCTTTATTAGAAAATCTATAGCACACTTTGTGTTTAATTAATAAATTCTAACAATACCTAGTGTTTACAAAATGGTCGGTTATGATGTTATGAATTATATTTACGTATGTACCTACTTAATTAGGTAGATATAGTAACAACTTGTTTAATTATTAATTAACTGAAAAAACGTATTACTATTGAATTTTTAAAATTATAATTAAATTGTGTGAATAACAAGCACTTAGAATTTATTCGACCCCTCTTTAATTGAAGTCAATTTACTCAAGTGCTATCGATTGCTTTACAGCTGCACTTCGTTTGAGTACAATTAAAAGAAATAACAACCTTTGATCAATCTTGTAAAATGAAAATTCAATGTCACCTCGTGTAAAAAAATTTAAATTTTGGAAAATTTTTTAATTCCAAAAATTGAACTTTCTGCAAAAAATAGAAAAGTAAATCTATCAAATTTATTTTTACTGACAGAAAGTACGAATTGGTATTTTATATAATATTTTGTTATCTTTGATGATTAGCATTGCATATTATTACGAGTAACTCCACACTCCAATTCAATAGATAACTGTTAACGTATAGGTATCGATTTCGATTGTTTATTTTGAACAATTAGATAACAATTGAATTTTTGACACAGATTTAGATTACATATAATCGTCCTTGGACTGTTTTTAAAAATTATAAATTAAAATGTAGATAGGCACTTATTTAAAATATAAATAATCTTATAAATATTAGGATGGAGTAAATTTACTACATATAAATAAAACATAAAATTTGGACATTTTTTTTGTATTTATATATCTGTTTTAAAAAACGCATCAACTGATAATTTTTTCAAGGACCGCCGATAAAAAAATAAAAGATAACAAAAACGAAAATTTAATGCGCTATAAAAAAGATTCTTACATTGCCAAATCACAGCACGCAAATTTTTTTTATTAAGTGATTAAATTTTTTATTAATTAAATGGATCAAATCAAAAAAACAATGAGAAAATTATATAATAATAATCTTATACTAGTAAATGTATACAGTCACTGAAACCGTCCAGGTAATGTAGAATAAAATTTAACCGAACCCCATAATGTGATATTTTGTTTATTTTTTTTTTAATTTTGCCCTGTTTGTAAAAACAAAAGAATTAGTTGTAAAGCCAATGTTGTTTAAGGATTTTAATTCTAGATATTATTAAGTTAATTTAATTGATCCAAAACCGCCGAAGAGGTTTGTCATAATATTATTATTGACATTTTTGTCCTACTAAGAGATCCTTCAGTTCTACAAAGCGATAATGGCAGGGAGTCTGCTGGTAATAAAATAACCAACAGCTTTATTAAAATTATATGGCCTAATTTTAAAATAGTTCACGGAAAGCCAAGGCACGGCCAAAATCAAGGCAGTGTGGAACCCGCCAACCAAGATATTGAGAACATGATGTTGACTACCTGGATGCAAGACAACGACACTTTTTCACAGGAGTCAAGGTTTACGTTTGACAACAGCTATATAATGAAGAACAGTGCGTTACATAGTAGAATAAAACGATTTTCTTCTGAAGCCATGTATGGCTGTCCACCAAAACTCGGGTTGGCTTCATTTAATACACCAAACGAGGCTTCGGATAATGTTGAATCTGAGGAGGATCTTAAATATATCATCCGACAAATCGATTTGGAATCAGAAGAAGAAATACTTCAGGCGATGACCGTAATGCAATAAAATTGGAGGATTTACCCAAAATTTTTGAAACGGAGGAAGACGGTGAGCACCAGTCAGAGTTCTTATCTGATCTGGATGCAGCTATTAAGCGACACAGAGGAGAGGCTTACCAATGCCTGTCGCAACAAGCTAATAAGATGAAACAACCATCTGATTAACTTATACCACCGGCATCAGTAAAAGGAACAATTGTAAAAATATCGGTTCTTGGCATAGATCGTAGACGAGAGGATGCTAGGTTAATTCTAGCTGTACTTCTGGATGTTATAGTTGGATTCTACAGACTTGGTTAATAAAATAATTATTAAACCCATAAGCAAAAACGTTCTTTAGTTTTATAGATTTACATAGGTACATCTTTTATAGTATATAATTCTTCTGTACGCTTGTATGCTATTCAACATACGGCTGAAACGATTTGATGAAATTTTTTGGGTGTATTTGAGTGGGTCCTGGCCTCCTGGGCAGTGGCGGATTTAGCACTTATGAGGCCCCAGGCGCAATTTAATTTTGAGGCCCCCTTTTTCAATATTTGCATTACTCATTTACATTACATTACATTTACAGTAATGGTTTTCAACTTTCGGCTTTCCAACACAGAAGGGATCCGTTAGCGCCGCAGGCGATTTTTTTTGAAAATATTACCTAATTTATATGGGAATATTTCACCCGAGATCTTGTTTTAATACCCAAACTACATTATGGAACTTTTCATAAAATTAGGTTCATCAAATTTTCACTTCTTTAACTAAAAATTTCTGATGAACTTTTGAAAGTTGTTTTTGTAAGTATTTTATCAAATTAACATTGATAATTCTTGTACCAATAAGTTTCAATTTTCATAATTAATACAACCTAAACATCAGCAAACCTTAAAATACGACGTACGTACTATATCCAAGCAGTTGTTATATTTTATATTGAATAATTTAATTTTCAATTTTATTTCCTGATGCCTCACTTTTTTAATAATTAAATAAATAGTAGTTTTCGTCACAAGGACGTAAAACGAAATTTTACACCCGAGGGACGGGGTTTCGAAGGCGAGGCGTAGCGAAGCGAAGCCGAGACGCATGAACCGTTCCGAGGAGTGTAAAATCAGTTTACGTCCGAGTGGCATAAACTGCTTTTCGTTATAACGGGACTACCTCATATTTATTTATTCGCAACAACGTGGTGAGAGGCTATGTATTGAAAATGGAAATCTGGCTCTTCTGATTGGTTTGGTAATCATTCATTTTATTCGCGACCCTGACGTCAGAGACATATAAACAACTTTTCGTTATTTTGGGGAAAATATCCTACAAAATTCGCGATTTTATATAATAGCTCTGAGATAACTATCGATAGATGGCGTGAAGGTTGCAAGTCATTTGTCAAGTTTATCTCTTTGGTGAGATAAGGATTCATATTATCAATTTAAAAATTTCGAATTTAAAAATTTCGAATTTAAAAATTTCGGACGTGTGTGTTGTGAAGTGTTACAATGTCAAAATCAATCAAAGAACGGGCATATTCGGGCGCATTCTTCAAACAACAGCGAGGAGAACAAAGAAGAATCAAGAGGTGCGTTATTTTCGAATTGCGTTATAAATATTAATTTTTGTTATTTTCGAATTGCGTTATAAATATTAAATATTTTCATTTGAATTAATGATGTTTTGCGTAAATATATCATGTTTTATTTTATAAGCCCCCCTTTTTTACGTTCTAGGACATAAAAAATTATGACCTCCCCTTTTTAACGCCCTAGGACGTAAAAAGACACTTTTCGTACCTCAAATCAGGACGTAAACACCTAATTTAACGGCCGGAATAACGAAAAAATTTTTTTATTTTGAGAGCTGAATTTTGAGGCCCCCTTGATTTATAAGGCCCGAGGCGCCTATTTAGAATTCCGCCACTGACAGGAAATTAAAAAATTTTTTGAATTCCACCACTAACTTTCAATAATACTGTAGGTATCATAGTACTGTAGGATCACTACAATGTATGTACTTATTAACAGCTTTTCATACAAAAAAGTAATTAAATAAAATAATTTTATTTTGAGAACTAATTTTTGAGGCCCTTTGGATTTCGGAGGCCCGAAGCGCGCGCTTCCTGCGCCTAATGGGAAATCCGCCACTGGTCCTGGGATGGTTTAGGTTCACAATTGGGCCAACGTTCGCCAAAGTTAATCTACTTTTTCTATCCTCTTATAGGAAAAGTAGATTTTTTTTGTAAATCTAAAATAAATTGTTCACTATTTCTAAGCAGTTTAGTGAATTATATTAATTTCACTGATTCAATCTCGTGCAGTTTGATTGGTTTATATCTAAGCGTCTGATATCATCATTAATAGAGTCAATTACCTGAAAAGTAATTTAATTTAAAATTAAATATAAAAACTCTGAAAATCATTCCCTGAATTTGCGGAATTTTTCAAACTATCTATCTATCGTAAAACCAGAGTTATTATAAGGTTAACTTCGCGAGAGACTGCACGTGGCAAAAATTACTTACCTAAAACGGATTTAAAATAATTTAAATATTTATTTAAAATTTCCTTGATTTTCTTAATAGTTTTACTCTAATGGTTTTTGTTTTATTAATAATAATCTAACTTAATTTTATCATAATTTTTTTATTATGTCAATCCATTTACAGTCGAGTAAAATAATTAGGAAAATCAAAGACATTTTAAAGAAATATTTAAATTATTTTAAATACCTTTTACGTAGAAAAGTTTTGCCACGTACGTCCCCCAAAACGAAGTATTAAAAACCAAATAACTCTGACAAAAGAAGTTTATTGTCAGAGTCACCCCTAGCCCACTCCCCAACCGAACCAAACTTTTTTTTTTAAATTTTAACAAATTTTACATGTTTTATTCAAAGATGAAGTTTCTTATTCATTCTACGAAAAATAACTTTTTTCCCGCTAGACCCCTAGAAATGTGAATAAACGGGCTTGAAACCGGAAGGTTTGAGGGTAGTTTTAGCATAAGGAAGTAATGAGATTACTTTTTAAAGTGATTGCTTACTTACGGCTGGGGGGTATTCCATACCCCCCAGACCCCCCGGTTTAACAATTGTTTACTTTTAAAAGTGCCCTTTAACTTGTCATTTTCTTCACCTGGTCCGTCCACCAGGTTGGCTACTATATTTGTCTCAAGTCTTCTTCTCTCCACAAGAAGTCTCTCCAATGGATTACCGTTTTTTGCTATGTGCCCAAAATATTGCAGTATTGTCTGTTTAATTGTTTGAGGACAGTGTTTTTGTGATATGTAGCTCTTCTATGACGGAGACATTTGTTCTGTGTGCTGTCCATAGTATTCTTAGAAGCCTTCAATATACCCAGATTTTGAGCGCGTCGATTCTATTGACGTCCGCCTTTTTGAATGCCCATGCCTAGTAAAGAGTAGAATCTACTATCTACCGTGGAATCTAAACCACAGCACAAATGAATTTGGGTTTGGATGGGATTTAAACGTTCGACCCTTTGATGCAAAGTCAATTGTCCTACCGTTACACCAAATTATCTTCACATTTTTATTTATTTGTTTTGCTTGGAATGCTATTTATGTAAGCTGTTGTGAAATGACAGATTTTGTATAACGAGTGGGTCCTTCCGAACGAAATTTTCGAAAATTACACAAAAATGCATTTCATAACATTTTATCAATATATTTGAGCAACTAACTTTTAAAAACTAACTTTTGAAAAATCAAACTTAAAATATACTTTATATTTTGTAGGTACTCCAAATTGTACTGTACAGAAATAAAATATTTTTTTAAAACAAAATAGAAGGCGGAATTTTGTTAAATAAAAATTTAATATGTAAAGTATTTTTTTATAGTTTTTATAGTTTATATGTTAAATTCTACATCAGTCATTGCAAAATTTTGCAAAAATAATTAAATTTATCTACTATAAAATTTATGATTTATATTTGTTTGAATATCTACAATTTTTTACAATTTGAAAAGATATTCTAAGTATTTTAAAATACTGGATTGTTTATATTATACCATTTAAATGTCAATATTTGTCGAATTATCTCAAACTGAAGTCAATTACAGAAATTCCCATATGAGTTGCCACAACTTTTTCTGTTAAAATATTAAAAACGTAATAAATGAAAAAGTACAAATTTAATTTAAATGTAGTATCTAATTTTTTTTTAATTTTGAAATTTTCTTTTAGATAAACAGATCGACGTAACTCATAAATAAATAATTATATTTTTGTTGTAAATTAAATTACTCAATAACCTTGGTTTGTGGCTCCCTCTATTTTCAAACACTCAAATAGACGAACACAAATTTTCTGCTTTTTTACTTACAATTATTTTGAAATTTCTCCACAAGATGATTTTAGAAAAACCTTTCAATGCGAATGTTTGCATCAGGAAATATTACTTTAAATTATTTTGCACCCCCATTTTAATTTTATTGATAATGCAAAACTTTTTATAAGATTTTTGGATAATTTATTGTGCAATAAAACCATTTCTAACACAAAAAAATTTATTAATTTAGGGGTACACTGAAAGTTTTGCATTTTGGCATATTTTTTTTAATAATTAATTACAGATTTGACGAGAAGTTTTAATAAAATTACATTTTATTTTGTTAAAATTATAATTATCTCAATAACGCAACAAATATATTACAATCATAACATAGTAAGAACAAAATATATTTAAACTTCACAAGCGCTTATTTAGGTCTTAGCTATTAAGAATAATAATAATTAATGACTGTTTTATACGTTCATACAATATTTAATTGAGGTACCCTTCTATTTTTAAATTAGTACATCTTAATAAAATATAATTTTGATTTAACACAATAATTTAAAAAAACCTAATAAATTTATTAATCTCATTATTAAACTAATGAAACCTAATTTAAATATTTCGCTGTTTTATTTAGGCTTCTTTTTCTTATTAATAATCTTAATATTAGCCTTTAGCATTTATTAAAAATGAGGTCCTACGAGAAAGGACAGGAAGAATAGGCAAGCCGATTTATTACATAAAATTTTATTTAGAAAAAGATATGCAATTTTTAAATGATATGAGCCGCATGCGGCTCGCGAGCCTTTCGGTTGTCCACGATTGGCATCACAACCTTTGTTGCAAAATTTGCACAATCTCTTTCTTAATAAATTACGAAGTTTGTTATCTCACAATAGGGTGAATAAAAAGCAAGGATATGTTAGATTCTACAGTCTAAATTATACTGATATGTTCGTTTTGCAACGAGAAACGTACACAATTTTATTAGTGATAATACTCGTAAAACTTAGTGAATAAATTAGTTAATTTGTTTAGATATCTATTCAGCTGCAATTGTTACCACCTCTTCAATAGTTAATAGGTACTCACTTCAAATTTAATTTTCTCATGCGATTCTTTTATTAATACTAAAATTGCAATAATTTAATTAAATTTTGTGTAGTAGGTACTGCTAACGTGAGCATTTAATTGAGAAATTGGAATAATGAAGACGCTTATTTTCTTATTAACGTCATTGCTTATTCAACTAAAACCAAGTCTCCTCAGAATAAACACCGAATAAATTGTTTAATAAGCAAACAAATGTAATAATTTTCTTCCTTACGAAACGAAACTATGGGAAACTTAAAAAAAGCGTTTCTGAGTGGTAAGTCAACCCTCAGGAAAGGAAAATATTCAAATTGGAGTATAAAACGAAACAAAGGATAAATAATTATGTTTGTCAATTTTAGAGACATTTCGTGAAAAGTGAGAAACCTTTGGTATTCCACATTAATTAATTTATTGAAATTAAGACGGAAATTCTTAGTTCGACTTTTAAAATTACCGAGAATGAGCTTTTGTAGTAATTGGATATTTGGATGACTTTTAAATGCAAAGTCAAAATCGATTCTCTTCAGTTGTTGCACTCGAAATCCAGGTTTTAGCCGAATATGAAAAAATTTGAGCCTGAATCATCCAAATTTTTTCGAAAAACCACCGGCCATGGTTTTTGTAAGGAAAAATGAGAAGACAGTACTCTGGAAGAATTTTATCTTTAGAAGACTTCTGAAGGATGGTGAAAGATTTTTTACTTTTTTAGTGGCGTACCAACCAAAACGTATTTTTGCAAGTAAGTGGTCTTCTTCCGAAACTTTGCTTCTGCACGCATATTTTGACTCCAAATACAAGGAGAGGATTAAATTTGTCGAGTATTACTATTGAAGTGGGGTAATAATTATATCTCTTCCGATTATAACAGTCACAGATAACGTGACCAAGTCCGATCCAGTTAGAAAATTACAGTCTAAAACTGTGCAATTTTCTAACTATTACTTTATCGTAATTTATACAATTTTAAGTGGCAAATAGAGCGACCTCTGCACAACCTGGTTTCTTCTTCGCGATGATGCTATTTACAGAAACGCTATTAAACTGATATTTTGTCAGCAATATTGAAGATTACTATCGGCACCCCTAGAGCGAAGGTCTGAACGACCCTACTAGTAAACTGAAAATCGAAAAAAGTAAAACAAAAAAAATCAAGGAAGGTTGGATTGGGATTTAGGGGAAGGTGGGGGTAAGGAGGGGAGTTATATTATCCCTTAAAAAATTAGTTACGTTTTTAAATGACAAAACAACTAACTAGTTACATCGAGTGCACATTCTCGAAAAACTACAACAACATTACAAAATTTACAAGTTTTTTTACTGGTCGATAAGCTAACAGTAATGGGATTAAGTTGGTGCATCGCAAAATGTTACGATAAACTCTTTCGCATTACCGTCTGCCGTCTAATGATTATAATTATTTAGATAATGTTTGAAGCATTGCCACAATCACTGCTAAACTTAATGCACATATATTTTGGTTATCTACATTATAATTAGGGGCGCAATGTTTGTTGTAAATATTAAAGCCCAACAAATTGAGAAAATTAAAATCGTTTGTATTGCACGAGTGTCACTTGTTGCCATAAATGGCAGTACTGTGTAGAATATAATATTTACTAAGTACATTAAATAATGCTAAACTTAATTTAATACAAATATATACAATTTTGCGAGTAGACTTTTTTATTTTCGTAATGTATTTGCACCATCATATGGATATGTTTGAGTATTAGTAGTGAACGCAGGGCGAGCTTAATAAATACATAATTGCGATCATTATAAAACGCGTCGTTTTTCCTTTCTTGTTAATTTTTAAAAGTCAACACGCGCCTCATAACTTCGCTATTACTACAATTTTGCGGAGGCACTAGAAAACTAACTCTACGAAACTAGATCAATAAGAGTATAGAGAAATAGTTTATTTGTCGACTATAATGGTAGTTATTTATGAGTTATAAGGCAGCAAAGATAAGTAGCAACTAGAGTTTGTTTTAAGAAGATGAATAAACATTGGCACACGTTCTTTTACCATTCACGATCTTATTATTTAGAAGATAATTTTTACAAAAAGTGCGCGAGTGACTGAATGAAGATGGTGATGGAATCAAGTCGAAACACCGGTCATACTCGAAGTGTGTCGTGATGTAGGTACATACGAGGCAGGAAGAGGTATATCTTGGAGCATCAGAGATTGCCAAAGGATCTCGAATAAAAATTAAAAAAAAAGGGTTTTAGTTTGACCGGCATCCTCGCATCCGATGAATAGCAAAAGAACTGCTAAAAAGTTAGAATTTGTAATGAGTCGTGAGAAAATTTTATAGAATAATTTTTAATGTAATAAATACTTTGCTGATGAACAGGATAGACTTGAACGTCATTACATTAATTGCAAAATTCGATATGGAATCGAATACACAGCCCTAAGACTAATAGTGATAGTGTGCTAAATAACGAGAAATAGGCCCTGATAATGAGCTGCTATAGAAGCTTCCTTCGCCGCATCCGTTTTTAATTGCCATTTGAAACATACATCGATTCTTTGTTTGAAAATTTGAGCGATATTTATTTTTTTTTAATACAGCGACACAATTCCAATCGCATTGCAGCCACCTGTGTTTTTTAGGCCGGGTGAAGTATAACTACGGCATCGTAAGCCTGAAGCACATCTTAAATGGCAAAGAAAGCGTAAATCTAAATCGGGTAACTTTTTGTTTCAATTTGGTATAGAAGGTTTTTTGGATAAATTAAATTTTCCTTATTTCGATTTATTTTCAGCACCTCGACTACTCTTAAGATGTACCACTAAACTATTTTCGCGGTAGTTCCACTTAAATAAGCTATTTTCGTTTATCTTTTATAGGATATGCTTGCACTGCGTTGTAAAAAGGAATACAAGAAAAAGTATATCTATCGTAAAACTTGGTCTTCCTGAACTATCTGTGCAGTGTTGATTTGGAGCCGTGTTTTGCAATTCTGCTGAAACAAAAATTAACATTAATAAAATTATTACGATTGCCAATTAAAAGATAAAAAAAGGAAACTAATCGTGCGAGATAATAATCCTTAAAATTCAGCTGTAAGACCCAAATTAAAATACCTTTTAAAAAATTAAATTATTTGCTTTATGAAGCGCATTTACCTAATGATTTGGAAAATTACCGGAAAAGTATTTTTTGCGCTCATAAAAGTCGAACTCGTTTCTTTTATTTAATGGTCAAGAATTGTAGGTAGGTACGCACTCCTCACGAAGAACCGCTATCGATTTCCAGTGCTAATTCAATGCGATGAAGTATGTAAATTTACCGTGCAAACTTTTCCAGTACTACATGCCAAGATCCGTTATATTCTCGAAACATGTTCATGTATGCAATGAATGAAGAGCTTAAAACAACTGTCAGAAATTATCTCATAATAAATTGCTAAATGCAAACATTTTGTTTGTGCCCTAATTATAACAATTTTCACCAAGTATTAAGAGAAAATTTAATTTAAGAGAAATGAAAATTTTGGTACATGGCGTTTCGGGTTTTAATTTGTTAGCACAAAATGAGCATGATGAGCTCATCATTTTTTCTAAATTAACATGCAGATAAAGAGAGTCTTATATTCAAGATCGTAAATGACACCAATGATAAAATTAATAGCTCCCATGAAAAGTAGCATTACGGGCAGGGGTGGTTCCTGACATTTTAAAATAAGGGAGAATTTGCTTTTTCTGACTTTCTCGAGGGGACTTATTGTTTAACACGAAGTAAAACATATTACCATCTTTTATAGACCTACACTACCGGACCATAACAGAAGTGTCGTTTGAGAGCACTTGACGCTTTGGTTAAGTCGATTCAGAATAATCGTAAGGATAAGAAATGCAATTTTTTTAATTTTCCAGAATCAAAATGATATAACATAATTTTAAAATCCAATAGTAAGTTTGTAAGATGTAAAAGTGTAAATAGCAATTTAAAAGTTATGAGGCTATAAAAAATGTTGAAATTTACGAGGTTTCCTTCATTATTATTAATAAGCGATATCAGATCAACACACAAGTTCAAAAGTTACATAACTAAATTTTTCGATCTTAAAATATACGTGTGCGATAATATGAACTGGTACTTCGAGTCAGGTTAAATCAGCAGTAGCTCATTTTCATTGCACGCACATTTGAAAATTTAAAACAAATTTTATAATTAAGTCAACAGAAAGGGAACATAAATTTAAGGTTAATAAATTGAACTGTTCCTCAAAACGTCACCTTTTGAAGCCTAATTTTAAATTTAACCAATGACATGCTTTTGTCTAGCCCCGGCTGTGTAGGTCTGTAAAAGATGTTCTTACGCTCACAAGAAACTGAAAGACGATTAGAATAAAAGTTCTTACTTCACCCGAAATCGAACCAAATATTTCGGTATAAATAATAATCGCTTAACTATATTTTGATTTGAAGCAAAAATTGAGATATGCAAATTTCTTAAATTATTTATTCAGAAAATCTGTAAGGTTTTGAATAAAATATTAACTAATGAAAATTAATATTAAATTTCAACAAACCTAACAAAAACAATAAAATTTTAATTATTTCATAATCTGTCGGAAATAAATTACTTTTGCTTTTCTCAAAGGTTTTATATTTGAAAATAATTTTTTTATTTTCTCCGATTCGAAATTAAATGTAAAATAGCAGTTGAAATATAAATTCAAATTAACCTTTATCGGGACGATAATTTTGGTGTTATCTACGTTTTTATAGTAGATTTTACCTCCTCAGACTTATATTGGTGTAAGAAAATATAATTGAACTCACCACATAATAAAAATAATTGTATTTCAGGAGCAACTCACATTTTTGAAACTTTTCCCGCTTCAAAATTTAAAAAAATTATGTGACAAACATAAAATGCTGGTTTTTTGTTTTTGAATATTTTTTTTACATTAAGATAAGAAGTTGAAAATTGACGCTCTTAAAATTGTGAAACCCAGGGTAGATGCCCTCTAAGAGGCACTACATATAACTAAGGTATATCCAGGGGTGGGCAAAATACATTTGTATTTTGAATTGAAAGTAGTAAAAAAAAACACACGATAACTTTGAAAATTTTGTTTGAAATTCAAAATAAAGTGCACAATATTCTCATACATTGTATCTCATATTTTGAATTTAAAATAAAAAATTCTAAAATATTTTGCATTTTGTACTATACTTCAAATATGAAAAAAATAAAAATATAAATGTATTTTAAATAGATTTTGTTCACTATTTATTTCATATTTGAAGTATACAAAATGCAAAATATTTTAGAATTTTTTATTTTAAATTCAAAATGTGAGACTGTGCACTTTATTTTGAATTAAAAAAAAAATTTTAAGTTATCGTATGTTTTCTTTCTACTTTTAGTTTAAAATACAAATGCATTTAGTCCATCTTTGGAAATGTCCTGATTAGTCCATGATTTGACGCTATTTAATAATTTACAAAAGTTTAAAACAACGAACGATTTCGACCATATTGCACGTGGTCCTGGGCACGACATAAAACTGCATCCCTTGATTACCTTAAGATGCCGTAGTTTAAATTCGAGCTAATATGAGGTTACTTTGCCGAGGTAACTAGATAAGAGTGAGAGGTAACGAGGCCGAGTAAGAATTTTATTTTGACCGTCTTTCTTCGGTAGGCAATGGCAAACCACCAAGAGAATGCTTTTCAAAATGAAGTGTTATGTTTCTCATAGTTAAGAGCCCTTGCGATAATAGTTATTACTCTCGAGATACTTTTGGCATCTGAGAGAGTAATAACCATCACTCGTGAAAAGAATCCCATTCATTTTAGACAATAATAAATAACGCTATAATATTCTCTTAATAGAGCTAATTACTATTACAATAAGACAAGCCGTGTCGGATGAAAAGGTCTCGTTATCAAAATAATTGCAACCGAATCCAGAGTATAATAATAATTATAAATAAAATAAAATAATTTACCTGTCATTTGGATAAGCTGAGGTAGATATTTCTTCCAAAAGGCACACTGCTTGAGTCGCGGTCCCCGTCCCGTTGCTGTAGAATTTATATCTAAAGTCAAGTACTCTCGGCCGTATGCCGTATGTAGTGGCCAAAATGTTGGAGTCCAAGCGCCACTGGGCGATAAACTTGGATTACCAGTTTTTGCAAAATTAGCCCAATATCTCATAATTCTTTTACTTAAATCTACTTCTTGAGGCGTGTAACTCTTGGCGGGGTTTAATGGTTCACCAAACACGTAGTTTATTTCGTCGGCGTGTAAAACCCCTGTCCACGAAGGCCACGGGTGTGCAACTGTTCTGTGCTTGTAATAGTACATGTAGACATTATTGCCCGTTTCTGCATACCTATGTGCGAATTCGTTGACATTACACGTGAATTGATAATCGCCAACCATTTTGTCAAGTGCGTTTCGATTACTCACAGGATCGTCTGGATTTAGCCAATCTGTGTATTCAAATACGATAGCTTGTCTCGCCACCGCATTCATGTAGGGATTCAATTCCACCACAGATTGTAGGAACTCTTGTCGATTAATGTAAACATTTTCTTCTTTTCGAAATAATTCGGTTAAGTAGTAAATTATAAAATAATATCCTTCTTCGGTATTGGAACCCATAAGAACGTTGGTTTTTTTAAAATTCTTATTTGCTAACGCTCGTACTGGATACTCGTCCAGAAAAGCTCCGTCCACAATGGGAACAAATGGAAACTCGCATATCCCTAATGTTCCCCATTCATTATTTACTAAAGTTTCTGGATCTTGTTTCTTCAAGCACTCAATAACGGCTTGAATATCGTTGCTATCGTGAGGACAATTCACGGCTTCTGCCAGTCTAAGACCACGCAAAATACTTTCTTCTCTACTAATAACGGCCCACGGCACCGTTGCACTACCCGATTCCATAATAGCTTGGGAAAAATGATTCCTAGATAACGGACTCAGTAAATGCAAAGATACGGAGGCCGCACCGGCCGATTCCCCAAACAACGTTATGTTGTTCGGATTACCACCAAAAGCGGCTATATTTTCTTGTACCCATTGTATGGCCATGAGTTGGTCAAATAATCCCGTATTACCCGGTACGTCCGACGTCCCAAAATAAAGAAAGCCTAAGGAAGCTACACGATACTGCATCGAAACTAAAATTATGTTTTCTTCCGATACAAGAATGTTGTGATCGTAAACTTCGAGCGTGCTGGTACCCGAATAAAACCCACCTCCAAAAATCCAGAGCATAACCGCCGCGTTTTTTGGACGCGGTTTTGGAACAACTACGTTAATGTACAGACAGTCCTCGCTAAGAGGCGTATTAGGATTCCACATTTGAGCTCCCGGAAAATCACCAAACACAGTGTCTATAATTTGCACGCACGAATTTGGTCTTGTGGTCGTATTTAATATGTCGTTCCATTTTTCGGCCGGTCTTGGATGACGAAAACGAAGATTTCCGATTGGCTTTTGAGCGTAAGGGATACTTAACCAAGCGTCAACTTGCTTTCCAGTTGCAGCAGTTACCGTTAAACCTCTAATTTTTCCCTTTTTTGTTTGAATGATCAGAGGATCTTCTTCCGAAGAATCTCTTCTGCTAAACTCTCGACGGTCGTCGGGAGCATCTCTCCGAAATTCTTCCGAATCACGATGAGGATCGAAGGGATCACGACCCATGTGGAGCAGTTCTGCATGAGGCTCTGTAAGATGATGACGCCCACGATGTGTCGTTGAAAAACATAATGGCAGTAGCAAACTCACTACCAACCAAAACACGCCAGACGTCCTCATCTCTTTGGCATAACTGCAAATGAAAATTACGTCAGTTTGGACAACTCATAAAAATTACTCTTTAATGAAAAATAATTTTGATTGACAGATTTCGAGTCTTTTAATATGTAAATTGTATTGTGCAATTAAGCGATATAAATAAAAAAACGGACGACACGCTATACTAACTTTATTATCGCTCAATCAAAAAATTCAATTGAAATGTTTATCATATTCACAAACATGAAAATTGTGGTTTTTCCACAAGAAGTCTGCAGCAGTAGGGATTTTGGTTAAATGCCATTGTTGTTCCATCAAATAAAGGATGAAGTAGGTAAGCAGGGGACCGAACCCTAAAAATAAATTAATAAAGTAGGTTTGCTTTGAGCTCGAGAATCGATAAATAAAGAAAGAACCGTAAAAGCATTGCGGAACTCAGTCATGTTTGAAACAGAGGAGATACTTAAGACACACAAAGAATTATTAAAAATGCTAACAGAAACAATGATGGTGGTCGCATTTTGCAAGTAAATGGTTAAATAAATTTCCAAGTTTTAAAGTGGTGGGTTCGAATCCCTCATTTACCTGTTGCGTGACCGTGCATCATAATTTCCATACATCTCTGTAGGATTTCTAAAGAACTCGGAGTGAAATTAAAATGCAATTTTTAATTAAATTATTCGCTTTGTTGGTCGGTTTAAAGTCTGAGCGATCGATGTAACGCAAAGGTTTAATTCGGGCCTAAATGAGTTGTGTATTTTAATTAACGAGTAATAAAAATGATGTGAATTATGTTGCATTAATCCGACTTAGCAATTAGATTGCACAGCGGCTTGTACTTATTATAATTACACAATTTCAAAAGCAGATTGCCAGGAGTTTCATATTGGAGGTATTGTATGTTTACCTAATAGGATCATACTATTACATCAACAGCGTAGAATAGATTTAATTATTCATTTGATCAAATTTCAAAGATTTACCGACTAAATTATTGATAATATTAAAATTCCTTTTCAGTAATAAATTAGAATTTAAGCCATCGTTCTAAATTTATTACAAGTTACAAGAGCAAATATCGTTCGTTACTTTCATTTTTTGATAAATGAAAAATTGAGGAGCCATGGTATGACAACTTCATGTATGAAAGTCGCGTGACGAGAGCACTAGTTATTCGAAAGTTATTTATTTATTTTTATTGTGACGCCATTGCCACTGCGGAAAAAGATGTTATATAGTGATTCTTCGTGAAAGTTTTCTTAATGGAACCAAAAGTGATATGCACAGTTTCAAAATTAGATACAAAACACTACATCTACTCACGATTAACGACGTTTACATCCAATGGAACCCGACTATAAAATACCTGAGCGTTACTTTAGACGAGAAGCTCTCCTTCAAACCACACATTCAAGTAGCGCTCAAAAAAGCCAACAAAACTATTGCCTCGAGCACCTAGGTACACCGAAAAATTTGATCTCCATGACCTTGAAAACAATTTTCGTACTATCCACAGTTAAACTAAACCCAAAACATCACATAATTACGTGAAGGTCGTTAGACTCTGGATAATGTGTTTACCACTACATTCGTAAACCATCGGGGAAGTGCGTTAAGAACAAGTTTTGCTTTAGCATCAAGTAAGATATCTGGCCGAAATGACACTACAAAATGACATTTGGAGAAAAATGGTAAAAGAGATGAAGCAGTACAACTCCTAACTTATCTAAGGATAAGACTAAAATATAGGAAAAGTTTTATACACAATTGAAAACCCTGAAATGCCAGAGTTGATTTCAAGGACGAAAACTGCTCACCTTGCAAAATGGATGATTATTCAAGAACAGGTAACGCCAGGAAATGGTAGCAGCTAGAAATTAATCAAACAGACTACAAAGCAAAGTCATCTGAACAAGAGACAAGCTACGAAATCTAAGTATGCAGGCTAAGCGGTAAGCCAAGTAAGCGATCCAAAGAAGCGCAAAATGCCAGATAGCGCTTTAGAATAATATGATCTACATTTGCATTATGACCATAAAACTAATAAGTTTTAACTTTTTCGTTACAACTTTGTGAGTTGGGAAGACAATTAAAAATTTCAGGAAGGCTCCAGAGCAGGTGGAACCGGCCCAGATAGTACATGTATATACCAATTAAAATTTAATTCATTCGTTATAATACAATATTTTATATAATATTTATTCAAATGTGTATATTATCCTGTTAAATGCTTTGAGGCTTTGACAGTTGAATTATGACTAGAATAATAATAATAATTTATCTTCTATGATGGTATATTTGGAGCTATGTATTTGACTTTAATTATCATCTGATAATAATTATTATCCGGTAGCTGTTCAAGTCACAATTATCTTTGGATAATACGAAGTTTCATTAACTTTATTTATGCTACTTTGATGAAGTGATAATATCTACATACATTTGCAAATTTTTGATTGTGGCCATTTTAAATAACGATCTTGATTTTTATAGTGCATGTTTACGTGATCAACGAACTGAAACATTATAAATGTTAGATTTTTAATTCGACGGCAGTTTATAACAATTATAATTTGGCATGTGTTAACAAATTTGGCAGTTTAGTGCGCCATCAAAGTTGATAAAAGCTCTTATATTCCTCACCCGCACTTTGCAGCTAAAGAAGTTTTGTTATACTTTTTTTTTAATACCCCCAATTTTTAATATTTAATTACGTTTTAACAAAATTGTTTCCATTTTCATCTTGATTAATGGAATTCCACCGTTCGCAAGTCAATAAAGTGCAATTTTCGGCTTTACCTGTAACGCCATTTAAACGATGAAATCACGAAGTTTCGGGACTGCCGGAGAGAATAGAAATAAAAGGGGGAGTTAAAAATCAACCACTGCACTTATTTTGATTTGATGATTATCTCTTGCGTATTTGTATTATTTTATTTCAATATTTACAACGTTTTATATCTGCATTAGACACATCCCTCAACCCCCTCATAAGTTTTCGATTTTAGGTTCGGAGCGGAAGAGGGTGAAATTTGTCTAAAAAGGTTCCAAAGTTACAAAATCGTGGTTTTCCTGTTTCTTATTCATGATATACTTAAAACACCTACTAAAAAAGTTAAACTGTCCAAATAAAATTATGCGCAAAATTAAGTAAAAACTATTGGTTTAGGTTTTATAGTTTTAAAGATTTTTGGCACTTTTTTTAACAAATTTTACCCTCTTCTGATTCGAACCAAAAGTTAAAAACTTGAAGGTTTTTTTAGATCCCAAATCAAAATCTACAGGGTATTCTGGGTTTTATTTGTTCTGTATTATTATGGATGTTTTAGAATAATTATTTTATCTTATGATTTTACTTATGAATAAAACCAACTCACTTGCGTTATATTTTTGTTTCAGTAAACTGTCCGACAATCGCCCAAGTCGCAATGTAGAAAGAATCTTAGCCCTGCTACAGCCAACTGGAATTGCAGTGTATTCTTAACACATTTTTTTGGCAAATAAAAATTTTCCAATTTTGGTAAGTGAAACAAATGTCTTTTACATTTCACTTGTACATTTTATATGTTTATATTTTTTAATTTAATATTTTTTATTATGGCTGAAGCTTCGCATCAAAAATTGTACACTTTCCTTTTAAATTATTCTGTTATTAATAAATTAGATCACAAAGTTCAGTTTTTTAGCCAAATTAAAAATTTACATTTACATTATTGACTCTTGACAATCTTGAACGGTTTGAAATGCGGCTTACATTTTTTTTTGGATCCTTAATATAATATTTTTCTTTCGTGTATTACAATACTGTAATTTTTGTGATAATTTTTACCTTCTCCCCCTCTGGGTAAAATTTGCTTATTTAAAGCCTCACAATGCTTTTTATAAAAAAGGAGGGGGGCACACGTATAAAAAACCTTGTTGAGGAATATAAGTGATCCGTCTTAGTTAGCTAACCAAAGATAGCATCGTGTAGAACGTGAAAATATAAAAAAGAGATCCATATCAACGGAGCAACGCAGTGTACCCAAAATACTGTGGATAACAAAAATATAAATTTGAAAGAATGCAAAATTTATTTGATTCAATTAAATAAGTAATGGCAATTTATTAATAAATAAAATTTTTAATTAACCCTGCCGCACCATTAGTGGCGTACCTCATAATAAATTTAGCTAAAATAAATAAAGTAGATATTTTATATGATGAGAGCGTCATTAAATTTTAAAAAATATCAATATCTGATGCGTTAAATTGAATCGCGTGATTTTAAAAAATTGATTAGGCACTTAACGTGTTGATAGATTGATTTAAAATTTTGTTTTATAAATTCAATACTTTTTGTAATATTCATGACAGTTTTTATAATTTTCATAATCGGTGTGATTTCGTTCTAATCGATACCCATCAGCACGACCCACTTTCTTGTCGTTAATTTTATTTTAAAAACGCTTTCAACAGCTAAACTGCCCCAAATACTAAATGCCAACCTACCTGCTAATCAAAATGCGATAAATAATGTAATTAACCACGTAATTACCTTTAAAATAACTGGATCAATAAGTAAGACGTAATTGTTGTACATTTTTAGCCCAAAAGTTTGTTTCGCAAAATTTTCAACTAACATCAATCTTTTACAACTTTTACAACCAGAAGGGCTGCTTTAATATAATTAATTTGCCAGATAAGCACAAAATTTGTTAACAGAATTATGCATCGGCATTTTACACGACAAAATGGTATTTAATCTTGCTGACCAGACACGTTAAGCGTGATTTGTAATTTTGGTAATCAAAAAGCACTCTATAAACATTTTTGTGCTTAGTGGCACACGTATTTTAATTAACGTTTTCTATTTTTTTGTCAAAATGTTGTGCGGAAGATTAGCGTCGAATATTTTCAATTAATTTCCTTGTTTATGGAAACTGAATATTCAGGGACTTTTTCATTAGCGTGCTAAAGTTTCAAAGTTTTGTTTGTTTAAATTATAAAAAAAAATTTCAAGTTTTATCTTTTAAAATACTACCCTAATTGAAGTTTTATTGATCATTTCGGTGTTTACCTTTTTTCTTAAATCTTTAAGAAGCTTAAAATTCGAACAAGCGTCGTTTCAGAGCTTTCTGCTTTACTGGTTTGATCAAGTTAAGTTGTCACTCTCGGCGTAACCCTTTTTTACTCCACTTATTGTTTAAAAATATTAAAACTGATTTTACTTACGATTTAATGTCAACAAACTAATGTGCGTAGTCCCATCATTGTAGATGCACGTCTCTCTCAAAATTCATGATTTTCTTATTTCTGCAAAGAAGAAAAAGTGGTAACATTAGAAAATCTTTAAAAGACGGTCTAAAATAATCAAACGCCGCAGGCGCTTTTTAAAACTAAACTCTCATGACGCGTAGTAAATGCGTAGCTCGATGGACCAGACATTACAAATCGGTAAATTTTTAAACGATGATTTTAAAGCAGGATATACTTCTTTAACTCATCCGAACTCAGGAGGGTCGTTTGTGTAATAAGAATAAATTGTATTCGAATAAATCTGATCAATTGGTGCGAACTTACAAGTTAAGGCGTATAAAAAAGAAAATGTAAAAAAATATATAAATCAACAACATGAAAAATGATTATTTTGCTAAAAAGGTTAAGTGGAAACTGTCAGATATTTTTCACAAGAAAAGTATCTACCAGTCAATGCATTTCTGATTTTAAGGGTGACTAATTTTAGCGTTGAATGTGGAAATTATTAAATATGAACAAATTAATTATGTAAATTGCTACAGCATCACTCATTTTTATAAAATAAACTTGAGACTCTCTATAAACTACAGCAGTTTTAGAAAGCTGGGATTCGTTATTGATATATTATCCTCTATTAGTTTCCACATAAAAGGATGAATAGAAAACATGGTTTCAAAGGACGTCGTTTGCTAATTGGTACGCGGTAACAAATAACGCAATTTTTTATGCGACCATTAAGGTTTTCTCTATAAGTGAATTTAATTTCCTCATTGTGACTCTTTTGTGTATAATTTAAGCATGTTAAATCTAATAAGCTATTTAAGAGGTTTCCATTAGCTTCTCTTTAAAGCACGAGATCGTTTATTATTAAAGAGTTTCTCCTGAAGTGATGGTCAGATGTCATCCAGTCTTCCATTTATATTTTCACTAGTTCCCCTATTTTAGGGTAGAAAACTAAGAATCCGTTCGTAAAATCGAACGTATCATTTAAAAAAAAATTATTGGGTTCAGTACAATGCTTCAAAGTAAAATAGTTGGTAAAAGCATTTTTTTGCATATTCAATAATTAATATGTTTATCGTAAAAGTGAGCAAAAAAATTTAATTCATTTTCTATTCAATTGTGTAATTGAATTGTCATTGTCAATACTACAATTTTATCAAATTTCTCTCAATTAATAATTTAACCTATAATGACAATTTCCTTTCTCTAGCTTAGTTTTCTAAATAAAATTTTTTGTTAAATTTGAAATAAGAAAAACAATTTAATTTCTCTGTATATACGAGAAAATGCTTCGGATTTCTACTATTTTCGTTATTATTGAATTAGATGGCTATTTTTTCATTAAAAAGATGAAATATCAACCGGCGGCTACTATTAGATTTTTAATATTAGGAAACCTTTCTTCTGCGTCATAATACCGATCATTTCTTGATAAACCATATTGCATCAAATTGAAAATGGTTATAATAGAATATAATGAATAAGTATACTACAACATTAATAATAATATGTTTATAATATTTTGTAAACTGAATCCATCTGAGGAGCGCTTAAAAGCAACGAAATCTAACGGCTAGTGCAGATGAATTTCCCAGGGTGGCACTACATTACCGATACAATTAACGCCATTTTATAAAAGAGTCACAGTCGCAGTTTCAGAAGAACTTCCATAAGCGCGGAAGCTATCCAGATCATGCATGCAGCGGCGGATAGCTTAAGTATTGTCATATTTTATTTTTCGTGTGCCCTGTTAGTGAACCTACCTTAAAAGCAGCACTCTCCCTTTTTGTTCTGCAGAAATTTTTTCCCAATAAAATTTTGACTCTCTATCCGCCGCCGCATGCATGACTGGTGTTCAATAGCAATCTTGCATTGAATCTGGAAAAAGCGCAACTTAAAATATATTTTTGCAATGAACTTTATCATTCTTAAAAAAGTTGGGGATGATTTGATAGTGCTTGGTGACTTTAATGCACAAATTGGAAAAGAGATAATGTCGGAAGCGTGGCCGGAAAACACACTATACACGAGAAAATGAACAAAAATGGAGAGAAGCTGTGTAATCCGGCGACGAAACGTGGTTTGGGGATATAACCACAGAATTTAACCATAAAACCAAAAACATAAGGAGACCTGGAAGTGAAGAGGGAAACCAAATTTACCATATATTGGTGACAAAAAGAAGATATAGAAGAAAAACTGTAGACACGGATCACAATATTATGGTCACAATAGAAGTCAAAATGGGTAAAATCCAGAAAAAGATTTGTAATAGAAAAATTTAATGACGTTGAAAAACAGAAGAAGTGTGCACAAGCGATACAAGAAGAGATGAAGAAAAAGAAACGGACCTCAAACGTAGATTAAGATTGGAGCAATATTAAGAGTAGCATAGTGAAATAAGCTGAAGAAACAATTGGACAAATGGATAAAAACATTAAAAGTGAAAGAATCAAAAAGAAAATTCAGATTGGAATGGATGAGCTCCCAAAAAGCAGAGGATAAAAAAATACAAAGAAAGGAGAAGAGAAACAGTTAAAATATGCAAATGTAAGAAGCAAAATTGGATGGAAGGAATGATGAAGGACATAGAAGAAACCCATGTAAACCCTAGAAATTAAAAAAAATAGAAAATCAGAGAATCAACAGCAAAGCAGAAGTGAGAGAAATGAAGGATAAAGAGGGAAATCCTAAATATGAAGAAATGGAGATTAACATTATATGGATGAAGTGTTTTAAAGATTTTCTTACTAAAGAAATAAGAGAAAATACAATAGATGAGAAGACAACAAACTGAATTCAAGAAGAATCCGTAGAAGAACCAGAGTTTGGAGAATTTCGTGGGGTTTTAAAATCGATGAATAAAAGCAGGAGAGCACCGTTATTAGACTCCATAAACTTTGAGCTGATGAAAATGGGTGATGAAACTGTGAAAAAAAATATGTATGAACTAATGTTGCTAATGTGGAGAGGAGAGAGAATGTCGACAGAATGGAATGTAGCAAAAATGGTCCTAATACATAAAAAGAGAGACTTGAGAGAATGCGGACTCAATAATGCAGATAATTCCGGTACGCGACAACTGGGCGAATTCCACTGGGCGACGTATAACTGGGCGACTGGTAAACTGGGCGACGGTCAACCGGGCGACGGACAACTAGGCGATAGGTAAACTGGGCGCCGGGTAAACCGGGCGATTGTGAAGCGGGCGACGGACAACTGGGCAATGAGTAAACTGGGCGACGGATAAACTGGGCGACGTATAAACTGGGCGACGTGTAAGTGGGCGACAACCTGAAGCATTTTGAAGAATTGAAATATTTAGCATGAAACTTATTGAGTTTTGAGTGTAAGAAAACTGTCGCGTTTAAAAATTTTGCAGGTATTTGCATTTTCTCACTTGATACAACTTTATTTTTTGAAACATTTCATGCAGGGTAATCTAAAACAAAAACCAAAAAAAAAACAAAGATTTTGAAATTTTGTTGCTGACTAGAAAAATTAAAAAAAATTATGCCTGTTGGTAATGTACCTACCAGGTGTTGGTAATGTTCTACTGTCTACTCTTTTGTACTATATATATATGCAATAAGCTAGCTATATTGTTTAAAATAATTTATGTAAATAATAATTATTAATAATTAATAATTTAAGTAACTCATAACCTAACTAAGAGATGATGAATCACTGTCTTTATTAGCTAACAATATCCCTTAGGGCCTTCCAACTCTAAAAAGGTGCTATTAGGAAGGGGGTGGATATAACTTTTTCTTCGTCATCAGTAATGCATAAGAGTCCAGCTGATGACTCACTTAGTCGTACGCAATGTTAACGTACGGTTAATACTTTTTCGCGTGGATCCTTCTCGTGCCATGGTGGCCAAAACTACACTTATTATAAACATACCCCTAGGCCCGTGGGTTAAGGAAAGGTGGATTATTGAAAGGTGAGATTCGTTTTTGCGTGGATTCTACAAGAACGGTGGTTGTGCAAATAAAAATTACTATTAAAAAAACATAATTTTTGCTCAAAGTGCACTGTTGAAGCATATGAAGTGCTAGTGTCGCTCCGGTTATCCCCTCTCTGCGTATAACTAAAGAGTAATTTAACTTCACAGACCGATCACAGAATGCCAGAATTCACCAATCACGAGCGACTTTGCACAAAATTTGCTGTGAAAATCAAAGTTTTATAATCGATTTTTGAAAAAACTAGTGCTGTTAAGGCCATTCTCTGGGGTTAATTCTCTTATTTAAAATATGCTCATTCAGAATTCATAGAAGTTTCAAAATTGATATTTTCGGGTCACGAGTACTTACCTCTCACCCATAGAGGTTATCATAATAATTTTTTCTTAAATGCTCAAAATTTATAGTTGCGTCGCCCACTTATACGTTGTCCAGTTTACCCGTCGCCCAGTTGTCCGTCGCCCGGTTGACAATCGCCCGGTTGACCGTCGCCCAGTTTACTAATCGCCCAGTTGTCTTTCGCCCAGTTATACGTCGCCCAGTTGTCCGGTTCCGGATAATTCCACGCGTGTATAAAACTGTCCATAAGAGCCGTCAAATTATCAAAGTTTGCTAGCGGATAAATTACAATAGACGGCGCATTAGCGGATAAACCACGAACTAAGGAAGGCATCAAAATGCAACTGGCTATTTTTTGCGGATATTTTTTTGTTTATTCTGACAGTTCAATAAATTTTCAAGTTTCAAATCAAAATTTGCCGAAGCATATTAACAATTTCATCGTTCACTATTGGAATTATCTTATCAAATACAACTCGAGCTTTGATTTTAATCCTGATAATTTTTAATTTCTAATCACTCAGACGTGCTTTTAAAATTTAGCTCGAGAAAATTTGATCTAGCCATAATCACTCAAGCGACCTCGCTGCGATCGATCGCTTTCGTGATTATGGATGATCAAATTTTTTCTCGATAAATTGTTGATCACGTCTTCGTTGAAATTAAAAATTATCCGGATAAAATCAAAGCTCTTGTTGTATTGCTTATGATACATTTACGACTGCAAAAATACTTAGAAAAAAACTTTGTTGAGCGTCGTGCTGGAGAGAATTGCAAGAAGAGCGAAACGCAGTGGAATCATTTCAAATAAAGAAGTGCAAGTGGTAGCTATAAGGTATAATGCCGACGACATAATAATAATTGCAAGAACGCACAAAGCACTGATTGAAACGTTTCTGAATTTAAAAAAAGAAGCAGAAGAGGCGGGACTGGAGGTTAATAAGGAAAAGGCTGAAGTCATCATGGAATGTTATAGAGGAATGGAATGGAGGTGATTTGCCTAACCAAGAAAGAGGAAGAGAAAAGAATAATAATGACGAAAATTATGGGGATAGTTAAGATTAGCGACGAACAATATAGAAGAAGAACAAATGAGAAAATAGAAATTGAATTGCAAGAAAGAACCAATGTGAAGCATAAAAAGGCAATGAGATTAAGTTGGTTTGAACACGTACTGAGAGCGCAGGAAAATGGTGCAATTAGATGTGTAATGCAGGGGAAACCGAGCGTACAGAGACCAAAAGGAAGACCAAGAATGAGATAGGAAGAAGAGGTCCTCAATAATCTAAGATTGATGGGGATCGGAAACTGGAATGAAAAAGCACTGGATAAGACAAAGACACACCGAAGTTTGAGAAGAACAAAAATAGGGACAGATCATCCTGATGGAAAATGGATTGAAGAACGTCCAAGGACGTCGCGATATTCTGTCAGGAATGAAGTGCCGTTGTATTGTATTGTATATACAATAACAATCAATAACAATCTTGCATTGAATCTGGAAAAAGCGCAAGTTGAAATAATTTTTGCAATGAACTGCTTTCATTATTCTTTAAAAACTTGGGGGGCCTTTCAAGCGGATGTATTTGCTATATAATTTTGTCCCCCATAAATGTGTTCCTTACTTACCTTAGCTTTTATCTCTTATCTCTAGCTTACTTAGAGCACTTAAGTGTGGGCAGTTGTACCGAGATTGAATACTTAACCTAACTTCAAGATATTTTTTTTATTTTTAAGATTCAGGCTAAATAATAATTTTTCTTCAAATACTAAATTAACATATGAATTTCTTAAATTTTATTATAAATTATGACAGCGGAACATAACATTTAGTACTTTACTTTTAGGTAATCATTCTGAAATGACTTAGTTTCTGTACGATTACTCTGTTGCGATAAACTTGTTTAGAAAATGTTGGTAATTTTTCAGACACGAAATTTATCTGAAAAAATATCATGAAGGAATAGGCGTCGGTATAATATATCTATGAACAAATTACTCCATAATTGACACAATCGAGAATGTTAGCGATGAATATTTTATTACAACAATTTATTGTTGACGTTCGTTGGAGGGTTGCAAGATATCTTATAACCCTATAAAATACTCCTTCGTGAAATTCTCCCTTTACTTTATCATCACGGTAGCATTTCAAATGTAACTGTAGCTAAATTAAAATAATTTAGACGAATTAAATAATTTATAGAAATTTTGTTCGTTAAAACACGAAAAATTTTATTTGACTTTACGTAAATAATTCGTAAAGTCTACAAACTGTAGATTGAAAACGGTCCATAACAAGATAAGCAAATTTGAAGTGCTTAATCAAATAACAAAATGAGAGCTATTTTAACACTTCTGTTTAGGAAATGGCATTTATTAATTCACCAATTTACAATTTTAGTTTGTTAAGTGTTAACCTAAAACGTTAATTATGTCTAAAAATAGAAAAGGGACTGGACATCAAAATTTATTTTTAAATTCGCCCTTCCATTAAAAAATATTTCCGTTGCATCCTTGTTGAAAAATAGACTAAAAACAACCATCCGTTATTGATCCGAAATTGGGATCGATGAAATAATAGTGTAACTCTCAGTTTTATTCTGTCCAAGTGGTTCAAGTTCTAAATTATTTTTACTTTTCAATCACACGAACAAAGTGTGCTCATTTTAGGAGGGTTGTTTACCGGCTTTTTCTTTATCGTGTTTACCTTACACACTTCTTTCCGTTTTATAGTCCTAATTTGAATGTTTCTGTAGTGTTTTCGCTAGCCACTGCATCAGAGTTTGCTTATCGTCTCCTTACTTCCCTCAAATTTTTTTCAGCCACTTTTCAGTTTCCAATTTAAAGCTACTCGCAGCGTTAAATTTTTTTGTCCGTCCTATCGTTCCATCCACTTTAGAGAGGTTATCCTTTCGGCAATGATCAATCTTCATTGGTAAATCTGGGATCCTGGTTATACTAGGTATACATATAGCGTTTCTGCAGCAGTGTGCTTTCCCATTTTTTGCCGACGAGTTTTGTTCGATAACAAATACAGTAGTAGGTAGTAGGTACATTATTTGTAATATTTTGGAATATGTAAGCAAAAGTGAAAAAACATAATTTAATAATCATAATAAATTGAAACACGCACGTTTCATTAATATATTCATCGCCTTCATGAATTCTAATCATCACATTTTTGGTTTGCATTAAATATTTATGGAATGATAAATTTTTGTACCTACTCATAATTTTACTTTTTAGTAAGCGAACGGTTAATAATAAATAGTTTGTTTATAATATATTTTCTTATTTCTCAGACTTAATTTATTAAACGGTAGTATTCCTTGGAGGTTATTGGAGGATCGCGTTCTCCATTAAAAAAAAATTATAATTTATTTAATAAATTGAGCATGTAAATAATAGATAAATTAAGTTTATACGACCTTCTATCTGTTTCCAATATCTGATAGTAGGTCAGGGGTAACTTTGACCAAACCACCGAGGTCAAAGTTCGGTCGTCGCTGCGGATGCAATGCTGTTACACTACCCCATCGATCTACTCTACTGCTGTAACCGTATTATGACAGCCGTATTAAAATTAAATGTCTTAACTTTTTGACATTAATATGAAATATGTTGCTACAGTTTAAGCTCACTTTTAAAGGAAAAATACTTTTTTAATATTGCACGAGGCCAATAAATTCGGTTTTGCACGAAAAACATTTCAGTTTTATTGGATAATTAAAGAGAAACGGTTTGTGTTTTCTTGGTTCAAAAATGAAATTTTACCCCAAACAAAAACAATTAAAACATGTCCTGTTTGTGGTAAAACTAAATTAGAGAAAGTTTCAAACTTCTGCATTGGGAAGATGGGAAGCGGTTGTTTCATCCTTGAAAGGATATGAACGCTCATAAATATAAGAAAAATTAGCGACTTGAATGTTTTCATAATTAAAACTTTAACATCCGTCGTCTTATTTTGTAATTAAATGTCGGTATGCTTTTTAATATACGGGGTGCCAAAATACGAGGAAATAATGTCAACTTTTTGAATACTTCATCAAAATATGCTTGTATTTTGAATTAAGTTATTTACATCTTGAAAACTTCTACAAAAGTAATCCAATTGCTATTGTTTTGAGTTTTCCAGAAATATATTTTTATAATCTATAAAATATTTTTATTACCATTTTCTATAAAATGCACAAAATTAGACAAAAATTTTTACTACGGGTTTTATATTAATTTTTGCACAAATGGTCATTAGTTATTACCTGATGGTTATTAATTTTTATTTTCTGGAATGCTTCTAATGTTACTTTGGCTAAAATTTTTTTTTTGAGTAAACTTTATGGCAAATTTATTATTTCTAGTTTGATAATATGACACAATTTTTGAAAAAATAAAAGAAAGGTCTTAAACCGTTCTGCAAGTGGACATTTCTATTTGAAGTTCATCTAAGAAAGTACCCCTTCACTTTTCGGCCTAAATGCGACAATAGAATTAAAGCTAATTAATTTTTTATTGATGAAACCAAGACGGATGCATATAGTGAGGTGGATTATCACTACGTTATAATAACGCACCTCTGATTGGTTCTTGAACTTGTTGTATGTTCCAGGACTCATATTTTACATTAGTACTCAACTTAAACCAATCCCGATTGTTTCACAAAACAAGCATTACGAACAGATTTAATCCGTAACACTTGGTTTGTGACTGACTGATTGGTTCATTTTATAAAACCTAAAAATAACACGAGTGCGGCCTTCAGGCCGCATATCTGAACAATTTAAAAATAATAATCATAAGCGATCTAAAAAATGATCAAATTGAAATGTATTATCATCACCTTCAATGGTTTGTAGAGCCTTCTATAGTGCTCAAGTTTAATAAAGAATTTCCACCACAACTAGCAATCGGTGGGCTTCGACATTAGCTCGTTCTTCAGTTTCACCAGAATGCTAACGGTATATAGTAAGTCATGGGCTAGAAATCAAAACTTTTCTAACAAATCACAACTTAGACTAATATTGGAGACCCATATGACTAAAAATGTTTTATCAAAATACCTCAGTTACGATTTATCATACCCAACACCCGGATGGCACAGCCATAGGCGGGACTGCAACACCATAAAATACCAGAATTAAACCTCAGAAACATACAAGCTACGTCGGTTGTAATAAATGATTGAAAAAGACCACTCACGCTTTCGGCAGTGTAACCGGGAAAAGATTAGGTTGAAACGTTTTCTTAAAAATCTGTAAAAATCGCTTTTGATAAGAGTGAAACCTGTCCTTGAAGACAGGACCTTAATCCCTAACTATCAATTTGGATTTAGACACGGAGCGGTGGAGCAAGTCCATCGAGTTGTAAAAAAGATTTTTGAACATTTTACAGACGTTTGAAAGAGTGTGGCATGACGGCCTCAAATACAAAATTTTAAAAAAATACCTACCTTATCTATACAGTAGCGTTTTGACATCGTATCACAGGTATTTTTTTGTCAAAGTTGGTGAAGCTTATTCAACCTTGGAACCCATCCCTTTAGGAGTACCTCAGAGTATCTTTCTTGGACCCATTTTGTATCTCCTGTTTACTGCAGATTTTTCGGAGACTGAAAACACTGAAACAGCCACGCTGGAAGGCTATACGCGGGTCAGGACTTTTGGGCGCCGCCGTTTGGGCGCCTAATACGCTTTTTCTATTGGTTAGTTAGCATTTACATTTAAAATTTATGCAAAATTATTCATCGTGTCATACAGGCTTAAGATGGAGGGGGTGCCACCAATCGATCTTATATTATGAAATAACTGATCTAAGGTGCTACCCTTGCGTGGATATCCTCCTTTATGTATTAAGTATTTATTGGGGATTTTTGTGGAGTTGGTAATTCTGATAAAAATAAAACACTTTATAAAGAAAATCTTCACCGGTCCAGAAAAAATTAAATTTTTTTTTTATTTTTTAACAAATAAAGATTAATCTATGTTGAAATTTACCTTGATATAGATAAATTACCCCCCCCCCTAAGTCAATTGGCTGGAAACGCCCTTGTCAACGGCCCTAGGGACCGTCCATTAATTACGTAAAGGTATGGGGGTAGAGGGAGATATGGTAAGGGTTTGGAAGAAGAGGGGGGGACAAAATGTATTTCAAATACAAATTTTAAAATACATTTCAAAACAAAATACATTCAATATTTTAAATAATTGCCCCCGATATATTGCCCAAAATACAAAATGTATTTTGTATCTTATATATTGCCCACCCCAGGGAGGGAGGAGTATGGAAAATTTTACGGACTTTTACATGGGGAGGGGGAATATTTTTTAAGATTTATTTATCTATAAAGCCTGTATGACACGATGCATAATTGCACATAAAATGTACATGTAAATGATAACTAATCAATAGAAAGAACGCATTAGTAGCCATCGGAAGGTTTTCATTGGTTAGTTACCATTCACATGTAAATTTTTATAAAAATATCATGCACCGTTGCATACAGCAAATTTTGTGCTAAATTTTCATGTAAAATATTTAGAACATGTTTTAAATTTGGAGGCAAATGTGCGCAGTAGACATTTTTGGCACTTAAAAGTCTCGGCGCCCAAATGTCACGTACCGGGCTATACGGTCATATTGGCATCAGATCAAGGCTTTGTGGATCCTAAATTCTACAAGTTTACACAAATAGAATAGGAGATTGGCTGAAGAAATGGCGTATCAAAGCAAACACCTCAAAGTCTGTGCATACCACGTTTACCTTTAGAAGGGGAACCCGCCCATCAAACGTAGTACTGCATGATGATGTACTCTTCTTACAAAAAAAACAGTAAAATACCCAAGATTTTATCTAGATCGGCAACTGACCTGGGCCAAACAAATCTGGTCCAAGAGACTCCAGCTTGAGAATCACCTCAATGCACTAGTGAGTGATGTATGTACTTGCTGGGCTATACAAGTGAGAAGACTTAAACGTAGTGATCCGATAGACATGTCTAAGAGATGAGTGTTGCCAATGGGGATGCTCTCCACTAGGTCATTAACTTTTAATTATCAAACATTGTTGCTTATTGACTCCTAACTAACCGATTGGAACATAACCATGAAGTCAATAAAAAAATATATAAGCACAAGAAATGATACTTGACGCTTGTGCGTAGACACTTTAACAAAATGGTTACCATCTGCATTGTTCTCAACGGCTACTAAAAATATACTTGATCGTCAAGAAGTTAACACAAAATTTTTTACAATATTAATATTTATTAGCAAATCCAAAGTACCGGGTGCAAATCCGGGGAAGGGTCAAACTTTCTTGTGAGTAGTTTTTGTGGTTAGGAAGGCACGTTAAGCCGGTAGTCCTCCTGGGTTAATGAATTGCTATCATTAACATAAAAACCAGGGTACAGGCACGTCTGAAGGTCAGCCCAGCAAGCTACCTAATGGATGTAAAATATTTATATTGGCTCATAGAACTAACACTGCCAAAGAAACGGCGCAGATGTATGAAGAAAAAAAACCTCTCCTAGAACATTTTAGTTTGAATTTTTCACGCTTTATAAAATTAATTTATGCTTATTTCTTGTTATCGAATTGTTAAAATATCGTATAAGTTATTGCGTGTTACAGATTTTCTGATCTTGTTAGTTCAAGAAAATAATGTTTTTCTTACTTCTCTACAGCCTGATAACAGCAACTACGAACAAGTTCATCAAATCGTGTAAAAATGCATAATATTGTATTTTTCGCACTTGTTGAATAAATTACTATTTTAACTGTATTTAAAAACTTTGAAATTATTTAAATATTCATACATAACCCTCCGAGATATAGAAATATAGAGTTTTTGCTTGATGAAGTTTTACTACATGAACCACTAATCGATTGATTAGAATTAAAATTGTTTGCATAGAAATTAATAAAACAGGAGTGGCGAAGAGGACGAGAAAACAAGTACCAAGGAAAGAAATAATTTGTAAAAGTGGTTTCTGATTAAATATCAAAAATACATTTTTACAAAAATATGGCACCGCGTGTCTTGGAATAATGCAAAAGGCGTCAAAAGAAGTTGGTTATACCTATGCATTAAAATTTTAATTTAGATTACTCATCAGTTATTCTACTGGATCACGATAGTGTAAAATAATTAAACGTTTTACGTTGTTGGCGTGCTTATTTTGACCTCGAATTTTTAAGTGGGAAATTGATGACAACGTGATAATGTGAAGTAAACCTTTTTTCTACAATCTTGGAAAATTCGATATAGAAAAGCGTCTTATTTTTCAATTTTTCTGCATTCTGATGATTAGGCGTTTTGCCACAAAACGTTTTCTTTTTAAAGTAGGAAAAATTTGATGGAAGTAATAAAATAGAAGACGGTGCATACATAAATAAGACAAAAATACAAAATTAACTCCATAAAATTACAATAAAACGAGGTACTATTTTCCGATAAGACAGATATGTGCTTTGCATATCGCAAATGGTGGAAAACACGCAAAGCTTGTACACAACCTACAAAGCCTAGTGACCCAGTGCCACAAAACACAAACTTTTTAGGCTTCATATTTAACATATTTTCACTGAAAATTTTAAAGTTTACCTTTAAATGCAAATTGTGTCTCAAGATGCTCTATCTTTTGCTAATTCATAAGCAGTCCCATGCTATCATTTTCCTAACGCTCTCCATTCCCTGAGAGGTTCACTTAATTGTACTTTGAATTTTAAAGTTAATTGCTCAATTTCGAACCAGTCACACACTGTTACACAGATTATTATCAAACGATATTTTAAACAATTTCAAACTTTGAATATTCAAGAATTTTTCACCACATTTCCCTCAACTAATTCAAAAGTTCTTTCGGTGCGGAATTTAAAAATCGCAACCGTGAACTAATTCACTAATAATTATATTTCTTACGGCCATATTTGGCATAAAATTGTGATCGCCGCAACCGAAAAAAAAAGCAAACAGTTCATTAGAAGTTTTGTTATTCCCAACGCCTAAATAAATCAATTTTTTTCTTTATGTTACTTTTATTTGTTTGGTATTGTCAGAATTTGTAATTACTATATCATTGTTAGTGTTATTCAATTTAATTTTGAAAAAAATCCATACATTGTAATAGGTATGTATTTGCTGACCCCATTATGCCACTCACGTTGTTCATTTCATAGAGTAGAAGTCAAAAACAGGCAAATTCAGGTAACGCGCGACGTTTAGGGAATTTTTCATGCATTGAATATTTTTAATCTTAATTATTTAAAAGTACCAATCAAAAATCGTTTAAAAAGTAATAAAAAATTTTAAAAAAATTTATATCGCAATTTTATGGTGCGATTACGATATATCTGATTATACGGTTTGAACGAAACAAAGAAATTTGGCTTAAAAATGGAAAAAGAAACGTTTATGATAATTAGGGGCACATGTTTTAAGTTTGTTAGCAATCATCGACTACTGTATGCTTAATCAGATCTTAATCAACTTGCGATCTTATAGAATCTTGTTTAAGCTAATTCGAGTAACCGCATGTCGACTTTTCCGGGACGGAATCGATTTCGGGATTTTAATAAAATATTGGAAGAAAATTAGTTTTCGACGTAATTAGTACCGTGGAAGTGCAAAAGTTTTCTAAATCCGGTCCTGCAGTGTTGTTTAAAATAAACTTGAAGACTTTGGTGGTCAAAGCCAAAGAAACTTGGCGTACTTTTTAATATACTAAAAGTTCTGTGGTGCGGTGGAACTGCGCCAGTAGCAAAGTTCTCACTGCGGATAAACGATATTCGTATTTATGCACCGTGACATGATTTCAAATGATACTTTATTTATTTCATGTGGAACTTTTAAAACACTGCACCAACGTATTATTATGAATGTTTCCTCTTCCTAATAGAAGCTCGTTACTTCCGCAGATGAATTTTTATTAAATTAAACAAAGGGGAAGGCTAATGGGGGATCGAAGAACGAGGTAGCATTTTGTGTGGTTGCAAAGTGGGATAAAAATGCAATATTAACATATCGAGACAGATGAGTCACCAAACTTATTAAACTTTTTAAGCTTCAGTTCTAGCCTGATGATATCTTAACCAACCGAGGCTTGAACGTTTTAATAAAATTTTATATTATGCAAACGCTTTGCTTTAAATTAATAAAGTTTTAATTTTTAAAGTCTCGGGAGCCACCTTTCGGATTTGATTAATTGCGTTTTGTTTGGGCCAAGAGTAAATGCTATAACATCGAAGTAAAGCGCATTTGTTAAGGTTTCTTGTTTAAGATGAAAACTTGAGTTTTCTCATGTGAAAATCTTGTTGATATGAAAAGAATTTTCAATTTACAATTTAACGATGAGTTTTCAAGCAACAAATTTTTATTATATATTTTTACGTCTTATATGTGAAGAAAAGAGAGTGGTTTGCTGCACTTAGCTCGCCGTCCCGACGTCGTTTGCAAAGAAAACGCCACAAGGCTGACCTGGGGAACTTCTTTTGTTCTGTCAACACTCAATCGCCCATTGTTCCTTATTTTGTTTTGACTAGAATACTTTTGTTTTTCATTTCTACTCCTACTTACTATTACATAATAATTTCGTTAGGGTTGAAAATTTTAGTGTTAATAATCTCTTCATTTATTGGCCGTTGTTTAAATTAAAACGAAACTCCTATTATCAAATCGTTATTGCAAAAATATAATCGGTTGATTTATTAGACTGCATGTGGATGTCCCACATTCGACTACGAGTACATACGTCAAGGTTGTATCTACAATACTTTTAAAAAAGCATGTTTTTCATCCCTATCTCAGCTGTGTAATTTATTTTATTTTACTGTTATTGCACGCTGACTGATAAAAAGTTATGTAACCGAATAGATCGGTACGAGAAAAAAGGATAAGCAGTGAATACGTGCATAGTGGAAACCATATTTGTGCGGAGTCCTCATCGATCGGTAGTCTTTCCTCGTTTTAAACCCTCTTCCCCTGCTCTCCCTCATGGAGTAGCATCAAATCCCTCCAAACGACCCCGAATAGTCTATCCGTTGTTTTGCTCCGCTCGCCAACTAACGTACGCTTTCGTCGTTCCGACCCAAACAAAAGCGTCGATCCTCTATTTTCCGAAGGAAAACCTCATTTTCTTATTCAATAAAAGTATTTTCAAAAAAAAAAAATTTACTTGTCCCTTAAAATTGTTTTAGCGTTATCAATAGATCTACAATAATTCCGTACCATTATTTCCACCATCCATCCCTAATGCTTTGTGGTTTCATTGTTAAATTATACAATTAACTGATCTATTGTTCCAAATATTTGTTACAATTGTCGTAAAATAATTGTACACGTTAAGGAAAATAAGCGCATAAATTTATAAATTCTGTTTCGAAAAATATTTAATAAATTTAATTTTCCAAATTAAGTTATCTTGAATTGGGATAAAGCTTGAAAGTATACACCTGACAAAAAACTTGCTCGAAAATTAATTTAAAAATTCTTCTTTTACCTATTTCATAATCTTAAAAAAGCATCTTTAAAAATAAATCACAATATTAAATTTTTAATATCAAAAAAAAAAAAATTTTTTTGTAGATTTTTAATTAAGCGGTTCTTACGTTTAAATATTTAAAAATATTCGCTCCGAGTACGCCACGTGCGGTGAAAACTTTCAACTTCAGATATTTTATTTTGCTTTAGAATTCTTTTTCTGAACGTTGTAATTATTTATTACAAAATATTTGAATTTATGAAATTCCGCGCTTTTCTGTATTTTGACTTTGATTCAAATTTACCAAAATTTTGCTTCCTTGGTGTAATTTTTGTTTTTCGGTTTAAAAATTGTCGTGGTATAAATTAAATACCTACTTATGCATAATTTTGGTTAGAAATTTTCATTCGCGTTTTCTAGCTGAAATATTATACAAAAGTCTTTCATCTCATACACCCCAATGATACGTTTAACATTGTGACAGTTTCTGCAAATTAGGGATGCGGTATTTTAATGACTCGCTTGAATGGATTCATAAAGCAATGATTAATAGAATCAAACAGTTAGAATCTCATTGTAAGACAAATTCTTCCCAAACAGGAAACGTGGAACGAAGGAATTTTCCGACGAAGCGGTGACGAGGGCCTCGAGTCGGTGTCAAATTGAAATTGATTTTCTGGAATTTTGAGAAAATACATCTGCAAAAAAAAACAATAAATTTAACTAAAAATTAAATTAAAAAATAGGGAATTTTGTGTTTGAAAGCAAAACAAATTTTTGAAATTGATCTCGAACGTTTCTCCGAGAAAGCAATCACTCCCCCCCCCCCCCGCCTAGATTGTAGCTATTGACCCATTTTTTATTATTAAAATTATCATACATTTTTGTGAGACTCGAACAGCAACTTTACTCTCTTTTTTTGAAAACTAAAGGGTAATTTTAAATCTTAAGTTACTAACGTAAAAAATAATCGTCATTCGTTTGTGACATTCCAAACGTCAGTTTTTCTCGGCTTTATTGTATAATAATTTTGAATTTAATTTACGTCGCATCCTGTATTCACAGGGTAACGGCAATTGCCACACTTAAATTAAAAACCGTCATTTTTTGTTTCCAATACGACGACGCGAAGTCTTGTGTTTTTCACCAAACTCTGATCTTCTTTCTACGTCACATTGATACAGCTGTGATGCATCATTTGAAACAATAATTTCTCCTATAAATAAACTTTGTATTGTTTTTTTCCTTGTTTATTTTGAAAAAGGTTTTACGAACGCCTACGTTTTCAAACCGATTTTTAAAAAAAATTGTGGAACACAATTTAACAATTTCAAAAATTAAGTGCTGCGAAAGCCGAGATTAAAATAATTTAGCCAGGTGATAATTCTTGTGAGATGAAATGAGAAGGGATTTTCGTATATCCCAGGAGCATTTTCATTTTAAAAATATTACAAGCTATTGCGTTTGAATTAAATTTTCGTTTTAAAAAAAAATGATGCGAATTTCACTACTAAGCTGACAATAGCTATCGTTTTTTCTAATTAAAATGCTTTTTAAAAGTGCCAGTATAGTACAATAATTTATTCATACACTAAAAAAATTGTAGGTCGCGTGTTGCTCGGAGGAAAGCGTTTTTAAGTAGAGTAGATAGAAAATGTTACATTTTTGTTAATCCAATCTTATTCTCAATCATCATTATCACGAATGTTTGTACATTGTAATTAAATTTTTAACATATCTTTCTGGTTATAAAATGTACCCCTGACAATAGTGCCCTAGATATTGCTAAAATAACAATATTTCACCAAGCGTCTAGCTAATATTCTATTAATTACGTAACAACACGCTAGCACCACAGAACCTACCCTCAATTATAATATTAGTCGCTGTTGTGTAGGGTGAATTCCGAAACATACGAGATATCATCTCCTTACGGTTCCATTAGTTCAAAAGCTCTCGGAGGACGATTTTGATAAAAGATTATAATTTTGTAAAAAAAAAAATCGTTAGGGAAAAATTTATTACCTAATTTATTTTACATTATTATTTATGATGCATTAAAAAGTCAATAGTTTTAAAAATGTTAGTAAAATTACTGACTTATTTCTGGAGCATATCGTAAAAGTAAAATTACTTTGTCTGGGAAGGTAATTTAGAAATTCTACCTAGTAATTTTTTAAAATTTATAATCCGCACTTCATTAATTCTTTAGCAAAAGAAGATCGAAAAACTTTGCAGGTCATGCAATGTCTCCATATCCTGAGATAACGTAAAAAACATATCTTCCAATACATTTATTATTTATCTTGCCGTATGTGCCGTGACACCATCTTGCTCTAGTCATGCAATGTTTATTTACAGTTTACGTAATTCATTACATTGCAAATTTTCTTACTTATATGAACCTTCAGTGCTTCTCAACATGGATTCAATATCTGGTGATGGCGAGGTGAACTAGTGAAATTGTTTGAAAACTCCAACTTCCAATATATTATGTCACCTTCCCTCGGACTGATCTGACCGATGAAAAGAGAATTTAAATTTTAAACTTTGTAAGTCCAAGATTGCTCAAAAACCTAAAACGTGTCCGATGTTCAATGTTTGATTTATCGATATTGTAGTTAATTGGTTGATTCAGGAGTTTTGTATTGTGTAATAAAAATAGACGAAAATTCAACACTATTTAATGAAAATCAAACAACCTCTTTGCCGGGTTTAACGATTTTCACCGTTTTGAATTTCCTGAAACTTTTACTGTTCGGGCGTTCAGGTTTTGGTAATCAATTTTGCATGCAGTGGAATAGTATTAAAAGGAAGAATAAATTAGAACTTGACAATTTAAGCTACTTTAATTAAAAATGCAGATTTATCTCATCGAATAAGATATTTTTTACAGAAAAATAATTGTGCCTACTTGTAGATATTATTACACCAAATGCGGTGAAGTGGAGAAATAATTTCCTTCTGAATCTTGCAGGGTGGAGTGTTTTAAATTTTACTTTGCAGACCTTCGAGAAGCGGTGCTACATAGTAGAAGATGATAAAAGTAACTCGAGCAACCAACTGGAAACAGTACAGATAAATGTTATTGTGAAACTCGAAGTACAATTCTAGAAGTCCTCTTAACCGACCGGACGTCGTCGGCGTCGGGCAGATTGTCGCAAAAATTACGCATGTAAAAAAAGAATCACATTGTTTATTTAACCATCATTCAAACTCGATTGATTTTTTATTCGTAGTAATAGGATTTCATAAGATCGAAACATGTAATATTTTGTTCTTGGAATTCCTGATTGTACCTTTCTTAATTTTAAATTTTCCATCAAACGGGTAAGAGGTAAAACTAACAAAATGATAGTCGTTCGTAAAAGTAGTAGGGTTAATGTACTTTTCAAGTTATTGTTATTATTTTTGCTCGAAAGATTCACGTAGGTGTATCCTACACAGAAAAATGTACGTTTCAACAATTTATAAGGTAAATATTTAATTCAAAAATGTATCTTAATCTTATTTTTGAAGAAAATCGGGTTTTAGAGCTTTTGAACTTTGGCTCTAAACATTTTTAAGAAAGCTTACGTTGTCCTGTATAGGCGGAGTTTGACTCTCAAATGTAAGGGCACTAATTTAAGTAATTAATTAGCTTAGCAGCCCTCTAAGCTTTCCGTATCTCCTTTTCTTTTAATTATTTTATTTAATAATCATCAGGAAGACACTAACCTGCCTTTTTTAATAATAATTGCTGCTAAATGTATGATATTGGATTTATAAGGGGATGATTTTTAGGGTAAATGAAACTAAATGTTGTTTAATATTTCTGAAACTTTGAAATTATAGTAAGATTAAACTTGTAAATATACCAAAATTAATAAAAAAATTATCTCTCGGGGATGGATTTTGAGAGAGGTAATAAATAAAACTTTTTTTTTTAATTTTAAAACTATGTAATTTAACATTAAACCTGAGAGAGCAAATAAAGTAAAAAAATTCGAAGAGTTAGTTTAAAAAATTTTCAGAACTTTCAAACAAAATTTTTATTTCTTCTTCTTTTCAAAAATTACCCTTTAGCGATTAGAAGTCTTTATAATTTTTAGTTTATTTTCTAAGTCTTATATTTCAATAAAATTTATATTTACTTTTTTTATAAACTGCCTTTTGTGCTAACAACATTTTCATTGGCTTTTCTTGATGTTTTAACAAACTTCTGGAACTGATTTAGATATTTTTTGCCAAGTAGTCCACCTTGACAGGCGCGGATCCAGGATTTTGTTTAGAGGAGGGGGGGGCAATTTTTGTATAATTTTACCTATCTTCCAGAAAATTCAAAAAAATTGCGTTGGTTACAAATCACAAAGTCACAAATCCTGACTTGTATCCGCGCCTGAACTTTGGTCCTTCCAATCAAAAAGTACATTGAATATACAGGGTATTTCAAGTCGTCTACGCTAAAGTCCATATGTCACATGATAAAGTACAGTACAACTAACAATTTTTGTTAGTTTCATTTTTCAAAATAAAATGACGTAATTATAGTTTTCTTGCAATGGCTAATTTATTGACTTTTATATTGTTTATTTATCTTCCTGATTTTTTTTAATTGGAAAAATCTAAAATATGAAAGTAATCTATTTCAGGATCTTACTTTATATCGCTAACCATTTCAAAATGGCGGAAATGGTCCCCAAAACCAGTCGATGAAATTTTCTAAGGTACCATTAACAACTTTTTTTGGATTTTAAAAATAGGAAATATTTATGATTGCCTGACTGGGCGATCTAGTGCGAGAGAGCGTTACGCATAGACAGATAGAGTTTTGTAGAGGATTCTTGTACTTATCTGATATTATTCTTGAAATATTTAGTTTATGGGAGTAGGTCAGTAACCTCGATTCCGATTTTAAAAATTTCTGAAGGAGAGAACGATAGAAAATGGTCCAAAAATTCAAAAATAAAGCAGCTCCGTCGGTCTCCATCATACCAAAGCATAGCGTCAAATCGTGAACAGAATTTATTTAAAAGCGAAGCTTCTATTACCTCCTTCAACATCTAAGAATTGCAACATAGTCGAGTGTTGACCCACGAAAGGCGATAATCAACCTTTGAATGATTTTAATCCAGTAAGTTTTGAAATTTTTGACGATATGACAACCTCCGATAACACGGCGTGAGGACGCCCAAAAAGGTCCGACAAGAAAAGAAAAAGACGACGCCAGCACAATTAACGCTAGACAAAGGAAAAATTACTTCCGACTTACACTCCCATGGCAACTTCTTTATTAGGGAGAACTAGTCTAAGTTGGTACTGAGGTATTGAATAAACACCTCAGCTGTGACCCTTAGTAGGTCCCTATTCTCCGAGCGTAAGAGTAAGTGTGAACACAGGGACTGACGACAAAATGAGTCAATAAAGTCGCTTTTTGAACGAAAATAGGAAACTTTAAAATCAATTCATTCATTCATTAAGCTTTTTACGTTCTAAGTAGAACATTGCTTTTCCCTTTTTGGGAATTACAAATCCGATTAGCGAGGTGGATTAGTCCCCATATTACCTATTTCCGATAAATCAATATCTATTTCACCACACCGTGTGGATGTCCACTGAAAGGCCGAGCTAAGAAATTCTGTATAGTCCGCGATTTGAACCCAGAATTTCCGCTCTGTACTCAACCAGCGGTCACATCACTCCACGGCTGTGGCTTTAAAATCAATTATTATTATTATTAGCTAAACTAATTGATATACAGCATTCGGTGCCACGTTTGTAGAATAGACGCTAAAATGCAAATTTTACGATTGAAACCTCGATGAATTCTTGAAAAGCATATTTTAAATAAGAGAATTAGGTGAGGAAGATGGCCTTAAAACCAACAGTTTTTTTAAAAATCGATTTTAAGAACTTCGATTTTCATAGCAATTTTCAAGTTTAGTCGCTCGGGATTGGTGAATCAATGCATTCTATTGTCGGTTCATGTAGATTGAACTAGTCTTAGCTTTGCGCAGAGCGGCGATAACCAGACGATAACCAAATTCTTGCCGGAACTAATTTAACTCACAAATTAGCCTCCACAACAAAAAACAAAACGCGTCACGCTTTGTTCTCTGTAGTCTTTGCTCAAGTAAAAGTAGTTGCATCCTGCATGTTGAGAAATCGGTGCGATTCACGCCCCAATTTCTTTGAGCTAAAGCTCGAGAGCGTCACTCTCAGCTTTAATGTTCCAAAAACGCCTCACGTTTTTGGTTTGCAAGGTCACAGCCGAGGCGTTTACTCAATGTCTCGGCACCGACCAAGATCAGTTCTTAAGTGAAGACGCTGCGGGCACATATGGTAGAAAACTTTTTTTAACCGTACATTCCCACTTCTTCTTCGCGACGGGGACGCCTTTCTCCTTCCAACGGACCCCTTTTTGTCCTCTGGTAGGCTACTGTTGCTTCGGCCATGCTTACTCGTAAATCACTTTATTCATCAAAGGTTGATTATCGCCTTCGCGCGGGTCAACACTCTACTTTGAAGTGCGATGTGGTTCTAAGCCAACTCAAAGTATATCACATACTCTCAAACTTCCAAGATGTTGAAGGAGGTGATGGAGGCAATGCCTCTACAAAACTCTGCAAGCGAAAAGATGCTATGTTATGCTATAGCGGCGATAACCGGAGCGACACTTGCATTGGGATGCTTCAACAGTGCACTTCGAGCAAAAATCATGGTTTTCAATAGTAAATGTGCAGGAAAAATGGCTTAAAGCGCTCGAGCGCAGCGAAAAGTGCTTTAAGTCAATTTTTCCTTGCACAACCTCCCTGCTTTTAGAATCCACGCAAACGAGTTTCACCCCTCAAAGATCCACCTTTTTCCTTAACCCACGGGCCTAGGGGTATTTTTATAATGAGTGTAGTTTTCATCAAAATGACCCGAAGCGCCCGAAGGGTATTGAGAGTCAATTTTAATGAAAACGACCGTGGCACGAGGAGGATCCACGCGAAAAAGTAATCATCAGCGGGGCTCTTATGCATTACAGTGCACGGACGGAGCACAGAATGCATTGATTCACCAATCACGAGCGACTTAACTTGAAAATTGCTATGAAAATCGAGCTTTTTTTAAAATCGATTTTTAAAAAAAACTAGTGGTTTTAAGGCATTGCTCCTCACCTTATTCTCTTATTTAAAATAATATGCTCTTTCAGAATTAATCGAGGTTTCAATCGTAAAATTTTTATTTTAGCGTCTATTCTACAAACCTTTCCCCATATTTTTGAGTCAGGATTATCGTCCTAGACCCGAATTGCCATCTGAATTAATTTTGCTTTTAACCGATCGCTACTCTGGCTGTATTTTCTGTTTCTCGAGAAATGTCGTAATTTGAACAACTTGATAAGTTTTGGATTCTCTGATTCGGATCATCTACTTTTAACTATATTTAACCAACTTAAGGGTATTAGGCAATGGAAAAATCAATATATTTTTTATTACATTTTTTGAAAGTACTGTCCTTCCTTGCGAATTGGCGTTTGATTTGTTAGCATTTTACATTTTTTACCTACGACGAGGAGCCAGCCCGTCGGTAGAACCCCCAACCTGGAGGACCAAGGAGACAGCCAGAATAAGTTGTTACTTACCCGGATTCGAACCGGGTATAGAGCGTTCGTAGTCAACTCGCTTGTCCATTGCTCTCCGACCGTCTATCTGATAATTTATGTCAAATACTTTGACAAATATGGAACAAATCGTAGGCATCTGCCTCATTGCATTTTCAGAAGGTTTAAAACCAAAATATCGTGGTATATAGAAATGTCCAGCTATCGTTAGAATTGCGGATTGGTTTTTACTTTATTACAAAGAAAAATATTTAAAAAAGTCAGTTTGGAGTTGTTCACATTGAGATCAACATTATCATGATATTGCAATTTCATTTTATTTTACCTGTAGTCCACTAATAAAAATATAATTTTCCAAAACGGACTGATGCCGAAGCACTACTAGAAACATCATTCTATGCTGTTGGATATTTTGAAGGGAGATAAATTTAAGTAAAAATCACTTTAATTGATAAAGAAACTTTAAACTCGTTTTTCTCGACTTTTCATTTTCGTTTGGTTTTTGCCTTGATTCCAAGAAAACGGAGGTCTCTGGTGACTTGAAAAAAATGGAGGATACGTAAAACATGTATAATTTCGGACTAAACCTCCAAAATAATCCATAAAAATTCGAGATTTCCCAAAAAAAATTAAAAAGTCACGATTTTTCTGTTCACTTACAAAAAACTCACATTTTTATCGTAAAAATTGCATTTTTTTGTCTATAAGTTTATTAATTCCATTTCAATCGTTGTGATTTTAGGTTTAGTACGAAACAACATATCTTACAAAAAGAAAGACTATCTGCAGACCCAAAAAAAATTATTGTTTTAGTACGATAGTAGGGAAAAATGGAAAATAAACGTGTAAATACGCCACAGATTGTACCGCCATTTTGTAAGCTTTTATGGACTCCATGGTAGAATTTTTTTTATCATTTATATATCAATAAGTATTACTTAAAATAACACATGTGTATCTGCTTTCTTTCTATGTTAAAATTAAGAAAAACCAAAGCGCCGATTTCGCCAATAACCATTGCCTAATACCCTTAACTCTCCGTGTTAGTAGTCTTACCAAGGAAATTCTTGCAATAATCAAATTTTTTTAAACTTTTGAACGGTAGTGAAAATTGATGGTCTTGGGCACGACCTAAAACTGCATCCCTTGTTCCTTGCAAGAAGAACAAGCCCCTTCTTCTTTTATTACCAAATTGCCTAGTATTATCCCGGGAAAATCAAAATAATTCTAAAGGAAAAGTAATAGCACTGATTTTGAATATTTTTGATGTGATGATTCCAAAAATATTTTCCTTTCCTCCTAGCAGCTCTACAAATTCAGATACAGGCGATTTAATTTTGAGAGACCAAACCTGACGACCTGACTTACAAAAATGTTTGTTGTCTTGTGTATGAAAAGTTAGAAAAGTAGTAAATAATTTTACCTTTTTTCAGGTTTAGTTTTTGTTTTGATAACCACTCAAACAGGCGGTTTTTTTTTATAGAGGTTTATGTAACCAGTAAAGAAATACCATATTTAGTGCAACCGTAAGTGTAAATTTTCGAACCAAAAAATTTCTTTTCATATTTTTGAAAACAAAGCTTTGCAAGTTTTACAGTTAAATAACTTCCTTAAGCCGTAAATTCCAAATTCAAACTAAAATTTTACGATCGAAAGGTAGGATAAATTCACTGCGTTATTTTATTAAGAACTAATATTTACCTGAGATAAATATAACGAGATCAACTTGCACCTTTACTCGTTAGATGTACAAAACTCCAGTTTAGTCAAAATAGGAAAACAAATACAAGTTTGAGTAAGTGTGCAGAAGCGCTGTAGCATAGCAACTTTGTTTATAGATCTGAATTTAAGTGATGCAGTTTAATAATTAAGTTCTCTCCTTAAAGTTACCTCCTTGTAAAATCGATTAGTGGTGTAAGCCTGTAAGTTGTCAACCCATACATTTACTGCGGAGGTTTAGTTCATGCACAACAAAAAGAGAAGAAATTGAAATTTTAATCTGAAAATTAATTTGTAAAACATTTGGAAGTGTTCCAATACTTCAAATGGAGGGTGCTATAAAAATTGTAGGGTTGTTTTGTGTGTAAATATAACATGGCGTTTCGAAGTGATTTGCAACTAAAATTAAGGGCTGAGATTTCAATGGCACTTGCTTGCGAAATTGGGAAAACATTTGCGTGGTGCTTGTTTGACATTCAATAATAATTCGTCTCAAAACGTAAGTTGCAGGATAACGGTCCTAAAATAGGTCCCTATGGAACATCACCGATGATTTTATAGATTCCAATAATACTCGAGAACCCTAAACACGACCGCTGCCTCTTTCGGGGTAAAACTTGTAATCTATGATAATGGCTTCGGATATGAAAGAAGATTATACGTTCTTGGTTTTTTATGTGTACTGAAAGCGTTTGCTTTCAGAGCCAAATTCGGTAATGATATATTATTATAGCAACGTTTACAAATTAGTTTAACTTTGTGCATAGAGAGCATTGTTGGTATACTATTGAACAATCGTAACTTTATCATAGGAATTACATTTCAGCAACTACCAATTTGAAATGCGATAAATATTAAATGGTAATTTAAATTTTATATTTGAGTTATGCATAAATTACGACATCAAAATTCGATACAATATTAACAATCGCATATTCAAATTAAAAGCTTTGAATTACGTAACAAAGTATCGATTAAAACGTGGTAGGTACGTCATTATAAAGCGAGCTTTAAATTGAACTAAAATTTAGATAATAATCACATTGCAGATATTCGATGCATTCTCTGACCTTACGACCTTTACTCTTTTAAATTACCACTAGGGCTTCGTATAAGTAATATTATCGTGGTTGTTAGTTTCACTACGTTTCCACATTTGCCTATGTTCAATTTCGTCTCTTTATAAGCATGAAATTGAAGCAATTTGTACGTTTTGTCAACTTACTTCTAATAGACTCGACTGAAGAATGTGTTGTTATATTTCCTCGAGAAAAGCAATTTTTAAAGATTAAAATATTGAATTTTAATATAAAATTTTCCCCTTATATTATTTATTTGGCTTAAGATTAAAATTTTTAATTTAAAATATAAAAAACTTGGGATTACTTCTTCACAATTTATTGCCGAATAGATAGGTGGATTTATAATGGAAATTTCCAACACCAGAAATTATTTTTTTTTCAACAATAATTTAAATTTTCTTATTATCATATTTTAGATGGAAATTTTAATAAAAAAATATAAATTTGCTCATGTGTTAACCGAGAAACACGGATTTACTTGAATTAACGATTTTGTTAATGAATTTTTAATAGGGTAATTGGTGGTTAAGGTAATGAATTTGAATGTTAAAGATCGTCCGAATAACTTTTTGACATTTGTTTTAAGTTAACCGCTCCTCTTTCTTGTCGCGTGACAACACTTCATCCAGACCCTACGAAGTATATTCCGCCGACCTTATATTAAATTGTGCTCTTTGCGTAACTAATGATTGTCCATTACGTACAGTTTGTTGAGCGTTAATCTAACTCCCCTTTAAAGGTTATTTTAAATCGTTTCCTATGCTGTAAACAACTCTAATGATGTGGAAGCAATGATAAAACCGCAGTTTAAGATTTTATATTACCATGACGTTAAAATCAAAGAAGATGACCGCGATCGACTGCTTTTTTGGAAATTTTTCATCTTCTCGAGACTCTTTAGTTTATCATGAATAAAATAGAATAGAAAGGGTCATAAAAATTCGTTTGCTGTGTTGAAAAAATTATTATGCAGGCTTTTTTCAACGCAGTAAAGCAAGGGTCAATAAATAATAATTTTTCTTCTAAAAAAAAATCTCCAATTTTCTTTCGACAGAAATTCATTTTAGATAAAATCTTAATTACTTTCTTATCAGTTTTTCTGTCGTTACATTGCTTGGAGTTATGAATTTACCCTCGGTTTTGTACAGCATTTTACACAGTGTAACACAATAGAAAAATATTATCGAATAATCCGTCCAAAATATTGGTATAATTTTCCAACTTGAAATATGCATTTCAAATTTCAAATTACACCCGAGGTACCTACTCCCTTGAGTTATGCGGTTAAAAATTCGGTACTGGATGGGGGACATAATTAAAAATAAAAAATTCAGTAGTCGGCTCACTGGAAATTAAATCAAATTAATTTTATAAAAGTCAGCGAAACAAACAGTAATTATCTAAAAATGTAAAACAAATTTTGAAATGATCGAAATCTGCTAGCTCCCCGCTATCTATTTGAATGTTAATTTATCTCTGAAAGCTTTGAAAGCTCGTATATGTTCAACACTATACAATAACAATACTAACGATATTATAATGCAGATTAGGCCCACCGAAACACTTTACTCAATCTGGTCTATATTCATTTAATTAACGTTGTTATTACCCTCAGGAAAATCAAATAATTTGGGGCTGCATCAGCGCTTGTTAAACGTTTTCAAAAAAGCTTTCAGGAAGTAATTATATTTAGTTTAAGTGTACAAGTGTGTTAATAATACCTTCTTGTACAGTTGAGACATAACAATTATTTCAGCTATTCAATTTCATGTGAAAAGCGAAAAATTTTCAGAAAATTTCAAAATTTTCAGGGTTATAAACTCTTTTAATAATAAAACATTTTCTTTGGGATTTTGTATAAAAATCGAGTTTATCGTGACGGATTTCAATTTTAAAAATCGATCAACTTACCATAAATTAATTTTTTCTTTGATTTATCGCCGCAATAGTCACATCACCCCGCCACTACATGTTTCACCGGTGTAGTCATGCATGTTCAAGTGCCTGAAACTAGCTGACAAAAGTTAGTGGATACCAAACCTTACGCATTCGTAGACGCTAGTACTGCACTGATCCAATAGCAGCCCAGAACTTTTACGTCACGATATTCCAAATGATACAAAACGATAACCTGTGCGCACTTTTCTCAACTACGTAACAATTTTCGATTTTCAAGTACAGTTCAGATTCGTGACCCGAATAAAGCTCACAGTTTTCTGTAACATTTCTAAATCTGCACTAAAGTTGGAAAATTCATTATTAATTTGTTCCTTTTCGTTTACTTCTACGTTCAGATGCAACATTTCATTTAATAATATTATATATTTACTTAGTTATAGGTAAAATTTACATCACGAAGGCATCGATTTGCATCGGTTTTATTTATTTTATATCAAAAATCTGATTTGCGTCGGTATGATTCAATTTGCGTTGCTTTCTAGAAATGAATTAATCAAATGAATCTATGACATCACGTGCTTCGTGACATTGTATTCCTCCATAGCTCATCATGTGTCATAGTCATTCGTGATGTCACATAAAATCACATGATAAGCTTGAAGGAATACAATAATATTCAATCGTGTGAACTTGGAGAAATTCAATGTCACGTGATCAGTTCGATGCACGCGATGCATTGCTTGTAATTTTTCTTTTTAGGGATAGGAAAAAATCAAACATACAAAACTGCTAATCTAATAACGTCATTTTAACAATAATAATGTGTTTTAAAACAATAATAATTACGGAAACGTAATTTAATTATAATCCACTAAGCCAAATTCGGTTTGATCATTTTTCTGCTCACAATTGAAAAGTTTGGTTTAAAACTACAAAATTACAAACATTTTATTTTTTTCCCGTTTCTGAAAATTTTGAGGAAACCGGAACTAAAACGCCTAACAGCTTTAAAGCGAAAAAGTTTCAAACAGAACGCACTCCAAGTTACTATGAGAGAAAAAGGTCTGACCCCTGACTTTAAGAGTAAATAAAATGAAAAGCAAAGAGTAAAAATTTTGGAAAAAAATTGATTTTTTTAATTTAAAAATACAATTTGTGAATTCATTTAAAAACGCTTGTAAGAAAAATTTCCTTAGTGATTACAAGATTATGCATTATACACTATCTCTACATTGTTTCTACAAATTTACATTTTCTTAAGTGCTATTTCGCCCAAGCAACAAAAATTTGATTTCCAACTTTATTTTCACAAAAATTATATATGTAAATTATTTAGTATAGAATGTAACAAATTATTGCAGTTGTGTAGCTCCGCCTTATTTTCCATATTTCTTGATCTAGTTCTGAATTTTTATTCACTTTGAATGCATTTAGGTAAAAGGAATCGTAGGATATTGAAAAGCTCAATAAGTTGTCCGTCGACGTTTCGGCTTTATTAACTAAATACCATCCTCAGGACTAACAATACGAAGGACCCTTTATCGAAATGATTAAAAAATAACAACTGCACGTAACATGAGAAAATATAAATATTTGAAGTAAAAAAATATTGGTAAATTAATGTAGGAAAAAAAAGTAGGAATCTTGAATGATATGAATTTCCATTTTCGTCCTTTTACTCCTGGAATCTAAACGTTTAAACTGTTATAATTTGTAATTTTGTCAATTATTTAATATTTTGGTTTTTTAATTAATTTTTTTTTATTTCGTAACATGTGCAATGCATCCAGTAATTTTTTCATAATTCATTATAAAAATTTTAAGACTTTAAAACACTTTATTATAGTCCTGCTAAATTTTCGTGATATTTAACAAAATTTTAGGAGAAAAAAATTGTAAATTTTCCGCTATTGTGTCTCTTTCTGATTTCAAAATTTTTATTGTGGAGGGCAAGATAAATTAATTTCTTTTTAATAGGGAGCGAGAAACCTGACGTTAGCGTCCTCTAGAGTTAAAAAAACTTCTTGATAAAACTTTACTTTTTTCTAGTTTTCTTATTGGAGAATTTGCAAAAAAGCTCGACGTAGCGGCTCTAGCGTTAAAAAAGTAAACTGTTGTCTTGAATTTTTTTTAGGGTGCGTTCCACTTAAAGCCCACGACGATCACCGTTGATCGTCAGTCCAATCAAATAGCCGCCCTCGATCTTTAGTCGCCCATGGGCTTAAGTAGAACTCACTGATAGACGACTATTTTATTAGTAAACATGGGCGCTGCAAAGCGTTGTATAGAGTGTCACTTCTTGTTCGTAAAAATATTCTTTAATAAAAGTTAATATTACAAAATTTTCTTTTCTTACAATAATTTAACGTATTTTATATGTTAACTGCTTCAATTAAAAGTAATCAACAACGTAAAGCTCAATTGTCATCATAATTTATTGTTCTCAACATTTTTTAGAAAATAATGTGCGTAGTTTGGTATGTATAGGTATTTGTTTGGCGCCGAGCCACTTGCTTTTATAATCCCATTGTGGTTCAAAGTTTAAAATTAATGAGTGCTTTTTAATAAGATTGGGAATATCTAAACACTTGTTAGTTTTAATACACTATAAATTTAAAAAAAAGAGAGAAGTCCGAAATTATAGAATAGATTCAAAAATTAAAAATTACAATAAAAAAGTTTTTTAATTAGTTTTTCATCGATTATTAAATTTAAAAAGTTATGGAAAATTTTGTGCTGTATCGAAAAATGAATGGTTTATTACAATCATCGCGCAGTTTCCCAAATTTGTTACTTTTTTTGAATTATTGAACAGAATTTAGCACACATTTTTCTCAAATTTATAATCAATAGTAGATTTTATCAGATATCGAATAATTATCAACAACGTGAAAAAGTTCATGAGTTGTAATCTTAACCACTCCTGAATTATTTTTACCCTAAATTCGGATTGCACGGTACTAATTATCAAACTCGTAATTTTTTTCAAAGATTTTTATTAATAATAATTAAACATTAAATAAAGAATCTAGAAATCTATACTAAAGTAGGGTCCTTATTGATAATTATAAACCACAGCCATAAATAATTAAAAGTTATCTTAATCACTTAAACTTTACAATCCCAATTTACAATCTTCTCCAAAAATTCCAAAAATGTGAAATGGCCCAAATGAGAATTTAATTCCTTCTGGAATATTGGACTAATTTCTTTAGTCACATCTTTGTGAAATAAATTAATAATCCTAGGCGCAAAGTAACTGATAAAATCGCTGATGATTTTACTGAAACCTTCATCGCTTGCCAATCCGGTCATATTCAACTGAAAAATTCGTATCGTAAAGATTTGATTGTAAATTAAAAAATTGCCTTACGTTTACGGGTCCCAATTTAATTGTTATTTTGTAATCGTCAATTAGAGGGGGTTCGATGTTATATTTTGTTACAGTTGTAATATTTATGTCTGAAACTTCTAAGCTGAAACAATTCGTAAGTTATGAAAAGCGTTAAATTTATAATTGCGAATAACTTACTCGAGTTCACCATCTGTTAAAATTCCCATTAAACCCAGTAAATTTATATGTCCCTCATGTAACGAAGTTATTTTAACATTTTTGATGTGATAGTTAATGTGGAGGTTTAAATCCGAAGTAATTGTTAATGAAACCACATCGAAATCCAACAACCCGTTTATAACTAAATTGTTTAATTTTAAATTTGATCTAGAATTAAAATAAAAGAATTGTGAACTTTACATTTTAGGGGCACTTACTGGAATATTGGGTTGTCTTCGATGTAAAGGCGTACGGTGTAGTCAAAAGCTAAAGGGTCACAAGGAGGAATTTCATATACCGGAACGCCTTTGTAAAGATGTCGTCTTAAACACTGGATGCTTTCGTTAAATTTTTTTTCATAATATTCATTAGATGTACCCAATAGTTCTACAAGAAAAAAATTGAATTTGGACTGTTTTATCGTAAAGGAAAGAAAACTTACCTGCGATACGTAGTTTATCCGTTGGTAATCCGTAACTAGACGTTACGAAAATTACAATAATTATCCCAAAAACGGCGCGCATTTTTATTATTTCTAAATTTGGACGCGGTTAAATAAGTTCTGGTGATTACTTATCTATTGGTGGCAACTTATTTGATCAAATAATACCCGACAATAAGTATATTTTGAAATTTTTGATTAATCATAGAATAAATTTTGAAAACTCATTATTTTGCTTTGCTCTATGTTACGAATAGTGTCCCCACACTTTTTGCAAAACGATATTTATTTTTGCGAGATAATACTTGTGATATCGCTATCGATCTGTGTAAACAATTAAATTAATCTCTTTATCAATTAGTAACCTGTCTGTTGCCATCAGAATTACCAATAAATACTTTCTGTTAAAACCAACTTATTATAAACTATCAAGCATGAATTTTTCTAATAAGTTCAAATTTTCCTCTTTCCGTCATTTAGGAAGTTACACTAATATTTACCTATATTACATTACTATAAAATTTTTCTGTTCGATAGGATAATCGGAAAATATTTATTTGTTTATTGATAATTTATCTCGAAATTTTGTATTGCCTATTATGAATTTTTAAGGAAAATTGCTAATAATAATTAATTTTAAAACATTTTAAATTAATTATAACAATAACTATTTCTGTAAAATTTAATTTATTTTATATCTCAACCTTTCTAATTGTAGCCTTTTCTTCTAAAATTCATTTTTCGTTATTTTTAGACTTTATACCATAAAACAAAAAGAAAATTTCATATGAAACTATTCATTTTTGTGTTAAGTACTAACCATTCTCGACTTTTCTTTATTTTCATTAAAATTTCAGTACCATAATTTAATCTAAAAGTGAATTTTTCAAGGTTTACTCAGAAGATTCCAGACCCCCCAAAATTCCATCTTTTACTTGTGACTCCCAAGCACCGTTCCAAAGTGTAAGTGTTGAAAATGATTACATTAAATTAATCCTTGTAGAAATAAAATTCGTTTTATCGTAAATTATAGTCGATAACAATATTAATAGGATTTATATCATCACAAAAATATCTGATTAATTGTAGTCGACCTTCAATAATATTATAATATACAAAGTAGGGGAGAGGAGGGCACAGTGGAAAATTATGTTTTCCTAGTAAAATCGGATGATGATAGGATTTATTTTCTTTAGAACGTTACATATGCATTGTAAGGATAACAGCCATTTAGGTTAACTACAAAATAATTTTAAGTAAAGACTTAAAATTTTGAAATTAAATCTAATTTTGAAGCAATAATGTCATATCTGAAGGCACAATTTCTTTGAAATTACTTTTAATTTCAAAATGTGAAGCCTTTGCCGTAATATTTTTCTGTTCTGAGTAATTCTTTACTTTTCATTGGTACGATCTCAACTTGAGTATGCCTCCTGTGTATGGTCTCCCTACTATGACTGTCATATCTCCAGATTAGACAAGGTTGAACGAAAGTTCCTAAAATATCACCACTTCAAGAGTGGTGGTTTCTCAAGTTGATGCCTTAATTCGTTGCGGGACTAAATCACTACAATACAGAAGAATCGTCATTGATCTATGCTTTGCCCATCGGTTGCTAAATGGAAAGATCGGTTGTAACACTCTGTTAGATCGCTTTAAGTTCCGGGTTGCCATATATAATACAAGGCATGAAGACTTGTTCCACATTGAAACTCAAGGAACTAACTATGGATTGCATAGCCCTTTAACTAGAATGTGCCGCTTTGCTAATAAATTGAACAAATTTGTTAGTTTTAATTTATTGAATAGTTCATATCCCCAGTTTAAAAAGAATATCATGTGGAATTTGTGTGCGCTGGAATGTCTTAAGTGAATTGGCATTCCATATTATTTTGTTTCTATATTGAATATGTAAATTGGTTTATCCGTTTATTAATAAATACTAATAATTAACTCTTTTTTTTTAACCATTTTCTTGATTTGTTTATAATACTGATTTGCTGCAAGAGTGACGTTTCATTTTTTTTATTTTCTAGAGTATTCCTTATTTCTGTTCAGCCGTTCACTAAATGCAAACCCAACTGATGTTTTAGCCGTAAAATTTACTTTTCGTGATTTTGGGTGTAAAGTGACTACTTTACACCCGGTTTTTCGGGAGTAAAGAAGCTCTTTTCGTCACACTTTGTTTTCCCGGGAGTAAAAAAATACCGGGAGTAAAAAAATTTCAAAAAAACAAAAATTTTCAAAAATCATTTATTTACATATTTTATCTTAACCACACAATTGTGAAAAACTTGCCTGTCTTGCATATCGACAACGTTTTGCGGTTGTCTTCGGCGAACGTGCTTTTCGTCGTTTTCATTTTTGATCTTCAAAATATGCGCCTGTCGGCGCATAAAAAATCCCTAAAACACGTATATCGATTATCGTGGCTATGTAGCCTGAAATAGTAAATAATGTATAAATTCGCCCCATAAATACCGCTTTTTGCTGAACGCGATAGTACCTACCACGTGATCCATCAATATCGAATTTGCGATTTTTTTGCAACGTGTCCATGAACATCGATAGATGCGACCACAATGTCGTATTTATTGATTATTTAACGATTATTTCTTGGTTTTTAAGCATTTTTAATTGAAAACACACGACACAATACACAAACGTTCAAACTTTACGAGAGCAGAAATCAAAATGAACATGGCGCCCCAACATGGCCGCCCTCCAGGGTACCAACTGGTGCCAAGAAAAACACCATGGTTACAAGTAGAAGTTGGTTTTACACTACCATGATGTCAATTAAAACGTGTTATAAATTTATAAAATTTATGCAATTATTGCAAAAAAAATCGTGAATTTTGTTGGATATTATTCCCAAATTCACGAAAAGCTGTTCATAATACTCAGGCTGCAGGGTTTTTTCATCTCTCGACTATTATTCCCCTCGCCGCCTTGCGGCTCGTGTCATAAACTACGTCTCGTGACAAAAAACAACCCCTTACGCCCTCGTGATATAAACTACTGTCTAAAATATGTAAGACGCATGTGCGCACCCCACTGCATAGCGTTACTGCACTATTGTAAGTCAGTTGCATTATGACAGCGCACTTGCAAAGTTGTGTCATTGCTCTCATGTATAGAACAATTCTTCATACAATAAACGTTACAACAGTTACAGTAAACAATTATTTTTATTGAAACTAAACAAACTACATACATTTGGTCCTTCGAAACGGATTCGCCAATCAAATCAACAGTCGATTTAATTGGAAATTGCACAGTGGAGTCAAAAACATTGGTATTGAACAAGAACTGCAGACACGTACATGCACCAGCAAGCCAGCGAACGTAAGCATTCCTTTCCTTATCTTACCTTCAACAGCTGCATGGACAAGTTCAGTACACATGAAAACATACATTTAAATTTCAAGGTGGTTTATATTTTTCTTACAAATTAAATCCACAGCTATTCTTTCAAACCAATATTATCTACAATTCATTGCGTTATTTATTTATTAATTAACGTATCACTATGGATATCTTAATCAAAAAAAGAGGTATAATAAAAGCTAAATTAACTAGGTTTAATACGTTTTTAAATAATTTTCAATCGGAAATTACAGAAGGTATTTCGGACAAACAAAAAATCGAAATGCAAAGCAGACTTGACGTAATCACTATTTTATTAAACGATTACGAAAATGTACACGAAGAAATTTGCGAAATAATTACTGATACAACTGAACCAGAAAACGAATTTATGCAATTCGAAAATTCTTATTTTAACGCGATTTCGTTGGCAAAATCACTGATCAACGAAAATTGTCCTGTTCGTAGCAATTCAAACCACAGCATAAGTAGTAGTTGTGGCAATTCCAGTAGCAATAGTAACGTGTCTTTAACAAAAGCGCGATTTTTAAATTTACCAAAAATCAATTTGGCAAAGTTTTCAGGTGATATTAGGTTCTTTTCAACCGATGGTTCTGTTACAGTTTACAACCTGTAATCGGACAGTTAAATGCGCGTGCGCCAACGAATCTTGTAAAATTACTCCAGTTCACAAATTGCAAGTTGAAAAGGTTTTAGGACCTTTCCAGGACCATTTAAAATAGTAGTGGTGGTGGTAGTAGGCGTTGACGTTTGATATATACATAGATAAGCAAGAAACCAAGAAAGTGATTTTGTGTGATTTGTAAATTAACAAATTGCTGTTCAGTTCGTTTAAAATTATCTTGATTTAATTATTTATATTTTAATTTCTTCAACTTCAGACAGGTAATTGAGTTAATTTTTGTTACATCTTCAAAGTAGTATCAGAAATCAAGTCTTTAGTATAACAAAAATTAGATTATCATGCAATCGGTAAATAAGGTAATTATTTAAATTAATTTATAGCATTCATAAATAAGCTCTTAATTTTTGTTTAACCAAAGACTCACTTTTGTAACATATGCCCCTCTTAATAGTAGGTAATTATTTTGCTTTTCCAATTCTTCTTTTTTTAGCTCTATAAAAAATGTACGAATACTTGCATCTGTACGATTCCTCTGACTCGAGTGATGATGATGTATTTGCCCAAGGAGAACTAATAAGAAGGAATGAAAATTATTTAAGTTGGTTTTTGTAAATAATTGTTATTTATTAGTAAGACGTTATGTATTTTTTAGATGAAACTGTTGAACTATATTCAGACAAAGAATTTTTCGACTTATTTCGTGTTTCCAGGCATGTCGTGTCTGAAATTAGCATAAAATACGAGCAAAGTGTTTACTTTAATGATCAACCGGGCCAATTTGGAAATATATCCGCATATAACCAAGTTAGTAAGGCTTAATTTTATTTATAAATTATTATTAAAAAATGAACTGCAGGTCCTAATATTTCTTTGGTACATTGGACACGAAGCATCGGGATTTGTTGATGTGTGTGATCGCTTTAATATTGCACTTGCATCACTCGAAAGGATTATAAGAAGACTAACCGTTTTTTTAAGCAATCTTTCCGAGCAAGTTATAACCTGGCCAAATGAGCAAGAAAAACAAGAAATTCAACAAGAGTTTCAGCAAAATGGCTTTCCAAACATTATAGGAGCAATTGACGGATGCCATGTTAAAATAGATAAACCAGAAAATGACCCCGATTCGTATATAAATCGAAAGGGGTACTATTCTATTCAAGTAAGTTTTAATTTAGGTTTTAACAATTATTATCATATATCACGATTTTTTTCAGATGCAAGTAGTTTGTGATAAAAGAGGCCAAATCAGAGATATTTTTGTTGGATATCCCGGTTCAGTGCACGACAGTCGGGTATTTCGTAATTCACCTCTTTCTCATACCCTTGCTGAAAAATGTGGTCCTTATTTTATACTTGGGGATAGTGGATACCCACTCATGGCTAATTTGCTAACTCCTTTTAAGGACCGTGGTCAGCTCAATGAAAGACAAATTAATTATAACTTACAATTGGCTAAAAACAGATACGTAATTGAGCATTGCTTTGGAATACTAAAGCAAAAGTTTAGGCAACTTTATCATGTAAAATTAAGAAAAATGGAATTTATAGTTCATTTACTTAGAGCAGCTTGTGTGTTACACAATCTAGCACTTACGGATGAATTTCAAATACAAAATAATATTCAAGCTGGCAACATCGGCGGCGTAATGAACGTTAATCATGATGAAAATGTTGATGAAGAAGTGGATGCAGACCGAAATTCAGAAGAAATAAGAAACAATGTTGTAGATACTTTACCTTAACTTATTTTTTTTTGTTCTTAACAAGTATTTAATAAATGTATTTTTATAGAAAGAACTTTATTATTTATTAAAATTTAGTTTTTATTACATAGTACACTTAAAATTTTATTTCTTTCTATTTCTATTACATTCCTTTCCCTCTCAATTCTGTTCTTCTCCGCATTGTTTTCCGTCATTAATCGAAGAACTTCAATATGGGATTTCTCCAAAAATTCTAACCTTTTTCGCTGGTACTCCAAACGGTCTTCCCTAATTTTCTCTAAGACCGACCTTTTTGTTCTTACTTTTCTTTCGCGAATAATTTCACCTCTTGGGGTACATGGTTGTCGGGGTGGCGATGTTGTGATTGGAATTTCCGTCACTCTGTGTTCATCCGGAAAATGAACGCTCGATGATGACAGCAGTAATTCCGGTTGAATACTTTTCTTCTTGCCTAAAGATGTAAAATTTTTAAGTATTTCAAGTTATACAATTGATTAAAAATCAATTTATTTTATATTTTTTATGAGTTAATAAGATAACATTTTAAATATTTTTTTTACCATATATATCATCCATCTCATCAGAATATTCGAAAACTTTTCTTCCTCGGCCGGTCGAATTTTTATTATCTTTCCATTTCTTATAGCTACGTTCTAACACTTTCCACTTATTTTCGCAGTGTTTCTGCAGAACTGTTTTCATTGTGATTTCGCTTAATTCGTCGGCTATCACTTTCCACATGGCTTTGAAATTCTTCATCCTCATGGTGCCAACCTTTTCTCTGTATTTTTTGTATAAATCTATTAACATTTTAGTATTATTCACAGACCATGAGAATAATTCCTCATTTGATGAAGAAGACGCTGCGTTGTTTTCTATAATATAATAGGTAATAATAATAATAAATTCTATAATAAAAATTAAATTGTAAGTAATAAGAGTTAAAATTGATTACAATTATTTGATATTATTTATTGAGCTTTGGGGACTAATTCGTCCGTTCATTAGAATAATTTAACTCGTATTACTTAAGAATTAATTTTGTATTTATTTACCTGTAAAGTTATTTTCTGAAGCCATTTCGTCAAAAACTCAGAACACACTATAATATCAAGGCACAACACAACAAGATATAAATAAAAGATTGAAAAATTCTGTTATCGTTAACACTTTTTCAGAAGGGCAGGGTCGACTAAGAAGTAATAAAAATTTCTTTTCATCAGAGGAAGTAGAAGAGTTAAAATCAATATAAATTTTAATATAACTCACTATTGTATTGAATATGGACTTTCTAATGTGAAAAGGTTTATTTTTTAAACCGACTCGGAAATGCTGCAAAAAAGCATTCAGAAAGTTAAAATTACCCTTTTAATTTATCAATGGTACAGCTGCAAAGTGGAACTCTGTCGAGTAAAAAAAAAGTTGTATTTTTTTGTTTACTTAACTCAATTGTAAAACGTTACAAAAATAAGTCAACAAATCATATTTTTTAGAACCATTTGTATTCGAAACTCTTCTAGGGTTTATGCGACCCTTCATCTTCATCGATGTACGAGCTACTAGATCGTAAAACAGTAATAAAATAATAAAAACAGTTTTAAATGATTTTGAATTTTTAAATTCAAATTTTGTTAATTTTATTTCATTATGCATTTTTTTCTCGAACTTGTAATAATTAATAATTTGTGATTTTTTTAAATATCGGGAAAAAAATGTAATATATTTGGAGCTTAATCGGAATTGTCGTTACAATTGCTAACTATCAAATTTAAATTTAGAAACACAGCGACAATGCGTCTGCGTCTGACTACTTGTAACTGCTTAGAACCAAGGACTGTTAGAACTGTTCTATGACTGTTCTATTACAGTCCCGAATGTGGTTGGAAAACGTTTTAGTTGTAATTTCAGAACTTGGAACTAGTAATTTTTGTGGTTGGAAAGGACATTTATTAACGCGCATGCTCAACAGTCCAAGAACCGTTCTAGAACCTTCGGTTGAAAAGAACCTATTAGCACTTGGGTTCAATACAAAAACACATATATCAACATGATTCATCAAAATACGGAAATAAATAATATACAAAAATTACATTATTTGAAAAATAGTTTAATCAATCAAGCAGCGGAAGTAATTAGTACACTTGAGTTTACGGCCGAAAATTATGAACTAGCATGGCAAACTGTTATTGACAGGTTTGACCAACCAAAATTATTAATCAGAAATCATTTAAACGCAATTATTGAACAGGAGATTCTCACGAAAGAATCATCCGCTAACCTACGCAAATTAAGCGATGCCATGGTCAAACATGTAAATGCCTTACGGGCATTCGGCAGCAACGAACAATTGTTCGAAGCCCTGTTGGTGCATTTAACTGCAATAAAGTTAGACTCCACGACCTTTAGGGAGTGGGAGTCCATATTTAATAAAAGTAAAGAAAAATTGCCGTCGTTAGACGAGTTCAAAACATTTCTGAATAACCACGCGGTTTTTTTAGAAAACGTGGAACAAAAAAGGATTAAAATTCCACCTGAAAAAATTAAATACCAAACAAAAGCCTTTGTAACAAATAACCCTATTTGTTATCTTTGCAAAAAAGATCATTTTCTTACAAGATGTGACATTTTTCAAGCAATGGATGTTAAGCAAAAAATAAAAAGGGCCAACGAACTAGAGCTCTGCCTCAATTGCTTGGGCAAAGGTCACACCAAAGCGCAATGCAATTCACGGTTCGCCTGTAAAACATGCAATAAAAAACATCATTCATTACTTCATGAAAATTTCAAACCCTCAGTGGCTTTAGTACAAGCAGGAAACTCCGAAACCGCGGAACCCGAACTCGAAACCACTCAAATAATTTCGGCACTATGTTCAACTGCAACAAACATGCTGCTACCTACTGCAGTAGTTAAAGTCATTGACAAGCATGGAGTGCACCACACACTAAGGGCTCTTTTGGACTCAGGGTCCCAGTCGAATTTTATTTCCGACAAGTTTGCAGCAAAACTAGCAATACCCATGCAACGTGTTAACATTGCAGTTACCGGGTTAAACAATGCCAATTCAACAATTCGATCGCGATGCGAATTGGAAATATTTTCCAGTCAATCGAATTACAAAACTAAATTGACTTGTCTTGTGATTGAACACATAACCGGAACTACTCCAGGTTTCATAGCAGACCGGAAACTCATGAAAATACCGGAAAACATACACCTAGCTGATCCTACTTTTGGACAACCAGGTGACATAGACCTGCTCATTGGGTCACCAATATTTTTTGACCTCCTTTGTATCGGTCAAATACGCCTAGGGCCCGATCTCCCAATTTTACAAAAGACGCGATTTGGCTGGGTCGTAGCCGGTCCTGTTAACCTCAATGCTGTTACCCAAATCAACTGTCATCATAGCTTAACGACTGATCTGTCAGATCAACTCGTTAAATTTTGGGAACTTGAAAATTATCCTGAGAAAAAGCCCCTTTCGAGCGAAGAGAATGCTTGCGAATTGCATTATCTTCAAAACACTAAGAGAAATGAGGAAGGAAGATTTATTGTGTCAATCCCATTCAAACAACCTATTGAATCTTTGGGAGATTCATTTGTTACAGCGAAAAGACGATTCATAGCATTGGAAAAACGCCTCTTTCTCAATCCAGTCATGTCAAAGCTTTACTATGATTTCATGCACGAATACCAAGATTTAGGGCATATGACACCAGTTAGCATATCCAATGTGCAAACTGCATACTATCTACCGCACCACGGCGTCCTCAAGGCCGAGAGTGCTACCACCAAACTTCGAGTGGTGTTTAACGGCTCAGCCACGACCTCAACTGGCATTTCTTTAAATGACATTCAAATGGTTGGACCTACAATCCAACCAGATTTATTCACTATTTTGATACGTTTTCGTAGCCATCCTGCATTGCCTGAATTAAAAAAGGTAACCAAGGCATTAGCAACAACCAATCAAGAACCATTTCTATTTAGAAATTATTCGTCGCTTTCGCGCCTAGAAAGAATTATTGCATACGTTTTGCGTTTTACAAAAAATTGTACTCTTGTAAGGGAAAAAAGAAATTTTGGTCCTTTATGTCCTAAGGAAATCCAAGGCGCATTATTAAAATTAGTAAAATTGTCACAATGTGAATCATTTTCATATGAAATTTCGCAGCTAAAACACAAGTCGATAAATTCGAAATCAAAATTAATTTCTTTAAACCCATTTCTTGACCAATGTGGCATAATACGTGTTGGAGGCCGACTCCAAAATGCTCCATTTTGCTATGATAAAATGCATCCAATTTTGTTGTCCGGGAAACACCATTTTTCCAAATTAATAGCCGAGCGCGAACATTTAAAATTGCTTCACGCGGGCCCTCAATTGTTATTATCATCCATCAGAGAACGTTTTTGGATAATTGCCGGACGTAATCTTGTAAAACAAATTGTACATAAATGTGTAAAGTGCTTTAGACTTTCACCTAAGCTAACTAAACCTATCATGGGCAATTTGCCGATAGACAGAGTTCAAATTTCACCTCCATTTTCAATAATTGGAATTGACTATGCTGGCCCAATAATGATTAAAGATCGAAAAGGTCGCGGAGCAAAACATTCTAAGGCCTACATTTGCTTGTATGTGTGTTTTGCTACGAAGGCAGTTCACATAGAGTTGGTCAGTGATTTAACAACCGAGTCTTTTCTGCTTTCATTTAGGAGATTTGTTGCGCGCAGAAATAAACCTTCTAAAGTATACTCCGATAACGGAACTAATTTTATTGGCACTAATTCTAAATTAAAAGAATTAGGTAGTTTTATTCGTAAGCATGAAAATGATATCATTCAAGCTGGTGTTAATGAAGGAATAGCTTGGAGTTTTATACCAGCGCGAAGTCCGCATTTCGGTGGGCTCTGGGAAGCAGGAATAAAATCTTGTAAGTTTCATTTGATGAGAGTCTTAGGCTCTTCGGTTTTTACCTTTGAGGAACTGTGTACTTTACTTGCCCAAGTAGAAGCGATCCTGAATTCTCGTCCACTTTCCCCCTTATCCACTGATCCTCATGACTTTCAACCGCTTACGCCAGCACATTTTTTGGTGGGACAACCACTTGTTTCTCTACCCGATCCAGACTTGACCCACTTGCAAGAAAATCGTTTGGCATCTTTCCAACGAATCCAGTTGTTCCAACAGCACTTGTGGAAAAGATGGAACAAGGAATATATATCCGAACTCCAACAGAGGCAAAAGTGGAAGACTCATACATCAGATCTACAGCTTGGATCTCTAGTATTGGTAAAAGAAGACAATTTACCTCCTCTGAAATGGAAATTAGCTCGCATCATAGAACTTCACCCAGGAAAAGATGGCGTTAATCGAGTGGCCACAATTCAAACACCAAGTGGAACTTGTCAACGTTCCTTTGCTAAATTGTGTCCTCTTCCGACGAGTGATTAGAGTGTTTCTTTTGTTTGTCGTTTTATTTTGTGCTTCGTGCAATAATTTGTCAAGTGCTCGACGAGTTTCTTTTATTGTACATTGTTTATTTTCATTTTATTTTATTTATGTATTCAAGTCTATGTATTAATTTTATTCTGTTCAAGTTATTATTCTGTTATTATGTAATCAATCTCATCTTAGTGTTTGTAATTGAATGTACATACTTATTTAAATTCTCCGCATTTCAAGGCCGGGGGTATGTCTAAAATATGTAAGACGCATGTGCGCACCCCACTGCATAGCGTTACTGCACTATTGTAAGTCAGTTGCATTATGACAGCGCACTTGCAAAGTTGTGTCATTGCTCTCATGTATAGAACAATTCTTCATACAATAAACGTTACAACAGTTACAGTAAACAATTATTTTTATTGAAACTAAACAAACTACATACAACTACTATTATCCGTTACTTCTAGAGTAAATTTGTTCCAAAAATAAATTGGTTTGTGTATCGGCAAGTTATGACATCTTGCTTGTTAGCATTCGTTGTATCGTTTATTTCAAGTGAGGTCCTGGGTATGACCGAAAACTGCATCCCTTGTTTTTCCCAAAAAAACAAGCTCCTTTTTCTAAAGGTGTCGTTAGGTATAAATCCCCAGCGCTTCCCCCATTAAAAATATGGAATTCAAAATTGTATAAATTGTTTGTGCTTTATTTGCGCCTGTTCGTGCTAAAATTATTTTTGTTTGTACATAAATAATTGTCTAGATACTTCAAAAATTAACTGGGTGTAGGGGGCTGAAAACAAACTTTTTTGAATTTTGGATTCAAAATAGTCTAGATCGTTTTTGCTACGTTTGTCCTTGTTTGTACAAATTTTCTTTTCATTTGCACCCAAAATAGTTTTTGAAATATTTAAGAAAAACATCGACGACACCGACGCGCATTATTAGATTAACGAGATTTTTAGTTACGGGTACAGGATGAAGTTCAAAATAGTCTAAATCGTTTGAGCTTTATTTGTGCTTGTTTGTAAACAAATTATTTTTGTTTATACCCAAATAATTTTCAAAATATTTAAAAAAAATAGTTAGATGCTTGAATCTGGAAATTTCAAATTTAAAATAGTCGAGATCGGGTCTAGTTTGGTAACCAAGACTCGAAAATATTACATTTATTAAAGAAAACTTAATGGAATTTAATAGATAACATTAATTTATAGCGTTTCAGATATGGAGGAATGTCATATATCCATTGGTTTTAATAACAATCGATTTTAAACTTTCCAATTTTTACACGAAAAGCGATTATAATGACCACTCTGTCAGGGTCTAGGACAACTCGCCGCGGCCAACTCGCGGCGGACCAACTTGCCGCCAGCCCAACTCGCCGCTGACCAACTCGTCAACTAAAAAAAGTTTGAATTTTATGATTAACTTTTTATGATGTTATTTTCTACTTTTTAACAATTAAACCGATTTAGTTCATGGCGTATAAAAACCATGGATGCAAAAATTTGCATGTTTCAGATCCGATTTTATGTTTTGTATCGAGCGTTCCAAGAATTAATATTTGAGTAACTGGTCGGAAAATTATTGTTAAATGGTCGTTAAATGGTTAACGATTACTATAAAGATCTTGTGACCCTTGTACTATGTTAATAACGTTGGTAACAACCCATTGATTGGTTAAACAACCAAAATCGGTACTAACATTGGTTTGTTTCACCAACCAATTCGTTGTTACCAAATTTGTTAACAAATCAGTACAAGTGTCATGCAGCACTAAAATGCAATTTATTTATGAAATGTCTGTGTTTATAAGTGATTTTCCGACCAGTTACTCAATTAGGTATTAATTCTTTGAACTCTCGATACAAAACATAAAATCGGATCTGAAACATGCAAATTTTTGCATCCATGATTTTTATAAGCCATGAACTGAATCGATTTAATCGTCAAAAAGTAGAAAATGTCCGGGGGACTTCACCAAATTTAAGCGTTCAAAAATTTAATCATAAAATTTAAATTCTTTTCAGTTGACGGCGGCGAGTTGGACCGGCGGCAAGTTGGTCAGCGGCGAGTTGGGCTGGCGCCAAGTTAGGCTGGTGGCGAGTTGGCCCGCGGCAAGTAGGCCGCGGCGAGTTGTTCTAGCCCCATTCTGTCACTCGTCCGTGTGGATTTATTTACGGTTCAGGTTAGGCATGAGTAAACGAACACGAGAGCAGCAATAACACTTGTGCTTTGATAGCATATGGCAACATCAAATTAAAATCACGATTTTGGGGCTTTTTTGACTTAAACTTACCGAAATATAAAAAGAGATCCACGGAAAATCTCGAATCCGCCTTAAAATCTAGTCATCCCTTTCCTAGCCTGTTAAAAACAGATTGCACCGTAACTAATTAACATAATCTGAACGATGAATTTTCCACATTTTACGAAGCATGGGTCGTCCTCTTAACATAACACGTTCTGCTCCTATTCGTTTTTCTATCATTTTCTGTCATTCTGTCGAGTGAAAATTTTACAAAATTGCCGTCCCGGTTGTCAGACTACTTCCTGACTTTTTTAAATAAAGTAGAAACTCGTTAATGTGAACATGAAAATTCAAAGGCATATTCAAATTGACGCAAATCGTTCACACTAAAAAGGGTGCAGCAAAACTAATATTATACCCATATGAGGGAGAAATCAGGACTTCTCATTAGGTTTTAATGTGAACTGTACTAAAAATTGTATTTCTCTTTTTTTGTTAGCATAAACTCTCGATTAGACTACTCGATATTTTTGGAGAAAAACAGTCACATCAGTCATTTTCTTTTTGTATTCTTTAATAATTTTTTTCTTTTCATACAGTTGAAAGATATTAAATATATTATTATTGTGACCCCCCCCCTATTTTACTCATTCACTAAACCACGGATTAATGCACTGAAATTCATTAAAATTTATTTGAAAAGGGAGCAAAAATGAACCATATTTCAAACGTATCCGTATGGATTACATATGTATATAGACCACAAATTTACTCTTATTTTATTCCTTATTATAAATAAATATAAATTTTCGCTCTTTTTATTTAAAATAAATTTGTGGTCACTAAGCGATTTTATCAGTTATGTGTCAACCAATGTTGCGTATGAATGGATTAACTAAATGTTTATTATATAAATTAACTGAGCTTTGTTAGAAAAGGAGTAGAAGTGCGAGGCCGGAGGCCGAGCTATGTTTTGTGATGACCGAGAGCGACATCAAAAGCAGAATAAAGCAGCAGTAAATTTGTGGTTAGTGAGTGGACGGTCTGTAGCGGGAATCTCGTTAATCTATTCACGAACGTTAGTGCTGGATAATTCTTTTTTATTTTTGCGATGGACGTCAAGACATCAAATACGCAAGAAAAGCAAATTTTGACTTCCGCAGTTCACGTTATTGAGTGTAATTTATCAGGTTAGCAAGTAGTCGTAGGAAAAATCGGATGTTCACAAGACCGAGATTTTCATAAATTTGCCTTACTCCTTCAGCTAACTATTGAAATACATAACAAAAACTATTTTGAAAACAAGAACAAATGAAGCACAAACGATCTAGATTATTTTGAATTCACAATTTAAAAAAAAAATAATTCGAAAATAATTTTTGCACAATCAGGCACAAAAGAAGCACAAATAATTTAGACATTTTGCATTAAAAATTCAAAAAAAGGCAGAACAAGGACGGATCCAGATGGCGATCACCTCTTTCTTGGAAAAATTAAGCTTTATTTAAGGGGGCGTTGAAGGAGTGCCACAACAGGAATTTTAAATATTTCCACTTGAAAATTTTTTTACAAATACTTGAATATATAATAAAGATGACGGTTTAATTTAATTTAATGTACGAGTTATATTTTGTTAGAAAAAAATCCGGCAAATCGGCCTGTTTTTTCTCTTGTCACAGTAGACTTCCCCCTTAAATAAAACATTACAGAACATAAAACTAAATTTACTGAAAAAACGTATAAAGAGGGTTATCAATTTTTGTATTTTTTGTTTTGTTGCTGGATTCGTCCCAGTGTCGTTATATCATTACGAAGAAAGTAGGAAATGATTATTTTGGAATATGACTTTCTTTGTTTTCTTGTTTTGTCTTTGACTACATAACGAAGAAAATATAGGGCATAATTTATTATCTAGTTCTACTAGGCTGGTGGGTGCCCATTTTAAAAATTGTTATGTCACACTTTCGCCCATCTCAGGAGTTAATAATAATAAATTATAAAATTTTAAATTTGTCACCATAAATAGTTTAATTGTTTCTTTGTTTGCCCATTAACAATATTATTGTCCTTATGTCCCACCCTTCAAAAACTTTGGTGCCGCTACTGCTTGACACCACTGCCACTGACAGCTACGGTAACATAACCTTAAAATTAATTCAAAATTCAAATTGAAATTTGTATTGTTTACTCACTCACAAGCGGTTCATATAATTTCTGCAGAAAACTCTCAGTGTTTATTTTATTTTATCGTGCAAAAACAATACGAAAAATGATAATTTCACCTTAAGCTTCTACATTTTAGTAATAAGTAAGGATGGTTCTATTCACTCTTGATAACCAAAATTTCAATTATTAACAGAACGAGCAATCAGAAATCAAAAAATGTAGATTACTAAGGAATGTTTGGAAAACTTGGATAATTTACACCAAAAACGTAGCTAGTGCAATGACAAAATTAAAATAAAAAGGTTCTTGCGGTGAACAGAACCAAATTTCTACTAACCCCAGACCATTTTTTATTTTTAAAATGATTTTTATTACAACAAACTTATCAAGGATATCAATACGAATGAAGAACAACAGTTTAATTTAAATGGTATTGTAATAATCGGAAGCTTGCGATAGGTAATCTTCTACGTCAAACTCAGGATTTGAGTTAGCGAAACTTTGTATCAAATCGACACCTCTGTTTATATATTCAACAGTAGATTTGCACAATTGCATTTTTGATAGTGCAAGAACTTCAGCCAAATTCATGGTTTTAAGGATTGGATTAATTACGTCAGCTACTAATTTATTTGCTGTAGTCTGAATTAAGGTATTAACTCGGTCTTTTTCTTGTGCTGCTATTCCTGTAAGTGCTTTAGATAATTGCCTACTTATCAGTTTACTCATAAAAGGGTCATTAAAAAGTCCAGTTATGTCGATCTGTGAACGAAATAGTTTTAATGACTTACTCTAGAAACTTAATAAAATTTACCTTTGTTTTAAACAAATTCATTGCGAACTTAATATTCTTTACTTGTACTCCAGCAAATGGATTGATGATGCTTTTCAATTTTAAGTTGACTTTCACATCTAAATCAAAATCGGTAAGATTAGCTGCAAAGCTTCCATCACCATACAAATGGATCTTGTCCATGAATCTTATATATCCTTTATATTTTTTAAAAATGATTCCAAGATTTTCTAATTTAAATTTCAATTGCACGTACATATTTAATGGAATTGGATTTATATATGCATCGGGTACTTCAAAAGATGAAAGACCATGAAATTGGAAATTTGTAATAATCAAATTTGATCTAAGTAAAAAGAAATTTGATTTGTATACAACAAACTTTTTGTTAGGGGTCGTACTTACTCGATTGCATTATTTTTTAAAATAAGTGGAATTATTGGAAATTTAAATGGATCCAATTTGTTTTGCAATATTTTACCTCGAATGCATTCGAAGGTCTGGTTAAATTCTGGATCAACTTTTCTGATCATCTCCTTAAAAGTCTCAGTATCTTTCAAACCTAAAAAAAACTTTATTGCGTCTGAAAATTGTATTTGAAACGTTTACTTACTGATTTCTCCTTCTTCTTCTTCTTCATGATTTGGAATATCGTTTTCAGATAAACATTGTATTGTCAAGACATTGATGAGGATTAGGTAGAAAAATAGGGCACTTTTTGAATATTTCATTTTTCTAGCTTGTATGTGAAACTTTTTTAACTTTCAATAGCACCTGCTTTGTTTATAACTCACTTAAGATCGAAATACTTTTTAATGATAATCTAATCGCGTTTTTGATAACCCACTTCAAAAGTTACTGTTTTTCCAATTAATTTACTCTTTTAGCATACACTAAATCGTATAAAAAATAAATTAAATCACCTTGAATAAAAATATTGGTTTCCAATTTAAGTGATTTGAAGATCCAGATTGTGACTTATCACAATTATTATCATCATTCTTTTTATAGATAATTATGTTGTAATTTTTAATTAAATTTTGAATTATGTTTACAAAACTGCAGCATTTTATATGCTATAGAAATTGATATTCTCTCTTCTCAAGTATCTTCTAAACGATGAAGCCTATCAAGAAAAATTTAAAATAACAATTATTTCTTATAAATTTTTCTCAAAAAAAGATTATAATCACTACATATAATCCTTATTTTATATTCCTTTTCTCAGTTTAGAATTGATAAAATTAAATTTATTTTTTTAAAGAGTTTTTCATGAAATATATTTTTTTAAGTTATACTTGAGGGCTCCATCCTTACAGAATCTCTTGGTTAAACTACTGCAAGTGTACGCCATATTTGTTTTACTTCTGTTGTCACTCATGGAGATTGATTGATTTGGCAGCCTACGACATGGAAACAACCGAATCATTTAGAACAGAATTTTTACACAGATATCACAACATAAATAAATGGCTCCCAACGTGGGACTTGCGGATAATTTAAATGGTGGCCCTATTGTTTTGTTTAAAAATATTAAATAAATTTAAAGTTAATCATTGCGTAAACGAATATAATAGTAAAATTCTCCATTTATTAGTATTTTGGATATTCAGTCTTGAATTTACTGAATAAAATTTGTTGTTCCTTACCACGATAGCAAATTAAAAACATTAGAACATTTTTGTCTGATTGAAAATGTAAATTTTTATCACAATAACACAATATGGTATTGTTTGTGTGTTGCAAAATACTTCCTTGGAATTTGTTTGTTTTTAAACTTATACTTGAACCAGACGAATTCCTTTATCATGTTTTAATCTAACATTTACATAATTTTGGGTATTTAAGTTGAAAAATCCCGTTTTAATACAAAAATCTGTAAAATACTTGGCTTGTGATTTTATGTTAGAAATGTTGCTATTTTGGTTTATTGCCTCTCTTTCAATAACTTTTTCGTTTGCTGAACAGTTAGAAAATTACGGTAAGAATTTGTTTTGCTCAGATCAATGTACATTGGCTAAATTCATTTAAATTCAGTCTGAAAGGATCCTTAATGATCATTAACTTGGCAGTGTGTCAAAAGTACTATACTAAATTTACTATTATTTTCCTTTCAGATGACAATATTCAACCATTCGTATTTGAAAATACAATTAGAGAAATATTGAAAAATTTATCAATTAATTTGAATCCTAAAGATCCTTACATATTCAGAAGTATTGATTATGAAGTGGATAACAATTACATAAGGTTTGTAAATGTTTTTGAATTGAAAATAAAAACATGTGATGTGAATTGGATCAATTTTTTATTTGGTCCATGACGGTCCATGAATAAACAAAAAATGTTGGAATTTGACTCATGTTTTGAAATTTTTTGATCTTTTAGAGCTGATTTACAAGTAAAAGATGCCGTTGTTCGTGGGTTTTCAAATTTTGAACCTACAAATATAAAAAATGTTATGACAATCAGGCCCTTTGGATTTAAATCAAAATTTAATATAAAATTTAACGAATTACAATTTATGATTCCATATTATCAATTAAATGGTTTAGCTGTGTTCATTCCACTTTACGGAAATGGTGCTGTAAAGTAGGTTATTGCTGTTTTTCTGTAATTTGTTGCTAATTTGCTATTTCAGTTTGGTAGTAAAAGATGTTCATGGTGGAATCACGGCCCAATTGGTAATAAAAAAATCAAAATTTAAATTGACAAAATTGCAGTTGAATTTAAACATTGATCAAACAAACGTAAGTTGAAATATTTATCTAGGTTTTATCAGCCTCTCTTATTCAACTTTTAATTTAATTTGCAGTTATTTATCAGTGGAATAATTCATAATGAAGCGTTGAGCCAAATTGTAAGCAGAGCAACTACAGAATGCTTTTCTGAATTTATTAACTTGTACAACGATCGCTTGGGTAAAATCCTAGGAGAGATGCTGATAGAACCAATCAATAACATTTTGAATCCAAAAGTAGAAAGCGATAAGATGGAAGAAGATTTTGATCAATAAAAATAAACAAGCTTGAAAATTATTAGAAAGACTTTCTAAGGATAACAAATTTATAAATAAAATATTTAAAAAAATTCTTTGTTCCTTTTTTGGTTGTAATTAAATTTGAACTTTGAAAAATCTCACTCAAGCACGAGACTTCTGAGTTATGACCTTCTATATAGGTATTCTACTAATGATCATTATCTTCATATAAATGATCTATTTTAAAATATTAGAAGAATGGTTTTCAATGAAAATAATTTTTTTAAAACTTACAAAAACACCGAAAGTCAATAAATTTCGACTCGCGAATTGTGAGAACTGGGGGGGCGCAAAATAATTAATTACATCATTTTTAAAAGCAGCAAATTTCGCATTGGTTTAATCTAGGTTGAAGTACCCTACATCGAGTTTGGCTAATCTTGATTTAACTTTTTAGTAACAACTTGGAGATCCACTTGCTTTTTAAATTTTCATTATCTCATTTCGTTTCACATTGATAATAATCAATTAAATTGAATTAATATTTTACGCAATATACACTTGCATTCCACAAATAGATACAAAAACTCTTGTATACTGTGATATTAATCACAACATTAAAACCTTCTAAGTTATAACGATGTTACGTTTTTGCTTTTTATTAGCAGCGGTGTTTACTTTTTGTGGTGCATCCGCTTCTTTCGAAGAAAATGGTAAAAAAAATAATATTTTTCCACTTTAAATCAAATTTATTTAAAAATTTTAGACGAACTTGCCGCTATGGAACCCTACATTTTAGAAAACGAAATTTACGAAATTTTGAAAAATTTGTCGATTCAATTAAGACCATTAGATCCATACGTAATTAGAGAGATCGAGTATGAAGTTGATAGCGATTACTTAAGGTTAGTCAAAATTTTTGTGTAGGTTTGCACAACATAAAACTAATCGCCTCGGTAGCACCATTGGTTACTTGTTAATTTTTTGAAATCTTTTAGGATTGAATTACAAGCAAAAGATGTGCTAATTCGTGGGTTTTCTAAATTCGAAGGAACGGATGTAAAAAATACCGTTACTGTATTTCCTCCGGGAATTAAGTCAACCTTTAATATTAAGTTTGAAGAACTCCATCTCATTGTGCCTTATTACTACGTGGATGGTTTGGCAGTTTTTGTCCCATTATACGGAAGTGGTGCTGTGAAGTAAATAGTAAAAAAAATTATTTAATCTAAAATTTGACGAATTAAATTTTAGTCTTGTGGCACGCAACATAAATGGTGGGGCATTTGCTCAAATTTCTACCGGCTTATCAGGAAAACTCACATTAAAGAAACTTGAAATCAGACTTAATATCACTGAAACTAACGTAAGTTGTTGATTGTTAAACTTTGTATTATACACTTAAAATTATCATGCACTTTTACTTTTCTTTTATCTTTCAAAATAATTAAAAATCAATTAAATAATTTTTATTTTTAGTTATTTGTCACCGGTGTAATCCACAACGAACCTTTCAGTCAAATTGTAAGTACTTCAACCACCGAATGCTTTTCAGAATTCATCAACACGTACAACGATCGTTTGGGTAAACTTCTGGGTGAAATTCTTGTTGACCCAATCAACAAAGTTTTGAACCCTCCTAAGGAATATGACGATGACTGGTCTAGCGAAGAGGAAGATTTAGAGAGCGAGAAAAAAGAAGTAATCTCGCATGAAAATGATGAAGTAGAAATGAAGAAGGTTGACGTTGGACCATACAATTTTGAATATAAATTGAAAGTCAACTAAAAAGCTATTAAAATTTTGTATTTTAGTTCAGTTGAGAATAATAATTTCTTGGCAATGACATTGTTAATAAAAATAAATAATCATTTTTAGCTTTTTACAAATTTATTTGTGAGACCTTACCAAGGTGGAACAAAAAAAAGTATTTTTATTATGCGATTGAAATGTTAACAGTTTTTGAAGAGGGGGGGGGGATAATATACCTCTGTCTTCTCCGCTACTGGTGGTAGACTGCATCTGTAGTGGCGCAGTCTCACATTTAATGTAGATAGGCAAATTGAAAAATTATACTTCTGATAGGTTGCCTATCCTATAGGAGTATAAGTCGGTATTCAATTTTTTTTGTTCGTATAATTTATACAAGTAATATAAAAAAATATTCAAAAAGTTATTAATTAGTATTTTCTCTTTACATGTCAAAAACAATGATATAAAATCTTAAAATGAAAACTATTGAATTTGTACTTTGACAGCGCCGCAGGAGATTATGTATATTTGTAAGAGAAAAGCTGTCGATTACAAAAATATTGCATTATGATTATCTGTTTAATGTAATTCCAATATCGATTCAGTAAATTTTTTTTTTGATCTGGTAAAGTGAGAATGAACGAATTTTTTTGCAATTTTCACTTATCAAATTTGCCTTTGTATGTTAATATAGTTTTAAGTTCAAGATAATGCAAATTTTGTAAATTATTAGCTTGTTTTTGTTAACCACTTAAAAAGTGTCATTAATTTACATCAGATAAATTTTATATTTATTAAACAAATAAATAAACTTGACGTTCTTCATTGACGTAAATTCTCTGCTAAAGATTTAAAGGGGAGCAATTGATTTATTTACAATATTATGAATGAATTTAATGCAACCTAAGAATTTAAACCAAAAAAAATGAATCCTTTCAGTTCTTTAGCCGCAATTGACGCTCATGAATGGATTAACGAGATTCTTGCTACCGACCGCTCACTCACTGACTACGAATTTATTTCCGAACAAGAGCAAAGTTGGAGAATATTCAAATGTATCCGTACGGATTGCACATTAATTATTGATTAAGAATTTATTCTAAAAATGAAATAAAATAACCTACACTCTTACGTTTCCAAATCTATCAGATCTTGCGTTCATTGAGTGAGCGGCCAGTAGAGGCAATCTCATTAATCCATTCGAAGCACCCACGAACGCTCAATTTTCTCGAAATTTTTTAAAAATTTTAATTAATATCAGTAAATGTATTATGCTAATTTTGATTTGCACCATTTCCAATTAGCACTTATTGCTTATTTTATCTCGTTTAACAACATCTTTAACTCAAGAGTTTGTCTTATCTTACATTGTATTTTAATGCAATTAAGACGCCAAATTGTTATCCGTACGATCAAATAAATAAGTTAGAAAAGCTTTATAAGCGATCATATCGTCAATATTTTTAAATACCTCAGTTGATTCGAGTATCTCTTTTGTGAATAAAATATACTAATACTGCAATGATACGTTTCTTACTTTTAACAGCATTCGCTGTAACTTTTTCTTTTGTAACGGCATCCGAGGATCTTCCGATCGAAAACCGTAAAGACAACACCTAAATTCGCAGTTTTACAAAAATTTATACTCAAATTTTAATTTTAGCAAATTTAAACGTCGTTCAACCTTACATTTTGGAAGGAAGGATTAATGAAACTTTGAGAAATTTATCCATTTTACTGGAAGCCTATGACCCCTACATTATTCCAGAAGCCAATTACAAAGTTAAAAGTGACCATGTCAGGTTAGTGGTAGATTTAATTTTGTAATTTTAGTAGAATAAATTTTACCTAATTTTAGAGCCGAATTATTAGCAAAAAATATTTATCTTAAAGGATTTTCAAAGTTTTCCGCTACTGATCTCAAAAATAAAGTTACAATAATTCCCCCGGGAGTTAAATCGACTTTCAAACTCAAATTTGAAGAATTACAAGTTATCGTGCCTGATTATTTCTTCGACGGTTTGGCCGTTTTCGTTCCCTTTTATGGAAAAGGATTTGTCAAGTAAAATGCTTTAATATTATAAATTCAACTGAGAAAATTTAAAAAATGATTTTAGTTTAATTGTACGTGAAATTCACGGTGGAGGGTTCGCCCAAATTCTTACGACCACATCTGGACTGAGGTTAAAAAATCTTGAGCTTCATCTCAATATTTCTCAAACCAACGTAAGTGGAATTTTATTGTTTTATCATAAAACTTTTGTTCTTTTCGATAAGATAACGTTATAAGTGTTTACTTCATATTTTAGCTGACTATCTCTGGATTACTCAATAATGAGCCTTTAAGCCAAATTGTGAGCACATCCACAACCGAATGCTTTGCTGAATTTGTTAACTTGTACAACAATCGTTTAGGCAAAATACTTGGTTCTAGGCTCGTCAATGTAATAAATAATATTTTGCATCCTAAACCAAAGGGCAATTTGGATGATTTGGAAGAAACTTATGACTTTGATAGTGGGAGTTTAGAAGGAGATGACGTGAGAGATACTTCAAGTGCCGATGAAGGAGAATCATTTGATTTGGGCCCATATAAAATTCAGATTAAAATAGTAACATAACATACCAAAGTATAATAATATTTAATTTGTTCATGATGAATATAATATTATATAGCGATAAGATTTATTTTAAAAATCAGTTAGTAGATATGAAAAATTTTATTTAAAAAATAATCATTACATATTTTATGCCTGCGTCTCATTTACCTGAAAACTATTACATCACAAATTTCAGGGAGCGTAAAAAATGATTGTAAATCAGCGAAGACTTTTTGCTTACCAAATGACTCCACGATTTTCGTATTATCTAAATTGGTTTTCTCCACAGGTCTAAAATGGTTAAATTTCAAAATAATCGTTTGAAATTAAAAATGTAAAACCTTTCATAAAAATTGGACATTTGGTCATATAAACGTAGAAAATAGCAAAATCGCGGTCACTCATTACGATAAATTTGGATTTATATTTTAGCATTTAATTTTGGACGGAGGGCTCCCTCATGTGCGCTTCTTTTGTAATCTTTGTCTAACATTCGGTAGATCATAATATGATAAAATTGTGGTGAAGTTCTTAGTTTACTTTGCCATTTAGGTCACCACTTATCATAGACGGAATAAAACTATTAAATTTAGAGGTACTAATTCAGGTGAAGCAGTAGGTAATAAAAGTAGATATTGTACTATTCCACCTCAAATTTGACCTAAAAGCTTTCCAATCACGTATCCGGTTTTAACAGTAACCAAGTAACAAAAATTATTTATGTCAAATCGGAGATACAGATGAGCGATCTAAAGTCTAAACGCCGTTCGTAAACTAACCCATTGTCGGTTAATGAAAGGGTGCAGGGAATGCTAGACAACCGGGTCCTTTAAAACAGGGTACCCTGATTTTTAAAAACTATTGTGTTCGTCCTGGGCATGACTTAAAACTGCAACCCTTGTTTTTTGTAAAAAGAACAAGCTCCATCTTCATGTAGTGAGGTTCTGTATTCGTTCTAGAGGGCAAGACAAGCTCAAGCGCACTTAAGCCAACAAATTGGGCCCATTTGTACCACCTCCGGTGTCAGTTACACCCCGATCCTGTCATTCTCCAATAAGCCAATCCAGGTGTAGGATGAACTCTAGGATGCTGGCAGGCGGAGTGTCCCTAATTCTAGCCATGTCGAGCTAGAAGTCCCCCAACACAGATCCTCTTGTTGAAGTTAACGCCGGACAGTAACAAAGTACATATTTGGCTGTTTCCTCCTCTTCATTGCATCCACAACATATTGGGTCTTCTGCATATCCCATCATGTGAAGGTGTTTGTTTAATCTGTAGTGTCCAGTTAGAATCCCTGCAATTATCCGCAGATTGACTCTGGACAGTTTCAGATAGTAATGTAGTGAGGTTATACCACTACAGAAGCTGCAGGTAATTATCCTGGGATGTGATGCCGTGGCTCAGATTCCACGTCAAACCGTAGAGTCTGCAGGTTAATCTCTATCTGCAACTCCGGTAAGTGGAGTTTTCATCCTGGAACATTATGATCTGAGGACCATTTGCGTTACTTACATCGTCAGCAAAATTAAGAGATACTGCTGAAATAACTTGGCCATGCTGCAACAAAAGTTCTCACGAAAATTACCTTCTCTTCGCAGTTTTCAGCAAAAAGCGGTAGATGCCGTGGGGGCAACTTGTCTTCCCTGCAGCCTCCAACAAGCAAAAACTTCGATTTTTAGTTGATTTTTAATTCAGGGCCGTGCGGTAAATTTTCTCAGTATAGGTGGTGTAGGCCACCGGGCGCACTTTGAAGCGCAAAATAAGATGAAGGGCTAATCTATTCTAGAAAATGGAAACAAAACTTAAAAATTAGATAAAATAAGAGTATTATGCAGTTTATGATCTTGAAAAATTATTTCCTTAATTTGGTACAATATAAAGTAAACAATAGAAAACCGGGGGGTCTGGGGGGTATGGAATACCCCCCAGCTACAAATAAGCAAAATGATGTTTTCTCAAAAATTTAATTTGCGTTTTTATCAATTTTGAAAAATCATCTTGTTACTTCCTTATGCTGAGGGGTATTCCATACCCCCCAGACCCCCCGGTTTAACACCTGTTTCTGTGCATTGTAGGGGGTCTAGAGAGTTTAGTCACTCTAAAAGTTATAAAAAAATACTTAAAAATTAGATGTAATTAGATGTTATTAGATGTTATGTAGTTTATGTTTCTAAAAAATGTGTTCTCTGACCTGGGGAGTAGTACGTTTAAAAGTAAACAATTTAAAAACTGAGGGGGGCTGGGGGGTATGGAATATCCTCCCTCCAGTTGTAAGTAAGCAACCAGAAAATTTTAATTATAAAAATTTGATGTTTTCTTGCAGCTGAAGGGTAATCCGTGCCAGCGCCGCGCCGTAACTAGGGCGTGACGAAGGTGTGAAAATAAATCATATTTTGCTATAGAAGAAAGTTTTCTCACCCCAATTAATAGTTAATAAAAACGGATCTTGGGCACGAGGGGGTCGCACAAAAAAACACAAAACGGGAAACGTCTATCGGTTTCGATTTATAACCAAATCATCATCAGGACTACAGACAAAAAATAAAAGTGAAACATCGGTAGATAGCAAGAAAACCTCATTCTTACTTCGTGACCCAGGTGTAAAGCGGTTTTTTATTATAGTGCGCAGGGGGACAACCATAGATGTTATATAATAACATCTTATATACTGTCGTGAAACGACCAAAGAGTCACTTTCCCCATTTTCAATTCCTGCAAAATTAAGTCAAAATTGATAATTTTTTTTTTTTCAATTTTTTTGTGTTATTTGCGAGTTATCAAAGAGACACCTAAAAAGGAAAGTTTATTGTAACTTTTAACACAAACAACAAACTTATTTTTATTTAAAAATTTTTAAAGTTATGAATTTATTTTGTGTTGCAAATTATTTTAAAAGTTTTAAAAGTGAGCGCGCGATAAAATTGTTCGTAGAACGCAAGTTTGGGCGTTATCAGAAATGGACAAGAACGAAAATAATTGCTAGAAAAGTTAATCGACCAACGGTCGTGAGAGAGAGTTGATTTTTGGTCATTTATTTGAGTTATTTTTGGCCGCCGAAAAAGGCGTTAATAGGTGATTGATACGTAAAATCGTCTTGGTATTGTGAGGACCAAAATTCGTTTTGAGGTTTTAATTGGCGTTTGACCGAAGTTATTGGTCTGTAGTTTGGAGTTGTCCATAATTGGAGAAAAGAATATTTGGTTTGCAGAACTTGTAGTTGTCTGGAAGAATTTGCAAATTTTTGGAAGATTTATAAACGTTTGGTGGATCGACGTTCAATGCGAGTCGAGTGAGGGGTTCCAGTTGTATGATTACAAGGTAAAAGAGCTCAATTACAAAATTTTTAACATTTTTCATAAATACGCGTTTGTGATATTAAAAATTTGTGGCGCCGATAAAACTTTATTTTTTTGATTAATCTTTGAATTGGATTTTTAATTCCAAATAAATTCGTATTTATTGTAAATTTGTTTTTGCAAACACAAATACATCATAGTGGGTGCGAATGCGTTATTTTGCTATTTTCGATTGTTTTATTTTCAACTACAATAGCGCATTCGTATTTACTAACACAAAATACACCACAACTTCCAGAACTCAAATTTGTGAGTTACCAAGAGTCTCTTTGGTAAAATTTAATTTGAAATTTTTGAATAAATTAAATTTTTAACTTTTTATTGATTTCGACTTGATAATTTTATTTCATCGTGAAACCACATACCCTGGGAAAGATTTTTGAGTGTTCCCATTTTGAGAGCTGCCGGCGCACATTTGAGAGGTATCTCGCCGAGAACACTTCAATACATGTTATATAATAACAACTTATATACACCTGGGTCGCGAGGTAAGAATGAGGTTTTTTTGCTATCTACCGATGTTTCACTTTTATTTTTTGTCTGTAGTCCTGATGATGATTTGGTTATAAATCGAAACCGGTAGACGTTTCCCGTTTTGTGTTTTTTTTTGTGCGACCCCCTCGTGCCCAAGATCCTTTTTTATTAACATATTTTTCTATCTTATTTTTGCTTTTAAAAATTTTTTTTAAACGGTAGAATTTCTGTCAAGCTGAATGTGTAAAAAACTACAAGTTTACAAAATGTAGATGATATTGCGAAACTGAAATAGAAGTAGGTAAGCCAGTGGTTCTCAAATGAGATGTCTAAAATAGAATTAAATTAAATCTCGCTCAGAGAGTTGTTAAAAAGAAAGCCATAACCAATGGGAGCTGGGTCTTTATTGTACCATTATTTAGTTTCATGTATAACTTTAAAAAAATAATATCTACTTAATTTTCAATATCTCCGTGTCGATGGAGTTAAAAAACAAAAGATAAACGGTCACTTCGAGGGGGTAGTCCAAATTAAACCGCTTGTCAAAGGCGCTTTTTACCCTCGTTATGCTCTGTAGGTGAGCTCCTAGTTTTCTAGTTATGCTACTGTCTATGGGCCAGGGGCGGATCCAGAAACATTTTCAAAAAGGGACGCATCCATAGATTGAAAAGAAAAAAATACAGAAATTGTTAACTCTTTCTATACTTTTTCCAGTAATTTTAGTTTTTATGTTTTAATTTACTGGCACAGAAATTTGTTGGAAAACATATATTTAAATGATTGCGTGCCCTAACTTTCAAACAACTATCAACAGCAATAATTATTATTGATGTAATTTTCTTTTTTTCAAACACACACACGAGTGGAATGCATTCATTTGCATAAAATCCCAGGGCATACCAACTTAGAGCCTGATGGTTTTTGGTTCCGACAAGTTCGCAAATATTCTAAATTGATAGCAAAGCGATTGCTCAACCAGACATAATCGTTTTTTTGTTTATAAATTACTGAACTGTAACAACTCAATTTTTCAACATACAAGCATAGGATTTTGATTGCTGCAGCCACACTGCTTTGAAAAAGATGATGTGTGATTGCAGCAATCAAAATGCAAAGCATTTCAGTCCAACATCACTGTATATAATTATGATAATAATGACGCTTTCGTATGATACAATAATCGTCACATTGCCACTCCCCACTGAATGCTGATTTTCCCAGGCTTTCCCCGAGTTTTTCCAAACCTTGAAATTTCATAGAATCCAAAACTTAAATTTGGATCGACTAAACCGGGCTTATGGATTTACACCATTCATTTTCCTAATTTCCGCTTAAACATAAAAAATTTCCTTACTTTCCAATGATCAAATTTGAAAACTTCTAAATTTTGTTTTTGGAAGATTGAAAAGTTTTAGCTGTACCCGATATCTTGATTTAATTTGGAACTTTCAAGATTGAATATTTGGGATTCAATCAATTCGCGTTCATTACTTCCAGATCAATTATTCAAATAAAAATCGAAAAAACGTAACAAAAATTTTAATTTTTGAAAATTAGAAAACGTACATATGACTGTTTTACCTATTACCGAATAGCCAATAGCGTGTAACAAGTCATTAATATTATCTTGAAATTAATTAATGTGATTTTCCGAAAAAGTCGACAACACACGAGAATACACAGGTGAGCTCCGATGTATTCCGAAACGACAAAGCTATTTATTTTCGCTACCGGTTGCATTTCACGTAAAGTGCTCGTGCTGGTCGGTTGTGTACCGCAGCGCAACTTAGAAAAACCCGCGTGTTCGACTCGACGACAATAAATAGCAGTGATTTATAAAAAAAGTGCGTAAATATTGCGGCGTAAAATAAATTTTAGATGCCTCAAAATTTAGGTTATTAACACTTTAAAATATTTAATTTGTGACTCATTAATTATTTTGTTATTACATCACTATAAATAACAAGAAAAACGAACTCGCGTGAAAATGAAACTTAAAAAAGTGCTTTTAACTTGTGCCTTCTTTTTGTTCATCGATTGCTTACATGCAATTGAAGATTATTGTTCTGTAAATCAGTTTCCAAATTTGGGAAATTATCTCCAATTTACTAAAGAACCCAGTGCGTTTGAATACGCAATCGAGGGAAAATTTAAAGGACTGCATTGTTGTGCCAAAGGATACAAGAGCATCGAATGGTAAATATGATTTTTGATTTTACTTTTTTTTTGGGTGGTGGTGGAGAGATCATTTACATTCTTTTGTTCTCAATTTATTTTTGCAACCTACAATCACGAACCTGCTTTGAAAATTCTGGGGAATTCTTTTGTTGTTTCTACTCCAAAAAGTTTCAGGTTTGATTGGACCACACAGATTTAATAAGAGATTTAAATTTAAAAAAGCGGTCTTCTACTTTTTGACTAATTATTGTCAAAACCTGGCGCACTTATCTACGATCTCAAAAATTTTGTCACGAAATGCAACTTCCATTCATAGTTTTTATCTTGAAGGAAAAAACGAGTTTGAATCAAGTCGTTATACATTTTGAAAAAGTTTTGAAACTTATCTGATTTTTTTTACCTCGTTAAAATTTTTACAAATTTCGATGTGTAGTATATAGGAGATTCATTAAGGATTAACCCACAGACCAGTTTATTATACCAGGGTTTCTCTATCTGTCTGTAATCTTGTAGAACAAGTTAAAACTTGTCCTGCCAATTCCATTGTGAAGAAACAAGAAGTCGTGATGAATCATTGGGCGATTTTGTTAATTTTCAACTAACTACTTCAGCGAAAAGTAAATTTGCTTGGAGTGTAAATAATTACTTTTGTCAATTCATGGGTTTGGTTTTAAAAAATTTGAATGAAAATTGATCAAGATAATGGTAATAAAAAATGGTCGTCTTATTATTATGCAAGCAATTTATTTAAAGTTGCGTTGGGAATATTTTAAAGACTCATTCATCGACGATAAATTGGAAATATTGAAGCGTCGATGGGATTCGCACATTTTTTGTTACTTTCTCACACAATCTTACTAAATAAATTAAAATACAATTTTTTAAGCGACGTCAGTGGATAATCCTATGTTTTGGTATCCTTAATCTATTTTAAATGATCACCGTCCTATTATTACGAGTCTCGTTATGTGATATCCGTTGATGCTTTTAAAAAAAAGTCTACACCTGGCCTAGCGGTTATTATACAATTTTATTCAAATTTCCTCCCGTCACTGTCGCGTTTTTTTAGCCAAAAAAGTTTGCAGCAGAAATCAAACTGTGACTCATACATTGCTTTTCTTATTACATTTTATTTAAAATTGAAATTACCAATGAAAGACTCCACCATAATAAGGTATAACTAGAAGTGGTCATAATTTTTTGAGACAACTCGAGAGTACTTGGGTTTGATGTCTTAATTTATGGCATCGTAAAAATGAAGAGCTCTAAAGCTTTTGTGTGTGAAATGGCCGTATTTACTACTGCAAGACCCACGAACCCATAGTAATTTAATATAGGCCGGATATTCTATTTACGGGGGGGGGGGGTGATTTTTATGTCTGGAATTATTGCTCTATAAATATGCAAAATCGCAGCGCAGCTGGACAACCATTTCTTGGAATGATAACTCCAGCCAAGAGATTAACGAAGAACTTTGGACAAAATTCAATCACTTTTATCTCACTTGGTTGGTTAGTTGAATATATTTTTTAATATTGATTGGTTTCTAAGGACGTCGTTGCTAAGGCTGGGATTTCAATTCACGTTGCATGTAACATAATTTTTTTACTTAGAAATATTTACTTTTCTTATCATGGCGATAATATAAATTTTGAAATAGATTTATCCGGTGTAAATAACGTAAATTTGTTCCTGGAAATTTAGAGCAAAATCAGGGCGTTTCACATTATTTTATACAAACCCTAATTGTTATTTTTCTCCTTGTAGGACCCCTGATAATTTTCTCAAATAAAACTTTTGATTTTGGTCCTTTGAACCCTGAAAAGTTGATAGCCTATCGATAATTCTGCGAAACAATAAAAGTGGATGTTTGCCATTCTAATTATGTTTTTTCCGAATCTCTAGACGATCCCGCATGAAATAATTTACCATATAAAATGAATCATGTTAACAAGAGCTTTGCTTAAATCCATAAATAATAAAAGGCGATATTCAAAAAACAATAAATAATACAGGTAAAATATGAGTGACCCTAAGAAATTTCATCGTCTGGTCTTTTGAACAACCTATAATTTGAAACCGAACACGTCCACCTCTCATTTTACAATCTTATTTTAATTAACCGACTTTGGAAGAATGCAAACCCTTCCGTTAAAAAAATACGCTAGCTCCATTAACTTTAACTTTTTAACCTTAGCAACGGATATTCCGAAAATGGTTGCGTGATAAAAAAATATGACTGGACAAAATTTACCGAAACTAAAAATATCCTCTTCTAAAAGCCTTCGGGCTAAAGAATAATTTTGTTATAACCGTCTTCTCAAATTATTGTCATCTAATTTTTTGTTTCTACCTAAATAATCTTTTGGTAGGTAGGTAATACAAAAAATTTGTGGAACAGAAATTATTAAATTTTTATGTTCTAGGAAGTTTTATTTAATTTTCGTGTCTTTCTCCGAAAGGAAAATCAATAATTCAAGAAATTTTCATATTGTCAGGTTTGACCATTTCAAATATTTATATCGGCATCAAATTAAACTTGCATGAGATTCAGAGGCAAAACAATCTGAACTTTTTTATAAATTTTAATATGATTTGGGTAAAAATTTGCAAGTTAAATCATACAAATTCACTCCAATTTGAATCGATATAAAATGTACATAACTGGAAAGTTTAAGTTTTGTCTCGCGAAATGCAATGCATACATAGACTATATTGATTTTAAGCTTGCAAAATTATTGGGAACCTTGAAAGTGATTTTTCAGTATCAGATTCACGTATCTTTACGACAGGAAAATAAAATATTTTCGCGTACAATTCTCAATAATTATTTCAATGCATAAAGTGAATATAGGCAATTCATTGCATTTTAATCGATTGGCGTCTATAGAAATAACTATCGTGAAGTAATTACCCGCATACTTCCTTTCAAACTGTCAAAGAAAAGAAGAAGATTGTTGATTAATGAGTTTATTGAATCTTACACGATTTTGAACGGTTTTTGGAAACGTTCGGAGCAAATCTAAAACAAATCATCAGGAAGAAATACTTTTTCGTGATTTTGGGAGTAAAGTGACTACTTTACACCCGGTTTTTCGGGAGTAAAGAAGCTCTTTTCGTCACACTTTATTTTTCTCCCGGGAGTAAAAAAATACCAAAAAATTTCAAAAATCATTATTTATTGACATATTTAATCTTAACCACACAATTGTGAAAAACTTGCCTGTCTTGCGTATCTACAACGTTTTGCGGCTGTCTTCGGCGAACGTGCTTTTCGTCGTTTTCATTTTTGATCTTCAAAATATGCGCCTGTCCTGGGAATGGGAATGTTGAGAAACAATTAACATAACAGTGCTTACTAATTTCTTAAGAAACTCAATAATCTTCTTTCATTTTTCTGCAAATTTTTGCAAAAAATCCGTTAGGTTTTACTCGGAATTTTAGTCATTGCTTTGTACTATATCGAGGGGTTTTTGTCGAAAAATAACATAAAATTAATGACAGATTATGACTTAACTAACCTAACATCCAAATTATGACAAGAACCGCCAGGTTCGATTCCAACCCTTCAGTCTTAGTTCCTCTAGCCACAGGGTGGTTAGTTGTATGGAAGTGTCGATTTCTTGAACAAACAGGTTGGTCTGAAAATTAATAATGTTGTATCCCAAACACGTCGAGATTTAATCGGGATTTGTTAAAAAACGACCCTCAAGAATTTACAATAGGATTATCCATCATTTCTTATAAATTTATTTTAAAAGTTCCCTATTGTGTGTCACAATGGTAAAATTATTACCGACATTTTATTTAAAATCTTGGAAATAGTTTGGAATGGTATTTATGAGCTTGTCATTTCTTCTGTGAGCACACCTAGTTAATTATACCTTTTGTGCCTGACACCCTTAAAAGTGTTTGCCAATAACCGCCTTAGCACCCCCTATTGTGCCTTTCGTTTTCTTGGTATTTATTATTCAAGCATTTTGGAGAGTTGCTGATTTTGTGTTTTTTGTTAGGGTTAATTTTTTTTCCATACTTGACTGGTGGTAAACCAATAGCGATTTGGATTAAAAAATGATCATTTTCAATTCTTTTTATTGGTTCAAATGATATAGTATTATGTAATCCAGGTGGACCATATCACTTTTGAAAGGTTCCGGGACAACAAAATACAAGATTATGGAAGCAGACCGCCCAAACTGCAATATTTTACCCTCATTCATTATTAACCCCATTGATAGTTGACTAGTGTAAGATTTACAATTTTCTGGCAATTTTCAGGTAAAAACTGTATTATAAATCCAAAGTGTCATTTTGAAATTTCTCAATTCAAGTTGATCTCAAGGTTTACAGCTGCACTTTTTCATTGTTTGAATGGACATAGGTAACTGTTGAGTCTAATAATTTTACCATTTTTTATTTAATGATAATAATCGGTTATTACTTGTGAATTTTAACTTAACTGAACGCTAAAATTTTTGAATTTTAACTGGTAACACTGAATAAAATCTGCTCCACGAGATTTTGAGTGTTGAGACGATAGTCTTCGTCTTCAGAAGAATTACTGTTTATTTAATTAAATTAATCATTTACTGTTTTAGAGTTATTACATATAAACTAAGTTTAGTGCCAGGGCTGGGCAAAAAACATGAATTGAAAGTAGAAAAAAACACACTATAACTTCGAAAATTTTGTTTGAAATTCAAAATAAAGTGCACAGTTTCATGCATTGTATCTCATATTTTGAACTTCAAATAATATAAAAAACATGTTAATTTTTTTCATATACATTTTGTCTACCCTTGATTTCATATTTGAAGTACAAAATGCAAAATATTTTTATTTTAAATTCAAAATATAAGATACAATGTATGAGACTGTGCACTTTATTTTTAATTTTGAACAAAAAATTCAAAGTTATCGTGTGTATGACTAAGCTTTAGTCATAAACTTTAGCTCTCTCATTAAAAATATTTTGATGATATTTACTGCTTTGTGACAATTTTTTTTACTTTTATTTACAATCACTGGAGCAGCTTAGGGAGCCTAGCTCAGAACATGTAAAAAAATTGTCTTAAAATTTGCTTTTCAAAATTTACAATGTTTTAAAGTCAGGGAAAATTTTCAATTCTTGTGATGGAGAATTTTGAAAAGTCGGGGAATTTATTAAATATTTTTTACAATTAAATATTTTTCTCCAAACATTTAGAAAATAAATTTTTCTGTTATAAAATGGACTGCAGTATTTCAAGTTTTTAAGGGTCGATTCTGGAACTTTCTCAAGTTACAGAATTACCCCCTTAAATGCTTAAAATTCTTCATGAAAAATTAAAATTTGAAGTTGAAATAATGGAATTTTAAATTACTTAAATAAATTAAACTTTTGTCCACGATTTAATTGGTACATTCCTTTATGAGTTATATTTAACCTTAACCATTAATTGCATAAGGTTTGTTTTTAGGGGGGGAGGTCTGAACAATTTTACACATCTTTATGGGGTAGGTAGTCGTATATTTATATTTCTATGATCTATGATATAATATCTACGTATAAAATTTTGTGATCAGTGCGGGGTAGCTTAAAATTTGGGGATTTCACGCCAATATTTTTAGGGCCCTTCTTTGTTAATATATACTTGGTTACTAAATTATTTGTAGCCGTGGAGTGATGTGGTCGCTGGTTGAGCATAGACATCACAGTACATCCACACGCTGCGGTGCAATCGATATTCATTTATCTAAAATATGGAATATGGGGACTGATCCACCCCGCCAATCGGATTTGTAATTCCCAGAGAGAGAAAGCAATATTTTACTTTTAGAATATAAAAAGCTTGATGAACTAAATTTTTAGCACCTCGCATTTGTAGAGTTACGTTTTAGAAAAGTGCGGAACAACGCAAATCGAATCGTGCAATTCAATAAAATCCCATAGTAATAAAGTTCAGCGATCATTAGAAACTTTCTATTAAATGCTGCTTTGTGTTAAACCGGGGGGTCTGGGGGGTACGGAGTACCCTCCAGAGGGCGCAAAATTTTAAAGAAAATAGACCGTGTACTTTGGTGTGTATTAATTCTTAATTCGATCACATTTTTCGACTGCTTACTTCATTTTCTAGGATGCACTATGTTTTCCTAGCGTTTCTCTCAAACACTAGGAAAAATGATTTTCAATTTTTCAGAAAAAAATAAAAGGAACCAAAAACAATTTTGACTTATGAAACTTGAGAAACTTTTAAATAAAAAATGCCTTCATCTTATGATCATTTACGTATTTTATTAATTACAGTTTTAAATTGGACATGGGATACTAAACCAGTTTTTTTATACGGCAAGACGCAAATTGAATCATACTGATGCAAATTAAATTTTTGGTTTTATGTTTTTGTTGACAGGTAAATCAAAATGACGTGAAACTCACTGGCTTATTCTTTAATCATATTGTCATTTTTATTATTAATTTTTTTAATCATTTAATTCTTAGATCCCAAAAGCACCCCCCTGCGTGTCCTTAGCTACGGCGCTGATGGTTATGACTTATGACCACTTCCAAGCCAAATCGCTGGATTTTTAAAAGTCGTACATAATCCATGATTTGATTACCATCATAGGAATTTCCAAAAAAAAAAGAAATCCATGACTTGTTTATTGGAGCAACCTACGTAAGCAATATTTAAATCAACAAAATTATTATTCCTGTCTAAAGCAGTGCATTTCAAACTTTCATTTCATCATTCAAATCATTAAAATAAAACTTGTTAGTTCGTAATCTTATCGTCGCCGTCGTACAAATAATCTATTTCTTGTTGGATCTGATTTCTATCATAGGAATTCCCAAAAAAATTAAATCCTTGACTTGTTTGGAGCAACCTACGCAAGCAATATTGAAATCAACAAAATTATTGTTCCTGTCTAAAGCAGTGCATTCAAAACTTTCACTTATTCCATTCCAAATAAAACTTGATAGTTTGCAATCTAGCGCGCATTGAATCCTTCTTTGTAAGTGGTGCAAAGTGACCCCACGTTACGGTAAGGTTTCATCGTGTCCACTTGCATTGAAAAGTACTTTTAACATTTTTTAATTTTTATGTACGTATTTCATTAAACGGTTGGGGCAATTATGGCACTCACGCAAGAAGTGTTTACAGTAATTACGGGTGCACAAACATAGTAACCGAACAAGGTGTACCTAATGGTGCTGATTAAATCGTAACCTTCGTGTACTTCACAGCACATTTTGCGAACTTTTTTTGAAATTTTCTTCTTAGTATTTCTTGTACCAGTAAGAAGACTTTTGGAACCATCCAAGAGTAGAAGATTCACTTCTGCTTTTGAAAACGAAGCCAGAATTCTGATGATGCTAGCTTTGCAATCCGATTATGAAAATTTTATTTAAAAATACGGAAATGGAAAAACGTTTTTTAATTGTGTTATTTTTACGTCGATTCAAGGATAATTATTTATTTAAAAAAAGTTGTGATATAATGACAGTTGTTTTAAAACGTTGGACGGAAACATAAAATGAACTTGAGCGACACTTCCTAATGAGAATGACACTCCGTCTTGAGGTTAATGGTCGAACATCGCGAAATCGATGAAGCTATTGCAATATGTCAATTTAAAAAAAGAAGTTGCATAACTAAACTACATTTCATGTCTTGCTCCACCTTTATTTGGATAAGAAAAATTTGAGATGTTGAAGAGAAAAAAAATGTGAAGAAATAGTGGATTTTCCATTAACAGAAAAAACAAGCCATGATGGATGCGGTTTATTCGCTAGGTTGTTGGGTTAACGTGTTGAGTGTTGATTACGTTCATCAAATCCGGTTATAAACGCGTTTCCTGTTTGATTTTATCAATTTATTATTATTATCCAGGTGATTTTCACTGGTTATCAAAATTTTTATTTTTTTATCCTTGAAATCTTCATTTCAAAACATTTTTGCCGCAGTGCGATTGGCTTCGCTTGCTTACATTTTGTACAAGTTGTCTTTACTTTTAATTGCGATACTTTAAGTGAATCACCATGACGTTTTTGGTATTCCACGAATTAATTAGCTTCATAATATTATTTTACCATATTAGACGAAGACGGCGTTTTATTCGCAATATTTACAGCTGTTTACTTACATTCTTCGACATGCTTATTTGTACATGCACTTTATTTATAGAAAACTTTTCTAATTGTTCATCCAAACTGATGTTCATTTTAATTTAACTTTTAATAACATAAAATTGTCTTACTGAGAAATAAGAGCGCGCATCGATTTTTGTTCTATTTTTGACCAAGATAGTGGCTTTCTTCGAAATTTGCTATTTTGAGGTCGGATTTTTTGGAAATCTTCGTGATGTGGTTTTTTTCAATACAACAATAAACAAATCTTCGAAAATATCAAAATAGTAAATATTTTCCAAACCCAATAGTTTCTCTCGATGGGAACTGCAAACTGAAATTCAAGAATACCTCTTGGTTCTAGCAATTTTTATTTGCCAAGTTCAATGACAAATCTACAAATGTTGACTTAAGAAATGGACCCGACAATAGGGTGGGTTGTGGGAATAATTTTCTAATCCGTTTATTTGTCGAACATAATGACCGGTCATTCACTTTGTTAAATTAAATATCCACTTAATGATTGATTATCTCTGTAATGTTTAACTAACAAATGGATTTTTTTTTCTTCGCCGAAGTAATAATGATTTTATGGAAATGGTATTTGGATTGACTTTTCTTGGTAGAATTAATCAAATAATACCTATGTAAATTATGTACTAAAATCGACAATGAACCCTGTAATGGGGACATAGCCAACGGGGTTACTCGAGTTGAAAGAAATTACCAAAATATCGGGGAAAATTGGATTTAGCTGCAGGATATGTCTTTCTTCTTACTTGACCTATTTTTTTTATATAGAAACTCGATGATGATGCATGTCCATGTGGTTTTCCACATTATACTATCGTCAGAAACATTGTGAGAATTTACACGTAATGTACCTATTTTTCGTTGACCCAAATAAACAAATTCCGATCTTCAAATCCCCAGTGCAAGCAATCGACTTTTAATTGTTATAATAATTGATGAGCACACAAATTCTAACAATTTGAAATTGTAAACAACGACAGCTTAAAATCATGATAAAACTAATAATGATGCATTTCCGTCACAACAGAACAAAGACATTTGCAAACTTGGCAAATTCCAATTAATCTCGTTTTATTTTCTCAGAATTCGCAAATGTACAATTTCACAACGAAATTGAATACTTAATTTAATTGCAAAAGTTATACGCCATTATTAATGTTTTGTCAAACCCGAAAGTAACATCCAACATGTGGTTTTTGACTTTTTTCCAAAGCTTGAGCAGCATCACTTGATTGTAATGGCTTCTTGCCATTTATCAAAAGTTCACTGGTTTCGTTAGTTATTATTATTTTTTAAGTATGTAAAATTGTAAGGCGACTCACACATTTTTTTTTTAGGTACAAAAATGGAAAACCTTACCCATGGCACGATACCGTTGCTCCTTTAATTATTTACCCAGAAAGTAGCAATCAAACTGTGTACACCCAAACTGTTACCATGGAAGATGCAGGAAATTATACTTGTGTGCTAAGAAACGACTCCATGGTTCACGTACATACCATCACCCTGGTTGTTTTTGGTGAGTATATAATTTTATTTCATTCCATTCTTAAAACCAATTGATGTGCGACCCGCTTTAATTATTGTATTCTATAAAATGCATCACCGACAATTATTATTTATAATTTTGGCATTTGAACACAGAACACCAACAATAATTCACTTTTTGGTATTGTAATATTTAAAAATACATTTCCAGTTTTAAATTAATGTTGTTAACATTTTAAATAAACTTAGCAACGATAGATTTTTCCAAAAATTTATTCGATTATCTTTTATTGAAAACCTTGGTGTGGTGTATATTATCAAAAGTAATGCTTACAACTTTATTATTATTGTCAATAAAATTCAGTGAAATGAGATAAAATGTGGTATTTCTACACTTATAATTTTATTTAAGTGAGAATTTTTTATTGAAACTTTCCCAGATCACAATCGTGTAAATGACAATTATTCGCCTAATATGATATGATATAACTAAAGAAAATCTTGTGTCATTAAGTTCTTTTCATAATTTTGCACGGATAAATTAATTATAAAGTATATAAATTATAAAAAGAATCTAGTAGGAAATTTTGATACTGCAGTGTCAAATTCCATGGATTTTTTTCTAGTATTCTTAATTTTAGAGAAAATGGAAAAACATTTTTACAACATAGATTATTCTAAAACAATTTTTTTTACTAATAAAAATGTCCTGAATTTTACGTTTATAACATGAATTCAATTTCATAATTCTAATTCGAACAGAACTCTTCAATTTTGCTCGAATTTAAATTCTGAAACGTAGAGTTGAGATGAAGACAAAATTTAAAAAATCTCTGTTTTCACTTTTTGTTATATTAATTACGTAAGGACGATGTTTGTAATTTTTGATCGTCTCCAACCTCACGTAAGAGTACGTAAAATTGTACCCCCCATATCTTACGTAAGGATTATTTTTAAAAGAAATGAATTTTGGCCCCTTCCCCTCCCCTTCCTTTATGTTTATAAAATATGAATAATAATAATAATCGATGATCCAGTACAGGGGTCGGCAACTTTTTGTTGTAAGAGTGCCAAATATTTTATGTGGGGATGCACTTTTGGCAAATCCACTAAACAGAGTTTTTTTTAAGATTTCGTAGTCTCACAGGCCGCGGGTTTCCGACCCCTAGTCCAATGCACAAAAAAAGTGGCAAGTGACATTTACTAAATTATTGAAGAAACGCATTTAAGTTTCAGCGTTTCTCAACTTTTCAGAATTTGGGACACGTTAATGTATCCTATATATTTCTTGAGCCACAGCCGTGGAGTGATGTGACCGCTGGTTGAGTACAGAGCGGAAATTCTGGGTTCAAATTGCAAACTATACAGAATTTCTTTGCTCGGCCTTTCAGTGGGCATCCACACGCTATGGTGAAATCGATAATGATTTATCAGAAACTAATCCACCCCATCTCCATCAATCAGACACATTTTACCATCAAATATTAATTTTTGGAGCACCTGCCTACCTTTAATTGTAAACAAATTGGGAACTCATCTCAGTTAAAAGAACTTTTTTAATTTTTCCTTTCAAGAGAAGACCAAAAATTTTCAAAAATTCTAACAAACGAATATTTCTTCAATTTTTATATGGGGTGCACATTTTATATGGTTTAAAATATAGCAAACCACATTATATTTCCCGTGGTTTGGATCCCACGTTATACTGTAGGTTCGAAATAATAAACTGTTATAATAATTCTCTTCTAAATTATTATTACTACTAAAAAGGATCCGTATAATTCAATTGTTACGAAGTAATTGAACGTATTAAATTTAATAACAAGACATCGATTTGTGTAATTAATTGTAATTAATTCCGCACCTACTGTTTTTAATTTAACACCTGCGAGGATATTCAGCATTTTTTCTTCGATTTCGCGTTATAAACAAAAGGTTTAGTAAATGATTTGCAGAACTTGAGAACAAAAATTATTAATTTCTCCTTTTTATGGTAATACCATAATGTACTTCTGTTTTCAAAAATAAGGACAATCATAATTGGATTTCTCAACGAAGTACTTACTTTCGTAAAAGGACTTATTGCCTGTACATGATAATTTCGATCCAATCCTTTGATACAATACGGCTTAAATATTTATTGCTTATTAAAATTCGATATGTTACACCTGCACAAAACATATTATTTCAATGAACAATCCTACATGTATCCGGTGAAAGTGGTTTAATAGTGCGACTTGATCGTTTTACAATCATTCACTAAGGAAAATTGAGTTGGCGACGCTTTTGGACCGGAATAAATTAAGGTCCATGGGTAGCATGTAATTAGATCAAATTTGCGAAATTTACGGCTTTCCGGATTGGGTCCTTAGAATTTATAAAATGCAAAAGTTTCACCCCCCCCCCGTGCAACTGTTTCTGTTTATCTGCTTTTTAAAATATTTATTATTGGTTCCCGTGGTGGTGTGGGGTGAAATTACGCCACTGCACAATACAAGTAGTGTCATAGAACATTTTAAAAACTACATGTAAAAAATGACAACTCGACAGCATTGAAGTAATAAATTAATGGAATATAAGCAGCACTTACAAACAATGGTGATTAATCATTTCAAAGTGGAATTAAAATTTATAATGTGATTCAATAGGTAGACTTTTAAAGAATTTTCAATTTGTATATCCAATACCAAGAACTGTAATTTTATAATGGTATATCAGATAAAAAATTTAACAATAAAGATATGGCAATCATTCCCAGATACGTCGTTCTTATCGAACAAGAATGCGTTCATTGGATACCCTTATTTTGAAATTTGCTCGTGGTTGATAAACTTTCGTGGGAAAATATTTCTGGAAGATTATGAGTTTTGTATGTTGTCTCATTAATTTATGCCTCCATAATAAACTACACTGTTAATTTTCGATTTGTCGTCGGAAGTATAAAAATATTTCATCATTTAGACCTCACGGCTACCTACGTCAGGTTCAGGATTGTGTGAGCATGGTTACAGGTTCTAGATGGAAGGCACAAAATTAGAAGGAATAATTCTGATATCTCTAGGGGAGGTGGTTCGTTCCATCCCCTTCGTGGTTCCACGCTTGCAGCAATGGAACCTCTGTTTTCACTTCGTATATGCATACATTATTATTTTAAATAACTGCTCGCAAATGGTCCCCTGAAACCGTGGGCCCCCAGCTATCGGCAAATCTGAGACGACATCCTCATTAGTCCAACGTTTATAAAATCCATAATTTTGTAACGTAAATAAATCGAGGTATAATTAAGTATAATTTACAATGTAAGCACCAATAATAATTATTTTGACACGTAAGCGGTTTAAATAATTGCGTTGCTAATTCGTAGCGGTTTGTACGATTGATTTATTTATTCAGAATTAAAAAATAATAAAAATATGGAAAGCGTTCATGCCGCAAACAAAACTAAGAGCAGAAATGGTATGCAATAATTTTCATGTTTAAATATGGCGCATTTCGCATGGCTATCGATGCAATTGTCTTATGTAAAGGAGTTCTTAGAAAATTATAAAATAGCGTATACGTTCATCAGTCACACTGAGTTGATTTTAAATAAAATTACCTTTTAATGTGCCGGGTCTTTCATAGAAATAATTCATCGAAAAAGCTCATTTAAAACGTGAGCAATTTGCAATGCACTATAAATTTTACTAATGTATTGCACTTCTCTCGTCGTGTTCGTTTATTGTTGGAAAATTTTGGAGCTTTTGGAATTGAATACATTGCATCAAGTTTATTTTTTAAAAATAACTAATGTTTTGGCAGGCTGTTTTATGGTGAAAGAAGGAAATGCTAACGAGCTAGTCGTTTGGGTCGTTTTTAAGGCTGAGGCGAAAAACTAAAAAGGTGAAGAAAACAATGAGTTGCACTGCGAAAATATTTATCTTTCAATGTGCCATGATTATTTATATCACTTCCCTGTTGAGATTCTTGCCAAAAGTTCTGCGATCGTACATCATTTTGAGAGCATACTGACTGACATTTTAATATACAGAAAAACTTTGATTTCAGATAAACTTCCAGATGATCCCAAAATCACTTACATTTCTGAAGATATGGCTGTTTCCCTAACGAAATCCATACGATTATTTTGCGAAGCCTTTGTTGGTAAGAAAGACGTCGACCTTTTTTGTCATTTATTTTAATTTTATTTTTAATTAAAGGGCGTATCGATTTGCCGGATGCTTACAACGAAGCGGTGTGGCGAAAGAGCGGCGAAAATTTGACTCTTCAAAAGGAGAAGAAAAACATTCATCAGTATACCGTTATGAGGTAAATAAAACGATCAAACTTCCAAAGTCATATTTCACAAAGCTTTCACGTGTAGTTCCCATTATTTAATCAACTCGTGATGTATTAACTTTTAAATGAACTGCAGTTAGTGTGCGGAACGATCAAAGGAAGAAAGTAAAATTGCACTGTAGAGTGCATCGGTTTCTTGGAATCGCAATGACCTGTCAAGTGGCTAACTAATATTTTTAATAATTGCGCTCTAATTACACTTTTTGGTCGGCTTTACTTCTCGACTTCGATCAGTTCAAATTTCCAGTTTTATCCCACGGACAAAAAATAAGCACCTCATCAAAATAAAGATTGCATGTACAACATCCACTTTTTATTGTTTATAAAGATAAATAAACGGTATATACCTGCCATTTACAAAGTACACTTGAGCAAAAACCACATAATTACTGGTAATTAGCAACGTTCCGGTTGACAGTAGATAATGGTGTAGCATACCGGTCTAACGTATAAAAACTAAACCACGATGGAAATAAAATAAAAGAACATTCTCGTGAGAACATTAACTTGTCGTGTTTGTCTTACCTTTATTCAATTCTACTTGTATTTATTTTTCTAATTTACTATATCATTTTGTTTGTCTTTGTTAAACTTTCCTTATGCTTCAATGGCGTTAACTTCCACATTAAAAATTATGTAACTGTAATTTACGTAAATTACTAATAAAAAACTAAAAAAAATTTTTGTAGCTCCCCGACTCGGCAGTCTCGAAATGTTGCTCAGTTCACCCTAAATTTTTCTGTTATAGAGAGGACGGTCAAACTTTTGGAACCTATTTAATCATAGACAACCTGAGGATAGACGATTTTGGCGAATACGTCTGCAGTATTAGCAAACCAGGAAAAACGATCGAACTCTCGACTTACGTTTACGAGAAAGGTACTTTTCCACTTCACATCCCAAAGGAACTTCTATAATGTTTTTCTTCTGCAGTTAACGTCAACGAATACAAAAATCCGAATCCGATGCCGACGAAACAAATCCTCCTCATGATAGGTTCCATCTGCCTGCTTTTCCTAACCGGATTTGTTCTTTACTACACTTACGGATTATTAATTCGAGTGTACCTTAAGGACCACTATGGATCTCGAGAGCAAAATAAACCTAACGACGTTCTAATTTTATATTCCCCCAAAGATACCCACGTAGCGTTAGGGGTTCTCCTTCCCACCCTTCAGACAAATTACAACTACAAGTGCGAAGCGGAAGAGTTACCACTCAACTCGGATATTTGTAAGTACCCTACGAAGAAAATAGAAAAAAATTTGCATTTTTTTATTTTTAGGGTGCACGAAATTGGAAGAATCGGTTCGTAGGAGTAGCAGCGTCGTGGTGGTTATGTCCCCTTCATGCTTAAACGAAAAATGGGACTGCAACGTCCTATATGAAGCCTTCAAGCAACTCCAACATTTAAACTCCAGATTTTGTTGCATCATGTTGAAAGAAATGCCAACCCTGAAAAACCAACTGAAAAATTCGCAAGGGGAAACTTTGCGTTCCGTAATAAAAAACGCCAACATCGTATATTGGGAAAAATCGAGAGAAATAAAATTCTGGCTCACTTTACGCTTAAGTTTGCCTCCAAAACTTAATTTAATTAATAATTTAGAAGAAATTCGTGTGACAAATAATGAAAATAATACAAGACTGATTTAAACTAACCGAAAGTCTTCGCATTCTTCTGTAAATATTTTATCCAAAAAGTATTTTTTTAAATAATTTTTGCTATATATTTGATATTGTTAAAATACTTGCAAAGTATTCGATTTAATACAAAAAGTATTATCTAATTTTATTTAGAGTTCTAAAGCCAAACGTAGTTTGTAAAACTAAAAATGAAGAAGAGATTCATTGTTTATTTTTAGAGCCCAATTTTGAATGAGTAATGTGTTTTATAAATACGGAAACTGCATTGCATTGGAGGTTATTACCGATATTCGTAGATTTAAGAAAATTCTGTGAAAATTTTATTTTTAGAATCTAAGTTTATTTTTAATATTCATTTAAGACTTCGCGAGTGATACGTTTTTATTTATTATTTGTATCGGAATGATTTGTTAATTAAATCCATTGAAAATGGTTTATCCACTTGTTTGAATTTCCTTTATTACATTATGCAAATTATGTTTAAATCGTGACGATGCTAATTTAATTTACAAAGCGAAAAGGACCACAACATAAAAATTGAAACAAAAAGTTTTAACATCTCAGTAAGAATGGAGTTAACAAAATTTTCATTGTTTTTTGAATCCATCAGATTAATTGACGTTTTTTTTTGCAATATTCGATTGTTAAATTGAAATAAGTAAATTATATGAAATCTTTAGGTTTAATTTGGAATTTCCATTCGCCATAGTAATAAATTTTATTCCATGAAAATTACCAAATTCCTGGAGAAGAAAACAACCCGTCCTGGGCATGACGTAAAACTGCATCCATTGTTCTTCACAAAAAATCAAGTTAGTCAAATTTTGAAATGTAATTAATTCAGATAATAAATTATATAATTTTCAAAACTCTCGGTTTTATCAGTAAAAATTACCTGGTACGGGAATGAACGGTAAAATTTTTTGGCTTCTAGAATCACCAAAGAAATTAAGATATGGATTGCCGATATATTAACTCTGATGTCCTAAGCTGCTCCAAATGCAAAATCAAATGTTTTAAATTGAATAGAATTTAGAGAAATTTAAGAAATATTTTCTAGTTGATTAAACATAATTTTTTTAAAACTTGGCGTTTTGAATAACCGGAAGTTTAATTTTGGGAGGGGACCACGTGCCTTTCTTTCTCTGGCCATGATTTTCTTTTCAGAGGGTGGAAATTCATGGTTTTTGAATATTTTTTTTAAACCATCCATAGAAATGGACCTTGAATTTTTTTAGGTCAAATGTTCAAAAATAAACAGAATTTTATAGGCAAAAATTGGCTTTGTTTTGAAAGCAGAAAAGATCGACAGTGGCGTGCTGAATCTTTTGGGGCGAGTGGGATAAAACCTCGAAATTTTAGAAGCCTAGAAGAAGAACTTTTTATAGCTCATAATAATAAAAATGTAAATAAAGAAGGAATAAATAAAGACATGCACAAACAAAAGCTAACATTTTATAATGTTCTTTCCCATAATTTTCCATTTTATAGGGTGAAGGGTAGGCGACTCAAAAATATCGGTTGCTCTGGATATCGGATTTTCTCTGCAAGGTTCTAAGTAATTTTTATCTTCATACCTGTATCGAAACCGGATGTATACATAGAAACATAGATATAGTACAATTAAAATAAATTGTCACTTACGTCATCCTTAACGCCCAAATGCCAATTTATTTGAATGATTATATCGGAATTTGTTTTTATTTGGTTAGCATGATCGCCGAATATATCATTACCATATGACTATAATTCAGCACTTCTCCAACTTAATTTTGGAACGCACCCCTATTGGGGGAGGGGAAGTGAATAATAAGATATAAAAATTATTGTTATACATTTTTATTTATTTAAAATGAATAACTCACGTCCGTATTTTGTCCTGTATTTCCCGTATTTTGCTTAAAACTGATTTTTGAATTAATTATAATTATGGTAATTTAAAAATAAAAACCTACCGAAAATGCTATATACTTGAAAAAAAATTTTGTAATGTGAAATTCATTAAAAAAATAGCAATTAAAAATTCGGAAGTACGTTAAATTAGATTAAGATATTTACGGATTTTGAGAACCCTTTTTAAAAAAAAAAAGGTTTCTGTTGTAGTACAAAAACATCTTTTTAAAATTTCTAAATTTTAATTTTAGAAACCTAAATTTTTCGGCTACAGCGCAGTTTTTCCCTTTTTTGCTTTATCCTGGATTTTCGTCCATATGAGAATATTATGAGGACTGCATTGCATGGTTAGTTTTTAATTCTCTTTTTCAGGCTAAAATTCTAGTTAAAAATTAAAAAAAGTTTTTCACTAGTGGGCCCGGAAACCCGAAGAACTCCATTCCTTTTTTTATATAAATTTTTAACTAAAATATTGTCGTATTATTTTTGGGATGAAGAAATTTATTCTTTTATTACAATTTTTAACGGTCCTGGTTTTGATAGTCAAGGTGAGGAATTTTTAACTTGAGGGTGAATGGCGAGTTCGACCGGATGGTCGTTATTTTTGCATGTAGAAATTTTTGACTTTGTAAAAAGTGTAAAAATAAAATTTTGCCGAGCAAAGTTTAGTGTTATTTCTTTTGTAGCAAGAAGGAACTGAATTTTTGGATGTCCGAAATATTTTGATGTTGGAATACACAGAATATAATTTAATTTTTAAGCAGTAAAACTTTATTAACGTTGCGAGGCCACGCTATAAAATGCCGGGTGGAAGATAAAACAAATTGGATCAACGAGAAAATTATCTTTTCTACGTCATCTTTTATTTTAAAAGAACTGAAGTTGTTGGGTTGAATTTATTTAAAAGTTTAAAATAATGGCACCGCCATTTCCTCTTGCTTGCAAATGTAAGCTACCGGGTTCAAATCCGGAGAAGGGTCAAACTTTCTTATGACTATAGTCTCCGTGCTTCGGAAGATACGTTAAGCTGGTGGTCTTCCTGGGATAATAAATTGCCATTATTAACATAAAAATCAGGGTACAGCAGTGGCGGCTGCTGTGTAAGTGCTGCAGAGCTGCAGAACAACCAAAAGAAATCGGCAAATAATAAATATTATAGATTTAATTTCGAAAATCAATATTAATAAATAATTTAATTTGTCCAATTTACCCACAAACAAAAAAACCAATAACATAATATAATAAATATTATCGTAAAAAATAAGTTTTTTAGAATTGTTATCAGTCAGCCAGTCGGCCAAATAAATATGAAAGCATAAATAATGCAAGACAAGGTATGCTAACAAAATCGTTGACAGACTGCGCAGATCTGTGATCTAAAATTACACTTCGTAACGTTAAAACTTTACGCTTCGTATACTATCGAATGGGCCCGATGGAAATTTAAATACGATAAAAATACCAGAAACGAGCTGCATCTCTAGCAGCTCTGGAAACATTTTATTCTGTTTTTATCATTGCAACTGTTTAGATTTAAGATATTAACACGTAGGCCATTTTTGTTGTTTCATTTAAAATGTATAAACTTGCATTTATTGATCATATTAACTTAAAAAAATGATTGGTTTTAATTTTTTATGATCAATAAATGCAAGTTTACACGTTTTAAATGCAACAAAAAAATTGTCCTAATTAACAGTGTTTTTGTGCATAAACTTTCACCAAGAAACTTCATTCATGTAAATTCATTATCCCTATATTCACAAAACATTTGTATCGGTGGATTATGAAAATCTGAAAGTTGCAGTTGGTGAATTATCTAGTATACTTACAAAGTGTTAATTTAATTTAAAAGCAATCAAAAGCTTGCAATTTTGTGTTTTTTTTTTCTAAAATACTAAAAATCTTTTCTCAGATTAGAATTTGACTAATAATTTTATAATGCAGAACACCCAAAAATATTTGCCACGAGCCGCCACTGGGGTACAGGCACATCTGAAAGCCAGCCCAGCAAGCTACTTCATGGATGTAAAATATTTATATGTTCATAGAACCAACACTGCTAAGAAAACGACGCAGATGTTAGAAATAACAGAATTAAAAACTCAACGTGCAGTGCAGTTCTCATAGCTCCTAATATGGACTTAGTGCGTTTTTGCAGTAAGCCTACAATTTATTCTTTTGTATTTTTTTTCCAAAAATTTGGCCACTCTAGGTTAAACTAATTAACATTTATTCTTCGATCTTAACCTTCGATGTCGGTTTATCATACTCAAACCCAAAAGTCCTCTGGTGTTCAGAAGGTAAATTAAGATTAACAATTTTTAGATAATATAAAACTTCAAAATATCGAGTTATTATTAAATTAAAAATTGTTAAAAGATTTATTTAGCTTTCAAACGTTATATCGTTCGTCATTACATTTGTATATTATTCTGATGACGAACGATATAACGTTTGAAAGCTAAATAAATCTTTTAACAATTTTTAATTTAATAATAACTCGATATTTTGAAGTTTTATATTATCTAATATCAACGAGTTAATAATTTATATATTTAACAATTTTTAGCCGATGACCACCAACAAAAGTATGAAAAGGTTTGAATTTTAATCCCAATTTCACCTTAACGACTAAATCTGTTGAAAAAATGTTATCAAGTTATTTAAATCCTTGGATTATGGGGAAACTAATGTCGATTTCATAAAGCTTTTAACGAGCCGTTAGAACTAACGGACGTTTTCTATTGGGTATTTCTTTAAAAACTTTGTTAAAAGTTTCATGAAACCGGACATACGTTAGATGATCTTGGTTTGGATGATATTATAACTGTGCTCAGATTATTACGGTTGTATTACCTTTTTTCAGTAAAGTAGGGGAGACCGGTGCTAGTTGTTACAATGTTTTGTTTATTATTTATGTATTTTTTAACGGATCAACCAATTGACAAATGTTTTAAGTACATATTAACAAAAACAACGTACAACATCAACAATAAGGATCAATAAACAAAATGAACCATAAATTCATGTTCTACACGATTTTGGTCTTGAAGTCCAGGTTTATTGACTAGACAGATCATCCCAGATAATGGACTACTCAGACTAAAATTTGTCGTATGTTGGCTAGCCACAAATACGTTTTTGGGTCTAGTACTATGTGTAGATACGTACGGAAGGAATCGATTTCAAAATGGAGATCATACACATGACGAGCATTCCAGTTAGGATCTCACGAAGGTAAAGTAGAGTAATTTGACGGTGTTATCAAAGAAGTCAGCCTTGGATCTAGAGGTGGGGCAGAGGTGGACACCATTGCATTGAAAGATTATCAAGGTCTAACTGTAATATTACGCAATCAATGATAGAACTAATTGGTCTGAAAATTTTGAGCTCATCAGCAAACAAAATTAACAGTAGAACAGAGATTCTCCAATAAAGTTGGAAGCTCCATTTTCTTCAGAACTCATCTGCTTGCTGTTTTTTTGATGTTGTTTGTTTCTATTTATCATAACATTTTTATTGTTTTTTTTCTATTTTTATGGATTGATGATCATTTTTGGCCCTGGAACCCAGGGTCCATTTCATTGCTTTATGGAGGGCCAGCGTTTGGTTTTAAAGAACATTTATGAGGCTTTTTGTTGTGTCATTTTCGTATTCCTCTTGAACTGAAAAACGGCTAAATTGGAACAATGTTTAGAATATCCGGTGACGAAGTTTATGAGAGTTCTTCGAAATGCATCCTATATATTTCCATTTTATAAAAATTCATTACCTCCGTGATTCGCTTTGCGTTATTTAGGTCGCGCTTTTCCGGGATGTTTATATAATTTTATTTAACATTTTGCACTGTAAACAGGATGATTTGACTAAAGTTCAAGATATCAAACTCAAAATTATCCTCAGAAAGAAAACTCATCTGAAAAATAAAATTATTTCTTCCTCTGTATCCAATCATAAATTAAGAAGCATTTATTACTAATATTATGGATTATACACGGGGGCAGAAGGACTAAAAGGGTTAAATAAATTAGAAAATATAATTTGATTGTATTAAAACAAAAACGGTTGATAAGTAGCCTAATGCGTAAGTTTTCAATAAAAAATGGTAATGCATTTATTAATAGATATTTTCGCGGTTGCGTAGTAAGTGCCACCAGGTTGATCACAGCAAACGTGGTATGTGCCTTTAGCAGTATTATACATGTATTATACTTGAATAATCGTGTAATCGATACAATTGTTTTTATTGCTTTCTTTGTATTTATTTAAACCTTAACAAATTTTGCAGGACATGAGCGAAAAAGTTGAAAAAACTCGAAAAAGACGCAAAAAAGGTGAAGGTTACGATAGGAGCCACAATAAAAGATTGAAGGAATCCGGATTAGCTTACCAAACAAGAAGAAAAAAGCATGTCAGTGCTAAATTACCCCCTTCACAAGATGTAAGTGCAAAATTTTCCTTTTCAAAATTTTGTATTTTCACACCAATGTGAAAATGTCAGGGGCCACCAGAATATTTATGGTGGTACAATTATTAATCAAAAACAATTTTAAATTATTTAAATTTAATTTTTTAGGTGACCTGTAAATGCCAGTTAAATTGCAAACTTATACCATACGAAAGGAAGCTGGATTTATTTACCATGTTTTATAAATTATTAGGAGAAGAAAAAGGCACTTACATCATGTCGTTGATTAAAATTGTACCGGTTCAAAGGCGCCGACATGGAAAGTACCACGATCCGGCAGAAAGTCGAAGACAAACTTCCGTACATTATTTTGTACCGGTGGATGAGCAACAACATGTTCGGGTGTGCAAAAGTACTTTAATAGACATTTATAAAGTTACTCGAAAACAAATGTTAGGTTATGTGGAAAGGAAAAAGTTAGACCAAGAAAAGTTCAGTGACGGAAGAGGAAAAACTAGAGAAAAGAATAAATTTAGTTGTCTCGACAGGGAGTGCATTCAGGAACACATAGACGCTATAACAAGAGAGGAGTACGAAAAACATGACGGTCTTCACTTAAATATTACTCAGCTCTTTAAAACATTTAAAGAAAGATATCCGGAATCCCTCGTTACGTATAAATATTTTTCTACGGCTCTTAAGGAGGACTATCCGACTCTTCACTTTAAAAACTCGACGAAAGATGTGTGCAAAGAATGCGAATTTTTACGTTTCCAAATTAAAATAGAAGAGCAGAAGTTGGCTTTGCTAAAAAGTAAATTTGAAGTGCATCAATTGAACTGTGATGTTGGAAAAATTGAAAATTTCATGAAACATGAAATTTTTCAAGTTTAATAATGCAAACTGCATTGTATTGTACATTTTTGATGTAATAGTGTAAATAAGTTTGTTTAAGTTCATTTGTAATTTGTTGAAAATTAAAATTTTAATTTTTCAGCAATCGAGTGCCATATGGGTTGCCTAGTCTTCTTTGTCTCGAAAGGTCTGGCTGTAATAATAAATTACCCAATAATTTTATAAAACAATTTCTGTAAAGGGGAGGATTTTTTAAAGGTACAATTTACATTACTCACCTAAATTGTCTCCTCGTTTCAGGCCCGTAGCTAGGATTTAATTTTGGGGGAAGGGGCACTTGTAAAAATTAAATTTTTGGTGGTTCCCCTTTCGAGAATTTTTATTATTATAAACAAATTTTCCTGTACTTTAAAAAAAAAAATTTTGTCTGAACATTTCGGGGGGGGGGGGGGTACGCCCTTCTCCCTGGCTACGGGCTTGCCTGGTTTGGATAATACCAAAAGTGGGATATAAACAGATTCCAAAAAATACTGCAAAATTAGGAACACTTTCTTGAATGAATTGCTATCATTAACATAAAAACAATGGTACAGGCACATCTGATGGCCAGTCTAGTAAGCTACCTAATAGATGTAAAATATTTATATGCTCATAAAACTAACACTTCCAGGGAAAAGACGTACATAGATGTTTGAAATAGCAGGCCTAAGGCTTAAACTAAGATGAAGAATGAGAAAATTATGCACAAACTTGGCAATTAGAAAGGAACCACAAAATTTAAAACCTCCTTGTTCAAAAAGCAGCAGCAACAAATATCAAAAGTTTAGTTTTTTCCAATCTTTTCACTCCCTCTTTTGTCACAGATGATCAGAATTTTTGGATCTCTCCTCCCCCCCTCTCAGTAACTTCTGAATTTAAATTGTCTAAGCTTCTGATGGTTACAAAACCAATTGAAATTGACAAAAAATATCCATTAATTTAAAATATCTGTGGCTATAATTACAATTTTTTTCATCACCGGGAAATTTAGTGCGGAGCCCGGGACCCCATCAATATTTTTTGCACCGAGACCTTTACCCTGATCTTCTGTAATTTTAATCTCCTAATATTTTTCTGATATTTTAAGAAGTTATGGATAGTTGAATTTTTTGACTAAACACCGAGCAACATACGTTAAATCGTAAGGTTTTTAAAATTTTTTTATTTTGGCAAAACGGTAGAATTACCCAATTGGTTTACTATTATTTCCTACCAACAGATATTTGATGGTCCCCAAAACTTTTTAGCCATTTGATCATAAATTTTTTCTTTATTAGCAACAATAACAACATTTAGCTGCTTCAAATCAATATTAGATTTTCTCTGCATGATTTCTATTTCGGTAAATTACTTCGATTTTAAAAAATTTTATGTTTGTAAAAAATAAAATGTTTCTTATTTAGAGATTAAGAGATTTAAAAAAACTTAAGATTTAACGTATGTTGCTCGGAGTTTAGTCAAAATTTCAGCTATCCATAACTTTGTAAAAAATTAACTTAAACTCTTGATCACTGAAGCTTATTCAGGTTCAAACGAAGCTCTATCAATTGCAAACATAAATTCAAAATGAGAAGGAAAACTGCAAGACATGTCTACAAGCCCCCCCCCCCCCTTCAGGTAGTTTTTCGCTAATAACTTTGCGATTTTTGAAGCTCCAACAAAAATAATGATAGCTCATTCAGGCTCCAACGATGCTTTAACGTTTGACACTGAATTTACTCAAAAATTTGAAACTGGGGGATCATCATGTCTACGCCCTCCCCCCCAGTACTTTTTCGCAAATAACTTCGCATACTCAAAAAAAATAATGGAAGGTCTTTCAGGCTTAAACGATGCTCTAACGTTTTTGAGTTAAATATAGAGAATTTATATATCCAAAGTATGTAGATTATCAGCTTAACAGATTAAAAAAAACTTTAGATTTAACGCATGTTGCTCGGAGTTTAGTCGAAAATTTCTCATTGGCTTTTTTCTCAAGTGGCTCATTCAGGTTCAAACGAAGCTTTATCGATTAACAACAATTGCAGATACAAATTCAAAACTAGTAAGAAAATTGCAAAATATTATGTCTGCAGCCGCTACCCCCTAATTTTTCGCGAATAACTTCGCGACCTTTGAGGCTCAGACGAAAATAATGGAAGCTCAAACAATGTTCTAACGTTTGACACCAAATTTATCTAAAAATTTGAAAATGGGGGGGGGGCACTGACATGCCCCCCAATTTAAATTTTTAAGTGAATTTCTCGGCCACTGCACTGTCATTATTGTTGTGTTACTGGTTGCCTAGATACAGAATTTGACACTACAGATACCACAACTCGTGTGGTTTTATAACCCTACTTTTAACGCTTTTCGTACTTTTGAATTGAAACTTAATTCTTTAAAAAACCCAAAGTGAATAAAGTGGTCAAGATGAGTGTGGGTCGAAGGCCGTTAATTTTCAATGTTTTGGCGGAATGTAAAACTTCAAAAGCTAGAAAAAGCAAGATGATTCTACCTCACGGTGAAGTCGACACTCCAGTATTCATGCCAGTTGGAACTCAGGTAAATTTAACACTATCTAACAGAAACACTAAATAACTTTTAATACTTTTAAGGGTACCATGAAGGGCGTTCTACCGGAACAACTTGAAAATTTAGGTATTCAAATTATGCTTTCGAATACTTACCACTTAGGAATTAAACCTGTAAGTCAAATAGTTGATTAAAAATTTTGCGTTATTAAAAAGTGTGAAGGGAGTTGAAATTTTAGAGAAGGCCGGTGGGTTACATAAATTTATGAACTGGAATCGAGTCTTGCTGACGGATTCAGGTGGCTTTCAAATGGTTTCGTTATTAAAATTGGCCGAAATTACCGAAGAGGGTGTGAAGTTTCAATCCTTGAGTGATTTGAAATCTGAAATTGTTTTAACACCGGAGCATTCCATTCACATTCAGAATGCTATAGGGGCCGACATTATAATGCAACTTGACGATGTCATTAAAACTACCAGTCCGGATGAGAAAAGAATTGAGGAAGCCATGCACAGGTGAGTGGTCAACACTCAGGATAAGTTTCAAATTTTTAACAGGATGCTTTTAGGACTAGCAGGTGGTTGGACCGGTGCATAAAGGCACACAAGAGACCTAATGATCAAAATATCTTTCCGATTGTTCAAGGAACTTTAAATTCTGAACTCAGGACACAAAGTGCTAATGCTCATGTTCAGAAGGATGTGAATGGGTTTGCTATTGGTGGGTTAAGGTAAACAAAATAATTTTCATTTTTGCTTATAAGTAGGTCTAATTTTTTATTTTGGCTTTAGTGGGGGTGAAAGTAAAGACGACTTTTGGAGGATGGTTCATTTGTCCACCAACATTTTACCTAAAGACAAACCACGCTACTTAATGGGTGTAGGTTTTGCCGTCGATTTGGTTGTTTGTTGTGCACTTGGAGTGGATATGTTTGACTGTGTGTTTCCCACACGCACTGCCGTAAGTTTTTTATTCAAATAAACATTTTCTTCTGAATTAGCAAGTTTTAGCGTTTCGGTTGTGCATTGGTAATGACGGGCCAATTAAATTTGAAGAATAAAACTTACAAAAAGGATTTTAACCCTATCGATAAGGACTGTAACTGTTCTACGTGTAAAAACTACACCAGGTCGTATTTGCACCACATAGTAACGCAGCATTCAGTTGCATGCCACTTATTGAGTGTGCACAATTTAGCGTTTCAGTTACGTTTAATGAAAAAAATTCGTGACAATATACAGAACGATACGTATCCAGAATTTGTTAGGAATTTTATGCAAGATTTATATCCGGACAAGTGTTATCCACCTTGGATCGTGAATGCTTTAGCTGCCGTTAACATTATTTTATAAATAAAACAAAAAATCGAAAAACAACAAATTTATTTAACGTTACATAAACTCATCCGAATCATTCCCATCGTTGCTGTTTAAGGTCATATTTTCAACTTTAAACAAACTAGAATAACTCCGAGTTTCGGCCTCTTCCGCTTTTTTCTTTTCTTCACTTTTTTCCTTTTCCTTCTGCTCTCGAACCACTTTCTTCTTATCTTCCCTCTCTAACCTGTCCCTTTTCTCCCTTTCGGCCCTTAAATCTGCAAAGAAAACGAAAATGTACAAGCTTGACGAATTATAATTCAGGTAATTAGGTAGTCTCACCTGGTTCCTCTTTCCTTTTGGTTTTATTTAACCTGTTGATGATATCGTTAATTCGTTTGGCCACTTTCATCTTCCTAACGTCCCTCTCCTTATAAAAACCAACTTGTCCGACTTCCATACCCGCAGTTTTTTTCAGATTAGCCCACATGGTGTAAACGATATCGATGTCGTTCATTTTATTGCCTTGTATGCTGTTGGCTTTTACTAATTGTGCGGCATCTTCGAGAACACTCGAAGGGATGTCATCTATCGTTTGGCCTGTACGCAATCTTAAATAAACGTGGGCAGAGGATACTTTATCCACGTGGAACCAAACATCTTCGGGCCAGCCCCACTTTATTAGGTCTTCATCTGCAATTTTATACGTTAGAACAGGCGAAATATCGTCACAACTTACCTACTTTCGTGTTTATCTATTCCCATAAAAAGCATAACGGGGGGCGAAACCGCCGTACTTTCGAAATAAAATACCATTTTGATGTAACGAATTTCCAGAAAAACTAAAAAAATTACGTTTTGATTACAAACATTGCAGGATTAAAAGTTTGGTTATGAATTTGACAGGCGGTGTTTTAATACTTTAAATGTACAGGGCGACTCAAATGTTAATTAGAAATTTAAAGAAGGTCATCGATAGGCTTACAGGGCCCACAAACGATCAACTTGGTATGATACTTAGTCTCCAACCACTTTGTAAAATCTCATTTGCCGACACGAGCACGTGTGTGGTCGTGTCGGCTTTTTCGAATTTACAAAGGATGTTGCATACTAAGTCGCATACTAGGTTGATCGTTTGTAGGCCCTTTTAGATCTAGTCAGCGCCGCAATAAGGGGGGTATAAACCAGGGCACATGCCCTGGGCGGCAATTATAAGAGCTTTCGTTATTTTTTTTAAATCAACCTTTGATGGTTTGTCGAAGTTTTTTCTTAAGGGGTTTTGCCACTGTAAACTTAAAAAAAATCGAGTTTTTTTTATTTTGCATTTTATCGAAATATACATATTCAAGAATGTGTGAAAAAAATTGCAAGTTAAAATAATCAAAATTGAGCAAGTTACATATTATTTAGTGCGACTGGACTAACTACGATATACGTATGGGGCATTCCACACCAAATCGACCACTTTTGATTTTCCTGAAATTTTTACATATTATACTATCTCATTAACAACAGTTCTGTGAATTTTTTCAAAATTTTTTAGTCAACCCAAAAAAAGTTACGAATTTTTAGAAAAACTGCTGTTTTTTTTTTAAACGATCGTAACTATTTCAAAAATTGACTAATCGGAACGTTTTGTTTTTGGTTTTGTTTGTCTTCAAACGTACTTTTCAGGAAAAAATACAAAAAAATATTCAAACTTAGATTCTACAAAATTTTTCATTTTTTCGGAGAAAATCATTGATTTTTCAAATTTCGACACTTTTGATTTTTGATTTTTTTATTTCAAAAAAACCTCTGATTTATTCCGCGTATAACAACGCAAACCCCATAATGGGCCGACATTTCTTTCTATTTCTTTTGTTTAATTGAAAAATATTATTTGCGTAAAAATAAAACAAAATATTTTTTAATTAAACAAAAAAAATAGAAAAAAATTTAGGCCCATTATGGGGTTTGCGTTGTTATACGCGGAATAAATCAGAGTTGTTTTTGAAATAAAAAAATCAAAAATCAAAAGTGGAAAAATTGGAAAAATTAATGATTTTCTCTGAAAAAATAAAAAAATTTGTAGAATCCAAGTTTGAATATTCTTTTTGTATTTTTTCCTGAAAAGTACGTTTAAAGACAAATAAAAAAAAGAGAACGTTTTGATTAGTCAATTTTTGAAAAAGTTACGATCGTTTGAAGAAAAAAAACATCAGTTTTTCTAAAAATTCTTAACTTTGTAAACAATTTTGAAAAAATTTACAGAACTGTTTTTGATGGGATAGTATAATACGTAAAATCAGTTGTGTAATTTTTTTCAAAATTTTTTACAAAGTTAAAATTTTTCAGAATAACTGATGTTTTTTTTCTTCAAACAATCGTAACTATTTCAAAAATGGACTAATCAAAACGTTCTTTTTTTAGTTTTTGTTCGTCTTTAAACGTACTTTTCAGGAAAAAATACAAAAAAAATATTCAAACTTGGATTCTACAAATTTTTTTATTTTTTCGGAGAAAATCATTGATTTTTCAAATTTGTCCACTTTTGATTTTTGATTTTTTTATTTAAAAAAAAACTGTTATTTATTTCTCGTATAACAACGCAAACCCCATAATGGGCCGACATTTCTTTCTATTTTTTTTGTTTAATTAAAAAAATTCTAAAAAAATTAATTAAAGAAAAAATATTTTGTTTTATTTTTACGCAAATAATATTTTTTAATTAAACAAAAGAAATAGAAAGAAATGTCGGCCCATTAGGGGTTTGTGTTGTTATACGCGGAATAAATTAGATTTTTTTTTAAATAAAAAAATCAAAAATCAAGTGTCCAAATTTGGAAATCAATGATTTTTTCCGAAAAAATGAAAAATTTTGTAGAATCTAAGTTTGAATATTTTTTTTGTATTTTTTCCTGAAAAGTACGTTTAAAGACAAACAAAAACAAAAAACACGTTCCGATTAGTCAATTTTTGACATAGTTACGATCGTTTGAAGAAAAACAACATCAGTTTTTCTAAAAATTCGTAACTTTTTTGGGTCGAATAAAAAATTTTGAAAAAATTCACAAAATTATTTTTGGTGAGATAGTATAATATGTAAAAATTTCAGGAAAATCAAAAGGGGTCGGGTTCAAAAGTGGTCGATTTGGTGTGGAAGCCCCGTATACTAAAACTTTCAATCGCTTCTTTCTCGAAACTACAAAACTCAAATTGGCTTGCAGCATAACTCAAACAATTTTTATCCGATTGTATTCAAATTTTAACTGTAGCTTTTGTATGAGATTTTGAAGAGAATGGCGTACGAATTTTGCAAAATATTAAAAATTGTAAAAGTTATTAACAAATTTCTGTCAAGTTTTTGCCCATAAAATTGAATTTTTTCTTCAAAAGCTTACTATTTTTTTAAAAATTAATATTTTTAAAATTCCGTATGTCATTCTTTAGCTATTTATATGTAGATTAAGCAGATTTTTTTATTTTTGTTGTAAGATCAAATTCACTCAAGTTATGCTGCAAGCCCCGAAGACCTTTTTTGAAAAGATGCATTTTTAAAAGCTGCACTGTGCCACCGCTTTGTAAATTTGTTTATGTTAAAAAATACATATTTGTACCTTAATACATATGTAAACAAGTGGTATATTTTGTTTTGTAAATAAAACTTTTTTTCCAATCTAAAAAAATTGTGCAAATGTTGGTTCATTTTTAGGCTTCCACAGTGGCAAAACCCCTTAAACCATAAAAAATTTTCAGACTTTTGTTTGTTTTTTAGAATCTACACACATGCGTTCTTTATTAGGACTGTGCTCTTCGTTTTAAAATAAATTTGTGATCAGTGAGTGAGCGATCGGTAGCGGGAATCTCGTTAATCCATGCATTAACGGATAAAATCCACCTAACGGTTTTATAATATCCATACTGCACCAACGAACATTCTAATGTTCTCAACTTTGAATTGTGGGTTTTTCCTCTTTAATTTAATTTTATCAGTTATTAAATGCAATTGAAAACGTAGCATCCTTTTACTTGCAGGAACTAATAACAAAATTATTTTAGAAAATTTAAAGATGCGTTAGGTATACGTACCTACTTATTTAGGAGTAACAAATCACGCTTTCATCTTCATAATTGCATTATTATGTTAACTCTTTCCACAGCTTTCAACTATTTGGTTATTGACACACGTCGCAGGCTTATTTAGGACGGCGTCGATTAGTTAAATTATCTATTTAAAAATTTGCTATTACAGTCAGCGTGAGAAAGTAAAACCTTTTGGTAATTAATTTTTTTTTATCTAGGACAAATAATGTCGCTTCATATTATAGTACTATGTATAAATTGCATTAATAGGAAAGTGTAAATATTGCGTTTCATTAATAATAATAGATACTACAGTTATATTATTTATATGTAAATTAATAAATCTTTTATTGTTGAATGATAAAGTAAAAGTAGAATGCTTTTTCTAATGATTTACAACTTCGTCTTCTTTACATTAATTAAGTATAGAATAAAAAATATTGTTTAAGAACGCAAAATAAATCCCCTTTAAATAAATAAATTATGCTTGGTCACATACATGGCAAAAAGAAATTGTTAAACGTTTAAACTTGGCCTATCATTATTGAATGCTAAATTGCGAACGCATTTATGGAATAATTTTCTACACACAAAATTGTATGGTTTCCATTGTCATTAACCAACAATTAGGATTTTTTTGTAAATTCTATAGCGGCCATTGCGGGAGTGGTTTAATAGTAATAATGCTAATAACGTAGGTAGCATATTTTACCATTTACAGGGTGGGTCAATGATATTGAACCAATTATGCCACTTTCATCTATCGCTCACGGGGAAAAAAATAAGCTGTATCATTATGGAATTCGTTGAACACCATCAGACAAAGTAGCTATAGAATGCTGATGATGCATAGCAGGAAGCAAGTTCTACTACGACATTTATGTAAAAAGAAGATCGGATTGATTAAACGAATCCTGTATTTGTTTTAGTACTTAACTGGTTAATAGCAGCATATAAGTATTGAACTACTTTACTTGGATAATAAATTCATTATACGTCTCTCTAATTAAAAAGTGCACATAACGCAACAATGATCAGCATTAACGTAATCAAATTCATTAAAAATTTAAATGTCATATTTATTTAGGTCCTGGATGATAATTCCATAGTAAGAAAAAAATAAATTATAATCATTAAGGTTTGAAGTGAAAGTTTAATTGATGCAGCAACAATACTTGGCAACTTCGGTGTATGTAATAAAATTTTATTAACATCTGTTTTGTATCACGATGCATTCATAATAGAGTCGTTCCAAAGAGTTCTTGTATCGATTTATGTAACTTGTATGCAAATTCTTATGATTTCGAGAGTTTTCGTTGAACGCTTCATTCGTATAGTTAAGCGGTGATCACACCAAGCCACCGCGCGCTCATCCTGTTCCGATTTTTAAATAACTGTAAAAGCAATCAATAGACAATTAAACGCTGTATAAATATAAGATTTTATCGCTATTAAGCGACCTTCCTAGAATCAGATAAGTAGTATGAACAACAATGGTTCTTTAAGAGCCCATCCACTGTTATACGTTCGACAGAGTCCTTGTCTTATTTGGACTCACACTTTACTTTTATTGCAACTCAAAGATATCAACTACTAATTAAACATTAATTATATTTATTTATTCCAATGTTATGTCAGCAAACCTTGAAAGTTGCGTTAGATGCGTTAGTGACATTGGCCGTTTGAATGATGACCAATAAGTAATTCACTGTTCTCTTTATTGAGTGCCTATGATGTAATCTACCATTGTTGATTTTTAATTAAAGGCTTTAGCAGCATGAAAATTTAAATGATCAGGATGCAATTTTTGTTCAAATACTTTAAATTCGACCTCATTTTTTTATTTTAATTCTAGTTTTTTTAAACTAACTTTGGAAATTTCGTTAATCCATTCATGCGCGAGTATTGTCCAAGACGCGGATTGGATATGTTACTCACGGATAAAAAGTTATTCATCAGTGAAAGTTTCTTTTATGATTAGTTCATTATTTCAGGCTTTAGAGAGGCACAAATACCCTCTTTGTAATCAAGTAAAAATAAAACGTTTCGTTTCGGTGGATGGTCGTTGTACAAAAATGTAATGGTTAATTTTCGTGAAATCTTTTAGAAACAGTTTAAAAAAATAATTAGGCTTAATTATCTATTTAAATGGTAGTAATAATTATTTATATTAATTAATTACCGCAGTAAAATAAAAGGCAATAAAAATAAAATACTGCTATAATAAAGAAATTCTGATTTTTTATTTGAAATTGCTAAAGAGCCACCTAAATAATTATTATATAATTATTGCTGATAAAAAGAAGTACTAACGAGTAACGACGATCTTATTATCTTGTAGACGTAAATGGGAATGTTGCATGATTCAAAAGCCAAAGTTCAAGAATTGTCAATGATTACAGCATCAACTAGAATTTTTCGTTTAAAATATTTTAAATGGGTTTGTAAAATATTTGCACTTGGAAGAACCACTTTTGTTGTTTTCGAATGACAAATTAACAACAAATATTGATTTTTCAATTGTAGTTCAGCTATGTAGGTGTGTTACCAATACATACGTTCCGCATTCGATCAAACTAGTCTTGTGTGAAAATGGTGAGAAAATTATTTATTTTGGGTACAAAAATTAAAAGTAACTCTAATTATCGATTTTTTTGAATTGTTAACATCGACGACAAACATTTATAAAAAACAAAAATACGCTAATACAAATATTTGTTAGATGACGAGAGTCAAACAAAGTTTCTTGCGGTTCGTACTTGGACGGGTGACCGTGTAGCGACCAATTTAGGAATACCCACTGTCGCGGATTTGACCATAGCTGTTACAGAAATCTGTATTGTTAGCTTTAGATGCTAGATGTACATACATACATAGAGGGTCAGCGTTGCGACTTATGTCTCCCAGTAAACTAGGATTCCTACCCGAATTTCAATGGTCGTAAAACCCGAGAAGGTTTTAGGTTGAGGGTTCCCCGTCTCATGGAGACAGCCCATTTTCAGGTGCTAGCGTCTCTTTCCGGGCACGTAAATAATATACCACTTTCCCTATCCACACGCCACTGCGAAACCTTTCCCATGAGGTGGCAAGGTCGAGCAAGCATACGCCAGATTTGACCCCGGGTATCTACCTCCCCCAGACGGTTGTTTGTTTGAATCTTAATCGCATTTGGATTCGACGATTCAAAGACGTCAAGTTAACGTCTGATCATGGGGTGAAATTATCTCCCGATTAGGTTCGGACGTTTGAGAGATGATTTCCGGAAATTCTCACCAGGGTCGCCCTCACGGCATCCACTTCACTTGAAGTTGCACCCCATTCGAATTCTCATGAAGAAATCGCTGGGTTGCCTTACCTTCACCTTAATAGCATAGGTACTAAGGCTGGGAATCAAAATCGAATATAATCAACTAGTCGAGTATTCAAATATTCGAATACGAATATTTTCTCAACGGCACTATTCAAATTATTCGAGTTATTTGATTATTCGAATAATTTGAATATTCGATTAATCTGAATATTCGAATAATTTGAATATTTGATTAATCGAATATTCGAATAATTAGAATATTCGATTAATCTGAATATTTGATTAATCTGAATATTCGATTAATCTGAATATTCGATTAATTTGAATATTCCAATAATTGAAGTATTCGAGTAATTTCGATATTTATTCGAATATCCGTAATTAACTTTTAATTAATCAATGTAATTGATGGGTTTCTCTAAATGATAATCTTTGATCCAGAGTAAGTGTTAATCCTGATTAAAGTTATTACTAGGGTAATTCCTTAGATCATATATCTAAGGGCAATTCTTTGGTTGCATTTAAAGCCCGTATAACACGATGCATAATTTTGCATACAATTTACATATAAATACAAATAGTAACTAACCAATAGAAAAAGTGTATTAGCACCCATCGGACGTTTTTCATTGGTTAGTTACTATTTACATGTAAATTTTATATAAAATTTAGCATCGTGTGATACGGACGTAAAACACGCAAAGTTGCATTTATTAATCATAAAAAAATCATAAAAACTTACAAATATAAAACTAAAAAATTCAAAATTCAAAAATAACTCGTACAGGGTCGTACTTAGTAAATGGTAGCTAACCAATAGAAAGCGTCCGATGGATACTAACACGTGCTTTTTATTGGTTAGTTACCATTTGCTGCACATAACGGGCTTAAGATTTATGGAAATTAAAAATTCAGAAAAAAATTGACAAAAGAATTTATTTAACTTGTAATTTGTAAAAGTTGCAGGGAAGCTGCAAATATGTAAAAATTTGCAAAAAGTTGCTGTAACGTGATAAGTTGCGCTTTTGTTGCGCTTAAAAGTCCCGTATTATTCATTAGATGCTATCAAAATACAATTTTTCGTTGTTTTCAGACCGTTTACGACTTGTAAAAAAAGTTGCATTTGGTGTTCAAAACTTTCCCTATATTACCAATTTACAAAATATTTACTATTATATAAGCATTGTACTTTCATTTTGGTTGGCCATAAAATCTGACATCCAACATTTTTATTGGTCTTCATTTGACAGATGACAGGTGAAATGAATAGTCGAATTTATTCCATTTAAACATGGACTTAGAAAGTCTTTCTAAGTCCATGATTTAAATTAATTATTCGCACATTCGAATATTTTCTTCGAATATTCGAATAATCAAATATTCGAATAATTTGAGTATTTGAATAATCTGAGTATTCGAATAATCTGAGTATTCGAATAATCAAATAATTTAAATATTCAAATAGTCAGAGTATTCGAATAATCTAAATATTCGAATATTCTAAATATTCGAATAATTTTGCATAATCGAATAATTTGAATATTCTAGTAATTTGTTGAACGAATATTCGAATACAAAAATGTTGAAAATTCTCAGCCTTAATAGGTACCTAAGTGTCCAAGATCTCATTAGAATGGCGAGGCAATTGGATATCATAATATGATGTCCTGTGATGCTGTTACGGACTGAGAAGTCATGGGCAGTGTACTCTATACCTACACATATTAGTCTTCTCACTAGGACATAGTCAAAGACTATGCTTTTGGAGTAAGGTCTTTTTTCTATGGTTGCAGAGTGGGCGCTGACTCTTGCCCACCTACTTACCCGTTTCGCTAGTAGCCATTAGTGGTGATTCTAGACCTGCAATACGCTGTAGATTCATGCGACTTTGGGGTTTAGAGCTGTTACAAATCCTCTCAACATACCCCCCCCCCTCCCGGATAGCCTTGCCGGTGCACATTGAATCGATAGTTTTCAAAATATAAGTTTTACTGTTATTTAGGAAAATTTTATTGTAGGTCCTACTTATGAATTTATTCATTATATTTATGAAAGTTTCATAAAATCAGCGAGTTTCAACCAATAAACCCGGGTTCATCGATACAATTTTTTTTTTAGTGTAAACATTAGATTTTGGTATTCTCGGCCGAACAGCTTTTTCAAATCTGTACATTGACAAGCACATGACGATTAAAAAGATTTCTTTGGTACAATTGTTCTTTAGACCATATAAATGATTTTAAGTAGGCGCCATCTGTTGATTTAATTAAAAGGGCCCTGAAAAAATGCCCCTCTTAAATTAAGTGTTACTTTATATTTATTTACAAAATCATAGATTTAGATAATATCCGACAAAATTCGAGATTTTTCTTGCAATAATTGCAAAAAAATTAAATTAAGTGTTACTTTATATTTATTTACAAAATCATAGATTTAGATAAAATCCGACAAAATTCGAGATTTTTTGCAATAATTGCATAACGTGACCATCCGTCCGTCAATACGACGGACCGTCCGTTATTTCAACATGCTGTCCGTCAGACCAAATTGTCTGTCATTCGGAAATTTCAAAAGAAAATCATCCTTTTTCGCTCCAAAGAGACAAACATTGATAAATGACTTGCAAGCTTCACGCCATCTATCGATTGTTATTTTAGAGCTATTATATAAAATCGCGAATTTTGTAGAATATTTTTCTTGAAATAACGAAAAATTGTTCATATCACTCGGGCGATAAGGGTTTTCATCCTTCGGTCGATTATTCACTCGCCGCTGCGCGGCTCGTCTCATAAACTTTCGCCCGGCGGATGAAAAGACCCCCTTTATCGCCCTTGTGATATAAACTACTATTAGAAATGAAAGTACTCGATTTTTACTTTAGATCTAAACCCCGCCTATTCTATAATGTTAAAAAAAATTGAAACATTAATTTTTAGTGTAATTTTGTAGTAAGCCATGTCATTTTCAGCTAATTTGGCTATGTCGAATTAGACAAATAGTAATAAAAGGGGGGCCTCATTTTTAATTAATTTTCCATAATGATGCAATTTTTTTCATTTTTCATTCGTAGTGTTTTTATTTATATTTTAAAGTGACCTCAAATTTGTTAATTATTATACAAAATATGGTTTTTCCTATTTTGAGTTGCCGAATTCAATTTTTATGTTAAGAATTAACAATTCATCATAAAAAATTAATGGTTTCATTGTATAAAAGATCATGAATTTATAAATAGTCGCTAATAATTTATAGATGTTATCTTATTTAACTCAACAACAAAATTTTATTTCAAACTTGGAATTTAAAATTATTTGAGTTAAAGAGGATCCTCAGCTTTAAATTTAACTTTCAAAATGAAGGATTTGTCAACATTTCTCATCCAGTATGTTTTTATTTATTATTCAAATTTTCATTCAATAAATTCATACATTCATAAATTTTTATTCAAAAATGACGTAAAAAAATTTTATGTATAAAAAAATAATTTTTGTATTTATGGGGAGATGCGGGGGGGGGGGGCAACAATGAATTTTGCATTATTCTTTGGTATTATTAACATGTATTTTTATTTTAAATCGAACACATAAATTAACAAATTTTAGGTCACTTGATGAAATAATATAGTAATTGAGATATACAGTGTGTTCACGAAAAGTGGTAACAGTGAATAATTCTTAAATATTACTAGATACAAAAAAAAGTTTAAATAGTTTTTTATTCAACTCCAAATTTTCTATTGGAAACTGTCAAAGTATATTTTTTTATACTTCAAATTCAACCGGAAGTAAACATAAAATTTTTTTTTCAAATGGCAACATGTCTTTCTTTTAACATTTTTGTAATCTGCAATTTTTTCTCTATAAATACATATAAAATTTTCATAAGGTTATATAAGAAAAAATTCGAGAAAACACAAGGTTTAAACAACAATAATAATTTATTAATTACGTATGTAGAGTGCTATGAAAAACAAAACACCATTATTATGATATGACACCATTCGACTCTTTCTATGGAGTCATTTAAAAATGGTAGTTTAGGCAAATTTATCTTTAAATTTAAAAAATTTAAAAACCAAAATTAATTTGGCATCTATCAATTATCACCAAATCGCCAGAACTTCTGCGAAAATTAGAATCATATCTTGAACAAAACGGTGGCAATTTTGAAAAATTTATCAGATAAATGAAATGTTGTGTTTTTGGTGTCGTGATATTTTGTTTTTCATGGCACTCTACATACCTATGTGTAAATAATCAGTAAATTATTACTGTCTGTTTAAATCTTGTGTTTTCTCGAAATTTTTCTTATGTAACCTTATGAAAATTTTATAGGTATTTATAGAGAAAAAATTGCAGATTACAAAAATGTTAAAAAAGACATGTTGCTATTTGAAAAAAAAATTTTATGTTTACTTCCGGTTGAATTTGAGGTATAAAAAAATATACTTTGACAGTTTCCAATAGAAAATTTGGAGTTGAATAAAAAACTATTTAAACTTTTTTTCGTATCTAGTAATATTTAAGAATTATTCACTGTTACTACTTTTCGTGAACACACTGTATTTGAATTTTTAAACTTCCGAAAATTATATTATGTTATGAAAAATGCGAATAATTGCATTAATTCAAGAATTTAATAAACAACAACTATTGGTTCAAGGAAATTCGTATAGTAACATTTAAGTTAACTTCTGACAAAATAGCATAAACATTTGACTGTTTTAATATTTTTTAATGTTATAAAATAGGGGGGGGGGAGGGTTCAGGATGATTCTAAGAGATAAATCGAGTGCTTTCACTTTTTAAACATTTACATCATTTTAAATAAATCATTTTAATCATAATTTGACGTATTATTTGGTGAGGACCAATTGGACGTGAAGGTCATAGTTGTTCGGCATCTGCCTATTTTTGGGGGATATCGTGACCTATCGTAATACAGTGAAATTATTTATTAATTAAGTACTCATTAACTATTGCACATAATAATAATTGTCAACTTTTACATTATTTGTTAATCGACTTTTGTTACCATTTTCATGAAATTTCGAGAATTGTTACAGTTTCTATATTTTTAAATCATTTTTTAATAAAAATTGGTATCGGTATTGTTCAAACATTGTATAATGTAAAGTATTAAATGGTGTGGATTAAACTGTACTTCAAAAATAATTTAAACTATAAATTACTTTTGCAAGCATAATCCTCGACGACTTCTCGTTTGTATAAATTGTTTACGTAATGTAGATGCGAAAAGTACTCTTACTACACTTACATAATTATATATCTATCTAATTGTAAAATACAAAATTCACTTGTAAAATATAAAAATCTTCATTGTTAGAAGCCTGGGGACATCCATTCATACAAAATCACTTTCCAACTGAAAATTAATTATAATAGGTATGTGCATAATAAATGTGCAATAATAAAAGTGCTAAGTTGCAGTTATTATTCACATGCAATAAATAATAGAATTAAAACATTGGCGTTTATTATAATTTTAAAATTAAAACTCATTATTAGCATTGTTTGTTGTCCGTTAGCAACAAAATTGTTCTTCTGCTGCAGTTATAGCTTATCATTCAATTGGTAAATAAGGCCAATTAAAGATCAAAATTTTGTAAGAAAGCAAAAACCATTTATCTTACTATCCCCATTATCTACTTTTATAAATTTTTAGAAACAATTTCATCAAATTGAACAAATTTGTTGCCAATTAACGATTTTTGATCTTTTTTGCTTGACCAACTTTCGTTGGACAATCTTACCCCAATAGAAGAAAATGGATCTTAAATTCGTCGTTACCTTTCCAATAATTTTTCATAATATTTAGCCAGTGAATGTTACATTTCATCCAATTTAAAATTAAAGTAAAATCACTTTAATCAAGCAATTTTCAAAAAAATTGTTCTGTTTACACAAACCATTAGTTTGTCATGTTACATCATTTAAATTCTTCCATCTGACGATCAAAAAATAGCCTTAGGAGAGTTTCGTTTAGTAATCGTAAAAAAAACCATTAAGAGGCCAAAGACTTTCAATAGTTTGATGGTCTTCTAAAGTAAATTGACGATTTTAACGTAGAAAATTTTATAAATGAGCTTTTACCAAAAGTAGCGACAGATTTTTTTTGGGTTCCATTTTGACAAATTAAATTAAAAAAATTTTGTTGTGTGTGCCTCGATTCATTATTTTAAATGGTAGTAGTAATGATATGCGATAGTGATAGTGGTCATCATTCAATCCGGAGGGCCCAGGGGGCAAAGAACTTATGTAGGTTATAAAGTCGTGGGGATGTAGGCCGCTATATACAGGTGCTCAGCATCATCTTTACTGTTAAATCAAAGTGTTCTTTGTCGACAATTGTTGGATTACTATACAGGTGAGTCGCGTCTAATTGTGCTGGTGTGTGTGTTAAAATCGTGCGTGTTAATTAATTGTGGTTAATTGCAAAAAGTTTGAATGTTAATTCGATTATTTTTTAATAACAAAAAATCAAAATTTTTGAAACTGTTGTATTGAAAACAGTAAGTACGAGAAAGGGGGATTTTCTTCCAAAATTAATTTTTGCAACAGTTAATTGCATAAGAAACAATTTGAATTTCAGATTTTTGTTAAATTACCTACACGAAAATACAATTAGGTTTCGTTTTAACCGTTTTACTAGCTGATTAAAGGCTAATTAAAAGGCGGGCGCCTTCATTTTTGTGTTGAAAGTTACATAAATAAATTTAAATAAAACTTTTACTTGTCTGCACCAAAATTGTTTACTTGCACATCCTTGTAGAAGTAGAACGGGTTAAGTCAATAAATTAAATGGAATGGAGAGCAAAATTAATATGGTAGTCGAGCTCAATTGCAATTGATTTTTTTATAACTAAATTTAGATTCATTTTTCTAAAAGTTTTTAAACAAAAGTGATAGTTCAAAGTTGGGAAACAATAAAGTAGTCTAAGGTTTGATTCCCACGTTATAATTTTAGTATTTGCTAGACTCGAACATTTTATTTTGGAAAACCCTAAATAGTCAAACTTGTTTAGAGAGCTCAAAAATACTTGTGGCACGAAATAGGGGAAAGGTTAATTGTTGCCACCGAAGAAGATTTTGAAATATCTGCTGGCATTTTATGCAACAAGTTAATGATTGTATTGAGAATTTACCAGGAAGCTTTGTGTTCCCATTTCAGTACCGTTTAACCATCTACCAGTTATGCAATTCCAAGTAGTTAAGACAAGTAAATTACGTAATTGTTAATTTTTTGTTAAATTGAAAAGAATTGGTTATTGTTTAAAAGCCTGAGAGTAAATTAAATTGTCGAGGTGATTTTGCAAAATGGAAGAAGGGGCAACGGAAAAGTTTGGTTTGTTTATTTTAACACTTCATTAGAAGACGGTGAAGAGGACACCTCCGGCTGCTGACCGTGAAAGCCCCATCGACTACGGGTCACCACCTGACCCAGATCGCCCGGAAATGTTCCTCAATTCAGGACAATCGAATGCCAGACCTACACTTGACACCGAATAACAAACGCCCCGTTGTCTTCATTGTGACAAATCGTACATTACACTCCGAGCAATAACTTTCTAATGGCATACGTAATCGAGTAATTAGAAAATTATTTTTATTAAACAAGAGCATCCTTTAATACCATAGCCATATCTGGGTTTGTGGCGAAATAAAAGTATTACTCCTACGTGGTAATCATTCAAATTTTTCCTGAAGCCAAATTAAATTGTTTGGTGTGAAAATCCCACACAAATTAAATAATCGCACGGCCGATTAACCAAATAAATTAAAGTGGCGCTCCTCGATGCGGGTAAATGGATGGAACGAAGGACGATTTTTGAATAAAAAATAACTTTAATTGTTAAACGATTTAAGCATACTTTCTAAACATTTGAAAAACCAAGCTCAGTAATTTTCTAATACCCCCATAACATAAATAACGAAAACGTGAAATCACCTAGAGAAATGCTGCTATGTCGTGACTTTTCAATATAGAACAAATTTTTATTGCGTTGGATAACATGACTACGGGTAATTTGGTATTAATAATTATTACAAAAACTATAATTTCTTATGAACAAAATTAGGCAAAAAAATTAACCCGTAAATCCAATTTAAAATTTTTTTATACCTTTTTGATTACTTATTTTTGCATTAAGATGCAGTTAAGTAACGTTTTTATTTTATTAACAGGTATTCGATATATTATAAATTTAAATATTATGATATTTACATACTATTTTTAATGCAATTTTATTTTTTTTAAATTTGCATAATTTTATTTACGCTCTCTTAATTCTGCATACCTATCTATGCCAACGAATTTTTGTAAGCAGGTTGAAATTTTTCAATTAATAAGCAAATCGTTGAGAACACTAAATTATGAGAGTTAGGCAGAGAAACCGATAAAACGTAAAATTAAATTGTATTGCCATAATTTATAAGGATAAAGGGTAGATAACTGATGATAAGCTTCACTCAAGGAGTGGTGCAATCGAACGATTATTTGTGTTGTTTCCAATTCTATTTCAAACTTTGAACCAAAGAGAAATTTTTGAGAAAACAAAACAATTTTAAAACGATTTCGATATTTTTAAACACAGTCTTATGACACTAATGAATTTAACTTTCCAGTGTAAGAAAAAAAATTGTCGGAAAATCAGATAAAATCCAAAGTTGGTCACCTCTCCTCTAGAACATTTTGATAACTTCTTTTCCGCCAGCACTAAAATTCCAATTTTATTTTTCAGATAAAAAATGTTTCGAGAGTTATCGCTCCTAATAATAGGAGCTACAATCGTTTTAGCCCAAAGAAGATTAGCCTTACCAGATCCCAGAAGTTGCTCTAATAGTGAGTATTTTTTTAACTTTTTATCAAAAGTCCTGCAACCTCCTCAAATTTAAGCTCTTTAAATTGTTTGAAAGTAAAATAACCTTTTTTAACATTTAGGGGTTCGGCATGCAACTTACAGAGATGCTCGAGGTGTAGCTCACTCCTATTTCTTCAGTTGGGAACATTCGGCGACAAGAAGCTTAGAGGTTGATTGGCTCGATGCCAGAAATATTTGCAGAAGACATTGTATGGATGCGGTTTCGTTGGAAACGCCACAAGAAAATGAATTTATCAAGCAGCGACTTGCGCGAGGTGGAGTTCGTTACATTTGGACTTCTGGACGTAAATGTAACTTTGCTGGATGTGACAGATCCGATTTGCAGCCTGCTAACATTTTGGGATGGTTCTGGTCTGGATCCGGTGTCAAAATTGGACCAACGACGCAAAGAAACTCGGGTGACTGGAGTCCTACCGGAGGATTTGGTCAAGCACAACCAGACAACCGTGAAGCAGCACAGGTAAGTTTCGAGAAAATATAATATTCGTTTCATTTCCGAACTAAAATTTTTTGTTTGATATAGGGCAATGACGAATCTTGTTTATCAATTTTAAATAACTTCTACAACGATGGAGTTAAATGGCACGACGTGGCTTGTCACCATGTAAAACCATTCGTTTGTGAAGACAGCGAAGAATTACTCAACTTTGTTGCATCTCGTAACCCCGGCATTCGCTTATAAAAAAGTTTTCTTATTACTTCTGTACCATACTAAACACTAACAATTAATTGGTAGTTGTAATTGAAAATTAACAGTGGTAGCATCGTTTCTTATTTTTTTTATAAAGAAAGAATCAGTCAAAAGATAACAAACATACTGATAAAAAAAAGTACAAAAGTTTTCTCAAAACCGGTCTGCTATTTACCTACTATTAATTCCGCAAACAAATCATCTCATGATTGAAAAACTCATCCCTGAAAATAATTACTTTTGCGTTGGTACAAAAATGTGTTTGAGTTTAAAAGTATTTATTTTGTATTTTAATGTATCTTTTAGTAAATTTTATTTATAAAAGTTTTATTTTTTTCTGTAAAATATACTTACTAAAGTTTCTAGTGGATTGGTTTTTTATTTCTTGTTCAGTATCATGCAGTTCTTTTGTAATGATGGTATGGATTAAGTTGGACCTACAGTTTAACGTGGAATCTGAACCACGACACAAATAATTTGCGAGTAGCGGAAGTAGAATCGAACCGAAGGTGAATTTCTCCTGCACCACACCAAAGTAATTGTTGTTTTTATATCAATAAGTAAATTAAATATATGATGTGTTTCTTTATTTTATGAAAACTATCCAATAACTGTGGGTTTTCTTTTTTTTTTAGATGTGTTATAAGGTGGTAGTTATGTATTTTCCAATTTGCTTTAAGAATATGGCTATTTCAGTGTTTAGCCCATGATGGAAAATGGAAAAAGAACTTTAAAATGTGGTAGTATTGAGTATATTACATAATTATGAAGATACTATTAGGTTATTTTTCTCTGACGTAGGGGAACTTCCCGATTTTACTCCCATTTCTTCACATTGAACCCTCCCCCCGCACTCAAAACTTAACTAACATAAGCCTGTGAAAATGAAGGCTTTACGGAGAGTAACCGTACCTTAACTTTTTAGTGTCGAAAATACTATAACTAGAAAAAAATTTTGAATATAAGTTTCAATTATTTTAACTCGAAAATTGAAACAAATGAGTTAGTTTCTAATTTTGCAATTGCTAAAACTTTTATTTTTTTGATTAACAATTTTTTTTTTAATTAAATATACATTTATTTGCTTATAGCGTTATAGCTCAAGTGGCGCAGCCCTATCGGCCAAGTTGAGTGGAAATTGGATTGATTATTTTAACTAGCGAAAATTATTATAAATTGTATTAGCGAAAATACAAATTTTACGATTGAAATCTCGATGAATTCTGAAAGAGTATATTTTAAATAAGAGAATAAGCGGAGGCACAATGCCCTAAGTGCACCTGTTTTTTCAAAAATCGAATTTAAAAACTTCGATTTTCACAGTAAATTTTAAAGCAAAGTCGCTCGGGATTGGTGAATCAATTCATTCAGTTCATTCTCCTGTCGGTACGTGCACCGAGATATGGTCTTAGCTTTGCGCAGAGTGGGAGCGACACTTGCATTGCGATGCAGTAACAGTGCACTCCGAACGAAAATCATGGTTTTCAACCCTAAATGTGCGGGAAAAATGGCTTAAAGCGCCCGAGCGCAGCGAGGGGTGCTTTAAGTCGATTTTTCTTCGCACAACCACCCTGCGTTAAAAATCCACTCTCACGAGTTTCACCTCTCAAAGATTCACCTTTTCCTTGACCTACGGGCCTAGGGATATTTTTAAATTAGTTGTCATTTTGATGAAAATGGCTCGAAGCGCCCGAGCGCAACGAGGGGTGCTTCGAGTCAATTTTCATCAAAATCACCCTGGCAAGAGTCGGACCCACGCGCAAAAGTAACTACCGTTCGTTAAATTTAAGTAACCCTTTTCTGAAGTAATTTTTAAATTAAATAAAAAAGGAGAACGCATTCCTACCATAGCGCAAGAGTTACTGACTAATTGTAAAAGTGCAACACTCTTATGTATAGGAGCACACGTACCTCCCACGAACGAACTTGATTAACCAATCACGAGCGTTTAACCTTCGAAAATCAAGTTTTTTTAAATTTCATTTTTGAAAAAACAGGTGCACTTAGGGCATTGTACCTCCGCTTATTCTCTTATTTAAAATATACTCTTTCAGAAAAGTTCGAGGTTTCAATCGTAAAATTTGTATTTTCGGGCCCAGGCTGGCTACCTTTCCCCAAAATTTTATTTCAGAATTGTATTTTTCAAAAATTTTCAAAAAAAAACTGAAAACTACGAATTTAAAAAATCTACTTTGATCGTTTAAAAATGTACAATACAATTTTCAAAAAAAACTGTATTTACTCTTCCCTCCAGGGCCGTAACAAGTGCTTGTGGTAAGCGGTGTAATTTGAATAACATTACTTCCCCTCACCGTTCAAAAAATAATTTTTAAATAATATTTATTTATACGATATTAAAAGTATGGTTAAACCAAACAAATCTATTCTAAAATGTAAATAAATTGGGGGTATGGAATACCCCCCAGCACAAGGAACTAACAAGGTAACTTTTCAAAATTGATAAAGATTTTCTCATTCTTATGTATAGCTGGGGGGGTATTCCATACCCCCCGGTTTCACGCCAGTCATTTAAAATTTATAGGAGCTTTTTGCTAGATCTTCTAAAATGCGAAACCGGGGGGTCTAGGGGGGTATTCCCCCATGGAATTAATGAGATGAATTTTCTAAATTGTCGAAGACGATAAAAATGATGATAATTCTTGAAAAAACATTTTTTTTACTTGCCGCTGGGGGGTATTCCATTGCTTTTTGTACCGTTTTGTATCATTCTGGCCAGTAAAGATTTTTAAAATCAGAGTATTGGATATCGCCTTACTTTCCAACAAAGGGAGCAAGAAAGCTGACATTAGCGTCCTTTAGAATTAAAAAATTTAATAAAAGAAGTTTACTTTTCACTTTACCATACCGAACGGGAAAGTTATGTAATCGAAAAATTTTTTTTTTTTAGATTTTCACGAATTTACAGTCCTTGAAGTCAAACGAGTTGAAAGAGACCTAACATCAAAAAATGTCTGTGTGTCTGTATGTCACTTAATTTTGTGTGCGCTCTAGCGCCCAAACTAATAAGAATTTCTCAACCAAATTTTATATTTAGTACTTTTATATTGAAACTTAGATTTGATTAAATTTTGGTTAAAATCGGTCCACGGAAACGTGAGATTGGTAGTAAATTAGTGACGCGCATTAACAAGATGCCATTTTTTTTTAAATTTTCAATTATTTTTTGTAATGTAATGATCATGGGTATACTGTGCAAACTGTACATGGACGCCGAATAATAAAGAGCGGCCAAAATCGTAAATCGTATTTTTTTAAGATTAAGGACACTAGGCAATCGAAAAGTCGATTTTTTTTTTATTTAATTTTCTGTAAGTACTATCCTTCCTGAACAAAATACCGTTTAGTTCATATGAAAATTCACAAAATTGTTGATTTTGTAAGCGAAAAGGTGGAGCGGTGCATGAACTGGATGTCAGTCTACCGCTGGTAGCAGAGCGGAGACCGTTACTCGGACGACTGTAAAGTTACGATATGAGCTCTTTATTGTAATATATTATTATAATTAAATAGGATGTATTAAAATATATAAAATTTAATAATTTATTATATGAAATTTTTTGTAAAATTCAAATACTTCGATAAATGTAGAAAGAATCGTAGATATCTGCATGATTGCCTTTCCAGAGGGTTTAAGACCTAAATATCATGTTACATAGGGTTGTCCTAGGTCGTTAGAATAATGGTTTGGTCTTTACTTTAGAACAAAAAAGAATATTAAAAGAAATCAGTTGTGAGTTGTTCACATTGAAATCAAAATCGTTGTCATATTGTAACTTTACTTCATTTTACTTGTGTTAATAATAAAAAAAAATAACAAAAATAAATTTTACAATAACGGTCTGATGCCGAAGCACTACTGCAAACATAATTCTATGCATCTGGATAATTTTAAAAAAGGTAAATATGAGTAAAAACACTTTTATCAATAAAAAAACTTTGAACGCGTTTTTCTCGACTTTTTATTTTCATTTGGTTTTTACATGATTCCAAAAAAACGGAGGTTTCTATTGACTTGAAAAAAATTGAAGACACGTAAAACATGTATAATTTGGGACTGAACCTCCGAAATAATCCATAAAAGTTCGAGATTTTCGAAAAAAATTTGAAAAGTCGCGATTTTTACGTGCAATTATAAAAAAATCGCATTTTTATCGTAAAAATCGCGGTTTTTCGTCTACTACTTAAATAATTCCGATTCGATCGTTTTAATTTTAGGTTCAGTCCCAAACTACGTATCTTAGGAAACTAAAAACCATTTGTAGAGTCGAAAAAACTTAGTTCCACGAACGACAGCATGTAAAAATGGAAAATAAACATGTATACGTCGCAGACTGTGCCGCCATATTTTATGTTCCTAAGGGCTTTATAGTATAATTTTTATTATCATTTATATATCAATAAACATTGGTTAAAATTACATTTGTGTATCTGCTTTCTTTCTATGTTAAAATTAATAAAAACAAGAGCGCGGATTTTGCGAATAACGATTGCCTAGTACCCTTAATGTATGGTAAAGTCATGTGATGGCCACATCTCCAATTTTTTAACGTTCAAGCCGCTAACATCAAACTTTCTCATTCCCTTATTGGAGAATTAGCAAGAAATCTTGACGGTAGCGCCTGTTAGCGTTAAAGAAGTAAACTTTTTTTAAGTGATCATTTGTCATGAACTTTTATTGTGGGAGAGGGAAACTTTCTCACTCCATATTGCTTTTTGCTTAGCCGTTTTTACACAGCTGAATGTATTCGACTATTGATATTATTTCAGGTTACATTTGTCGCGCGTATAAAATGATATCAGTTGTAAATCGTTAACGTGCCAATAAAATTTTCGTACGTGCCACTTCTGGCACGCGTGCAATAGGTTCGCCACCGCTGCTCTAGGTCAAGGAAACATTTAAAAAAAATATAAACTACATAATGTATAACAATTTTATTTTATTTTTGTGTTTTTTCTATTTTTTTATGGTGTCTAATAAGCCCGCTATACCTGTTAAAATGCAAAAAAAACGAGCGTGGAACCGGGGAGGGGGGGTTGTGTGGTATTCTATACCGCCCGACATTAATTCTTGAAAAAATTTTATTTCTTGAAAAAATATCTTTTTCTTACTTACGCCTGGGGATATAGCATACCCCCACACCCCTAGTTTTTCAATCGTTTACTCTTATAAGTATTTTCTAGGTCAGAGAATAGTAAATTACTGGCCGAGCCTCGAAAATGATCCGTTACTGGGTGCACAGTTATATTGAAAAGCGAGCGTAATTTTTTAATTTTATCTAATTTTTAAGTGTTTTTTCTATTTTCTAAAGTAACAGCCTCTTAATTTATTTTGCAACTCAAATATGTGTTTTTGTGGCCTGCGTCACCTTTATCACGCCTTAGTTACGGTTTTGCAATTCATTTCTGGGTCCTGGGTACGACCTAAAACTGCATCCTATATTTTTGTTTCTTTATAAGGGCTGGGGGGGGGGGGAGGTGTGAGAATAGTAGACGAAACTCAGAATATTATGGCGGTGATGACGAACAACAATTGCGTAGTTGGTATGGACTATGGAGAGAGAACATGCGAGTACAGTCGTTAAAAGAACGGTGCAAATTTTGTTTCTGCACATCGCATCATCACTGCCATAATATTCTGAGTTTGGTATAGTCAGTGAGACGTAATGGAACCTCACTTAGAGATGTAAGGGGCTAAAATTTATTGTAATACAAATATTCAGCAAGGAAAGCTACATTTGACAAATGTAATATTAATAATATTATAAAGTAATATTAAATAACAATAAAATAATGTAATATTATAAAATTAATATTCGTTGAAATTTTTAAATCAAATATGGTTTTTTGCACCTCCTGGCGGGCACAGAAATCACTACTTTGCAATAATTCATTTCTGATTAGTTTTTGAATTTTTTTAGGTTGGTAATAAATGAATAAGCCAATGAAAGGTGCGTTATTTTAACTACACCATTTCAACATTTAAGAGAGGCATTTTTTTCAGGGCCCTTTTAATTTAATCAACAGATGGCGTCTACTTAAATATTTTTATATAATAAGAGGAATTTGCTATATTTAAAATATAGCATATTTAAAAATATGCTATAATATTTAATATAATCTTTTAAATATAGCAAATTCCTCTTATTTTATAAAAATATTTAAGTAGGCGCCATCTGTTGATTAAATTAAAAAGACTTTGAAAAAAGTGCCCCTCTTAATTCAGAAAGCATCAATTGCAGTTTAGATTAGTCAATACTTCCTGTCTTACCAGTGCTAATTTAGAGAGTTGTATGAGGTTGAATACCGAGCAGAGTTGCAGAGCTAGCCAGAAGAGTTAAAGTTTAACTTCAAATGGGCTCTTAGAATTAACTAAAAAGTTATAACCCTGCCTACCAGGCAGCGTAGAAAAATCATCTGATCTCTCTAAAAAATGCATAAATTAAGTAAACCCAAAAGTAAACCTACTATTTTTTTTAGCAAAGATAAATAAAACTGTAAAGAAGAAATTAATTTATTTAAAGAATAAATTTTTTTTAGTTCGTTAAACAGATTTTATTAAAAAATGATTTTATCTGAAAATATCTAAAAAAAATTAAAATTATCAGCAAAAAATATAATACCTACTTAGGTATATAAATAAGGATTATCGGATAAAAATTATATGTAGTGTGATTAAGACATTTTTTTTTTTTTTAGGAAAAACATGACATTGTGTATGTGAATCATTTTGAAGAAAAAGGCAAAAAAAAGGTAAGAAATAATTAATAAGAAATAGCTTAAGTTTTCTGGTCAAATACCCCAGAGTACGCCGTGCTAATTCACATTTTCAAAGATTCTGGATGAGAAGTTAAGCTCTTAGGCTCAAATGGCAGTTTAAGTATTTTTCAGTTTTTTGTAAAACAATAATCCAGAATTTTTTTTGGACGGTTTACTATCATCATTTACTTCAGAAATGTTTAAATTTGTAGTCTAGGTTCTAATGTATCCCCTTTTGTTATTTAATTCTCTTCCAAATCACATTTTCTTTTAAATAAAAATTGTTTTAAAACCGTGACCAAACACTGGTTGTGCTATTCTTTAATTTTGATTTGCTGGGATTCCCCTATTTTAGGAAAATTGATATAATTCAAGTAAAACAAAACTAAACAAATCAATCAAGTAAAACAAATTTAAATTAAATAAAATTTATTAATTACTATCTAACGTCTAATAACAACACTTAAAATTCTCTAACCTAAACAACCAGAATCATCATCATACTTTATAATAAGCAACACCTTTAACAACCCCTACAAAGTTTTCATTTTTAAATTCAAAAATCTTTGAATTTGATAACAAAATAACATCGTCCATATAAAAAACCAAAAATTTACCATAGAAATTATAAATATTTTTATATTCGTATTTCAGAGTTATTTTGTAAACACAACCAGCTTCGAAAATAAGGGCCTCGTCTAAGTGGACCAACAGTGGATGTTCGTATTCTCCTACATCATCTTCTTTAAAGTCAATATCCATCGTTTTTGAACACAATTTTTTAGTGGCCGAAGAAATTTCTAACGTAACTTGAGCTTTGTAAGAGATGTCGTGGAAAGGAGCAGAGATTGCGATTCCATAAACTCGAACGTTATGATGAGCCGTTACCTCAGATGTGTATAGGTCGTCAGAATGACATTTAACCGTCGTTTCAATTTTGTAAGATTTACGAAACTTATACAACAGCGGCAAATGAAGACGGAATCTGAGATTCGTAGTCGAGTTTAAGAGAGCACAAGGGACGTCTTCATCTCCAAAGATTCTAGCACACAATTTAGTGTAATCGTCGGCATTTAACGTATTAAAACGAAGTCTGCTCAGTATACCCGAATCTGTTAAAATTGTTTTTAGGTTCTTAGGTGTAAGTGGTAAATTACTGCTTCTACACTCCGTTTCGCCCCAATTTATGGCGTACTCTACGAGGCGACTCTCGGGCAAATTAAAGCAAGACTCTTCCAGTAAAGCACAAAACGTTCCGGCTTGCATGTGGTAGTCAAAAGCAAAAACATCGGAGGCAAGCAATAAAATGTCTCTTCTGCACCTACCAATTAAATTGGTCAAGTTAAAAAGTAACGCATACTCGTAGGATAACAATAACGTGCTTAGACTTAAATTAGTTTTAATAAACGAACGGCATTCCTCTTCCAAACTTTTCAACAGGTATTTGTTCGAGATGTAAAAAATCGACCATGCATGTTCGATAGAGGTAAAGTGAATAGCTCCCGTGTACAAGAACTCCATGGCTTCAACAAAATCTTCCTTGTTTACCTCAGTTACGGATATGTTATCCTCTTCGCACGCCAGCGGTCCAAAGAACATAGCCTTAAACACCGGACTATAATGAGCCAAAACCAAAGTGTGTCCATAAAATAATCCATCACCAGGTAATCGAAAGCAACAATCGGATTTCACATTAAACTGTAACAAATTACCAATGGATTCGACTTGGTAAGTGTTCAAAATTAACTTTTGCGTCGTGGTATCCATTGCAAACTAAAAACTTGAATTGCTTCTTAGAATTATTGATCAACCTTCAACTTGTACAATGAAATTTCAATTCAAACGGCTTTTTGTTTACTAAACATAACCTTGAACCCCAGCAAGTTTATTTTGCAACATTTATAATATATGTATTTTTTTTTAACTAAAGCAGGTGGTACTGGACGTCCAATCACAGTCGCCTAATTTGAAAATAATTGTGCTAATGTAATTTTAAAAATAATTAATTCGATCATTCGGTCTAATGAATACAATTTAAATTTTAAAACATAGATGGAGTTGGTATTAGTGACTATTTTTTACCAGTGGCGTAACAACATTGACATTTTTCTGTAGGTATTATTTTTTTTTGTAGATTTTTCGGTAGATGGATTTTTTTAATAGCTTTTATTTAAGTTGGTGTGAGCGTTGTCCATCGTACGTGTGGGTGGAGCTCTTTGAGACCAGGGCAAGAGCCAATCAAAATAAACAATTATAAATGTTAAATATTTTGTGTTACTGACAAGATCACATTGCGGTCCTGGGTATGACCTAAAACTGCATCCCTTGTTACTTGTGAAGAAACAAGCACTATCTTCAGGTAGCATTACCAGAAAGCTAGCAAATGATTATCCCGTGGTTTAAATTCCACGTTAAACCGTAAGCTATTGATTAGGCTCACACTGTTCAAAAGAACTATAGACATAGACCCTTATATCACATAGCCAGAAAACACGAAACATTTGAAATTCTACAATTTCTTACAAATAAAATAATCTTCTAATATCAAAACGAGCGCCGCAGGCGAAATTTAAATATGGAAACTAAAATTCTGAAACCAAAAATAAAAAAATATGCGTTACATTTTTTTATCCTTCTTGACTAGTTTGTTTTTTACATTTTTTTACCAAAGGCGCCGAATACGAAAGGCCTTCGGGGTGTGATTCCTCAAATTACTATTAATTATTAATACTTTAAAATAATTAAATATCTAAAAATAATTTAATTTTAAAAATGTTTTTCTGATTTTTGTAAAATGAATTTTACATTACGTGGTCGATCGATAAAGAAGAAAAATACTTAAAACAATCCTGCAATTGTTGAAAGAAAATTGTCAGAATTTGACAAGATTCATTTATAAAAAATGAATCGTTTGTCGCGCGCGTTTCCTTCTACCAGCAGCCGCACTTCCCATGTTATTCCGTTTGAAACCGACAGACGTATACCATCGGATCATGGAAAATGGCAAAATTTTAAAAACTTCGTATGGAATAAGGAAAAGCGAACAGTGTGCAACCGCACATTAATAAGCTGGTGTAAAGTTTTTCTTTAATTTTCTACGCTAATAAAAACCAATTTTCATGAGTACAGTAAGAAGCAATTGTTGTATTCCAAGTTCACAGGATATTAAGATTATTAACTCAAGTTTAGGTGATCTTGAAGTACAACTAAGGAGGAAGAAGTCTTTTTTTAATTAATCCTTTGAACACAATTTGATTTAAAAATGTTTTATTTTGCAGGTAAAATTTTAATATTTTATGCAACTTTCTTATCGCTGATGATTGGTATATGTATTTTAAATTTGGCTTTAGCTACTAACTACATTAAAAAGAATTTTAAAACAAAGCCGGTAATTCACAAGGACACAATAAAGCCGTTAATAAATAAAATGCATCCAGGTAATGTTGTGTTGTTTTTTTTTTAATTAGATTTTTGGATAGTTTATGTATTATTATTTGTTTTTAGCCATTGGTGTCAGACCACAGTTATCGGAACGAAGTTCAACTTTAATATATTATACAACTGGGAAACTACAAAAGAGTAACAATACAAAATCGGAAAATTTGGATTATTCAGCTTACGTACAGAACATCAAAAAACTACTGTGGAGTAATTTGATAAATCGGGCCGATTTGAGATACAACATTTGATTTTTTTTTTGCAGGCTACAAAAATGCTGAACAAAACAAAGACGAGTATGTCGATTGCAATGTGGTTAAAAATTCGACAAAATCTTGTCTATTCAGTCTTAAAAATATGGGCCCTTGTGGTACAGAGCCCTATGGTTACTTAGAAAAGCGTCCATGTGTTTACCTTAAAATTGACAAAGTGTTACTACTTTACTTACTTAAAGTTTCTTAAACTGAAACCTTTATGATTTTAGATTCCCAAATGGCAACCGCAGTACTATGACGGAAATTTACCAGGGGATATGCCAAAATCCCTAAAGGATGTAATTTCTAAAGCAAAAGATAAAAAAGTTGGTTTTGTGATTAATGAAATGTATGAACAGAATTTACAGCTATTTGATTTAAGAAATTATGGGTTCACTGTTCTGGTCATTATCCTTACGACGTAGAACATCTCGGACCCTTAACATATTATCCGAGTCAAGGAATAATGGGGTATTATTTTCCTTTCACAGACAACGAGAACTATTTGGCCCCATTGGTAGCAATAAAAGCGAACAAAATCAAAAGTGAGTTAAAATCACTAAAAACTAGAACCAATTATTTATAGTCAAAATTTTAAGATAATTCATTATCAGGAAAAAAATAAGGTTTAGGAAACTTTTTTTTATTTTAGAAGGATTTCTGATCGATATAAGATGCTATTTATGGGCCAAAAATATAGATCCTGATCACCGTATAATTTTTTCAACAACAATAAGATTTTATATGGGTATGTAAAAGTATAACACACCTGTGATGTTTGTAAAACATACGATAATAAAATACTCAATTATAAATGGTGCAATGTGTAAATAATAGGAAATAATCATGTTATTGTAAATGTTTGCATTTAATTTCCGGTTTGCACTGCTAGTGTTTTCGAGATATATATATGCACAATTGCTATGCTGTGGAATTATAGTACAGGAGAAATACGCAAAAAATAGGTGTTAGGTGCAAATAATTCCCACAAAAACGGGATTTGAATTTTCTAGTTCGTTCTTGATATTTTTTTAACATACTAAGGGTGACTTGTATAGTCCAAGTTTAACCGGTAACTATGGTTTAAACTCGGATTTTGACTATTGTGATTGGTTAATCTACAGTATAAAATTTTAAACTAGATCTATACAAGTCACCATTAGGGTCATTTGTATAGTGCAAGTTTAACCGGTAACTATGATTTAAACTCGGATTTTGACTATTGTGATTGGCTAATCTACAGTTTAAAATTTTAAACTAGATCTATACAAGTCACCCTAAAAGTCTAGAAAAATCTAAGTATGCAAAATACGTTTTTTGACCCAAAAGTTTTAAAGAAATGACGCGCATGAATAGATTAACGAGATTCCTAGAAAAATAAGTTTTTTTTTTGATATAACTAATTCCCACAAAGATGGAATTTTAATTTTTAAGTTTGTTGTTAGTATCTTTTTAACATACTACAAGTCTAGAAAAATCTAAGTATGCAAAATGCGTTTTTTTGGCCCGAAAGTTTTAAGAAAATGACGCGCATGAATGGATTAACGAGATTCCTAGAAAAATAGGTTTTTTTTTTTTTTATATAACTAATTCATGTGCGTGAAGTTAGCCCCTCTTTTTTTGAAATTGTGATTTTTTTTATTTGTGCTCGATTGTGCTCAAGTTGTGCTCAATGTGCTTAAAAGAATTTTTTAATTTTGATCAAAAATAACCGCGTAAAGCGCGAAATAAGATTTCGACCTAGCCCCCCTTTTTTTGAAATTGCAACTTTTTTTGATTGTACTCGATTGTGCTCAAGTTGTGCTCAATGTGCTTAAAAGAATTTTTTAATTTTAAGCAAAAATATCCGCGTAAAGCGCGAAATAAGAGCAAAGAAAGCTGCGCATTGAACAATTTTATCATACAGGGTGAAAAGTAAAATAGATTTCCAAATTTCATTTTTAAGGACCGCATTCAGGGTAAAGTTTCTTGTCGTAATGATTTATACAGGGTAAAGTATCAAACATCTAAAAGACATAAATGGAGAATTCTGATAGGACTATATTAGTTTTAATACAGAAGCTGTATACAGAATAACTGTCACAGACAGGGTTGTCAAAGCAGTGGTACACCGTACCAACATAACTTCAAATTTTATCACAAAAGCAATCTTGCGATTGCCCTATTATAGAAAATAAATCTTAAAAAGAAAATTTCAAGAATTAGGTGTGATATTAGTAAGGGTGACTTGTATAGTGCAAGTTTAACCGGTAACTATGGTTTAAACTCGGATTTTGACTATTGTGATTGGCTAATCTACAGTTTAAAATTTTAAACTAGATCTATACAAGTCACCATAAGTGTCGTAAAATATAGAATTAAACAAACTTAACCAAACGTTAAAAATTTTTAATTTTTAACCGTAAGAAAAGAAACAACATACAAGAAATTTTATAAAAAACACTTTAAAAAAACATTTGAAACTTTAGTGACAAGGTAAAACTAGATAAAATATTAGAAAAATGACTAAAAAATTTTGAAAACAGGGGGAGGGGGTCATTTTCATGCTTTTTTCCTTTTTTCTAGTTACATACGACTAAAGATAGGCAATTACCTTGAAATGGCGAAATATCGTATTACTATTCTGTAATCATTTTAGTATATTTTTCAATTTTTAAATACCACGCTTTTGCTTTTCGTTACTCCCCCCCTGTTTTCAAAAATTTTTAGTTATTTTTCTAATATCTTATATAGTTTTACCTTGTCACTAAAGTTACAAATGTTTTTTTAAAGTGTTTTTTATAAAATTTCTTTTTATAAATTTTTATAAAATTTCTTAAAAAACAGAGGGGAGTAACAAAAAGCAAAAACGTGGTATTTAAAAATTGAAAAATATACTAAAATGATTACAGAATAGTAATACGATATGGCGCCATTTCTAGGTAATTGCCTATCTTCAGTCGTATGTAACTAAAAAAAAAGAAAAAAAGCATGAAAATGACCCCCTGTTTTCAAAAATGTTTAGTCATTTTTCTAATATTTTATCTAGTTTTACCTTGTCACTAAAGTTTCAAATGTTTTTTTAAAGTATTTTTTATAAAATTTCTTGTATGTTGTTTATTTTCTTACGGTAAAAATTCAAAATTTTTAACGTTTGGTTAAGTTTGTTTAATTCTATATTTTACGACACATACTAATATCACACAAAAGGGGGGCTAAGTCGAAATCTTATTTCGCGCTTTACGCGGTTATTTTTGATCAAAATTAAAAAATTCTTTTAAGCACATTGAGCACAACTTGAGCACAATCCAGTACAATCAAAAAAAGTTGCAATTTCAAAAAAAGGGGGGCTAGCTCGAAATCTTATTTCGCGCTTTACACAGTTATTTTTGATCAAAATTAAAAAATTCTTTTAAGCACATTGAGCACAACTTGAGCACAATCGAGTACAATCAAAAAAAGTTGCAATTTCAAAAAAAGGGGGGCTAGGTCGAAATCTTATTTCGCGCTTTACGCAGTTATTTTTAATAAAAAATAAAAAATTCTTTCAAGCACATTGAGCACAACTTGAGCACAATTGAGAACAACAAAAAAAAGTTGCAATTTCAAAAAAAGGGGGGCTGGCGTCAAAAAGTGTTTTTTTCGATTTTTTTTATTATTTTTGTTCAAAATCAAAAAATTCTTTTAAGCACATTGAGCACAACTTGAGCACAATTGAGCACAAATAGAAAAAATCACAATTTCAAAAAAAGGGGGGCTAACTTCACGCACATAACTAATTCCCACAAAAAATAACGTATTTTGCATACTTAGATTTTTCTAGACTTTTAGGGTAACTTGTATAGATCTAGTTTAAAATTTTAATTTTCAAGTTTGTTGTTGATATCTTTTTGACATACTACTAAAAATTTAGAAAAATCTAAGTGTTTACAATAAGTTTTTTAACTTTTAAAATATAGACGCGCATGACTTAGTTTTAATTTTTGATTTGAGGACGCTAACTGGACCCAGAAGACGTTATTTATAAAAACTTAACGGGAGCTTAAAAACTTAAATAATCGACTGTAAAGTTTCGATATTTTATAAAATTTTACATCTGATTGGCCTCGGTTGTTGTATTGTGTTGACGGTTCGTGCGTTCAGAGTAAATATTTACAGTAAGGCTCAGAAAGAACAGGGTTGCCGCATTGTACGTTTACTTGTCATAGCAACAACGTCAAACTTAAAAATTAACCTCTTTGGTAGCAGAATCTTAACGAGGGTAGAAAGTGCTTGAGGCAAGCGGTTTAATTTGCGCTATCCACCCCCCCCCCCGGAACAGTTGGAACTAATGATTGTTTTAAATATTAAATATTTATTTATACTAACTAAGTACTATTATTAAAAACATTGATAAACTTAAAAAAAAAGATGGAGAGACCAGTGATTGATAGTGGCGTAACGGGTATACTTACCTAATACGTGCAGAAGAAGAAATTTGAAAATTTCATATTAGACCATGAATGATTATCCATACCTTTAGTTTTACCATTTTTTACTTTGGGTTAGGAAAAATCTTTTTTAGAAATATAAACTACATAATAGTTAATTTTATGTTATTTTGAAGAGTTTCTTCAAAAGCCCTCTAGAATTCCTAATATGTGAAGATATGGGTGTAAATCTGGGGGGTATGGGGGTATGGAATAATAATAAATGGAAATTGAAGTACAAAGAAGCAACGAGATGACATTATATCGCCAACCTTTGAGTCGTATATTAAAGTTAAGGGCCAGTTGCGTCAAAAAGGCTACAAAATTATGATTGTTATTTAATTATGGGGAAAGGCAGGAAACGTAGACCCCAAGGTAGATAGATTTACAAGGTATGATACTGCGCATCTTTAAACGTCAAAATATTCAATATGGCGGACTGCTCGTGACTTAAATAGACAGTATCGACATCTACCTTGACGTTTATAAGTTACTTAGGCCAATCAAAGTATATAGATTAAAAGATATGATTATGCGCCATCTAGTCTATTAATCTAAAATCTTAATAATTCAATATGGCGGACTCTACGTGACTATGCGCAGTACAAGACGAGTTTTGGTTCACATATAGATCATACCTTATAATCTATATACCTTGCGTAGACCCTACAATAAAAATTTTACGATTAAAACTTCAATTTATTCTGAAAGAGCACATTTTAAATAAGAGAATTAGGTCCTCACCTAAAAATAGAATGCCTTAAAACCACTAGTTTTTTCAAAAATTAATTTTAAAAAAGCTCGATTTTCATAGCAATTTTCAAGTTACGTCGCTCGTGATTGGTGAATCAATGCATTCTGTGCTCCGTCCGTGCACTGTTATGCATAAGAGCTCCGCTGATGATTACTTTTTCGCGTGGATCCTACCCGTGCCATGGCGGTTTTTACAAAAATTGACCCTACGCTAGCCCACGCTTCGCTACGTTTCGGGTCATTTTTGTAAAAACGACACTCATTATAAAAATACCCCTAGGCCCGTGGATTAAGGAAAAAGGTGGATCTTTGAGGGGTGAAACTCGTTTGGTTGGATTCTAAAAGCAGAGTGGTTGTGCAAGGAAAAATTGACTTAAAGCACTCCTCGCTGCGCTCGGGCGCTTTAAGCCATTTTTCCTGCACGTTTACTATTGAAAACCATGATGTTCGCTCTAAGTGCACTGTTGAAGCATCCCAATGCAAGTGTCGCTCCGGTTATCGTCGCTAGCATAGCATAGCATCACTTTGTGAACAGAGTTTGTTTGGAGGCGAGACCCGCGCGAGGCGATAATCAACCTTTGATGAATGATTTTAGAGTTAGACGGCCGATGCAACAGCAACCCCAGAGAACGTAGCATCGTGGAGCCCAAAAGGGTCCGTCGAAAGGAAAAAAGGCGACACGGTCGCAAGAAAGAAGTGGGATTGTACGATTGAAAAAAGTTTTCTACCGTACATGCCCTCAGCACCTTCACTTAAGAACTGATCTAGGTCGGTGCCGAGACATTGATTAAACGCCTCGGCTGTGACCCTGGTTATCGTCGTTTTGCGCAAAGCTAAGACCAGTTCAAACTACACGGACTGTCAATAGAATGCATTGATTCACCAATCCCGAGCGATTGAACTTGAAAATTGCTATGAAAATCGTGCTTTTTTAAATTCGATTTTTGAAAAAGCTGTTGGTTTTAAGGCCATTTTCCTCACCTAATTCTCTTATTTAAAATATGCTCTTTCAGAATTCATCGAGGTTTCAATGGTAAAATTTGCATTTAAGGGTCTACGGTTCCTACCTTTCACCCAATTATACATTTTTTATTCAACAAATAACAATACTAGTGAAGCAGAAATATTCTAGAGCAAGAAATGATCTTTGACCTTTCTTTTTACCCCATCAACAACGCGGAGATACTAAAAATTAAATATTATTTTTTGTTCCATGAAACTAAAAGCTAATGGTGGTTTGCAAAAAATAATTTTTCTTCTTGCTTTTTGAAGGTACCGGCTCAACCTGCACGACTCCTCAAAGTGGGTGTGAGCAAAACCGGGGGTTTCTGTTTGAAATATCTCCCAACATAAAGAAGCAATGAGATGACTGTTCATAATTCATGAATTGACAATTTTAATTCGCGAGAAAAATTGTTTTTATTTACTAACTGCTGGAGGCTATTCCATACCCCGAGACTCCACGGTTTTTCAATTGCTTACTTTTAAAGTAACTTCCAGATCAAAGAAAAATTTTTTTAGGAACATATCTAAACTAATACATAATATTTGATCTTATCCCATTTGTTTTTGTTCCTCAAATCTGTGCGCCTGCACCACCTTCGTTGAACGATGAGTTAAACAGTTAAAGCCTATGTGCCAGTTGGACTTGTAAATCTTAAACCAGAAATCAATACACATACTTGCATATTATTTTTCTGTGTTTGGCATTTTTAGCCCCAATTTTGAATGGTTCAATAAAATTTTGGTTTGAACTACCTACTATAATTTCAACTGAAAATTTTTAAATCGTCGATTTTATCAGAAAATGATTTTTATAACTTTCAACTTTGGACAGCTTCTAGTATATCTAACCCGTGCCAAATTAGGCGCCGCACCATATATCTTTAGGCTGGTCGACGCATGTTGTTCGGAGCAAATGTAGGCGAATGATCAAAGAAGTTCAATTAATTATGAAATAGGGTTAAAATTATTAGAAATGTTACATTATTAACTCGTTGATATTAAATAATCATTAAAACTTTAATTATTACGTTTACTTGTATCAAATTTTGAGCCTTATATCACATTATTCTGATGAAGGGATGAAATTATCTTCCAAAAGTTCAACAAATAATTTAATTGATTTTATTAATTTATAGTAACTCGTAATAATTAAAGTTTAAAGAGTCACTTGGTGTGAAATCAGAAAAATATGAACCAAATTGCACGCCAGTGCTAATTGGTTTTGTTACGCCACCGCTGAAAAAGTATAGTCGCAAAAAATAAAAGTGGCGGAAGGGGGTCCATTATGTTGGTATGAGAAGGTAACCAGGTCTTGGTAGGTGGGACTTCGTGGAGGAGTCAGTGTAGTCCGCAGGCTAAAAAGTTTAGAGACTCACGATCTAAACCATTTGTGCCGTCATGGACTTTTTTGTAGAAAATTTAATGAAAAATTGGAATTTTTAAATCCTCATTAGTACCTTGTGGTTTAAATTTTCACGGGAGAGAATGAAAAAAAAAAACAGCTTCGTCTATGTTAATTTAATAAAACAATCTGTTAAGTATTTAATAAATTACAAATTAAACTATGTATACTGTAAAGTTACAAATTGTCCTAATGATAATAATTTTATAAGCTATTTAATGACAATGGTGCCGTAATATTTACCTAGATTGTATTATAATTACTATTGAAAAACAGAGGACAGCAGCAGATTTATAAAAATACACTAAAAGTACAAGATCACATTATGGTAAATTTGAAATAAAATATTGTGAATCTGCATAAGTAGATGATTAAGACACATAGGTACATTAAAGGCAGTATTATAAGGCACACATAAATTCTTAAATTCAAAGACGTGCATAGAATCTGACCCTGGTTGCAAACAAATTTTATACCACCACAACACCCAAACATTTCTAACACACTAAAAATTAATGTAAGTTTGTCTATTAAAATCGATTTATGAAGATGAAGAATAACATTGATAAGCTGGAGATCTTCCACAATATTAACGCCTCCATCAAAAAGTCAAGCATACAAATTTTTGCATTGGTAAGTCTTCGTAAAAATACTAACATAGTTTTAATCTAAATCACAAAATTCTAAGCACATAAAAGTCACCACTTACCATTAGCAGGCGCATTAAGATTTTATTCTTAAATATTTTGAAAAACAAGTAAAATTGTTGAATATTAACAAAACATTTTTTATAAATACGCGAACAAAAACAACTTAAATGTTTAAAATATCTCACTAATCAACATCTACTTAACAAACTATATAAAAGGTAATCTCTTAAAAATTAGAAAATATAATGGCACTTCTAAAGTTTTAATCTATTAATGAAAAAAAAAATATTTATTTTTACAATAGTAGACGTACGTACACTCTAAAATGTAAAAAAAATTAAAATAATGTTCTTCAAATAAAACTTTAAAATGATTGTGTAAAATTAAATAATCTACATAAGTACGCCATCAAAAGTTAAAAAAAATAAAATAGCTACTAGACGGAGAGACTCATTATCGTTACTTGTCTCTGAGTATTTGAAAACGAACCGATCCTCTTCTAAGTTCTGCTGGACCACCAACGAATTCAATATTTTTTGCCCATGCCCGACACTCCATATTAACTAGCTTAGAATCTGAAATACACAAAATTGAAAACGTTAGAAAAGATTTAGAGGGATTTTTGAAAGCTGAATTACCTGTAATATTTAATTGAACTGCAACAATCGGACTCAAATATTCATCTTTTTTGTGCTGGTAAGGATAAAAGTATCCTGGAAAACCTTGAGTAGGGAAATATTTAATATCTTTAACCTTCTCGTTATCGGATGGATATTCGCCTTTACAACTAACCCATACCTGGTTACTCTAAAAACAAAAATATATTAAGAAATTTGATCACTTTTGGAAGTAGCGTGGAAATTTACTGTTTTATTTTTTTCGGCTTCGATGATATGAGTAACTAAACTTTCTGGCATATCTGCATGCAGGTGGTTTGAATCATTATAATATTCTGGAATCCAATCGTATATCTGCAATAATTATTAAAATTTTCAAATATTTAAAAATAAATTTTAGATGTAACTTACTTTGTTAAGTTTTAAGAATACGCATGGACTGGTTACATTGTAACCATAATTTGGACCATTACAAGGTCCAAACGCTTCAATATCGACAGGGCATGCATATCCGTCTAAAGATTTGTTTTGATAGTTGCATTCAACGGGCATAATCTTGGAAGCTATTCCTGGCTCAGTGTTATTATTGTATTCTAAAAAATACGAATATAGATTCATTTTTACTTTCTTATCAATAACATACTGTCGAAAAAATCGTTCAGTAACTTCACGTATTTCTGTTGCGACTGCTTATCGCTGGAACTGAATTTGATGAGAGCGCCGTCCGCAACGTCTGCCAATGGACGAAATCCTAAACCAGGATTTGAACCTATTAACCCATTGGTGTTCGAATATGTGGGTCTATCTTTATCCAATGTGGAATACAATCCGGCCAAACATATAGAGAATAACGCAGCTAATACAATGTAAAAGACGAGATAGAATGCGAGGATTTTCGCTGAAAAAAAAAGAAAAAAATGTATTATTCTCGTAGAGTAATCTATTTTAGATTAAAAAAAAAAATTAACAATAATCGTCGTTTTTATTCGCACAATAAAAAGGCGACCAACCATTTAACAGTTGATTAAATTTCCGGCAGCTTTTCTATTATTACAGTACATTTTATTTCCGTTTTACCAAGTTCTCGGACGTTAATTAAATTTTTGTGAGCACAAATTCATGACATTAAAAGAGCGTTAAAATATTAATTTTATGAATGTAAAGTAACACACCGTGATGGATAAGAGGAAACGTAATTTTAAAAATATTGTTTAAAAATGAAATTTAAATGATCATTTGTAATAAAACATTTTAAGTTAGTTATTTTTGATTGGAATTTTCCACACTATTTCGTTAAAATTATATAATTTTACTTTCCCATTTACGTAGGTTTTTCCAGGTGATTTTTAATGACGTGCATGAATGGATTAACGAGATTCCAATCGTCTCAAAAAATGACAGATTATTATTGTATGGTCATTCGAAATACAGGTGGATGAAATGTCTCAACGCAAAGCTTCAGACTGACAACGGGGGGGGGGGGGGGGGTAAAAAAATAAAATTTGCTATTATTTACATTTTCAAATAAGAAAGTCACATGAGATCTTTTTAGACGCGTTTTATAATTAATAATTTTTATTTTCAACACTTAAATAAAATAGATTGTAATTGTAAAAGTAAATTGCAAACAATGGTTAATTAAATTCAAGGTGTAACGCATTAAAGGACTTCATAAACAGCAACGACCGGCATGCTCTAAAAATGTATAATTAAAGTGCTTGAACGTTTAAATTAATGCAAATGCAGAGGTAAGTTTTTTGTTAAGTCTACCTTTATGGAATATTACGAGGTCGATTATTTTTTTATATTATAAAAACAGGAGATTCCATTATATCGTCAGTCCGCATTTTTTAATAATTTACACCCGTGCTACGAAGGGGTACCTAACTCATTTTTTGACCGTTAAATAATTTATTCGTTCTTAGCTTGTAATTTTCCAATAAATTGGATATTTATGATATTTCACCTAGATAACCATAAAAGATCTACTACAACTATGGTGCCATCCAATAGCTTTCTTCTAGAATAATTGCGTTACTTGATCATAGTATATCGATACAACATTCACTTAATCTATTGACAAGTCTGGACATTCAACTCTTATCTGCAGGTTTTCAAGGTAACTTGGTACATTTTTAAAGAAGTTACAAAAACTAGTTTTAGCTACGTTTACGTATCAAAAATCCGGAAAAATCCAATTTCTGTTTACCTATTCATCCAATTTAAAAAATATTTAAATGGATAAATGGGACACTTTCCTTATTTTGCTAAAAAGAGGGCCTGAAGGAGTTAAAGAGGGACACAAAAATTGAAGAGTTTTTCAATTAACGGTAGAACGAAGAATATCGAGAACGCCTAATGATCAAGTCTCGTTCTTACGAGGGACCTTTGATCCTCAGACTTATTATTCTAAAGGCCATTATCGAAAAGGGTAAAAATGGTTGTTTTTCTCTCTCTCATAGGCGATCAAGTCTACCTAAGAGACCCTAATAACAACATTATTTAACTCTTCAATTTTATTGTTTAGAAATATTTTTTTAATTTTTCTCCTAGCAATAAAATTAAATTTTAAATTATGTTAATTTATGTTATAGGAGCGGAAAACAACAACAGACAGATGCAATTTTATCTGCGGAGATAAACCACATGTAAAAAACACGCAAAGTAAATAAAAAGGATTAATTCTCTCCAAGGATAAAAGATTAAAATGAAAACTACAATCATACTAATTTTATTGAAACTATTGCTTGGTTGTGTTTTATTTAATTTTTCTAAAGGAAAAAGTGGAATTGCACATGGGTCAACGACGTATACTTGATTGAAAGAAGGATAGGATGGGAAAGTCAGGGTTCTGATGTGGAAGTCCTAGTGATTGGTAAGATGAACCCAATCGTGACCGCCTTCCGGACTTCAACGTCGCATTCGAAGATCAGGAGGGACATCAAGGCAGTGGTACACATTTGAACAAGTCGCCCTAAACACCCAAATCTTAAAGCAATAACAGTGGCTAAAAGTACCTACTGTTAGTTAAGCTCTTCAACACATCAGTATTAAAAAAACAGAAATTTATTTTTGTTGGGTAAAGGGACAAGTAAATTGTAGTTTTGGAAACACGAAACTAATGTTACCAATTAGTAAGTGCAAACAAAATTGGTTATCGATTTTATACCTTCCTTAACTACGACAGACTTAGCAATTTCTTGGCTATTCTGACTAGATCTGGCACAAACCGAATTTATTAATACATTGGCTTGGCCGACGTATTACACATTATTTATAGAATAGGTAAATAAGAAATTATGTTTCAAAAGGAAAATTTAATAAAATAATATTACTTAAATAGAATTTTCTGAAACGATGGTTTAAGAAATCAAAGTCTTCCAAAAACAAAATTCGAGCTGATGCTGATGATGGTGTGAATGTTTCTGCAAGAAAAGCAATTCATTGACCCTTGCCTTATCGTAATATACAATAATTATGGATTTGTATATTTTATAGGATACAATGGGACAAACAAAAGTATCCAAATTTAAATTTTGTATAGGTAGCTTCATAAAAAATTCATTTTCGTATAGCTTTGTATTGATCACACAAAAATTTTAATATAAAAATAATAATATTAATTCTGCAAACCCAATTTTTTGGCAATCCAAGGTCACATGTGATAGCATAAAAATGGCTACCGATAATAATAATTAAAACAAAAATAATAAATGCGGTTGTGGTTACAAGAAGTTCGTGTGGTTCTTATTGCATATCATTAAAAAGTATTGAGCACGATTTCAGCAAAATAAAAATATTTAAAATTATAATTTTGTATGTAACCAATACAGGCTAAAAGAAAAAAAGCGTGTACTAGTATGTTAGTTTTACTGATAAAAAAATTGTCGGGTAAAGGTCACCATAAGTTAAAATCCAATGTTCATGATAATACCACAACATGAAAAAGTACCTCAGAGTTTCTGTTAGTACTCTCCATCTGTGCCAGATTAAATGTCATGATTGTTATTAAATATTACAGAATTGATTAAATTTTTCACAAAAAAAGCCAAGATAATTAATTATACTGATGGTCTAGGACAAATTTGAAACAAATTGCAGGTCACAACAAAATGGATGAGAATGCTTGAATGTATTTTCTGCCCTACATACCAAATTAGAACACAAAATTGAATTATAAAAGTCGTCCATTTCGGTTTGGCCAAATTTTGTAAAATTATTTTTTTAAATATTATAAAAATGAATTCGACCAAAAAAGTGGTTACCATAATCTGAAAATTTTTACATTATGGGAAAATTACGAACAATTAAAAAAACATGGAAAAAACTTAATGTAACCTATTAACTTTGTTATGTAAATGTAAAAAAACCAATTATTTAAAGAAAAAAGACCTGTGCAATATAACAAACATTGTAAAAGCAAATTATTATTAGTATTTATACAAATTATGATCAAATGAAGTAGGTACATAAATCTTTATTGATTTTAGAAATCACTTAGAGCGAAGATATCCATTCGAGTGGAAAAATTTGCAACGTAGATAAGCTTTTATCATAGTCGTAAAATAGTTCATAATTTAGATAAAAAAAAAGATAAAATTGCATTCTTCAGTTTCAATTCCAACATAGCACAACAAAAAATTCTCTTGTTTACTTTTGTGCCGAAAGTTTGCAAATGTACGGATTAATTATTCAAAATAAATAATCTGAGATGGAAATGTCGGTTTAAAACAAAAATATACATAATCGAGACAAATTTAAATATTTTGGTTACGCTCTGTACGTGTACACATTTTAGGTCATGGCAATCGCACAAGGTTGAAATTTTGAAACGAAACCGAATGAATCGGAAACGTTTTAGGATAATAAAAAAAGAAAAGCAGCTCGCACATTATACACCTTGGTGCATGTTATTGTCCGGTAGCAACAGTTCTTTTTTATCGATTAAACTGGTTCACACCCAAGTTTCATTCTAATTGTCAGTTCTAAAGAAAATTGTGACAAATTATTCTGTAACCAGTGCACTAGGTAAAATATTACGGCTGATTGCATTATTATTCAAATTAATGGTAATAAAGTAATAATAACATGCAAGACGGAAAATATTAATTATTTAATAAAAAGAAGCTAAACAAACACAGAAAACTTGAAATTTTGTTCAATAATTATTACAAATCATTTTCAGTCAATAAATTTTGTAGTATGTGTGATATAACGATTATTGTTTTTACGTTTCTAGTAATAACAATTTAATTATCGTCATATAGTTAGTTAGAAAAAAACTACCGGTATTACATGACCTGGAGCTCTCCCACATTTTTTCATTCATTAAAACCGTAACTAATGCGGTTATAATTTAACGATGGCTTAAAGAGATGGAAAGACCGAGGAAGGTATTTACAAAATTACAAAAAGATCTCGTACGCAACACGGGTAAAATTACAGTGTTTTCTCTCAAAATGCTTTTTTACGCATTTTACACCCGGTTAAACAAAAATTGGCATTTCATAATTGGTTACATAAATAACTTGGCAATTTTGTTTTTTAGTAAAGCAGACCAATAGCCAAAAACTTCCAAAAAATTATCAAAGCAATCGATTAATTTGTGGCTTAAATTAGGGACGCATTGCGGTTTGCAAAATTAATAAAATTGTTTCAAAAGTTTGTGGTGAATGGTGATAAAAAAAATGGTCACACATGATTATGGTTAAACTAGAAACTTGAAGATAAGAATTTTACTGTTGCAAAATTCTTATTAATTGCAAGGATCCTTAATGAGTAATGACGCACAATGCACGCACGCCATTCGTTTTCCTTTAGAAAGCCGAAGAATATCATAGAGAAAGGCTGCGTCCTTGATTGAAGTATAATTTCATTAAAATTAAAGCAATGGAAGTTTTGTATAAAATCTAAAAGATGCTGATAAATTTTTTTAAAGCTTTTATTTACTTTACTCAAAATAAACATTATGCAATTTCAAAAAATATTTAGGTATCATTAACTTGAACAGGAGAAAACGTTTATGTTAACTAAACTTTATCTCGATAATGACTTATATAAACTGAAATAATAATTATGAAATTGTATGTAATTAACGTTTTATTACTGTGGTTTTTTTAATATTAAAAAATGTTAATGTGTTACTACGAAAATAAATAGTTACTTTTTTGTAGCTCGCCTGCCATAAATATGCTTTTTGCATGTGTTACACACTATTTTTTTTAAATACGCACAAAAAGTATGGAAGTAGCCAAATTTAGCACTAAACCAATTTTCTACTGTCAGGATGTTAGATCATGCAGATAAAAAGTAAAATTAATTTTCTAACCAACTATGGAATTTAAGGATTGTCGACAATTTTTTTCTAAATTTTTAATTTCTCCCTCCCCCCTTTTGTTACTTTTCACTTTTTTCCTTTTCAATTTTTCTGTTTTTTTTATTTTTTTACCTTGACCTTTAATTTTCTTTCAATCGAGAAATTCCGATTTTTTTATGAATGTATAAAATAAGAATAAGAAGGAAAACGAGAGTAACGGACGTGATGGAACGTGTGGCGCGGCTAAAGTGGAGTTGGACGCCAAGAATAATAAACTGTAAGGTAAGAATGACCAAGAGAAGTATAGAGAAAGACGCCAAAAGCGATGGCTCGACGACGTGAGAAAGGTGGGCGAGATGGGAGTGGATGAGAAATTCACAGAATAAGGAGGTGTAGGAAGCATTTGGAGAGACTTATGTTCAGGAGTGGACTACTACAGGCTGATAAAGAAGAATAGACTAAAATTCAATTTGACAAAAAGGCAGATTTCTTTTTCCGCACCAATCCAGTGGTGAACGAATCGAGCAAAATAACCAATTTAAAGATCGTCTTTGACGGCTCATGCAAAATTGATTCAGTACTGAATTTACTGAAATACAACATAATTTTTTTTTTAATTTTTATGGCCATAATTAAAATTGGAATGAAACGCACAAGAATTTTTATTTTGTTTAATTATGAAACTTTTTACAAAATATAATAAAAAATGTTCAAGCACAAATAGCAAAAATATTACGTTTTGTGATACCCCCCCCCCCGAGGAATAGACGGCCCTTAATTTCACATCTTCTTATGTTAAGGTGCAAATCTGACTTAACGATCATGCGGATAATAAATATAAACTTCCATTATCCAACAGCTTTAATTGAATTTGCTTAATAAAAACCAATTTTTTTGAATTGTCAACGGGAATCTTGTTAATCCAGTAATGAGCGTCTTTAATTTCTTTTAGCATTGAAATGGAACTAAATCAAAAAACCATTCGATTGTGTTTATTCAAAATTCTGCACGAACGGTAAAACAAATATCAACAGTTTTACATTAAATTAAATTACATTTTCTACAAAAAGGTCCCTGACGGTACATTTTTAACTTTAATCGTGCAGACGTGAAAGTCGTCCAAAGTAGAAATAATTTTTAACTACTTTTCCCGATGGAGTTTGTAGTTGTTGTAAAATTCATAACTTGAATTTTAATTTTAAGGCGTCACAGTAGCGTAAAATTATGTAGACAGCGGTTCTCAAACTATGGAGCGCCGAAATTGTACAAACGTGACGCCGAATAAATGAACAAAACAGCTGAATTAATTTTTTATTTTTTGGTATATTTAAAGCGACGAAAAATAGTACGAAATTTTCATCAAATTGGTTCAAGTGATAATCTCGCTAGTCCAATCGTGCGCGTCACATTTTAAAATTTTTTAAAAGAAAAACTTTTTCGTACCTACTCCCTAGTTTTGCCATAAATACTTTCGAAATTTTTATGTAAAAGTACCGGACGAAGTAGTTAAAAATGATTTTTATAATTTAGACGCCTCCCACGTGTAAACCATTAAAGTTAGGTACATGTCGTAAGAGACTTTTTTGTAGAAAATTTAATTACCTACAAAATTGTTCCCATTCAAATTGTTAATATTTGTCGAATCCATTTAAAATTCTACTTTATTTGACTGATCTAATACTAAATGACAGAGAAAAAAGATCAGAAGGATGAAGCAAAATGAAATATTATTCGTTACACGTTTAGCCATAAAAATTACAATAAACAATTACTTTTTACAGTATTTCAACTTTACTAGTAGTTTTATTCATAAACACAGAATGTATTGAGATGCAGTTTATGTTATATTTTTAGGGTTCAATATTTAGATTTCTCCTTCCGCACACAGTACAAAAATTACTATTATTTATAGTATTAAGATATTTTAATTTGTGTACTTTTAAATTTTAACAGCCTCTTTGAAAATTGATTTTTAACACTACGTTAGTGTTAACGCCAAGGTAAACTAACAAGGATAATGTAAATAATTATAAAAATGATTTGTACAAGCATCCACAGCTATTACGCAATTCAATAAGATTAACTTTTATTTAATATCATTTACCTTTACACTGCACTTATAATTATTTTTATTCAAGTAGCACGTCAAACCAAGAACTTCAAGATTATTTCGCTAATAAATTAGTGCGTAAAGTATGGAAGTTGAAACAAATTTTATTATAGAAAACGGACGGAAGTATGAAAATAACTAAAATGTACAATTTATAATGATGTATAAAAAGGTTTACTAAATTTACTATTACTCAGAGACGGACCCAGGGAGCTTCTGCTTCTCACCTTTGAGAAAAATGTTTTTACAATGAAAGTTTCTTTTAATTAAATATTTTTAATATCAATATCAAAAGTTAAACAAAAACAGACCAAGATTAAAGTCAAAAGTTTAAAATTTATTAGGTTAGATTAAAAATATAAAAGTATTAAATTGTAGAAGCATTAAAAATGTTAAAATAATAGTGCAATTATTTCCATTGTCTGTAACAATGATTATAATTATTATTATTATTATCAAACAGCACTGTGCAACTATTGTTAAAATAATCGCAGAAACAAAAAATTTAAATGATTAAACATTAATTAATTTTCCGAGTTGAAATTAGCGTTAGGTGCAATTAAAATTAACCTTAAGGGATCTGCGTTGACACGAAATTTGGATTTCAACTTTGAGAAAGGATTGAAGCAAAAGATGTGAATTTTGTTTGTTCTCAATTGTGGAATCGCATCAGGCATTTTAAAAGTTGGAAACCCAGTATGACGTAGCGTAGCTTCCCTTAGATTGAGAAGAGAGGAGAGGCAAAAATCTGAGGTTGCCAAAAATTCAGATGATGAATTCCATGCAAATTCCGTACCAAAATTAAGAACGAAATGTCAAGATAAAAGCCGAATTATCTGAAGAGGGTCATTAACTTATAATTACTCTAATTTTATTGTTTTATCTCATACTGCATGAAAATTATTAAACATTTTTTTGAATTTGTATCGAAAAGTAGACCATTTCCATTATCAGTTGTGTTTTTGACATACCCAACTACAAATCAGGAAGTGACAAAATATTGCGACTATCTATCTCCATAATCTCAATATTTTTTGCTGTTTGTGGTAGTGAAAAACCCGATTTCAGTAGAACAATTTTGGAACAATTAAAAAATCAGCATTTTCTTTTCGGTTTTATAATTTTTGATTTTTCAATTGCTGTAGTAAATAAACTCGAAATTTTGAGAAAACGGTAATAAACTTTGACCTTGAAGTGATTTGTAACGTTGCATAATAATTAACTCGCACTTAAAATTTTTATAATTCAATTAATATTTTGGTTTATTTACCAAGAGGGAATATTTATCTAATCTAAATTGTATGTATTTAGTAGAGACGACGTTGATAAATAATAACGAAATCGATTTTTCTATAAATTTGAAAAATATTTAAATTAAATTGAAATCTTACTGATGTATTTACGTAAAGACAAATTAACATAAGATTGTGTAATATTTAGCATGTAAAACTGTGAAATACTTCCACACTTGAGTTTTACACTCTAAATTTTTCTGTGTTTCAAAGAATTTTGTAATTAGTGGTAATGGTAGTTGAACTCAAGACAACCCTTAAACAGACAAATAACACGCCAAATTGGCGCCTAAACAATAACTCGCCCTAGCTCTAGCAGCGTAAATTTAATAAATAATAAAAAACACAATAACTTGGATTTTAATCATTTGAAAAAAATTTTTCTTATCGAAACCCGATTAAAGTTTATATTCAATTCGTTATCTAGTTCTAGTAAAGCCATAGATGTAATAAGAATCGAATTAAAACTGAGTGCGTTCCTTTAATATTTTTTTTTGAAAATAATGTGGCCGAAACTCACCCCAACTTATACCAGTTCTTCCAAATAACTCTTTGGTGTTTGGATTCCAAACACCAAGTTTAAAAGCTTCCCATTTTGTATATTGAGGTGGTTTAGTCATATATGGGAATTGGTAAACTCCGTTATCACTGTGTGTTCCATGTTTTGGCGGCATCCCTAAATTTGCACACACTACACCGGAAAGATGAACGAGTGACACGCGCTGCGCTACTAACGACGACGACGAGAAGTGTTCTTAAAATACTCGCCGGTTTTACACACAAAAATGACGTAACTCGGCTCTAGCCGTCATAGCAACACTATCGGAATGGATTGGTTACTTGAATGATAATCAGCACTGTAAGCCATGAACGAACGCAATGTTGCTTATTTACACATTTCATTTTTCTATACAGGTGAAACTGCCCCGTAATAACACGTAAACGTTTCGTTATCAATACCTGCGTTCGTTTGCCATTTTTCGATTTGAGAACAAAAAGGGTGCAAATATCAAAAAAATATAAGCATTTTAAATTTTCAACTGTCAAATTTTTCATTTGTTTTTTTTTTGGTCAAAATGGAATGGGGAAAAAGGTGATGAATTATTACGCAATTTGACGCACTTTAAATTACCAAGAATCTTTTTGTTGGTTCTAGTAAATAAAATATAAATAACACTGCAGCAATTAAACAGAATTCGTGATGATAACAGCTAAAAACGTTGCACAAGTTGATTACGTTTTGATAAATAGGCTTTCAGTTTTTATCAACGTTAATAATAAAATATTTGGTATGTTCGTTCTATTTTTTTTTTGAAAAATAAAAAATAATCGCAAATGAGAAAAAATTTAAGTGAAACGTAGAACAAGAAAATATTTGTTCAAGATCAAGGTTTTTTCACCTGAACCGGTTCTTGTATAGCTGAATAGCCTCTTCTGACATTGTCTTTTAACAATAAAATAAAAGAGGGCATGGCTACCATTAATTATTTATAAATTATTTTTATTCTTTTGCAGATAGATGGACGTAGGTGCGACCAAAAATTAGCAGTTTAAAAGTTAGAATTAATTTTCACTTGTTTGCACAGATGGATTTTACCAGAAAATATTGCAATTTTTAATTCGGCAGTGACCTTGAAAAGCGTGTTTTAAAATGCTAAATTATTTTGACGACATTATGTCGTTTGCCGAAAGGTCAAAAATTATGAAACACCAGAAGCTAAATTTAAGCAAATTAAATGGTACTTGGCTGAGTTGGACAAAAACATCGCATGGAAAACAAAAATCGTGAAAGGTATTTTCAAATGTTTCCACTCCTATCGGAAGTTTCCCTGGTTTTCATTTTTTTTGTTAATTATTAAGGTTGATGCAATCCAGAGCAGCGAGAGTAGAAAATTAAATATTATTTTTTGTTCCATGAAACTAACAAAAAATAATCGTCGTCCTTTTTCCTCTTTGTTCACTTTGCAAAAAATTCTTTTTTCTTTTTACCCAATTTTCATATTCTGCGGTTTTTCGATAATAGCGGTACTTTCCAGGTGAGCGAAATATTTTTTAGAATCATAAACTACACAATTCTTATTTTTATCACATTTTAAAGGGTTTTTTCTATTTTCTAGGGTGGCTCAGGGATGAAAAGGGATCTGGAGGGTATGGAATAACCCCCAAAATAAGGGAGTAACGAGATGTCTTTTTAAAATTGACATTGAAAACATATTTTGCTTACTTCCAGCTGGGGGGTATTCCATACCCCCCAGACCCCCCGGTCTTCCCATTATTTACTTTTGAAAGTACTCTCTAGTTTTAAGCGTTTTTTCAAATTTTTAAAATTGCTTTAAAAGTAAAAAGAATTAAAAGTTCTCTTGCTTATTTTGCATCTCAAATATGATACGGCCCCGGGCCCTGTGCCACCTTCGATGCGCTCTTATGACAGATAATTGATTATATTGTTACTTTTTCTGTGTATTCTACAGTTAGTGTTGTATTAAAAGGCTAGTACAATATAGTGAGTGATTAGTTAGAACTCGAGAGAGTTAGAATGAGAGGTGAGCGGACTCTAGGTTAAAGGGCCTAGGTTCGATCTCCAACCAGGCTGCAAAATTTAACCGACTTCATTATGATTATGACTCTCTCTCCCCTCGGAAGGCAATGGCAAACCACCGCGGTGTACCGGGGTGTACTTTGTCATGAAAACCTTTGTTAAAAACGTTACGAACAGACAGATAGAGTTTTCTACAACATTTTTATGTTAATTTTAAACTTTTCTTAAATATTCTAAAAACTAAGCAAGATAAAGTACTTTTAGACCTTGTTTTGTAGAGATTGGCTGCAATGTTTTGTTTATATAATATAGCACAGGGTGGCCACAGTTGTTGACAAAAACAACTTTTACAAACACATGTTTTTTGTGGATATTTCAGTATTAAAAGACCTCAATTTTTCTGATATTTAGTTACGATTTTTTTAAACCCTTCAATCTTTCAGTAGCCATCCTGTAAATTGTAGAATGTAATAATTTAAATTTTAGGTATTTTATTTTATTATTGTTATATAAGGGTAAAGATTTTAATTTAAATTCTATTTTTTTTGAAGTATGCAAATTCTTGTTTCAATTTTTGGTTTCCCTTCAGACCGAATACATTTGATGCTTTTACAAAAGATTTCCGGTCCTGGGCATGACCTAAAACTGCATCCCTGTTCTTTGTGAAAAGGACAAGCCCCATATTCATGTAGTGCGGATATAGCGCCGCTACCAGAAAGATTTTATTATTCTAATATTATTATTATTTATGATACCGTGGTTCATATTCCACGTTAAACCGTAGCTCCTTCAGGTTTATCTTAGTCTCCAACGGGTGGCTCTACAAGGTAAACCTACTGATTCGATGCACCTACCATTGGGGATGCTTTCTCTTCACAGCTCCAAGCAAAAGACGGTAGAGCCTGCGGGGCCAAAATTCTTTAAAAATTATATTGATCAGGCTTATGTTAGCTATGATATAGAAAGTACGGGCATAGACTCGGTTAAAACTTTTTATTTTACATGTAAAAAGTTTACGTATACGGACATTGCACATCGATAATATACGAAGTTGAATGGAACCTTTTAAAAACTAGATTACTTAGGCTGTGCGGCCTGAAGGCCGCACTGGACATACTAATACAATATTTAACTGCGTTCCAAATTTTAAATTGGCCCCTTCCTTCATAGTTAAAAATAGTATTGTACAAAACTGTATATGTCTGTTCGTAACGCTTTCTTGTTACTGCACTTTCTATTATTATCTAGGTAATAATTTTTAAGCCACAAATTAAAAATTAAGTCTAAACTGTCTTAGGAATTTTTTCATTGGAAAAATAAGTTTTACAGATACCAAATTTTGCTTTTCTGATGATTTTATTTATTTAAAAATACAACATTGCCAATTCCAAAGCGATTTTGATTTTAAACAATTTTTTATTACACAAATTGCTATTTGATTTGAAAATTTTGAAAATAAAAAATTTATTCATGTAAACTGTTTAACAATGAAATAATAAATTAGACTGTGTCAGGGTCTTCCGAACCATTGGAACCTCATACCAATTTGATATACTGGCAAAAAAAGTAAAATCGTCATAAAGTTTGCATAATTAGCTTCTAAATTTCAAGAATATCAAAAGTAGATTTCCCGAAAAATTTCTACATGGACTTTATTGTTATCTTTTGAGCTGCTTCAATCTTCACATTCTTTCACAAAAACAACAAAGAATAGCAGAACTGTAAATTACTGACATAATTGAAAATATCAATTGTGACACGTTTCATACGGAGTATTTTGAACTAAACTAAAATTATTAGTTTCATATTAATCACATCAAAGGCTTGAACGCAACTCTAGGTATTATTTTTCATTTGCTAAACCCAAAATAGAATAATGTGCACTTGACACAATTCAAAAGATCCAAACTAAAATTGAGCGTCCTTCGTGTAACGAACGATTGCCACAATTCTACAGCTGAGTTTTAGAAAACTTCTTACTAGATTTTGAGAACCGAACAAGCAATAACCTAAATTATGAACCGTTCGTCTGTCTAAACCATTCCATTCCATAACCATGACGTGGCAGTCTGAACAAAGCTCTCCCACTAACTTCAATCCAAAAATAATCTCTAATGACGTATTTCTTTAATTTAGTTTTACGTGTTAAATCTGTACAGAAGAATCTAATTATAAAATTGTACTTTGTTGATCCACATTTATGTTGCCAAAAGCAGACAAGATTACCTTCGAGAAACATAAGTTTATCAGGAAATTTAATACTACACAAATAATAAAGGTTAAAATTAAAATGAAATTAGGAAGTGAAGTGGTTTTAAAAAAAATTATCTACTACAGGTTTTTTTAGTTTTATTTTCGCACAGAAAATATATAATTAATAAACAAGAAATCTTAAATTACAATTACAATTTAATTTTTTAGATTTAATTGTACTCCTAGTCTAATAGTTACGAACACTTTTACTTTTTTTCTTTATTTATTGGTTATGTAGTAAGGAGCCCATCCAGCTACGTAGTTTAAAGGTGCCGAAATTTCAACAGTTTGTGCCGAAATCTTTTCAGCAGTTTTAGCGTCGGATGATTTTTCGGATTTGGTTTCTACTACGACGTCGGATGATGCGGGTGCAACTGGAACTTGGCCGATTAACTGAAGTGGTGCATGTGCTGCAATTACGTTACTCGAATAAGTTGAAATTGAATTTGGTAAAAGGATTTGTGGAGCTGATGCAATGAAAGCTGGTTGGTGTGCTCCAATAATATTTGTGTAAGCATACGAAATTGCTGGGGTGGCAATTACTGGGCCAGTTGTTTTGACTTCAGCAGTGGAAACTGCTTCTTGTGTTTGTTTAGCTGCTGGTGCTGCTTCGACCGCTTTTTGGTCTTCGGTAACTGTTTCGACTTTTTCAGCGTCAGTGTTGATTTTAACAGTGGCTGGAATTGCTGGAACTGATACAGGAAGTACTGGTACTGCCGCAAACTTAGCCTCGATGGCGTTAGCAGCTGCGACGCGTGCTTTGGCTTCTTCGATTGCAGCAAAGTGAACTGCCTTAGCTGCGGCTACTTCTGGAGTATCGGGTACTTGTTTAGGAGCCAATTCAATTGGAGCGATGTTTTGGGTTGGCCCTACTGGAATATTTGTGGCCGCTACTCGGAATCCGTTAACCGGATCGGCGACATAAGACGCTGTTTGAACTAGACCTTGGGCATCCAAGTAGGTGTAACCTCCTCGAGTGATTCCATCGATGGTTTTAGTTTCAGCTTTGGAGGATAACGGAGAAGCGTATCCATACGTATATTGCCCAAGGGTATCTTGTGCATGGTATTGACTTGATATAGCGTTTACGACTACTGGATGAGCTATTGCAATCGTTGGTGCCGAATATGCAAAAGGAGCTATAAGAGGAGCCCCAATACCCGAAGGTTTGCTGGTCACTAATGCAACTAGAACTGAAAGCACAACAAAAGTCTTCATGTTTACTATTAGACGCTACTGCAAACTGGGATGAATTTGTCTTGATACACTTTTATACGTTAACCACACCTAAAGAATATCGCCCGATCGAGTTTTTCCTATTGTGAATATATTTGGTAGACTAGTTGACTTTGAAAACTGCTAATTTAATTGTAAATTACACTTGCAAGGTTGCCAAGAAGAAGAATTATTGCTAGGTTATCTGGAACCATCGAACTCTTATTGTTTGGTCGTTACATCATTTCGCACCAACAAATCATTTTTCTTGTTCAACATCTTGGAGTCTTTGTAACGGTTAATTGTGATGACATTTGAATAAAAATTTTCCTTCCCAAAGATTTCAATAACTGGCAACATAAAAAATTTCTATTATTTACAAATGACGTAATTTATATTGAATTTTACATAATTTTTTGTAGGTAAACAGATAATTTTGAAAATTTTAATAAGATATAGTTTTTAATCCAAAGTGATAAAGCATCCCCTAAAGATAAACAAAAATCACCAACCTTTAAACATTTACACTGGAAAAATATGCAAGTGCAAGGATACAGAATTAAATTGACAAGTATAATTTTTGAAATTTATTTCTACTTATTTTTAACCTTTCCAATGTCTTGGACAGGATTTTTGTATTTGCATTATTACAAATAGTGTTGAATTGACAAATAAAAATTTTACATTATGATTTTTCATAAAAGTAGGTACAATTCTTGTATCTACAATTGAACGTTACAGGATGGTAAAGCTACAGTAAAAAAAACAAAAGAAAATCATTTTCCGGTTTTAAAAATTCAATTCGACATTTAAACCAGCTTTCAAGACTTGATTGTTTACTTCAACCCCTTTTCTCAACGAAACTCTTCAATACAAATTTAAATAGGGGCCCTTCTAATTAAAATTCTGGAGCAACATAAAAATTTGTTTACGATTTAATTGATGTGTTATTTTTTAAAAACAGTTGTGATTGGTTTGAATTTTAAATTTACGTAAATTGTTGCTGCACGAATGCTAATTATTATTTTAAAGATTTCAATCAATCAAAAAAAAATTACGAAAAATTGAAAATAGAAAAAATTATTTCACTTCCGTGTAAGTAACTGACATTCATCAATATTTTATTAAATGTATTGTAGATCACCTTAAAGGGTTAATACACTCTTAAGATTTATTCATGGAATCTCTTCCTAAACTTTAATTGTAGAAGTTCAGAATATAATTTGTTTCTTTAGGATCGAGCATTTTTTAAAAACTTCATAATACTAATTAATAAGGAATTGCATTGTAATCATTGGGTTTTCAAAGTATGTTCACATTCTTTGATAAGGTGTGCTGCATGAAACTTTAAAATAACATTGTTAAGACCACCGGTTTGCAATGAAAACAACAAATTACAACGACAATTTGGAATATGTAATTAACAAATAAATTAATAACTCCAATTTACAAAAATGTCAAAAGTCGAATTATGGCGCATATTTTAATTTATTACACTTTAAATACGTATGTACATCATATTTATATTGTTATTTTTATAATAATTAGTGCAGTGGTGCGGCTAGACCAATCACATATAGAACTGTTAACCAATACCCTTAAATAATCATCTATAGTACATCTCATCCTTAAAAAATATTAATTCTTAATTACAACTATTCAAAAGCTATTTCGCAAATCAAGGTAAAACGTTTCTAAAATTGAGATATCCCTTCCTCGTATATAATCTTAACATACTAACAAATGGAGGAACACCATTGGTCCTTACTGATCAATATCACTACTATTGTACTATAATACCTTCAGATCATAATTAGAAATTCAAGCTTTGAAAATTTAGAATTAGAAAACTCTAGATAAACAGAATTCAGCTTTTACGAAAACATTTATTTTGAAAATTTAATGTAAATTCTAATATTTAAAAACAGTTTCATAAAACTTTTGATCGACGATAAAGTTGAAAAAACAACTTTGAAATTTTGGTCTGAAATTACAAAAACGATAGATTAACCCCTTTGAATTTTTTTTTACCCAAAAATTAAATATTCGAAAACAATAGCTTTTTTGACGTATTCTTATGTAATTTGATGTGAAAAATTGGCTGGCACAGTTTATTTTGCTGTAAGTATTAAAATTAAACTTTTACTGTCGATTAAAGTCGTGGTAATCGATTTTTCATTTTCTAGTTTTATCGTGATTTTTGAGCAATTTCCAGTCGATTCCGCAAGCTGTAAATGTGATTTTCGGAATGTACGCACCCAAATGCACTATGCACAATGTTTAAAACGACTTTGAAATTTTGGTCCGAAATTACAAAAACGATAGATTAACTGGAAATTGCTCAAAAACCACGATAAAGCTAGAAAATGAAAAATCGATTACCACGACTTTAATCGACAGTAAAAGTTTAATTTTAATACTTACAGCAAAATAAACTGTGCCACTCAATTTTTCACATCAAATTACAAAAGAATACGTCAAAAAAGCTATTGTTTTCGAATATTTAATTTTTGGGTAAAAAAAAATTCAAAGGGGTTAATCTATCGTTTTTGTAATTTCGGAACAAAATTTCAAAGTCGTTTTAAACATTGTGCATAGTGCATTTGGGTGCGTACAATCCGAAAATCACATTTACAGCTTGCGGAATCGACTGGAAATTGCTCAAAAACCACGATAAAGCTAGAAAATGAAAAATCGATTACCACGACTTTAATCGACAGTAAAAGTTTAATTTTAATACTTACAGCAAAATAAACTGTGCCAGCCAATTTTTCACATCAAATTACATAAGAATACGTCAAAAAAGCTATTGTTTTCGAATATTTAATTTTTGGGTAAAAAAAAATTCAAAGGGGTTAATCTATCGTTTTTGTAATTTCGGACCAAAATTTCAAAGTCGTTTTAAACATTGTGCATAGTGCATTTGGGTGCGTACAATCCGAAAATCACATTTACAGCTTGCGGAATCGACTGGAAATTGCTCAAAAACCACGATAAAGCTAGAAAATGAAAAATCGATTAGCACGACTTTAATCGACAGTAAAAGTTTAATTTTAATACTTACAGCAAAATAAACTGTGCCAGCCAATTTTTCACATCAAATTACATAAGAATACGTCAAAAAAGCTATTGTTTTCGAATATTTAATTTTTGGGTAAAAAAAAATTCAAAGGGGTTAATCTATCGTTTTTCTAATTTCGGACCAAAATTTCAAAGTCGTTTTAAACATTGTGCATAGTGCATTTGGGTGCGTACAATCCGAAAATCACATTTACAGCTTGCGGAATCGACTGGAAATTGCTCAAAAACCACGATAAAGCTAGAAAATTAAAAATCGATTACCACGACTTTAATCGACAGTAAAAGTTTAATTTTAATACTTACAGCAAAATAAACTGTGCCAGCCAATTTTTCACATCAAATTACATAAGAATACGTCAAAAAAGCTATTGTTTTCGAATATTTAATTTTTGGGTAAAAAAAAATTCAAAGGGGTTAATCTATCGTTTTTGTAATTTCGGACCAAAATTTCAAAGTCGTTTTAAACATTGTGCATAGTGCATTTGGGTGCGTACAATCCGAAAATCACATTTACAGCTTGCGGAATCGACTGGAAATTGCTCAAAAACCACGATAAAGCTAGAAAATTAAAAATCGATTACCATGACTTTAATCGGCAGTAAAAGTTTAATTTTAATACTTACAGCAAAATAAACTGTGCCAGCCAATTTTTCACATCAAATTACATAAGAATACGTCAAAAAAGCTATTGTTTTCGAATATTTAATTTTTGGGTAAAAAAAATTCAAAGGGGTTAATCTATCGTTTTTCTAATTTCGGACCAAAATTTCAAAGTCGTTTTAAAGATTGTGCATAGTGCATTTGGGTGCGTACAATCCGAAAATCACATTTACAGCTCGCGGAATCGACTGGAAATTGCTCAAAAATCACGATAAAGCTAGAAAATGAAAAATCGATTACCACGACTTTAATCGACAGTAAAAGTTTAATTTTAATACTTACAACAAAATAAACTGTGCCAGCCAATTTTTCACATCAAATTACATAAGAATACGTCAAAAAAGCTATTGTTTTCGAATATTTAATTTTTGGGTAAAAAAAAATTCAAAGGGGTTAATCTATCGTTTTTGTAATTTCGGACCAAAATTTCAAAGTCGTTTTAAACATTGTGCATAGTGCATTTGGGTGCGTACAATCCGAAAATCACATTTACAGCTTGCGGAATCGACTGGAAATTGCTCAAAAACCACGATAAAGCTAGAAAATGAAAAATCGATTAGCACGACTTTAATCGACAGTAAAAGTTTAATTTTAATACTTACAGCAAAATAAACTGTGCCAGCCAATTTTTCACATCAAATTACATAAGAATACGTCAAAAAAGCTATTGTTTTCGAATATTTAATTTTTGGGTAAAAAAAAATTCAAAGGGGTTAATCTATCGTTTTTGTAATTTCGGACCAAAATTTCAAAGTCGTTTTAAACATTGTGCATAGTGCATTTGGGTGCGTACAATCCGAAAATCACATTTACAGCTTGCGGAATCGACTGGAAATTGCTCAAAAACCACGATAAAGCTAGAAAATTAAAAATCGATTACCATGACTTTAATCGACAGTAAAAGTTTAATTTTAATACTTACAGCAAAATAAACTGTGCCAGCCAATTTTTCACATCAAATTACATAAGAATACGTCAAAAAAGCTATTGTTTTCGAATATTTAATTTTTGGGTAAAAAAAAATTCAAAATCTATCGTTTTTCTAATTTCGGACCAAAATTTCAAAGTTGTTTTAAACATTGTGCATAGTGCATTTGGGTGCGTACAATCCGAAAATCACATTTACAGCTTGCGGAATCGACTGGAAATTGCTCAAAAACCACGATAAAGCTAGAAAATGAAAAATCGATTAGCACGACTTTAATCGACAGTAAAAGTTTAATTTTAATACTTACAGCAAAATAAACTGTGCCAGCCAATTTTTCACATCAAATTACATAAGAATACGTCAAAAAAGCTATTGTTTTCGAATATTTAATTTTTGGGTAAAAAAAAATTCAAAGGGGTTAATCTATCGTTTTTCTAATTTCGGACCAAAATTTCAAAGTCGTTTTAAACATTGTGCATAGTGCATTTGGGTGCGTACAATCCGAAAATCACATTTACAGCTTGCGGAATCGACTGGAAATTGCTCAAAAACCACGATAAAGCTAGAAAATTAAAAATCGATTACCACGACTTTAATCGACAGTAAAAGTTTAATTTTAATACTTACAGCAAAATAAACTGTGCCACTCAATTTTTCACATCAAATTACAAAAGAATACGTCAAAAAAGCTATTGTTTTCGAATATTTAATTTTTGGGTAAAAAAAAATTCAAAGGGGTTAATCTATCGTTTTTGTAATTTCGGAACAAAATTTCAAAGTCGTTTTAAACATTGTGCATAGTGCATTTGGGTGCGTACAATCCGAAAATCACATTTACAGCTTGCGGAATCGACTGGAAATTGCTCAAAAACCACGATAAAGCTAGAAAATGAAAAATCGATTACCACGACTTTAATCGACAGTAAAAGTTTAATTTTAATACTTACAGCAAAATAAACTGTGCCAGCCAATTTTTCACATCAAATTACATAAGAATACGTCAAAAAAGCTATTGTTTTCGAATATTTAATTTTTGGGTAAAAAAAATTCAAAGGGGTTAATCTATCGTTTTTGTAATTTCGGACCAAAATTTCAAAGTCGTTTTAAACATTGTGCATAGTGCATTTGGGTGCGTACAATCCGAAAATCACATTTACAGCTTGCGGAATCGACTGGAAATTGCTCAAAAATCACGATAAAGCTAGAAAATGAAAAATCGATTACCACGACTTTAATCGACAGTAAAAGTTTAATTTTAATACTTACAGCAAAATAAACTGTGCCAGCCAATTTTTCACATCAAATTACATAAGAGTACGTCAAAAAAGCTATTGTTTTCGAATATTTAATTTTTGGGTAAAAAAAAATTCAAAGGGGTTAATCTATCGTTTTTCTAATTTCGGACCAAAATTTCAAAGTCGTTTTAAAGATTGTGCATAGTGCATTTGGGTGCGTACAATCCGAAAATCACTTTTACAGCTTGCGGAATCGACTGGAAATTGCTCAAAAATCACGATAAAGCTAGAAAATGAAAAATCGATTACCACGACTTTAATCGACAGTAAAAGTTTAATTTTAATACTTACAACAAAATAAACTGTGCCAGCCAATTTTTCACATCAAATTACATAAGAATACGTCAAAAAAGCTATTGTTTTCGAATATTTAATTTTTGGGTAAAAAAAAATTCAAAGGGGTTAATCTATCGTTTTTGTAATTTCGGACCAAAATTTCAAAGTCGTTTTAAACATTGTGCATAGTGCATTTGGGTGCGTACAATCCGAAAATCACATTTACAGCTTGCGGAATCTACTGGAAATTGCTCAAAAACCACGATAAAGCTAGAAAATGAAAAATCGATTACCACGACTTTAATCGACAGTAAAAGTTTAATTTTAATACTTACAGCAAAATAAACTGTGCCAGCCAATTTTTCACATCAAATTACATAAGAATACGTCAAAAAAGCTATTGTTTTCGAATATTTAATTTTTGGGTAAAAAAAAATTCAAAATCTATCGTTTTTCTAATTTCGGACCAAAATTTCAAAGTTGTTTTAAACATTGTGCATAGTGCATTTGGGTGCGTACAATCCGAAAATCACATTTACAGCTTGCGGAATCGACTGGAAATTGCTCAAAAACCACGATAAATCTAGAAAATTAAAAATCGATTACCATGACTTTAATCGACAGTAAAAGTTTAATTTTAATACTTACAGCAAAATAAACTGTGCCAGCCAATTTTTCACATCAAATTACATAAGAATACGTCAAAAAAGCTATTGTTTTCGAATATTTAATTTTTGGGTAAAAAAAAATTCAAAGGGGTTAATCTATCGTTTTTCTAATTTCGGACCAAAATTTCAAAGTCGTTTTAAAGATTGTGCATAGTGCATTTGGGTGCGTACAATCCGAAAATCACATTTACAGCTTGCGGAATCGACTGGAAATTGCTCAAAAATCACGATAAAGCTAGAAAATGAAAAATCGATTACCACGACTTTAATCGACAGTAAAAGTTTAATTTTAATACTTACAACAAAATAAACTGTGCCAGCCAATTTTTCACATCAAATTACATAAGAATACGTCAAAAAAGCTATTGTTTTCGAATATTTAATTTTTGGGTAAAAAAAAATTCAAAGGGGTTAATCTATCGTTTTTGTAATTTCGGACCAAAATTTCAAAGTCGTTTTAAACATTGTGCATAGTGCATTTGGGTGCGTACAATCCGAAAATCACATTTACAGCTTGCGGAATCGACTGGAAATTGCTCAAAAACCACGATAAAGCTAGAAAATGAAAAATCGATTACCACGACTTTAATCGACAGTAAAAGTTTAATTTTAATACTTACAGCAAAATAAACTGTGCCAGCCAATTTTTCACATCAAATTACATAAGAATACGTCAAAAAAGCTATTGTTTTCGAATATTTAATTTTTGGGTAAAAAAAAATTCAAAGGGGTTAATCTATCGTTTTTGTAATTTCGGACCAAAATTTCAAAGTCGTTTTAAACATTGTGCATAGTGCATTTGGGTGCGTACAATCCGAAAATCACATTTACAGCTTGCGGAATCGACTGGAAATTGCTCAAAAACCACGATAAAGCTAGAAAATGAAAAATCGATTACCACGACTTTAATCGACAGTAAAAGTTTAATTTTAATACTTACAGCAAAATAAACTGTGCCAGCCAATTTTTCACATCAAATTACATAAGAATACGTCAAAAAAGCTATTGTTTTCGAATATTTAATTTTTGGGTAAAAAAAAATTCAAAGGGGTTAATCTATCGTTTTTGTAATTTCGGACCAAAATTTCAAAGTCGTTTTAAACATTGTGCATAGTGCATTTGGGTGCGTACAATCCGAAAATCACATTTACAGCTTGCGGAATCGACTGGAAATTGCTCAAAAACCACGATAAAGCTAGAAAATGAAAAATCGATTACCACGACTTTAATCGACAGTAAAAGTTTAATTTTAATACCTACAGCAAAATAAACTGTGCCAGCCAATTTTTCACATCAAATTACATAAGAATACGTCAAAAAAGCTATTGTTTTCGAATATTTAATTTTTGGGTAAAAAAAATTCAAAGGGGTTAATCTATCGTTTTTGTAATTTCGGACCAAAATTTCAAAGTCGTTTTAAACATTGTGCATAGTGCATTTGGGTGCGTACAATCCGAAAATCACATTTACAGCTTGCGGAATCGACTGGAAATTGCTCAAAAATCACGATAAAGCTAGAAAATGAAAAATCGATTACCACGACTTTAATCGACAGTAAAAGTTTAATTTTAATACTTACAGCAAAATAAACTGTGCCAGCCAATTTTTCACATCAAATTACATAAGAGTACGTCAAAAAAGCTATTGTTTTCGAATATTTAATTTTTGGGTAAAAAAAAATTCAAAGGGGTTAATCTATCGTTTTTCTAATTTCGGACCAAAATTTCAAAGTCGTTTTAAAGATTGTGCATAGTGCATTTGGGTGCGTACAATCCGAAAATCACTTTTACAGCTTGCGGAATCGACTGGAAATTGCTCAAAAATCACGATAAAGCTAGAAAATGAAAAATCGATTACCACGACTTTAATCGACAGTAAAAGTTTAATTTTAATACTTACAACAAAATAAACTGTGCCAGCCAATTTTTCACATCAAATTACATAAGAATACGTCAAAAAAGCTATTGTTTTCGAATATTTAATTTTTGGGTAAAAAAAAATTCAAAGGGGTTAATCTATCGTTTTTGTAATTTCGGACCAAAATTTCAAAGTCGTTTTAAACATTGTGCATAGTGCATTTGGGTGCGTACAATCCGAAAATCACATTTACAGCTTGCGGAATCTACTGGAAATTGCTCAAAAACCACGATAAAGCTAGAAAATGAAAAATCGATTACCACGACTTTAATCGACAGTAAAAGTTTAATTTTAATACTTACAGCAAAATAAACTGTGCCAGCCAATTTTTCACATCAAATTACATAAGAATACGTCAAAAAAGCTATTGTTTTCGAATATTTAATTTTTGGGTAAAAAAAAATTCAAAATCTATCGTTTTTCTAATTTCGGACCAAAATTTCAAAGTTGTTTTAAACATTGTGCATAGTGCATTTGGGTGCGTACAATCCGAAAATCACATTTACAGCTTGCGGAATCGACTGGAAATTGCTCAAAAACCACGATAAATCTAGAAAATTAAAAATCGATTACCATGACTTTAATCGACAGTAAAAGTTTAATTTTAATACTTACAGCAAAATAAACTGTGCCAGCCAATTTTTCACATCAAATTACATAAGAATACGTCAAAAAAGCTATTGTTTTCGAATATTTAATTTTTGGGTAAAAAAAAATTCAAAGGGTGTTAATATATCGTTTTTGTAATTTCGGACCAAAATTTCAAAGTCGTTTTAAACATTGTGCATAGTGCATTTGGGTTGCGTACAATCCGAAAATCACATTTACAGCTTGCGGAATCGACTGGAAATTGCTCAAAAACCACGATAAAGCTAGAAAATGAAAAATCGATTACCACGACTTTAATCGACAGTAAAAGTTTAATTTTAATACTTACAGCAAAATAAACTGTGCCAGAGAATTTTTCACATCAAATTACATAAGAATACGTCAAAAAAGCTATTGTTTTCGAATATTTAATTTTTGGGTAAAAAAAAGTTCAAAGGGGTTAATCTATCGTTTTTGTAATTTCGGACCAAAATTTCAAAGTCGTTTTAAACATTGTGCATAGTGCATTTGGGTGCGTACAATCCGAAAATCACATTTACAGCTTGCGGAATCGACTGGAAATTGCTCAAAAACCACGATAAAGCTAGAAAATGAAAAATCGATTACCACGACTTTAATCGACAGTAAAAGTTTAATTTTAATACTTACAGCAAAATAAACTGCGCCAGCCAATTTTTCACATCAAATTACATAAGAATACGTCAAAAAAGCTATTGTTTTCGAATATTTAATTTTTGGGTAAAAAAAAATTCAAAGGGGTTAATCTATCGTTTTTGTAATTTCGGACCAAAATTTCAAAGTCGTTTTAAACATTGTGCATAGTGCATTTGGGTGCGTACAATCCGAAAATCACATTTACAGCTTGCGGAATCGACTGGAAATTGCTCAAAAACCACGATAAAGCTAGAAAATGAAAAATCGATTACCACGACTTTAATCGACAGTAAAAGTTTAATTTTAATACTTACAGCAAAATAAACTGTGCCAGCCAATTTTTCACATCAAATTACATAAGAATACGTCAAAAAAGCTATTGTTTTCGAATATTTAATTTTTGGGTAAAAAAAAATTCAAAGGGGTTAATCTATCGTTTTTGTAATTTCGGACCAAAATTTCAAAGTCGTTTTAAACATTGTGCATAGTGCATTTGGGTGCGTACAATCCGCAAATCACATTTACAGCTTGCGGAATCGACTGGAACTTGCTCAAAAACCACGATAAAGCTAGAAAATGAAAAATCGATTACCACGACTTTAATCGACAGTAAAAGTTTAATTTTAATACTTACAGCAAAATAAACTGTGCCAGCCAATTTTTCACATCAAATTACATAAGAATACGTCAAAAAAGCTATTGTTTTCGAATATTTAATTTTTGGGTAAAAAAAAATTCAAAGGGGTTAATCTATCGTTTTTGTAATTTCGGACCAAAATTTCAAAGTCGTTTTAAACATTGTGCATAGTGCATTTGGGTGCGTACAATCCGAAAATCACATTTACAGCTTGCGGAATCGACTGGAAATTGCTCAAAAACCACGATAAAGCTAGAAAATGAAAAATCGATTACCACGACTTTAATCGACAGTAAAAGTTTAATTTTAATACTTACAGCAAAATAAACTGTGCCAGCCAATTTTTCACATCAAATTACATAAGAATACGTCAAAAAAGCTATTGTTTTCGAATATTTAATTTTTGGGTAAAAAAAAATTCAAAGGGGTTAATATATCGTTTTTGTAATTTCGGACCAAAATTTCAAAGTCGTTTTAAACATTGTGCATAGTGCATTTGGGTGCGTACAATCCGCAAATCACATTTACAGCTTGCGGAATCGACTGGAACTTGCTCAAAAACCACGATAAAGCTAGAAAATGAAAAATCGATTACCACGACTTTAATCGACAGTAAAAGTTTAATTTTAATACTTACAGCAAAATAAACTGTGCCAGCCAATTTTTCACATCAAATTACATAAGAATACGTCAAAAAAGCTATTGTTTTCGAATATTTAATTTTTGGGTAAAAAAAAATTCAAAGGGGTTAATCTATCGTTTTTGTAATTTGGGACCAAAATTTCAAAGTCGTTTTAAACATTGTGCATAGTGCATTTGGGTGCGTACAATCCGAAAATCACATTTACAGCTTGCGGAATCGACTGGAAATTGCTCAAAAACCACGATAAAGCTAGAAAATGAAAAATCGATTACCACGACTTTAATCGACAGTAAAAGTTTAATTTTAATACTTACAGCAAAATAAACTGTGCCAGCCAATTTTTCACATCAAATTACATAAGAATACGTCAAAAAAGCTATTGTTTTCGAATATTTAATTTTTGGGTAAAAAAAAATTCAAAGGGGTTAATCTATCGTTTTTGTAATTTCGGACCAAAATTTCAAAGTCGTTTTAAACATTGTGCATAGTGCATTTGGGTGCGTACAATCCGAAAATCACATTTACAGCTTGCGGAATCGACTGGAAATTGCTCAAAAACCACGATAAAGCTAGAAAATGAAAAATCGATTACCACGACTTTAATCGACAGTAAAAGTTTAATTTTAATACTTACAGCAAAATAAACTGTGCCAGCCAATTTTTCACATCAAATTACATAAGAATACGTCAAAAAAGCTATTGTTTTCGAATATTTAATTTTTGGGTAAAAAAAAATTCAAAGGGGTTAATCTATCGTTTTTGTAATTTCGGACCAAAATTTCAAAGTCGTTTTAAACATTGTGCATAGTGCATTTGGGTGCGTACAATCCGAAAATCACATTTACAGCTTGCGGAATCGACTGGAAATTGCTCAAAAACCACGATAAAGCTAGAAAATGAAAAATCGATTACCACGACTTTAATCGACAGTAAAAGTTTAATTTTAATACTTACAGCAAAATAAACTGTGCCAGCCAATTTTTCACATCAAATTACATAAGAATACGTCAAAAAAGCTATTGTTTCCGAATATTTAATTTTTGGGTAAAAAAAAATTCAAAGGGGTTAATCTATCGTTTTTGTAATTTCGGACCAAAATTTCAAAGTCGTTTTAAACATTGTGCATAGTGCATTTGGGTGCGTACAATCCGAAAATCACATTTACAACTTGCGGAATCGACTGGAAATTGCTCAAAAACCACGATAAAGCTAGAAAATGAAAAATCGATTACCACGACTTTAATCGACAGTAAAAGTTTAATTTTAATACTTACAGCAAAATAAACTGTGCCAGCCAATTTTTCACATCAAATTACTTAAGAATACGTCAAAAAAGCTATTGTTTTCGAATATTTAATTTTTGGGTAAAAAAAAATTCAAAGGGGTTAATCTATCGTTTTTGTAATTTCGGACCAAAATTTCAAAGTCGTTTTAAACATTGTGCATAGTGCATTTGGGTGCGTACAATCCGAAAATCACATTTACAGCTTGCGGAATCGACTGGAAATTGCTCAAAAACCACGATAAAGCTAGAAAATTAAAAATCGATTACCATGACTTTAATCGACAGTAAAAGTTTAATTTTAATACTTACAGCAAAATAAACTGTGCCAGCCAATTTTTCACATCAAATTACATAAGAATACGTCAAAAAAGCTATTGTTTTCGAATATTTAATTTTTGGGTAAAAAAAAATTCAAAATCTATCGTTTTTCTAATTTCGGACCAAAATTTCAAAGTTGTTTTAAACATTGTGCATAGTGCATTTGGGTGCGTACAATCCGAAAATCACATTTACAGCTTGCGGAATCGACTGGAAATTGCTCAAAAACCACGATAAAGCTAGAAAATGAAAAATCGATTAGCACGACTTTAATCGACAGTAAAAGTTTAATTTTAATACTTACAGCAAAATAAACTGTGCCAGCCAATTTTTCACATCAAATTACATAAGAATACGTCAAAAAAGCTATTGTTTTCGAATATTTAATTTTTGGGTAAAAAAAAATTCAAAGGGGTTAATCTATCGTTTTTCTAATTTCGGACCAAAATTTCAAAGTCGTTTTAAACATTGTGCATAGTGCATTTGGGTGCGTACAATCCGAAAATCACATTTACAGCTTGCGGAATCGACTGGAAATTGCTCAAAAACCACGATAAAGCTAGAAAATTAAAAATCGATTACCACGACTTTAATCGACAGTAAAAGTTTAATTTTAATACTTACAGCAAAATAAACTGTGCCACTCAATTTTTCACATCAAATTACAAAAGAATACGTCAAAAAAGCTATTGTTTTCGAATATTTAATTTTTGGGTAAAAAAAAATTCAAAGGGGTTAATCTATCGTTTTTGTAATTTCGGAACAAAATTTCAAAGTCGTTTTAAACATTGTGCATAGTGCATTTGGGTGCGTACAATCCGAAAATCACATTTACAGCTTGCGGAATCGACTGGAAATTGCTCAAAAACCACGATAAAGCTAGAAAATGAAAAATCGATTACCACGACTTTAATCGACAGTAAAAGTTTAATTTTAATACTTACAGCAAAATAAACTGTGCCAGCCAATTTTTCACATCAAATTACATAAGAATACGTCAAAAAAGCTATTGTTTTCGAATATTTAATTTTTGGGTAAAAAAAAATTCAAAGGGGTTAATCTATCGTTTTTGTAATTTCGGACCAAAATTTCAAAGTCGTTTTAAACATTGTGCATAGTGCATTTGGGTGCGTACAATCCGAAAATCACATTTACAGCTTGCGGAATCGACTGGAAATTGCTCAAAAATCACGATAAAGCTAGAAAATGAAAAATCGATTACCACGACTTTAATCGACAGTAAAAGTTTAATTTTAATACTTACAGCAAAATAAACTGTGCCAGCCAATTTTTCACATCAAATTACATAAGAATACGTCAAAAAAGCTATTGTTTTCGAATATTTAATTTTTGGGTAAAAAAAAATTCAAAGGGGTTAATCTATCGTTTTTCTAATTTCGGACCAAAATTTCAAAGTCGTTTTAAAGATTGTGCATAGTGCATTTGGGTGCGTACAATCCGAAAATCACATTTACAGCTTGCGGAATCGACTGGAAATTGCTCAAAAATCACGATAAAGCTAGAAAATGAAAAATCGATTACCACGACTTTAATCGACAGTAAAAGTTTAATTTTAATACTTACAGCAAAATAAACTGTGCCAGCCAATTTTTCACATCAAATTACATAAGAATACGTCAAAAAAGCTATTGTTTTCGAATATTTAATTTTTGGGTAAAAAAAAATTCAAAGGGGTTAATCTATCGTTTTTCTAATTTCGGACCAAAATTTCAAAGTCGTTTTAAAGATTGTGCATAGTGCATTTGGGTGCGTACAATCCGAAAATCACATTTACAGCTTGCGGAATCGACTGGAAATTGCTCAAAAATCACGATAAAGCTAGAAAATGAAAAATCGATTACCACGACTTTAATCGACAGTAAAAGTTTAATTTTAATACTTACAACAAAATAAACTGTGCCAGCCAATTTTTCACATCAAATTACATAAGAATACGTCAAAAAAGCTATTGTTTTCGAATATTTAATTTTTGGGTAAAAAAAAATTCAAAGGGGTTAATCTATCGTTTTTGTAATTTCGGACCAAAATTTCAAAGTCGTTTTAAACATTGTGCATAGTGCATTTGGGTGCGTACAATCCGAAAATCACATTTACAGCTTGCGGAATCGACTGGAAATTGCTCAAAAACCACGATAAAGCTAGAAAATGAAAAATCGATTACCACGACTTTAATCGACAGTAAAAGTTTAATTTTAATACTTACAGCAAAATAAACTGTGCCAGCCAATTTTTCACATCAAATTACATAAGAATACGTCAAAAAAGCTATTGTTTTCGAATATTTAATTTTTGGGTAAAAAAAAATTCAAAGGGGTTAATCTATCGTTTTTGTAATTTCGGACCAAAATTTCAAAGTCGTTTTAAACATTGTGCATAGTGCATTTGGGTGCGTACAATCCGAAAATCACATTTACAGCTTGCGGAATCGACTGGAAATTGCTCAAAAACCACGATAAAGCTAGAAAATGAAAAATCGATTACCACGACTTTAATCGACAGTAAAAGTTTAATTTTAATACTTACAGCAAAATAAACTGTGCCAGCCAATTTTTCACATCAAATTACATAAGAATACGTCAAAAAAGCTATTGTTTTCGAATATTTAATTTTTGGGTAAAAAAAAATTCAAAGGGGTTAATCTATCGTTTTTGTAATTTCGGACCAAAATTTCAAAGTCGTTTTAAACATTGTGCATAGTGCATTTGGGTGCGTACAATCCGAAAATCACATTTACAGCTTGCGGAATCGACTGGAAATTGCTCAAAAACCACGATAAAGCTAGAAAATGAAAAATCGATTACCACGACTTTAATCGACAGTAAAAGTTTAATTTTAATACTTACAGCAAAATAAACTGTGCCAGCCAATTTTTCACATCAAATTACATAAGAATACGTCAAAAAAGCTATTGTTTTCGAATATTTAATTTTTGGGTAAAAAAAAATTCAAAGGGGTTAATCTATCGTTTTTGTAATTTCGGACCAAAATTTCAAAGTCGTTTTAAACATTGTGCATAGTGCATTTGGGTGCGTACAATCCGAAAATCACATTTACAGCTTGCGGAATCGACTGGAAATTGCTCAAAAACCACGATAAAGCTAGAAAATGAAAAATCGATTACCACGACTTTAATCGACAGTAAAAGTTTAATTTTAATACTTACAGCAAAATAAACTGTGCCAGCCAATTTTTCACATCAAATTACATAAGAATACGTCAAAAAAGCTATTGTTTTCGAATATTTAATTTTTGGGTAAAAAAAAATTCAAAGGGGTTAATATATCGTTTTTGTAATTTCGGACCAAAATTTCAAAGTCGTTTTAAACATTGTGCATAGTGCATTTGGGTGCGTACAATCCGAAAATCACATTTACAGCTTGCGGAATCGACTGGAAATTGCTCAAAAACCACGATAAAGCTAGAAAATGAAAAATCGATTACCACGACTTTAATCGACAGTAAAAGTTTAATTTTAATACTTACAGCAAAATAAACTGTGCCAGCCAATTTTTCACATCAAATTACATAAGAATACGTCAAAAAAGCTATTGTTTTCGAATATTTAATTTTTGGGTAAAAAAAAATTCAAAGGGGTTAATCTATCGTTTTTGTAATTTCGGACCAAAATTTCAAAGTCGTTTTAAACATTGTGCATAGTGCATTTGGGTGCGTACAATCCGAAAATCACATTTACAGCTTGCGGAATCGACTGGAAATTGCTCAAAAATCACGATAAAGCTAGAAAATGAAAAATCGATTACCACGACTTTAATCGACAGTAAAAGTTTAATTTTAATACTTACAGCAAAATAAACTGTGCCAGCCAATTTTTCACATCAAATTACATAAGAATACGTCAAAAAAGCTATTGTTTTCGAATATTTAATTTTTGGGTAAAAAAAAATTCAAAGGGGTTAATCTATCGTTTTTCTAATTTCGGACCAAAATTTCAAAGTCGTTTTAAACATTGTGCATAGTGCATTTGGGTGCGTACAATCCGAAAATCACATTTACAGCTTGCGGAATCGACTGGAAATTGCTCAAAAACCACGATAAAGCTAGAAAATTAAAAATCGATTACCACGACTTTAATCGACAGTAAAAGTTTAATTTTAATACTTACAGCAAAATAAACTGTGCCAGCCAATTTTTCACATCAAATTACATAAGAATACGTCAAAAAAGCTATTGTTTTCGAATATTTAATTTTTGGGTAAAAAAAAATTCAAAGGGGTTAATCTATCGTTTTTCTAATTTCGGACCAAAATTTCAAAGTCGTTTTAAACATTGTGCATAGTGCATTTGGGTGCGTACAATCCGAAAATCACATTTACAGCTTGCGGAATCGACTGGAAATTGCTCAAAAACCACGATAAAGCTAGAAAATTAAAAATCGATTACCATGACTTTAATCGACAGTAAAAGTTTAATTTTAATACTTACAGCAAAATAAACTGTGCCAGCCAATTTTTCACATCAAATTACATAAGAATACGTCAAAAAAGCTATTGTTTTCGAATATTTAATTTTTGGGTAAAAAAAATTCAAAGGGGTTAATCTATCGTTTTTCTAATTTCGGACCAAAATTTCAAAGTCGTTTTAAAGATTGTGCATAGTGCATTTGGGTGCGTACAATCCGAAAATCACATTTACAGCTCGCGGAATCGACTGGAAATTGCTCAAAAATCACGATAAAGCTAGAAAATGAAAAATCGATTACCACGACTTTAATCGACAGTAAAAGTTTAATTTTAATACTTACAACAAAATAAACTGTGCCAGCCAATTTTTCACATCAAATTACATAAGAATACGTCAAAAAAGCTATTGTTTTCGAATATTTAATTTTTGGGTAAAAAAAAATTCAAAGGGGTTAATCTATCGTTTTTGTAATTTCGGACCAAAATTTCAAAGTCGTTTTAAACATTGTGCATAGTGCATTTGGGTGCGTACAATCCGAAAATCACATTTACAGCTTGCGGAATCGACTGGAAATTGCTCAAAAACCACGATAAAGCTAGAAAATGAAAAATCGATTAGCACGACTTTAATCGACAGTAAAAGTTTAATTTTAATACTTACAGCAAAATAAACTGTGCCAGCCAATTTTTCACATCAAATTACATAAGAATACGTCAAAAAAGCTATTGTTTTCGAATATTTAATTTTTGGGTAAAAAAAAATTCAAAGGGGTTAATCTATCGTTTTTGTAATTTCGGACCAAAATTTCAAAGTCGTTTTAAACATTGTGCATAGTGCATTTGGGTGCGTACAATCCGAAAATCACATTTACAGCTTGCGGAATCGACTGGAAATTGCTCAAAAACCACGATAAAGCTAGAAAATTAAAAATCGATTACCATGACTTTAATCGACAGTAAAAGTTTAATTTTAATACTTACAGCAAAATAAACTGTGCCAGCCAATTTTTCACATCAAATTACATAAGAATACGTCAAAAAAGCTATTGTTTTCGAATATTTAATTTTTGGGTAAAAAAAAATTCAAAATCTATCGTTTTTCTAATTTCGGACCAAAATTTCAAAGTTGTTTTAAACATTGTGCATAGTGCATTTGGGTGCGTACAATCCGAAAATCACATTTACAGCTTGCGGAATCGACTGGAAATTGCTCAAAAACCACGATAAAGCTAGAAAATGAAAAATCGATTAGCACGACTTTAATCGACAGTAAAAGTTTAATTTTAATACTTACAGCAAAATAAACTGTGCCAGCCAATTTTTCACATCAAATTACATAAGAATACGTCAAAAAAGCTATTGTTTTCGAATATTTAATTTTTGGGTAAAAAAAAATTCAAAGGGGTTAATCTATCGTTTTTCTAATTTCGGACCAAAATTTCAAAGTCGTTTTAAACATTGTGCATAGTGCATTTGGGTGCGTACAATCCGAAAATCACATTTACAGCTTGCGGAATCGACTGGAAATTGCTCAAAAACCACGATAAAGCTAGAAAATTAAAAATCGATTACCATGACTTTAATCGACAGTAAAAGTTTAATTTTAATACTTACAGCAAAATAAACTGTGCCAGCCAATTTTTCACATCAAATTACATAAGAATACGTCAAAAAAGCTATTGTTTTCGAATATTTAATTTTTGGGTAAAAAAAAATTCAAAGGGGTTAATCTATCGTTTTTCTAATTTCGGACCAAAATTTCAAAGTCGTTTTAAAGATTGTGCATAGTGCATTTGGGTGCGTACAATCCGAAAATCACATTTACAGCTTGCGGAATCGACTGGAAATTGCTCAAAAATCACGATAAAGCTAGAAAATGAAAAATCGATTACCACGACTTTAATCGACAGTAAAAGTTTAATTTTAATACTTACAACAAAATAAACTGTGCCAGCCAATTTTTCACATCAAATTACATAAGAATACGTCAAAAAAGCTATTGTTTTCGAATATTTAATTTTTGGGTAAAAAAAAATTCAAAGGGGTTAATCTATCGTTTTTGTAATTTCGGACCAAAATTTCAAAGTCGTTTTAAACATTGTGCATAGTGCATTTGGGTGCGTACAATCCGAAAATCACATTTACAGCTTGCGGAATCGACTGGAAATTGCTCAAAAACCACGATAAAGCTAGAAAATGAAAAATCGATTACCACGACTTTAATCGACAGTAAAAGTTTAATTTTAATACTTACAGCAAAATAAACTGTGCCAGCCAATTTTTCACATCAAATTACATAAGAATACGTCAAAAAAGCTATTGTTTTCGAATATTTAATTTTTGGGTAAAAAAAAATTCAAAATCTATCGTTTTTCTAATTTCGGACCAAAATTTCAAAGTTGTTTTAAACATTGTGCATAGTGCATTTGGGTGCGTACAATCCGAAAATCACATTTACAGCTTGCGGAATCGACTGGAAATTGCTCAAAAACCACGATAAAGCTAGAAAATTAAAAATCGATTACCATGACTTTAATCGACAGTAAAAGTTTAATTTTAATACTTACAGCAAAATAAACTGTGCCAGCCAATTTTTCACATCAAATTACATAAGAATACGTCAAAAAAGCTATTGTTTTCGAATATTTAATTTTTGGGTAAAAAAAAATTCAAAGGGGTTAATCTATCGTTTTTGTAATTTCGGACCAAAATTTCAAAGTCGTTTTAAACATTGTGCATAGTGCATTTGGGTGCGTACAATCCGAAAATCACATTTACAGCTTGCGGAATCGACTGGAAATTGCTCAAAAATCACGATAAAGCTAGAAAATGAAAAATCGATTACCACGACTTTAATCGACAGTAAAAGTTTAATTTTAATACTTACAGCAAAATAAACTGTGCCAGCCAATTTTTCACATCAAATTACATAAGAATACGTCAAAAAAGCTATTGTTTTCGAATATTTAATTTTTGGGTAAAAAAAAATTCAAAGGGGTTAATCTATCGTTTTTCTAATTTCGGACCAAAATTTCAAAGTCGTTTTAAAGATTGTGCATAGTGCATTTGGGTGCGTACAATCCGAAAATCACATTTACAGCTCGCGGAATCGACTGGAAATTGCTCAAAAATCACGATAAAGCTAGAAAATGAAAAATCGATTACCACGACTTTAATCGACAGTAAAAGTTTAATTTTAATACTTACAACAAAATAAACTGTGCCAGCCAATTTTTCACATCAAATTACATAAGAATACGTCAAAAAAGCTATTGTTTTCGAATATTTAATTTTTGGGTAAAAAAAAATTCAAAGGGGTTAATCTATCGTTTTTGTAATTTCGGACCAAAATTTCAAAGTCGTTTTAAACATTGTGCATAGTGCATTTGGGTGCGTACAATCCGAAAATCACATTTACAGCTTGCGGAATCGACTGGAAATTGCTCAAAAACCACGATAAAGCTAGAAAATGAAAAATCGATTACCACGACTTTAATCGACAGTAAAAGTTTAATTTTAATACTTACAGCAAAATAAACTGTGCCAGCCAATTTTTCACATCAAATTACATAAGAATACGTCAAAAAAGCTATTGTTTTCGAATATTTAATTTTTGGGTAAAAAAAAATTCAAAGGGGTTAATCTATCGTTTTTGTAATTTCGGACCAAAATTTCAAAGTCGTTTTAAACATTGTGCATAGTGCATTTGGGTGCGTACAATCCGAAAATCACATTTACAGCTTGCGGAATCGACTGGAAATTGCTCAAAAACCACGATAAAGCTAGAAAATGAAAAATCGATTACCACGACTTTAATCGACAGTAAAAGTTTAATTTTAATACTTACAGCAAAATAAACTGTGCCAGCCAATTTTTCACATCAAATTACATAAGAATACGTCAAAAAAGCTATTGTTTTCGAATATTTAATTTTTGGGTAAAAAAAAATTCAAAGGGGTTAATCTATCGTTTTTGTAATTTCGGACCAAAATTTCAAAGTCGTTTTAAACATTGTGCATAGTGCATTTGGGTGCGTACAATCCGAAAATCACATTTACAGCTTGCGGAATCGACTGGAAATTGCTCAAAAACCACGATAAAGCTAGAAAATGAAAAATCGATTACCACGACTTTAATCGACAGTAAAAGTTTAATTTTAATACCTACAGCAAAATAAACTGTGCCAGCCAATTTTTCACATCAAATTACATAAGAATACGTCAAAAAAGCTATTGTTTTCGAATATTTAATTTTTGGGTAAAAAAAATTCAAAGGGGTTAATCTATCGTTTTTGTAATTTCGGACCAAAATTTCAAAGTCGTTTTAAACATTGTGCATAGTGCATTTGGGTGCGTACAATCCGAAAATCACATTTACAGCTTGCGGAATCGACTGGAAATTGCTCAAAAATCACGATAAAGCTAGAAAATGAAAAATCGATTACCACGACTTTAATCGACAGTAAAAGTTTAATTTTAATACTTACAGCAAAATAAACTGTGCCAGCCAATTTTTCACATCAAATTACATAAGAGTACGTCAAAAAAGCTATTGTTTTCGAATATTTAATTTTTGGGTAAAAAAAAATTCAAAGGGGTTAATCTATCGTTTTTCTAATTTCGGACCAAAATTTCAAAGTCGTTTTAAAGATTGTGCATAGTGCATTTGGGTGCGTACAATCCGAAAATCACTTTTACAGCTTGCGGAATCGACTGGAAATTGCTCAAAAATCACGATAAAGCTAGAAAATGAAAAATCGATTACCACGACTTTAATCGACAGTAAAAGTTTAATTTTAATACTTACAACAAAATAAACTGTGCCAGCCAATTTTTCACATCAAATTACATAAGAATACGTCAAAAAAGCTATTGTTTTCGAATATTTAATTTTTGGGTAAAAAAAAATTCAAAGGGGTTAATCTATCGTTTTTGTAATTTCGGACCAAAATTTCAAAGTCGTTTTAAACATTGTGCATAGTGCATTTGGGTGCGTACAATCCGAAAATCACATTTACAGCTTGCGGAATCTACTGGAAATTGCTCAAAAACCACGATAAAGCTAGAAAATGAAAAATCGATTACCACGACTTTAATCGACAGTAAAAGTTTAATTTTAATACTTACAGCAAAATAAACTGTGCCAGCCAATTTTTCACATCAAATTACATAAGAATACGTCAAAAAAGCTATTGTTTTCGAATATTTAATTTTTGGGTAAAAAAAAATTCAAAATCTATCGTTTTTCTAATTTCGGACCAAAATTTCAAAGTTGTTTTAAACATTGTGCATAGTGCATTTGGGTGCGTACAATCCGAAAATCACATTTACAGCTTGCGGAATCGACTGGAAATTGCTCAAAAACCACGATAAATCTAGAAAATTAAAAATCGATTACCATGACTTTAATCGACAGTAAAAGTTTAATTTTAATACTTACAGCAAAATAAACTGTGCCAGCCAATTTTTCACATCAAATTACATAAGAATACGTCAAAAAAGCTATTGTTTTCGAATATTTAATTTTTGGGTAAAAAAAAATTCAAAGGGGTTAATCTATCGTTTTTCTAATTTCGGACCAAAATTTCAAAGTCGTTTTAAAGATTGTGCATAGTGCATTTGGGTGCGTACAATCCGAAAATCACATTTACAGCTTGCGGAATCGACTGGAAATTGCTCAAAAATCACGATAAAGCTAGAAAATGAAAAATCGATTACCACGACTTTAATCGACAGTAAAAGTTTAATTTTAATACTTACAACAAAATAAACTGTGCCAGCCAATTTTTCACATCAAATTACATAAGAATACGTCAAAAAAGCTATTGTTTTCGAATATTTAATTTTTGGGTAAAAAAAAATTCAAAGGGGTTAATCTATCGTTTTTGTAATTTCGGACCAAAATTTCAAAGTCGTTTTAAACATTGTGCATAGTGCATTTGGGTGCGTACAATCCGAAAATCACATTTACAGCTTGCGGAATCGACTGGAAATTGCTCAAAAACCACGATAAAGCTAGAAAATGAAAAATCGATTACCACGACTTTAATCGACAGTAAAAGTTTAATTTTAATACTTACAGCAAAATAAACTGTGCCAGCCAATTTTTCACATCAAATTACATAAGAATACGTCAAAAAAGCTATTGTTTTCGAATATTTAATTTTTGGGTAAAAAAAAATTCAAAGGGGTTAATCTATCGTTTTTGTAATTTCGGACCAAAATTTCAAAGTCGTTTTAAACATTGTGCATAGTGCATTTGGGTGCGTACAATCCGAAAATCACATTTACAGCTTGCGGAATCGACTGGAAATTGCTCAAAAACCACGATAAAGCTAGAAAATGAAAAATCGATTACCACGACTTTAATCGACAGTAAAAGTTTAATTTTAATACTTACAGCAAAATAAACTGTGCCAGCCAATTTTTCACATCAAATTACATAAGAATACGTCAAAAAAGCTATTGTTTTCGAATATTTAATTTTTGGGTAAAAAAAAATTCAAAGGGGTTAATCTATCGTTTTTGTAATTTCGGACCAAAATTTCAAAGTCGTTTTAAACATTGTGCATAGTGCATTTGGGTGCGTACAATCCGAAAATCACATTTACAGCTTGCGGAATCGACTGGAAATTGCTCAAAAACCACGATAAAGCTAGAAAATGAAAAATCGATTACCACGACTTTAATCGACAGTAAAAGTTTAATTTTAATACCTACAGCAAAATAAACTGTGCCAGCCAATTTTTCACATCAAATTACATAAGAATACGTCAAAAAAGCTATTGTTTTCGAATATTTAATTTTTGGGTAAAAAAAATTCAAAGGGGTTAATCTATCGTTTTTGTAATTTCGGACCAAAATTTCAAAGTCGTTTTAAACATTGTGCATAGTGCATTTGGGTGCGTACAATCCGAAAATCACATTTACAGCTTGCGGAATCGACTGGAAATTGCTCAAAAATCACGATAAAGCTAGAAAATGAAAAATCGATTACCACGACTTTAATCGACAGTAAAAGTTTAATTTTAATACTTACAGCAAAATAAACTGTGCCAGCCAATTTTTCACATCAAATTACATAAGAGTACGTCAAAAAAGCTATTGTTTTCGAATATTTAATTTTTGGGTAAAAAAAAATTCAAAGGGGTTAATCTATCGTTTTTCTAATTTCGGACCAAAATTTCAAAGTCGTTTTAAAGATTGTGCATAGTGCATTTGGGTGCGTACAATCCGAAAATCACTTTTACAGCTTGCGGAATCGACTGGAAATTGCTCAAAAATCACGATAAAGCTAGAAAATGAAAAATCGATTACCACGACTTTAATCGACAGTAAAAGTTTAATTTTAATACTAACAACAAAATAAACTGTGCCAGCCAATTTTTCACATCAAATTACATAAGAATACGTCAAAAAAGCTATTGTTTTCGAATATTTAATTTTTGGGTAAAAAAAAATTCAAAGGGGTTAATCTATCGTTTTTGTAATTTCGGACCAAAATTTCAAAGTCGTTTTAAACATTGTGCATAGTGCATTTGGGTGCGTACAATCCGAAAATCACATTTACAGCTTGCGGAATCTACTGGAAATTGCTCAAAAACCACGATAAAGCTAGAAAATGAAAAATCGATTACCACGACTTTAATCGACAGTAAAAGTTTAATTTTAATACTTACAGCAAAATAAACTGTGCCAGCCAATTTTTCACATCAAATTACATAAGAATACGTCAAAAAAGCTATTGTTTTCGAATATTTAATTTTTGGGTAAAAAAAAATTCAAAATCTATCGTTTTTCTAATTTCGGACCAAAATTTCAAAGTTGTTTTAAACATTGTGCATAGTGCATTTGGGTGCGTACAATCCGAAAATCACATTTACAGCTTGCGGAATCGACTGGAAATTGCTCAAAAACCACGATAAATCTAGAAAATTAAAAATCGATTACCATGACTTTAATCGACAGTAAAAGTTTAATTTTAATACTTACAGCAAAATAAACTGTGCCAGCCAATTTTTCACATCAAATTACATAAGAATACGTCAAAAAAGCTATTGTTTTCGAATATTTAATTTTTGGGTAAAAAAAAATTCAAAGGGGTTAATATATCGTTTTTGTAATTTCGGACCAAAATTTCAAAGTCGTTTTAAACATTGTGCATAGTGCATTTGGGTTGCGTACAATCCGAAAATCACATTTACAGCTTGCGGAATCGACTGGAAATTGCTCAAAAACCACGATAAAGCTAGAAAATGAAAAATCGATTACCACGACTTTAATCGACAGTAAAAGTTTAATTTTAATACTTACAGCAAAATAAACTGTGCCAGAGAATTTTTCACATCAAATTACATAAGAATACGTCAAAAAAGCTATTGTTTTCGAATATTTAATTTTTGGGTAAAAAAAAGTTCAAAGGGGTTAATCTATCGTTTTTGTAATTTCGGACCAAAATTTCAAAGTCGTTTTAAACATTGTGCATAGTGCATTTGGGTGCGTACAATCCGAAAATCACATTTACAGCTTGCGGAATCGACTGGAAATTGCTCAAAAACCACGATAAAGCTAGAAAATGAAAAATCGATTACCACGACTTTAATCGACAGTAAAAGTTTAATTTTAATACTTACAGCAAAATAAACTGCGCCAGCCAATTTTTCACATCAAATTACATAAGAATACGTCAAAAAAGCTATTGTTTTCGAATATTTAATTTTTGGGTAAAAAAAAATTCAAAGGGGTTAATCTATCGTTTTTGTAATTTCGGACCAAAATTTCAAAGTCGTTTTAAACATTGTGCATAGTGCATTTGGGTGCGTACAATCCGAAAATCACATTTACAGCTTGCGGAATCGACTGGAAATTGCTCAAAAACCACGATAAAGCTAGAAAATGAAAAATCGATTACCACGACTTTAATCGACAGTAAAAGTTTAATTTTAATACTTACAGCAAAATAAACTGTGCCAGCCAATTTTTCACATCAAATTACATAAGAATACGTCAAAAAAGCTATTGTTTTCGAATATTTAATTTTTGGGTAAAAAAAAATTCAAAGGGGTTAATCTATCGTTTTTGTAATTTCGGACCAAAATTTCAAAGTCGTTTTAAACATTGTGCATAGTGCATTTGGGTGCGTACAATCCGCAAATCACATTTACAGCTTGCGGAATCGACTGGAACTTGCTCAAAAACCACGATAAAGCTAGAAAATGAAAAATCGATTACCACGACTTTAATCGACAGTAAAAGTTTAATTTTAATACTTACAGCAAAATAAACTGTGCCAGCCAATTTTTCACATCAAATTACATAAGAATACGTCAAAAAAGCTATTGTTTTCGAATATTTAATTTTTGGGTAAAAAAAAATTCAAAGGGGTTAATCTATCGTTTTTGAAATTTCGGACCAAAATTTCAAAGTCGTTTTAAACATTGTGCATAGTGCATTTGGGTGCGTACAATCCGAAAATCACATTTACAGCTTGCGGAATCGACTGGAAATTGCTCAAAAACCACGATAAAGCTAGAAAATGAAAAATCGATTACCACGACTTTAATCGACAGTAAAAGTTTAATTTTAATACTTACAGCAAAATAAACTGTGCCAGCCAATTTTTCACATCAAATTACATAAGAATACGTCAAAAAAGCTATTGTTTTCGAATATTTAATTTTTGGGTAAAAAAAAATTCAAAGGGGTTAATATATCGTTTTTGTAATTTCGGACCAAAATTTCAAAGTCGTTTTAAACATTGTGCATAGTGCATTTGGGTGCGTACAATCCGCAAATCACATTTACAGCTTGCGGAATCGACTGGAACTTGCTCAAAAACCACGATAAAGCTAGAAAATGAAAAATCGATTACCACGACTTTAATCGACAGTAAAAGTTTAATTTTAATACTTACAGCAAAATAAACTGTGCCAGCCAATTTTTCACATCAAATTACATAAGAATACGTCAAAAAAGCTATTGTTTTCGAATATTTAATTTTTGGGTAAAAAAAAATTCAAAGGGGTTAATCTATCGTTTTTGTAATTTGGGACCAAAATTTCAAAGTCGTTTTAAACATTGTGCATAGTGCATTTGGGTGCGTACAATCCGAAAATCACATTTACAGCTTGCGGAATCGACTGGAAATTGCTCAAAAACCACGATAAAGCTAGAAAATGAAAAATCGATTACCACGACTTTAATCGACAGTAAAAGTTTAATTTTAATACTTACAGCAAAATAAACTGTGCCAGCCAATTTTTCACATCAAATTACATAAGAATACGTCAAAAAAGCTATTGTTTTCGAATATTTAATTTTTGGGTAAAAAAAAATTCAAAGGGGTTAATCTATCGTTTTTGTAATTTCGGACCAAAATTTCAAAGTCGTTTTAAACATTGTGCATAGTGCATTTGGGTGCGTACAATCCGAAAATCACATTTACAGCTTGCGGAATCGACTGGAAATTGCTCAAAAACCACGATAAAGCTAGAAAATGAAAAATCGATTACCACGACTTTAATCGACAGTAAAAGTTTAATTTTAATACTTACAGCAAAATAAACTGTGCCAGCCAATTTTTCACATCAAATTACATAAGAATACGTCAAAAAAGCTATTGTTTTCGAATATTTAATTTTTGGGTAAAAAAAAATTCAAAGGGGTTAATCTATCGTTTTTGTAATTTCGGACCAAAATTTCAAAGTCGTTTTAAACATTGTGCATAGTGCATTTGGGTGCGTACAATCCGAAAATCACATTTACAGCTTGCGGAATCGACTGGAAATTGCTCAAAAACCACGATAAAGCTAGAAAATGAAAAATCGATTACCACGACTTTAATCGACAGTAAAAGTTTAATTTTAATACTTACAGCAAAATAAACTGTGCCAGCCAATTTTTCACATCAAATTACATAAGAATACGTCAAAAAAGCTATTGTTTCCGAATATTTAATTTTTGGGTAAAAAAAAATTCAAAGGGGTTAATCTATCGTTTTTGTAATTTCGGACCAAAATTTCAAAGTCGTTTTAAACATTGTGCATAGTGCATTTGGGTGCGTACAATCCGAAAATCACATTTACAACTTGCGGAATCGACTGGAAATTGCTCAAAAACCACGATAAAGCTAGAAAATGAAAAATCGATTACCACGACTTTAATCGACAGTAAAAGTTTAATTTTAATACTTACAGCAAAATAAACTGTGCCAGCCAATTTTTCACATCAAATTACTTAAGAATACGTCAAAAAAGCTATTGTTTTCGAATATTTAATTTTTGGGTAAAAAAAAATTCAAAGGGGTTAATCTATCGTTTTTGTAATTTCGGACCAAAATTTCAAAGTCGTTTTAAACATTGTGCATAGTGCATTTGGGTGCGTACAATCCGAAAATCACATTTACAGCTTGCGGAATCGACTGGAAATTGCTCAAAAACCACGATAAAGCTAGAAAATGAAAAATCGATTACCACGACTTTAATCGACAGTAAAAGTTTAATTTTAATACTTACAGCAAAATAAACTGTGCCAGCCAATTTTTCACATCAAATTACATAAGAATACGTCAAAAAAGCTATTGTTTTCGAATATTTAATTTTTGGGTAAAAAAAAATTCAAAGGGGTTAATCTATCGTTTTTGTAATTTCGGACCAAAATTTCAAAGTCGTTTTAAACATTGTGCATAGTGCATTTGGGTGCGTACAATCCGAAAATCACATTTACAGCTTGCGGAATCGACTGGAAATTGCTCAAAAACCACGATAAAGCTAGAAAATGAAAAATCGATTACCACGACTTTAATCGACAGTAAAAGTTTAATTTTAATACTTACAGCAAAATAAACTGTGCCAGCCAATTTTTCACATCAAATTACATAAGAATACGTCAAAAAAGCTATTGTTTTCGAATATTTAATTTTTGGGTAAAAAAAAATTCAAAGGGGTTAATCTATCGTTTTTGTAATTTCGGACCAAAATTTCAAAGTCGTTTTAAACATTGTGCATAGTGCATTTGGGTGCGTACAATCCGAAAATCACATTTACAGCTTGCGGAATCGACTGGAAATTGCTCAAAAACCACGATAAAGCTAGAAAATGAAAAATCGATTACCACGACTTTAATCGACAGTAAAAGTTTAATTTTAATACTTACAGCAAAATAAACTGTGCCAGCCAATTTTTCACATCAAATTACATAAGAATACGTCAAAAAAGCTATTGTTTTCGAATATTTAATTTTTGGGTAAAAAAAAATTCAAAGGGGTTAATCTATCGTTTTTGTAATTTCGGACCAAAATTTCAAAGTCGTTTTAAACATTGTGCATAGTGCATTTGGGTGCGTACAATCCGAAAATCACATTTACAGCTTGCGGAATCGACTGGAAATTGCTCAAAAACCACGATAAAGCTAGAAAATGAAAAATCGATTACCACGACTTTAATCGACAGTAAAAGTTTAATTTTAATACTTACAGCAAAATAAACTGTGCCAGCCAATTTTTCACATCAAATTACATAAGAATACGTCAAAAAAGCTATTGTTTTCGAATATTTAATTTTTGGGTAAAAAAAAATTCAAAGGGGTTAATCTATCGTTTTTGTAATTTCGGACCAAAATTTCAAAGTCGTTTTAAACATTGTGCATAGTGCATTTGGGTGCGTACAATCCGAAAATCACATTTACAGCTTGCGGAATCGACTGGAAATTGCTCAAAAACCACGATAAAGCTAGAAAATGAAAAATCGATTACCACGACTTTAATCGACAGTAAAAGTTTAATTTTAATACTTACAGCAAAATAAACTGTGCCAGCCAATTTTTCACATCAAATTACATAAGAATACGTCAAAAAAGCTATTGTTTTCGAATATTTAATTTTTGGGTAAAAAAAAATTCAAAGGGGTTAATATATCGTTTTTGTAATTTCGGACCAAAATTTCAAAGTCGTTTTAAACATTGTGCATAGTGCATTTGGGTGCGTACAATCCGCAAATCACATTTACAGCTTGCGGAATCGACTGGAACTTGCTCAAAAACCACGATAAAGCTAGAAAATGAAAAATCGATTACCACGACTTTAATCGACAGTAAAAGTTTAATTTTAATACTTACAGCAAAATAAACTGTGCCAGCCAATTTTTCACATCAAATTACATAAGAATACGTCAAAAAAGCAATTGTTTTCGAATATTTAATTTTTGGGTAAAAAAAAATTCAAAGGGGTTAATCTATCGTTTTTGTAATTTCGGACCAAAATTTCAAAGTCGTTTTAAACATTGTGCATAGTGCATTTGGGTGCGTACAATCCGAAAATCACATTTACAGCTTGCGGAATCGACTGGAAATTGCTCAAAAACCACGATAAAGCTAGAAAATGAAAAATCGATTACCACGACTTTAATCGACAGTAAAAGTTTAATTTTAATACTTACAGCAAAATAAACTGTGCCAGCCAATTTTTCACATCAAATTACATAAGAATACGTCAAAAAAGCTATTGTTTTCGAATATTTAATTTTGGGTAAAAAAAAATTCAAAGGGGTTAATATATCGTTTTTGTAATTTCGGACCAAAATTTCAAAGTCGTTTTAAACATTGTGCATAGTGCATTTGGGTGCGTACAATCCGCAAATCACATTTACAGCTTGCGGAATCGACTGGAACTTGCTCAAAAACCACTATAAAGCTAGAAAATGAAAAATCGATTACCACGACTTTAATCGACAGTAAAAGTTTAATTTTAATACTTACAGCAAAATAAACTGTGCCAGCCAATTTTTCACATCAAATTACATAAGAATACGTCAAAAAAGCTATTGTTTTCGAATATTTAATTTTTGGGTAAAAAAAAATTCAAAGGGGTTAATCTATCGTTTTTGTAATTTCGGACCAAAATTTCAAAGTCGTTTTAAACATTGTGCATAGTGCATTTGGGTGCGTACAATCCGAAAATCACATTTACAGCTTGCGGAATCGACTGGAAATTGCTCAAAAACCACGATAAAGCTAGAAAATGAAAAATCGATTACCACGACTTTAATCGACAGTAAAAGTTTAATTTTAATACTTACAGCAAAATAAACTGTGCCAGCCAATTTTTCACATCAAATTACATAAGAATACGTCAAAAAAGCTATTGTTTTCGAATATTTAATTTTTGGGTAAAAAAAAATTCAAAGGGGTTAATCTATCGTTTTTGTAATTTCGGACCAAAATTTCAAAGTCGTTTTAAACATTGTGCATAGTGCATTTGGGTGCGTACAATCCGAAAATCACATTTACAGCTTGCGGAATCGACTGGAAATTGCTCAAAAACCACGATAAAGCTAGAAAATGAAAAATCGATTAGCACGACTTTAATCGACAGTAAAAGTTTAATTTTAATACTTACAGCAAAATAAACTGTGCCAGCCAATTTTTCACATCAAATTACATAAGAATACGTCAAAAAAGCTATTGTTTTCGAATATTTAATTTTTGGGTAAAAAAAAATTCAAAGGGGTTAATCTATCGTTTTTGTAATTTCGGACCAAAATTTCAAAGTCGTTTTAAACATTGTGCATAGTGCATTTGGGTGCGTACAATCCGAAAATCACATTTACAGCTTGCGGAATCGACTGGAAATTGCTCAAAAACCACGATAAAGCTAGAAAATGAAAAATCGATTACCACGACTTTAATCGACAGTAAAAGTTTAATTTTAATACTTACAGCAAAATAAACTGTGCCAGCCAATTTTTCACATCAAATTACATAAGAATACGTCAAAAAAGCTATTGTTTTCGAATATTTAATTTTTGGGTAAAAAAAAATTCAAAGGGGTTAATCTATCGTTTTTGTAATTTCGGACCAAAATTTCAAAGTCGTTTTAAACATTGTGCATAGTGCATTTGGGTGCGTACAATCCGAAAATCACATTTACAACTTGCGGAATCGACTGGAAATTGCTCAAAAACCACGATAAAGCTAGAAAATGAAAAATCGATTACCACGACTTTAATCGACAGTAAAAGTTTAATTTTAATACTTACAGCAAAATAAACTGTGCCAGCCAATTTTTCACATCAAATTACTTAAGAATACGTCAAAAAAGCTATTGTTTTCGAATATTTAATTTTTGGGTAAAAAAAAATTCAAAGGGGTTAATCTATCGTTTTTGTAATTTCGGACCAAAATTTCAAAGTCGTTTTAAACATTGTGCATAGTGCATTTGGGTGCGTACAATCCGAAAATCACATTTACAGCTTGCGGAATCGACTGGAAATTGCTCAAAAACCACGATAAAGCTAGAAAATGAAAAATCGATTACCACGACTTTAATCGACAGTAAAAGTTTAATTTTAATACTTACAGCAAAATAAACTGTGCCAGCCAATTTTTCACATCAAATTACATAAGAATACGTCAAAAAAGCTATTGTTTTCGAATATTTAATTTTTGGGTAAAAAAAAATTCAAAGGGGTTAATCTATCGTTTTTGTAATTTCGGACCAAAATTTCAAAGTCTTTTTAAACATTGTGCATAGTGCATTTGGGTGCGTACAATCCGAAAATCACATTTACAGCTTGCGGAATCGACTGGAAATTGCTCAAAAACCACGATAAAGCTAGAAAATGAAAAATCGATTACCACGACTTTAATCGACAGTAAAAGTTTAATTTTAATACTTACAGCAAAATAAACTGTGCCAGCCAATTTTTCACATCAAATTACATAAGAATACGTCAAAAAAGCTATTGTTTTCGAATATTTAATTTTTGGGTAAAAAAAAATTCAAAGGAGTTAATCTATCGTTTTTGTAATTTCGGACCAAAATTTCAAAGTCGTTTTAAACATTGTGCATAGTGCATTTGGGTGCGTACAATCCGAAAATCACATTTACAGCTTGCGGAATCGACTGGAAATTGCTCAAAAACCACGATAAAGCTAGAAAATGAAAAATCGATTACCACGACTTTAATCGACAGTAAAAGTTTAATTTTAATACTTACAGCAAAATAAACTGTGCCAGCCAATTTTTCACATCAAATTACATAAGAATACGTCAAAAAAGCTATTGTTTTCGAATATTTAATTTTTGGGTAAAAAAAAATTCAAAGGGGTTAATCTATCGTTTTTGTAATTTCGGACCAAAATTTCAAAGTCGTTTTAAACATTGTGCATAGTGCATTTGGGTGCGTACAATCCGAAAATCACATTTACAGCTTGCGGAATCGACTGGAAATTGCTCAAAAACCACGATAAAGCTAGAAAATGAAAAATCGATTACCACGACTTTAATCGACAGTAAAAGTTTAATTTTAATACTTACAGCAAAATAAACTGTGCCAGCCAATTTTTCACATCAAATTACATAAGAATACGTCAAAAAAGCTATTGTTTTCGAATATTTAATTTTTGGGTAAAAAAAAATTCAAAGGGGTTAATCTATCGTTTTTGTAATTTCGGACCAAAATTTCAAAGTCGTTTTAAACATTGTGCATAGTGCATTTGGGTGCGTACAATCCGAAAATCACATTTACAGCTTGCGGAATCGACTGGAAATTGCTCAAAAACCACGATAAAGCTAGAAAATGAAAAATCGATTACCACGACTTTAATCGACAGTAAAAGTTTAATTTTAATACTTACAGCAAAATAAACTGTGCCAGCCAATTTTTCACATCAAATTACATAAGAATACGTCAAAAAAGCTATTGTTTTCGAATATTTAATTTTTGGGTAAAAAAAAATTCAAAGGGGTTAATCTATCGTTTTTGTAATTTCGGACCAAAATTTCAAAGTCGTTTTAAACATTGTGCATAGTGCATTTGGGTGCGTACAATCCGAAAATCACATTTACAGCTTGCGGAATCGACTGGAAATTGCTCAAAAACCACGATAAAGCTAGAAAATGAAAAATCGATTACCACGACTTTAATCGACAGTAAAAGTTTAATTTTAATACTTACAGCAAAATAAACTGTGCCAGAGAATTTTTCACATCAAATTACATAAGAATACGTCAAAAAAGCTATTGTTTTCGAATATTTAATTTTTGGGTAAAAAAAAATTCAAAGGGGTTAATCTATCGTTTTTGTAATTTCGGACCAAAATTTCAAAGTCGTTTTAAACATTGTGCATAGTGCATTTGGGTGCGTACAATCCGAAAATCACATTTACAGCTTGCGGAATCGACTGGAAATTGCTCAAAAACCACGATAAAGCTAGAAAATGAAAAATCGATTACCACGACTTTAATCGACAGTAAAAGTTTAATTTTAATACTTACAGCAAAATAAACTGCGCCAGCCAATTTTTCACATCAAATTACATAAGAATACGTCAAAAAAGCTATTGTTTTCGAATATTTAATTTTTGGGTAAAAAAAAATTCAAAGGGGTTAATCTATCGTTTTTGTAATTTCGGACCAAAATTTCAAAGTCGTTTTAAACATTGTGCATAGTGCATTTGGGTGCGTACAATCCGAAAATCACATTTACAGCTTGCGGAATCGACTGGAAATTGCTCAAAAACCACGATAAAGCTAGAAACTGAAAAATCGATTACCACGACTTTAATCGACAGTAAAAGTTTAATTTTAATACTTACAGCAAAATAAACTGTGCCAGCCAATTTTTCACATCAAATTACATAAGAATACGTCAAAAAAGCTATTGTTTTCGAATATTTAATTTTTGGGTAAAAAAAAATTCAAAGGGGTTAATCTATCGTTTTTGTAATTTCGGACCAAAATTTCAAAGTCGTTTTAAACATTGTGCATAGTGCATTTGGGTGCGTACAATCCGAAAATCACATTTACAGCTTGCGGAATCGACTGGAAATTGCTCAAAAACCACGATAAAGCTAGAAAATGAAAAATCGATTACCACGACTTTAATCGACAGTAAAAGTTTAATTTTAATACTTACAGCAAAATAAACTGTGCCAGCCAATTTTTCACATCAAATTACATAAGAATACGTCAAAAAAGCTATTGTTTTCGAATATTTAATTTTTGGGTAAAAAAAAATTCAAAGGGGTTAATCTATCGTTTTTGTAATTTCGGACCAAAATTTCAAAGTCGTTTTAAACATTGTGCATAGTGCATTTGGGTGCGTACAATCCGAAAATCACATTTACAGCTTGCGGAATCGACTGGAAATTGCTCAAAAACCACGATAAAGCTAGAAAATGAAAAATCGATTACCACGACTTTAATCGACAGTAAAAGTTTAATTTTAATACTTACAGCAAAATAAACTGTGCCAGCCAATTTTTCACATCAAATTACATAAGAATACGTCAAAAAAGCTATTGTTTTCGAATATTTAATTTTTGGGTAAAAAAAAATTCAAAGGGGTTAATCTATCGTTTTTGTAATTTCGGACCAAAATTTCAAAGTCGTTTTAAACATTGTGCATAGTGCATTTGGGTGCGTACAATCCGAAAATCACATTTACAGCTTGCGGAATCGACTGGAAATTGCTCAAAAACCACGATAAAGCTAGAAAATGAAAAATCGATTACCACGACTTTAATCGACAGTAAAAGTTTAATTTTAATACTTACAGCAAAATAAACTGTGCCAGCCAATTTTTCACATCAAATTACATAAGAATACGTCAAAAAAGCTATTGTTTTCGAATATTTAATTTTTGGGTAAAAAAAAATTCAAAGGGGTTAATCTATCGTTTTTGTAATTTCGGACCAAAATTTCAAAGTCGTTTTAAACATTGTGCATAGTGCATTTGGGTGCGTACAATCCGAAAATCATATTTACAGCTTGCGGAATCGACTGGAAATTGCTCAAAAACCACGATAAAGCTAGAAAATGAAAAATCGATTACCACGACTTTAATCGACAGTAAAAGTTTAATTTTAATACTTACAGCAAAATAAACTGTGCCAGCCAATTTTTCACATCAAATTACATAAGAATACGTCAAAAAAGCTATTGTTTTCGAATATTTAATTTTTGGGTAAAAAAAAATTCAAAGGGGTTAATCTATCGTTTTTGTAATTTCGGACCAAAATTTCAAAGTCGTTTTAAACATTGTGCATAGTGCATTTGGGTGCGTACAATCCGAAAATCACATTTACAGCTTGCGGAATCGACTGGAAATTGCTCAAAAACCACGATAAAGCTAGAGAATGAAAAATCGATTACCACGACTTTAATCGACAGTAAAAGTTTAATTTTAATACTTACAGCAAAATAAACTGTGCCAGCCAATTTTTCACATCAAATTACATAAGAATACGTCAAAAAAGCTATTGTTTTCGAATATTTAATTTTTGGGTAAAAAAAAATTCAAAGGGGTTAATCTATCGTTTTTGTAATTTCGGACCAAAATTTCAAAGTCGTTTTAAACATTGTGCATAGTGCATTTGGGTGCGTACAATCCGAAAATCACATTTACAGCTTGCGGAATCGACTGGAAATTGCTCAAAAACCACGATAAAGCTAGAAAATGAAAAATCGATTACCACGACTTTAATCGACAGTAAAAGTTTAATTTTAATACTTACAGCAAAATAAACTGTGCCAGCCAATTTTTCACATCAAATTACATAAGAATACGTCAAAAAAGCTATTGTTTTCGAATATTTAATTTTTGGGTAAAAAAAAATTCAAAGGGGTTAATCTATCGTTTTTGTAATTTCGGACCAAAATTTCAAAGTCGTTTTAAACATTGTGCATAGTGCATTTGGGTGCGTACAATCCGAAAATCACATTTACAGCTTGCGGAATCGACTGGAAATTGCTCAAAAACCACGATAAAGCTAGAAAATGAAAAATCGATTACCACGACTTTAATCGACAGTAAAAGTTTAATTTTAATACTTACAGCAAAATAAACTGTGCCAGCCAATTTTTCACATCAAATTACATAAGAATACGTCAAAAAAGCTATTGTTTTCGAATATTTAATTTTTGGGTAAAAAAAAATTCAAAGGGGTTAATCTATCGTTTTTGTAATTTCGGACCAAAATTTCAAAGTCGTTTTAAACATTGTGCATAGTGCATTTGGGTGCGTACAATCCGAAAATCACATTTACAGCTTGCGGAATCGACTGGAAATTGCTCAAAAACCACGATAAAGCTAGAGAATGAAAAATCGATTACCACGACTTTAATCGACAGTAAAAGTTTAATTTTAATACTTACAGCAAAATAAACTGTGCCAGCCAATTTTTCACATCAAATTACATAAGAATACGTCAAAAAAGCTATTGTTTTCGAATATTTAATTTTTGGGTAAAAAAAAATTCAAAGGGGTTAATCTATCGTTTTTGTAATTTCGGACCAAAATTTCAAAGTCGTTTTAAACATTGTGCATAGTGCATTTGGGTGCGTACAATCCGAAAATCACATTTACAGCTTGCGGAATCGACTGGAAATTGCTCAAAAACCACGATAAAGCTAGAAAATGAAAAATCGATTACCACGACTTTAATCGACAGTAAAAGTTTAATTTTAATACTTACAGCAAAATAAACTGTGCCAGCCAATTTTTCACATCAAATTACATAAGAATACGTCAAAAAAGCTATTGTTTTCGAATATTTAATTTTTGGGTAAAAAAAAATTCAAAGGGGTTAATCTATCGTTTTTGTAATTTCGGACCAAAATTTCAAAGTCGTTTTAAACATTGTGCATAGTGCATTTGGGTGCGTACAATCCGAAAATCACATTTACAGCTTGCGGAATCGACTGGAAATTGCTCAAAAACCACGATAAAGCTAGAAAATGAAAAATCGATTACCACGACTTTAATCGACAGTAAAAGTTTAATTTTAATACTTACAGCAAAATAAACTGTGCCAGCCAATTTTTCACATCAAATTACATAAGAATACGTCAAAAAAGCTATTGTTTTCGAATATTTAATTTTTGGGTAAAAAAAAATTCAAAATCTATCGTTTTTGTAATTTCGGACCAAAATTTCAAAGTCGTTTTAAACATTGTGCATAGTGCATTTGGGTGCGTACAATCCGAAAATCACATTTACAGCTTGCGGAATCGACTGGAAATTGCTCAAAAACCACGATAAAGCTAGAAAATGAAAAATCGATTACCACGACTTTAATCGACAGTAAAAGTTTAATTTTAATACTTACAGCAAAATAAACTGCGCCAGCCAATTTTTCACATCAAATTACATAAGAATACGTCAAAAAAGCTATTGTTTTCGAATATTTAATTTTTGGGTAAAAAAAAATTCAAAGGGGTTAATCTATCGTTTTTGTAATTTCGGACCAAAATTTCAAAGTCGTTTTAAACATTGTGCATAGTGCATTTGGGTGCGTACAATCCGAAAATCACATTTACAGCTTGGGGAATCGACTGGAAATTGCTCAAAAACCACGATAAAGCTAGAAAATGAAAAATCGATTACCACGACTTTAATCGACAGTAAAAGTTTAATTTTAATACTTACAGCAAAATAAACTGTGCCAGCCAATTTTTCACATCAAATTACATAAGAATACGTCAAAAAAGCTATTGTTTTCGAATATTTAATTTTTGGGTAAAAAAAAATTCAAAGGGGTTAATCTATCGTTTTTGTAATTTCGGACCAAAATTTCAAAGTCGTTTTAAACATTGTGCATAGTGCATTTGGGTGCGTACAATCCGAAAATCACATTTACAGCTTGCGGAATCGACTGGAAATTGCTCAAAAACCACGATAAAGCTAGAAAATGAAAAATCGATTACCACGACTTTAATCGACAGTAAAAGTTTAATTTTAATACTTACAGCAAAATAAACTGTGCCAGCCAATTTTTCACATCAAATTACATAAGAATACGTCAAAAAAGCTATTGTTTTCGAATATTTAATTTTTGGGTAAAAAAAAATTCAAAGGGGTTAATCTATCGTTTTTGTAATTTCGGACCAAAATTTCAAAGTCGTTTTAAACATTGTGCATAGTGCATTTGGGTGCGTACAATCCGAAAATCACATTTACAGCTTGCGGAATCGACTGGAAATTGCTCAAAAACCACGATAAAGCTAGAAAATGAAAAATCGATTACCACGACTTTAATCGACAGTAAAAGTTTAATTTTAATACTTACAGCAAAATAAACTGTGCCAGCCAATTTTTCACATCAAATTACATAAGAATACGTCAAAAAAGCTATTGTTTTCGAATATTTAATTTTTGGGTAAATAAAAATTCAAAATCTATCGTTTTTGTAATTTCGGACCAAAATTTCAAAGTCGTTTTAAACATTGTGCATAGTGCATTTGGGTGCGTACAATCCGAAAATCACATTTACAGCTTGCGGAATCGACTGGAAATTGCTCAAAAACCACGATAAAGCTAGAAAATGAAAAATCGATTACCACGACTTTAATCGACAGTAAAAGTTTAATTTTAATACTTACAGCAAAATAAACTGTGCCAGCCAATTTTTCACATCAAATTACATAAGAATACGTCAAAAAAGCTATTGTTTTCGAATATTTAATTTTTGGGTAAATAAAAATTCAAAATCTATCGTTTTTGTAATTTCGGACCAAAATTTCAAAGTCGTTTTAAACATTGTGCATAGTGCATTTGGGTGCGTACAATCCGAAAATCACATTTACAGCTTGCGGAATCGACTGGAAATTGCTCAAAAACCACGATAAAGCTAGAAAATGAAAAATCGATTACCACGACTTTAATCGACAGTAAAAGTTTAATTTTAATACTTACAGCAAAATAAACTGTGCCAGCCAATTTTTCACATCAAATTACATAAGAATACGTCAAAAAAGCTATTGTTTTCGAATATTTAATTTTTGGGTAAAAAAAAATTCAAAGGGGTTAATCTATCGTTTTTGTAATTTCGGACCAAAATTTCAAAGTCGTTTTAAACATTGTGCATAGTGCATTTGGGTGCGTACAATCCGAAAATCACATTTACAGCTTGCGGAATCGACTGGAAATTGCTCAAAAACCACGATAAAGCTAGAAAATGAAAAATCGATTACCACGACTTTAATCGACAGTAAAAGTTTAATTTTAATACTTACAGCAAAATAAACTGTGCCAGCCAATTTTTCACATCAAATTACATAAGAATACGTCAAAAAAGCTATTGTTTTCGAATATTTAATTTTTGGGTAAAAAAAAATTCAAAGGGGTTAATCTATCGTTTTTGTAATTTCGGACCAAAATTTCAAAGTCGTTTTAAACATTGTGCATAGTGCATTTGGGTGCGTACAATCCGAAAATCACATTTACAGCTTGCGGAATCGACTGGAAATTGCTCAAAAACCACGATAAAGCTAGAAAATGAAAAATCGATTACCACGACTTTAATCGACAGTAAAAGTTTAATTTTAATACTTACAGCAAAATAAACTGTGCCAGCCAATTTTTCACATCAAATTACATAAGAATACGTCAAAAAAGCTATTGTTTTCGAATATTTAATTTTTGGGTAAAAAAAAATTCAAAGGGGTTAATCTATCGTTTTTGTAATTTCGGACCAAAATTTCAAAGTCGTTTTAAACATTGTGCATAGTGCATTTGGGTGCGTACAATCCGAAAATCACATTTACAGCTTGCGGAATCGACTGGAAATTGCTCAAAAACCACGATAAAGCTAGAAAATGAAAAATCGATTACCACGACTTTAATCGACAGTAAAAGTTTAATTTTAATACTTACAGCAAAATAAACTGTGCCAGCCAATTTTTCACATCAAATTACATAAGAATACGTCAAAAAAGCTATTGTTTTCGAATATTTAATTTTTGGGTAAAAAAAAATTCAAAGGGGTTAATCTATCGTTTTTGTAATTTCGGACCAAAATTTCAAAGTCGTTTTAAACATTGTGCATAGTGCATTTGGGTGCGTACAATCCGAAAATCACATTTACAGCTTGCGGAATCGACTGGAAATTGCTCAAAAACCACGATAAAGCTAGAGAATGAAAAATCGATTACCACGACTTTAATCGACAGTAAAAGTTTAATTTTAATACTTACAGCAAAATAAACTGCGCCAGCCAATTTTTCACATCAAATTACATAAGAATACGTCAAAAAAGCTATTGTTTTCGAATATTTAATTTTTGGGTAAAAAAAATTCAAAGGGGTTAATCTATCGTTTTTGTAATTTCGGACCAAAATTTCAAAGTCGTTTTAAACATTGTGCATAGTGCATTTGGGTGCGTACAATCCGAAAATCACATTTACAGCTTGCGGAATCGACTGGAAATTGCTCAAAAACCACGATAAAGCTAGAAAATGAAAAATCGATTACCACGACTTTAATCGACAGTAAAAGTTTAATTTTAATACTTACAGCAAAATAAACTGCGCCAGCCAATTTTTCACATCAAATTACATAAGAATACGTCAAAAAAGCTATTGTTTTCGAATATTTAATTTTTGGGTAAAAAAAAATTCAAAGGGGTTAATCTATCGTTTTTGTAATTTCGGACCAAAATTTCAAAGTCGTTTTAAACATTGTGCATAGTGCATTTGGGTGCGTACAATCCGAAAATCACATTTACAGCTTGCGGAATCGACTGGAAATTGCTCAAAAACCACGATAAAGCTAGAAAATGAAAAATCGATTACCACGACTTTAATCGACAGTAAAAGTTTAATTTTAATACTTACAGCAAAATAAACTGTGCCAGCCAATTTTTCACATCAAATTACATAAGAATACGTCAAAAAAGCTATTGTTTTCCAATATTTAATTTTTGGGTAAAAAAAAATTCAAAGAGGTTAATCTATCGTTTTTGTAATTTCGGATCAAAATTTCAAAGTTGTTTTACACATCGTGCATAGTGCATTTGGGTGCGTACAATCCGAAAATCACATTTACAGCTTGCTGAATCGACTGGAAATTGCTCAAAAACCACGATAAAGCACGAAAATGAAAAATCGATTACCACGATTTTAATCGACATTAAAAGTTTAATTTTAATACTTACAGCAAAATAAACTGTGCCAGCCAATTTTTCACATCAAATTACATAAGAATACGTCAAAAAAGCCATTGTTTTCCAATATTTAATTTTTGGGTAAAAAAAAATCTATCGTTTTTGTAATTTCGGACCAGAATTTCAAAGTCGTTTTAAACATTGTGCATAGTGCATTTGGGTGCGTACAATCCGAAAATCACATTTACAGCTTGCGGAATCGACTGGAAATTGCTCAAAAACCACGATAAAGCTAGAAAATGAAAAATCGATTACCACGACTTTAATCGACAGTAAAAGTTTAATTTTAATACTTACAGCAAAATAAACTGTGCCAGCCAATTTTTCACATCAAATTACATAAGAATACGTCAAAAAAGCTATTGTTTTCGAATATTTAATTTTTGGGTAAAAAAAAATTCAAAGGGGTTAATCTATCGTTTTTGTAATTTCGGACCAAAATTTCAAAGTCGTTTTAAACATTGTGCATAGTGCATTTGGGTGCGTACATCCGAAAATCACATTTACAGCTTGCGGAATCGACTGGAAATTGCTCAAAAACCACGATAAAGCTAGAAAATGAAAAATCGATTACCACGACTTTAATCGACAGTAAAAGTTTAATTTTAATACTTACAGCAAAATAAACTATGCCAGCCAATTTTTCACATCAAATTACATAAGAATACGTCAAAAAAGCTATTGTTTTCCAATATTTAATTTTTGGTTAAAAAAAAATTCAAAGAGGTTAATCTATCGTTTTTGTAATTTCGGATCACAATTTCAAAGTTGTTTTACACATTGTGCATAGTGCATTTGGGTGCGTACAATCCGAAAATCACATTTACAGCTTGCTGAATCGACTGGAAATTGCTCAAAAACCACGATAAAGCACGAAAATGAAAAATCGATTACCACGATTTTAATCGACATTAAAAGTTTAATTTTAATACTTACAGCAAAATAAACTGTGCCAGCCAATTTTTCACATCAAATTACATAAGAATACGTCAAAAAAGCCATTGTTTTCCAATATTTAATTTTTGGGTAAAAAAAAATTCAAAGGGGTTAATCTATCGTTTTTGTAATTTCGGATCAAAATTTCAAAGTTGTTTTACACATTGTGCATAGTGCATTTGGGTGCGTACAATCCGAAAATCACATTTACAGCTTGCTGAATCGACTGGAAATTGCTCAAAAACCACGATAAAGCACGAAAATGAAAAATCGATTACCACGACTTTAATCGACAGTAAAAGTGTAATTTTAATACTTACAGCAAAATAAACTGTGCCAGCCAATTTTTCACATCAAATTACATAAGAATACGTCAAAAAAGCTATTGTTTTCGAATATTTAATTTTTGGGTAAAAAAAAATTCAAAGTTTTTGTAATTTCGGACCAAAATTTCAAAGTCGTTTTAAACATTGTGCATAGTGCATTTGGGTGCGTACAATCCGAAAATCACATTTACAGCTTGCTGAATCGACTGGAAATTGCTCAAAAACCACGATAAAGCACGAAAATGAAAAATCGATTACCACGACTTTAATCGACAGTAAAAGTGTAATTTTAATACTTACAACAAAATAAACTGTGCCAGCCAATTTTTCACATCAAATTACATAAGAATACGTCAAAAAAGCTATTGTTTTCGAATATTTAATTTTTGGGTAAAAAAAAATTCAAAGGGGTTAATCTATCGTTTTTGTAATTTCGGACCAGAATTTCAAAGTCGTTGTAAACATTGTGCATAGTGCATTTGGGTGCGTACAATCCGAAAATCACATTTACAGCTTGCGGAATCGACTGGAAATTGCTCAAAAACCACGATAAAGCTAAAAAATGAAAAATCGATTACCACGACTTTAATCGACAGTAAAAGTTTAATTTTAATACTTACAGCAAAATAAACTGTGCCAGCCAATTTTTCACATCAAATTACATAAGAATACGTCAAAAAAGCTATTGTTTTCGAATATTTAATTTTTGGGTAAAAAAAAATTCAAAGGGGTTAATCTATCGTTTTTGTAATTTCGGACCAGAATTTCAAAGTCGTTTTAAACATTGTGCATAGTGCATTTGGGTGCGTACAATCCGAAAATCACATTTACAGCTTGCGGAATCGACTGGAAAATGCTCAATAACCACGATAAAGCTTGAAAATGAAAAATCGATTACCATGACTTTAATCGACAGTAAAAGTTTAATTTTAATACTTACAGCAAAATAAACTGTGCCAGCCAATTTTTCACATCAAATTACATAAGAATACGTCAAAAAAGCTATTGTTTTCCAATATTTAATTTTTGCGTTAAAAAAAAAAGATTCAAATTCAAATCTATCGTTTTTGTAAATATAGACCAAAATTTCAAATTCGTGTTAAACATTTTGTTAAATATTGTGGTAAGCATTTGGGTGCGTAGAATTTAAAAGTTTTTAATTAAATTATTAATTAAAATGGTTAAAATAAATATCGATAAAATTTAAATTAAGCTATACAATTGACTTCATGAAACTTTTAATTTTCAAATTAAATTTGACTTTTTGAAGTTTTATTTGTCCTTTTCCTTGTCGTTTTAGTTTTTGAAAATGAAAACTACCACGTTTTTATTTATTTTAAGTTTTCTTTAATTATTGCAGCAATTGGAATATCTTGAAGTAATCCTAACGTGGATAACTGCTACATAATTATGAGTCAGATGATTCAGAATGCACATCATGGTAATATTGCAACATAAACATGAGTCTTGTTTTAGTGATTTTAAAATACCAGATCTCTCTGTTTTCAATATCAATTTGTTTATTAATACTCCACAGAATCATCACTGCCTTTCAATTCTGGTTTTTCGTCATTAGTATTTGACAATTCTTCTGTCGTCTAACCCCAAATTATAGAAGAAACCGTCTACAAGCTAAACTAAACGAATTCTAATTATTTTGGCTACATGATATTCAATAGTGCAAATTCCCGTTAAAAGCAAATGATTCCAGAAACATGAAAATTATCATACACTAAAGTGGAACTAAAGAAACCAATGCTTGCACAAAATTGTTATAAATCATAACAACTGCGCTAAATATTGCACTACATAATTCACAACCTTTATTACACTGATATACTTACAATCAAATGCACATAGTTGTCTACAAATTTTGATAAAATATCATCATAGTCGGACTCTTCCGATGGCCGAACTTGCCCGGACTAACCCTACTATTCTAAAACTGACTTACTTACAACCTTGTACTATTTGATATTTTTGTGTATTATTTGTAATATTTTAATACAGATTTATACCACCTCCAATCTATGTTAAAGATAACATAATTGAGGCGTCTACTTGTAATACCGGGTATATACATCTAAATTTTAAACTCAGATCGTTTTAAAAACGTCTATATCTAATTCAAATAAGCTTTTAAATAGACACAATTTCAAGAAGAATATCTGTTTTGAAAGAGTTAAACAATAATAGTCTATTCTGTAAATTTACTTTAAATGGATGCAGCCGGTATTGCAAGTAGACACCTCAATTAATAAATTCATTTCATTAACATAGGTACTAATTATTATCATAAAGCCATCATAATTTCATCTACAGAGTTATTCAAAAAATTCTCAGATTTCGTTATCAGGAAGTTCTAAGAAGTTTTGGACTACATCTTCCGGAGCCGCTTATTGGAAACAGAGATTATCCTGCAAGACTTGCAGTTTAACGTGTAATCTAAACCATGGCTTTGTATTCCGAAGTTAATCATTAACTATCTTCCTAGCAGTTGTATAACAGCACTACGTGCAGGTGGGCTTGGTTTTTTTACAAAGAACAAGAGGTGCAGTTTAAGGGCTTGCCCAGGACCCAATCTGCTATACTTAATAAAATCACTGACTTTGACGTTTTTCCCGATGGCCAGGCTTATGTAATCATGTAAATAATTCTTAAATCTATAAAAAAATCTCTTAAATCCAGTTTGCAAAACTGGCACATTCGTGAACGGAATTCGTAGTTTCTTCACTTTGTAATATTATAATGTGCTATTGTGTGTTGTGTTTAGGCAACCCAAGTTGCTTCTAGTTTCTCTTTGTGTAGCAAAATATTGCAATTTGTTACAAAATATATAATTGCAATAATGGATTACCATCAGGGTACAAATTCATCATCATCACAAATAATGCAAGTGCAAATGTAATTATTGCAATTGCATTTTTGAGAGTAATGACCTGAACAATGACCAGTAAGCAGGTGATAGGAAAATATATCGATCAATACCAATAAAAAGACAGTAGAGTTGTGTGAGCTCTTCAACTAGGTAGTTAGTATTCGTGACTTTAAAATTGAAGTACTCATTTGTGTTGGTAGAGTAAGACAAATTCGTTGTTACTATATTTATAAATCAACCCTTAATATTGGTACCGATGAATACTTGTTGTAATAAATATATTTTATGAAGTGCAGTCTTATCATTCCAAGTGGGAACATTGCCCCCAATTAAATTTAAGGCGCCGAGTATTATCCCCTAAACATCCCTTAAAGAGAAATAAGGGGTTAAATACGACAATATCATAACTGTAATTTTACATAACAAAAAATGTTAAAATTATGTTTATTATTATAAAACAACATTTTAGGTCAATGTACTGAGTTTACCAGGTTACCAGGTACCAGGCGGAATTTATGGGTACTACTAACGATCAATATTACATTGATTTTAACATCTTTTTGGGGAGAGCAAATTAAAATGGAAAATAAGAAGATAGCTGGTGTATGGTATGGAATAGATTTCGTTGGTGCTGATTTAAGGATCCAAAAATCTTTATTACTTGTGACCAGAGCACAGAAGCCAATGGTTTTAACGAATGGCAAATTTAAAATATTGAATTTGAACATAATGCTTGGTGTAAGTACTACTTACATTGTAAAATATGTAAAATATAAAAGCACAAAGAAATAATTTTGAAAAAGGGTTAAGGAGATACGTTCAATTAAACACTTTAAGCATAATTTTATTTGAATATAAGCACTAACATAATAATTAAATAAATAAAATGTAATATTTTTGAAACCTGAAAATTAACGATCAATACCTTTTTTTTTGTTGGCGATTAGAATATTTTTCAGATGTAGAAGGATAATATAATTATTATACGCCTGTATTATTGATATTTAATGATTATTAACTTGGTATGTCAAAGATTATAATATAATTTATATTTAATTGATATTAAATTTCATGAATTTCTAAATGTATGTAGATAAAAAAATTTTAACAATAAATTAAAAAAATATTTATTGTATTGTTTATTTTATTATTATTTTATTCATATTAGTAGTATGGTAATTTTAGTTGGGGAGAAGGAAGGAAAAAATTTTATAAAGCTGATTTCTTCTGTTACATGTTATATGGTACCCCCCCAACTTACCTCAGAAAAATCCTTTAAAATTCCTCATGGAGAACATGCCTAAATTTCTAAAAATGTCCACCATCTTGGAAATTTTAAAAATAAACCTTTCAAAATGTCTTGATGAAAATAACAGATGGAGGTTCTAAATTTGAGTAAAATTCGTCATTATTTTTTAAATATTATATTTTAAATTTTCATGTTCGTAGATTCATACAACCTCACATTAACGTAGACGTGACATACACACAGAAATACAAGTAAATGCTTATTCCTAATAAACAGATTTAAAGTATATAATATAAACATTAGAAAAAAGTAATTTGTTAAATAATGTCGTAAGTCAAAACTATCTTCTTAATTAAACTGTTACAGTTTTGGCACTTCTTTCCAATCTGGCAATGTTTTTTGATCTTGCAACATTATTTACTTAATATCGCAAAAATATATAACTAATCGTTTATTAGTCAATTTTAAAAGCTACTTAATTGTAAATAAATTTAATAGTGCAAAGTAATTTTTTATTTGCTTTAGATGTTAAAAATGTACTCTAACTTAAGTCTAAGTTCGGTAATTTTTGCCCTTTAATAAAGTTGATAAGTTCACACAAAAATATACCTACCAACGTATATTTGTGTAATAGCTTATCGATTTTAACCCAAACAATAATTATTACAAAATCAACTAATTAGCACTAGCACAATTATTGGAAGAAGACAATAAATATTTAACAGTATTTACGTTTACATTTGAGCCAACTTGGTGATGCTTTAATCATTCTCACGACAGTCGATTTATAACACCAAGTTTTATTTTTTTCTTGTTACTGTTATCAATAATTTAAAATTCTAATGGTAACTTAAAATTCTTGTGCGATCGAAACATTTTTGGATGAGAAAAAATTCGTTAGTAAGTTGTAGAAATAACCATTAATATAATATGTTATCGTTTGCCGCATCCTATATATTATAAGTTTAGTGATGAATTCGGTCTTTACGTTAGTTAAACTATTAAGATAAAATATATAAAAAAATATTAATAACAACTTTTACGGGTATGTACTTACGAGGATTGTTCATTAAGTAAATGCCTACTTTTCGTTAAACCTATGATTGTGATAACATATTTTATTAATTAACAAATTAGAATTTATAATAAATTATAATTTTTTTACTGTATTTTATTTCAAAATACATATATTTTTCTATGTAATAATTAAATCTACATACCGTTTAACTATTTGCTAAATTTTATATTATTAATAGTAAGACCTTTCTAATTCCCTCTCATTTTTGTTTGCTATTTGTATGATTGAATCGGAATCAGTTGAAATTTTGTTCTTCTAAACTAAAATTTATTAAAACTATACAGGTACTATTAAGCGAAACAATTCAATTTTTGTTATTTTAATGTTGAAAAAATTGTGGAGTCGATGAAAGCGCAGTGTGGTATTTCAATTTTTGTAATTTCCTATTTAAAAATTTCACCCCTTTTTAAAAATCACGAGGCAAACATATTATTTTATTTATAACATTTTTTTAAAAATTGTACAAAATTTATGATTTATTAAATTGTTTACAACAAAATTTTCAAAAACGCAATTGTCTTGAAAGCGTCAACATTTTAATAATACTGATTAATAGTAAAGATAATTAAAGTTTTTCCTTGTATAAATTTCATTTAAGAAAATCAAAAAAAAAAAAGATTATTATTTGTCGCTGTAAACATAAGGAAATTATCATCAGAAATTTTGTTTAGTTGGAATTTTAAATCCCCCCACCCCACCGCACAGATTTGCATACTTCGTCGACAGACAACGAAAAGAGAATTTGGTCCTAAATTCGACTTAATTTTCATGGTGTGATTATTTTGTAGCAGGTACATCGACTTTTTCAAATTCTTGTAGGTGCATAATCATGGTCATAGCATTCTGACCATTTTAAAATTTTGTCCCTAAAATACTAGTGGCTTTGTTGACTTGAAATTTAGAACGTACCATCCTGGTGTATTTTCTGGATCGTCTGTTAGGGCTGGACTGTGAGATACATACGTAGGCACACGTTAAGACAACTTTGGTCTACGTTTGATAACAATTGGGAAGCTTAACAAAACTATAGCTGAACTTGAAGCTGTCAGTTACAGGAGAACAATGGGCACAAAGCAAGTTTATTTAGTAAAAATGATGGAAAAGTTTGTTTCTCCGTTTTTGCCTAACTTTTCAAAATTTATGATTTTTTTATCGACCCAAAAGAGTTAGCATTTGCTGATGTCGGTCTCTGCATGGGCGATACCTAAAAATCTAAGAAATGAAAGGAATTAATTAGAAAATCAAAATCATTGCACGTCTCTTAATGGCCAACACCTAAAATTTTGTAAGGACATTCCTTAATCAAAGGAATTGTGGTTATCCTTATCAGTAATAATTCTGTTTCCAGGTTTTGACCATCTTATTGAAAATACAGGGTGAACAAAGTTCGCTTGCCGATTTTTCTCTAAAATTAGAAAAAATGTTAACAAGATGTAGGTGGTACCCAATGCTTCGTTTCAAAGACCGACCCAACTGAAAATTGAAAATCGTTCTCTAAATTTTTATCCACCAGAACAGGGAATCTAAGTGAGGCCGCAGGCCGATCTATGTATAGCTTCTCCGTGCCGATGTATGTATAATGAATTAAAGCTAGGGAGCAAAGGAGATAAACGTGTGATTTTACAAAGCTCGGCGACCTCACAGAGACTTTAACCAGTGTACGTAAATTTTGGAAACAAAGCATTTTTGGATTCCCCTAGTAAGAAATAACGTGTTTTACACGTTATTGACACGTAAAACCAAGTGCAAATGACGTTTTCTACACGTTATTTGCTTAACGGGCACTTTTTAAAATCGTTTTCCTTCATTAGTCGAGAAGAATCGAAAGACAAAGTTTATTCCCTTGTCCTAGAAACAACCCAATAAAAGTTGTTTTTCTAACACATCTTTCAACCCCTAACGAGGCACCCGAAGTCTCAATAAATTAATCAAGAAATAATTGTTAAAAATTTATAGTTTGGAAAAACTTTAATTGAGTGAACTAATCTTCATTCAGTTTGACAGAAAATGTAACATTTACAAAATTTGTTCTAGGTATTAAAAAGTTATGATACTAATACCGCCCTGTATAATATGCTTTGCATCAAAATTACCTACACCTATAGTTTCATACCCCAAAATAATTAAAATTATTATTTTTGATTAATTACAAACAATAATTCTATCTAATTTTGAGGTAATGTACCTCTTAATTTATTCTACAAATTCAGCATCCTCAAAAATGATCCCAACTTTTAACAATATTTTAATTTTTTAGCACTGGGTGATAACGTTATCTTTAAATTCTCTTTTTTTCACTCACACATATATTTGATTTTTAACAAAAGGATTTCATTATATTATTGTTTAATCACCCTGTATTAAGCATAATGCTCAACATCAAAAATTGTACCCGATTTCTGCTCGCATTTACTTTAAATAAATAACTTTTAGACGCTGTCGAAATAATCAAAAATACAAGAAAGTGTGCTCGTTCAAACGCGAACGTCTAAAAGTGTACATACTTTTTTATCACCCTGTACAATTATGTTAGCATTATGTTTACAGCAGAAGTGTTGATTTTAAACCTAATTGTTTATTTTTAAGATTTATTATACGAACTATGAATTTCCAACCCGCTATTTACATCAACTAACGACTTACGCGAGGCGCTTAGCGCCGTCGAATTGGGTTCCTTACCCTTGCGCGGGAGGGTGGTACAGGATGCTTCTAAACTACTGTCTCTTGGTTTCCACACAGGCGACCCTATAACAATAAATTTGTAACAAATTTAATTAACTTTAATTGACTTTCAGTTAAAATTTGAAAATGAAAGCAGAAAAATTTTGAAAAATTTAAAACGTGATATGTATTGAAGTAGAGGTGCATATACAACAAAGGGTTTGGAAAAGAAGAAGGAAAAATCCTATTTCAGGAAAAGGGCTGCTCATCAGAAATAAGGGAAACTAAAATTGTTTATCTATTGGAAGTATTAGTATTTGATAAAATTAATTATTGTGACTCGTACAAAGCGGGTCATTTTTTTTTGAGTTTTGGTTGCACAGAAGGCACATGAAAAAATTAGATATAGTTTTTCTTTTGGTAGTAATTCAGAAAGTTTGCAAAAATCGAACCATATTGTGGAATTAGAGAATGAAACAGAATAAAAATTTTTACTACCCCACTTGACGTAATTTTGAAAAAGTTTTTCTCATTTAATTTAGTTAACTGAAAGTCTTTTATAGATTAAAATCTATGCTATGAAAATAAGTAAAAAATTTGCACATACGCAGAGTAAAACTCTGCCAAAGTGTGTAGAAGTCCAACAGACAAGTTTAAATTTTTGCACTAATAAGCAGGAAGCTACAGATAAAAATAAGCATACTAATTGGAAAAATAAGAAACAAAAAAAAAAGTTGTTAGGGAAAAATAATAATAAGTAAAAATATTCTAATTACCCGTAACGTTTTAATCTACTAAAAGTCGTATTATCTTTTTTCAGTTTTTCCCGATAAATAACATTCAACGCACGTGGGGTTTTCGATACTTAAGGATTTTGATGGCTGTTTTAACGACGATTTAATTTTTTTGGGACTCTTGACTTCTTCGTTACTTTGACTAGAAGTGGTAGATTCGCTTTTTGTTTTCCTAAGCGATTTTGGGCTCGATTTACGGGAACTACTACTAGGGCTCGATTTTCGCGAGTGGTTAGGACTCGAGTCTAATTTGGCACTACTTTTTTTAGGAGAACGTTTAGGTGATTTGGATCTGGCCGTGTGCACTTCTGCTTTTATTGTTTTAGTATTTGTTGAATTTTGCTTACCTAAGTCTTCTACTTGCATAGGGTGATAGTTTTCTGGTTGATGAGACGATTGAATTAAGCGTGCTTGACTTCCGGTACTACCGGCAGATAAAGTTGAGGTTGTGCTACAGATTTTACTACGATGTAAATAGAATGTAAAATCGTCTAATTTATTATTCAATTACCTTAGTGTTAAATGATTTGGTGTGCGGCCGAGTCCAGATTTTACTTTCGAACTTCCAGCTTGGGAATCATCCTCACCTTCGGACTTAATTCCAGCGTCGCCCTTTTCGTTTTCGCCTTTTTTGGGAGGATCTGAAAGGATAACACCTTAAAACTCGAAATCACAGTTAATCGTTGAAAATTTATAATACCTGCAACGTCCCCAACAGTTTTACTCCTGCTTCGAAAAGTTGTACAAGGAGGATCGTCCGTTTCTTGACTAATATTATCGTAATCGATGTTTCCAGAAGAATGCCTTTGCGATGTTTTAGATTTTTTAACTTTGCCTAAAGTGTGCGAACCTTGAATTATAATGGTTTGCTTAGTTGGTCTTTCTAAGGTTTGGCTATTTATCATTTCGCCTTTGTGTGTTGAAACTAAAATGATTCCTGGACCCGCTCCAGGTTTGGTAGAAGGTATTGACATATTTCTTACGGATTCTCTAATAATTTGCCTAATAGTTTTAAGGAAAGCGTTTCTAAAATCTGCCGTACTAAAAATATCAATTTGTTAGACTTTCTAGCTGACCAAGTTTAACACAAATTACCTATTTGAAAGAACATAAACTTTTTCTGATCTCCTCTGTAATTGACTTCTTAAATGAATTAGTTCCCATAAGAAATGAGAATCCATATCTTTGGCTGACGAAGCTCTAACTTGCACTTCCGTGACCGGTATTAAAACTTGATAACGAATTATTTCCACTTCAGAAGCGTTACTTTTACTGGAAACTCCCTGAAAATCCAAACGTGGAGGATATACCAAATAAAAAAGCATTTTTCTCACCATGAGCTTCTTCTTTTGTCGTAATCGTTCCTTACACAGAAATACTACCGCCGATTTGAATACAAAACACATGGCGTGCAATTCTAAACCTTTTTTAATTTTTCCTAAGAAATCAGAAATGTTAAGCCACTCTACACCACCGTAATATAAAAGATCTCCAGGACTTAAATCTATTTGCTGCAAATAGAACTTATCAGTAAAAAATTTGTTTTTTTTTCATCAATTTTATCTTACTTGTTTGCATGATTTTTGATGTTGTCTGAAAAGATGATCAAATATAGCACCGTACTCTTCGTGAATCCTCTGCATTTCGTTGATGTGTTCCGCTACTTTCTCCATCCCTTTTAGGGCCTCTGCAAAGAATAAATAATCTTGTTAGGTTAAATGTCACATTTAACTTGCAAACGAATTTTTTGTTCCATTGCAAAATATAATGTGGAAGAGACCTATCTTTAGACCAAAAGCTATGACAATTTAAAGTCTTAACATTGTCTGATAGCTTATTGTCGAGTCTGATACCCATGCTCATGGAACTCCTAAAAGCGATTTGCAAGTTTCTCTTTAGGCAGATGAATATTTCCTTTTGTCTCGTAGAACAGTGACGAGGATCACTATTTCTAGAATAATTTGAATAAAACTTAATGATAAAGTGGCCAAGGGTCTTCCTGCTGGAAGATCATTCCGGAAGGATCGTCGAGCATGAGTAAAGTCCGTCTGGAAGAACTACAGTTTCTTATAGTTCTGTCCTTCCAATAGAACCGAGTGACAGGATAAAATTGTAATTAGTGAACCCACATTTACGTCATAATGGTCGAGATTAACGTGAACAAAATTTATAACTGACCTACCACAATAATCGTGTTAATGGTATGTTTGTCAATTTGTTAATTACCAATGCAATCATCACTAGATAACATTATTGTAATAGGACAGTAATAATAATATCATTAATATACAAGGTAGACCATCAAATCAATTTACATTTCGAAGTGTAGTAAGCGATGCGAAAATAATTTTTTTAACTATGCGATTGAAAATATTATAAAAAAGCATCTTTACTTTTTCTTTTTTTTTGAGATTTTGGATTATGTGCGCAACAGATGTAAATTTTGGACTTTAAGAAAACCAAAAGAAATCACAAGTTATTAGATTAGATTTTTAGCTAATGTTTCATCTTTTAGGAATGCTCATCTGCTGCTCTGCAGTTTTTGTACCGCTTAGTTATTAATTTTGAAGATTCAAACATAAGGATTTCTGGCAAAACTATTATAAACTTTGAATAGCAGATCATTAGGAAATAACCCCATCTCCAGAGTCCCATTAACGCTAATCGGAGAAGATAATAATATATCATAAGCATTTATCACTACTGCGTAATCTGTTAGGTGATTTAGTACACGTATAATCAATAAATACTCAGATTAGTGGTAAAGATTGATCCCTATTGCTGGCAGTATTCATCTGACCAACAAATCTCAACATATTATGAATTTCTTTTCAATATAATAAAAAATTATTCCTCTCACATCTTTCTTACATCTCACAGCCAATTTAATTGGATTTTATTCAAAAAATATTTATAGTTCACGTAGCCAAATATTTTATATCTAACCGAGATTGAAAAGAGAAATTTATAATACTGAAGCCTAGATAATTTTCTTAAGATTTACAAATAAAGGTAATTTTTTGTTTGGGATGGGAGGGCACGTGTTCTTGTGCCCTTTAAAACAAGCCACCACTGAAACTTACGTGGAAATTAGTTATATTAATTTCCAAAGTGCAAATTTGCAAAATCCAATCAAATTGAAGTATATGGGGCATTCCACACCAAATCGACCACTTTTGAACCGGACCCCATTTGATTTTCCTGAATATTTACATATTATACTATCTCACCAAAAACAGTTCTGTGAATTTTTTCAAAATTTTTTATTCAACCCAAAAAGAGTTACGAATTTTTAGAAAAACTGATGTTGTTTTTCTTCAAACGATCGCAACTATGTCAAAAATTGACTAATCGGAACGTTTTTTCTGTTTTTGTTTGTCTTTAAACGTACTTTTCAGGAAAAAATACAAAAAAAATATTCAAACTTGGATTCTACAAAATTTTTCATTTTTTCGGAGAAAATCATTGATTTTTCAAATTTCGACAGTTTTGATGTTTGATTTTTTTATTTAAAAAAAAAAATCTAATTTATTCCGCGTATAACAACGCAAACCCCATAATGGGCCGACATTTCTTTCTATTTCTTTTGTTTAATTAAAAAATATTATTTGCGTAAAAATAAAACAAAATATTTTTTAATTAAACAAAAAAAAATAGAAAGGAATGTGGGCCCATTATGGGGTTTGCGTTGTTATGCGAGAAATAAATAAGAGTTTCTTTTGAAATAAAAAAAGCAAAAATCAAAAGTGGACAAATTTAAAAAATCAATGATTTTCTCCAAAAAATTAAAAAATTTTGTAGAATCCAAGTTTGAATATTTTTTTTGTATTTTTTCCTGAAAAGTACGTTTAAAGACGAACAAAAACAAAAAAACGAACGTTTTGATTAGTCAATTTTTGAAATAGTTACGATTGTTTGAAGAAAAAAAACATTAGTTTTTCTGAAATTTTAACTTTGTAAAAAATGTTGAAAAAAATTACACAACTGATTTTACGTATTATACTATCCCATCAAAAACAGTACTGTAAATTTTTTCAAAATTGTTTACAAAGTTAAGAATTTTTAGAAAAACTGATGTTTTTTTTCTTCAAACGATCGTAACTTTTTCAAAAATCGACTAATCAAAACGTTCTTTTTTTTGTTTTTATTTGTCTTTAAACGTACTCTTCAGGAAAAAATACAAAAAAATATTCAAACTTGGATTCTACAAAATTTTTTATTTTTTCGGAGAAAATCATTAATTTTTCAAATTTTTCCACTTTTGATTTTTGATTTTTTTATTTCAAAAACAACTCTGATTTATTCCGCGTATAACAACGCAAACCCAATAATGGGCCAAAATTTTTTTCTATTTTTTTTGTTTAATTAAAAAATATTTTGTTTTATTTTAATGCAAATAATATTTTTCAATTAAATAAAAAAAATAGAAAGAAATGTCGGCCCATTATGGGGTTTTGCGTTGTTATACGCGAAATAAATCAGAGTTTTTTTTGAAATAAAAGAATCAAAAATCAAAAGTGTCGAAATTTGAAGAATCAATGATTTTCTCCGAAGAAATGAAAAATTTTGTAGAATACAAGTTTGAATATTTTTTTTGTACTTTTTTCTGAAAAGTACGTTTAAAGAAAAACAAAACAAAAAAAAAACGTTCCGATTAGTCAATTTTTGAAATAGTTACGATCGTTTGAAAAAAAACAGAAGTTTTTCTAAAAATCGAAACTTTTTTTGGGTTGAGTAAAAAATTTTGAAAAAATTCACAGAACTGTTGTTGATGAGATAGTATAATATGTAAAAATTTCAGGAAAATCAAAAGGGGTCGGGTTCAAAAGTGGTCGATTTGGTGTGGAATGCCCCATATGTAAGCTATGCATCGGCGCAAAATGCATAATTAGTTATTAGTAATTAAGTGATAATGATCATAAATGTTGTTAATTTGGACTTATAATTTGAAGTTTTGATCGTCAATGTAAAATCTCCTATGCTGCTTCAATTTTTAATAATTAAAATGTTAATTTTGGCATAAAAATTGATATTATATTAAGGTGTGTCCTTTAATTTAATAGAAATTTTTTTTTTAATTTTTACCCTTTTCCCCCCGCCCCCAACCACACCGTTACCCCATTTTGCAAAATTTTTTGAATTTATTTTTTTGAAAAATCAAATGGATAAATTTCAGATCTCCCCCCCCTCTTAAGTTCTTACGTATTTAATGGACAATTCATTATTTAAAAATTACGAATAATTATAAAATTACTTGACTGTCGTTATAAGGATTAAATGTGGTTCTTCTAATTTCTTGATTATTAAAATGGAATAAAAATTTGAATTACTCAGCATAAGGAAGTTTACAAAATGTAAATATAAGATTTTTGACGTTTTGATAAATAAATTTTAGTCTGAAGTCGTAAAACATTTGATTAATCAAAAATAAAGCATTGCGAGATTAAAATAAGATATTCAATTATCAAAAATTTTTAAGTTGTGTGGAAGGGAAAGGAAAATTAAATTAGAAAACAATTTATAAAGTTAAAAATCGAAGAGAAAAGTTAGTTAAGTAATGTAAAACTAAAATTATTTGCATGAAAAATTTACGTCAACGAAAAGATGGATTATAATAATTATTGAATTACTATGATTTTTTAAACTTCTTTGGATGATTCTGTCAAAAACTTTCACCCACATATTTTTTAAATCAAAGAAGACATCGATGCAAAACTATTGAAGAAATCGATACACTGAAAGAAGATCAAAATGCCATTTTAAAAATTTTTTAATTTTACTTTTGTACACCTCTACACCCCCTGCTCTAAAAAAATGTCAAAAGGAAGCTATCATAATTACTGCATTTTATTCTCTGCCAGACGATTTTTATTCTGATCCAACATTTTAAACAAATTTCAATATCTCCAGAATTGAATTCTGCTGAGTTACATTTTCGTTACTGAAAACTAACTTTTGCAATCCATTACAATTATTTCTTTTCAAATCATTTAATTTCAACTATTATTGCAGTTAGTCACTGAAAAAACTGCACAACTGACGAGGGCAGCTAAGAGCACTGAATTTTTCTTTTTACTAGAAATTAATAATAGTAACCTAAAAAGAAGTTTTTCAACACTTGCAAATATTTGCACTTTCGTAGAAATATTTCAGCGATGGCAAAAACTTCAGCAATAATTTAAAAATTGGGTCTAGCTCAAAATTATAAGTTTAAATATTTAAAAAAATAATTTATTGTTTTCATTCCCATTTTTAATTTCATCGGATATTTCAAAAACATTCACAAGGTTTGCTTATCTGGAACTATTCTTTCTTGTAAGATTCAACCTTACCATGTAATCCAACAAAATAAATTACATTTGCTTAAAATACATCGGAATTACGTATTCAAATACTTTGGAAATGGAAAAAGAAACAAATCACGATCTGAAATTATCTAAATCTGTTCCCTTTCTCTATGCCTCTTTCTTAAAAATCGGCAATTAACACAGTTTAATTTCAACTAATTAATGTTTAAAATTTTGAAAGATTTAATGTTCCAATTAAAGTTAACTGGTAGAAAAAGAGGGAAGATGAAAACAGCACATAGGCCATATTGCCACTTTTCATTCTTAGAAACATTATCAAAAAAAAACTTACCGACTAAATGCTGATGTTCATCCGTCGCTGGATCTGTCAAATTTCTCAACTGTTGCAGCAGTAACGGATATTTCAATATTCTTTGAATGGGTTTGATAAGATACGATTCTAACGTCGAGGAATGTTGTTGCCTAGGATTTCTGGATGATAAAAATTCTTGAAGAGCTTGATTTCCTTCATCTGAAAAATGTTACGCCAAAAAGTCAAAGGGAAACAAGAACGAAGTTACTTACTTGGATGAAGAACTTTTTGTGCTTTACTATGACTTGCACAAAACGAACTGTACAATTTAAAGTGATTTACGTAATATAAGAAAGCACTTCCAATAGAAAACAAAACATTCTAAAAATAAGTGTAATTAAAAATAAGAAGAAAAACCGTAAAAATTTTACCTTAAACTGAGTAGGATATTCGAATTTATAAAACTCGGGTTCCATTTCCAAAGCTTCGTCCAAATTTTGTAAGAATTGTCGTTGAAAAGCAACGATTTCTTGAATATTTCCAAAGAGAGCATTAATTTCTGCGTTAGATAAGAAAGTTTCTCTTTTGAGAGGCTCTAAATAATTTTCTAGTAGATTGTTGAGATTCTGGAAGATAAATTAGGTGGTGAGAAGTTACTGCGGTCGTAAATTCAAATGCAAAATTTTAGTACCTTAACGTATGTTCTTTCGGTGTCTATTAATTCTAAAACAACTTTCCTTAATTTTTCTCCATCACTTAACTGTCGTGAAGGCGTTTGTGAAGTATTACTAACTATGCTACCAGTGGGACTTGATTTCCTAGTTTCAACAGGTGATCTACAAAATCCTGTCACTTGCTCAGCGGTTTTTAATAAATTTTCTATTTCGAACGAATTCGTTCTCGAACTAAATTTCATATTGCTATCACCAGAAGAAGTTATAAAATTATCTGATTCTAAAATGTGGAATTTAGTAATGGTTTGTTAGGGAGGTACGCGGAAAACTTACTCCATCCAGGTGCAGGAACAATAAGACCAGAAATCATTTCTTCGCTAATTACTTGTGGTTCCGACGGAGGCGGTGGACAAACTAAACTTTCGATTGTGTCGTCGGTGGTTCTCAAGATTCCGACTAATTCGGGGGGCTCAGTTCTCGACGACCTCATCATCATACACAAAGCTAATTCTTCTTGCAACACACTCTCCAAATACATCATGTCTAAGTCGGAAACAATGGCTCCGTTTATAACCATAATTTCATCCCCTTTTATAATACCTGCGAGAACAACCAACATATTATTATTGTATCGTTGGATTAATTATTCATGCCCCCCCCCTCCCTTGAAATTGCCGCGATGTGTAATTTGTATGTAGTAGGTAAAATGGTGAATTAATTGACTAATTAAAATTAAAAGATTTAAAAAGTGCGCGCGCTCTAGCGAAGAGTACTTAATTAGCACTTAACTTTTGTACGTGATCGATTTTAATGAAAAATAAATGTAGGTCACAATGATTTGAATTATTCATTACTACAATTCCGTTGTAAATAAAAATGTTGTTTGAGTGTAAATTCGAAAAAGCTTTATTTACCATTTTGCATCGCGACGCTTTTGTCTTCTACTCTGCTCACGTAACAACACAGTTCATCCTGACGATCTGCATTTTCAACAAGCTCGGCCTCGACGCTAAAGCCCCACATTTGTTCCAAAGTATTTCTAGATAATTCCACTTGATATAAAATTTTGGCGCATACTTCAACAATTTCGTGCGTATGAAGCTATAAACAAAACAAGAAAACAAATGATCACAGATGACGTAAAATTTAAATTTTAACTTACGTATGTCTCAATCACATCGCTGCGATGCGGTACGAAATAATTGTGATCTTCCATATCTCTCCTTTTTTTCACTCGAACGAAATGTTCGGTCGGATTCAGATTTTTCCTCGTGCAAGCACTGCTTAAAAATTCCTCAACAGACATTCCTTCCCTCACGAAAACCGTAACAGTAGCTGAATCAGGTAATGATACTTTAACCGTTTTTTCCGATTCCTCCCTCGAGTTCATCTGCAAAAGTCATTTGGAAGTAAATTACTTCGTCGTAAGAAAATTATGTTTAAAGCAGCAATTCCATTTTTATTAAATTTGGAAAAGCATTCAATCAAGCTCTTTTTATTATAAAATTAAAGTCATTTAGAAAATATTTTTCGGAACTCGATTTAAAAATTTTACGATTTAGTTTCTCGGTTCTTGTAATTTTAGTACTACTAAAACGATCAAGTTTGTTTGTTGTATAAAAAAGTATAACTTTAGGGCATATCTGTATAAAATTTTAACACGATTGCTCATCTACTAAAAAAATTGTTTAAAAAGGTACGTAGCAAAAAAATGAGACAATTTTAGTAACATTTTCTAAATGTTTGCAAGTTGGAGACTTTTTAACTGTTTATTTTGAATTGTTGCAATTTTCTAATATTTAGTAAAGTATCCGTCGACTGTTATGAAAACCGCACATAGTTTCTGCTGTTCTGAATGCAATTTTGTAGTCTTGGGATTAGAAGTTCTCTATTTGGTCTCTGAGGGCTTGAGTTGGTAGTTATCAGTTTCCCACTCGATTATGAATGTTACGTTATCTAACTCGGATGTTGTGGATTCCTTGTCTGCTTGTCACTAGACGTAATTTCCATTTTTGGCATCAGATTAATTATAAGCCGGAACTGCAATTTTTCCGATTGTTTGAATATTTATCAGCAGTAACGAAAAAACTTCTCTTTCCGTTCCTATCTACATTCAACAAACGTCAGCGAAGTTGCTTATTTATGTTTGTATGTAATTTGAGCAGATTAGACTGCTTAACGATCCACTTCGCAAATTTCATAGTGACAAATTAAATTTAGATTAGAAATGGATTATTACTAAGTTCCATTCCAAGGAATGGAAAATCGCCAAAATGAAGTGCATTAATTTTTTTCCGCTTGGGAACCTACGTTAAACAGTAAGGTCCACTATCTATTTACAAAAATAAATCTACTAAAAATAGAGTAGATTACTGGAAATTGAAAACATCAAACGGATTATGAGACAAAAATTTGAAACAAAAAACCTATTAAAATCCAATATTGATGTAACCCCTAGAGAGTTAAAGATCATATTGATAAATACCTACTGACAAACTCATAAATACGTAATCATATTAGGTCTAGAAACTAAAGAGTCAATTTATATAATTGCCAAAAGCAAAAAATTCAAGTAATGGGAAGGGAATTTTATTTAATTTACGAATTCTGCCAATAACTTAAAACGAAAAACACTCGTAAAAGTTTTTATTCTAAAAAGAATTTTTACGACATTTATTTACCACTCTGTGACAGGGCAGGACTAGAAAATGTTATTGAAAAAAGTACAAAAAATGAAAAATGGAGTCCGGGTGAAATAAAAACTTAATTCTTTTTGAAGAAAGAATGTCCTGAAAAAAAGTCCTTCCAGTCCGGCCCTGCACTCGACACTTTTGAGCATATTGAAAGTTTCAGGTCTGTAGAAAATACATTGTTCAAAATTGCTTATGAACTTTGTTACTTGAATATTAATAGGTACAAACGCCAGTTACAGGTAAAAATAGTACAAACAAAGTGTAATTGCAATTCTTCCGTTGTTCAAGTTTCATATTCTCATGGAAGGTAATAAGAACAGTTTGTTTAAACGAGTCTTCATTATCTGTTGTAAAAGTAATTTAAAACTTCTAACAAAGATTAAGTAAAATTCAAATTTATATGTGTCTACCAAAGAGATTTGTCTCGGTGGTTATAATCTAAGTTTAAAACATATTTCTGATAGGATAAAAATCCTCCCTTATTGTAGGAACACTATTTTGAATGTAAACTGTTGATGTTGTTTTCAAGAGCAAGATTAATTTATGTCTTACGTGTACTACAACAATTGCGTTTACATTAAAATCTTAGGAAGAAAATTCCCGAGCACTTAAATAAATTTCAACAATTTAATTGTTTATTTGCGATTGTGCTTTTAATGGCGGAAGAAAATGAAACACATCTAAGTAAATATAGCGAACAATAGTTTCTTTTGTAAACAATATCGCAACAATAAGCAAGAGTTTGGGAGTAATTCAATACTTTATTAAATTTCGGTTATTTTTAGGCGGATAGCCCATTATTCCTACAAGAAAATATGGTAATAGGATATACTCGAAAATCACCGTATGTTTATATAGCATCTTAATACATAAGGTTTTTCTAATAAATTTGAATAGAAATTGTGTCAGAAGAAAATCGATTAAAAGTGTTTTTCTTTTTAAAAGAAAAATATTGAGGAAACCAAAAATATGGGAACTAGAATTTTACTTTTTACCCGTCTTTTAGTGTTATGTTACCCATAAAAGCACTTTTTAAAATCCGAATAATATGGATAAGAATTACTTTGGCTTTGATAGTGGAAAGCCATAAAAAGTTGACAGTCTGAACTTTTGAGTAATAAAAACTGAAAACACGTAATCGTGTTCGGCTTCCACATTTTCACTTTTGAAAAAAAAATAATGACTTTGCGGTATTTGTGATATAGTAAAATAGTTGTTGTTATTGTTGATGCGAAATAACCATGTTAATAATTAAGGGCTGATAATCCAATACATGAACAAGATTTACGAGCGATTCTGCTCTTGTGTTGGGTAAGCAAACATAAAACTGATTAACAGATAACTAAAGCTGTTAATCTTTCAAATTGTTGGCGTTATCTATTGCCTCACGTAAAATTTCGGATTTTCCTGCGAAAATTACAATTTTCAGTACCCAATACAATTATTACTAACCTGAAGTGATCTTCTACTCGAGCCACTATTTGATCTCGATAGCATTGGAGGTCGTCGTTTTGTTGCTCCTCTTCCGGCTAAAAGATTATTGAGAAGCGAAGGGCTTCTTGCGCAAATAAAAGCATGAAAAGATGAAACAGTAAAAACTCCTAGTTTATTAAGCGTGTTCTTCGTTGCTCTAGAGACGTGGGTTAATAAAGACTGCAATATAAAATGTTATTGTTAACTCAAACTATATTACGAGGCGTGAATGGATGTTTGTTTTTTGGAAATGAAAAGTGTAAGAAATTATCGGAAGAGGTGCCTTTGTTATAGTGTCGCATGAATAACAAACGTTTTGTCAACAAAAGTACCTTAGGGTTAGGTAGTTCACCACTTTGTAAACTAGCCATGTAGCACCGAAGACGGAATTGTTCGCAATGCAGACGTTCCAGATTTTCCTCCCACTGCACCACTTGATTAGCAATTTGCTGACGAGTTTCAGAATCTCCCACAACGGACTGTTGCAATTCTGCCATATGTTTCAGCTTATGATCCTAAAACAACAATTTTATTATAATTATCCAGTGAAATTAATTGCATTTTCATAATAAAACAAACAAAATTGGTTGGCTGTAATAACAGAATGGTTGTATTTTTCGGAAACGAACGAAAAGTTTAGGTTAATAATTGGGTAAGAAGAAGAGTTTGATGAACGACAATTATTCTTCCACAATAAAGCTAAATCCGGATTAGACCATTAGCATTTAAATAGAATTAAATTGCGATAGACCACCAAAGGCTTTGCCATGACGAAACTTTCGCGCTTTAACGTTGCTGACAAACCACAACAGTCCTAAGTACTGGTTAATACTTTTGGAAGTTCAACAAAAAAGCAATAAAATTGAGGTATGGAATGGATTTTTAGTTAATTATGCAACACTGTGTCCACATTTCGCTGCAACCAGGTCATGTTATAATATGCAATGATGCAAACACATAAATTTTACTATTTTTTTGACTGCCGAGTGCACCAATCACAGTCGGAAATAAAACTCAATTTTCGTTCTAGATTCTGTTTTCACAATTTAGGTTACAAAAATTTAAGGAGATCCCTCCCATTTATTAACATCAGAAGAAGATTTCTATCCTCGCCAAGGCGCATTTTCCTGTTGAAAATCGACAGGAAAATATTTATAGTAAACATGAAACCCCAATGCGTTGCCGTTATAATATTTTTACATTTTTATCTAACGTTTTTGAAAAATCTATGTGTAAAACTACTCAAAATGTTAGCCAGACGTGGCAGGTAATATATCGACGCCAGTTTCAATTTTGCTTTATCGAATAAAATAAATCATGTCAAACTCAAAATATGCCAATAATTGCAGCAGAATAAATTTGGAAAAATTGAAAATCTTAATAAAACATAAAAGGATAAACGTTTATTAATTCAATCAAGTTCTAAAAGTTCACGTTATATTTCGAAAATTTCATAATATAAATGGAAATTAAAATCGGTTATTTTTAAATCGCAAAATTTTTACATTCTGTTAATTTAAATTTGAATACCGAATTAATTGGATTTTAGGATTATATTGCATGAATTATTTATTTTAAAAATTATTGACTCTCCAGAGACTTAAAATATCTCATTTTTTAATCTGGCGGTTCCTCTTTTGTAACATGTATTATATTTTGATTACAAAAAATTAATAATTTAGTGTGTATCGATAGTACATTTTCAACGTTGATTAAATTTAACTAACAATTTGTAGTAATTTTTCAGTGATATGCGAGCTTTTCCTTCTACAGTTTTAAGAAAACTTTTCTCTAAATATCACAATTTACATTTTAAAAATGTCGCTTAAAGTTAATTTATTAGTTTTTGGAAGATGTCCAAAATTACAAAATAAGGACAAGTAACGACCGGAACCTTTGGAACCAAACGTTGCAAGATTTATTACTTAGGAAAATAGGACATAATTTCAAGTGCGTAAATTTAACAATTTTTTGTTTGCTAGTATTTTACGGAAATCAATATTGTTTTGTGTTAATTCTAACTTGCTTCGATGATATCAACAAACAAACATTTTGGTTTAAATGTTATGAACTAAGAGAAAAATGTTAATCAGGAGTGAATGTCAACATACATTGAGAAATGTACTGTGATCCATTTTAGGGCTAATTTAGCCAAGTTTATTAAAAGTTTTAGAAACTTTTTAATAAAACAGTGATAAGCCTCTAATAGCAGTATTTGGTTCTAAAGGAATAAAATGTTGATGCTGTTTTATTTTGTGTTTCCTGAAAAATGGTTAATTTTATACAAACTTTGGAATAAATAAAACCAATTTTCAGAGTTGTGATAAACTAGAATGGTAAAGTGAACAAAGTTTCTCATTTTTTCAATTGTTTTACCTCCGGTTTCCGCGATTTTCCTGAACCCACGCTTACTCCACTGCCCACTAGCCAGCGACCGGTTGTGCCTTGTGTAACCGCCAATTTATGTGGAATTAATTAATCAAAAGAACTTCAAAAATTATGGTAGCGGCAGCAAATTAAAAAATCTCCAAAAATGAATAAATGAGGAAGCTAAAAGTATTCATTGTCCACCCCAAATATTAAAGAAAATTGAGGAAGAGTTACATAAATTTAATTAAATTAGTTTTATGAAATATGTAAGCCAACATTGTGGAGCTATTTAACAATATTGTCTTATATTAGTAGAGACTGTATAAACAGTACTCTGGGAGTTACTGATTAGATTATCTGATATAATTAAATAAGTTTAACCCTCGAGTATACAGTGGACGTAAGTTTCAAATAATGAAGTAGTTTCAGCTATCTACGATTTCGGAAAGCTGTCCTGATATAAATTTTTAAAAATTGTAGTTTTTCTGGAGTTAACTCGTTTATGTTATTAACGAGCCCAAAGCTCGTTCATGTTTACAAGTGTATAATGTGACCGATCCAATTTAATGCAATGGAAACCTGTCATCGCTATTTGTTTCACCATTTCCTTCAAGTAAATCTGTGATAAATTGCCACGTTTAATTTTGTATCACTTATTTGATAAAAAAACATCCACTTCTTTGGTAAACTTAAACAAAAAACTAACACTCGAAATCAGAAAGTTTCATTTCCTTCTTTGTCTTCAAGTTCAAAGCCGAACTTGAATCAAGATCGATAGCAGAACACGATCAGAGCAAATATTTGTTTCACAAGTCAAGTAGACATCAAAATACATCACGAGAAAAATCCATGAGATAACATACTTCGCCAAAAAAAAAATAATTGAAGCTTTTTTTAAAGCCTAAAAATTCAAACTTTTTTAATAAAAAAGTGAAATACTGCAACGTTCCAAAAAATTAAAAAAATACGAATTTAGAGCTGAATATTTTATCAGAAACGCATAAAAATGATAATAGAGGTTAAGTTTTCAAAATGGAACATAAACATAAATTTAACTTTCATATCAGGCCCAACAATATTTTTAAGTTCCAAAGCTTGTTTTTCGTAAATCTTTAAGAGTTTTACGTGGGTTGACCAAAAAGTTACGCTTTTATTGCGTTTACTTGAGAAATACAAAAAAACTGAAACAGTGTTAAATGAAAATTAGTTTTGCACACTAATATAATAATTGAATTAAATTTTTAATACATAAAACAAATCATTTTCATTATCAAATTAGAGTCACAAATTCAATTATTATGTAACGAAATATAAATTAATTAAAATGTAATATCATACCTGTAACCGAACAATTTAATGAGCTGTTCTATTTTGAATAATTATATTTTATAATTAGGAGGACATAGTTGGGCAAATTTTAATTATTTATCGAAACTTCTACTACAACGTACTAATTTGAAAATCTTGTCATTTTTACGGTGAAATATTTAATATGCATCTCTCACTGATATTAATTTTGTTTAATCAAAATTGATAAACAATTTCCAAATTTAAATGCTTCTTATAAGAGGGTAAAATTTAATTACGGTTATTAATGTGTGTAATTAATTCTGTTACTTGTATTTATATGTCTAAAATTGTTTAAATCTCGAGTAGGTGAGGCAGCTAACGACGTGGGAACGACCAGATACTCTTCTACATAATACGAGAAATCTAATATTAATTAATATTATTTGCTTTGCTGCGCAAGTAGGTATTAAGGGTGTGGCTAGTGGTGATGAAATAGGTAATAGCTTTTGACTTTATTGTACTTATTAGTGTATAGTGCACTACTAAATCGAATGCAACGAGCAAAGCAAGAGCGAGTATATCATCATAATGGTAAACAGATTAATCTCCTTAAGTGTACCGTGAGGAATAAAATACAATAAGAACCACAATTAAAATTTAACTTTGTAATACAGTGTAAATTACCGAAAGCAATGATTGGAACTTCATCACATACAACCAATTTGAACTTATCGAAATTTATTTCCTAGAACTTACGTCAGCAAAAAGAACCACAAGTTCTTTGCAACCTTTCAACCCTAGCCCCTAGCGAATGCTATCTTTATCTTGGTCTGATTTAAAATTTTAGCAAAAAAAGTTACTTACAGTTTCTATTGCTTTTTCTAAACGGAAAATTTCCTCTTGTAAAAGATGTAAGGTTCCAGTTTTTCCTCGGTGTCTTGCAAATGCTGCAGCACACGCACTGTGTATACTATTAACCCAATTTTCTAATTCAACCTGAAACAAAGAAAGCATTCTTATTGTTCAATTAAGTATAAAAAGAAAACAATTTGTTTGTTTTAACAAATTTTACAAGTTTAATAAAATGTAAAATAAATGTGAGATTCTCGCATAATAATAACATTCTGAAAATAATACGAAAATTTTGTTTGTTTTTCTCCTAAAATAAAAGTCATGTTTAAAGAATACAAAAATTAAATGTAAGAGTAAAATGCGTTGGTTGGTTGGTTATATCATACATTTACATTATCTTGATAATATAATACGCCTACTTAGGTATATAACGTAAATAAATTGAAGTTAATATTGTAACAAAATATTTAAGGCGCCTCTCTAGTAGTCTTGAATAAGTCAAGACTGTGCTATTAAAAATAAATGTTAAACACACCGAATTATCACGAGAGAATCGCCTTAAAATAAAAGCAACTTTTAGTTGAATTTATTGGTTAGCGCAAACAACTGCAAAAAGGTCTAACTCTTTGCGATTCGGAGGACACGTAAAGCCCCTACAAAATAACAGTGGCGTCCTTTTTGATTTTTTACCATAAGATACTACGACTGCGCCGATCTTTGTTTTAAGAGAATAAAAGAAACAAAATAATAACTTCTTCAAGTTTTCGTACAACAAAGATGAAGAAATAAAAAGCAGAAAAAAAGTAATTTTATCTTAAGGAAACTGCAGAGCATGAAACTTTAAAATAATTACCCTGGAGAAAAACACGAAAATCATGACAAAGATAAACTACTTTTTTCCAGCTTCTTATATAATGCAATTTATGGAACCGGAAAGCAAACATAATAAAACAAATGACAAATGTCATATTAGAAACAAAAGTTTTATGAAAAAAGCTGTATCGTCGAATCAAAAGCTGCAATGATTTCCATTTGAATAAAAAATTGTCGTGACATCCATTAATTTTTACGTTTTGCTACAGTATTAATAGCGATGAATAAAAATAAAAAGTAGGCATTTGCATTATAAATAAGTAGGTACAATAATATGTTAGGGGTGGATTCGTGCTTTTAGCCTTTCAAACATTCACGCGTCCATTAGCATCATTTTATTATTTTGTACCTTTTAAATAAATTGAAAACAAAATTTAAAATATCATGTAGGTAGATACTATAAAATATAATACATTATAAGGCTGAAGCTTATAAATGTATCTTTCAAATCGTACAGACGAGCACGACTACACCCACAGGGCTGCAAAATTATTATTAAACTTTGATTTTATTGCACAGGAATAGGACTTGAGAGATTTGAAAACCACGATAAGTTATTAAAAACTTGAAGCCGAAAAAATGGAGTTTATTGTTTCGTTAACTAGTTGAAAAAACTTTTTTCGAAGAGATTTATTTACAAAATTACGTATTTAAACTTTTTTTTCAAGATCTAAAGGCGCAATAAAAATTATATTCAATACGGAGGAAAAGTGACGAGAATAAAGGAAAATGCAAATTAAAACTGAATTACGCTTTGGTAAAATAAACAAATTTGATGGGCAAAGTTTTGGTAAATAAACAACAGCGATTTAAATTATTGATTTCGCTTATTAAATTTTTTCCTAAATGTGTGTAGACAACTATTTTTTAATTGTTTAGTTATTCGGTAATTAAAAGATATTTCAAGGAAATTTTTTAATGGGAAAATTTAAAATTTTAATTACTTTGTAATTAACTCTTCGAGATAATTTATTATAACGAAATGCCTCTAATATAAAAAATGAGTTTCTTCATCAGACCTTTATTATTAGATTATATTATACATTTAATAACAAAGCTGAAATTGTAATAAGAACGGGCATGGAAATGAAAATTGCAGAAAATTTCCTATTGTTCTTCTTATAATATCGGGGCAATCCAATTCAAGGTTTATTACCTAAACGCGTTACAATAAATTAATGACGTCCCTGCGCCGACTTTAATAATCGCAAACTCAAAATAAACGGTTAAATGTAAATCAAGCGTGTATACGCTGCTTTAAAGAGATAATTTCAAAAGTTTGTTTAAAAGTCTTGCATTTTTTATAAAGTAATTTAAAAGCTATACAGCCTCGAGGTTCATCAAAACCGCTATAATTACAACAAAGAAAAAGAAACTAGAGACTTCAATCTCGACTTGAATCGCGAAAGGAATTAATATTTATGGTAGTTGATCACCTCAACAAAATTTTGCTTTTAATAAAAAATTTTAGATTAAACAATTTTTGAACATAAATTCTAACGCCCTAAACAGGCAATAATAAATAAAAAGCACTTCGTTTTATATCTGCGCTGTTTTATATAATAAAAATATTAAGAACATCTTGAAATAAGTAAGAAATAAATAAGTTTTAGTATTCTTTTCCTGTATCTTCACAACATCTAGCCATTTTCATAAATATTTTAAAAAGTTTTTGCATACTCCATTGCCACAAGACTTATTTTTATGATGCATAAATAACTATTCTTATTTTTATCATTTGTAGTCTTAGTGTACCTAAGAAATATTAATTCTTGCAAAATTGTCATCGAAAGTAACGAAGAGATAAATCACTACCAACAAATCCACTTGTTTGCAAACAATTTCCTCAAATGCTCGAATTTATCTGACTTGAGCATTACGTAAAATTTGAAAAATTATTAATCATTTGAAATGTGAGGATTTGCCTTCCTAGATTTTGTTGAAAAATTAGTTCAATCGGTTCATTGTAACAACAGCAAGGAAATCAATTTATTTTAGTTGGAAATTTAAGCAAGTAACACGATACACAGAAATGGAACATGAGAAGAACGAATAGGTAGTACATTTTAGCATAAATCAAACTAAAGTGTGAAGCTCAAACTGTGAAAAATAGAAAAGAAAATTTCAAAAAACTGCGAATTATTGAAGACGCTCTTATTTCACCTTTCTTTCATGCTTCTTGAGTGGTGATGGAAGATACTTTTTCAAGAAAAATTTATGTCTAAATTCACACTGAAGGGGAAAGACCTCGTCTGCTTTAAAGAAATTTTGTTAAGTTTAACATTAAAATGGCCATAGCAACAAAACTATAAAGTTTTTGGTTTTATTAGATTGTAATATTTTATTGTCTAAAATCAACGGCTTTCGAGTTATGGAGTAAATTAAGTACAAAAATGTTTAAAAATTGAGTATAATTTTTTGAAAAATCGATCCTTTGCATAGAGAAACTAAAATTAGGAGAAATAAGGATGTAGTAATTAGTTTCGTAAAAAGCTACATTTTTCAAATGATTTTCCATGATAACTCAAAAACTAATGAAACAATTTTATCCTTCTTCATTTTATTTGCAGTAAAAATTTCTATCGCCTGAACAAGGATTAGTTTTAAATTTTTATTTTTTATGGTATCATAAAAGTTAAAGACGATTTATGAAAAAACTACATTTTTCAAATGACTTGTCATGATAATTCAAAAACTAATCAGGTAATTTTATCCATCTTCATTTGATTTGTAGTAAAAAATTTTGTAACCTGATCAAGGTTAATTTTAAATTTTTATTTTTTATGGTACCTATAAATATTGTACCATAAAAGTTGAATACAAATTCAAAAAAAAACAATTTCAAAGAGATTTTCTATGATAACCAAAAGTAATCAAGCAAATTTTTCATTCTCATTCGATTTGCAGTGAAAATTTCTTTCACCTGAACAAGGATAACTTTTCAATTTTTTGTTTTTACGGTATGATATATTTTATTGTACCATAAAAGTCTAACGCCATTTCTGAAAATCTACATTTTTTAAATGATTTTCCATGATAACTCAAGAACTAATGAAGGAATTTATTTTATCATTCCTTATTTTATTTGCAGTAAAAATTTCTATCGCCTGAACAAGGATTAGTTTCAAATTTTTATTTTTTATGGTATAAACATTGTACCATAAACGTTAAACGCGATATCTAAAAAACTCCATTTTCAAATGATTTTCCATGAAATTCTATAACTAATCAAGCAATTTCATTTATTTTTATTCGATTCGGAGCAAAAATTTCTATTACATGAACAAGGATTAGTTATAAATTTTAATTTTTTATGGTATAAACATTGTACCATAAACGTTAAACGCGATATCTAAAAAACTCCATTTTCAAATGATTTTCCATGAAATTCTATAACTAATCAAGCAATTTCATTTATTTTTATTTGATTCGGAGCAAAAATTTCTATTACATGAACACGGATTAGTTATAAATTTTAAATTTTTATGGTATAAACATTGTACCATAAACGTTAAACGCGATATCTAAAAAGCTCCATTTTCAAATGATTTTCCATGAAATTCTATAACTAATCAAACAATTTCTTTATTTTTATTTGATTCGGAGCAAAAATTTCTATTACATGAACAAGGATTAGTTATAAATTTTAATTTTTTATGGTATAAACATTGTACCATAAACGTTAAACGCGATATCTAAAAAACTCCATTTTCAAATGATTTTCCATGAAATTCTATAACTAATCAAGCAATTTCATTTATTTTTATTCGATTCGGAGCAAAAATTTCTATTAAATGAACACGGATTAGTTATAAATTTTAAATTTTTATGGTATAAACATTGTACCATAAACGTTAAACGCGATATCTAAAAAACTCCATTTTCAAATGATTTTCCATGAAATTCTATAACTAATCAAGCAATTTCATTTATTTTTATTTGATTCGGAGCAAAAATTTCTATTACATGAACAAGGATTAGTTATAAATTTTAATTTTTTATGGTATAAACATTGTACCATAAACGTTAAACGCGATATCTAAAAAACTCCATTTTCAAATGATTTTCCATGAAATTCTATAACTAATCAAGCAATTTCATTTATTTTTATTCGATTCGGAGCAAAAATTTCTATTAAATGAACACGGATTAGTTATAAATTTTAAATTTTTATGGTATAAACATTGTACCATAAACGTTAAACGCGATATCTAAAAAACTCCATTTTCAAATGATTTTCCATGAAATTCTATAACTAATCAAGCAATTTCATTTATTTTTATTTGATTCGGAGCAAAAATTTCTATTACATGAACAAGGATTAGTTATAAATTTTAATTTTTTATGGTATAAACATTCTACCATAAACGTTAAACGCGATATCTAAAAAACTCCATTTTCAAATGATTTTCCATGAAATTCTATAACTAATCAAGCAATTTCATTTATTTTTATTCGATTCGGAGCAAAAATTTCTATTACATGAACACGGATTAGTTATAAATTTTAAATTTTTATGGTATAAACATTGTACCATAAACGTTAAACGCGATATCTAAAAAACTCCATTTTCAAATGATTTTCCATGAAATTCTATAACTAATCAAGCAATTTCATTTATTTTTATTTGATTCGGAGCAAAAATTTCTATTACATGAACAAGGATTAGTTATAAATTTTAAATTTTTATGGTATAAACATTGTACCATAAACGTTAAACGCGATATCTAAATAACTCCATTTTCAAATGATTTTCCATGAAATTCTATAACTAATCAAGCAATTTCATTTATTTTTATTCGATTCGGAGCAAAAATTTCTATTACATGAACACGGATTAGTTATAAATTTTAAATTTTTATGGTATAAACATTGTACCATAAACGTTAAACGCGATATCTAAAAAGCTCCATTTTCAAATGATTTTCCATGAAATTCTATAACTAATCAAACAATTTCTTTATTTTTATTTGATTCGGAGCAAAAATTTCTATTACATGAACAAGGATTAGTTATAAATTTTAATTTTTTATGGTATAAACATTCTACCATAAACGTTAAACGCGATATCTAAAAAACTCCATTTTCAAATGATTTTCCATGAAATTCTATAACTAATCAAGCAATTTCATTTATTTTTATTCGATTCGGAGCAAAAATTTCTATTAAATGAACACGGATTAGTTATAAATTTTAAATTTTTATGGTATAAACATTGTACCATAAACGTTAAACGCGATATCTAAAAAACTCCATTTTCAAATGATTTTCCATGAAATTCTATAACTAATCAAGCAATTTCATTTATTTTTATTTGATTCGGAGCAAAAATTTCTATTACATGAACAAGGATTAGTTATAAATTTTAATTTTTTATGGTATAAACATTCTACCATAAACGTTAAACGCGATATCTAAAAAACTCCATTTTCAAATGATTTTCCATGAAATTCTATAACTAATCAAGCAATTTCATTTATTTTTATTCGATTCGGAGCAAAAATTTCTATTACATGAACACGGATTAGTTATAAATTTTAAATTTTTATGGTATAAACATTGTACCATAAACGTTAAACGCGATATCTAAAAAACTCCATTTTCAAATGATTTTCCATGAAATTCTATAACTAATCAAGCAATTTCATTTATTTTTATTTGATTCGGAGCAAAAATTTCTATTACATGAACAAGGATTAGTTATAAATTTTAATTTTTTATGGTATAAACATTGTACCATAAACGTTAAACGCGATATCTAAAAAACTCCATTTTCAAATGATTTTCCATGAAATTCTATAACTAATCAAGCAATTTCATTTATTTTTATTTGATTCGGAGCAAAAATTTCTATTACATGAACAAGGATTAGTTGTAAATTTTAATTTTTTATGGTATAAACATTCTACCATAAACGTTAAACGCGATATCTAAAAAACTCCATTTTCAAATGATTTTCCATGAAATTCTATAACTAATCAAGCAATTTCATTTATTTTTATTCGATTCGGAGCAAAAATTTCTATTACATGAACACGGATTAGTTATAAATTTTAAATTTTTATGGTATAAACATTGTGCCATAAACGTTAAACGCGATATCTAAAAAACTCCATTTTCAAATGATTTTCCATGAAATTCTATAACTAATCAAGCAATTTCATTTATTTTTATTCGATTCGGAGCAAAAATTTCTATTACATGAACAAGGATTAGTTATAAATTTTAATTTTTTATGGTATAAACATTGTGCCATAAACGTTAAACGCGATATCTAAAAAACTCCATTTTCAAATGATTTTCCATGAAATTCTATAACTAATCAAGCAATTTCATTTATTTTTATTCGATTCGGAGCAAAAGTTTCTATTACATGAACACGGATTAATTATAAATTTTAATTTTTTATGGTATAAATAGTGTACCATAATAAAAGTCTAATGCGATTTCTAAAAAGATCTACATTTTTCAAATGATTTTCCATGGTAACTCAAAAACTAATTAAGCAATTTTATTTATTCTCATTCGATTGGCAGTGAAAATTTCTATCACCTCAACAAGGATTAATTTTAAATTATTATTTTTTATGTTATATTGATGTACCTACCATAAAAGTCTAACGCGATTTCTGAAAAAACGACATTTTTCAAATGATTTTTCATGAAAACTAAAAAACTAATTAAGCAATTTTATTCATTCTTATTTGATTTGCAGTAAAAATTTCTATTAACTGAACAAGAATTAATTTAAAATTTTAATTTTTTTATGGCATTGTACCGTAAAAGTTAAACGTGATTTCTGAAAAACTACATTATTTTATTGATTTTTCCATAATAACTCAAAAACTAACCAAAAAATTTGATTTATCCTCATTTGATTCATAGTGAAAATTTAAAATTTTTATTTTTATATATTACTTGTACTACATTTTTCAGATGATTTTCCATGACAACTCTAAAACGAATGAACCAATTTTATTCATTTTTGATCCTTTAAAATTGTAGTTATATTTTCTAATAAGATATGCATTTGGATTATAATGAATGATCTATTAAAATTTCTAAAATCATTTTCTTATTTAAATTAATTCAAAACTTGAAATTCGTTAATTTCAGACAATAAAAGATTACTAACTTGATTTGTATTTAAAAAAGTATGAGCTTCTTTATACGAAAAACTTGATAGTTTCTGAAAGCAGAATTTCGAATCCTAAAGGTTTGAATGTAGACTAATACAGGACCACCTTATGCGATCACCCGAAATAAGCAGAACAACAAATAATAAAATTTCATTATTTTTTACATATGCAAGGCAAGGGGAGGTTTTTGAAACAAATAGAAGCGTAATGTGGCAATGAAAAATTTATTACGTATTAGCTCATATGGGTCACTTTTGGTATACAATGTCAATACTGTTGGGGATTACGTTAGCTATTGTTAGAGTGGGAATTTAGGACACTGGGAATATTCTGATGATCTACAACTATCCCCTAAAATAGTGTGGCAGACAATAGCCATTAATTGCCAATTCCATAGCATATATGGATTTTGTATAGAAAAGCCTAATTTAACACTTTTGCTTCTTTACATTGTTATTTTATAAAGTAAATAACTTTTCGCACCGAGAGTTATACGCTTTTATGCAACTTCACTTAAACGTCTCGACTGCTTGTTTGTAATCGATTTTTCAATCAATTTCAATGTGTGAATACGACAAGTTTTTACAATTTTCAATTTAAATGTAACATAGAACTGCAAAGCAAGTACTCCGACCCTTACACTCGAAAGTGCAAAAAAATTAAATGTTGCATCTTTTGGGTATTAAATTTCCTACAAGAAAGTTCCAGACAGCACACGTTTATCTTCAAAAGTTCAGACTTTCGGAGTCGGAGATTTTATAATATCAAAATAATGACAACTTTTAATCACGATTTTAATAAAATCATATTAATTTTACGCCATAATCAAATGTAGAAAAAAAATTAAAAACGGATACGACTCAAACGTTTGAAACAAATTCGACTGGAAAAGGGAAAGGGAATTAAGATGGAAATGGAAGTTTATTGAAGCTCAAGTGCCTAACACCAATTTTCTTACAAATTTTGATTTGGGTATTATCTAAATTATCCAATTATTATCCGGTTAGTATTCTCAGATTATCAACTCCTTTCTTGTTTGTTAACATAATTATTCTATTAATTGTTTATACTTATACAATATTTATTGATTATTCCAATTTAGTAAATGTCTTTTAAAACTAATTACTTACTATAAGAAGAGAAGCCAATTATGACGATAGTAATTAAAATTTGAGTAAAGCAATTACTGAAATTATTATTGTAATAATCGGCTTTAAGTGTCGCAGTAATTCGAAATACAACAAGAATAATCAAGGTCGACAATTTTTATTCCATCCAAATTTGAATCCACAACCAATTATACTTATGTTTTTTATTAATATGACAGATGACGTAAAGGATATCTTTCATGATTTCAATTATAATATTTCAATTTAAATTTTAAGAAGTAAAAAATGTTGAAATGCTGTTGACAAAAAATATTATGGAAAATTTCTTACCTGACAAGGTGCTTGAAATAAATAAGCATCACCAAAAGCAGTGCTAAGACAAAAAATGTAATCCCTCTTGGGATGTTCCGGAATGGGTTGCATGATAGCACCATCTACAATTATGAGATGTTTGGGAGCAGCTTCAACAGAACGACCTTCCCTCGAATCACATGGATAAAATAAAAGTGTTGTTCCTTTTAAGCAAACCCAGTATCCTTTCCATCCTCGTTTTCTTGCTAATTCAATCTGATGCTTTTTTCTTAAGAGCCATTTCTTGACGCTAAGGAACCTGCAAGATAAAAATATAATGAAACTTTTGCGGAATTTAATTTTAAAAATTAGCAAACGAGAGTGTACGGAGAGTCAAAATTTTAACGTGATGTACAAATTTATACAGACTATAGTAGCTTAGTTTAGGGAAACGTGATCACTTTAAGGTCTGATTGGTGTACCTACAAATCCCAGAGCTTCATCATTTTAAGGTCCTGCATTATACGAAAGTCATTACAAAATCTTTAGTTAATGATACTCCTTAAGAATCTCTCTCGAATTGTTTGAAGTTTAACTAATTAATTTATTTGCTAATTAATTACACTACAAGTAACAAAGTAATCGATTTAAAAAATAAGATTCTCATCATCACTTCATCTCCATTAATTAATGTCCCTATGGGGGAATCAAACAGCGTTAAAGAGATCTACAGAAAAAACCACAATAATATATTATTAAAATCTCTTATTTTATTCATCGAAATTAACTAAAGCGGAAACTTAACGGCTTTCAACTTACACAAAGATACAATTTCTTTGTTGTTTTATAATTGAATTTTATTTATGTGCTAACTAAAAATTCTAATTGCCTTCTGTTGCAATTCAATGGAATAAATTGGCTTACATTTTTTCCGTTAGATAAAATGTCACCTGTTTTCAAAATTAAGCTTCTCCTTAATACTTATCTGGTTATAAAAACAAAAAGTTTGAGGCTAATTCAATTTTAACGAATCGCATAAATTGTAACCTGGAGGAATGTGATCAAATTGTAATTTTAAAGTTTAATTCAATTAGGGAGGCCAGACAACAATTGTTAATTATAATTGGGCAATATTTCGTCTGTATGTAGGACTCATCTACATAATTGAATATGGGTCAATTGATTTCTGTTTGTGAAGTACAATCAAATAAGAAATTAAACTATTTTAACATTTCGACTTTTACTTTAACCATAAATAGTCGATCTTTATTATATTGAAAAGTTATAAATTCGCGAACGAATGATAAATTTCAAATATTTTCCATGAACCCATTTATTATATATTTAGGATAGGAAGTGAAAGAAGAATTTATTTTATATTGAAATGTAAAATTATTTTAAAAAACTGTCGTTCCAAACCAGAGTTACGTCGGCAAATGTGGCTTAAACAGGAAACCGGGACATAATAGTTGATTAAATCCAAAACTACAGGTATTATCCTTCTTCTATTCTACATATCGTAAAAGTTTAGATTGATACGATTCTATTTCCTTTTATTGATCTTTTCGCCTTTTCTTAAGGACTTGAAAAACAACCATTCCTCTTGCTCTATATTCAGAGATTATCTGTGATCATTTGGTAGTTTGAATGTTTCCATCCTTCTAATGTGTTTTTTCTATTGCACTCCATATATTGCGCAACCTTTTCAAAAATAATTCAAATTTAAGATTATGTTTCAGCTTTTTTTCCAGGAAACCGCCGCGCCGTTACGTCAAGCTTTGATATTTATGAGCAGGTAACTTTCAAACATCAAAAATTAATCGAAGAAATTCTGTGTAAAATTTAGTTCCAACATTACGGTTTATTAATTTCGCCTATCGGTTAATTGTTGTCACATGACATGCAGGATATTGTGTAAAAAGCAATTTTAAACGCATCAGTAAATATTTTCGCCAAAAAGAAATAAAATTGAATAATAGGCAGAAATTTTTATCTGAAATGACACTAATTTGCCCCAAAACGATGTAATCGTTTTTACTGATCGTATAAATTTCAATTTATTTGCTGATGTCTAATTAAAATTAACTATGGGAAAATTTTTATCGAATATTCGGTTTATGAATTGAAATCGGTCCAAAAAACTAGGCATTTAAGGAATCATCCAAGATTTGGATTCGAATTCTAGCAAACAAATTCAAATTAATACCACTTAACGTTGGTTGGTTGTTTGATAATTTTTAGTGTTAGCAACAATTTTAGTAATTCAATTTCCAAGGTAATACGAGACGCTAAGGTAAATTTCGGTTTAGTTTGCCTGAGGGAACCAACCACGGAAGATAAACCTAAATTGTTGAAAATTTGTTGCTAATGTAATTCGAAGCAACAAATTGTTTTAAATAAAGTATTTATTTTATTTCTCACGAGACAAATTTTAAGTTTTACAATTGCAGCTTCCGGCGAAGACTCATGATAATGTCACAAACTTGGTAATTTTGGTTATAATTTTACTGTGGAGTTCCGTTGGAGCTGTAACCGGAGTGTTGCATTTCCGTTCGATGCGTTTCATTCCAGAGGTATTTCTCATTGGAAAAAGAGGAAGATGTAGACCAAATATTTTGTAAAGGCATCGACCTATTCCTTGTCGCTTTTGGCCCATCAAGGACTTTCAAATCTTTTTAACCTTTACAAAGAGTAGCAGGTAACTGTTAATTTCATCATTGCAAATGAAGGACAGGCTCCAGAATTTCTCAACTTTGAAATTTAACGTAGTAGGGGATGGTTTGATGATCATGGTTTTTAAATCCTTGGGGTGTATAATCTGTGAGATGTGCTTGACCTCTGAAGTCTCTCTAAATGCTGATTTAGCAAGCAAAATTTATGCAACAATTAATTCTTAAAAATTACGCCTGAACTACCTTTGACGATATTAAAATGTTGTAAACTTTATTAATTAATGATAAAAATTAGTGGCTCATAATAAAGTTACCCTTTTGTGCAAAAAAACAAGATTATGCATATTTTAACTTTAATGCCAGTATTTTAAATGCAAACCACAACAAATTGTCCACGAGTTTGGTGATGCATTTTAATGGCAAAATTACCATTTTGTAATTATTTTAGCACAGTGTACTTCACATTTATAGCACACAATAATTAAATTCAGAAAAATGTATAAACAATTATCAGTGCAGCAACTGTAAATGCTGCCTTTAGTAAATGTACCACAGATTATTTGTGTAGTATGAAGTTCAGTGGCACGTGAAAAGTTTCGATGTCGTATCTACACAAAATTTATGTAGTAATCTGTAGCTGAAGCTTATTTTATTGCTTTCCATATACAAAATTCTTCTATTACAACGCTAACAATAATTTGTACTGCTTTTGTTGTTTACTTTCCGCTAAATGAAAAGTTTCAAGTAAAAAAAGTGCATAATTTTATTAATTTAATTTCTCACGACTGAACTTACAGAAAAGTTATAAACTTTGGATTTTCGCTTGACAAACGAGCCGAGCATAATTTTGAGTACTTCTCGACTGTTTGTAAAAGTTAGTCATTTTTGAATGATTCTTTAACTACTTGGCAAATACTGGATATTACTTGAGAACCAAAATTAACATTTTCTTGCAAAAAAAAGGTAAAGAATTATTTAAAAATTTTTCACGTTGACAACTTATTGATCTTTGAATATCATCTCTCGATGTAGAATTTTTTAGTGATAAATTATTTAGTTTCAATTTGAACTTTTAACTTGAAAATTTTTTGTAATATGTACATAGGAAATTTTTTTATCAAACTCGGGTTGCTTTGTTAATTTTTTAATTGTGGTTTTCATTTCGAGTACCTCGAAATTTTCCAGAAGGTTGATCTTTAAAACAAAAATTATTTATAATTCCAGATTTTGCGTAAAACCCATTGTACTAACTCAATATCAGATTTTTGTTTGTCTGCTTCCCTACAGGGTTAAGCTGATATTTCTAATTATATCTACCAGTAGTGCATTATTAGATTATTTTCTTGATACTGGGGATGTAATTCTACCTTGTAGGTTTATTTTACTATTGGATAACTAGCAAATCAAATAAATTACGCTTGACATAATTCCAAAATTAAACCTTGGCTGAAGGTTTGAATATTTTGTGCAGGAAAACTTCCACAAAAAAGTACAAACTACATGCAGTCCCTTAGCTGCTGGTTTCAACCCTAAAATTTACAGTAAATTTTATGATATTTCCCTGTACTACACTATTAGCAAGAAATTATTACAAATTTATCGCAGTCTTATACAAAGTGGTTAAAGTTTCAGTGTATGAAATTGATATAATTTTAGCAATTTTCCCAAAAGTTAAAACTAGTTTCTAATTTTAGAACTTTGAGAATGACTTTGCATGCTTTTAGTAAACTAACGTTAAAATGTAAACTCAAAGCTCTATATTATATTAATTCTCGAATTTGTACGAGAAATTATTATAGTACATAGAAGCACCAAATTCAGATTATTAGTAAGTAAATTTTTTTAAACTGCTACAAATACAGAACTAAACAAAGTTATCGGCGGAAAATGTACATAATAAAATTAAGCTAGTAAGGGGATGAGTTGATTTACATTTCCTCTCTAAATAATTAAACAAGTTTTAAAATATCATTTTCAAAATTCTGGTGAGAAAAGTCTAAAGTTTATTAGCTACTTCTTCGGTTCTGCTACAGTGGTTTTCAACAAAATAAGTGTCTTTTGAGCACTTTCAATTTAAATTTTGTTTTGAACAATGTGTTTACTATCAGTTTCAATTGTTTACATGAAGCAAACCCAGTTATATTCACATTCTCATTAAATAAATAAATAACTAGTAGTTTTGCATACACTTCATTTACGGCATTCTAGTTTGGAGTTCCATTTATGTATTTGCAAGTTTTGTTAGTATATGCAAGATAAACAATGTATTTGCATTTCATAGAATAATAGATATACAGTTGTAGTACCAGGGAATCTAAGTAAATGCGTCTATACGATTTGAAGAGGTATGTACATACATCAACTGAATGATATAAAAGAACCTCAAAATGTACGGTTCAATCTAAGATAAAATTTATTGTTATGTTGTATTTTGCTAAAGGATGCAGTTTCATCTAAAACCCTCCATATTTCAAATCTAAACCCCAAACAATCTCAGTAAATTGGAATATTCTATTCTAGTATAGCATACAAGCTCAATTATTTATGGTAAATTTTACATGAAGTACTAACTAAATTTGTCGAATCTGGATTGATACCATCGTATCATATCAAAAAAAATTTTTTTTTTGAGATATTGGAATAAATAATTATTTAAAACAGCTGTAATTTTATTTTTATAAGTTTTGATTTTGGTATATTCATATCAATCTGATATTTGAAAAAGTGCAAACGTTGAAACCTTTTTTTTAACGATTTTTCATTTTAGCTTTTAGTAAAAAAATAATTAAGTGCTTTTAGGTGCCTTTGTTGATTTCATTACTTTTTAATGACTATCTGTAATCATTAATTTGGGACGTTTTAATGAATGGTTACAATTAAAATATTTAAAACGAAATAGTTGTAATGCATTGGTTTGTTGTGTGGAAACCTTCGAGGGAAATCCCAGGTAAGATACACAAAAAGTCTACAAAATTGATTAAATTCTGTTATTAATGTTATTAGTTATTCTGTTAAATTTTAAACATTTACTGTCTCAGAACAAAACAAAGATGGCCAAATAACCAACGACAGATCACAAATAATAAAAATAATTTAAAACTTCTATAAAGAACTTTTTGACTCCAAATTTGACAACCTCTTCAAGAGCAAACCGAATAAAACTGTAGAGAATTTCCGAGATTACATCCGAAGAGATTACGAAAGTATTGAAACAGATGAAAAATGGTGGAAGCCCTGGGGATGACCGCAAAATAGCAGAAATGCTTACAACGGGAGCAGATACACTAACAGATGCCATCAAAATACTACTTAATCGGTGTCTACAACAAGGAGAAATACCAACAGAATCGAGAATTGCTGACGTTGTGCTAAACATAAAAAGGGGGTAATATTGCAAAAATTGGAATTTACCGACCAATAAATCTCTTCTCACACTTGTATAAGTTGTTAACAAAGATTATTATTACCCAAAGATTGGGCAACAGCTTGGCTTCAGAAAAGGTTAGTACCATCGATCAACACCAAAAAATAGAAAAAATAATAGTAGTTTATATCACAAGGGCGATAAAGGGGATCTTTTCATCCGCCGGGCGAAAGTTTATGAAACGAGCCGCGCAGCGGCGAGTGAATAATCGACCGAAGGATGAAAACCCTTATCGCCCGAGTGATATGAACAATTTTTCGTTATTTCAGGAAAAATATCCTACAAAATTCGCGATTTTATATAATCGCTCTAAAATAACAATCGATAGATGGCGTGAAGCTTGCAAGTGGTTGATCAATGTTTGTCTCTTTGGAGCGAAAAAGGTTGATTTTCTTTTGAAATTTCCGAACGACGGACAATTTGGTCTGACGGACAGCATGTTGAAATAACGGACGGATGGGTCACGTTATGCAATTATTGCAATAAAATCTCGAAAATTGTCGGATTTTATCTAAATCTATGATTTTGTAAATAAATATAAAGTAACACTTAATTTAATTTTTTTGCACTCGAATTTTGTCGGATATTATCTAAATCTATGATTTTGTAAATAACTATAAAGTAACACTTAATTTAATTGCCAATTTTTTAACTAAAGGTGTCGTAATTTCGTTATTTTGGGGATAATATCCCACAAAATTCACGATTTGTTTGCTCTGATATAACTATCGATAGATGGCGTGAAGATCGCAAGTTGTTAGTCAAGTTATTGACAACATAAGCGAAAAACAGGAGTTCACCCGAACGGATGAATCGTTCGGGCAGGTATCTCAACAAGGACTGTTTTTATAAGTCCTAGGACCTTATAAAGTTAAGTTTTATAGGTCCTAGGACCTTATAAAACTTAGTTTTATGGTCGGGTTGGTCCCCCTTGAGGTGACCTTTTGAGAAAAGACCCCTTTTATAGGGCTCAAAACAGATACATAAAGGGGTCATTTATAACCTGAAATAACGAAAAAGAATATATATATTTTGGTGAAACGAACCCAATAATTTTTTATTTATTTAAAATGTTATTATTTATTCATAATTTTAAAAGGAAGGAAAGCAGCAATTTTAATTTTATTTACCGTTATTAAAGAAAATTTTTAAATATTTTAATCGTAATTGAAATTTATACAAGAGGAAGGGAAAGGTTTGTTCTTTTTAACACGACTGTTACACAAATTTTATTAAAGACCATTTACTGTGTGTGTTAGAAAGAGAGCAAAAGATTGTTCCTGGATTATTGTTAAAAATAGAGTGGGACTCTGGAAGACGTGATTGGTTGAAGTGCCGTTGGGAAGGGAACAATAATGTTAACAACAAAAATTATAGAGGAAGTGACTTTTAGTCAGTTACCTTTCACCTTTTGGGTAACAAAGTTGAGCTTTGTTTGTGAAGTGGCTAACGACCACGAACCAATTAAAAGTTTTCTTAATAAAAAGTGCGATCGTACAAGAAAAGAAAAACCTGGGAAGGAGATTCCTGGAGCCACAAGTTTCGTTATAAGAATCCAGAATTCAGCAAAAAAGGGTGAGCGTTTTACTTCCAACTTCCATACATCAGCGTTCCACACAATAAAACCAACACGACTGCAGTTTAACGAGAATTTTTTTGATTTAATTTGTAAAAATTTTGTATTTCATTTTTATTGTAATTTTATTCGTAGAGGGATTAGTATTAATTTTTCATTTTTTACACTTGACACTCAGAATTGGTAATAAAAACAACTGTAGTAGAAATTTGAAGATCGTAAATGACAGGGTGTTTTTGTTACCAATTCAACACACCTGTTTTTTTACATCAACCTTCGGCCAATTTGTGGCAATAGAAAAATTTCAATTACGTTTTATTTGTTTTTCATACACGATTTGTTTAATTTTTAAAATAGAGTCTTTATTTTTTTTATTATTTATTTATTTTTTTCAAAAGCCAGAACCACCCCAAGAGTGGAGCATTAAATTCATCTCAAGCTCACCGTAGAAAGAGTAGTCGAGGTAATTTAAAAAAGATAGGTAGGTAGCAAAATTTTTGCACGCAAACCACCATAATATCTAAAATATATCTCATAAAAGTAAGAAAACAAAACCAAACTGACGAAATAACAAGAAGCAAAAAAAATCACATCATTAACATTTCCCTAGGTCTTCTTGGCTCTTACCAGGAAGATTACCAACGTGTAGAATCGGATAAGTCACCTGAACAAGAAGAAGGAATACCACAAGAAACATGGTTTGATGATATAAAACAACCCAGGTAGCACATAATATTGGGGCAATATTGCCCCAATATAGCGCCAATATAGAATGTTGGCGCAATATTGCAATATTCAGCCAATATTGGTGCAAAATTGTTTTCCAATATTGGGGCAATATATGATATCAATATTGCACCAATACTGGCTAAATCTTGGTGCAATATTGCACCAATATTGTTGACCAATATTGTCTGTCAATATTCAGCCAATATTGGTGCAATATTGTTTTCCAATATTGGGGCAATATATGATATTAATATTGACTACATCTTGGTGAAATATTTGTACCATCGACTCATGAGCGTCTTTATATTTCAAGTTCTAAGCCAAAAAACACATTTTGCAGATTTAGATTTTTCTAAACTTGTAGTTCCAGGTAGCACACTATATGTTGGGGCAATATTGGAAATCAATATTGCCCCAATATTGAAAAAGTTTAACATCTCGATATTGGGGCAATATTGATTTCAATATTGCACCAATATTGCGCCAACATAGTGTGCTACCTGGGAATAGACTGAAATCTGAGATCATGGCATCAAATTGCCAAAGTTGGAAGGCTTGGAAAAAGTTAGAAATTAGGGGAGGTCCATGTTCAGCTGTGAGTGAAAGACGGCTGAAAGACATTATATTAATTTGTTCCCGTTAGGTCATTTATAAATAAACAGGATGAAAATCGTATATTTTCAGGTGCAGATCACCAGCCCCTCACTTTGAGTTTAGCTTGGAAAATAACCTAAATTTCTTGTACCCTTTTTATTTTTGTTTGTAGCTTTTGACAAAATTAGAGGAAAATTAATTTCCAACCTATCCAATTAAATTTTGAAATATCTCCAAATAGTCCAGTGCAATTAGGTTTAAACCTCGGAATCCAGCTATAGTGAATGGATTTGGATGTTTCCGGATTTTTTGAATTTCTTATACTAAAATGTAAAAAGTTTACCATTTGAAACCTTCCGATAATGTTTTATTTTTTTAAGGGTTGTAATTCTCTTTTATATTACAAAATATTGTAAAGTTAATTGAATTTTGACAGGTTGGTTGGGGTACTAAAAAATGCCTATCCTAAGTTTTTGACTTCAAAAATTTTTTTGGATTTTTTCAGTTTTTTGCTTATACCTCGAAAACTGAGCATATTTTAGATCCTATAGTTCAGAGGTGACAAACCTATGGCACGCGTGCCACAGGTGGCACGTACGAAAATTTTAATGGCACGTTAACGAATTACAAATGATATCATTTTATACGCGCTACAAATGAAGTAACTTGAAATAATATCAATAGTCGAATACATACAGTTGTGTAAAAACAACTAAGCAAAAACAATAGGAAGTGAGAAAGTTCCCCTCCCTCCCCGATAAAAATTCATGATAAATGATCACTTAAAAAAAGTTCACTTTCTTAACGCTAAAAGGCGCTACCGTCAAGATTTCTCGCTAATTCTCCAATAAGGGAGCGAGAAAGTATCCAGTACTCTGATTTAAAAAAATTTTACTGACCAGAATGATACAAAACGGTACAAAAAGCAATTAGAAAAATGGAATACCCCCCAGCCGCAAGTAAAAAAATGTTTTCTCAAGAATTTTCATCATTTTTATCGTCTTAGACAATTTAGAAAATTCATCTCATTAATTCTATGGGGGAATATCCCACTAGACCTCCGGTTTCACGCCCGCTTCTTCACATTCAAGAAGATCTAGCAAAGACCTCCTATAATTTAAAAGGACTGGCGTGAAACCGGGGGGTCTGGGGGGTATGGAATACCCCCCAGCTATAAATAAGGAAGAGATATTCACTAAAGAATGAAATTGGCTTTTTATCAATTTTGAAAAGTTACCTTGTTAGATCCTTGTGCTGGGGGGTATTCCATACCCCCCAGACCCCCCGGTTTTACACCAATTTATTTACATTTTAGAATAGATTTCTTTTGGTTTAACCATACTTTTAATATTGTGTAAATAAATAGTATTTAAAATTTTTTTTTGAACGGCGAGAGGGAGTAATGGTATTCAAATTACACCGCTTACCATAAGCACTTGTAACTGCCCTGGAAGGAAGAGTAAATACAGTTTTTTTGAAAATCGTATTGTACATTTTTAAACGATCAAAGTAGATTTTTAAAATTCGTAGTTTTCAGTTTTTTTTTGAAAATTTTTCAAAAATACAATTCTGAAATAAAAATTTTTTTTAATTCTTTTCCTATTAAAAAGTGTTCGGCACGGGAGCAATTCGATTAATACTGTTTGTAAAATTTTGGCACTCGTACATAAAAACGTTCGCCACCGCTGCATAGTTCATTACAAAGTTATAGAGCAGTAAATTGTGTAAAATTTGGTTGATAAAGAAAATTTTTAGACGTAATATTAACCGAGATACAGCCAATCAAAGGTAAACAAAGTTTCTCTAAATGTAACAAAAATAGACAAAAAACAAAGGTTTTGCCCCTATAACTATTAATTACCATCATTTCCATATTAATTTATGTTAAAGTTTATAAAAATATGAACATCTTGAAACATGTATGACCACCTTCCCCTCACCCCTCCCTCTCTTCCAAACATAAATATGGCTCATATTAATTATTGGCATTTCTTACATTAATTAAAATGAGGCATCTTCACGTTTGGTGGAATGAGAAGGGGAGGGGAGAGTGAGCATGTTTAATATTGATGAATGATTAACACAATTAACATGAAAATAATGGTAATTAATAGTTATAGGGGCAAAACCTTCGTTTTTCGGCTATTTTTTAACATTTTGAAAAACATTGTCTAAATGTGATTGGTTGTATCTTGGTTAATATTAAACCTAAAAATTTTATTTACTAACCAAATTGTAGCAAATTTAGTTATCTATAACTTTGTAATTGATTATAGTACTCAAAATATGCTTAGTTTAACGAGATATAAGCGAAAAACTGAAAAAAGTTACAAAATTTTGAGGTTTCTGCGTCCCCCTTAAGTTAGCACAAGGTCCTCGAGATCAAAAACTTAGGATAGGCATTCTAGAATACCCCCAAAAAACTTGTCAAATTCCATTAAAATTTATATAATTATTTATTAAAATTCTGATTATTTTTAAATTTACCGATTTTAACAGCTGTAATTTTGAATAAATAAACTTTTTAGTTTATGGTATTATTAGAAATCCAAAAGAGCAAAAATCATTCAAATCCATTTACTATAACTGGATTCCGTCATTTTTCATTAGACTAAAAATAATTTGAATGCAAACGAAGATTAAAAAATGCTTACATGTACAAATAAAAGAAAAAATTGTCATTCTAATCATCATTGAAGTTTTTAATTAATTTCTCAAAAATTATTTGACTGCAAACAAAAATAAAAAACGTACAAATAAAGCAATCTCACTAAATTTCTTTTATTATTTACATTTCTTTGTCCTTTCCGGATTTTCGTACTTCATTTGGTTTTTACAATGAGCGCTGTTCAGCTTCGGATCTGAGGGGGACAGCCGGAGTGTTTGTCCCGAGCGGCAGCTCAAAGAGCGGCAAATTCATATATTTGAACTCTTAAACTTAAATCTATTTGATCTTTAAGCTCAAGTGTTGGAGGAAGGGGCACCAATGTCAAAATTGTAAATCCGGGGCTGACACTGTTTAATAATAATAAATACTTTTTTGAAACCTAATAATTGCTTTGTTTTAAGAATTTTAAGCTCAATGTTAAAATATTTAAAAATTCATTTATTGGTTTCACACGTGAAAACTAAATAAGATTTTTTTGATTTCTTTGAAAACTATTCAGATAAAAACAAAACTAAAAGAGGAACATACAAATGAGGTACGAACAATTTAGATTATTTTGAAAGTAAAATTCAAACTGGGGGTTGGGGGATCCATCTTTGTCAAGAAGGGTTGTCAAAAAATGCACGACCGCACGTTCTCCCTCCACTTCTTCTGCGCAACAAATTGGCCATACCCTGTCAACTTACAGTAACGCCACTGTACACATTTTTTATTATACCTATTAATAACAATAAAAGCTGAACCTCCCGAAGCCATCAAGAACACAATGATATAATAACATGGTTCCTGAAATTTCTAGTTTTAATTACTCTTCTAAATGAAACCTCAAATGATCAATAAATTATTGAACTATTCTATGTCTACCATTAATTTAAAGTCGAACTGTAATTAATTTACCATTACCCATAGTAATTAATTGGTAGCAGAAAATCTAAAGTAACAATTTTATTGATTGTATTAAAAAGAAAAAAAACATGAGTGAATGGCTACTCGAAGCCATTACAATTTTTCACTCACCAAATTTCTACCTGCTGCCCTGGCAATAAAACAAAAAAATTACAAGTGCTTGAAACTTTCCTGAAACATTTATTTTAGAAACGATGTGGTTGTGTGTGTTTAAAATAATGTGAGAGCAGGTTTTGTTAAAATTTGTTCCGAGTGGAGGAGAAATTCTAGTTCCCAAATTGGGGTGTGATACAAACCAGTTAACCGACCGGAAAATAGTGTTCATTGGAACTAACGTTAAACAATATGTCTTGAAAGACGCTCTAGATAAGTCTATTGTCTAAATTTATGCCGTTGTCCACCATTACTTTAAGTTGATGAAACCTTAGAGAACATTAACACGCTAAAACATATACGTGCTTCTGCTGCATTAAACGTCAGCCACATGAAACTTACGTCGTCCTAAAGTGGTTCCTTGCCTTTCCGTGTATTACACTGCTATGTTATATTCTCTTACTACTTCCAAATTAAATTTTTTGTGACTGTGATAATCCTCACGCTTCCCGAATAAGTTGAATCAAGTAATTTAAATATTCAATTAAATCGTCGCTACTTTTGCAAATCAATTCGTGTTAGTCTGGAAACAAATTAAGTTTTGGATTAGAAAAGATTAGACCGGATAGTTTCGAAAACTGCAGAACCGGATGAATACCCCAAAAAGGACAATGGGCGTGAAAGTTATGTAAAATATACTGGCATGATTAATGAACGATAACAATTTCGAGTTTACATTGCGTTTGGTATTATAAATCAACGCCCTTCCGTTCTAATAAAATTTGAAAAAAATTAAATTAATTGTATCGGGCTCGAAGAACCAGGTGAAGCTGCCTCACGACTATTATCGCATTCTCCGCATTTGAAATTCAATGTTATTCCATAAATTATGGATAAATAAAATTCAATATTGGATTACCTTAAGCAAAATTAGTGTTTAATTCGATTACATTCGGCAATTGAATTCAAAATAATTGGAAGAGAAGCTTCCGCTTAACACATAAGCTAAATTAAATTACATAAATTGGATACAAGAACTGAATTTCTCATAATCAATCAAAGCAAAGTATTAAAAGATTACGCCACTTGAAAACATTTCCATGTGAGAGATCCAAAAGTCACCATCGCCACCATTCAAAATTAAATTTACAAGTTAAACTTTGTAGGTAAAAAGGTTATATCGATCGTCCCTATTAAATTACCTTAAAGAAATTTAGAAGCTTTTTTCTTAAGGGACAATTGTTTGGGTTCGAATCGATCGATTGTGCGTATATTTAAAGTTTTCTTTTAGAAAAGAGTTGTGAAAAGGAAATCCTATAAATTACTGTAATATACCAAAAAAATAAAAACGGTAAGTAACAGATACAGGCTGTATGTTTTATTGCCTTGCAAGAATAAGAAGCTGTTTCAGTAAGAAAGACTGTCACGTTTAAAAAATTACTTTAAAGAAGTAAATGGTAGCTTCCTATTTTTTTTTTTTTATAAAATTCACGTGTAGACTGAGCCCAGTTAGAAAGCTCACTGAGAAAATTGGACGTCCTGTTGAAGTTCGGTTACGTATTAATTTCAATATTTAGCATCAAGTAAAATTATTAAACAGAAGTATGGAAAAACAAAGAAAACTCGGAAATAGGAGCCGAACATTTATTGTTATTAGAAGTTTGTATCAGCAAATGTCGGAGTAAATAATACAACCCTTTCTTTAGATGTGTATTTACTCTTTTATTTTTTAACAACTTTTGACATAAATAATACATTTCGGAAAACGTTTAATTTAATAAACACAATAACAAAAGTTGGCAACTAATTTTGAAGATCACAACAAATTTTAACTTTCCGCACGTATTACAGGAAAACTTGATATCGAAAAATTAATTTCTAAATTGGACAAGATTTTCTAAAATAAAACCGTTCTGTCAATTCGAAATATTTATTTTAAAAGAAATATTAAGAAACTAAATAATGTAAACAAGATCAATCACAATTATGTCATTTACGAGAGAGATTCGAGTAACTTAATAAATTTAATTAATTTATATCTCCTTTATTACACAAATGTTAGGTATCTTTTGACAATGCTGGTTATATTTAGAACTCGAAGGATTGATTATTAAACAGAAGGAATTTATTTGATAAACTAGAGAAAACTGTTACATCCAGAGTATTGCTGAATACAGAATTAGCAATTTAAATTAATGGCGGGTTTACAACAGTCAATGGCGTAAATGTTGTTATACTATTTTGGGTTATATTTGACCTTAGCTACTTTAAAATTTATTACTTTTTCGATTATAGTTTATTATCAAATCAAAATTATTTCAAACAAGTTATAATAAATTGTGCACATTCTATGGAACATTATTCTTCTTTAGTAGTTCTTTATTTTTGTTTCTGACTCGTGATATATCGACACAATAAAAACTCTACAAATTTTGCAACAATTTATGAATTTCACGTCTGGAACGTCCATTTTGAATGGCAAGATTCTTTGAATTTCTCTTAATTGGGGTGACTTTGACAGTGTCGAGTGTAACTAAGCAGTACGACATATGTAATGAAATTGAAAATAATATGTACTATGTAGATAGATCATCATGAACTGAATACAGATGGTATCGATTATATAACAAAGTTGCATTCACTACATCACGCGCTATTCATCACAAAGACATGGTTAACCACGACATACCTAACTCTCTCGCTAGTATGGCTATTCAATTTATGGATCTGACCACCTCAATAGCGTAGAGGGATGTAAACGCATTTACATAAGAACTGAAATTTTCAAATTCAATTTCAACCTCAAATAAAAGTTCAAAATTATAATTGATAGTTTTCAAAAAATACTGATTGAAAAAGTTTTTGGTTTAATAACTAAAGAATTGTGCATGTTCCGTGCGTTATAATTAAAAAAAAACTACAAAAGGAAAGAAAAGGAAGTACATTGTTCGATAGAACTTTTAACCTGATGCTTTGGCAAATAATAAACATCAAAAGAATTTTTTTACATTTCAAAAATCGTCACGAACGCCTACGTACTACGATGTTAAAAATTGAAGAAACAGCGAATCGTTTGGCTAAATTTGAAATTTACGTTCAGTCTCGAGTGAAGATGTTCAAAAATTAAAGTAAACCATTCTTTATTCGTGAATTATCTTTACCGCCCGCCGTTCCCAAATTCAGCTGAATTATTAATTTTCAACACTCAATTCTTTTTAGGTAACTGCATAATGGACGTTATGAAAAGTTATTGTTGGCCGCAAAAAAAATCTTTCGTTGCTTCTTTGTATGATGGGAATTTACCAGACGCGGTTAAAATATAAGTTGCAAAAAGTAAAAACTTTGAAAACAACTCAACACAAGATGTGTGAAATTACGAAGTATTAATAAATTTCTATTCAAGCTCCACATAAAATTTGAGGATGCTATCGAATCTTATACACTCTGCTATCGATGAAGTTACATTATGAGCATCTTTACGTGTTTAAGAGCATAAACAATCGATTCAATAAGCTATTGAATGTTTAAAGTGTATAGTAAACGTAGGAGGAAGTTTAATATTTGATAAGATAGTAACTTTAGTGAAGATCGTTCGATTTGACTAGCAATAATAAATTTCAAAGTGGTACCTTGACTAATACAAAGTTCTTGTGCTAGTTTTACAAATTTAATTAAATCGTAATGCCTGCATATGTAAAACATTTAAATTGGTTCCGTTTCAAAATAATAGAAACATTTAGGATCAAAATAGAACGACTTAGTGACCAACGACGACAATACAATCACGTAGTTGTAATTTTTTAAATTTGGCATAGACAACCTTTCAAAACAATGGTGCACTATGCAAAGAAGTTGAAATGCCGTAAGTGATTTAATCTTAGTTACCGAGTCTTTTAGTTACAATAGACTAATAAACATACCGGAGAAAGCCGGAGGATTGCAGTGATTGAAGTACTAGATAGTTATTTAAATGGAGTAATTTAAATTGCAATTATTACGTACACTATCTGATATTTTCCAAACAAACACAAAATTTAATTAACTCTAAAATTAAATATAAAAAACAATGTTTGCCAAATATTGTAAAGTAATATTTGCCATATTTTTATGAAAAATCTAATTTTTATTATGAAACTGAAATTATATTAAATTTTTGCAGGAAGTGGGCGGTAGGTACATTTAAAAATGTTTGCCAAAAATTCTTGCAACCACAAAATATGTAACTAAAATTTTAATCTCGGTTGATGATGTTCAAAGAAAGCCGACGCTTTAAAGTTATACTACATTTCATAAATAAATTGCTTGTATTTTGTTATTAATTTATTCCGCTGCTAATTTATTAAATTCCATCGTCTCGAATTAAAATTTTCAGTTTTGGTGTCAAAAATCTTAAAAGAATTTCTCTAAAAATGTCAACTAAATTAATTATAATTTTTTTATTTATTATATTCTAACAATAGCGCTTAGTAAATTTGAAGAAGTTATGAATTTTAATTACGGTAACGAGGCTGCATTATGAATCCACAAAGTAAATTTCACCTCGTTGGTTGGTGCAAAGAATAGGAATAGGAGCGAGGTTTTAAAAAAGGCATTTTAATTCACTGAAAATTTATTTCAAAAGTCATTCGTTAGGTAATTGTATGATAATGTTAAACAAAAAACTAAAAATCTGTGTTTGTAATTTACATTTTGGAGTCATAATGAACAAAATAAATGTTGATTTTTAACTACAAATAAGTAGAATCAATACTGCGGGGTGTTATTCATAAACCAACCCCTATATTAAATTGTGAATAAAAATTCAAAGGAAACGAATTATAAATTAATGCTTTTAAAACCGAAAAATTGGACACTAAAATTGGGCATTTTCTTGATTACTTAGTAACGCAATTCGTAAGGGTTTATGCAATTTTAATTAAGAAAATTTTAATTAGATACTTTAGAAATTATTTTTTATTACCATACAAAATACTACCGAGACGCGACTTTTGGTATGGTTGAATTTATTTTCTTTAATTAAAGGAAACCTTGCTTTTGCATTCGGTTTCCCAACATTGATGGGTCTTGGAAAGCCAAAAAATTAAATAATTTAGAAATAATTGTGTAGCTACAAGTAAAACATTGTGTTTTGCTGTTGTGTTATTATAAGATATTTGTTGACTATTGAATTTTTTAAAACAAGGCTTAAATTGACTTAAGGGGGAAGTCTACTGTGACAAGAGAAAAAACAGGCCGATTTTCAGGACTTTTTTCTATCAAAATATGACTCATACATTAAATTAAATTGAGCCGTCATCTTTATTATATATTCAAGTATTTGTAAACAAATTTTTAAGTCGAAATATTCAAAATTGCCGTTGTGGCACTCCTTCAACGCAGGTCCGTTTTTGTTGGTGCCCAAACGGTGTACATGAAATCTCACGTCTGGGTAATCTAAAACAAAAATAAAAAATATGGTTATCATCTATATACATATTATTAACTCTCGTTTTTTTCGATAAAAAATTTTAGCGCCAAAAAAAAATTCTTAAAATTTTTTTCTACTTTTTTTGCCCAAATTTGATGTTATTATTTTGTTTATGACAATTAAACAAAAAACAATATCAAAAAAATACCTCGAAAAACGAGAGTCAATACTATGTAGATGATAACCATTTTTTTCTTTTTTGTTTTAGACCATCCAGACGTGAGATTTCATGTTCACCGTTAAAAAAAAACGAACCTGCGTTGAAGGAGTGCCACAACGGCAATTTTGATTATTTGGACTTGAAAAGTTTTTTTACAAATACTGGAGTATATAATAAATATGACGGTTTAATTTAATTTCATATACAAGTCAGAATTTTGTTAGAAAAAAAATCCGGAAAATCGGCCTGTTTTTTCTCTTGTCACAGTAGACTTCCCCCTTAATATACTTAATATGAGTTACTAAAGGTAATTTTCTTCAATAGTTCACACTTTCTTCATTATATTTTATTATACATCCTATTGCTTTTACAGAATTCCAGGATATACTTCCAAACGTTTTTCTTCATAATAGTTCAACGATATAATTGTGGGAAGAGAGGTGTAACCCCCCTCCCCCTTCCCTTTATAGGACCATTGCTTGCTGACTGCAGGAAACATGGTCGATCCCAGCAAAAACAAGTTAAGTCCACATTTTTGTAACATATTTGAGTTAATCATGGAATGATAATTTAAATTGTCAAACCTTAAGCGACTTGAGTGCAAAAGTCGCGTCTACCTCAATTAAAAGATGTTAGCTGTCTCGAGGAGGTTTTTCACCTATAACTGGCTGAATTTTAATTTTGCCGAAAACTTCCATCATACCAAAATTAAAAAGCATAAAATTCTCTACAAATTGGGTTACCTCAAAACTCAAATTTTTCTACATTGTATTGCAGTATCTTCTATCGGTCGCAAGTGCTGTAGTTTGGAAATTTATAATTTAAGAAAAATTAAAAAAAAGAGACGCTTTTGAATAATTTTCTTTGGCGCTTTCTATTATTGTCTTGATAAAGATAAGGAAAATAGGTCTAAATTTAACAGTTTTCAAAAGAATTGATCGACATTTAAGTGTTCACAGTAAATCAGTATAAAATCCAAGAATGACTAATCCTGCACAATTTCATCCTACTTAATTTTTTTTAATTTCATACTAATTTGCAGTCAACATCATCGTTTCCATTCACAGGTTAGGTCTGTGACCTGTTCCGGCCCATCTATTCCTCGGTCTTCCAACTTATCTGCGTCTTTGGGGATTGTAATTGTATGCCTTCTGGAGCTTGTCATTCTTTAGATCTGTTCTGCCCATTTTATTCTGTTGCGTACCATTATTTTGTCGGTTAAGTTTTAGATTTTCTTATTTTGTCGGATTTACAAGAAAGATTTAAATTTCAATCAGTTTTTCAAAAAAATGTTAAATTTTGACCTTTGTCCTTCCTCTAAATCACAAAATGCAATATTTGTTGTTTTGATTGTTGAAAAATATTTTGATCCAAAAACAAACAAATAACAAGCCGATCAAGATCGTCCTTTCAAAATAAAAGCTTTAATACCAAAAACTAAATATGTGCTTTCTCGGACTTTCTTGTAGGTATACACAAGATTTAATTTCTTACAAAATTATTTCTATTTAGTATTTTTATGGATTTCCCACTGCATTAGCTAAGGTTTTCATTTAAGCTTTCTTAACAAATCTTGAAAAAGGATTATGGTAGAAAACGAAATTTCAAAATAACTTCTGAACCTTCCTGCACAATGAGAGCAGGAAAATAGAACAAATCAATAAGAATTATGTCGCAACTAATTTGTCGTGTAACAGTAATGGAGCGCAAGTCAAAGAGGAATGAAATACCACAATTTACTAAACGTTACAAAAAAAATGAATATTTAAGAAGAGTAAATTAAGCTGGTCAAACGAAAAAGCACTTACGGCGAAATCACTATTTGAGTGAATTACGCCCACTTGCACTAATGACTACGTTAAGCCGGACATTGTACAATGTTACTTAGTGTTTGTGAAATGGGTTTCTCTTGGTCAAACACAATATAAAATTAATTAAATGAAAGGTGCCATTTGCTTGTATATTTAAGTGACACTTAGCAGAACTTGAAGTTTTTCGATCATGTAAACTTTTTAGCTACTATGTAACCATAAATAGTTGAAACGATATAATATATAAAAAATTGATTGATAGGTATCGAAAATTTTACAACAAAGTTTAAATAAATAAGTGAGAAGGATCGATTCCTTACGAGTAAACCATGCAAAACTAATTTTTCCAACACGAAAAGTGGAGTTGAGTCAGAAGGTTTTTATTTTTACGATTTATTTTATTTGAACTACTCCTACGGTGTCACGTTTATAAATCGTTGATATTTTCTCTCATTTATCTTAGTGACAGTGAGTAACAAAATGTTTACACGAAATTAAAAGCTCTGTAGAGAGCATAAGCTGCTGATTGATTATTTAATTTAGTTTTTCATTGCGGCGTCATCATGGAGGAATATTAAATTTTAATGATCGTTAAAAAGGTTTACGATGTGAAATCAAACAATAATAAAACTAACGGAAGCAAGCTGTTCTTCCGTGCTCAGTAATCAACAGATCATAAAATAATTCTTTATCTCATTAACAAATAAGCAATTGATATCTTCCAGGTCACCGTGTAATGATTTAGCGTTTATAAAGTTAACTAAGACTTCATCCACGTAGTGTACTCAAAGAAAACTGCCATCACAATATAAAAAAAAACTTGAAAGATCTAAAGAAGTTGTCAAAGAAACTTTCAAAAAGGATTAAAGATAACCCTAAAGGAAATTTGCAGCGTCTTTTCGTGATGAGTAAATTTAGAGAGACGAAGTTGAAAAATTAACAGCTTTTTGTTGCAACAGATTTATGTTAATAAACACGAAAGTTACTCGTCTGTTTTTGCTGCCACTTGAACAATACGATAATTTATCGTCACACAAGTAAATAGCACCTTTGTCAAACTAACGAGTAAACTACTTGAAAATATTTTGGCATTTTATGTGTTGCACGTTTTACTATATAACTCCCTCATTATTTATATACAACTTTCTGACAGTTGCTTCACTTTATTCGCTCAGCATTGACGCTCAAGTGGAAATAATAATATTGTAGTAACAAGGATATGTGAGAAAATTTTTAAAAAGGTAAGATTACAAAAAAAGCTCGAGAAAATCACTCACCCCGCTTTTCTTACAGCCCCGGTACAATTAAATGATGCAGCTGCTGTTCCTGTTTGTTTGGCTTTGTAAGGCGAGTTCATTACGCTTTCTCCATCGTCGTCGTCCGAAACTGCAGTGGTAAGGGACATACGCTCATCATCCGAAATCTAGAAAAAAAAAAGAAAATAAAATATATTTACATTTGATAAAAATATCTCAAGTTATATTTGCATATTTAAAGTTAAAATTAGAAACTTAAATTCCATTGAATTCAATACAGAAGAAAATCTTTAGTCGTAATGCAGGGAGAAGTTAAGGTAATATTTCAGCAAAAAAATATTTTATGGTTATGTTTTGTCTGGAAATTCTGATATACACAAAAATATGCTGACGTGGTGATATTGGTCGTTATCGTTCATAAATCATCGGAAGGTTTTCATTTTCTTCGTCGCAGGATAATTTAACTTGAAAACAAGTATCGGTATGAGTATTTTTGCTCGAAAATTTAATCCAAAAGTTAATTAAAAGCCCTTTGTGCACTATTGGCAAAACAAATTAATGATTTGGGTTGGACGACTTACTTTCTTCGTTATTAATTATTACTATTCCATTTGGAACAATTAGTGAGATGAACAGGAATCCTTGTTTTATCAAACCATTCCCAGATTTCACTTTACAATCAATTATTCGAAGCTTATTATTGGTCATTTCAACCAAATTGAAGTTCCTTCTGTATTAATGTTTTTGTATGGAGCGAGCGAGCATTGTATAAATAATTACAACAGAAGTGTTAAATGTTCAATATTCTCGTTATACTTCCACAACACGCACATGCTACATACGGTTTTGTTTTTATTTAAAAAATAATTCAAATTAATGCAGCCATAAATCAACATCAGATAACGTCCCATCGATTATTATTCCTACACAGAATAATAAATTACAAATTGATTCCTCCATAGTTAATTTTCTTGCAAGCGAAAAATAAAATAATGAAACGTGAGCTTTTAAAATTAATAAAGGTGAGGTTTTATTTCCCTGTCAAAACTATAAATAATGTTAATTAATTTTCCACGGATTATTGTGTTACAATGCAAACAATCAAATTGTTAAATCGCCACCAAAACAAAGAAAAAATTTACTGGTGTCACAATCGAAAAACCTAGTAACTTGAGTTACCATAATTTTTGACTTACCTACTCAAATTTTTAGTTTAATTTCAAACTATTTAAATGTTGATAAGCGCACACGACCTTTCGTAAACAACACCGACACTAAACTGACTATAAAATTTTCGAAAAGTGGAAGTATTAGTTGTGAGTAAGCGATAACAAATTATGCAAATCGTTTTCTATTAGGTTGAAATTATTCATCGCGATAAGCGGAATTTTATAAAAACAATATAATTCTTTTTACGTTAATCGACTATTTTGTTATCTACGTAATAAAATCTAAAAGATATTTGTCAATTTTTATTTCCGGAAGTTTTTTCGTACTTCCTTTTACGGTAGAAAGTTAAAATTCGAGATGAAATTTGGTGGAAAATTAAAGATGATGTAAAAGATCTTAAACCCTTTCTATTTTTTATAAAGATAAATGTCGGGATAAATTTAGATCTTTATTGGATTGAGACCAAAAGTCGAGTCACTCAAGGACTAACAAAATTCGGTAACGCTCCCTGAAAAGAAGAAACTTTTTACGAAGACATTTTGTAATGCACCACTAACTGACTACATTTTGTTGCCATAGCAACCGAAAATCAAAGCAACCAATACTTTTGATCTACCGTTCAAAATTAACATTTTTATTCTTGCTTAGATTCTACTACATTCTGCAATAATTCTATTTGTATCTTAAATACCAGTCATTTTGGAGGCACAGAAAAAATCTCGTTAAGCCATTTATGCGCAGCCTTTACTTTAGATTTCAAAAAGTTAAGACTTTTTTGTTTTATTGTTCCTTTGATGTCAGATATTCGTGATAAAGTAAACTCAGCAACAATTTTAAAATGCTAACATTTAAAATTAAATGTTAAAAACTAAAAACCTGAAATTAGTTTTTAAATTTCAATAACTTTCAAAGTAATTCTTTTATAAGAAAATGTCTAGACACATTTTTTGGTCGTCTCATCGTTCGCCTGATGATGATCATCTTGATTTTGATGCACGTTTAAAGATAGTCACAGTAATGTTAAAACAAGATTTGGTTTCTAAAAAATTCTACACACACACATCTAGACATCATTTTTTAACTTGTCAGAAATGATTCCCTATAGAGCAGGAACAATGTTCTGATTTGACTTGTTCTTCAAGAAAGGACAAGTACAGGATCATCTAATTTTATTTAAGTTGATATTTTCAGAACTACGAAAGACAGAAGCGAGTAATTATATGGGATTCTAAGAGAAATTAATCACCGATAATAATCCGTCAAATGCAAAGCACTCGATGACGTCTCATTCAGAGGATATAACACTCGGAAATTGATTGGAGTTCGATCCATCCATTTTCTATTACATACAAATTTTTCTAGTAGTAAAAATATGTGAAATAGGGAAAAAGCATCTCTAAAAGATTTGGTAATTTTTAATTAAAAACTTCAAATAATAATTAAATAATTAATTTTGCAAATATTTAAAAGTTTAGTGTAATTTACAATCATTGGGTTGTTGAAAACGACTTTGTGAAATGAAATATTCTAGTTGAAAGTTAAACGGCTTTATTTCCTGAAAATTTTATTTAATTAGCAGGCACTTCAGCATTCCATGGTTTAGTGCGAGATAAGTTGAACTAAAGTTTCAGTCCATTTTACGTTAACACATATTTGGGTTGGTTGGTCAAATTGGGATTTCGAATCGTAACGGGTGAAAATGTATTTAAAGGAATTAAATTATTATTAAGCAAATTTTGCTACTGAATAAATCATTAAAGAAACTCGTTAAAATTTAACGAAACTAATAGGAAACGCTATTTAAATTTTATAATCAAAATTTTATAATCTTGGTTATAATTAATTGCAAACAGAAAAAGTAGAATATCTTGTGAGAGAATTGCCATGTAAAAGAATGTAGCCACTTTACATGAAGAGTTTCTGTGAAAATTCTGCGAGCAACAAAGCTCTTCATTGCTGGAGAGTGGGTACTACATGTAAGTCGATGATTTTTTATAGATATTGTTGAATGTTCACAAAACGCTTTGTTCTTGAAAATAAAATCCTGACGCTTTTCACCATCATTTTAGAATTTCTAAAACTACCTTTTATTAAAAATCTTGAGAACTCTGACAAGATTTGCATTTCTTTATGCAAACTTTTATTGTAGTTTCTTTGCTTTGTATTAGCTCCTTATACCGAAAGATTGTATTAGGTACTTATTACTTCCTTATATTTTAAATTATAATTAAGATTATTTGCTTTATAAATTAGATTTCTAAAGAAAATTTACATAACTGCATTAAAAATATTACCTACGTTTTATTCCGCCGTAACATGAATAGAAAATAATTGCTAATGCAATTGTCGCTTAATTTTCATGGAAATTATATACAATATACTTAAATAAATATTCATTCAAAATTAGAATTATTATTTTCCTATTCGAATACAAATTTATTTATGCAACTTATTTGTGCAGTTTCATTAATTTTCAAATGTTCCTGATTTGGCAGCATCATAAGCTTCGAGGTTTTTGTTGGTTAAATAAAAAAATTAAATGCTGTCAAATTAAGAACATTTAAAATTGGGTTCACAAATCTAAATTATTTACTGTTGAAATTCTCTACATTAGAGGTGTACTAACGGATAACGCTAAAACCACCGAAGCAGCTTGATGTGGTTTACTAACGACATATAAATTAATTAATTGTTTTTAAATATAGCAAGTGCTAAGCATTTGCTGCAACATAATGTAATTTAATAAGCACTAATTAGCACATTAAATTTCCAACTTCTGTTAATAAGCAGGTAAAGTTCGGAAAACTTGAAGCGTCTTTAACCACTTTTCATCTGAATAGAAATTTGTCGTACAAAATAAGCAACCACCAGCAGAGTCCGTATTTTAATGCAAAATAGTAACAAGGTATCACAACCTGCCAACTTTTAAGGTTAATTTAAAGTTATATGCTTGCTTAAACTCGAAAAACTTGCCCGATGGGATAGAAGAACAAGGGAGGTTATTTTGTAGTAGGTACTACCTAATTGAACACAACTTTGAATGTTACATCAAGACTGCTGAATTCTAAGTTTAATTTATAATTATTTCATTAGCATCAAATTACACTTTCGTGAATCAAGTTGAAAAAACATTGTACTTTTACCTATGAGGGAGCTGAAAAATCAAAACCCCTTTAGGAATGATTGTTTGCAGAATGTAAAACACAGTATTTTTGTGTCCCAATTTTCCACTTGTAATGGAATTTGTGTGTTTCCAAAACCATCACGAATAAAGTTGCATATACTAGGTATTTGTTTTGCTGGTGTACAGGTTGTTTTATTGCGATTCCTACATGATTTATTGTTTGAATTTATTTCTATGATATTGCATTTAGAATTGAAAACAAACACGTCACCTTAAATTTTATTGAACAATAGCACAGACAGAAAAAGAAAAATTTTGAAAACACAATCTCAATTAAACTCGTAGAATAATAATTCAAATTGAGCGTTCTGTTCCTGCCAACGGTGAAAGCGATACAATAGAAATTTTTATCAAAAAATAAAAAATATTTACCTACTCCAGTTATTGATACAAAAAAAGAAAATATGAAAATTTTAACCCGACAAGTAAAATTAAAAATAAGTCGGTGAAAAATGTTGAAGTTACATAAAAGTGTAGAGATAATCACTGCAATTTTACTTTTTGATTTGTTTTTTATTTAAAACGCCTCTAAACCTATTTAATCTTAGAAAAGTTTGAGATGCAATTCTGTTAAAAATTGAGATATAAAAACGTAAATGTTGGAAAAATTGCTTTTGAAAAATTTTACGGCCATTTTATATTCATTTAATGAAAGTATCTTATAACATTTTAATATAATTAAAAGTTTTATCGATATCGTTGCTTCGGCATACGGTATAATTAATTTTCCCCGATGGCGATGTCGTAACTTTTCCACTTTAAGTTTTTAGTTTCCTATGGTACGAATTTTTAAAACAATTTTCTACAAACAAAAATCTATAAGTTTGGAGTAAAAGTTGGAAAGAGGAAATTAATTTTATTAGATAGTCGTAGTTTTTGAAATTATTTGTACCGTGGTTTGGATTGCACGTTCAAATAGGTTAAGATTTCAATGAAATCGATAAAATAAATATTAAAACTTCACTTTAAATTGAAGGGTTGAACGACTAATTGGCAATAAATTACCTGAATTGTTAGTCGAGCTTAATTTTATCGCGAACGCTTTTGCTTGACAAAATAATAATTTAAAAATTGTCAATTGAATTCCATCTGGGAAATTCAGGAAATGTACGACAACAGCCCTGACACTTGCAAGCAAACGTTTTTATTAGACCATACCAAACACCAACTTTTCAGTAATAAAGAAGTATTTTCACTTCGATTTAATATTATGCCAATTCCAACCAGTCAATATTTAATTTGCGAAATACGCCAGAGGTAATTTCGTTATAACCCGGTGACAATAAATTAATGTGCCAATCCAGGCAGATTAAACGTTTATTAAATCAAATGGCACTCAAAACTACAACTTTTGAGTTAATTATTTTTGCCACATGTAATTTCTCAAAATGATAGTTAACAATTTTTCAAAAAATCAAGACATTGTTTGCTACAATTTTTTGTTTAGTCTTAGTTAAGAGAGTCATTTTTCTACTTTTACAAGAGAACAATGGACTTCCATTTATTACACATCTTCCTATTATTTATTGCTTTTTTTTATTAAAGCCTCATCCTTTCTAACTAAAAAAGTTTTTCTTTCACGCTTTAATTAAATTTAATATGTGAATGCTTTTTCAACAGTTTCATCATTTATAAGAAACATTTCCCTCCGAAAATCACGTACGCACATCATATACATTACATAAAAGCGATACAAAATGTTAAACATTTTTATTCAAATATTTTTTTTGTTGTTAGAAATTCCGATAAGCAAAAATGATAAAATTGTTGTGGTTCCCTATTTAGTTGATAAATTCGTTAATTAGCGTTGCTTCCCAATAAAAAGTTTTCCGAGTTTCCGATATTTTATAAAATTCACAAAAATCTTTCATTGTTTGCAAAATCTTGTTTAAAAATTTGAAATAATAAAAAGTAGAAGAAGCTGGATTATTAGAGTAACCGTCTTAAAGTTTTGCCCGGATTTTCGAAATTATATTAATAAATTTTGTTACACTAAAAGGAATAAATTAAAAAACGCTTTTATTTAAAACAAAAACGCATTAGTTTCATGAAGAAAAAAAAAAGATTTTTAAGTGCATTTTTGTGTTTTAAATAAAAGGTTGGTTTTCGTTTCATGTTTAATTTACTTATCATATTTTTAAAGAATTAGAAACAGAATTTCCAATACCGACTAAATGGCAATAATGTTATTGCCAACGATAAAACTAGCGCGAAAGCTCAGCTAATCGTTGATTGCTATTTTATCATAATAACGAATCAGCTATCCAATTATCCAATAGTCACGTAGCAAATTTTTATGTACCTAGGTTTAATATTTATAACAAAAATATAATTTCAAATTATACAGTAGTAGTTGTTGACACAGTATGATATAAAATAAATTAATTAATTGGTACAAAAATTTTAATTTAAACATAGTTTTCGAGTTAATTTAACACAGTACAAGATGAGCTTGCAGCTATGTTAAAAATTTATATTAGGTACTGTTATAAAACTGATGAAATTAAAAATTCTTGTTCGAAATGCATTAAATTTTAAAACATAGTAAAATATTTTCGGTTATGAAAATAAGACGCGTATGTTATTTTATTATTCCTTGGGGCTTCTAACGATAAGAAGGCGTCGCGTCGCGTCTTATATACATACATTAAAATCTGCTCCTAAATCCGAGAATTACTTGTAGATAAGTTGAACGTTAATTATTATGTAATGTAATATTGTCATGTAAAACCCTAAAGAAAAGTTTGCAAAACCAAGATAATAAATTTTGTAGAAGCTTTCAATATTAGATTAAGCACTAAACACTGTACAGATACGATCTGCTTTTGTTAAGGCGCGAGAGTGAAGTAAATTAAGAGATAAAAGTGTTTTATTTTGGATAGAAGAAAAATTTTTCTTTTAATTCTTAAAACATAAAGACCAATAAATTTTGCTACTTAGGAAAATGTGGGTATACTACCCGACAGGATATAATACTAAAAAAAAACTAGTAGTCGAATATGATAAGAAAGCGATTTGAAGTTGCTCGAAAAGATTGGTTTTTTATGTTATACCTTAGGGAAACACTTCCACTTGAAAAAATTTTGTAAAATCTTTTGACAAAATAACTATGTTTACTTTATGTATTGAAAACTTCATCATCAATCAAGATTAGTTCAATTTCTACATCGCTAGTGCTTTACATATCACCCATATACGCATAATTTGACTTAAATACAAATTCGAAAACAAATTTATTAACATTAATTAAATTGCTTCGCATAAATAACAAAATTTGTGTAAAATTATCGATTTAATGGCCCTGCAAAAGTTTGCTTGCTTGAGATATTAATCTACACAAATAAGTCATACAAGAAAAGCAAAACAGAAGAGCTTTGCTTAAAACTAATGTAGAGCAAGCTTTTACGTAATCATAAATTTGTTCACGGCCATTCTGATAGCGAAACCATTTATTTCGCCGCCTTTTCGCCTCTCCATATCAGATTTTCAATAAACAACTTTGTCGTTACTTTTTACCAAATAATAAAGTAATGGCAAATTTGTTTTCGACATTTTATTTTATTTATTTCGCTACTCACTCTTTACAATTTTTTCATCAAGATGTCCGTGACGTAGGGCTCAGGTTAGACGATTGTAAGTCTAACTACCCAAATTACACCTACACGAATGTGTCTATCGAATTTAAAGTAGCATATTTTTTATACACTTGGGAACTGAAACGTCTGAAATAAATGAAAATATTGTCTTCGGAATATTATACGCCTACGACATTTGAACGCTTAAACAATTCTCTGTATTTGTCGAGCGTTTACTGTACTTTACCTACGCAAATTTACAATTAGGGAGGTTACCAGATTCTTAGTTTTTAAATAATAATGTAAAAATTGGAATTTTATAACTTAAATTGTAAAAATGACCGGTGGAAACCGGTCATTCGTTAAGGTATATTATTTATGATGATTATTGTGCTGGAGGCAAAATCTACATAAACATAGATCAGGTAAATAAAATCATCAAACAAAAAAATTCAGGGGTTTGCTCACTAAAATCAACCTTTTAAAACGGGGTGAATTTTATGAATTAATCCTAGAGAAACTGAAAATGCAATTTTATTTAATAAATTTTGGGTGGTTAGTAACGTAACTGTTGGTAAGTAAATGTAAAATTATATTAGAAAATATGCAAATTTTTAGAAGTTACGTGACTTCGTGTATACCGGAACCGTGACTTGTACATGGGACATTCCACACCAAATCGACCACTTTTGAACCTGACCCCTTTTGATTTTCCTGAAAGTTTTACATATTATACTATCTCACCAAAAACAGTTCTGTGAATTTTTTCAAAATTTTTTATTCAACCCAAAAAGAGTTACGAATTTTTAGAAAAACCGATGTTGTTTTTCTTCAAACGATCGTAACTCTGTCAAAAATTTACCAATCGGAACGTTTTTTTTTGTTTTTGTTTGTCTTTAAACGTACTTTTCAGGAAAAAATACAAAAAAAATATTCAAACTTGGATTCTACAAAATTTTTCATTTTTTCGGAGAAAATCATTAATTTTTCAAATTTCGACACTTTTGATTTTTGATTTTTTTTTTTTTTTTTAATCTGATTTATTCCGCGTATAACAACGCAAACCCCATAATGGGCCGACATTTCTTTCTATTTCTTTTGTTTAATTAAAAAATTTTATTTGCGTAAAAATAAAACAAAATATTTTTTAATTAAACAAGAAAAATAGAAAGAAATGTGGCCCCATTATGGGGTTTGCGTTGTTATACGAGAAATAAATAAGAGCTTCTTTTGAAATAAAAAAATCTTAAATCTAAAGTGGACAAATTTAAAAAATCAATGATTTTCTCCGAAAAAATAAAAAATTGTGTAGAATCCAAGTTTGAATATTGTTTTTGTATTTTTTCCTGAAAAGTACGTTTAAAGACGAACAAAATCGCAAAAACGAACGTTTTGATTAGTCAATTTTTGAAATAGTTACGATTGTTTGAAGAAAAAAAACATCAGTTTTACTGAAATTTTAACTTTGTAAAAAATTTTGAAAAAAATTACACAACTGATTTTACGTATACTATCCCATCAAAAACAGTTCTGTAAATTTTTTCAAAATTGTTTACAAAGTTAAGAATTTTTAGAAAAACTGATGTTTTTTTTCTTCAAACGATCGTAACTTTTTCAAAAATTGACTAATCAAAACGTTCGTTTTTTTGTTTTTATTTGTCTTTAAACGTACTTTTCAGGAAAAAATACAAAAAAAATATTCAAACTTGGATTCTACAAAATTTTTTATTTTTTCGGAGAAAATCATTAATTTTTCAAATTTTTCAATAAATCAGAGTTTTTTTTTTTTTAAATAAAAAAACCAAAAATCAAAAGTGTCGAAATTTGAAAAATCAATGATTTTCTCCGAAAAAATGAAAAATTTTGTAGAATCTAAGTTTTAATATTTTTTTTTGTATTTTTTTCTGAAAAGTACGTTTAAAGCTTAGATCATATATATTACATAGATACCAAGTACCTACTAAGTTAGTGAATCCAGATCGTTACGAAATAATAATTTGTAGCTGTCTTTGTTAAATACTACAGTTTGCCATCTTGTATCTCTCTCAGAATCCAAAATCCAACGGCGCATGTGCAATTTTATTGTAATATAATAATAGCAATATTTGAGAAACTGTCAAATGTAAAAATTTGCACATGCGCCGTTCGGGTTTGAACTCTGAGAGAGATACAAGATTGCCTCTATTGACTATAAGTATAACAAAGATAGCCATACTTATTATGTCGTAACTATCTAATTTCACTAGCTTTAATGCATTGGGATAGGGCACTTGGTATCTATGTAATATATATGATTTAAGGTTTAAAGACAAACAAAACCAAAAAAAAAACGTTCCGATTAGTCAATTTTTGAAATAGTTACGATCGTTTGAAAAAAAAAACAGCAGTTTTTCTAAAAATTCGTAACTTTTTTTGGGTCGAGTAAAAAATTTTGAAAAAATTCACAGAACTGTTGTTGATGAGATAGTATAATATGTAAAAATTTCAGGAAAATCAAAAAGGATCGGGTTCAAAAGTGGTTGATTTGGTGTGGAAAGCCCCGCATACATGATTTGGCAAAATTTGTTGTTCTAAAATTAAAAAAAAAAAGAATTTTTGTTTCCGTTAATTACATTGTATTTCTTCATGTAAAATCCGGGTTTCTGTGTGTTTTCCACACCCTGCAATTGCACTGTATTGTATTGTCCTTAGAGGTCGATTGGCTGCAAGATTAGAACTGCGAGCAGTTGTGAACTTTTGTTTTTAACCCTAAGAAATTCAGTTTTTTCAGCAAAACATAGAATGCTCTTGAAAGGTTTACTTTTTACCTCATTAGGCGTCAGTTGTATCTGTCCGAAATATTGTAGAGCAAAGTCTGCACATGTCATCGCCTCCCAGTCCCTTTTTTTGAGGTGACATCTTCAATGCTCAGTGAGCAACCCTGTAATGAGTCTAATTTCGTTCTTGGATAAAAGAAGAAAATTTTTAACCTCTGCAGTCGAATACTTCGCTTGTCTTTGTCCTTGTGTATTCTGCCAGAGGTTCTTCTTGGGCTTCGCTTCCCACTTCTGGATTTCCAGCCCCCTGTGTTTTGGATAGCCTACAGAATTGCTCTGGTTTAGTCGAAAGCGTTTTTGAGCTTGATCTAGCTAATTTATCAGCTATATTTCATTACCCTCAATTCCTTCATGATCTGGCACCCAATAAAGGGCAATTTTGTTGCCCTTGGCCAGTTTTTGAGAGATTGTCTGCATTTTCATGTGAATAGAGACTCAAAACTGTTAGCTCTCGGTGCTTTTATCGCAGTTTGGCTATCAAATTTTATCTTGATTTTTTTGCCCTTTAAATTCCTTTGTAGGCATTCATGGGCACATAATGCAATTTTAAGTATTTCAACTATAGATTCTAAACTTTTATTATTTCAAGGATACTAGCGAAGCCTTTCTTAATAATTGTTACTGTAATGTGTGGTTGGATTTCAATTTAAGGGTAGTTTTTAAAGAAGATAATGGTAAATATGTTTTAATAATTCTGAAACTTTCTGAATATTACACTAATATTTAAACTGTGGATACACAAAATATCAGTGAGTAGTGGTTTTCGGGGCTGGGGGAAGGTTAAAATATTATGTTATTTAAAATTTTTTAAAGTATGTAAATCTGCTAATAATTTATAACCTTTGAGTACAACAAAAACATTGAAATTCTCTTTCAAATCTAGTTAATTTTAATTGGCATTTAAAACGTTCTAATTAACTGTTAAAATTTTTTTACTATTTTCAGTATTATTAGCACATTTTAATTTTAAACAAAGTTTTAGGTTTTTCCTTCCTTTGAAACTGGTACCATTATTTAGCAATTAGAAGTTTTTCATTATTCTTTGTTGTAATAGTAAGTGGTAGAATTTTAAACAAAATTTATTTGTATTTGCCGTCAAAGCACGGTATATAATATTACTTAATATATACCGTGCTTCAAAGCTGCCACTAGAGCTTAAATCGGTTTTCCTATTTGGTATAATATGAAATTAAAGAGTTCAAACCATATATTACCAAAAAAAAGTGTTTTAAATTTGTTATCAGATTGTACTACAAAAAGCTTTCATAATATTCCTTTTTAAAAATTTATTAAATTTCCATCTTCGAATGGTCATAACATCGTAACTATTGATTTTTAGATTAAAAAGCTTAATGATTATTTTAAAATCATGTAATTTTCTACAACCTGAATTTTAATACTTTATTATCTAAGATCCAGAAAATAAATTAACTTATAAAGGTGACGCTACAGAAATTAAATGACTACCTGCAAAACTAATGAGGAACAATGTGGCTTCCGGAAAAACAGATGCAATTTTTCTATTGCGCCAGATATTCGAGAAATCCATAGAATATAATACCCCGGATTTTAGGTGCTTTGTTAATCATACAAAGGCTTAAAAAACAGGCAGTGCCTAATTAAAAAAAAAAGAAAATTTATCTAAAATTATTTAAAATTTACTCCATAACTCTAAAGCCATTTTTCTTTAGACAATAAAAGTTTTATTATTTAGTCCACTACCCCATAAATAGCAATAAAATAGAAATAAAAGTTACTGCTGTCAAGGAAACGTTAACTATAAAAAAATGGTTAATATTTATTTTCTGAAAGTTTTAGTATTGGTAGTTAAAGAAATTTGATATTAAATTGTTGTATTGGTGAAATGTCTTATTTTAGACGTATAACTCATGGAAGTTTATATAGTATTCGCTTGTAACGTAGGCTCTATTTGCCGTTGGCGTAAAACCTTATTGAAATTTAGGTGTTTACAGTTTCACGACCGCTCAGATTTCCTAATCAGGCTAATCCAACCACTGGAAATGCTCGATTTCGTTGTACCTCAGGATACGAAAATCCTATGTTATTGTAGGAGTAGACCGGACATAAACTCAATCGATATTACTTAATAGATTATAATATTTCCTACAATAGAAAATCAATTTACACAAAAAAGAAGTTTTATTTATAAGCAACACGACAGTTTTGTATACTTCATAAAAATTGAGTGATGGATTATATTTAACCTGTGATCGATTCAAGGTTCAAATCTTATTTTGAAAAGCATAAACCTGCAAGTTTATAATAAACTGCGCAAGTTAATTTAACTAACAAATATTCTTGTAATGATGACACGTTTAAGCTGCTGGATCACTTAATTTTGCAACTCTCGAAAAAATCTGATAATATAAAAGGGTAAGTACTGCCTACGTTTAATTTAATAAAAATGTTTTCAGAAAACTGTAGAAACAAAATAAATTTTTCCGAACATAAAATATTTAATTTTGTACCTATTATCGTAAGGGCATTTAATTGAGTAAAAAATTGGAACAAACGAGAAAACAACATTTTTATTGGTATGCAAATTATTATGCCTAAAGATAAGATTTTACATAATACCGTAATTTTGAATACTTTAAAACATGTAAAGCGGTAAGAAGGAAACTTGAGAAATGTTTAAGTGGTCCGGAAGGAACTCCTGGTATTTAGTCTATAATGTTTAAAATTTGCAAAACTTTATAATATTCGGATTATTAATTGCGTACCGCTGTGATCTTTGCTGCTGTATCAAAAATTTTTTGTGAGATAACATTTATAATTTAATTTGGAAAAAAGGATGAAGAAATTCCACGTTCTTTAAGGGAAACAGACGAAATCGCCAATTAAAATGTTTCGTAAGGTAAGCAAAAGATTTTGAATTCGAGAATTGATAGCACTGCCAATAAAAATTCCTTCACCTTTTCTTTGCTTCCAACATGAAAAGAATGCTATTTGACCTATAAAGATCAAAATGAGTAATAGATAGTTGTAGCATGATTGTCGAACTTTACTTTTTAAATTCAGAGAACCATTTTAAATGAGATCTGCTTTACTCTCCATAAACCGTAAAATAATTTGAAAAATAGTGCAAACGACAACTTGTTAAACTTGAAACGTTGTCCCATAAACTGCATCGAGATTCACTAAACTTTGCTGCAATAATAGAAATTATAGCATTAAAATTATGCTAAGTTATTCTTTAGCATAGTAGGAAACTTTAAATTCAGTTATGTATAGGAATATGGAAAACTTGGAAAACTTGAAAACTTTCTTGTTTTGTTAAAAGTTGGAAACAATTTTTCACAGTAGTTAATTTTTTGGTTTAATTCATTTTGTTTTGTGAAAGAAGAGAGGCCTGAAAATATAAGAAAATAAAGCAAGGTGGATCCTGCATACATAAAGATCTCGTTCGTCAAATTTTGTTTCAACTTGTCATTTTCACGAAAACGTAAATTATAACGCAAAAATAAAATCAATAGATAATTGAAAACTAAAATCCAATAAATAGAGAAATTTGAACTTTTGACACCGTAACACGTTCACAAGTAAAACTTTTGATATATGGGCAAACTTTTTTGTTGTGGTCAGCATAAATATTATTTACCATTTTAAACCGTAAAAAACTACCACGACAAGAAACAGTAAAGAGAAATTATTTTTCAAGATTTATTTTTGTTCTGAAAATGAACTTCTTTATTTTCAACATGTGACATTTAGGATTTGGTTAATCCCATCACGCCCTAATAACTTTCTTATCTTTCACTCACTAATTGCGAAATATGTTATCAAATTTTTGCTTTTCATATATTTTTTAGTTAAAAAAATATTTTTACGTTGTATTTTCTGATGCAAAGAATCAAACGTAAACCCGGATGCCTAATTAATTGGAAAAATTCGATCCCAGATGAATTTTTCCTTCTTTCAATTTATTTGTCCATCGCATTATCCGAAATACATTATCTCTTTTTTGCCGATTTAAATTAATATAATTGAAAAAGTTTGATTAAATTACATTTATATAAAATACTTATTAGTTCACCATCTGTAACTAAAAGGATTTGTAAGGAATAAGGTTAAATAATGTATCGAATTTAATTTAGACGTACGGTGCTAAGGGTCGGACAGAAAGGAAAGTCAAAAACATTAAAAGCACTCGTAAATGCACCATAGTAGGTCACTAATCAGACTTCCTATCTACGATCTTGGAATGCCATTTTCGACTAATTAAATCAATCGATTTTCTGCAAATTATTACAAAGGAATTATTGGAAAACAACTTTCCTAATGAAATAAGTTAAAACGCAAGGGTTGATGATCCAATAAAAACTATAAAAAAAATAAAAACTATAATAAATACTTAAGGCGGTAAAAAATATTGTGTTCGATCCTTATCGTAACCAGCTATAGTTAGGAGAGCATATGGCGTCGCGACGGATGGAAATCATGCGATGTGAGTATTACGCTTATAAAAGGCATTAAGAACTCAAATTACTTTTAAAATTACTCGAATTTCTAAGAAAATATTTGCTATGTTTGTGGGAGAATTTTAAAACATTTTTCGCTGTTGAGGTAGGTTACAATAAAGTGGAATGTTAAATTAAAGTTTTTACTACTCAGGTGCATTTCATACATGGATTATGAATTTAGGGTTCAAGATTGAATAAATTATTCCACTCAAAGTTTCGTAAGTTATTTTTTGACATTTGGAGCGAGAATCGCCTGAGGACCCCTTATGGTTAATACATTTGCCTCGCCAACCCAGCGGTTTCCAATTTTTTCTATGGATGACGAAGCAAAACAAATAACCAAAGATTTAATGGAAACTTTCATTTATTTTGCATGAACGTCGTTTCCAATATCACTTATGTATTTGTTCCAAATTTCCCCTGCGATTCTTCTAACCTCTTGTCGAACAAGTCTTCTTTAGCACTTACGTCGATTTTCATCTCAAAATGTTCTAAATAAGTTTGTTTTTTTAATCTTGTGCCAAATATGTACTAACTCTTTGTGCACAAATCGTGTACATGTAGTTCTCATTGGTCTGCTTGGGCTTCTATTGTAATCTCTTTTTTTATGTTTAACATACTGATCCGTTCCATCTTGATAGAACAAGCTAACTTGTTTCAAACTCTTCCATCTTCTTATCGGTACCAAAAACAACTTTTCCCTTAAAGTGAACAAAAGTTTATGCACTCGGGTGAAGAAAACGTCACTGGCTAATGTGCAAAGCTACATATCAACTAAAAGTAAATCAGACTGAGAACAGCGACAAAAAGCCTCGGCAAGCACACAAACGACAAAGCTTTATGTCAATCTTGATTTTCGAAAGCGACATGGAAGCAATGAAAATTAAATACCATTTTGACGTGCTGTCTATGAACGTGTCTAGAATGGCAAAACTAACCAAAATTCGAAAACGTCGTCATAATTCTCAAGAATATGTTATTATTATTTCTGTTTTCAATAAGACTCGCATAGAAAGTCATAACATGAAACTCCACGCTCTCGTTTCATGGCAAAGCATCGTTTAAAAGAGAAATTTATAAATGCATTCAGAAGGAAAATTTAGAGATGGAATTTGACTTCTAAATAAATAGATACTACGTGTACACGTCATAGTTGAATAATACAGACATATCAACATCTATTCAATATTTCGGATAGATAAAGACCAAATTGTCTCCACACCTAAGAATTTGTACTACGTGAATAATCGAATTTTTTCAAAAATTGGAACGAACCGTCAGCTAATTTTTTTACTGAAAAACTTTATTTTTAACAAAATTGCTTTTAGTTGTATCAACATAAATGTGTGATTTACGCTTCAAATGTTCATTCAAGACCTCTTTGTCGCATATTTTAAATTTTTTGTTGAAGATTCAAATATCTCTCGGCGGTGTAGGTACACTACGTACCACATTAATCACAAAATTTATGAAACTTAAATAGCCAAGTTTGACAATGTCGTTCGTGATTTCATTTCAACGCGGCTACAAAATTTTGGTGTTTTATTTTTAATACGAGGTGACATGTAGCTTCAAAAAAATCCCAATTCAGTGTAATTTTGTTTTTAAAAATTTTTTGATTTTAATTTTCTTATGGTAAAGCTGTGGTTTTTACAAGAGTTAATAAATAATAGGAAAATCGTGTTTGAATAATAAGAAAAAGTCATAATTTATCTTACAGAAGATAAAATAATATTGAATTCCTACAAATAACTGAAAAATGAGTTACACTTTCGAGCTGATAATAAAAAGATTCCAGAAACCATTTAGTGTTAGTAGAATATACCTTTGGGGTAGGTTAAGCAAGGTAAATAATAAAATTTTAAATTGTTCTTAAAATAATTTTACGAATATTATTTTTGGATGAAATGGAAATATTGGAAGAAAAATAAACGAGTTTATTTGTTGGTCGGTTTTTGAAAAAACAAGACGATCTGGATTATCACATTTTGAGGCGTTTCGTGTTACATAAAAATATCGATTTCTATTGTCCCAATTTCATGGCTGGTGCATATATGGAAAACCGAATGCATTTTAAATTTGAAATTACTCACTTTTTTAAGAAACTGTTCATTACATCCGTTGGCGTCTGGTTTTCCTTTCCAATGTATATGTCGAAATCGCACTGCACCTACGAATCGAGTACCGTTTAAGTTACCAACTTCCTTACAAAGCCGCTTTATATCCAATCGTTTAATTTTGGCGCAATGTTTTTTATATCGTCTCTTTTGTAAGGTTTTCTCGTCAACTTCACTAACTTCACCTTGAGACGTCAGTCCATCTTCGGTAACCCAGGCGCTTAAGACGGCTTCGATGAAGCTGAAAAGCTGTTGCACATTTGGTTCCATTTTCGTGGTCACATGTGAACTTATATTAGCATTAGCACAAACTTGTAATAATAAATTATCACCGAAATGTACAGTTTTATGTCGTCGTCTACGCGATATCGAACAGCCTTTGTCTGGACTTACAAGGTCCGTATTCCTTGTACATTTTTGACTGCAGCTTGCATTTGATTCAACCATTTTATTAAAAAATTTAATTTCTATTTAACATTTCATAAACTTTTTTTTTAAATTTTTTACTTCGTCAATCTTAAACAGATTTTCTTATTTTTTGTTTGGTGTTAATATCGACAAGACGAAGGCACCGTTAATTTAAAATTTCACACTAATGATTAAAATGTAAGCCGTATACATAAGGCGAAATTTTGCACAGTTTTGATTGTATCACAGCATGTTAAAATTTCAAGTTCGTGTTGTACATTCAAAACACAACAATGATTTAATTAAATTTAATTGTCGTTTTACTAATAAATATGGTTTACTACTACACAACCAACTATGTTTTTATTAATTGTTCGATAAATGTTTATAAAATAGTTTTTTAATCATCAATTTTTAAGACTAAAGAAGGAATTTTTTTTTACAATTGTTGGAAATAAAAAAAAATATTTTTTCAGACACACCGTACTAACGTCTACGTAGACCAGTTGATAACAACAGAGCTACGTGACTTCAAGCAGAGCCATGACGTCAAACTGAGCTGAAAGCTTCAACTCTGAAAAGCTCGAAGCGGGAAAATCTAGAACTACATCGGATCAATGCGCATCCTGCTCTGCATTTTCCAAGGCGGCACACACAGATATCCCGACATACTGTGATCTCGACTAAAATGCAATTGGGTTTTCAAACATCGCTTAATCGCTAACATCATTTGTTCTAAAAATGTTCCCTAAAAGATGTTCGCTTCGATCGTTACAAATTTTTTCGTCCTCCCATTTATTGTTTTTAATGTATCTACCAATTTAATATTCAATTCACATATTATTATTTCCTAGTGCTTCTCCTGCAATATATAAGAAGTATAAGCGCATTATCGCTTAACCATTTTTCTTTTTAATGCGACTGACGGTGTACCATTACATTTTTACGCTTTCCTGCTTTCAAATAACAATTGTTTTTGAGCCGTTCTAGTCTACCTACACAAAGAAACTTAATTCAAAATACTATTTTGAAATATCAAGTAAAAGTGAATTATTCTAATCCTGCAGAATTTTCTCTTAACTTTAAAGAACAAAGAAATGCGATATGGGCCATAATTCAGTAGAGAAAATTAAAATTTTTCATTTCGATCGTCTCTTATAGCAAATACATAAGTTACACTTAAGTCATCAAATTTGAAGTAAAAACGTAAATCGTAAGAGATGTGAAACATCTAAAAGCTTTTAAAACATTAAAGACGTATCAGCTCGGTACTTAAACTAAGATTCCAAATTGAAAATAAAACGTGAATTTCCGAGCAACAAATTTATTACTGATGTCCTTCTTAACAACCTATTAATAAAAACTCCTAATTTGACGGATGGCAACAAGAAATATAGTGACGGAACGATGATAACTTTCCAAATATTTATTTCGTCAAAAAAAATTGAACTGTAAATTATAGAGCATCGTATTATGTGGTGTACGGTTTTCGGACAGTTTTATTTTTTCCCAATATTTTTTATGGGTTTAACTATACCAATACTTTTATCGCGAATACATAATAAAAACATCATGCATATATCTTTCAGAGTTGGTGACCCTATAAAAAAATTTTAGTGGGTTCTAAATTATTTTAAAATAAAAAATGTCTGCCTATATTATATTTTAGATTTTCAAGTACTACATAGATTAATTGATCACTGAAAGCCTGTTGACTGTTCCCTGAGTTTGACACCGATTGATTTTGCTTGAGTTATCTAAAACGCAATGTGGAAGAAGAAAAATTGGAAATAATAAAATATTAAATATTATTGCTTATCGTGCAGGAAAATTTTCTTAAAACGTTTCTAGAAAATTAAAAAAAAACACTTTGGAATAAGAATATTTGTATGGGTGGTAAGTAAGAATTTGGAAACTGTGGAGTAGCGCACGTAATTATTATCTCCAAGTATTACTAACACGCAACACAAATGTTATAAATAACTAACTCTAGACAGATTATCTAGATTAGGCAGAAATGGAATGTTTGGCTCAAGAAATTACCTGAATTCGTGACACATATTAAGATTAGTTTCAATTGTTGTAAACCAAACTTGCCAAATTACAAAAATTACTTTATCATGATTTTTATCTAACAAGAGAATTCCTTCAAAGTTTGTTTGCTCTGAGAAGTTATGTAAATATATTTGAGAATAGCTTTAGGATACAAGATATCTCTTTGAAAGTTAAAACATATATTATGCAAAAAATTTCCAAAATTTCCTATGCCAGTTTCATTTAATATCAAGCATTGTAAACCAAATGCTTTTAGAGTCGTTGTGATTGAAAGAACTTCAGTAAACCTCTTTGCAAAGATTGAAGTAATACGTGAAATTCTTATTTCGAACTTTTCAAATTGTTAGAATGAGTATGTGCTTGGTAATCAATAGATTGCGTTAGTCCAACACATCAGTTGTAGACAGGCCGAGATTGGCTAAAGATCACGAAAAAGATGGCCGAGTAAATAAGCTCAACATTTTTTTTACCCATATTTTACTTTGACTAAAAGTGTGGCAAAAAATTTCAATAACTCAATTTATTCGACATTCTTGATGTTTCTGTAACTTTTCAAGCACTACAAATGAAAAAAATTTGTTTAACATTTTTACATCTAGAGAGGATTTTTGTGGTTTTCACAAAAAACCATAAATAAATCGGAAGTAATTGTAAGTTTTTTTTATAATAGTAATTTATTATCAAAAATTAACGTGGGCCCATAACCTGTTATTAAGATTAATCAGTAGTTGCAGTAGAAATAATCTAATATGTCTAATGAGACCAATACGTAAGATAAGAAAAGGATAACATTAATTATAAATATAGAAGCTCGTTTGACTTTTATTGTATAATTATCATATAGAGTACATTCCACTTCTGCAATTCATGTCAAAGTCAAAAATGTAGAGGAAATATTAACAATATCCAAGAATCACTAAAATATTTATGTTTTTTACTTGATGAAATATATCAGTGTTTGACAAATATCACTGACGTTAGCAGCCTGCACACAAATCACAATTGCATCCTTTTGATATTATTTTATTTGTAAATTAATGCATTAATTTACATCTTGTACATCAAAATTAAATATCATCAAAAATAAATAGTAAAATATAAAAAATTATAACTTTAACCTCCTGGAGGGTATTCCATACCCTCCAGACCCCCCGGTCACTGGCGTATTCAGGGGAGAGTAATTGGGTAATTACCCCCCCTAAGAATTATTATTTATCCTTTTGCTTTCTATTTTTCAGCAAATAAAGATCAATCTATGTTGAAATTTACATTGCTGTAGGTAAATTACCCCCTAAGGTAGTTGACTGGAAACGCCCCTGGGAATTACTTATTTAATTATACTAAAGACTAAAAAAATATTGAAAAAATTCTAAGCTCTAAATTGTCTTCAATATTTAAATATTTTGATTTCGGTGCGAATTTTAATTAAAATTTTGATAAAAACTCAAATTTGTTCAATAATTCTGAAACTTTGTAAATTTACTAGATTGAATATACTAAAAGCTGAAAAAATATTGAAAAAATTCTAAGCTCTAAATTGTCTTCAATATTTAATTATTTTGATAAAATTAAAATTTGTTCAAATATTTTGGAATTTTGTGGAATTACTTATTCAATTAAACTAAAGACTGAAAAATTCTAAGCCCTAAATTGTCTTCAATATTTAGATATTTTGATTTCGGTGCGAATTTTAATTAAAATTTTGATAAAAACTCAAATTTGTTAAAAACTACTAATTAAAAAACTACTTATTTAATTCTACTAAAAACTAAAAAAATAACGAAAATATTCTAAGCCCTAAATTGTCTGCAATATTTAAATATTTTAATTTCAGTATGAATTTTAATTAAAATTTTGATAAAAATTAAAGTTTGTTCAAATATTCTGAAACTTTGTGGAATTACTAATTCAATTATACTAAAGTCTGGAAAAATATCAAAAATATTCTAAGCCCTAAATTGTTTTCAATATTGAAATATTTTGATTTCGGTGCGAAATCATAATTAAAATTTTGATAAAAACTAAAATTTGTTAAAATATTTTGAAACTTTGTGAAATTACTAATTAAATTATACTACGGACTGCAAAAATATCGAAAAAATTCTAAACCCCAAATTTTCTTCAATATTTAAATATTTTGAATTCGGTGCGAAATCATAATTAAAATTTTGATAAAAACTAAAATTTGTTAAAATATTTTGAAACTTTGTGGAATTATTAATTTAATTTTAATAAAGACTAAAAAAATATCAAAAAAATGCTAAGCCTTAAATTGTCCTCAATATTTAAATATTTTGATTTCCGTGCGAATTTTAATTAAAATTTTGATAAAAACTAAAGTTTGTTCAAATATTCTGAAACTTTGTGGAATTACTAATTCAATTATACTAAAGTCTGAAAAAATATCAAAAATATTCTAAGCCCTAAATTGTTTTCAATATTGAAATATTTTGATTTCGGTGCGAAATCATAATTAAAATTTTGATAAAAACTAAAATTTGTTAAAATATTTTGAAACTTTGTGAAATTACTAATTAAATTATACTACAGACTGCAAAAATATCGAAAAAATTCTAAACCCCAAATTTTCTTCAATATTTAAATATTTTGAATTCGGTGCGAAATCATAATTAAAATTTTGATAAAAACTAAAATTTGTTAAAATATTTTGAAACTTTGTGGAATTATTAATTTAATTTTAATAAAGACTAAAAAAATATCAAAAAAATGCTAAGCCTTAAATTGTCCTCAATATTTAAATATTTTGATTTCCGTGCGAATTTTAATTAAAATTTTGATAAAAACTAAAATTTGTTCAAATATTCTGAAACTTTGTAGAATTACTAATTTCATTATACTAAAAACTGAAAAAATATTGAAAAAATTTTAAGCCCCAATTTGTCTTCAGTATTTAATTATTTTGGTTTTGGTGCGACTTTTTATTTAAAATTTTGATAAAAATTAAAATTTGTTTAAATATTCTGAAACTTTGTGGAATTACTAATTCAATTATATTAAATACTAAAAAAATAACAAAAAAATTCTAAGCTTCACATTGTCTTCAATATTTAAATATTTTGATTTCGGTGCGAATCAATTATTAAAATTTTGATAAAAACTAAAATTTGTTCAAATATTCTGAAATTTTGTGGATGTACTAATTCAATTATACTAAAAACTGAAAAATAACAAAAAAATGCTAAGCCTTAAATTGTCCTCAATATTTAAATATTTTGATTTCCGTGCGAATTTTAATTAAAATTTTGATAAAAACTAAAATTTGTTCATATATTCTGAAACTTTGTAGAATTACTAATTTCATTATACTAAAAACTGAAAAAATTTTGAAAAAATTTTAAGCCCCAATTTGTCTTCAGTATTTAATTATTTTGGTTTTGGTGCGACTTTTTATTTAAAATTTTGATAAAAATTAAAATTTGTTTAAATATTCTGAAACTTTGTGGAATTACTAATTCAATTATATTAAATACTAAAAAAATAACAAAAAAATTCTAAGCTTTACATTGTCTTCAATATTTAAATATTTTGATTTCGGTACGAATCAATTATTATAATTTTGATAACAACTAAAATTTGTTCAAATATTCTGAAATTTTGTGGATTTACTAACTCAATTATACTAAAAACTGCAAAATTAACAAAAAAATGTTAAGCCTTAAATTGTCTTCAATATTTAAATATTTTGATTTCGGTGCGAATTTTAATTAATATTTTGATAAAAACTAAAATTTGTTCAAATATTCTGAAACTTTGTAGAATTACTAATTTCATTATACTAAATACTGAAAAAATATTGAAAAAATTTTAAGCCCCAATTTGTCTTCAGTATTTAATTATTTTGGTTTTGGTGCGACTTTTTATTTAAAATTTTGATAAAAATTAAAATTTGTTCAAATATTCTGAAACTTTGTGGAATTACTAATTCAATTATACTAAATACTAAAAAAATAACAAAAAAATTCTAAGCTTCACATTGTCTTCAATATTTAAATATTTTGATTTCGGTGCGAATCAATTATTAAAATTTTGATAAAAACTAAAATTTGTTCAAATATTCTGAAATTTTGTGGATGTACTAACTCAATTATACTAAAAACTGCAAAATTAACAAAAAAATGCTAAGCCCTAAATTGTCTTCAATATTTAAATATTTTGATTTCGGTGCGAATTTTAATTAATATTTTGATAAAAACTAAAATTTCTTCAAATATTCTGAAACTTTGTAAAATTACTAACTTGAATATACTAAATGCTGAAAAAATATTGAAAAAATTCTAAGCTCTAAATTGTCTTCAATATTTAATTATTTTGAAAAAATTAAAATTTGTTCAAATATTCTGGAATTTTGTGGAATTACACTGGCGTATTCAGGGGGGAGTAATTGGGTAATTACCCTCCCCCCTAAGAATTATTATTTAACCTTTTGCTTTTTATTTTTCAGCAAATAAAGATCAATCTATGTTGAAATTTACTTTGCTATAGGTAAATTACCCCCCCTAAGGTAGTTGGCTGGAAACGCCCCTGCCCCCGGTTATAATACCAAAACCTGTAAATATATTTATTTGAAACATTTACTATTTTGGTATTCGCAACCGGAGGGTTTGGGGGGTATGGAATACCCCCCAAGAATACACAAAGTTAGGAAGCTTAATAATGGCACAAATTAGATATAAACTAAATTTTTAAACTAAGTCACCTAAAATTTGTCAAGTTATTTTGGAAGAAGTGATCAATTTGGTAAAATTATAAACCAACTAAAGATTTTAAGCAAAAAAAATTCATTTCCTGATGATGTTCTCTAGAACTAATCTAATGATTGGATTATAAAGTTATAATTTTGCTCACAGTTAAAAGTTGAGATTTGTTTGGTGAAAATTTGTGGATTTGAGAAGTCGTATAAATATGAAAATATTTACGGTTTATAATTTTCTTAATATTAATATTTGGAATAAATATTACCGAAAACTCGATCATTTATTTCTGGTTTAATTTTGATTTCGTTAATCAATCAGTTTTGTTTATTGCAGGCTTTCGTTGCTACAAAAAAGTTTTTAAATTTATTGCATACATTTGTAGATAATTTGAATATTTATTAAACCACTGAGAATGCCATATTACGTCAATATTATTTATGATATTAACACATTTGTCTAATTGGAGACAGAAATTTTAATTGCTTTATTTCTAAAATTCATCTAGGTGACAAGAATCGCAAGGTTACTTTGAGCTTAAATTTTCTCCATTTTGTCGTTTTCATTCACGATCTAACGTGAAATAATTTTAAAAATAAATTAATCGTAAACGAAAATTGTAAATTAAGGTTTCAAAATTTTCCATTTATATACAATTTATTCTTAAAAGTGATTATGTTTACCCTTTCAAGTTGAATATCTCCTACAACTCAATTTTGATACGTTTATTTTGAAATTTTAAATTTTTATGTTTTTGTATACATCGTTAGAAAAATTCAAATAATAAGTTTGTTTTGAGTGAATATCACATTTAATTTTAATCAAAACAGATGAAAAACTAAAGTAATAAACAAATTTTCAGGAATTTTCCTGTTCCCTGAAGGGTCACCTATCCGAACACTAAACAACCTGCATATTTAAAATATGAATAAACTAAATTATTTTTATTTCGAACGTTGTAATAATTATAAAAGATAATTTAATTTTTGACAATGCTTTATCCTTTTTTGAACCATCCAAACCATCTAGTCTCGGAAGTGTAATAGTTTAATTTGTAATATTCTGGGCATGCAATTCAATTATGTGCATTTAACTTTTCAAACATGTTCAACTTGGTCTAGAACGTTAATTAACATTTTAATTTTCCTTAAAATTCCAGGACAGCGCATAATTAATGCACACCATAGTAAACTAACGAGGCGACTGGACATTGGCCCATGCATGAAATTTGCATGTGACAATTTGAAAATATCATTATAGATTTCATTACAACATGAAGTTTTGGTAAAAATTTTAGATAAGCTCTCTTAATTCGATGCTTTTCTAGTTTTACTCAAGAATTGATGTTTTGCAAGCACAAAAACCAAGGCTTCTGGTTGACTCATCCAATGAAAAATTAATAAAATGCACTGATGTTCGTGTGCCTATATTATTCCAAATTTTAATTTATCAAATTGAATATTATTGGCAGCTGACTACTGATAATTATTGTAATTGATATTTGATTAGCTATTGATAGCTGTACTTCCGTTTTTGACATTTTGTTTGATGATGGCTGATTGAAATCAAAAGAAGAGCGCATTTTATCGATTTTTCATATTAATAGTTATATTCACCTCGTAATTTTATAACTTCACTTGTTATTTTTTTAACTTATGCAATCAATTTTATTGATTTTTATATTCAACTTTCATTGTTCTCTAGCAGTAAATAAAATAAAATTACTTTTCTTCTCTTTCGAAATGAAAGTGCCAGTGGCGAATTTTGGAAGGAAACGTTTCACCCATAAAAGATAAAACTTAAGGTAAAGATCAAACGACAATTGTTCAAAACTAATCGAACTCTTTAGAAAATAAAATCCTTAAAGGAAAACTTATCGGTCAATCTATCGCTACAGAAGGATTTACCATTATTCTAAACTCTAGTAATTTCAAAATAATTTAAAGGTTTAACTTGATAATCTTCCTATTGTAAGTCCATAATATTAAAAAAGAAAGTTAATTAAATTTGTCAAATATTTGTTTGAGGAACTCGATATTTAGTTCACCAATAAAACATTTAATTGATTTAGCAAATTTAATTAAATTCCACTTTTGCTTACGCAAATCAAGTCATGGTGATGAAAATATTACTTTGGTAACCATAACTCTGTTTTTTGGAATGCAGGAAAAAATGCAGTCTCCGCCACAGTAAAAAAAAAGTTTAATGAAACCACCTGAAAATTAAAATAATAAGAACAAAGTTCTTTAAATATTTGCGGTTTTTATTTTGAAACTGAAACCACCGGACGTTTGTTTAAAGCGAATTTAATGGATTCTAAAACCAGCATGAATAGTAATGCTATTTAAGTCCTGTGGGATGAAAATAAAAAACGGATTAAAGGATTTATATCATATTTGTTACCGACAACAAAGAACTATTGCAGACGCACTTTGTTATAAGGCAGTTGATTTTTTTGGAGAAAAATTGAAGAAGATGACGTGTATAATTAAGCCGGGTTAAGCATAACAATAAATTTGTTTAAATAACAAGTCCTGAAAACTAAGTATTGCGTAGTAAAGGTCAAAATCATTAAAACTTTCTTTGACTAAAGCGGTAGACTCTTTGTTTAAATACAGGAATATCAATCATACTCAACATGTTTGTAATTATGTCCTGGAACACATCAAAAGGACTAAAGTAGTCCTTGTTTACAGTTAACCGTTCACAAAGTGTCAGAAATGTGATATTTTGAAAACAAAATTTAAGAGAAAATTATGCAGGAAACTACGTGTTAAATGACGTTAAATGGTGTCAGTAGAATGGTGTAAAATAACGCCCTCTTTACAATTTTGAATTAGCAAAGGTTGCGAAGGAAAATTGAACTCATTCGCCAGGCAAATATTAGATAAAAACGAATCGATATTTATTAAATAAAATTCGTTTGAAAAGTTGAAATAAATTATAAATAGAATTTAAATTAACTCGAATAGAAAACTCGATGATAACCTTTACGCCTTACTTCAATATGTGCGCTGAAAATAGGAATCTATTGAGATATCTCGACAAATACTTGAGTAGTATTTTGCTTCAAGCAACAAACGTGACCAATATCTTATTGGAACCGGATTGAAAAAAAATTGCGCTAAACTAAATCAAGAATTCTTATATTATATCAAAAGATGTTATATTTCCAATGGAAAATCTACTTAAAAAGCAATTTTTGATATTATATTATTAGATAATAAAAAAACTAAACGTTAAATTTTTTTAAACGAAAAGAGACGGTTTAAAATTAACAAACAAAGAACTGTACTGATGAGAGTTCGATTTTCCCTCTCTGCAATTCCGTGCTGTTGCGGGTTGTACAGAGCGTCAATTGTCTCAATATTCAATTTTTTCCAATCGACGGGTATATTTTAAAACTAAAAAATATGAATCAAAAACTAAGAAAACCACGAAGCTTTAATTAATTGTAAGATATTGGCATGTGGCTTTATTAACTTAAAAGTTAAAATTCAAATATTTAACGAACCTTTTTGTTGTAAAACTTTCCAGAATTTCTAATTAGTATATAATAATAGTTTGATGTAACCCGATAAAGCTGAAAATAATAGCGTACTTGTTCACAAGTTTTCACTAAATCAAATTTCCTATTTTTATAATAAAATGTGAATTTGAACGTAAAACGATAATATTAAATTTTGTTGAAGTAGTTCCCTGCATTTTCCATTAAAGTGCATCGTCTACACTCAATTTCCGCAAATATTAATTTGCAGGATTCAGCAAAAATGTTAATACTACAAGGTTTACTGATGGAAACAAAATCAGTTTAACCTATTTTTCACGTTTTAGCTTAATGACAAGTTTTACGGTAAAACTTTTATTCATACAATATGTAAAACGCTCGGTTATCTCGTTTCACATGGTGAATATAATACCCAGATTAGAGTTGGGTCTGTTGAAAGTTTCTACCATAATACGTAAATATAGTGTCAGTGATTATGAGTAACTTTATATGATATTAATGTAAATATAGTGTAAACGCGAATAGCCTGAATGGATAGTCGTATTTTGATTTACAACCCTTGCATATATATGAACACTTCATATACAGTAATAAAATAAATTCGACCAACTTCTAAAAGCGCTCATAAATTAAACCTCCGTGCAGCTCTTTCGATCGTAGAAGGATAATTAATTTAGATTTTGTAACTATTCCAGTTTTAAAATTTTTTGTATGAACAAACCTCGTATTGCAAAATAGGAAGTTGTACAAATTTAAAGCTCAATTAGTGATCGGAACAACATTGAACTTTGTTTCAGAATTTGTAAATCAATTTCATACAAATACCATCGCCCATTGAATTTTTTCATTCGTTTATATTCATCCTCATTTTCCTCTCCAAATTGTTTCCGTAAAATAATTATTGACGGTTGTCCTTCCTTTCAAATGTACTGTATTTAAACGTAATTTAAACTTGCAATCAATAGACAAAAACGTTATTATTATATTGAATCGGATAATTTACTATTGTAAATTTTGTGGATTAATTAAAAACTTTAAATAAAAAGAACATAGCGCATATTTGGCACTGCAGCACTTGTTGCTCCCTCTAGTGGTAGAACGAGTAAAGCAGAAATCAATTTTCAGTAATCCTATTCTTTCTGCATTTTTGTAATCAAACGAACCAGACAATTTGTGTAATTAGAAGCATAATTTCTAAAATTAGTCGATAGTTTAGCGAAGTAATTAAAGTTCTCATGTTTCGTCTCTAAAATTTAGCGTCCCTTTGTCTTCGAGTAATTTATGTTTTAGAAATTTTACACTACTATTTCAATCTCCTCGACAAAAAGCAAAAGTCGGAAGCTAATTTAAGAATTTTTTTTCATTATTTAGTCGTTTGGATACATCAGGCTTCTGTAAATATATACTTAGCAAAAGTAAAAAATTCTGTCAAGTTCAAGATTGTAACCATGAATTCCTTCTATGTAATTGAACCATCAGCAAACAAAAAAGTTGTCTCTTAAAATGTAAGGGCGAGGAGAAATTTTTGGTATGACTGTTTGGCACTATTCCATATTATAGAGAAAACAGAGAAATATTTATTTAGCTATATCCAAGATGTAAATTTTGCATATTTACGTTAACAGTTTTTTAATGGCTTTAGGTTTAGAATCTACAGAATTCTATCACTAATACCACTAATTACTGAAGCTATGCAGTACTGTAAATAGGCAAATTGCTTCTAACTGGGGATTAAAATTTGCTACGGAATTCATGCAAACTAAGTTTTGCAAGATTAAACAACAAACGATTTTCTAATAATAGCATTTTATATTACACCATACGAGTAAAATAATTGTTTCCTGATAACTAAAATTGTAATTTACCATCACGCATAAAACGACATTGCTGCCAATTCTTTTCTGGTCTGGAAAATATTCGACCCCTTGCTATTCTTACTTTTAAAACTGATATAGCTATTTATGTAACCATTTAGGTAAAGAGTTATTTTATGTAACAAAATAAGATTTTTTCTGCGGATGAGTTACCTACGGATTATCGATAATTTACTATAATTATTTTCTTCTTTTTCTATTTTTTAAATTATGTCCTAAGTTTATATCTGATGCTAGGTAACTTGCGACGGTTTTACGTGCCTTCCGAAGCACGGAGACTATGAAAGTAAAACAATTACCTATTAAAAATTACGATTTAACTACAAAATACATTTAATTGATAATAAATAATATTTTGACAAAACAAAAAGTTATTGTATACCGGGTGCTGAATGAGTTAGGCGAACATAGGATATTAACATGTAAAAACTTATTTTTGCAAATTCCTGCTTTCCTAATTATTTTAGAGAAAAATTGAAAGACACAAATATAATGTATAAATATAAACTACGAATGATAAGAGCATTAGATTTTATCTAGCTTTTACGTAAATGGTCAAAAAATTCTTTTGAAATTGTTAAAACTTTTATTTATCAAACTTGCCATGTAAGTTTCCGAGGTGATTATTTTTGATAAGTAATAAAAAACAATTGCACGTTGTTGACAGTTTTGCACTTTATTAAATTTTAATTTCATAAAATGGAATATTACCTTGGAAACTTATACATGGCCAGTTTGATAAATAAAAATTTTAACAATTTCAAAAGAATTTTTTGATCATTTACGTAAAAGATAGATAAAATCTAATGCTCTTATCATTCGTAGTTTATATTTCTACATTATATTTGTATCTTTCAATTTTTCTCTAAAATAATTAGGGAAGCAGGAATTTGCAAAAATAAGTTTTTACACGTTAATATCCTATGTTCGCCTAACTCATTCAGCACCCGGTATAACTGAAACGCAAACAAACAAATTAATTTAAAGTAAATAATAATATTAAATTATTTCATCTTGTAAATATATCTGTATTGTTTGTTTTATCAGAATTGGTTATTATTGCTAACTTTTAAGAACCAAATTACTACTTTTTTGTAGCATTTTTGTCATTTTTATATTTAATTTCCACCGTTAAGTAGCATGCAAAATTAATTTTGTCTAGACACTCTTGGTACTTCTAAATAGCAAATTTTCTCTTTTTTTTTGAAGACTAAAGTGTAATTTTAAATTTTAATGGATTTTAAATGGTTTTACATCCTGAAAGACTACAATAAAAATATAGCAATAAATTAGTTTACTAATTCATGGTAACTTAAATAATAAACCTACAATAAGCGCATAAAATAACACAAAACGACAGTATTTTAATCCTTCACGTGACAATTTGTTCTCAGCTTCGCCTCGTGTAAAGTAACTTAATATTAGAATTTAAAATTGCACTTTAGTCGTTTGCTATAATTTATTAACTGCTATTATTGACTTCAATTCAGAATTTTATACCATAAAATTTTTATTTGAAAATATTTTGATCGAAATAATACTAGAAAAAGCAGGAAATTACGTAATTATGATTTTTTCACAACATTTACTGGGGTCATCCAAAATAATCCGGTTTTGAGCGTTTCTTTCGCAATTTTTTCCGACGATTTGACCCTCTCCTTTTTAGCAATTAATTGATCACAAACTAATTATTTTGTTTTAAAAATTAGTGGTATGTTACAGTAGTGAATTGTTTTTAATTAATCAAAAAGCAAGTTAAAGCTTTGATGAAAATCTTTTAAGGCTCTAATTTATATTAGGTTTTATAAAAAAAATTTCAGCAAAAATTATTAATTTCGTTAATAGCGTCCATATTTTAAATATATTATTGGTTTTTCCTTTTTGCGGGTAAATTGGACTTTTTTAAAAGGTTATTAAATAATTAAGTTTTCTGTAACATTGTAATCTTCATGTTCACAATCTTTGTATTTAAGATTCTGACGAAGAGGAAATAAACTTCCTCAAAACGTTAATTATTTAATAACCTTTTAAAAAAGTCCAATTTACCCGCAAAAAAGAAAAACCAATAATATAGCAAAAAATATATTTAGTTTGAATATTCCAAAATTTAGTCCTCACACTGATATTAATGCTATAAAAATAGCAAAAATAACAAAAAAAATTTTAGCAAAGGAACGATTTTTCAGCGGGGTACAAGTAAAAATTTTTCAAAATTTATTTAAAAAGTTAAAATACAATTATTTTATTTCGAAAATCTACAGAAAGTGATCAATTATTTCTTATTAATTAAAAGACAAATCAAATTTTGACGAAAAAAAAAGTTTAGGCTGTAACTTCCCTAAAATTTTAGATAAAATTAATTCTATCCTGGTTTGATAGAAATTTTTTCAGAGGGGTGAAATGTAAAACTTCGTAAATTATCAAAAAAAATCCGAAAATATTTTTTTCTAATCAATCAAAAGCCAAATCTAATTTTTGATAAGTCTACTGTAAGGCTCTATTTCCCTAAAATTTGAAATAAAAATGAAATAAAATAAGCTCATGATTTTTCTTTAAAATTTAATCTTAATTTTATTTAACAAACACCAAATTTTTTTAATACTACAGGCTGATTTTCCTTTTTTGTAAAAGTTGATCATAATCTCCTCCCGCCTTTACCCAGAATGTCCGACAGTTAGAAATCAAAAGAAAAGTTTATTTAAAAATTTAAAGCTGATACAAATAAAATGTTTCACAGAATATCCAAAAAAATATTCAAGCATAATTTTCTTACAAATCCCAAAACGGAATTTTTATACTGACGTTTTAGTCACACCTACAATTCGCAAAATCAAAACAGAGTGCACTTCCTGTATAAACCTTTTCTTTAATTTTGATTCTTTCAAAAACTTTTGTGTTTTACTGGCTGTTATTTAATTTGATCTTAAAGGTCAAATTCCTGACAATTCAATAAGTTTAAATTAGTGAATTAAGACTGTTCAGTAGGGATTAAAAAATTAGTAATTTTTGATGAAAAAGCTGATTTTCTAGCAATATCCTTATATAATAACGTATTTGAAGTGACTTTTACTAAAAGAAAAAAGCTGTAAAAAAATTAGTTCAGCCACAATTTCCAATTAAAGTATGAATTTAATTTGTAAGTTCAGGAACAATCTAGAAAAGATACAAAAATGTGGTTTTCACTAACCTCAAGAATTTTTATTTTACTTTGTCACTATATAATTTTTATTTTGATGAACATCATCATATTCTTGTAAAAAAATATTTCATTTGAATAAAAACGTGCTATTTTAAGCACGTATGTATTTTGATTAGTCTAAAAAGATTTTTTCACAAGAATATGATGATCTTCATCAAAATAAAAATTATATAGTGACAAAGTAAAATAAAAATTCTTGAGCTTAGTGAAAGCCACATTTTTGTATTTTTTCTAGATTGTGCATGAACTTACAAATTAAATTCATACTTTAATTGGAAATTGTGGTTAAATAAATTTTTTACAGCTTTATTTTTTAGTAAAAGTCACTTCAAAATACGTTATTATATAAGGATATTACTAGAAAATCAGCTTTTTCATCAAAAATTACTAATTTTTTAATCCCTACTGAACAGCCTTAAGTAAAAAGAAAATGTTTAGAATAATTAGTAATATTTCGCGGTGTTCCTAATTTTTAGACAAAAATGAAATAAATTGCAATGGCAAGGGCACTGCTCCCATGAAAATGAAAATGCTTGACCTGATTGTAATATTATTATGTCACTTGTAAGTTGTAAACCCAAAATGTTGAAAAGAAAAATGAAAAAAAAAATATAAAAACATGACGTCAGCACCACCAAAAAAGTCATAAAAGTGTTGATGACTCGTGATCAATTTTGGAAAAAAATTTCCTTTTGGTGTTATAAGAAAATGTGGACTATCATTAAACTTGGCCAAAATGCTAAAAGTACCCACAAAAATCAAAATAACTCACCGTTTTTTTCAAACAAATTTTTGATGTTTTGCTCCTGGAAATGTCCATCAAACGTTTTCCTAACCACAAAGTCTTTGAGAAACACAACAAGTAAAAAGATTAAGGACATTATTTTAAGTAAAAGTGAAACTTTTACTGTAAAGCAAATTTTAGTTTTCACGGAGAAGAAAATTCAGTTTTAATTAGTTTAATTTTAGCACTGGAGAAACACATCAAACAAAGAAAATTTCATAACACATCAATTACGCACAATTAAAACCAAAATTTTCGCGATAAAGTGAACCGAATGATACCGTTTGACATGCAACAAGTGACTAACGACCTACAATGTTGTCTGTCAATTTTCAAGTTACTAAAATCCCCCCTTTTGGTAAATTTCTTTGTTTTTATTAAAAAACCAAAATATAAGTATGCAACAAAACGACTTAAAAAAATTGTTATTTAATAATTGTTATCAATTTTGAAATTAGCAAACAAAATGCCCACTCTTTTCTTTGTTTTCATTGGGTGACATAGTTAGTTAGCTAACAAAAACAGATTTGGAGCACGTGGTTGATTATATACTATTAATCAGTAAATAAAAACAAAAGAACGAGGACACAGTAACTCAAAATGAAGAGTAGATCGAATTTAATGTGTCATCCTATAAAATATCAGTCTCTACAGAATTACTTTAAATTATATTTAGCTCTCAAATGTTATATTTTTAAGTTGTACATTTATTTTGCACTATCCTGTTACTTCAAAATTTTCACTTTGCCATAAACGCTAACTAAAAATGTATATAATTAGTAAACGAAGTGACTAACACCAGTACATTTTGTCATTGATTTTATTACACTGTAACCTTTACAAATAAATAATGTATAAGTCATGGCATTAGAACCGGGGGGTCTGGGGGGTATGGGATACCCCTCAGTGCCACGATATTTAGCTAAAATCCTATCCATGAATGGATTAACGTGAATTCTGTTAGAGAGCACAAATTTATTTATAAATTCTAAGGTGGCACAACAAATCCAACGTTGATAAAATCTATGAAATTTAAAGTTAAATTCGTTTGTTTAACGTTTAGTTGTATTTTATGGTCAATATTATATAAATGACTCATTTAATGAACGACATAACATTTAAATTTTTTTAGGTAATTAAGGTAGAAGTTACGTTTATTTTTACTTTGACATATGTTGTTATGGTAACACCTTGTTTATTTTTACTTTACTCCCTTAGGAGTAAAAGTGTTACTTTAGTCTCGTGGGATTAAAGTGACATCACTTTTATTAATGCATAAGATTAATTATGGGTAAGCAGACTCATCCGTCGTTTTTACTTTGGTCATTCCTAAACATAAGGAAGGACCTAAAAGCTATTTGAAACTGTAGCATCAATTAATTGATGATAGTCTGAAATTACAAGATGCAATAAATTTGATGCATCTAACGAGCTAATATTTAATGTATGTTGACATAATCTCGAGAGTCAAAAACGATGACATAATATGCATTAAAAATAAGAACAAATACTACTATTAAACGTAATCAATTTAAAGACTTATGTATATTCTATGTGATAATAATCAATTGAAATATTGGAAACCACATAGTCGCCATCGTCGTCACATTAAATTACTATTATTTATTATGTATAATATGTCAATATGTTTTGCTTCTAATTAGTAGCATTTTGGAATGCGGCTCTCTATTTACAATAAACAAACGCTCATATTCGTAAAATTTGGTAAGCATATTAACAGTCTTTATGGTCCCAGGAAATCGGAATAAAATAAAAGCATGTCATTGGATAAATAACCATTAATAAAAGAATAACAAATGAAAATTTACGCAAATTACTACCGTCTGGTTCTCATCTAATGACTTTTTATCTAGGTCTGTAAAGAATGTGTATAGGGCTTGACTTTGGTTAATCGAAGATATGTACGTTTTTACATGCTTATCTAGCATAATTTGAGCTCTACTACACAGGGCTCGGAATCCCCAAAATAATCGATTTAAAATCAAAAATATAACTAATCCTAATTTTCATTGATATAAAGTGACAATAACATCATCAACCTTAAAAAAACTTACCCTAACAGCATAATCGAGTTAGGAGCTAAAACCTTTGAACTCAACATGGAAGATCTCATAACTCAAACCTATTGCACGCACTTCACAGGCACGACTGACTTAATTATTTTCTCTATAACGTATAGGTACACAATGATGATTCAATTTCCCCTCCAAAACTTAATCTAGTTTATTGTACTTGTGTAATTACTAAAAGAAATGGCATTTCCTGTGGAAATCTTTTCAACTTTTTTTTTCCATTACTATTACTACAACTTATTATTGAATTCATAAAATTAAAATTTCATTTTTTTGAAGTACACAAAAGTGTACCCTCTAACTTATAAACAAAATGCGCTTATCCAAAATATAGATACGTGATCTTTTGGTTATATTTTTAAATTTAACAATCGTTTCAATTTCGTGAATTTCGTTGTTTTCTCTTGATACCCTCAATAACCTTTTACCTTTTGTTTCATCTTTACATGTAAAATAACTGCGAATGTTTACAAAAAAAAATTGATTTGAACTTTTTTGAAAACATCATCTAAAAAATATTACATTTCAGAATAAATACTTTTCCTTAATTTCATCTAATGAATGTCGGTTTTAATGTGGCTAAACCCCTTAACGAGGAAATTAATTATGTAATTATGAGTATCGAAAAACTTTTGTTTATTTTTACTTGTTTATTTTATATTATAATTCAACGGACGCCTAGGATACGTAGGATTCGGTAAAATCCTTTAAATTTAAATTTTGTTTCCTATATACAACCCGAGAATATTGTAATTCAAGATGTCAGTTTTCATTTGCTACTACCTTTGTGTGCTACTACTCAAACATTCGCAATTTCATAAAAATTCATCAATTTTAAACTTGCATTTTAAAATAAGCAGGTGAGTTTTATTTTTCTAAAAATAAATTCAAATTTTTTAATAATATTAACTTATAACTACGTCGCTAAAATAATTAATTCTCAGCAACTTTTTCTAATACTTTTTTTGGAAATTAATTTTAAGAAGACTTTGCATGCATAATTGAAAAGTAAAACTTTGTAGTATTACACACTCTAAAATATTCGCTGTTCAGACTTCAGTTCTTTGGTTACCTAATAGAGCATTGCAAATTTTGTTGCGCTGCTAATTAGTTAGGTGATCAAACTTCAAAACTTTTGATTTTACAAGCGCTTGTTAATTAATTAGAAACTACAAATCTAAATACTTAAAGTTAAATATTCTGTTTGAACTAATTTTTTTTGAATTTTGTTACTTTTCCTTCAAAAATAATTTTTAAATTTTGCTGCCTACCACAGGCAATTTTACAACAAAGGTGAACTAATGTATTATTTACACATTAATTATTACATTATTTTATATTCCCTAATTTGTAGAACGAACAAAAACGTTTATATTTAAATTAATAACCTACATTACGATTTAATGCATGATATTTATAGAAAAAATTATTAATGTTCTGATGATGTTATTTTCGAGTTATTGAAGAAAAACAGAAAACTTGTCGTAGTTATGACTACTAAGTTTCACACAAACTACAGCTCAATTATATTGATTAGGTACCTATAAATAAATTAAAGTTCAAAACAAACTTCTCGATTTCCCAAGCAGTAAATTGTTGAAATTTATAGGCACCTTCCACCTCAGTTGCTCTTGATTTACTTTTAATGCAAATTTAATTATAAAATATTTTCTATTTTGGTTCTAATTCTGATTTAAATCCACAAATCAACATCGTTAAATTGACTTTTAATTAAATTTTTTTAAATTAAAACTCATTTAATTTGATATTTTTTAATTTAAAGTTAAAATTTTTTAATTTAAAGTAAACGATTAATTTTCACAACGCTTTTCCTTTATTATTTCTTCTTATATTATAAGAAATGAAAATTTTTATTCTTTTATCAAGTAAATTGCTTTACTTGGTGTTTGTGGGATTTATTATTTTAACCAATATAAAATCAGTTTAAAAATATAATGTATAATATTAATTTATTAAACTGATTTTATTATAAAAATTAATCAATTAGGAAGTATTTTTTTAAAAGAAGAAAGAAAACTAAAGATGTAGTATGTAGAACAGGGAAATCAAATTTAATTATAATTTTCTTAAATTATTCATACTCGGAAGTACAACGTATCAATCACAGATGTCGCGACTATTTATTTGGTCGCAATGTTCAGGAAATTAGGAAACCAAATTTGATTAGTTACAACTAAGAAACGCCGGTTATATTGCAAGTATTCGAAGTTTACATCACAGCTCAAGAATCATTAGAACACTGCAGTCAAACAATGTCTCGCATGGTTAGTACTGGGATGGGTGACCATCTGGGGAGCTCATACACGTAAATCGTTGAAAGCGATTTAGTCTGGTGTCTTTGAGATTCACTACTAGATCAAAGAAGACTGTTGGAACCGAATTGCCATTTAACCAACTATGGCCACTTTAGTGCTGTAATAAGATAATTCAAGTAGCCAATTAACTGAACAAAAAAGAATCTTTGATCTTTTTAACCAATCTAATGCGATGTTTAACGAGAATCTGAAATTATTAGATTGTTGTGCTTTGTCAAAGTTATCCTTGTACTACCCGATATATTATTGTAATTAAAACATTTTGAGTGTTAATTCATAATTATTTTTTACAAATGTGTAACTAAATTGATTATAAATCTACAATAAATATTGACATGTACAGGGGTAGTTACCAAAAGTTTAAATTATCCGCAATTGATTTTGATTTGTCCTTTCATTGAATTTTGTATGATTTTGAATTTTACTCTGACAAGTTGAATGGTTTTTCTTTTAATGGTCATTATTTTGCTTGTTGCTAAGAAAACAGGATTTCATAGATGGATATTTTGTTCCAGAAATCTAAAAAGTTAAATTAATCAGATTTGACTGCATTTTTGTTTTGATTAAAATTTTGCATTGTTAATTTGTTTACCTTCTTTTTAATAAATAAGTGAATGCGCTGATAGAAAACTATAACGTCGTGTTATTTGTAAATAACTCTAGATGGTGCGGTTAGTATTGAAAAGTAATTTTAAAAATTTGTGATATGAAGTTTTTTTTTGAAAATTTTCAAATTTCGCTGGAAAAATCGACGAATCAGCGTGGGCCACGATTTCCAAAAACCTGGAACGGAAAGGAAAGGAAAATTTTGTAAAATGATAAGGATTACTGACTGAGAGGCCGGAGTGTTAAGTTGTGTTTGTCGAGGAAAAGAAATTTTTATCGAAAAGTTGTGAAGTGTTGGAATTTCGGCCTGAATTGTAAATTATAGTTGCAATTATGATGAGTACAGTGTCAGTATGATGAATATGGTGGTTTCGAGAAGATTGATTTCTGGATTTGGAAATTAAGAATTTTTCTGTCTGATGAGTTGTAAAATGGCTGCAATTTTGATGTTTTCCATCGAGATTTATTCACATTTAACAGCAAGTAAGGAAGCCATCGAATGGTAATTAGAATTTAAATTCTTTTATTTTGCGCTATTTCGATATTATTTTTCTGAAAACGGAATTTATAAAAATTACAATGAGAGGTTATGTGAGTCACATTTTATGCGAACCTGGAAATTTAGTGGACACCAGATGGATTAGAGTATTACATCAACTTTAATTACTTCGATGCAACAAATTCGTAGTTTAACACAATTAGATTACCATCGAGATTAACTTTATTATTTTTAATACGACGATTACGATCTACTGTTGTGATACGCGTTACATCGAACTTCATTTGCGAATAGGCGTAAAAAAATAACAGTTTGGTTTTATGTGTGGTTTATAACAGGTCGGCGCGAGATTTTAAATAAGACAATAAACTTGTGCTATTATTTTTATTTCAATTTGTACAATTTACAATGCCTAATTTGTTTACAAGTTACAGTAATAAGTTTGAAACAGTAAATGTGGGAACTTGTAGATAAATTTTGTCTATATCTGATTTATTCATTGTTGAATTTCGATTTAGCTAAAATTCTGTTTTCTGCTTATTATAGAATTTATTGATAACCAAATTTATCTGAGTAAAATTTTATTGATGCCCGGTAAAAATTTTGTTTCATTTGTTGTGGATAATTTAAGCATACCCTGGAACCTACTACTGAGGGAGAGTCTCGTTTATGCAAAACTCCGACTTTGACAGCTACGGGATTTAAAGAGTTGTTCGTCAGAACACGACATCTTTTATTTGGCGCACGAACGTGGGGCTCCGAAAAACGAAAGTAGATTTTCACTTGATAGAGTTAGTTGTAGGATTTTTGAAAGTAAGGGGATTATTTAAAATAAAATCAAAAATGGATAATATAACAGGGGATAATCCATCGGAAGACATTTCCGATATGGAAGTACAAAATGTGCCTGGAGATAGAGTAGTACCTGAGACAAGGGAAGAAACAATACAGGTGATTAGTGATGAGTCAGTTGGGGATTTAGAACAAGGGGATGTAACAGGTTCACCGGGGATGACCAGTACACCATGTGACTCTAAACAAAAGACTGAGATAATAGATCCTGCGACCAGTATAATTTTTCAAAAGTTAGCAGAAATGTTAAAAGAGATGAGGGAAATGAAAACAGATAACAAAGTTAAATCAACAGAGATAATTAAAAATAATGTGCAATTGTCAGAAATGAGAGCAGAGCTAAAAAATGATATTAATGAGGTTAAAATCGAATTAAAGGTTTTAGATAAATTTGAGAAGAATCTAGGCACAATTGACATTTTAAAAATTAAAGACGAGGGGATAGTAAAAGTTTCAAACCAAAATACTGAAATAGATCAAATTATTCAGGTAGAGAAAAATTTAATTATTGTAGATTGTCCTGTTGTAGAGGAAAATTTGGAACCGGTAGTTTCAAATGAGTTTTTGACCTTTAATGATGTTTGTGAAGAACTTGAGGACGTAAAAATTTTGGATATAGTTGTTAATAAAATTAAAATTTATACTAGAAAACAAATTAGGGGTATGAAATTTAGAAAATTAAAATCCAAAAGGAAATTAAAATTCACAAAATACCCAGGTATAAGTAAAACTAAAAGAAAAGAATTTAGATTTGAGGTAAAAGTTTTAAAGATTTATTCAGATGAGGAAGCTTTAGCCGAATTGAAAATTTGTAAAGCAAATGATAAAGAACACGAACTAGATAATTTAGGTTATTTTATTAAACAAAATTTTGAAATTTTTGAAAATAATAAAAGTGACAAAAATTCAAAATTAATTAAATTGATAATTTTTAGTAAATTAATTTCTTGCACGAAGAAAGTTGCAGGAAAAGAATGGCTGTGTGTCATGTTAAAATGGGCTTATCGCAGAGTGCGATGGAAACAAATTTGTAAATAAACCTTAAATTGATAAAGATCAGGAAAATTTAATATAAGACAATTGCAATTAATGTGGAAATTGATAAAAGTTTAAGATATTAGTAAGAATTTGTAAAAATGAAATTAAATTAAAAAATTTTGTAAATAGTATTGATTGATTAATTAAATTTAGAAATTAGTAGTTGTAAGATAATAAATTTAGGGGATAATTGTAAATTAGGTGAAATAAATTAGAATTAAAAGTTGTAAATTTGATAACAGAGAAAATTAAAAATAAAATTATGAGTATAATTATCAAACATTTCTGACCAATTATTGTGATAAATAATTAAAAATTAAAACATGGGTAGAATAAAAGTTTGAAATGAGATACTAAATAATTTTAATTAATTAAGGTTTTTCTGAAAATAAGATGGAAAATTACAACAAATTTAATGATGAAAAATTGATATTGTATTGAGCAAGAAAATTGAAAATAAATAAAAAGATTGATGATTATCTAAAGAATTTGTTACTGTGAGATTTTGGAATTTAATAATTTTAAGGGGTTTAATTAAAATGGGGAAAATTAATGAAGAATTATGAAATGAGATTAAAAAGTGAATTGATATGAAATTTATGAATAATTGATTGGGAAATAAAATAAAATGATTAAAGTAATTTGAAAACCACAGTAAAGGATTTAAGTAAATAAAAATTAATTGGAGGATTGAGATTCAGTAAAATTGCAAGGTACGAGTGAAAATTTTAGAATTGTTAAATATCCACAAGGGAAAAATTAAGATTTTGAAAAATTGGGAGGTATTTGGATGAAATTTGAATTCTATCAGTTTTGATGAATGAATTAAAGTTACATAGTTGAAGAAATTGTTTTGATGAATTAGTCAGTAAATTTGTAAAATAAAATTGTAAATTTGATGAGCTTATATTAAAGTAAAATAAGAATAAGGGTAAAAATTATAGTTTTGAGGCCAAATAAATTTGTTAGTTGGGATTTTCATTTGATATTGTAAATAGTTGTAATTAATTTAGATAATGGGAAGTTTGAAAATTTAACGTTTAAGGAAATTTTTTTTTGTTGTTATTTTACTCACAATTTTTATGTAATAAAAAATTGAGTCGTAAAAGAAGGGGATGATGACATGTACAGGGGTAGTTACCAAAAGTTTAAATTATCCGCAATTGATTTTGATTTGTCCTTTCATTGAATTTTGTATGATTTTGAATTTTACTCTAACAAGTTGAATGGTTTTTCTTTTAATGGTCATTATTTTGCTTGTTGCTAAGAAAACAGGATTTCATAGATGGATATTTTGTTCCAGAAATCTAAAAAGTTAAATTAATCAGATTTGACTGCATTTTTGTTTTGATTAAAATTTTGCATTGTTAATTTGTTTACCTTCTTTTTAATAAATAAGTGAATGCGCTGATAGAAAACTATAACGTCGTGTTATTTGTAAATAACTCTAGATGGTGCGGTTAGTATTGAAAAGTAATTTTAAAAATTTGTGATATGAAGTTTTTTTTTGAAAATTTTCAAATTTCGCTGGAAAAATCGACGAATCAGCGTGGGCCACGATTTCCAAAAACCTGGAACGGAAAGGAAAGGAAAATTTTGTAAAATGATAAGGATTACTGACTGAGAGGCCGGAGTGTTAAGTTGTGTTTGTCGAGGAAAAGAAATTTTTATCGAAAAGTTGTGAAGTGTTGGAATTTCGGCCTGAATTGTAAATTATAGTTGCAATTATGATGAGTACAGTGTCAGTATGATGAATATGGTGGTTTCGAGAAGATTGATTTCTGGATTTGGAAATTAAGAATTTTTCTGTCTGATGAGTTGTAAAATGGCTGCAATTTTGATGTTTTCCATCGAGATTTATTCACATTTAACAGCAAGTAAGGAAGCCATCGAATGGTAATTAGAATTTAAATTCTTTTATTTTGCGCTATTTCGATATTATTTTTCTGAAAACGGAATTTATAAAAATTACAATGAGAGGTTATGTGAGTCACATTTTATGCGAACCTGGAAATTTAGTGGACACCAGATGGATTAGAGTATTACATCAACTTTAATTACTTCGATGCAACAAATTCGTAGTTTAACACAATTAGATTACCATCGAGATTAACTTTATTATTTTTAATACGACGATTACGATCTACTGTTGTGATACGCGTTACATCGAACTTCATTTGCGAATAGGCGTAAAAAAATAACAGTTTGGTTTTATGTGTGGTTTATAACAGGTCGGCGCGAGATTTTAAATAAGACAATAAACTTGTGCTATTATTTTTATTTCAATTTGTACAATTTACAATGCCTAATTTGTTTACAAGTTACAGTAATAAGTTTGAAACAGTAAATGTGGGAACTTGTAGATAAATTTTGTCTATATCTGATTTATTCATTGTTGAATTTCGATTTAGCTAAAATTCTGTTTTCTGCTTATTATAGAATTTATTGATAACCAAATTTATCTGAGTAAAATTTTATTGATGCCCGGTAAAAATTTTGTTTCATTTGTTGTGGATAATTTAAGCATACCCTGGAACCTACTACTGAGGGAGAGTCTCGTTTATGCAAAACTCCGACTTTGACAGCTACGGGATTTAAAGAGTTGTTCGTCAGAACACGACAATATATTAATACTTTGTTATAATTTGAAAATAAAAATAATTTCTATTGATTAAAAAGTGCAAAAGGGGAAATTCAATCAAAACCATTGGAAATGGAAAAATGGAGTGAGCGGAATATGGTGATAAAATCAAGACCCCCCCTCCGGCTACTTTTATTTATTTGCATGATGATTCCTATTTATAACATTATAAATTTCGTCCCCGCTTCCGCAGCTGTAAGGACTGGCTGGAAAAATTGGTCCCGAATTACATTGTACACAAAGTTATTTTATTTAAAATAAAAAATAATATTGGTGGTAATAATGTCGTTATTAATCTGTTCAAATTTCAGGCCGAAAATGAGTCCAGCGAGGTGGATTTTTTCCAGTTACATATTGGACGAAATTATCTCTAGATTATATTAGACCATTAAAGATTAACAACGATGTATTTTAATTAATTTTAAAAATTTTAACAAATAATGTTAACCCCCATTTAAGCATTTCATTATCACTTAATTCCAAAATAATTTAAAATTAAGCACCCTAAACAAACTTTTAGTGAAAGCGCACTTAATTTATTGTGAGTTTGTAAATAAATTTTGCAGGCAAAACGCTTGTAAAGTAAATTACAAAGATAATTTTAAAAGGTCTTACATTATTTGTATCAAAACTTAGAAACTAAACAGAGCTGAAAACAAAATACAAATATAATTTAAGAAAATCTTTTATGATTAAACTGTCAAAACCTGAATAGATTGATTGTTACAAAAGTTTTTTAAATTTAATCCCTCCGCTTTGAAAAATTTTAATTAGCAAGTTCAAAGTTATTGAGGAAAAGTTTTTGTTTGCAGCTTTCAGTTTTCATAAAAAAAAAAACAATTTTAAACTTGGTGACCTATTTTTCCACCTATTCAAAATTATTTTAAAAATTTTCATTTATTCTGGTCTGGTGCGAAGCACCAGGGCTGTTGCCCCATATCTTCGCAGACTTGAAGAGTAAGGTTGCGGGCTTGCCCGCAACGTTACGTCGGATGATTTTTATTGAGGCGTACCTCTGAAAATTAGCGCGAAGCTAAGTCCTGGCTGTGTTAACCTGTGGGACCTACAGCTTTACGTGGAATCCGAACCACGGAGTCGGATAAATTTTGTGGCCGGGTTGGGGATCGAACCTAGCCCCGCCAAACTAGAGTCCTCTCCTTAGCCCGTTCACCTAATTCACCTCCTCTATTTTAAAAATCATCAATAAAATATCTTACAAAAATTTAATAATACTTAAGAGTGGGTGAGATTTTATTGTGGCGCTATCTGTTAAGAGGTGGATTAAAACCTAGAGTTTCACTGTACTGCCAGTAGATGCGTAAGTCTTCAAATTTTCAGTAATTGTTTTAGTTATTTTACCTTCTGTTTATAGCTTTTGAACTTTGTTCTAGTGTTATTTCAATATTAAATAAAACTTTGTAGGCCATAAAAAATTAATCTACGTAAAACTCAAATTTACTGCTTTGTAAAAATACACACAAACTAAATTTATTATTTATTATAAATTTATGCGATAATAAAAAACTTAAATTGCAAAAATTCCTATAAAAACTTGGAAAGTTTATAATGGATAAAACATCATGAACAATTTGAATTACTGCGCATCCGTGCCAGTTTTCAAATTTTTCATGAATGTTTCCACCTGTACAGTTGAAAAACTGCATTTTATGTTTCTTTGTAGTTTTATTATCACGAGGGTTGATTGTAAAAGCTTTTATTGGCAAAACACCCTGTAGTAGGAAATTTCATAATATTTCACAATAAGCACATAATAAGACGAAATTTGCTGAGGATATTATTATTAATTAATCAATTCTCTCGAGTCTAGATAATACAGCCTGAACATTTTGAACAATGCATTTTCGACAAACAGTTTGACAAAATAAACAAAATCTTTTAATAAATTTTCTAAGCAAGCCGACCTAAAGTTTCATTCTAAATCCCGCCAATAAATAACCCTTAGAACGACAACCAAAGAGGTTAACAAAAAATTTTCGGTCGGTTTTTCCATTTCATTGTTTTTGACGAAGATGAAAAAATAAAATTTTCCTTTTTTAATTGGAAATAGTATTTTTGAAGGATAAATGGTGGTTTTCGTTTTGCTGAGAACGCAGTTTTTGTTATTCTGTTTTTGTAACTCGAAATCCATCGACGTTCGTTTATACAAAAAAAAGCGAAATAACTTTTTATTAAATTTATTAAAAAGCTCTCGCAGGATCGAAAGCTCTGATTCAACAATAAATAATAGCCGGAAATGGTTTATTAAAATTTAGCGTGCATATAAATTACATCGAAAGTAATTACTAAAGCCCTCTGTGAATTAATTACATTCCAGCTCAGCTGATTACAATTTTTTTTACATTTTCATACATACCAGTCTCATTATCGCAGACACAATGCGCTTGCGTACCTTAGACATCCTTTTATAAACAAACTAAGAGAATGTTTTGTATTTGATTTAAAAAGCAAAATAATTGGGGTTTCACTCATTTCAGTGTCTGAATTGTACATATTTACTAATTAACAAACCAAACAAGTCTAAAACAAGTCATGATGATCACGCACAAGTTAATAATTACCTAAGGGTAAATTCCAAATAGGTTAACATTAGAGGAAGGGTTTAAATTAAAACGTCGATATGTTTTTCGTATTTAATTCAAAAGGTGTGTGATAACTTGAGTCGAAAAAGTTTCAAAACAATTAAATGCAAACACACATTGCCTGTAACAGCTTTTCGCGCACTAGGATATGACATTCCGGGGTGGTATTTTGCGCAAGCTCCCGGCACCCGGAAGGAAATAAGGACAAGGCCGGGCCAAGCCATTGCTGTACTTTTGGTGGAATCAATTTAAGGACCATGATCTGCTTTACGAAAGAAAGAGTTACTACGAACTGTTAAAGAAATTCAATGTCAATATTTGCTTACTACGAAAATCTTATAATTCCAATTTTCACATCCGCGTGGAAATCAAAAATTAAATTTGAGATATAAATATGAAACTGTGTATGCTAATTTTTTAATTATGGTGAGCTGGATGTTATATGTTCGAAAGGCGTGAATGGTCATCGCAAGAGGTTTGAATTTGCTTTTCAAATTTGCATAAAGTTTTTAGTAATTTAAAATTTTTGCACAATTAAATTTATTACACAAAATTTTTGGATAAAGTGAAGAATTATGCAAATGCACTACGTTATGAGTCATACATTGCACAGTTTTAAATAAAAATTATGGAAAGAAACTGATAACTAAATATTTAATTAAGCGCCAAATTTAAGTTTATATCGAAATTTGTATGGTTATCACTGTTTTGAAAATTAGTCAACTAAATTTAGCTGCTCCTGAGATTTAGTAGGATAATTTCATCGGACCATTAAGTATCCACCACCTGTCGTTCAGACATTATCAGTAGTTGATTGACTTTATCAACCTATCAAGAGAAATTTTTCAAAGAAATTTAGTATTTTTTAAATGAATCATAGCAACAAACTAAAAACATGACAATAAAATTAATATTGCTGCCTATTATACCCTAGTAAATACCTAATTGTAATTGGAACATACAGCGCCACGTGGTATATCAGCTATACTTTTATTTGTATTAGAATAAATCTGCAAATTTGGAATATAATTGATTTCACCATTTTAAGTTCAATTCCCTGTATTTTACTCCAACTAGGGACATGTACTACTTAAACTAAACTCATCTAACTGACCTCATTGTCAACTTTACAGACGTCATTTGGTTCGTCTATTTTGATATGCTAATTAACCTTTAATTAATTTCAGTTTAACCTGTCCCAGTGGTAAAATGATAAACTCAAGTGGAGTAAAATGAAATGAATGTTAAAGATCAGGAAATACATATAAAAAATTTAAGTGAAAAGTATTGACGTGAGAAAAAATATAGTAAAATCTTGTTTATAGAAATTTTAATATGCTTCAATATTTTATACTGCTATTTTGGACATAGAATGGACAGATATCGAATTATTGCAGAAAAACCTTATTTATGTATGTACATAATTTCTAAAGTAAATGGTAGTTTCCGACCTCGTGGGTATTCACATTTTTTACATGTTTTTTCTGACCCTTAACTAAACCAATCGAAACAAAAACAAACCATCCGCCTTAATTTGACTTTCAAAATTTCCTACTGCCTGAATTATCATCAATTAACTTAGCTGGCTATTTTAAAATTTTAAACACTAAAATTATTATTATCATGGTGAATTAATATAGCGAAATATGCAAATCGAAGAATTAATAAGCGTAATTAATTATATACAAAGTCGGCAAGTGATATCAAATGAGAAGTTAAGTACTTCCGTCAGAGTGCGATAAAGAACTTGGATGGGTGACCGAAATGCATCTTAAAATCGTCCCATGTATTTCTTATGGACAAACTGAGCGTACGGTTTAGCCCCTCTACTTTTATATTGTTAAGTTAGATGACTTCTTTAAACAATAATTTCTTGCTTTTGTATCAATTTTTTTTTTATTTTTGCTGCCTGTGTGGGGGAGGGGGTTGCTTCGTACACGCACATAAAGAACATGAAAATTTTTTTAAAGAAAATAACCTTCACATTATAGTGCATAATTTTATCACAAATTTTAAGTGCTTTTCTATTTTTCAGGGTGGGCTAAAAAACACTGGGTTAGTTTAACTATTTTAGTGTTTATGCGTGGGGACCTACAGTTTAACATAAATTGTAAAAAGTTTAATTTCAATTTTATTTCAGTTTTTAAATTACGTTTTTTTAAGCTTATCAAACTTTTCAAATTTTAATAATTTACCTTTGTGTGGTTTCAGAATTTATTTCAGCAAAATTTTGTAAGAGGCTTGGTTTTATTTTAATGTCAAATAAAATAATATTAGTGGTGGGTAAATACATAAATAGGGAAGATATTTTTTTTACCATCCTTTACCTTAACGATTCACTTCCATCCAGCAATAAGAAGGATCATAAAAAATTTTGAAATAATTTTTGTAAGAAAAATATTATTTAAAACGAAAAATTATTTTCCTGCGAATAAAAAGTTTTATCTAAAAAACTCTAATCTTCAGAATCAAATTTTCTGTTCAAAAAATCTCTTTAGAAGATTTCCATGAAATGTTTCAATTTTAATTAGATTTATTTTAACGAAATTTTTAAAATAAACTTAGTTTACAAATACCAGAATAAAATAAAATAATTAATAGGTAACATAAGTAGGGAAGATTTTCTTCTCTACCTTCCCTTATCCTACCATCAATTTCAGCAATATAAAGGATTATAAAATTTTTTTGAAGTGTTTATTAAATATTCTAAAAATTTATTTTTCTATCAATAAGAATTTAAATAGGAAATCTTTGTTTCTTTAAAGTTTAGAAACCCTTAAAAAATCTACCCTAATTTCCATTAAATGTTTAAATTTAAATTAGAATTATTTTAATCATTCCAACTATTTCTATACGTGATTTTCGTCGTTTAATTGCAGAACGTTCAAGTGCTCTATTCTATAAGTCTAAGATGTCCCGTTTGTCGTGTTCTGAAATTATCTTATAAATTTATACGTTAAGAACGTACAATTTCAAATTCATTAAGAATTTAAATTTTCCACAAAATTACACAATGTCTCGTTTTTTTGCAGATGGAATTGTTAATCGTTTGAGGTAATAATTGTTGAACGATTCTTAACCACAAAAGGCAGACCTCTTAACTTGATCTTATTATGAACCACAATAATCAAAGAATATCAAATCTGGCTAGATTTACTATATCCCAGAAATATTCTGTTTATAATTTTAACAAAAATAAAAGTCAAAACAGTATTGAAAAGTTATCTTCAATGGCTTTTCAATTTGGAAAATCTTCGTCTATTATTTCATCTGCGTAATTTCACGTTTAATTAAGCTAAAGTTAAAGTCTTTAATTAAGCAATTTTGCTGTTCGGAACGTTAAATTTAGGTTTCTCTTAATGAGTAAATTGTGACTTTGCTTTTTTGCCTTTTTTGAGCAAAAGCAATACGTAAGAAGTGCATAGGTATTTTTAGGTCAATTATGAGTTTTGCTGTAGAACTTTTAACTGTACTGCAGTAATTTAGATTACTTTTATGAGTTATTATTTACATTGCGAAACCATAAAACAAAGAAATTCAACAATAATGACGAAACGATTTCCCTCGTGTAATTGGATATTCCTTGAGTGTTCACATCGATCCTCTTTTTATGGTTTCATTGTCAAGGGGTAATTTGTTTTTATATCTAAACTATTACATACTAAAAACCATCGAGAACAAACGAAATGGGTCCTTACTTCTTAAGAGATAAAGCAATAAGTGAAAGTTTTTGAAATAATGACATGTAGTTAGTAATGGAAGAGCTGACTGACAGACGAAACGATGGAACGTTGCATACAATATAAGATTGCGGTTGTCGTTTGGTAAACTTGGTTCAAGTACTCTGAAGGTTTAATTAAACATCTCAAATTGAAACTTGAGTTACGGTAAGTAACAGAAACTTGTACAATTTTACCTAACATTAATTTAAATTTATTACACTCATTTGTTATAATTTTTTTAAATTAACAAAGTTTGAGAAACGTAAAAAAATTTATTTCTCGCGTAACTTAGGTGGCTGATTTAGCATTCAAGAAAAATCACATCCTCGGCATTTATTCGGTTACTAAAACAAGATATTTTTCTGATATATCAAGCGTAAATTTTCTTGTTTTCAGCCATGTTTTTGCAGTGTTAACCTCATACAATTCCGATTTAGTAAGTTCATAACGGAAAACAATATTTCACTTGAATAAGTAGACATCAAAACACGAGAAAATTACGGATTATGGATACAAAATGTTAAATTGAAAAAATTTAGATTTACAGTTACAGCAGTCAAAATAAATTTTTCCTGATGCTGTATTTTTAAGGATCGTATAAACTGACGTTTTCCTTACAATTTCCAGATTTATTTCGCTTGTCAAATATTAACATAAATTATCTTTTTCAAAGCTTTGTGCCCAGTTCATTCAAACGTAAAAAATCTGCAATTTAAATACTTCCACAACAACAATAAATTTTTCCTGATAAATCTTATTATGCTTTTTGTATTTAATTATAAAGAAAATTCGCAAAACAATAAAATAAAAACTTATTACACGTTGATAATTTCTCCACTTAAAGTAAATCAAGTGTAATTGATAATGTCGTTTCGCTCAGCGCTTCGTTGCTTAAATTCCATTATACCTGTTCTAGTGCAAGCAATGAAAAACAATTACCACAAACGTATAAAATGATTTTCGTCATTTTTAACCAGCAACCAGAAAAGTGGAAGGTATGAGTCTGAACTGTGTGCAAGATTTTCCTGGCGTTTTTCTTTTTTACTAAAAGAATCGGACTCAACCAAGCGCTCTTTAAAGGTTGAATAACACCGAAAGCTCACTGTTCGAACGGATTTGTAAAATATTTTACATTCAATAATTAAAGATGACATTTGAAAAATCGGTCATGTCAACATGAAACCTCACCTAATCCTCATTTCTTAGATGTCTGTATGGCCCACTTCTTTTCAATATTCGAGAGAGTAAACATTTAATTATATCGAGTGGGAGAGTATTTTAACTTTTCGAGACCAGCAAAAGCAACCTTTACCTTCTCTACCTTTTACAAAGATTTTCTCATAAAAATTGGAAATTGCATCTATACGATAGCTTTCCTGGTATAAAAACTACATCTTGTCAATGTAAAAGCTCGCTCTTTCATTTCAAATCCTCACCGATTCTTCATCGAAGATCTTTGTGTAACTTTCTCGCGTTCAATTCCAATTTTGATACGCTCAGTTAAGTAATTCCCGATATTATTGAAAATATTCCCATCAGTTAACAAGTTTTTAGCATAAAAGTGTAGGAAGATATTCGACGCCTAATATTTAAAATTAAAAAACTTTCTTTTGGCCGCGAAATTACATCATCTAACTTCTCAAATTAGCAATCACAAAGTTAAGAAGAAATTAGATGAGCTTAAAAATAAACTAAACTATCCCACAAAAGTAATAAAATTTGGAAAATATATGCGGGAAAAAAACAAAGTTGAAACGAATTACCTTCTAAAAATAATGCAAAAAAATGTGAAACGAAGTGTGAGACTGAAATGGGAAGAACGTGTCAACAAACACATCAGAACGTAAAAGCAGAATGAAAAATGATCGCCTTCATAAACCTGCAAGAAATCATTGAGTTAAAAAAAAGAAGCGTAATAAAAGTAAAAAGTTGTTAATGTTGCTCAAGAGTTGACTTAATCTAAAAGTAATGATAAAAACAGTACAGACGATGTTATCAATTAGCAAAAACGAACCTGCATGAAAAACCCGCATCAGCAGGATACGAGGAGTAGGCAAAAAGCTGGTAAAAATTTTAGTTTACTCCGAGAGCCAACAATTAAATTTTAAAATCCATCCAATATTTGAAGAGATTAATGTTGTCTAAAGTTACATTGGCACGTTACAGTTGACGAAGGGCTTGCAAATAATAATATTAGCCGGATGATGTATTCCAATGCACGAATATAACTTATAATTTGAATTTTTAAATTTCGTCCAAATTTAAGTTCAATGCGTAAATAAAATTTAAAAAGATATTTAATAACGCAAAGGAATTTTAGGAATGAAATGCTTTTAAGGTTTTTCCATTTTCTTAAATTTCCATTTCATTTATGTAGACATTTTTTGCGATACTAAGTTTTGTATAAATCAATCTTAAAATATAACCAAAACTGGGAGTATTATGCAAAATGATAAATAATGCACCCATTTGTAATTATAATTTTTTGAATTATGCATTCAATTTTGGCGAGTTCTATTTTTATTATAAAATAAACTTTGTTTAATTGAGTTTTCGTAAATAAAAAGTGAAATTCACGTTATTATTACCTGCTAATGAGTGCCATAAATTTACGTTAGACTATTCAAGCGCTATTTTGCAGGAATAATCAAAATTATTCTTTAATAAAGCAAATGTTTGGTTCGAAAATGGAATGTTCTAAATTTACGACTTGCCATAAAATTCAATTTTGCAAAAAAAATTATGTAATTCGGTTAAACGTGTTTGCGTGTAAGAATTTTGTTATTATAAATTTTTTTTAAATTTGAAACTAGAAAGTGCTTTACGTCGAAATGTTAACTTTACTAAGCAGATCAATAAATTCTTTTCAAGATTTATTTCTAATTGGATTATCCTATGCGCTATCACAATAATTTACTTTGAAAAATCGAAGCTATCCCAGTTACTTCGAGAGACAGTTTTTTTTTCAAATTCAATTTTATAACGAAATACATAAATCACTTACCTCCGATGATGTAAGGTAGCATAATTTGGAGTCAGCACTTTCGATGGAAGCTTGTTGAACGATTCCATACCTCGACTCCCTATCGCTCATATAATCAGATCGAAGACTATCCTGTCTATCAAATATTCCCCTGTAAATTAAAAGAAATACATTTATTTCTTACCCCACACTCCTTATTGATTTTTTGTTTATAAAATAAGTTAAAATTAGTGTAATGGAGTTTTGACTTGACACGCAGTAAATTGTTGTTCCATTCATTAATTTCATAAACTTTTAAATTACAAAAATGATAAGGAATTTTTTTCTTGGAAAGTAAATATTTTATAACGGAAGTTGTAATTTCCATAAAAAAATGTAGCTTATTCTGAATTTCGTAGAAACATTTTCAAAACCTTCTTATTTAATTGAATTAGTTACTACTGCAAAAACGTAAATTGTTACCATCTCAAATAAAAAAAAATCGAACAAATTCGTTGTAAGAATAAATTAAACATAATACAATAATCAATGTTAAAATGAAATAATTTAAAGTAAAGAATAAAAATTACATAAAAAATCATGTTAACTTTCAACAAATTTTAGAAATTAAAGTGGTTCTCTCTGAAGCAATCCTTGAATTTTGATTTACTCGTTTCTTTCAATATGGAGCAGGTAAAATATCAAACCGTACAGAATAATATATTATGTATGAAGCTTGGAAATCCCAATTTACGAGATAAGACAGGCAGCTTAAAATTAAATATGAGATAAGTCTTCCAAACCGTCTAGACGAATATCCGGTAAAGATATCAAATAAATTATTATTAAGCATTAAGATAAGGCAAACGATCCGTGAATATGTGAAGAAGTAATGAGAATGGATTATATCAAATATTAGAGAAATACTGAAAAGTATAAGAAAATAAGTAAGTGAAGGTAATTTATTATTATTATTGCTCTTTAAGCTAAGAGAGTTATTAAATGATCCCATCAAGAAGAATTCCTGCCCCTAACAAATTTATAGAGTTAGTGTAACTTATTTGGAATTTCTGTAAATAGTAGATTTGTTATTGGTTTATTAAGTAAACCAAATAAATAAATTCACTAATTATGCTGATTTGGAAAAACAGTCCGATCAGTATTCGCTCGTAATATCAAAATAATAATGAAACTACTCATAACTGAATAATTAAATATAAACTGATTTTCTAAACCAACTCAGACTACCAGGGTTCCACCCACTATATCAAACTTTTTGTGAATTGTAAATTTTAACTAAGCAATAAATTTCAACTTTTTCATTATAAACCCAAATGCGCTGTACTTATTTCTCTAATTTTGAGATGTTGATTTCAGTCGTGGCTGTCAGAAACTTTTAACACATCAAATTTTTATAATAGCAGCAGCTACTTCATTTTTTCAAGTGTTGGCTTTTCTTCGGCTATATAAAATTAGAGTTCTGCGTGCACACCATGCCGTTTTATTGCAACTGGAAAAATTAGCATATCAGTATATTTTATATCATCTAAATTCTAAACGAACAAACATTTTGAAGTACTAAAATTCACAAAATTATAGCAGTTAAATACTTTGGGGAGAGTGGGGTAGATAGGGACACATTTGGACAATTAACATTTACTGCCTAAAATTATATTTAGAACAAAGTTGGAAACGATTAGTTGGTGTTAAAAGTTTGAATGACACTTAGATGTTACTAGTTTAAAATTATTTTCATTCAAATTTCTTAAGATTGCACATCAACACTGTGGAAAGTAAACCGTGGGTTGCAAAACCCTAGAGGGATTGCAAGAAAATTTTTGTGGGTTTCCAAATTCCAGAAATGGGAAAAGAATTGCAGAAAGAATTGAAAAAGTTTAAAAAAATGTCTATGGTCTATTTGGAGGTTGCACCTTTGTACACAAAATGGGGGTGCCGTGAATAGAAATATTTTGCGGACCACTGCATTAACATCTTATTAAATATGATTAATTTACAAATTTTAATAAAACTAACAAATTACAATACTTCAATACAAATTTTATTACTAACATTTATTTTAGGACAAATTCCGACTGCTCAGAGTTTTCCATGTGAAAAAATAGTATGTCTCACATTTGAATAAAGGAAAAATTAAAATAATATTTAGATCAATGTAAGATTTTCCTTGTTGCTTTTAAGTGGTGATCACGCCCCCCCCCCTCCCCCCCGGTTGGACCTGATCATGTATAATAAAGTTCTGACGAATCAATTAGAAGAAGTGCACCCTATCAAATTGGGGTTTACAAAAAGAAAATTTATTAATTTTAATTAAAATCTTCAATTGTTTGTCGATCATGAAAAATTATAATTCAATGAGGTTTGAAAAAAATACAAAATAGAATAGACCAATGATAGACAATAAGACTCTTGACACTAAAAGTGCAATATTATCATTTAATAAATTCTAACATTAAACACACACAGTGACAGAAAACGTAAAAATGAGTAATTTTTGTCAGTAATTTTTTTATTTTCCAGCAATTAGGAAAACCAAAGTTTAAAAATTGTTAAATTTTTTGTATTTTTCATAAGAGAAAGTAAAATAGTATGTTCTATCTAATATTTTGAACACACTCTAGAAATTAATGATCATCAACTTTTTTTAAATTGGAAAATTGAGAATAATTTAATTTTTTATACATAATTCAATTAATAGCTAAATCAATAACAGAATAAAAAGTGATTTAAGTATTTTTTGTTTAAAATTCCTCCTGAAAGAATTTTTAATCATCATTAACTTAAAATAAATTATTGTAGGTATTATTTGATAATAAAATAAATTAGAATGAGTAGAAAGAGGAAAGTGGAAAGTGATCCAAAAACCAATAGTATACTAATTTTTGTATTATATTTTGTATTATTATAATTTTTTGTATTATAATACAAAAAATTTGCGGACCAATGCAAATAGGGCTTTCAATTTAAAAGAAAAACCAAAATTTTACATAAAACAGCATTTAACGACAATTGATTGGGTTCCGCTGAAAGGGTAGCCCCACCTATCGCATAAGCTTTTTTGCAAAAATCGTACAATACATCATTTTCAATCGAAATTTATGTGTCCAGTGTAGATTTTAGCGTGGATCCGAAATTAGACGTTGTTGCGTTGTCAAATTCGAACCTACAGGCGCTACGCTCCGTCACCTCTGCTCTGTCTGCTCTGATATCCTTTAAGCTAGTCCAACTTGGCACAGTGTGCTACTAGTAAGGAGGTGGGCCACCCTTGATGTGAAACCCTAAACAGTGAAATTTTCTTGAAGTTAACGCTACCATGATGCAACTGCTACTGCTGCTTTTTTGTTGCCCCATAAAGGCGAGTATCGCACAGAAATTAGAAACTTTAAAATCGATTATTAGCTAAACTAATCAATATTGGTGATTCATCGTCACCTTAAACGCTGTATTTTAATGTTATCCATCAAATACCATTGAATTTTTTTTAATAAATTAAACCCCTGAATTATTGTTTAGTTATGGTAAAGTATTAATTTGTACCTCGCCAAATCAATCGATTGATTTAAGAATAAAATATATTATTACAAAATTAATTTGCAATTATTATTAATCTTCAAACTGGTGAAATTAGATATTTGTTCATTTTCTTTTCTTCAGCCGTTATCCATCCACTCTTAAACATTAGGTCGCCCTTTCAGCCCTTTCTTGGGGAAAGGGAATGCTGGCCATAACTGGCCACTCTGGTGAGCAGTCCGCAGATCAATTTTTGAACTATAATTATTTTACATCCTGTAAGTAGCTACTAGGCTGGCTTTCACATGTGCCTATAACCCTGTTTTTCTGTTGATGGTGGCAATTCATCAACTCAGTAAACTTAAACAGTAAAACAAAACAAAAACTTAGTAAAAAGAAAGTTTGACTCTCCTCTGACCCGATACCTAGCATTTGCAGTTGATCACGTAAGCTGCAAAACAATGACCATCTAATTATCACCGTATAAGATGTGGCCTTCTTCCAGAATTTTTTTTTCCACATAGACAAAATAGATAGAATTTCGTTCATCCATTCATGCAGATCACTTAAAATAATATAAAAGTAACATTAACTTAATTTTCAGAATAAAATTTTACAATTGAAGATACAAAATAGCCCACATTTGCCTAATTTTTTTTAAATTATCGGTATTGGCTGGGGTAACTTCATGTAAATAAGTAATGAATAAAAACAATTTTGTTTATATTCTTTGCCTTAAACAGCTATTTTAGATTTTTTGATGGCAAAAATTTATAATGGTATTAAATTTAGTGTAGAATTCAATATCTATTATCCAAGTGGTTTTTCGCAATTATCCCTTAACCCTTATGGGTCCATACAAATTTACACATTATATCTGCCATACGTAGTACCCGGGTACTACCATATAATTATATGTAATTCTTGTTGTGCTCAATCTTTTAGCGGATTTTTAATATTCATATAAGCGTTTTTAGTTACAATTATGTTTATATCGAGTTACATTTATACATAATGTGATGGTGATTCACGGTTTGTGTCAAAATTTTATTAAACTGTAAACAATATTCTGAAGTAAAGCTGATTAGGCGAGAGCAGATTTTACGTTCTCGATTGCAATAGTTCATTTTTCAGTAACGTAATGAATGCCAATTAATTTAAAATAGAAATAAATTTTAATAGTTATTTGTTACCTGGTGCAACTCGTGAATTTTTGTGGTTTTTTTAATAAATCTATCAATTGATGTAATGTGATAGAGACGTATAATTGTGTAAACTGTGTACTCAAAGGAAATAATTGGGTAAATTTCATTAATCGGTGACAGCTATTTTTTGTATCTCTGTATTCCTAATATTATTCACCATGATACATCTAATATATTCGTATTAATTATAGTTTAATTAATCAAAAATTAGAACTTTTAATATTTGAGGATATTGGATCAATTGAGAAATGTAGTTGAAATTAAACCAAGTAACGATAGCGATACTGAAGACGAACATCGGTGTTACGAAAAACAAAACGAGTCAAGTGAAATGAAGTTTTGTGAATTTACAATTTGGAATACATTTCCACCAAGTCAATCTAAAAGAAGAGATTTTTTTGATATGTTGATAAAAAAACTAACAATTGACGAATTTAAAGCTTATTTTGTAATATTAACTACAGCGGGAGTTTTTTCATCAAGCAAAAAATTTTTTTATCTTCCATCACAAAAAAAAGTAAAGATTTTTTAGTAATATGCTTCAATTTCTTAAAATATAGTATAGAAAATACTCTAGGCCTTAAGATAAAACAATCGGTAATTCTACTTGCACAATCAACATCAACGCACAAACTAGACGTTACTGGACGCATGAAAGTAACATGATACTGATTTTTATGGTTATTTAATGTTCCAAAAAGGCAAAGTAAGACCCGGAAAAGCTTCCAGAAATACCAAAAACTTGTGTGACCTCATATCAATGTCCCTAAAACAATTTGTAGAGCATAATACATTGAAATTTAACTTGTTTTATTTTTTATTTCAAATTGCCTCTATTCTAAAGTTAATTTCAAGTAAAATGTAAAACAAATTATATTTTAACACTTTATACTATGATAAATTGTTATTAATAAATATTAGAACAATTTTGAATAAATTGAGCTATTCTGTACCATTTATATCCCATAGAAAGTAATGTAGTACCCAGGTACTACGTATGGCTGGATTAAGTACAGCTTTAAAGAATCTCAAAAAAATTTTACTTCATATGACTATTTTAATTTTTTTAAATTTTTTTTGTGCAGACAACTACTTTTTTAGAGATGTCACCAAAGCTCAAAGAAATCGGCCGGATAGAAAAAAAGATATGACGTTTTAAAGTCAAAATAGTACCCGGGTACTAGGTATGGACCCATTAGGGTTAAACGGTGCAGCTCATAGTGTTTAAATTTGTATTTGGGGCCATTGTAGAAAGAGCGAATTGTTTGAAAGTAGGTACAGTTTTGTGCATTTTTTAAGTGTTATTATTGCAACGAAAAACATCATCTTTGCTTTTTAAAATTACGATCAAGAAGCATCTTCATACAGCATCACTTACAACCAAAACCATTAAAAAACCATACCAATAACCAGCTCACGCCAGAAAACTTGCATTATATAAAACTGATAAGAATCAAATTTAAAAAAAATTATGTAATGAAATTTTTCTTGAAAGCTATAGTTCGAACGGTACAAAGTAGAGCAAAACGTGATGCAGTGTTACCAAGTTTTTCAATTTTTATATGTCAATAAGCATCCAAAATACGAACAAAAATATTTTTGAATGAACAGTTTATAAACTAACATTTTATTTTCTCAACAATTGGCCAGATTTATGGAAATACAAATGCAAATTATTGCGACCCTTTCCAACTAAAAGTTGAGCAAATTCATCCCTTGAAATCTAAAGTTTAAACCAAAACTTTCATCAAACTACTGTTGCAACCCTAAACTAATACTTGTAGAACTGCATTAAGATTTTAAGTTTAATAATAACAAAAAGCAAAATGCAAACTGAGATAATAATGCAATTTTCCCACAAACAAAACTAATTATTTAGTATGTTTAAAAAACATGTCCAATTACATAAACCAAACAAAAAGTTCATTTACCAATTGTGCTATGGAAAATTCCATAAACTTTTCACACAATAATTGCCTATTTATATGATAATGCTCAGCTAAAAATTTCTCAAATTTCCTCTGTAATAGAGGAAAACTGCGAGCTTTGAAGAAAATTTTAAATTAAAATGGTTTTCGATGGTATTACACGATCCAATTCATTCATAAATTGTATTACCATGAATAAATAACTGAAATGAAATTTTTAGTACAGGAAGAAAAAATAATCCAAGAAAAACAGTGTTAATTTTGATCATTTTTTGAGTGATCAATGTTTATATTTCCGTTTCGAGTTTCCGGTTCATAAAAAGCATGCACAGATAGTGCCACCAACAATACAATAAAAGTGCAAAGAACGACGTTTTTTTATTGATACAAATACTCAACCAGCAAAATTTCAAAATTTCAAAAGCCGGGTGTTAAATTTTTAAAAGCAAAAAAATTTGTTACAACTTAATTATTTACTTAGTAAAAAACTTTATTCTAAATTGTCTCAAAATTAAAATAAAATTAGATTTCCTACGGTCCATCGGACACCCAGTTTCAGAGAGAAGCAGACAATTAAGTTCAAATTCTATTTAAATTAAATTTGAATAGGGGTGGATTTAGAACTTAGTTAACTTTGGCATGTAGAATAACTTACAACAAGGGGAACCTACAGCTCCAATTTTGGAGCTTTTTATGACGCGAATGAATGGATCAACTTAAGCGTTTGATACCTTCAGAATAAAAAGTTATACCTCTGTTCGAAAGAATCGGTTCTTGCACTCTTATAGCCACTATCGTTAAGGCTACTATCTTGTCGAAGGGATGGTAACGAATCCCACGGCGATCGTTTATGACCACTTGGAGGTAATCCTTGTGTGGAACTATACGTGGAACTACCCGATCTCCAACCATCAGAATGACGAAACCACTGAGCTCTGCTCGATTCTCCAATGCAAGATGCGCATCTTGAATTGTAACTAAAACAAATGGTTTAATGCACCCATAATAATAACTATGATAATAATAATTACCCTGTATTGTGATCACTTAGATATCCCCTTTCACGTTCTCGTTCCTTTTCTCTTTCTCTAATTAATTCATTGCGATCGCTGTAATATCCATCACGTTCACGATCTCTATCTCTAGCACCTGAAGAACGATCAACACTCAATCTATGGGATAAAGGTAAGGTCGAAGACTTGTTTATGGAAGAACTAGAGGAAGCTGGTCCTACGAGGACCAAGTGCGAAAAGGTTAACATTTAAAATTTGGTGCACAAAAACTAAAGTACTCACTTTTTCTCGAAGGATACGGACTTCGTTGATTAGACCCAGGCAAACTTTCAGCGAATTCTAAAACAAACAAGATAGTGTAGGATTCCAAACTATCCATAAGTTTCTGTTTAAGTACTAGTACCTAAATTTTCCATACTTTGCGTCAAAAGTGCTTCAAAAGTATGCAAACTGTAACTTTCGGCGTCCATTCCTTTCGCTAAAGTATTTCGTAAGTGCATTTCGTATTCGAGAAGAAGGCGGCTTGTAGGTGAACCAGAAGCTGACGATTCGTTTACGTTCTATAAGCAATTAGGAAGTTTATTTAAGTTTTAATTGAATTGAAATTACTTACTTGATGATGATGTCCATGTCTTTGACTTCTGCCGTGATAATGAGTTCCTTGTTCTGGATCAGAATTTCCATTACTCGAACTCGGCGTTGTTGCATAACATTGATTATCAAACAAAACGTTATCAGATGGTGGAGAAAGATCGCCAGCTGCACCCCGTTCTAATTCTAAGTATAATCCACGCCCAGGATAACCTCGTCCTATTTCGTGAGACGATCTGCAAATTTAGGGTAATGAAAGCGGTTTTAAATTTTATTAGAATTACCTAGACCCGGAAAATCGTGAATTTTGTGCCATTGCAGATCTAGGAAGCAGTCTTGTAGTTTCAGGTTCAGAATATCGCCCGTTATTGTTTGGATGACGGTGATGATGAGTATTATAGTAATTATATCTTTTACGTCCCATTTCGGGCGATGTAACGGGACTTTCGGCACTAGGCATTGGTTTTAACATTCGCTTAATAGTATTACTATCTAAGCTCATGCTGTTTTGAGCATTCATATCTTCAGTACTTTTTGATTTGCTTCGCCTACTACTAATATTGTTGTTGAGGAGATTGTGATGATGAGCCGATTCTCGCACCATATCCATGTCTGGATAATCGACCGATCGGGTGTTGGTTAAAACGTGGTGTATATTTTCTCGGAATGGTGGTCGAGTGGAAGTGGATGACGATTTTGTGTTTGATTGAAGAGTTCCGCCAGCTTGGATTCCTTCCGATTTGGATGTTTCTGGTAATTGAGTTTGTGATGGAGTTTCGGTTTGAGCAGCCTACAAGTGTACAAAAATAATCGATTAGTAATTTAAGTAATTTGGAGACATTTTAAGCTTCGTACCTGGGAACCGACGTTATTCTGGGTTCCTATCGAAGCAGTTACAGTCTTTGGTCCAGTGGAAGTGTTGGAAGTCATGGTACTCGTTTCTTGTGATTGCTGCTGTACACCTCGGTCTCGTGTCGGTCGCGTTTGACTTCCTTCTCTTTGTGTTCCTTTCGTAGCTGTTCAAAAAATTTAACATGGTATGCAAGAAAAGGAATTAATTGTTACCTTGCGTAGTAGGTCCAGTCTGTGAAGTAGCACCAACATTATCATAAAGGCTTGTGGAAGAAGTAGCAGCGGTAACTTTATCTGTTCTCGTTTCCGAATCTGTGGTTCTAGTTTGAGCTCTCGGTAATGTCGAGGACCCTGAAAGAATAAATCACTTATGCATGATTTACTTTGAAAGCTCTGGGTTCAAACTGTACGTGAATGGAGTGCAGATATCAAGCGTCTTATCAAAACGTCTATCCTTCACAAAGCAACAAACGTAATACAACGTTATAAATATATTTACATTTCCATTGTTCCGCAAAATAAATTAAATTTCCTAAGTTAAAAAAAAACGCGAAACAAGATTTTCCAAAAACTTTTCAATTAGGAATTTATACTCACATTTCTTGATCATATTTTACAAAATTAAATTATTCAACACTAACAAATTTTCCTTTGCTGATTTATTAATAATGACATCAACTTTATATGATGTTAGGATTGCATTAATTAAACATAGCGTGCCCAATTCATATTTCCAACTAATTATTTAATCCAACATAATATTATTATTGTAAGTAAAAATATTTTTAATTTAGTTAGTGGTTTGTTTCCACCTATCTACAATTAATTAAAAAAATAATAATCAGGTTGCGTGCGTAGTTTCGTAACATTTTTGGATTGCTCCCAACGCAGGTACATTAATATTCGATTAAAGGTGAGTTTCACGTTACATTTTTTTTGAGCGGTTTAATTAAAAATATGAGATTTTAGTTATCTCATGTAATTTTTGGCAAGGGTAAGCTCATACCACAAAATTGAAATACTTTAGTCTTCGGATCAGGGCGGACTGACCAAAAGGGAAAAGGTGCAGAGTCCGGATAAACGACTTGCATCAGTATAAGCAGAAATTTTCTTCTCGTTGTCTTTTAAACACAGCTAAGGCAACATCAGACGTAGCCTATTCAGAATTAGTGCTACTTGTGTCTTCAACGTACATTAAACAATCGTGCACATGTGCGGTACTGAATTAAGATTACAAAACAAAAGAATTAAAATTACAATATGAATAACAGAAACCTCCCCCTCTTGTGTTCATTACTGGTTTTAGTCCGCCCTTGCTTGAGGTATAACCTGAACATCTTAGGTTTTAACTTTAGTTGGAGAAGATTTTTAACCGAATTCTACACTAAATGAATGATCGGAGTGCTAACCTCTATATCGAGGATCTTGAGCACGCAGTCTTGCATATTGTTCCGCAGTCATGCAGGTACATTGCGGTTCTCTCGATCTGCTAGGAGATGCTGGCGTACTGACTGGCTTCCGTTTAGTTTTAAACTTTTGCTTATTTGGCGGTTCCAACTTCAAAGAATACGACGACGACGCCTTCCTTGAGAACTTGAAAGACGGCGACTGCAATTGATCACACTGTTAATAATAAGTACATTTAGAATACACTAACTGTGCGTTAATAAAACAATAATAGGAAGTGAATTAATCGTAAGTTTTGTCAAAAATTTAAAGTACACTTAAACATGCAGTAAAAACATTCTCAACATGTTCTAAAAACATTACATTGGGTGGATGGAAGTTAAGTTGTACGAAAGGGATTACGTTAGGTAACTTAATGCTCACCATGTTCTCCATTATTATACAATAAAACATTAAATTTTTCTTTTAACTAAAAATATTGACTTTAATTGATAATTAAGTATTTCCACTAGTCTAGAACAAAACTTAGTGAACTCATTGCAACCACAGAATGACGCTAATTTTAAATTTTTGAAAATCTGCGAAAAAATTTCAAGTCTTTATCGATGAAAATTGTTTTAGTAGAAAATAAAAGTGGCTAAAAAATGGTGTACGTGGAACTCAATTTGGTTAAAATACATTTTGTGCTGAACCTCATATTCATATTTCAAATTTAAAAACGACATATCGATCACTAAAATTTATCATTTATTCAAAAATCTAATTTCCGAAAACCGTTTAAAATTTAAGGTAAATTTTATGACAAAAATATAATTTTTTGTTGTCTCCAATTTTTCACATTAATTTTGTACAAGTGGATGATTGTAATTTAAATAAATTATATTATAGGTATAACGTAAAATTAGTTTAAAGCCCTAATTTACTTATGTTTAAATTGGCATAACGAAATTTCATTTTATTTTCATTCAAGAATATTACAAGACGTACTAAATTATAATGTAATTTTATCACATTTTAACTGCAAGGCATTTCGAATTACATGAATGAATAATTTTCTGTCCCGAAAATTTTACTTAATGTTCTGCAATTTATTATGCTTGTCGATCAAATTATTATATAGTAGAAAAATGTCATGCGATCAAAACTATTTTTGACAACTGATGATACTTACGCAACACTCTCTAAATTGTTTGGCATCGATAGGAGAAGTAAAATTTAAGCCCCACGTATCATTGGTCATCGGATCCTTCCAGTACACAAAACATTCCGAAGCTTGTCCAATTCTCGTACCTAAAAATAAAACCACTGGTAAGTTTTTCAGAACAACAGAAACCAAAAATAACATTTTTTTTATATTAACTGAAAACACGACTCCCTGAAGTGGAGAGCCAGCTTACGGGTGGGATTGATCTCACGATCTTGACTGCCTAAGGGTATTTTTTCAATTCGTTTCAAATTGAAATTAAAACGACTACAGAAGTCTTTTGACCATTTTAGATTTAAGTAATACTAAAATAATAAAAAATTGCTAATTTAGTTTAAAATGAAATTTGAAACATAATCTATTTTTCCGGCGGAAGTCTACGGTGTGCCACACCTCGGCGAGTGCACCTTATCTTTTAAGAAATATTAATTACATTTTGTTTTGTTATTTTTTAAAGTAAACCATTCAAATCTAAAAGTTCTCGTTTCGTCCTTTTGTTTTTCTTGTTAAATAAAATCAATAATCTTTAATGGATTAGATGCAGGTGATTGATAACTGTTGGTTTTTCTTTTTATTAACATAAAACATCAACTCCGACTTACCAGGTTGAACTAATCGTACATCCAGGATCTTGTCAACTTGGGAATTGTAAGCCGTAATGTGAAATACGCATTCGGGTGAGTCCTGAATGCATGTTATATTTACTGGTACGAGGTCCTCGCTCACCTGCTGCCATTTTACGGTTCCTGCACCACTTGCCGATACATGAAAAACTTCCGCCCACAACCTGAAATAAAAAATGTTGATAAATTGATAGTTAAAAAAGCCGAGGCGGATTCTCTACAAGGATGAATCTAAATCCCCCATGGTGACCCATGAAATATGAGCTCCACTTTACAGTTTTAACAAAAAATTCAAATAAAACGTGACACTTATATTTTTCAAATTGAGTCCTTTTACTTAGTATCATCCAAGATATTTTAAAATGTATACCATCATTCACGAAATAAATTCGTATGGTAGGCAAAAGGACAACGGAACCTGCACTTAACTGATTGTTAAATTAAACCTTTGTACCTTTGAAGTTTTGTAAATCAATTAGCACCCACAAAACCGTGCACTAAAAAAATATAAAACTTTTTATAAATTTATAACCAGGGAAGCGTCAAGAGTAGTTGGCATCTTTATCTCTATTGACGCCGATGATGGAAAGGTAAAATCTTAAGCGCCATTAGAGTTATAATCAATGTTAAACGGATGGACTTTAATAAACGTTACAGCCCTTAAGACTGTTTGCCTTTCCACCATCGATATGATTTTCCCGATGTCAATGATGTCATTGTATAACAAAATCGTTTGAAATCTGTAGTTATTATAAAATTCTGATATGGTCATTTATAAATTAATTACTGTTTTTCCACCTTCGGCTTTAATTATGCAATAAATTCAATTAATTTTTAATTTTGTAAATTCTAAAAATATGAGCATATCTTTTGTTAAATTTGCTCAGGGAGGTAACTAAACATTGATTAGTTCGTTTTCCAAAAAAATTCCCCTTGCATTGAGAATACTAATTTTTGGAGCTGAAACTCGAGAGCTTGCAATAGAAAACTATGTTGTAATAAAAAAACGTTGCGAACAGAGGTAAACGACGTAAACATTTGAAAATGTTTGTTGAAATGAATGATATGAAATTTCTATCTTAATCAAATTTAAAAAATGATCTTGCTGCTCTTTAGGTTGGGAGGTATTCGATAACATTTTCTCTACCCCACCCCAGTTACGCATCTATTTTTTTACATTTTACACGCGATGCCCTACAACAAAGGAAGACACTGAAAAGGAGTATATCTTTAAATTTTGATCCAAAGCTCTAACTCCCCCCCCCCCCCAGTTATGCTGCAAAATAATTAAATTATAGTTAGATTTGAAAATTAGTTTTACCATTTTATTTTGTTTTTGCGATGCTGTAATTAATTTTGGACAAAAATCAAAAACAAAGTTACTACCATCAATAAAAATATGAATCAACCAAAAAATGATTTGACTACTTTTTATAAAAAGTTGGTTACACTCTTTCATTGTAAGGTACCTTGTGTAAAACGTAAAAAAATTGATATGGAACCGGGGGGTCTGGGGGGTATCAGCACCTTTGAGCAACATAGACCAATAAGACTTTTCAAATGTGATAACGACTCTTGGGAGTTATCTTGTTACTTACTTACGACTGGGGGTATTACATACCCCCCAGACCCCCCGGTTTCACTTCAATTTTTTTACATTTTACACAAGATACTCTACAAAGAAGGGTTGTAGCTGCACCCAATACTTCAAACTAACTATGCCCCTAATATTGGCCGCAAAAATTCTTTTTTATATAAGCTATAAGTGAAATTGTGGCTGAAAAGAGCTCTGCCTTGAATCTAGAATAAGTACCCCATACTTTTAAGTTACGCCGCTATATGTGTAGATAGCAAATCAATCAAATTTAAAGTTTTATTGTTTACCTAATTTTTTCAAAATAAATTATTCGTTCGTAATAAGTCGGCGGTAAAAATCTACACAGACAAATTAAATCAAAAAGTAGTAACTACTATTTTTTCTTAATTCATTGATTGATAGTACCGCCCTTTATACTAATTTTTACAAATAATTCGGGAGTGACTGGAAATCGAACCCATAACCATGAAAAATTTATATAGCTGGATGAATGAAATTTTAAAGAATTGGGGCTGACTTATAGAACTGGAAAAGTTGAAAAATTTCTTTTTTTTTATAATTATATAAAAAAAGTGTTAGATAGTTAGATTTATTTGTTGTGCTTTCGGTTACGAAAGTTCGTGTATTTTGGAATTTCCTTGATTTGGACACATCGATTTTTACATATTGGGACACAGATTTGTACACTGTGGTTAGGTGTCAGATGTAAATAACGTATGAACAATTTTGTTGATTTGAACCATTACCGTGCAGATTATACATAATTTTGTATCCAAATTTTTGAGTGATAGAAGGGTAAAATAAAATAATACATTTTTTCAATCCAAAATTATCCAAATATCTTTCAATGTTTCAATTCAAAGATTTTTTAGCAGTTTCCTTTCAGAAAATTTTGTACCGAGTATACAATAAAAATATTTTAAAATTCGTTAAGTAAAAAAGTGTAAATATGTTAAAATTTTTCCAAAAAGTTTAGAAGAACTTTTAATTTTCAAATTAAAACTTTTTGATTTTTGACTTTTTGACAATGCTTTTTTTAGTAACATAAAAATAAATCTACACTTCATGAGAAGCATTTTAAATTTTTTTCAATTTTCCAACTGCGTCAAGTGCAATATTAGTTTTTGAGAACTGGAATAATAAGTACATTCAGTACGGTGCTAACCTTGCTAGACAACGATATGTGGTACATTTGTAGCAGTCACCCAACCAAATACAAATCGAACTTGACATTGCTAGTCCATTTAATTATTTTCCTTATTAAAGAAAAGTTTCGGTAATTACAAAATGTTGAGTAATAAGTAGGGCAAGTTTTTGACACCAAATGCAACTTTTTTTTACAAGTCACAAACTGTCTAAAAACAACAAAAAACCTTATCCTTATTATCAACCGCTATTTTAGCAATTTCAAAATTCAACCAAAGTTCACCTTGACCATATTACTTTTGAAATCTTTGAAAATTCTTAAATTTTTTAAATGTAACAAAATTGTAAATGAAAACATATAACAGCAGGTAGTTACGCAATCATTTCAAACATTCATAATTTTCAAATCGAATATTTCAATTTATGCAATTCAAACGACTTTCTCTACCACCTACGGTACCTATATAGTCCATATTTTGCATTTTTTAATTCAATAATGTGATTAAACAATCTGAAGTTGTACCTATACAACATTTGAATGTTTTTATTTCAAGGTTTTAAGTTCATCCTACCGAAAAATCAGAGGGGTCGAATCAAATGAATTTTCAAAAAGATTATACTGTAAAGCCACGCACTAATTTGTTTTGTGTTTTTGGATCATCAGGCTGCAGCCCGAAAAGCGTAGTCGTGCTTATCATGAGTATCCAATTATCGAGATGGTTTAAAACAAGAAAAAAATAAGAAAGCCGCAAAGCTCTTAAATTACAAATTTCCTTTTTTTAAGTTTAACTTTTCAAAACTGTATTTAGGTTTTTCTGTTTTAGTTTTTTGTTCTTCCAGTTTCAATTTCAACCACAAACTTCTCAACTCTAACAAATTTATAGCTTAACTCAAGTTTGTTCTAACTATGGAGCTATCTATTTACTGTTGTTTGCAAAGGAGGAAATCCAATGAAATATTCTCTCTTGCAAAATTTCATCCCCCTACTTGAAATTATGAGTTTTAACTAAGTGCCGAAATATTTGAATTTTAACTGTATAGGTGAAAATACACAGAATTTTTTGTTGTTGAAATGCTGATTTCTAAAATTGTTACATGCCTTTGCATTTATGCTTAAAAATTTTCTTCAAATACGATTTTCTGTCAAATCATTTTTATTATGTATGTCCTGTTTCTTATGGACTGTCACGTCGAATCTTATGGAAGAATGAATAAATCGCTTTAAAGTAACCAATATCCTTCGTGATAAGAAGAGATTGAAGGTTTGTTCATGGAAATAGCCAAAACGCACAGTTGGACTACTAATTTACATAAATGTCGTAGTCAAGTGTAAAATAATTATAGTAAACCGTTGAAATAAACCTAATCAACAAAAAAATTCATTACCTTTTGACTAACCCTGGTAAATTCATTTAAATGTATTATTATTTTTTATTTAACTGATGTAATAATTTAAAACAGCAGCCGTATTTGTATTGAAAATCGATGTTTATGGCAAATTTTGTGATGAATCAATTAATTACTTTTGATTTGTCACTTTCATAAATTTTTTATGTAATTTAAATTAGAACGAACGTTAATGCGCTCATAAAATCGTATCGTAATTGAAAAAATTTGTATGACACAATTTTATTTATTAAACACAAAATAAAAGTTGATTTTCATCAAATGTCATCGTAATACTTTGGTAAAAACAAAATACGCCTACGAAGCTTAAAGAGAAATTTTAATTTTATCAAACACAATTCAATGACGCGATTCGATCAATAATTTCGATACATACCGTAATAAATGACCATCGCGTCTTCTCGAAGTTTGCCAAGGAGAATCTTCGTAGCGGTAAGCTTTCCTTATAAGGGGGGCGCAAGAACAGCTAAGTTTGTTGCCCATCGCTGCGGGGCACTGGCACTGCCCCCGTTGTCACCACATATCTCCGTGACCGATTTCGGGACCACGAGAGCCCCACTGTCCCCGTACACCACGGTTCAGCGACTGAGACCGTTGATGTACAGATTTGTGTTTGTGCTGAAATGAGAAAGTTATTTAACAATTTTGCACTAATTAAAAATAACAACAAATCACACAAATAAATTGAATTTTATTTTTATTTCCTGTTTTTTTCATTATTACGTCGAATACATTCGCACCACACTGTAGATTAAAATTTTATAAATTAATCTTAAAACTTTTGCTACTTTTTATATTAGAAAATGTAATTTATTTTAAAATTTATGATAGTCTACTTTAATTGACATCCAAAATGATTAATTATTGTTAGATTCGTTATAAGTAAATTTTGCTCAAGTACGTTTTGGAATAGATCACAGACCAACATTAATATTTATTAGGTTCGTGTCTAATAATGTAATAAAATTTGCAGAAAAATATATTATTCTTCCCTGGATAGCAGAGCGGTAGAGCTAAAAACTTTCGGTAGAGCGCAGCAATTTGATTGCTAATATTAAATTATTATTAAAAAGGTTCATCCAGATCTTTAAATTTTAAAACTATATTAAAAAAGATTTTTTTTTGTTTAAATATCGATTGAAGATGAGGCTACAATTTTTAATTGGATTTAATTAATTAAGGAAAATCGGAAAAGTTTTGTATTGTATTTTCTACATAAAAAGAATATTAAAAGTTTTCCTCTTCTTTCTCGATAAATCAATTGAAATAAAAATAATGCATCCTTTGGTCCTTAGGTTTAATAGGATAATTTTGAAATTTTTACCATTTCAATTTCTTGGTTTAATTTTGACGTTGGATGAAAATGTTAATATTAGCATCAATTTCGGTTAAGAAGTTAAATTTGAAAAAAGATTTTTTATATTTTTGTTTCTTTTTTGATAACTCTTTAAGTATGCGATGGGTATTATCTGTTTTTTTCTATTTTTGTTTTAAGAAATCTTTGAGAAAATAGGAGAAAATGCAATATGATTGAATTTTTTTTTTTTTACATTTATTTGCTAATGATGATCAATCCAGGGTGTCCCCACCACCGATGGATACATCAAGGTGGCACTGTTTTAAAAAGAAATTTACAACTAATTTGTTTTTCTAAATTTTAGCCCATTTTTATCTTTAAATGACTATAACACATAAACTAATGATATTTTTAATGTTTGTAAATGGTCAAATGCTATCAAACATACGAAATCATATTTTAATGTTATCAGTAAGTAATATTAAAAACCGAGTATTTTCTGCCCAATTTTTGTAAAGTGTACATTTTTTACACCTCATGGTGTACCTGGTGTTTAGGAAGTTAAATAAATAATAAAAGATTATGCAGAAGCTTTAATTAATAATAATTTAAGAGGGTATTCCATACCCCCCAGACCCCCCGGCTTAAATTTTCAACTTTTTGTTGTTGTCATAGCGATATACATAATTATAATTCTTGAACTTTAACATTCAGCTTGAAAACTGGAAGAAAGGGAAGGCTATGGAATTTTATCTAGTACCACCTGCTGATTAGGCAGTTAAATATTTAAAAATTATGATAAAACTAAAAAATGTAGTAGCCACACTCCTTTATATTATCTGTCTCTCTTTCTGTTTGTAACGCTCTTTTGTACTTCTGATTGGTTACTTGTTTATAAGCAACCCAAAATCCCAATAGTTCCAAAAATATGGCCGGTCACTAGGCCACCTTAACCATTCGAGGTAACTTCGCCATAAACTCAAACAGCTCTCTTTATATTTAACAGTTACAAACCATGGTTTGGAAGATTTAAAAAAGTAGCAAATTTAATTTGCATTTTTTTCTGCCAGTACGTACATATCTGATGAGATCAATTTCCTTGGTAGAAACGTGAATAAAATCAAAACATGTCATTCGATTAAATTCTTTTGAATTTTATGATTTCTTCTTCTAGTTTTCCATTTCACGCTCTGATTTGGATGTCAACTAATTGCTTAAAATTTCAAAGAGTTTAAAATGTTGACAGTTATTTAAATTCGGATTTTTTGAAGTCGACCAAATCATTTTGTAATTTAAAAACTGCCTTATTTTTTATCCAAAGCCAGGCTATTTAAATGTTATGAATTTGCTAAATTCCTCAAAGAAACAAAATTGTTACCATAAAGTAATTTTTTAACTTATTAGCTTAATGTTGCAGAATATCGTATAACAAAAGTTCCTAAAAAAGTCGACATTGTAAAAACTTTATCTAAAAATTAGGATTTAATTTATCCTTCGATATAAAAGTTTTAAAAAGTATAAGAAATTTTAGGGAACCATTTCCATTATGTGAAATTGATTGCTTCTAAAAATTTTAACAATCTTTTTTAGGGCTACTAAAATTTTCGTAATCATTTTCATTAAACACGTGGTATTCCATTCCACGTGGTTAACAATTTGAATACATTAGGTTCACCCTATATTTTCCACAACGTAATTTTCACCGAGGTTAAAATGAGAAATTTCAAGTTTAAAATGTGTCTGTTATATTTAGGAACTTTTACAATAGGCACACATTTATCTAGGTTTTGATACCAACACAGCATCCGTCTGGATGCGTTGGTTAGGGAGAGGCAGCACATCGATCCAAGTATCCGGGCGGATGACGTCACCTCCACCGTCTAAACATTACGTTCTATCTACTACCTACATCCCCGATTGTTTTCCCAGTTATCGAACGTTTATACATCAATATTTTAAGTGTATTAGCTACCTCCAGATGTAATTATAACCGCAATTCATTAATTAACAATAAAATTTCAATTAATTCAACCTACTTTATTGATGAATAGGAAATGTTCGCAATTTATCAAACTGGTCGGTTCGTTTGATCCCTTCGGCTTGGGAAATTTTAAATGCTCTACGTTATCGTTTTAATCGTTTTCATCTTCTTTTTACAACACTCAAAATTGGAAAATTATTACTCGGCTTACAACTTCAAATTTTTCATTGTAAGTACATTTACCCCTGCTTTTCAAAATGGGCCAACCAAATTTTAATTTATTTAAATTTTTAAAATCCTGTTGCTTTCAATAATAATTTATCCTTATTGAGGTTTAATTTTGAGAGCTGCCTTTCAATATTGCCAGTTTTGTGAATCACCGATCCGAAGGATCTTCGTTTATTAAATCCATAATAATGTAATTGTAGGGGAAGATTATGATAATTCACGGATTTTCAAATTAAGTAAAAGTAAGTTTATAAACCAACACAAATTAATTTTGATGGTCCTGTCGAAAAAGAAAAATTTGCCTTTTCAAGAGTTCGTTATTCAAATTTATGCAACTACATTCAAATAAATTTAATTTTCTGGTGTTAAACAAATTGTTGAAAAAATTTAAAACTTCAACTATTTGGGTTCTAATGCATAATTTATCACTCGAACTTTAAATTATAGTCTAGCTAGGTAAATTTACTAAAACATATTCAAATAGGTACCCAACTTTTTGTATATCATAGGTTTGAAGTGGTTGTGGCCTTTACAAGTGTCGATTACATTTTGCTTAATTTGAATATACAAATTTTTTGAACTAGCCTGATTTGCATTTTGTTTGATTTCTATACGTTTTTCATTTAATTTGATTATTATTTTAAAATTCAATTAAACCCTACTTAACCGGCTCCGGCAGGCGCAGTACATGCAATCGTTAACTGTTCCGATAAGAAAAGTCTTAGTGTAGTTTTTAAAATTCCTCTAAAAGCGACAAATTTCCAAACATCTAATTAAATTGAACTCCAAGCAATTATAAAGTAAATACATTATCGTCTTCCCGTCGCAAAATCGCTAAAGGCATTGACCGATTCTGTGTAATGGTTGATAGGATCTTTCAATTACTCCAGATATCCCCAATTTCGTCGGAATCAATTTTGCAATTGTGCTTTCCGAGTTGTTCGGGTATAAACTTAATACTACTGCAAAATATTGTTGAAATAAGTAAATATAACCTTTTATTATTTCAAAAATTAAATGATGAAAGACAAAAAGTTGTAAGGTCTGGTGAGAAATGACCTCGCTGAAAATTCAAAACCAGCATATTTTTCAGTTGAAGATCCGCAAAAATTAAACATTTCGATAACATTTAACATTTAGTAATAAAACAAGAAGAAAAGGAGGTAAATTGTATTCAAATAAATTCTGCTGATGTTGAGATTAAAATCCCAAGTACACTTTACTACAAAGTGAGTGATGCAGTAAGCAGTTAAATTTCAATACGAAGAGCTGTATCGTCAAGTATAAATTTAAAGATCCGGTGTCAAAGAGGTTATTGATTTTTGAAATGATAAATTGCGGAAAAAAGGGAAATAAAATAACTTAGAAATGAGTGAATGATATGGTGTGTGCAATGGGGTCGTAAATTTGTAAGAGATATCAAGTGAATACATATTACAAATAAGTAACTCGAGAAGAGTCCGGAACTTGGGTCAAAAAATTAGAACGACATTTTTTGATATCTGAAAAATTTAAGGTATTGCTTAAACTTGCAAACGATTTTATGTTATTTTTAATGCGTAGATCAAAGTTTTCGTGGTTCTATCACCAAATTTCCTATAACTTGAATGGGTGACCGTTTGCATGCACGCTTACATGATCGTTAGCATTGGAACTCAGACCAAAACCGATAACTTCTGTTTGTGAATTTAGTCCAAAATCAAAACTAAAAAAAATGGTTTTTTTTTTAGTTCTACACAATCATTTTAAAACTTGCGATAAAGCTTTGTATTACTTTTTATCGTTGATGGTATTTATTTTCGAGTTGATCGACTGACCTTTGACTCTTTGACAAACAGTTTTTTTTGTTTGAAAGCTGTTTGAAATTGTAGAGATTCATGAGTTACTCCTACCTCACATTAACATAGAGTCTTTTGTTAATAAATTGTTATCGGTTTTGATTTAAACATTACGTAGATTATCGGTGCCCTTTTCTTTAAAAACCGCCTAAAGATTTTCTCATTCTTAATGATTTTTTAATAATTTACTATATCTTCATCATTCCAAGACTTTCATGCTCTGCTTCTCTCCTTCCTTCCTTGTAAGTGAAGATTTTTAAAATTCCTGAGAGTTTTATTAGCTTTACACTACTTCCAATTTATACATTCATTATTCTTCCTCCTTTAGAAACCCTCGACCATTTTCATGGATAGCTCATTTCCACTACAGTCACATTTATCTTGAACTTATCCTTCATCGGCCACACCTCACTCCCCATAGCACAAAACATTTCTACCGTAACTTATCTTATTCTCTTTCTGTTCTTATTGCTTTTACGCTTATTCTACTACTGAGAGTTCAATGCACCTACTACTTTTCTAGCAATTTTTCGTGCTACTACTTCATTTTTTCTACTAATGTTCCAAAAAAAATTAAATTTGCTCACCTGATCTGTAATTTCAATTCGAGTCAACCTTTAAGTTTTAAGAACGCAGAATTAGTTAATAAGATAAACAATAAAAATTTCAAATATATTTCAAGATTAATTGGTATAACAGTGTGAATTTGAATAGACGAACAAATAAGAAATAAATGATGCATTGGGAAATAATTAGTATTATCAGCAACAGCAAAGTAGAGGGAGGGGGTTGAATTATCACGATCCGGTGGTGTGTAGTGATTGTTTTGAAATGAAAAGGTGAAAATAAAAAATTGCGATTTAAGTGACAATTTTGAAGTTTTCCAAGTCAAAAATCGACTTGAATTAGAAGTTTCACGAGAATCTATTAGATCCGGGCTTAGCTACAGAAAATAAAAAAAAATCTATAAGTGAGGTTTTCTGAAAATAAAAGTATCAAAAATGTACGAAATTCCTAAATTTTAGTGCGGCCTACAGGCCACACAACTGACATGTGAAAATATGATTGTAATAGGGAAGGAGCCATAGCAATTACATACTAATGATTTAAAAACTAGTATAAGGTCACCTTAGGTTTAAGTTCACATGATCTAGTTTAAATGTGGCCTTCGGGCTGCACAATCGGCCCAATTTAATTCCTAGTTGTAATGAGAATTTGTCCTAATCTATTCACAATTCTCAATAAGAAAGTAAAAAACACTTCCACATCAATCACATACTAATTATTATAAGTATAAGTTCACCTCAATTCAATTTTATATTATCTATTTACAGTGCGGCCTTTAGGCCGCACAACCGGTGCAATTTAATTATGACGAGAAACTTCTAGATCTCTTCCCGACTCTCAACTAAAAAATCAAATAAAAACGACATATCAATCGCGTACTGATAATTAAAAAGAAAATTTCACTTAGTTAAAAATCTACATTATCAAATTCTAGTGCGGCCTTTAAGCCGCACAATCGAGACAATCTAGTTATAATAAAAAACTTCTAGATCTGTTCATGCGACTTTCAACTAGAAGGTCAAAATAAACGACCACATCAATCCCGTACTAATGAAAAGTAAAACTTCTGTTCGGTCTGGGGGTTAACTCCCAAAAGGTTAAATGTTATATAGCTTTTAAATATTGTACCTAATAAACTTTGGAGATAAATCTTTAAAAAATTATTCAAATGTTATTGATCTCCCAGATATACTTTTTTTTATTTTGTAACCGGAATAATTTTAATTAAATATTACGAGGGAGGATCAATAAGTTTACTCGTATATGAAATTAGGTGGCGTTGCTGATAGAAGTTGACATCATACTGTCGTAAACTGTCATCTATCATGTCAAAGAAAGAAAGGAAGAACATGGATACATTATAGGCCAGATATCAAATGACAGTCAAAATAATGGATTTTTCTAGGTGAATCTGCGTCGAAGAAGGTAAAGACGGTCCCATTGGATTTAATAACAAATTAAAGAACACAAAGGCTCATTTGGTTATACAAAAAGTGCTGTTTCACGACGATAAGCACATTCATCTAGAATTGCTATGGCCAATTTGAATGAACTGCGCTACAAATTTAAATTTTTTTTTAAGATATGATAAGTATTTAGAAAAACTGAACAAGATCTGATAGATATTAGCATTAAAACTAAGTGTTTTAGGTAGCGATCAACGAGAAATTTTTATTCCAATTTAATTTCGTAAAGTAAAGTTTGAATTTTTCACGTAAGAACTACATGGTTGTCGCATTCTGTTGACGGTTACATGCGCCTTATGTAAACACTTCCAGACACACAGCAATTGCCGATTATTCGTGCAGCTTTTTTTTCTTCGAACTTGTTATTTCCAACATCTGCGTCATTTCCTTGGCAGTATTGAATTTCTGAGCATATAAATATTTTACATCTATTAGGTAGCTTGCTGGGCTGGCCTTCAGATGTGCCTGTATCCTGGTTTTTGTGTTAATGATGGCAATTCACTAACCCAGGAGGACCATCGGCTTAACGTGCCTTCCGAAGCACAGCAACTAGTCATAGAAAGTTTTACCCTTCCCCTAATTTGAACCCGGTACCTTGCATTTTCAGCCAATTGCGTTAGTAGCAAAGCCAATCGTCCCATGACCATTTCATTTTATTCTTATCTTCACTTGTGCAACTGACAAATTAAACTAAAAATTTTATTTTAAATTGCATTTTGTTAATTACAGCGGAATTTTTAACTAAAGGAGATTTTTCGATTTAAATATCCAGGTTTTTGAGTTCCATGGGCTCATCCTTATTATTCAGCGTTTATATTATAAACTTGGGAGTGAGCAAAGCTAAAATTATGGCAATAGCCAATACAATACTCGCATATTACTTTTGCTTTTTTTAGGCTTCTTCTTCTTCGGGTACCGTATCCGATATCGGACGTTGGTAAGATCCTGCTGGCTAAAGCCAAGAGGTCCTTTACTAAGGAAATATTAATGGGATGGTTTCTCGTTGCCTTCCCCATAGTCCACAGATCGATATTGGATATGTCTATTGGATATTGGATATGTCATCTCTGCTAAACATTTATTTTGATTTTAACCATCTCTCCTCTGCTCTTGCCATAGCATTTAATACTCAGCAAGGGTTAAACAAAGTTAAGAAACATCCATTCTTTCTGTAAAGGTACAGAAAAAAAATTTTACTTAAAAAAAGAACAATTTGTGTCTAGATTGTCTACAAGTGCAAATTGTGTAAAAATTTAGTACAATTGTACTTGTTTATAGCACAATTTTAATCATCTCTAGCACAGTTATTGTACTATTTTGTAACATAAATTGTGCTACATTTTTACACAAATTGTACTGTAAACAATCTAGACACAAATTGTTCTACTTTTCAGTACTACAATGTTTTCTCTGTGGGTTTTTGGAAAAAAAAGTTTACAAAAAGTAGGCTAAAGGAGAAGGGGTTAAAAAATTACAAAATTATCTTTGAGTAAGAATCATAAAGATCTTTTATCGAGAAATTAAACGTTTTACGCTTTTCCAGATAGGTAGAACTTTTTAGATTTAGGTAGATTTTTGGATCAATTTTTATGCCATTCGTTTGTGCATCGTTTGTGTACGTTTGTGAAATTATTTTTTTCGTTTGTGCATTCACCGTTCGCGAATTATTTAACAAATAAATTTGGGGGGCTGGAGAAATGCCAGCCCCCCCTCATCGCAAATTTTGGGTTAGTGTTTTAAAATTTCGAATTTATCGAAATTGTCAGTAAAACTATATTTTTAATACTTAGCGGAAAATAAACTGCGTCAGGCGAATTTTTTCTCCAAAATAAGTAAGAATCCGTGAAGAAAACTATAGTTTTTTTGGGGTAAAAAAAATTCTATCTACCGTTCTTGTAAAATCCGACTAAAATTTTCAAGCACAGTTTTAGTTATTGCAGGCGACGTATTTTAATGCATAGGCGTCTCCTACAATCACAAAAACGACTTGAAAATGTTAGTGGAATTTTACGAAAACAGTAGTTTGAATTTTTTGCCCCAAAAAATAAATATTGGAAAACTATAAGGTGCATGTCAGTGGCTCCCCACTTTTGAATTTCTAGATAAATTTGATGCCAAACGTTAGAGCATTGTTTGAGCTTTCATTATTTTTGTTTATGCCTCAAAGATCGTGAAGTTATTCGCAAAAAATATGTAGGGGGGCTGCAGACATGATAGCCCCCCACTTTCGAATTTTTTGATGAATTAGGTGACAAACGTTAGAGCATGGTTTTTGAACCTGAATAAGTTTCGACTATTTTTGTTTAAACCTCAAAGGTCGCAAAGTAATTCGCAAAAAATTGATGGAGGAGAGGGGGTTGTAGACATGTTTTGTAATTTTCCTAATAATTTTAAATTTGTCGGTGCAATTGATGTCAATCGATAGAGCTTCGTTTGAGCCTGAATAAGCTTCAGAGAACAAGACTTTATGTTAATTTTTTACAAAGTTATGGATAGCTGAAATTTTCGACTAAACTCCGAGCAACATGCGTTAAATCGTAAGGTTCTTAAAACATTTTATTTCGGCTAAACGGTAGTATTACCCAATGCTTTACTATTTCCGACAAACACATAATTGAAGAGCCCCGAACCTCTTTAGCCATTGGATCATAAATTTTTTCTTTATTAGCGAAAACAAAAACCTTAATCTACTTCAAATCAATATTAGATTTTATCGGCATGATTTCTATTTAGATAAATTACTTCTATTTAAAAAATTTTATGTTTGTTAAAATTAAAATGTTACTTATTTAGAGAACTTATATATCCAAAATATGTAAATCATCAGCTTAAGAGATTTAAAAAACTTAAGATTTAACGCATGTTGCTCGAAGTTTAGTCGAAAATTACAAATATCGATAATTTTGTAAAAAATTAACTTAAACTGTTGCTCTCTGAAACTCATTCAGGCTCAAACGGAGCTCTATCGATTGACATCAATTGCACACATAAATTCAAAATGAGAAGGAAAATTGCAAAACATGTTTACGGCCCCCCACAAGTTTTTCGCGAATAGCTTCGCGACCTTAGAGGCTCAAACGAAAATAATAGAAATTTATTCAGGTTCAATCGATGCTCTAACGTTGGACACTAAATTCGAAAATTAAAAAAAAAAATTCAGAAGGGGGGGCACTGACATGCCCCTAAAACTAGAGCTTTTTTGACAAACTCTTACGTATTTTGAGAGAAAATTCGATTGACGCAGTTTATTTTCCGCTAAGTATTAAAAGTATAGTTTTACTGACAATTTCGATAAATTCGAAATTTTAAAACACTAATTGAATAACAATTTTAAAATGAACAAAAATCAAATTTGTCAATTTGTTGACTACATACATAGTTATAACTTATAAACGATGCGTCAAAACAGAAAAATCAATTACTGATATTGCCGTTCTAGTCAGTATAATTCAATTTTCCTGCGCGTAGATACGCAGGGAAGTGTTGTTTCGATGACGATTTCTGGAAAATTAAAATATTTTCAACATATTCTTCAGTAGACTAGAATAAATTGCAATCTAGACACTATGGCAGTTGTTGCTCGGAGATATATAAATATTTATTTGTTAAATAATTCACGAACTGTGAATTCACAAACGTATATTTACAGACAAGTGACACAAAAATTGATCCAAAAGTCAAAATGAGGGGGGGGGCTAGAGAAATGTTCGGCGGTTATTCAATTGAAAATATTGAAAACCGTGCTTGCTCAAACAAAAATAATAAATGCACAAACGTACACAAACGATGCACAAACGATTGACACCAATTTTGACCAAAAATTTGCGATGGGGGGGGGCTGGAGAAATGATGGCCGGTTATTCAATTGAAGATATTTTGCTAACCGTGCTTGCACAAACGAAAATATTGAATGCACAAACGTGCACAAACGATGCACAAACGATTGACACCAATTTTGACCCAAAATTCGCGATGGGGGGGCTGGCATTTCTCCAGCAGCCCCCCCCCCCATTTAAATTGTAAATATTTTGCGAACGGTGTTTGCACAAACGAAAATATTGAATGCACAAACGTACACAAACGATGCACAAACGATTGACACCAATTTTGACCCAAAATTCGCGATGGGGGGGGCTGGCATTTCTCCAGCCCCCCAAATTTATTTGTTAAATAATTTGCGAACGGTGAATGCACAAACGAAAAAAATAATTGCACAAACGTACACAAACGATGCACAAACGAATGGCATAAAAATTGATCCAAAAATCCAAATGGGGGGGGGCTGGGAAAATGGACCTGAATTATTCAGATTACATCAAAATTCAACAGTATTTAGTCCGCATAAATATAATTATTTTTTTTGTCAAAGTTGGTAGTAAAAAAGCTTCTCTGCTTGAAGTTAGCAAACAAAACAGTTTTTGTTATAATTATTTTAACTTAGCTGAATGTTTTTAATTAAATGTATTTTCAACAAAAATGTTTTTGTATCAAATTATTTTATACGCCCTACAAACGCCCACGCGTAAGTTTTCATATTCTACTTTATTTCAAAAGCCCCAAGTAGGTATACTTAAGATTCGAAAAAAAAGTATACCTATATTTTTTTAAAACACCTACATTAAATTTATTATTAATGGTTACAAAAATCTTTACAAAAATTTTGGTGAGATCTCGTTAGTCCATTCATGCTCGTCACAAAGTTTCGTTTTGCGTCTACTGCCATCTTGGATAATGTCAAATTAATCAATTATTTTATAAAAAAACAAATTTGAGATAAATCTAAACCTTGCAGAATTTCTCGTTAACCCTTGAATATGGAATTTAATATTTACTGTTACGATCTCGTGTGGGTGTTAATTAGCAGTACCCTTATTAAATTTTTAACGACATTACAAGCAATTAAGTTCTATATTTTAGTCATTTTTAAAATAAACACAAAAACTTCTAATGAAAGTTAAATGTACCTACAACTTTTAGGTACCAAAAAATGATCAAGCTACATTATCGATAAAAATACTCTCAAGTTGAAAATAATTTACCATCACGTATTTTCAAGCACGTACTTTTACATTTGATCGTATTTGTCAAACTCCGCAATTCAAGCCTAAACATGTTTATGATGGCTTCCTTAAATTGAGAGTAGGAAGATTTTGTTTCTGTAAACAGCGTCCGCCTTTCATTGTTTTCCTGACAACATAATTCGGGAGTGTAAGTGTGTAAGATTGAGAGAATGTTGTGGTCAAATTTGTTGCCACGGATAATAAGTTTAGGTGCACACTTACATTTTGCTCGACCATTATTTTGAAGAGCCATAAAATAAATTCCCAATTTCCAATAGCAATTGGATTTTCAGAATTGAATTCTTTCTATTCGGTGGTAGTAAATATACTCAACAATTATTACTTTTCTAGTGATTTCATTCATTCGTCCTAAAATTTAATTCTCGAATTGGCCCTAAGCCTTACGCTACTAAGAAAATAGAATAAATTTCTATGGGACAATATTTTTAAAATAAAATTGGAATGATTTAGTCCCTTCGGTTTGTTAGTTAATAGCAATGACGAAATCAAACGCTAAATTCTCTAGCAAGTCGACTTGGAATTTAAAATTAGATTGAAGTTGAATAAATTGAGAGAATAGGGGACAGAAAGTGGTTATTGATTGCACTAAAACTTTACATCTAAAAGGTTAGCAATTTCCAATGAATAAAAATATGACAAAATGTCTCGGAATTCTTTTTCAAAAAAGTAAACACTTCATTTTCATATTTTTCAAGTTTTTGAAATTTACATATCAAAACAAACTTTCTCGAGGAGCAATATTTGTGAATCTTACCCATGGAACTTCAGGCAAGATAAACTAATACGCAAAAATGTTGCTACTACCGAATTCTTCAACATATCGACGTTACTTTGACTGGAAATTATAAAAACTATTTTTATAAGTTGTTTAAGGAACGCCCACGCTATAAGTAGGACAGTGTCTGTCAAAATTCAAATCGAGAACAATGAGATTTAATAAATTGCATCGGCAAAAAATGCGTTATCGAAACCTTCTAAAAGTTTATTCCTATTTGAAACGTTAACGATTCGTAAAGCACTTCCAAATTATTAATTTTAAAAACTTCCAATTATTTTAAAATTATTTTTATCTCCGGGGTAAGTCCATCAAAATTTCCTTTTATCACTAATTGCTCAGATTGCGTGTTCGATATACTCGAACCCATCTTACGGACTACTTAATTGTGCCGCCTCTATATTAAGAGCAACGCAGTAAATTAAGTTGTAGATCAAATTTGACTCACTTACTAAACGTAAGCTTACAAATATTAAATGTAAGGCCTAAAAGATATTTTTGGCGTGCTTCGAGGATCGAATCAAAAAAATGCTTCTATTTTGTGTATAACTAAATTCCCAATAATTTAATAAAACTTTAAAAGCAATTAAAACCGAAACTAAATTAACTCGAGTAATATTAGTCGTTGGTTTTAAAAATAAAACTAAATACGAGACATTTATTCTATTTATCTAGGACAAACGTATCCGTTTAACCCCAACATTTGTCTCTTTATTTTTCTTCTTCAATTCCTTGTTTCTTTTCGGTGGGTTTTGTTAAATTTGAAAAATTAGTAATTTAAATCTCTTGGTTACGATAAAAAATTAATTTAACTTGATAAATTCTACAATGGTTTTAAAAAAATCAAAAAGTGTAAAACAGTTATTTCCTCAATTTGGAATTCCAACTGAAAAATTACACTATTTATCAAAGTAGTGACCTCCTAATCCTTGATCGATGTAAAGGACTAAAAGAGGGACTATTTATTCTTGTCTTCCAGTTTTGTTTTACGCTAAAATTCGTTATTTTGTGATATGTAAATATTTCTCAGTAATTTACAGGAAATCCTTGAGATTTTATTGCCATTTAGGCTGGTACCCAAACGCACTTAAAGACGGAATCAAAGATTAAGACAAATGTGGATTTCTTAAACGCAGAAATAAAGACCTGATTCATCCAAGCAGACAAGTTTATTTCAAAAATACTCAAGAGCTTTATAGAAATATTTCTAACTGAAAATTTATTCCATAAAAATGCGCATTTCCTTCTATACATACCTAATCACGCCGTTCCTTGCATGCTTTGTTCTTTTTGCATAGGTACCTTTTTCGTTTCAACAAAGTGATAATAAATAGACAAATTCAATATTATTATTTGTAAATAGAATATTTTGCTGAATTTGATATAGGTTTTGATATGGAGTTTTCCAACGTCAACAAGAAGACCCAACTTAACAAACTTCAGTTCTGATTTAGCCAGTCGCAATCCATCGGCTAAAATTCTTGAGTTTTTCAGAAAGCTGGAAGGTTGGATGATATTGAAGAGAATAAAATATTTTTTCTATAAAATATTGGATTTCACTTTAAGATGATTCTCTTGATCAACAGCAGTGATGGAATGTATTTAATTAAAGATTTCTCGATCCTGCCACTTACTCTTTTTCTATAATTCAAAATGTAATGTTTCACTTCATTCACTTGGAACACTCAATATAATCAATTGATCTGTGCTAACATCTTTAATTTTTACCGCAATTTACATAAAGTTTAACTAATTTAATTAAAGTAATTAAAAACTTTCAGTAATTATTTCATTCTTTTAAGGATCATCATCTGCTATTCTGCAAATATGTACATTGTTTAGCTAATCAGCATTTTCTGTTTGGTTTTTTGTTTCTCATTTTAATTACCGGTAACCTAGCAACAGCAGCATTTTGTTTCCACTGTTCGTTGCCAGCCAACTACCTCAAGAGTAAAGAAATATAGTGTAAAAAATAAAATATTGTACGTGCATTAAGAAATTACTTATTTTTTTGCATCATTTAAGTATTTAAACGTCTTCATTGTCATTGAAGTTTTACGCATCAGCTTTATTATTATTTAGTAATAAATTATGCATAAAAATCTTTAATTATGTTTTTATAAACCATAAATAAAAAAGCTATTTAGTTTTGTCACGTTTACTCAATTTACAATAACCGTAAAATATCAATTAAATAAAAATTATGCATAATATGCTTCGTTTTTTTAATCTATCTTAAGATAGGCTGACTTACAGATGTGCCTATAACCCTGATTTTTGTGTTTATGTAGTGATGGCAATTCATCAATCCACGGAAACCGACGGCGACGTGCCTTTCGAAGCACAAAATTCAAAATTATCATTAAAACAAAAATGTACATAAACACCGCAGCTGGTTATGCAACCATAACAGCTTCCGTGATTGGTTAAGCTAGAATGACGTAACACCAAGGTTCCCAGATAAGAACTATTAAGATCAAAAATGGGCAATCTATTCCATAGCAGCGGAATCGTAAGGGCGGCAAAATAAGGATATGCTTTTATTTAAATATCGTTTTCATAACATTAATAAATAACTTCAATACAAAATTTTTGAATTTTTAAAAATTGGAATCTTAGAATGTCCTAATTAAATTCTTACAAAAAAATTCGCAATAGAATATTTTTATCTTTACAAATTTAAGGCTTTCTACTAAAGTAAAACAGTATAAATTTTAAAAATTAATTCCGGAAAAACTACAAATGTGATTACTTTAATTTTTGGGTATTTATTAATGCCAATCTAACTGAGCATACACCTATAATTAAAAAAAAAATATTTATAATAATTGTAAGAGTTGGCGTACAAAGTTTTTCCTCGTGTGTAGTTGGACGGTGAGCACAATTTTGTCAAATTGATTAATGTGAAAGCAATAAGAATTTTTTATAGCCCCATACGTGGGCTATCGTGTAAATCAGGATTTTTTTAAATTTATTTTCAAATTAGTTTAAATTAGTTTTGAAAATGACGCGTCTTTAACGCTGAAGACATTAAAAGTCGCAAATTATAAATTTATAGTTGTTATTTAAAACTTTGAATGCCTTTGAAACCTAAACTCTGTATGTCTTTCTGTCAGTTTGTAACGCTTTCTAGTAGGGTTCTGATATTAAATCATGACAGAGATGTGGCCATCTTACGTGCATTTAAGAATTTTTTAGATTTTAGTAAAATGGTAGATACAAATGCCTTTTTTGCGTACAATTATAAAATTTTATGCAAAACCACTGGCGTTTTCAGAGGGGGGTAATTGGGTAATTACCATTATCATAATTAGAATAATTATTTACCCCATAATTTTCAACAAAAAAAATCAATCTATGTTGAAATTTACATTGATATAGGTAAATTACCCCCCCCCCTACCTGTGCAAAACTTGACAAAAAAAACGTATAAAGTTTATAGCGATGATTAGTTAGACTGGCGTAATCAATTTTGTGACCAAAAATAGAATTCAAATCATCGAACGTTTTGTACACATGAAAATATCCAAAAAATACTGAAGATCAACATACGACAATCAGGATGTTCTCATTATTGGTATATCAAATAGCACTTTGAGAAAATTCAGACAGAGGAAATTGGTCTTTACTGCACAACAATGCATCCAGTCACAATTTCATTAGTTTTTGTCACTCAAAGAAGTCAGTGCCACCATCCACGGTATCTTTCATATTCAGCTCCTTGTGACGTTTTTATGTTGTCTAAACTCTTCTTCTTCTTCAACTGAATAAATTCAGCCTAAGCCTAGAGCTTGTTATTTCCAGCCACTGCGTCGTTTCCTTGGCAGTGCTAGATCTGCGAGCATATAAATTGTTTAACGTCCGATAGGTAGTTTGCTAGACTTGCCTCCAGACGAGCCTGTAACCCTGGTTTTCATGTTAATGATGACCATTCATTAACCCAGGAGGACCACCGGCTTAACGTGCCTTCCGAAGCACGGAGACTTTGATTTAAACCCGGTATCTCGCATTCGCAATTGATCGCGTTACCTGCAAGGCAAATAACCGTCTTTTTACGTCTTCTACACATGAAGATATCCAAAAAGTGCTGAAAGTCGACATGCGACAATCGGGATGTTCTCAACTATAAACTCAATAATCATTTTCCAAGTTTCGATTTAAATGATGCGGATACTAGACAATGCCGTGACAATTGGTTCTAAATTCATCAACCCTGAGAGACCGACGGTTTTAAATGCCGTCCAAAGCACACAGCCACAGAGACGATCATACGATCAATTGACTCTTTCCGGATTTGAACCGGGTATTTTGGCTAGTAGCTAATAATTTCTCTCGTATATTTTGTTTCAGTCAACCTTAAATACGTCACCACTGAAACAAATAATATAATTAAATGTTTAGTTACGTGTGAAGCAATTCCAAAAACTTCTGGCTTCTAAAGTTCCTTCAAACTTGGCGCCCATGTACTTGCACCCCTTGAACTCGCGCTAAGGTTTGTACCATCTTATTTACAGCGCGAGTGACTTCAAATTAAATTTTCTTCTAAGATAAATTCTGCTTATTTCACTGATGAGCACTTTTCGGTTTTTTCCATATTTCCTTATTACATTTAATAAACAATTTTTCTTCTTAAACTGACGTCCCTGTATAACAGTGTTCATTATGCTGGGGGAACATAAAAGTAATAGGGTAGTTTTTCATCGCTTACCCTATTATTACGCCCAAACATCGGAATTGTGGTAAGGAACAAGTAGTGTGCTCCAGGGTTTGAACCGTCGACTTTTTAGCGCTCAAAGCCCCAAGCAATTTGTGCTACATCCCGATGAAGAGGTAAGTGATGAATTTTATAAATGCAGACAAAATTCGGTTGGGGTGCCCGATCCTATCTAAATGCCACCACCGTTTCGTGTTAAAATGTCAAAGGTTAAATTGGTTTGGGATGATCTTTTGGTTGCTTGGTGAAAAATCAAACTAACAGTTTATATGCTTAAAAAAACAAATGTAGGTCATTCTGAGCAGGAATTGGAAATTTTTTCCAAAAGCTCAAGATGTATTATTATTATTACGTAAACAAGAATTAAATTTTGCGTTAGTTGTGAAAAATAGTTTTTTGAAATATAAAGTTGTGGGGACGACGTGAAAATTTTAATAAAAAGGTTAACTCGAAATATTTTGAATTCATCATCAATAAAAAGAGCAACATACATAAATCTTTCTTATCAGCTTAGCCATTTATCTATTAACACCTAAAATAAACAAAAAGGAAGAGGATTACAAAACTTGACTGATCGACCACTTTTATCTAAAACTAAAACTTTGGGTAGTAATAAAAATACTTAATGTTATTCCGGTTAGAAAATTATTGAATGTGTAGGTGTGGTGTAATTTGAAAATTTGGCATCCCAAAAATACGATTTTGGCACAGCTTTTACGTCATTGCAGTATAATAAAAACAACAATAAATTTAAATAATTAACGATTTTTTAATCGAAAAATTATAAAGATGGAAACGAATGTCTCTAATTGCTTTTTTCGATAATTAGTTTTACCCAATTAAAACGCAACTGTTAATTTAATTTTTACAATTTTTGTTTCCCTTACGCTTAATTTTTTAATTTTCGAGATTAATAAGGAAGATGTAGGGTTTTTATTGTGTAATGACAAAATTTAGGGGTGTGAACTGTCAAAGTTCAGAGGATGTCGGTTATTTTTTGTTTGGGTACGAGAAGATTACAAGAATAACTATAATTGCACAAGAAAATTAAGATTAAAGTTTTATATTTTAGTTTATCTCACCTCTAGGTTATTCCAGTTTTGTGCATTGATTTTAGCAGCCTCCACGCTCCCTTTTGCTCCCATGACTTATTAACTACACAATATACCCGATTATAAAAAAACAAATTTAAAAAACTTATGTACTTATGAGGAATTGTTTAAAATTTGGCACTAGTTCAGTATGGTTTTGTTATTTTTTAGTAAAATTAATTTTTTTGGAACAACAAAACGTGGTAAAAATTTGTTAATTATTTTTTAATTCACAATTTGGCACTGCGGGTCGATAGATATGCACATAGATTGTGAAATTAATGGAAAAACACTAAATTTATAATTTTTATCACCAATAAATTTGACTACTACGAATGCAACACTTCGGGTCAGACTGAAGTTCGAAAGCTCTCCGCAAGAAGACACTGAACGCGACGCAGGCGTCTAAAACAGACGTCAAGCTCTAAGCTTTTCACCTAGCACACTCTAAAGTAAATAAAAGCGTTAATATACTTTGATTATTATAATTTTTAATTTACAAAAAGTACTAATTTGAAATTTTTCATTTTGTCCTACTTTGAGTGCGCTTTCAAAATTCTACCTTTCCAAGGAAATCGTGCTAAATTTAAGCGTATCTTAATGTTTACAACTTATAATTTAAATTTAAAAAAGAACACATCGAAAAGCGGGAAGATGAAAATTTGTGTGGGCACCTAGTGATTCCCGGGACAGCGGGCGTGGCAGGTTCCTAATCCAGCCGCCCACGATTTGGCGCTGCTGTCTCAAAATCGACTTCGTTTTGTTTTGGTTCATTTTTTGAAAAAATGGGCGTACTCGTCTAAACGTAAAAGGACACATTTTCTACCTACAAAAACACTTAAAAAAATTTTAAACTACTTACCGTATCGTAAATTTTTGGGAAGCTTGATAATAGTAGATTTAACGTCTCAACAACTTTAGATAAATTTTTAATTAGTTTTTTTTTAATTAACTATTTTAACAAGTGTATACATAAAGTTTTATATCAACAATTATTTAGTCAACTATTTAACAGTTTTTATTATTATTTAAAATTTTAAATTAATTTTTTAACAAATCTGAAAAAGAAAATGAAGAAAGTTAGAAGCATAATAAAAGCATAAGTTAGTTAAGAGCGTTGAAAAATAAAAAGTAATAAACAACTCCTTTTGTTTATATTTTATTTAAGTAATACAAAAATAATACAAATAAAATGCTAACAGCTTAAAAAATTTGTTCAACAAAAAGATAAGCTTAAATTTACACTTTCGCATTTAGAACAACAATAAATGGTTGAATTTTGTTTGTAATGTTTTTTTTGTACGATCAGTCATTGTGTTTCAAAAAATGAAATAAAATAACAAGCCCATGAGCAAGCCTCTATTCTATAAATTAAAATTTTTTGCGCAAAATTACTACGAATTTTATACCTGAAACTTGAGCGTAATTTAATTATGTACTTCCTATATTTTGTTTATTGTTATATTATTAATTAAAAAATATGTATATGTAACGAAACTCAATTAAAAATCACAGCACACTTTGCGTAAAATCACACGCTTTACATGATAAATTAGGACCACTGCAAATTGATGGTTAATAAGGTTATTTGAGCGATTGTTTAGGAGTAACAAGATTGTTAATAATGTATAACATTATACGGGCGTGTGCACCCTCCTCGATGTAGTACACGATCTGCTCACCGTGCATAGCGGCGTCTCGACGTCTTCTCCAAAGCTACAAATTTCAAAAAGGTCGACCCTACACGGAAAAGCTCGACGTCGCTTAAGAACTAATAACCACGCTTTTAGTGTGTAAAGTAAATTACTCATCATAATTTATAATATTCAAATTGTCAAACTGCAAAAATATCCAAAAATTAAGTTTATCGTAAAAAATTGAATACTCAATTGAATAATATGATTTAAATTTTGACAATATTTCAAAACAATACTTCAATTAGACGTTTTTTTCTGTACATCTAAAACTAAGAGTCTTCATCTATCAAAATCGACGACCTTCAAATTTTTTAATTTCAAAAAAAATTACTCATCCGATATTATCTAAAGTCGCAATTTTAATTAGCTAAGTTAGATATTATGGCCAATTGCCAGATAAACAGAGAAATGAAGAAATAAGAATCAAGGTGAGGATTACAGAACGCAATGAAAGAATAAAAAAAACTCAAAGAAGAGATGTCGGAAGGCCGAAAAAAAGATGGACGCCGGAACAGAAATGAATCCTAATCCATGAAGAAGAAGAACACTCGAATTTCTTTATATTTTTATTGTATTGTACTCCAAGGTCGATTGAGGTTGATCAGAAGTCGTACTTTCAGAACTGCGATCATCAGGGATGATCATTTGTTTATAACTCTTTTAATTAGATTTTCAAGAATTTAATTTTGCTAGAAAAATATGGAATGCTCTTGAAAGGTTTTCTCTTCCCTTTCTTGAGTGTCAGTTGCGTCTGTCCATAATTTTTTTTTTAGTAGTGGGTGCTAATTCAAATTTATGCCTGCTGAGCAAACTCAGTAACTTTGTCTATAATAGTTGGAGGGTATGCCATACCCCCCAAACCCTTCGGTCTCAAAAACCAACAAAGTGTAAGATTTTTTATTGATTTTAGTGTATTAATAACGCGTTACGGGAAAAAAACGTAATAAAAATTTAAGAAATTTGATTTAAAAAAATCGAAAGAGTAAACCTGGAATAGTTAATATATCAAATTATGGTGATGTTAAGACCGAGAGGTCTGGGGGATATGGAATACTCCCTAGGGTCTCAAAGGGATTGTAACAAATTAGATGCTTGTGTCTATTTCGTAGACACTGACTTGTCAATTATAACCAATCGCATAAAAGAATTAGGGTAGATTTTATTTACCAAAAGAAAATCCTTCATTATTTTAAAAAATTATAAAGTATTTAGTGATGACATCTCTGCCAAAAAAAAAAATTAACAACAAAAGTTTCGTGCTTTGCATTTTTTAGTTAATTAACTGATCCTTTACCGAACTGCAGTTTGTGCAGAACTAAACAATTTTCTTCGGTGTAAGATCTCCTAAGCAATCAAACTATAATTTATTCTGCACCGGTCACCCAAAACAATACAAAAAGGCACTCTGGCACTCATTATTCTGTAGATTAGTTTTCCACCCCTTTCTTTATTAGAAACTTTTAGACGAAACTTAATATTGTAGTCGCTACTTTTGTCCCTTCCAAACAAAACTGTGATAAATCTACAAGAATTATCTCTCTCTTGAAATAAAAAGTCACTCTCCGAATTCGTTACAATAAAACTTATTAATAAGGCTAACGGTTTCGTTATACTTATAATAAAACCGATGGAAGAACTCATTTACTACCCCTTTCAAATAAACAAACAAGTTTATGCAAAATATAAAAAGTTTTCGCTTTTTGAAATCACTCAAATAAAATGCTATTTCCCACAGATCTTTTTCGTGAGTAATGAAAATGATTGATTCAAATTGCAATTGATCCAATTAATGAATTTGAAGTAAAAAATTGAACCTCATCGGTGATAATACTTTTGGTATTTTTATTAATTAGTAAATTTAATTAAAAGATTGAATAAAAGTAAAAGACTTTAATTTACTCTGCCGTAAGTACCTCAGAGTTGGAAGAAGTTTGCCAATTTTTATCGAACTAATTAAATAAGTTTAATTGAATTTTATGAGCACCGCTACGCTTTTCAAATAATTTTTTATTGCTAATTAGATTTTACATCAATATCTTTGATTTAATACGATTTCAGTCTTTCAGTTAGTTGAAATTGTATTGTCATCAGAGCCTTTCAATTGGTTGTTTTATATATACCTAAAAAATTTCGAAATTACATGATGGGTTAGTAATGAAAAAAATAACAAAAATCAATCAAGTACAATTTGGTGAAGCAATAAAAATTAAAAATTAAATTTTCTTCCAAAGCCACTCATTGGTTCACTGAGCATAGAACTGTGTTATATCCGGTAGGTAATAGCGTCCTAAGCAAGTCTACAAATTAATGTGCCTGTGACCCTGGTGTTTTTGTTAATGGTGGCAATTCATCAACCCAGGAGGACCGACGGCTTAACGTGCCCTCCGAAGCACGGAGACAAACATAAGAAAGTTTAATTTTTCTCGGCTTTAAACCCGGAACTACTACGCTGTTACCATCCGTTTAAAGAATACAAAATGGCGGCATTTTTATTTTAATTTAACCAATAAATGTTTTCAATATCTGCTTCACAGATTTTGTAATAGATTTTTTAACATATCCTAGTATGCATAGATGAACAATATAATAATGTTTTTCTTTGCGGTCGCATTTTTTATGTAAGTTTTGTGTTACAATAACAAGATATTGATCGATGGTATTAATGTTTGCAGGTTGTTCCAACAATTACTTAAATAATTTGCATAAATACGTTTCCAGAATATTTAAAACTTACACAAATCATTTATATTTTATTGTCAGGGTATGACACGTCAAGGATAATAACTCAACTTTACACTTTTAATCTTGAAATCTCATTTGTTTATTAACTTTAAATATTATGTTTGTTATGAAAATTATGAGATAATCTTGAATACCTAATTAAAGATGGCAAAAGTAATAAGTGACCTTCGAGCGGTAGTTTTTCTATTGTGTGCAAATCGGAAACATAACTCTAAAATAAAATTATACAGAAAATCTCATCAAAGGGTTTTCCAATAATTTATTCGAATCCAAGTTACAATTACACAAATTACAATTTAGATGAGTTACGTGGTGCTTTCTGGGAAAATCTTCTAGGATCTCAATTATTTTTAGTACCTACTATGCCATCAAATGCATCAATTGCTTTCTAATAATAATTGTAAACTGCTCAACAAAAAATAATTGAAGGTCTCGATAATTATTATTATGATTGTAATGCTGACGTTACTTAAATTTTTAGAGTAGTCTCAATAAGTTAGAGTATTTACTATATTTATTGCAACAAAAAAATCAATTTAAATCACGTCAAAATTACCAATAAAAATAAACAAGAAAAAATGAAACAAGAAAAGAAAAAAACCATTATGCAAGTTGTTTTTCTTAGGTGACCCTGACCTCTTCCTTTTCATCCATAATTATGTAAATACTATGTGAAAAACACAAAATATTGCAATCAGAGAGATTCGAACTCGATTTGTAAGTCGACCAGCGGTCACACTAACCATAAAGCCAATCGAGGGTTATTATCTAATAATTTAAAAAAATTCAAAAATTTTGTATTTCCTTGAATGAAGTTCAAAACAGCATTTAATCTAAAATAAACAAACTAATTTTTTTAAATTATTATCATCAATAATATTATGAAGGGCAATTAGCATTTATGTACGCGAGTAAAGCAGAAATATTATCTTTGAAAAAGGGAATTACTAATTTTATTTAGTATTTTTTCGGTTCAAGATGAACAATTTTTGTAATATCGTAATAACAAGAAATGCTTATTAAGCGGATTTTCAATAGAGAAGTATCGTCGTATTATATAATAAAACGTGACCGCAGATAATCGATTCAAATAAAATTAGAAAAAAAAACAGTGAACCCGACATATAAAAGCGTCTGTTAATTAGTTTTCAATTAATCAAGTGTACGCGATGAAGGTGTTAAGAAGTGTAATTTTATTAACGTTTCTGTCCTTACAGATAGTTAACGTTATTTCGGAAGAGAAAAATGTACCTACTAATCAGGATGGTAGCACTGTTTATTTAATTGGATCACTTAATGATGGATTCTATAACAAAAAGGATGTTAAAGCGGTTAGTGAGAGTGACGAATTACCCGATGGAATTTATTATCGACCAAAGGACGAAGCAGCTGCATTGCAATATGAAGTAATTATGCATAAATACTTCAAATTTAAATTAATTAATAAACGTAATTTTGAATAATTTCAGAAATCTTTGCTAAAAGATGAAAAAGTTGTGAAAAAACGATATGCAGATAAATATTCCGGAGGAGGTGGTGGTGGCGGAGGAAGCGGATTTGGTTTTGGATATGGCGGAGGTAGCGGAGGAGGAGGAGGCGGAGGTGGCGGTGGAGGAGGAGGTGGTAGTGGATTTGGAGGTGGATTTGGAAGTGGATTTGGTGGTGGAAAAGGAAGCGGAGGAGGAGGAGGGGGAGGAGGAGGATACGGCGGAGGTGGTGGTGGTGGAAGTGGTATTGGAATTGGCACTGGAATAGGAGGAGGTAGTGGACACGGTGGGAGTGGGGGACTAGGTGGGGGCCACGGAAGTGGTGGTGGACTAGGGGGAGGCGGTGGAATCGGTGGAGGAGGTGGATTAGGCGGAGGACTAGGAGGAGGGCATGGTAGTGGAAGTGGTCTAGGAGGAGGAAGTGGAAACGGTGGTGGATTAGGGGGAGGACATGGTGGAAATGGGGGAATTGGTGGTGGACTTGGGGGAGGACATGGTGGAAATGGAGGAATTGGTGGTGGAAATGGAGGAAGTGGGGGAATTGGTGAAGGACACGGAGGAGGTGGTGGACTTGGCGGAGGACACGGAAATGGAGGAGGAATTGGAGGAGGAAATGGTGGTGGGTTAGGAGGACATGGCGGTGGTGGTGGAGGTGGAATTGGAGGAGGTAGTGGACTTGGCGGAGGACACAATGGTGGACATGGTGGAATTGGCGGTGGACATGGCGGTAGTGGTGGACTAGGCGGAGGAGGGGGTGGAATTGGAGGAGGAGGAGGGCATGGAAGTGGATTGGGAAATGGTGGTGGACATGGAGGAGGTGGGGGACTTGGAGGAGGACACGGAAATGGAGGAGGAATTGGAGGAGGAAATGGTGGTGGGTTAGGAGGACATGGCGGTGGTGGTGGAGGAGGTGGAATTGGAGGAGGTAGTGGATTAAGTGGAGGTGGTGGACTTGGCGGAGGACACAATGGTGGACATGGAGGAAGTGGGGGACTTGGTGGAGGACACGGAAATGGGGGAGGAATTGGAGGAGGACATGGCGGTGGTGGTGGAGGTGGAATTGGAGGAGGTAGTGGACTTGGCGGAGGACACAATGGTGGACATGGTGGAATTGGTGGTGGACATGGTGGTAGTGGTGGACTAGGTGGAGGAGGGGGTGGAATTGGAGGAGGAGGAGGACATGGAAGTGGATTGGGAAGTGGTGGGGGTCATGGTGGAAGTGGTGGATTACTAATTGAAATTGGAGGTGGAGCACTTGGTGGTGGACATGGAGGAGGTGGGGGACTTGGAGGAGGACATGGAAGTGGAGGTGGACTTGGTGGTGGACACGGAGGAGGACTTGGGGGTGGGCATGGAGGAGGATTAGGTGGAGGACTTGGAGGTGGAAGTGGTGGCGGATATGGAGGAGGAAGTGGTGGTGGATATGGCGGTGGTGGTGGCGGAGGAGGTGGAGGAGGTACCGGAGGCGGTTTTGGCGCAGGTTATGGTAGCAGTTACGGAAGTCAAGGCAGTATTAAAGTGGCTTCAAGTGCCAGTAGTGGAAGAGGAAGCTAGTAAGTGCTTTTTATAAATTACTTGACACTTTAGTAATATATTTTTGTTTTAGTGGGGGAAAGTAATGGTAAAGGAAAACTTAAACTTTCAAAAAATTTATTTGCTAATGGAAAATATATTTCACTTTTGTACCGAATAATTTAGTAATAAACATTTATAAATAAATTGTCTTACTTTGCTTTTCAATATTTTATTAAAACTGAAAGTTCGTAGCCGTCAAAAATGACGGACCGTACTATGCTAAAATAAAAGTTTTCTAGAAATGTGGGTACCTCCTATAAAGTCTATCTAAATTGTACATTATTATATCGATTACATTTTCTATACAATTCGCAGTTTTACGGTTACTTTTACCCCCCCCCCTTCAGGGTCTACTTTAATGACATAAATGTTTCCCTACTTTTGTAATATGTCAAACAAAAGCTATAGAAAAATGCTATATTTATTTCTACAAAAAGAAAATGAAAAACGGTTGATTCGTTCTCGAGTTATTGCAAATAAAATAACTTATATTTTGAACCCCAGACCCAAAAAGAGGGGTGTTATACGTTTAACGTGTGTATGGGTGTGTCTGTCTGTGAGATCGTAGCTCCCAAACAAATGAACCGATTTTGATTTAGTTTTTTGTTTGAAAGGTGACTTGATCGAGAGTGTTCTTAGCTATGATTTTAGCCGTTCGAAGATCATTTTCTGTTTTCTAGTATAGTTGATGAAAGCAGGGCCGTACTTGTAATATAAAAATTTGATGTAAGCAGGACCGTACTAGTAATATTTAAAGTTTAAAAACCATCAATTAAGAATTTAAAAAGCCCGAAAATCTCCAATAGTGACGAAACTTCATAAAAGTTTTAAATTTTTTACTCTTGCATGACCAAGCTATGGCCATCTCAAACTCAGAAAAATATTGAAAACACACTATCAATTCTTAAATCACGATCTTTATTAGTTCGAATGACCGTCACCGTCAAATATGTCGATTGCGTTACGAACAGACCTGAAATTTAAATTACTGTAGTTAATGTTCAACATGATTTTTATTTTGCGATTTTATTATTTTAAATATTTATTATTTTAGATCAAAAAAAATATTTAATAAAAAATATTAAAATATAGTAATAATAGATATTTCGGTTTTGAGCTCTGTATTCTTCTCCCCATGCAATACAAAGTCAAAAATGTTTTACTGTTTTGACTTCTTAACTGTTTTACCCTATATATTTATCAACAAAAAGCTCATTTTATTCTTATTTTATTACGATATTAATTTAAAGTGCTGCATAAAATTTAAAGTGCAATAATTCTAGTGTACGAAAAATAAAACGAAATTTTTAGAATTTGCTCAATATTAAAAACGATATTTTTGTTATTTATTGATTTTGTGAAACACCAGCAAAGTTATCATTTTCTTTAGACCATGAAATTAAAATTTAACTGTTTTTCAAAAGCTATTTATCGTTTGATTTTTAAAAACTCGAGGGAGCAAAGTTTTCAAAGATTAAAGTTTTAACGATTTCTAATATTTTGTTATTTGTGTGGTCTTACGACCATTATTAATAATAACTACTAAGAAAACAAGGACAAATCAAGAAAAAATTACACTGTTGAAAGAATAATTAATTTTTTTCAAAGTTAAAAGTTCAATTTACATGTTTTAAAATTTACCTGGAAAGGAAATTTCAAGTCACAAAAACGTAAACAAAAATAAAGTTTTGTTAAAATATTCAAAATTGTATTGTATTTTACATAGGTACATTTCAAAATAAAAAAATAGTATTTAACCGTTGAAAAGTGTTTTTCCTGTGTTTTTCAGTTTATAAAATCTTTTTCATTTTTTAATCGTTTATTTTTTAAATTTTATGTTAAATAATTACAATATCTTAACGGTTATTTTTACAAAAATATTTTTATAGTGTCTACACATCCAAGTGTAGACTTATAATAAAGCAAATTCACATAATAAAATTACTAATATTTTATTTCGCATTTTTCTAGTTTTCTTCGGTGATAACAGAATTTTTAAAAGCGTGTCAACGCCGATGAATGATCAACCCACATATGCATTTGTGCAGTGATGAAATCAATAGACTTATACTGGGTTATGTTGAAGTTTAATACTGCAAAACGTTTCGGAAGTCGGCGTAATGACCGCACCTTACCGAAATATTGATTCCAGGCGTGTAAATATCGTAACCGTGAGCATCAGCCAGCTACGCCCGTCTCATGTGCTACGAGGTGGTGCACCGTGTAGAAAGCCTTTTAATATGTGGTTATCATCGCTTCTTAAGGAGGTTTAGGAGTTAAGTCAAAATAATGAGATCAATTAGAAATTTTTAGAATAGACAAAAATATAATTGATACGTGTTCTGTGAAAATTTCAGAGACCTAGGGTTCACGGTTTTTTTTTAAGACTAGATTAAAAATCGTTTATTTAACATTGTAATGGCATACTAGGTCTCACATCTACTCACGTTTTGATCAATTTCATAATGAAAAAATAATGAGAAATGTTTGAAAAACTCACGGTGCATAGAAAAAACATTGCTAAAACTTTTGAAAACATAAAATCACGTTGAGGATACCTAGTTATAAATATAATTAAGTTTTAAAAATGTAAATTTTAAAATAAATATCAGCCATGGCTAATGTGGGTTATGTTGACAGCAACGTCGCAAATGGTGGATAGCGCGGGAAATTTCAAGTTTCATGAAATAGCTTAAGACGGGTGTATTATGTACAATTCTTTTCAAACTTTTTTATTATTTCTTACGAAACATAACAAAATTAATTAATAAATAATAAATTGCTATAGTCAAATTCACCTAAAGTCGAGTATGACTCATCGAAAAAATTATATGCATCAAAATGTACAAAACGTACGTCTTAGAGTTCATTAAATTAAGAGATATAACCTCACAAATGTGTGCTTATAAAATGTAACTGTCAAGTTTTTTTGCTCATTTGCTGTCAAGTTCAATAGATTGAAGATTAGGAATGGTTAAAAGTTTCAAGTACATTTAAAAGAAATAAATGTAAATAAAAATTAAGCAGTTTAACGAAGTGACAGATGTAATATTATAATGCAACGTACGTTTATTTCATTTACATAACAAAGTTACTCCGCGCAAACGAGGCTGGATCTGCGACGTTGTCGAAATTCTTATTAATTTCAAAAGGATATTTAATTATTTTATTTTCTTATTTTACTTAAATTTCCTGTTAACTATCGAAATTTTATGTTCTAATTTAATCTTATGATTCATAACATATCGACTTTAACATGCTAAAAGGCTGTTATTGCCAGCTGAAATTTTTAATTTTTTGAAGTACACTCTTGAGAAAAGTTCATTCTCTACGGGTAGGCTCATACTTCTGTCATGTACAATTTGACGGGACTTTCTGACTGGACTGTACGTCATATACCTCCTTAATATGCCATCAATATCGGATCAAAACAGTTTCTAAGACTAAAATACCTATGTATGTGACAAATTTTAAGTCGTGCATATTGAAATTAAATATTTTACATCATCTCACATTTTTTTAAATTGTATTTTCATTTTCTAAACAAAAATAATTTGAATCTCCTCTTTTGTAATAAATTTTGTGGTATGCATTTTTGAACTGAACTGAGCCAATGCCCAATTTTCGTTCCAAAAATTGTTAAAACTTACGATTTAATTTTGAAAATCAATTGGTTTGAATTTTAAACTTGCTCAAATTGTTCCAGGATTTAAATGCACCATAATGCATTTCAGCAAGAATTTTCAACTTTTTTAGCATTTCTACGACCTGATTTTACTTGAAAGCATCAACACAAAATATAAATTTGCACAAATAAAAGGTTATTAAATTTTTATTATTTTAATAGGAATAATAATTGGTAAATTAGAACATAATAAAAGTTTAATATTTATATTATGTACCAAATGTTGAGAAGCCCTGCATTAGACATTCATTGTTTATTATAAAAAAAGTTTTACCGGTAAAGGAAAAGCCAAATTCAAATTTATTAATAAATTATTTTAACTTTGTACTAAATAAAATTAATGAAACTTTCACTAAATATTTAAAAAATGAAAACATTTTTACGCTTTCAAATGAAAGAAATAATTAATAAACGAAAAATACAAGAATACAAAAATGAATTTAAATAAGTACCTACATTTTGTTACTATTTCGAGTATGCTGCCCTCTCTCGTCAATGTTAACCTATTCTTTCGTATCAATAAACTGATACCAATTTTATGCAATGAAAACTGTAATAGCGACGCTCGTGATTTTGTCAAGGTTCTGCTCGTCGCCTAATGGAGTCCTGTCTAATTCATATCAAATTCAAAAAGTCTTACTTTTTAAATTTTATTTTATTTTAAAACAAAATATAATATGAAGGAAATTAAACTTTTTATGAAATTATGAATTAATAATACAACATTTTTAAAAAGTCGACTAAAACTGATAAAAATAAAGTTCAAAAATTTTGATAACAGAGTGCAATACACAGGCTGCTTTTTGAATTCGCCCACCCCCTCAAAATGTTGTATTTTTAAATGAAGTCTTTTTTATTAATACAATCTGACTGAAACACTTTGTATTATGTCATAAACAGCTACAAATAATTACCTACTACTAAAATGTGAAAAAATCAGGTAAAATTAAAACCCAAGAAGTGCAAACAAAATTAATTTTTCAGAGTTTTTGATTTATACCATTTTAAAAATGGTAAAAGGTGCTGGCAAAAGCAATGTCGTTTTTTAAAGTTTACAAAGACGGCTTTCATATAAGATTAAAAAACATATTTTGGTGTTTTAAATTTCCAAAATTATTTTTTGATTTGAATTTCTCAAATGTAGTATTTTTTATTTTAGTTTTACTCTTTTTCTATCAACCCTTAAATTATAGGATGTAGTATCTACTTAATTACAATAGCCTAGTTTACACATTTTACTTAGGTCACTTGCCTAGGCGTAAAATTTCACTTAAAAATATATCTTAGGAATAATAATTTTTTTCAAGGATCTCTAGTCAGATGACTTTGATGCAATAGTCGTTGGAGAAACTGAAAATATGAGATTATTTTTATTATGCAATTTCTACGTAGTTATACACTTTATTGTTTTTGCAGTTTCGTGTGTAAGGTCACAAGATATTGTTAATATAGATCAAATTGTTTTCAAAAATCAAAATAAGGTTTTTGTAAAAATCTGTCTATCTGTTAGTAACATTATCAGAACTTCAGATTGGTTCCATTATTACACACACCACACTAATCTAGTTCTAACTATAAGTCAAAAGATATAAAATAAAACCTAGAATGGATAAATATTTTTAGATATAAATATGCAATGCCGTCGTCTTCTTCTTGGGACTTCCTAATTTGGGAACTTTGCAATCCTGGTTTCATAAGCATATAAGTCTTTCACATCCAAAAAGTTATTTGCAAGATTGGCCTACAGAATTATGCCAGTAACCCTGGTTTTATGTTAATAACGGCAATTCATCAACCCAGGGGGACCGACGGCTTAACGTGCCCTCCGAAGCACGAAGGTGGATTTATATATAAACATTTACTGTTTACTTGCAGAAAAACTGGCATAGTATGCATTTTATTTGAAAATGCAATTTTAAAGACTTCCCAGATTAATTCGTCTTTCAGACCCATTTATGTCTCTCATAAGTAATAAAAGTAGACTTTTTCGAACTGAAACAAAGAGACATTTTGTTACTGTGGTATGCATACTATTTTTTGCACTTCGCGTAATAAGTTCTGAAATAAAAGTTAAATTTTGTTTTAAAAAAATATAAATCTTAAAAAAGAAATGTCAAGTACCTAAAATGTAAATTTAATAAAAACGTAACCAAGCGTTAAAATATTAGAATTTTTTGTTAAATTTATAAAATTTAAAAATATACTCCAAAATGTATCTTTACCAAGACTGTGATTCTTGCATTTTTATATGGTACAAATTACTTTTGAGCTAAATAGGACAAAAAGATGTACGTACTACCAATGCAATAAAACCTTGTACCACAAAAAATTTTACTAATATTTTTGTTGGATTTCAGGTGGTAATTTTTAATTAATTTTTCATAAACATTTTCAATTTTTGTTTCAAACCAGAAATAATGATTTAATGTTTTTGTATTTTGCTTTAAAAAAAAGTTGACAAGTAAAACAATAAAATCGAAAACTACCTTATATTATTATATATTGAAAAATTTACAACTATTTTTATTCTTCTGCATGTAAATAATGTAAGAAGTTACAACATGATATTTAATTTGTTTGAACTGTGATCCCTGAGTTGCAAACATAATAATCAGTCTAAATAAAAAATACTGTGGTCATTAAATTGTAGTGATGGTTAAAAAAAGTGTTTGTAGGGGGTCCTTGCCTAAAATAGTCAATTAATTTAAATTTTGTTAAAATTTTAAACAAGGACTACCATTTTGTTTATTAATATAAAGGTACAATAAAATTACCTGTTCCAAAAAATATCAGGTACAGATAATATCTACTCTATTCTTAGTGTAAGTGGCACAATCATATAGGAACCCTTTCAAGATAGGAAAATTAAAGTAATATCTTCATAAAGAGGTAGAGTGTTGTATAATATAATTCCTTGCACCTTCCACAAAGGCACAACTAAAAACTAAACATTAAACTTAAAGAACTAATCGACAAAAAACGATTCTGAAAAAGAGTGCTACATTAAAATTTAAGTAGATGCCATTTTGTAATAAGTACCATTTTGTGTAGTTCGACGCCATATTTTTTAAATTAGAAAACAGCATCACCATATTATTTATTCCAAGTTTAACTGGATAAAACCGCGATTCCATAATTATTTTATCCAATCTACTTTTTTCCACTAATTTACAAACTAAATATTTCAAATAAACAAATTAAAATTTACAAAAACAAAACCACTAATAAAAAACACCCAAAAAATGATTAATGTTGTCATAATTTGAAAAAACTTTTAAACAATTAATTATTAGATTTAAATTCATAAATAATTTAGATCAAAATAAATATATAAATAAATACAAATTTAGAATTTGCGTCTCCTTCAAGAATAATGGTGTCGTACTACTTTTATTTTGAAAATTACAAAAATATATTTTTTACGATTACGTGGTAGGTGAAACGTCGATTCCAATTTTGAAATTACAAAATGCCCGATCGCTTTCCTCTTCTTATTCTTTCTTAAAAAGAGGACTTTGATTGTGGCGAAAATTTTAGACTAAACTCAAAAATTATAATCCTTTTCACAGCACGATATGTAAATTCGATAAATTTTTTATTGACCACCTGTTGCCATCTGTAATTATTGCATTGCACTATTTGCTTTTTCGTATTCAATTTGAAATTTTTTTAGTCGAACCACTAAGCCGGGACGGGACGAAAATGTTGTGGGAAGTTGCTAAATTTGTTATTAATTATTACAATCGCCTGCAGGAAATGATGACGACATCTTTGCAACACGTGCCATTAGAATTTTTTTCCGAAAAATGTTAGAACTGGCAATTGTATCTATTCGGACTCGAACCAAGTAAAAAAAAAATTTAATATGGATACTCTTAACACCTAAATTGTAAAATAAAGTAAATTGGTAGTTTTACTTGGTGGTACAAAAGCAATTTAAAAAAATTGATACACACTGCCACCTACAAAGTAATGAACACAAATTGGTGATTTTAGCCCAAATTTGGGCCCTCAGTCGTATTGTGGTTAATTTTATTCTATTCTGCGGGAGCAGTCGAAGACGTCGACGATTCATCCGCAACTTTTTGTGTTGTTGTTTGCTCTTGAGATTCACTAGAACCACCCGATCGTTGTCTTTCCGTTCTTGTAGGACAATCGGCTATTAGGTGATCTTCGCTTTTGCAATTATGACATCTTTTTGGTTGGGGTCCCATCGTACACTTCACGGCGATGTGATTTGCAAATTCGCCACAATTATAACACCTATAACAATAATAAATAAAATTTGGTTAAATAAAGAGCAAACAAAAATATTGATTTTCAATTATTGTAAATTTACTTGTACATACATTATTTGGCTCTATAATTACACTTTAAAGCAATTTTGTTGTAATGATTATTTATTTTATCTGGCGAGTTCATCAAAATTTTGAATATTATACACAAAATTGATTACAATAGATATCAACATAATTACTTTATTGTGTATAACGTAAACCACACTACATATTTAGTATTTACACAATAATTTATTTTAAATGATCTAAAATAAAATTGTAATGTAAGCTTTTTTAATATACTACATCAACCAACAACATTTTTATCCATTAACAATTAGAATTTTTTATCATTCCTAATGATTATTATTTATTCCATTTTCCATAACTTCAACTTTTGTTATCGCCAAAATCTATAAAATAATATTATGCTTTGGAAATTTTAAGTTATATTATATTAAGTAAAAATATTTCTATTATTATTATTTATATTAACAAACTTGAATGTCCTGTCGCTTAATTGATTTGGTTGTATGAGGTTCAGGTAAATGATACGATTTTTCAATAAACTTTTGGTTAAAATTTTAAAATTATTTCAAACGCAGTTTGTTCTTCCTTGGCAATTTTTAGTAAAATTTTAAGTTTATGTAATTTTTCTAAAGAAAATTTAATTAAAATTTTTATTTTAAACAATTTTCAGAACACATCAAATTTCATATATTTTATAAAATAAACTGTAAGTATATATTTCAATCATTGAGTACATTAACGGTACAATGGGAGCACTTTATCGATAAGTAAAGTAAAAACACAAATTTTTTAAGTCACAACCAACAATTCCAACATCGATTACAGGCTTAAAAAATACAATTTAACACGTTGAATGCCATGGGGGTCACCGGTGAACGGCGAAGCCAAGATTATTAGAAACACATAAAAAGCTATATATTTAGAATAAATAAAATAACAGTGCCTTTCAGCACCGTGAAGGTCGCCGGTGACCTCAGTGAATTAAATTCGTCACGAATGATTACAAAAATTAACTGTTACATATTGTAAATAATATTTCATCAAAATATGCAGCACATACTGAGAAATTCAGTGTGGCCAGACGGACAAACCATATCAAATTACCGTGGCATTCAACGTGTTAATAAAATATAGTGTAACACAGCAAGACCCACCCTTGGTAAGGCTTTTTAATTTTAAAAATGTTAACAAGGATGGACTTTGGTTTGTAAATCCGTAAGCTTAGATTTTGCAAATAGACAATTATTATTCTACACTGATAAGTTTTAATAAGATCGAAACATGCATTTCCGTATTAAAATTTTAGTTATAAATTATAATTAAAACCAAAAATTTAATTTTTCTTGTAACCATATTTGCTGACGTTTTCTTAATACTCAAAGGTACAAAGTGCAAAAGTTAATAATCATCTGACAATTAATAATTTTGTTTTCTGAATTAATCGCGTTGTTTTGTGTAATTATTGCATAAGTAATTTCACAATAAGTATATGAGGAAACCCGTAAATCGAATCATATTTTATAATCGAAACATTTTATATTTTTGATTGTCTTTTAACAAATTTTTTCCGGTTTCTGCTTATCCTTTGCTTGAAAAACTAAAATTAAGTTACTTGAAATTTCCACGATAAAATTAAATTTTTGAAATTTTGGGTAGGTATAAACACGTTGAAAATAAGTAAATAAGAATGTTTTTCGAAAAAAACTTTCAGAATAATAATTAAAAACCAAAATTTGCTTCTGTTTCCCTAAAAACTACCCTTTAGTGATTAGCTTTTTTTTCATTCGTTTTTGGAAAATCGCAGTTCAATTTTAGTATAATTAGAAAGTCTCAGAATAATTTTTCAGAAAAATTAGCTGAAATTTTAAAACAAAATTTTAATTAGGTACTAAAGATATTGTTACAAAAATTTAATTGAGTTAAAAATAAAGCAAATGAGTATATAATTTTTAAAAACTACCCGTTAGTGCTTAGAATTTTTTCACTATTTTTCACTATTAATTTAGAAAATTTCAGACTTTTTTTGTCAGAAAAAGATTCAGAAAAATCATCATCAAAATCATTTTCATTTTCATTTCCCTAATAACTACCCCTTAATGGTTAGAATTAATTTACTATTTTTTGTGTATTCGCAGCTTAACTTAATTCTTTACCAAAAAAATTTTCAGAATGTTTAATAAAATTTAATTTTGTTCCTCCTGAAATCCCTTAATAATTAAAATTTGGTCCTTATTTTTGGAGTATTTTTTAACTAAACTTCACTTTTACTATGACTACTTTGAAAGTTTGTGAAATTTTTTCAGAAAAGCTTTCAGAATAATAAATAAAAAACAAAATTTGTTTCTGTTTTCTTAAAAACCACCACTTCTTGGTTATTAACTTTTTTCATTTTTTTTGTGTATTCGCAATTCAATTTTAGTAGGTACAATTACAATATTACTAATTTCAAAATTGTTTTTCTGAATAATTTGCTAAATTTCAAAATAAAATCTAATATTATTTAGCCTAAAAACTACCCCTTAGTAATGAGAATTATTTTACTAATTTTTGTTTATTCACGAGTTTAATTTTAATACAACTACAAATTTTAGAATTCATCTTTAAAAAAGGTTTCAAAATTAGTTTAAAATATTTACAAAAATTATTTTTGAGTTCCTCTAAAAGCTACCACATAATAATTACAAATTTTTCCTTATTATTTATAAGGAGCCATGCACAAATTAAATTTTAATATAATTTCAAAGTTTTAGAATAGGCACCATTTCAAAAAAAAATTCAGAATTGTTTAACAAAATTTATTTTTATTTCCTCTAAAAACCACCAATTAGTGAGAATTATTAGAGCTTATTTCGAGATATTTAAATTATTTGCTTCGTAGAACTTATATTATGTTTTATGTTAAAAAGTTGGAACTGTCGATTATATAAAAAAAAATTAAACAATCCGTCATTTACATAAACAAAGAAAGTGGAAAAGTCTGAAATATTTATTTTACCAACTTTTTCCTGAAAAACAATTGAAATCATATAAAATATTAATGATTTTATGACATTTATGCCCGATTTCATAAAATGTTTATCACAGCGTTAGAAATAACCAATGCTTTCTATTGGTCTTTTAGTGCTAACCGACGTTTACTCTTTGTTAGTTCTAAAACTTTTATAAAACTAAAGAACGATTTTTAAATCTTCACTTAAAGGTCAGTTGAAGTATTTGTACTTTTATTGGTTGGATTGATTAGTTAACCATTAAGCTAACCAAACACTGAAAAATGGCTCTAAACAGTTAAATTATATAATAATACGCCTTTTTAAAATGAACTGCTTGTTGAGTTCAAAGTTTATACAAACCTAATTTTTCTAAAGCGTTTTTTCGTTACTGGTCTACGATGGGATCCTTGACAATCGCCACTGCTAGGACCTGTAACCCTAGTGGCTTCCAATCCTTTATCCGATACTTTGCATTCAAATTCAACTTCTTCTTCGTCGCCAAGCGACCGAAATCCATTCATTTGTATGACACTCTGCAACAATAACCAAGTTAACCTTTTTGTAAAATTAAAAGTCGATAATAATAAATTGATCTCAAAAAGCACAACGTTTAAGTTTCGATTAATCATTTTAACGTTTATGATTTGTGACAAGCTCAACACAAACCAGTGTGATGATCATATAATCGTCAATGCATTCACCGACTACAAATACCTGCTTATTGCTAAAAAACAGTGTAATAAAGAGGGTAACAACAAAGCAATAAGGGTACTACATCAAGTATCCCGTTAACAACCTCCCCATTATAAATGTGCACTCGTTTATGCTTTTTGTAGCGCCTGATTTTTAAAACGGGTTACCACAGCTAAAAAATTAAGAACACCGCTTATCCGGCTCAAAATTCAATGTTTCTATTGAGAAAGGTTAAAATTTTGGGAAAAAATAAAATTACAATGCTTAGGTGTTATAATGAACGGTTTGTTTCAGCAGCTGGCGATTGAGGAAAAAGTCGCTTTTAAACAAATTAGTAGAACTAGCCCACCAAAAGAGAATTGCCCGCCACAAATTTTATTATTTTGGAAACACATGACGAGGTATTAAACTGTAATTAAGAGATAAAAAACATAAATTTTCGATTTTACGTTCAGAATTTTACTTCTGTGTGGTATAGAAGAAAAATTAATCGGCAGTAAAATTTACTGTTATAATTCATTAGTTAGCTTAGTTTGCACCTGTTCAATTATGCAGATAAATAAATTTGAAAAATTATTGCAAGTAGAAAGTACCGTAGAGAATTTTGGAAAATAAAGTTGCAAAATAAGTTTAAAATTTAAGGCGGGATTTTGCAATTTGTCTCCAATCGGAATTGAAACGCTTAATGATTGTGGGGTAATTTGGTTGGGACGATTAACGTTGGCCTGTTCAATGGTTCAAAATGATGGTAAATTATAGAAAAAAGTGCTCGATTCCAAACGAGCGTTATTTTCTTTATGTTAATTACCCCTAGCATGGCGTGTGCGTACGCTCGTTTTAATATATCAACTTTTTGAAAGCGTTGTGCTTTAATAAAATTAATATAAAACGGATGTTATGTAATTTATTATTTAATTGTTTCTGTAAAACATTAAAAATTTGAATATTAAAATTAAAAACCTGTTAGATAAAACAATTATTTTTATTTATTAAGCAAAAAAAAAATATATTAGCATATCTGCCCCCTTTTTTTTAATTTTTAAAATATTTTTAGATTTCTTCTAAAATGATCTAATTAAAATTTTAGAAAAAGGCATGAGTAATTTTCACTTGAAGTATTGAAATTAGTTTAAAATTATAATATTTATGAGTAAATTATCAAACACTTGAATCATACTCGAAGCAGCGAGATTAAAATTAACATAATTTGAAAAATTAACAATTTCCTTGTGTTCTGACATTAGAAATAGTATAAAATAAAACAAATTACCATATCATTGATTTTATTTTACTTTCTTGAAAATAATTCTATAGTATTATTTTTATATTAGCTTAAATCTATAATTTTTTTTGCGATATACATATAATTTATATTTTGTTACAAAGTCAATTATTATCGAAATAGGTACATTACAGAAACTTAACTTTGTGAATCAGACTAGATAATAATATAATGACGTGGTTAATCGATGAATATTGCGTTTTTTTCAATGGTAGCATTTATTTGAGAAAATACAATGAGTAATCGCTTAAAAATTAAAAGACCGCTGAATTACAAATTATGATAATTAAAGTATAATTTAAAATCACAAACCAAACAATGTGACAGGAAATTTAAAACAAAATAGAGTAATCTGTGTGATGGTAAAGATGGATACAAATTTTGTCTGATTTTTAAGCACCCTCATGCATATCTCCTTTATTTCTCGCAAAATACTAGAAATTTCAGTTTAAATTCAAACTGCACACCATAGCTGCTTAACTAGCAAATTTCGTGAAGATAATCGTTTCGTCCATTTTTATGATTAATATCTCTTTTACTTCGTTTTTAAATAATGTAGCGTGAATAATTAGGGTAAACACTCCATTTTACTATTATAATGGGTCGGTTGACAAAATTATGTATAGTACCTACGCGGTTTTAAAAGTTTAATTTGTTTAAATAAATTCATCTTCTCTTAGCAAAATTCTTTAAAACAATCTTCAAAACATTTTCCTCGCTTTCCAAAGAAAAAATGAGTGTGAATTTAAAAATTACATGTTAAAGTAGCAGAAGCAAGATAGTAAAATTATTGTTTTAAATAAATTTGTTTTATTCAAAATGTTTTAAATAAAAACATCATACATCATCCAAGATCAAAACTTGAGATTATTTCAACACCTTTTATTTCTAGATCATATCAAATGACAATACATTTTAAAATTTGTATATTATTTGTTTCGATGTAGCTAAACATCCAAAAAAAGCTTTAAATTTAGCTGAAAGTTTGGTTTTTATTACGTATTAAATTTTTTTTAAATGAAAAACCGAAAATCTAAATTTCGGTTAGTCAAAATTTTTCTTCCTTTATGTAAATATTATTCAATTTGAGAACAAATAAAAAATAAAAAATTCTCTTGGGTGATAAAATTTATCTCGTTATCGTAACGTAAAAGACATCAACCCAATCGTATCCATGATATAATCCCAAATAAAATACCAATTCCAGGAAGGAAAAAAAATATTTTGTGGTTAAACCACTCACAAAAATTTTTAACCAAAAAGGAAAAAAAATAAAGAGACTAAAATCAAAAGATTGGCTACTTGAAATAGCCGATGTTTCTGAAAAACCGAAAAATATTAACAAATTCACTGTAGTCAAGTAAATGTCGAATGCTTCAACTTGAACCTAACTTTACTAATAACCGCACATTAATTTGTAGGCGATGGGGGAATGCAACTGATACGGGTGATGTCTTCACATCAGGGGGGTCCAACAAAGTGTGGTTATATCTGTCGCGAGTATCGAGACATGTAACGAAGCATAGCACTGAAAAATATTTCTAAAAGTAAACCTAATGTGGAGAATCGAAGATTTGTGGTTGCAGAACTGGCAACTGAATTTAAAGACGGGAAAAGTGCAGGAGTAGAGCGAGGGATCCAGCCGAAGTGGATACAGAAAGATTCAGAATTGGGGTTGATTTTGATCTTAAGGAGCAGATGTTCAATGGTCGATTTTGGCCAAAAGGCTTCGCAAGGAGGACTAAAAAGTGCTGCTGCATTCGAAGGTACTCTAAAAATTTTTGGCTCAGTCAAGTCGGAAGGATCCAGAGGTTAAGTTTGGACAAACTTTACATATTGAATTCTTTTTTAATATTTTACTTTTAGTGGAAGATTGGTAGTTCAGGACCAAATTGGCCAAACAAAAGTTACTTTTCTACTATTCCGAAAGAAAATTTTCGCAAAACTTCTTAGAATTCAAACAAAAATATTTCTTTGAAAGAGTAAAAAAGGTAAATAAATAAAAAATTTTAACGGATCTGCATATTTTAGAATATTGGGATTATCACGACCCTGCCAGTGTAGTTTACATTAAATTTGAATTTTACATGTAAATCGTTAATGATGCCAGTAACCGGTGATTGGTTGATACGTTTGGCGGCCATGTTTGAATAATGATACATTGTATTAAAATATGACTTTATTTTAATATAATTATAATTACGTATTGATTTTCAGACAGTTAAGTAAATATATGTAGTAAAAAACCATGTTTTTCAATATAAATTGAATTTCCAGTCCAATCGACGACAAAATCAGACAATAAGGTCTTTCGATCCAAATTGAATCCCCAAAAATAAAGATATAATTTATAAAATATAATAAAATCGGTATAATGCAATCTGACTCCACTTTATTGTTATTTTGAATCTTCACCTGCATAATAATCGTAAATTTAATTTGGGAAAAATGCCAAAGGTTTTTTAATTTTTTTCAACAAGTTTTCTTTTCTCGTATTCTCATATTTTCCAGAATCCTCATTTTTTATTCATTTTTATTCATCAAATTTCATACAAAAAATTATCTTTGCTCGAGTTTTAAAATTTGAAAGATTTTAGTAGTAAAAATCATAAAATCTTTAAGTTTTTCATGTTTAAAACCAAAATTCGTCAAAATAACGTAAAAATTTGTGTTTCGTTTCATAGGGCCTACAGACGATCAACTTGGTGTTCAACTTAGTATGCAACATCCTTTGTAAATTCGAAAAAGCCGACACGACCACACACGTGCTCGTGTCGGCAAATGAAATTTTACAAAGTGGTTGGAGACTAAGTATCATACCAAGTTGATCGTTTGTGGGCCCTGTCATAATCGTAAACATATTAAACTTTTGAACATTTGACCAGAAAATTTTCTAAACTAAGGTTTAGAAACAGCACTTAAATTAGCCCTCTCCGGGTAAGTTACATCTGCAAGAAAAAATTTGTGCTAAAAACCTACCCCTATTCAAATTTATTTTTGTTGTATTTTTGTCCTTTTAATAATTTATGTCTACGCTATCGCTAAAATAAGCTCAAATTGTTTTTAAAGTAACTAAATATAAGTCAAAAGGGGGTCGCTTTAAATTAGAATTTAGATTCCACCTTCTGCAAATGAGGGATTTAAAGTGCGTTACATCCTGTTGTTGATGGAAAGTTTAAAAAATCGTTCAATAACGAAAACAATGTTTTATTTACCTGGTGCACAAACACGTCCTGTCCACCATCATCGGGAGTAATGAAACCCCATCCTTTGGCAACATTGAACCATTTGCACTTGCCTCTCCTAACCCCAAAACTTGATTCAGAGCCTCCCTGGCTGGCAGTGCCGCCTTCCGATCCTGTAACCAAAGGAACTATTTTAATTAATTTAAATTTTACTACTGCAAATTTAGAAATAATAAAAATAGGTTATGATTAACTTAAATTCGTCTTGATCGTTCCATCCGCACAACTGTGGTACGGCTTTTAAATTGGCCACAGGCAGGTAAATTCAAAATTTTTTATCCAATTTTTTGTCATCGTGACAACTTGTATCTACGCAATTTTATATAATTGAACGTGCGTGACCCCTATTTTGAAACCGCAGTCAGACTTATTTATTTACTAATTTTTATAAGGGTTCCTCGACCGTTTCGTAATATAAAAGAAAGCATTTTTTATAATTTGGGGGGTCACTTCCTATTGCGTGAAAACACGTTAAACTTACTACTTATCTAATTTTTGAGAAAAACATTCCAGAAATACGACATAAAAAAGAATTGTTAACTGATAAGAACGTTCAATCGATAGATAAAATTTTATCATTAAATAAATCTGTTTATTTATACTGCCGGTAACGTTGCATCTTCACGTTTTATATTTTGAATAATATCATAATTTGTTCCAGTTCAGGATACTTATACGAAAAACCAAAATTAAAAATATAATTATCTACGTGATTAAGTATGGTTTGATAAGAGGAAATTAATTCTGATGAACGAATTTAAATAATATTAAAAAACATTATAAACAATCATTCGACCGTTAAAAATATAGTAATGTGACCATATCGGTTTACAAGTTTAAATAAAAATATTTAAATTTCTGAAAACAATATTTTATTTGTTGGACATGTAAAACCTGTAATGGTTTACTTCCTCAATGGTGGATAATCATACATAATTGAGTTTTTTTTACCATCTATTTGTACGCCTTCTATGCGTACTATTTTTTGCGCAAACCAAGTTTTTAAAAACCAAAAAAATATTAAAATCACTTTAATTGTTGGAAAATAAACAATTATAGCAATTTAAAATTTTATAATAATAATTGTAAGGAGTAATGATAATATAATTGCTACTGAAAATGAAAAAAAAAACGTGGTTAAATTAATCTTTGCAATTTAAGATTTTTGAAAAATTTTTCAACCGCGGAAGTAAAATTTCACTCATAAAGAAATTTGTTTGAGAAAATGTTGACAATATTTTTTTTAATGTGGTCTTAAATAGAAAATAATAGCACCTTCCCTTTTGCGGTTTGTGTAGGCACTTCGTTGCACACCCTACTTATTAAATAATAATTTAGAAATTTTTAGAAATAGTTTGTCATAGGTACAAAAATTATTGTCAACTTACCAGTTTTAATTTTTTTTAAATTTACAGTGGGTAATGAACTGACTTTTAAAACCTCATAATTTTTAGTGCAAGTTCCTGAAAGTTCTCAAAAAAATTAAAATTTGGAAGCTTTTAACAATTCAGTAACAAAAAAAATTATGAGCAAATTGAATAATTTACTTACTTTCCATGTATTATGCAAAATTCGAATAAAATTTTTTCAAGTTACTTTTTTTTAAATTTTAATCCGCACCCTCAAAGTTCTCTTTCAATTTTATTTTTATGTTCAAGATTTGATTATTGCACTGCTGAGATTATGAGTTGTTGGTAGCGGTAAAATAAATTTTCTCGTCAAGTTTTTCACTTCTACCGGCATCAAAATGAATTTGATGTAACGGTCGCATTAAAAGCAATTGTAATACATCAATTGTTAATAAGAATGGTGAATACAAAACTAAACCTCTTAAATTATACATTCTTATTCAACTGCTAGGCCAAAATAGTCCTAGATCCTTATACTACCAACATTTTCCCGCGATTACAATGGCCCGTTTCGAGATACTGCACCGCATATTGTAAGGGTTACTAGACAAGGGTACATTTCAACAATACCTGCAATAATATCTAGTTACCTAGATACAGTGGCGTACAATATCAACAAAAAATAATTTAAACTACACCATGATAATAAAATTCAAATTACACTAATGGTTCACCAAACAAATTTTAGATAATTTTACGATATCAATTTCGATAGAAAATTTTTTGATAATCGTTTTGAAACCAAATTATACGTTTCAAAAATTTGCCGATCCACTGAAATACGAAGCCGTACTAAACAGGTCATAGATTATAATATTAGAACGGCATGGGAAACGGTCCCGGGAAGTTAGGGGTAGTTTTGAACCATCCAAATCCCACACTTTGGGTGCGATGCACTTTATCTATTTTGGTTTCGAAAACGTTAACGACTAAAAAAACAATTACAACAGGAATCATCGTTTTAAAATCGAACTTTTACCAATTATAAAAACTACGAAGGGTTGGTTGCTTGGTTGGTGTAGGTTTAAAAATGGTTGCCGAATTTTTTAATGTTTTAATGTTGTCAAATTTAGAATGTGTTTTTCATTTCATTCTAAATTTAGTAATAGTAAAAAGGGGAAGGAAGTAAAATGATATTTTAAGGTTGATAATTGCTGTGTTTTCCATTAAAGTATTCTTACTAGCTTAAAAATTCTGTGTTTCTATTGCACTTGAAGTGAAATTTTACACCACAGAATTACCTGAACGCGAGATTTTAACGATCAGATTTTTACAATCTATATTTTTTTAAATTATTTTAACAAACTAAAAGTACCCATTTTTAGTTTAATTAAAAAAATGGTAAAGAAAAGTAGCATTTTCTAACTGCAACACATGTAAATTTAAACAAAATTCAAATAAACATTCCAAAAAATAAACAAAATGTCCTTTTTTTGATGTTAAATTTCAATTTATGAAACAATTCGTTTCAAATTTACGCATTTTTTTTATTTTAAATTATGCATTATAAATTAAGTTTCTTAATTAGGCCTTCCTGACAATATCGTTTTTTCAAATTATCATTATTTTTACTTTTCTCCGTCAGATCAAATTCAAATTTATCTATTTTTGTTTTATATTTGCATTTTGTTTAAATTTGCATGTATCTTCAATTTACAATTCAAAATTTTTGATTTTTGCGTTTAAATAGGTACATTAATTTGTTAAATTTCTGTGATTTACCCTTGTTCTTGTTTGAATTTTATTTAAATAAAATTTTTGAATCTAAAGATCGAGTTTACCTAGCTTATTAATTTTTACAAGGTAGGAATACAAAGTTACCAGGACTTGACGATTTCGATGATGAAAAATATCAGATAGAAATTGTTTATTGTGTCAATTATTATGATTCTGAAAGCTTCTTTTGAGTGTAAAATATACAAAATGTGGTTTTATTCCATACAAAATAAAATATGAAAGTATAAATTATAATCTATAATTATTATATCTATTGTTTTCTGAATGTCGATCAATAATTTATTTATTTGGACAATTTTGACCAATTGTCAGGTACATCAAGTAAAATTCAGAAAAAAAACCCAAAATAACTGCAAATGAGTGGATTTTTGTAACCAAAACGATTCTAAAATGTCCAACTACCCGAGTCTTATTATGTCCGCCATCTTATGTTAGTAAGTGCCTATAAAACAATATTTTGGCTGTAACTTTTAAATCTCTAATTTTACAAAAAAAATTTCCAATTCTAAACTGTAAAGCACCCAATTTTCTATAAAAATGATTTTGGAACAATTTTAGTAAGATTAACAGTAACGTCACAAAGAACCTAGTAAACACATAAAAAGTTTATTGACGTGTTTTTCACGTATTTTCAACGTGTTTCTGCTTATTGCGAGTCATTTAATGTATTTTACAACCAAATTATTAAGATAAAATTTTAAATTTTTATTGAAAGTAGTGGATTTGGAGATATTTCATGATTATGTCAAAATTATGGTACCTTAAAATTTCATGCAAAGATCGGCTTAGAAAAGCTTTTAAGTCAAAGAAGCACAGTTAATAAAAATAATATATTACACTGTACAATGCATATTTATAAAATTATATTACATTGTTGAAAAATTTATGGCTTTTCTATTAAAATAAAAAAACTCATGCTAATATTTTATCGAGTAAATTTTAGGCTAATAATGTCGTTTTAAATAGTCATTAAAAGGTAAAAACAATAATTTAACCTGACTTTTTTAAAAAATATGTCAAATTCTAAAACAGTTTAAAGTAAAAATTCAATTAGTTTACTTACGTATTTCACACAATATTTTTTATTTTGCGCATTTGAGTTAGTTAGAAACGCAATAAATATTTAGTTTGGTAAAATAATCACCCCATTCTTTTAGTGATGAGTGAAATAATGCAGTACATTGTAATTTAAACAGGAATTTTGCATTAATTTTATTTAAAATATTACACAGCGAATCCAAAATTTATACTGTAATTTTGCAGATATTTTTCTTCGAATGTAAGGTCAAAGTGAAAACTTTGACTTGATAATCTTGAACTTATACTTGCTCAAAATATTTTGAATGTGAATTATAGCAAAATATTCTGATAATAAAAGTTGTTATTGCAGGCAGTTACAACAAAACGATTGTATCATTCATGGAAAATTTCCTCTTGCCTAAGGCAAAAAGAATTGTATTTCTGCGGCCTATAAAGAAAAAATCTTCTCTTTTCGAGTTTTAGAAGTACTATTTGAAAATCCTGAATTTCAAAATTAAGTTGCATCATTAATTACTACAGCAGATTACTCAAATAAAACTAAAAAATTAATTAGTCATATTAGAAGCTCTTATCAAATTTTAAATTTGATTTCAAATGAATTTATTAGCCTTCCATTGTATTGTTACATTTATGAATACATTTTGAGGCCCATCTCCCCTTATTGTAACAACAGAAGATACTAGGGCAAAAAATATCATCGAAGATCTCTCTTCATTAACAAAATAAATTGCCCCTGTCGTTCACCTTTGAATTTGGTTTTCTTCAGCCGTTTTAAAACTTAGCCAAATTTCCGTTATTCTAATGAAAGTTTTAAAAATCAATATAAAACTTTTCTTTGAATATAAATTGAAACCGCTACCTTTAAATTAGTTCGTGACTCTGTCGGTGATAATCACATTTTCACATGGACGAATTAGGTTATAATAAAAGTTTCATTGCATAGCTCACATTTTTGTAAGGTAATCAAAAATTGTCACAATGTTTGAAGATTCACGAAATGCAATTTTAAAAATTTTTGGTTACTTATTGGGGACATTCTTTGAAAATACGAAAACCAATTTAATTGGGAATATAGCGACTTTTTCAAATGTTATTAAAAAGTTTTGAAATTTTTTGTAGTAAACACGGATCACCTAATTAAGTGAACATTTCAAAACACATTCCTAATTCTACATTTTTATAGTAACAGTTAAACTTAACCACGTAATATCCGTTAATATTTGATTCATTAATTATATTTAAATAAATAAAATGTGTGGAATTTACAACTCACTTTCATAAAAATTGAATTTTAAGTTTTGTGCGGTAAATTTGGCAATAATAATAATAATTGGTGATCGTGGATTAATCGGACCGTTGTTTACCTGCAATGGGCGGAAATAGGAGTAACAAAAAGAAAAGTAGATACCTAGGCGCCTTAATCTGAATTTTCTAATTTATATTTATCGTGTTACGCACTAGTAAAATGCGTTGCATTCTTAGAATGATTTAACGATTATCATCGAGGTGAATCAGCACCTGCCGGAAACTTGAATAAAGAAAACCAACAATTTCTCAAATTTTTTTTAAATAATAATTATTAGCCGATTTTTATAAGAACGCACTTTTTCGTTTCGCCTTGTACTATTAAAATGACGCGTAATTTTTAAGTATGTACAAAATTGTGAAGCAAAAATATTTGAAAGTGGACAACAACATAACTGTTTCCATGAGTTACACAAACGGAGTGCGCCTAGAAATAAAATTTGAGTAAATGGCTCGTTATAAATAAAATTATTAATAATATACAACAAATTGTAGGCTCAAATGAACTACGCAAGAACATAAATATCGTTAAAAACAAATTGCGTAGAATTTGATTAAAATAATGAAGGTTAAATGCAATAATTAATTCCTACCTCTTTCATTCTCCAATTCAGGTCTCTCCATTAACGTAAAATTAAATTTGTGTAACAAAACTCAAAATATAATAATTATAGAAATAAAAATATTTATACATAATGGAAGACTACATTTCAAACTACCCGTACTCATAGACTATATGCACCGTACTAACGCACTAGGAACTAAGAAACCTTAAAAAACGTTCGGGCCAATCATATTTCGGCTATTAGAAATCTACTTCGACCTTCTTTATAAGTTTCATAAAGTATAAAATGGTATAAGTTGTTTAGAATAAATTATGTAGTTTACTACGTTAGCATGAGCGCGCGTTAAAATCATTCATAAAATTCTTTCGCCGTTCCTTATGGTAGTAACTTTAACCCATTTTCAATAAATAAACAACTTATCGCCGCATTCCATTCTTGAATACAACTTTTATCTACCGCGTGTGAACTACCGAAAGAAGAAAGTATTTTTAATCTTTAGTCTTAAAACTGTGCTTTCTTCCAATCACGTTATTTTTTGTACTATGCGAAAATTATTATTGCTACTTTTGAACAACTCCACAGGAAATACTCAAAAAATGCACCCAAACTTGTTTACCACACAAATATTTGAATTTTCTTCACGGAAGAAGAGTTCAAGGACGGAAGAGTTTTTTGACGGCTTGTTCAAACCAACGCAATATGGTTTTGAACGAAATTGGAGCACATTTTTACACGTTTTTACTCGACCTCACAATTTAAGAAGCAATAAAAAAATTTTGCAGCCAAATTCTTCAATCTGGAAATTGCAATTTTCACAACATAAAAATTTGGAACGTTTAAACAAAACAAATTTTTTTAACTTGTAGGAAATGGCGTAATAGTTACAAAGAAATGTAAATTTTATATAGTATATCTTTTTATTTATGTGCTTTACTTCCTGTTGGACAAGTTCCTATTTGCATATTGTACCCTCCTGTAGAATGAAGCTCCAAAATAAGTAATCACCAAAAAGTGCTCTAAACAAAAAAAACTACTTTGGATGTTTTTAAATTTTCTGATGATGTCGTACTTTGACGAAATAGCCCACGTGCGTTTTATTTTTGAAAAAATGTAATATTACATTTTTGGACAATTTTCACAACGTAATCCATTAAAATCCGGTAGGAGATAAAAAGGACCGAAAATTGCACAAATTCCTACTGGATTCTTTCGTTATTAATAATAAATTTTAAGCTTTTGTTGTTATTGATTACTATTTTGATGGTTAAACTAGGGATAATTTAAAAGAGAATCAATTAAATGGTTAAATTGAATTTACCAAATAACGAGGAAAGATTACAACTACTTAAGCTTTACTAGAAGGTACCCGCATCTTTTAATTTATTTTGAAGATTAGTATAAGTACGCAATATTCCCGGTGGCTTCAATTATTATTTAAATAATTAATTGTAAAAACTGAGTTATTAGTATTAACGACGTCGGTTTATTTTAAGCTCGGTTGATATACAATAGAAAAATTTACCTACAGCTATTTTTTATCACAATGTTTTGTAAATATAATTTAAAGATTTTCTCCAAAACCAGAAGCTTGGAAGCAAACAGGAGTTACTCAATCCATAGCCAATAACCAAGATCGCTTAGTGTAGGACTAAATATGCTAAAACTTAATGAATTAAATAATAATTTTTGCTCTTTTGCCCCAAATCAGGGTTGATTTGTTCTCTATTTTTGAGTCGATGTTCGTAAATTTTGTGTAAATTTAAAATATTTTCAGGGACCAAATATAACCTTACGTTTGAGATTGGGCTCCAATATGGCAGTGGAAAAATCAACTTTGCTTTATTTATTATGGTCGACATGAGAATTATGGATTTTAATCACTTTTCTAAATTTGTAACCACTCAAATAACTTCAAGCAGAAAATTTTGAATTAATTTTTAAAGAGTTCCTGAAAAATTAAAATTAAACAGGGGGGAAACATAATATTTGTTCAACAATAAATTTTAATTAAAAAGACGTTAGAAAAGTTGTAATAAATTAACCCTTTTATCCCTCACTTGAGTAACTAAAATATTGCTATTATAAGGAAGAGTGCACAGGTGAAAATCGAGATGAATTAATTGATTTCGTTAAAATTAGTTTGTTTTTGCACATTTCAACAAAAAAGCTTTCAAACGAATATGGATTTAAAAAACTCATATCTGCCTGATAAGCAAGAACAACGACCAAAATGTCATATTATCTTCTTATTAATAATTAGTTCAGTCGTTTAGTTAAAAAAAATTACCAAATATTATCCTAGAAATTAACATTTCCAGGTCTAGTTATTAATTAAGAAGCGAAGTCTGCGCAGAGCCGAATTTAATCTTCAACCTCTCTAGGAAAAATATTAAATTTACAAAAAATATGTAAAAAATAATTCATATAAAACAAAGCCTTCTTTAAGAAAAAATATTATTATTTGGACTGTACCAGATTTAAGATTAAATTAGCTAATTTAATTACAAATTCATTACAAACTTACAAACTCGGAAAAGTGCTCAAACATTTTTCTTTTTGAAAATGTTAGATTGGCTTGCTCTTTTCACCTGTAGGAGCAAAGTACCGCATTTCATGATAAGGGTAAAAATATTAATATACCTTCGTCCCTGCCTTAGCTATAAACTTTTTTTTCTATAAAAATTCAAATTTCTCTGAAGCATGAAATATTAACTTTACTCCCGAGGTATTTATACTATTTTTCGTATGCAATTTCTTTTAGCAATATTTTATATTAATATCATGAAAATTAGTACTTCTAATTTAGATATTATACGTCAAGTTTCATTTTTCATAATCAATTAGAATAAATATTTAACGCATTTACATGCTTTTACATTTTTAAATGCTTTTTTTTCTAATTTTTATTGATTGTGGCTCAGAATGGCTCAGAAAAATCTACGTACGGCAATTTTTATGAAATCTTCTTAACCTCTCACAAATTGACCTGATGATTGTAAAAGTTACTTTTTTATAATTAGTCGCAGTGATATAATTTATAGATTACTAACCATTTTACATAAAATGTGCGGCCTAAAGGCCGCATTCGATTTATTTTTGAGAACGTACCAATCTTGATTATGTCACAGATCGATTATTACCGATAAATCTAGACGTTTTTTATTACCATTAATTATTATCTTTTACTCTAACTTCTTTATTAAAACTTGGGAGATGAGAAAAAAATAAGACAAATGAGCGTTTCAAAAATGAGTACGTTTTCGAGGTTTCTCATCAGTTTCTCGTAAGTTTTCTGCCGTATTTTTGCAATTATTTTTGCCTCCTTCGGTTATTCCAATTTTTTAAATATTCTTATACAGGATTAATTCGTACCAAAATATTTGTGACTATCTACAATAAACTCAATCATTTTTAAATTTTAAATATTACTCCAATTTATTAAATTAGTTCTTATATTTTTAAATGATCCAATGGCAGAAAACAACCGCAAAATTATGATTTATAATAGGAAATAATAATTATTTTAAAATATTGATTGTGGCTTTAGCTGTGTGCGAAGTTGCGTGTTCCTGATCGAATCCAATTTTTTATAAAGCCAGAATTCCTTTTTAGAAATATCAAAGCACAACTGGCAGAAATGCACAGAACTAAAATGGAGGCACATTCAAATTTAGCTATCTTATACATAAAACATGAAAAAACAGCAGATTAAAATTAAATTATACTAAATATTTCTGCGAGTTGCTCACTCTGTTATGAAGGACTAGGAAAAGGTGATTAACCATTACATCAATAGAGGGCGGGCGTAGGTAATATTTTAATTCCAGATTTCTACTATTATTACCACTGAAATTTACAGATTAAATAAATTAGCATATAAAATAATTTTAAAACCTATGCAATTTGCTAAAATCAAAGGAAAAGTATTATGGGTTCTTGTCAAAGTGTATTTGTGTAAGTGGTCAGATTGATGGTTTAATAACGGGGGGGGGGGACGGTAAATAATTTTGTACTTCAAGAATTATCTTGACATTATAATTATAAAAATCTTAAAATAATGTAGATGCGGTAGGGTATATGAGGAGTACCTACGAACCCTCCTAAGCTTGTAAATTGGTAATAAATGTTTACTTAAATTAACTAATTAAAAAAAAAATTGCCTACGTCGTTACTTTATGAGCTTCAGCACCACTCAGAATATTAAGATTCTGAATACACTATAAAAACAGGGAAATCAACTTTTTAGGAACATTATGAATTTTTTGGACATTGGTTAGTTAATTTTTTAGTAACTATCATGGGCGTCTTTTAAGGGGGGAGGCAAAAGGGGCAGCTGCCCCAACTTGGCTCTTGGCTAATTAAATTTTTTAGACATTTAATATTTCTCCAACATATTAAATTTTTTTAAAACTTTCGGTTTTGAATGATTACAATTCCTTCATGAAACAATTTTTTTTATTTTTCCTTTCTTGAAAATGATCCTATGGACGCCCATGGTTGCTATGAATATAACAAAAAAAATGAATCAAATGTTTAAAGCAGCCACAAGTTTTTATTAATTTATTCACTAAAAAATTTATTAAATGCTAAGATTAATTTTAATTTATCCATTATCGTCAGGAGAAGACACATTATTTTGACTCGTGCTAACTTCTGGCAAAATTTTGGATAAGAAACCTTTATAAAAAACTATCTAAACGTTATGGTATGCTAACGATGATTGTCTTCTTCTTAGTTAATGAATATTTAATCGTGTGTTTTGTTCTTTTAATGGTGCTCTTCATTAGAGCTTTTAAGTAGCAAAAAGTTAACCTGTTAATGATTCCTTAAACTTCTTTTTTCATAATCGAATTTTTTTACTAAGTAAGCTTCATCTTCTCATCAGATAATTTTTTGGGAAACAAAAGAAAATGTTTGTTATATTAAAATTATTTTTTCTGTCAGCCTAATGATATGTACATTTATTATCATTTAAGCTGTTTTCTTTTTTTACTGTAGTATTTGCTTCTCTCGAATATCAATTACAAAGCATCACAAACACACAAAAAATTATTAAATATAACTTCTGTTGAGGAAGTAAGTGTTGGAAAAAGTTTTCTATTTTATTAACAAATAAAGTATTGATTTTAAAACTCTCGGCAGAATATCGTATTTGTGACGTCATAAACGACGCCGTGAATGATTGGACGTTGCTTAGAGACGCCCTTACTTTATAATGGCGTCTTTCTATATGAAATATTTTTCACAAGTTATTTAATTTTTGCCCAAAAATATCAAAACGTAAGAGCGCCTTCCTTTCTGTGTAGGGGAAACCCATATTATATTTTCAAATGAAACAACCCGCATTTTTTAAACGCTTAACTACGTCTGCCCTTATTATTATTAATCGTACGTCAACAACTTTTATTAAACTTTATGTCGGTACATTATAATGATAACCCTTAACTTGTCGCTTTTTATAAAATGTTAATTTTTAAAATATATTTATCATGTGACCGTTTTTCAAATATCATCAATTTATATTATATTTATTTTAAATTTAAATTTTTATATTACCTATGTACACTCGAATTGGGACATTAAAAATGTTTCAAATCTGATTCTTACATTACTTATTTATATATTCATTTATCTGTAACGCATGATTAAAATTCATCAAGTGTTTGACAAAAAAAAGAATTGATTAGCTTGTGGGTACCAGGTATAATTTTGGCAAATATTCAACAAAAATAAAGATAATATTATGAAATGTAAAACCATGAGGATCCAATCAATTACAACAGGAAAAGAAATTTGGCGCCATTTTTAGGTTAGAACAAAAATAATTGAACTTTTTTTTTAATTTTAGAGACTTTTTGATCTAGATATTGTAATGGATTTCACCTTGTAAAAACCCAACTGATTTCCATTTGCTTAAAAATTCAAAAAAATGTAAAAAAAATAACAATGACCTTTCATTCGCTCAATTACATGTACATTGTTTTAAATAATGAAATTTTTTAAAGCGGTTAGCATGTTTTACTCAAATAATGTATGTAAATATAAACTTAAACAAGCCCAAGATAATCATAAGTTTGAAGCTCCACTATCGTGAGCCGGAAATGCATCCAGTTGTCGTTTTTTTTAGAACCACATATGGAAACACTAAATATACTGCGTAATATTAGGACAAGTAGGAACGCAGTTATTTGTTCTTGTTAACCCTAGGATACCTAACCGGGGTCAAATTGATCCCACGATATTTGTAAATTCTAATAATAATAAGTAGGTAACTATTAAATCTGATTTTAAGCCATAAAAAAATATAATTAACTTTTTTATCAGTAAAACTGTTCGTTTACATCAGGACTCGCGTGCTATCCGAGGGTTAAGAAATTTCTATTTCTCCTGTAAAAAATTAATAGTAGGTGCATAATTTTTACCCATGTAGTATTTGAATGAAACCGATCAAATCAATAAAGAATGACAAACTCGTTATGCAATAAAATTGATGATGGTGCGTGTGAAGTACCCATTAATTAAATTGTAATTTTCACTTAATAAATTACCGCAAAAATTAGTTCCACAAGTTTGATTCTATTTTACTATTTATTTAAACTAAATATTTTCCAGTTGATTAGAAAAAAATTTTAACAGAATTTGTAAGGGTAAAAGTGACACCGAGGTAACCAAATATTTTCTACATAAAAACCGGTTTGAATTTTGTTTACCTGTGAAGAAATACCTACACTCTCTTTTGGTAAGCAAAGGTAAATATTTTAGAAATTATCCTGTTTACAAAATTTTGTGAACTAGTAAATTTGAAAATCTTGTTGCTTTGAATTAACAAAATATTGGTCTTGAAGTTTTACATTTTTGGGCCAGTAAAAGTAAGTACAACATCAAAAATTTCAATACTTTTTTATGTTTGAAAGAATGCAGTGGTCCAATAAAATATTCTTGCAGGTTGCTATTTAAACCTTTAGATTAATTTTATTGTATCCCCAAACTTTTTGATTCCGTAACCTGATAATGAATGGTTGAAGAGTATTTATTAACATATTTATAAGCTCTCATTATAAAAACGCTTTCGGTTTTTGTAGCGGAAGAATTTTTTGGACTTGGCTTAATTAAGGCACTTTTTTTTAAATTTACTACTAATAGGACGTTAAAAAATAATACTACTAGCAAAATTTTTTTTAAATTACCACTTTCTATTTGAAGATGTGATACTTCAACTCCACTGTCTTCATCCGCCATTACTGGTATCGTCATGGGGATCTAAAACAACAAAATTTAAATTTTTAAATAATTTAAAGTAAATAAATTCAAAATTTAGAGGTAAAATATAAATAATATTCTAATGACAATTAGAGGACCTGCGTTGTAAATTTCTCAAGTACATACCTACCACGTGGAATAAATTTTAAAAAATTGTTTGGTTACCAAGAAATTTTAACAACAAATTTTCCTAATGCGCAATAAATTCATTCATAAAAATAATTACGTAATTATTTCTTAACAATTCGTACTATCAACTTGAACTTCAAACTTACAGTTGCGTTGATAACAGCAGCAGTCATTAATAAAGTAATAATAAAATAGATTTAAAGTTTACTTCATTTCATTAAAAACAAACACTAGAATTTATAAAATTGAAAAAATCACACAGTTAACTTCACCACAACTTAAAAAACAATAAAAAGATATGTTAACTTATAGGCACAGTGTCGTTTTACCCCGTAGTGCATTGAATTGTTCACGCCGTTCTTGAATAGTTCTTCCACCCCCACTCCAACATCCCCTAAATCTGTAAATTCTTTCTGATTTATCTACAAAACACCCCTCGTGTTGATGCTTTAACTTTCTCTACAATATGGGAGGTTTCAATTTGTAACACATAAAATATACACTTTGTGAGCAACAAACTCACAACACGAAAATGAATTTAAAAAATAATTTTTTTCTAAATTAAATTGTAGAGTTTCTAAAATCAAAAATTTACTTTGAAATCCTAAAACGACTTCTAAGTTGTAAAATATTAACTTTTGTAATCTTGAAGGTATTAAAATGTCAAGATGCTTGTATTTATGGTGGTAAGCTTTAAGGGTAGGTATAAGCGTTTTCTATAGCTGTAAAAGTTAAAATTCTGAAAATATTCAGTTAAAAAGCAAAGAAACTAAATTTTTGTTTTACTGTGACAAAACGCAGTTGCATGCATTGAGAGACAAATAAATCACTTTGCAAAATGTAAGTTTTAAAAACGTAGTTGTCGGTCTGACATGGCTAAACCGATGCTGTGTTGTGATAGTGAGTTATAGATGTAAATTAAAAAAAAAATTGAAATTGTTCAAAGACAACCAAAAAAAAAAAGAACTAAAGGAGCTGTTTCAGAATTTAAATGACTTGAAAAATCGTGTGATGTAATAGAAATGAAGAAATCTGAAATAGTGGTCGTTTTTTCTGTTACCTTTAAAAATTTTGAAAACTCAAATTGATAAATACGTAATGAAGACTTCGTTGCTGTAGAATTTTAAAGAGAACTTGCGATATAAAACATAAAAAAAAATCACGTGCTGCAATGGCGAAAGTAAAATTGGAAGTAAAATTAAAAAAGTTTTTATGGAGTACCAACCAACATCCTGAACATGGTTTTAGAAACATTAAGTTTGCAAAAAATTACTGAAAACGTTCAATTACACGAAAAAGAAACAAATAACAGTTAGGTTTTTCTTTTTCCTAACGCGTGAGATAATTTTAAGAAATTAGTTTTCATGTTCATAAATGCTTTTTTTTTGCATTTAGAATTTATTCTATTGTACAAGAAGTGCGGTAACGAACGTCATTAGTCCTAACAGTAAAATTCTTCTTCTTTCAATCTGTTTTACGAACAACTTGGTCGAGTTTCCTTGGAAATATTGGTTTTTTGTGAGCATAATAGTTGTTTTACATCCGATAGGTAGCTTGCCAGGCTGACATTTTGATGTGCCTGTAACCCTGGGCAACTCATTAACCTCAGGGGGACTTGTCATAAGAAAGTTTGTCCTGTTAGCCTAAGGCAATGGTCGTCTCAGTTAAAATCCTACTTTTCCAAATAGTAACAAAAAAGTGTTATCACTGCTTTCTGTTAAAAACGATGCTCAACGGGCAGATAAGTTAAAAAATTTCGTGATTACTTTTATTTTCAAACAATCCCAAATGGAGATTTTAGCTCTTCAGCGATGTTTTCTTGGTTATAACTCGCTTAATTTCACCTTTATGGTAAAGTACCATTAGACCAAAATTTAAGAGCACAAAATTCTCTACAAAATAAGTTACTGAAAATTTGTCTAGATTGCACTACAGCGACACCATTAGCAAACTTCGTATAGAGTTATTAGTTTCCTTCCATCGGGGTCTCTCGTCTATAGCTCTCTTAATTTCTCTTTTATGAAAAATTATCATAAATAATATTTTGAAGAGAATAAAATTATCTACAAAATGGTTTACGTCAAAATTTGTCAGAGTTGTACTACAATGTTACCAGTCGCGATTTTCGTGCAGTGTTGTGAATAACGCGATTTTCATAAAAGTACAAGGTTTTCGTATACATATATAACTCGCTTAATTTCACTTTTATGGTAAATTACTAACAGACTTAAATAAAACAGATTACCTAGTTTAAAATAATTTTTACATTTTATCTTCTTCTGAAGTCAAAAAGTTCCAAAATTTAATTGTAAACAGGACCTCTTTTAAGTAAAAACTTTTTCAAGGTAAACTATTTTAAAATTTTGAAAAAGCTCTTGCATTATTATGAATCAAAAATCTGTGACGATAAAGATGAGAAAATGTCAGTAACTCTCATTTGAAATAAAATTTATTCTGAAATAATCTATTTTTTAAATAAAATAGATATTGTGGGTGGAATTAACTAAGGACACTGAACATAATTTGCTACTGGTGGCGCTGCTGTATAACTTAGATAATTTTTTAGTGCTCTATTTTGTAGCAAATTTTGTGTTCTTAAATTTTGGTTCAGTGATAATTTTTCCTAAAAGTGGAATTAAGTGAGCAATTGGCAAAATCCTGCCTTGTGGGGGCTAAAATTCTTGATTGCAAGAAACGATGGATTTTAAGGACTCTTTTAAGGTTTACACTTATTTGCTAAATTTTAGTGTATCCCAACCATACGTAAGATCTAACTATTTTTTGAAATGCTTACCTAGGCAAAGAACTAAACCGATATAATCTTCCGAAACAGAAAGTCATAAAATAAAGAAAAAATTCTTCAAATTTCATAAAATAATAATGTGGTTTGATACATAATGCATCTTTTAGGAAAATACCGATAATACAACATAAATTAATAACAATTATTATCAATTTTATCTATTCTGGAGGTTAAAAGTTAAGAATCGAACTTCTAAAAATAAATTTTATAAGGTTTTTAAATGTTGTGTTTTCTGGAAACTTTAACAATTTTTAAATTTTTCTATGCCCTATTTACTGGCTAACATATTGATTAGCTCAAAATATCAATTCTAGGACGAAAGAAAATCAATTCATTGTAAATAGCCCAAATTTTATCCCTCTACTGTTATTTTAGGCGAGGGTGGAATAACAATATTTTACAGTATTATTTGGTGATAAAGGAAGGATAAAAATGGCCTCCATTGATTAGATTAATTTGTTTAAACAAAAATGAGTTGAGGAAAATTTTAAAAATTATGCAAAAATAAATCCTAAAAATTGTTTATTTTCAAGTGGTTGGTACCTATACTCCCGATCGTATATTTACCCCTTCATCGAAGGTTTTTAATAAAACAGAACATTTTTTTAACGATTCCAAGAAAAAAACAACTTGACAAATTATTATCCATTTACGAAATTATTTAATTGCAAATTATATCGCAATCACTGAACCTTCCTAATAGCATTTTAAGTATTTTTTCCTTTTGGATATCGCATTAAAAATGCATTTTTGACAATTTTAAACAGAACACAAAATTAAACTGATAAAATCATTCGTAGTTTTCATTGTTATTTGCTGATTTGCAGATAAAAAAAAATTAAACTATAATTTTTTTTATTTAATTGAAAGCCAACCCCTTTTAAAATACCCTGGTGGGTTTTATATAAACGACTGAAAGGATAATATGGTAATGCAACTGATCATTAATAAAGAGATTTTTGTGGTATAATTAACTTCAAAAGCTAATTATTACGATCATTATAATATGAACATGAACAGCTTGAGTTTTTTATTCCTAAACAAGAGATTTCTTAGAAAAGTAAATAGATTTCCGGTTAAAGCTAAATTAATGGGTATAATATAAAGTAAAAGACTGCTAATTCAACAAAATGGCGAATTTTCTTTTTTAGCCATTAGCGAATCAACAGAATCGCTACTACTATTATTAGGAGAGGGATATTCGAATTGGTAGTCACCGAATTTGCGAGTTTATATTATGCAGACCGCAAAACTTCCCATGGCGCTACGTAACTCCATTGCTTTTTAGTCATGCGTTTTATTATTTTTTAATTTTTTTTTTTTATTTTAAATTTTTTATTTGCAAAATTTGTAAAACTTGTGGCTCTAAAAATAAAAATTTGTGGTTTAATAATAAACGATATTTGTAATTTTTAACAATTATTTTTGAAATTAAAAATACCAAAAATTTTTTCAAAAATATGAATAAATTATATTAGTTAATAAACTTAATTTTGTACCTACAGATTTAAATGTTAAATCATTGAAAAGCAAAACCAAATTATTTTTGTTAATTAATTAAAATAAGATTAAACTTTTCGAATTAAACAAATTAATTTTAATTTAAAATGTTTTTTACCGTGGTTCTAAAACTGAAATTTTATAACTTAGTAGGATCTAAATCTTACACGTTATGTAATATGTATAGGAAAATTTTCCACTCCGAGGAATTTTCCGAAGGACAACATACCCTTCGTTGAAAATGCTACACATATTATGACTCCTTAAGATGAACATCCGACAGGCACTGAGATATAATACCTAACGGAATATTAAAATAATTTCTTGAATAATTATTAAAGTGAAAAAAATTATATAAAAACCAAAATGCAAAAAAGTATTAGTCGATAACTTTATACCAAAAATTTGTTCGAGTGTACATGCATTTATAATTCTCCATGATTCCATCACTGATCTAAAAGAGCTTGATGCGTTCAAGGTACCTACATTGATCAACCAACGCAATGAAAATGCGTTCATAAATATTGTCTCGAATTGAAACGCAGTAGCGGATTTACCACTTGAGAGGCCTCAAGCGCAATTCAATTTTAAATATTTTTACTAACTCTACAGCCTTCACCCTACAGTGTCCATTCTAGAGGTCCACGTTTTTCACTCTGGTATGCACTATATTGGTGGTCTAAAAATATTTTAGGCTCCCTTGATTATGAGGCTCGTGCGCCTGTTGAGAAATTCGCCACTGTACGAAAGTAAACTAATTGACCAATTTACAGATTACAGCGACTTTCTGGCCACAAATTACAAAGAAAATTACAAAATCTTGTTAATGTTCTGTTAAATTACATGCAAAATCCAGGCAACTTCTTACATAAATGTCAAAATTATTTAGAAGACAATGAAAACATCTGAAGAAAACAATCAGACCGTTGTATTTAGTGAAAAAAGAAGTAACCTCATTTTTTCTTAACATCAAATTAAAGAAAAAATGTAAGTACGGCATTAAACGTGTCACGATTGATTTTATCAATTTTGCTAACAGTGTTAAATTGGTGGCGAAAGGATAATTTTGGAGTTAATAAAAGTGGAATTATTTACTCGCTAACTTTGTATCCACAATTTTGCAAATTTTTGGAACCTTTTTCCTATCTTTCCTGAACGTCTTATGAGAATTAATTATGAAATATGATTATATTTTCTATTTTTTTCTTATTTGGGAGAATGAACATCTACTATATCTTCAAGTTCTTTTTCCACTTACGTGTCTTTATCCAATTTTCCATGTTAATATTTTGATTATTTTTCTCCACTTTTTCTAGATTTCATGTGTCATCTTCAGACTTAGCGACCAGCCTTCCACTGCCTAATTTTAATAATTATGGATTACTGATCTGCAAATAAACTTTACTGTGGGGACGAGATTCTCATCAGGCTCGTCTTTACCAGAAATGGTGTCAGACTCGCAGTTCGTATTGGTTGGGGTTTATTGAAACAAATCTGATCTCTGCGTTTGTCAATAATTCTGGAATAAATCACGCTACTCCGACCTGTCAGACGAAATCTAGTCCAGGAAAGTAAACAGATCCTCATGTAGGATTTAAGGACTCTTTGGACTTCTTTTAGTAATCCTAAACTAACGTGTTAAATTAAGTCTAACTCTGGATTGCCACCATGACTTTTTCGATAGTTAAGAGCTTTATTCGGTATCCTGAGCTGAAAAATGATTTTCTTCTAACAGAAAAGTCCTTTCTATCAAAATTTACGTTTTCCACCAATCTTACCATTGAGGTATTTAATGTAGCCACTTCTGGTTACTCTTATTTGTATATTTTCGCCTGCAGACCATGGTTTGATATGTGGAAAACTAGCAGTAAAAATTTAGTATATCCTGTAAGGATTAGTTACCAAAAACTATCTCTTACCAATGGCATTCCATGTACTCATTTGATGAATCTAATAATTTTAACCCTGTTTTAATAATTGTACCTATTGCACGTTATAATATCCTGTTCTCCACGTTCGTCGCTTTATCCAATCAGTTTTCCTTCTACCCCACAGTTTCCATCTTAAATTGCTTAATTTATAAAAATTTAAAGGCGGCTGATGTTGATCAGCGATATAAAACATACAAGTACAAAAAAAAGTTATGGTGCTTAAACAACAATTATGCAGATCCTCACAAAATCTCTTCACATTATTTATATGTGCATTGTTAAAATCTATCAGACTAAAAAGGAGAAGGAGAAGGACTTGAAATGATTTTAAAATGGATATTTAAAATTTTCTTTTTCAGTAGCGAAATTTCCAGGTATGTCTTCACTTTCATAGACAGTTAGATTACAAATAATTTTAATTTTCAATTAAGTTGTTGTTAGAATTTATAACGCTTTTTCTACAGTAAATCTTCTTATCCGAATGGAATTTTGGTAAACCACTTAAAAACTCAGTGTTTTATGTGCGGATTATAATTTCATAATATTTTTGCTGTTATTTCCATTTTATATAAGTAGTTTCTTGGACCATTTTAGTCAAAATTTCATCTTGTCCTTACTATAGATGAGGGATCTTGGTAAAGAGGTGGTTGCAAATAAAACTAAGCGATTTGTCCTTACTATGTTTTTCTGCTTATTGTGATGTAGCAGATAGGACATTCTACATCAGGACTTTGAAAGGTGATTGTGCAGTGTTGGATTTCTTTCCGCAAGGGACCACATCAGGCTTTTAATAATTAGATTTTTATGAATAAAATTATTATAATTTAAGCGTATTCTTGTGCTTCGGAATAGAAGCAGAAGAGAATGAGGTGATTAAATGGTTCAATAATATCGAATTTATGCAGATAACATTTGAGAACTTTGTTTTTCTCACTGGCGATGAAATTATCCCCTGTAACATTACATTTTCCCTACTTGGCGATATTTGAAAAATTTAACCAAAACGAAAATTTGTTTGTTAATCAAATAAATGCTCTTGAAATGATCAAAACTGCTAAATTCAAATAATATGATTATGACGTATAAGCTGATCCTTTCACCTGTGCAGGTATTTGATTCAAAAACAAAACCTTTTTGTTTACCAACATTTAACGTGGAATCCCAACCACGATGACATCAGGATGCATGAAATATTTATTTTAATTATCGGTTTTTCATGTTTACCTTGTCCTCTCTTCTCGAAAAGTCATATTTAAACAAACATTTCGTAATACTTTACTTTATTTTGACGAAAATTATTAATCCCAGAGCAAAATATTATTGATCACCTTATATTAAAAATGTGAAGGGTGTGGAAAGATAATATAAAAAGGGCGGAGTGTAAAATCGCCCTTTTCCATATTCCTGCTCTCACAGAGATAAACTGAGTAAATAATAAATATACGAATTATCAATATTCTTATCAATTCCATATCCTGTTGTGAAATCATAAATATTAGATAATTTCTTTGAATTTTAAATTTCAAGTTGGAATATTTTTAAAACTATTGTAAGTATTAAGTAACCGAAAGTTGTTTATATCGGAAGTTGTTCTACATTCCGCGGTTTTTCACCACCGTGACCTTGTTATTAAGCGAATGAATGGGTTAACGCATTAATTTAGTTATTTGTGAAGTGCGATAATTAACTAAGCGGTAAATTGTTTGTTTTTTCTAACTTTTAAGTGTCTCTTTTGCTGCTTTACAACTATCAAGCAACTCAAAAATTTTACAATAGAAGAATAAGAATGTCATCGCTTTTATGACAAATCAATTTAAGAATGTTTGCAAGTTTTGAAGGAATTCTACTTCTATTTGTCAACAACAAAAGAAAAATCAAATTCATACACTTGAAGGACATTGGTTTTCCTCTTATTGTGGTTTGAGATTTTATTAGAAATCATCAATCTTTGTCAAAAAATGTGACGATTAAACCTTTTTTGATCGGAAAATACGAATTTTTGGTTATTCGCGATCGAAAATCGTAGCAAAAATTGTAATGTTTTGAAATAACAAATAAGGGAAAAATTCCGCTAACAAAATCTGCAACTGTCGGACTTTCTAAAGTCCAATTTAAAATGCTTCGAAAACATGTTGTTGCATCCCAGATAAACTTTCGTATTTGTATTTACATTAGATTCGCATATCTTCACCTGGTCAGCTTGATGGCCATCTGCTGTCATTGTGGTGTTGAAATGACCCACTGCAATTGAGGGACAAGCGGACAATTGTATAGAACTAGCAAACGCCAAAATGGGGGACCGACCGATGTTGATTTTGCACTTCGTTCAAAATAACTTAAATATTAGAAAAACATAACGAACAATACGTGATAACTTTTAAAACACATCCTACAGGAGTCAATTAAGTAATGGTTGACATTTTAGTTTTCATGAGGATAAATAATAAGTTTCGCACAGATGCGAACCTGCAAATTTCTCACCTTTTTTTTATTCCTATTTTTAGGTTTAATTACACCAAAAGTGAAAAACACTTGCCATTTTATTTAACCACTATAATTTTTTCAAAAATTACTACTTACTGATGAAAGTTGGAAAGTAAGTACAATCACAAATAATAGTCTGACGTTCTAGCTAATGGAACCTATAGTACTGACAAAATGTTATCCAGAAAATTGAAAATTAACCATCAGTTTGGTAAGAGAATAACAAACAAAAGAATATAATAATTTTTTAATCAATACCGAACGTAATTCAACATTTAAATATTTTATATTCCAAGTCATTAAATATATAATTCGTAATGTAATATCAAATCTTTACATCGCATTAAAATCCCATTCGAAAAACATTATTGATTCTATAAATCCACAAAATATAGTAAATTCGACTTGGAAACTTTTCCCATCAGGCATCAGAATAATTTTTAAAGTAAATCGTAGTTTTTGGCAACAAATTAGAAAATTGTGTATATGGAAATGTATCCATTGTTTGGGCACGTCAAAAGCACTTATACCTATGAGCTTTGTACTATTTGCTAGAATAGGCACCAACAATTACCCGTCAATCAGAAATCACAGGAGGCTCAATCTGGTCAGTTTGAAAATCACAAAAGCTGTCTGGACAATAAGCTTTGTTAGAGCCACAAAATTCACAAATCCACAGTTTGCATTCTGCCCAGAAATATTGTAAAATTAAAATTTTTGTTTTAGTAACTAAAAAATCTGCTGATGAGGGTTTTACAACAATCAATAACGCGTAAGTGTATTTATGTTAGAAAAAGCTGGATCAAATATTTGCTTTATGTTTTGGCACGTGTCATGTGTCCATTTAGTTTTTTGCCCCTGCAAAAAATGGGATGAAAAAGTGCATGTAGGGCAACGGTCAAATTTATATAAAACACAACAAAAGATTTTTTATTATTCATACAATAGGGGGATCACAATATTTTTTCCAGCACTTGCAAATCCTAATCTGTCTTTTATTGAGGCAATTTCATACATATTTTACAAATTTCTAGTTGGGCGATTTTTTGATACTTTATGGAGGTAGTATTTTAGTTTCATTAAAATGACGTTGCATTAACGGACTTGAAATATAAAATTTTAGTATGGTTGACCGTAATTATTAACAGCATGAAGAAAAATAATCAATCAATATCAAATATTAATTTTTCTGTGAGTCATCAAATATCAGCGAAATATAATCGTCATTCTATTGGTGCAATTTCCCCTATGTCAAAATTTACGATTGGTTAGTAAAAAGAGGGTGAAAAGTTTACCCTTGTTTTTTAACTATTTTACCTACCCAATAACAATCTGCTATTAACTGAAAAGCCAATTTTCAATGCTTTATGTAACATTGTTTGTTACATAGCTTTTTATATGAGGCACTTACTACACGTAAGCCGCCCTAAAATTAACGAGGGATCGTTTAAAATAATTTTTTTAAATTAATTTTTTCTATGTTCAAAAGTTAATTATTCTTCATAGTTTGAAATTGGGTGTACTTATCAAATTTAATATGAAAAAGTTGAAAAACATAATTTTTCAAGTGCTTCTTTCATTAATGCAACATCTTCCGCGATTTTTATGTTTCAGAAGTTTTCATTTGGAAAAGTATAAGTAGAAAAGTTTCATTTACTATTTTAATTAAATAAAATTAGAGCAAAAATTTGAACTTCTTAGTTTGGAAAATTCCTCGAGGAATTTTACAAAATGATATATCATCAGCTTAGTATTTATTTATCACAGATTTAATTTCAAATAAAAAAGAAAAACCCAAAGAAAATTTTTTACTAGTTTTTGAGGAAAATTTAAAAAATTTGATTACGATTTTAAAAATGTTAATTTGCTGCTGAGTTAGTGCAACAACACAGTTATAAGAAAAAAAAAAAAAGAAGTTCACTCCATGACATAACATTTTAGGATTCCTTTAATTTCATCGTTAATGCTTAAAATTAACCGCTTTAAATTTTAAATAAATCCAGACGAGTTGCTGACTCGATTACAAAATCATCAAACGAGACGAATAAATTTGATATAACATCAATAAATAACAATATCTACAGTAAGGTAAGTAAAAGTATTATTAGTAGCTGACAGCATCTTTTTTGCAAAATTCATCACAGGAGATCATTTGCATTTTTATTTCCCCTAATCAACTTTTATTTAAAAGTGCCAAATTTATCAGTTTATATAGTCATTTGAGACGTTCAAAATTAAGTCAAGTCTATCCGAAATTTACATAAAATTTTGACTTTCAAAGTTAAACAGTTTGAATTAAATTCCTGAATTCTATTATTTCCATTATCAGCATGGCGTAAAATTTAAAAATGTACGTTACTATTCATTCATTTATTAAATAGGCAAAAAAGGTCCTTTTAATGGGTTAAATAACAAGAACGAATAAGCAATGTACTTATAGTTGATTCATTATTATTCTGATGGAAATTAAGAAGAACAAAAATGATGAAAAAAAATATTTATAAAATTTTAACGTTCAAAAAGTTTACCTTCCAATTTACAGGTTAAAATCCAAAAAATTAATTATTATCATACCTATAATAGATATTATAGAAAAAATAATATAGGTACTATTAAATGCTGTCAGTTTTTCAAGTAGCTATGATGTAATATTCAGGTAGGTACTTAATCAAATTGATATCTCATTAGACGGTAATAGCACTTATTCGACTGAAATATTTAATAAATTAATCATTTAATTCATTAAATATCATATAATATAAGCAATATATTTTTTTCAATTGATTACAGATTGTTAGTAATAATTAAGTTAAACTTTAGTTTGTATTATATCGATTCCATGGACTAAAAGTAGAAAATGTGTAGATTAAAATAAGAGTCTTAAAAAAAAATTTTTGTGCTTTAAAATTAAAATTATTGGTCAAACGACTTTTTACAATTCTACATGAATGAAATATTTCCAAAATAATTTAAATACAATATGGCGGAATATAATTGATTCCAGTGTTGCCAGACTTACTTCACTGCATTTGAAATTGTAAAAAATTTCAACACGGTAGCAGAGCCATCTATTAGAGAATGGCCCGACTAAAACGACAAAGAATATTTTTACAAACAGAATCCTTAGGTGTAACCGAAATATTTGTTCGTTTTTATTGACTTTTTCAAAATAATTTGTAAAATGTAGATCAAAAAAATATATTTTCATAGCCCAATATTTTGAAATATTTCGTTTCTATTATGCAATGCCTATATTTACAATTCTATATTTGAAGTACAATATTTGGAGACATTGTAAAATTATTTTCTCAATACTGACCCAAAATCAAAGTAAAAAAAATGTTTAGATTGCATTCAACATTTTCTATCAATAAGTGGTACAAAATTTTAACAAAACTTCAATATAACATTATTTAACATTCAGCATAACATTAATTTTCTGATTTAGGGCAATATTGTATTATGATGACAATTGCACAAGCTGCCACCCCCTATCACCCCATCAATGATATTCTACCGTTTCATAACTGTCACTAATAATTCAGCTCAAAGGTTTTAATAGACATTTTTCCAAAATTGAAAACATATTTTCGCAATTCTTTGTTATTTCGCTTATTACTCAAAATAATTGCACAAAAGTGTATATTTTTAAATAGAGAACACTTGGACGTATACTTTTCAAATATTATAGAAAATATAATCTTGATAAAAATTTAAATTAGGGAAAACAATGCGACCATGCAAGTGTCATCTTTAAAAAAATCTTTTAGTGCAATTATTTTTGGTAATCAAATAAACTAAATAACATCAAAATACCAAAATATCGACACCTAATAGGTCAAAGGGCGTAACCCACATTTAAATTTTTCTCTTTTTTAGCCAGAATAACTTAAATTCTGTATTCATGTATGCATTGTAGTGGTTGAAAACTTCAATGTTGTTTGTCAAAGAGTGTGTCTTATCAATTGCAAATTATTCTGAAATAATACTACCCTTGGTTTTATAGATATTAACCAATATTTAAAAAATGTGTAAAATGAGGGTTACGCCCTTTGACCTATTAGGTGTCGATATGTTTTGGAGCTGGACAGAAAAATAATTTTTTTGTAGAAAGAAGTTTTAAGAATGCGTAAGAAAGGAAAGGAGTAAGAAGAGAAATTTAATTCAGAAAATAATTGTTAATTTTCAGATAAATAATCATTTTCCGCAAAAATTAGAAACGAAAACGACTTCCAGAATTTTAGAGCTTACAACAAGAAGCTTTTCACTATGAAATACATACGTACTCGACACAATTCACTCCCGATCGCAAGATTTCGAAATAATTATCGCGAACACGCATTTATTATTTAAAAAAAAAATCCAGTAAATAAAAATTTCATTATTAATGGAATTAAACGAAAATTCAAAATACCATGCTTACCGAAGATTATTTATAGCCACTCCGCGTACTAACATTTTGAAGATCTCAATTTTTCTCTAACCTTTTCCGGAGTCAGTCGCAAAGTGCATCTTAGAATCTGTTACTTGCAAAACAACAAAAATTCTGCAGTAAAGCCACCCCCGGGTGGCTTATTAAAAAATAATAGCTATAAGAAAAACCTAAAAAATTAAAAAACTTGCACCTGAAACAGACGGAAAAATTGTTGCTTTTATGTCATCTGTCCTGAAATTAGCAAAAACTTCAGGACGTACTCATTGAAAAATACTAAACATTTTCCTACCGATCGTTTTCGGAAGTTTCGGAGTACATTTAAATAAAAATCTACTTCTTATCTGGACATGACACACTAAATACTTTGAAAATCACTTTTACCTACATCACTGGAAAAACGATTAATTTTCACCAACCTTTTTCGTTGTTAAACCATCCACCATTACGGACTTACCTGCATCAAACATAAAAAAAACAAATTAGTTATTTTATTTATAAATGGTTAGTAAAAATTTGTGATTACCTTTAATCCTGTAGTCCTTTAGCCCGATGCCACTCCGCGACACAGCTCCATCAGCACCATCTCTTCTTTCCATCGCCATCACGCACAAAACCAACACTTTTCACTACTTTTTCATAAGGAAAATTATAACCCAAAGCGATTCGCGATATTTAAAGCTTCCATCAAGCTATTATCATAAATTTCGAACTCGACACTTTTCACTCCCGACCGCGAAAATTAAAAACGAAAACGATTCGCGAATTTTTGAGCTTCCAACAAGAAGCTTTTCACCATGAAATACATACGTACTCGTCACAATTCACTCCCGACCGCGCGATTTCGAAATAATTATCGCGAACGCGCATTTATTATTTAAAAAAAATCCTGTAAATAAACAAATATGCCATTATTATAGGAACAAAATAAAAATTCAAAATTTGTTGCTTACCTAAGAGTATTTACGGTCTTTCGGGGGTACTACACAGCCGTGAAAAACCACATCTTCTCCGGAAATCTTTTTTAACTTTCGGCCAAATAAATAATTCCCACCAAACTTGGAGGGAATTAAAAAAATAATGCTGCAAATAAAAATTACATTATTATCGAAATAAAGTGAAAATTCAAAATATCTTGCTTACCGAAGGTTATTTATGGCCAATCAGCGTACTAACATTTTGAAGATCTCCATTTTGCTCTGACCTCTTCTTTAGTCAGTCGCAAAATACACATCAAAATCTGTCACTTGCAAAATGAAAATTCTGCAGTAAAGCACCTGAGTTAATAAATATATAATAGCTAAGAAAATCCTAAAAAATTAAAAACTTGCATCTGAAACAGAAAGAAAATTGGTTTCTCTTATGTCATCTGTTCTGAAATTAGTGAAAACTTCAGGACGTACTCATTAAAGAAATATTAAAAATTTTTCTACTTATCGTTTCTTTGAGGGTTTCGGGTAAATTTAAATAAAAATCTATCCCTTATCTGGACATGACACACTAAACACCTTATAAATCACTTTACCTACATCACTGAAAAAACGATAAATTTTCACCAACCTTATTTGTTGCTAAACCATCCACCATTACGAACCTTCCTGCATTGAACATAAAAAAAACAAATTAGTTATTTTATTCATAAATGGTTCGTAAAAATTTGTGATTACCTTTATTCCCGTAGTCCTTTAGCCCGATGCCACTCCGCGGCACAGCTCCATCACCACCAAGCACAAAACCAACACTTTGCACTACTTTTTCACTAGGAACATTATAAACAAAAACGATTCGCGAAATTTAAAGCTTCTATCAAGCTATTCTTATAAGATTCGAACTCGACACCTTTTACTCCCGACCGCGAAAAATTAGAAACTAAAACGATTCGCAAACTTTCGAGCTTTCAACAAGAAGCTTTTCACCATGAAATACATACGTACTCGATACAACACAACCGACCGCGGGACTTCGAAATAATTATCGCGAACACGCATTTTATTATTTAAAAAAATAATCCTGTAAATAAACAAAAATGCCATTATTATAAGAACAAAATGAAAATTCAAAATTTGTTGCTTACCTAAGATTATTTACGATTTTTCGGGGGTACTATACAGCGGTGAAAAACTACATCTTTTCTGGAAATCTCTTCTACTTTTGAGCTAAATATAAATTCCCACCCAACTTGGAAGAAATTAAAAATATAAATCTGCACATAAAAATGTCACTGTTATAGTTATAAAATAAAAATTTCAAAATTGTTGAATACCTAAGATTATTATTTACGGTCGTTCGAGGTACTGCAGTTATAAAGAACCACATCTTCTCTGGAAACCTCTTCTACTCTTGGGCCAAATAAAGAATTCCAACCCAACTTGGAAGAAATTAAAAAATAATCCTGCACATAAACTTACATTATTATTGAGTTAATGTGAAAATTTATTTACATAATTATAATATTCATATAATTTATATAGGTAATACAAAACATTTTGAAGATCTTCATTTTCCTTTCCCAGTGTTGCGTTCGGTCCTTGATCCAAATCTTTGCAATTACACGGATCAAGGTGCATAAAATCGGTCATCTTGAAATTGAAAATTTTGCTGCAAAGCACCTAAGATATGATGAAATTTTGAATTGATTTTCATGAAAGCGAATTAAAAATAATCCTGCATATGCAAATTCTTTTATTGTTTGAGTGATAATGTAAAAATTCAAAGTTTATTGTAGAAACGTGGAAAAGATTATATTCATTTAATGCACGACCTGTTGAGAATATTTATATATTTGTAAGAAATGTTAGGACTGCTACAGTACGCCCTCTCTCACTAAGAAGTCAATTATTATTTAACTATGAGAAGTTATAGGTGTTAATCTTCTAGAAGAATTTTTTAGCTGTGAATAATTTTTCTATTGTTGAACAACTTGACAATTTTACAACGGTATAAGAGAGCTAAAATATCAAAAATTGTTTTTCATTCAAAACATTGATTAAATAAGCAACAAAAGGTTTGCTTGCTATGATTGTGAAAAAATATTTTGAAAGCACCCTGTATAGTTATTGAAATTTGTAAATTATTATAAATAAACTAAAAAATATTAAAAAAAAATTATTATTTGAGATATTCAAAAGCTTAAAGCTTCAATACTTTCTACAGTTATTGACCTAATAGTATAAAAAGATTTCGTAAGCACCCCGTAAGTAAAAAGCAAATATTTTTTTAAAGCAGTTGTCTAGAAATATAAAAAGTGTTTTCTTCTTTCGAACGGTATAAGAAATAATTCTGAGAACTTACATTCTCTAACCTACTAGTAATTTATACAAATCAAAAAAATCTTTTAGATTACACACACAAATTAAAATTTGCAATGATAAAAATTAGTGCAAAAACTTTTGTTGCAAAATGTAAATCAAGCACGACTCTTTTATAACAAATATAAAATTAAAATCGAAAAATGTTTGGTACATAAAAAAATGCAAAAAAGTGTGCTTGTTACAACATTGACATCAACGCGATGACTCGTCATTTTATTTCTGGGAACCCCTGGTTCCTGCTATAACGCAAGGGCATCAAAGTACGATTTCAAAATTTTCACGAAATTACTGTAAATTTAATGTAATTAACTTTATTTAAACTATAGATTCGTTGGTTTTTGCAATATTACATTTTATTAAGCGTTAATTACAAGTGGCGCCAAGTCATATTCTAAGATGATGACTATAAAAAATTGGTAAACTTATTCTTCAATCATCGCGAAAACTACTAAACATTTTTTGAAAATTTCACCGCAATAAGCCACAGGATATAATCGTTCGTCATAAAAAAACAATAGTTTGTTCAAAACTGCTTTTTGAATTTTTAAAAATTGAAAAACGGCAAATTGAGATATACATGGAAAAATTGTCTTTTTACCTTCTTTTGTAGGGTCAGCTTTAATAATCCAACGACACTTTACTATTCACTAATTACACTCAGTTAACACATAATTAAAATTTTTATAATTTGTTAATTTAAAACATGAAAAAAGAAACAATTTCATCGCGCATCTGCAAACTGCACATCTTAACTCGACCGTAACACAAACGAAACTGAGCGATGCATTACGACCGCTCTCGAACGTATTTGCAGGTTCAAACATATTCGGGTTTTTCCTAGAATTTCCAACACCACCTAATTTATAAGATAAAAAATTATTCTTTTTAATAATTTTATATTATCAAATCATACATTATTTATTTTGGATACTTGAATAGGTAATTTTTTTGTTTGAAAATTAAACTTTTAATTTACTACAATAGTGTTAGTAAATTTTTTCTGGAAAAAGTTTATTTTTTTAGTAATTCGAAGCCATGGACGTTCAAAGAATAATTTCCATGGGGGAGAATTCTAAAATATATTTAGCATAATTATTATTCTTTTTTTTTGAAAACTTTGCTTTCTACAGGACACGGTTGACTTCCTTTCAAAATAAAGATCAAGAAAATATAAAATGTTTTTTTTGATACCTACAACGAGAATTAAATAAAATTTTTGTCGCACTGTTTAAACCGATAATTAGAATAATTTACAACATTCGAAAAATTTTGTTTAAAAAAAAAGCCAGGAGGTAGAGGTCTACTTTAAATGCTGTCCTTACTTTCTTTATCAAAATTTGATATTGACTTGAAATATGAAATTCTCACCCATTTAACCGTCTTTCTATTATCATGAGTGGAATTAACTTCCATCTCTGTATGACCTATTTCCGAAAAATTGTGGTAAATGGTCACATAATCTTGCACTGCAAACTCAAAAAGTATGGTGTTTTGTGCAAAACTATTTACGATGATTGAATAATGTAAAGCATCTTGAAAAGTATAACTGACCTAGGTTTTTAGTGGAGGGAGTGGAAAATGTCACCCAGAGGTCGCGGTTAAACCAGACCGAATTAATATAGTCGGTTCAAGATGCAGATGACCTATATAACTTAAAAATAAAAAATTTTACAAGTTCTAAAAATTTTACAATTTGTTAATTAATAAATTTGTTTGCTCTCCTGTAAAAGTTTTCATATGTAAGTAGAGGCTTTTGCATCGATCGACGATACGTATCCTGATCTCCAAATTAAGGTCTAAAATTCTTAGTACAGACAGTTACAGTAAACGAAAATTTAAGAAAAATTTTTCAATATTTTAGAAAAACAGGAAGACACAATTAATTGGTGTATTCAAAAGTTCAAAGCTGCAACTGGTCTAATAATACAACAAATTTAGTAACACCCTGTAGGTAAAAAGCAAATATTTTTAAAGGCAGTTATCTAGCAAAATAAAAAGTTCATAATTTTTTAGAACGGAAATTAGAATCGGTCATTCTAAATTATTAACAAAAAAAATTATTTTGAGAATTCAAATTCTCTTATTAACTATTAGTAATTTATACGAAGCAAAAAATCTTTTTAGATTACACATACGAATTAAAATTTACCATAATACAAATTAGTATAAAAACTTTGATTGCAAAAAGTAAATCAAGCACGACGTTCTTATAACAAAAATATTGTTAAATTCGAAAAAATATTAGTACAGAAAATAATTGCAAATCAAGTGTGCTTATGTTCCTACAAAGCCAACAACGCGATGACTCACCATAAAATATTTCTGGGAACCACTGGATCCTGTTATAACGCAAGCGCATTAATTAGCCATCAAAGTTTGATTTTCAAATTTTGCTAAGAAATTACTTTCAATTTAATGCAATTAACTTTATTTAAACTTGCGATTTGTTAGTTTTGCAATATTAAAGTGCATTTGGCTTCCATTCCAAGAGACGCCAAGGGTTTGATCAAGATGGCGACTACACAAAATTGCAATTTTATTTTTCAAACATCGGCTAAACGGCTAAAAATTTTCTAAAAATTTCAACGGGAAACCAATTGTAACAATGTAATTCACGATAAAAATATAGTAGTTGGCCCGGAAATGTTTTGTGAATTTTAAAAATAGGAAAAAAAGTAATGGTACATACATAAAAAAATTTGTCTTCTCATCCTTCGTTCTGGGGTCATCATTAACAATCCAACGGCACTTCACTAGACACTAGATCAATAATCACAATATACACATAATTTAATTAATCACAATTTGTTAATTAGAAACTTGAAAATTGCGCATCTACAAGATGCGCGTCCTATCACAATAGAACAATACACGAAACTGATCAACGATCGTCAAATGTGCGAACCTACGAAATGCAATTCGTGTAAAGTCGTTATTATTTATAATAAAAAATAAAATATCATTTTTTAGAAACATAATTTAAATTTTTCTGAGAAACATATAAATTTACTGATGCTAATTATTAAATAGATCATTAAAAAAAAATTTTGTTTATTTGTTCTACATCTGATTAAACCAATAACTGGTTGGCAAAAAGAGAAGAATTACACATAATATTTTAAAGCTAAAACCACAAATAAAGACTAAATTATAACGCTGTGTATTGTGCAAAATTTTTTACAATGATCAAAATGAAACAGTTTGAAATGTTCAAATAACCTCGGATGTAAGTTGGAAGGGGTGAAAATTTCTCCCAGTGGTGTTCGCGGTTAAAGCAGATCAGACACCAGAGTGATCTCCTGATCTTTAAATGTAGGTCCCAGGATGACTAGTGCAGACAATTACAGTAAATTAAAATTTAATAAATTCAAGTGCGATGTTTAACAAAGGGCACAAAGATTCCTTTTTTCAGGATTTTACTTTTCCTATTTTGAGTTCCAGTAGATTCCCATTTTTGATGTTTTGCACCAAATAACCTGCTATAAGTCAAAGTTGAAGTCTCTTATCACCGAGGTTTGTAAATAATTTAAACAATATTTAAGATAGGTAGATTAAGATAGTAAATTTTGAATGAAGTATAAAAGTGGTTGTAATGTGGGCTTTCATGTAGTTTCAAAAATATCTTTCAACAAAAAATCTCGAACCATTACAATCTGCATGTAGTTTTCAACAACAGGATCTAAAAGAAAAAAGAATTCTATAATTTTCTTATGCATTTATGTGTTCCATAAAAATTTTGTGAATTCAAATTTTATTGCCACATGTTTATATCAATCAATATTACAGTAAATAACATTTTTCACTTTATCCACTTTTCAAAACACAAAGAAAACTATGCCACTCACAATTTGATACCTGAGCAGTTCCTGAAAAGACATTTTAACTTTGTTTTATCATAATTGCTCTACATTGTAGTAGTTCGATGACGAATAATTATGACTTTCTGGCTGACAAAATTTTAGAAGCAAAATACGAAAATTTTGTATCACAAGTACGTAAAGAGTCGTTTTTCACCACGAGGCGAGGTTTATGACCCGAGCCGCCTGGCGAAGGGAATAACAATAGCCGAGGGGCGAAAAAACCCTGAAGTCCGAGTCATATGAAAACTTTTTGTTATTTTTGGAATAATATTCCACAAAATTTTTGCAACAGACTGGTCTTAAGGTATAGACTAATATAAATCACCAATAGAAAACGATTATTAGCGCCCGAACAAACCTGAAGGTACCCGAACAAAAAGTGACGAAAAGAGCTTCTTTACGACCTAAAAACAGGTATAAAAAGTGCCTATTTACTCCCAAAATAACGAAAAATTATTTTTGTTTTTGTTTGGGTAAGCTGCAACTGATCTAATAATACAACAAGATTTAGTAACCAACTGTTGCAGAAATCAAGGTCATTTCCTGCAAGAGTTGGATATCCTGAAGGGTAAGATTTGACAACATGCGTACATCCTAGGGAGATCAACCGAATCGAATTGTACTGACGTGGAGAGCCGTGGAGATTAGTATTGGAGACACAAAGATTAAAGGATTTGTAACAAAAGACTGCCCTCAGGGAGGAGTGCTCTCCCCACTGCTGTGAAACATGGTAGTGAACAGCCTACTCAAACTCCAAAATGACAGGGGCTATTATACCCTAGGTTACGCAGATGACATCGTCATACTGCTTACAGGAATATTTGAGGGCATCCTCTGCATGCTAATGCAAAATCCTCTCCAGATTTTAAAACAATAGTGTAAAGAACACTCACTCTCGGTAAATCCAACAAAGACAGAGCTTGTACTATTCACCAAAAAAAGAAAACTGCCGGACATGGTTATGCCCAGCTTAACAGGTACTCCTCTAAAACTAGCCGATGAAGTCAAGTATCTGGGAATAATACTTGACAAAAAGCTGAACTGGGAAAAACATTTACAAATGGAACTTGAAAAAGCTAAGCTGGCTTTCTGGCAATGTCGAGGAACAATGGACGGTCATGGGGCTTGTCTCCTAAGATCACCCTCTGGCTCTACACCGCCGTTGTCAGACCCATGCTATGCTACGGTGCCCTTGTATGGTGGCCCAGAACCAAACAAGTAACAACATCATCCTCCTTACACCAAATACAGAGAATAGTCTGTCTGGCTGTAACTGGGGCAATGCAAACAACAACGACTGCGGCTCTTGAGACTCTCCTCTGCCTTCCACTACTTGATTTTCATGTGCAGGAGATGGCGGTTAGGGGGGCGCTTAGGCTACGCAGTTGGAAGATATGGGACAATAGGCATGGAACTACGGCACATACGCGGATTTTGGAGGAATATTCCAAGGGAATACCTCTACTGCACTTGGAGCCAGATAGAATCCAACCTAAATACATATTTATATTATTTCAGACAGCAGGGCGGCACTCGTGGCACTTCGGAGCCACAAGGTCATTTTTGGTCTGGTGCTTAAATGCATTCAGACACTGAATAATATATCTAGCCAAAATGTTCTTTGCCTTTGCTGGATTAAGAGACATTAAGGTGATGAGGGCATCACAAGAGCTGATGAACTCGCAAGACGCGGTTCCAATAGTCTTTCCTGAAGCCCGAAGCCGATGATCACGCCTTCAGTTAAAGCTCTAGATGCACTCTTAAAACAACACACCCTACAACTGCACACCTGCAGATGGGTACAAAAAACAACATGTCGTCAAGCAAGGGCTGCTATACGTGCACCCTCTTGGAGACATGCTAAATGCTATCTGAAACTGTCCAGAGTCAATCTGCTAATAATTGCAGGGATTCTAACTGGACACTACAGATTAAACAAACATCTTTACATGATGGAATATGCAGAAGACCCAATATGTCGTAGATGCAATGAAGAGGAGGAAACAGCCGAACATGTACTTTGTTACTGTCCGGCGATAACTTCGTTAACGTTAACAAGAGGATCTGTGTTGGGGGACTTCTGGTCCAACATGGCCAGAATCAGGGACACTCCACCTGCCAGGATCCTAGAGTTCATCCTAAATTTGGACTGGCTCATTGAGGAATGACAGGACTGGGGTGTAACTAAAACCAGAGGTAGTATAATGGGCCCGATTGGTGGCCTAAGGGGGTAATGTAAGCTCCATTCCAAACTACCTGCACTTAGTTTTTTGCTACTTTATTTTTTAATCCAACTTGAAAACTCCACTCGCAACCATTTAACAATAGGTCACCTACTTACGTTGTAAGCAGGAGATTATGGTATAATAGGTTTGTTTGGTACCACAGTCCTAGTGCTACACTAACTACACTACTACAAATTGATTGGTGTAAAATTTGAGTTGGTAATTATACACTGTAATTATACACTACTACAAATTGATTGGTGTAAAAATTGAGTTGGTAATTATACCACCAATCAATTTGTAGTAGTGTAGTTAGTGTAGCACTAGGACTGTGGTACCAAACAGACCTAGTAATTCCTTAAGTAGTAACAATTTTACCATACAGGGTGGAAAGTAACAGATTTCTAAATTATATTTTTAAGAACCGCATTCAGATTGAAGTTTTTTGTTATAATGATTTATACAGGGTGAAGAATCAAACATCTAACACACATAATTAGAGAAACTGTATTTGAAAATATATGACTAAAAAACTTCAATATGAAATTGATCCCCACCCCCATCGAAATAAGTCCTGTGGACGCTTATGGCGTTTTCTGTTAATTATTAATATTTTTTAAATTAAATAAAATTTTTAGTTTTAATTCTACTATTTAAGAATAAAAATCATTGAAGAAATATCCACGGGTTAAGCTTAGGTTAGTATTAAGAAAACATTTTTTTTAAATGAGGGGAGACCATTAAAAGAAAAATTTGCCGGTCAAGCTTAGGTTAATGTTGGGAAACAATTTATTTTTTATTAGTAAATCTTTAAAAGAGAGATCTACCGGTCAAGGTTAGGTTAGTGTTACAAAACGATTTTGTAATAATGTTTGCTAATAATATATACCTATGGTAATATTTTTTAAATTAAAAAAAAATTTAATTTTAATGTACATACTATTTAATGATTTTGTATTAAGTCGGTTTAAAAACAGAAATTCCCCGGTAGGTAATTGTTACAAAGATTTTTTTTAATATGATAATTAAATAAAAATTCTTTAAATTAAAAATAATTTTTATTGCACCCCATATGAATTTAATAAAAATTCTTTACATTAAAAATAATTTATGTTGCACCTCATATAAAAATCCCTTAATCTTTAGTATGTAGACTCCACTAATACATTTGCGGAGTTTTCATCTAAGATTACCATCGACCTTTTTGCTTGGAGTGGAGTTTTCATTTTTTTTTTTTTGGTACCTGCCGAATTAGTGGAGTTTACACCAACCCGGCCTAGGTGCGCGTGAGCTTGTCTTGCCCTCCAGAATAAATTCAGAATCCAGAGGGTAAGATTCGTTGCAAGTTGCTGGTAAGATTGATTTAAATTTACGTAATTTACATGTCAGGATGAATTTTCGTATTTTACTTCTAAAATTTTGTCAGCCAGAAGGTCATAATTATTCGTCATTGAACTACTACAATGTAGAGCAATTATGATAAAGCAAAGTTAAAATGTCTTTTCAGGAACTGCTCAGGTATCAAATTGTGAGTGGCATAGTTTTTTTTGTGTTTTTAAAAGTAAAAAAAGTGAAAAATGTTATTTACTGTAATATTGATTGATATAAACATGTGGTAATAAAATTTGAATTCACAAAATTTTTATGGAACACATAAATGCTTAAGAAAATTATAGAATTCTTTTTTCTTTTAGATTCTGTTGTTGAAAACTACATGCAGATTGTAATGGTTCGAGATTTTTTGTTGAAAGATATTTTTGAAACTACATGAAAGCCCACATTACAACCACTTTTATACTTCATTCAAAATTTACTTATCTTGATCTACCTATCTTAAATATTGTTTAAATTATTTACAAACCTTGGTGATAAGAGACTTCAACTTTAACTTATAGCAGGTTATTTGGTGCAAAACATCAAAAATGGGAATCTATAGGAACTCAAAATAGGAAAAGTAAAATCCTGAAAAAAGAAATCTCTGTGCCCTTTGTTAAACATCGCACTTGAATTTATTAAATTTTAATTTACTGTAATTGTCTGCACTATTCATCCTGGGACCTACATTTAAAGATCAGGAGATCACTCTGGTGTCTGATCTGCTTTAACCGCGAACACCACTGGGAGAAATTTTCACCCCTTCCAACTTACATCCGAGGTTATTTGAACATTTCAAACTGTTTCATTTTGATCATTGTAAAAAATTTTGCACAATACACAGCGTTATAATTTAGTCTTTATTTGTGGTTTTAGCTTTAAAATATTATGTGTAATTATTCTCTTTTTACCAACCAGTTATTGGTTTAATCAGATGTAGAACAAATAAACAAAATTTTTTTTTAATGTTCCATTTAATAATTAGCATCAGTAAATTTATATGTTTTTCAGAAAAATTTAAATTATGATTCTAAAAAATGATATTTTATTTTTTATTATAAATAATAACGACTTTACGCGAATTGCATTTCGTATGTTCGTACTTTCGACAATTCTCGAGGCGTTGTCGATCAGTTCCGTGTATTCTTCCGTTGTAGTAAGACGCGCATCTGGTAGATGCGCAATTTTCAAGTTTCTAATTAACAAATTGTGATTAATTAAATTGTGTGTATATTGTGATTATTGATCTAGTGTCTAGTGAAGTGCCGTTGGATTGTTAATGATGACCCCAGAACGAAGGATGAGAAGACAAATTTTTTTATGTAGGTACCATTACTTTTTTCTAATTTTTAAAAATTCAAAAAGCATTTCCGGGCTAACTACTATATTTTTATCGTGAATTACATTGTTACAATTGATTTCCCGTTGAAATTTTTAGAAAATTTTCAGCCGTTTAGCCGATGTTTGAAAAATAAAATTGCAATTTTGTGTAGTCGCCATCTTGATCAAACCCTTGGCGTCCCTTGGAGTGGAAGCCAAATGCACTTTAGTATTGCAAAACTAACAAATCGCAAGTTGAAATAAAGTTAATTGCATTAAATTGAAAATAATTTCTTTGTAAAATTTGAAAATCATACTTTGATGGTTAATTAATGCGCTTGCGTTATAACAGGACCCAGTGGTTCCCAGAAATATTTTATGGTGAGTCATCGCGTTGATTGCTTTGTACGACCATAAGCACACTTGATTTGCAATTATTTTCTGTACTAATATTTTTTCGAATTTTACAATATTTTTGTTATAAGAAGGTCGTGCTTGATTTACTTTTTGCAATCAAAGTTTTTATACTAAATTGTATTATGGTAAATTTTAATTCGTTTGTGTAATCTAAAAAGATTTTTTGCTTCGTATAAATTACTAATAGTTAATAAGAGAATTTGAATTCCCAAAATATTTTTTTTGTTAATAATTTAGAATGACCGATTCTAATTTCCGTTCTAAAAAATTAGGAACTTTTTATTTTGCTAGACAACTGCCTTTAAAAATATTTGCTTTTTACCTACAGGGTGGTTACTAAATCTTGTTGTATTATTAGATCAGTTGCAGCTTTGAACTTTTGAATATACCAAATAATTGTGCCTTCCTGTTTTTCTAAAATATTGAAAAATTTTTTTTAGATTTTCGTTTACTGTAACTGTCTGTACTAAGAATTTTAGACCTTAATTTGGAGATCAGGATACGTATCGTCGATCAATGCAAATTCTCTACTTACATATGAAAACTTTTACAGGAGAGCAAACAAATTTATTAATTAACAAATTGTAAAATTTTTAGTACTTGAAAATTTTTTATTTATAAGTTATATAGGTCATCTGCATCTTGAACCGACTATATTAATTCGGTCTGGTTTAACCGCGACCTCTGGGTGACATTTTCCACTCCCTCCACTAAAAACCTAGGTCAGTTATACTTTTCAAGATGCTTTACATTATTCAATCATCGTAAATAGTTTTGCACAAAACACATACTTCTTGAGTTTGCAGTGAAAGATGATGTGACCAATTACCACAGTTTTTTGGAAATAGGTCATACAGAGATGGAAGTTAATTCCGCTCCTGCTAATAAAGAGACGGTTAAATGGGCGAGAATTTCATACTTCAAGTCAATATCAAATTTTGATAAAGCAAGTAAGGACAGTATTTAAAGTGGACTTCTACCTCCTGGCTTTTTTTTTAATCATAATTTTTCGAATGCTGTAAATTATTCTAATTACGGTTTAAACCGTGTGACAAAAATTTTATTTAATTCTCGTTGTAGGTATCAAAAAAACATTTTATATTTTCTTGATCTTTATCTTCAAATGAAGTCAACGGTGTCCTGTAGAAAGCAAAGTTTTCAAAAAAAAAGAATAATAATTACGCTAAATATATTGTGGATTTCTTCCTCATGGAAATTATTCTTTGAACGTCCATGGCTTCGAATTACTAAAAAAATAAACTTTTTCCAGAAAAAATTTACTAATACTGTAGTAAATCAAAAGTTTCATTTTCAAGCAAAAAAAATTACCTAATCAAGTATCCAAAATAAATAATTTATGATTTGATAATATAAAATTATTAAAAAGAATAATTTTTTATCTTATAAATTAGGTGGTGTTGAAAATTCCAGGAAAAACCCGAATATGTTTGAACCTGCAAATACGTTCGAGAGTGGTCGTAATGCATCGCTCAGTTTCGTTTGTGTTACGGTCGAGTTAAGATGTGCAGTTTGCAGATGCGCGATGAAATTGTTTCTTTTTTCATGTTTTAAATTAACAAATTATAAAAATTTTAATTATGTGTTAACTGAGTGTAATTAGTGAATAGTAAAGTGTCGTTGGATTATTAAAGCTGACCCTACAAAAGAAGGTAAAAAGACAATTTTTCCATGTATATCTCAATTTGCCGTTTTTCCATTTTTAAAAATTCAAAAAGCAGTTTTGAACAAACTATTGTTTTTTTATGACGAACGATTATATCCTGTGGCTTATTGCGGTGAAATTTTCAAAAAATGTTTAGTAGTTTTCGCGATGATTGAAGAATAAGTTTACCAATTTTTTATAGTCATCATCTTAGAATATGACTTGGCGCCACTTGTAATTAACGCTTAATAAAATGTAATATTGCAAAAACCAACGAATCTCTAGTTTAAGTAAAGTTAATTGCATTAAATTTACAGTAATTTCGTGAAAATTTTGAAATCGTACTTCGATGCCCTTGCGTTATAGCAGGAACCAGGGGTTCCCAGGAATAACATGACGAGTCATCGCGTTGATGGCAATGTTGCAACAAGCACCCTTGATTTGCAATTTTTTATGTACCAAATATTTTTCGATTTTAATTTTATTTTTGTTATAAAAGAGTCGTGCTTGATTTACATTTTGCAAAAAAAGTTTTTGAACTAATTTTTATCATTGTAAATTTTAATTTGTGTGTGTAATCTAAAAGATTTTTTTGATTTGTATAAATTACTAGTAGTTTAGATAATGTAAGTTCTCAGAATTATTTCTTATACCGTTCTAAAAAAGAAAAAACTTTTTATATTTCTAGACAACTGCTTTAAAAATGTATTTGCTTTTTACTTACAGGGTGCTTACGAAATCTTTTTATACTATTAGGTCATTAATTACAGAAAGTATTGCAGCTTTAAACTTTTGAATATCTCAAATAATAATTATTTTTTTTTTAATATTTTTTAGTTTATTTATAATAATTTACAAATTTCAATAACTATACAGGGTGCTTTCAAAATATTTTTTCACAATCATAGCAAGCAAACCTTTTGTTGCTTATTTAATCAATGTTTTGAATGAAAAATTTTTTTTGATATTTTAGCTCTCTTACCGTTGTAAAATTGTCAAGTTCTTCAACAATAGAAAAATTATTCACAGCATAAAAATTCTTTTAAAAGATGAACACCTATAACTTCTCATAGTTAAATAATAATTGACTTCTTAGTGAGAGAGGGCGTACTGTAGCAGTCCTAACATTACCTACAAATATAGAAATATTCTCAACAGATCGTGCATTAAATGAATATAATCTTTTCCACGTTTCCACAATAAACTTTGAATTTTTACATTATCACTCAAACAATAAAAAAATTTGCATATGCAGGATTATTTTTAATTCGCAGTCATGAAAATCAATTCAAAATTTCATCATATCTTAGGTGCTTTACAGCAAAATTTTCAATTTCAAGATGACCGATTTTATGCACCTTGATCCGTGTAATTACAAAGATTTGGATCATGGACCGAACGCAACACTGGGAGAGGAAAATGAAGATCTTCAAAATGTTTTGTATTACCTATATAAATTATATGAATATTATAATTATGTAAATAAATTTTCACATTAACTCAATAATAATATAAGTTTATGTGCAGGATTATTTTTTAATTTCTTCCAAGTTGGGTTGGAATTCTTTATTTGGCCCAAGAGTAGAAGACGTTTCCATAGAAGATGTGGTTCTTTATAACTGCGGTACTTCGAACGACCGTAAATAATAATCTTAGGTATTCAACAATTATTAAATTTTTATTTTATAACTATAACAGTGACAATTTTATGTGCAGATTTACTTTTTTAATTTCTTCCAAGTTGGGTGGGAATTTTTTATTTGGCTCAAAAGTAGAAGAGATTTCCGGAAAAGATGTGGTTTTTCACCGCTGTACAGTACCTCCGAAAAACCGTAAATAATCTTAGGTAAGCAACAAATTTTGAATTTTCATTTTGTTCTTATAATAATGGCATTTTTGTTTATTTACAGGATTATTTTTTTTAAATAATAAAATGCGTGTTCGTGATAATTATTTCAAAGTCCCGGTTATGAATTGTGTCGAAATACGTATGTATTTCATGGTGAAAAGCTTCTTGTTGGAAGCTCGAAAGTTTGCGAATCGTTTTAGTTTCTAATTTTTCACGGTCGGGAGTAAAAGGTGTCGAGTTCGAATCTTATAAGTATAGCTTTATAGAAGCTTTAAATTTCGCGAATCGTTTTTGTTTATAATTTTCCTAGTGAAAAAGTAGTGCAAAGTGTTGGTTTTGTTCTTGGTGGTGATGGAGCTGTGCCGCGGAGTGGTATCGGGTTAAAGGACTACGGGATTAAAGGTAATCACAAATTTTTACGAACCATTTATAAATAAAATAACTAATTTGTTTTTTTTTATGTTTACTGCAGGTAGGTCCGTAATGGTGGATGGTTTAACAACAAAAGAGGTTGGTGAAAATTAATCGTTTTTCCAGTGATGTAGGTAAAAGTGATTTATAAGGTGTTTAGTGTGTCATATCCAGATAAGAGGTAGATTTTTATTTAAATTTATCTCGAAACTCTCGAAGAAACAATAAGTAGAAAAATTTTGAATATTTCTTTAATGAATACGTTCTAAAGTTTTCACTAATTTCAGAACAGATGACATAGAAGCAACTATTTTTCCTTCAGTTTCAGATGCAAGTTTTTAATTTTTTAGGATTTTCTTAGCTATTATTTATTTATTAACTCAGGTGCTTTACTGCAGAATTTCCATTTTGCAAGTGACAGATTTTGATGTGCATTTTGCGACTGATTCCGGAAAAGGTCAGAGAAAAATCGAGATCTTCAAAATGTTAGTACGCCGAGTGGCCATAAATAATCTTCGGTAAGCATGGTATTTTGAATTTTCACTTTATTCCGATAATAATGTAATTTTTATTTGCAGGATTATTTTTTTAATTCCTTCAAGTTGGATGGGAATTATTTATTTGGCCGAAAGTTAGAAGAGATTTCCGAAGAAGATGTGGTTTTTCACGGCTGTGTAGTACCCCCGAAAGACCGTAAATACTCTTAGGTAAGCAACAAATTTTGAATTTTTATTTTGTTCCTATAATAATGGCATTTTTGTTTATTTACAGGATTTTTTTTAAATAATAAATGCGCGTTCGCGATAATTATTTCGAAATCGCGCGGTCGGGAGTGAATTGTGACGAGTACGTATGTATTTCATGGTGAAAAGCTTCTTGTTGGAAGCTCTAAAGTTCGCGAATCGTTTTCGTTTTTAATTTTCGCGGTCGAGAGTGAAAAGTGTCGAGTTCGAAATTTATGATAATAGCTTGATGGAAGCTTTAAATATCGCGAATCGCTTTGGCTTATAATTTTCCTTGTGAAAAAGTAGTGAAAAGTGTTGGTTTTGTGCGTGATGGCGATGGAAAGAAGAGATGGTGCTGAGGAGCTGTGTCGCGGAGTGGCATCGGGCTAAAGGACTACAGGATTAAAGGTAATCACAAATTTTTACTAACCATTTATAAATAAAATAACTAATTTGTTTTTTTATGTTTGATGCAGGTAGGTCCGTAATGGTGGATGGTTTAACAACGAAAAAGGTTGGTGAAAATTAATCTTTCTCCAGTGATGTAGGTAAAGTGATTTGTAAGTGTGTCATCTTCAAAGGGGTAGATTTTTATTTAAATGTACCCCGAAATTATAAATCGGTAGGGACATTTTTAATTTTTCCTAAATACGTTTTGAAGTTTTTACTAATTTCGGAACAAATAAAATAGAAGTAACCTCTCTTTTTTTTAGATAAAATTTTATTTTTAGGTGTTTCCAAATTATTATTTAAGGGTGCTAGGCAATGGTTATTGGCGAAGTCGGGGCTTTGGTTTTTCTTATTTTTAACATAGAAAGAAAGCAGATACACATGTGTAATTTTAAATAATACTTATTTATATATAAATGATGAAAAAAATTGTACTATGGAGCCTATAAAAGCTTACAAAATGGCATTACAATTTTTTTTCCCTACTATCGTACTAAAAAAATAATTTTTTTTGGGTCTGCCGGTAGTTTTTCTTTTCGTAAGATATGTAGTTTTAGACTAAACCTAAAATCACAGCTATCGAAATAGAATTATTAAATTTGTAAACAAAAAACCGCGATTTTTACGATAAAAAAGAGAGTTTTTTGGAAGTGGACAAAAAAAACGCGATTTTTTAATTTTTAGGAAATCTCGAATTTTTATGGATTAGTTTGGAGGTTTAGTCCGAAATTATACATGTTTTACGTATCCTTCATTTTTTTAAGTCCTCCGTTCTTTTGGAATCAAGGCAAAACTAAACAAAAATGAAAAGTCGGAAAAAACGAGTTTTTAAAGTTTTTTTATCAATTAAAGTGATTTTACTTATAATACTACTATACAATAATTTATTAGGAACTGAGAATTATATTATTATTGCTAATATCTCAAACCTAGCATCGTTGTTCTATAGATTCCAATTTTGAACTGGTACTAAATGTGCAACGAAAATTTTAAGGAGATAAAAAAATTATCAATTTGTAAAATTAAGTATTAAATTCAAAAATTGTGTTCTTCATTTGCTGAGAACTGATGTAATAATTTGTAGTTTACCGTATAATTAACTTATTAATTTTTAAATTATAATGTAATATTTTTAATAGGTGTGAACTTAAAATAAATAATAATTAGTAACTTTGTGGTTTGAAAAAATTATATTTTTCTAAACTTTTTAGTTAAGAATTAGTAGAACAGGCCACTCTTTTGTGCTTCATCTCTACAAAAAGTTTATATTTATTATTTTAAATTAATGCTTTTTTCAATTAGCAATAAATTAATTGTTTATTTTCTTACCTGGTTAAACTTCTTTCTCTCTTTTTAAAATTAAATAATTATATATCTCCAATCCGATTCATATGATAAGAATTGAAACAAATATTTTATATTTGCCTTTAATATTTATGAACATTTTTACATATAAAGTACTTTTATGAGACAAAATGATAACAATAAATGACGATGATAAAATAAATAATTACAAGGTACTGATTTTTAGTCTTAAATTATTCTGCAATTCAGAAATTTTTATTCACTTTATAAAAGGTACCTACTTAAACTAATTTTTAAAATAAGTAGGTAAAAAATAAATTAATTAAATCCATACATAAAAAAATTGAACAACTAATAACCACAGTTTTTGTACTTAAAACCCAAACTAGCAGACGTAAGTACAAAATTATAAATAAAAATCTACATTGACCATACATAAAATAACAACAAACACATAGTAATGCATTGTACACGGTACATACCAGAAAATATAACACTGTATTATACTATTGATTAAACTATTACACAACAAAATTAAAAAAATCGGTTTTTTGAAATATAAAATTAACTACAAAATATTTGGTTCTATTTTTTAAAAAAGGGACACTTGCTGTATATGCTCCACCTATACAACAGATTTGAGACCACAGTAACTAAAATAGCATTGCAGGTGCCACGAAAGGTTACGTCCAACTCTGCTATTTTGGTCACCGCATGTGAGGCACTATAATATTAAAAATTGTAAATATGTCGACAGAAGTGTATGTGATCACGTGCAAGTTCCATTTTTTCAACACAAATTTTAAACATATTTTTCTTAATTACATTAATTTAAAGTAGGTACCTAAAGACGGATGCTTTTCCAATATTTACAATGCGTTTTTTTGAACAGGTATAAAAGTTATCGTATGTTTTGAACACTCAAGCTTATTAATTAAATTGTAGATAGGTACACTTAAATGCATACACCGAAATTTTGTAAATACAAGTAGCAACAGCGATTAATATTTCTTTTTACACGAGGATGTTCATATCTTTACTCTCAAACTTAAAATCTTTGGTGTTCGTTTCTGAAACACCCTCGTATGGTCTGCCTTAAATGTATTGTACAATATCTTGCTGGGTTGTATTAGCAACTATTCTACAGAATTTTCATAAATCAACACAAAAGCTTTTACATTTTAAGCTAAAAAGAGGTGCCAAACTGGAGATTATAAGTTATGGTGTGAATAAAAATAAACTAATTTTTTGTTGTTGCTTACTTTTATCCACTCGCGCCACAACTCAAATCGAAAATGTTGCTGAACTGTGTGATTAGTATACTAACAAATTGCAGAATATAATCTCAAAATGCTACACGATCATATCATAATGCACCACCTACATTATCTAAACACGAACGTATGGAACGTACTACAGCTTCAGACATAAAATTTAGGCTACAAATATTTAAATATTGCTCTTTTGTAATAATCAGTCTAAATATAAAATTCGGTTCTCTCTCACATTAAAACGAAATTTAATTTACAAATAAATAACTTTGTCTTGAGAATTTTTCTGCCCTTTTAATTAAATCGACATTTTTTAAAACGAAGATTTTCTTAAAGCAACAGTGGAACGAAACACTATGCTAAAATAAATAAACTTTTAAAACTTAACAACACTTAAAACTAATGAGCACAGAAAATACATCTTAGGTACATTCGATAATGTGTGGTTGAGATGATTCAATTACACTCGGCCTCGGCTCCTTATTTGGATGACTCGACGACGAAGGTACCGTTCTATGGGTTACGGGCTGTAGAGAGTTTGCGGGGAGTTGCCTAGGCAAATTTGAATGAAAACCCGGATGACCATTTGGAGACTGTGCTTGACTGTGAATTTCGAAAGATTCCCTCGAATTATCGTGGATTTCTTTATTCGACTCCAAAGAACCTAATAATTAGAAAAAAATACCTTAGTAAGATGAACAGAGTTTTGGTGTTGGTTCGACTTACTTATACTTCCGTCTGATCCAGCGTACTCGTAGTAACCTTTCGGGGACCTCAAATCGCTGGTTTCTTCGTCCACTACCGTACAATTCGTAGTCTTCCAATGTGTTCTGAGACCGGATGCGCTTATGTAATTTTTTCCACAGCCGCTACATACAAACGGCCGCTCATTAGTATGCAACCTTTTGTGTAATTTCAGGTGCACGAACTGCGTAAATTTAGCGGGACAAAAGTCGCAGGCGTACGGTTTTTGCCCGCTGTGCAGTCTTAAGTGTGTTTTCAAATTTGAAGTAGATGAGAAGCGTTTTTTGCATACGTTGCATTCGTGCGGTCTTTCGCCCGTGTGCACCAAATGGTGCTTTTGTAGATGTGCCAGTTGTGTGAAGGATTTGGTGCAAACGTTGCATTTGAAAGGTCGTTCGCCGCTGTGTGTTCTGAGATGGACTTTTAAGTTGGAAAGTTGGCCGAACGTTTTTGAACATACGTTGCATTCGTAATGCATCTTTCCATCTTTCTTCTTTAGGGGATAGGGTAGGCTTTTGTAGCCTCTTGGGGAGTGTGGACTTAAAGGACTACAGCTTCTTCCGTTTGACGTGTGGTCCGGACTTAGCGAGTTTGAAGAAGCCGGCCTACCGTTTGAATGTTGTATGGGATTTAATGGTGTTAGGAGATTGTGAGATATTATGTGAGGATTTTGAATAATTAAATTTGTAGAATTTGAGTGGTGGTTACTTCCGTAAGTTGTACCATTTGAGATGGAATATGGCGTGGGGGGTGTTGATGAATGAACCAAGTTGTTGGATTGATAAATGTTGTAGTAGTTGTTCGATTGTATGTGGTTGGAATAGTTTTCGGGTGGAATATAAATGGCGTCCGATGGTTGTGGACTTGGAGATCTATCTTCGTGAATCATTGGGGGTGGAGAATCCACGTTGTGAATGACTAAACTGGAACTCGAATCTGGACTGCTACATGAAACGGTTCCATAACGATGACTTTTTTTGTACGAATATGCCATTTCCGTGGGAGATGTTGGAGGTGGCGTCGCATTTGAGTGACGTTCATTGTTGTCGTTATTATTGGTATCAGTTCTGTTGAGTAAAATATTCTCGAGTATACTAGAGGTTGGGGGAGAGTATCTAGTTATCAGGGGTTGACCCTTAACATCAGATTCGTAGTACTGTTTAATAGGAACTTCTGCAGGGGGGGAATCGATTACTATCACTGTAGGCGGGGATGGTGTCATTTTGGGAGTAACTTCTTGAAAGGAATCTGGACGCATTTCCTTTTCGTAATCGCTTTCACAACTTTTACCATTTTTGTAAGGTTTTGGAATCTTAATCTTAATTTTACGAAAGTCGTTCTTTTGCTCGCAAGCAAACGAAGGCTGTTGTACAATTTTTGGGGAAGTCGATTTTTTGCTAAAATCTAGAACGTAATTATCGTCACCGTCAGAGTCACTCGAATCCTCTGGTGGTGTAAACACATCGTCGTGATACTCGTTACTGTGATATCCTTCGTCGGATCGTACGCTTCCATCGGTTGGTGTTAATTGATGTTGTTCGTATTGAATGTCCTTTATGGCGACCGCTTCGTTAGCGTTCACCAATATTACGTTACTTGAAGTTTGCTGAATTTGTTGAGCTTGTTTTTCGGCTTCAGCTTGTTGTTCACCTAAACAAAAATTTTGGTAACGTTTAACTCAGATTCACAAATTTAAGACTTACGTAATTTCATTAACATCAGCTCTCCGGTTAAAGGATAAGAAAGTCTCGCCGCAAATTCTCGACAATACCAAACAAGAAGTTCTTCATTTGGTAAAATATGCTTGATCGTATAAAAGTATATCCCCATCTTATACTGACATGCAATTAAGTTTTGCCAACTTGTGCAGTATGCAGGATTCACGTACCTCATCCAATTCGCTATGGAGGTATCCATTGCATCGATGTAATAGAATTCCTTTCGATCTTTAAACATCTGAAAATTAAAATAAATTTAATAAAAATTATTTCTAAATTTGTTTTGGCAAAATAAATGCTTGGAGCTCTCGCGAACTTCTAATTTAAGACTTTTGTTAAGCAATCAATGCTTTCGGTTTCAAATTATTTATAACTCAAAAGTTTTCTAACTTTATTATTGGATGAAAACATACCTTGTGCTTTGTAGAATTTTTCTCCAAACAGTCTTCTCGTAATTGCACCTGGAAATGTGAACAAAATTTAGTATGAAAAATCGTAGAAGAAGTGAAAGCGTAAACTTACCCTCCAATAAAATTTTTTATTGGCTTCATTTGAGACTTCGTTTCGATCGTACTCTAATCCCACCAAAGGTCCAAATCGCGTCCCTCGTGGAATGTAACTGGTACTCCAAACTCCTTGAAACTGTTTAGAGAAAAAAATGTTAATTAGGAAGTTTTGTTCCTTGTTGATAACTTACATCAGGTAAAGCTTGCGACTGTTTCAAAACAAGATTCCTGGGAAGAGTCAACTCGGCTCTATTTGGAGTTCCAATTGGTACGTTTATGTCAGGAACTATGTAGGTACATTGTTTTTCAAAATCTTCCTCGCACATGTTGCTGCAGTTATAATCATCTTCGGATGACGCAGCTGGATCAACTTCCATTATATCCTAAAATTTAAATTTCAAAAATCAAAACTTAGTGAAACTTGAAAAAAAAAAACTGACAGAGAGTGACCTCTACCCCTTTCCAAGGATGTAGTCAATGAAGCTAATATTGCATACGTTTAACGTATACAATTTTAATATTAATTAACCAAATTATCAATTCAATAATGAAGGGCAAGAGAAAGCGGTTATTGATAATCAAAAAATTATTTTTTTTTTAAATTTTATAATCGATATAGCAAGTGTAAAGTGAAAGGAAGATATGGGTCAGTAAGTGCACTTGCTATCGACCGACGCCGCGACGCTAGTTGCATTCTATTTTACGTCATTGCATTTCTGACGTCACAAAATTTTGAACAGTAAACTAAGCAAATTTTTAAATTACAAAATTAAGTTTCTCACCTGTCGCATTTTGAAATAGTTGTTGGTTCTTTTAATTCTTATAGTGCATCACAAAAAATCTGAAACAGAAAAAAATGTTTAGACTATAAAGTATTTTTTGAAAAAAAGAAGAAAATTTTATATGGGAATTATTAATTCGCTTTTATGCGCTTCGATTGTAATTTAAATTATTTCAAGTGCGATGAATTTAATTTGATCGGTAGGAATTCCCACGTCAAAATTTAAATTGTCGACAAGTTATTTGTAGAGAAAAAACGGGGGGGGACGTAAAATAGAAGATATTTTACCATACAAGGTCCTTATTTTCTTGTGAGATAAATTTGAAACAAAAATGAGAGTTACACAACTTAAGTGCATTTTTGATACTACAACTGCATCACGATTCAATAATTTGCCTAACATTGAACGCAGCATAAAGATCCGTCAGGGTCGTGCAAATAACCAAACAGTTGCAAGGTTGCCAAGCAAGAGAGCACTAGGAAATGCACTCTGTGGAAGAAGAAAACCTACTACGTGATGTCATTTATGCACGATCCAACCTTGCACTATTATTAGTGCAACGAATTAAATAACTCGTAGATTAACCATAAGATAATATTGACGTTTGCTTTCAAAATTAGATTGTTATTCTTCAAATTTTTGGGTTGGCCACTGCAGTTATTTAACAACTTTTAAATAAAATTTGCTTTAATTTTAGGCATTTTACTGTTTTTAGATGAACTGAAATAAAAATTGAAAATTTAAGTTGAGTAATTTCCTTCCAATCTTTCAGCCAAATTGTTCGTTTCGAATTTACTATTCTACATTTATTAACCATGTTTGTGGGACTTGCAACTTCCAAATACAACCAAAGTAGTAGTTTGCTTTGAAAATTAGCCAAGCAGCTCAATCTTCCAGGTTCTTTGTTAAATTTTCCTTTTAATTTTTTAGATGTCGTTTATAAAATTTACTTGATCTTCCATGTGAACAAAAATTGTATTTTATAAGCTCGAGAATGTCATTTAACATCGAAGAAGAAAAAAATGAAAAATTAACACAAAACAATAGTCGAAGATGCTGAAATTTATTCTTTTTAATTTCTCCAAATTTCTCAAATTTTGAAGTTTTTCACAACAGTATTGGAAGATACGTTTTTCATTATGAAACAAGTTCCTTGCAACGCGTAGCAATGACGGATTCGTTAATTTTTAAGTGGCTAATTAAAGAGGAATAATAATTTGGTTTTTGCTAAATTACATTTCCGGTGATATTAATGCATTTTAAACTTTTATTGTACGTTCAATCACCTCACAGCAAAATTACATTCAATTCACTTTCGTTTCATCAAAAGCAAAACAAAATGGCCGATTTTCACTTCTTGCTTAATCTAAGAATTGATAAAAATTATTTACAAACATTTCAGAACAGCGAATGAATGAATCATACCGTATAATTTTTGGAGTTGCATCCGAAGACCCCCCTCCCACACTTAAACCCCCATTCTAAGGATTTCAATTTTTGGCAATTTTTTTGTCGAGTCGTTTAACCGATACAGTAATTATAACAAATAGATCATAATTAAAACGATGTTATATAAACAATTTGCAATCATTTTTTACTAACCTTGAAATGCACTTGAAACGGAACATTATTGAAAATAAATTATTTACGTTATCTGACATTGGATTATTGCATCTCAATTATAAGATAATATTTATGACAAATCCTGTGTTTATTTAAATTGGAATTTACTCTTACAACAGTAATTAATAAAATTCAAATAAAGGTCAAAAAGGGTCGTAAAAAAAATTCCAAAAGGACTAATTTTTCTGCAATTTTTGGCAACCACCATGAGGTTGATTTATTATTAAACAATACCACATACAAAATTTACCTTGACAGATGTTTGGTATTTTAAAATAACTTGCTTGAAGGGCGTCGTTTTCTACGTATTATCAACGGAAACGAAGAGTCGGCCATTTTGAATTTTCACTTTTGAATATATCGAACACACAAAAAGGAAATTTTTTCACTTATTTTCACTGGATTTTTTCAAATGCTGTTTTCAAAAATCGGTTAATTTTTTTGCTTTTTTCTTGACTGGAAAAATTTTGAAACTTATTGTTCTTATGCAATTTGTGCAATACTGATCCAAAAATAGACTGATCAATAACAGTTTCGTTATCACTTTTCAATTTTTAACATATTAATGTACTTTAATTGATCAAATTTAATACTTCTTCATCACTATTGGGGCCATGGGGGTTCTGCTGTGTAATTTAGGATTTAAATTCAATTTAAATTCGACCTTGTCGTTTTTTTTGTTTTAGTTCGAAAATTAACGATTTTATAAGGAAATTTCACAAAAAGATTGAATTAACGCAGTTTCTTGTTGATTAATAGAAAAGTAGAAACTTAAATTGCGACATTTGATTAACAAAAATTAAAGTAATACTGTAAAATTGTCGAAAGGTTAAATGTTAATTAAATGCACTGATATCCATTGCATAAAGTGACATTCAACAACAAATTTTAATTAATACTTAATTGTTCATAAATACATAATGCTACTGTCGATACAACGATTATTTATTTATTTTTAATTTTTGAAATTGCGCTTATTTTAATTCAAAATTTAAACGATGTGGTGTTCGAATCGTGAGTTGCGTTACGCACAGCTTAGAAACGCACCAAGATGCACAAATTTTGGCGGGAGCACTCGCGTGATGGAGAATTGGGAAATGCACCGGCTGTTAGCCTACTGAGCGTCTCGACGCCGACCTAGCACAACACACTCTGGCGTGTACTTATGCAACATTGCATTATACTGCGTTCGCTAAATCTTGTGCATGTGCATCCTTACAAGCGCATAATCAAATCGTAAAATTTATTTTAGTTTCGAGAAACATTTTTTGGAAAACGTAATTTTTTTTTTTTTTAAATATTTCATAGAAAAACTCATCGATATCCAAGTACAGATTTCTGTAGTCTTTTATACGTTCTCAATGATTTTTAAGCGCTTGTTCCAAAATGTTGATAAAATTTCAAAAATAATCAATTGCCTTCTCAATAAATAAAAAGACAAAGAATTAAACAGCGGTTTGTTTAAAATATTGGGCCAAAAATTTTAAGGAATGCAACGAAATATTTTACTTAAATTGAACCTAATGAAATTCTTTCAAGATTAAAATAAAAGTTTAGATAATATATGGGTATATCAGAGATGTCACTACCACTGCATCAACAATAGCAATGATATACCACTATTCGTCACGCTTAATTTCATTTTCGGCGGAAATTGTAAAGCAATACTAATTTTAACAATTTTTTTTGATAATTTCTTAGTTTTTTCTAACTTAAAATGTAAAATTTTCTTTTGTATACAAACATATTATTATAATATCAGATTTTTCAGGTTGTGCGGCCTAAAGACCGCACTGAAATTTGTTTGTGACTGCGTCATATAACAGATCTAAACGTTTCAAATTAATCATCAGATTCAAGTGAATCATCGCTGGTTTGCAAAGCTTAATATTATGTTTGTGTTTCTTTAGAAACCTCCAACAATCGGTAAACTTTTGCATCAGCTTCCTGTCGTGTTTTTTGAAAAGTTTTGTTTATTTCAATTATTATTTACACCCAATGCTTACTAATGTTAAAGAAATGAGGGAATTCACTTTTTGTTTAATTATTTAAAATCAATATTACATAGCATATTTATAAAAAAATAAAATAAAGGAAACTTAATTAAAAATTATTTCTTGTTTCATCAAAGATTTGTAAAGAAATTTGCTTTTCCTTGTCACATTTTAATATAAAAATAATTTTCAATTATGGAAAATTTAATTTTTAATGAAGAAAAAACTAAAAGCATACACTTAATATAGAAAATTTCTTATTCATTTTATTTTTCAACTCTATAATGCTTTTAAGCTTTTTATTCTTTCAGCCTTTTATGTGGATAATTAACTAAGGAGTTTATTTATTTTAGTTTTCAAACCTGTTCCAAGATTTTATTTAATATTTTGGAACACCTAATCCAGAATTCAACCCTTAAAATGGTTTTAAACTTTGCTTATATGTAATAATTTTAAAATAGTATTTTCCAATAAGAAGGCAAATTCTATGAATCATACATTTTTTGCACTATGCAATTTTAAATTTAGATTTGTTATATCCTCAAATAGCATTTGATTAATTCAAATTGATCAAATGCACTTTTACGAAAACAAAATAAAAGTGAAATTACGGAGATCAATAGTGGTTCAACGAACTTACCAGGCAGGGAACGTTCAACCCGGAGATTCCAGGGCAAAATCGGGGAATACGAAATTTTAATAAAAAATGTGGCTTGTTAAATCGTTCCAAATTCAAACAAAATTTTATTTCTACAAACTTCTCAAGATTAACTTTACCCGGAAAATTTTTAAAATCGTCAAGTGAAAAATGTGTGTGTGTGTAATTAACATACAATAACACAAACAGGTTGATGTGTTCATTCATAAGTTTTCCCTCTTATATTATAAAATACTACAATAACTTGCTCGTGGCAAATTGTAATTGTAAAGTAAGTGTGATAATTCTTATCAGTTTTCAGTAGTCTGGAGCGCCAGGAATCGATCGAAATCCCGACTTGCGTGACGGTTACCATGGAAAGTGTTGGCCCAGGTCATGCGGGGTCAAACCCGGACCTTCCGCATGCACATTTCTGTTAAACTACCCCTCCAATGTTTTGGTTTTGTTTGGGGATTACTTGAAATAGTCATAATGTCGATGAACTCTCAATTTTTTCCACTGCCAGAAATTTTCCAATCGCATTTTCCGTTATAATAAATCTTGCTTCTCTCGAGTCATTTTTTAATTATGTTTAATTTCATGCATTACAGTGATTACTATAATTAAGGAATTGTAAAGCAAAATTGCAAGTGGGATAATTACCCGACGATGACGTTTTTTGATTACTGGATTTACAGTAAGCAAATTAAATGTATTACTGCCGAACGAAAAATTGATGAAGTGTAGGGATGAAAATTAATTAAATTTCTATGAAAATTTAAATTTATGCTGGAACATGAAATAAATTTTATGTTGAAAACAAATAATAAAGACGTTAAAATAGCTGTAAATAAAATAAAAATATATTTTATTATCAACTTTTTTTACACTATTAAATTATTTTATTGTACTATGATTGGCATAAATCAGGTCAACTTGACTAACTGACCAATAGTATGAAAGAACTTGACTTTCGCACTAACAAGTCTATGTACGAATACGCCTATTGGCCTTTTGTCCTAAAAACTACACTTGACCTACAAGAAGTAGTCTTTTGTACATGTAATACATTACGAATTAATATTTATTAACGTGTCTAACACAATAGGCGTCGCAATTTTGCAATTTGAAATGCAAACCACCACCCCATCCCTACATCAGTAATTTGGAGTACCTATTTTAAATTTTAATTTTAATCAAACAAAAAACAAAGTGTACAACGAAATGTGATTCGAAAAATAGCAAGGATATATTAAGTGCTTTATAGAAGGATCAAAAGCTTTAAATAGGATATCAACATTGAGATCGCGAGTTCAACGTCCGACAGTAAAACTACTCCCCTAGATTTCCCCACTCAGTTTTCCACTTCCGCGTTCTTTCCATCACCACAATAAAACCGAAAATTTTCTGTGCACAACAAAAAACTTTTTCTTAGAAAAAAATCCAAAATTCACAAATCACTCTCGGTGTTTGTACAAAATTCTAAATAATAAATTTTAAAAATGACATTCTTTGGTTAAGGGATTAAGGACGGCGTTTTTACAAAACTTGAAAGAGTTTACTTGACCACAAATTATCGTCCGGATTGTTAAAGGAGACGACAGATGGTTGGTTCTTTTGAAATCAACTTGTTGATTTGGTTCTTAAATGAGTTAGTTTAGGTGAATAAATAAAGCCTAATGGATTTGATCCCTTAGTTTTTGTTTCCAACTTTGTAACTGTACTTACAAAATTTAAAAGACCTGATTTTAAGAAATAAAATCGTAATTGCGGGTAAAATTATTATAATTATGGTACCCTTACATGGATGTTCGTGACTCGACGCCGAAAAGGAGGATCATTGTTAAAAAATATTAATTGCATAATTATTTAAATAAATAATCTCGTATATTGTTTAGTCATTCAGTAACAATAGACGATTTTTTTAAATATTAAATTTTTACAGTTACACATACCGGCATTATATCATCGGCCACCGTTAGACACATTTTGTGGGTAGAGGTAGGTTACGGTTACTGTGGGCAGGTGATATAATTTATCTTTGATTTAAAAGTGTAAATAAGGGTCTGTGGGTGCATTCACTTGTTGCTTATCTAAAAATCGGGAATCGTCAAAAAAATTATTAAACAAAAATGAGTGCAACGCTGTGTAAAATTCTTTATCGAAATAATATGTAACATGCGTATACGGAAGAGAACGTTGAACTGTCCCAGTGTCCTACTAATGCAAAAGAAAAGCTAACCAACTATACAATTCGCAAACTTACAATAAATAACTGCAATACTTTTTAGCAAACTTATGGAGAGAGGGAGAGGCACTCAATTTTTTAAAAATTCTTTGAACAAAATTATGAGCTATACTGGAACAACTGAAAGTGGGTTTAGTGATCAAAATTTTAAGGGGAAAGTTTTTCTAGAAGAAAATTCTGTGAGTCATCGATTAATTAGTCATAACTCTCAATTAAATTACTGGAACATCAAAAAATGTATTACGTTCTACGTCATTCGTGAACTAGAGAATTTTCCAGGGTTTTTTTCTTACTCTGGCGTCGAAGTCTCTCGAAGTTCTCGATTTCATAACATCTCTAAACATTAATTTTTGACACAGTAAATTGTTTTACGTCATGGAAAATCTTAATTTTTTGAAAATCAAACTGTTAATTGTTATACTTAGCACAAAGAAAAAATGTATACGTGATTGACTGAATGTAGAACGAGCAAGCATTGGTTAGTAGTTTTTGCGAAAGTAATATTTGATTATGGAATCATAAGAAAGATCTAAAAAGTTTTCATTTTAAACGAACATTTCAATATTTTCTTCTTCTTTACTTCTTGCATTAGGTCTGTTGTGGTGCCCATCTCTTCCTCGGTCGTCCAACATTTCTTCTCCCTTTTGGATTAAAAAGTTTCATTTGTGTCCAGATGTTGGGACCATTTGCTTGTATTTTCTTTAAATTTTTCTCCAATACTGATTTTTCAATATTTTAAATAAGTTAAATTCAAAAGTTACAAATTTTCCAAACTAAAAGTATATTTTAAAAATTGTTTCTTCTATGCAAATTTCGAATTAATTGCTACCGGAAGGAAGTCTACAGTCGTGATTGCATATCTTCTTAGCTCTAGTTTTATAAAACTTTTAACAGGGTATTAGATTGCTGCATTTATTCAACAAATTTCCCATTTTGGATCACGACAATATATCCGGTGCGACCAGGAATGGAATTCGCCTACCGATGTATGCTGTATGCCAGTGCTGCTCAAACTTTGAAAAATAATTTTTTCCGAGATGGTCTCAGAGTGGTCAGTATCTACTATCTTATATAATTAATAGGAAATTTTTTTTCATATATTAAGCGCGCCTCTAGCAGGTTCAAGGCGGACCACAGGTCGAGAAGCACTGCTTTTCGCCATATTGCCGGACTACATAAATCAGAGGGCGGATTTATATGTATTTACATGCTTCGGTATACAACTTTCTGTTTACAATATTTTCGGTTTTTACTGCATGAAAAATTATTATCCATATTTCGCATATTCCATATTATATTTAATAACAATTTTAAACTTAAAATTTTAGTCAGTATCTTTTTATTCTATAATATCATTATTCATTAAGTCAATTAAGAAAGAATAAAATTTTACAAACGGCCATAAAAATTTCGGACTTTTCGTTTTATACCTCTCATCAGCAAAGTAATACAATTATTTTTTTAATTCATATTTTAGCGACACAAAATAGTGATTTTTGGATATGTCGACTAATTATAATCGCCAAAATAATTTATATTGATGTCTTTTAGCGCATATAAATCCGCTCTCTATACATAATATATCTCGTTTGGCCGTTGCTCACTCATTCTAAGTTGAAAAAATAATTAACGAATGACAGATGTGTTTATAATAACAAGTTAGTTGCAACAATTTATAATATGCGATATCATTTTTAATTTATAATAATAATTTGTAGTATATTTAAAAATTAACAAGTTTAACAAATACAATTTTTGCCTTCTTCGGATTTTTATAATTTACAAATGAAATAAATTATTGAAATATATTTTAATCTCTGACAATGATGCCGAGGATAGAAACGTCAAAATTGTAAAATGCAGTTTTAATAAATTTGATAAAATCAATTGTGACACGTTTAATGAGGACCATTTTGTAAACCAATTACTATTTACTTGAGTCAATCTTTTCTGCAATTATCGATAACTTTTTTCTTAATTATAGAGTAAGAAAAAAAAGTGATAATGTTAAAAACGATCACACAAGATATGTAATATTATAAAAATTATAAATTTAGCGACCGTTAAAATAAAAACTTTCGTCTTGTCAAAATTAATACAGTTATGTCGATAATGACCAAGATGGGCAATTTAGATAACTTGCCGTATAAAAAAATTCGATTCAACTGATTACATCTTAAAATATTGTAATAAAATGCAACTTAAAACAACCTGAAATTTTAAACAAAAATCTTAGCAAGGTGGCAACTTTAAAGTTCAAGTTCCTAGTTAAGCGACCCTGGGCTTTACACGTACGTGACGCAAGGACGACCTAACATCAGCAATAAGTTCGATGAACCTCCTGTATACGTATCTACCTTTACTTTTTACTCACTACGTACATGTTTATTTTGAAAATGGCAAGAAGTACAACTGAATAAAACCAGATAAAGGAAAATTTGTTTAAAATGTTTTCGATAGGGGCATCATCGACCTCTGTGTCGTTATAGAAAATTTTGATTCAACAATGGTCATGCTCGCATTGTTGCAACTCCAATTAAAATTTTAATTATAGAAAAAATTGAGAATAACATACCTCGTCGTGTTTAGGTAAAATTTACACATAAAAGGGTACATTAAACTTCCAAATTAGTTTAACTCATACATTTGAATTAAAAAATATTGAAATTTTGAAATCGTCAAATTTGAAATTTGTAGGTACTAACCTTAACATTAGGTTTTCCTTAAGTATAATATCCTTAATGTAATCAGTTCGTATCCTAATTGCAATAACAAAATCCTTTTAGTGGTCACTACACAATAATTTTATCACACTAACGTTGAACAATTTTTGAAAATGAGATCGAATAGGTCCTTTATAATCCAAACAAAATTTACTTCGCAAATAATCCAAATTTTAATTTTGACAAATTAATGAACTAAAGTCTTTCACTAATAAACAATTGTTGGTTTTCTTTCGACGACAAATCACTGCACCTAAACACCTGTTAACGCCGCATGGTAAGGGTTTGTGAAAACACGCAACAATATTCTTCCTCCTTCGTAAACGTTTTCAAACTGACGATGTTGCAAGTTAAACTTGACCCTGTTGATTTCAAAGCGAGCGCCATGCCGGTGATCGTTGGAAGCTCAAACTAACGGGAAATTGGGTCGTTCACCTTCAAATTCTTAGATACCTTGAAAAAACTTAACGTAGTGGATTACGTTTGAGGAAGTTCTTCCAAAATTATCGATTATACTAACAATGGAAATAAACAAAGCCCGGCCGATCAAAATTTGGACCTCCTGTTTCTCCGCTCTCTAATTAACTTCAAATCTATTTGTTTGCAAATTTTTGATTTTTCCAAAAGTTCATTAACTTTTAAAAAGTGTAAGTAAAGTTCAAGGTTGTTTAGGTTTAAAATTTGCAATAAATTGATTTTGACATCAAAATATTTAGGAAAATATTTGTAATTTGTGAAAACGTTGGTGAAAGAACCATTTCGAATGCTGTGCAAGTGTGCATAATACAATTAAATCCTCATTCGTCCTTTGATGACGCAAATCATTTATTTATCATTGTCACTTTGCATACAATTTACCTCAATTACAGAACAATTAAGGTGAAACCTATAGTTGAACATGACAATTTATATGGAAACACTTCGGGTTACTCTGCTGATGTATCATTGAAGTCTCTCGTGATAAATATTGATTTCGTTTTGTAATCCTTAATAATAAGTTCCTTTTGATTAATTTGTAATTAGATATGCTATAAATTGTAGTTTAAAGGTTCAACTTCAAGCAGATAAGCACAAATTATGATTTTCCAAACTATAAACTCAGAAACCATTAAATATTTTTTAAATTAAAGTAAGCTAAAAATTTTTTAATATTTCATCAGGATTTAAGATTATGAATTCAAAATATTACCTACTATTAAATTGCAGTTTTGTGTCCGACTCAGAAGTTTGTAATTTTTTCTTGAAACCAAAAATGAAAACTTTATTATCTAATAATGACTTTTTGACAAGTTCAAGGTAAAATCAAATTTATGTAAATACTTACCAGGAACTTATAAAGTTTTATACCAAGTCTTCAATACCCCAATAAAAGCTTTCAAATGCTTAGTTACGAAAATCAATTTTCTACTGCTACAAGTAGCAAATCTCTAAATTTCAAAACCGAGGGTGGTTTACCGTAAACCGCAACAAATGCTAATTTGATTTATGGTATATTACCAACAACACGATAGGGGGTAGAAAGTTACATTTAACAAATAACTTTCTTTAAGGGTGAAATTTTAAGTAATCACTTTTTCTGTGTAAGTGAAATGCTTTGCTTGTACCGTTACCCCTAATGTTTTTGCTTGAAAAAATTTGTAAAGATATTTTACAGTGCGACAATTTTTTCACCCTTTATTACAAAACTTTCATTATGCTAGTCTTTCATTACAAAATATTTTAGTTTCCGTCTGTTTCATAATTACCTACCTAGAAAATTCGGTTCGACTGTTAAAATATTTAATCGTGATACTAAATAAAATTTGAAAATTTATTTTTAAAGATGGACCTAGATGGAAATTTGAAAATAAAAAATTCAAAGAAAGAATTTTAAGGTTTCTAGTTTTTTATTTTTATTCTGTAAAATATTTGAAGCTGAATATGAAGCGTAAATGCTTCCAACACAGTCTTTTTATTTTGAATTTTGGATTCAAAAAATTGGAAAATTTTTAAAACGTTTGTATTTTCCTTTTTCCATTTTTTGAATCCATTGTTTTTCCGAGATGATTAGGAAAACCATAAAATAATTCTGACACTTAACAAGGATTAACGAGATTCTCAGTTTCTATGTCGTCGGCTTAGTTAGAAACCCTCGTAAGTCCAAATTAATGTAGTTAATTATAATTTTAAAACTTATATGTTTAACTTGATTTTTCTATTTTTTTAAAATGTTTTCTGCGTCACATGTAAAATTTTTCAATTTGGACTTACGAAGGTTTCTAACTAAGCCGACGATGTGTAAGTCTAACAAATGGAAATAAATAAAATTATTATTGCTAAATTTTTTATTGTATTTGTAGGCATCTTCAATTTTCTTTTCTAAACGAATATTTTTATTGTAAAGTTGTGGAACCTCGATTAATTTCGTACAAATGGGGGGAATGAACCATCATCTAAAGTGAAGGCTAAACACGTAACTTACGCAACGTACGCATAAAATTAAATTGCGTAAACCGGTTCGGTATTATAAAATTTTAATTAATTCACATTGTGCGTAAACAAAAAAGATGGCAAGGAAAAGTTGCTCAATGCGGTCATTGTACTTACGTTTGGGGGGTGGGGTCCAAAAAGTTCTTTCCATAAGTTATTTTTCTGTGTATCTGCAATATCGAAGTCCTTATCATCAGAAGTGAGTATTTTTAGGCTTTAATAAATATTTTTATTTTTAAGTTGAAAAACGTCCAGGTAATTGGGGGGAAAATTAATAATGAATGTTGTACATTTATCCCTGTAATTTTCCAAAAATTATTATTTAAAAAATCAGATTTGATGTGAAACATAAGATAGGGGGTTTCTACCTTAAAAATTTAAAAAAAAACACTTAAAACATAAGATAAAATTAAGCGTTACATACATAATTTATGTTTTTAAAAGAATTTTTCCTGATTTTTACAATTAAACAATCGGAAAACCGGGGGGGGGGTCTAAAGAAAAAAATAGTTTTTTTCTAAAATTAAATTCTTTTCGTTACTTTCTTTTGCTGGGGGGCCTTTTACCCTATAAAACAGGAAAACACTTAAATATCAGATAAAATTTAGTATTATGTAGTTTACGTTCTTAAAAAAGTTTTCTGACCTGGAGGTTACTTTAAGTAAACAACTGGAAGGAAAAAACTAATTTTGACCATAGTTATTTAATTTCATGTACTAACAAAAAATAATAATTTGATTTTCAATATCAAAGGTCATTTCTTACAATAGAATATTTCTGCTTCATTATTTGGTCGTTGTTGAATAAACAAAATGAAATTTGTTTTTAGTTTAACGATATGTTTAATTTAATTAAATAAATATTTAACATTTTAAACCAAATTTGGTTCTAATTAGGACTCAGCAAGCGCTTTTTACCTTCTTTGGCTCGGGATACAGAGAACAAAAATTTCCAAAATTATCCTTACGCACTGAAGGAGTCTATGAAATCTTAAGAACCCTTACATGGGGGTTATCAAAAATTTCAAAAGTTGTTCTTATTTTTGAATTTAAACTTTTAAACTCAAAATTAACATGTCAATGTGAATTTTACTTTATCTCAAAAACAAAAATAGTAAAGGTACAGAAGATCTAGACTATTTTTGAATGCAAAATTGAAGGGGTGAAAAATGCTTTCCCGTGCAATTTTTATTTTCTTCCGCTTTTGTGCGATAGGGTACTTATACTACGTTTTCATTTTAAATAACTTCTAGTAGCCTTCTAATGTGCGTGGCGACTAAGTAATCTTAAACCTTCGCGGCATAGGTCACGGTCGGGCAGAAGATAATGGCTTTGTGTGAAGACACCCCATCTTCTTTTAGAGACCCATGTAGCTGCTTAAATATAAAGTTCAAACTGGAAATTTTGGATTTGCTTGAATTTTGAAAACTTGGCAAGTTTGAATTTTCCACTTGGAACTTCTAACATTCTAATAATGCATTTAAGTTCTATAACATTTTGAAAGTTGAGCAGGTCTTACTTTTTCGAATCTCTTGTTGAGCTGGTTTGATGACGAGATAAGTCGTTGAACTTAATCCTGAGTGCATTTTAGGCGACTATGAACATAATTCTTACTTGCATTGTAGTTGAAATTTATAACTCAATTTTTACATTACACGAAGATGTGTCTAATACAGACAAACTATACCTACAGCTTTCTTAAAAATTTTGGAAAAATCCAACGGTTCTTCGTTGTTGGCAATTGGAAAATTACTTTTGAGTTTGTGAGACAAAGAATATCAAAAAGTTTTACCAAGCTCAAAACAATGCCTGGAATGTTGGCAGGTTTAATAACGGGCCATCTAAGGTGAAGGCTGACACGTAACTACGCAACGTACGCATAAAATTAATATTGCGTAAACCGGTCCGGTGTTATAAAATTATAATTACTTCACAGCATGCGTAGACGAAAAAGATGGCAAGGAAAAGTTGCTCAATACTGGTCATTGTACTTAAAATTTAACAGTAAAAGTCAAATTTCATGATGGCTTCTTGCAAGTGAACAAAGGAAATCGTAAACGATGTTCAGGTAGAAAGAGAGAAAGATCTCTCGGTTTGCTTGAAGTTTTTGCTTATAAAAGAATGTGGATGGAGAAAAATACAAATGAACCGCGAAAAAGTGAGACCAACAATATTATTTTCAACTTTCTTTTACGTTCAGCACAATTGGAGTTTATCGGTTTATAGCTAATCGGAGTACGCAATAAGTCACTTCGCGTGGTTAGCAGAATATTACAAAAAAATCAAGAAGTTAAAACTAGATAAGCAAAAGACGTACACGTGAATTACGCAATAATTTTGGTATTTACCTCAGCCCCTTTTTTGAAAAAGAATGGACGGTTGAAAATGAAAATGATCCTTTTTGGTACTTTTGGAAAAATTAAAACAGGATTTTCTTGAGGGGTTTATTGCAAAGTTACAAAAAATTGCACTAAAAAATCGTTTAAATTCAAAAGCTTTCTCGATCAACATTCCGCTATTCTTTTAGGAATCAATAAAAGTATAATTTTAATGAAACGCAAAATACTTTTCTTCTTTCGGTTTTACTATACCTTAAGAATCACCTTTCGCCCTCAATTCGCGGCATTTTTACGCCTACTCTGATGTTCAATCCACGACTTCCTAAAATTGAGCTGCTTTCTCAACCAGAATTGGTGGATTGGAGACGTGCGTCGTTTAACATTTTGCAAAAGACAGCGTAACACATTACGCGTAAGGTTGTTGACCGTGGATTCGAGTAGACATTAAATTGTTGAGTAAGTTCTTGACTCTAGCAGCATTTGAGGGTCAGTGTCGAACTTTCAATAAAAACGACTACCCCATGGTTTAAACTTAAAGTTCTAGGTGGTTTTTCAAAATTGGAGTTTCGGCAAAATTAAAAGTTGTGAAGGTTTAGATTTTCTAAAACTTTTGATTTAGAATTCGAAACCGAGTTTGAGTACATAAATTCTGAAATAATCTAGCAAATTTTTCACTGGGATGTACCGTTATCCAGGTTTGGAAAAATATTCACTTTGGAATAATAAACAAAGTGCTAGTTCGTTGACCCAAGAACTAAAGGAAGAGTTTATAGGAGATTGCGATTTCTGCAAAAACCAGATTGGCAGAAAATAACTAGACCACTAGAACATAGAGGTAACGAGCCTGACGTCACACTTATGTTACCTACATTGGATTCATCGGTTAACAACCTCTGCACTTGAAAACGACAACCATAGAAAGAAATCGAAGAATAGTGAGATTGTTTTGCATAAATACATACACATTTCCTTCATTAATTTTTACACCACTTTAGCTTTTTATCAAGCAAAAGTCAGCTAACCGATCTTCAAAATAACTTTTGCTGATGCAAAAATGTGTACCAGCATAAAAGTTTTGAAAACCTTCGGGTTTCGGGTTGAACTTTCTGTTTCTCATCTGTTAAGCTTTTCCTCATCTATAAATTTTTGTAAATTATACAAAATTTTCTCGGGGGGCATTTTAAGAAACAGATTGTATATTATCACGATTCACCTATTTTAAATCAGACATAGATTTATGTGGTCGTTCATTAGGGGGTTGAAAGATGTGCTTCTGCTTCAGGTATACTATGTTAATAAGTCGAAATTCGATGATGAACCTGTTGAAAAATAAAGTAAAAAAATTTTTATTGCGTACCTACCATCATCTCTCATACCGAACGTCATGCAATTTTCAGTCTCTCTTTATAGCTTAAAATTTACAACCTGTCATCGGTCAAACATTAAACCAGCTTAAAATTATTTGCAAAAGATTTGCGACCACTTGTAAAATGCTTTACAACCCTCATGGTTACCTTGGAGACAAGTTTGTGAAATTGGCGTGTCCAACTTAGCTCGCACAAAGCGATTTCAAAAAACATAAAACATTTTGCGACCTTACACAACGACTTAAAATGTTGCAATTTAAAAGTCACTTTTTGTGATTGTAAATCAAATAGAAAAAATAGTCGAAAACTCGTAATTGGATAAACGAACGACCTGGATTAGTTTTATCTTTCGCCTAATGAAAAGTGGTCGCCGTTACTTAATTTTATCCTTTTACCGGAGACTTGATAATTACAAGAGACACCTTGCTCAAAAACCGATCTTTTTCCTTTTCGTGCACGCTTCTAACCTTTTATCACTGACCTACTGCGCTCAGCACCTGCCGTTTGATGATTTTCGTTGTTACAAAAGGCCTAACAAGCGACGTCCTTCCTGCGCTCTCTTAAGCCCCGTTATTTGAACATTTGAAAAGGGTTGAAGCTGTAAGATTAAATTGATCACAATTCTAAAATGTGGGTCAAATCACCACCTTCCTAGTCGACCATCTGCTTGATAATTATTTTTTAAAGGCGCATCCTTTATCCTGTCTCAAAATCTCTTACCTAAAGATGCAATAACCATATCAACAATTTAAATTTAATGCAATTGCAAAACGGAACCGTTAGATAGTTGAGTTTCTTAGAAATATGTACCTGGGGTGTTTTATGCGTGAGGGTGGCATAGAATTCTTTTTTGCAAAAGTAACCTTCGGATATTCTTTCGCAAATTTTACAACGTTTTACGAGTTTTTTGGATAACTTTTAATGCGATCCTTGAAGATGGACAAGGTCTAACGGTTCGCCGTTTATTATTTTATTTCTTTACCAGCAATAAAATTTGACGTACAAGGGTAACTGAATTAACTTCGGTTTATTGCACTAAATCAGTTATTTCCATAAACATTTTTTAAATTAAATTACGACGTCCATAAAATCATAATTAGTGATTTTTTATGTTTATTATTTGATGTTGACTAAAAATTTTGGATCTACCGAAAGATGCGTTTATTTAAATTTTGAAAGAATCCTAACAGTTGCGTTACCTAATTTGCAATTTATCGACATTTTATAGCTTGGTGCAGTTACCTATGATAATTTTTTATTTAGAGTAAAATAGCATCAGATATTTTATTACACCATTCTATTATTTCCACTTAGTTGATTGCAATTACGATTTAAGAATCAGTGAATTATCGCCTTGTATAACCTGAAAATACACATGAAGTTCAATGCTACTCTATGCTTACAAATGGTGGGGTATGTGTAGGTAAGTAGACCATTGTCCGTAGGTGACCTCGACCAGAAGAGACAAGAATTTTGCAATAGCCTCAGACTTGCTCTTTCTTTTCCTTCCGAGTTAGTTACTAAAATAGGAACTAGCAATAGAAACTGGTTTTGATCGATTAAAATTGCTCTATTGTAGTTACTATACCTCTTTTATTCCTTGCTTCTATTTCTTCTTCATCATCATCCAACATTTTCTTGGCTGATTTCGTTTTTGAAACAAAAAAGTAATCATTTTCACTTTTGCAATAATTTTGAATAAAATCCTGCGAAAATATTTTTGTTATCCTTAAAAAGGAAACACTAACCACGGTCAATAAAATTTCTAAACGCTTGCAAGTCGACTGCATAATTTGTTGCTCCACATTACAACATGAAAAGTCGATAAAATCATTACCAAAAAAGACTTTCCCAAAAACAAAAATGGAATCCGAAGAGGAGAGAATAAAATCTGCAAAAATAATGTCAAGCTCTTATTATATTTTTGCGATTCCGCGTATACTCATTTCTTCGGGTTACATTGGTACGTTGACCCACATTCACTTGGTACTTTTTATGCAGGTAAAACAAAGACAACTAATTCGCTTTGTAAAGGTGAGCAAAAGAGAGATTAGCATTTGAGGTCCATGAACTTCATATAACTGTAATACATTGCATAAGTGAACGTCCCGTTACTACTTTCATTCACTGCCATCAAGTGTACGCGAATAACTTCGTACAGACTCGTTTTATGCAGATAATGCAACTTTTATCTTCCAATATAATGTAATTTTTGGATATTTTAATGTTCTGTTATCAAACATAAAATCTAAACAGCTTTGATAAAATTTAAAAAGTGAAAATGGAACAACTTTTTTACTGTTAGTACTTGAAGTAAATTTATCGCTTCTTATAAACTTGGAAATCGCAATTTTGACATAATTTCAAGTTGAATCGATAACTTTAATTTTGAAAAAATTTTGACATAATTAGCAATTAGCACAAAGGTTAATTAACACGAAAGTGTTAAAATTTCTTATTAATTACTCAAAGATACTCCCATTTCCTTTCTGCATACAGAATTGGATTAATTAACCGCTCGTTGCTTTATTTATTACTTTCAAATTCAAAACTGTTAGAATTTGAGGAAAACTAAAGATTTTTCAACATTTAAATTATTAAATTTCCAAATAAACTTGGTATAATATAATTTAAATTGAAAATTCGTAGTTAAAAATTTGACTTGAAATTAAAACATGGAGTAGGTAATCAATAAGTGGATTCAAAACTCCACTCAATACATTCTGCATCGGTAAAATTCCAGTGTTCAGTAGAGAAAATTATATATTTTTCAGTATCGGACTGTTGTACATCAGGATTTGATTCAACCTCAATAATTTGACTTTTTGTTTGATTTATTACAAGAAAATGTTTTTCTTCCACTTCTTTACTTTCAGTCAACCATATTAAATTTCTATTTTTCAATTTTTCATTCTCAGTTACTAGGAGATCATGAGAAATCAGTTGTATGCCATCTGCCTAGTAAATAATTAGTAATTACTATAATTATTTTACAATAATTACGTACAATCTGGTAAAAATTCCAGAAAAAGCTTATACGTCGAAATTAATTTTCTCCCATGGAAATTTAATTCTAAAGGGAATTAAGAAGGAGACCGAAGAAGACAAATAAAATGTTATTGAATTCTAAAAACATAGGATTAATTTGAGAATGGCTACTAATTTTTTAGAGATTTTTTTTAATAACTATTTATTAAGAAATTTGGTTTCAATATGAAAGAGAGTTGGTATTCTTTCTTAATCATTGTACTTTTATGAATTTTAATCATTTGAGGTTTAGCTGAAAGAAAACCTTTAGTTTGGAATGAATAAAGATAAAAAGTAAAAAAAAAAAAAATATGAGTAAAAAATTAAATATTTAAAATATTTTCTTCTATTTTTTGGCTCTTCTAATTCTTGCTTGCTTCCTGCTTCAGCAAGGCAAGACAGGGATCTCGGTGTGAACGCCGCTTTAAGTTATTTATGAAACAAAATTTGGAATAATAGAAAAACTTTATTAATATTTTATTCTTATTATCAGTGGTACCCAAAGTCTTGTTGTGATGCAAAGATGCAGTTGCATCAAGCGGTACTTATAAGGGACGGCATTTTCCAGCAGAAAATTAAAAAATTTTAGAAATGTTTTCGTAACACTTTCAGACAGGACGCTGATTCCATACCTTCCCAACTGCATAAAAAAACAACAAAATGAATTTCAAAATTGATCAAAATACAAATTTAATTCTTGAAAAATCTTCTTGTTGCTTACTTTCAGCTGGAGGGTATTCCATACCCCCAGACCCCCCGGTTAATTGATAAAATGTTTTAAAGCAAGTAACCTAATTTATTTATTTTTAAATGTTTATATTATTATTTTCCATGAAAACTTTTAATAGGAATAGCCTACATTTACTTATTTTGACAATATTTTTTTTGATGTTTGATTGTGAAGGTGCGATAACGGCGTAACTAAGATATTTCTAATTTTTTGAAATTCTGATTCGAGATTAAAAACAAATCTTTTTCAGTAAGAATTACTTTAACCGCTTAAATAAATTTAAAAAAATTGTGGTCAATCTCCTTTATAGGATATTCTATAAAATGTAAAAAAATGGATGTGAAACTGAGAGGTTTGGGGGTATGGGATACCCCCCTAGCAGTAAGAAAGTAACAAGGCGACTTTGGGGCTGTCCTTAAAAGATGTTTGCAGTTTTTTTTTCGATTTTTTAACTATAAAATTATTTTGGTTATTTTTTAAATAATCTACATTTACCTACTTCTTTTTATTACATTTTTAAATATTTTCCAATTTTTACCTTATGATATTTTATTCCAACTTTATTTTGGGGCTATCAAAATTTCTTATAAATAAATGATCTGATATTGAAAAGAAGAGATCTAACACTGCTCTACGCAGATACTGGAAATAACAAGCTTTAAGGCTTAAACTAAGTCGAAGAAGAAGAATCTTAAAAAATTTGCTGATGCAGCTCATTTTTTGATTAGAAATTTATAGATGTAGAAACTGAGTTATTTTCCGATTATCTTGAACCTGAAAAACAAAACCTTCTGAAGATATCTTTAAATCAGCTTTACTTACCCACTTGGAGGGGTGAGAATGTTCTTAGTTTTATTGTAAACCAATATGCAAAAATGCAATGCGATTGCAGATGTATAGCAAATTTGGCTTGAAATCGTTTAAGGGACCCAGTTGTCTGTTGATGACGTTCCATAGAATAATTAGGATTCTGTACATGAGAACGAAAATTTGAAGAAAATTTCATTTGTGTGACGAATGGTTTTATTTCATGTCTGCTTTTACCATTGCAAGATTACCACCATTTGTTTCCATGGCAACATAAAAGATGTGCAAAATGTGAAGTTTATTTTTTTTTTATATATGAAATATGAAATGAGATTGGGTATTTAGTCTTAATGCTAAAATTCTACACTTATTTGCTTTTTTTTTGAATTGTAAAATTAATAATTATTATTATCCGTTCAAGTAGACTTAAATTTCTTGTTTGCAATTAAGAGTAATTAAATTGGCAATTGAGAAACATTTGCAAATGATAATATACAGAGTGTCCCCGTTTCCAAAATATATCTTTTAGGTGATGATAAAAAACATTTCTTTAAAAGGCAAAATTTCAAATATATAATTTTTGTCTAAATTAAAATTTTTCGTGAGCAATCTTTTATTGGTTTACCTTAAAAGGCCATATCAACGAAACTTTTGCATTGGTTTCTTGCATTATTTAATGCTTAAAAGCGCAAAGTTTTTTTTAAATAGATTATAACTCTTTTTGCCTAGAATCAACGGATTTCGAGTTAAACCAACTAAGCAGAAAACTGTTAAAATTTTGCTTCTTTGTTGTTTTTTTTTGAAAATTCTGTATCCTTGAAACAAAACGTTTTTAAAATTAGAGTCGACAAAACAGATTTTGTCAAATGTCAACTTGAAAGTCGGAATTGGCTTTGGATTTCGTTATCAGGGATGATGATATTATCAACTAATTTTGGGTTTTCCATGATATGTTTTTACTTTTCAAAAATGTTTAATAGACCAAAATTTTAGCCCGCTAAATTTGCTATTAGAATTTGCTCTTAATTTTTTTGTAAAATTTTTCTTTCAAAAGAAAAAATATAAAAGAAAACATTTGTTTTATATAAATTAATTCATAACTCGAAAACCGTTGATTTTAGACAAAAAATATTTAGAATGTAATTTGTAGATAATTTCTCACTATTTAAAAAAGTATAGAATTATTTACTCAAAAAAATTAATAATTTCGGTGCTACGGCTATTTGAAGATGAAAATTGTTTTAAAGGGTTTGAATAACAAAAATGTTCTTAAAAAAAGTCATCGATCCATAAACTTACAGGTCATAGCTTTTATTAAGTTTTTGTGAACAATTTTATTTCATTTAAAATTAATTATTTAATATTTCAGTTAGGTTACCTTTGTTACCATCATCAATATTTTTGAATAAATTTGAATTTTAATTCGGAATGAAAGGATAGTGGGATAATTATCCCATAGATTTTCTTTACACTTGAGCAGAAACGTAGCAAGAAAGCAAACTTTTTTATGACGATTTTCTTTCTAAACATAAATTCTTGCCACAGAGATGAAGATTTTTGAACGAGTGTTGCACATTAGTCACTCAAATGTAGCGTTACGTTTTACCGAAATTTGTTAAGTAATATGTAATTTACAGTTACACACACTATTACAAATTTTACAAGGCACTTAATTTACTCCAACGCGTTTTACTTTCACTGAAGTTGCGTATAGGGCTCCCTATATACCGCTATTCGTAACCTTCTATGCATTGAGCAACCGGAGACTCCAACGGCAGATAGAACAACGAACCCGCATTTTTAGTGAAATTAGTGAAATATATTCTACCTTTTTTGATTACCAAGGAAAACAATCTCAGATAAATCATTTTTTTTCCTTTTTACCGCTAGGTATTCTCTTACAAACCCTCAATAAATAATATACTATTCCATCATTCTATTAGTTCCAGTTATTCTATACATATTCTTTCCATATTTTAACATAGACCACCTGACACGTAACAGTAGATCTAGGAAATAATGTGCTTACATAAGAAGGTACCGTAAATCTGACAAAAAATGGGGTAGTTTGTTGATGGTTGTTATACCCCTGACCTTCTTTTTTGTCCTATCTTTCATTTCCTGGGCCATTTACTGTTAGATTTTTAATGCAAGGATCCTCATTGAGATGCGGCTCTATGATTAGAATTACAAAACCATTTTTTTGTACCACTAATTTTTTTGGTCAGATTTACAGTAAAGGGTTTATACTTTTTAAAATTTTTATTATGATGTAATAATATTATGTCCATGTTTTTCAATTTTTTCTCTTCTCAGTTGCCATAAAGAAATTAACTCTGAGTATATTTCTTATTGAAATGAAACCCATTTTCTTTTCACCTTAAAAGATCCCGTTAAAACTTACACTGCATCACTTGTCGAGTCGACCAAGAATGTTTTGGATGATTTTGATATCTCGCGTGTCAGGAAAATTAGTTGGTTGTTCTTAAAATACCAAATAACGGAACTTAAAAATGTAGTCTACATTTTGGTCGTCGACCTGAACAAGCGTATTCGTATTACACAAGAAAATTGATATTTCAAATCAAGTGGGCACATCATAAAAGTACCTACAATTACACGTAGGAAGAAAGAATGTCAAGATTAGCAGTAGGTACTACTATCTTACGGAATTAACCTTTGTTTTGGATGAAGCAACTCGTTGCTATAACAATAAATTTTCAAATCTACTAAAAAAAAATTTAAATAATAAGAAAAATGAAATGAGTCGTTCTTATATTGGATTGAAATAAAACGTCCCTCTTCTTGAAGTTCTCTTATTATTTATTTTCATCTTTTCCAACTTAACTTTACCTCAGGATGGTATATTGAGATAAATCGACTGATAAGACAACCAATTTACATTTTTAATTCCAATAACTTTGTTTCCTCATAGGCATACAAATTAAGCATGATAAATAAACAAACAAGATATAACAGTTAAAGAAAAGTGTTATTAAAGTTTAGTAATCCTGTTATTTCCAAAGAGCTTGTTATTGGATGAAAGTAAATTCAAATAGCGGTTAAATTCGTCGGTTGCGTTCTCTACAACTGTAAAACTCCTCTACATTTGCACACAATCACAATTCAGCTTATAAAATAACAGTCTGATTCTAATTTTAAGGACATCCAACCTTGGGAAAACTCTTCTTCCAGAATACATTTTCATCCAAAATGCGTGTGCGTACACAACTTGTAGCTATTACTCATACATAGTTCATTCATCCATGAGACAGTTTTTTACGAACCGTTACAAGATATCAATGACTTTACCGAAAAAAACCAGGTAAAGTCATTATTTTAGCATCTAACGGAATATAAAAAAGTGAACATTAGGTAAAATTTTATTTCATTAGCCCTAGGTACAAAAAAATGGAAAATTATTAGATCTAATAAGTATTAATTTGTCACGTAATGTTGAAATGACGGTTCGGAAAAAATATCGTATTAAAGTGGGCACTGTTTCAAGTAATTTGGTCAAAAACAAAAATTTTTTGTTGAGAACTTTACATGCCCAATTTTCAGCGAGCTTTTTGGGAATCTTTTTAACGGATTTGAGTAATTATTAATTACTTTTTCATTTGATTTTGGTTGGAGAAACTCACGAGATACAGAATTCGCCTTTGGCTTATTTTATAAATAGCTACCTTAATCAATAAAAGGCGATTTTCTGGGCTTGGTACGTAATTATTCTATAGGCAATGTGCGGTCAAATTTACACTTTCCTTATAGGTTCTGGATCTTTAAGACCAAAAATTAAATATTGATTGAAGAATTTTTTACGATTCCTAGAAATGAAGTCCCGAAGGCAATAATATCATCAAAACTCTTCGTTATAAAGTACCCCTTTGTAACGTATCACTGTCAGATATAACGTAGTAATTTGTGTTTGTTTTGGATTAATTGCGAAGCGTTGACGTTGAACTTAAAATTGATAGTTTTTCTTGACTTTTACTTTAAAAATATCGTTAGTGGGGAGTCATTTTTCTTCGAAATATTGAAATTTTAAAACATAAGGCTTGACTTTTCTGAATATTTTTTAAATATCTCGAAAACTAAGCAAGATATGGTAAAAATTTATACTTACGTTTATTATAGAACATAAAATTGTCTATCATAATGAATTAAATATATTTGTTGTCAAATCAATGATTTAGTTTGTATGACTTCTCAAACTTTGAAGTCCAAAAACTCAATATTTTGTTGTATTCGAGATGTTTTTTTTTTGATACATAAAATGAAATTAAAAATTAAAATAGATCACACATCCTCTGAAAACCTCAAAGAATACGTTAAATCGATAGGCTATGTACGTCTTTTGAAACATTTTTTCGCACAACAAACGTTGATTTAGTTATTGACTCGAGAAATAATCCAATAACTTTTTCATAACTTTACTTAAATTTTTGTCCCTTACAAGATGTATATAAGTGATCTAAAATTAATTATAAGATCGGAAAATGAAAATCTCAAAAATGTTTAAATCAAAGAAATAAAATTTGTCTTTTTCTGCTGAACATTTTAACTTCTTCGGCATTTTTGATATCTTCTTTTCTTGTTTTATCTTATTTTATATCTTCTTTTATTGAACTGTTTTCGAGTTATTCGAAAAAAAAAATTGGATTGTTTTTGGCTTGGATCCCAGAACATCACCAATATAACAATTGTTTTATTCGAATTACAATTACTGCAAATTTAAACCTTACAAAATTAAATTCACTTGCTAAAAAACGAATTTTCTCTAGGTAAACCAAAAGGATTTTTTATTATTGAGACAATCTCAAAGTAAGGGATGAAAGATTTAGTTAGTTTAATTTAAAAATATTTCTTAAAAACAATTCTTGTTTACGTTTTTTTGTAAAACCGTTATTTGGAAATTTTGTAAATATACTTACGTCAATATAACCACATTTAATTCAAATTTAATGTTCTCATTTACGTGTTTTAACTTCATTAATTAATAAAAACATATTTGATCTTTGTGCTTCTTAAAAAGTTGGTTTATTTACTTAGTATAGTAGAAAAACAGCCTAAATTTCCACTCGCACGTTCAAGGTGTGTCGAAACCAAATTTCTCAACATTTTTCTAGTTACAGAATTGAAATCGACATTAAAATATTTTTATAATGTTTGTTGATAACCACATTACAAAACATCCTAACGGTAAAAACGTTATTGAATTAAAATTTACGATTAAAAGTAAAATCATGCGACATTTTTTTTATCAATCTTATCGACAATGATAAAATAGTGCAATTCAAAATTGCAATTTTTAAGTTTTTTGATTGGTTAATTTGTTTTCGGTTTCAGTTTCATCGTATTCTTTGTGTTTAATAACAACTTTACAGAACCTACACAATTTCTTCGGTCATTGATTTTGAATAACGGTACCTACCCATTTGTATTATATTCTGTGGGCACATCGTCCAAGTGGATCGCCTTGAAAGGGTTAGAGCTTGAATAATACTTTTTTTTTGTTTTTATTACAACACTTGAAACTTTTCACCCGTTATTCTTATCAATTCGTTTTAAATTTAAAGAAATTGTCGTACTACTTTCGTAACAATTCAAAAACAAACTTAGATTTAGTGCTGGCTTGGTTTGAGCGTTTTATAACTTAAGAAAAATTTGAACAGAAATAGAAAATAATAAGAAAGATGTAGGTGAATGGGTCCAGTGCGACATTGTAATATTACTTTATGGCTTTTTTGATTTGTGGTTTACAGAAGTTAGAATATGGGACAATTGTGCGATTTTCTTAAAATTTATTACTCACCACATCCAACTTCCATTGTAAATTAGTCGCTCTTATATAAATGAATTACTACTTGGAAAAATATCTACGTAATAAAATTGGAATGCTAATCTGGATTATTTACAATATTTCAAAGGTAATTAACCTGCCTTAAGCTCGTAATCTTTTTCGGATGATACAGAGAGATAGATATGAAATTTTTTGTCAAAAATTACTGTTTAGGTGAATTTGAACAGTTTTTAATGGCCAAATTATCTGAAAAACCGCTACTGGATGAAATAGAAATTGCAGTTTGAACTATTAAAAATTCTTTCCTTATTAACTGTAAATCACTGCGATAGTAATTTTTAATCAAAATTATAATTAGATAACTGTAGCGATTTTACAGTGCAGTATAATCGCATAAAAATGAAAATTTAAGATACTTCTGAGCAAATGTTCGAAGCTGATTGATGAGCTTTTGGTTTTTTATTGCAAGCTGCAATTAATTCTACTGGACAGGAAAAAGTGCGGAATTTAGAATTGCGTTTCGATAAACGAAAACTTCAAAGAATTTATGCAAATAGAAAAAATGGACAACTTTTGGCCGCTATAAAAAATGTTTTGTTCGTGGTAAAGTTTATCTAGATTAACACTTAAACTGCCGGTATCAAGTAAACTTTTTTTCAGTGAACTAATTCACATATAGGTAACGTAAATAATATTGTATAAATGTTGAAGTTGGTTGTTATAGCAACTTAAAAGTTATAACGCCAGAAGTTATCAGTCACACAACCAAATGTATAATGTACAAAAATACAATTATGCTGATTAGTCCTACGTTTGTGCTAGAAAAATCAATATTACATTTCTTTGACTTCTATTGACTTGTGCTAGTCATTTAAATAAACACTACAAAGAATCTCGCACTTTTTTATCATAGTTTTGGGTTCCTTATTTCTTTTATTTAAAATAAATATTTTGATTTTTGCATATTTGGTTGCAAACTGATGAAACTTTTATTTTATCAAGGTAATGTAAAAATTTTAAAAAATATGGGAGCCGAAAATGCTATACTTTTTGCTACATATTGATCTTTTTACTTAAATAAAGTCTAATGATGGTTAATGAAAAATTGAAGATATTTTTTGATTTTCAAACAACCTTTTTGAAAATTAAAAAGGACAATTTGGAAGCTCAAAATTTTTCCAGCTACAAAATTACGTAGAGAATATCCTGGATGATGTCATTCATCTACACTGATAATTATTATGATGGTTAGTGACTGAAAAATGTTGACAAATACTACGTCAATTGGGGAGGGAGGAATAAACTTATTTTCAAAGAAGTAACTGATTTATAAGTGTTTTTTTAGCCCCTATATATGCCCTCCCACCGTGAATTTACCATTTTTTCACATAATAATTATTATAATCAATGTTATTCAACAGCAAATCTTGAAATCCAATAAAAGAAAAATTATTTGAAACTATACCGTACTTCAAAATTAGCTTTATTTTCAAAATTTTAAACTTTTACCAAAACATTTTCGTGTTTTATCTAATTAATTATTTTGAATCGTTTGGCCTATTTTAAAAATACATATTAACACCTTCAAGAATGTATTTTTTTTCCAATCCAAGAAGTTCGGTCGCCACTGCCAAATCCCTTTAATATTGTGGTGTTCCGAGGCTAGAAAAGTGCGTCGGTATTCAGAAAAGATTACGGGTTGATAAAGAAATCCAAACGTAGAAAAACCAATAAAATTCTGAAAAATTTTAAGTAGGTCCCTCTGAAGGCGTATGTATTGTTTTTGGTTATAATTTTTGGAAACGAAAAAGTAAGGCTTACATTTATTTCTCTATTGAATTGGAGATCTATTGAATCTGGAGCCGAATTTATTGGTCTGGGTCATATAACAAATTTTAGATTGGTTTTAAAATCACCTAATCAGGGTCGTGTAGTAAAATTTTTCAAAATAATTCAATTGTTCAAAATTTTTATTGTTCTTTTTGTAAAACATAAAAATTTGAAAATATTTTTAACCTTTAAATGTTTCAGGTGTAAGCATTTAAATATTTTAAAAATTAGAATTTCTTTTTGCACAGCATTATCGATTTTTCGATGGGAGAGGAAGAAGTCAAATTTTTTTTTAGATTTTTTAAAGTTAAATCGTTTCAAATTAATAACTAATAATTTCCTACTAGAGCTGACGCCGCAGAATCCTTGTTTATTCGGCGCCTATGGCAGCTTAAAGTTTTGGGACCGCCGCGTTTATAGGAGCTATTCATGTTTTTGTTTTATGATAATTATTTTAACATTATGAATTATTGTGTGCAATTATAAACTACTGAAATTTTTGATTTTAATACATTTTTTGGTCTATAATTTTCCACAAATTTACATTTGGCTCTGTTTTATTGTAACGGTCTAGAGCAGGGATGAGCAACCCGCGGTGTTTCAAAGATTTTACATTTTGACTTTTAAAAATTCTTGTAATGTCCCTAGGTTTATTTTTTTAATAAAAGAATAAATTGAGTTCTTTCTTACAAATAATTTTTTTCTAAATGTGATACAACTAAATGAGTATTAGTTAATTGTTTAAAAATATTTTTTACACAAACCGGGAGGTCTGGGGGGTATGGAATACCCTCCAGCTATAAGACTTTTCAAGAATCAAATTTACATCAAAACAAATGACAAAATTACCTCCCAAACCCCCGGTTTTACATCAGGTCTGGAATACAATACATAAGGAACATATTGAATAAAAGCGAACCTTTTTCTCGCCAGAAAATGACCAACAGTTGATCAATATTAACTCAGGTAAAAGCGCTGTCACGTCATCACTAATGGAGTCAAGAAAAAGAGCAACATTTGAAACACAGTTAACTTTGAGTCTTAAAAGCGTCTACATTCTTTCATTGTAGGGTACCTTGTGCAAAATATGAAGAAATGGATCTGAAACCGGGGGGTCTGGAGGGTATGGAATACCCCCCAGCACCTTCTGTTGAGCAACATGCCCCAATAATACTTTTTAAATGTAATAACGACTCCTGAGAGTCATCTTGTTGCTTACTTACAACTGGGGGGTATTCCATACCCCCCAGACCCTCCGGTTTCACATTAATTTTATTATATTTTACACACGTTACCCTATAATAAAAGATTATAGCCGCTTCTAACATATTTACAAAAAAAATTTATTTAAGGAGTAAGCGTAATTCTGATCTTAGCAAGATAAGGCCCTGATGTTAGGTACAAAAATGCTAATACAAACAAAGTGGAATTTGAATGACCTCTGTTCCTGGGCTTCCTTAAGTTTCAATTTGATCATCACATCATTATTTATTTTGACTAAATCAACAGATCAACTAGAAATTTAAATTACGCTGATGTACGAACAGGCAGACAAGCGGATATATGTAGTACTTCTTCTAATTTTTGTAGTTTTTGTCAAGTTTACCTGGCTCAAATATAGGTATTATTATGTAAATTTTAGTTCAAATTTAGACCCAATAAGTTGAAATAGATCTAAATCGGCAGTCGTTCGAACCTGAGGCATTCGATAGCAAGAACATTTTCAAATTAAATAAGTGGGATGGGGATATTGCATTCAACATACTACAACGGTAAAAAAGTATCAGCAATTTGAACATATAAGAACAATTTTGTATATTAAAATTGTCTAGAAAAAAGTCTTTTCAGGGCATATGTCTAATTTTAATCGTTTAGATGTGGGAACCGTCCATAGTCGCAAGTTATAAAAATAATTTTTAATTACTTTGCCTGGTACAGCTTTTAGATGTAATATTCAATATCATTTTCAAAAAGTAAAATTTTCTTTTGTTAAGAAAATTCTAAAAATGTTTTATCGCACAGAAAGAAATCTTTTTTTTGTATTTTATTATAATAAAAAAGAAGTCATCTGCTCGTTTTGCTCAATAATTCAAAACGTACTTCAAAAATATTGCTACAAAAATTTGAGGGGATAAAAATGCTTCCTTGTTTACTTTGAATCTTCATCAGCCGTTATATACGTCCACTCTTGAACGTTAGGCCTCCCTTTTTAGACTCCCCCCAAGTGAGGGAAGAGGGGGGTTTGCCCTTAACTTACCACGCTGAGCAGACGGGTTGGCGAGTAGTCCGCAGATAAAGTTTAGACTTGTTAGATCACAGCACAAATCTGACTGCTGGTACTTACTTTGAATAAAAATGTTAAATGAAAAGAAAAAATTGTAAAATTGGCGCTGTTCTATTTCTTTAATTATGCATCTTTCTCTTAATTGTTATAATATGTAAAAAGCAAATTTTGAAATTTTACTATTAGATTCTTTATTTGCCTGTTATTAGTGCATAAAATTTCATTCATAGGTTTTTGAAAAATAATATTTCAAATTTAGGGATCGAGCTGTTTACTTCGATAGGAATTTATTAACATAAAGTTAATTGGATATTCAATCAAAGATGACACTGATGAAACAAAAAATGCGACAGCAGCTATAGCCAAACCATGTGGCATCGGACGTTATAACATACCAAAACCCAAATGTTTGAAATGAAAAACAACACCAAAATGTGTGAGTTTTGATGAAGGTAAACTACAAAACGGAAAGTAGATTTTTATTTCGTTTCTAATGGAACTCATCAGCATAAACCGGGTTTCATAAAGAAAAGAAAAATTTCCAATATTATTCTTCTTCTTTGTGAATAAAATTTCAATAACAGTTTTTTTGAGCAAACCTGGTGATGAAAGCAATCAATCTTTTCCAAACTTGCTAAAAAGCAGGATGAAGGTTTTCGGTTCCATTAGTGGTATACTTAAATAGTAAATATTTTGGACATCATCGCCGTTTCCTATTAGTTGCTACGTGCAACCTACTTGCTCTAATCAAATATTGACCAAATTAATAAATCTATATACTCTCTAACACTGAATTAGATTACGATTTTACTAGCTTCCGTGCAACTGATAAAAACTTTTATTAACTAATTAAATTATTTGCATCGGCTTACTGTTACTCGCTTCCTGTACAAGTAATCGTATAAAGTGACGTCAAAATTGCATCACTGTAGCCATCAAAAGTAGGAGTTTTAGATTAGCAAAGGTAAAACCAGAAATGCGTGCCGTAAAGCGAATGCACATTCGCAACCTACGAATCTGTTACACTGACCGTGAATAAACTTTTAACTTCTGTTTCACTTTGGGTTCTTGCGAACAAACACAGAGCAACTTTTGATGTGCAAAAAAGTGACCTTATTTTGTGCTAATTTTTATTACCAAGTCAAAGATTGCCAATATTAAGTTATAGATAGCGCGTCCTCTTTAAATTCAATTTAAGTTTCCTTCCAACTATAGGGAATTTCCAAAATCATATCTGTTGAAAACTTTGAATTGTATACATTTTCAGTCGCTTAAAATCGAAATTTTAAAGAGTAATAATATGCGGAAGAAAAGTGGAAGAAAGGAATGTCAAGTTTTTAATTGAAGCTTTCTGAATCCATGACGTTGGCTTGCGTTGAAACAATTTGGAAGCAACTAGGATGATGAAGCAGAAGAAATTGAAATTGACGAAAAATTTGATTTTGAAAACTAATAAAAAGGTAAAACATCAGATTATGTAATATATAATTGAAGTTCGATTATTTAAATAAGGAATTACCAAAACGGAAAGCTACAATTGTGGTAAGCTATTTGTTCAACGGTATCTTAAGTAATTGCTGAAGACATAACTGATCTCTATCCACATTCACCTTTTTCCCTGGTGTCAAAATCGAATATTTGTGAAGGTTTCGTACTACGAAAAAATTGCAATTGTTGAACTGGACCCATCGGTCAGCGGACGACTTTCTGCAAAGTGAATAAGGTTATATTGCTAGGTTATTTGCGAACATCGTGCCACTTACCTGCTCTGCAGTCGACGAAGAAAAGAAGAGTACATTACAGAATCAAAACTATTAGTGCCGTTGAACTCTAAGCCTACATTATTATAAACAATATTTTAATATTTTTGCTAGTAACTATGTACTTTGTTAAAGTAATAAAATCGATCGATTATTTTAACGAAAGAGTTTGAAAAGTACCACCTGTGCAAGTCAGAACGAGTAAAATGCTCTACTCGTCTTGAGCAAAAGCAACCAAGACGATTTTCATCTTTGAGAACCGGCGATGAGAGTGGCGATGCATTTCGGTGCATAATTTTCTATTAATATAAAATTTTATGTAAAACATAATATCAATGCAAAATTATAATCAACTAACTGTGAACTTGGATGAAGGTAGGCCATTCAAGTTCAATGGCTTACTTTCAGATTTTACATTCTCTCTTACATCACTTGTACTACTACCGCTTTATCTCACATCAGTGAGAAAACCGATAATTTTTGCAAATATCGCTTTTAATACAATTTTCATTTAAATTTGAAATCCTCTCGTTATTTCATCAGCGTTCGTCAAAATTAGTTCAAATTCTTCTACATAATTTATTGGAGTAACGGACACAACATAATAAACCAAATTTTAAGTACTACATATACGCACTTTTATAATATGATTGTATTTCTTATAATTAACGAGTAAATACAATTTAATTCGGCGGAAAGTTCGTTGTACTAATATAACGGAGTTTTGGAACCACAAGTTCACTTTCGTGGGCCATTGCCACCACGTTCAGCTACGGTCCTGTTTTACTTATAGTTTTTCTGATTGATTAAAGCCACTCGCCAATCCTGTTTACACATTTTTTTGTTTGCGTATATTTAAATGTTGTTGTAGCGCACCACGTCATTGAACTCTACAAGGCGCTTTTAGTTTCGGAAAATTAACTATACTACTTGTGATGTATTAATCAATCGTCGACTGATTTTCTTTTTTATTTTCTAACAGTTATCATAATAAATATTGATTACTGATTTTAACTAGGTTTAAGAGAAAATCACGTTCGGAAAAGGTCAAACTGTGAGGTAATCGATCATTTTGAAAAATTAGTATAAAACTGAGAGTCTCATTGTTTTGCAAGCTTTAGGGCATTTGCAAATCTGAAAGAAGTGGTATGCATAACTGTGTATGTGAGAGGCTTGATCCACAAAATTTTCAATTATTTACTTACAATACCGAATTACTGTGGACTTTTTATTCGTGAGAAATATAAATCTTGATAACACCTTTGGCTTGATGTGATCGTTGTTTCAGTTAACACGTCCAAAATTTTGGATTCGCCTTTCAAGATGATTTTTAAAAGAAGTTCCAAATATAAAAAATAATACAGCTTCCCATATTAAAATTTACTTTTGATTATTTTTCGTCGGTTCTTAGTGACATCTCTGATGCTTTTAGATGGTTACATTGGTGGAATCATTTCAGGCAGGAATCAACTCAAAATGATTAGTGGAATATACCAAATCAAATTGATTAAAAGTACATGAAGGTTTTTTCTCTTTATGTTTTATTTTGTTAAAAAGTTAGAAAGAGGATTTTAAAAAATTAGAGACTATAAATAACGTCATTATTTTAATATTCAATAAAAGTTGTCAACAGTAATTTCCATATTTCTAGGCAAGCGCTATACTGAATTTCACTAACTAATGGAGTTTTTTAATTTATCGATTTGTTTTAGATAATTATGTCAGGCAGCTGCTAATAATAACTAAACACTATAACTGTAGAGATCATTTCGATTCATCAATTAAAAAAAAAATTATTATTATTAGGTGCAATGCATTTTTAATGTCCAATGAGAGTCGTTCAGGAAGGAAGTGCCCCAACAAAATTTATTATTGCAGAACTTTTAATCAATGTTTTAGTAGTAGTAGTTCTAAAAGACGATTAGCAAAATATTTTCATTTAAAAAAATTTTATTTTAAAAGCTGCCCATTCAATTGTTCTGTTCTATTGGATGCACATAATTTTGTAAAAGAAAAAAGGTAATTAATTAATGTTAACGGTAACAATAAATAAAATTTTTTATTTGCTGTTTGTTGTAAACGAAAAGTAAGTCAATGATTTCTAAGATTTAAACAAAATGATCAAAGTATTGAAATAGTAAAATCTAATATATGTCAGTGTGTTGCACTTCTTACAACTTCAGCAAGTATACGCAACGCACCTATAAAATGCATTTCCGCTAAGATGTTTACTACTGGCTACTTTCATATATGGAATAAAAGAATTTGTAACTTCCTTTTAATTGGTGGTAATTCTCGATGTGAATTGCTTCTTACTTGTCGATTAACTCTTTCAAACATGAGAAGTAGAAACAGCGGCAGTACTGGTATTAAGCCTCAATAATTAATTAGAGAGCTTTTCAGTTGGTTTTTTTTTTCTAATAAAGGTCACAAGTTATAGACGAACTTATTTTTAATTGAAAGTTAACCACCGAAAACTTTTGATGAGTAAAAATTTCTAGACAACTTCCAGTCTTGGAATAGAAATTCAGCTGCAATGAGGATTTGACCAAAATCCTTTATCTAACCGAAGAATTGGGTAAGCGTCCAGCAATTGATGGAATAAAAGTCCTCTAAATAAATCAATTGTCAAAAGAATTACATAAATCACTTCAATTAGATAAACTTCCAAAAGAAATAGCCAAATATATGAAAAACATCGTATTCAAAATAGACATTTTTCTAACGAAATTCAAAATATTAAAAAAACTCAATTCAGAAAGTCAAAATATTCTAATTTTCTACCTCCTTTTTTTAGTAATATTTAAGCAAGTGCTCTCGACGTTTCCTAGTCGGTCCTGGGCACGACCTAAAACTGCATCCCTTTTTCTTTGCAAAAAAGCCCTGTTTTCAAATAGTGACATTATAGGTACAATAATTGCAAAGAAAATAACAAAGCACTATATAGAACAAATTAGTCCAATCCAATTTGTATTGATTTAAAATCGACGAATTTTATATTAATTTGTATTGCCTGTATCGCAAGGGACGCTATCTCAAAAGGATCCTGAACGTTTTTTAGGCAAATAAAGTTTCGGCTATATTTGCTAAATTTTATACAGTGCTCCCGTGATCGTGGAAAACCTTTGAGGTGGTGATAAAGGACACTTTTCTAAGACAAATTTTCAAATAAAATTTTTGTCCAAGTCCAAACCCTTGGGAGGTACCTCTTTTTAAAAAAAATTTTTTTGAATTTCTGACTACAAACGGTCATAATATTATTGATTTTTTAAGTTCAATCAATTAAAACTTTTAAATATCATTCGATTATCTACAAATTAGGTTATAATTCCTTATTGTGTAGCATCAACGGATTTCGAGTTACAAATTAAATTAAAGAAAACAATGTTAAAAAAATGCAGGTTTTATTATTTTTTTTTGCAAATCCCGTATCTCTTAAACATCACGTTTTATAGTAAAAAACTGACGACCTAAACCGGATAGGGAATTTAACGGGCTACAACTTTGGGTAAAAAAAAATTTTTTGGAAAACCAACTATTTTCACAGAAATTCTGAAAATAATGAACAAGGTGTAGTTAGAAAAAATAAATTCACAAAATTGCTAAAAATCTCAATTTGATTTATTATTTTCAATAAATTTTTAAAAAAATTATGGAAGACTAATTTAAACTTTTATAATTAGATATGGAAAATTTTACATAAATACCAGTACTATCCATATCATTTATATCCGCTGGATGCATTAAATAATGGAGATTATAGATCAAGATTAATTTTTTCCAACTACTTACGAGGGCAAGCAAATCCACTAATATTTTTTGCAAAGATTACAAAGTTTACAAGAGATGTTGTAAACAATAAATTGTAGAAATGAACATTGATGGGCAGTAGAAAATCCCAGGGAAAAACTTGAGAGAGGACATCAGCGACGTTTCAGTGTAAACTGTTGGTGTGGAACACTGGGAAGCCAAATTATAGGTCTTTATTTTTTTCACAAAACATAAGACTAAACAGCTGCCAGACACCTAAACCTTTTAAAATAAAATCTTCCATTATTGCTAGATGATATTCCACTGACATCAAGACAAGGAATATGGTTTCAGCATGATAGTGCGCCGGTACATTTGGACGACAAGTACAAAATTTTTTAAATAATGCGTATCCAAAAAAATGGATAGGAAGAGGAAGATTTATCAATTGGCTGACACGATAACCCGATTTAATACCTCTCGATTATTTTTTATGAGGTGCCCTTAAAGCTAAACTTTACAGCGATAGAAGAAAGCCAAAAACCAAATACAGATAATAGGTGTGGCAGAACTTAACAAAAAAAGCGCCATTATAAATAATACCGTGCAAAACCTTTTGGAAAGAGCACACCTGTGTACTGAAAATGAAGAATGAATTATTTTTTTTTACCTACACCTTGTTCATTATTTTTAGAATTTCTGTGAAAATAATTAATTTCCCAAAAAAATTTATTTGACTAAAGTTGTAGCCCGTTAAATTTCCTATTTGGTTTATACCGTCAGTTTTTTACTAGGACATTTTGTTTACGAGATACGAGGTTTGCAAGAGAAGTAAAAAAAATAAAACCTGGATTTTTTAAACATTTTTTTCTTTAATTTAATTTATAACTCGAAATCCATTAATTCTAGACAATAAGGGATTATAACCTAATTTGTAGATAAACAAATGATGTTTAAAAAAGTTCTAATCAATTGAGCCTAAAAAATTAATAATATTAGAGCTATGGCCGTCTGAAGTCATAAATTCAAAAAATTGCTTTAAAAGGAGGTACCTCTGAAAGGTTTGAACTTGGACAAAAATTTTATTTGAAAATTTGTCTTAAAAAAGTGCTCTTTATCACCACCTCAAAAGTTTTCTACGGTCATTTCAAAAAATTAACCTATACCTTTGAAACATTTTATTTTACAAAAAACGTGTAGAATATTTTTTTGTGTAGAATTTTATAAACTATAATTTTTATTATAACTGTTTTTCTCGAAAAATAGATAACTTTTGAGATATTTGCGAAAAACTATAATTCGCCCCTTAGAAAAGCATGGTTCAAATCAAGGTTTTTTTTTAATATACTTATGACATCAAAAAAATAAAACTCTTCATAAAAATTCAACTTGGATGTTTTAAGTGAATCCTAAAAAGTACCCTTAATTTGAACTATGAGTTTTCTTTTTCTACAGGATGAATTATAGTTTCTCCCAAATATCTCGAAAACTATCAATTTTTCGAGGAAAATATTTATGAAAAAAATTGTAGTTTATAAAATTCTACACAAAAAAGGATCCTACTCTTTTTTCGTAGAACTAATCGTTTAAAAGATACATTACGTAGATTGAATTATATCTGAACATTACTCGTAAACGGCTCGATGCCGAAGGAGGTTTAAGGTGGTATACCATCACCATTGCTATATCTATAGTTATAAACCGAAAAAGGTGTAAAACTAAACCCTGGTTTAGATAAAGATGGATGAAAAAGTTTAATATAAATTGTATCTCAGTAAGTTGTGTTTTTAGCTTATAGTTCTAGAAGGAAGCGTAATAGATTTTTACATAATTTAATTTTGAAGTGCCATAGAAAATAGAAAAGGTACTGGAGGGTATTCCATACCCCCCAGACCCCCGGGTGTCACACCCACCCCTTCACATTTTACACACATTGCTTTACTGTATAGAGCTACAGCTTCCTCTTCCCACTATTCTTAAAAAAATTTAAATGAGTTAAATATAGGATGTTGATTTACTAGACTTAAAATACAGTCGAGTCGCAAAATAGTGAATTAAATATGGCAAAAACTTTTCACTTTTTCGGGGTTGTTCACTATTTCGGTACTTACAAAATTTACAATAAAGCCACATTTTGAAAATTAAAGCTTTATTTTAAAGAAAATTGATACAAATATAATTATTAATTGGGAAAAATGATGTTATTTTTCATTGTATTTGTTTTTTATTTAATTTAATAGTTAATACTTTTTCCCTTAAATTGATACACCAACATATCGTCCCCTTAGTACTATAACTAGGTAACTTGATTTTACTGTTGTTGAGAAAATTGAAAAAATTGCAAGGATCTGGGACTTATCTACATTTTGCAAGTGGATAATTTATATTTAGAAACATAATAGAACATGTTTATCCACTTGCAAAATGTAGATAAGTCCCAGATCCTTTCAATTTTCTCAATAACAGTAAAATCAAGTTACCCAGTTATAGTACTAAGGGGACGATATAAAAATTCCATTCTATGCTAACGTTAAGATGCGTTTAGATAGCGCGAGTTTGCCTCGCAAATCTGATTCGCGCGTGACATGAAGTGTAAATATAATACGTAATGTAAATTCTCAATGTTGGGGGAAGTCCCTATAAATAATGTCATTCAAACTGCACAATTTATAGTACGCAGTTCGCTGTATCGGGGTTACCGCTGTTTGTTATATAGGAGTCCCATATACACTCAATGTTAAAATTTTTATGTTCACTATTTCCGGTAGTTCACTATATACGGTATTCACTATTTCGCGACTCGACTGTATATGAGATTTGTCTTGTACATATATAAGATTTTTTCATAATGAAATTACAGTGGCGGATTTCCCATTAGGCGCAAGAAGCGCGCGCTTTTCGGGCTTCCGAAATCCAAGAGGCCTCAAAATTCAGCTTTCAAAATAAAAAAAATTATTTTATTTAATTATTAAAAAAGTGAGACATTAGGAAATAACATTGAAAATTAATCAATATAAATATAACAACTGATTTTGGATATATTTTAAGGTTTGCTGATGTTTATAGTTTGGATTAATTATGAAAATTGAAACTTATTGGTACAAGAATTATTATCAATGATAATTTGATAAAATACTTAAAAAAGCAAATTTCAAATGTCCATCCGAAATTTCTAGTAAATAAGTAAAAATTTGATGAACCTAATTTTATGAAAATTCCATAATGTAGTTTAGGTATTAAAACAAGATCTCAGGTGAAATATTCCCATATAAATTAGGTAGTATTTTCAAAAAAATCGCCTGCGGCGCTATCGGTTTCCTCTCTGTGTATCGGAATTTGAAAACCATTACTGTAAAATGTAATGTAAAGGGGGCCTCAAAATTAAATTGCGCCTGGGGCCTCATAAGTGCTAAATCCGCCACTGATGAAATATGAGATGTCAACTAAAAATATATGAGACCCATGTAAAATATGATGTATCTGGCAACCGTAAATACAGAACAATCAATCATTTAACAAGCCCTTAAGCCTAATGTATGATTTCTATTGGTCTGTTCGTTACATTTAACGCTTTCTTCTTCTTAAGGTGCCGTCTCCTATCGGAGGTTGGCGAGCATTTGAAATGGTATTTCTTGGCAGATTACTCTCGGTGGTTTGCCATTGCCTTCTGAGAGAAGAGGGTCATAATAAAATTGGATAAATTTTGTAGCCGGGTTGGGGATCAAACCTAAGCCTTCTAGCCTAGAGTCCGGTCTTTAGCCCGTTCACTTAGCTCGCCTCTGTCATTTTGGGCCATGTCATTTTGGCAAGTGCATCAGAACAAATGGAACATTCTTTTCATTAATGTGAAATAAGGAAGAAAAAAGAAGTTTGTAAAAGCTTCAAACCAAATTCTACAAAAAAAGTGTAAGGAAACGTCAAAAAATTGACTCAAACAAAACGTATTCGTTTTAGGTACAATTCCCCTACATAAAATTGTATAAAATGTGTGCCAAGTAATTATCAAAAATGCTCACTGAAGACTCAAGATAATTAAGAAAAGTTATTGAATCATTACACGGGGGGCAAAGGGGGTGTTTCTTTTACAAGGGTTACAAAGAAATTTTGTGGCCAATCGGAACTCGATTTGTACTTTCTAGATATTTCTCGTAGATTAGAGAACATTATAATATTTTCTTGCTGATTTATCAAAAAGTTAAAAGTATTCAAATTTTAAACTTGACAAAAATGGTTATTATTTAACAGATGATAATGATGATCCTCTCTTTTCGTTTAGATCCTGATAAAAATTGCTGTTCAACCAGGACGATTTAATTTTCGACAAAATTTTAATGCAGGATAGGCAACCTATGCAGCAGATGCAATAAAATTAGTTATAAAATATGAAGCCAGATGTCACTTTGGTGTACAATTTTATAATTTTTAAATATCTGTTGACTTTTAAAAAGTGATTTGAGTGAATTTGCAATTTTATGTTTTAAATTAATTTAGATATGGATAATTTCTCTACCGTTTCAGTTTCAAAGGTTTGTAGATTCATAATATGAACTAATAATTATTGTTTTGTTTAAAGTTTTTGTTTCATAACCTCACTTAACAACTTGTTGATTGTTTGCCGCTTAAACATTGGTAAAATAATTAAAATAATATCTTTTATTAAATAATTAATGTTGTAGTAGTATCGAAAGACACTTTGGTCTCCAAGTATTTTACTAGTAATTTTGAAAAGTTTTATTGTAAACGATAATCTGTTATTTTTCTAAATTTCCCTTCGATTTGATCTTTCTGGAATTTCTTACATTTTTCAAACGTTGTTATGCAATTGCATTTTATGTTAATACAAAATATAATTCGGGAACCGAATTACTAACCAATGCTGAATTATTGTGGTAGATTTCTCTTACGTTGGTTGGTAAACTTCCACGATATTTCTTGCTTCTTGGAATATTTAGTACTAATTCAGTTAGAATAATGTATTTTTATTATTGCCAATTATTGGCTTTTATTTAAATCTGCTACTGTCATCAGATCAGACAATTCAATAGTTCCCAGGTTATAATTTAAATGTCTTTTTGAAATATCTGCAAAAAACCGTGGCTTGAAGATTTACATTTTTATTTATATAATTTTATATTACATTTTTATTATTAATTTTTTAAAATTGGTCTAGTTAGTATTCTATCATGTCATTTCGACATTTAAAAAAAATCATATCTAAATTTTATGAAGTGAATGCCAATATTAAGTTTTATTATCAATGGAAGTTCAACAGTCGTTGAATGATTATCAAATTTTTCCAACTAAAGAGCAAGCAATAATTTTACCTGCGTTGGAGGGCATATCGACTAAGGAATACGTTCTTTGCGTGAGCGAAATAATTGGTGGAAAAAATGTTACTTTTGCTTCCAAAATGTCCGATAAACAAATTTGTTTGTATTTAAAGTCGAAAGTATACGTAAACGAACTGTTAACTACTCACAAGTATTTAAAAATAAATGATATAAAAATTCCATTCCAAAAAATTAAGTAACTGAAGAAAATTTCCAATATGTTAAAATTAATTTTTAATGTTTATAATTAAGTAATTTGTTTGTTTGAATAAATTATATGACTACCTCAGTAAAAAGTTTAGTTTGCCTGTATTTTATTTTTGCTTTAAAAATTTTTTTAGGGCGTTTTTGTGTTTAAAAATGGAGATATTTCTCAATACAAACGCTGCAAGTCAAATCAAACTACAAACACTAACAACATGTTTTCTAAATCTCTCTGGTATCAATCATACAACAAAATGTGGAACACCATAGAGAAAAAACTGGAGGTATGACACTTTCGAATATTTATTTCCACAAAAATTAAACAGATCGATTATTTTTAGACACTGAACGACGAAATGTTTGCAAACGTTTTAAGCAATTTAATTTTATCGGTCAAAAACAGTTACAGTCATCAAGTTTCAGAAATTCCTACCGCAACTTTATTGACCGGTATTAACATGCCAGATCATACGGCACAATTTTCCTCTTTATCCAGAGAAATTAAAAAAAGCGTTTCGCCGCACGTTGCCATGCTGCATGCGCAAGACTGCCCAACTTTGAAGCATTTAGTGGAAAACACGGTCAACCAATTCGTTAATAAAATTGGACACGATGAGGAAGACGACACGGAGTCACAAAAATCAAAAATTATAAAGTCTCGATGCAATTTCACATTGCTACAATCATGGTACGAGACTTATTATGGAACCTTTGATGTTAAAAATAATTCACCCTCAAAACGCAAGACAAGAGGCGCTTCAAAACTTTTGGTCCTTATTTTTCCAGACTTTGAAAGTTTTGATGATAAAATCATACAAAACTTTATTTTAATTGTTAGGTAAAATATGAGAACAAAAGTTTTTTAGAATGATGTTACGGTAATGTTTATTCCAGTTCCTACTTGAATATTTTGCCATTTGTTTTGGTTTTTGGTGTGGCGACGTCATTGAGTGCTTTGCACAAGTCTTTACCATACCACGTCTCTTCAAAAATCAGCATACAGATTTTTAATTCTCAACCATCGACTACGTACTTAAATAACGTAATCGAGCACGTTTTTTTCACCGAGGATTGTCCGTTCCACCTTGGCGGAAAAGTATTTAATCTTCTAACTGACATATTTTTATTTTATGATCTATCGGTAAAAGGTTTTGTAAAAAATTTTAAGGTAAATATTGGAAGTTCTTAATATTCTTTTTTTTATTATACTTAAATTTTAGTTTTCCATGTTGGAACATTTTAGTTGCGGTAACGAAATGGCCTTATGTACAAATTCGAAGAACGTTAAAAGGGTTATAGAACAATTGAACGAGGAGGACTTGGATAATCTGAGAAAATTATCCTCGTTTCAAAGACTGTTAAAAAATGAAAGTCCTAAAAAGAAGTCAAAACTTCAAGAAAATGACGAAACTTTCAGGACTTTTTTACACGAGGAGTTGCAAAAGTTTTTTGTTTATATGAATCTTTGGCATTTGTTTTTGAAATGTCTCCAAATTTTAACTTCCGATTTGCCGAAATCTCCTTTAGGAAAACAAGTAAGGAAAAGATTTCTCAAAATGCTGTTAATTGAATTATTTTTTTGTAGTTGCGCGAATTGTATGGTTTGGCAGTTTCAAATAATATAACAAAATCTTCAGAATATATAGAATGTTTTCAAATGCTTGCATTTCAATCTAAGGAGGAACTGATGGCAAAAGTTTCAAAGGTTGTTGAAACCATTGAGAACAATCTTGAAAGTAACAAAGCTAGTAAAGATTGTTTGGAGGAAATTATAGATAAATTGGAGACTTTTTTGGAAAACATTGAATCGGCTACAAATGCAATCATAGAAGAAACGCCCAAGTCTAACACAGAATTAGATCTTGTGGTTTCTCCAAAAATGGATAGGAAAAAACTAAAAGAAGTAGGTCACTTTTTTCCCTGATTTAAAATTTTTTTATTAATTTTATTTTTTTAAGAAATTGTTGGAAATGTCAAAGAAAAGCAAACATTTAAGTAAATACGAGGAAGTAAAGTCGGAATTGCTAAATTATTTGCAGAACATATTTGATCAAAATTTGGAGGAAGCAAATACGAAAACGTTTTATGAAATATTCTTCTTTAACGATTTATCTGTAAAGAAACAAATTCTTGGTTCACATCGAGCCGCCATTCATACCGCTTTAAACGATCCTCAGCACTACTTGCAGGTTTCATGTTTCACTTGTGTTTATTTTTCAGTTGGGTTTTTATTTTTATGGTTTTTAGTGTGATTGTTGTAAAATCAGCAGTGAAGATTCAATCAATGCCTGCATGCCGGATATAAGCATTCTCTACAAACTTCACTTAGAGTATGGAAAACTAATCAACTTATATGATTGGTTGCAGTCTTTTCTTTCAATTGTCGATCACAGTGATGAAGACCAAAGAAAATCTGTTAAACCAGAACTGCAGTAAGTTCATTTGTAAAATCAAATTTTGTTGGAATCAAACTAATGTTTCTTTTAGGGCTCGGTTTACTCAAGCAGTAGCAGATTTGGAATATTTAGGTTTTATCAAAAGTTCAAAAAGGAAAGCTGATCATGTCATGAGATTAACTTGGGGAGGTTAAGTCTGCATGGTTATTTATTTTAAATAAATTTTATTAATCTTAATTATTTATTTAATTACCTCTCAATGTTTCCATTTTTAATAAGGGCGGATCCAATCAAAATTCAAGGACGGGGTAATTTAATTTTTCGTTGAAATGTAAAGGTAAATTTTTAAGATTTTTAGCAACTGTTTTATTTTTAATTTTTAAAAATTTATGGTGGTAACTACCCTTCTTTATTCGGTTTTTATTATCAACAAGTGAAACCTTGAATTTTTAAATTTCAAAGTATGAATGGGGACTAAACCACTATTTTTAAATATATATGGGGCATTCCACATCAAATCGACCACTTTTGAACCCGACCCCTTTTGATTTTCCTGAAATTTTTACATATTATACTATCTCATCAACAACAGTTCTGTGAATTTTTTCAAAATTTTTTACTCAACCCAAAAAAAGTTACGAATTTTTAGAAAAACTGCTGTTTTTTTTTCAAACGAACGTAACTATTTCAAAAATTGACAAATCGGAACGTTTTTTTTTTTGGTTTTGTTTGTCTTTAAACGTACTTTTCAGGAAAAAATACAAAAAAAATATTCAAACTTAGATTCTACAAAAATTTTTATTTTTTCGGAGAAAATCATTGATTTTTCAAATTTCGACACTTTTGATTTTTGATTTTTTTATTTAAAAAAAACTGATTTATTCCGCGTATAACAACGCAAACCCCATAATGGGCCGACATTTCTTTCTATTTCTTTTGTTTAATTAAAAAATATTATTTGCGTAAAAATAAAACAAAATATTTTTTAATTAAACAAAAAAAATAGAAAGAAATGTGGGCCCATTATGGGGTTTGTGTTGTTATACGAGAAATAAATAAGAGTTTCTTTTGAAAAAAAAAAATCAAAAGTTAACAAATTTGAAAAATCAATGATTTTCTCCGAAAAAATAAAAAAATTTGTAGAATCCAAGTTTGAATATTTTTTTTGTATTTTTTCCTGAAAAGTATGTTTAAAGACGAACAAAAACAAAAAAAGAACGTTTTGATTAGTCAATTTTTGAAATAGCTACGATTGTTTGAAGAAAAAAAACATCAGTTTTTCTGAAATTTTAACTATGTAAAAAAATTTGAAAAAAATTACACAACTGATTTTACGTATTATACTATCCCATCAAAAACAGTTCTGTAAATTTAAAATTCTTAAACTTTGGTCGTCACAGACCTACACTACTACCATTATACGTTTAGATCCCAATTAGAACTTCATGATATGAAAATCTGAAAACTCTTAATTCAGCCAATTCGGAAGAAATCGATTTTGAAAAACGAAAATCGCACGTAATTTTACATTGCATATCTATATTTTATAATTTTCAATATTTTATAATGTAGTATATGCAGTACGATTATGCAACCCACATTACTCCCATAGGAAATATATGGTTAACTTTGACGTAATCCAAATTTAATTCTCCAACTTTGCATTTTTGCTAAGGTTGAAAAAATATTCTAAATCTAATGAATATATAATGAAAAAATTATTTACCTTTTTCTCTTTATCCTTGCCATTATACTGCTACCTTAAATCGTTGATTGAAGAAATATTTTTTTCAATCAACGCAACGTTTAAATTGTAATTAGTAAAGATTGGTAACTGTATCAATTGATGCTACAGGGACGTAGTAAGTCAAAACTAGGCTCTGACACAATACCACAGCGGGCTCTTTCATCAAAGAAAGGTCAATTTGAAATATCGATTTTATTGCTCAAAATATATTATGTACTACATATTTCTGTTAAGCTACAGCAGTGGAGTGATGTGATCGCTGGTTGAGTATAGAGCGGAAATTCTGGGTTCAAATCGCGGATTGCACAGAATTTCTTGGCTCGGCCTTCCGGTGAACATCCACACTCTGTGGTGATCCCTGATGTTTGTGTCGACGTCATTACCGTAAATACGGCTGCGTCACACACGCAAAGCTAGCAAGATAGGTTAGGTAAGCAGGGAAAAGCCATGGGCCTTCTAGGCCTGTAGAGCTGTCATATATATATTTCTGTTATGTAGTAACAAAAATAATAACAAATACAAAACTAATCATAATTTGTTTATACTGAAAACTCAAGGTTTCTTGCCCTTTCATTGCAATTATTTAGATGACATGGGCCCTCCTACAATGAAATTATTAAAATTTAAAGTTGTGACTGTCACATTTTCTATTGATAAAATTGCCAAGCTAGAAAGTCTACTTTGTACCATTTTATTCTTTATCAATTAATTATAAAATTAATAGCCGGTTGAACGCGAACAATTAAAATTGTCCATGAATCTTGATTTATAGCTTAGGTTATATATTATTTATTTATATATTTTATAGCTTTTAGGTTATAAGTTATTTATTTATTATGAGGGGAAGGGCAATTTTAATTGCTTAATTCAAACTTTGTAGACAGCTTCGAAGTTGCTACTGATACGGGAATCGTAAGAAAACGCAAATTTCTTTGAATGAGCTAGATATCATCTAGCAAAATATAACTAATTTTACCAAGTGATTAAAATCAAAATATCTACATTGATATGATCTTTATAAATACATTTAAATGATAAAATTTTCTTTGAAAGCGAATTCAGTAAATCATTGGATCGATGTGGCGCTGTTAGTCGTTAAACGCGGGTAATTATAAGCCTACCCTCGTATTATATTTGATATTATGTAAAAATTGATGCAATTTGTTCGTGATTCTAAAATACTGATATGCGGTGCAATTGGTTGAACCAATCAACATCGGTACCAACATTGGTTTGTTTGACCAATCAATGGGTTATTACCAAATTTGCTAACAAATTTATTAACAAATTTACACACGTGTCATACGGCCTTTAGGTAACAACTGCAATAACAACTTTTTTAGAAAATTGCACCGATTGTTACTATCAAATTTCACTACATTATCAATAAATTAGATACAAATTAGGTTGTTTCTTAAACTAGGGCATACTCGATTTTTTTGAAAATTGGCTAATTTAATAAAACTTGTAAAACTCAAAAATTTGTACACATAGTTTGGGGTAGAAACGAAAGAATTGAATTGTATTTCTGACAAATGTGGATTGGAATCTCAACTACGACCGAAAAAGTTTACGATTATGACTCGTTCCAATTTTCTCCAACTCGAAAATAGTGAAAGATATCAAAATTATTTAATATATCCAGGGACGTGGCCAACCAACTTTTTTCAGGGAAGAGCAAACCCAAATTTGCCAATTAAATTAATTAAAAAAATGCCAACTTGACCAACTTTTGAATGATTTTACTAAATTCTTAAAATATTGGGGGCCTCCCTCCTTGGGCACGTTCCTGAATATACCTAAGAAGAATTCGTACTTTTACCTTTTGGTATTTTCAATAATTTTTATATCTTTCACTGTTATTATCGTGAATTATTATTCTGTGTTGAATCACTCTTGGCTCTTGTGGTTACGATCACTGTCTGTAAATATCAAGCTCGTAGCCGGGGGGGGGGGGGGCACGTGCCCTCCTCGAAATGTTCAGAAAAAGAATTTTTTTTTAAAGTAAAGGAAAATTTGTTTATAATAATAAAAATTCTCGGAAGGGGAACCACCAAAAATTTTACTTTTTACAAGTGCCCGGGGCCTGGTAAATATAATTGTGGACTTATAATTCATTACTTTGAGTTTATCCCTATATAGGTACAATGATTTATATTAATAATACATATTATGGATAGGAAGTGCCGGATTAAGCCAACGCGGGGCCCGTAGCAACTGTTGTCCCGGGCGCGGGGCTTCTAAAGGGGAGAGAGGGGCCCGTAACATTTGCTAGTTCTGTTACTGTATTAATCCGGGACTTAATATACCCCAGCTGTAAGGCTTCAAATTCTCATCAATGGGTCTCGAAAAAAGACAATCGTAATACTTTTAATTTAGTACAAATGAGTTTTTCCATCAATATTGTACATGAAATGTTGTAATCCATAAAATTTAAATATTATAATAATATTTTTTTTTTTATTTCTTAAATAATTCTTTATTAATTAAATTATATACCTAATGAATATTATTTTAAACAAATTATTTTTGTTTGTTTAAATCTAAAATTTTATTTTCTACGACACCTTTAAGTTCATAGTGTATTTTGCAGAGAAGTGCGAAACCGAGCTATGCTTTGTGATGATGTGGGGCGGCCTCAGCCTCACACCTCAGCAATGCGCACGTTTGCCCAAAAGTGAGTAAAGCTTTGAACAGAATTTTCCTTCAATATTTCGGGGATTTGAAAATTTAAAAAACGTTGTTTGAACTGAAAACTGCAATGCAGGGTCGAATCCAGATAATCGATATGGGGTAGACAATGTTAAGAAATTTTAGAACAGATCGGTATTGGATCTGCAACACAGTTGTGGACTATGTGAACACAATTTGATTGCTATCCAAGCTTTATCGATTCACTCACGATTAAGAATTACAAACAAAAACCAATAATTATTCTGTGTGCTTTAGCTTCAGATTATTTGCAGACCAAAGCTTTTGCATTTTAAAACATTAGACATCGGCGACGACGTGTCCATAAAATTGATAAAAAAGTAATTGTATAGTTACTATTACCACTGTTACCTGAAAATATTGATTTAAAATTTAAATACAGGGTGTTCAGTTATTTCTAATACTTACGTCAAGAACGAGACCCCTTGTAACTTTAAAAATACCGCACACTGTAATAGCTGGAGCGTTTATTGCGCACTGCTGAAGTAACATATAGGTCTGAAAAATTATTTCAATATGCATCATCAATATTATTTTTACTTCCATACCTCGTAATGCATATCTTCCGATTTGATGTTAAAAATGCATTTTAAGGGCTTCAAACTTTCTTCATTCACTCGTGCGGTGTACATACAAACGACGAAAAAGTGAGAAAATACAAACATCATATTGTACCAAAAATAGACAGCTTCACTTGATGTTCTTTGCCTAAAATTGACTAAATCAGATATGACTGTACATAGGTCCGTGTATTTACATACTTAAATGCTTGAAAAATGTAGACCGATAAAAAGCAAATATTTCCCACTATTGATATTACCAACATTTCATAAATCATGTTATTTAGCATTTTACAGAAATGGGTCAAATTTGTGTAGGTCTTGCGGATCTCTTCCCATTCTGACGGTTCAAATTTCTAAAAGTTTCAACTTAAAAATTTGATAATGAAATCTAAATAATAATTATTACCTTTTGGGAACCAATTTTGGTACTAACTTGTTTAAATCTTTCTGCTAGTTCGATTGATAAGAGAATGATTAAAAGATCATTGAATTGCCATGCAAAGACGCTAACCGAAGCCTGAAACTGATCGAATATTTGTTACTAACAATTTTAAGCCCGAAGATAATACGGTTATTTTTTACCTCCATAAGGAATCCCTTCCATGGAGCGTACTGTACGCCATAGAAAAAATGGATATAAACGTTTACAAAGTACGTTTTCATATAGTCTTCACTATATTGGACATTTTTAAAAATTTTTTGGATTTTAACCAAGAGAAATAGTGAATGTTCGCCTAAATTTTTAAATAAAAAAGGTCGTTTAATTGTTACTTTTGGTTATTAGAATTATTTTTTACCAATTCCAAGTATGGCAAAAGCTAGAGACAATATCGTGAATTTTTGTTTTAAATTTTTTATGGGCCCGTAGCAAATCATACTCTTTTCTATGTTCGACAATTTCTGAATAAAGTTTGGCCACTTGTAGGCAATTTTTATAAACAAAATGATTTCGGTCAATGCTCGAAGATCCCAAAGGATAAACACTGAAAGTTTTATATAAGTATTGTTTTCATTCTTAAATTTGTTTAGTGAATGAATAACTTACCCATACTGAAAATCTCTTTGATGTCAAGTTCTGAAAACATTAGAACGACGGTTGTGTAAAATATTTTGGTAACACATGCAAATAGTGAGAATACGACCAAGAACGATTTCCATTTGAAATTTAGATGTTTGATGTCTTTAGAGATTCCATACAGCGGAAAAACTGCGAAACACCGTCCAACCAAGAGAACTTTTTGAATTAATTTGTGAAAAGTGTAATTTTTTAAGTTTTCATTGGATTCGAATTTGGAAACGAACATTTTCTTTATGGGTCGCATTTAGCTCGCTTTATTAGATTTTCTGATGAAAACCACGATAGACATGAAGTGACAGTATGAAAAGTACTTAATTAAACGACGGGAAAATGCGTGTTCAAATATGTAGGTATTTGTAACACATTGTGTCGCATAATTTGAAATGTAATCGATTAAACAGAAATTCTCAAACGGTTTCGAATTTTTAAGTGTAATTGCAGTTAAGCTGTAGACTACTAGGCGACAGTCCTGGTTTAGAACTAACGTGGACTGCACAGTTTTTTAGAGTTTTCTTTTTGAAAGGACCAAAAACTGGCACTGTCATTTTTTTTTTAAATTTAATAAATTATTATTTTTCAGTTATTTGAAATTTTAGTACCATTATGTAGGTTTATACATAAAAATTTATTATTTTTTAATAATGTTTGGTAAGCAAATTTGTTAAAAAGCTACGTAACGCAAATCAATATTTAAAAAACATATTTACGATATTAGAATTTGTTACAAGATATATTAACGGTATTGTGGTTTTACATATTTAATTTTTGTAAAACAATTTTGTCTGTCTTTTGTAATGACGTATGTTTTATTATTATATTATATTATTTATTTTTTATTCTATTATCTATAGCCCAAAGCTGTAGAAAGCTTTTCACCAAATTATGGCTATGTATGTCACAAAATAATTATACAGAAAGATCCGAAAAGTTCCCCAGTGGATGAGAAAAAAATATCACCCCTAAATTAAAATGGAAAGTTTTCACAATAAAACTCAGCAGTATTCAAACAATTGAAAATAAAATGTCTATAGCGCAATTGATTGTTCTATTAATAAATTAAAAGCTTCCAATAATAACATTTTGCTAAGTTTGTATTGATTACTGATAAACATTGAAAAATAAACAGTTTTGCATGGAAATATCGCGTCATATTAAATTTACTTAATAATCAATAAGTTGAATCACAAACAGCATGATAGCAAAACATGCAATGTTGTTTTAGCAATAATTGACCAAGTTCAGTTCTAAAGATATGGTCACACCTCGAAAACTTAATATTTGTCTAAAGTAATAGCCCGCATACTTTGGGCTATACCTCCCCAAACTTTTTTCAAAAACACATTTTATATTTCCACTGTTTTGCGGTATTGCATTGGAATTGGAAGGTAAATCAACTTGGAAACATCAGTTAATTGACTTATTAGAATAAAATGTTGAAACAATAAAATTTTCTTCTTTATCCTTTACGACTGAAGTAAGAAATGAAATCTAAATAGTAATAAATATAAAACGTTTCAGGTATCAGAAGCACTTGTTTTAATGTCTTTATGATTCAATGGTCGGCAATAGTACCAATCGTGATGGCGGTTCCTTTGATCTTTTATTAGCCAGTTTATAGTACACAGAAAGGTACCTATATATGTTTTACTTTTGTTAAATCGAATTATATTTATACGAATTTACAGCTTCGTATTTGATATTTTTAGAACAAATTTTTCTTATATTAGGTAGCGGTAAAATCTAATGGAAGCTTAATGCAATGGTTTTAAAAGTTGAAGAAGTTTGCGAAGATATGAACTTAAAAAATAATATGTAAGCAACAACCGGTTCTCGTTTTACCAAAAACCAAGTTGTAATATAAAAAATACACAAACTGTCGTAAAAATATGGAAGACGATTGCATACCTTTGTAAATAAAGGTGGTGCTAATGTGTTGAATAAACTAAGAAACCATAATGACCATGGCTGCTGCCCGTAATTGCTTCTTCTATCTGTATCGCATTTTGGGTTTGGTAATTTACAAATGACACAGATAACTTGTATTTCAAAAATGCTTAAGTAAATATTTTTTCAAAATTTAGATATTACCGAATTTTTAAACTGTTAATAATCGCACTTATTGAAAACCTTTAAAATTCAATTTTAATCTAAATTTTATGATGGTCCAATGATTAATAATTGCACTTTGTTAAAATGAAGAAAGATGCAGGAATCGTGCAGGCCAAAGCAAATGATTGCTCAGGAATCAAACACTTAACTTTGGAGGTTCTTGTTATTACTATGGGTGTGCTTTTGAAAACCGAAACAATAGTTTGAAATTATTAATTTGATAGCTACCGATTAAGCACTAATATTAGAAAAAGTTTTGAAATACTAAAATGACGTGAATGATAATTAGAATCACGAAGATCAATCTCCTATAGGTATTGGTCAAATTCTCACACCAAAACGTTTTTGTAAAAAAAAAACGAAAATATTATTTTAAAGGGTTATACCACTATAACAAAAACATATAACCGAAAATCTGATCTGCATCGATATGATTCAATTTGCATCTTTTCTTATAAACTACAATTGGTTTGACATTTTGACAGGAACAAAATGATAAAAAGAGGGAGCATTTACTAGTTAACTTTGCCTGAATTTAATTTTACTGCCAAAATAATAATTTCAAAAGTCTATAATACCTAATGTCCTGCTTCCTTTTTGCAAAGTGTTAATTTTTTGGAAAAGATTTTCTTCATTTTTTCTTCAAAAATTTTTTTCTATATAATATTAATTATATATTATTGTATTAATGATATTTCTTTCAGTGTTAACCGGGTTCATCCGCATATTAGAGTTCGTGGCGCTCTCTAACGGATTTCTGTTGAAAGAGATTTAAGTCATTTAGCACACAATCCTGGCACTATAATGCCACAATATTATCACTAAGATTAAATAAATTTTAATTTGTGTTAAAAAATATCAACGGTAGAATAATTAAAGGTTACGTCTTCGTTCGGTTTCAACATGAATCTGTTAGAGGGCGCCACGAACTTTAATAACTGGAAGAACCCGGTTAAGAAGTATTCAAACGCGACCTGTGATTCAAAAGGAGTCAAAGTCAAATATTAAGATGAATTAATATTCATTCATATCAGTGTACTATTTTTAGCATTAGAGGTAAGAATCACCTGGGTACCTCTAGTTTATAGTTAATCGGAAACTTCCTTAAAAATATTCACTCAAATACATAGCATCCGGACAGTAGGACGGACACCAACAAACAACAAGAATTCATATTCCTTAATGAGGACATCGCGTTACGGAAGATTTTGAATCAAAAAGGGCTGGAGAGAAATCTGTATGATTATGGAACAAAATTTTTGTCATAGGTTTATTCTGGTTGTAAGTTGATATTTATATTTTTTATAGGTATATACCTAATTAGGCAATTTATTATTTTAAACTTAAGGAATCTATGGAGGTGAGGAAGACAACGAGGAAATATTTCATTCATTGTTTTACTCCCATGCCATCAAAGTTAAATCCAGAGCAAACTACTCCATGAGACACCATGAATCTGGATGCTTCAAAAAGCAGGGTTCAATTTAGAATATTTGGATGGTCATTGAACAACTAAACTAAATATCAAGGGGGTCAAAGCAAGTTAGTAATAAATTTAATTTTACTGCTGAATTTCAATTTTCCATAATGCTTTTCCAAAATTCTAATGTACGTAAGTTCTTCGGTAAAATACCTCAAGAATCAAACAATTTTTATTAATATTTGAAACTCGAAAATCAATCGGCATCTCTTTCAACTAAACAACTTGATGCCAAAACAAACTTGGACGTAAAATACCGTCATAAACAAAGTCAACACGCGCTTGGTATTTAAATGCAAAAAAAGTTTAATGTATAATAAATAGGTAAAAGTTTTAAATTGCGGGTGGTCAACCACAACAGCCTTTTATCGTCGGGCAGCTACAAAGTAAATAACAGGAAATAAAAAAAATTAACAGACCCCAATTTTGAATTACTTAAAATTTTATTACATCGCAATAACCGACGCCCCCCTGGAAATCTACATTAATTTAACTTTCACCAAATCAAAAAATCGACACTCAATAAAAAAAAAAACAAAATATTCTTTGCGTTAAAGAGAAAAGGACACAATATAAATATAATTTGATGCACTAAAAACACAAGAACTTAAAAAGATTTCCGAAATGGTGATGTATACCTTACGATAATTTTTTGTGGTGTAGTGATGTTCGCCTTTGAAAAGTTACCTGTGCGGATTGACCAATAATAGGCTGGAGGTGTGGTTTTAACATTTTCATTTTGTAGTCTTAAATTTTTAGTTATGTCGCGGTAATGTGTTAGAATCTGTGAAATATAAGAAGTACTTATCGGTGTAGTGTGAAATAATACATAATAAACGTTTAATTTACAAAATATTAACAAATAAACACAAACCGAATGATTGACATCAAATATGAAAAAATTTGTCTAATTAGCAATAAACAAATAAGTGCAATTTAAGCGATTGATTAAAGTTTTGAATGCAAGTAAGTAATTTTATGATTAGAAAATAATGGGAGACTTGAACGTGCGATTAAGACACAAACGTTTTCATATTAATTAATCATAATTTAAGCATCACATTTTTTAAAAGTTAAAAAAAAACATAATAATTTTAGCAGTAGTATATAAAATTCTGTCGATTAACACACATAATATGGAAAGTGTCACTTTCAGCAAGTTTCAGCACTTTCGTTAAATTTCTCTTCTGACGGAAGTTTTCCAAAGAAAATTTTTATTTTTTGAGTGGTTTTAATTGCCACTATTAAAATAAGAAATTTCAGATATTTTATATTCCTAAAAAGTCAACCGCGTCGGGAAATCTTGAACTTTTTTACGTAAAAACAAAGAAAATTTGAATTAACAAATTTTACGAAACGATTATAAGTAAAAAGGGTCCTTTATCAGATCATGCCTAGAGCGCCCATATTTAGTAATACGCCACTGGAAGGGCTGATAGAAAGCGAATAAAAGATGAATTAATTGAAAGAGCGCTTTTCCGGCGGATTTGGAAGAGTTTCGGCTTATAGCAAAGTATAGGGGATAATTTAAAATAATTTTTGGAAAAGGTCGAGAAATGGTAGAGAGATAGGTACATAATTTTCAATAAAACCGCATATACGAGCACCCGAAATAAACTTACATCATGAAGTGCTTTTACACTGAGAGAAATACACTTTAAAGACAAATGAAAACGTACTTGAATCAACAATTTTTAAACATGAAAAGCAACCTAAGCTGGAAATCTTTAAATTGAAAATGTAACTTTTAATTTTAGTATGAAAACTGTACAAAAAGCATTGTAGACTTAAAAGCGAACCATATTGAGATAAAAGTAAAACATGTTTTATTTTAATATGTTAAGTGTTGAAGTAAATGGTTAAAACTTTTAATTTAAAATAGCAACACATCAATTCAAAGATAAAGCATTATTAATTCAAAAGTGCAACTATTGACTCAAAAGTGAAGATTATTGTATTTTAAAGGTACAAAATGTTGAATGAGAAGTGAAAAATTTTCTAATTAAAAGTGCAACAACTTGATTCAAAAGTGAATAATTGTAGTATGAGGGCTTTTATATTAAAAATGCAGTTTTTAAATTTAAAAATTTATTCGAATACAAAAACAATCATATAAATAATTATTATTATTATAGATGCCTTCTTGGTGTTTTTCTATAGGTGCCCTTAAACCTTTCAGATGGCGGTAATATTGAATTTAATTAAATTGCTAAAATACAGAGTCTTCTTCACCAACTAAAAACAATAAAAAATGTAAATAAATAATTCAATCACCATTATCAATTAAATATTTGTAAAAGTGTTACTTACCTCTGATTTTAGTAGTTTTTGCAATTTGCAAAAGATTTTGTAGACAGGATCGGAATCGCGAATATTACTTTCATAATTTTTCTTTATTCTTTCTTTGAACGTTTCCCATTCGCACCATGCAGTAAAATGTTCTTCATTTGGATATAAAATATAAAAGTCAATCTGTAATAAAAACATGAAATTAGGATAAATTATTAGGGTTTACATAAATATTTTCATACCAATTGTAGAGTTCTCAAATCGCTTGAATTTAAGCCAAGCATTACCGAACTCGATACTATACTAGATAATTCGTCACCAGCTATTGACGTCACCGTCATTCTAAAAGACCATCAGCAGAAATTAATCTTGAAATTATTCTAAAATAAAAGTGTTGCTGTTAATTTTATTTGTTGGTCTTAATATTAAAAGTGTTCACTTTTGAAATACATACATCTTTCCTTTTCCAAGCAATCAGTTCTTAGAATTCCATTCGCAAATCAACGGTTTTATTATTTCGGCGTATCTCCTTTTTTCATATATTTCTATGATCGATATGTAACACTACATACTGAAATAGAAAAATAATCATGTTAAAAATAATTAATACATTATCGCACTTGATCGTGCAATTTCATGGGGTTTTCTTACTTTATAAATCGGAATACAAATTCTCAAAGTTAAATTCTTGTAAAAGTTTAAATAATTTTTCATTATCCTCATCACAAGGATAAACATCACATCGGTAGTGCTTCCGATCAGATTTTCTGCAGTTGAATTTCGTTCTTGGTAGCACTTCTCATCCACGTTTTCTGCCATTAGCATTTTATTGATTTTAAATCACAATAACTAACAAAATCCTTTACACCTTGCACGTTAAACTAACTAAAAGAAACACTTCGTCACTGTTACACGTTACGTCAATTATTATTTATGAACTATTCTGTAGATGCAAAATTTTATTCTCAGCTGTTTTATTAACTCGCACATGAATTGTAACTATTTTATGTGTCAGCCATTGCACAGATAGAATGTGTCACGCATACAAGTTCAATTTACACTTGAAATTTTAGAATTAACATTGAAACTTTTAATTTGAGCAAGTAATTTTTAATTTTACCATGCACACTTTAAAATTAAAAATGTTTCTTTTAAAAACGCAAAAAATTATATGAAAATGAAAACTTTTAAATCTAAAGTGTTAACATTTAATTTTAAAGTATGAAATTTCTCTGGGTGTATGATTTAATTACTTTAAAGCAGCTATTAATGTTCATATCTGCTATAAAGGCATCAGCTGACATAAATTGATGTCGTAATCTAACTTAAGAATTTGAGACTTTTTGAATTTCTATTTATTTTAAATTAACTGAATATAACATTTAAATTTCTTCCAGTGAAAAGAATAGGGCTCAATATGATCTATTTGACAAAAATAATTTTTTCTGATGACTCTGCTCTTTTGACTAAATTTATTAGGGACACCAGGAAACTCCCGATATTCTGCACGTGGATGGTATAATAGCTCATTTCCATAACCACCACTGGAAAAAAAATCTTTGGATTTGTCATTATATTTATGTTTAAACTGCTTTTAATTTGTAGTAACAAATTTTTAGTAAAAGTGATTCAAAATACTCAAATTTTTACAAAGCAAGAAGATTTTTTATCTATTAGGAGAATATTTCATTATTTTTTTTGCTAACTTTTTCTTCATAGTACGTTCTAAAGATACGAATTTTTGAAAAATTCACTCCTTTAAATTTTAATTGTACCTAACGCCGGAAAAACAATATTGAAAAACTATTCCAATTTTTATTTAAACAATATTTTTCTATTTTAAATGGAAAATCACGTTATTCAACCTCTGTATAATTTTCTATTATCCTGAAAATTTTTTATAGTAAAACCAGCACCAATTCCACAAAAATTAAACCCTGTTTTGATTTCCAATCAAAACATAGAAGAACATAGATACAGAAAAAATACATAAAATGATTAAATAAATTTTTCTTTTAATATGTGACAAAGAAAGTAAATGGAATGGGATGCTCCACGATCATTATAATAGAGCTCAAAATTTATGGAATGATGCTTAGTTAAAAAATTGAAATCGACTTTCCGGCTGAAAAAAAATTGTTTAAATAAATCTTCGAAATATTTTTAATGAAAATATTTTTCGAGGCGAAGTCAATTAAATATTATGTTCTTGTAGAAATTTTTCAAGGAAAAAAATGTTTTAAAAACTTCACGTACAATCCCTCATATGGACAGGGGCGGCGATCGCATGAATGCGAAGGGTAATTGCGTCTTGAGGACCTCATCAATGGTTTGTGTTCGCCGATGAGGTATGCAAAAACCTATCGAAAACCAAAAATAAAACCAACAGTTTTTTGTCATTAGTCCAATAGCATTTTTGATGAGGAGAGTGTGCGTCGATAGAAAAACAATTGAAAACTAGAGTTCGACCAAATTTTGTTTTTGATTTTTGGTAATTTTCGACAAAAGAATTGTTAAAATTCTCGTGTTGAACTTCGCGGAAAATTTAAAACCCGCCGCCTATGCATAATTAAAATTAAAATTTTGAAAATGGCATCACCTTCTTATAAAATTAATTAAAAATATAATAAATAGCATCATTATTTTGGAAAAATTAATATGAAGTCTGTTAAAAAATTTTAATTCTTAGAAACTCGAAAATGTACAGGGGCCCAGGACCCAGCCTTCCCTAAAAATTCTAAAAATTTGGCGCCTGACGCTGTCATGTAAAGTAATAACTAATAATTAATAACACAGCTTAAAAATAGTATCGGGAATTGTAGGATGTTCGGGCTTTGATCCAAACCAAGCGTCCAAACTTAGAATTGGTTAAAAAATAGACAATGGCCGTTTTTGGACTTTTTGCCCAGGTAGTTTCCATGGCAACGTTCAACATTATAATGAAAAGTTAATCTATTGAAAATCCGTTTAAAAAACATAAAATGTTTTATTTTTTTAGTATTTAATGATTAGATTAAATAATTAAAATTGAAAAAATTTCTAAAAATATTACTTAATAACTAAAATAATTGAGGCTACCGTCGGCGACGGACGTTTGCTGCTTCATATTATTTTTTTTAAACGATAAATAATCTTGATTTTTAATAAAATTCATTTTCAACACTATTACGTATGAGACCGACGCGACGGTCCGTTACGTCACTCAAAACTAATCTCGCTACCTCCTCCTGGGGCTTCCTTAATATTTTTAAAATTTTTTTCCAATCGGAAAGTCGATTTCAATTATTTTAAAATTATCATCAAACTTCCTGCATTAGGCTAAAGTCTGTTCCATCCATCCATCATTTCCTCGGTCGCCCAACATCTCTTTTTCCTTTGGGATGGTATCCCAAAATTAGTTTTATCGGTCTTGTGCTGTCCATTCTGACCATATTATGTTCACACCATCGCTGCCGGTATATCCTGATAGTTTTCATCAATGGTTCAATCGCAAGTTCCTGTCGTATATCTTCATTTCGGATTCTGTCAGCTCTGGTACAGCCCTTTGTAGCTCTAAGGAATTGCATTTCTGCAGCTTGAATTCAATAACAAAATTAAATAATAATATTAAGTATTAAATTTTGTAAAAAAAAGTAACCTGATACGGGGCCTAAAACAAATTTTTCTGGCCCACTGAAAGTTGATGGTTAACTCTGGATTGCTCTGGCACACAAAAATGTGACTGCATTGATAGTCAATGATTGTGTTTAAATTCTGAAATAATATAATTCAAATTTGATATATTATTTTATCTGAAAAGGTAAGAAAAACTTCAATATCATTCGCAATTCCATCATGAAACTACACATTTAAAAAAATTCAGAAATTATGTTCTTTCAATGCTAATTAATAATAAATTAACACTCATATTATACTGTCATTCTATTGTTTTAATAGAATATGGTCACGAGCACCTATAAGCATCGAGCAAATTCTTACTCATATAATTATGTTATTTTATTTTGGAAATTAAATTGTATGGAATTTTAACGTTATCAAAGAGGCTACATGGGGCTAGGGGTTCTTTTTTTCGGAAGCCTTTTAAACTGTGTACCTAATTCCCATAGAAAGTTTTGAAGTGTCTGAAAAGCGCATAGCTGTAAAAAATTTACGATATATTCACCCGTTTCTTGGATTCCCTACAATGGGAGTATTCCAAGATCGGTCTATGAGCTATGAAGGGTGCGTTCCACTTAAAGCCCACGACGACCGCGGTCGACCATGGGCGACTTTAAATCGTTCCACTTAAAGCCGCGGTCGTTGCGGTCGAGCTCAAAATGTCATCCGTGACGTCACCGATTGCTAGCCCGCCACGACCACGACGCCCGTTCCACTTAAAGCCCACGACGACCACGGTCGTTTGTCAGTCCAATCAAATAACCACTCTCGATCTTTAGTCCAATCAAAGAACCACGGGACCACGCTGCGGTCGTCGTGGGCTTTAAGTGGAACGCACTCGTAAAAGGTGGGTTGCCGTGATCGTTCATATTTAAGCGCGCAATATTTTAAAATTCAAATATGGAGACTAAAAATTTATAATTTTTTAATGTCTAAACTGAAGAAGTATTTGAAGTGATAGTATCCAAAATTGATGCAAAACATGAAAAACGGTAAATTATCTATTTGTGATAATTTATTTATCAAATTGAAATACATAAATATATTTTTTTACAAAAAGTTTTACCAAATATTGTAATCCACTGTAAATTATTTATCGTCGTTGCACTGCTAGAAGCAACACGTGATTTAATTTGTTTTAAAATTCAAAATTTAAAAATTTAAATTTGAAAATTTAAATTAGCTCATAAGGCCCACAAAGCTGTTCCACTACAAAAAACGACCATAACACCCATGGGCGAAAGTCTATAAGTGGAACGCTAAATTAAACGACCGAGGCGTGGTCGTCGTGGGCTTTAAGTGGAACGCACTGGAAGAAGACAAGGGGAATCCGACATGGAGTGGAACTCCCATCTCTTATAGTTTTATAGCCATGGAAACTTTCCAGTTTCAGTGGATTTTTAAATTTTTCTATATTTAGAAAAGCCAATACAAAACTGTAACGATATAGTAAAACAATAAAAATTAAAATGACTTATTATTCATAATGATTATATTATCAATAATTTTTAGAGTAAATATTACGCAGCGAACATTAGACGAGTACTTTAAAGTTGGGTACCTGGTACTTTTGTTATGCCAATTTTTTGATGACCTCTCTTTTCAATCAAGCTACACACTTCTATTTATTCTAAATCAGGGTAAATATCTTACGTCACTTATTTATCTACCTTGAAATTAAAAATAGAAAAACTTTAAACTAATTATTAGGAAAAATTGTATACACATATTTTTTATGCGGTTTTGTTTTATTTCATCATTACTAATTGATCCAGCTTGAAATCCCTTGATTGAGTTCGTAATCGCTCGGAATTATTCAAATTTATTTGGAGGAAGTTTGTAGCCAATAGCCATTCAGAATAGCATATTTACTAATTTTTTTTTTTAGGTAAAACTTATTGATGAAATAATGGACCAACATATACTCTCCGCCGTTGAATCAGAAATATCATCGGGAAAAATTAAAGGTGACCCTACAGAAAGAGATCTCAATGTTTCGTTAGAAGACAGAGATTTGTGGGTACGATTTGAACGATTTACTAACGAAATGATTGTCACTAAAAATGGACGGTAAGTTTTTTTCCATATGCTCGTCGTGGTTTCTTAAAATTTTGAGATTTTCCAGTTCTACAGCTTTGAACCATATTATAATTTATAATGGGCTGCTGCTGGTTCTCTGCAAAGATTTTATGTAACAATGTAACACTCTGTAAGCTATCGTTATTTCTATTTACATTCAAAAGCATTACAAATTTTTTATGTAAATAAATCATATTAGGAGATTTAATTTAACCGAATTAAACTTCTATTATTCAACAATTAACACTTCGATGATAATTAACGCCTTTTTAGTCTGTAATCTCGTTAATAATAATTTTATAAATAATTAGATGGTACTTTTGCACTTAAGAATCCTTGATTTAAAAATTTTTTAGGCGAATGTTTCCTGTCGTTAAAGTCTCCGTCACGGGTTTGGATCCTAAAGCAATGTACAGTGTTTTGTTGGAATTTGTACAAATAGACAATCACAGGTGGAAATATGTGAATGGAGAATGGATACCTGGTGGAAAAGCAGAAGTACCCCCTTCCAACGCTATCTATTTTCATCCAGAATCTCCAAATTTTGGAGCACACTGGATGAAAGAATCAATTTCGTTTGCAAAAGTGAAACTTACCAATAAATGCAACGGTAACGGACAAATTATGCTGAATTCGTTACATAAATACGAACCAAGAGTTCATCTGGTTCGAGTTGGTACGGAACAGAGAAGAATTTTGACGTTTCCTTTCCCCGAAACACAGTTCATAGCAGTAACTGCGTACCAAAACGAGGAAGTGACGACGTTAAAAATTCGATATAACCCATTTGCGAAAGCTTTCTTAGATGCGAAGGAACGTCCCGAGACTGTGTACAATCAACGGGATTATTTGCCCAATTATGGTCAGCAGCAAGCAACTCAATATTCTCAATGTAATTGATTTATATAAACCGTCGACATTTTTTTTAATTTCTAAGTAAAGTTTATGTTTTAGACGGTTCTTGGATTTTGCCACACCAAAGCGTTTATCCAACAGTGACAGCAACTTTATCATCATGTGACAGGTATCCATCCAAAAGTTCCCTAAGAAGTAGTCGATTTTCTCCGTACTCTTCCCTTCAAGATCGGACAAAATCGGCTTCCGTGTCGCCCCCACCGAATGGTAAGTTGAAAAAATTTAGAAAAAGCGATTTTTGTAAATGAAAAACTTTTAGTATACATTCCACCCGATCACATTCAGCAGACACCAGCTTACACGTCATCAGCTCCAGCATCGTACACAAGTTGGGCAGCAATTCAACCCCAAAATTCGTCACCCGTTCTGAACCCATCCGTTAACTGTTGGTCCTTAACGTCCAGTCCACCACCTCCCCATCAAATCACAAATCCAATCTCACCAAGCCAATCACCCACCCAACAAGTTTATCAACACCCACCCATAGCGAGTTTAACTAACATTACCAATATATCATACCCGACATACTATAATCCTGATCTTTCCTACGCTCATTATCAAGCTCCAGAATATATTCCATTACTAAGCTCAGAAATTAGTTACGCCCCTATTGGAAGCGAGAAAAATATTTCTTCATATCAGGAAGATGTGCCAAATTTAGATAAAGTTGAATATGCCGAAAATAATTCAAGAAATCAAACTCATTCTCCAAATTCTATGGCGGATTCCAACACTCCAGTATTACGTTTTGCTCTTAGTTGATAGTGACTGAATTCTTTTATTTCCTAGTGTCCTACTTTTACAGTATGAAGTGCCCTTCCTTCTTATTTTCAAAGTTTTTTTCTCTTTTTACCTTTTTGTGTTATAAAGATTTTAATATTCTTCGAAAATTGTTATGTACTATAAACAGAAATAGAAAATGTTGAAATAAATTTTTATGATTGACTATCCATAGGGGTCGTCCGCAAAGAATATCCGCATTTTTTTTGACTTCTCCTTCTCTTAGAAACGTTTGATGGTCACAGTTTAAAATTTTGTTTTAAATTTTCATGGCTAAGTTGGTTATTATATTTTAATAGTATTGAAATACAATAAAAATGGGATTTTTATGCGGATGTCATTTTTGGCTGACCCCCCGGGGGCACTTATTGTTAGTCACGTTTTATGACCCCCCCTCCTAGGCATGGACGATCCCATATTACAAATTCATATGGTAAATCCTTCTTTGCTGACACATCTAATATATCAATTTTGTTTATTTTGGAGTTTACTCACAGAAAATAATATTTTGTAAATTTTTAGAAATTCTAAAAGAAATGTTAATTTAATTTCTAAAGAAATCAATAAACATGAAACACAATAAATAATACGAAAAAGTAAACGAAATTACCTTATTAGTTATTACTCAGAGGACAGGTTAACATTTAAAAAAAAACTGAGGGTACTTTTTCCAAAAATATGAATAGGTACATCAAACTTTTGCTTCTATAGAAACAAACAATATTTTTCAAAAAAAACTTTTTTTTTATATAAAAATATTAATAATTTTGTTACGTTATTTTTAATATTAATATTTTATAATAATTAATTTAATATTATTAAAAATGGAGATGGTAATTTTCCTTGCAGCTATCACCATCAACTGCTAATGAGGGTTTAAATCCGGAGAGAGATCTACGGATCTCTTATGATAGTCTCCGTACTTCGGAGAACACGTTAAGCCGTTTGTTGGTCTCCCTTGGTTGACCATTGGCAGAAAAAACAAGGTCACAATCATATCTGAATGTCAAATGTGTCAAAACTTGCAATGAAAAAGTTCAATAAGGCGCCCCCTGACATTTTGCACCTTTATTCATCGCTTAACTGGCTTACCGCTCCTGAGAGCTACAAAAAAATTTTTGTAAATAATAGAAACTAATATTCTGTGTACCAGGACACGGGCCCTGATACCACTTGCTTCACCTGTTGCTACGTTACTGGATATAAAACTGGGACCAGCCAGAAAAAATCGTCTTGTTGCTTATTTGCAGCTGGAGAGTATTGCATACCTCTAGACTCTAATCTACATTTACTTATTTTAATCACTTTTTTAAAGTAGGTCTTTTCCCAATTTCTCTCCTCAATTACGCAGCTGTTTCCAAAATTATTTTACTGTAACATAATTTTCTTTGCAAGCTCTTGATTATTCTAAATATTATCTAACATATTATGTAGATAGTGTGAATAAATATGTTAATTATTAAATTATTATTAATTATGTAGATGTCATGTCGCACTGCGACTCTTGCATTGTTATAAAAATAAATATTTATATCATCAGTAATTGATCGCTGACTGTCGTTACAAAAAACAGTATACTAATACATAAATAATGCATGACTTTTATAAATTATTATAAAATCTCACAGTTACTACTATTTGTTTTTTAAATTGCACAACTTCGCTTATTCATAAATAATTTATTCCATTTCCGCTATATCGTATAAAATACAATTTAGTATCAGAGAATCCGCGGAGCCGTACAGACGCGTGTGAATTACTGCTAATAACAACTTGAAATTTTCTAAATTTTTCAGAAAACTGCTGAAAAGGTTCATCATAAAAAAGTTTGAGGATCACCGATTTTCTTCTTTATTCGGTTCGCGAAACTCCGTATTTTAAATTTATTGGGCGGCGATGCCAACCGATTCGCGATTGCGCAAAATTTCACCAAACAGGTTAAGATTTGACAGATGCATGACATATTTATGTTGCAGTTGACGTTTTAAATTAAAAATGGCTAGTGTTGGGTTTCGGTGGCTGGATATTTTAGAAAAAGAGTTTGATAAAGCATTTGTCGACTTGGACTTGTCCATCGGTGAGTTCTTTATTTACTAGATATTTTTTTGAGCTGCTTAATTTGATTGCACAAGTGCCGAATGGGTTGGTTAGGAACCATGCATTCCATGAAGTTTATTAAATTTAAAAATAAATCATCATTTATTAATCTTTTTGCAAGCCTGCGCTGGTCAATTAATTTAAATGTTAAGTGCCTGAATTTTAATCAGTTTAATTGCTTATTGACTTTAAGTTATTTTAAAAATTTTTGTTTTGGTTTTTAATTGTGCAATTTTTAAAGCCTTCTTTTCCTGTTTAGGTGAATTGGATTCAGAGGAACCCGATGTCGTGTACAACGTTCGACAAAAGTTGTGTACCCTTAGTTCGTGCTTTGCTCAGCTTACACACAAAGCTCAAACGATTTTCCAAAATAGTGCTAAAATTGAGGTAAATAATCACATGTTTTATATTGTTGTCCAATTTATTTACCCCGAATGTAACAATCGATTAATACCTTTGGTTTCAAAAACTTATAGAAAATTAGGGGTTAATTTTTCTTAAGAAATTGAAGTGGTTTGTTGAGCGCTAAGTTTATCTCCCTTCTAATTACTACGTAACTCGTGGTAGTAGGCCACTCGTTGATAATCATTTTTTCTAATCTTCTGTAAATATAATTATCTCGGTACAAAACCTTTAACGGCTTAATATCTTTAATGCAATAATTAAAGACAGCAAGGAGGTAGAAAATTTTAGAAAGTTGCTCTATAGCAATTTTTGCCAGGTCACCCTGGCAAATTTGAAATTTTTTGAGTTAAAATTTTTCAAATCTGCTAGTCATATACAGGGTATTTGAAAAAAGTGATTCCTGGTCTTATTTTATGAAGTAATTTTAGATTCTTACTTTTAAAGGGCTGCAACTTCCTTATGAAAAGGAGATGTTAAATACACCATACCGGGTCACTAACCTTAGACCTGAGCATTTAAGGTTTAACATGGTAAATTAGATAATTGAAAAAAAATAGATAGATATAAAGATTTGTTCTTAAAATGATGATAATAAAATGAAAACCTTAGATCTATCCTTAATAATTCTCTCTCTTAAAGATTTATTTTATAAATTTGGATTTTAGCTGTGTCTAAAGATTTATAATAAAATTAGGTTGTAGAAAATTTTGAGATTCAAAATCTTTATAGAACAATTTTATTAAAATATGTAATTTGAGGAAACCAATAAGCAATAATTCAGGTTGAATGAAACAAAATAGAAATTCATAAATAATTAGGATTTTTTCATTTCTTTGTAATGTTTTTGTATGGTTAAACGATCAGCACGTTTTAATTGAATAGGTCATTGGCAATTAAATTTAGGGGGTCATAAAATATAACGTTATAATAATTTAAGCATTTACGAAAATTTTATCGGTATATACCGCATCTACTGATTGTTTTCGAAAATTCAATTGTATCTTTGTCCCACATTTGAAAATTATATGTCTAATGTGTCGGTTCATGAATTATAAACCAGGTACATGTACCGGGGATAAATTCGGTTTAATATTCCAACGTGGAACGAAGATACAATTGAATTTTTGAACGCCACCTATTGAATCGGTATCTACCGGTACAATTTTTGTACAAGCTTTTTGTATGTCTTCCATTTTTGGGCATATAAATTTGCCTAAATATTTTTTTAAGAATTTGATTTGACTTTAAAATCTTCAATGTATCTAACATTTACAATATGGGAAACTTCAGCAAATTACATGCATAATTTTGACGAGATTTTTAATAGTGCCATCTCTTGGCTTCAGTTGTGGTCAACCGCTCTTGTACCAAGCGACTTAATTTAACTATAGTTTAAGCTCCGATTTTAACCATGCCAATTAGCTGAAATTGCAAACATGTGTGACGTCACATGTGGGATTGTATCGAGGTTTATGGTTAACTTACGCATGAGGTGATTTTTGTTTGCTTCACTGCTCAAAAGCCAAGGCGTGTCTATTAGTTTAAATGGTCTAAAATTAAAGTAACCTACATAACCTTTTTGTGCACAAAAGAAAAGTCTACAATTCAAGTCAGTAGAGGCGTTGTAAAGTCCCTGTCGCCTCTAATTTGCGTAAGTTTGTTTTATTGTCAATGTTTAAGTATTTGATATACCGTGTTTCATCGTAAAATATGGCATTATAATTCTCCCAAGATGTTTTTATAAATCGTGGGCTTACTGCAAAAACCATAGGACCTATATGAGGACTGCACTGCATGGTCAGTTTTTAATTTTCTTTTTAGGTGAAAATTTTAGTTAGAAATTAAAAAAAAACTGGGATATAATTGTTTGGCTTTTGGCCCCACTGATGAGAAATTTGTTTTAAATTTTTAACTAAAATTTTTGCCTAAAATAAGAATTAAAAACTGACATGCAGTGCAGTCCTCATAGGTACCAATATGGATTTAAGCGGTTTTTGCAGTAAGCCCATGAAATATTGTTTATATTCTCTTCATCTGTAGTGTCACTTCAGTTAAATCTTCCAACCAGAACAGTTTTGGTTTTTTAAACCCTGTTCTGGTAGTAATTGCATTTTGGTTCTGTTTTTGTCTGAATTGTCCTGGTTTGTTCTGATTTAATAAAACCATTTTATCTGTCCATAAAGCAATCAAAGTGGATTCGATTATTTATTACCAATTTAAAAATAGTTTTAGTGCGGCCTTTTGGCATTTATCAATTTTTTTTTACAGTTACAGGATGCAGTGGTGTTTGTTATTAGACACAATAATAAATAAAGGAATTTTTTTTAATAGTAGCATCTCAATAAAATATTAAAGGATGAATTAAAATACACATTCATTTTTTATGCATTGTTGCACATTATTAATTATTTTTTTAACTTTGCAATTTTAATCATTTCATCAGTTAATAATAGAGATTTAGGAGGAATTACGTTTTTAAGTTTAAAGTTGTTTTTATTTTACAAACATGAAATGTTTTTATAAAGTTTTGGATTTACTAAGCTAAAAGCTTTTAGTTACAAATTTCCAAACAATAAAAACACCAATTTTAAATAATCGTCACGACACGAAAATACTGATATAATTTCTGTTCTTAAATGTATTAATAATGAGTTTAAATTAAATAATATTTATTTATTATCCAAATTTTATTTGTAGTTTTACATTTTGTTTGTATTTATTTTGTACATTTGGGAATTGGAATGCAAAAACTAAAAGGTCATTTTACTAGATGAGGCAGTGAGCTTATGGAATGAGCCAAATGCGAATATCGAGTAAAGTATTATATCTATTTCACATTTATTTAGCCTTTTCAAAATCGGCATTATTTTGTTTATTCTTGATACCCAGGATACCAAACTGGGTGTTTATGTTTAGGTTTTTGGATGTTCACATTATCGTGACCCCACTGTAGTTGCAAATTTGTACTCAGAACCATCCTGTTCAAAAATCTCCTTTGGATAAATTCGTAAATTTTTAAAACTAACCTACATTTAGAAATATATTTTTAAAAATTACTTGGGCACTAACTTTCGTAAATTTACTAAAATAATTTATTGGATAAGGTGTAATAATAAAAATTATAGCTCGATTATTTTCGGTTATTAGGCACTCAAATAATAATTATTAGTTTAATCAAAAAGTTATTTCATAAATCTAGGACATTCATAATAAAACTTAAATTTTTATAGTTCCTCTTTGAATATTATGGAATTTATGCATTAAATTGTAGGTACTTTAAACTTTGTACTCATACCTGTAACAAATAACTAAGAATCAGTATAATTTTTATAATAGTTCTTCCACTTTTATTAAATTTTGGACTAATTTAATAAAATTGGTGGAATTAAACATAGAGTAAAAGGATAATGATTAAAAGTTCATTATATCATGCATAATTTATGTCATAGTATATTATCATTTTTTGTTTTTTTTTTTGTAATGCAAACTGTTCAATAATTAATAATAATTCAATATATGTAATTATTATCAGATACCAAATATAAAGATTTTTCTGCAATTACATAATACAAACCGGCACGAGAAGATCCATTGTAGGGTGCAAAGGGTGAACTTGCCACCTCGCTGATAATTTTATCAATGGCCCGTTAGGCGTACTGAACATTGAAATATTGCCAACTCATTAGCGTACTAATTTATTCCTTTTGCTTTTGTGTCTATAAAATTTGTCTGACCCTGTAACCCAATTAACGGGTTTAATTTTTATTGATGGGAAATTAAAAAAATGAAGCCAATTGAATAAAAAAGTGTAAAATTTGTAATTGACATAAATGTACAGTATGCGGCAAAACATTTAAAATTTTTACTAACTTTTTCACAGTTGTTCTTCATTATTCGATGTGCTTTCTGTTGAAAATCTTTCAATTTTTAAAAGTTCTTCAAATTCGTCATCAGGTGAAAGGGTAAAATCGATATTAAATTCGTCAACTTCTGATTGACCAATTTCTGCTTGTTCATCCATCTTGGGAATACAATCCGAACTTTTACTTCTAACATCAATTAAGTCCCTGTAATTGGAACAATTGCCTAAATTTACAGTATTTTTCACTTGAGTGTCATTTTTAGTTTTATCCACTTCTGGATCCGTTGGAGGAATGCAATCAGGAATCCCACTTCTAACATCAATTAAATCTCTGTAATCGGAACAATTTTTGAGGGCCACATTTGTATCATTTTCAGTTTTAAATTTTATTTGGTCAGTTGTGTTGCAATTGGGGTTAAACCTAACATCTATTAAGTCTCCATAATTGGAAGAGCAGTTGGTTGTTTCCTCACGGTTCACAATGTTAGCAGAATTTGTTTGATCAATAGAATCACTGCAATTTTCAGAATTCATTCTCACATCTATCAAATTTAAAATATTTTTAGAACACTTTCTAGTTACATTTTTTGCATCACTCAGATTTTGCTTTTGAAAAGTGCTGGTTTCGCATTTAGTTGAATTAACACACAATAAAGAATCGTTTACGTTGTTTTCCACATTTTCAGTATTTAGTAGCACTTGTTCAAAAGTTTTCTCTATAAAAGCGTCTAATTCTGTCATATTTTGCTTTGGAAAAGTGTGAGTTTCGCATTTAGTGTTATTTACTGAATAACACAATAAAGAATCATTTTTGTTTTCCACCTTTTCATTTGGTGTTTCTCCAAAAATTTCAAATATTAAAGCGTCTATTTCGGTTTCATTTCGTTTTACTACTTCCCCATCTTCATCTCCTTTATTTGGATTTTCTCCGAATATTTGCAAAATGGCAGCTTCAAATTTGGTGTTATTTTGCACTGCATTGTTAATTGCGTCAACATCTCGAGCATTTTTGATATATTCTTTTAATTTTTTCCCAAAACGATCTACGATTTCATCGATGTTTGATTCGTTGAAAAGTGATTTATTAATTTTGTTTTCCATTTTTCTCAGCAAGTCGTGCATGTTTTTAATCACAATTTGAAGTTTTTTATTTTCAGAACTTCTATTGGCGTAATTTTCATTCAGGGAAGCAAGAACTTGGTTGTTAGTTATATTGAATTGTTGTTGTAAATCCTAAAAATAAAACTTTTAATGCGTTGTCTCATAATTTGTTTCATAAAAATGCTGGGAAATAGAGTAAAACGATATTGACATGAGCAACAAGTGTTAATTTAGGAAATTGAGTTATTAGAGCTTATGATAGGCATTTAGTGAAACATTCTAATAAATAAATTATAAACAACTAAGGGACTTATTGATTTTATAGTTCAGGATAGGAAGTTTGTAACTTACATGAAAAATATGTAAAACAGATTGCATTTTTTTAGAATTATCGTTGGAAATCAAAATGTCGTGCACGGTGAAATAAATTTCTTCGATTTGAACCTTCAAATTTTTGGCATCTTCTTCATTTTCAATTGAAATCTGTTGGATCCTCTTAAGCAGTTCGTTTGTTATTTGATTAAAACTTCTTCTGATAGTAACGTCGTGCATACGAATCAAATTTTCCAGTTTTTCGATGTCTTTAGGCCCTATGGTTGTTCTGAAATGATTCTCAACGTAACTTTTCAATTTATCTGCATAAAATTTTAATTTGAGCGAAATCGTACTTGTTTACAAAAATATCTATTAATTTATCCAAAACTACGCTAATTTGCGTCTCCAGCTGCGATTCGTCCATTTGAACTCGGTGGCAGCTTTCTATGAACAGATTTTGGGCTCCCATAATATTTTCGAATTTTGATTCGATGTCGTCACTGAGTTTTTTGAAATTTTCGTCGTTCATACTCACTACAAACTAAAGTTGTAAAGAAAGTATATCGGGAACTAATTAGCTTACTTACTTTCGCTCGGTTTTTCTACATTTCGTCCAACTTCTACGGTCAGGGCCCTCAAGCTATTTTGTTGTTCGAATCTACTTGTGTTTGCTATTTTGGCCAGGTGCTCTATTTTATCTTTTAACGCGGTAGTGGTTTCGGTCATATCGGAAAATGCATCTGTCATCTGTTAAGAAAAAAAAATTGTTTGAAAATTACTGAATTTTTTGATTCAATTTAATGTAATTTTTTTGAATGAATATTATATTATTATTTTATAATACCAAATTTATAAATAAATGTGTTCTTTTAGCGATAACACAAATTAATTTTAAAAAATTCAGTATCTTTATCTCCTTTCGAATTAAATTGAGAAAAATCGTTCGTAGCTGAGTCATTTATTACACTGGTTTGATAAATTGTACTTAATGTGTAAGTACGTATTTGCAAAATTTTATTTCAAATTTTAGAAACGCAATATTTTATAATAATTGGGAGCTACAAAAATTTTCGTTCGTAATCGCTGGTAATTCCGTTGCATTACATTAAGCCCCTCGTAATGAATTCTCTTATTAGCTATGTTGCAATTAAATTAGTGCTTTTAATTAAATTTCCAGCAAAAGCTTAATTACATCAAAATTGTGCATGCAAATGTCATATTAGGATTGCTATACTAGTATTTACAGTACGAGATGTGTTCAAGAACTGTGACTGCGTCTGATTCCTCTTATCTTACAACAATCATAACAAAAACTACACATATCGAGGTGTCCTCAGATTAAAAATTAAACAGGTACATAAATTAAAATTAACCTTAATGAGTGACCGTGTTACATATGACTATTGCTGAAATCGGTCAATCATCAAGGTTAATGTAAATTTATAGCTTAGCTGTTATCTAACATTTAATTTTGAATTTGAGGGCACCCCCGATTTGTGTTAGAGATTGTAGCTACCTTTAAGATAGATCACGTGACATATAGCCTGAATTAAATATTCATCCATTAGCAATTTTATCACTATACGTGTAGGACACGATTATGATTTTAACCGGCGCAAATTGTAAGATCAAAAATTCGAGAAAATCGATTTTGAAAAGTTTAATTTTATTATATAATTTTGAAACACGCGCATTAATGGATTATCGAGATTCCTACTGGAAACCTGAGTCATTCTCATTGCCCTTATTTTTAATATATTATACAGGGTGAATGAGACCACCCTCATCAGTAATTTTTTTCAAGAACGGTTAGTCATAAAGAGTTGGGTTAAAAATATGTAATTATGAAAGTCTTAATAAGGAATCGAATGGTGGTGTTATTATTTCCCAGAAAGGTCGGCATTCCGATTAGTTTGCTTCAGAACTTCAGAATTTTAAATGACACCATAGTGGTATTACTGAAAAGATCTTTAAAAAATAGGCACTTTTTGTAAGTAAAATTATTTTATTACTGCTAACTCTTAAGTAATATTCCATTAATTACTTAAACTTAATTTTAAGAGTCGGCATTTAAAATCTAGCTACCGGGTTAGACAATGTCGCATTTATCTATAATTGCAATTGTTTTATCTTTCTATCGTAAAACATTCGTTATTCAAATTGATAGTTTATTGTTAATTATTGATAAATTGTTCGTTGCACACATTGACAATAAGATTAAATTTATAATTTATTTATGTAACGACTTGATGGACTTGCTGGAAAATGTTCCTCTTGCAATGCTAGTAATAATGTCGTTGCAACAAGACGGTTGCCCAGCTCATTTTTTATTGATTGCCAGGACACGATAAATCAACTATTTCCCAATCGATGGACTGTGTGGTGTGGCCTCCAAGGTCACCATATTGTACTCTCCTTTTTTTTTTCTTTGGGGTCAGATCAAGAACATTGTATATGCTGGAGATGACATGAAGCTGAATATAACCAAAAAAACTCAACAGTGTTTTGAAGTAAATGGAAGACATTTTGAACGCTTGTGATATGGTCTAACCCAGTAACTAGATTTTAAATGCCGACATTTAAAATTAAGTTTGTTATATAAAATTTAAATGTAATAACTTCATTCGAATATTACTTAAAAAGGGTGACAGTAATAAAATAATTTTTTCTACAAAACTTTCTTATTTTTTAAAGGTCTTTTCAACGATACTACTTTTGATATAATATGGTGCCACTACTCCATCTGGAGTTCTGATGAAGGAACGGTTTAGTTTCCGAAAGCTTAATAAATAATTTATTTGATTTTGAATAATAATAATAATAACTGATAATAGATTAAATCCGTGGAGAATAAGATAATTTATCAATAAATTTCCAAATTATTCTATGGAATTATTTAAAACATATTCTTAAATAAACAACAATACCTCTAAGCCTGGTGCTGTACACATTCTTACCTTAGATTAACTTGCGAGGTTTTAATCGGTCAAAATTCCAACGATTAAGGGCCAATTCTACAAAGCAAGTATAAATTAAGAATAAGTTGTACCGAGAATATGTCTTATCGTATTTCGTTATTTTTTGTATATGGGGCATTCCACACCAAATCGACCACTTTTGAACCCGACCCCTTTTGATTTTCCTGAAATTTTTACATATTATACTATCTCACCAAAAACAGTTCTGTAAATTTTTTCAAAATTTTTTATTCAACCCAAAAAGAGTTACGAATTTTTAGAAAAACTGATGTTGTTTTTCTTCAAACGATCGTAACTATGTCAAAAATTGACTAATCGGAACGTTTTTTTTTTGTTTTTGTTTGTCTTTAAACGTACTTTTCAGGAAAAAATACAAAAAAAATATTCAAACTTGGATTCTACAAAATTTTTCATTTTTTCGGAGAAAATCATTAATTTTTCAAATTTCGACACTTGATTTTTGATTTTTTTATTTAAAAAAAAATTCTGACTTATTCCGCGTATAACAACGCAAACCCCATAATGGGAAGACATTTCTTTCAATTTCTTTTGTTTAATTAAAAAATATTATTTGCGTAAAAATAAAACAAAATATTTTTTAATTAAACAAAAAAAATAGAAAGAAATGTCGGCCCATAATGGGGTTTGCGTTGTTATACGAGAAATAAATAAGAGTTTCTTTTGAAATAAAAAAATCAAAAGTGGACAAATTTGAAAAATCAATGATTTTCTCCGAAAAAATAAAAAATTTGTAGAATCCAAGTTTGAATATTTTTTTTTTGTATTTTTCCTGAAAAGTACGTTTAAAGACGAACAAAAAAAAAAAGAACGTTGTGATTAGTCAATTTTTGAAATAGTTACGATTGTTTGAAGAAAAAAAGCATCAGTTTTTCTGAAATTTTAACTTTGTAAAAAAATTTGAAAAAAATTACACAACTGATTTTACGTATTATACTATCCCATCAAAAACAGTTCTGTAAATTTTTTCAAAATTGTTTACAAAGTTAATAATTTTTAGAAAAACTGATGTTTTTTTTTCTTCAAACGATCGTAACTTTTTCAAAAATTGACTAATCAAAACGTTCTTTTTTTTGTTTTTATTTGTCTTTAAACGTACTTTTCAGGAAAAAATACAAAAAAAATATTCAAACTTGGATTCTACAAAATTTTTTATTTTTTCGGAGAAAATCATTAATTTTTCAAATTTTTCCACTTTTGATTTTTGATTTTTTTATTTCAAAAACAACTCTGATTTATTCCGCGTATAACAACGCAAACCCCATAATGGGCCGAAATTTTTTTCTATTTTTTTTGTTTAATTAAAAAATATTTTGTTTTATTTTTACGCAAATAATATTTTTCAATTAAACAAAAGAAATAGAAAGAAATGTCGGCTCATTATGGGGTTTGCGTTGTTATACGCGGAATAAATCCGAGTTTTTTTTTTAAATAAAAAAATCAAAAATCAAGTGTCGAAATTTGAAAAATCAATGACTTTCTCCTAAAAAATGAAAAATTTTGTAGAATCTAAGTTTGAATATTTTTTTTGTATTTTTTCCTGAAAAGTACGTTTAAAGACAAACAAAACAAAAAAAAACAGCAGTTTTTCTAAAAATTCGTAACTTTTTTTGGGTTGAGTAAAAAATTTTGAAAAAATTCACAGAACTGTTGTTGATGAGATAGTATAATATGTAAAAATTTCAGGAAAATCAAAAGGGGTTGGGTTCAAAAGTGGTCGATTTGGTGTGGAATGCCCCATAAATTGTGGGATAACTTTTGGCTCTGATCTTTGGCTGATCATTATCACACAATTTATACAAATATATAACGTTATACGACGATTGTGAACGAAATCTGTGTAAGATATTCTCAGTATAGCTTATTCTAAATTTATACTTTCATTGTATATAGAACTGAGCTTAATTTGACCATTAATAAATGTTTAACGATAGTGGGGTATAGAAAAAAATCAGTTTCATAGTTTAATTTCTTTTTTTAATTAATTTCTTAATTTTATAACAGAAATCTGGGATTTACATATGTGATAAACTATTAGAAAGGTTATCTAGTGTAGATTACCTCACCGCGTATTTTTATGATAGAGATCGGGAATTCACATGTGTACAATTATAGGTCATTAAGAGTACGAGTTACTAGAGAATAGTCGATATAGGAAATCTAATCTCAGCAATTATCAATAAATGTTCTATTTAATTTACAAATTGCTCCGCATTAAACGTGCCACAATACGCATTAAACGTGCCACAATATTCATTTGTAGTTATGACGCTTAAAGTTTGAACCCATCTGGTAAAAAACGTTTAACTTTCAACTCTAACTTATCACATGTTCTAAATTTTTATAGAAAATCGAACGATTTTTTATTAGGGTTAGAAAAGTTATGGCAACCCATTTAATCCACCACGATTTTTTTTTAATTTTTAACACGACTCAATACTCTCCCGCTAATGAAAACGTTTACGCTTATAGTGACGTATCTTAACACAAATTTATTTAACCTGTAATTAAAAGTTAATTGAAATTTCTGGTTTGTAAACCGTATCTACCTTATTTCCATAGTCGTTCATATTTTCATTAAATTCCTTATTGGTGATGTTCATTAAAATCGAATTATCGTTTACTTGACTTGTTAAAAAGTTAATTGTATCTGACAATTTTGTAATTTCATTTGAAAAGCTTTGATTCGTTTTTTCTAAAAAAATAATTGTTTGGTTGAAATATTTCTTGAGGTTTTTGTCTCCGTGTTTAAAAACCATCTGAAAATTATCACAGCAGTCAAGGAAAATTTTGTTAGTTTTAGAAATAAAAAATACCTTTGCAGTTTCTTTAGTCACGTTAATTACATTTCCTTCTATGTTGGAACAGCTCGTTTTTAAGTCATCAATTGATGCAATTGCGTCTGCTAATTCAGCCTCCATGTCCGAGTCTCGTATCGTTAAGGTTTCTTCAATTTTGTCGAGCTTTGATGTAATCATATCTCTTCCACTCTGAAAAATAAAATTTTGTAACGAATAACACCGAGTTAATTAAAATTCTTACCTGAGATTTAATGGAAGATAAATCTATTTGCCCCTCAATGTTACCCAATTTGTGATTAATTCTTTCATAAACGGAATCTATTTTTCTGACAGTTTTATCGTTAGCGACGTCGGCTTTAAAATTCCCCGCGCTAATATTTTCAGAAATTTTATCCAACTCCATTGTCATGAACCTTTGAAAGCGAGATAACTCCTTTTCGATATTATCAATTTTTCTTCCATAATAATCGATTTTACCATTGAGGGTTGTTACGTATTGGACGTTTAACGAATTTTCGATATTTCTTAATTTATCTTCAATCGATTGTAAAGTGACCTGTAAGCACCAAAATCAGGCCTTTTAAATTACAAATAGAAAGTTTACCTTGTAGTCCAGATCTACTTGGTTTTCAGACGCACTTCCATCATAAGTTGGTCCCGAAGAAATGTTAACAACTAAAGTGGAAATAATTAGAGACACAAAAAACATTTTAATTTCACAAAATTATGTAGCACAAACAATTAAATTTACGTTGTGGTAGGTTAATCGTTGTGTGATGTCTTCTTCTTGCAGGCTTTAGCTTGAGTATCTGAATAAATAATGACTCAGTTGATTTTATCTCGAGTTTAATTATATCTTACATACTCCCAGCACGCACAGCTTCTTTACTTAACAACAATTGTAATGATAAATTAACAATGAAGTCTTGGACGCGCACCCCAATATTTTTAAGACACTGATGGACCCATTATTGGTTTTCTTTGAAGCACAGAACCAGTTTTCTGATTTCTTGCCACTTATTTAATGTGAAAACATTTTGTATTTACATTAAATTTTAAATAACGATTCCGGTGTTATTCGTAGAAAATTTTTTGAGCAATTGGGACTGTTGAAAGATAACTAAAAAATAAAATTTTGTTTTTTACGTGATGGGTTAATTTTAGAAATGCAAAAAATTGTAAACTGATAAGATGGGAAAGTTGGGGAATTTTTAATGATGTAAAATGTAACACTGGACATATTGATAATAATAAACTGCACGATTTATTAAATACAGGGTGTTCACTAAATCCCCTAATTTTGTATTTCGTTATTAATATAATCAATATTTTTATAAACACTCCGTATACGTATCACCCTTGATATTGGTTCAATGTTTACAATGTTTTATCTGTTTGTTTAGAGAAGTTCGATACGGTTATGATTTTTACTTAAAAACCAACAAAAAATGTTAACACAAATTAAATATTTAAACTAAGTTCAAGGATGTCTACAAGAGCTGCTTTAAATTTTTAAAGAACCGAAAATCTGTTTTATGTCAACCAAAGTTATTTCGTTTTTGTTGCAAATAAAAGCGTGTGATATTTTTTGGTCTAGACTAACTTTTTTAGGCCGAACTTATTCACATGAGAGCAGAGCTGGTCGAATCCAAAGCTAAAAAGGAATTGTTGGAACAAGAACTACACAATTTATTGCTTCAACTTCACTCTTTTCAACTTGGACAACTACCCGGTTTCTCAGCTAATCGGATACAGAATTCAAAGTTTGAACCAGACGTTAACAATATAAAAAAGAAATTTGAGGAGGAAATCAAAAGTAGTCCCACTCATAATTTGAATGGGAGTAAGTTGGCTGCTTTTGAATATTTTTTTCCAGTTTAACAAATTGTTTTCAGATTTGAAAGAAAATGAAGAATTTAAGTTTAGTCCGACTTTGGTCGAATCGTCACAGATACGCGCAGAAAATTCACAGTTACAAATGGAAAATTCTGCACTTAGAAATTCAATTATTGCGCTAAATAGTGAAGTTTATGGTGCTAAATTAGCAGCACAATACTTAGATAAAGAATTGGCTGGTAGGATACAGCAATTGCAACTTTTAGGTAAGAGTAGTTGATTTGTAAATAAGCGACTTGTAGTTGACAAAAAAATAAATAAACAAATTTGCACTTGAAATTATTTTTGACAGTCCTAATCTTATCTGAATTATTGGTAGGGAATTAGGTTTTGCACACTTTAAAAAATGGGTAATTTTTTTAAGGGAGAGAAATGCAAGGAAATGTAAGAGACAAATTGTGGCGACAACTAGAATCAGAGATCCTCTTGCAGAGACATAAGACTGTGGTGCGAGCCTGTAGAAGAAATAGCATTTTGAGCAATCATTCAGATATTACTCGAGTTAAACAGAACGTACCGGTTATTAATGAAGAAAATCCACAACATTTTGGTGATGTTCGTATGGTTATGGTTAGAAGAAAAACCGGACAAGGTCTAGGAATAAGCATTACCGTAAGTAATGAGGAATTTAATCGAGCAATTAGTTAATTTTTTTTTTTTAGGGTGGTAGAGAACACGGTGTGCCTATTTTGATATCCGAGCTGGAACCCAATGGTCCTGCAGCCTTATCTAATCAACTTTATATAGGAGATGCGATTTTGTTCGTAAATGATAGAGATTTACGGCAAGCATGTCATCGTGAGGCTGTTGATATACTTCAACAACAGTCTGGCGATTGTCGCCTTCAGGTGCAGTACATTGCCGCCGACGAAAGTGACAACTCTTTAGAAGAAGATGGGTTAAATTTTAGGTACCGATTGTTTACTTTTTTACGGTTTTTAACGTGACAATTTTGATTTAATTGCAGGTTTTTTGATAACGAGGTATGCGATCCAAACGATTCAATTAGTTTGCACCCGTTACATTCTTCGGGAGTAATGAATACTCCAACTGCTCCCAGAACTCCAGAATCTACGTCTCATAGTCGGTAAGTTTAAATCAGTTCAAACGGCATGGTCATTATTGTGATAAGTTACTAAAGAATTCAAATTTTATGGTGGCAATTTGTCCAGTATTATTGGTGTAGTTTTATGCACTTTTATAATTTAAGTTCCTAGTGATTTTAATTTTAAGAAAGCGTCGTAATTTAAGCATAAATTTGAGTTTGCCATTGTATTAAAGTGGTGCCACTGTTGAGATATACTTTAGGGTGCAACTTAGGTCATTTTACCAATATTGGAAGCATGTACTGCATGTAAAAATTTTTATAATTGTATTTTGTTTGTTATGTACACTTATTTTTATTAGAGTTATTATTTATAATACAAATTTCATTATTAATTTTTGTTTTCTTCCCTCCTAATCACAAATTTTCTTGAACACTAATTTTATTTTATTTACTTTTCTTGAATAAAATCCAGATATTATCTAGTTTTTTCAAAGTGTTTCTTCTGAAATCTAAATTGTAAGCTGTGGACGTGTAGAGCATTAATTTTCTATAAAAATATGATTAGGAACTTTTGTAGATTCATAATTATTTCAAAATTGTAAAGGCTTTCCTTTACTATTTACTCATATTGAATTGGACCTTTCATTGGAAACTAAAACATTTCATTTCGTAAATTAATTATCACCTATTTATGTAAGTTTTATCTTGGTAAAAAGATTTTAAGTCTGATTAACTGTAGACTGATTTTCTAGACACAAACTAACATGGCCGTCCTTTGGGGGAGGGGGCAAAAGGGTCAGTTGCCCCCCCTGGCACTTGGCTGCTTACATTTTTTTTAGACATTTAATATTTCATCAGCCCAAATTTTTAAATTTTTTTTTTATTTTGCTCCTCCCTCCTGAAAATCATCTTATGGACGCCCATGCAAACTAATAAGAATTTCACAACTAAATTTCATATTGACAAGATTCCTTTTTTATTCTTCTTAAAAATAGCTTAATAATTATATGTAGTTTATATTTAGTGCATATGCGGATGTCTAATGATAGGGGACTCCAAAACCATAACAAATAATACCTAATATAAATATCCAGGGGTACACTATAAAAAATGTTGTAATCTCAATCCCAAATTTATTTTTTCCGTGGCTATGATTCCACCTTAAACTACAGGGCCATCTACAAAATTGCTAATCTTATACATAGAATTTAAAGGACTTTGACCTTAATTTTTTTAGCGTTGAATATTAGCTATTAATATAATTAATTAAAAAAATTCTTTTGTAAAAAATAAAGTGCATTTTTTATTTTGGAAAATGTCTGCATATTGGCTTATATTAAAATTCTAGTGGCACTAGAACTGTGGTACCAAACAGACCTATTATCAGCTTCCAACAATAGGTTAACTCCAGGCCCGTACCCAGGGGGGGGGGGCACGTGGCCCCCCCCCGAAATGTTCAAAAAAAATTTTTTTTCAAAGTAAATAAAAATTTGTTTATAATAATAAAAATTCTCGAAAGAAAAACCATTAAAAATTTTACTTTTTACTAAGTGCCCCCCTCCCCGAAATTAAATCCTGGGTACGGGCCTGGTTAACTCTTTAGATGTTTATTTTTCATTGTGGTTCCTTTGCCTTTTTTAAATTTAAATTTTAAGTTTTTTTTCAGATGAACACAGTTATTATTTTGTTTTTGCTGATTAAAAATAAAATGGTAAATTTAACATTTTTATTAAATTTATTCAGAAATATTCCAAAATTTAGAAAACAGTTGTTATTTGTGTATCAAGGCACTAAAGTTGAACTTGTTATCACAATGGGTATAGTTTAAAGGGCAGTGGTAAGTGAGGGAAGAGATGCGTGGGGAAGAAGAATGGGTTAGGGGGCGAAATGTAGACGATGTAAGAGTAAATCTGTAAGACTGTAGGATGGAAAACAAATTTCGTGTCGATAATAAAACTTGAAGAAATTGCATGTAACAAAGCTAAGGGCCTGATTTATAATTCAGGGGCCCGATGCATAAACTCATCAAGCCCATTTTTTAAGGAAAATGAGTTAATTGCTTATTCATGCACAATTTTTAACTCTGAATTTTCTACACCATTTTAATCTTTAATTCTGAAAGCATCAATTGCATTTCAAATTAGTCAATATTTCCTGCCTCACCACTGCCTATGTAGAGAGTTGTAACTTTGAATGGTTTCTCAGAGTTCTCACAAGGGTAGCCGTGAGGCTGGAAGTATTAGTTAATCTGATTTACAATTGATGCTTTCTGAATTAAAGTTTGAAATGGTGTAGTACATAAAACTTTAGTTGGACTTTAGGATTAAAAATAAGGAAACTAAAGTGTATTATTGATTACCTAAGTTTTAGATGACTAAAAATATTCTAAAATTGCATAAATTCTTTACTTGAACTATTCTTTTGCTTTTATTTTTCTTTACAACATCAAAAATAAATATTTACAATTTTTTTATTATTTTATCTTTCACACAAAGAAAATCAAAATATTTTACATAAATGAGTCAAGTCCATTTGTTTTTGCCCTATATTTCCTTTATTTTTTTGCTTAGTTAAGTGCGTTTTCAAAAACAAAATAATTTAATCTTTTGCAAATAACAAAACATACATAAAAATATGCAATCGGCCCTGAAAAGTGAACTACAGCAGCAGCTAAATGAAATCAATTTTTTAGGATAGGGTTTAAAAAAAGGCTCATTCACATTAGGGGCCATCCATAAATTACGTCACACGAATTTTAGGACTTTAACGCCTCCCCCGCCCTTGTCACAGGTTGTCACATTTTTAGAACCCCTCCCCCCTGATGTGACGTCACACATTTTTCAATTTTATGCATGTATTTAAAAATAATCAAAAGAAAACAGTTATTTTCATTTTTTTCTTGTAAAGTACTTCTTAAAAATATAGATCGAGTTCGAAAATTTTTCGATTTTTTTATTCATATAAATTTCGCGTTTTAGTACTTTAAATTTTAACATGTAACGTCACAAAGCTTTTGACCCCCCCTGCCCCTTGTCACAATGTCACATTCTGGGGGGCTGAGACAACTCGCCGCTTGCCGCCGTCAACTGAAAAGAATTTGAATTTTATGATCAAATTTTTGCATCTTTTGCATCTTAAAAACCACATTTGCTTAAATGTTCCGTCTATTTACTGATTGTAACCCCAAATAAACCTCATTACCTACCATGCAGATGAGGCAAAGTCTACGAATGAGGATATTTCTTTGAAAAGAAGCCGAAATAAAGTAAAACAAAAAGGAAATTCCAAAGGAGTGAGAAATTTTGATTCCAACGTCATCTTGCGGCTCTGGCCAACTTAGAAAATATTTAGTTCATCCTGTAAAATGGAATAACACAATTCAATTTGTTCAGGGACGTGCTTATGGGGGGGGAGCTCCCCTCTCAAAAAGTTGGCAATTTTGAATTAATTCAGTTGGCAAATTTGAAATTTCTCCCCCCCCCGAAAAAAGTTGGTTGGGCACGTCCCTGAATTTGTTTATAAAATAACGTATGTTTTATGTCGGGTAATTTAAAGAAAAAATTCCTTTCCCCCAAGACCTCTTGAGCGGAGAGCTCAAAGAGAGAGAAAGTTTGAACAGGATCTGGGGGGTATTCCATACCCCCTAAGGAAGCTAAAATAGCCCTAATGAAGCAGTAAATCGTCTTTTCAAAATCAGAAATAAATGATAAATAAGTTGACCGTGACCATTTATTTTTGAATTTTTTCAAAAACGTCATAAGGGAGTATCAAAATTTTCTAAAAAAATTTATTTTTTGACTATTTTGATGAATTTTAACTGACTTGGGGACGCTGCGCTAGTTTCAGCTGCGATTTTGGTACCCTGCGCTCCTAACAAATAATGAAAAGACACAGAAATTAAAATTTTTTTTGACAATTTTAATCTATTTTGATTGACTTGGGGACGTTTGTGTCAGTTCCAGTTACGATTTTGACACTCGAAGCCTCCAAAAATAGTTGGTGACCTTAATTATAAACATATTATTATTTATTGAAAATGAACAATTTTGATTTATTGAAATATTAATTAAATGCAGTAACTAATCAGTTAGTGCAGGGTGGGTTGCATAACTTAGTTTAATTTATTACTCATTTTTCCTCAAGTGCTTGGAATATTTTTGTGTTTTGTTTACTTATTTTTTTTTTAATTAATAAATCACAAAGGACAGACCTTTTTTTTGCTTTTCAGGTACTTTTTCTTTTTCAGTTCTTTGCACACAACACCACAAATCATGCATTTATTTTTTATAGAGCATGCAAACTGCACAATTTGTTGTAGGTACAATGTATTTTAATGTGTGCAGTTCATAAAAACTTGTTTCAGCACGGAATCAAGAAGTTGCGGCAGAATTGAAAGTCCTTTATTGTATAAACGACCAGAATCTTTTTTATCTGCAGAGTTAGTACCACAAGTACATAACTTTTCTAAAAATGTGCAAACTTTCAACAATAACACGGAACTGATCAGTTTTACCGACAACACCATTAATGTAACAAATGAAACGGATGCTCAAGTGTTACTCGCTAACGACAATAAACAAATTAGCGAAATAAACAGTAATCACATCCCAGAACCAACCACCGGGTACGCATCATCAGAAAATCTTAATCGAACCGACAATTACACCCACAAATTAAACCAACTGGAAGATTTTAAGTGTCCTGAATATTTCATAAACAAAAATCAACTCAAAAACAACAAAAACAAAGTCGAAATCTTTAAAAAGGCCGAAACCTACATTGAAGAAAATTTAAATTGTTCCACAAATTCTTTAGTTTCCGATAATTTATCTTCGCCCATGCAAACCAGCACCGACGTATTTTTAGATTCGGAAATTTTTTCGACAGACGCAGCTTCCAACGATTCTCATTCTCCAAAAAACACTCAAGTTATTCCCGACAAAAAAAGTTCGCATCAAAGCTTGATCGAACTTAAACGTTTTAATGACTTTTGTTTGTCGTACAAAAATTCCGGATCCTATGCATCCAATGAAAATTTTTCAAATTTGAAAAGTGATCAAAGTCTTCTCAACTCTTCGGGTAGCTGCGACAGTTCTCCGTCTCACAAAATTAACCGCGAATATAAGAAAGTTTCAAAAAAGCACAAAATTAAAAAACATTTTGGAGTTAAAACTTTACAGAACATTTTTAACAGGCGCGATGGTTATTCGGATATTTCGAGTACCGCTTCTGAATTTGGTGACGAAATCGTGGAAAGTAACGAAGTTGCCGATGCTAAAGTGGAAGACGTGAGTGATAAAAATAAAACGAGCGACGATTCTCCTAGTTTGGACGCTAATTCGCAGTTTGAAGAAAATATTCATCAATTTTTATCGGAAACGTTTTCAAAAAGTTTTGCTTTAGGTGACCAAAGTAGTATTTTGATCAATAAGAGTACCGGATCGAAAAAATATTTCAAGTTGAATGGGCAAAATTTACGCATAGGGAAGGCTTTGCGTTTGTGCCCAAATGACGAAATTTCAGATAACACTACGAGTAGTAGTAAAAGTGATAACAAAAAGGAAAAGTTATTGGCCAGATACGTTTACAATTCAAATTTGTTTAGCGCTGACGGAATTGGAGATCCAGATTTTGGAACTCCCGTTTGAGATTGGGAACTTTAACGTAGTTCTTTTATTTATGTGGTTATTTTGTTTTGTTAAGTTTAATGAAAATTTTTTTTGTGTAATAGAAAAAAAAATTTTGTTTTTAAATTCAGTAGTTGAAGGGTTGAAGACTTTTGTTACTGATTAAGTTCAAAAAAGTTGATTTTTTTTTTTAAATAGAAGACTTAAATGAATGAGTCTAGTGATAAGTAATGATCTGATTAAACTCTTTTCTGTAGTTTAATTCTAGTAAAGTCACGATAATTGAATAGAACTGGAGATGTCGCGCAAGAGTGCGCATTATAGTGCTCTTATCGTGAGTAAGTGCGCTGCACGTTTTTCTACAGAAATGCAGAAATAATGTGCGCGAGGTAGCTTGAAGAAGAGTATTTTATTTTTTTACTTACTTTTTTTCATCACTAAGCAGAATGGTAACTTGGATTATCAAGTCATCTTGCATGGCAACACTGCTCTAATTTTCTTACTGATTTATAAAAAATGAACAGGCCTTAAATGCCTTAGCTTATCATTAGTAGGTAAACATTTTTGTGTGGTAAATTTAATGTGTAAAAATAGCTCTTAACAAGATTTTTGAATGTTTGTGAAAATAGTAAGTACTGAATGAATGCGAGCATTGTGCCTCTAACCCAGTAGAATTACACTTGTTTGGGACTAAAAATTTCGGAGAGAAATGGAGCTTGGCAGAGATAGTCAGTGTTGAGTTTTTTTTGTATAGTGAATGAGAAAAGAAAATAGGAAGCTCTGCAATTTATATCAGTGGTCGGATTGCTGGGGTCAACTCTAAAATATTAGTACAAAAAACTTTTCATTGGCACTTGATGATGACAGTCATAAGTTTACAATTTGAAAAGAATGTGGACGATTTTACCATTAGCTCAAGCGAATCTGTATATCTGTGGTGTTCATGGAAGGAGAAAACATATCAACTTCTACCATAACCATAACCCTACAGGTGTAATCTTGACTTAAGGGTGCGATTTTAAGAACTGTATCAAAACTTCATTTACAGCTCAAAATTCGTTATAAGTACAGCCATGATTTTTTCTTAATGGAAAGAGGAGAATTTTTCAAAGGTTTTGATATAATTTTTAGTCGGTTTTAATAACGGATTAACAATTTGATTATATTAATTACCGATTTTATATCAAAATCCCACGATTAATTAAAATTTAAAATGTCAGGACACAGTTAAAATAGCACTCTTTAATATCCTGCATTAAAATTGTTTAAATTTCAAGTAAGTGAAGTTTCTCTTCGACTTTTTCTGTCAAAAATCTTATTCTGCTGGGCTACTCGGGTTATTTTAATTTTTACTGCTTATACAAACTTAATTTTGATTTATAACGAGCGCCTTTTTTATATAAAAAAAGCACATTACTAAACTTACTACAAAAGATATAAAAATAGAAGTAATTCCAATAATCATAATTTTTCTATAGTGCATCTATTGAGCTGTTACTGGAATAGTTTTTTAAGGCCTCTTGCACACTAAAGCTGTCTGAAGTATTAGGACAAATATTTTAAGTTTAACCAATATTTTTGATTGATTTGACACCTTCATGTCTCAGATTTCAGTATTATTTGGGTGTTACTTATTTTCAATATGTTTCATTGTAAACTTCAGTTTACTTCAGCAAGGTCTTGTGACTGGCACTCGCGTGATTTTTTGGGAACTCGCTAACTCTCGTTCCACAAGCATTGCACTTTGTAACACAAAATTTTATTTTGAATCATTTCTTTTCTTTTTAAATAAAGATAACTTGAAAACCGTGTAATTCGAGGGATACCGCAATTGTTTTCGGGTAACTAAAGTACCGTGTAACTCGATGGATACATTTGTTTAAAATATTGAAAATGATGTTTTTGAGATATAATTCCAAAATCGATTTAAAAAGTTGCATATTAAAGTTCTTCTTTAATTAAGACCAAAATGAACCCTGTATATTTTGTATGAATAAGAAATCTAATTTTTATAATATTTAGTAGTTTTTGCAATTAAAAAAAAATTGATTACAACGAAACAATTTGAAAAAAATACCAATTATTTAACTATAAAACTACTGCACTATAAATAATTGAAATCTGAAACATGAAGGTTAAAAATTGTTAATTAAATTTTAGTTGATTTGACACGGAATTATTCATAAGTTTACTAAATCCTACAATTTTTTTGTTATATTTTAAATAAACAGGATTGGTTGTGATAGCTGAATATTTTAAAATTTTCATGAAGAAATAGCACAAATGAAGTAAACATAAGTTAAAACTTCTATTTCACAGCACCGGCTCGGGGTTGGCTTTGTGATAAATAGTAGAACATTTTTCACCTGATAAGTGAAAAAATAAATTTAACTGCTTTTAAACTCGAGGAGGGTAATATAATATACATTAAAAAAATCGTTTTAAAGTTTATTTAATGAAAGATAATTTACTTATGTAAATCACAATTTAAGAATTAATAAGGCAAGCCAAAATTAATGATCATTAACTTTTTTTTAAATCGAAGATTGGCGAATAATTGAATAGAATTTATCAAGTATAGTTTAAATAACAGAATGAATGGTAATTTTTAGAGAATCCTTAATGATCATTAACTTGGCAGTGTGTCCATGGTTAACTTGATTATTATGATATTAATTTATATTTGACCCATATTTTAAAATGCTCGATGAATAATATAATGCTCAACTTGAAAGAAACAATTACATTTGAGTAATCCTAAATAGATAGCTAATTAATTACCACTCATATTTTCTTCTTTGCATGATACAGCTCTAGGTACTATAATAATATAATGAAAAATAAATCTATGTTGAAAATAGTTTGTAGTTTAATATTATATTTGTAACGCAGTATTAATTATTACAAATTGTTATCGTTTAAACATATCTGTACTGAAATAAATTATGCTGCTGTGCAATTAATTTGTTGTAATTATTTCGTAGCATCCCGTAGATTTCCAAACATTTTTCGAAAAATTAAATTAATTTTAATTTATTAAAAAAAAAATTTAAAAGTGAAAAGCCAGGGGGTAACTAACCCCCCCCCCCCTCCGCCATATATCTGTTATGGGGGGGCACACAATAATAATAATAATAAATTTTTTTAATATTAATAAAATTCTTTAGAATTGCTTATCTTATGGGGAGGGGTGAATCCCCCTTATATACGTCCAAGCACATAATTTTTATCAACTTTATGCCCAAAATTACTCAACAAGAATATTCAATTTTAAAATTCCCGCTCCTATTTGACAACTAGGAAAGTAAAGTTGGGTTATGTAAATTGAAATCAACGTAGCAGTGAAAGTCCGGAAATTTAGCACTAATGTTAATAATAATAGCAAAAAATTAAATGTAATGACTTCGTCAAGAGTGGTTCGAGGTACCAAAAGCAAAATATTTTTTTGTGTTTGTGCAGTTATAATAGTGACTGGAATTTTTGCTTGCTATAATAACACTTTGTCCCAATTGGAAGATGTACGGAAATCAAACAATCAGTGTCATCAGCAGCAAGAAAATCTATCCACACAACTTCAGGGTACGAATCTTAGTTTTACTCTAACTTTATTTCATCTCATTTCATTCTCTTGCAGTGATATTCGATTACAAACAAAGATTAGAAAAGTCTCTGAAGACCGAAAAGGCAGACCATCAACAATTGAAAAAGGATCAGGAGGAAGAGCGTTCGCAACACGAAAAGACCCTTAATGAAGCAAACGTAAAGTTTTCCTCTCTGCAGCAGCATTATAATTTATTGCAGGTTTGTTTGTACAAGATTACGTTGTAGGTGATATCCTAATGTTTACCTTCCTCAGACGCAGCACGAGGATTTAAAAGACGAAAACAGTAAAATACAACAACAACACGTAGATAAGATTACAACCTTGCAAACAAAATTGAAGGAAGTGCAGATCCAATTGAAACAAGCAATTAACGATAAAGAGAAAGAGTTTGAAAATTTAAAGGTTTGCTTAATGAATTTTTTTTTTTAATTTAAGTTAGGAGTGGGCGGGCGTAATTGTAAATTACAAATTTTAATGAATTTAAAAAACAAATCAATTGAAAATTTTTATTGCTCGATTAAGTTGACAATTTGGGTGAAATTTTTAATAACAATGTTGTATTTCCGCTAAAATGATTTAGTGAGCCACCTACTTTCTGACTAAATGCAAAACAAATTACTTTTTGTTGTCTTAATTGGGTGTTTTGTTTTTAGAGCAATAATTTAGATTTAACTATACAAAATAAGGAACTTGAGCAACAAATAAGATCCAAATCCACCAACGATCATGCATGTGAAAGTGACAAAAATCATATACAGAAATTGTATAATGAACTGAGACGAGAATTTGAAACGCTAACCGTAAGTTGCTCTGTTTTTGTTTAAATTAAAACATTAATGGCAAAAAAATTTAGATTTAATGCGGAAACTTTTTGTTTTTTTTAATGTGGGTGATTTAGTAGTACGTAGGTAAATTTAACAACATTTTTAATTAGATTGTTAATTGTGATGATTAACAAGCTTTTTTTCAATTTGCAAAACTTTTATAATATTTGTGAATAATTTGCCAGTCAAATTAAGATTTTAAGTGGAAAATTTGAATGTAAAAAACATTTTTAATTAAATAGACAAAAATTGCATAGAAATGGAGCTGGGCCAAATAACTTCCAAATTGAATTATTATACTAAAAAGTCCGCGACAGCTTATATTTACTTTCATTAGTTTACGCATGGAAATTATAAGGTTCATGCCCTCTTTCCAATATCTTTTTGGAATTCTGAATCCAAAAGAGTCTAAATCGTTAGTGCTAAAAATTATTTTTGGTTGTGCCCAAATTGTTTTCGAGAAATTTCAAAAATTAGCTGTGGGGGTTACTATTTTAAATTTTCGGATTTGAAATTTGTTTTTGAGATATTCAAGAAAAACATAGCGACACAGACGAGCATGATTGGATTAACGAGATTCTGGGTAACACTTGCACGATGAAGTTTAAAATAGTCTCAATCATTTGTGCCTGTTTGTGCAAAAATTATTGTCTTTTGCACCTACATAATTTTCGAGAAATTTTAAAAATTAGCCGTGGAGGTTGGAGATTTTCCTGGACTGAACTTTCAAATTTCAAATGACTTTTCCATTTGAAAATGTAAACGGTTTTCAAGCACTTTCAGAGGAGTTTCAATTGTTATATTTGGAATTACCATACAATCATCTGTAATTTTTGAGACGAAGTAAATCTCGTTAATCCGTTCATGCGCGTCATTAAAAATCGACAAAACGAAAATAAAAGAGGTTTTAGCGGGAGGAATTTCAATCAAAATCTAATCAATTATTAGTTATTTTGGGTAAAGGTAGCTACTAGGGTCCCGAAAATACAAATTTTACGATTGAAACCTCGATGTTTTCTGAAAGAGTATATTTTAAATAAGAGAATTAAGGGAGACGCAATGCCTTAAATGCACCTGTTTTTTCAAAAATCGAATTTAAAAAAGCTCGATTTTCATAGCAATTTTCAAGTTACGTCGCTCGTCATTGGTGAATCAATGCATTCTGTGCTCCGTCCGTGCACTGTTATGGATAAGAGCCCCGCTGATGATTACTTTTTCGCGTGGATTCTACTCGTGCCATGGTGGTTTTCATCAAAATTTACCCTGCGCACCCTTCGGGCGCTCCGGGCCATTTTGATGAAAACGACACTCATTTTAAAAATACCCCTAGGCTCGTGGATTAAGGAAAATTGTGGATCTTTGAGGGGTGAAACTCGTTAGCGTGGATTCTAAACGCAGGGTGGTTGTGCAAAGAAAAATTGACTTAAAGCATCCCTCGCTGCGCTCGGGCGCTTTAAGCCATTTTTCTTGCACATTTAGTATTGAAGACCATAATTTTCATTCGAAGTGCACTGTTGCTGCATCCCAATGAAAGTGTCGCTCCGGTTAACGTCGCTCTGCGCAAAGCTAAGACCAGTTAAAACTACACGGACTGTCAATAGAATGCATTGATTCACCAATCCCGAGCGCTGAACTTGAAAATTGCTATGAAAATCGTGCTTTTTTAAATTCGATTTTTGAAAAAACAGGTGCACTTAGGGCATTCCGTCTCCCTTAATTCTCTTATTTAAAATATACTCTTTCAGAATTCATCGAGGTTTTAATCGTAATATTTGTATTTTCGGGACCTAGATAGCTACCTGCAACCACTATTTTAATCTCATTGGGTATAGCTGGAAAAGCATGCACATTTTTAATGCCTCTCAGCAATTTTTAAAAATCTACCATGGTTGATTGATTTCTAATCGAAAAAAAGACATTTTTTGAAAATTTCAGCTTTCCAATCCCAAGATTTACGAAAAAATAACAAAATCGTATTTTTTTGTTTTTATTTTATTGTGACTGTTCTATTGATCAGTATTTTGTAATGAAAATATTTTTGGTTAGAATTATTGATAAGAGACTTTAAAAAGTATTTTTTTGAAAACTTTCAACAATCCCGAAATCTCCAAAAAAATTAATAAGTTTTGACCGCTTTATTTAAGGGGGTACATCACTGTGACGAGCTGAAAAAAAGGGTGAAAAATAAGTTTGTTATAAAAATTCAGGAACATTTAAATAAAGCAGTCGTAACTTTTTAATTTTTTTTTTTTTTAGGGGAATGGTTGAAAGTTTTCAGAAAATTACTTTTTAAAGTCCCTTATCAATAATTCGTACTAAAAAAATTTTAATTAAAAAATACTCGATAGAACAGTCACACTAATAAAATAAAAACCAGAAAACACTTTTTTCTCATTATTTCGTAAATCTTTGGGTAGGTAAGCTGAAATTTTCAGGAAACTTTGTTTCTGATTAGAAATCGATCAGCCACCTTCACATTTTTTTCTATAAATTGGACATAACTTAAAAACGGAGCTTTTAACGACCGACGTTAAAAAGACCCTACAAATTCAAAACTAATTATTAGGGTAAGTTTTTGACACCAAATGCAACTTTTTTTTACGAGTCGTAAACAGTCTAAAATCAACGAGAAATTTTATTTTAATCGCATCTGATGAATAATAAGAGAGTTTTAAGCGCAACTTTTCACGTTACCTTAACTTTTTGCAACTTTCCACATATTTGCAATTTTCCTGCAACTTTTAGCAAATTACAAGTTAAATAAAAATTTTTTTCCAAATTTTCCCTGAATTTTTTATTTCCATGAATCTTAAGCCCGTTATGACCAGCAAATGGTAACTAACCAATGGAAAGCATGTGTTAGTATCCATCAGACGCTTTCTATTGGTTAGCTACCATTTACCAACTAAGTACGACCCTGTACGAGTTATTTTTGAATTTTGTAATTGATTTTGATTTTTGATGATTTGAATGGATTTTTATGATTAATAAATGCAACTTTTCGTGTTTTAAATGCAACAAAAAAATTGCTCTAATTGTAATTATTCTACAACAAAATTAAATATGGCAATATACATAGGCGTCCATTGGGGGGGGGGGGGGAAGGTCAGCTCCCTCCCCCCGGCTCTTGGCTGCTTAAATTTTTTTTAGACATTTAATATTTTACCAGCCCAAGTTTTTAAAATTTTCTAAAACTTTCGGTTTTAAATAATTAAAATTTATTTTTAATAAATTTTTTTGATTTTGCCACCCCCCCTGAAATTAATCTTATGGACACCCATGGCAATGTATTTATTTATTTTATAAATTTTTATGTGTATATTCTTTATTGTTTTTAAAAAAATTTAAAAAAAAATAATAAATGCAACTTTTTTTGCTTTAATTGCAACTTTTATGATTAATAAATGCAACTTTTTGTGTTTTAAATGCAACAAAAAAATTGCTCTACTAATTATCTACAAAATTGTCGATATTTGTTACTATTGTTGCGGCATTTTGAGTGATGTATTTTTTAAAATTATTTTTGTTTTCAACGCAATTTTTATGTAACTTTTGTAGATTTAGTTTTATTTAAAAACTAAAACCACTCTAATCTGACTGGCTTATATTTGACAATAAAATTCGGTGGCGGGGAAAAAGTAGGCTAAAGAGTTACACCCTAGAACAATAATGTTGTGGTAAATTTTAAAACTTCACTCTGAAAGAAATAATATTATTACAGGCTCAATGTTCAATCAAGCATAACGCAATAGGCGAATTTAATACATCAAAATTGACCAATGAGATCACTGGTTCAAAACCTGAACCCCTCAATGTTGGCGATAATCCACCATTGGAAGCCAATAGAAACGAAAACTTTAATAACGACGAATACGTAATTGCTGCACCAAATAATGTGCAACTACCAGCACAACTTGCAATCCCTCAATCAAGCTCAACTAAAACCAGCGATAAATTAACTTCTAAAAGTGGTTTGATTGCTGCTCCTCCTTTAAAAGTACCGTCGGTAACCCCTAGCAACGGTAAAGTAAAACCATCCCCAGAAAGTGATCTTCTTAGACAGAATCTTCACGTCTTACCATTGCCCTACGCTCAAAAACGAGTACCTGCTGGAGTTGTACCCCCTCCAGAAATTCTTGAAGAATCCAAAGCTGAGAATAAGAAGATAGAAACTGAAGAAAAAATTCTTCCTGACGAAATCAATGACAACGCTTTTCCTAACCGCTACCGTTCCAATTTAATTCTAAAGGAGATCGCCAATGAACACAAAGCGTTACAGGCTGAACAAAAAAACGAAGGAGCTAACAATGATAAGCAAAACGTTTTGAAGCTTGACATGGGAGAAAAGGAGAACAACGAAAATAACGCCGCTTTGGAAGTTTTAGATGCTCCACTGAACGAAAATAAACCATTAGAGATGGACGGGGGTTTTGGTCTAGATGATCACGATAAAATAAGTAACAATGAAATCGAAAAGCAATTGAATAAAAAACATATCGACACTTTGGGTTTTAACGACGAAAAAGTAAAGAAAAATCATCACAAAGGTTTCGATGCTCATCATGGAGACTATGATAAAATTTTGCAAAACGACTTGCAACTTGAAGAAAATGATCCAGAAGAAGACGGTAAGTACATTTTTTGAACTACTATGCTGCTTTGTTTTATTCCATTTCCTAACCTGGATAGATAAAACCAACATTAATGCAACTGTTGAGTCAGAATAAAGGAATGAAATAATAACTTTTTTCTGCCTGTGTTACCATTTCCCTAATTTGCCACATAGAAAATTTTTAAGATGACAAATCAACCATTCGTTACAATTATACTTTATTTTTTAGATGACCCTGACTATGGCGATAATGTTGGTAGACAAAAAGATCCGGCTGTTAGAAACTAAAAACTGATCTCTTCATATTTCCATTTGTACATTTTATGTATTCAGCATTTTATAAATAACTTATTAATAAGTTCCTTGTATAGTACTTGCAGTATTAGAATTTAAGATGAAACCTAAATGCAAAAAAATATCCTTGGTACTTTATTTTCACTAATTTTTATAGCTGGACGTACAGGGTGGACAAATTTGGTTTGATTAGCTCAATTATTATTTAATTAAGCATCAGGTCTTGTAAATCTCATCAGTAACACTGTGCAAAATTGTTATTAGCAATCATGAGCTTGGTCTCAGTACTACTGCACTATTTCAATCACCATTTTTAAGGAGCATTTTAAAAAAATGGCTAATGGCGTACAACTGATAACTTAGGATGTTTATGAAAACTGCTAAAACAATGAAATTTTTCCTCCCTGTACAGTGTAGATTTTAAACAAAATTTTATCTGTGATTTTTTATTAACAATATCCTTTTTTTTAATTTTCACTTGCCAGTTAATTTACATGATTGTGGAGGTGTATGAATTTTTTATGTGCCAATACCCTTATGGCTTATTTTGAACATCCCGACTTGTAAATATCTTTAGCTTAAGGTGTAATTTTCGTATGAACGCTTTTATTTTTTAGTGTTAGATAATCGTAAGTTAAACTTTGGTACAATAATCTCTAAGCAACTATCGATTTTTTTTATCTCAATTTTCTCATCAACTAAGTTGACTCGAGATTGCTGTACTCACGAATTAATTAATTTAAGATAGTGTAATTTATTTGTTTCAAATTTTATAGTTTAAAAAGTATTTTTAATAAATGTAAGATACGTGCAATAAAAATTGTATGGTGTTATTTGTTATTGGCGTGCTCGATTAATTTGCAATTTAGCCAAGTAAAGCATGTTATTAAATTTTTAATTAGTCATGTGATATGAAGTCTTAAATAATAGGAAATTAATTTTCGAGTATCACTTTTCAAAATGTACTCGAGTGTTATCTTAGTGGTTCTGTTTTACCTTACGGTTTGTTGCGGTGTTTTTAAGTTTTACTTTTTTTTTAAACCCCATTTCTATAGGTTTCTATAAATGGTTTAAATGCTGAATTGGATTCATTAGTTGCTAACAAAACCGAGTCTGATGTTTCGCTTACAAATAACAACGAGACAATCGCAAACAGAATGCTTGCTGATGCTGTTCTTAACAGTAGTGAAGAGGTATTTTGATTTGGGTAACTATACAGTTTTTTGTTAATTTTTGTTATTTTTATCAGACCACTGTACAATCTGAGACTTTAGAAATTACAAAAGCGATTGCAACTGATTCTCCAGATATAGCAGCTAGAATTGGTTTAAATCTAGAGCCACCTCCTGCTGAATCGAACGGTTTTATACCATCATTTTTAAAAACCTTCAGAAGAAAACGCAATCTTGTGGTAAATGAAGATAAAAGTACCTATTAACATAATATGCTTACAGTGTGAGATAATCTATTGTATTATTTTTCCATAATTATATTTTTAAGGCTTCATTTTTTGCAGTTTTGTAACTTTTTTTTTTATTAAATTAGAATTACTTTAAGTTGTAAATTTTATTGGAAAAAAGTATTCGGTAGTGCTATTTTGATCTACAGGAGGACCATGGTTTCTACAATACCTAAATAACTATGATGGGGTTGAAACAAACAGTTTTATTTTTTTATTTACGATTTATCTAATAAGAACTTTTATTTTTAACAAAAGAAAAATTTTTGAGAATAAATCTTTTGATTTTTTTTTATAGATTTTTTTTCTTTTAGATTGAAATAATTTTTTTAATCGCTTCTTTTTGTTCGGTTTCCCAATGCCCACATTTCAATTTCGAAAAATAACTAAAAAGAAATATTATAAATTAGGTAACGCAAAATTCAAGAATATCTTCAACTGTACCTCGTTTGAATATCATTCAAAACTTGATTTTCTAAGGGAGATAATCCAGTGTGTAAAACTTCCAAATTTGACTTTAGTAATTTATTGGTATTCATTCCAACTAAATGGGTATGAGGTCCAGGCTGCTGAAAACTATAATAAAGTGCAAGTTTTGCCAATTCCACGTTTTTAGACTAAAAGTAAACTTGATTAAGTTAATTTTTTACTAAAAATAATTTTGCGTTGGTTTACTTTGCAATAATTGCGGGCCAGCTCGCACACATCCTGAATGCTTTTAGGAGCAGGATGCCATGCTTGAGGTCCATCATTGATTAACAAACCCATACAATTTCCTGCTGCATTTACTATTCCTAAATTTTGTGACTTAAATTGTTTTTTTATTAATTATTAATGTTCTTTCCTTTTAGAGCTCACCTGAAAGTAAGGTAAAAATTTTTCTAAATCGCTGTTAATCAATGATAATCGGGAATAGGTTAAAACCATGTCGATTTTAGTTTTACTTTTCTTGATGCATTCGTCCAGAATCGATAAAATATAACCAGTTATTCCAATAAATTTGATCTTTCCGTTTCGTACAAATTCTTCTAGTACCGGTAAAGTTTCGTTAATGATGATGTCCAAAGACGAAGAAAACTCGAAATCGTGGACCTATTAAAATAAACATCTCATGAGATTTTTAGATTGTAAAAATAAAAACGGTATTTTTAGGTAAGGAAATTTTAATAGCCTTACATATTTTTTTTTACTTAATTTTATGATTTAATTGGTGGGTTTCATTACTTAAAAATACTAACCTAAGCTTTTTAGTTGCCTTTTTTTGAATTTATATGCCCTAAAAATCAACGAACCTGTACTACGTCTATGTAATCAACGCCCAATTTTTTCAAACTTGTTTCGATGCTGTTTCTTGTCTTTTGAGCAGAAAAATCGAACATCAATTTTGGATCTGGCTCGTAGCGGCCCACTTTGGTGGCAACATAGTATGATTTTCTTGGTATTCCTTCCAAACACTGGAAAATGCAAAAGAGGCTGATAAGTATGCTTATATTTATCAAGTTGATGTAAAATACTTTTCCTAAGACGTCCTCCGAAACACCATGCCCATACCAAGGTGCCGTGTCGATGTAATTTATTCCAGCTTTGATGGCATTGTGAAGGGTGGATTTACATTCTTCGATAGTGTAAGATCTACAATTAAATACAAGTACAATTTTCTTTTAATCTTGAAAAATAAGCATTTCAGATGATAAACTATGCTTAATAATAATAAATAAAAAAACTATGCCTAAACGAATACTGAAATAAAAATTTTTAACTCAAAACTTTTACATTTTTATTTAATTTAAAATTCTGTGAGATACGCCAATTTTTGAATTGCTCTGCTCTGTTATCAAAATATCGGCTCCTACTGCGAGTTCCGTCCTAAAAGTTTTAATTAGAATTATGGACAGGGAGAAAGGTTATCAAAAAATTTAAAATATCTTTTTATAATCTACGGGAGGTATTTAAAATTTTACGAGAGTGTAGGACAGGTGGGTGGCTATAAGATAAGGAAACCTGCCATGCACATTTTTGTTTCTGAGGTCGCTTTCCATCTAGAGGCAATTTTTAGCTGAAATAAGTAGCTCCAGAAATCATTTGGATTGTCTTATTGGAGAATGACAGGATCGGAGTGAAACTGAAAACCGGAGGTAGCACAATGGGGCCGATTTAGTGGCCTAAGTGAATCCAGAATCCATTATTTATACATAAAATTTTCAAAAAACAAAAACGGCATGTGGATGTAACTCCCTCCCTCCCAACCCCCTTTGGTCTACTGTCGAACGCCTACCATTCCCTTTTTTTATGGTAGATCTTTATTTACATACGTTTGAGCATCCCTGGTGTAGATGGAACGTTTCAAAAGTCGTTCTTACGTAATTTAATATAAACCGATTATCTGCTAAAATTTATTACCTACTCACTTGCGAGATAAAACTTGGGACACCAACTAGGGATTGATAAACTGGGCCTTGCTATAACATAATATTGCTTTTTATTGATTTCATAATTTTATTGATAAAATTACGCACGTGAAATTATTATTTTTATCGTTAGAGAATGTATGCTAGATAACGACGTTCGAGTTGTTAGAAATTCTGTATAAAAATTAATAGCGGAATTTATTTGATTTTTACAATTAAAATTTGGAATTTTTACTGCGAAGTTAGAAGGGAAATTTGATCGAGTTGGGAGTTTGTTTGCCCTGACCACAATTTTTTGCATAGTGCAAGAAAATCAAAAATAAAATTTGGGCTAGTTACAGGGCAATATCCCTGAATTTTTTTTATTTACAGTGATTAGTCCATAGCCCAGTCAATAGAGCGAAAAAAATAGCTCCACCTTGCAAAAGGTATAGGAAAGTTTATATTTGGCATAATTGTTCAGTTAGGTAAGTTATATAAAATTCTAAGTTTTCGACCTTGAGGGGGTGCCGCTCGCGCCGCCATCTTGGTTTGAAGAGAAAAAAAATCGCTTTTTTGCTATTATCTCGTTACTGGTCCTAGATACGTCAACTAAGGTTAGTATAAAAATTGTAGAGCGTGCAATTTTGCATATTTTTTGTCCTATACATTTTTTTTCTAAAATTAATAGTTACAGAGTTATAACGCGTAGAAAATGAGCATTTTTGTCAATTTCAAAGTATTGATGGTCATATTGAAAAACAAGCGGGGTTCATTCAAAAAATGGTTAATTAAATGTACCGCTTCATTTCATTTACTCATATGAGTTGTAAGACGTTGTTCATTAATCTCTCTTTTGCAACTAAGTGTTGTAGTTTTTCTATATAAAAAAATTGCAACCATGAGATCTATTAGAAATCTTATCATCTCTTATATACAGTGTGTCGCAAAGCTCAACGTTATCCCTTGGAGGGCTGATAGACCAGCTTATGGCTGACCAAAAAATCAAAATATGATCTTAGTAAAAAATCGTTAGTTTTCGAGATATTCGTACTTTTATGAATTTTGTGAAAAGCGACACATTAAATGAGTTATCGTGTGCCACAGGTACGAAATTTTTATTATAAGGTTCTAATTTTGGTTACGTAATCCTGAGTAGCCCTGCTATTGATCACAAATAAAAATAAAACTAATGGTGCCATAGTTTTTGAAAAAAAAAAAAATGTTTTTGCCCTACTCAGGAATTAATTTTTTTATTTGCTAACTTCGACTCTTCATTTTGTAAAAAAAATGTATCACACTAACCTAGTAAGTTGTTTTAAAAAATTGCTCGTTTAGTGCAGTTTCCGAAATTTTATAACCATTTGTTATATTTTATTTTAGAAAAAAGATATAGATGGGGCATTCCACACCAAATCGACCACTTTTGAACCCGACCCCTTTTGATTTTCCTGAAATTTTTACATATTATACTATCTCACCAAAAACAGTTCTGTGAATTTTTTCAAAATTTTTTATTCAACCCAAAAAGAGTTACGAATTTTTAGAAAAACTGATGTTGTTTTTCTTCAAACGATCGTAACTATGTCAAAAATTGACTAATTGGAACTTTTTTTTTGTTTTTGTTTGTCTTTAAACGTACTTTTCAGGAAAAAATACAAAAAAAATATTTAAACTTGGATTCTACAAAATTTTTCATTTTTTCGGAGAAAATCATTGATTTTTCAAATTTCAACTTTTTTGATTTTTGATTTTTTTATTTAAAAAAAAATCTGATTTATTCCGCATATAACAACGCAAACCCCATAATGGGCCGACATTTCTTTCTATTTCTTTTGTTTAATTAAAAAATATTATTTGCGTAAAAATAAAACAAAATATTTTTTAATTAAACAAAAAAAATAGAAAGAAATGTGGGCCCATTATGGGGTTTGCGTTGTTATACGAGAAATAAATAAGAGTTTCTTTTGAAATAAAAAAATCAAAAATCAAAAGTGGACAAATTTGAAAAATCAATGATTTTCTCCGAAAAAATAAAAATTTTTGTAGAATCCAAGTTTCAATATTTTTTTTGTATGTTTTCCTGAAAAGTACGTTTAAAGACAAACCAAAACAAAAAAAAAGAACGTTTTGATTAGTCAATTTTTGAAATAGTTGCGATTGTTTGAAGAAAAAAAACATCAGTTTTTCTGAAATTTTAACTTTGTAAAAAATTTTGAAAAAATTACACAACTGATTTTACGTATTATACTATCCCATCAAAAACAGTTCTGTAAATTTTTTCAAAATTGTTTACAGAGTTAAGAATTTTTAGAAAAACTGATGTTTTTTTTCTTCAAACGATCGTAACTTTTTCAAAAATTGACTAATCAAAACGTTCTTTTTTTTATTTTTATTTGTCTTTAAACGTACTTTTCAGGAAAAAATACAAAAAAAATATTCAAACTAGGATTTTACAAAATTTTTTATTTTTTCGGAGAAAATCATTAATTTTTCAAATTTTTCCACTTTTGATTTTTAATTTTTTTATTTCAAAAACAACTCTGATTTATTCCGCGTATAACAACGCAAACCCCATAATGGGCCGAAATTTTTTTTTTGTTTAATTAAAAAATATTTTGTTTTATTTTTACGCAAATAATATTTTTCAATTAAACAAAAGAAATAGAAAGAAATGTCGGCCCATTATGGGGTTTGCTTTTTTTGAAATAAAAAAATCAAAAATCAAAAGTGTCGAAATTTGAAAAATCAATGATTTTCTCCGAAAAAATAAAAAATTTTGTAGAATTCAAGTTTGAATATTTTTTTTGTATTTTTTCCTGAAAAGTACTTTTAAAGACGAACAAAAACAAAAAAAAGAACGTTTTGATTAATCAATTTTTGAAAAAGTTACGATTGTTTGAAGAAAAAAAACATCAGTTTTTCTGAAAAATTTTAACTTTGTAAAAAATTTTGAAAAAAATTTTACACTGATTTTACGTATTATACTACAGAACTAGTTCTGTAAATTTTTTCAAAATTCAAAAAAAACAGCAGTTTTTCTAAAAATTCGTAACTTTTTTTGGGTTGAGTAAAAAATTTTGAAAAAATTCACATAACTGTTGTTGATGAGATAGTATAATATGTAAAAATTTCAGGAAAATCAAAAGGGGTCGGGTTCAAAAGTGGTCGATTTGGTGTGGAATGCCCCAGCTATTTTAATATAAAATGAGCTTATTGTGAAATTATTACAATAATCAAGAATGCAAATGAAAAGACTATTGTTAAATTAAAGTGACAAGTAATTATTTAAAACTAAAAAAAAACACTATCAAAACTTAATAAATAAAAAAAAAAAAAATTTCGAAATGACCATTGATACTTTGAAATTGACGGAATCTCTCATTTTCAAAGCGTTATAACTATTAATTTTAGAAAAAAATGTATATGACAAAAAATATGCAGAATCGCACGCTCTACAATTTTTATAATAACCTTAATTAACGTATCTAATAGCGGTAACGAGATAGTAGCAAAAAAGTGATTTTCCACCCCTTCAAACCAAGAACCAATTTACCTAACTAAACAATCATGCCAAATATAAACTTTCCTATATCTTTTGCAAGGTAAAAGTACCTATTGACTGTGCTACCACCCCGCACCAACTATTTTTTCTTGATCTATTTACCAATTTAATTTTTTTTCACTTACAGTATATATTTACTTTTTCGACTTACTGCCCCCGTAACCCCCCATACATATTTTTCTTATCATGTTTTGTTTTTTCAACAGTTTGAAACCTGCGCATGCAAAAAACAGAGCTAGTGCATTTCATCCGTTACAGCGGGAAGCAGTAATAGTTTTAAAAAATTTTAAGCTTTGACCAAATATAATATAATTTTATTCCTTACCCATACTGCAAACAAAATCCACCTGTTCCTATTGATAACTTCGACACTTTCAAACCAGTTTTTCCAAAATCATTATATTGCATTTTTCTCACTTCCGATTCATCATGAAACGCAGGTACAAATGTGGATGGTAAATCACTCATTTTATGTTTTGCTAATTTTTACAATAATTAAATGTTAATCAAACTTATCTTTTTACAGTCACAATTACTTAATGCGTTGAACTGGTTGACAACTTATCAATAATTAGGTCATATTAATTGTTATTTATTCGAGATAATGCAGTTTATTTTAGACAGGGCTGCATCTAGAATATTTGGCGACCTAGTCATGATTTTTTTAATTCATTACTACTTAGGGGGACTTTTGAGGACGCATTGTCTATAGATCTCGTGCACCAGCAAGCTCACCTAATTAGACGTTGCATTCCTCCAAGCCAATCGTAACGTCACATCATGATCACATGATGAACAATGTCCAATTGTGTAAGCTTGGGGGGTAGGTATTGTTGTAGGCATTTTAAAATGCAATTAATTATCCAATTAACTCCATTAAACCCGTATGACACGATGTAAATTTTACATGAAATGTACATGTAAATGGTAACTAACGAATGAAAAACGTACGATGGCTACTAATACGCTCTTTTTATTGGTTAGTTACCATTTACATGTACATTTTATGAAAAATTTAGCATCGTGTCATACAGGCTTTAGTAATGACGTCACAGCGTTACTCCTTGCTCCTTAATGTATTCCCCTGCTCCTGTAAGCTTTTCTTGCGAAAATGAGAAAAATTCTCTACAAAATGGATGTCAAAATTTACACTTTAACTGTAGATTCAAAGGGGAAATTAAACGAAAAAATTACAATCAGTAAATATTATCAGGGCTGCAGCCAGAATACGATTTAAGGGGAGGCTCGCACAATTTTTAGGGAGCTTCCAAGTAAATCGTCATAAAAATAAAATCTTTCGCACTTAAAAAAACTCAGAAAATGAAAATCAAAATCTTTAAAAATATTAAAATTTAATATAAAAAAATCAACACAACTGCAGTTTTCTTAGTTTTGTCTCTACTAAATTCTTTCGTCAATTTCACAGAATTGTCGTCATATTTTAAATTTATTTATTGGCACAGAATGTGGAAATTAAAAATATAATAAAGTTTTCTCTGATATACAAATTACTTACCTACTAAAAAACATTACAATTCCATAAATTTTGCCGGGGAGGCTTGGATTTTTTCGGGGGAGACCGAGTCTCTCCTGGCCACCCCCTGACTACGGCTCTGAATATTATTATTAGTATTTAAGTAGTTCCATTGAAAGTGATATATGTCATAGTTTATACAGGGAACGAGAAAGCTGCTCTCTAGCGATAAAAAATTTATGTTGGTAGTTCACTTTTTTAACACTGGAGGCGCTACCGTTAAGATTTCTTGCTCCTTAATAATTTTTTTTTACTATATTATTAGTTTTACATTAACTTGAATTTATTTAAAATAGTTACATTTATCAGATACATAACTTAGTGCGTTTTTATTGATTTATATTGATACTAAAGTTATCGTATTTGAGTTAAATTGACATATGAACGGTCCTGGGCATGACCTAAAACTGCATCCCTTGTTCTTTGTGAAAAGAATAAGCCCTATCTTGATGTAGTACGGTTAAATCACTACAGAGCCTTATTTTTAAGAGTACAGAATACAGATACCAAAAACTGATTTAGAACCTCCGAATTACACAGTGCCATCTATGTATTTTATACCAACATTAAAATTCAAATTTTTAGGTTATGTATGACAGTTTAGCAATTTTTGCATGCGTTAGTGTTGTTTAATAATAAGAAGTAATAAATTCGGTTGAAAATGGGAAAAAAGCAGAAACGTAAAAACTCTAATAATGTACGACAAAATCAACCAAAGAAGAGGCGAATGGAAGAAGGAGAAAAAAAGGAAAAGGTCTTGCCTCAAAAAGACAACATTGAAGAAGTTAAGAAGGAACAACTTTTGCCTAGCATACAAAGTTTTTTCCAAGACAACGATGAAGTTAAGTCTGAAAACGAAACTTCTGATGACGAAGTTGTAACTCCTAAGGTCGAGGTAACACTTTTTATCAAACCTATGTACATTGCTGTTTTATTACTGTTTTGTTACTTTTAGATCGGAAAAAAGAAAAAACTCACAAATGTAGAACGCAAGTTCATTTTGAGAGTGGAAGAGGACAGACTTCGTAAAGTGGAACAAGAAAATTTGGATGCAAGTACGGAGCCCCAAACTGTCGAACAGTTTGAAAAGTTTTTGAAAGGCGATCCAAATAATTCTAAAATGTGGGCTAAATACATTGCACATTTAGTATTTGTAAGTCGCTCTGTTTGTAAAAATACCGAAAACTTAATTTTTATTTTAGGCAAAAGAGATCGAAAAGGCCAAGACGGTGGCTCGAGAGGCCATCGAGAGTATTTCGATTTCACTAACCGAGGAACGCTATAATATTTGGATAGTTCTATTAAATTTGGAAAATAATTATGGAGATAAAAATTCCTTTGAAGAAGTGTTCCAAGAAGCGGTTAAACGTAACGAAGATTTGAATGTTTACTTAGATACAATTAACATTTTGTATTTGTCTGGTAAGCATGCTGAAATGGAAGAAAAAATTTCAAAGGCAAAAAAGAAATTTAAACAAGATTTAAAAATGTATTTTAAAATTGCTGAAATTTATTACCAAATGCAGAAGTTTACCGAGGCTCGCAATGTAAGAGTTGCCGCATTAAAGACAATTGATAAAAAGCTTTGTAAGTGTTGGTTTTTGTTACGTTAATTCTTGTTTACTAATTTGTTTGTTTCAGCTGTTAATGCTACCGTTAAATTTGCTATTATGGAGTTTCAGATTGGTGAGAAAGATCAAGGAGAGGTTCTCTTTGAAAATATTTTACAATTTTATCCAAATAGAGTGGATATTTGGTCGACTTATGTGGACCAGTTAGTTAAAGTTAAAGATTTAGAGGTGGCAAGGTAAGCTGTCGTTTTATAAAATTACACTTGCACAATATAATAAATATAAATTTTTAGGAGAATATTGAATAGGGCTGTATCACTGAATTTACCCCCAAAAAAATCCAAGGTCCTTTTCAATAAATTTAAAAGATTTGAAATGGAAAATGGTGATGAAAATACCCTTAAACATGTCATCACGTTAGCTGAAAATTATGTCAAGTCCAAGTAACAATATATTTTTGTAACCTATTTTACAATAGAAAAAATAATAATTTCGAATCAATTTATGTAAATAATAATTTTACTTTTAAATGTTGTAAATGTTGTTTATTTTTCTAATTGGTATTGGGTATCTTCACAAATACAATTCGTTTTAAAAATTTGTCTCCATGAAACCTAACCCAGTCCCATGTAATTTCTTAAAATTTTACAATTATGTGATGTATTATGGTCATTACTAGTTGGAAAGCCCGTCCACGGACGGGCAGCTAGTCGGTGGATTTCTATTTTAGAGGTATTAATTTAAAAAAAAATTGTTTTTAAACACCAACCCTAAGCTCAACCGATGGATTTGTCTTTTAACATTCTTCATTAAAAAAAATAAATCCCTAATACTGACAATTTTAATTGTTCACGTTCAAACGTTCTTAAGTTCAAAAATAATGATTAAATAGCTGATTCAATCGCGGACGGGCGTCTCACCAACGTTGGAAATTTGTTTGGTGTGGAATTCGATCCCAGGGGAGTTGATTTTAAGTTGCTAAAAGCCAACGACGACAACAACCAACCAGAGTGCGTTGTGTGTCTTAAAAAAATGACACGCTGAAGGAGGAGGAGGTAGAGGAGTAGCGTGTGTTGGCCGTTTAGTATTGTGAAATACATTTATTGAAAATGTAAAAGTTTAATATTAAATTTTCTGGATGAATAATCCTCGCATTTACCGAGATAAAATTTATATATAAGTATCCCAGTTGAAATTTACTTGGTGTGCAACTCGATTCCAGGGGAGGTGATTTTAAATTGGAAAAAAATTAGATCATTTAATTAATATAGACGGGCGTCTCATCAAGGTTGAAAACTTGATTGGTGTGCAACTCGATCCTAGGGGAGGTGATTTTAAGCTGGCATGATTAACGACAACTACCAATCAGAGCGCGTTGTGTGTTTTAAAAAAATGACACGCTGCTACTGCTGCTACTCTTCAAGCGCGTCATTTTTTTGGACACACAGCGCACTCTGATTGGTCGTTGTCGTCGGTCTTACCAACTTAAAGTTACTTTACCACTCCATATAGAAATATATATAACCTTTTCTGATTGGAGTACTAAGGTAATTTTAAGTTGGTACGACCAACGCCAACAACCAATCAGAGTGCTTTATGTGTCCTAAAAATATGACACGCTGGAGGAGCAGCAGCAGCGTGTTGGTCTTTTATATATGTGATGCCGACCATATTATTTAAAATACTGACCAATTAAGTTAACATTAAATTAACTAATATAATTCAGTCAGTAAACAAGTCGTTGGAAGGTAATATTTATTTACATAACATAGTACTATTGTATTTTCAGATGTCGGAAACCAAAAGATTCAAATTACGAGTATAATTTTCAAGTGGTGATTTTCATTGTCGGGGACGTATTTTAATGCATTTTCAGCTGACGAAAAGCAAGGGAAATCGTTATAGAAATCGTTCACAAAAGTGAAAAATCAATTTTTAGGATTTTAATCAAATATCCAACGTTTCCGCCAGTTCAAAATGTAATTTCTGAACTCTAGGCTCCAAAATACGTATTTAATATAAAATAACAATTCCCTGCAGCGGGTGAAAAAGGGGTTCAGTCATTTTATTCGAAAATGGGTATTTGTCATTTTTGGAACCTATAAGCGTTCGTTCACCTTTGCATTAATATAATTATTGCGCTGCAATACCTTGCAATATAAAATATTGCTTTGCATTACGTGCAATAAAAAATATTGCGTTTCAATAGTTTTTGACCAAAATTTCAAAGGCGTTTTAAACATTGTGCATGATTAACGTGACCATTTATTTTTTGCCTCAAAACGGACGCCCCCCTAAAATTCCACTCATCAGTAAATTGACAAAAATCACTTCTTTTAAGTGATTTATTTGGAAAAAGTTAGCTTTTATTACAAATTAAAGAAATATACCAAGACGTTTATTTATTTATTTATATTTAAAATAACATTGCATTGTTATCGTAGCAACCATAACACGCGGTTTCCGAAATTAGGACAATTTTCCTGTGTATTTGGGTGCGTACAATCCGAAAATCACATTTACAGCTTGCGGAATCGACTGGAAATTGCTCAAAAACCACGATAAAGCTAGAAAATTAAAAATCGATTACCATGACTTTAATCGACAGTAAAAGTTTAATTTTAATACTTACAGCAAAATAAACTGTGCCAGCCAATTTTTCACATCAAATTACATAAGAATACGCCAAAAAAGCTATTGTTTTCGAATATTTAATTTTTGGGTAAAAAAAAATTCAAAGGGGTTAATCTATCGTTTTTCTAATTTCGGACCAAAATTTCAAAGTCGTTTTAAACATTGTGCATAGTGCATTTGGGTGCGTACAATCCGAAAATCACATTTACAGCTTGCGGAATCGACTGGAAATTGCTCAAAAACCACGATAAAGCTAGAAAATTAAAAATCGATTACCATGACTTTAATCGACAGTAAAAGTTTAATTTTAATACTTACAGCAAAATAAACTGTGCCAGCCAATTTTTCACATCAAATTACATAAGAATACGTCAAAAAAGCTATTGTTTTCGAATATTTAACCACGATAAAGCTAGAAAATTAAAAATCGATTACCATGACTTTAATCGACAGTAAAAGTTTAATTTTAATACTTACAGCAAAATAAACTGTGCCAGCCAATTTTTCACATCAAATTACATAAGAATACGTCAAAAAAGCTATTGTTTTCGAATATTTAATTTTTGGGTAAAAAAAAATTCAAAGGGGTTAATCTATCGTTTTTCTAATTTCGGACCAAAATTTCAAAGTCGTTTTAAACATTGTGCATAGTGCATTTGGGTGCGTACAATCCGAAAATCACATTTACAGCTTGCGGAATCGACTGGAAATTGCTCAAAAACCACGATAAAGCTAGAAAATTAATAATCGATTACCATGACTTTAATCGACAGTAAAAGTTTAATTTTAATACTTACAGCAAAATAAACTGTACCAGCCAATTTTTCACATCAAATTACATAAGAATACGTCAAAAAAGCTATTGTTTTCGAATATTTAATTTTTGGGTAAAAAAAAATTCAAAGGGGTTAATCTATCGTTTTTCTAATTTCGGACCAAAATTTCAAAGTCGTTTTAAACATTGTGCATAGTGCATTTGGGTGCGTACAATCCGAAAATCACATTTACAGCTTGCGGAATCGACTGGAAATTGCTCAAAAACCACGATAAAGCTAGAAAATTAAAAATCGATTACCATGACTTTAATCGACAGTAAAAGTTTAATTTTAATACTTACAGCAAAATAAACTGTACCAGCCAATTTTTCACATCAAATTACATAAGAATACGTCAAAAAAGCTATTGTTTTCGAATATTTAATTTTTGGGTAAAAAAAAATTCAAAGGGGTTAATCTATCGTTTTTCTAATTTCGGACCAAAATTTCAAAGTCGTTTTAAACATTGTGCATAGTGCATTTGGGTGCGTACAATCCGAAAATCACATTTACAGCTTGCGGAATCGACTGGAAATTGCTCAAAAACCACGATAAAGCTAGAAAATTAAAAATCGATTACCATGACTTTAATCGACAGTAAAAGTTTAATTTTAATACTTACAGCAAAATAAACTGTACCAGCCAATTTTTCACATCAAATTACATAAGAATACGTCAAAAAAGCTATTGTTTTCGAATATTTAATTTTTGGGTAAAAAAAAATTCAAAGGGGTTAATCTATCGTTTTTCTAATTTCGGACCAAAATTTCAAAGTCGTTTTAAACATTGTGCATAGTGCATTTGGGTGCGTACAATCCGAAAATCACATTTACAGCTTGCGGAATCGACTGGAAATTGCTCAAAAACCACGATAAAGCTAGAAAATTAAAAATCGATTACCATGACTTTAATCGACAGTAAAAGTTTAATTTTAATACTTACAGCAAAATAAACTGTACCAGCCAATTTTTCACATCAAATTACATAAGAATACGTCAAAAAAGCTATTGTTTTCGAATATTTAATTTTTGGGTAAAAAAAAATTCAAAGGGGTTAATCTATCGTTTTTCTAATTTCGGACCAAAATTTCAAAGTCGTTTTAAACATTGTGCATAGTGCATTTGGGTGCGTACAATCCGAAAATCACATTTACAGCTTGCGGAATCGACTGGAAATTGCTCAAAAACCACGATAAAGCTAGAAAATTAAAAATCGATTACCATGACTTTAATCGACAGTAAAAGTTTAATTTTAATACTTACAGCAAAATAAACTGTGCCAGCCAATTTTTCACATCAAATTACATAAGAATACGCCAAAAAAGCTATTGTTTTCGAATATTTAATTTTTGGGTAAAAAAAAATTCAAAGGGGTTAATCTATCGTTTTTCTAATTTCGGACCAAAATTTCAAAGTCGTTTTAAACATTGTGCATAGTGCATTTGGGTGCGTACAATCCGAAAATCACATTTACAGCTTGCGGAATCGACTGGAAATTGCTCAAAAACCACGATAAAGCTAGAAAATTAAAAATCGATTACCATGACTTTAATCGACAGTAAAAGTTTAATTTTAATACTTACAGCAAAATAAACTGTGCCAGCCAATTTTTCACATCAAATTACATAAGAATACGCCAAAAAAGCTATTGTTTTCGAATATTTAATTTTTGGGTAAAAAAAATTCAAAGGGGTTAATCTATCGTTTTTCTAATTTCGGACCAAAATTTCAAAGTCGTTTTAAACATTGTGCATAGTGCATTTGGGTGCGTACAATCCGAAAATCACATTTACAGCTTGCGGAATCGACTGGAAATTGCTCAAAAACCACGATAAAGCTAGAAAATTAAAAATCGATTACCATGACTTTAATCGACAGTAAAAGTTTAATTTTAATACTTACAGCAAAATAAACTGTGCCAGCCAATTTTTCACATCAAATTACATAAGAATACGCCAAAAAAGCTATTGTTTTCGAATATTTAATTTTTGGGTAAAAAAAAATTCAAAGGGGTTAATCTATCGTTTTTCTAATTTCGGACCAAAATTTCAAAGTCGTTTTAAACATTGTGCATAGTGCATTTGGGTGCGTACAATCCGAAAATCACATTTACAGCTTGCGGAATCGACTGGAAATTGCTCAAAAACCACGATAAAGCTAGAAAATTAAAAATCGATTACCATGACTTTAATCGACAGTAAAAGTTTAATTTTAATACTTACAGCAAAATAAACTGTGCCAGCCAATTTTTCACATCAAATTACATAAGAATACGCCAAAAAAGCTATTGTTTTCGAATATTTAATTTTTGGGTAAAAAAAAATTCAAAGGGGTTAATCTATCGTTTTTCTAATTTCGGACCAAAATTTCAAAGTCGTTTTAAACATTGTGCATAGTGCATTTGGGTGCGTACAATCCGAAAATCACATTTACAGCTTGCGGAATCGACTGGAAATTGCTCAAAAACCACGATAAAGCTAGAAAATTAAAAATCGATTACCATGACTTTAATCGACAGTAAAAGTTTAATTTTAATACTTACAGCAAAATAAACTGTGCCAGCCAATTTTTCACATCAAATTACATAAGAATACGCCAAAAAAGCTATTGTTTTCGAATATTTAATTTTTGGGTAAAAAAAAATTCAAAGGGGTTAATCTATCGTTTTTCTAATTTCGGACCAAAATTTCAAAGTCGTTTTAAACATTGTGCATAGTGCATTTGGGTGCGTACAATCCGAAAATCACATTTACAGCTTGCGGAATCGACTGGAAATTGCTCAAAAACCACGATAAAGCTAGAAAATTAAAAATCGATTACCATGACTTTAATCGACAGTAAAAGTTTAATTTTAATACTTACAGCAAAATAAACTGTGCCAGCCAATTTTTCACATCAAATTACATAAGAATACGTCAAAAAAGCTATTGTTTTCGAATATTTAACCACGATAAAGCTAGAAAATTAAAAATCGATTACCATGACTTTAATCGACAGTAAAAGTTTAATTTTAATACTTACAGCAAAATAAACTGTGCCAGCCAATTTTTCACATCAAATTACATAAGAATACGTCAAAAAAGCTATTGTTTTCGAATATTTAATTTTTGGGTAAAAAAAAATTCAAAGGGGTTAATCTATCGTTTTTCTAATTTCGGACCAAAATTTCAAAGTCGTTTTAAACATTGTGCATAGTGCATTTGGGTGCGTACAATCCGAAAATCACATTTACAGCTTGCGGAATCGACTGGAAATTGCTCAAAAACCACGATAAAGCTAGAAAATTAAAAATCGATTACCATGACTTTAATCGACAGTAAAAGTTTAATTTTAATACTTACAGCAAAATAAACTGTGCCAGCCAATTTTTCACATCAAATTACATAAGAATACGTCAAAAAAGCTATTGTTTTCGAATATTTAATTTTTGGGTAAAAAAAAATTCAAAGGGGTTAATCTATCGTTTTTGTAATTTCGGACCAAAATTTCAAAGTCGTTTTAAACATTGTGCATAGTGCATTTGGGTGCGTACAATCCGAAAATCACATTTACAGCTTGCGGAATCGACTGGAAATTGCTCAAAAACCACGATAAAGCTAGAAAATTAAAAATCGATTACCATGACTTTAATCGACAGTAAAAGTTTAATTTTAATACTTACAGCAAAATAAACTGTGCCAGCCAATTTTTCACATCAAATTACATAAGAATACGCCAAAAAAGCTATTGTTTTCGAATATTTAATTTTTGGGTAAAAAAAATTCAAAGGGGTTAATCTATCGTTTTTCTAATTTCGGACCAAAATTTCAAAGTCGTTTTAAACATTGTGCATAGTGCATTTGGGTGCGTACAATCCGAAAATCACATTTACAGCTTGCGGAATCGACTGGAAATTGCTCAAAAACCACGATAAAGCTAGAAAATTAAAAATCGATTACCATGACTTTAATCGACAGTAAAAGTTTAATTTTAATACTTACAGCAAAATAAACTGTGCCAGCCAATTTTTCACATCAAATTACATAAGAATACGCCAAAAAAGCTATTGTTTTCGAATATTTAATTTTTGGGTAAAAAAAAATTCAAAGGGGTTAATCTATCGTTTTTCTAATTTCGGACCAAAATTTCAAAGTCGTTTTAAACATTGTGCATAGTGCATTTGGGTGCGTACAATCCGAAAATCACATTTACAGCTTGCGGAATCGACTGGAAATTGCTCAAAAACCACGATAAAGCTAGAAAATTAAAAATCGATTACCATGACTTTAATCGACAGTAAAAGTTTAATTTTAATACTTACAGCAAAATAAACTGTGCCAGCCAATTTTTCACATCAAATTACATAAGAATACGCCAAAAAAGCTATTGTTTTCGAATATTTAATTTTTGGGTAAAAAAAAATTCAAAGGGGTTAATCTATCGTTTTTCTAATTTCGGACCAAAATTTCAAAGTCGTTTTAAACATTGTGCATAGTGCATTTGGGTGCGTACAATCCGAAAATCACATTTACAGCTTGCGGAATCGACTGGAAATTGCTCAAAAACCACGATAAAGCTAGAAAATTAAAAATCGATTACCATGACTTTAATCGACAGTAAAAGTTTAATTTTAATACTTACAGCAAAATAAACTGTGCCAGCCAATTTTTCACATCAAATTACATAAGAATACGCCAAAAAAGCTATTGTTTTCGAATATTTAATTTTTGGGTAAAAAAAAATTCAAAGGGGTTAATCTATCGTTTTTCTAATTTCGGACCAAAATTTCAAAGTCGTTTTAAACATTGTGCATAGTGCATTTGGGTGCGTACAATCCGAAAATCACATTTACAGCTTGCGGAATCGACTGGAAATTGCTCAAAAACCACGATAAAGCTAGAAAATTAAAAATCGATTACCATGACTTTAATCGACAGTAAAAGTTTAATTTTAATACTTACAGCAAAATAAACTGTGCCAGCCAATTTTTCACATCAAATTACATAAGAATACGTCAAAAAAGCTATTGTTTTCGAATATTTAACCACGATAAAGCTAGAAAATTAAAAATCGATTACCATGACTTTAATCGACAGTAAAAGTTTAATTTTAATACTTACAGCAAAATAAACTGTGCCAGCCAATTTTTCACATCAAATTACATAAGAATACGTCAAAAAAGCTATTGTTTTCGAATATTTAATTTTTGGGTAAAAAAAAATTCAAAGGGGTTAATCTATCGTTTTTCTAATTTCGGACCAAAATTTCAAAGTCGTTTTAAACATTGTGCATAGTGCATTTGGGTGCGTACAATCCGAAAATCACATTTACAGCTTGCGGAATCGACTGGAAATTGCTCAAAAACCACGATAAAGCTAGAAAATTAATAATCGATTACCATGACTTTAATCGACAGTAAAAGTTTAATTTTAATACTTACAGCAAAATAAACTGTACCAGCCAATTTTTCACATCAAATTACATAAGAATACGTCAAAAAAGCTATTGTTTTCGAATATTTAATTTTTGGGTAAAAAAAAATTCAAAGGGGTTAATCTATCGTTTTTCTAATTTCGGACCAAAATTTCAAAGTCGTTTTAAACATTGTGCATAGTGCATTTGGGTGCGTACAATCCGAAAATCACATTTACAGCTTGCGGAATCGACTGGAAATTGCTCAAAAACCACGATAAAGCTAGAAAATTAAAAATCGATTACCATGACTTTAATCGACAGTAAAAGTTTAATTTTAATACTTACAGCAAAATAAACTGTACCAGCCAATTTTTCACATCAAATTACATAAGAATACGTCAAAAAAGCTATTGTTTTCGAATATTTAATTTTTGGGTAAAAAAAAATTCAAAGGGGTTAATCTATCGTTTTTCTAATTTCGGACCAAAATTTCAAAGTCGTTTTAAACATTGTGCATAGTGCATTTGGGTGCGTACAATCCGAAAATCACATTTACAGCTTGCGGAATCGACTGGAAATTGCTCAAAAACCACGATAAAGCTAGAAAATTAAAAATCGATTACCATGACTTTAATCGACAGTAAAAGTTTAATTTTAATACTTACAGCAAAATAAACTGTGCCAGCCAATTTTTCACATCAAATTACATAAGAATACGCCAAAAAAGCTATTGTTTTCGAATATTTAATTTTTGGGTAAAAAAAAATTCAAAGGGGTTAATCTATCGTTTTTCTAATTTCGGACCAAAATTTCAAAGTCGTTTTAAACATTGTGCATAGTGCATTTGGGTGCGTACAATCCGAAAATCACATTTACAGCTTGCGGAATCGACTGGAAATTGCTCAAAAACCACGATAAAGCTAGAAAATTAAAAATCGATTACCATGACTTTAATCGACAGTAAAAGTTTAATTTTAATACTTACAGCAAAATAAACTGTACCAGCCAATTTTTCACATCAAATTACATAAGAATACGTCAAAAAAGCTATTGTTTTCGAATATTTAATTTTTGGGTAAAAAAAAATTCAAAGGGGTTAATCTATCGTTTTTCTAATTTCGGACCAAAATTTCAAAGTCGTTTTAAACATTGTGCATAGTGCATTTGGGTGCGTACAATCCGAAAATCACATTTACAGCTTGCGGAATCGACTGGAAATTGCTCAAAAACCACGATAAAGCTAGAAAATTAAAAATCGATTACCATGACTTTAATCGACAGTAAAAGTTTAATTTTAATACTTACAGCAAAATAAACTGTGCCAGCCAATTTTTCACATCAAATTACATAAGAATACGCCAAAAAAGCTATTGTTTTCGAATATTTAATTTTTGGGTAAAAAAAAATTCAAAGGGGTTAATCTATCGTTTTTCTAATTTCGGACCAAAATTTCAAAGTCGTTTTAAACATTGTGCATAGTGCATTTGGGTGCGTACAATCCGAAAATCACATTTACAGCTTGCGGAATCGACTGGAAATTGCTCAAAAACCACGATAAAGCTAGAAAATTAAAAATCGATTACCATGACTTTAATCGACAGTAAAAGTTTAATTTTAATACTTACAGCAAAATAAACTGTGCCAGCCAATTTTTCACATCAAATTACATAAGAATACGCCAAAAATGCTATTGTTTTCGAATATTTAATTTTTGGGTAAAAAAAATTCAAAGGGGTTAATCTATCGTTTTTCTAATTTCGGACCAAAATTTCAAAGTCGTTTTAAACATTGTGCATAGTGCATTTGGGTGCGTACAATCCGAAAATCACATTTACAGCTTGCGGAATCGACTGGAAATTGCTCAAAAACCACGATAAAGCTAGAAAATTAAAAATCGATTACCATGACTTTAATCGACAGTAAAAGTTTAATTTTAATACTTACAGCAAAATAAACTGTGCCAGCCAATTTTTCACATCAAATTACATAAGAATACGCCAAAAAAGCTATTGTTTTCGAATATTTAATTTTTGGGTAAAAAAAAATTCAAAGGGGTTAATCTATCGTTTTTCTAATTTCGGACCAAAATTTCAAAGTCGTTTTAAACATTGTGCATAGTGCATTTGGGTGCGTACAATCCGAAAATCACATTTACAGCTTGCGGAATCGACTGGAAATTGCTCAAAAACCACGATAAAGCTAGAAAATTAAAAATCGATTACCATGACTTTAATCGACAGTAAAAGTTTAATTTTAATACTTACAGCAAAATAAACTGTGCCAGCCAATTTTTCACATCAAATTACATAAGAATACGCCAAAAAAGCTATTGTTTTCGAATATTTAATTTTTGGGTAAAAAAAAATTCAAAGGGGTTAATCTATCGTTTTTCTAATTTCGGACCAAAATTTCAAAGTCGTTTTAAACATTGTGCATAGTGCATTTGGGTGCGTACAATCCGAAAATCACATTTACAGCTTGCGGAATCGACTGGAAATTGCTCAAAATCACGATAAAGCTAGAAAATTAAAAATCGATTACCATGACTTTAATCGACAGTAAAAGTTTAATTTTAATACTTACAGCAAAATAAACTGTGCCAGCCAATTTTTCACATCAAATTACATAAGAATACGCCAAAAAAGCTATTGTTTTCGAATATTTAATTTTTGGGTAAAAAAAAATTCAAAGGGGTTAATCTATCGTTTTTCTAATTTCGGACCAAAATTTCAAAGTCGTTTTAAACATTGTGCATAGTGCATTTGGGTGCGTACAATCCGAAAATCACATTTACAGCTTGCGGAATCGACTGGAAATTGCTCAAAAACCACGATAAAGCTAGAAAATTAAAAATCGATTACCATGACTTTAATCGACAGTAAAAGTTTAATTTTAATACTTACAGCAAAATAAACTGTGCCAGCCAATTTTTCACATCAAATTACATAAGAATACGTCAAAAAAGCTATTGTTTTCGAATATTTAATTTTTGGGTAAAAAAAAATTCAAAGGGGTTAATCTATCGTTTTTCTAATTTCGGACCAAAATTTCAAAGTCGTTTTAAACATTGTGCATAGTGCATTTGGGTGCGTACAATCCGAAAATCACATTTACAGCTTGCGGAATCGACTGGAAATTGCTCAAAAACCACGATAAAGCTAGAAAATTAATAATCGATTACCATGACTTTAATCGACAGTAAAAGTTTAATTTTAATACTTACAGCAAAAAAAACTGTACCAGCCAATTTTTCACATCAAATTACATAAGAATACGTCAAAAAAGCTATTGTTTTCGAATATTTAATTTTTGGGTAAAAAAAAATTCAAAGGGGTTAATCTATCGTTTTTCTAATTTCGGACCAAAATTTCAAAGTCGTTTTAAACATTGTGCATAGTGCATTTGGGTGCGTACAATCCGAAAATCACATTTACAGCTTGCGGAATCGACTGGAAATTGCTCAAAAACCACGATAAAGCTAGAAAATTAAAAATCGATTACCATGACTTTAATCGACAGTAAAAGTTTAATTTTAATACTTACAGCAAAATAAACTGTACCAGCCAATTTTTCACATCAAATTACATAAGAATACGTCAAAAAAGCTATTGTTTTCGAATATTTAATTTTTGGGTAAAAAAAAATTCAAAGGGGTTAATCTATCGTTTTTCTAATTTCGGACCAAAATTTCAAAGTCGTTTTAAACATTGTGCATAGTGCATTTGGGTGCGTACAATCCGAAAATCACATTTACAGCTTGCGGAATCGACTGGAAATTGCTCAAAAACCACGATAAAGCTAGAAAATTAAAAATCGATTACCATGACTTTAATCGACAGTAAAAGTTTAATTTTAATACTTACAGCAAAATAAACTGTACCAGCCAATTTTTCACATCAAATTACATAAGAATACGTCAAAAAAGCTATTGTTTTCGAATATTTAATTTTTGGGTAAAAAAAAATTCAAAGGGGTTAATCTATCGTTTTTCTAATTTCGGACCAAAATTTCAAAGTCGTTTTAAACATTGTGCATAGTGCATTTGGGTGCGTACAATCCGAAAATCACATTTACAGCTTGCGGAATCGACTGGAAATTGCTCAAAAACCACGATAAAGCTAGAAAATTAAAAATCGATTACCATGACTTTAATCGACAGTAAAAGTTTAATTTTAATACTTACAGCAAAATAAACTGTACCAGCCAATTTTTCACATCAAATTACATAAGAATACGTCAAAAAAGCTATTGTTTTCGAATATTTAATTTTTGGGTAAAAAAAAATTCAAAGGGGTTAATCTATCGTTTTTCTAATTTCGGACCAAAATTTCAAAGTCGTTTTAAACATTGTGCATAGTGCATTTGGGTGCGTACAATCCGAAAATCACATTTACAGCTTGCGGAATCGACTGGAAATTGCTCAAAAACCACGATAAAGCTAGAAAATTAAAAATCGATTACCATGACTTTAATCGACAGTAAAAGTTTAATTTTAATACTTACAGCAAAATAAACTGTACCAGCCAATTTTTCACATCAAATTACATAAGAATACGTCAAAAAAGCTATTGTTTTCGAATATTTAATTTTTGGGTAAAAAAAAATTCAAAGGGGTTAATCTATCGTTTTTCTAATTTCGGACCAAAATTTCAAAGTCGTTTTAAACATTGTGCATAGTGCATTTGGGTGCGTACAATCCGAAAATCACATTTACAGCTTGCGGAATCGACTGGAAATTGCTCAAAAACCACGATAAAGCTAGAAAATTAAAAATCGATTACCATGACTTTAATCGACAGTAAAAGTTTAATTTTAATACTTACAGCAAAATAAACTGTGCCAGCCAATTTTTCACAGCAAATTACATAAGAATACGTCAAAAAAGCTATTGTTTTCGAATATTTAATTTTTGGGTAAAAAAAAATTCAAAGGGGTTAATCTATCGTTTTTCTAATTTCGGACCAAAATTTCAAAGTCGTTTTAAACATTGTGCATAGTGCATTTGGGTGCGTACAATCCGAAAATCACATTTACAGCTTGCGGAATCGACTGGAAATTGCTCAAAAACCACGATAAAGCTAGAAAATTAAAAATCGATTACCATGACTTTAATCGACAGTAAAAGTTTAATTTTAATACTTACAGCAAAATAAACTGTACCAGCCAATTTTTCACAGCAAATTACATAAGAATACGTCAAAAAAGCTATTGTTTTCGAATATTTAATTTTTGGGTAAAAAAAAATTCAAAGGGGTTAATCTATCGTTTTTCTAATTTCGGACCAAAATTTCAAAGTCGTTTTAAACATTGTGCATAGTGCATTTGGGTGCGTACAATCCGAAAATCACATTTACAGCTTGCGGAATCGACTGGAAATTGCTCAAAAACCACGATAAAGCTAGAAAATTAAAAATCGATTACCATGACTTTAATCGACAGTAAAAGTTTAATTTTAATACTTACAGCAAAATAAACTGTGCCAGCCAATTTTTCACATCAAATTACATAAGAATACGTCAAAAAAGCTATTGTTTTCGAATATTTAATTTTTGGGTAAAAAAAAATTCAAATCTATCGTTTTTCTAATTTCGGACCAAAATTTCAAAGTCGTTTTAAACATTGTGCATAGTGCATTTGGGTGCGTACAATCCGAAAATCACATTTACAGCTTGCGGAATCGACTGGAAATTGCTCAAAAACCACGATAAAGCTAGAAAATTAAAAATCGATTACCATGACTTTAATCGACAGTAAAAGTTTAATTTTAATACTTACAGCAAAATAAACTGTGCCAGCCAATTTTTCACATCAAATTACATAAGAATACGTCAAAAAAGCTATTGTTTTCGAATATTTAATTTTTGGGTAAAAAAAAATTCAAAGGGGTTAATCTATCGTTTTTCTAATTTCGGACCAAAATTTCAAAGTCGTTTTAAACATTGTGCATAGTGCATTTGGGTGCGTACAATCCGAAAATCACATTTACAGCTTGCGGAATCGACTGGAAATTGCTCAAAAACCACGATAAAGCTAGAAAATTAAAAATCGATTACCATGACTTTAATCGACAGTAAAAGTTTAATTTTAATACTTACAGCAAAATAAACTGTGCCAGCCAATTTTTCACATCAAATTACATAAGAATACGTCAAAAAAGCTATTGTTTTCGAATATTTAATTTTTGGGTAAAAAAAAATTCAAAGGGGTTAATCTATCGTTTTTCTAATTTCGGACCAAAATTTCAAAGTCGTTTTAAACATTGTGCATAGTGCATTTGGGTGCGTACAATCCGAAAATCACATTTACAGCTTGCGGAATCGACTGGAAATTGCTCAAAAACCACGATAAAGCTAGAAAATTAAAAATCGATTACCATGACTTTAATCGACAGTAAAAGTTTAATTTTAATACTTACAGCAAAATAAACTGTGCCAGCCAATTTTTCACATCAAATTACATAAGAATACGTCAAAAAAGCTATTGTTTTCGAATATTTAATTTTTGGGTAAAAAAAAATTCAAAGGGGTTAATCTATCGTTTTTCTAATTTCGGACCAAAATTTCAAAGTCGTTTTAAACATTGTGCATAGTGCATTTGGGTGCGTACAATCCCAAAATCACATTTACAGCTTGCGGAATCGACTGGAAATTGCTCAAAAACCACGATAAAGCTAGAAAATTAAAAATCGATTACCATGACTTTAATCGACAGTAAAAGTTTAATTTTAATACTTACAGCAAAATAAACTGTGCCAGCCAATTTTTCACATCAAATTACATAAGAATACGTCAAAAAAGCTATTGTTTTCGAATATTTAATTTTTGGGTAAAAAAAAATTCAAAGGGGTTAATCTATCGTTTTTCTAATTTCGGACCAAAATTTCAAAGTCGTTTTAAACTATGTGCATAGTGCATTTGGGTGCGTACAATCCGAAAATCACATTTACAGCTTGCGGAATCGACTGGAAATTGCTCAAAAACCACGATAAAGCTAGAAAATTAAAAATCGATTACCATGACTTTAATCGACAGTAAAAGTTTAATTTTAATACTTACAGCAAAATAAACTGTGCCAGCCAATTTTTCACATCAAATTACATAAGAATACGTCAAAAAAGCTATTGTTTTCGAATATTTAATTTTTGGGTAAAAAAAAATTCAAAGGGGTTAATCTATCGTTTTTCTAATTTCGGACCAAAATTTCAAAGTCGTTTTAAACATTGTGCATAGTGCATTTGGGTGCGTACAATCCGAAAATCACATTTACAGCTTGCGGAATCGACTGGAAATTGCTCAAAAACCACGATAAAGCTAGAAAATTAAAAATCGATTACCATGACTTTAATCGACAGTAAAAGTTTAATTTTAATACTTACAGCAAAATAAACTGTGCCAGCCAATTTTTCACATCAAATTACATAAGAATACGTCAAAAAAGCTATTGTTTTCGAATATTTAACCACGATAAAGCTAGAAAATTAAAAATCGATTACCATGACTTTAATCGACAGTAAAAGTTTAATTTTAATACTTACAGCAAAATAAACTGTGCCAGCCAATTTTTCACATCAAATTACATAAGAATACGTCAAAAAAGCTATTGTTTTCGAATATTTAATTTTTGGGTAAAAAAAAATTCAAAGGGGTTAATCTATCGTTTTTCTAATTTCGGACCAAAATTTCAAAGTCGTTTTAAACATTGTGCATAGTGCATTTGGGTGCGTACAATCCGAAAATCACATTTACAGCTTGCGGAATCGACTGGAAATTGCTCAAAAACCACGATAAAGCTAGAAAATTAATAATCGATTACCATGACTTTAATCGACAGTAAAAGTTTAATTTTAATACTTACAGCAAAATAAACTGTACCAGCCAATTTTTCACATCAAATTACATAAGAATACGTCAAAAAAGCTATTGTTTTCGAATATTTAATTTTTGGGTAAAAAAAAATTCAAAGGGGTTAATCTATCGTTTTTCTAATTTCGGACCAAAATTTCAAAGTCGTTTTAAACATTGTGCATAGTGCATTTGGGTGCGTACAATCCGAAAATCACATTTACAGCTTGCGGAATCGACTGGAAATTGCTCAAAAACCACGATAAAGCTAGAAAATTAAAAATCGATTACCATGACTTTAATCGACAGTAAAAGTTTAATTTTCATACTTACAGCAAAATAAACTGTACCAGCCAATTTTTCACATCAAATTACATAAGAATACGTCAAAAAAGCTATTGTTTTCGAATATTTAATTTTTGGGTAAAAAAAAATTCAAAGGGGTTAATCTATCGTTTTTCTAATTTCGGACCAAAATTTCAAAGTCGTTTTAAACATTGTGCATAGTGCATTTGGGTGCGTACAATCCGAAAATCACATTTACAGCTTGCGGAATCGACTGGAAATTGCTCAAAAACCACGATAAAGCTAGAAAATTAAAAATCGATTACCATGACTTTAATCGACAGTAAAAGTTTAATTTTAATACTTACAGCAAAATAAACTGTACCAGCCAATTTTTCACATCAAATTACATAAGAATACGTCAAAAAAGCTATTGTTTTCGAATATTTAATTTTTGGGTAAAAAAAAATTCAAAGGGGTTAATCTATCGTTTTTCTAATTTCGGACCAAAATTTCAAAGTCGTTTTAAACATTGTGCATAGTGCATTTGGGTGCGTACAATCCGAAAATCACATTTACAGCTTGCGGAATCGACTGGAAATTGCTCAAAAACCACGATAAAGCTAGAAAATTAAAAATCGATTACCATGACTTTAATCGACAGTAAAAGTTTAATTTTAATACTTACAGCAAAATAAACTGTACCAGCCAATTTTTCACATCAAATTACATAAGAATACGTCAAAAAAGCTATTGTTTTCGAATATTTAATTTTTGGGTAAAAAAAAATTCAAAGGGGTTAATCTATCGTTTTTCTAATTTCGGACCAAAATTTCAAAGTCGTTTTAAACATTGTGCATAGTGCATTTGGGTGCGTACAATCCGAAAATCACATTTACAGCTTGCGGAATCGACTGGAAATTGCTCAAAAACCACGATAAAGCTAGAAAATTAAAAATCGATTACCATGACTTTAATCGACAGTAAAAGTTTAATTTTAATACTTACAGCAAAATAAACTGTACCAGCCAATTTTTCACATCAAATTACATAAGAATACGTCAAAAAAGCTATTGTTTTCGAATATTTAATTTTTGGGTAAAAAAAAATTCAAAGGGGTTAATCTATCGTTTTTCTAATTTCGGACCAAAATTTCAAAGTCGTTTTAAACATTGTGCATAGTGCATTTGGGTGCGTACAATCCGAAAATCACATTTACAGCTTGCGGAATCGACTGGAAATTGCTCAAAAACCACGATAAAGCTAGAAAATTAAAAATCGATTACCATGACTTTAATCGACAGTAAAAGTTTAATTTTAATACTTACAGCAAAATAAACTGTACCAGCCAATTTTTCACATCAAATTACATAAGAATACGTCAAAAAAGCTATTGTTTTCGAATATTTAATTTTTGGGTAAAAAAAAATTCAAAGGGGTTAATCTATCGTTTTTCTAATTTCGGACCAAAATTTCAAAGTCGTTTTAAACATTGTGCATAGTGCATTTGGGTGCGTACAATCCGAAAATCACATTTACAGCTTGCGGAATCGACTGGAAATTGCTCAAAAACCACGATAAAGCTAGAAAATTAAAAATCGATTACCATGACTTTAATCGACAGTAAAAGTTTAATTTTAATACTTACAGCAAAATAAACTGTACCAGCCAATTTTTCACAGCAAATTACATAAGAATACGTCAAAAAAGCTATTGTTTTCGAATATTTAATTTTTGGGTAAAAAAAAATTCAAAGGGGTTAATCTATCGTTTTTCTAATTTCGGACCAAAATTTCAAAGTCGTTTTAAACATTGTGCATAGTGCATTTGGGTGCGTACAATCCGAAAATCACATTTACAGCTTGCGGAATCGACTGGAAATTGCTCAAAAACCACGATAAAGCTAGAAAATTAAAAATCGATTACCATGACTTTAATCGACAGTAAAAGTTTAATTTTAATACTTACAGCAAAATAAACTGTACCAGCCAATTTTTCACAGCAAATTACATAAGAATACGTCAAAAAAGCTATTGTTTTCGAATATTTAATTTTTGGGTAAAAAAAAATTCAAAGGGGTTAATCTATCGTTTTTCTAATTTCGGACCAAAATTTCAAAGTCGTTTTAAACATTGTGCATAGTGCATTTGGGTGCGTACAATCCGAAAATCACATTTACAGCTTGCGGAATCGACTGGAAATTGCTCAAAAACCACGATAAAGCTAGAAAATTAAAAATCGATTACCATGACTTTAATCGACAGTAAAAGTTTAATTTTAATACTTACAGCAAAATAAACTGTGCCAGCCAATTTTTCACATCAAATTACATAAGAATACGTCAAAAAAGCTATTGTTTTCGAATATTTAATTTTTGGGTAAAAAAAAATTCAAATCTATCGTTTTTCTAATTTCGGACCAAAATTTCAAAGTCGTTTTAAACATTGTGCATAGTGCATTTGGGTGCGTACAATCCGAAAATCACATTTACAGCTTGCGGAATCGACTGGAAATTGCTCAAAAACCACGATAAAGCTAGAAAATTAAAAATCGATTACCATGACTTTAATCGACAGTAAAAGTTTAATTTTAATACTTACAGCAAAATAAACTGTGCCAGCCAATTTTTCACATCAAATTACATAAGAATACGTCAAAAAAGCTATTGTTTTCGAATATTTAATTTTTGGGTAAAAAAAAATTCAAAGGGGTTAATCTATCGTTTTTCTAATTTCGGACCAAAATTTCAAAGTCGTTTTAAACATTGTGCATAGTGCATTTGGGTGCGTACAATCCGAAAATCACATTTACAGCTTGCGGAATCGACTGGAAATTGCTCAAAAACCACGATAAAGCTAGAAAATTAAAAATCGATTACCATGACTTTAATCGACAGTAAAAGTTTAATTTTAATACTTACAGCAAAATAAACTGTGCCAGCCAATTTTTCACATCAAATTACATAAGAATACGTCAAAAAAGCTATTGTTTTCGAATATTTAATTTTTGGGTAAAAAAAAATTCAAAGGGGTTAATCTATCGTTTTTCTAATTTCGGACCAAAATTTCAAAGTCGTTTTAAACATTGTGCATAGTGCATTTGGGTGCGTACAATCCGAAAATCACATTTACAGCTTGCGGAATCGACTGGAAATTGCTCAAAAACCACGATAAAGCTAGAAAATTAAAAATCGATTACCATGACTTTAATCGACAGTAAAAGTTTAATTTTAATACTTACAGCAAAATAAACTGTGCCAGCCAATTTTTCACATCAAATTACATAAGAATACGTCAAAAAAGCTATTGTTTTCGAATATTTAATTTTTGGGTAAAAAAAAATTCAAAGGGGTTAATCTATCGTTTTTCTAATTTCGGACCAAAATTTCAAAGTCGTTTTAAACATTGTGCATAGTGCATTTGGGTGCGTACAATCCGAAAATCACATTTACAGCTTGCGGAATCGACTGGAAATTGCTCAAAAACCACGATAAAGCTAGAAAATTAAAAATCGATTACCATGACTTTAATCGACAGTAAAAGTTTAATTTTAATACTTACAGCAAAATAAACTGTGCCAGCCAATTTTTCACATCAAATTACATAAGAATACGTCAAAAAAGCTATTGTTTTCGAATATTTAATTTTTGGGTAAAAAAAAATTCAAAGGGGTTAATCTATCGTTTTTCTAATTTCGGACCAAAATTTCAAAGTCGTTTTAAACTATGTGCATAGTGCATTTGGGTGCGTACAATCCGAAAATCACATTTACAGCTTGCGGAATCGACTGGAAATTGCTCAAAAACCACGATAAAGCTAGAAAATTAAAAATCGATTACCATGACTTTAATCGACAGTAAAAGTTTAATTTTAATACTTACAGCAAAATAAACTGTACCAGCCAATTTTTCACAGCAAATTACATAAGAATACGTCAAAAAAGCTATTGTTTTCGAATATTTAATTTTTGGGTAAAAAAAAATTCAAAGGGGTTAATCTATCGTTTTTCTAATTTCGGACCAAAATTTCAAAGTCGTTTTAAACTATGTGCATAGTGCATTTGGGTGCGTACAATCCGAAAATCACATTTACAGCTTGCGGAATCGACTGGAAATTGCTCAAAAACCACGATAAAGCTAGAAAATTAAAAATCGATTACCATGACTTTAATCGACAGTAAAAGTTTAATTTTAATACTTACAGCAAAATAAACTGTGCCAGCCAATTTTTCACATCAAATTACATAAGAATACGTCAAAAAAGCTATTGTTTTCGAATATTTAATTTTTGGGTAAAAAAAAATTCAAAGGGGTTAATCTATCGTTTTTCTAATTTCGGACCAAAATTTCAAAGTCGTTTTAAACATTGTGCATAGTGCATTTGGGTGCGTACAATCCGAAAATCACATTTACAGCTTGCGGAATCGACTGGAAATTGCTCAAAAACCACGATAAAGCTAGAAAATTAAAAATCGATTACCATGACTTTAATCGACAGTAAAAGTTTAATTTTAATACTTACAGCAAAATAAACTGTGCCAGCCAATTTTTCACATCAAATTACATAAGAATACGTCAAAAAAGCTATTGTTTTCGAATATTTAATTTTTGGGTAAAAAAAAATTCAAAGGAGTTAATCTATCGTTTTTCTAATTTCGGACCAAAATTTCAAAGTCGTTTTAAACTATGTGCATAGTGCATTTGGGTGCGTACAATCCGAAAATCACATTTACAGCTTGCGGAATCGACTGGAAATTGCTCAAAAACCACGATAAAGCTAGAAAATTAAAAATCGATTACCATGACTTTAATCGACAGTAAAAGTTTAATTTTAATACTTACAGCAAAATAAACTGTGCCAGCCAATTTTTCACATCAAATTACATAAGAATACGTCAAAAAAGCTATTGTTTTCGAATATTTAATTTTTGGGTAAAAAAAAATTCAAAGGGGTTAATCTATCGTTTTTCTAATTTCGGACCAAAATTTCAAAGTCGTTTTAAACATTGTGCATAGTGCATTTGGGTGCGTACAATCCGAAAATCACATTTACAGCTTGCGGAATCGACTGGAAATTGCTCAAAAACCACGATAAAGCTAGAAAATTAAAAATCGATTACCATGACTTTAATCGACAGTAAAAGTTTAATTTTAATACTTACAGCAAAATAAACTGTACCAGCCAATTTTTCACAGCAAATTACATAAGAATACGTCAAAAAAGCTATTGTTTTCGAATATTTAATTTTTGGGTAAAAAAAAATTCAAAGGGGTTAATCTATCGTTTTTCTAATTTCGGACCAAAATTTCAAAGTCGTTTTAAACATTGTGCATAGTGCATTTGGGTGCGTACAATCCGAAAATCACATTTACAGCTTGCGGAATCGACTGGAAATTGCTCAAAAACCACGATAAAGCTAGAAAATTAAAAATCGATTACCATGACTTTAATCGACAGTAAAAGTTTAATTTTAATACTTACAGCAAAATAAACTGTGCCAGCCAATTTTTCACATCAAATTACATAAGAATACGTCAAAAAAGCTATTGTTTTCGAATATTTAATTTTTGGGTAAAAAAAAATTCAAATCTATCGTTTTTCTAATTTCGGACCAAAATTTCAAAGTCGTTTTAAACATTGTGCATAGTGCATTTGGGTGCGTACAATCCGAAAATCACATTTACAGCTTGCGGAATCGACTGGAAATTGCTCAAAAACCACGATAAAGCTAGAAAATTAAAAATCGATTACCATGACTTTAATCGACAGTAAAAGTTTAATTTTAATACTTACAGCAAAATAAACTGTACCAGCCAATTTTTCACATCAAATTACATAAGAATACGTCAAAAAAGCTATTGTTTTCGAATATTTAATTTTTGGGTAAAAAAAAATTCAAAGGGGTTAATCTATCGTTTTTCTAATTTCGGACCAAAATTTCAAAGTCGTTTTAAACTATGTGCATAGTGCATTTGGGTGCGTACAATCCGAAAATCACATTTACAGCTTGCGGAATCGACTGGAAATTGCTCAAAAACCACGATAAAGCTAGAAAATTAAAAATCGATTACCATGACTTTAATCGACAGTAAAAGTTTAATTTTAATACTTACAGCAAAATAAACTGTACCAGCCAATTTTTCACATCAAATTACATAAGAATACGTCAAAAAAGCTATTGTTTTCGAATATTTAATTTTTGGGTAAAAAAAAATTCAAAGGGGTTAATCTATCGTTTTTCTAATTTCGGACCAAAATTTCAAAGTCGTTTTAAACTATGTGCATAGTGCATTTGGGTGCGTACAATCCGAAAATCACATTTACAGCTTGCGGAATCGACTGGAAATTGCTCAAAAACCACGATAAAGCTAGAAAATTAAAAATCGATTACCATGACTTTAATCGACAGTAAAAGTTTAATTTTAATACTTACAGCAAAATAAACTGTGCCAGCCAATTTTTCACATCAAATTACATAAGAATACGTCAAAAAAGCTATTGTTTTCGAATATTTAATTTTTGGGTAAAAAAAAATTCAAAGGAGTTAATCTATCGTTTTTCTAATTTCGGACCAAAATTTCAAAGTCGTTTTAAACATTGTGCATAGTGCATTTGGGTGCGTACAATCCGAAAATCACATTTACAGCTTGCGGAATCGACTGGAAATTGCTCAAAAACCACGATAAAGCTAGAAAATTAAAAATCGATTACCATGACTTTAATCGACAGTAAAAGTTTAATTTTAATACTTACAGATAAATAAACTGTACCAGCCAATTTTTCACATCAAATTACATAAGAATACGTCAAAAAAGCTATTGTTTTCGAATATTTAATTTTTGGGTAAAAAAAAATTCAAAGGGGTTAATCTATCGTTTTTCTAATTTCGGACCAAAATTTCAAAGTCGTTTTAAACTATGTGCATAGTGCATTTGGGTGCGTACAATCCGAAAATCACATTTACAGCTTGCGGAATCGACTGGAAATTGCTCAAAAACCACGATAAAGCTAGAAAATTAAAAATCGATTACCATGACTTTAATCGACAGTAAAAGTTTAATTTTAATACTTACAGCAAAATAAACTGTACCAGCCAATTTTTCACATCAAATTACATAAGAATACGTCAAAAAAGCTATTGTTTTCGAATATTTAATTTTTGGGTAAAAAAAAATTCAAAGGGGTTAATCTATCGTTTTTCTAATTTCGGACCAAAATTTCAAAGTCGTTTTAAACTATGTGCATAGTGCATTTGGGTGCGTACAATCCGAAAATCACATTTACAGCTTGCGGAATCGACTGGAAATTGCTCAAAAACCACGATAAAGCTAGAAAATTAAAAATCGATTACCATGACTTTAATCGACAGTAAAAGTTTAATTTTAATACTTACAGCAAAATAAACTGTGCCAGCCAATTTTTCACATCAAATTACATAAGAATACGTCAAAAAAGCTATTGTTTTCGAATATTTAATTTTTGGGTAAAAAAAAATTCAAAGGAGTTAATCTATCGTTTTTCTAATTTCGGACCAAAATTTCAAAGTCGTTTTAAACATTGTGCATAGTGCATTTGGGTGCGTACAATCCGAAAATCACATTTACAGCTTGCGGAATCGACTGGAAATTGCTCAAAAACCACGATAAAGCTAGAAAATTAAAAATCGATTACCATGACTTTAATCGACAGTAAAAGTTTAATTTTAATACTTACAGCAAAATAAACTGTACCAGCCAATTTTTCACATCAAATTACATAAGAATACGTCAAAAAAGCTATTGTTTTCGAATATTTAATTTTTGGGTAAAAAAAAATTCAAAAGAAAATCTATCGTTTTTCTAATTTCGGACCAAAATTTCAAAGTCGTTTTAAACTATGTGCATAGTGCATTTGGGTGCGTACAATCCGAAAATCACATTTACAGCTTGCGGAATCGACTGGAAATTGCTCAAAAACCACGATAAAGCTAGAAAATTAAAAATCGATTACCATGACTTTAATCGACAGTAAAAGTTTAATTTTAATACTTACAGCAAAATAAACTGTACCAGCCAATTTTTCACATCAAATTACATAAGAATACGTCAAAAAAGCTATTGTTTTCGAATATTTAATTTTTGGGTAAAAAAAAATTCAAAGGGGTTAATCTATCGTTTTTCTAATTTCGGACCAAAATTTCAAAGTCGTTTTAAACTATGTGCATAGTGCATTTGGGTGCGTACAATCCGAAAATCACATTTACAGCTTGCGGAATCGACTGGAAATTGCTCAAAAACCACGATAAAGCTAGAAAATTAAAAATCGATTACCATGACTTTAATCGACAGTAAAAGTTTAATTTTAATACTTACAGCAAAATAACTGTACCAGCCAATTTTTCACATCAAATTACATAAGAATACGTCAAAAAAGCTATTGTTTTCGAATATTTAATTTTTGGGTAAAAAAAAATTCAAAGGGGTTAATCTATCGTTTTTCTAATTTCGGACCAAAATTTCAAAGTCGTTTTAAACTATGTGCATAGTGCATTTGGGTGCGTACAATCCGAAAATCACATTTACAGCTTGCGGAATCGACTGGAAATTGCTCAAAAACCACGATAAAGCTAGAAAATTAAAAATCGATTACCATGACTTTAATCGACAGTAAAAGTTTAATTTTAATACTTACAGCAAAATAAACTGTGCCAGCCAATTTTTCACATCAAATTACATAAGAATACGTCAAAAAAGCTATTGTTTTCGAATATTTAATTTTTGGGTAAAAAAAAATTCAAAGGAGTTAATCTATCGTTTTTCTAATTTCGGACCAAAATTTCAAAGTCGTTTTAAACATTGTGCATAGTGCATTTGGGTGCGTACAATCCGAAAATCACATTTACAGCTTGCGGAATCGACTGGAAATTGCTCAAAAACCACGATAAAGCTAGAAAATTAAAAATCGATTACCATGACTTTAATCGACAGTAAAAGTTTAATTTTAATACTTACAGCAAAATAAACTGTACCAGCCAATTTTTCACATCAAATTACATAAGAATACGTCAAAAAAGCTATTGTTTTCGAATATTTAATTTTTGGGTAAAAAAAAATTCAAAGGGGTTAATCTATCGTTTTTCTAATTTCGGACCAAAATTTCAAAGTCGTTTTAAACTATGTGCATAGTGCATTTGGGTGCGTACAATCCGAAAATCACATTTACAGCTTGCGGAATCGACTGGAAATTGCTCAAAAACCACGGTAAAGCTAGAAAATTAAAAATCGATTACCATGACTTTAATCGACAGTAAAAGTTTAATTTTAATACTTACAGCAAAATAAACTGTGCCAGCCAATTTTTCACATCAAATTACATAAGAATACGTCAAAAAAGCTATTGTTTTCGAATATTTAATTTTTGGGTAAAAAAAAATTCAAAGGAGTTAATCTATCGTTTTTCTAATTTCGGACCAAAATTTCAAAGTCGTTTTAAACTATGTGCATAGTGCATTTGGGTGCGTACAATCCGAAAATCACATTTACAGCTTGCGGAATCGACTGGAAATTGCTCAAAAACCACGATAAAGCTAGAAAATTAAAAATCGATTACCATGACTTTAATCGACAGTAAAAGTTTAATTTTAATACTTACAGCAAAATAAACTGTACCAGCCAATTTTTCACATCAAATTACATAAGAATACGTCAAAAAAGCTATTGTTTTCGAATATTTAATTTTTGGGTAAAAAAAAATTCAAAGGGGTTAATCTATCGTTTTTCTAATTTCGGACCAAAATTTCAAAGTCGTTTTAAACTATGTGCATAGTGCATTTGGGTGCGTACAATCCGAAAATCACATTTACAGCTTGCGGAATCGACTGGAAATTGCTCAAAAACCACGATAAAGCTAGAAAATTAAAAATCGATTACCATGACTTTAATCGACAGTAAAAGTTTAATTTTAATACTTACAGCAAAATAAACTGTGCCAGCCAATTTTTCACATCAAATTACATAAGAATACGTCAAAAAAGCTATTGTTTTCGAATATTTAATTTTTGGATAAAAAAAAATTCAAAGGAGTTAATCTATCGTTTTTCTAATTTCGGACCAAAATTTCAAAGTCGTTTTAAACTATGTGCATAGTGCATTTGGGTGCGTACAATCCGAAAATCACATTTACAGCTTGCGGAATCGACTGGAAATTGCTCAAAAACCACGATAAAGCTAGAAAATTAAAAATCGATTACCATGACTTTAATCGACAGTAAAAGTTTAATTTTAATACTTACAGCAAAATAAACTGTGCCAGCCAATTTTTCACATCAAATTACATAAGAATACGTCAAAAAAGCTATTGTTTTCGAATATTTAATTTTTGGGTAAAAAAAATTCAAAGGGGTTAATCTATCGTTTTTCTAATTTCGGACCAAAATTTCAAAGTCGTTTTAAACATTGTGCATAGTGCATTTGGGTGCGTACAATCCGAAAATCACATTTACAGCTTGCGGAATCGACTGGAAATTGCTCAAAAACCACGATAAAGCTAGAAAATTAAAAATCGATTACCATGACTTTAATCGACAGTAAAAGTTTAATTTTAATACTTACAGCAAAATAAACTGTGCCAGCCAATTTTTCACATCAAATTACATAAGAATACGTCAAAAAAGCTATTGTTTTCGAATATTTAATTTTTGGGTAAAAAAAAATTCAAAGGGGTTAATCTATCGTTTTTCTAATTTCGGACCAAAATTTCAAAGTCGTTTTAAACATTGTGCATAGTGCATTTGGGTGCGTACAATCCGAAAATCACATTTACAGCTTGCGGAATCGACTGGAAATTGCTCAAAAACCACGATAAAGCTAGAAAATTAAAAATCGATTACCATGACTTTAATCGACAGTAAAAGTTTAATTTTAATACTTACAGCAAAATAAACTGTGCCAGCCAATTTTTCACATCAAATTACATAAGAATACGTCAAAAAAGCTATTGTTTTCGAATATTTAATTTTTGGGTAAAAAAAAATTCAAAGGGGTTAATCTATCGTTTTTCTAATTTCGGACCAAAATTTCAAAGTCGTTTTAAACTATGTGCATAGTGCATTTGGGTGCGTACAATCCGAAAATCACATTTACAGCTTGCGGAATCGACTGGAAATTGCTCAAAAACCACGATAAAGCTAGAAAATTAAAAATCGATTACCATGACTTTAATCGACAGTAAAAGTTTAATTTTAATACTTACAGCAAAATAAACTGTGCCAGCCAATTTTTCACATCAAATTACATAAGAATACGTCAAAAAAGCTATTGTTTTCGAATATTTAATTTTTGGGTAAAAAAAAATTCAAAGGAGTTAATCTATCGTTTTTCTAATTTCGGACCAAAATTTCAAAGTCGTTTTAAACATTGTGCATAGTGCATTTGGGTGCGTACAATCCGAAAATCACATTTACAGCTTGCGGAATCGACTGGAAATTGCTCAAAAACCACGATAAAGCTAGAAAATTAAAAATCGATTACCATGACTTTAATCGACAGTAAAAGTTTAATTTTAATACTTACAGCAAAATAAACTGTGCCAGCCAATTTTTCACATCAAATTACATAAGAATACGTCAAAAAAGCTATTGTTTTCGAATATTTAATTTTTGGGTAAAAAAAAATTCAAAGGGGTTAATCTATCGTTTTTCTAATTTCGGACCAAAATTTCAAAGTCGTTTTAAACATTGTGCATAGTGCATTTGGGTGCGTACAATCCGAAAATCACATTTACAGCTTGCGGAATCGACTGGAAATTGCTCAAAAACCACGATAAAGCTAGAAAATTAAAAATCGATTACCATGACTTTAATCGACAGTAAAAGTTTAATTTTAATACTTACAGCAAAATAAACTGTGCCAGCCAATTTTTCACATCAAATTACATAAGAATACGTCAAAAAAGCTATTGTTTTCGAATATTTAATTTTTGGGTAAAAAAAAATTCAAAGGGGTTAATCTATCGTTTTTCTAATTTCGGACCAAAATTTCAAAGTCGTTTTAAACATTGTGCATAGTGCATTTGGGTGCGTACAATCCGAAAATCACATTTACAGCTTGCGGAATCGACTGGAAATTGCTCAAAAACCACGATAAAGCTAGAAAATTAAAAATCGATTACCATGACTTTAATCGACAGTAAAAGTTTAATTTTAATACTTACAGCAAAATAAACTGTGCCAGCCAATTTTTCACATCAAATTACATAAGAATACGTCAAAAAAGCTATTGTTTTCGAATATTTAATTTTTGGGTAAAAAAAAATTCAAAGGGGTTAATCTATCGTTTTTCTAATTTCGGACCAAAATTTCAAAGTCGTTTTAAACTATGTGCATAGTGCATTTGGGTGCGTACAATCCGAAAATCACATTTACAGCTTGCGGAATCGACTGGAAATTGCTCAAAAACCACGATAAAGCTAGAAAATTAAAAATCGATTACCATGACTTTAATCGACAGTAAGAGTTTAATTTTAATACTTACAGCAAAATAAACTGTGCCAGCCAATTTTTCACATCAAATTACATAAGAATACGTCAAAAAAGCTATTGTTTTCGAATATTTAATTTTTGGGTAAAAAAAAATTCAAAGGAGTTAATCTATCGTTTTTCTAATTTCGGACCAAAATTTCAAAGTCGTTTTAAACATTGTGCATAGTGCATTTGGGTGCGTACAATCCGAAAATCACATTTACAGCTTGCGGAATCGACTGGAAATTGCTCAAAAACCACGATAAAGCTAGAAAATTAAAAATCGATTACCATGACTTTAATCGACAGTAAAAGTTTAATTTTAATACTTACAGCAAAATAAACTGTGCCAGCCAATTTTTCACATCAAATTACATAAGAATACGTCAAAAAAGCTATTGTTTTCGAATATTTAATTTTTGGGTAAAAAAAAATTCAAAGGGGTTAATCTATCGTTTTTCTAATTTCGGACCAGAATTTCAAAGTCGTTTTAAACTATGTGCATAGTGCATTTGGGTGCGTACAATCCGAAAATCACATTTACAGCTTGCGGAATCGACTGGAAATTGCTCAAAAACCACGATAAAGCTAGAAAATTAAAAATCGATTACCATGACTTTAATCGACAGTAAAAGTTTAATTTTAATACTTACAGCAAAATAAACTGTGCCAGCCAATTTTTCACATCAAATTACATAAGAATACGTCAAAAAAGCTATTGTTTTCGAATATTTAATTTTTGGGTAAAAAAAAATTCAAAGGGGTTAATCTATCGTTTTTCTAATTTCGGACCAAAATTTCAAAGTCGTTTTAAACTATGTGCATAGTGCATTTGGGTGCGTACAATCCGAAAATCACATTTACAGCTTGCGGAATCGACTGGAAATTGCTCAAAAACCACGATAAAGCTAGAAAATTAAAAATCGATTACCATGACTTTAATCGACAGTAAAAGTTTAATTTTAATACTTACAGCAAAATAAACTGTGCCAGCCAATTTTTCACATCAAATTACATAAGAATACGTCAAAAAAGCTATTGTTTTCGAATATTTAATTTTTGGGTAAAAAAAAATTCAAAGGGGTTAATCTATCGTTTTTCTAATTTCGGACCAAAATTTCAAAGTCGTTTTAAACTATGTGCATAGTGCATTTGGGTGCGTACAATCCGAAAATCACATTTACAGCTTGCGGAATCGACTGGAAATTGCTCAAAAACCACGATAAAGCTAGAAAATTAAAAATCGATTACCATGACTTTAATCGACAGTAAAAGTTTAATTTTAATACTTACAGCAAAATAAACTGTGCCAGCCAATTTTTCACATCAAATTACATAAGAATACGTCAAAAAAGCTATTGTTTTCGAATATTTAATTTTTGGGTAAAAAAAAATTCAAAGGGGTTAATCTATCGTTTTTCTAATTTCGGACCAAAATTTCAAAGTCGTTTTAAACTATGTGCATAGTGCATTTGGGTGCGTACAATCCGAAAATCACATTTACAGCTTGCGGAATCGACTGGAAATTGCTCAAAAACCACGATAAAGCTAGAAAATTAAAAATCGATTACCATGACTTTAATCGACAGTAAAAGTTTAATTTTAATACTTACAGCAAAATAAACTGTGCCAGCCAATTTTTCACATCAAATTACATAAGAATACGTCAAAAAAGCTATTGTTTTCGAATATTTAATTTTTGGGTAAAAAAAAATTCAAAGGAGTTAATCTATCGTTTTTCTAATTTCGGACCAAAATTTCAAAGTCGTTTTAAACTATGTGCATAGTGCATTTGGGTGCGTACAATCCGAAAATCACATTTACAGCTTGCGGAATCGACTGGAAATTGCTCAAAAACCACGATAAAGCTAGAAAATTAAAAATCGATTACCATGACTTTAATCGACAGTAAAAGTTTAATTTTAATACTTACAGCAAAATAAACTGTGCCAGCCAATTTTTCACATCAAATTACATAAGAATACGTCAAAATAGCTATTGTTTTCGAATATTTAATTTTTGGGTAAAAAAAAATTCAAAGGGGTTAATCTATCGTTTTTCTAATTTCGGACCAAAATTTCAAAGTCGTTTTAAACTATGTGCATAGTGCATTTGGGTGCGTACAATCCGAAAATCACATTTACAGCTTGCGGAATCGACTGGAAATTGCTCAAAAACCACGATAAAGCTAGAAAATTAAAAATCGATTACCATGACTTTAATCGACAGTAAAAGTTTAATTTTAATACTTACAGCAAAATAAACTGTACCAGCCAATTTTTCACAGCAAATTACATAAGAATACGTCAAAAAAGCTATTGTTTTCGAATATTTAATTTTTGGGTAAAAAAAATTCAAAGGGGTTAATCTATCGTTTTTCTAATTTCGGACCAAAATTTCAAAGTCGTTTTAAACATTGTGCATAGTGCATTTGGGTGCGTACAATCCGAAAATCACATTTACAGCTTGCGGAATCGACTGGAAATTGCTCAAAAACCACGATAAAGCTAGAAAATTAAAAATCGATTACCATGACTTTAATCGACAGTAAAAGTTTAATTTTAATACTTACAGCAAAATAAACTGTGCCAGCCAATTTTTCACATCAAATTACATAAGAATACGTCAAAAAAGCTATTGTTTTCGAATATTTAATTTTTGGGTAAAAAAAAATTCAAAGGGGTTAATCTATCGTTTTTCTAATTTCGGACCAAAATTTCAAAGTCGTTTTAAACTATGTGCATAGTGCATTTGGGTGCGTACAATCCGAAAATCACATTTACAGCTTGCGGAATCGACTGGAAATTGCTCAAAAACCACGATAAAGCTAGAAAATTAAAAATCGATTACCATGACTTTAATCGACAGTAAAAGTTTAATTTTAATACTTACAGCAAAATAAACTGTGCCAGCCAATTTTTCACATCAAATTACATAAGAATACGTCAAAAAAGCTATTGTTTTCGAATATTTAATTTTTGGGTAAAAAAAAATTCAAAGGGGTTAATCTATCGTTTTTCTAATTTCGGACCAAAATTTCAAAGTCGTTTTAAACTATGTGCATAGTGCATTTGGGTGCGTACAATCCGAAAATCACATTTACAGCTTGCGGAATCGACTGGAAATTGCTCAAAAACCACGATAAAGCTAGAAAATTAAAAATCGATTACCATGACTTTAATCGACAGTAAAAGTTTAATTTTAATACTTACAGCAAAATAAACTGTGCCAGCCAATTTTTCACATCAAATTACATAAGAATACGTCAAAAAAGCTATTGTTTTCGAATATTTAATTTTTGGGTAAAAAAAAATTCAAAGGAGTTAATCTATCGTTTTTCTAATTTCGGACCAAAATTTCAAAGTCGTTTTAAACATTGTGCATAGTGCATTTGGGTGCGTACAATCCGAAAATCACATTTACAGCTTGCGGAATCGACTGGAAATTGCTCAAAAACCACGATAAAGCTAGAAAATTAAAAATCGATTACCATGACTTTTCTCGACAGTAAAAGTTTAATTTTAATACTTACAGCAAAATAAACTGTACCAGCCAATTTTTCACATCAAATTACATAAGAATACGTCAAAAAAGCTATTGTTTTCGAATATTTAATTTTTGGGTAAAAAAAAATTCAAAGGGGTTAATCTATCGTTTTTCTAATTTCGGACCAAAATTTCAAAGTCGTTTTAAACTATGTGCATAGTGCATTTGGGTGCGTACAATCCGAAAATCACATTTACAGCTTGCGGAATCGACTGGAAATTGCTCAAAAACCACGATAAAGCTAGAAAATTAAAAATCGATTACCATGACTTTAATCGACAGTAAAAGTTTAATTTTAATACTTACAGCAAAATAAACTGTGCCAGCCAATTTTTCACATCAAATTACATAAGAATACGTCAAAAAAGCTATTGTTTTCGAATATTTAATTTTTGGGTAAAAAAAAATTCAAAGGAGTTAATCTATCGTTTTTCTAATTTCGGACCAAAATTTCAAAGTCGTTTTAAACTATGTGCATAGTGCATTTGGGTGCGTACAATCCGAAAATCACATTTACAGCTTGCGGAATCGACTGGAAATTGCTCAAAAACCACGATAAAGCTAGAAAATTAAAAATCGATTACCATGACTTTAATCGACAGTAAAAGTTTAATTTTAATACTTACAGCAAAATAAACTGTACCAGCCAATTTTTCACATCAAATTACATAAGAATACGTCAAAAAAGCTATTGTTTTCGAATATTTAATTTTTGGGTAAAAAAAAATTCAAAGGGGTTAATCTATCGTTTTTCTAATTTCGGACCAAAATTTCAAAGTCGTTTTAAACTATGTGCATAGTGCATTTGGGTGCGTACAATCCGAAAATCACATTTACAGCTTGCGGAATCGACTGGAAATTGCTCAAAAACCACGATAAAGCTAGAAAATTAAAAATCGATTACCATGACTTTAATCGACAGTAAAAGTTTAATTTTAATACTTACAGCAAAATAAACTGTGCCAGCCAATTTTTCACATCAAATTACATAAGAATACGTCAAAAAAGCTATTGTTTTCGAATATTTAATTTTTGGGTAAAAAAAAATTCAAAGGGGTTAATCTATCGTTTTTCTAATTTCGGACCAAAATTTCAAAGTCGTTTTAAACTATGTGCATAGTGCATTTGGGTGCGTACAATCCGAAAATCACATTTACAGCTTGCGGAATCGACTGGAAATTGCTCAAAAACCACGATAAAGCTAGAAAATTAAAAATCGATTACCATGACTTTAATCGACAGTAAAAGTTTAATTTTAATACTTACAGCAAAATAAACTGTGCCAGCCAATTTTTCACATCAAATTACATAAGAATACGTCAAAAAAGCTATTGTTTTCGAATATTTAATTTTTGGGTAAAAAAAATTCAAAGGGGTTAATCTATCGTTTTTCTAATTTCGGACCAAAATTTCAAAGTCGTTTTAAACTATGTGCATAGTGCATTTGGGTGCGTACAATCCGAAAATCACATTTACAGCTTGCGGAATCGACTGGAAATTGCTCAAAAACCACGATAAAGCTAGAAAATTAAAAATCGATTACCATGACTTTAATCGACAGTAAAAGTTTAATTTTAATACTTACAGCAAAATAAACTGTGCCAGCCAATTTTTCACATCAAATTACATAAGAATACGTCAAAAAAGCTATTGTTTTCGAATATTTAATTTTTGGGTAAAAAAAAATTCAAAGGGGTTAATCTATCGTTCTTCTAATTTCGGACCAAAATTTCAAAGTCGTTTTAAACTATGTGCATAGTGCATTTGGGTGCGTACAATCCGAAAATCACATTTACAGCTTGCGGAATCGACTGGAAATTGCTCAAAAACCACGATAAAGCTAGAAAATTAAAAATCGATTACCATGACTTTAATCGACAGTAAAAGTTTAATTTTAATACTTACAGCAAAATAAACTGTGCCAGCCAATTTTTCACATCAAATTACATAAGAATACGTCAAAAAAGCTATTGTTTTCGAATATTTAATTTTTGGGTAAAAAAAAATTCAAAGGGGTTAATCTATCGTTTTTCTAATTTCGGACCAAAATTTCAAAGTCGTTTTAAACATTGTGCATAGTGCATTTGGGTGCGTACAATCCGAAAATCACATTTACAGCTTGCGGAATCGACTGGAAATTGCTCAAAAACCACGATAAAGCTAGAAAATTAAAAATCGATTACCATGACTTTAATCGACAGTAAAAGTTTAATTTTAATACTTACAGCAAAATAAACTGTGCCAGCCAATTTTTCACATCAAATTACATAAGAATACGTCAAAAAAGCTATTGTTTTCGAATATTTAATTTTTGGGTAAAAAAAAATTCAAAGGGGTTAATCTATCGTTTTTCTAATTTCGGACCAAAATTTCAAAGTCGTTTTAAACATTGTGCATAGTGCATTTGGGTGCGTACAATCCGAAAATCACATTTACAGCTTGCGGAATCGACTGGAAATTGCTCAAAAACCACGATAAAGCTAGAAAATTAAAAATCGATTACCATGACTTTAATCGACAGTAAAAGTTTAATTTTAATACTTACAGCAAAATAAACTGTGCCAGCCAATTTTTCACATCAAATTACATAAGAATACGTCAAAAAATCTATTGTTTTCGAATATTTAATTTTTGGGTAAAAAAAAATTCAAAGGGGTTAATCTATCGTTTTTCTAATTTCGGACCAAAATTTCAAAGTCGTTTTAAACTATGTGCATAGTGCATTTGGGTGCGTACAATCCGAAAATCACATTTACAGCTTGCGGAATCGACTGGAAATTGCTCAAAAACCACGATAAAGCTAGAAAATTAAAAATCGATTACCATGACTTTAATCGACAGTAAAAGTTTAATTTTAATACTTACAGCAAAATAAACTGTGCCAGCCAATTTTTCACATCAAATTACATAAGAATACGTCAAAAAAGCTATTGTTTTCGAATATTTAATTTTTGGGTAAAAAAAAATTCAAAGGGGTTAATCTATCGTTTTTCTAATTTCGGACCAAAATTTCAAAGTCGTTTTAAACATTGTGCATAGTGCATTTGGGTGCGTACAATCCGAAAATCACATTTACAGCTTGCGGAATCGACTGGAAATTGCTCAAAAACCACGATAAAGCTAGAAAATTAAAAATCGATTACCATGACTTTAATCGACAGTAAAAGTTTAATTTTAATACTTACAGCAAAATAAACTGTGCCAGCCAATTTTTCACATCAAATTACATAAGAATACGTCAAAAAATCTATTGTTTTCGAATATTTAATTTTTGGGTAAAAAAAAATTCAAAGGGGTTAATCTATCGTTTTTCTAATTTCGGACCAAAATTTCAAAGTCGTTTTAAACTATGTGCATAGTGCATTTGGGTGCGTACAATCCGAAAATCACATTTACAGCTTGCGGAATCGACTGGAAATTGCTCAAAAACCACGATAAAGCTAGAAAATTAAAAATCGATTACCATGACTTTAATCGACAGTAAAAGTTTAATTTTAATACTTACAGCAAAATAAACTGTGCCAGCCAATTTTTCACATCAAATTACATAAGAATACGTCAAAAAAGCTATTGTTTTCGAATATTTAATTTTTGGGTAAAAAAAAATTCAAAGGGGTTAATCTATCGTTTTTCTAATTTCGGACCAAAATTTCAAAGTCGTTTTAAACATTGTGCATAGTGCATTTGGGTGCGTACAATCCGAAAATCACATTTACAGCTTGCGGAATCGACTGGAAATTGCTCAAAAACCACGATAAAGCTAGAAAATTAAAAATCGATTACCATGACTTTAATCGACAGTAAAAGTTTAATTTTAATACTTACAGCAAAATAAACTGTGCCAGCCAATTTTTCACATCAAATTACATAAGAATACGTCAAAAAATCTATTGTTTTCGAATATTTAATTTTTGGGTAAAAAAAAATTCAAAGGGGTTAATCTATCGTTTTTCTAATTTCGGACCAAAATTTCAAAGTCGTTTTAAACTATGTGCATAGTGCATTTGGGTGCGTACAATCCGAAAATCACATTTACAGCTTGCGGAATCGACTGGAAATTGCTCAAAAACCACGATAAAGCTAGAAAATTAAAAATCGATTACCATGACTTTAATCGACAGTAAAAGTTTAATTTTAATACTTACAGCAAAATAAACTGTGCCAGCCAATTTTTCACATCAAATTACATAAGAATACGTCAAAAAAGCTATTGTTTTCGAATATTTAATTTTTGGGTAAAAAAAAATTCAAAGGGGTTAATCTATCGTTTTTCTAATTTCGGACCAAAATTTCAAAGTCGTTTTAAACTATGTGCATAGTGCATTTGGGTGCGTACAATCCGAAAATCACATTTACAGCTTGCGGAATCGACTGGAAATTGCTCAAAAACCACGATAAAGCTAGAAAATTAAAAATCGATTACCATGACTTTAATCGACAGTAAAAGTTTAATTTTAATACTTACAGCAAAATAAACTGTGCCAGCCAATTTTTCACATCAAATTACATAAGAATACGTCAAAAAAGCTATTGTTTTCGAATATTTAATTTTTGGGTAAAAAAAAATTCAAAGGAGTTAATCTATCGTTTTTCTAATTTCGGACCAAAATTTCAAAGTCGTTTTAAACATTGTGCATAGTGCATTTGGGTGCGTACAATCCGAAAATCACATTTACAGCTTGCGGAATCGACTGGAAATTGCTCAAAAACCACGATAAAGCTAGAAAATTAAAAATCGATTACCATGACTTTAATCGACAGTAAAAGTTTAATTTTAATACTTACAGCAAAATAAACTGTGCCAGCCAATTTTTCACATCAAATTACATAAGAATACGTCAAAAAAGCTATTGTTTTCGAATATTTAATTTTTGGGTAAAAAAAAATTCAAAGGGGTTAATCTATCGTTTTTCTAATTTCGGACCAGAATTTCAAAGTCGTTTTAAACATTGTGCATAGTGCATTTGGGTGCGTACAATCCGAAAATCACATTTACAGCTTGCGGAATCGACTGGAAATTGCTCAAAAACCACGATAAAGCTAGAAAATTAAAAATCGATTACCATGACTTTAATCGACAGTAAAAGTTTAATTTTAATACTTACAGCAAAATAAACTGTGCCAGCCAATTTTTCACATCAAATTACATAAGAATACGTCAAAAAAGCTATTGTTTTCGAATATTTAATTTTTGGGTAAAAAAAAATTCAAAGGAGTTAATCTATCGTTTTTCTAATTTCGGACCAAAATTTCAAAGTCGTTTTAAACATTGTGCATAGTGCATTTGGGTGCGTACAATCCGAAAATCACATTTACAGCTTGCGGAATCGACTGGAAATTGCTCAAAAACCACGATAAAGCTAGAAAATTAAAAATCGATTACCATGACTTTAATCGACAGTAAAAGTTTAATTTTAATACTTACAGCAAAATAAACTGTGCCAGCCAATTTTTCACATCAAATTACATAAGAATACGTCAAAAAAGCTATTGTTTTCGAATATTTAATTTTTGGGTAAAAAAAAATTCAAAGGGGTTAATCTATCGTTTTTCTAATTTCGGACCAAAATTTCAAAGTCGTTTTAAACTATGTGCATAGTGCATTTGGGTGCGTACAATCCGAAAATCACATTTACAGCTTGCGGAATCGACTGGAAATTGCTCAAAAACCACGATAAAGCTAGAAAATTAAAAATCGATTACCATGACTTTAATCGACAGTAAAAGTTTAATTTTAATACTTACAGCAAAATAAACTGTGCCAGCCAATTTTTCACATCAAATTACATAAGAATACGTCAAAAAAGCTATTGTTTTCGAATATTTAATTTTTGGGTAAAAAAAAATTCAAAGGGGTTAATCTATCGTTTTTCTAATTTCGGACCAAAATTTCAAAGTCGTTTTAAACTATGTGCATAGTGCATTTGGGTGCGTACAATCCGAAAATCACATTTACAGCTTGCGGAATCGACTGGAAATTGCTCAAAAACCACGATAAAGCTAGAAAATTAAAAATCGATTACCATGACTTTAATCGACAGTAAAAGTTTAATTTTAATACTTACAGCAAAATAAACTGTGCCAGCCAATTTTTCACATCAAATTACATAAGAATACGTCAAAAAAGCTATTGTTTTCGAATATTTAATATTTGGGTAAAAAAAAATTCAAAGGGGTTAATCTATCGTTTTTCTAATTTCGGACCAAAATTTCAAAGTCGTTTTAAACATTGTGCATAGTGCATTTGGGTGCGTACAATCCGAAAATCACATTTACAGCTTGCGGAATCGACTGGAAATTGCTCAAAAACCACGATAAAGCTAGAAAATTAAAAATCGATTACCATGACTTTAATCGACAGTAAAAGTTTAATTTTAATACTTACAGCAAAATAAACTGTGCCAGCCAATTTTTCACATCAAATTACATAAGAATACGTCAAAAAAGCTATTGTTTTCGAATATTTAATATTTGGGTAAAAAAAAATTCAAAGGGGTTAATCTATCGTTTTTCTAATTTCGGACCAAAATTTCAAAGTCGTTTTAAACATTGTGCATAGTGCATTTGGGTGCGTACAATCCGAAAATCACATTTACAGCTTGCGGAATCGACTGGAAATTGCTCAAAAACCACGATAAAGCTAGAAAATTAAAAATCGATTACCATGACTTTAATCGACAGTAAAAGTTTAATTTTAATACTTACAGCAAAATAAACTGTGCCAGCCAATTTTTCACATCAAATTACATAAGAATACGTCAAAAAAGCTATTGTTTTCGAATATTTAATTTTTGGGTAAAAAAAAATTCAAAGGGGTTAATCTATCGTTTTTCTAATTTCGGACCAAAATTTCAAAGTCGTTTTAAACTATGTGCATAGTGCATTTGGGTGCGTACAATCCGAAAATCACATTTACAGCTTGCGGAATCGACTGGAAATTGCTCAAAAACCACGATAAAGCTAGAAAATTAAAAATCGATTACCATGACTTTAATCGACAGTAAAAGTTTAATTTTAATACTTACAGCAAAATAAACTGTGCCAGCCAATTTTTCACATCAAATTACATAAGAATACGTCAAAAAAGCTATTGTTTTCGAATATTTAATTTTTGGGTAAAAAAAAATTCAAAGGGGTTAATCTATCGTTTTTCTAATTTCGGACCAAAATTTCAAAGTCGTTTTAAACATTGTGCATAGTGCATTTGGGTGTGTACAATCCGAAAATCACATTTACAGCTTGCGGAATCGACTGGAAATTGCTCAAAAACCACGATAAAGCTAGAAAATTAAAAATCGATTACCATGACTTTAATCGACAGTAAAAGTTTAATTTTAATACTTACAGCAAAATAAACTGTGCCAGCCAATTTTTCACATCAAATTACATAAGAATACGTCAAAAAAGCTATTGTTTTCGAATATTTAATTTTTGGGTAAAAAAAAATTCAAAGGGGTTAATCTATCGTTTTTCTAATTTCGGACCAAAATTTCAAAGTCGTTTTAAACATTGTGCATAGTGCATTTGGGTGCGTACAATCCGAAAATCACATTTACAGCTTGCGGAATCGACTGGAAATTGCTCAAAAACCACGATAAAGCTAGAAAATTAAAAATCGATTACCATGACTTTAATCGACAGTAAAAGTTTAATTTTAATACTTACAGCAAAATAAACTGTGCCAGCCAATTTTTCACATCAAATTACATAAGAATACGTCAAAAAATCTATTGTTTTCGAATATTTAATTTTTGGGTAAAAAAAAATTCAAAGGGGTTAATCTATCGTTTTTCTAATTTCGGACCAAAATTTCAAAGTCGTTTTAAACTATGTGCATAGTGCATTTGGGTGCGTACAATCCGAAAATCACATTTACAGCTTGCGGAATCGACTGGAAATTGCTCAAAAACCACGATAAAGCTAGAAAATTAAAAATCGATTACCATGACTTTAATCGACAGTAAAAGTTTAATTTTAATACTTACAGCAAAATAAACTGTGCCAGCCAATTTTTCACATCAAATTACATAAGAATACGTCAAAAAAGCTATTGTTTTCGAATATTTAATTTTTGGGTAAAAAAAAATTCAAAGGGGTTAATCTATCGTTTTTCTAATTTCGGACCAAAATTTCAAAGTCGTTTTAAACATTGTGCATAGTGCATTTGGGTGCGTACAATCCGAAAATCACATTTACAGCTTGCGGAATCGACTGGAAATTGCTCAAAAACCACGATAAAGCTAGAAAATTAAAAATCGATTACCATGACTTTAATCGACAGTAAAAGTTTAATTTTAATACTTACAGCAAAATAAACTGTGCCAGCCAATTTTTCACATCAAATTACATAAGAATACGTCAAAAAATCTATTGTTTTCGAATATTTAATTTTTGGGTAAAAAAAAATTCAAAGGGGTTAATCTATCGTTTTTCTAATTTCGGACCAAAATTTCAAAGTCGTTTTAAACTATGTGCATAGTGCATTTGGGTGCGTACAATCCGAAAATCACATTTACAGCTTGCGGAATCGACTGGAAATTGCTCAAAAACCACGATAAAGCTAGAAAATTAAAAATCGATTACCATGACTTTAATCGACAGTAAAAGTTTAATTTTAATACTTACAGCAAAATAAACTGTGCCAGCCAATTTTTCACATCAAATTACATAAGAATACGTCAAAAAAGCTATTGTTTTCGAATATTTAATTTTTGGGTAAAAAAAAATTCAAAGGGGTTAATCTATCGTTTTTCTAATTTCGGACCAAAATTTCAAAGTCGTTTTAAACATTGTGCATAGTGCATTTGGGTGCGTACAATCCGAAAATCACATTTACAGCTTGCGGAATCGACTGGAAATTGCTCAAAAACCACGATAAAGCTAGAAAATTAAAAATCGATTACCATGACTTTAATCGACAGTAAAAGTTTAATTTTAATACTTACAGCAAAATAAACTGTGCCAGCCAATTTTTCACATCAAATTACATAAGAATACGTCAAAAAATCTATTGTTTTCGAATATTTAATTTTTGGGTAAAAAAAAATTCAAAGGGGTTAATCTATCGTTTTTCTAATTTCGGACCAAAATTTCAAAGTCGTTTTAAACTATGTGCATAGTGCATTTGGGTGCGTACAATCCGAAAATCACATTTACAGCTTGCGGAATCGACTGGAAATTGCTCAAAAACCACGATAAAGCTAGAAAATTAAAAATCGATTACCATGACTTTAATCGACAGTAAAAGTTTAATTTTAATACTTACAGCAAAATAAACTGTGCCAGCCAATTTTTCACATCAAATTACATAAGAATACGTCAAAAAAGCTATTGTTTTCGAATATTTAATTTTTGGGTAAAAAAAAATTCAAAGGGGTTAATCTATCGTTTTTCTAATTTCGGACCAAAATTTCAAAGTCGTTTTAAACATTGTGCATAGTGCATTTGGGTGCGTACAATCCGAAAATCACATTTACAGCTTGCGGAATCGACTGGAAATTGCTCAAAAACCACGATAAAGCTAGAAAATTAAAAATCGATTACCATGACTTTAATCGACAGTAAAAGTTTAATTTTAATACTTACAGCAAAATAAACTGTGCCAGCCAATTTTTCACATCAAATTACATAAGAATACGTCAAAAAAGCTATTGTTTTCGAATATTTAATTTTTGGGTAAAAAAAAATTCAAAGGGGTTAATCTATCGTTTTTCTAATTTCGGACCAGAATTTCAAAGTCGTTTTAAACATTGTGCATAGTGCATTTGGGTGCGTACAATCCGAAAATCACATTTACAGCTTGCGGAATCGACTGGAAATTGCTCAAAAACCACGATAAAGCTAGAAAATTAAAAATCGATTACCATGACTTTAATCGACAGTAAAAGTTTAATTTTAATACTTACAGCAAAATAAACTGTGCCAGCCAATTTTTCACATCAAATTACATAAGAATACGTCAAAAAAGCTATTGTTTTCGAATATTTAATTTTTGGGTAAAAAAAAATTCAAAGGAGTTAATCTATCGTTTTTCTAATTTCGGACCAAAATTTCAAAGTCGTTTTAAACATTGTGCATAGTGCATTTGGGTGCGTACAATCCGAAAATCACATTTACAGCTTGCGGAATCGACTGGAAATTGCTCAAAAACCACGATAAAGCTAGAAAATTAAAAATCGATTACCATGACTTTAATCGACAGTAAAAGTTTAATTTTAATACTTACAGCAAAATAAACTGTGCCAGCCAATTTTTCACATCAAATTACATAAGAATACGTCAAAAAAGCTATTGTTTTCGAATATTTAATTTTTGGGTAAAAAAAAATTCAAAGGGGTTAATCTATCGTTTTTCTAATTTCGGACCAAAATTTCAAAGTCGTTTTAAACTATGTGCATAGTGCATTTGGGTGCGTACAATCCGAAAATCACATTTACAGCTTGCGGAATCGACTGGAAATTGCTCAAAAACCACGATAAAGCTAGAAAATTAAAAATCGATTACCATGACTTTAATCGACAGTAAAAGTTTAATTTTAATACTTACAGCAAAATAAACTGTGCCAGCCAATTTTTCACATCAAATTACATAAGAATACGTCAAAAAAGCTATTGTTTTCGAATATTTAATTTTTGGGTAAAAAAAAATTCAAAGGGGTTAATCTATCGTTTTTCTAATTTCGGACCAAAATTTCAAAGTCGTTTTAAACTATGTGCATAGTGCATTTGGGTGCGTACAATCCGAAAATCACATTTACAGCTTGCGGAATCGACTGGAAATTGCTCAAAAACCACGATAAAGCTAGAAAATTAAAAATCGATTACCATGACTTTAATCGACAGTAAAAGTTTAATTTTAATACTTACAGCAAAATAAACTGTGCCAGCCAATTTTTCACATCAAATTACATAAGAATACGTCAAAAAAGCTATTGTTTTCGAATATTTAATATTTGGGTAAAAAAAAATTCAAAGGGGTTAATCTATCGTTTTTCTAATTTCGGACCAAAATTTCAAAGTCGTTTTAAACATTGTGCATAGTGCATTTGGGTGCGTACAATCCGAAAATCACATTTACAGCTTGCGGAATCGACTGGAAATTGCTCAAAAACCACGATAAAGCTAGAAAATTAAAAATCGATTACCATGACTTTAATCGACAGTAAAAGTTTAATTTTAATACTTACAGCAAAATAAACTGTGCCAGCCAATTTTTCACATCAAATTACATAAGAATACGTCAAAAAAGCTATTGTTTTCGAATATTTAATTTTTGGGTAAAAAAAAATTCAAAGGGGTTAATCTATCGTTTTTCTAATTTCGGACCAAAATTTCAAAGTCGTTTTAAACATTGTGCATAGTGCATTTGGGTGCGTACAATCCGAAAATCACATTTACAGCTTGCGGAATCGACTGGAAATTGCTCAAAAACCACGATAAAGCTAGAAAATTAAAAATCGATTACCATGACTTTAATCGACAGTAAAAGTTTAATTTTAATACTTACAGCAAAATAAACTGTGCCAGCCAATTTTTCACATCAAATTACATAAGAATACGTCAAAAAAGCTATTGTTTTCGAATATTTAATTTTTGGGTAAAAAAAAATTCAAAGGGGTTAATCTATCGTTTTTCTAAGTTCGGACCAAAATTTCAAAGTCGTTTTAAACATTGTGCATAGTGCATTTGGGTGCGTACAATCCGAAAATCACATTTACAGCTTGCGGAATCGACTGGAAATTGCTCAAAAACCACGATAAAGCTAGAAAATTAAAAATCGATTACCATGACTTTAATCGACAGTAAAAGTTTAATTTTAATACTTACAGCAAAATAAACTGTGCCAGCCAATTTTTCACATCAAATTACATAAGAATACGTCAAAAAAGCTATTGTTTTCGAATATTTAATTTTTGGGTAAAAAAAAATTCAAAGGGGTTAATCTATCGTTTTTCTAATTTCGGACCAAAATTTCAAAGTCGTTTTAAACATTGTGCATAGTGCATTTGGGTGCGTACAATCCGAAAATCACATTTACAGCTTGCGGAATCGACTGGAAATTGCTCAAAAACCACGATAAAGCTAGAAAATTAAAAATCGATTACCATGACTTTAATCGACAGTAAAAGTTTAATTTTAATACTTACAGCAAAATAAACTGTGCCAGCCAATTTTTCACATCAAATTACATAAGAATACGTCAAAAAAGCTATTGTTTTCGAATATTTAATTTTTGGGTAAAAAAAAATTCAAAGGGGTTAATCTATCGTTTTTCTAATTTCGGACCAAAATTTCAAAGTCGTTTTAAACATTGTGCATAGTGCATTTGGGTGCGTACAATCCGAAAATCACATTTACAGCTTGCGGAATCGACTGGAAATTGCTCAAAAACCACGATAAAGCTAGAAAATTAAAAATCGATTACCATGACTTTAATCGACAGTAAAAGTTTAATTTTAATACTTACAGCAAAATAAACTGTGCCAGCCAATTTTTCACATCAAATTACATAAGAATACGTCAAAAAAGCTATTGTTTTCGAATATTTAATTTTTGGGTAAAAAAAAATTCAAAGGGGTTAATCTATCGTTTTTCTAATTTCGGACCAAAATTTCAAAGTCGTTTTAAACATTGTGCATAGTGCATTTGGGTGCGTACAATCCGAAAATCACATTTACAGCTTGCGGAATCGACTGGAAATTGCTCAAAAACCACGATAAAGCTAGAAAATTAAAAATCGATTACCATGACTTTAATCGACAGTAAAAGTTTAATTTTAATACTTACAGCAAAATAAACTGTGCCAGCCAATTTTTCACATCAAATTACATAAGAATACGTCAAAAAAGCTATTGTTTTCGAATATTTAATTTTTGGGTAAAAAAAAATTCAAAGGGGTTAATCTATCGTTTTTCTAATTTCGGACCAAAATTTCAAAGTCGTTTTAAACATTGTGCATAGTGCATTTGGGTGCGTACAATCCGAAAATCACATTTACAGCTTGCGGAATCGACTGGAAATTGCTCAAAAACCACGATAAAGCTAGAAAATTAAAAATCGATTACCATGACTTTAATCGACAGTAAAAGTTTAATTTTAATACTTACAGCAAAATAAACTGTGCCAGCCAATTTTTCACATCAAATTACATAAGAATACGTCAAAAAAGCTATTGTTTTCGAATATTTAATTTTTGGGTAAAAAAAAATTCAAAGGGGTTAATCTATCGTTTTTGTAATTTCGGACCAAAATTTCAAAGTCGTTTTAAACATTGTGCATAGTGCATTTGGGTGCGTACAATCCGAAAATCACATTTACAGCTTGCGGAATCGACTGGAAATTGCTCAAAAACCACGATAAAGCTAGAAAATTAAAAATCGATTACCATGACTTTAATCGACAGTAAAAGTTTAATTTTAATACTTACAGCAAAATAAACTGTGCCAGCCAATTTTTCACATCAAATTACATAAGAATACGTCAAAAAAAGCTATTGTTTTCGAATATTTAATTTTTGGGTAAAAAAAAATTCAAAGGGGTTAATCTATCGTTTTTCTAATTTCGGACCAAAATTTCAAAGTCGTTTTAAACATTGTGCATAGTGCATTTGGGTGCGTACAACCCGAAAATCACATTTACAGCTTGCGGAATCGACTGGAAATTGCTCAAAAACCACGATAAAGCTAGAAAATTAAAAATCGATTACCATGACTTTAATCGACAGTAAAAGTTTAATTTTAATACTTACAGCAAAATAAACTGTGCCAGCCAATTTTTCACATCAAATTACATAAGAATACGTCAAAAAAGCTATTGTTTTCGAATATTTAATTTTTGGGTAAAAAAAAATTCAAAGGGGTTAATCTATCCTTTTTCTAATTTCGGACCAAAATTTCAAAGTCGTTTTAAACATTGTGCATAGTGCATTTGGGTGCGTACAATCCGAAAATCACATTTACAGCTTGCGGAATCGACTGGAAATTGCTCAAAAACCACGATAAAGCTAGAAAATTAAAAATCGATTACCATGACTTTAATCGACAGTAAAAGTTTAATTTTAATACTTACAGCAAAATAAACTGTGCCAGCCAATTTTTCACATCAAATTACATAAGAATACGTCAAAAAAGCTATTGTTTTCGAATATTTAATTTTTGGGTAAAAAAAAATTCAAAGGGGTTAATCTATCGTTTTTCTAATTTCGGACCAAAATTTCAAAGTCGTTTTAAACATTGTGCATAGTGCATTTGGGTGCGTACAATCCGAAAATCACATTTACAGCTTGCGGAATCGACTGGAAATTGCTCAAAAACCACGATAAAGCTAGAAAATTAAAAATCGATTACCATGACTTTAATCGACAGTAAAAGTTTAATTTTAATACTTACAGCAAAATAAACTGTGCCAGCCAATTTTTCACATCAAATTACATAAGAATACGTCAAAAAAGCTATTGTTTTCGAATATTTAATTTTTGGGTAAAAAAAAATTCAAAGGGGTTAATCTATCGTTTTTCTAATTTCGGACCAAAATTTCAAAGTCGTTTTAAACATTGTGCATAGTGCATTTGGGTGCGTACAATCCGAAAATCACATTTACAGCTTGCGGAATCGACTGGAAATTGCTCAAAAACCACGATAAAGCTAGAAAATTAAAAATCGATTACCATGACTTTAATCGACAGTAAAAGTTTAATTTTAATACTTACAGCAAAATAAACTGTGCCAGCCAATTTTTCACATCAAATTACATAAGAATACGTCAAAAAAGCTATTGTTTTCGAATATTTAATTTTTGGGTAAAAAAAAATTCAAAGGGGTTAATCTATCGTTTTTCTAATTTCGGACCAAAATTTCAAAGTCGTTTTAAACATTGTGCATAGTGCATTTGGGTGCGTACAATCCGAAAATCACATTTACAGCTTGCGGAATCGACTGGAAATTGCTCAAAAACCACGATAAAGCTAGAAAATTAAAAATCGATTACCATGACTTTAATCGACAGTAAAAGTTTAATTTTAATACTTACAGCAAAATAAACTGTGCCAGCCAATTTTTCACATCAAATTACATAAGAATACGTCAAAAAATCTATTGTTTTCGAATATTTAATTTTTGGGTAAAAAAAAATTCAAAGGGGTTAATCTATCGTTTTTCTAATTTCGGACCAAAATTTCAAAGTCGTTTTAAACTATGTGCATAGTGCATTTGGGTGCGTACAATCCGAAAATCACATTTACAGCTTGCGGAATCGACTGGAAATTGCTCAAAAACCACGATAAAGCTAGAAAATTAAAAATCGATTACCATGACTTTAATCGACAGTAAAAGTTTAATTTTAATACTTACAGCAAAATAAACTGTGCCAGCCAATTTTTCACATCAAATTACATAAGAATACGTCAAAAAAGCTATTGTTTTCGAATATTTAATTTTTGGGTAAAAAAAAATTCAAAGGGGTTAATCTATCGTTTTTCTAATTTCGGACCAAAATTTCAAAGTCGTTTTAAACTATGTGCATAGTGCATTTGGGTGCGTACAATCCGAAAATCACATTTACAGCTTGCGGAATCGACTGGAAATTGCGCAAAAACCACGATAAAGCTAGAAAATTAAAAATCGATTACCATGACTTTAATCGACAGTAAAAGTTTAATTTTAATACTTACAGCAAAATAAACTGTGCCAGCCAATTTTTCACATCAAATTACATAAGAATACGTCAAAAAAGCTATTGTTTTCGAATATTTAATTTTTGGGTAAAAAAAAATTCAAAGGAGTTAATCTATCGTTTTTCTAATTTCGGACCAAAATTTCAAAGTCGTTTTAAACATTGTGCATAGTGCATTTGGGTGCGTACAATCCGAAAATCACATTTACAGCTTGCGGAATCGACTGGAAATTGCTCAAAAACCACGATAAAGCTAGAAAATTAAAAATCGATTACCATGACTTTAATCGACAGTAAAAGTTTAATTTTAATACTTACAGCAAAATAAACTGTGCCAGCCAATTTTTCACATCAAATTACATAAGAATACGTCAAAAAAGCTATTGTTTTCGAATATTTAATTTTTGGGTAAAAAAAAATTCAAAGGGGTTAATCTATCGTTTTTCTAATTTCGGACCAGAATTTCAAAGTCGTTTTAAACATTGTGCATAGTGCATTTGGGTGCGTACAATCCGAAAATCACATTTACAGCTTGCGGAATCGACTGGAAATTGCTCAAAAACCACGATAAAGCTAGAAAATTAAAAATCGATTACCATGACTTTAATCGACAGTAAAAGTTTAATTTTAATACTTACAGCAAAATAAACTGTGCCAGCCAATTTTTCACATCAAATTACATAAGAATACGTCAAAAAAGCTATTGTTTTCGAATATTTAATTTTTGGGTAAAAAAAAATTCAAAGGAGTTAATCTATCGTTTTTCTAATTTCGGACCAAAATTTCAAAGTCGTTTTAAACATTGTGCATAGTGCATTTGGGTGCGTACAATCCGAAAATCACATTTACAGCTTGCGGAATCGACTGGAAATTGCTCAAAAACCACGATAAAGCTAGAAAATTAAAAATCGATTACCATGACTTTAATCGACAGTAAAAGTTTAATTTTAATACTTACAGCAAAATAAACTGTGCCAGCCAATTTTTCACATCAAATTACATAAGAATACGTCAAAAAAGCTATTGTTTTCGAATATTTAATTTTTGGGTAAAAAAAAATTCAAAGGGGTTAATCTATCGTTTTTCTAATTTCGGACCAAAATTTCAAAGTCGTTTTAAACTATGTGCATAGTGCATTTGGGTGCGTACAATCCGAAAATCACATTTACAGCTTGCGGAATCGACTGGAAATTGCTCAAAAACCACGATAAAGCTAGAAAATTAAAAATCGATTACCATGACTTTAATCGACAGTAAAAGTTTAATTTTAATACTTACAGCAAAATAAACTGTGCCAGCCAATTTTTCACATCAAATTACATAAGAATACGTCAAAAAAGCTATTGTTTTCGAATATTTAATTTTTGGGTAAAAAAAAATTCAAAGGGGTTAATCTATCGTTTTTCTAATTTCGGACCAAAATTTCAAAGTCGTTTTAAACTATGTGCATAGTGCATTTGGGTGCGTACAATCCGAAAATCACATTTACAGCTTGCGGAATCGACTGGAAATTGCTCAAAAACCACGATAAAGCTAGAAAATTAAAAATCGATTACCATGACTTTAATCGACAGTAAAAGTTTAATTTTAATACTTACAGCAAAATAAACTGTGCCAGCCAATTTTTCACATCAAATTACATAAGAATACGTCAAAAAAGCTATTGTTTTCGAATATTTAATATTTGGGTAAAAAAAAATTCAAAGGGGTTAATCTATCGTTTTTCTAATTTCGGACCAAAATTTCAAAGTCGTTTTAAACATTGTGCATAGTGCATTTGGGTGCGTACAATCCGAAAATCACATTTACAGCTTGCGGAATCGACTGGAAATTGCTCAAAAACCACGATAAAGCTAGAAAATTAAAAATCGATTACCATGACTTTAATCGACAGTAAAAGTTTAATTTTAATACTTACAGCAAAATAAACTGTGCCAGCCAATTTTTCACATCAAATTACATAAGAATACGTCAAAAAAGCTATTGTTTTCGAATATTTAATATTTGGGTAAAAAAAAATTCAAAGGGGTTAATCTATCGTTTTTCTAATTTCGGACCAAAATTTCAAAGTCGTTTTAAACATTGTGCATAGTGCATTTGGGTGCGTACAATCCGAAAATCACATTTACAGCTTGCGGAATCGACTGGAAATTGCTCAAAAACCACGATAAAGCTAGAAAATTAAAAATCGATTACCATGACTTTAATCGACAGTAAAAGTTTAATTTTAATACTTACAGCAAAATAAACTGTGCCAGCCAATTTTTCACATCAAATTACATAAGAATACGTCAAAAAAGCTATTGTTTTCGAATATTTAATTTTTGGGTAAAAAAAAATTCAAAGGGGTTAATCTATCGTTTTTCTAATTTCGGACCAAAATTTCAAAGTCGTTTTAAACATTGTGCATAGTGCATTTGGGTGCGTACAATCCGAAAATCACATTTACAGCTTGCGGAATCGACTGGAAATTGCTCAAAAACCACGATAAAGCTAGAAAATTAAAAATCGATTACCATGACTTTAATCGACAGTAAAAGTTTAATTTTAATACTTACAGCAAAATAAACTGTGCCAGCCAATTTTTCACATCAAATTACATAAGAATACGTCAAAAAAGCTATTGTTTTCGAATATTTAATTTTTGGGTAAAAAAAAATTCAAAGGGGTTAATCTATCGTTTTTCTAATTTCGGACCAAAATTTCAAAGTCGTTTTAAACATTGTGCATAGTGCATTTGGGTGCGTACAATCCGAAAATCACATTTACAGCTTGCGGAATCGACTGGAAATTGCTCAAAAACCACGATAAAGCTAGAAAATTAAAAATCGATTACCATGACTTTAATCGACAGTAAAAGTTTAATTTTAATACTTACAGCAAAATAAACTGTGCCAGCCAATTTTTCACATCAAATTACATAAGAATACGTCAAAAAAGCTATTGTTTTCGAATATTTAATTTTTGGGTAAAAAAAAATTCAAAGGGGTTAATCTATCGTTTTTCTAATTTCGGACCAAAATTTCAAAGTCGTTTTAAACATTGTGCATAGTGCATTTGGGTGCGTACAATCCGAAAATCACATTTACAGCTTGCGGAATCGACTGGAAATTGCTCAAAAACCACGATAAAGCTAGAAAATTAAAAATCGATTACCATGACTTTAATCGACAGTAAAAGTTTAATTTTAATACTTACAGCAAAATAAACTGTGCCAGCCAATTTTTCACATCAAATTACATAAGAATACGTCAAAAAAGCTATTGTTTTCGAATATTTAATTTTTGGGTAAAAAAAAATTCAAAGGGGTTAATCTATCGTTTTTCTAATTTCGGACCAAAATTTCAAAGTCGTTTTAAACTATGTGCATAGTGCATTTGGGTGCGTACAATCCGAAAATCACATTTACAGCTTGCGGAATCGACTGGAAATTGCTCAAAAACCACGATAAAGCTAGAAAATTAAAAATCGATTACCATGACTTTAATCGACAGTAAAAGTTTAATTTTAATACTTACAGCAAAATAAACTGTGCCAGCCAATTTTTCACATCAAATTACATAAGAATACGTCAAAAAAGCTATTGTTTTCGAATATTTAATTTTTGGGTAAAAAAAAATTCAAAGGGGTTAATCTATCGTTTTTCTAATTTCGGACCAAAATTTCAAAGTCGTTTTAAACATTGTGCATAGTGCATTTGGGTGCGTACAATCCGAAAATCACATTTACAGCTTGCGGAATCGACTGGAAATTGCTCAAAAACCACGATAAAGCTAGAAAATTAAAAATCGATTACCATGACTTTAATCGACAGTAAAAGTTTAATTTTAATACTTACAGCAAAATAAACTGTGCCAGCCAATTTTTCACATCAAATTACATAAGAATACGTCAAAAAAGCTATTGTTTTCGAATATTTAATTTTTGGGTAAAAAAAAATTCAAAGGGGTTAATCTATCGTTTTTCTAATTTCGGACCAAAATTTCAAAGTCGTTTTAAACATTGTGCATAGTGCATTTGGGTGCGTACAATCCGAAAATCACATTTACAGCTTGCGGAATCGACTGGAAATTGCTCAAAAACCACGATAAAGCTAGAAAATTAAAAATCGATTACCATGACTTTAATCGACAGTAAAAGTTTAATTTTAATACTTACAGCAAAATAAACTGTGCCAGCCAATTTTTCACATCAAATTACATAAGAATACGTCAAAAAAGCTATTGTTTTCGAATATTTAATTTTTGGGTAAAAAAAAATTCAAAGGGGTTAATCTATCGTTTTTCTAATTTCGGACCAAAATTTCAAAGTCGTTTTAAACATTGTGCATAGTGCATTTGGGTGCGTACAATCCGAAAATCACATTTACAGCTTGCGGAATCGACTGGAAATTGCTCAAAAACCACGATAAAGCTAGAAAATTAAAAATCGATTACCATGACTTTAATCGACAGTAAAAGTTTAATTTTAATACTTACAGCAAAATAAACTGTGCCAGCCAATTTTTCACATCAAATTACATAAGAATACGTCAAAAAAGCTATTGTTTTCGAATATTTAATTTTTGGGTAAAAAAAAATTCAAAGGGGTTAATCTATCGTTTTTCTAATTTCGGACCAAAATTTCAAAGTCGTTTTAAACATTGTGCATAGTGCATTTGGGTGCGTACAATCCGAAAATCACATTTACAGCTTGCGGAATCGACTGGAAATTGCTCAAAAACCACGATAAAGCTAGAAAATTAAAAATCGATTACCATGACTTTAATCGACAGTAAAAGTTTAATTTTAATACTTACAGCAAAATAAACTGTGCCAGCCAATTTTTCACATCAAATTACATAAGAATACGTCAAAAAAGCTATTGTTTTCGAATATTTAATTTTTGGGTAAAAAAAAATTCAAAGGGGTTAATCTATCGTTTTTGTAATTTCGGACCAAAATTTCAAAGTCGTTTTAAACATTGTGCATAGTGCATTTGGGTGCGTACAATCCGAAAATCACATTTACAGCTTGCGGAATCGACTGGAAATTGCTCAAAAACCACGATAAAGCTAGAAAATTAAAAATCGATTACCATGACTTTAATCGACAGTAAAAGTTTAATTTTAATACTTACAGCAAAATAAACTGTGCCAGCCAATTTTTCACATCAAATTACATAAGAATACGTCAAAAAAGCTATTGTTTTCGAATATTTAATTTTTGGGTAAAAAAAAATTCAAAGGGGTTAATCTATCGTTTTTCTAATTTCGGACCAAAATTTCAAAGTCGTTTTAAACATTGTGCATAGTGCATTTGGGTGCGTACAATCCGAAAATCACATTTACAGCTTGCGGAATCGACTGGAAATTGCTCAAAAACCACGATAAAGCTAGAAAATTAAAAATCGATTACCATGACTTTAATCGACAGTAAAAGTTTAATTTTAATACTTACAGCAAAATAAACTGTGCCAGCCAATTTTTCACATCAAATTACATAAGAATACGTCAAAAAAGCTATTGTTTTCGAATATTTAATTTTTGGGTAAAAAAAATTCAAAGGGGTTAATCTATCGTTTTTCTAATTTCGGACCAAAATTTCAAAGTCGTTTTAAACATTGTGCATAGTGCATTTGGGTGCGTACAATCCGAAAATCACATTTACAGCTTGCGGAATCGACTGGAAATTGCTCAAAAACCACGATAAAGCTAGAAAATTAAAAATCGATTACCATGACTTTAATCGACAGTAAAAGTTTAATTTTAATACTTACAGCAAAATAAACTGTGCCAGCCAATTTTTCACATCAAATTACATAAGAATACGTCAAAAAAGCTATTGTTTTCGAATATTTAATTTTTGGGTAAAAAAAAATTCAAAGGGGTTAATCTATCGTTTTTCTAATTTCGGACCAAAATTTCAAAGTCGTTTTAAACATTGTGCATAGTGCATTTGGGTGCGTACAATCCGAAAATCACATTTACAGCTTGCGGAATCGACTGGAAATTGCTCAAAAACCACGATAAAGCTAGAAAATTAAAAATCGATTACCATGACTTTAATCGACAGTAAAAGTTTAATTTTAATACTTACAGCAAAATAAACTGTACCAGCCAATTTTTCACATCAAATTACATAAGAATACGTCAAAAAAGCTATTGTTTTCGAATATTTAATTTTTGGGTAAAAAAAAATTCAAAGGGGTTAATCTATCGTTTTTCTAATTTCGGACCAAAATTTCAAAGTCGTTTTAAACATTGTGCATAGTGCATTTGGGTGCGTACAATCCGAAAATCACATTTACAGCTTGCGGAATCGACTGGAAATTGCTCAAAAACCACGATAAAGCTAGAAAATTAAAAATCGATTACCATGACTTTAATCGACAGTAAAAGTTTAATTTTAATACTTACAGCAAAATAAACTGTGCCAGCCAATTTTTCACATCAAATTACATAAGAATACGTCAAAAAAGCTATTGTTTTCGAATATTTAATTTTTGGGTAAAAAAAAATTCAAAGGGGTTAATCTATCGTTTTTCTAATTTCGGACCAAAATTTCAAAGTCGTTTTAAACATTGTGCATAGTGCATTTGGGTGCGTACAATCCGAAAATCACATTTACAGCTTGCGGAATCGACTGGAAATTGCTCAGAAACCACGATAAAGCTAGAAAATTAAAAATCGATTACCATGACTTTAATCGACAGTAAAAGTTTAATTTTAATACTTACAGCAAAATAAACTGTGCCAGCCAATTTTTCACATCAAATTACATAAGAATACGTCAAAAAAGCTATTGTTTTCGAATATTTAATTTTTGGGTAAAAAAAAATCAAAGGGGTTAATCTATCGTTTTTCTAATTTCGGACCAAAATTTCAAAGTCGTTTTAAACATTGTGCATAGTGCATTTGGGTGCGTACAATCCGAAAATCACATTTACAGCTTGCGGAATCGACTGGAAATTGCTCAAAAACCACGATAAAGCTAGAAAATTAAAAATCGATTACCATGACTTTAATCGACAGTAAAAGTTTAATTTTAATACTTACAGCAAAATAAACTGTACCAGCCAATTTTTCACATCAAATTACATAAGAATACGTCAAAAAAGCTATTGTTTTCGAATATTTAATTTTTGGGTAAAAAAAAATTCAAAGGGGTTAATCTATCGTTTTTCTAATTTCGGACCAAAATTTCAAAGTCGTTTTAAACATTGTGCATAGTGCATTTGGGTGCGTACAATCCGAAAATCACATTTACAGCTTGCGGAATCGACTGGAAATTGCTCAAAAACCACGATAAAGCTAGAAAATTAAAAATCGATTACCATGACTTTAATCGACAGTAAAAGTTTAATTTTAATACTTACAGCAAAATAAACTGTGCCAGCCAATTTTTCACATCAAATTACATAAGAATACGTCAAAAAAGCTATTGTTTTCGAATATTTAATTTTTGGGTAAAAAAAAATTCAAAGGGGTTAATCTATCGTTTTTCTAATTTCGGACCAAAATTTCAAAGTCGTTTTAAACATTGTGCATAGTGCATTTGGGTGCGTACAATCCGAAAATCACATTTACAGCTTGCGGAATCGACTGGAAATTGCTCAAAAACCACGATAAAGCTAGAAAATTAAAAATCGATTACCATGACTTTAATCGACAGTAAAAGTTTAATTTTAATACTTACAGCAAAATAAACTGTGCCAGCCAATTTTTCACATCAAATTACATAAGAATACGTCAAAAAAGCTATTGTTTTCGAATATTTAATTTTTGGGTAAAAAAAAATTCAAAGGGGTTAATCTATCGTTTTTCTAATTTCGGACCAAAATTTCAAAGTCGTTTTAAACATTGTGCATAGTGCATTTGGGTGCGTACAATCCGAAAATCACATTTACAGCTTGCGGAATCGACTGGAAATTGCTCAAAAACCACGATAAAGCTAGAAAATTAAAAATCGATTACCATGACTTTAATCGACAGTAAAAGTTTAATTTTAATACTTACAGCAAAATAAACTGTGCCAGCCAATTTTTCACATCAAATTACATAAGAATACGTCAAAAAAGCTATTGTTTTCGAATATTTAATTTTTGGGTAAAAAAAAATTCAAAGGGGTTAATCTATCGTTTTTGTAATTTCGGACCAAAATTTCAAAGTCGTTTTAAACATTGTGCATAGTGCATTTGGGTGCGTACAATCCGAAAATCACATTTACAGCTTGCGGAATCGACTGGAAATTGCTCAAAAACCACGATAAAGCTAGAAAATTAAAAATCGATTACCATGACTTTAATCGACAGTAAAAGTTTAATTTTAATACTTACAGCAAAATAAACTGTGCCAGCCAATTTTTCACATCAAATTACATAAGAATACGTCAAAAAAGCTATTGTTTTCGAATATTTAATTTTTGGGTAAAAAAAAATTCAAAGGGGTTAATCTATCGTTTTTCTAATTTCGGACCAAAATTTCAAAGTCGTTTTAAACATTGTGCATAGTGCATTTGGGTGCGTACAATCCGAAAATCACATTTACAGCTTGCGGAATCGACTGGAAATTGCTCAAAAACCACGATAAAGCTAGAAAATTAAAAATCGATTACCATGACTTTAATCGACAGTAAAAGTTTAATTTTAATACTTACAGCAAAATAAACTGTGCCAGCCAATTTTTCACATCAAATTACATAAGAATACGTCAAAAAAGCTATTGTTTTCGAATATTTAATTTTTGGGTAAAAAAAATTCAAAGGGGTTAATCTATCGTTTTTCTAATTTCGGACCAAAATTTCAAAGTCGTTTTAAACATTGTGCATAGTGCATTTGGGTGCGTACAATCCGAAAATCACATTTACAGCTTGCGGAATCGACTGGAAATTGCTCAAAAACCACGATAAAGCTAGAAAATTAAAAATCGATTACCATGACTTTAATCGACAGTAAAAGTTTAATTTTAATACTTACAGCAAAATAAACTGTGCCAGCCAATTTTTCACATCAAATTACATAAGAATACGTCAAAAAAGCTATTGTTTTCGAATATTTAATTTTTGGGTAAAAAAAAATTCAAAGGGGTTAATCTATCGTTTTTCTAATTTCGGACCAAAATTTCAAAGTCGTTTTAAACATTGTGCATAGTGCATTTGGGTGCGTACAATCCGAAAATCACATTTACAGCTTGCGGAATCGACTGGAAATTGCTCAAAAACCACGATAAAGCTAGAAAATTAAAAATCGATTACCATGACTTTAATCGACAGTAAAAGTTTAATTTTAATACTTACAGCAAAATAAACTGTACCAGCCAATTTTTCACATCAAATTACATAAGAATACGTCAAAAAAGCTATTGTTTTCGAATATTTAATTTTTGGGTAAAAAAAAATTCAAAGGGGTTAATCTATCGTTTTTCTAATTTCGGACCAAAATTTCAAAGTCGTTTTAAACATTGTGCATAGTGCATTTGGGTGCGTACAATCCGAAAATCACATTTACAGCTTGCGGAATCGACTGGAAATTGCTCAAAAACCACGATAAAGCTAGAAAATTAAAAATCGATTACCATGACTTTAATCGACAGTAAAAGTTTAATTTTAATACTTACAGCAAAATAAACTGTGCCAGCCAATTTTTCACATCAAATTACATAAGAATACGTCAAAAAAGCTATTGTTTTCGAATATTTAATTTTTGGGTAAAAAAAAATTCAAAGGGGTTAATCTATCGTTTTTCTAATTTCGGACCAAAATTTCAAAGTCGTTTTAAACATTGTGCATAGTGCATTTGGGTGCGTACAATCCGAAAATCACATTTACAGCTTGCGGAATCGACTGGAAATTGCTCAGAAACCACGATAAAGCTAGAAAATTAAAAATCGATTACCATGACTTTAATCGACAGTAAAAGTTTAATTTTAATACTTACAGCAAAATAAACTGTGCCAGCCAATTTTTCACATCAAATTACATAAGAATACGTCAAAAAAGCTATTGTTTTCGAATATTTAATTTTTGGGTAAAAAAAAATCAAAGGGGTTAATCTATCGTTTTTCTAATTTCGGACCAAAATTTCAAAGTCGTTTTAAACATTGTGCATAGTGCATTTGGGTGCGTACAATCCGAAAATCACATTTACAGCTTGCGGAATCGACTGGAAATTGCTCAAAAACCACGATAAAGCTAGAAAATTAAAAATCGATTACCATGACTTTAATCGACAGTAAAAGTTTAATTTTAATACTTACAGCAAAATAAACTGTACCAGCCAATTTTTCACATCAAATTACATAAGAATACGTCAAAAAAGCTATTGTTTTCGAATATTTAATTTTTGGGTAAAAAAAAATTCAAAGGGGTTAATCTATCGTTTTTCTAATTTCGGACCAAAATTTCAAAGTCGTTTTAAACATTGTGCATAGTGCATTTGGGTGCGTACAATCCGAAAATCACATTTACAGCTTGCGGAATCGACTGGAAATTGCTCAAAAACCACGATAAAGCTAGAAAATTAAAAATCGATTACCATGACTTTAATCGACAGTAAAAGTTTAATTTTAATACTTACAGCAAAATAAACTGTGCCAGCCAATTTTTCACATCAAATTACATAAGAATACGTCAAAAAAGCTATTGTTTTCGAATATTTAATTTTTGGGTAAAAAAAAATTCAAAGGGGTTAATCTATCGTTTTTCTAATTTCGGACCAAAATTTCAAAGTCGTTTTAAACATTGTGCATAGTGCATTTGGGTGCGTACAATCCGAAAATCACATTTACAGCTTGCGGAATCGACTGGAAATTGCTCAGAAACCACGATAAAGCTAGAAAATTAAAAATCGATTACCATGACTTTAATCGACAGTAAAAGTTTAATTTTAATACTTACAGCAAAATAAACTGTGCCAGCCAATTTTTCACATCAAATTACATAAGAATACGTCAAAAAAGCTATTGTTTTCGAATATTTAATTTTTGGGTAAAAAAAAATTCAAAGGGGTTAATCTATCGTTTTTCTAATTTCGGACCAAAATTTCAAAGTCGTTTTAAACATTGTGCATAGTGCATTTGGGTGCGTACAATCCGAAAATCACATTTACAGCTTGCGGAATCGACTGGAAATTGCTCAAAAACCACGATAAAGCTAGAAAATTAAAAATCGATTACCATGACTTTAATCGACAGTAAAAGTTTAATTTTAATACTTACAGCAAAATAAACTGTGCCAGCCAATTTTTCACATCAAATTACATAAGAATACGTCAAAAAAGCTATTGTTTTCGAATATTTAATTTTTGGGTAAAAAAAAATTCAAAGGGGTTAATCTATCGTTTTTCTAATTTCGGACCAAAATTTCAAAGTCGTTTTAAACATTGTGCATAGTGCATTTGGGTGCGTACAATCCGAAAATCACATTTACAGCTTGCGGAATCGACTGGAAATTGCTCAGAAACCACGATAAAGCTAGAAAATTAAAAATCGATTACCATGACTTTAATCGACAGTAAAAGTTTAATTTTAATACTTACAGCAAAATAAACTGTACCAGCCAATTTTTCACATCAAATTACATAAGAATATGTCAAAAAAGCTATTGTTTTCGAATATTTAATTTTTGGGTAAAAAAAAATTCAAAGGGGTTAATCTATCGTTTTTCTAATTTCGGACCAAAATTTCAAAGTCGTTTTAAACATTGTGCATAGTGCATTTGGGTGCGTACAATCCGAAAATCACATTTACAGCTTGCGGAATCGACTGGAAATTGCTCAAAAACCACGATAAAGCTAGAAAATTAAAAATCGATTACCATGACTTTAATTGACAGTAAAAGTTTAATTTTAATACTTACAGCAAAATAAACTGTGCCAGCCAATTTTTCACATCAAATTACATAAGAATATGTCAAAAAAGCTATTGTTTTCGAATATTTAATTTTTGGGTAAAAAAAAATTCAAAGGGGTTAATCTATCGTTTTTCTAATTTCGGACCAAAATTTCAAAGTCGTTTTAAACATTGTGCATAGTGCATTTGGGTGCGTACAATCCGAAAATCACATTTACAGCTTGCGGAATCGACTGGAAATTGCTCAAAAACCACGATAAAGCTAGAAAATTAAAAATCGATTACCATGACTTTAATTGACAGTAAAAGTTTAATTTTAATACTTACAGCAAAATAAACTGTGCCAGCCAATTTTTCACATCAAATTACATAAGAATATGTCAAAAAAGCTATTGTTTTCGAATATTTAATTTTTGGGTAAAAAAAAATTCAAAGGGGTTAATCTATCGTTTTTCTAATTTCGGACCAAAATTTCAAAGTCGTTTTAAACATTGTGCATAGTGCATTTGGGTGCGTACAACCCGAAAATCACATTTACAGCTTGCGGAATCGACTGGAAATTGCTCAAAAACCACGATAAAGCTAGAAAATTAAAAATCGATTACCATGACTTTAATCGACAGTAAAAGTTTAATTTTAATACTTACAGCAAAATAAACTGTGCCAGCCAATTTTTCACATCAAATTACATAAGAATACGTCAAAAAAGCTATTGTTTTCGAATATTTAATTTTTGGGTAAAAAAAAATTCAAAGGGGTTAATCTATCGTTTTTCTAATTTCGGACCAAAATTTCAAAGTCGTTTTAAACATTGTGCATAGTGCATTTGGGTGCGTACAACCCGAAAATCACATTTACAGCTTGCGGAATCGACTGGAAATTGCTCAAAAACCACGATAAAGCTAGAAAATTAAAAATCGATTACCATGACTTTAATCGACAGTAAAAGTTTAATTTTAATACTTACAGCAAAATAAACTGTACCAGCCAATTTTTCACATCAAATTACATAAGAATACGTCAAAAAAGCTATTGTTTTCGAATATTTAATTTTTGGGTAAAAAAAAATTCAAAGGGGTTAATCTATCGTTTTTCTAATTTCGGACCAAAATTTCAAAGTCGTTTTAAACATTGTGCATAGTGCATTTGGGTGCGTACAATCCGAAAATCACATTTACAGCTTGCGGAATCGACTGGAAATTGCTCAAAAACCACGATAAAGCTAGAAAATTAAAAATCGATTACCATGACTTTAATCGACAGTAAAAGTTTAATTTTAATACTTACAGCAAAATAAACTGTGCCAGCCAATTTTTCACATCAAATTACATAAGAATACGTCAAAAAAGCTATTGTTTTCGAATATTTAATTTTTGGGTAAAAAAAAATTCAAAGGGGTTAATCTATCGTTTTTCTAATTTCGGACCAAAATTTCAAAGTCGTTTTAAACATTGTGCATAGTGCATTTGGGTGCGTACAATCCGAAAATCACATTTACAGCTTGCGGAATCGACTGGAAATTGCTCAAAAACCACGATAAAGCTAGAAAATTAAAAATCGATTACCATGACTTTAATCGACAGTAAAAGTTTAATTTTAATACTTACAGCAAAATAAACTGTGCCAGCCAATTTTTCACATCAAATTACATAAGAATACGTCAAAAAAGCTATTGTTTTCGAATATTTAATTTTTGGGTAAAAAAAAATTCAAAGGGGTTAATCTATCGTTTTTCTAATTTCGGACCAAAATTTCAAAGTCGTTTTAAACATTGTGCATAGTGCATTTGGGTGCGTACAATCCGAAAATCACATTTACAGCTTGCGGAATCGACTGGAAATTGCTCAAAAACCACGATAAAGCTAGAAAATTAAAAATCGATTACCATGACTTTAATCGACAGTAAAAGTTTAATTTTAATACTTACAGCAAAATAAACTGTGCCAGCCAATTTTTCACATCAAATTACATAAGAATACGTCAAAAAAGCTATTGTTTTCGAATATTTAATTTTTGGGTAAAAAAAAATTCAAAGGAGTTAATCTATCGTTTTTCTAATTTCGGACCAAAATTTCAAAGTCGTTTTAAACATTGTGCATAGTGCATTTGGGTGCGTACAACCCGAAAATCACATTTACAGCTTGCGGAATCGACTGGAAATTGCTCAAAAACCACGATAAAGCTAGAAAATTAAAAATCGATTACCATGACTTTAATCGACAGTAAAAGTTTAATTTTAATACTTACAGCAAAATAAACTGTACCAGCCAATTTTTCACATCAAATTACATAAGAATACGTCAAAAAAGCTATTGTTTTCGAATATTTAATTTTTGGGTAAAAAAAAATTCAAAGGGGTTAATCTATCGTTTTTCTAATTTCGGACCAAAATTTCAAAGTCGTTTTAAACATTGTGCATAGTGCATTTGGGTGCGTACAATCCGAAAATCACATTTACAGCTTGCGGAATCGACTGGAAATTGCTCAAAAACCACGATAAAGCTAGAAAATTAAAAATCGATTACCATGACTTTAATCGACAGTAAAAGTTTAATTTTAATACTTACAGCAAAATAAACTGTGCCAGCCAATTTTTCACATCAAATTACATAAGAATACGTCAAAAAAGCTATTGTTTTCGAATATTTAATTTTTGGGTAAAAAAAAATTCAAAGGGGTTAATCTATCGTTTTTCTAATTTCGGACCAAAATTTCAAAGTCGTTTTAAACATTGTGCATAGTGCATTTGGGTGCGTACAATCCGAAAATCACATTTACAGCTTGCGGAATCGACTGGAAATTGCTCAAAAACCACGATAAAGCTAGAAAATTAAAAATCGATTACCATGACTTTAATCGACAGTAAAAGTTTAATTTTAATACTTACAGCAAAATAAACTGTGCCAGCCAATTTTTCACATCAAATTACATAAGAATACGTCAAAAAAGCTATTGTTTTCGAATATTTAATTTTTGGGTAAAAAAAAATTCAAAGGGGTTAATCTATCGTTTTTGTAATTTCGGACCAAAATTTCAAAGTCGTTTTAAACATTGTGCATAGTGCATTTGGGTGCGTACAATCCGAAAATCACATTTACAGCTTGCGGAATCGACTGGAAATTGCTCAAAAACCACGATAAAGCTAGAAAATTAAAAATCGATTACCATGACTTTAATCGACAGTAAAAGTTTAATTTTAATACTTACAGCAAAATAAACTGTGCCAGCCAATTTTTCACATCAAATTACATAAGAATACGTCAAAAAAGCTATTGTTTTCGAATATTTAATTTTTGGGTAAAAAAAAATTCAAAGGGGTTAATCTATCGTTTTTGTAATTTCGGACCAAAATTTCAAAGTCGTTTTAAACATTGTGCATAGTGCATTTGGGTGCGTACAATCCGAAAATCACATTTACAGCTTGCGGAATCGACTGGAAATTGCTCAAAAACCACGATAAAGCTAGAAAATTAAAAATCGATTACCATGACTTTAATCGACAGTAAAAGTTTAATTTTAATACTTACAGCAAAATAAACTGTGCCAGCCAATTTTTCACATCAAATTACATAAGAATACGTCAAAAAAGCTATTGTTTTCGAATATTTAATTTTTGGGTAAAAAAAATTCAAAGGGGTTAATCTATCGTTTTTCTAATTTCGGACCAAAATTTCAAAGTCGTTTTAAACATTGTGCATAGTGCATTTGGGTGCGTACAATCCGAAAATCACATTTACAGCTTGCGGAATCGACTGGAAATTGCTCAAAAACCACGATAAAGCTAGAAAATTAAAAATCGATTACCATGACTTTAATCGACAGTAAAAGTTTAATTTTAATACTTACAGCAAAATAAACTGTGCCAGCCAATTTTTCACATCAAATTACATAAGAATACGTCAAAAAAGCTATTGTTTTCGAATATTTAATTTTTGGGTAAAAAAAAATTCAAAGGGGTTAATCTATCGTTTTTCTAATTTCGGACCAAAATTTCAAAGTCGTTTTAAACATTGTGCATAGTGCATTTGGGTGCGTACAATCCGAAAATCACATTTACAGCTTGCGGAATCGACTGGAAATTGCTCAAAAACCACGATAAAGCTAGAAAATTAAAAATCGATTACCATGACTTTAATCGACAGTAAAAGTTTAATTTTAATACTTACAGCAAAATAAACTGTACCAGCCAATTTTTCACATCAAATTACATAAGAATACGTCAAAAAAGCTATTGTTTTCGAATATTTAATTTTTGGGTAAAAAAAAATTCAAAGGGGTTAATCTATCGTTTTTCTAATTTCGGACCAAAATTTCAAAGTCGTTTTAAACATTGTGCATAGTGCATTTGGGTGCGTACAATCCGAAAATCACATTTACAGCTTGCGGAATCGACTGGAAATTGCTCAAAAACCACGATAAAGCTAGAAAATTAAAAATCGATTACCATGACTTTAATCGACAGTAAAAGTTTAATTTTAATACTTACAGCAAAATAAACTGTGCCAGCCAATTTTTCACATCAAATTACATAAGAATACGTCAAAAAAGCTATTGTTTTCGAATATTTAATTTTTGGGTAAAAAAAAATTCAAAGGGGTTAATCTATCGTTTTTCTAATTTCGGACCAAAATTTCAAAGTCGTTTTAAACATTGTGCATAGTGCATTTGGGTGCGTACAATCCGAAAATCACATTTACAGCTTGCGGAATCGACTGGAAATTGCTCAAAAACCACGATAAAGCTAGAAAATTAAAAATCGATTACCATGACTTTAATCGACAGTAAAAGTTTAATTTTAATACTTACAGCAAAATAAACTGTACCAGCCAATTTTTCACATCAAATTACATAAGAATACGTCAAAAAAGCTATTGTTTTCGAATATTTAATTTTTGGGTAAAAAAAAATTCAAAGGGGTTAATCTATCGTTTTTCTAATTTCGGACCAAAATTTCAAAGTCGTTTTAAACATTGTGCATAGTGCATTTGGGTGCGTACAATCCGAAAATCACATTTACAGCTTGCGGAATCGACTGGAAATTGCTCAGAAACCACGATAAAGCTAGAAAATTAAAAATCGATTACCATGACTTTAATCGACAGTAAAAGTTTAATTTTAATACTTACAGCAAAATAAACTGTACCAGCCAATTTTTCACATCAAATTACATAAGAATACGTCAAAAAAGCTATTGTTTTCGAATATTTAATTTTTGGGTAAAAAAAAATTCAAAGGGGTTAATCTATCGTTTTTCTAATTTCGGACCAAAATTTCAAAGTCGTTTTAAACATTGTGCATAGTGCATTTGGGTGCGTACAATCCGAAAATCACATTTACAGCTTGCGGAATCGACTGGAAATTGCTCAGAAACCACGATAAAGCTAGAAAATTAAAAATCGATTACCATGACTTTAATCGACAGTAAAAGTTTAATTTTAATACTTACAGCAAAATAAACTGTGCCAGCCAATTTTTCACATCAAATTACATAAGAATACGTCAAAAAAGCTATTGTTTTCGAATATTTAATTTTTGGGTAAAAAAAAATTCAAAGGGGTTAATCTATCGTTTTTCTAATTTCGGACCAAAATTTCAAAGTCGTTTTAAACATTGTGCATAGTGCATTTGGGTGCGTACAATCCGAAAATCACATTTACAGCTTGCGGAATCGACTGGAAATTGCTCAAAAACCACGATAAAGCTAGAAAATTAAAAATCGATTACCATGACTTTAATCGACAGTAAAAGTTTAATTTTAATACTTACAGCAAAATAAACTGTACCAGCCAATTTTTCACATCAAATTACATAAGAATACGTCAAAAAAGCTATTGTTTTCGAATATTTAATTTTTGGGTAAAAAAAAATTCAAAGGGGTTAATCTATCGTTTTTCTAATTTCGGACCAAAATTTCAAAGTCGTTTTAAACATTGTGCATAGTGCATTTGGGTGCGTACAATCCGAAAATCACATTTACAGCTTGCGGAATCGACTGGAAATTGCTCAAAAACCACGATAAAGCTAGAAAATTAAAAATCGATTACCATGACTTTAATCGACAGTAAAAGTTTAATTTTAATACTTACAGCAAAATAAACTGTGCCAGCCAATTTTTCACATCAAATTACATAAGAATACGTCAAAAAAGCTATTGTTTTCGAATATTTAATTTTTGGGTAAAAAAAAATTCAAAGGGGTTAATCTATCGTTTTTCTAATTTCGGACCAAAATTTCAAAGTCGTTTTAAACATTGTGCATAGTGCATTTGGGTGCGTACAATCCGAAAATCACATTTACAGCTTGCGGAATCGACTGGAAATTGCTCAGAAACCACGATAAAGCTAGAAAATTAAAAATCGATTACCATGACTTTAATCGACAGTAAAAGTTTAATTTTAATACTTACAGCAAAATAAACTGTGCCAGCCAATTTTTCACATCAAATTACATAAGAATACGTCAAAAAAGCTATTGTTTTCGAATATTTAATTTTTGGGTAAAAAAAAATTCAAAGGGGTTAATCTATCGTTTTTCTAATTTCGGACCAAAATTTCAAAGTCGTTTTAAACATTGTGCATAGTGCATTTGGGTGCGTACAATCCGAAAATCACATTTACAGCTTGCGGAATCGACTGGAAATTGCTCAAAAACCACGATAAAGCTAGAAAATTAAAAATCGATTACCATGACTTTAATCGACAGTAAAAGTTTAATTTTAATACTTACAGCAAAATAAACTGTGCCAGCCAATTTTTCACATCAAATTACATAAGAATACGTCAAAAAAGCTATTGTTTTCGAATATTTAATTTTTGGGTAAAAAAAAATTCAAAGGGGTTAATCTATCGTTTTTCTAATTTCGGACCAAAATTTCAAAGTCGTTTTAAACATTGTGCATAGTGCATTTGGGTGCGTACAATCCGAAAATCACATTTACAGCTTGCGGAATCGACTGGAAATTGCTCAGAAACCACGATAAAGCTAGAAAATTAAAAATCGATTACCATGACTTTAATCGACAGTAAAAGTTTAATTTTAATACTTACAGCAAAATAAACTGTACCAGCCAATTTTTCACATCAAATTACATAAGAATATGTCAAAAAAGCTATTGTTTTCGAATATTTAATTTTTGGGTAAAAAAAAATTCAAAGGGGTTAATCTATCGTTTTTCTAATTTCGGACCAAAATTTCAAAGTCGTTTTAAACATTGTGCATAGTGCATTTGGGTGCGTACAATCCGAAAATCACATTTACAGCTTGCGGAATCGACTGGAAATTGCTCAAAAACCACGATAAAGCTAGAAAATTAAAAATCGATTACCATGACTTTAATCGACAGTAAAAGTTTAATTTTAATACTTACAGCAAAATAAACTGTACCAGCCAATTTTTCACATCAAATTACATAAGAATACGTCAAAAAAGCTATTGTTTTCGAATATTTAATTTTTGGGTAAAAAAAAATTCAAAGGGGTTAATCTATCGTTTTTCTAATTTCGGACCAAAATTTCAAAGTCGTTTTAAACATTGTGCATAGTGCATTTGGGTGCGTACAATCCGAAAATCACATTTACAGCTTGCGGAATCGACTGGAAATTGCTCAAAAACCACGATAAAGCTAGAAAATTAAAAATCGATTACCATGACTTTAATCGACAGTAAAAGTTTAATTTTAATACTTACAGCAAAATAAACTGTGCCAGCCAATTTTTCACATCAAATTACATAAGAATACGTCAAAAAAGCTATTGTTTTCGAATATTTAATTTTTGGGTAAAAAAAAATTCAAAGGGGTTAATCTATCGTTTTTCTAATTTCGGACCAAAATTTCAAAGTCGTTTTAAACATTGTGCATAGTGCATTTGGGTGCGTACAATCCGAAAATCACATTTACAGCTTGCGGAATCGACTGGAAATTGCTCAAAAACCACGATAAAGCTAGAAAATTAAAAATCGATTACCATGACTTTAATCGACAGTAAAAGTTTAATTTTAATACTTACAGCAAAATAAACTGTGCCAGCCAATTTTTCACATCAAATTACATAAGAATACGTCAAAAAAGCTATTGTTTTCGAATATTTAATTTTTGGGTAAAAAAAAATTCAAAGGGGTTAATCTATCGTTTTTCTAATTTCGGACCAAAATTTCAAAGTCGTTTTAAACATTGTGCATAGTGCATTTGGGTGCGTACAATCCGAAAATCACATTTACAGCTTGCGGAATCGACTGGAAATTGCTCAAAAACCACGATAAAGCTAGAAAATTAAAAATCGATTACCATGACTTTAATCGACAGTAAAAGTTTAATTTTAATACTTACAGCAAAATAAACTGTGCCAGCCAATTTTTCACATCAAATTACATAAGAATACGTCAAAAAAGCTATTGTTTTCGAATATTTAATTTTTGGGTAAAAAAAAATTCAAAGGAGTTAATCTATCGTTTTTCTAATTTCGGACCAAAATTTCAAAGTCGTTTTAAACATTGTGCATAGTGCATTTGGGTGCGTACAACCCGAAAATCACATTTACAGCTTGCGGAATCGACTGGAAATTGCTCAAAAACCACGATAAAGCTAGAAAATTAAAAATCGATTACCATGACTTTAATCGACAGTAAAAGTTTAATTTTAATACTTACAGCAAAATAAACTGTACCAGCCAATTTTTCACATCAAATTACATAAGAATACGTCAAAAAAGCTATTGTTTTCGAATATTTAATTTTTGGGTAAAAAAAAATTCAAAGGGGTTAATCTATCGTTTTTCTAATTTCGGACCAAAATTTCAAAGTCGTTTTAAACATTGTGCATAGTGCATTTGGGTGCGTACAATCCGAAAATCACATTTACAGCTTGCGGAATCGACTGGAAATTGCTCAAAAACCACGATAAAGCTAGAAAATTAAAAATCGATTACCATGACTTTAATCGACAGTAAAAGTTTAATTTTAATACTTACAGCAAAATAAACTGTGCCAGCCAATTTTTCACATCAAATTACATAAGAATACGTCAAAAAAGCTATTGTTTTCGAATATTTAATTTTTGGGTAAAAAAAAATTCAAAGGGGTTAATCTATCGTTTTTCTAATTTCGGACCAAAATTTCAAAGTCGTTTTAAACATTGTGCATAGTGCATTTGGGTGCGTACAATCCGAAAATCACATTTACAGCTTGCGGAATCGACTGGAAATTGCTCAAAAACCACGATAAAGCTAGAAAATTAAAAATCGATTACCATGACTTTAATCGACAGTAAAAGTTTAATTTTAATACTTACAGCAAAATAAACTGTGCCAGCCAATTTTTCACATCAAATTACATAAGAATACGTCAAAAAAGCTATTGTTTTCGAATATTTAATTTTTGGGTAAAAAAAAATTCAAAGGGGTTAATCTATCGTTTTTGTAATTTCGGACCAAAATTTCAAAGTCGTTTTAAACATTGTGCATAGTGCATTTGGGTGCGTACAATCCGAAAATCACATTTACAGCTTGCGGAATCGACTGGAAATTGCTCAAAAACCACGATAAAGCTAGAAAATTAAAAATCGATTACCATGACTTTAATCGACAGTAAAAGTTTAATTTTAATACTTACAGCAAAATAAACTGTGCCAGCCAATTTTTCACATCAAATTACATAAGAATACGTCAAAAAAGCTATTGTTTTCGAATATTTAATTTTTGGGTAAAAAAAAATTCAAAGGGGTTAATCTATCGTTTTTGTAATTTCGGACCAAAATTTCAAAGTCGTTTTAAACATTGTGCATAGTGCATTTGGGTGCGTACAATCCGAAAATCACATTTACAGCTTGCGGAATCGACTGGAAATTGCTCAAAAACCACGATAAAGCTAGAAAATTAAAAATCGATTACCATGACTTTAATCGACAGTAAAAGTTTAATTTTAATACTTACAGCAAAATAAACTGTGCCAGCCAATTTTTCACATCAAATTACATAAGAATACGTCAAAAAAGCTATTGTTTTCGAATATTTAATTTTTGGGTAAAAAAAAATTCAAAGGGGTTAATCTATCGTTTTTCTAATTTCGGACCAAAATTTCAAAGTCGTTTTAAACATTGTGCATAGTGCATTTGGGTGCGTACAATCCGAAAATCACATTTACAGCTTGCGGAATCGACTGGAAATTGCTCAAAAACCACGATAAAGCTAGAAAATTAAAAATCGATTACCATGACTTTAATCGACAGTAAAAGTTTAATTTTAATACTTACAGCAAAATAAACTGTGCCAGCCAATTTTTCACATCAAATTACATAAGAATACGTCAAAAAAGCTATTGTTTTCGAATATTTAATTTTTGGGTAAAAAAAAATTCAAAGGGGTTAATCTATCGTTTTTCTAATTTCGGACCAAAATTTCAAAGTCGTTTTAAACATTGTGCATAGTGCATTTGGGTGCGTACAATCCGAAAATCACATTTACAGCTTGCGGAATCGACTGGAAATTGCTCAAAAACCACGATAAAGCTAGAAAATTAAAAATCGATTACCATGACTTTAATCGACAGTAAAAGTTTAATTTTAATACTTACAGCAAAATAAACTGTGCCAGCCAATTTTTCACATCAAATTACATAAGAATACGTCAAAAAAGCTATTGTTTTCGAATATTTAATTTTTGGGTAAAAAAAAATTCAAAGGGGTTAATCTATCGTTTTTCTAATTTCGGACCAAAATTTCAAAGTCGTTTTAAACATTGTGCATAGTGCATTTGGGTGCGTACAATCCGAAAATCACATTTACAGCTTGCGGAATCGACTGGAAATTGCTCAAAAACCACGATAAAGCTAGAAAATTAAAAATCGATTACCATGACTTTAATCGACAGTAAAAGTTTAATTTTAATACTTACAGCAAAATAAACTGTGCCAGCCAATTTTTCACATCAAATTACATAAGAATACGTCAAAAAAGCTATTGTTTTCGAATATTTAATTTTTGGGTAAAAAAAAATTCAAAGGGGTTAATCTATCGTTTTTCTAATTTCGGACCAAAATTTCAAAGTCGTTTTAAACATTGTGCATAGTGCATTTGGGTGCGTACAATCCGAAAATCACATTTACAGCTTGCGGAATCGACTGGAAATTGCTCAAAAACCACGATAAAGCTAGAAAATTAAAAATCGATTACCATGACTTTAATCGACAGTAAAAGTTTAATTTTAATACTTACAGCAAAATAAACTGTGCCAGCCAATTTTTCACATCAAATTACATAAGAATACGTCAAAAAAGCTATTGTTTTCGAATATTTAATTTTTGGGTAAAAAAAAATTCAAAGGAGTTAATCTATCGTTTTTCTAATTTCGGACCAAAATTTCAAAGTCGTTTTAAACATTGTGCATAGTGCATTTGGGTGCGTACAACCCGAAAATCACATTTACAGCTTGCGGAATCGACTGGAAATTGCTCAAAAACCACGATAAAGCTAGAAAATTAAAAATCGATTACCATGACTTTAATCGACAGTAAAAGTTTAATTTTAATACTTACAGCAAAATAAACTGTGCCAGCCAATTTTTCACATCAAATTACATAAGAATACGTCAAAAAAGCTATTGTTTTCGAATATTTAATTTTTGGGTAAAAAAAAATTCAAAGGGGTTAATCTATCCTTTTTCTAATTTCGGACCAAAATTTCAAAGTCGTTTTAAACATTGTGCATAGTGCATTTGGGTGCGTACAATCCGAAAATCACATTTACAGCTTGCGGAATCGACTGGAAATTGCTCAAAAACCACGATAAAGCTAGAAAATTAAAAATCGATTACCATGACTTTAATCGACAGTAAAAGTTTAATTTTAATACTTACAGCAAAATAAACTGTGCCAGCCAATTTTTCACATCAAATTACATAAGAATACGTCAAAAAAGCTATTGTTTTCGAATATTTAATTTTTGGGTAAAAAAAAATTCAAAGGGGTTAATCTATCGTTTTTCTAATTTCGGACCAAAATTTCAAAGTCGTTTTAAACATTGTGCATAGTGCATTTGGGTGCGTACAATCCGAAAATCACATTTACAGCTTGCGGAATCGACTGGAAATTGCTCAAAAACCACGATAAAGCTAGAAAATTAAAAATCGATTACCATGACTTTAATCGACAGTAAAAGTTTAATTTTAATACTTACAGCAAAATAAACTGTGCCAGCCAATTTTTCACATCAAATTACATAAGAATACGTCAAAAAAGCTATTGTTTTCGAATATTTAATTTTTGGGTAAAAAAAAATTCAAAGGGGTTAATCTATCGTTTTTCTAATTTCGGACCAAAATTTCAAAGTCGTTTTAAACATTGTGCATAGTGCATTTGGGTGCGTACAATCCGAAAATCACATTTACAGCTTGCGGAATCGACTGGAAATTGCTCAAAAACCACGATAAAGCTAGAAAATTAAAAATCGATTACCATGACTTTAATCGACAGTAAAAGTTTAATTTTAATACTTACAGCAAAATAAACTGTGCCAGCCAATTTTTCACATCAAATTACATAAGAATACGTCAAAAAAGCTATTGTTTTCGAATATTTAATTTTTGGGTAAAAAAAAATTCAAAGGGGTTAATCTATCGTTTTTCTAATTTCGGACCAAAATTTCAAAGTCGTTTTAAACATTGTGCATAGTGCATTTGGGTGCGTACAATCCGAAAATCACATTTACAGCTTGCGGAATCGACTGGAAATTGCTCAAAAACCACGATAAAGCTAGAAAATTAAAAATCGATTACCATGACTTTAATCGACAGTAAAAGTTTAATTTTAATACTTACAGCAAAATAAACTGTGCCAGCCAATTTTTCACATCAAATTACATAAGAATACGTCAAAAAAGCTATTGTTTTCGAATATTTAATTTTTGGGTAAAAAAAAATTCAAAGGGGTTAATCTATCGTTTTTCTAATTTCGGACCAAAATTTCAAAGTCGTTTTAAACATTGTGCATAGTGCATTTGGGTGCGTACAATCCGAAAATCACATTTACAGCTTGCGGAATCGACTGGAAATTGCTCAAAAACCACGATAAAGCTAGAAAATTAAAAATCGATTACCATGACTTTAATCGACAGTAAAAGTTTAATTTTAATACTTACAGCAAAATAAACTGTGCCAGCCAATTTTTCACATCAAATTACATAAGAATACGTCAAAAAAGCTATTGTTTTCGAATATTTAATTTTTGGGTAAAAAAAAATTCAAAGGGGTTAATCTATCGTTTTTCTAATTTCGGACCAAAATTTCAAAGTCGTTTTAAACATTGTGCATAGTGCATTTGGGTGCGTACAATCCGAAAATCACATTTACAGCTTGCGGAATCGACTGGAAATTGCTCAAAAACCACGATAAAGCTAGAAAATTAAAAATCGATTACCATGACTTTAATCGACAGTAAAAGTTTAATTTTAATACTTACAGCAAAATAAACTGTGCCAGCCAATTTTTCACATCAAATTACATAAGAATACGTCAAAAAAGCTATTGTTTTCGAATATTTAATTTTTGGGTAAAAAAAAATTCAAAGGGGTTAATCTATCGTTTTTCTAATTTCGGACCAAAATTTCAAAGTCGTTTTAAACATTGTGCATAGTGCATTTGGGTGCGTACAATCCGAAAATCACATTTACAGCTTGCGGAATCGACTGGAAATTGCTCAAAAACCACGATAAAGCTAGAAAATTAAAAATCGATTACCATGACTTTAATCGACAGTAAAAGTTTAATTTTAATACTTACAGCAAAATAAACTGTGCCAGCCAATTTTTCACATCAAATTACATAAGAATACGTCAAAAAAGCTATTGTTTTCGAATATTTAATTTTTGGGTAAAAAAAAATTCAAAGGGGTTAATCTATCGTTTTTCTAATTTCGGACCAAAATTTCAAAGTCGTTTTAAACATTGTGCATAGTGCATTTGGGTGCGTACAATCCGAAAATCACATTTACAGCTTGCGGAATCGACTGGAAATTGCTCAAAAACCACGATAAAGCTAGAAAATTAAAAATCGATTACCATGACTTTAATCGACAGTAAAAGTTTAATTTTAATACTTACAGCAAAATAAACTGTGCCAGCCAATTTTTCACATCAAATTACATAAGAATACGTCAAAAAAGCTATTGTTTTCGAATATTTAATTTTTGGGTAAAAAAAAATTCAAAGGGGTTAATCTATCGTTTTTCTAATTTCGGACCAAAATTTCAAAGTCGTTTTAAACATTGTGCATAGTGCATTTGGGTGCGTACAATCCGAAAATCACATTTACAGCTTGCGGAATCGACTGGAAATTGCTCAAAAACCACGATAAAGCTAGAAAATTAAAAATCGATTACCATGACTTTAATCGACAGTAAAAGTTTAATTTTAATACTTACAGCAAAATAAACTGTGCCAGCCAATTTTTCACATCAAATTACATAAGAATACGTCAAAAAAGCTATTGTTTTCGAATATTTAATTTTTGGGTAAAAAAAAATTCAAAGGGGTTAATCTATCGTTTTTCTAATTTCGGACCAAAATTTCAAAGTCGTTTTAAACATTGTGCATAGTGCATTTGGGTGCGTACAATCCGAAAATCACATTTACAGCTTGCGGAATCGACTGGAAATTGCTCAAAAACCACGATAAAGCTAGAAAATTAAAAATCGATTACCATGACTTTAATCGACAGTAAAAGTTTAATTTTAATACTTACAGCAAAATAAACTGTGCCAGCCAATTTTTCACATCAAATTACATAAGAATACGTCAAAAAAGCTATTGTTTTCGAATATTTAATTTTTGGGTAAAAAAAAATTCAAAGGGGTTAATCTATCGTTTTTCTAATTTCGGACCAAAATTTCAAAGTCGTTTTAAACATTGTGCATAGTGCATTTGGGTGCGTACAATCCGAAAATCACATTTACAGCTTGCGGAATCGACTGGAAATTGCTCAAAAACCACGATAAAGCTAGAAAATTAAAAATCGATTACCATGACTTTAATCGACAGTAAAAGTTTAATTTTAATACTTACAGCAAAATAAACTGTGCCAGCCAATTTTTCACATCAAATTACATAAGATTACGTCAAAAAAGCTATTGTTTTCGAATATTTAATTTTTGGGTAAAAAAAAATTCAAAGGGGTTAATCTATCGTTTTTCTAATTTCGGACCAAAATTTCAAAGTCGTTTTAAACATTGTGCATAGTGCATTTGGGTGCGTACAATCCGAAAATCACATTTACAGCTTGCGGAATCGACTGGAAATTGCTCAGAAACCACGATAAAGCTAGAAAATTAAAAATCGATTACCATGACTTTAATCGACAGTAAAAGTTTAATTTTAATACTTACAGCAAAATAAACTGTACCAGCCAATTTTTCACATCAAATTACATAAGAATATGTCAAAAAAGCTATTGTTTTCGAATATTTAATTTTTGGGTAAAAAAAAATTCAAAGGGGTTAATCTATCGTTTTTCTAATTTCGGACCAAAATTTCAAAGTCGTTTTAAACTATGTGCATAGTGCATTTGGGTGCGTACAATCCGAAAATCACATTTACAGCTTGCGGAATCGACTGGAAATTGCTCAAAAACCACGATAAAGCTAGAAAATTAAAAATCGATTACCATGACTTTAATCGACAGTAAAAGTTTAATTTTAATACTTACAGCAAAATTAACTGTGCCAGCCAATTTTTCACATCAAATTACATAAGAATACGTCAAAAAAGCTATTGTTTTCGAATATTTAATTTTTGGGTAAAAAAAAATTCAAAGGGGTTAATCTATCGTTTTTCTAATTTCGGACCAAAATTTCAAAGTCGTTTTAAACTATGTGCATAGTGCATTTGGGTGCGTACAATCCGAAAATCACATTTACAGCTTGCGGAATCGACTGGAAATTGCTCAAAAACCACGATAAAGCTAGAAAATTAAAAATCGATTACCATGACTTTAATTGACAGTAAAAGTTTAATTTTAATACTTACAGCAAAATAAACTGTGCCAGCCAATTTTTCACATCAAATTACATAAGAATACGTCAAAAAAGCTATTGTTTTCGAATATTTAATTTTTGGGTAAAAAAAAATTCAAAGGGGTTAATCTATCGTTTTTGTAATTTCGGACCAAAATTTCAAAGTCGTTTTAAACATTGTGCATAGTGCATTTGGGTGCGTACAATCCGAAAATCACATTTACAGCTTGCGGAATCGACTGGAAATTGCTCAAAAACCACGATAAAGCTAGAAAATTAAAAATCGATTACCATGACTTTAAGCGACATTAAAAGTTTAATTTTAATACTTACAGCAAAATAAACTACGGCAGCATAATTTTCATATATCTTAAATAATATGCCTTATGCGGAAACTTCAAAGCACATTTTTGCCTAAACCGTTTGTTGCATACAGAAAAAAATGTAAAATCATTCTTGTGCGGAGTTTTGGTACCTTTTCTTTATATTAAGCTTTATTGGCCTCCAAGCCATAGCAAATGTAGCTGAATTATTATTTAGGTATTGGCTACTTATTGCCCTATTGGCAACTTATGCTATCTGGTTTTTTGTAAGTTTAAAAGAACGCTTTGAAAAAATCAATTTATTCTAAAAAAAAATTTTAAAAAATTTTACGATGAAATAATTTAAGAAAAACACAATGTTTGGCCTAGTTTTGGCACAAGTAAAAATCAAACTTAATTTTTAATACAAGCTTTATTTTTTGTCATTTCGAACAAGAATTTTACACTCTCAATATCAAATTGTATGCGGGCCGCCACACCATTGTTATCCCGCTATCCCCTTTATTATACTTTGTGATTCAATATCGATTGCAATCAATATGTTGACATTGACACCAAAAAAAAAACACCAAAACCAGTTAAGCACACTAAGCCAACTCCAGCCAAGCGTGCCAAGGCAAAAGAATCTTCCCCATCTAACGATGATGTGGACTTTTGCCTTATTTGTTTAGAGCTTTTACCACATTAACGGCCGTTAATTCCATCAATTGCAACGAATGCGATTGGCCCGTCCATCTAAAGTATGTTGGCATAATAGCTGGCGCACATGCCAGCACACTTCACATGCGAACATTGTGTTTCAAACGATGAATTAATGCCAATGAAGGCTTCCAAAATAAATAACCTTTATTTTTTCGATATTCGTTGTTGTTTTGCTTCATATTTTCTCATTTCCAGTAGATTTTCTAAGGTCTTTTCTAGATTTTCTTCAACCAAACAAAAAAAAAACTTTTGACGGAATGAATTAGTTCCCATAATAAAATACTTCAGATAAATCAATATCGATTTTCCGCGATTTGAACTCAGAATTTCCGCTATGTACTCAACTAGCGGTTACATCACTCCACGGCTGTGGCTTAACTTTTAATTTTTAACATAATTGGGTAAAATCTTGTACGTCACACGTTACGAAATGCTTTCTTTGTTAAGTTAATAAATCCCGTTACATAAAGGCAATATGGTAAGTATCCTAATTTAATTTCAAGAAAGAGTGATTTCAAATTCATTCTGAAAATGAATTCTTTTTTTTTAGGTTTTGCATTTCATCTTTCTAAATATTTGTGTTGAAATTAGAAACAATATTGTATTAAATTGATTGGTGAAAAATAGCTTTATAATTATTTCTATACTCTCATTCAATACTCATATTATGCAGTAGATTTTTCAATTCGAAAAGCGGTTTTATTTAAAAAATATTCTACATCAAGTTTTAAAGACAAAAGTTCCCTTGTACCGTTTTACAAAATCGTTCATGAAACGGAATTCTAACTTTCTACTATCCATATCTATCTTCGTCTATTTTGTTTAATACCTAATAAATTATAAAAAATTTGATTTAAAATTATGATAATTCCTGAATCCACTTGAAACCACATTGAGTCATTTCGTACGCAGCTTCGCATACATCAGTTGATTTAGGATCTCTGCAATTATCGATAACTTGCTTAAGAAGATCTGGATGAGACACAATAAGCTGGTGCATTACGCCATTTTGGTGTAATAAATTATCCACGAGTAGTACCCCCTTCTCATCAATTATGTGTGTTTTTATGTATGCACATTTAAGATAACACTTTAATTTTTGGTCATCTTCTCCACTGTAATCGTGATTCCAAAATTGATCGACCGCATCTTCCGATACCATACTTTCTGCTATGCAATTGGTTTTGTGTTCGAATGAAGCTTTCAAAAATTTTCCTATCATTGATCGCAACCTCTAATTAAATAAAACAAACAATAATTAAGTTAAGAATTTCGATTAAAAATTTTTAAAAACTAAGTAGGTACCTACATCATGTTTTACATCTGCTTGAGTCAAAGCTACCAAAGTCACCACCAATATTATTGAAATAAGATATCTCATTTTAAAATTATTTAAAACAATACTAGATATATATTTTTCGGCGGTTTATAAAGTAACTATTTCAACTTTTTTTTATTTATCCTACATAATTGTTGTATTTTATTCCTGTAATTAAATCTAATTATTATAAATAGTCAAGAGGTAATAAATATGCATGTATCATAGGCGTACCACTACCTACAATCACAATAAGTTTCGGTTTTTAACAATAATTTCATCTCTGAGTAGAGGAAATTATTCCACGATAAAATGCAGGACCAAACAAATTTCCTATTCCTAATTGTTTTAATTTTGCAAACTAGCGTATATGGGGTGGTGCACAAAAATCTACAAATCATATTGTTACAATTTGTTCTTTATTTTTGAATATTTGGTCACTTTAAAAAAGAAAAAAAAATTATATCACCTCATATTTAATAGAAAATAAAGGACTTAATTACTGTTTTTTATTTCATTTTTTCAAAAATTTCAAATTAAGCTGTAAGTACAAATTAAGCACTAAATCAAAAACTTTCAATTGCTCCCATCACCAGGTCTCTTTTATTTATGTATCTTCACAGCTGGACTGAATTTTCCATTTGTAAAAAAAATTTAATATAAAACCGTGCATAAAAAATGTTAAGATAAATTTTAATAAAATAATCCGCCGCCATTGAAATCCCTGCAATTGGATTTCGATTACTTAAGCACTTTTTCTTATATTTAAAATTGATAACATGTAATTACGATATGAAAACTTAATTACTCCTTTAACAGCAAATAAATAATATTAATTATAATAACTAATAAATAAATTATTTAAAAATTTAATTAATTAATTAATCTATTGAACTCCTCTCTACATCGCCGAAGGTTATTAAGTTTTATATAATTCATAGATTCTAATCTATATTTTAAATTTAAATAAATTAAAATAATAAAAATTTTAAAAAAAGCAATAAAGCTTTTTTAAGTTTATTTGATTTTCTAGTACTGCTTACTTATTTAACAAAGTTTCGCAACAAAAAAATTTCAAAAGTTTAGCTGTGGAAAGTATTCAAATTCGTAGATTTCGAGAAATTTTTCTTTTAATATTTTTTATCGTTACCATTATTTGATTTTGTTTAAAAAATTTGTACCTGAGCTTTTAAACTTAAATTTACAAAAATGTTAGGTAACATTTTTTGTTTTTAAAAAACTTTTTAGAAAACATTTTTCAAAAATTTAAAAAAACCCTGCATTTTTTTTGACACGCCGTTCTGGAAAGAAAGATAAAAAAAATTATTTAATATCAGCAAACCTTGAATTATTAAAATTAGAAAAAAACTTCATTGCCACCTTGCATAATCAAACACCATTTGGAGGAGTGAGGAGGAAATAATACAAAAAACAAAAAGGACAACTTCGAAGAAAATACCTACTAATTATAAAAAATTTATCCAACTTCATTATGACCCTTTCCTCTCGGAAGGCAATGGCAAACCACTGAGAGTAATCTACCAAGATGTAGCATTTGAAATGCTCACCAACCTCCAATTTGCGAATTCTGATTTTTCTACAAATTAATAATACACTTTGTGTTTTTTACAAATTTTAAGGGAAAAAATGGGAGTGGTAACTTTTTATAAAAACGACTACAGTAGAGCGTCGATAATTCGGGTGTCCAAAGATCCCAGTAATCCATGATGTGCACCAATATGATATTACAGTTTTTACCCCCCCCCCCTCCAAGTGTAGTTAAACGGTGATATTTTAGACAAACGGATTCAATTTAAAAGTGTTCAATTTGAAAATTTAAAAAAAAATATGATAGATATCTAGTACTATATCCTAATTCCTAAATGCACCATATTTCAACCTGGAGGTCGCCAACAGGTGGACGAGAGGTCGCAAATGATAAACACACCATTTTATTAACTTCAAACAAAAAATCATTCGTGTTCCTAAGGAGGCCGTATGCTTTGTTTTTTAGCCCTTTACGAGGTCACGGCAAAAAAAGGTTGAGAAATAATCCCTTCATGTAATAGAAAAAAAAAAAAAATTAGAAAACAGAACGCAAAATAAAAGAGGTTTTCATTAGCTATGTTTCTTCAGCAATTTTTAAATTTGCGTTTTAATTTTAGTCTTTCTCTTACGCTTGACAAGTTCAAACTGGCTACTGAAACAGCGATTCAAGGGCCTTTCTTAAGAGAAGAAAATGTCGTCAACAGATGGGGCAAAATTTTATAAAATATTGCACATCTCTTCTGGATCCAAATTCTGATGTTACAGCAATTTTACAGCCTCTGGTGCTAGTAGCCAGAGCTGAAAGTATTTCAAGTAAAAGACTTACAAAAAGTAATTCAAGTAGTTGAGGTACTTTAATTAAAGTACTTTTGAAACTAACTTATACTGTACTTTTTAAAAGTACTATATTTATTAGTATTTAGTTTTTATTTAGTATTTAGTAATTGGATTTAACAAAATTTGAGTAATTGAAGTACTTTTAAAGAATGAAGTACTTTAAAAGGGACCCTTAATTCAAGGACTTTTAATTTAATCAACAGATGGCGCTTACTTGACTATTTTTATAAAGAACTAGGCGGATTCTGTATATTCTTTAGCATCCAGTTTTTCAATTGTTTACTTATTTTGTACAATTGTGTACCCTTGAGGTCAGGAAGATTTTTTCCCTACATAAAAAAAAGTGCTTTTTCTATTTCGCACGCTAACCACGTTAACATCAGTAGGGGGAGGGGCAGAAGAAGGAACAGACAGTACATTGCAACCAAATTTTGTTCTTCTATATTTTTAAAACACACATCTCTTGCTCCTCTTGGCAGAAAATTTAAAGTTATGCCACTGATAATATTTCAATCCTTTCAGATGGAATTTCATGAATTGAATCCACAGTAAAAAATATTCACATTATCATTCATTCTATTATTTACTCGACTATTACTTAGGTTATTTAATAAATTTATTGGTGGATCTCCGATTAAAAAAAAAGTTAATAATAATTAATTTTGAGTCTTTGAAACAAAGGTATTAAGAGCACATCATACAAAATTTTAAATTATAGTAAATATAACAAATTAATGAATTACCTTTTTACCTTTTTTTGTGATGTTCTCTGCGATGCAATTGAAAATAAACACTCCCGAGCATCATGGCACCATAAGTATTAGAAAATTTGATAATTGTGTATAGGACTGACAATTTTGATAAGAATAAGGTGGATTTTAGACGAAATAAAAATAACCAACGTGTAACAGTTTGTGTAGTAAGAGTTGTGGGTAGTTTAAAATAAAAATAAAGAAAAACTAATATACTAGTACATAAAATATAATTGTTTTATTTATAATATATGTAATTTATACTTATATATATAATATTTATATTTATATATTAATATATCTCTGTGACGAGAGTGCGAGGCGCACGTATACAAATCCCATTAGAGCCAATCGTATATAATGTTGATTAGATTTTTTATAATAATAAACATTGGGTTCATAATATATAAATGATCTGCTTTCCAACCTATACAATTGCATTTTTTTTCATCATCGTAATAATACATAATAATATTAATAATTCACTATCTATAGGTACAACATGTTCCAGCCACATATAAAATATTCAATTAATTAGAATAATTTAATAATACCTTCAACCGTATTTGTAATTGATATATATTTATTTGTGTGTGTGTGTATTTTGTGTATGTAAAAAGGTAGTTAGGTAGGTAGGTATGCAGTAGTAGTAGTAGGCAACAACACATACACGCAAATGCAATGACTGGAATAATATAACAACAACACACAAGCAAACCATTGATAATTACGATCAAAATGTCGTAGAATTACAATCACTTGCATAGCACCACGCTGAGTACAGAAAAACAAGTATAAAAATACCAAAACCTTGGCTTTGGTCCTCTAATATAATTAACAATTAAAGATAAGCCCTGTTTAATAATACTTAAGATCTGTGCTTGCTTAACCGTCAGGGCCGGAAAGCAGGCTATAATTAAAAATTTATATCATAATAAAAAAATGAGCATAAAAGCAACCAACTAAATTGCACCTAATAGATTCGTCAATCCATCTTCACCAGTGATGCTAACACCACCGCAATAAAAATACCTAAAATCATTAACAGCACGGCTCCCACCATTATCATTTGTTGATCAGACATTGATCTCGTGTTAAAAATATTTGACCAACAATTACGCAAATAATTACGATTACGATGTACTTGTGTGGTGCAATTCGTCGATGTACTCGCTTTCGCCACAGGCTGGCTATCCCCTACTAAAGTCGAAAACGTTATTTGTTGTGAAAACGGCCCCGACAGTTCTCCCGTGCTCGTTACTCTAATTGGACACACTTTCACGCAATAATCTGCTCCCGCCTCCAAATTTTCTACTGTACACTTTGTTTCCGAACCTTTGTACACCTAAAAAAGACAAAAATAAATTATTAGTAGCTATATAACTTTCAATAAAATGATGAAAATTACCTGTTTAAAATCTTGTTCCCTCAATCGACTAATTTGTACCAAATAAATAATAGGATCGCTATTGGAATTTCTGCTACCAGACCATTCTATGACACAACTTTTTTGTTCAATTTCGATAGCCTTGGGTGCCTTTAACGGATTGGGTGGAGCTATACTCGTTCTAAATTCGTATTCTTCGGAGTAGTCACCGTCTCCGGCATCATTGGAAGCACATATCCTAAATCGGTAGGGCGCGAGTTCTTGAAGTTTATTAACTTTACATGTAAATGCAGTCCCTTGATATACACATTGAAACTCTTTAATTCTACTATTTTCCATTTCTACACAGTATTGAGTAAAGTCATGATTTTTGCCTTCACCCCACTTTAACTTTAAATAATTATGGGCTACAGCGATGCACTCTAATCGCGGAGCGGCCGGCGGCATGGGCGAGGTGGTCACCTTCGTAACCGCCGAGTACGATCCACATCCCACGTCGTTCACTGCTTGAACTTTTAATTTGTACATCGTAACCGGTGTTAAGTTTTCGATCATGTAATGAGTTACAGGACCTTGGGTGGAAATTACTTTATCGCCAATTTCTATATTATAGTGCACAATACCGGAACCGTTATTAGAGGGTTCGGTCCAATTCAAAGTTATACTTGTGGGAGTTTTATCACAGTGAATTGAAGCGACAGTTGCGGGCGGAGCCGCGGGCGTTACTGTAGCAGCAATGGGAGAGAAAGCTCCACAGCCCGCTCCATTGCAGGCTTGAACCTTAAAATAGTACGTAGTAAACGGACTTAATCCTTTGACATCGTAATTCGTGGTTGAACCGTGAAAAATGTTTGAAAATTGATCGTCGACGTTTTTGTGGCTCATTTCGAGTTTATATTCCGTGACGGGGGCCCCGTTACCATTAGGCTCCTCCCATTCGACGAGTACATGGAATGGCGATTTTGGTGTTACCGTAAGTGGAGAAGGCGCGTCGGGTGCCGCCGCTCCACTTTTTACCGTAATTAAATCCGACCACGGTCCCGGGCCGATTCGATTAACCGCCCTTACGTTGAATTGATATTCGAAACCCGGACTAACGCTAGTGACTGTACATTCGGTTTCTTTACTCTTGTGAACTAAATTATGGGAAGAGTCGGGATTGATCATTTCGACTTCGTATTCTAACACCGGAGCGCCGCCATTGTAATCTGGTTCGTTCCACCTAATCGTTATACTATTAGGTTTGGGCTTTCCGTGTACTTGGGTATCGGTACAAGGACCGGGACTAATTGCGTCGGTCGTAACTGTGCACGGATCCGAATAATTACTTTGGCCACCTGCACTCAAACAACTAACCCGCAACTGATAGGTAGTACCGGGTGTAAGTTTATCACAGACAGCTTCCGTTCCACATCCAGTATAAACAGTTTGATAACCACTGCCGGAATTTAATTCCAAAATGTATTTGGTAATGTCGGCACCGCCGGTATCGTGAGGAGGTTCCCATTTTAAGCGAAACGAATGTGCGTGAATTCGCCCCTTCACGATGGGTTTCGAGGGCCGCGCCGGTCGATCGGGTAACGTTTTAAAACAGACTTCTTCTGACCACGGCGACGAACCCCCATCGTTTTGAGCTTTCAGTTTAAAAGTGTAATTCGTGTAACGTTCCAGGTTCCCGCAAACGTACTCCGTTTCTTTTCCGTTGTAAACTACAAAGTAGCCGTACCTAGTTTTTGGATCGTCCATTTGTAACACATAATCGTCGTCTTTTGGTTTACGATTCCATGTTAGGTGTAACGAATTTAAAGTGGCTTCTTTGAGACAAGGTGGCGACGGCTGCTGGGGAGCGTTATCTGACGTGGCGTACGACACCACGTCGGAATAAGCACTCTTTCCAATTTCGTTAACTGCGGCCAATCGGAATTTGTAAACTGTCGTCGGTTGTAGTTTGGATAACGTGTGATGTTTACCCTTGCCCCGATTCAGTTCGACAAAATCGCCGCCTTTTCCTTCGTCGTATTCCAATACGTAACACTGCATGTGCGAACCGTTATCGTTGACCGTATTCCACCTAAGCTGAAGATTATTTTTGGATCGAGAAATTAATTTAGGAGGTTGGGGTTGATCGGGTTCACAAGGCGGCGTTATAAATTTGATGGGATCAGAAGCGGAACCTTGCAGTTCTTCCAGATGTACTTGTAAACAAACCGAGTATTCCTGACCTGGTCGCAAATCTTGTATACGGCAAGACAAGGAGGCTCCACTATAAATTGATTTATATTTCATTTCTTTGCTTTTATCACTAAGTAACACTTCGTATCGAAGGTCCGATTCCGAAATATCCATTTCATTACTATCACTACTGGATGCTTCTGATAATCGAAGAGGCGCTGCCCACTGAAGTAAGGCACTGCGGGAACTCAGTTCAGACACCTAAAACAAAACATTTAAGTTAATATTAATTTGATGAGTTATAAATAACGTCAAATGTGATTAATTAATAGCTCTTATCGGATATTCAAAAGATTTCCCAATCACACAATTCAACCCACTATAGTAAGTAGTGAAATTGATGCACTTCCCACTTTACATTACCTAGAATCAATGTTTAAATAAAAAATTCTATTGAGATGATATCATAGTGGTACGGATGTTTAGTTTGTTGGTAAACAATTAATAGAGTTATTGGGAAATTAATTTTTTAAGCCTCAACTCACCTTAGGTGACTGGACGGACGACAACATATCGGTAATAATGTGGACACAATCCTCTTCATCTTGAATACTACTGCTTTCTTCTCCATCTTCAGAGGTACCTACACTATTCATTCCCTTTTCTTTCGCGTTCGCTCCTCTTTGCAAACCATTAATTAAGTCTTTTCTAGGAGGTAAAACCGACGTACTTTGAATCGAATCACTTTTCATTTGTTTGTCATGTAATTTTCTTCTTAGTTTAATATAACGCTGTTGTGTACGTTCGTCTCTATAAAAATTGTGATTAGGAGGTGGCGAATGACCAGAGTGTGTTGAGGTTACGTGAGCTGGATGTCCAGGAGGAATACTGGAATGAAAATGAGGAGGTGGAAAGCCCGATGGGATACCGGGGGGATAAAAATTTTGTGGTGGTTGATTGTTTCCGTTTGCTGGTCCGGCTCCCTGTAACAAAATAAATTTAATTAAACTATTATTTTTGTGACAAGTCACGTATAAATTATAAAACAATCATTCGCGCAATATAAACTTTACGTCCGTTATAAACAACCTAATCAAAATTACAATTAAAATCCAATCATTACATAATTATGGAACAATCGATGGTCTAAAAATAAACATTAAAATTTTGTTGCAAAGTAGTCAATTCAATTATTATAGTGCAATCGATTATTTATTCTTCGGTAATAGGCGCACACGTAAAAATTAATTATCTCTAAAATATATTACAATTTATTACCAAGGGATTGATATTCGTATTAATAAAAATTATTTAAATAGTTTCCTTCAAAAATGATTTACCTGCATATCTGCACCTCTCAAAGTAATTTTAAAAGTAAGGGAAGGCAACTGGTCCTGGTCCTGTTCCTGTTCGTCCTGGCTCATTTTGTTATAATAATTTATAAATATTTTTAGGACATATGCTAGCTCACAGCACTTGGTGTACTTATACAATCACGACTTGTTACAAAGAACGTATGCGTTGCGAGCTACGTGGCCGAACAAACTGTATCGTTCATGAAATGATAACATTTTAACATACACGTATTTATGCTACGATAACGGTGTGAGGCAATAGGTGATAAAAATATTGTGCATTACAATAACAATAAATTACTTCAAGATTAAATCAAGATTACATAAAAAACAGATTACGTATCTTTTAAAAAACACCACAATAAACCGGAAGTCAAATTTTTAAACTTATTAAAATTGGTGAGACCTTGAACTACATCTTGATGTACATCGTTAACGAAAGGCAATTGGAAATGTTTAAACTGGACAGTTTCAAAACTTAAAAAAATAAATAACAAAGATTACATAGAAACGGTTAGTTAGTAATGTAATGAGTGAGACAAGGCCGACTGGAAAAAGAACCAAAGAAAAGAATGTAGAAAGTTGTACCCTGGATATTTGTAATTACCACAAAATCAAGTATTATAGAAGGCCATCGGTCATTTACCGCCTGTACTTTTCCAGAGCATCCCAGAGAAGAAAAGATTGATTCTAATGTAAGAGAAACATGCAAATTTCAAATTACTTTATTATAATAGTACATTCAACCGCAATAGGAGAAAGTTCACAAGATAAATTACTACAATCTGAATCAATCTTCTACAAGCAGTTGCCCTTAGCTCACGGGGGTCTTGAGATGCAATATTTGGATTTTGGATCCCATTCGAGGGGGGAATCCAAATTAGTGGACTTAAAAAAATTTTGTGGAGGCTTCGGAGTTTATACTTTATGGATTCATAAATTACACCAGGCAAAAAAGGACATTATTAATTAAATAATCATTTTCAATCAGTTTCAAAATTATGAAAAACTAACTAACAATAAGTAGTAGGTACTGTTTAAATTCTTGTACAATTTTGGAAGTAAATTGCTGCATAAAAAATTAATTACTCGGCGTAGTTCTGCTATACTGCCCCCTTAATAATGAAAGTTAAATATTTTCATCTTTTTTTTTATTTATAAAGTAATTTGGGCTTCAAAGGGTTCAAGTTGAGTCTGCTAATTGGGCAGTTGCATGTCGCGCCCCCCCCCTCAATTGAATTTTGAGATGAAAATGGTGTCAATCGTTAGAGCATCGTTAGAGCCTAAATGAGCTTCCATTTTTTTCGTTTGAGCCTCAACCGTCGCGGAGATATTCGCGAAAATGTTTGGGGGGGGCTGTAGACACGTTGCCCCCTCCAGTCAAATCTTGGGTTAAAAATGGTGTCAAACGTTAGAGCTTCGTTAGAGCCTAAATGAGCTTTCATTTTTTTCGTTTGAGCCTCAACCGTCGCGAAGATATTCGCGAAAACGTTAGGGGGAGGGGCTGTAGACACGTTGCCCCCCCCAAGTCGAATTTTGGGATGAAAATGGTGTCAAACGTTAGAGCTTAAATGAGCTTCCATTTCCATCATTTTAACTTCATTTTTCACAAAGTTACAGGCATTTTTAATTTTCGAGCCTCCGAGCAAGTTCCGTGTGATAATCCTCAAGTTTTTTCTATTACATTAAATTAAAATATTTAATCCGATTAAAAAAACTAATCCTGCTTTCCATTATAATAAATTTTGATAATAAATAAAACTGGAAAAATTAATTTTACAATATAAATCTTATTAATCAAAAGTAATACAAATAATGTTTGTTTTTTCTCTAAATGTATGTTTTTGCTGATAAACTACATACTATGAATTGGTTTTTTTGGCAATTGTAGTTCTCCGTACTATCTTAGTTAAAAGTTATTCGCAAAAAACAATTTTCCCTCTCATTTTGAATTTATGTGTGCAGGGACGTGCCCAACCACCTTTTTTCGGGGAGGAAAAACTTCAAATTTGCCAACTGAGTTACTTCAAAGTTGCCAATTTTTTGTAAGTTTTGCAATTTTTTGTAAATTGAAACATTGAGGGAGTCCCCCCCATGGGCACATCTCTGTATGTTTGCAGTTGATAGAGCTTCGTTTGAGTTTGAAAGAGCTTCAGTGAGTAAGATTTTAAATAAATTTTGTTCAAAGTTATGAACAGTTGAAATTTTCGACTAAACTCTGAGCAACATGCGTTAATTTGTAAGGTTTTTTAAAATTTTAAGATTTTCTCGGCATGATTTCTATTTCGGTAAATTACTTCGATTTTAAAAATTTTATATTTATAAAAAATAAAACGTTGCTTATTTAGAGAACTTATTTTTATCCAAAGAATTAAGATTATCGGCGCAAGAGATTTAAAGAAACTTATGATTTAACGCATGTTGCTCGGAGAGTAACAATTCCTTAAGTTTGTAAAAAATTAACTGACAGTCTTGCTCACTGAAGCTCATTCTGGCTCAAACAAAGCTCTATCGATTGACATCAATTGCACACATAAATTCAAAATGAGAAGCAAAATTGTAAAACATGTCTAGAGCCCCACCCCCCCAATAGTTTGGCCCCTCTCTCGCTCCCCCAAATTGAATTTTGAGATGAAATTGGTGTCAATCGTTAGAGCCTAAATAAGCTTAAATTGTTTTTGTATGAGCCTCAACCGTTGCAAAGATATTTGCAAAAACGTTGGGGGGGGGGGGTCTAAACACCTTGGCCGTGCCAAGACAAATTTTGAGATAAAAATAGTATCAAAAGTTAGAGCTTTTGTTTAGCTTTAAATATCTTTAAATAAAAGCTCTGGTTAATAGTTAAGCTATTTATCTTCTTAAAATCTTAAAAAACCTTGCGATTTAACGCATGTTGCTCAGAGTTTAGTCGAAAATTTCAACTATTCATAACTTTGTATAAAATTAATTTAAAATCTTGCTCACTGGAGCTCTTTCAAGCTCAAACGAAGCTTTATCGACTGCACACATACAGATATTTGCTCATGGGGTGGGGAAGTCTCCCCCCCCAAAGTTTTAGAAAGTTGGCAAAAGTTGACAAAAACACCCAAAAGTTGGTCAATTTGGCATTTTTTTATGTCTAAATTTACCAAAAATTGCAAAACTTACAAAATGTTGGCAACTTTGAAGTAACTCAGTTGGCAAATTTGAAATTCAAAATGAGAGGGAAAATGGTTTTTCGAAAAACTCAAAAAAACCAATTCATAGTATGTAGTTTATGAGCAAAAACATACATTTAGAAAAAAAAACATACAATCAGGGGTATTATGTATCACCAACGTTATCATAAAGGTGACAGTTATAACTAGAGAGCGGATTTATAGGCACAACAGATCCGAATTAGGAGGAAAACCTCTTTAAGACCTACCATAACTCACCAATTGTAAAGGTTTATTACCTTTATTATAAGTTTTATTGGTAAAAAACCTTTACAATTGGTGAGTTATGGTAGGGTTTAAAGGGGTTTTCCTCCTAATTCGGATCTGTTGTGCCTATAAATCCGCTCCCTAGTTATAACATATTTCGGTAAATCGTATCGATTTCATTGGTAGGATTTACCAAAAACCTTTATTTAATGTCATAACCTCATAACTGTCACCTTTATGATAACGTTGGTGATACAAAATACCCCTGATTATTTGTATTCATTTTGATTAATAAAATTTATGTTGTAAAATTAATTTTTCCAGTTTTATTTATTATCAAAATTTATTATAATGGAAAGCAGGATTAGTTCTTTTAATCGGATTAAATATTTTAATCTATAATGTAATAGAAAAAACTTAAGGATTATCACACGAAACTTGCTCAGAGGCTCGAAAATTAAAAATGCCTGTAACTTTGTGAAAAATGAAGTTAAAATGATGGAAATGGAAGCTCATTTAAGCTCTAACGAAGCTCTAACGTTTGACACCAATTTCAGCCCAAAATTCAAAATATGAGCAAAAATAGAAAAACATGTCTACAGCCCCCCCAACGTTTTCGCGAATATCTTCGCGACGGTTGAGGCTCAAACGAAAAAAATGGAAGCTCATTTAGGCTCTAACGAAGCTCTAACGTTTAACACCATTTTTAACCCAAAATTCGACTTGGGGGGGGTGGGGGCAACGTGTCTACAGCCCCCCCCCCCCCAAACATTTTCGCAAATATCTCCGCGACGGTTGAGGCTCAAACGAAAAAAATGGAAGCTCATTTAGCCTCTAACGATGCTCTAACGACTGACACCAATTTCATCTCAAAATTCAATTTGGGGGGGGCCAGCGACATGCACCTTAATTGGGACACAAATTCCATATTTTATATAAAATTTTTTGATGAAACGCGGATGATTCACCGACAAATTTTATACTTTGCAATAAGGTGGTATTGAAATTAATTATAATAATATAGAATAGATAAGACGATATTTTGTTATCTATTTACACATTACAAAAATCCGTTACGTTTGAACCGGATCACTAAAAATAATACATTTTAATGAATGAAAATTTAAGATAGCAATATCAGTTTGTTTAAATAAAATATTAATAAATTTAAATAGAGCGTTGAACTAAAACTGCTGTAAATGCCTATATAATCACGTGTAAGTCATTCGTATAATAAGTTTCCTGTAATTAGCGCACTTTTAGTGTGGGGCTTACCGAAATATCGCTGATAATAATAATTTGTAGCTTTACTTAATTTTCATAATAATTCAGCTGCGCCGTTTTGTTGAAACCGGAAGACTACGCCGGTAGATAAGAAAACTATTATCTCTATACGTAAAAGCTTAATCCAGTTTACCTGCGTAAACATCCTCAGGACTTTTATTTCGTAAAGGAAAAAAATTACAAAATGAACGAATGCTTTTCGTGGTGTTCGACTTTTATAATAAACAATCCGGTATCTCCACACTTGGTAACACGACAACCTTCAATAATGCATTAGGAAGGGAAAAACGTGACTGCCTTTTGAAAATCCCATTTACATTTCGAAAATCATAATGCAGACTATTCAGTTTATTCGATTTGGGTTGTTGTTACCATGCTGTGATTGCAATCAATTCTCTAGAAGAAGAGTCACGAAAAAGTAGTTCTCCTTGAGGAAAACAATCCTTTTTATGTTTCGCCAGTTGCAATTGACACAAAATGTCATCTATGAAATTAAGCAAACCTCACACGAAATCACCTGGTTTAGTATACGAGTCGCCTTAACCAACAAAAATGTAAGATTATAAAATTTCTAGAAAAGTATATCATCGGTACGAGTAGACTAAAAAGGTGACTGACCAGTTGAAGATACCGAAGGCAATAACGAAGAGACTAGTGGAATGTTTCCAATGGTGTGCGTGTAGAGAACCATAATCCTTTGGTTCCTTATGCACATCTCACTCATACCGACGTTACAATACATAATCAGCTTTCTATTCCACGACTACGTAATAAAATCAAACAGGAAAAACGCATTTACGTGACCAATGTGGGAATCACGCATAATTATCTCTCATATTATCAAGATATACCTACTTTATTCACGATGATTAAATGTAGCTTTTAAAAAACTAAATTATGAATTTTACCGCTTTAAACAATACCTTCAGATAAGGAAGAAATTTTAAATGTATTGTATGAACTGGAGTACAATATTCCCAATGGGTTTTATTTAATACGGACTACTGTTGCTGTAATTGTTGGGTTTTGCTCTAAATTTAACTCCCCAATTTCTCAAAATGTAATCAGACGGTAGACAAATATTAATTATTATTATTATATTGGGGTATAAAATAAATTAGAATGTTTAGTGTCTGGAATAACGTGAAAACAACAGAACAATCCGCACAATAACATAATTTGGCGCAAAGTAGGGCGGGAGTCTAATAATAATTTTGGTAATCGACATCAACAGCTGTTTCGATTTTTTGCATCTTTTGCAGTAATTCAAAAGATGCCGGTACGAAACTTATGAGCCCAAATTAAAAAACCCATCAATTTGTATTAAACGAGTTGATGACCTTAAAATTTTGAATCCAAAACATTCTAGCCTATTCTTTACATTTAAATTTTTAAATGTCATTGACTTAATTGCTGCACAAGATTTTATCTCTGATAACTCCAAAAATGTATTCACCTGTATTTATTTAAACATTAGCCACAAGGTTGCTGCATTTTAACACAACAACAACCAGCAGTTCAATCAGATTTAGTAATTGACATCTTCCGTTCCATTTCGTGATATTTTGGCGAAATAATTAATTTTTAAAACAATGTACGTCCTTGCTATAAAAACATAAAAGTTATGCCAACAAATTATTTCTTTTATAATCTTCGAAAGCGAAAGGTTTTTTTTCTAAACGAAGGCAGTTTTAAGAAGACGAACGTTAAAATGTCATTAATTAAATTTGGACTTGAAAAGGATTCCAGGCGAAAATGATTTTTACTCATTATTTCCTCGTTCACCATGGCAATGAACTCTTTCTGATCGACCAACCTTGCTGTTGCATGCATTATTGTTGAGAATTTTAAAATTGGATGATCCGTCGACCCTCATTTTGTTTTTAATTTTCATCTTAGGAGAAGATTCTAGCGGAAGTTAGCGTCTGCGATGGGCAACACACAAAGTGACCGCCAGATAAAATCCTTAGATAATTTTATGAATAACTAACCACATTGAAAATTTTTCTTGGAAATCTGTGAATCACCAACACTGCAAGTTGATTCGAATACTATACTAAAAAAAAAAGAAAATGGCGCATGGCTTGTTCTTGGGTGGTATTTTTAGTAAATTTTCAATAATAAGAAACCTACAGAATATTTGCGGTGCGATACATTTTCCTGATGAAACGTGAATGGAAGTTTTAAACAGTTGTATGTTGAAATGTTAAGAATGTCCACCCATCTACCGGAAGTAGGTTTAAGTGGCCCACTTGTTATGAAAATGACTGCAATTTAAATGTTTATTGTACATCTTACAATCCCCTTGTAGATCAAAGTATGAAAGAATTGTTATTGAAATGTCTACTGCGTTGTCAAGACCTACCATGTTACAATTTATTATTTTATTTATAATATAATATGTATAAATAATAATAAAACATCAGGGAAATTACCAATCAAAATACAAATCAAAGATGGATTTTTTTCAACTGCTGATGATTCATTAATATTCTCAAAAGCCACGTTTTCCATTATTATGAACAATCAATTAAAATCAATTAAACAAAGTACATAATACTTGAAATAATTGACATTTAACAGCATTGGGAATGACGTACGAATTAAAAAAAAAAAAGAAAAAATTGGCGGAACTTCAATTCGCAACTATCCGACCTACGAAACTTTACAAGAAAAATTAGCCCGAGTCATAAACATTACATACAGAAAAATATTTTTACCCTGAATTCAATTTGGCAGAAGTAAATTTTTTAAATAAGATATCAGTGACATTATTTATTAGTGTAAATTGATAATTGTTATTGAAACATGGATAAAAAGCGTGAATAATGTACTATTATAATAATAAAAATTATCAACTTCGATTCGTAAGTACACAACAACAATGTTCAGTTGTTTAAAATCGCAATGACTATTTTTCTACTTTTGATCAAAATTCATCTCGATGAAACACACAAAATTGGTTTATTAAAAATACCGGAGTAACCCCTTCACAGGAAGATTTAAAAATGCTCCCAAGGAAAAAATGAAGGCAATACTTAAAATTCTCCAAAAAATAATTTGGACCTAGATAACCCATTCTAGTAGATAAGGGGGCCCACTCAAAATTCGTTTTCCATCAATAACATTACAACATGGAGACAATAATTTAAAATTAAGTAGCATATCACCTCGACATTAAAGAACAATGAATTTACAAAGAATAACATTACGAAGTTACTTGTCGAGTAGTTAGTTGACCGACGTACTCGAAAAACTTGACAATTTATTGTTAAATTACTAAATTACAAAATAACAGGAATTTAATTTGTTGTTGTAAGTTGGTTTTCTAAAGGTTGTTAACATATCAAGTTTTGAGAATATTTACGTTCCACTTTCTCTAGGCCTCTGGATGGGCAACCCGTCCATGGATTTAAAGCATCTAAGCAGAGTTCAAGCGGCGCAATAATCATTTATTGTAAAATAACGAGATTAAGGTTCGACAAAAGACAGGATGTCCTAAGGAAGGGGGTGGACTCTAAATAATTATTAGAGTCTGTCCAGACGTAATACCAAGTATTTGGGTCTGTAAATTTTTTTAATTCGGTAAATATTCGACGCATTCCATTGTCGTTCTTATTATGTTAATGTTGAAAAGGCCTTGGCTAATATGCTTAAGTAGTGAATCATTGACAATGTACGTCCGGCATTGTCTGATTTATTCTGCCACGATTACAAAATATACAATAGCAATGTTAAGAAATGCGAACTTTCTAATACATAATAAATACTATAACAACAATAAAGAATTTGAACCATCTTTTTTATTGGTACTTACAAAGTGCGGAGCGTTGTGAGATGGAAGTGGTACCAACCCTGTTGGATGCTGAGGAGATAAGATAACGTGTCGCAGTGTACCATTTTCATCTACGATTTGTTGAACTACGTGTCCTGGTGGTACTTGTACAGGCATTGCTATAGGTGGCGACGAATTTGTCGACACCATTGGTACCGTCACCGGGCCTGAAACAAAAATAAAGTTAGTGGATATTGCAAAATTTCTTTCGATAAAAGTATAGAGTTGGCAATTCCAAGAAAACGTTCCACCATGTAAACACTATTTTTAACGATTCTCAGCAACTAATTTATAAAATCAGCAACACACGACAACAAAATTACCTACTTCACGGAATACCAACTCCAATTTCAAAGTCGACAAAAAATTGCCAAAATATGAATAAACAAATCTGTTCAGCAGGTCAAATTGATATTTTTGCACATTGTGTGTATACTTGGCGACCAATATAAGTGCAATAACCGTGCTCGATGACGCACACTTTGCCACTCCCAAATGCTAATTTTACAGAAATGCTGCTTTTTTCCAATACCCTCAATAAAAAAAATGGAGTAGCAAGCTTTTATTGAAAAACTTCAACAAACAATGAATTTCTTAAAATTGTAATTTAATAATGGATGAAAAATGGCCAACTGCAAAAATTAGGTTAGTGGCTAATTTTAACTTCCAAAGTAAATATCAACATTAATAAAGCAGAGCTTGAGAAATAAAAAAGCTTTGACTAATTACGTCTGAAAATCGAGCAATTTAGTTGTCTGACGAAAAACTTCCTGGGTCTTCCTTCCAAATTACATTCATATTATTACCAAAAATAAAAGTTTAGACCCAGCATCGATTGCAGCAGCCATTTACCTATTTTTATGAAGAGGTTTCGTGAAGATCAACTACTACAACAGTAAAGTAGATTCCAAGTTAAAATTTGCATTGAGCGATAAAGCCAAGAAATTAATTGTCGTAATTAGGCTATAAATAGTTTTAATTTTTACTACCAATTTCCTTGTTAATTGTTAGTTATGCAAGAGTATTAAATTGAGAAAGCTAAATTTAGATGGTCGTCATAACAAAAAATTTACCCCGCAGGAAATTCAGAACGGGGGCTGCGGTACCAGTAACCTCTTGGAGATAACTAATTGAACATTTTTAATAAAACGATGAAACTAGAAGGCCAACATCAACATCCAAAGGACAATGGCATAGCCAAGGACGTTTTCGGTCGCCGCCTATAGTTGACCGGTTAGCTTATCTACGTCATCAAATGATCAATTCTATTAAATTTTTTATTTTATTGAACAAAACAAAATTTCCAAAAAACAACAAACATAAGATTTGCTTGCTATAAAACAAACAAAAAATAACATTTTTAAGTCGTGACTCAAAAACGAAATGACCTCCCTCCTCCCAAAGAGGTCAAAATCGATTAAAATATTTTAAACCCACATTTTGCGATCTTCGATTTCGGAGATGCACGGAGAAGGAACTTTTATATTGAATACATTTTAATGAAAACCATTACAAAGACGCAAAACTCAATCCACTTGAGTTGGAACAAATTTAATTAAAATACAATTTTGTTTAGGCTTAATAAAATTCTTGGGCATACAACAATCGAGACTATAAATTACTATAATTTTTCTTAAAATTAGGTAGGTATAGTTGTTAAAAAATAATTACATATTGTTCAATTTTCATGTAGTACCTACTTATTTTGTAAACGTAATATACTAAAAAATACAGGGTGGTCTATATTTTTAATCATTTAAAATTTTACGAGAAAAATGTCGATTTGATCAACAATTTAAACTCATATCACGTATTACGCGGTTTCTTCGATATTCCACGAAATTAAATTACAAATGCGAGCAGAATCTAGAGTAGATCGTTTCAATAGAACATCAAACTTCGTCACTTTTTCCAAGCTAATTTAATCGATTGAAACCCAATGTTATAACAATAGAAAAAACTGAAAGTATTGGGGTAATTTTACTTCCATGGTTTGCCATTGTCTGCCGAAGAGAGAAACGGAACTAATAAAATTCTAGGTGTCACCACAGCAACCGCTAGGTGGTGAATGAACAAACAAATCTACTGTCGTGTTACCCAACGATGGAAGAGTTGCCAATTCTAAGTGACTAAGACGGCGCCGGCGCTATTTATAATATGACGCAAGAAAGCATAACAACTCTACTTTTAATGTTACACACCATATAAATTATAAACAATGCCTAATTTTCAAAATTAAATGTAAATTAGACTAAACGAGCCACGCATAATTTTGCTAAAATTTGTTTACAAATGCTAATATTAAATTACAGTTATAATATTGCATATATTGGTAGCCGTAACTGTAACGAATAGAAGCAAAATAACTGTTGAAATTAATAGGAATTATAGGCCACGCCGTGTCCTTTAATGTAATGTTTTACTTTTAAATTTCAAAACTGAATAGGTCTGATAAGAAAAATGTGGGTACTTTGTAATCACTTTTTAGATTTATTCACAGACAAGGTAAGTACCTCGATTTTTAAATGTTGTTGTTGTTGTAATCCCTTTTATCGATATTATAAATCAATAAACACTTAAGTATTATATTTAATTAGGTAATTCAACTATATTTTCAAAAATAATCGCATTCGTGCATCAAAACTGCGGAAAAATATAAATAAATTTTACTGCAATACTAAAAAACTTATTTGCAATTTAATTGTCACTTAGGTTGTTGAATAAAATTGCAAGTTTTTCTTAAATATTAAAATTAATTTGCTAATACGTACAAAAACTGAAACGTTATTTTAAAATTTTCTATTGGTTTGCAACATTCTTGTATACGTAAAGAATGTCAGTTACGTATACAGAAAGTAATGTTCATGCATCAAAGATTAAATTTTTCACATTCCATCATAAAATGCTATTGCGATAAAGTACAAAAATGTAGAAACCCATTATAACGATTTGTTTGCAAACCTTGAATTTTTCTTTTTGAATTACCTATTGACCCAGCATTCCGAAACCCTCGGAAAATCTCTAACTATGTCATCAGTGCATCATTCATTAAGTTATCTTCAGTATATTTAATATACTATTTTTTTTTATTATTTATCGGTATTTAATCAGAAAAATACCGACTGAGAGACTTGACCCATAATGAAATAATTTATATGGGAATCAAAACATACACAATCACATGATTGGGGACCCTTGCCAATAAATTCCGTTGAGCAAATTAAAACATAGGAGCTTCTTCAGCACTGTTAGTAATTAAAATAATCGTCGAATAAAAATGACCAATTAAAGTTAACAACAACTGCAGTGGTTTTTCCAAGGTTGAGTGGATCCGGTGCAGGTATTTCTCTTTTACAAAATAAGATTATGTTTCTCATGGAATCAAGAAGACATCAACATATTACAGCAAGTAGCTACAGCTTTCCGTAACCCTGTTGGCATATGAAACAAGTTCACGATTTTTCTCATCTTGATGCTTATTGAACTGCCAAGTATCTTTCGGTTACAAATTTAAGAAAAATTCTATTTCATGATGTGAATTTGAAATGGGATTCATGTAAAGCGTAAACAGTTGATCAATATATCATTCTTCGATTAACTCTTTCGCAAACAAAAATTATTTGGTTGTTCATTAGCAAAACATGGCAATCTCCAATATTAACAATCATTAATGGGATCCAAGGTCATCATGCTTATAAAACACCGATGAAGAGACACCGACAATAATGTTATAAATTTTGTAATACCTTGAATTTACATATTTTACAGTAAGAAATGATGATTCAAACACGAAAGTCAGAATGTCAGTAAACTTTGCATAAGTTCTTTCGAAACAGACGTCCAGGAAGTATTAGCAAAACCGAGAATGCAATTTTAGTAAACCTTGAAGTCGAAAAACTTTTCCCATGCATTTTCAAAATCCGAGGGCAATTGAAAAGGTCGCCCGCCAAAAAAAGGTTTCCAATTTACATTCTTGCAAAATAAACCATCATTCATATTTTTATGACGATCAAGTACCGTAATTTGGTTTTCGTTTTCTACGCGGTACTTCGAATTTATAACTTTCTAAAGCCCATTTTCTCCAGGATGCTGCTTTTTTTGAAAGGAACAAATTTACAAGCTATGAAAAATTTACATAGGTTGACCGTATAGTAACGTAACTTTCACTTCCTATTTCGTCAATAAAAGTTTATCCATGGATGTATATAAAAAAACTCCTCCGACTAAAAAAAAAGTGTAGAAATAAATTCAAAAAAACTCCCGTTACAAGTTAAGAAATTATTAATATACAGGGCGAACTCAAAAATATTCGGATTAGAGTTGTAGCTTCAAGACTCCAACAGTCACAAATACTTTTGGGGTTCACCTTGTAACTTAATAATTTTTTTATTAGTCTAACGGTTTTTTTTTTATTAATAGTAATCTTCCCATTTTTTTTCATTCGTGATTTAGCCGAATGATTTTTTTAAATTCCTAATTTTGTTTGCTACTGTTAATTTTTTTTTTAAATAATAAAACACAAAATTGTGCGACAGGTTAATATACTTCCTGTTTATCAGTCAACGATTAAATTGCCTCTAGGAAAACTAACGTAAATTAAACAGTGCAATTTATGTTCATTCAAAATACAATAAGGATAATTTTTATATTTACATAAAACATAAAATACACACTTTATGTTTACTCAAATTTTATCTTAATAAATGTTTTGTGAACAATTTTAAGTACTATTTTGACTTGGAGAATAAAAAGGTAAATTAATTTTTAAGATTTCTTCCTAAGGTGACGAGGATAATAATGAAAATGGTATGAATCGAAAACGATGTTTTGAATATTTTTCGTAATTATTGTTAAAAATTCAAAACTAACACTTGAGATTTTCAAAAACTCAAACCTGCTTTAGAAAAAATTAAAAATCTTTTTCGATTGTTCTTATTTTCATTCTTATTTATTACCATGGGACGCAGGAATGTTAAAAATACCTATTTACCATGTTAATCTCCTGTTTGGGTTTAAGGTGGGCCACCCGGTACACGATAAAGATGTCTTATTGTCCTCGCTATCGTCGGGCATTAAACCATGCACTTTAGTGCCTTGGTAATATAAACATATGCGCCATTTAAAGTCGGCTCTAATTATAGAAAAAGTAGTCAAGATTTTTGATACACACAAGTTCCATAAGGGTACACTTGAGTCAATGGTAGGTATTATAAATTTTAACATAAAAGCTGTTATAACAACTGAGTTTAGGAAAACAAACACACAAAATTGATGACAAGTCAGTCAAAAAGCTTAATTTTTCGGCCGTTCGGTTATTGGATTAATAAAATTAAAAATGTTAGGTTATGTAGTTTATCTCACCATAGTCTCCGTGAACAGTGCAAATGTTGCTATGAGCGGGGCACATTTCTGGTGGTGCTCCAGGCACATAATAGTGATTATCGGGGTAATACTCTCCATATGGTGAAATGGGAGAACAGTACATGTCATTCTGTGGCTCCTGAACGACGCTTTGACTGGCCACCATTCCTCTGCGTCCACCAGTCAGACGTCCTCTGGGAAACGCACCACGACGCGACACTTTTTAAGATGCACCAACACCAAATTATTCACAATTGGCACAAATTCACTAATTTTTTTTCCAATAAAAAGCACAAAGTAATAAAATATTTCCAGTTGGTAAAATTGTAAAAAATCCTCACTACAGTATCCACAACTTTCTTGACCTTTCTCGTTTCTGCCAAAATAAAATAAGTCAACATTAACATTGGAAGAGAATTTTCGTAGATCGCAGTGCAAGCTAAACTCATATTTCAATAAATTATTCAAGTTACGATTGCTGTAATTGACGTCTGCCAACAGACATAAACAAGTTACACCCAAAAAGTTTTCTCGGTTAAATTTTAGCGGTGACTCATTTCGCGATAGAAAATCTGTCGCGAAAGCCTAATAACTATTAAATCGCCTACGCAAATTGCCAACGATAAGTACACACATTTATTATGTAGTAGGTACTATGTAAATAAAAATGAAATTGAAAAGATATCGGGGTTATTTGAGGAATAAACAGGATTTTATTTATAACTTGTAAAAGTGCGACCTTGATCTCGGTTCTCGATATTCAAAATAATTTTTTATATTTTAGTGGTTTGAAATGGGTATAAACACATCATGCAGTAGCTATGCAACCAAGATAGAAACCAAACATAGCACGCCAGACTCTATCCAGACCAATTTTTTCAAGTGGAACATATCACGTCTGTGTTATTTTAAGTACTCATTGATATTTAATTGTGTGCACTAATAGAGAAAAAAATACTAGGTATCGAGATTTCGTTTTGAATACGTACGAATTTTCCGACGTCTGTGCCAAATATCAACCTGTTGCCAACGACCTTCAAGATGTAAAATTTACAAAAATAGAAATGAGAAATAATACAGTAGATCCTAATTTAACTGCGCGAGGATTGTCACAGTGGGGCTCAACTTCCAAGGGGCTCATGCCAAGTTATTCATATTGTTGTTTATAAATTATGCAGGTGCTTAAAACATAATAAAACAATACTCGATTTTACATTCTTTGGAATGTGCAAATGTTGAAATATCAATTTTCTCCGAGCAAGACCCGAATAAACGAGGTTATATTATAGTGTTGTCGGGGAGCTGCCTAACAAATCTCTTTATTTAATTCGAAAATCGAGAGGAGAAGGTTTTCAAGTTTAATTAATATTTTCAATTAGCGCCGAGAACAAGCATGAATGAAATAAATAATTAAGCATTTTATTGCATACAACGGGTGTGCCTTATAGTGCCGACATTACTTCAGTAACAGTTTAATTTCTATTAGGAGGATTTCATTACACAAGTAAAAATTATGAGATATCATTTCGCCCACGGGCTAAGAATGACCTTAGGGCGGCCTTAATTGTGCCAGCAATAAACCTCTATCATTACACACATAAAATTAGTTTCCGGTTACATTTTTGAAACTTCCTATTCTAATTATGTGTCTCTTGATGATAACAAAATTTGCGTGGCTTGCCAACAAAAAATGTTGAATATTTTTAACAAAGAAAACATTTCCAATTGCAATTGGTGCAGAACCACACCACAAGAGTCATTAGTTGAACAATTTACGTAATCATTGCAAGTTTTAACTTTTTTTTTTATAACCGGACTACTTCTATCAGAAAATATAAAATGCATGTGCATAAAGCTGGTCTTGTATGCAAACGATGCATGCATAAACATACAATTTTTCAACATTCCTTGTGCTGCGCTCCCACTACATAAACTCGCCATGAGATTTTCCAGCCGCTACTTTTATAAAAATATCACACACATACAGATATGAGAATTTTTCAACAATGCAAAAAACATAATCAAGTGTTGCATGTGAAAATAGTAGTTCAAAAAGCGCTGGAATTTTGGATGGTAATTATAAATTTAGCGGGTTCTTATAGATTGGAGTGACGTTTACGCTTAAAATGTTCCTTTAAATTAATAGCGTTTATGCATACGTAATTTAATAAAAATTTATTAAAATTATTGCTCAAACGACTCCCTATTAATGCTGGATGACCTTATGATATATCACTAACAGACCAATAATTTTATGAATCATAAGAGTTTGTCACCAAATAATTTATTAAGACTCTCGTTAATGAACGGCAAATTTACAATATTCTTCTTCCAAGGCAAGCTAAAAATGTATACATGCCATTCACTTTCATTTTATCATAAAATAGAACATAAAATACAAAATCTAATCCAGCTCACAATAGAAAGCGGTTTAAATGAAGATTCATCAATTTCAATTTCCATCTTGTGACTTTAATTTTTATGAGCAAATTATTTGCAATAAAGCAACTTTCATCGGACAAAAAATGATTTAAGAGACAGGATGTAACTTCAATACCACCACCACCACCACATTCATGGAAGCAAAACCAAGAGAAAAGACGGATGCAGTTTATTAACACTTCTTAAAAGTTACAAGCCTTTTTTTAAAAGGACAATTCCCAATCATTCGACCAGTGCCTTATAACAACAGCCGGATGTATTTCAAAAGATGCAAATGAACCGACATCGCAGATACTCACTCGTAATTATCTAAAGGTCGTAGAAAGTGGTAGAAGCGTTTCTTGCATTTTCTATCCAAATCTAGGGCACAGTTAATGTTTCCTAGTCGAGTGATTGATATCTTTCAATTAATAAATCGCATGCAAATTAAAAGTTTTGCAATGCAAACACTTCTTATAATATGAAATTGGCTTACAAAATTTTAACCAACGAGTTGGACGAGGGAAGCTTTTCCGCATGACTTTCCAGGTAAACACGACAGGTTAAATATAAGTTCTGACAAATTTTCCATCGTTTTCTAGGCAATAATCGTTTTGAAATCGTAAAAATTAATGTTGCAGATCGCCTACGCGGTACAAATACTAAACAGACTCAATATTAATTTTACGATGAAGATCCAAAAATACAAAACCAAAGCTAAAAAAATATAAGAAATTACTTTTCTCAAGAAAATCTTTCTGACGAATCCAAGATAAATAAAGTTAAAATTCAATACATGTGATCGACTAGAAATGTGTTAAGTTTAATTAAATGAAAAAAGTTGTGCCGTCAACTTTCGTGATTGATAAAAGAACAAATACGTCAATTAGTTAGTCGTACGTCACACGCTTCATTAGTGTGCTAAAAGAATTGGTTTACATCGTCGACATTTTATTAAAATAAAGGAAATAAATTTCTAAATGCTTGGAATTCATCGGCACCTGATGTAATAATAATTAATTGGTTAAATCAAAAATTTTAAGAATGCTCGAATTTTAATTGCCAATCAAAACATTTGAATATTTCGATGACCCTTCGCGTTGTCCCTATTTACACATACCGAAGTCGAAAAGATGTTAACGTACAATTTAAAATTTTTTGATCCGATTTGTTTGCAGTGTTTATTATTATTGCAATCGACAAAAATTGCCAAGTGATAAATAAATATTTAAACATTACCATCTGGCTTTCCTACTTACTGCAAATAAAGAGAAAAAATATGTTAGATACAAGAAGATGGATAAATAATCATTGATTTAACACACTGGCATCGAAGGCACAAACTGGAAAACAATTTTTGGGGGTTGTACGATAACCTGGCACCGGATCGTAAAAATTTCCTATTGAAATTATGGGAGTTGAAGCTATAAAATACAAATATAAACGTAAAATTTTGCGGATCATTCGAAAATTAGGAAAAAATATGGCCAAAAACATTAAAAGTAATAACAAATAAAATTAATAACTTGCGATCGTCAAGAATGGGCAAAACTCTTTTAAGCCCACTCATTTGGGCTCAGAGGTAGACTCTGTCGTAAGTGTAAGGATCGTCAACAGAATAAAGTGCGGTTCCAAGAACTGCGGGAATAATAGAAACTTTACAATCGATTATTCCCTTATGTTATCGCATTTTGGTGAATAACTATAAGATCTTCGGTGCTAGGTTATCGTATTCAAAACCAATTTTTTACACTACTAAATCTGGCATAATACAGATAACAGAAAAAAGTTGATGAAGTTTATCGATCACCACAGAAGTGAAAAACAGAAGCCCTTCAAATTACAAAGCTACTAAGAGATATTTTAAGAACAGATAATCGTAAACTGATATCTTTCGTTAGTGTCTACGCAAAATATTTTCTCATTTCAACCCACAAGTTATTGTTATTTCCACAGTTGTCTCTGTTATTTTCTGTAACTTTTGTATTATTTGTAATACTGAAAAAATCGTCAGATTGTCCAGTGATCTTTTGATTGTGCCTCTCATCAGGAGATCCTTCCTTTTTGACAGAACAGTCCGACAGACCATATGAAGTGCCCCAGGGCCAGGGGTAAGTCCTAGATATAATTCTCTTGATCAAATATTATAAGTTACGTGATGCTTCCCGGATACCCATTTTTTCAATACCGAACAAAATTTTAATTAATATTAAATTATAAAGAACAATTTCGAGTCATTAAAACTAGGAGACAAACTAAAAGCTTTCCATAACGAAATGAGACAAAATAAATTAGTCGATTAGTTGGGAAAACTATTTACCTATGAGTTTGGAATTCAATAAAACTTCACGTATGCAAATTTCACATCCAAGAGGCTGTAGACGACCTTCATTTCTACTTGGATACATCAAACTTGTTAAAAATGACGAAAGCAAGTTTATGCAAAACTCGTTAATACGTTTAGTAACATAAAGGCCATCAGACGTGGTAATTTAATTTTATATGGTTCAAGAAGATAGAAAATCGTTGTGCCTTGTATCAAGAAGTTCATTTATAATAGCGCTGGCGCTGTAATTTAATTTTGAGATCGAACAAAAGTTGCAGAAGATATAAATAAAAATAAAATTATCCAGGAATGTTTATACTGGATCGACTACTTTTGCTTATCCAAGGCTGACGAAGTTATTGCACTTAAAAAATAAACAAAAAAGTGGAGAAGTATTTTCAACTCTTGGAGATAATACGAGGTTGAGTTAATCCTCCACTTCTCACCTAACCCAATTTTGACAACACGTTTTTCCAATTAGTATCCAATCGTAACCAAAAGTAATAAAAAAAATTGGGCTGCTTTAATTAAGCTTCTTAGATGTCATTAAAAATTAAATTAGCTTAAAAAAAGTTATAGGTACGAAAAGCAACGGTTAATACATAAAATTGTATATTAAAGCAACTCCTAACAAAAACAAAACAATGCCAACTTAATAGATAATAGAAGTTGGTACTGTATTATGAATTAAATCCCATACTTTCACTAGCATGTACCATGTAGGCGCACAGACCATGTTTCCTGTTTTGAAGAAGTACAATTCACTGGGAAATTATTGCACGAAATACTTTATCTTGGACAATAATATACTTAAAAATTTCCAATTTTAAATATAATACTTTCAAAAAAAAAAAAAAAATTAATAATTAAATAACGCTTTAAAAATTCTGTAGCTTGCGCAAATGCGCACGATAATTGTATCACGGATGTTGGCATCAAATCTGGAAATGCACATTAGAACCTTAAAAACAATTCAAAATAAATTACATATTTATGGCTTGAATTAATAAGCGGTTCTGCAAATTTAACAACCAACAATAAAAACAAAAATACGGCGAATAAATTCTGACTACCAGTTAAATAACAAAAACCTAATAACATAAATTGGTTTTGTTACATAACGACAATGTAATAAATTCAAAATAAAACTATGTTAACAGAATAATAGCTATTGATTAAAAAATAAACTATGAGAAGAGTAATAAGCAATCTTTAGATCATCAGAATTACCATACGCAAAAACGCAATGCAAAGAAAGGTGAGAAAAATCCTACCCTGCAATTTTCCATCTAAATCAAATTTATATTCAATAGAATACAGAAAAGTGGGTAAAAGTAGAATTTCCCATCAGCATCTGACGTATGGTAATAAATGATGACACTTTTGTAACGGTGTGATCTGAGCAATCAAAAATCAGTATGCGTCCAGACGCTGGCGCCGATAGGAAATTTCACCTGTAAATGTTGTTAAATTAACACGTATACTTGCAATTAATTTCAATGACCTTTTTATTTGCATTGTACTTAACTTAATGACTTCTTTCACCGCGGGAAAGTCAATTGTTAGCGCAAATCAAGAAAGGCTTACAAAAATAATTACAATTAATAAATAATTACAGGATTTTACAGTATTTTCACTAAACTGTGTCGTTAACAGTAGTACGCATCATACAACTTAACGTTAATTTTTACGTAATAACAAAATTAGCATTAATTTATTAAATTATTCAAATGAACTAACTGGAAAATCAATTTCAAAGAAATAAATCAAAAGATAAAAGATTAAACTTTAAATAACGAAACTTATAAGGTGTTTGTTTACATTTAACATTAAAACTTACGAGGCGCACCTAATATAAATGACGTAAATGACGATATTTTCAATTTTAGGAAATCGAAATGTCCGAAAATGGCGGAATCAAACTTTCTCGTTATTGGATTGAAAAATTGTAAATTGAAAAGTACGGTAAGTGGTGGCTATTGTAAGATTCCAAAGAATTCACGTAAACAGCGAAAAGCCAAAGAGCACAGCTAACGGAAAATACAGGTAAATGTCAAAAGTATGTCGACTACTACTCAACATTATTTAACCTAAAGCAGATGCGATTTATTTTCTAGATCAAATAATGGTCAACAATCGTTACAGAATTGAAAATATAAATAAATTAATCATATTATAACGTCTTAATTATCTTTCAAACATTTTGCGTATCGTTGTTATGTAAATATACACAAAATCAAAGTCTAAACATTCAATACAAATCAATTTATTTATGTAATCAGAGATATTTATTTCTAAGAGTCGTCTTACCAACTTAATCAACCAGTTTTTTAAACAAATTACTTCCACAAGGTAAAGGAAATGTTGAAATATACCTTGGTTCAAAAACAATTTCGACAGTTCACGAAAATTTACTAAACTGGAATTTAACGATTGGGATGGAGGTGAACAAATTTAGATGTTCTTATAAGGAAACTTTGTAACTTATAACCAGAAAATGAATGAAGATAGTACTATTTTGAAATTTCTGTTTTGGTGTAGTGTCCAAGATTAGCACCGTGACGCTTAACGACCCTCACATCATTATTCCTTACTAATTGCGCAAATCATTGATATTACTATCTAGTTCGCCCATAACAACGTCAAAATCTGTTCATATTGGAAAACGTTGTTACGTTAGTCTGGATCGTAGTCACATTTTCACAATTGTACCGGTACTTTTTCGAAAATTAAATGCCCAATGTATCGGTTTATGAATTATTATCAACAAGGTATTGGAGGGTAATATCGGTTTAAAATTTATAACAACAAAAAATCCATTTTTTACAAATAATCAAACATTACAAGATTACAACATTATAAATTCTAATATTTGATCATTTTCCGACATCTAACGATGATTTTTGGATCATACCATGAAGACCACGACTGAATTACAAGTCAGCAGTTTTACTTTTGCTGACTAAACATATAAAAATTTGGAGCACTCATTTGATGTTACCGGTAGCGATTTACGTTTCCACAAAAAAATTCATAACTGGACCGTTAAACAATAGTAATTATTTTTTGTCCTTTAAAAAAAAAATATTTTTCTGTCAATAAATTCCAAATATTCTCAATTTTAATACAATGCCTTTTGAAAATCTACTGTAGTGTAGTCCTTACTTAGACAATTTTCATCGAAGGGTAGAGGACCACTGCTATAAGTTAAAATCGAAAATGTAAAAGGTTGAACAATTTTTCGAAAACGAAACAAACATTTTGAGAAAATTTCAACATTTTAATGCGTTTATTCGACTTTTTGAGATAGACGGAATTGATCCCTTTCCTAGTTTGGAAATTTTACAACACAATACAAAGTGATGTTTGTGTGTTTTACAAGGAGAGAGTCACATTATTGAAATCAACAATTAAAAGTTCCAGTTAAAAATGAACTGTTCAGGCAATTTTATTTAACCTTGTTATTATTATTATGCAGTGAAATGACGCGCATTAACGAATCAACGAGATTCTTACTGGTTTACCAATCCACTGCTTAGAAAGAAGAGTGTAAATCGAAAATTGTCAATTTTTTTAGCTATGTAAATTTTGTACGACTTTTTGATATTTTATTGACTTAATACTTTGAGACCTCTCATGTATTTCATCAATGAACCTTAGTACAAAATCAAAAGAGCATATAAAATTGATTTAATTCAACTAAATTTTTTTTCCAATTTTTGACTTTAATCACTGAAGTATTATTATCAACAGACAGTAACGTAGCAAGTCAAGACCGGATCCTGATGGAAAACACACAGCGGGCCTTCTTCATTATTTAAAAAGAAAAAATGTATGATAAAACTGGTAACAAACGTAATAGCAAAATATAAAGCTAATCCTGAGTTATTTATGCTGAAAAGTCGACTTTGTGACATTTTTAGTTTTTATATAATTCTTTATCAATTTTAAGGTTGAAAATTTCAATGAACTCGAGGAGATCATTTGATCGCAAATTACTAATTTAGCCAGGTCATTAATCGAAATGTCTGATCAATGAAATTTCGCAATTACATAATCAATAAATGCGTCCAAATGACAAAATTTATTTATTTTTAATAAAAAGTCTCTGTTGTAAATAACAGAAATTAATTTTCTTGGTGTACCTGTGGCGCTGGTGCCTGGCACCACCTGTTGTTAGGACACTGTCAACAGTTGAATCTCGTTAATCAATTCATGCGCGTCATTTTCACCACAGTTAAATAATATAATTTTTCAAAATCGACCGAATAGCTGGAGAACCAATAATTATTTCAAGTTATTTCAGCCAGAGAACTGAAAAAAATCCTAGTTAAGAATCATCAACCCCCCAAACCGAAGTAAAAGAATGCTATCGTTAAAATTCAAATTTTCTTGCGCAACTACAGATGAATCGTTCAACTGGGCAAACGGCATAATGCCATTCACTTTTAAAATAATTCTATGTCTTGGAATGCTGTATTGTAAACACAATAACACGAAATATTTTATTTTATTACACAAATTGTTTGCTTGAAATTATAATTTCAACATAATCAATGCAAATGAATCTTAAACTTTGGAAGCTAGATAATGGAAGTAGTTTAAGTAAATGTTGGGGATTACCCGATCTTTGGGTTCATCAGTTCAACAAAACAAAAAGTAATAAATTATGAAATATAGCTGGTGGGTTAAACGTATTAAAATGCTTTTAGTACATAACAATCTGAAAGTCAAATATTAAAAAAATGAGAACTAAAAGGAAGCTTTATGAACACTTGGCTAAGTGCTAGAAAAACTAGAAATTGCTTCTACAGAGTTAAATGTCGCCGTAAATAGTTTAACTTATTAGCCTATGTATGTTGTATGCTGTAATCACACGATAGTATGATATAAAACTATGATATCATTTCCTACCAACATTCATACAAATTGCAATAATCTCTTTTTGAAGGATGACATATAGAAATTACACTGTGACCCAGTTAAAATCAAAACACCTCGTAAGAAGAGTAAACAAAGGAGAGAAAACACGAAACAAGCCATCCTTTTAAGCAATTATAACAAATTGTATTTTAAAAAGTTATGTAATGAAAATAACAACATTGGAGTTTGTCGAAAAAAGCTACACGCACACACATCAGATGCTTTCTCACATGTGCTGGAGCACTTGTTGACGAGATCTTCTCTAAAAAATGATACCCAACTGCATATTATACAAATCAGTTCTCAAGATTTATGAAAAATATGGGAAAGCCAGCAATTAGCCTGACGAATATTGCTCGGAGATAAAATAAAAAATAGCAAGTTTACATAATAGAAAACTTTCAGTTTTTGTACAAAACAAAATACAATAAAAATGAACCTTTCACTTATATTTCTTAAAATAAAGTCAGCGTTTCGTATTGAATATCATCCAACGAATAACATAAAAAATTCTAACCAGTATTGGAAAGTTGTTGGGAAGTAATCGAAAGGTAAAATTCTTGTACACGAATCAACGAACTCGATTCGATATTTTACAGCAGCGTTTTTAATAAATTGCATAAAACAAGGAGTGAAACTATCAAATTTTTTCAGAAATCAGGTGCAGTTAGGAATGCAACTTCTGTAAAAGAAGCGGTCGTACGCATGTGTTAATGCAACTCAAGAGTTAATGTCCGGTTGACCGCTGGATTCAGGCCAGCAACAGGTTGTCATGTCGATAACGCATCTACATGTTTTCTATTCCAAAATCTTACCAATAATATTAAAAGTACTATATGAATTTTAGACGGTACGAGAAGACGCATCTAACAAACTCCGTTTCCAAGGAAAAAGAATCAAATGTGAAACAATGGATCGATAGGAATTATAATTATCCATTTTCTATGGGAACGCTAACGACCGAGTATACAAACTTTCACCACCTATATTCACCATTAAATTATTATTATACTATGTGATTATATTGTAATAATTACACTTGTGAAACAGCCCGGATCTGTACAGCAATGCAATTCAGAAGGATGAAGTTTTTAGCTTGCACTTCGTATCCACGTATACCATCTACATTTTAACCACAACAAACACAAAACAAAATTTTCCCAATTTTCAAACAAGGAAAGCTCGGACCTTGCCAAATTTATCATACACTGGGTTATAACGTCCAAATGCACCATCAAAACCAAAAAATAAATAAAAATAGTACGACAAAATGTCAAAAAGACACGTCACATCAATTTTAAACTTATTTCAAAATTTTCAAAGCAAGCAACGTCGAGCTTTCTTTTACACACTTAAAACTTTGAGAAAATTTTATAAAATCAACTCTACTTACGTCGATTAAATCCACAAAATAAAATAATTTAGTCACGTACACGCACCCACACATAAATATTTAACATCAACCACAGAAAACTGGTGAGTGACTGAATCGGGCTCACCGACCGGACTTTGGGTACGTGTCGCCTCAAAATCGGCACAAACCGGCAACTGTCGACAAACAACGAATCCAACTTTTAAATTGCTCTAATCAAATAATTCCATTTTCATACTACTACAATTTTTCGACCAAATGTTACTTTTAACTTAAAACCACCCCCGCAAAATTTCAAAATTCACATTTTGCTTCACAAAACTATTAATACTTGCGTGTCCACCAAAAAGGAGATAGTGATAAAAAATTAAAGTTTCGAGAAATAATTACACCAATAAATTCTATTCTGTTGTCACTACACTACACCCTCTAAACAAAATTAAGAACTCTCTTACGTGGGCCATAAACTAGGAGTAGCTGCATCACCATATTTCAGCCATCAAGCGCGTGCCCTAAAGCTAGCGCTCTTATCAGTCTTCCTTTGAGCTGCTTATGATCCATCAAAATCAATGACATCTCTATTATCACGCCAAAAGTCCTTTGTTATGATTAAAGGCCAAATTTACAGGTTCCGCAAGTTATTTAAGTAGTCGACTAAAAAAAAATTTAATTGATTAAAGGGTGGGAAGAGCAATTATTTTTAATATTTTATTTTCTAATAAAAAAGGAAACAGTGAAGTTTTTAATTTAACCATTTAGATAGACCATAATGGAGTGTATTACATAAACCGCTAATAATATGGTAATAAGCGAAATTATTCGAAGACTAGCATTAATTTAACCATGAATTATTCTTACGCAGATATTTTGTCAAAATATTTTTAGAATAGGGTCACAAGCACAAATTCAAAATCTTACATAGAAACGCATGTTTTGATTCCAAAAGCAATTTTTATGCACTGATGGTTGGTTTTAGAAACGACAATTAAAATTTGATCACAGACTAGTTATAACGAATCAATAAAAACCGTCTATTAGAAATTAAATATCGTTTTTTAAACTGCTTTTGATTCATTCATTTATTCAACCACATCAATGGAGGCCGGTGGCGTCTTGTGCTAGCTGTCCAATATAATCTATACACGAAGTGCCCAAAATGAATGTGGTATAACCCAAAAATAAAGTATTGTCAAATTTAACATTAAAGTTTAATTGTAATTTATTGTTAAATGGCAGTAAAAATAAATGTTATTCATACTTCTAAAAACTATAACAAGACTTTAATCCTAAATTATTTATAAAACTTATGTTTTGGACTTAGACCACTTTAGTTCTAGACTGAAGTTATTTAAAGTAGAGTCCTCATAGACTTACAACCACGGGTGAGCAAAATACATTTGTATTTTGTATCTACTATAAGTAGAAAGAAAACATAGGATAACTTTAAATTTTTTATTCAAAATTTAATATAAAGTGCACGGTCTGATTCATTATATTTCATATTTTGAATTTAATATAAAAAATTCCAAAATATTTTGCATTTTGTACTTCAAATATAAAAAAAAATGAAAATATAAATGTATTTCAAATACATTTTGTCCACCATTTTAAATTCAAAATATGAAATACTATGAGAATGTGCATTTTATTTTGAATTTCAAACCAAATTTTCAAAGTTATCATGTGTTTTTTACTACTTTCAATTTAAAATACAAATGTATTTTGCCCACCCTTGCTTACTATACCTCATAAAAAAAAATCGAATGATAGTATTTAGATTTATAATATTTTTGTAAAAAACGCAATTTAAGTACATAATTCTACATTTAATTAAAATTCAAAATTAAATTACGGCATTCAGTCATCAGTGTGTTCACCACAATGTTTTGTTGTATTTACCACAAATAATTTATTTTGATCTGCCAAAACAAATCTGAGAAGGTTAATTCTACAATCAAGTGGTTAAAACCAAAACCGGTCATTCGTTAAGGTAAATTTGGATTTATGTTCTAACGCATTCCATTTGAAATGCTTTGTGCCAAAAATTGCTAGAGATAGCACCGATCATTAAGATGAATCACCAACTGAATGCCTTATTTGTTTCATTTTTTTTTTCATTTACCATTTGGAAATGCAAGAGCACCCCCGTGACAGTTGTAGGCACTTGGGACAGGTTTCGATTTTCGCAATTATCAACAAACAAGATAAAATTATAAATGATAAGTTTTATCATCTGTCTTGATAATTCTTAGTTTCTCTCGGAGGATTGACTTTAAATCAATTAAACACAGAAAAGATGCAGTCATGTTACTATTACAGATGTTATTTGAATAACAGCGTCATTAATTAACATACAATAATAGAGCTATAATAATCAGTGATGCATAACGCACTACAGTTTCAACGGAAGCAGATTGGCTGTTGAGTTTTCGGCCAGTAAAGGAAGTTTTTTCCAACGGGCAACATCTTGAAACAATCTTAAAGCTACTCAATTTTAAAAACTCTTCTTTATCTACAGCAAGAAATATGATTTTCTTTCTCAGCTTTCCTAGATTATATAATTACACTTCTGTAGAAATGTGAAATAAAAACTGAACGCATCAGCTTGATTATAGGTATTGATTGTACTTTTTTTGTCGAGTATTAAATTTTTGAAAATTTCTGTAGGGCACCTATAGTTAGAAAGCTGCTGCAGGTTTTCCTTATAGAATAAATATTTTGATGAGCTGCAATTGCAGTTGACGACACTCCTATCTTTCAACTATCGATATTGCAAAAATAGTTAACTATCTACTAAAGGGAGCCACACCCAGCAAGAAAACGACATTCTGATCGAGTATCAATTTATTTCGATACTTGAAAAATGTCATTTTGAAAGCAATAAACAAATTCTATTCGTCGCCTGATTTCAATATTGACTCTAAAAATTACTACAATTTACAAAATGGACAAAACAAAAACCAAAATTTCTTGATACTACTATTATTTGCAAAACTTGTTTAATTTTCGATTATTTGAAATGTTGTGGGTGTGGAAGACCCAGATTTGTGACCCAGACAGCAGCTAGCCAGCCAGCCAACCAACAATTCCTTAATACCGACGGTCTGATCGATTTTCTACTTGCGGAAAATTGTGAAGCAGCTCTTGTTTAAAAACCTTAGGTTAGAGCTGGTATCAATTGATTATTTTTTATCTGTCGAACCAATGTTTACGCGATACACTCTGTCACTTATTTTTAGTTTTTAAACAACAACATCCAATTATTAAATTGTCGAGTCGAGTAGTGCGGATAAATGTAAAGATTTATTTTAAGCCAGTGTTTACCAAAATTTGAAACTAATTTGAACCAACGTGAAAGGTGCGAATTATTAGTTTTCGATAAAAGCGCAATAGGTCTAATGTAAGTGAAAATTTTAGGGCGGTACTACACCTTACGATATTTTGTGCAAAAACCCGCTATCGCACCGAAAAATGTGAAATTAGATGGTCTCAATTTTGAAATGAGAATAGTCAAACATAATTGATTGAACTCATGGACCCTAGCAACCAATTATCCTTTGTTCAAGAATCAACAGTACGATATTATGCTACGTGACTATTAAGAAGGTCTAAGGGGTTGAAATTGTGCGTCTCTGATGTTTGTAACAATATTAATGATAATTAAGACGAATTAGGTACCTACTCACTTAAAGCCGATTTAAATAATGAAAAAGTTAGTGTTATGATAGGAGTTGAGTTTAGATAATATTTGATGGCTATCGGCGACTCCGAGTACTTCAGATAACATCAAAAGCAGTAGATTTTTAAATTCTAACATAAATTGAGACATTTGATGGTGGCTCTTGAACACAATGTTCTATTATAATATATTATGGTAACCACTCATATTGAAAATTGTCTTCGAGATGATGGGGGTTCGAGACTGGCATTTCCAATAATGACTGTGATTAGTAAGTTGCTATTATAAATAACGGGTCGCGTTATTATGTTAAAATATGCAGTTTATACATAATTACAAGATACATTTGCTAAAGTAAACCGTTATACCTTTTGGTAAATCGATTGCAAAATTTTGTTTAATATTCAATAAACTCTTGAATTAATAAAAGATTGAGAGTTCCAAATTTCCTTTTGTGTCATCAGAAGTGACGACCTTAAGTCGATTGTGACTTACAGCACGTACAACAAAACAACTAGTGAAAGCAATTAACTTTAGGTTTTAGACTTAGAAAGTATAAGACAACTTAAAACTAAGCAAAGACAATTAAATAAAGTAATAAGTGCCACATCTGTTACAATCTCTTGTTTTAAAAGAGAATGTATATTAATATGCATCATTGTTTGCAAAAGTGTACCACCATCTTAATAAATAGGTAGCCTTTACATAACAATGCAAAAGTACCAGAGTTATAACGACGTACTATAAGTAGAGATTAGCACAGGAAGTACTTAAAAAAAAGTAAATTAACACAAAATAATCACGTTTTAAATACGGCTCTGCAACATTTCCACTTTTTTAGATTAATTTTCCAGCATTTCTCACGTCAAAACTCCGCTTATCTATCACATCTCTTGACAAGAGCGAAAAGAAAAACAGGAAAAAGCAGTTAAAACTGTTAGTATAATCAATTTTGTGATTTTTATGTCATCGATCACTAATCAAATATTAAAAAGGAAGTAATCTAAAAAAATTGTCACGTTACCCATATTATAATTTAACAAATAACTTGCATAATACCAGCAGATAAAAATAATTACTTTTATCAATTTTCCAAGCTGCTTAGAAAATTGTCACTAATAAACAAATTAAGTAAAAACAAATAATTACTAATTAAGATCAAACTTACAACACTCGTTTCTATGTACAAGTTATATTACATAAGGCAATGAAGGAAGTAATTACTCTTTTAAATTAACTTAAAAGTAGACTTAAAAATCCAGATTAAATATTTCTCAGTAAGCTATAGAAAGTTATGGTTATCGAATTCCTTAAAGTCATTGGTAAAATACGATTAGAAAAAAATAAGTCACTGAAAAGGTAGATAACGCAGCGAAAATTTTAAAACTAAATCTTCTGCACAAATTAAGAAAAAAAAATGAGTAAAACCTGAATTGAATCATTCCAAAAAAATATAAACAACTTACTGGTTTGGTATGTATAACTTCTACACTAATAGATTAGACATTTTGGTGACTCACCTGGAACAAAATTCACAAATTAGTTTACCAAAGTTGAAGAGTAAAAGAAAACATTAAAAAACTATGAATAATAAGTAGTCATTTAGCTCAAAATATCAATTTTTGCACATTTATTAAATCGTAACCATTTTATTTTATAACATTCGACCTCTTCCTTTTATGACATCAGATTCAAGTTTATGTCAAATTTTCACATCGCTTATTTTACAGGATACTCGATAGAGCACCAACTCCTTCCAGTCTGTCTGGATTACTAAGGATAACTCAAAATTATATTTTTGAACAATGAACAGAATAATTGTCAACTTTTTTTTAAAGCTATTGGAGAAATTCGATATTGACCTCACTCGATTTGTTGGTCAATCAAATAAATTTTCATCATCGTGAGAATAATTATATTATTATATTTTTGTAAAATTAGATTAACGGTTTCTCGATATTTAAAAACAAGTACGTAATAGATAATAAATATAAATAACCAATAATGTCAGTTTTACAACGATAACCCATACAATTGGGCCAAACGCTGTTTCTTATTAATTGCTCCGATATAGGAAAAGTTCTCGACAAAATTAATTATTATTATTATAGCTTAGGTGCTTAACAACAATTACTAAATCGAAATTATGTATCACCTGATTAAAAATTTTAATCTACTAATATTTTAATCAAAAATTTCGAAACCACCCACATACAATTCAATGTCGAACATAGCAGAACATATTGGTTTGCTCAACAATTATATTGCAATACAATTATTGCAAAAAAAAGAAAAGTTACAAAAGACGAAACATCCTTAGAAAAATCGTAAATCGAAATATTTCTAAGCTATCTAAAGTAACGTTTATATTATTTGCCCTTTGCGCTACTTTCTTCATTAAATCTTAAGAAAAAAAAAGCAAGTCGATTCCTATGAGTTCGCTTTTTTCATTTTCAAGGAAAGTTAAATATTAGGTAGGAAAAAAATTTATGAGGGAGTTAAAACTAACAAAGAACAAGAATACTTAAGATCTCGAAATTATTGTTTGATATGATAAAAAGTGTCTAGGTGCTTAAGATTTGCAAATTTTTATATGCTAAGTACGAAGTTACGTAATTCAAACAGTCGCTAAACTCCAAGATAAATAAATTAAAAAAATATTTAGAGAAAATTCTAGTAGTAATAAAATAAAAGTGGTAGTTACCAACCGAAGCAGATAACCCATCAATGCGTGAAGTGAAATAAATGTTGAATTTTATGCTATTTTAAAAATTCAATTGAAATAATCCTAAGTGGAAAATTGAGAACTCCCCCGTCCCCCTGAACGCACAGTTTAAATTTTCAATTTTAATGCCAGAACAACAGAATATTTCTATAAAATAAGTTTCAACTATTTATAAGTGAAAGCATTGAAATTCTCAATATTAAACTTTGTTTGTCTAAATGTCAAGGAATTATGATTAAGCAGAGTTATTAGATAAATACCGGACATTTCACTAGTAACGAAATGTTGTAACACGCTAATCAAGCACAGTTGAAAAAATCTAACAGACCTAAGAGAAAAACTTATTGAAACTGAAGTGGAAAATTGATGAAATCAATAATTGTGACACGTTTAATGCGGAGCATCTTGTAACTCAAAGTTACTAGGGTTCATCACAAATCCTTGAAGCAAGAGAATATTAAAAATCTTGGACGATTTTTATCGATAATTTTTGTCCTTAATTTTCAATATTTACTCGATAGCTCAAGTATCTGTAATGAACCCTTGTAACCTTTTCATATGTTATAATTTATTGTAATTTCCAAATCTTTTATCTTCGTACAGCTGAGATAAGCAAAATTGAACTTTTAAGTAATACTTTGAAAAATTATTGTTTTAGTTTTTAATTTTTATTTAATTTTAATTTGAAGTGCAGTTTAGTCGATTTAACCACTCAATGCTCATTGACGCGACGAACACGTCCACGTTGTTTCCATTAAGGCTGTAAGCTACAAAATTCTTTCTAATCCAACAAAGTGCTCAATAAGAAGTTTTAGACCAGAAGTCTCCAAAAACCAATATCATATAATTAATTTTTTAATTTTAAATATAAAATAAAAAACAAAATCATGTCCTACTGCAGTGTTAATTCTATTGATATTATTAGGTTACAATGGTATACTCCGGGAATCTCCTATCAAAAAACCGATAACCTACGATATTGTTTTATAAATTACGCACTATTATAACTCTTTTTTAGATCAAAAATTGTATTACGCACTAATCAAATGTGTTAAAAAAATTTAAAGCAATTAAATCCATTTACTATTGTGATAATACTAAAAGAAACACTGGGGTAGGTACCTAAAATTATGAAAGAAGCTACAACTTCAATAATATCACAGGAAGTTTACTGATCTGAAAGCACTTCCGACTGAAGCCTACGCTAGCCAAAGCGACACTTGGGATAAACATAATCTACAAAATAAGCTTACTATTATTAACGGGGCAGCTTCGTACATAAATTATTTGGATTACATCATCATCAATTTTAATTTAGTTTTAGCGAAAAGGTTTCAAAAATTGAGACTTTTTCGCCACATTTTTCGATTAGAATTATAAATAATGCGGAGATATAAATTTAAAGTAACGTACTAAGTTAGGAAAACAATATTTTCTCAATATCCAGGAAATAAATTTTATAAAAAAGCTTACTTAATTTATGTTCGCTTTTGCATTTGAAACTTCCAAGGAAAGTAATTGTAAAACTGTACCTATCTACCTAAGTGTTAGAAACATTTTCTTCAAATTTTTTTATAATACTTTTATTGTAATTAATTACCTACGGATTCATTTGGAATGAAAATGGACAATGACGGATCAAAATACGTTATAGCGCCCTCAGCAGCTTAACTAGGTTTGAGGCACTGAGTTCAGTTTTAAAATAGGGCACCCTTTTAGTTAAAAAACCAAGAACATTTTTTTAATGAAACGCTTATAAAATTAATAATATTTCTGTATTAGGAGTAGAAAGTTGTTCAATTTAGCTTTCCATAAAGTGTAAGTACCACTGGAAAAAATGGAAAAATTAATTTATAACTCATCTTATCGTCAGAAAGTAACCAACCACATCGTAAGTGTCCAAGTAAGTAACAAAAAAATATTATTTATTCAATGATTCATGTGAAATAATTGCAATAGCTCTTTGATCACGTAGGTACGTGAGCAAATTTGTGTAGGTAAATATGAAAAATCTATGAACTCACTTTTTAATAATAAAAAAAATTGATAACCATAATCTCTGATTATTTGTTACCCATAAAAAATATTTCGTGCATTAATTTAACCACAATTAAATGAAAAATAAACATTTTGAAAGTGCTTTTTCTTGCACCGACTTCAACTTATTGTTGTAGGTATATTTAAAACTTAATTATAAAATAATTACGTGAATGGAAATTTTGTGTAAAAACTAAACATTGTTAGTGTACTATAAATAATAATTTAACATCGATCTAATACAAAGGGTGCTGAATTGTCCAGTAGTACATCAGGATTAACACGTAAAATGGTGCGATAATTTTTCGATTACTTTACAAATCATTATTTACCTATCTAGAATTAAATTTAAAATTCAAAAAAATCTTAATACTGTTTTTATCAAAGGTGCTCGATTACACAATGTAATTGTGTTAATGACATATTTCTAATTAATTTTTTATTTTATAAAATTTTTAATTTGAATATAGATCGTTATTTATCATGAACATTGACATTGTTTTATCAGTACCATCGATAAAAAACAGGACAAAACAATTAAATTTCAAATTTATTTCGCCAAGCAGAACTCTTTTTTTTCAATTTCTTCAGTGAACTTTACTATTAAAAAAAATTAATAACTTCCCGTTTCTTTAATTCTTGGCTCGATAAGCAAGAAAATCATAGAAAACTATTTTTAATATTTTGTTAATTGCACTTAAAAAAAATATATATTCGCATTACAAATTATCGAGAATATTAAAATTATGAATAAGCAATTTATAAATTGCTGCAATATTAAATATAATATTATTGTCGATAACGTCCGATAATAATTATTATTATACTACACTAAAAGAATTTTATTTTGTTATGTAATATGAAGAATTGTCCGGCATTAGCTGAAATGAGAATTGGTGCGTATGAACCAGCCTTTAACTTTAATACATATAGATTGAAGGAAATTAAAATGACGCATTCGTGTGGGTGAATTTAAGTTTCAACAAAACTTATTTACCAAGAGCCATGAATGGAATTTCAATTACAGTTATAATTCATCCAATCACAACAGTTGTAACAGTAGATGCAGAATCTGGTGTTTGCTTCTCATTAAATTGAACTTTTATAAACCGCCGGAATAGAAAAACTAAATTATTATCTACTTCTATACAACAAGAAAGATGAAAAGCCTGCGCCCTTTGCAAATAATTTAACCACGTTTAAAATTGCGAAAGTAAAAAATAAAATTTCTAAATCAAAGATTATACAACTTAAGAGTTAATGGGCCCGACTTGAGACTTCAAAAAATTGATAAATAGTATTTTATATAAATATTACGATCATTAAAATAAATTATCGTGAGAACGTTTAATTTCATTAAATTATAATGATTTTCTACTAGCGACTTCATGGAGATTTATGCGCACGGTGGTCGAATTAGAACAATAATTGTTTGAAAATTAAAGATAAAACTGATGCTGCAACCAAATTAATTCTTCAATCCGGTGGAAGCAGACCTGAAATTAAACTGTAGGTCCCTCCACACAAAATCAAATTTTTTTTTTATATGAATGTATCCAATCGGCCGATACCTGCGAGGTAGGGAACATCGTGAGAATAAACGGTAAGTACACAATTAGTACCTATAATTATTTTACACCCACATACGCAAATTGGGCCACCTCTGTTTCGCTTAAATGATCACAACATAATCGATAAAGACAAAAACTACTGTTATAATAAAATAAACCATTACCATATATACCTGACGTGATCTGCAATTAACTAATTAAGTTAGTTGCAAAACAGAATGAAAGGAAAGTGTACATTTACATATTATCCATTGCAACATAAGAATGTGAATGCTTTACTTCTTTTTTAATTATACAGGTTTAAAATACTTGGTTTGTTTATACGTTGTACAAAAAATTATCAAATCAATGCTAATTGTTTAAAATCGTAATGTTTTAATAATTTACCCTAATCAACCCCAACCGAACGAACAATAATTAAACTGAGATTAGCTACCCAATATGTAATGAAAATAATGAAGTCCCGTAGGAAATTTTGCCAATACAATTTCGTTATTCCCATACATCAGAAAGACGAAATAAACTAGAAATGGGGTGGAAGGAGAGATTTTGAAGAAACTAAAATGAAGTGCGCCATCAACAAAGCCGAGCAGTCTGGAGTGTTGGTTCACTCAAGAGTCTAAAAAAAACTTGGCAAAGATGTAGTAGAAAGCAAAATTTAAACAATGCAATTATTGTAGAAATTAAATTGATGTTGATATTGGCTTTATTGAACACAGCAACAAGAATATTAATAAGCCGCAATAAAAATTAATCGTTCATGAACCCGCACTATTGAATCGAATTTATAACAATTTTATTACATTTAGCGACTGACAATAAGTTCATTTCTTAACTATTGCGTCATAAAGTTATTTATACAAGGCTACCGTTTTAATAAAACTGGCCTAAATGTCACAGAAAAGTCGATCGTCAGACATAATTATAAAAATGATAATCTATGTTCCAGCAAATGCATTTCGATCGATTAAATTAATGCAGCAATAAAAAAGGTCCAATAGAATGCTTCTATTACTTGTATGAAATGAAACTTTCTAAAAATGAATGCACAATAACGAAACGGTCGCTATTATCCACCTACCTCTAAGAACTTCGAATGTGTCCCCAATCTGGAAGCTGATGGTAACACCTGGATGAACGTGAAACAGCACCACATATTCTGATCCATTTTGACTTAAACTCGGCCCAGCACCTCCGTAAGAACTAGGAATTTGAGTTTGCGGTTCAAATCCCGGACCAAAATAAAATTTTGCTGGAGAGGTAGCTCCGTTAGAACCGTTCGCGTCCGCAGTTTCGGTGGGATAGGAAAAGTGATAGAAATAGGGTATGTGAGAGTGATGAAAATTTGAGCGATGATGAGAATGATTTTGATGTCTTTGCTTTCGAGTAGCTGTTGTTGCAGAATTCGTATTGTTGTAATGAGCAGCGGTTGCAGGTTTCGGCTCTGCCATCGCCGCTTCTTCTTTTACTTTCACCATTCGATTGTATCAACCACGAATCCCGTCACGAAGTATATGAACCTGGAAGAAAAATTAAGTAAAGCAAAAGTGTAATTATTTCTCATTAATTATACGTTGACTAAACGTAAAATTTGCAAATAATTAAACTCTCTTATTTAAGGGTTAATAAACTTATCAAGTAATTAAAATAAATCTCGCAGAGGTTAATTATTTTATTTTATACATTTTATATGTATTAGAGAAAATTGGTACAATTTTATGTGAAAAATTATGTCATTCATAGCTAAATTTTATAAAAAAAAAAAAAAAATTAAAAAATTCAGCACGTGAAAGTATTAGCAATTAAATTAAAATCTCTTTAGCCGGACAATAATTCCTGTGTAAAAGTGATTAATAAATAATGTAATTTTTTAAACACCGTCCTAATGCTTATTTAGATGCGGCCTCTGCAATGGCACCGCGTCTAAGGAATTGCATCTTTACGGAAGCTCTTCCAGGTAATTTATTAATTAATAACCGAACCTTAACCACAGTTACTGCACTATTTGATACATAAAATTAGGAATAACAAATAATCAATTTTGTTAACTGAAAATGCAACTATTCTCTTTTATTACAACACGAACATCCATCAATTTTTATTTGCTATTAAAATTGCAAATCGTGTTAAGTCACTCCCACGGCTGTGATTACTTTAGATAAATCTAGCAAACAATTAACTACCACTAAATGGCATTCGTAGCATGCAATATTGCATAATCTAGCCCTCTACGTATCGATGACCACCCACCGTCAATCAAGCCAAACGAAGATTGGTAATATTGAACTTATCAAAAAAAATTTGAATTTTCCAGAAGTATTTACTACTTCGTGACCCATTCATAAAAATGTATATGTAACATTTTACGTCAATTAGTAGATACAATATAAACTTAACCTAAATATCAATTTTTTGAATAACTTGCACAAGTGATAAAATCGACCCGCACAAGTTTAAAACAATATTGTTATGGGTGGGATTTAAATTAGTAATTATTTTTTAATTAAAAATTGACAAATAATATAATAAAAATCTTAAATTCGTTAATAAGGTAAGTAATTTATTATATCTACAAAAAATATGGTTCCTTTATTTATGATCGCATATATTAAATAGACAAGATAATACGGTTAGTAAATGAAACAAACCTGCGATTAAATATTTACATAAACATTCTGCTTGCTTAAACATTGTGGGTTTTGGGAAAGTTAGAGAAAAATGGGGAAGTTTCAAACTATACTTGATGGTATAAGTAGGCAGAAGAAAATTCCTAGCGACGTTATCTCTTGTGACCCCCTCCCCCCGCGCCCCGAGAAATATTTGCAATAAAAATAACCCCTTTGTCTGCAAGGGCCTTCCTAAAATATTTAGATTCAGGGTCGAAATGGACTAGGTTCTCTTGCTCCGAGATTTCCAAAACAAAACCACTTCGACTAAGGTAACCACTTCATGCTTACATTATTTGTGGGTGATGGTTAATATTAAATAAGGATGCGACAAACTCAATTATTACGAGTGGACGTGTCAACACGAAAATGACCATTAAGTGGTTAAATTAAAGAAATAAAAAAGCAAAATCGAGTTTTGCACAAAAGCATTTTGTAGAAGTCGAGGTTAAAGGATCTCTCATAAACTTCCACTGATAGAAACCTTTATCGATTTTTAAATCCTACCCCGTAAAATAACCATAAAATCAGCAAATAAAGTGTATAAAATCGACACCAAAATTGATAGTTTAAAAGCGTAATCAAAAGTGCATAATAATAAAAAGTAACAGTTTATTTTGGAAACTCAGAAAGTGGTGCTTTAATGATTTTAGTTGTTGGTAAAATTTAAAACAATAGAAGGGATGAAGTTGAGATACAATAAATAATTAACAGTGTTCAAAAGGAGCCTAAAATAAATTTTATTATTGAGATAAATTCCCAGGAAAATAGAAAATTTCATTTACGTACACGCAGGCTTTCAACAACATTTGCCACCACCTCTTAAAAGCACGGAACATCACCGTCAGGACCGATGGCGGTATCTCCCACACAACACCCCCACATTAGCATTATTAAAGCTGCCAACGCATTGAGCTCCTCCATTCCCTATATTTTCTATATTAAATTAAATAGTGTAAAGTGTTAATGACATACTAGATGGAGAATAATTTGGAAAGTAATATGCCATACAATTAATAGAACAAAGATTAAAGTTCTTCATTTCGCTTTTGATTCCATTTAGTTATACTTATACTACAAGAATATTTGCTTTCACAATGTTTCATCGAGGACCTGTTTTGAGATAGCTCTTGACCTGATGATTGCTAAACCAGAATTATAATCATAATTAGGTTCATCAGTCCGGCCAATATCCTCGATTCGAAGTGTAAGGGTACTCCGAAAAACCAACTTGTGGTAAAAGCATAACAATCCAAATAAAGATTGAAATTTGATGTTTTGCTTTCCAACCCTCCCAAGTCGACCCTAGAAATTGGTCAAACGGAAAACCGTCCGTCGGTGTTTTTTTGGATGCGAATGGTACTTACGTTTTATATTGTAAATTATCCGATCTACGTTAATCACAAAAGTTCACGAGATATCCCAGATAAGGAGCACAGTTAACCAACCGACAAGTCGATTTGACAGCAAAGATACAACCAAACTAAATAAATTTTGATGCACACCTTTAGTACCTACTATTGTTGTTGTTGTTACAAATAACTGGTATTGTTTATTAAAAAATATCACTTATTGATTATCACTAACTGACACTTAGAATTCAAGGAATATCAAGTTATATTGACGTAAAGAAGGTTGATAGCATTCGTAGTAACCGCGACTTCTTTTATTAAAAACTAAGTTGTTTATAATTTCAAAAAAATAAATCCATCGCCATATCATTTAACGATTCACGATTTATATTTTTATTTCGATTTGGCCATTATAACGGCATAAGTTGAATAAAGATAAAACAGTTTCAGGTTTCCGCATCATTGCTAAAAACTTAATGTCTGCAGAATGCTGGTTTTCTTTTAAACCTGTTTACCTATTTTTGTACTTCTTTTTACATCGAAGACCACGACCTTCACTAAAAAAGTAATTGCTCCGATCACAAGAAGTTATATTATTTTAAATGTCAGAATGCATTTTGTGCGAGTTAATCAACCTCCCTTCCCTGGTTGATTGAACATTGAAAAATATTTTCTCGTTCGGCAGTTTAAAATCGATCCACCGAGCGAAAGAAAACTGGCCAATAAGAAATAATTTTTAACTTCAGTTCAACAGTTGAAGCAAGCGATAACATCAAAGATCGCAAAGAAAATCCTACGCATGGCTTTCCAATGGTAGGCATCAGATCCTGGGTAAATTAAAATCCCATTAAAATTAGATGCTATCGAATTTAATTGATAATTTTAAATTACCATTTAACAGATAACAATAACGCGCATTAACAAGCAATCAGTTACAAACCCGAAGACGGATCAAATTAGATAAAGCAAATAGGACATATTGGATATTGATTTGTGGGTTCAAAACTGATAAACCGATAACAACAGCTGTGACTGACGGTTTCAAAATGTGTGTAACTTGCACTACAATATCGCAGCAAAGAGAATTATTCGAAAATGTTTGCTTAAGTGCCACCATGGTAATACAATAAAAAAAATATAGCCGTGACATCTATTGAATCAATATCTGTCTGCATTATATAATCGATATAACATCATATTACTGCAAAAAAAGTTGAAGTTTCCAACAATAATTATAATTACACAATTTAATTGTTTATTATTTCTATCGCAGTTATATTAATTATTAACATTGATCATAATTATAAAATTTAAACAACTTTTTTATGGTTGTTTTTATAAATTCTTATTGTGATGGGACGTATTGTAATAACGTCAGGCGTTCGGAAGTGCGGAGATACGAAGTAGAAAATAGACAAAAATTACATAATGCAGACAGTTTAAATTTCATACAAAAAAGTACGCGACAGCATAATATGTTTAATTTCAAGTTATGGTCAGGGAGGCATTTCAGATCGTAGATCCTTCCCTATCCAAAATTTGAATCGTAATCATTCAGAAAATTTATTTTGAGATGTAGCAATATAAAACTGAATCAGATTAAGCCCTAGTTCTATTTAGTGACACTTAATAACATTTAAGAAATACGGTCACTTTTTCAAAAACGACAACCACGTCCATTACATCAATACAATTTGTGTATAGTCTTCCTTCGCAGGCGCCGGGTCACGGAGTTTATTCTCATGTCTGCACCCAACCTTATTAATCACCAGTAGCAACAAGAGATGTATGTTCACAAAATATTCGATAAAATAACTTGCTTCATAAAGCAACATAATATAAATTTGGAAATTGAAACAAAAGACACGTTAAAAAATATTATTGAAATGAAAACTTATATAAAAGGTATCTGCATTTGAAGCGAGACAATCTTAAAAGTTAGACAATTTGGAACAATCAAACGAAATTTTCTATATTCTTCGGGCGGTTGTTTTCACATATTATTACTAAGTTTATTTCATTTTCTAATTTCATTTGAGAGAAGGTTTTAAAAGTCCACCGTCCAAGTCTTTCTTGAAAAATGGTGGCCAGAAAGTTTTTCCCCAAATATCTGATCAGCGATCGGTCGTATCAAAAATGGTTTCAAATATACAACATTATTTCAAAAAAAATTTTTATGTTGTATTTTCCACGGCGAATAAAAAATAATTACCCAATATAAGTTTAAATGCCCGATATAATTATTATAGAGATCTAACAAGTGCCCAATAAAATTCAATTGCTTTGACTATTTGAGGTGCACTAAACAATAAAATTAAACAAGTCAAAAAAAGTTATACGTTAGTTACACCATGACCTAAATTTGTTTTGTTAATATTAGACAAATATTTATTAGTTTAGAATTTCTCATAACGTCTTATCTGTACATTCCTCCTATTGTAAGAATTTCAAAAATTGTAGATACATTCATTTCTGAAAGCAATAACAATTTTTTTAAAATGAATTATTCCTATTCGGAAAATTGTAATTACGTCTATATTATCGGATTAGAAGGTAATTAAAAGCGAAAGATCAAGAGAAGTGTGATTTTTTTCAGAAAAAAAAGCATAATTTTATCAAGATATAAATGTCAAGGATGCAAGGAGACGGTCAAGTCCAAAATTTTAATTTAATAAGAAAAATGTAATTTCTAAAATTATTATTGAGACGCATTTAAGTTCTCGAGAATTTGTTGATAACCTTTTATACAGTTTAATCTCTGTACCAAACAAATTATGCAGAGTATGGTAACTAGAAATTTTCAAGTCTTAATTTTGTTATGTTGTGTAAATTTTGAGTTAGTAGAAAACAACGAAAACAAATTAAAAAAAAAAAATTGATTGATTTAAATGGATCAATGATGTCACCATGACTTGTTGCATCTTATAATTTTTTAAAAATAAAGGCCGATAGCGATAAGAAACAAAAACAAAATTTTGATAAAAATTAACTCTTTCGTTGCAAGTGGAATCCGAAAACTGAAATTCTTCAGGAAGCTCCAATTTGCTCTAAATCGACTTAGGTCGGTAAAATTAGGCTACAAAAAGTTTCAGTTGAACCGGAATAATTATGGAAACAAAAAAATACAAGAAATCTGTCGTAACTTCAAAATAAAGCCTGGAAAATCTTGACAAAGTAAACTGGCAGTAAGAAAGCAAAATAAATTGTAATCTTGTAATTCCTTTCTCGTAAAATCTTCAAATGAAAAGTAATCCAAAGAAAATCCTTCATTACCTCAAATCAAATTAGTTCCTTTTAATAAAGATAAAAGTAACAGACACAAAATCTTAAAATTGCAAAATTTTATCGACATAATTAGACATCATTTATAAAATTATCACACAATTTGCATTATAGCTAAAATTCGAGATCAACAGTTTAATTGTGCGATGTTGGAAAATCCACTGGTGAATATAGAAAAAAATTATTTAATCAATAAGCCACAATTGTAGGCTGCTGAATGAAAGGACAGATAACATTTATTGGAATCATTCCGTTCTTGTTTACTTTGTATATTACCAAACTGCTGGTGACATGGCAGGCAACGATTGGAATGCAGTCAAACCATTATTAGAACAGAAAATTTCGTTGGAGAAGGAAAAAATTTTAGAAACCTAATTTCTTCTATTATATGTTTTATGGGACCCTCTGACTTACCTCAGAAAAATTCCCTTAAATCGTCCATGGAGAACATACCTAAATTTTGAACAATGTCCGCCATCTTGGAAATTCTAAAAAATAGCTATTATTGTTTTCTTGGAGGATTTGAGGGAATTTTCTGGGGTAAGTCGGGGGGTGCCATAGAACATATAATAACAGAAGAAATTAGCTATCTAAAAATTTTTTTCCAAAAATTATCGTGATATTCCTATACTATAAACCGGGCCCGAGTAACTTTTTCAAAAATAATTTAGATTGGCGATCATTTTTACCTTGCAAACTAAAGATAGAGAAAATTGGAAACTCCGTACACCTAATTTGTAACTCACTATTTCTTTTTCTCCTGTGTCTTTTGCAGAATTAATTTACCCCTTCTAATAGAAAAATTATTTATAAAGAAAACATTCAACGGGAATATTTTGAAAGTTTGTTTTTGGAGTTCGGATCCGGGTCTTTTATAGCATAACCACGACTATCATAAACGAAAATTTAATTATGCATTTTTACGATACAAAAATATAAAAACTAAATATATCTACATAAAATAAAGTAATCTAATATTATAGCTAACCTTCATTTATTATTATTACAGTGGGGCCCGCTTAATGTGATCACATTGGGACTTGAGGTTTTTGATAACAATAACCGATTGATAACAATAAAAGAAATAAATTTTTATTGGTTATTTATTAGTATGTAGTACATCTATAAAAATTAATTAATAATAGTCACTAATTGTGAAGTTTTCAAGTAGGACTGAATCTTACAACACACATTAACAGCAAACTATCGTCCATTTATGTATTTAAACGACGGAATTGATAATAAACATAAATATGTAATGTGATATCACATGTGTGACGTTGATTTTCTTATTAACACCTGACTGTATATTATGTGGGTGGTATGCACAATATAAAAAAAATGCTTGTAACTGAAAATCAACTCTTTTGCTCGTGGGAGAAAATAATCTTAAGACTAATATGATAACATTAACCGAATTATGATAACTATAGGCGATGTTTTTTGTGTGTAATAATATATGTCCGTTCCGTTCCTGGCAAAAGTGATAACAATATCAGAATGATAATATTAACCGCGATCACATTAAGCGGGCCCCACTGTATTTGAAAAATTAAAATTAAATTGTGTTTTGAATTTGTCAAGATTCATACATTTTTGTGGAAGATGGTGCTATGTTCAGATGGACCCCTACGGGTACATTTACCTCCTATTACCTACTGTCACTTTTAAATTAGTACTTTTAATTATTATTATAGTTATAAATAATTATGAAAACAATAAAGTTTATGAGCAATAAACAGTAAAATTTATTGTAAACAATTGGGTATATAAAACAAATGGTCGATTTGTCATACATTTTTTCCGTTTTTGATAAGCACTGCCAGTCACCAATTACTTTACTAATTACCTGTTATTAGAGCCCTCATTTTTCAATTACGAATAGGAAATTATATATTACAATAGAACCTCTTTGAACAGCATCTCTGGTCCTTCAAAGCATAGCTCGTGGGCTTTCTCGTGAGTACAAAATTTCGGAACCAAAAAGTGCCAAGAAAAATTCATCAAACGATTTTACTTAATTTTACTGCTTCTGCAGTTCTTAACAGTTTCGATACTCCATTTACAAAAAGTAGAAGAAATCTTCAGAAAATAAGTAGAATAATAAATAATTTTTGCTCATCACAACAAATTACATAAAAATTCGTTTAATTAATCATAAATTCCCCTAATCTAAGAGCAGTAGCGTAACTATGAAACTGAGACCGGCCTGTAATATAAAGTAAGGCACCTTCCACTTTTTTTTAAATTTAAAAATAACTTAAATAAAAATGATAAAATCGGACCTAGTTTTGCTTAAAATATTGAAGAAAAAAATAGGCAATTTTACTGGGCATGGAAGCCACAAAGTCAGAAGTACCCATTTCGGCACCAGTAGCAAAGTCGTAACTGCGCAAGGTGAGTGCAGGATCGGTTTGGTTATTCGTAAAGTAAATGATCGTCCCTTGGGTAAGTGGGTAATCAGAGAGTTGGAAGTGTTTCGTAGACTCCACAAAACTCCAGAGCCGTTCGTTGGTGAAAGGAAATGACCTGAGTGGTCTACAGTTTAAATAGAAAAGTCACCTGCTATTTTCCTTCCACTGGTATAACCGCATAAGACGAATATGGGGGCTTGTTCTTTTCACAAAGAACAAGGGATGCAGTTTTAGGTCATGCCCAGGACCGACCAATTAACGGAGACCGACAGCTTTACGTGTTCTGCAAAGTATTATAACAATTTATTGCTTCTATTTTTCTTACTGGTGATAAAGTCTCCCATTCCCATTGATTTATTAGCAAAACGTGAGCAAAATCTAAAGAGTTCCTTGTCACATTTCCTAAGCATTTTTGTCTTTTCAGGAAGACTCTTTTATTCGGAAATACTGACTGAAAATGTCTACTGCTTGGGCTCTAGCAACATTAAATATAACTAAAATCTTTCCCGATCTGGAGGTGTCAATGTAAAAAAAATTGTTTATCATGGCTCAGAATCCACTTTAGGTCCCCTTGCTTGTCACACATTGCTGTTCACGGCAGGGAATTCAAAAATTTCTCTAAAACTTACGATATTAGTCAATCATTATTAAGTGGATTTCAAAAGACAATATATGGACAATACAAAGTCAAAAATACAATAAAAAAATCATTGAAATTAAGTAAACTACCCCATTGTATAATAAACCACTCTTCCTAAGAATCAGGTGCTCAGTTTTACATTTTTAACCGGTGCATAAAGAAATTAGTCAAATAATGTTGTATTAGTCAGTATTCTAACCTTCAATTTAAACAGCTGTTAGAAGTCATGTTGTGATGAGAGTGTATGTTAAAAAATCTGAAAGGGTCGATTATTTGAACAAGGTCAAGCAGCAATTGCTTCGGATTATCGACGCTCTACTGTACATAAACAGTTAAATCAATAAATGCGCCCTAGGTTTAGATTGAAAATTGCAAACTGTGATCCTAGTGTCGTCCTTTTAGAGATTAAAACAACTTTACCTTATGAAATAGGAAAATATTTAATTGTCGTTTTTCAATATTTTAAAGTAATTACTTTCTTTTACTCCGCTGCTTGTAATATTCTTCAGCAGTTCAGCTTCTGTCAGTTATAATGTCACATATCAATCCATTTCAGTTCGAATTATTAAGTCTGATGTCTTGGATATTGATTACACTTATGTACATACATACATACGTCCAAGTGCATACCAACTTACGACTGAAATTTATTGTACCTAACTAATAATAAAGTCGAGTTACAACAATTTATTGTATTAAAACAATCATAACAAATCTCTCGTCGAGGAGGAGCTGGATATAATGGTATAATCCCATATAATGGGATATAAAAAGTGCGCAGTACGTGGGCTTAGAGCTACGGAAAATTCTTTTGCAGGTTAATTGAGAAGGTGAAAGAATGAATAAGAAGAGATGAACATCTCCCTTTATTCTCACACTTATTCCTCACATCATCTTTCAATTACAAATTGAACATCTGAACCTTATTGTGCCGCTTGTCACAATTACTCAAATGCGCACCTGTAGTGTCATTTCTGAATGTGTAGCAATTTGTAAACACCCGAGTTGAAAAAGAATTTTGAAAATTACCTTTCTTGCTTCTCTTTTATCAAATAATAATTTATTACTGTGCACTCCTCAAATCAAAATATTGAAAATGCAAATGCACCAATTCGAGTAGAGCAAATTTAGGGAGTTTCCCCTTTTCCAATTTTCGAGCACCCATCGATAAGGTGGTTTACAACGAGATTAGTTTTAATATCTAAAAATCGATATCTAAACACTTTTCAAAATATAAACAATCGTTAAACCTAACGCGTAATGTGTCAATTTAACCTTTAAATTTTCTAATTGGCTTCCCTGCCGTTTCAAAAAGTGACATTTGATGCTGTTCCCTAAATAAAAATTAAAGGAAATAAATGAAAGATGCAAAATGTTTGATTTAATTTATAATTAACAAATGCAAATGCGTAATTTCTTGTATAATTAGAAAACTTTTGACAGATAACGCCCACATGCCGCTGTCACGTTTGAATATGTTACAAAATTAAAAGGTCAATACACTTTAACAGCTTATCAAATTAATAAAAACTAATCGGTCAAATGCGTAAATGCATCCTGCGTTCATTAGTGTAAAATAATTGATAATGGACTTACCGAATTTAGTAAAAACATTTCAACATTTAACACAACATACGAACACTTAAACCGCCATATTTATTGATTTTTGCTAATAGACGCTTTTCGTACTGCGCATACACAGAACTATGTAGTTTATAAAATTCGCACGTAACTCTCTGGCACCACCGACAAAGATTATCTGTCAACATGAAGTTGTCGTTCATTTGTTTCAGTGCAGATACGACAGATGTCGCCGCAGAAGTTTCTTATTGTGGACTGGAATGAATTTCAAATTTTAAATAATTTGGGGCGCGTCAGTAAGACAGCCATTTTTACAGCTAGTTTTTGTATGATCGATCGTAAATTTGCAATTTTGCAATGATCGTTTGTGATCGTCAATCTCAAAAAGGACGTCAATTCGTGTATCCACCTCTAATTGGAAGACAGAAATACGCTATACCACGATTGTTTGTACTTTTTATATTAGATAAAAACAAAATTTATGGTCAATATTAGTGGCGTAGCGAGTCTTACGTGGTAAAACCGGCTACAGCTATTTATTGTAGGGTGTTAATATTAGATGTAAGACCGGGGGGTTTGGGGGTATGGAAATTCTCTCTAACCGTCTGAAAGCAGCAAAATCGCTTCTCAGAATTAATAAAAATAGAAATTTGATTCTTGAAAAGTTGTCTAGCTTTTTACTTATCGCTGGAGGGTATTCCATACCCCCCAGACCCCCCGGTTTCTGGAGAAAATAGTTTGGGATTTTTCCCGCATTTTATTATTAAAAAGTAGTATTCTTTCAAGTGAGTAACAAAAATATCAGGAAAAAAAAAACTGAATAATTTCCCAAATATAATTTTGAATTTTTTAAAAATAAGTAATCTTTTGCTATTGGAACGAGTAAAATAAACGCCGCAGGCGAATTTGAGACAGCAAAATACATACTACAGGGTGTTTTTTTTAAAAGACGCCGGATATTAAATTTAAATAAAACTTAAAAAAATTGAACAAGTGACCATAAATTTAGTTTTATTTGAAAACACGATAATTTTAATGACATCTTCTGAATCCATTTTTGACCACGTTTTTGAGCATTTAGGTCTTATATCCTTAATAACATGTTTGATATTAACTTCCAATGCGCACAATGAAAGTTGTGTTATCAACAGAGATCAGTGGTCTTAAATCAGAAGATATGAAACTGCCAATCTGCGAATTCGTAACGGAGCCCTAATTTTGGAAATAAATTTTCACGATTTGAAATCGTTACTGCTGTGTAAATCTTTCCATGATGATCTGTCAGACCGTACCGAATTTAAATAACATTGGCACTTAAAACAAAAAACAACTGATTTGACAGTTATTTAGAAATCCGGTGTCTTTTAAAAAAATACCCTGAATTTTTTAATCTATATTAATAATCCTGAATGTATTTAGATCCCTAAATTTTTCGAGCCTTGGTTCTATCGATTCATTAGAATTCCGGTAGTTACACCCCTGACTAAAACTACAAGTGGCTGTGACAGTTGACTAAATTCGAATATAGCCAATGGCGTACTTTACTTTAGTCACATTGTGTAGTAAAGGTGTAACGCTTTAGGAAAATTTGCACCACTCGATGGTTTCTCGATGGTGAAATGTTTACTTAATCTTTTAAAGGGTGAAAGGTAGGAAACGTAGACCCTTAAATGCAAATTTTTACGATTGAAACCTCGATGAATTCTGAAAGAGCATATTTTAAATAAGAGAATTGGGTGAGGAAAATGGCCTTAAGATCAACAGTTTTTTCAAAAATCGAATTTAAAAAAGCACAATTTTTATAGCAATTTTCAAGTTCAGTCGCTCGAGATTGGTGAATCAATGCATTCTATTGACAGTCCGTGTAGTTTGAACTGGTCTTAGCTTTGCGCAGAGTGACGATAACCTCCCTGCGACTACTGTTGCGTCTGCCGTCTAACTCGTAATTTACTCATTCATCAAAGGTTGATTATCGCCTCGCGCGGGTCAACACTTTACTTTGAAACGATACAAGGCTCTATGCTCGCTCTAGTATTTCATACTTTAACCATCCACGCGATGTTCTCAGATGTTGAAAGAGGTAATGGAGGCTTCGCCTCCAAACAAACTCTGTTCACAATGTGATGCTATGCTATGCTAGCGACAATAACCGGAGCGACACTTGCATTAGGATGCTTCAACAGTGCATTTAGAGCGAACATCTAGGTTTTCAATAGTAAATGTGCAGGAAAAATGGCTTAAAGCGCCCGAGCGCAGCGAGGAGTGCTTTAAGTCAATTTTTCCTTGCACAACCACCCTGCTTTTAGAATCCACGCAAACGAGTTTCCCCCTTAAAGATCCACCTTTTTCCTTAATCCACGGGCCTAGGGGCATTTTTATAATGAGTGTCGTTTTCATCAAAATGGCCCGAAGCGCCCGAAGGGTGCTGAGGGTCAATTTTGATAAAAACCACCATGGCACGAGTAGGATCCACGCGAAAAAGTAATTATCAGCGGGGCTCTTATGCATAACAGTGCACAGAATGCATTGATTCACCAATCACGAGCGACGTAACTTGAAAATTGCTATGAAAATCGAGCTTTTTTAAAATCAATTTTTGAAAAAACTAGTGGTTTTAAGGCATTCTTTCTCACCTAATTCTCTTATTTAATATGTGCTCTTTCAGAATAAATTGAGGTTTTAATCGTAAAATTTTTATTGTAGGGTCTACGTTTCCCGCCTTTCCCCGCGGTTTTTAATTTGAGTTTTGACACAAAACTTTAAAATGAACTAAAAATGATATTGTGCAGATGGATCATTATATCATTACTTTCATACACAGTAAAATGAAAAACCACAGCAAATAAAATTAACTTCTACACATATAGAAACAAATATTTAATTATGTCTTTGCCCTTCCACTATAACAGTGGAGAGCTGCATTTATTTGTAAGTTTTAACCGATTTTTACAACTAATAAATGTTACAATTGTACGCATTCTTTGAAAGGTCACCCATCTAACAAGGGGACACAACAGTGAGTATGTCGCCAATCAAAATCCCAATTTTTTTGGTGATTCTAGGAGCTAAAATAATTATCACTTTCTTGATTTTTAGTCCAATGGGCTTTAGTTACTGAGTTATGAATTTTTAAAAATCTACGCTTTACCATAAGACTACATGGTTTGGATTGCTTTAACAATCTAATTTAACATTTTAAATTCTATTTAAATCTATTAATTTTATTTAAAAAAAAATAAAAATTTATTTAAAATAAATCTAATTTAAAATTTTAAATAAAATCTAAATTAACAATGTAATCTTATGGTAAAACGTAGATTTTCAAAAATTCATAACTCAGTAACTAAAGCCCATTGGACTAAAAATCGAGAAAGTGATAATTATTTTAGCTCCTAGATTCACCAAAAAAATTGGGATTTTGATTGGCGACATACTCACTGTTGTATCCCCTTGTAAGTTCCAAACATTAATTTAATTTAAGAAAAAAGTAAAACTAACCTTTTCCAAAAGTCCTGCCAGTTTCCGAACTGCAAATTTGAAAAATTTACACAACCACAACGCGAACTTTTCATTTTGTCAAAACGACCGATCAACTCGAAGGCACACCACAGACTGATTTTTAAATTGACAATTCAAATATTGTTCCGTAATAAATGTATGATTAATGCGATTAGTAATACCTAATACAAACTTCTTTATTTAAATACATAATTGATTTACCGGAAATAAAACTACTAAAAACGATTACTTCTTATTTGAATAGTTGTGCAAGAGTATAAAATAACCTGATTATGAAATACCTCCGAACATTTCACCAAAACAAATCTAATAATTATCTAAGCAAAAATGAAAATTTTAAAAGGTAAATTTAAAATTTTAGCTGTTTTAAAACCCTTTGAAAAAAATCTGCGTTGAATGTAGACCCTTTTATTGTAAAAAGTAAATTTATACTTCTTTGTGGAAAAATTTGTTGTTTATTTTGTCCTTTTTTCGTTGTAAATAAATAATATTATAATAAACAAGTTTGTGCCTTCGCATAAAAATAAAAATGTATTCTTCGAGTGATTCCTTTTATTTTTATGACAACGTTAATAGTACAATTTCGTTACTATTTATTTACAAAAAATGTTATGTACAAGTAGTGAAATCTACAAATAAAATAATTTTATTAATAAAATTATAAAATTTTTCTTTCCCAGTTAGTTCACAAATATCATTTTTGGTACCACTCTTTTGTATCGTGCACTCTGAAATACCTTTATTAATAATTTTAATGAAAGGAAGTTTGTTATTGTTAATAGTTTCGACTTTATGTACTGCTTTGATGTAACAAAATAATTATTTGAAATAGATATATTAAATTTTGTACTTACTATTTTAAATTAAGTTATTTGTAAAGCAAAATACAAATTTGATGCCATCGCCACGTCGGCGACAGCGTCGCTTATATTAGGTAGGTATATAATTGAAATTAAAAAAGTGCTAAGTACAAAATAATTTTTGTAAACTAACCCACATAACAAAATGTCCGCCAACACCATCGAAGTGGTCTTCGTTTCATCGAGTCCAACCCTGGATTTCTCCTTTTAAATATTTCATAGAATTTAACACTAAATATCTCTTGTATAAAAAAGAGCAGTTCGATTTGAAGTTTTGATATAATGACACTGTGATGGTTCATGAACTATGTAAAAGTATCTAAAAAGTTCATTTCGAATCTATTTTGTAACGCTAATCTAAAACAATTATAAGAGTCACAAATTTTAGTCATCAACGAACACAAGAACGCAATTTACTTTTTGTTATAACTGGACAGATACTAAATCACAGTTGCTTAAGTCCACAGTTTCATGTTCTGGAGTCACGTCCGGCTTACGAGACCTCCTAATAGGATAATCGTTCAACGAATGCTATACCGATATTTCTTGTATTTGAACTCTTTTTTTAACAGTGCCCGCAGAACCCCCAACAGAAAGGTTGCTAGTTGTTCTCAGCGGCGGAAGTGGCTTATCTGCTTTACTCTTCCTTGGAAGAGTGTTGTGCTTGGGAAGTGAATCTGAAAGGTTGCAATTTTTAGAGAGCATGGTGTAGCAGGGCGGGAGTTCCTTATTTTCTTTGTGAGTTATTATGGGCGACTGGGGACGAGAAGATCCTATGGGAGTTGCCGGTCGTTGCGACATTGGGATGTTTTCCGTAGATTGAGAAGAGTTCGATCTCGATATTCGCTGCTTTCTTCTGCGATCCCGATCTCTTTGATAATAAATTCCAGCAAAAATTAACATATTTAGTACTAAAAGTAGGCATCCTACGCCGACGGTTACACCAAGTGCGGTGGTGTAGCTGTAATAATGCCTGGTAGCTAATCGCTGAAGGAGTTCAGATTCGTCCTCGCTTCCTTCGATCACAACATCCACGTCGACCAAATCATCATCTGCGGTTGTGTTTGGTATGCATTCCGTACTATCTCCCGATGAAAGATGAGGATCTGTCATGGAAGCCGGATGTAGCGACGGAGGTAGACGCGTAAATGACTCCGGTCGGACAGGTCCTAAAACATAAAGGATCAATAAGTCACCAGGTAAATTGATATTCTTAAAAGTTAATTTAAAGTTAAACGTATTTATAAAAATATAACTAAGCCGAATAATCCTTACGAAAATTTAAAATGTCAACCGCAAAACGCGAATAAATCAAAATTTAATCAAATTTGTTTACTAAACCTGTACGTTTTTTTATAATAAAAGTTCAACGAGAACTTTTTTCAACGTTCCTGATGTATTAGTTATGTAAGAATAAATAAAAAAATATACCTCCGTTACAGAGCTGACACCAAAATAACCACGAACAATAATTGGATGAGATTAATTATTATTGTACAGAAAAAAAATTCTATTTGTGGTTTTGGAATGGAGGGACCCAAAAGTTTTTTTAAGAAAACGTTATTTTAAAATTTCTTGTTTATCCCGATACATAATTCGACAGTTTGATAGAATTTCTTAACGTAAAATGAAGTAAAATTGAGAAGAAATTTTGAAAGCCCTTCAGCGATTCCTGCATAATTCTTCCCCCAATATATCTAAATATAATTCCTGCCGTAAGATGGAACACCGGTTATAATCAAATAAACCACGCGTTTTTCTTCCGAAAAATTGATTTCAGTTCATGAGCTGCAAAATATGAATTTAGCAAAGACTATGAATAGAATCAATTGATTGACAATGATTGACTTTAGAAGATTACAATTTCAATATTCACTTATTCTTGTTTGTTAATTGCGCAGTGACTTAAAATGTATACTAATAAATCTTGAGAAACCCTGAATGGTAACAGGCAATAATTTCAAATAAAGGAAATTGAAAATTTATTAAAACCGTTTTTTCTTCAACGATTAATTTCCAATTCTGAACTATAATTAAGTTTTAATTTGGGGTAGAAAGGGATAGTTAAGGGTTTTCATTATCACATGCGGTTTTTACACGAAAAAGCGTAGAATTTGATACATTTAAGTGTAAGATTTTCAATACTTCGAACACAGTTTTAAATTTTTGCTAATTCGGACAGAAAAAATGTTCCTACCTACGAAATTTAGCAAAGTAAAATTCAAAAAATTTGTAAATTCTGTAAACTGTAATTTTTATTTATACGAAGATTGCATTTTTTAAATAATTGCTGGTGGTGATGACAAACAAAATCCATTAGTATGTTTCATGTTGTATTTGAATTAAACTTATAATAATAAAAATGGAATGAAACAAAATGGAAAGAAGGAAAATAATAGTAAGACGCCTGATTAATATTCCTTTTCATGAGACAATAGAAAAGATTTAGCAATTGATTTAGCCATATAATAATTTTTTATAGTCACAATTTTGTTTTCGTTGTTATCTCAAATTTATGATTTTCGACGTTAATGTAGATTAGGTTGATATAGCTGACATTGCGAGTAAATGGAAATGTTGAAATGGCATTAGGTTCTTCTACATCAAAACAGATGAAAAATTATCTAGATAGCTTTTTTTATTTTGTTCGTTTTGTCTCATTTTAATTATACCATCCGTCTAAACAAAATATCCATTAAATTGATTTATTAGATGAACATAGCGGTTTTGGTAATAATTTTCAACAAGCAGTTTTACTTCCGGCACTATTTATTTACCTTTTGACATTAAGTTTCGAAACTCTTGGGTGTAAAACTAAGAAATGCCAAATTTAACTACATTACCGTCGAGGGAGCTATGTGGACGCTTTAAAAGTGTTAGAACTTAACTTGAAAAATACAAAGTTTAGTTTTTAAATTTCAAGCGTCTATTTTGTTTCGGAGCCATAAAGGGTGGTAAAACGCATAAAAAGTGTTCGAAAGCAAATGAAAAGTTAAACTTCCTACAATAATTTCAATTACTTACCGCACCTGGTAAATATTTTATTTAACCTTAGCGTCTGTTAGGTAATTAAAAATAAAACTTGGAAAACTAAAATCAGATAATCTGCCATTTAAGACAAGCAACAAAGTTGTCTAATTGATGGCTTTTAGTGATATAAACAGCTGCAATACCGGAAAATTTAGCGAACCAATTAATTGTTATTGCAACGGAGTGGATAAAATAAAAACTTATAATTAATATACACGGAAAAAAAAAATTACTTGGTTGAAATAAAAACTATTTAAATCAAGAAAATCTCTTACTTGAATAGCCGCACGAAAATATTTTCTTTATTTAAGAAAAAAATATTCTTAATTTAGTTTTCTTAAATCATGTAAGAATATAGTTAAATTAAACATGGCTTTCTTAAATGAAGTAATAAAAAATTTACTTGATTCACATAGCTACCATTTTTAAATCAAGAGGTTCTGTTTTTAATAGCCGCAAATGAATATTTTCTTGATTTAAGAAAAATAATTTTTTTAAACCACGTAAGTTTATTGTTGAATTAAAATATGGTTTTCTTCAATGAAGTAACAAAAAATTTATTTGGTTCAAATAGATACGATTTGAATTAAAAAATTCTTTTTTAAATAGCTGCAAATAAATCAAACAAATATTTTAACATGTTTTATTATTATAATTATAATATATAATGTAACTATACTAGTACTATTATAGTACAAGGTTTGTATACAAACAGACTTACAAGTACCTACTATAACTAATATAACATTATTTAATGAAAACAGAATACTTATAAAATTTCTAGAATTACAGTTAAAGATTCTGATGAGGTGGAGTATGGATCGGTTGATAATGAATCCGCTTGGCTATCCTAAAAGAAATAATAATTATAGTTATTAAAGGATGTAAACATAAGGGAGCAGAAAAGCTGACGTTATAGCGTCCTCTAAAGTTAAAAAATTTCATGATAGAAGTTCAATTTTTTAACGCTAGAGCCTCCAACGTAGAGCTTCGAAAAAGCTTAAGGTAGCATCTCGAGCGTTAAAAAAGTGAACTTCTGTCATGAACTTTTTTCATGGGAGAGGGGAGCTTTCTCGCTACCTATGGCGTTAACTTTTGTCTGTTTATATTAGCAATACTCTGTATACACTTACCACCGATTTCATAAAAGCTTTAACTGGCCGTTAAAAATAACGGTGAATTTCTATTGGCTTCTTATAGTTAAAGTTAGTTAAATTTAGCGCTTTTTTTAAAACTTTTATGAAACCGGGTCCAAGAGTAGTTGCAACACACGGAGTAGTTCAGTTGAACGTCAGCCAAGTAACTGAAAGTTAGTAAGTTTTTTAAGTAATAAATTAATTTATAATCGTTGCAAATATTTCTATAAATGCTAATTATTATTTTTAAAATAAGTAGGCAAAAACCGGGGCTGGGACAACTCGCCGCAGCCAACTTGCCGCGGTCCAACTCGCCACCGTCAACTGAAAAGAATTTGAATTTTATGATTAAATTTTTGAACGCTTAAATTTGGTCAAGTCCCCGGATATTTTCTACTTTTTGACGATTAAATCGATTTAGTCCATGTTTTTTTTTTTGCAAAAATTTGCATGTTTCAGATCAGATTTTATGTTTTGTATCGAGAGTTCAAAGAATTAATAATTGAGTAACTGGTTGGAAAATCACTTATTAACAAAGACATTTAATAAATAAATTGCATTTTATGGCTGCATGACACTTGTACTGATTTGTTAACAAATTTGGTAACAACTCATTGGTTGGTAAAACAAACCAATGTTAGTACCGATGCTGGTTGTTTAACCAATCAATGGGTCGTTACCAACTTTCTTAACATAGTACAAGGGTCACAAGATCTTTATGATCATTGATGATATGATGATAAGATCAATGGGTTGTTACCAACTTTCTTAACATAGTACAAGGGTCACAAGATCTTTATAGTAATCGTTAACCATTTAACGACCACTTAACGATGATTTTCCGACCAGTTACTCAACTATTAATTCTTTGAACGCTCGATACAAAACATAAAATCGGATCTGAAACATGCAAATTATTGCATCCATGGTTTTTATACGAGAACTTCACCAAATTTAAGCGTTCAAAAAGTTAATCATAAAATTTAAACTATTTTTAGTTGACGGCGGCGAGTTGGGTTAGCGACGAGTTAGTCCGGGGCAAGTTGACCGGCGGCAATTGGTCCGCGGCGAGTTGTCCTAAACCCAAAACCTTACTCACACATTCAAAGATTCAAGAATTGCTTTGAAAAATTTAGTAGTTCTACTTACTTGAAGTTGGAGATAAACTTTGGATCTTGCTGAAAATTTTTTTCGTACACCTTAAATTGGAATCAATTCCTTAATATCCTTTTCCTCCAATTGATTATAAACAATCCCATCAATTTGACTTTCTTAAACAAACCAAACTTAGTTAATATTCGTACATTAATTACCAGTATTAATTCAATCAAAATAATAAATAAATAAAATTAAATAAATAATTTTCTGTGACTACTACGTTAATTGAAACATTAATTTATAAAACATTACAATCGTGTTATTACTTTACATGATGCACTGTTAAAAATGCACAATTGCAAGATCTTATGTTCGAACTGCGTCATCTTGTCGCACGGGGGGTTCACAAAGAGGAGGTTCATAAAGATGTTCACACGGTCTATAAATAATAGAAATAAAATATACCCAAATAATATTAAAATCATTTTGAATATTAAACAGTAACAAAAAATAAATTAACGTAACGTTTACTTACTTTCAAAAACCTTCTGTAAATTTTCCAAATTCCATTTTAACAGTTTATCACTTACAAATTTATCCATAATAGTATGACACTAAACCATTTATAACTAAACTTATAGTCACAAGCAGAAAAATTACCCAATTTTTCAATAAATTAAAAAGTTGTACAATGACAATACGATACATATAATATGTACTTATGCAAATACGCAACAAGCTGGAATGGGATAATTGGATCGGGTACATCTAACCTGCATGAATATAATAACATGCGCATGGTTCATCAAAGTTTTTCTTCTTTGCTGACAACTACAAAATGATTTTACAACAATAAGTTACTCCTTTTAAGAATACGTTAACATTTATATCATTAGAAAAATAGTTTTCTTTGTTCAAGCTAAACATTCTTGGATCAAAATTATATTTCTAGTAAATTATATTCTTTCTTGAAGAAATCAGACATTTTTATTACCAGCATATTTTATCGTGTTAAGAAAACATATTTTTAAACGAAATAAATAATTTCAAGAAAATATTTATTCTTCATTTAAGAAAACCTTTTTTTCCGTGTAGATGTACTACCTGCACGGAAAAAAAAAATTACTTGGTTAAAATAAAAACTATTTAAATCAAGAAAATCTCTTACTTGAATAGCCGCACGAAAATATTTTCTTTATTTAAGAAAAAAATATTCTTAATTTAGTTTTCTTAAATCATGTAAGAATATAGTTAAATTAAACATGGCTTTCTTAAATGAAGTAATAAAAAATTTACTTGATTCACATAGCTACCATTTTTAAATCAAGAGGTTCTGTTTTTAATAGCCGCAAATGAATATTTTCTTGATTTAAGAAAAATAATTTTTTTAAACCACGTAAGTTTATTGTTGAATTAAAATATGGTTTTCTTCAATGAAGTAACAAAAAATTTATTTGGTTCAAATAGATACCATTTGAATTAAAAAATTCTTTTTTAAATAGCTGCAAATAAATCAAACAAATATTTTAACATGTTTTATTATTATAATTATAATATATAATGTAACTATACTAGTACTATTATAGTACAAGGTTTGTATACAAACAGACTTACAAGTACCTACTATAACTAATATAACATTATTTAATGAAAACAGAATACTTATAAAATTTCTGGAATTACAGTTAAAGATTCTGATGAGGTGGAGTATGGATCGGTTGATAATGAATCCGCTTGGCTATCCTAAAAGAAATAATAATTATAGTTATTAAAGGATGTAAACATAAGGGAGCAGAAAAGCTGACGTTATAGCGTCCTCTAAAGTTAAAAAATTTCATGATAGAAGTTCAATTTTTTAACGCTAGAGCCTCCAACGTAGAGCTTCGAAAAAGCTTAAGGTAGCATCTCGAGCGTTAAAAAAGTGAACTTCTGTCATGAACTTTTTTCATGGGAGAGGGGAGCTTTCTCGCTACCTATGGCGTTAACTTTTGTCTGTTTATATTAGCAATACTCTGTATACACTTACCACCGATTTCATAAAAGCTTTAACTGGCCGTTAAAAATAACGGTGAATTTCTATTGGCTTCTTATAGTTAAAGTTAGTTAAATTTAGCGCTTTTTTTAAACTTTTATGAAACCGGGTCCAAGAGTAGTTGCAACACACGGAGTAGTTCAGTTGAACGTCAGCCAAGTAACTGAAAGTTAGTAAGTTTTTTAAGTAATAAATTAATTTATAATCGTTGCAAATATTTCTATAAATGCTAATTATTATTTTTAAAATAAGTAGGCAAAAACCGGGGCTGGGACAACTCGCCGCAGCCAACTTGCCGCGGTCCAACTCGCCACCGTCAACTGAAAAGAATTTGAATTTTATGATTAAATTTTTGAACGCTTAAATTTGGTCAAGTCCCCGGATATTTTCTACTTTTTGACGATTAAATCGATTTACTCCATGTTTTTTTTTTTGCAAAAATTTGCATGTTTCAGATCAGATTTTATGTTTTGTATCGAGAGTTCAAAGAATTAATAATTGAGTAACTGGTTGAAAAATCACTTATTAACAAAGACATTTAATAAATAAATTGCATTTTATGGCTGCATGACACTTGTACTGATTTGTTAACAAATTTGGTAACAACTCATTGGTTGGTAAAACAAACCAATGTTAGTACCGATGCTGGTTGTTTAACCAATCAATGGGTCGTTACCAACTTTCTTAACATAGTACAAGGGTCACAAGATCTTTATGATCATTGATGATATGATGATAAGATCAATGGGTTGTTACCAACTTTCTTAACATAGTACAAGGGTCACAAGATCTTTATAGTAATCGTTAACCATTTAACGACAACTTAACGATGATTTTCCGACCAGTTACTCAACTATTAATTCTTTGAACGCTCGATACAAAACATAAAATCGGATCTGAAACATGCAAATTATTGCATCCATGGTTTTTATACGAGAACTTCACCAAATTTAAGCGTTCAAAAAGTTAATCATAAAATTTAAACTATTTTTAGTTGACGGCGGCAATTGGTCCGCGGCGAGTTGTCCTAAATCCAAAACCTTACTCACACACTCAAAGATTCAAGAATTGCTTTGAAAAATTTAGTAGTTCTACTTACTTGAAGTTGGAGATAAACTTTGGATCTTGCTGAAAATTTTTTTCGTACACCTTAAATTGGAATCAATTCCTTAATATCCTTTTCCTCCAATTGATTATAAACAATCCCATCAATTTGACTTTCTTAAACAAACCAAACTTAGTTAATATTCGTACATTAATTACCAGTATTAATTCAATCAAAATAATAAACAAATAAAATTAAATAAATAATTTTCTGTGACTACTACGTTAATTGAAACATTAATTTATAAAACATTACAATCGTGTTATTACTTTACATGATGCACTGTTAAAAATGCACAATTGCAAGATCTTATGTTCGAACTGCGTCATCTTGTCGCACGGGGGGTTCACAAAGAGGAGGTTCATAAAGATGTTCACACGGTCTATAAATAATAGAAATAAAATATACCCAAATAATATTAAAATCATTTTGAATATTAAACAGTAACAAAAAATAAATTAACGTAACGTTTACTTACTTTCAAAAGCCTTCTGTAAATTTTCCAAATCCCATTTTAACAGTTTATCACTTACAAATTTATCCATAATAGTATGACACTAAACCATTTATAACTAAACTTATAGTCACAAGCAGAAAGATTACCCAATTTTTCAATAAATTAAAAAGTTGTACAATGACAATACGATACATATAATATGTACTTATGCAAATACGCAACAAGCTGGAATGGGATAATTGGATCGGGTACATCTAACCTGCATGAATATAATAACATGCGCATGGTTCATCTAAGTTTTTCTTCTTTGCTGAGAACTACAAAATGATTTTACAACAATAAGTTACTCCTTTTAAGAATACGTTAACATTTATATCATTAGAATAATAGTTTTCTTTGTTCAAGCTAAACATTCTTGGATCAAAATTATATTTCTAGTAAATTATATTCTTTCTTGAAGAAATCAGACATTTTTATTACCAGCATATTTTATCGTGTTAAGAAAACATATTTTTAAACGAAATAAATAATTTCAAGAAAATATTTATTCTTCATTTAAGAAAACCTTTTTTTCCGTGTGTAGTTTCTGTGAAAGCTTATCACCCTAGAAATTAAAAACTCAAAACGCTTACGGCAATGAAGACTCGATTAAGTGAATACCTACTACTTGTAACCGAACCGAATTAAACGTCTAATTGGTTAACCGTGTAATGGAGGCTCGTTAATCCAAACAAACGCGCGACTGCAATTTCCAAACCTACTTCTACTTTATCTCACTAATCTCTTGACGAAACATTAAATTTGAACTTTTAATCAAGATTACGAAAAGATGGTATCTATCGATTTTCATAAAAATTTTGGTAATAAAAAAGTTGGGATTTGAAGTTGAGGTAAATTACAATTTTATTTTGGGATATCGCACACGTAAACTACATTTTACACATTTAAAACGATTGCGATAGAAATGTGAATGATATAAATAAAAACTTTTCAGTGAAGATTGAAAAGTTCACCGGTCCTATATACCTTAGAGAAATACGGAGAATTCAATTTTATGCTCGAAAGCAGGCCTTAGAGCTATTAATTCAAGAATTTTCGTCATCAAAGTATGCTATCAGTTTTACCTTTCCACCAATTTAAAGCAAACTTATAGAAAAGTCAAAACAGTTAAATCGATTTGCAAATTTTTTTAAAAACAAAAAAAAATGATTAATTACCTGCGTAGTAATAAGGCTCTCGCTCGTGAAAATGGTGGTGTCGCATACTGACATCATCATCTCCGGGTTGGTGAAGCTGCGGGATGAGATTTAGCCAGACGGCCATTTTGTGGCCCCTGTAGTGGCTCTTCATCTTCGGCTTTAATGCTGTAATAGAATTAAGTCGTTAAACTTGAGAGAAGGTTCTTGCGGACGGCACTACACTGCCTGATAAATCGACAATTCTTAAGATATTCTTTACGTTGTTCAAGTTTACACTTTACGAGAGAAAAATTAAATCATTTTCTTGTTACTAAAATTATAGAAAAATCTATTAATTAATAATTACGAAATAGACATATTTTATAAAACGAAAAGTAAATTTAACAAATTAATTGAAAAAGTCCGTCGAGGTTGCCAAACACGTCAGTTGAAAATGTATCGATAGAACGAAAATGGAAAATTTAGTTAAATAGAACGAGTAAAAAATTATGAATTTTCTTTTTATTTACAATTTCAATTTTACGTTTCTTAAAATCCTTTAAGATTGGCATGCATATTTTATTATTCTTCCTTGAAAACTAAGCTCTTTTGAGGGAGTAAAGAGAAAGTGGCAGTGGAAAAATCAATTTCGGTTATTACGTCCTTAGCCAACTACTCCTAAATATTTAGTTTGGGTTTGATTTAAAATGGAGAACCTGCCAATAACAAAACCACGATTCTGGAAACGAAGTTTTGGTCAGTTTGGAATACAATAGCCAATTATCTGCCTTTATAACTCCCCCGATTCTAATTAAGTTTGAGTGTCTTCTAGCGCATGAAAAGACCAGAAATTGGTAAAACAAAACTTCATAAACTAAATAATAACTTTAAAATTAAAATGGTCGACGTGTAATAAAAATAATATTAGTGAGGTAGATTTATTTCGTTTTGTTTTATATTAATTTAGAAATCCAATTGGACAAACTAAATTTCCGTGAACGCAGATGTTACTGAATGTTGGAAGGCAACAAAAAGTTGTTTAGAACAAAGTCCGTTTTATTGTTAATCATTTCCTTATTTTGCCAAAAGCGTATTGCATACATTTGATGTGTTCAATTAAATATCGCAAAACAATTTAATGTTGTTGTAGACCTGCGGTGTAACATGTTAAAAAAATCTTTAATAAAGCCCGACGTTGTAGCTCGGCAAGGAAAATAAATTACAGCTATCGCAGTTACTGATGTTTCTTCATATAAAACGTAATTCCAAAACCGATCCATCTTATGCAGATTGAATTGACGGTTTAGCTTCTTAAGAATAATCGATTGTTGGTTTTTCAACTCTTATTGATAAATCGTAGTATACAAATTTATGTACAACGAAATGGAAATAATAGGTACATACTTCAAGAAAACTTTCGTTTTCCAACATAAAAATCTTCACGTTTGTCTTGGAAAAAGTAGAGTTTATATTGGAAGGTCAGAAATATTTCCAGCAAAACCTTAAACGATTTATTACTCTACAATACGTATGTTGTTTGATTTGCACACTTTTATATAAGGGGCATTCCACACCAAATCGACCACTTTTGAACCCGACCCTTTTTGATTTTCCTGAAATTTTTACATATTATACTATCTCATCAACAACAGTTCTGTGAATTCTTTCAAAATTTTTTACTCAACCCAAATTTTTTTAGAAAAACTGCTGTATTTTTCAAACGATCGTAACTATTTCAAAAATTGACTAAACGGAACGTTTTTTTTTTGGTTTTGTTTGTCTTTAAACGTACTTTTCAGGAAAAAATACAAAAAAAATATTCAAACTTAGATTCTACAAAATTTTTCATTTTTTCGGAGAAAATCATTGATTTTTTAAATTTTGACACTTTTGATTTTTAATTTTTTTATTTAAAAAAAAACTCTGATTTATTCCGCGTATAACAACGCAAACCCCATAATGGGCCGACATTTCTTTCTATTTCTTTTGTTTAATTGAAAAATATTATTTGCGTAAAAATAAAACAAAATATTTTTTAATTTTGAAAAATCAATGATTTTCTCCGAAAAAATGAAAAATTTTGTAGAATCCAAGTTTGAATATTTTTTTTGTATTTTTTCCTGAAAAGTACGTTTAAAGACAAACAAAACCAAAAAAAAACGTTCCGTTTAGTCAATTTTTGAAATAGTTACGATCGTTTGAAGAAAAACAACATCAGTTTTTCAAAAAATTCGTAACTCTTTCTGGGTTGAATAAAAAATTTTGAAAAAATTCACAGAACTGTTTTTGGTGAGATAGTATAATATGTAAAAATTTCAGGAAAATCAAAAGGAGTCGGGTTCAAAAGTGGTCGATTTGGTGTGGAATGCACCATAAATACTGCCTACTATTTTAAATGGTAAAAATAATCTGTTTGTTATTTTGCTGAAAAGTCACAATAATAATATTTATTTTATAAAATACAAACAGATTTACAAATTGGTAATTCTTTACAATATTTTCTTTCTGGTATCTCCTAGACAAAAATATTTGTTATACAAATTACAGGGAATAAATTTCTCGTATAACTTTTGTTTGAAAATTTCTGTTGTAAAATAAGTATAATTTAAAATAACGAATTATTTTAGAATGTAGTTCACAAAGATGAACACTAACTTTACCTCTCCTCAAAGCCTAATCAACAGATTTTATTCATTTGTGTTCATTCGATTATTCGTTAAATTTTCTATTAAATGACCTAGAATCATTCACCATCCACGAAGGATATCAGGATCAAGGATCCTAATTAAATCTCTTTAAATTTTAACATCCTATTAATGCAAAGGGTGTAATCGTTTGAGACTTCAAAAAGATTTTTTATAATTAGGAATCAGTCATTCCATATGAAATCACCAAAAGAAAAAACAAAAATTGTGGGAATTTACTTTAAGGTTCCAAAGAGTAAAATCAGTAAGGATTTAATTCACGCGCCAAATAAAATAAAACAATTGAAAAGTTTTATTTTTGTTTTTGCTTTGCGGTTTTAGCTGTAAAAATTTATTTATTGGAAATATCTACTTGATCAAAGTGGTATTTTTAAACTAAAAGATCTATGGTAGTTTCTAAAAAACAGAAAAAATTTACATAATTCATATACCTGAAAAATAACATGGAATTTTATTGATTGTTTGTGATTTTTAATTGACTTCGGTGTCTACGTTGTTGAATATAAAAGTCTAATCAATCTCAGATAGCAAAGTACACATATCGTAAGAAAATAGAAAATTAAAATTGACTCGCTCAGTCAACTCGATATGAGAAAAATCTTAGCATGAAATTTTGAAATTTTAAGAATTTGCATATTTCAGGCTACAATTTGGACATGTTTGATAAGAGACATAAATTTTAAATATACAGGATACATAGTTTTTACCCTTAACTTCCAGAAACTTCAAACCTCGTTTTGTTATTTCTACCTCTCGTAGATGTACAGGTGTCTAAAGAGACGCAACAAATTTTTATCTATATTTTTAACACAAAAAATTAATCGTGTAAAAATTGAAAATTAAAAACTAAAAAATTAATTTTACTGATAAAATATTAAGACTTTCAAGATTTTGTTTTGTCCACAAGACATTCGTTTTAGATTTACTTAAAGCTGTAATAAGTTTGAATAAAAAATAAAGAAAAATGATTTTAAATTTAAAGACTTTATTTAGTTCTGGTAAACACTTTTTCTTTGTTTTACAATATTTACAGTTTCAAAGTTATCATAAGCTGAAAACTTTCGTAACTCTTAATTGACTGTAGAAAAGCGGAGTAAAACTGTAATAGATCCTTGTAATTTTAATTATATTTATATCCATAAATCTCTTTGACAAAAAAGTTTCGGTTGCATCAACATCAGAATTTGATACAAAAACATTCTATACCAAGAATTTCATTAGAAAAAAAATCAAACATTGCTCTACGTGTTAGATATATGAATGATCACTGCACCGTCTCAAAGACTTCTTCTAAAGGCCGTGTGACACGTGTGTAAATTTGTAAACAAATTTGTTAGCAAATTTGGTAATAACCCATTGATTGGTCAAACAAACCAATGTTGATTGGTTCAACGGCCTTAAAGTGGCAAAAAAATGCCACTTTATTTCTAAACAAAAATTATTTTTGTGATGTAACAAACAAATCGCTATATCATATTTTATACATTATTTTTGCTTCTCTTTAAACGTTTGTGTATCGACAATAGGGGAAAATAACAAAAAAAGGCTTTAATTTGTTGGAGTTAAAAGTAACTAAAAAACTTAAGTATCCTATAAATTTCAAATTTTTGTTTCTTTTCAAAAATATCCAAATTGTAGCCTGAAACATACAAATTCTTAAAGTTTCAAAATTTCAAGCAAATTTATTTTTCATTGCCAGCTGATTGAACAAGTCGATTTTAATTTTTATTCTCTTACGATATGTATATTTTAATATAATATGAAAATAATTAAACTTTTATATTCAACATCAGCGCATCAGGCACTATAAGGCAATTGACCATCACAAAAATCAATAAAATACAAGTATTTTCAATACCATGTTATTTTTCAGGTACAATGGTAGAATCCGGCACTGCTGATGGGTTTGGTAATCAATCTAGCTTGGTAATCTTACATTTTCAAACCTATCAGGAGTGCCAGATTTTACCATCTGCATACCATCTAAATACAATCACCTACTTCTAGCTTCTAACTTGAGAGAGGTGAGCTAAGTGAACGAGCCAAGGACCGGACTCTAGGCTAGAAGCCCTAGGTTCGATCCCCAACCCGGCTACAAAAATGTATCCAACTTCATTATGACCCTCTCTTCTCGGAAGGCAATGGCAAAGCACCGAGAGTAATCTGCCATGAAAAGCCTAAGTTAAAGGCTCACCACGCCCTATTTGTATGGTAAAAGGACTGAAGAAAAACTTCTAGCTTATGCAAATTCCAGTGTAAGTTTTTTCTACTTTTTATAGAAACTACCACCACCCCTCAACTTCAAAATATCATCTTGATCAAGTAGATACCTTTAACAGAAAAACTTTTACAGCTGAAACCGCAACGCACAAAAATATGACTTTTCAATTGCTTTATTTTGTGTGAACCGGAAGTGGCGGCGCATGGAAAATCAAATCCTTGTGGATTTTGGTTTTTGGAACCTTAAAAAACATTTTCACAAAGTTTGAACAAAATTTAAAATATGCTGGCTTTGCCCATTTTATGATTTCATACGCAAATGTTAATGAGACTATCTAAAGCAAGATTAATAAAATAAAAACAGATTAAATAAAATGGCGACTTGTAAAAAAATTACATTCGGATTTCGAAAAACATTATTCAATTTTTAATGTTCTGTTTTTACCGTAAACAGTAAAAAATATGAACATTTTTAATAAATCCTTACAATTCTAGCTCATTCGATAGATAAGTTAACGTAGAATTAAAGGATACAAAAATACATAATATCCCTTAATTAGATTTAGAGTTATCGTAAATAAACTACCTTAAAAATATTTCCAGTTTTGCAATAAAAATCATATGAGTTTTTGTTCCAATGTGTATAAACAGAATGCAATAATACAAAATAAATTTAATTGTTCGAAGACCTGGAATATTCTTTTAAAATTATTAAAAATAATTACGGGAAAGCCGGGGGGGGGGTCGCTATTTTATATTATATGGTTTTTCTTCAATATTTTGCTTCGAGCAGTCACATCAATTGTTGATTTGTGATGGTCTAAAGGGTATGGATGGATTTTTATCAATGTCTAAAAGTTATCTCATTACTTCATTGTGCTGGGGGGTATTCCATACCCCCCAAACCCCCCGGTTTCTTCATATTTTAGAAATATAAAATAAAAATGATTTGCCATCATTGCAATTAAAAACCAGGGTTTCAGACAGGCGAATCCCATAGAAATGCAAGTCCGTGCTCTTTCTATTAGTCGAAATCAGGATTCTTTATGCCAGCGATTAAAAGTTGCTCACAACCCATTCGGGAAAGTGATCCCCTTTTCTTGTTTCAGAGGGGGTACTTCCAACCCTTCGGTGAAGAAGATGTTTAGCTTTATTTCATAGCTCAAATTTCAAATTTAGTGCCACTCGATACAATGGAAAGAGATGAGATCAAAACAATCGGAACTCCAATACCTAATAGGGCAAGGGGACATTTTACTAGAGAAGACAGGTGGTTTACGGAATAAACCGAAGGCGAGTCTATTTTTATTATTATTGCAAAAAGTTTACTCAAGTGTTTACATTTATTTCTCAAAATAATTGTAAAAACTGTCAACCTTCATCGTTAGACTGTACAAACTCGCATGCTGCAGAAATTGCATTTTCATATAATAGTTCATTTTTGGTATAATAAAAACACCTTCCTTGTATCTTCCAGAAAATCTAAATTGTTTCCAGCAAACCATGTTATACCCGATGGTTTAAAAAGCTCATTATATTCTTCCATTTTCTGTAAGTTTTCACTAGCTTTTGCACTTTTGTTGCAAAGTTCCTTATTGTATTATCTACATAATGCATCTTTAACATGTTTCGCAGTTTTTGATTTACTATTTGAAACTCGAAAAGATAAAATAAGCTTCTTTTTCAATTAATTTGAAGCAATCGTGCTCCAGCTTTTAAAGGAATTTCCATTATACTGATTTATACTGAACCGAATTGTGATTGATTCTTTCACTTGGCATTAGCGAAGACAACACTTAAACGCTAAATTTTCACTTTCTTTGATCGACCTCTACAATTTCAAAATTGGTTCCGATTTCCTTGTATTTATTTTCGGTTTGCGTTAACTGCCTTCAAATTTAAAAAATTATCAGTTAGTATTTAATATCTTACAACTGTATCAGACCTACTTTAATTGATTCTGATCCTGATTCTGAGTTGATTCTTATCCTTCGTCATCAAAGAACAACTCCAAAAACATGTGACCCAAAATTCAAGTGCATTAACTTTTCAAGTCCCAAATTACTCGTATGAGAATACGGAATTTAAAAATACAATGCTTCTTTCAGCTTCGTATACCTATATTAAAAAATAAGTACATTAAAATTGTATATGAATTGCTTGCTTTATGGTAACCTCAAAAAATCCTAAATATTCGATAGAAACTCATAAGGAATTTCGTGTTGAAGGAAGATATAATAGCACAAAGAATCTAATTAGTATAAAAATATAGATATAAATAAATTTCATTTTTACGCATAAAGAAAATTTAAACCCTCAAAGTAACAATAACGTCGAAAAATCTTTTCCAACTAAAAATTCCAAATAATTTTTTGATCGGATCAACATTTATTCAAAAGATATTAACAAATAAATGCAAATCAAACAACAACTTGTGTTTCTGAAAGCTTTTTTCTCATTTTATTAGAAAAAATAAGTGCTTGAAAGTTATCGTTTTTTGAAAATTAAGGGGTCGGTATCATTTGAAAGGTTGCGACACGAAATAAGCTTTGGTTACTTTTAACGGCGATACCAATCACGTTGGTCCTTGATTGAGGTGTGCGATGTGTTTCAAAACAGAAGATTATCGTAAGACCTTCACCACAGAAAAAGACGAGGTTTGCAGTTTATACCTTCCTTTTTGCGAGCGAGTTGTATATTATTATTAACGAACTTGGAAACTTTTCGACAAAGTTATGATCAATTTTAAATTGCTTTAATGTTATTGTATTATATGCTCGATGTATTGTAAAAATTGATGTAAACTAAATTAAAATATGATGAATTTAGAGCGACAAAGTTCGCAACTTTTATTCGATACATCTAATTTAAAACCCCCCGCTATTTATATAAAATTAAAGCAAAATGTTACATTAGAAACTTTTTCGCAAAAAGTCAATTACAAATTTTCTTTGATACTATCAACGGAAACAGGTAAAAAGAGAAAGGATTGGTTTGAAGTTTCTGGTTGGAGGAAGTGTCGCACGTCTTTTATCAGACGTCAGTCGGAAGCTTTCGTTCTACATTAACCGTTATTTTGCTTTTAGGCGTTCTGATTAGATGATAAAATTATAAGTGAAAGCTGCATATTGTAAAAATTTTAATCTTCAATAAAAAGCTTAATAAAAAAAGCATTAAAACTTCCAAATCCCATTATTGACAAAATGTACGCTCTAAATTGGTAGGGCGCGGCCGGCGTGTTAAAATTAGGAAAGATCAACCTTAAAAAAAATTAACAAACTCCATTAAAATTTTGTTCCTAAAAATTAAATGATAAAAATTCTGAAGTCGAGTGTGCGAAAAGGGAGTTTATTTACCGTAGGTGGTTAACCATCATCGGTTGCTGTTGGTTCAAAAAAAAGGAAACTTTTAACTATAAATTATTTAGAATAATATAAAATTCCTTTTTCTTCGTTCCAATAAATTTACCTCGATCACCGTCACCACAGTTTAAATTGTTCCATTTCCCCCCTACACATTTTTCTCTTGCTGTTCTCATAAATTCCATTTAAATTTATTATCTTCTTCAGTTCTACGTCATCCAATAATTTTGTTTACATAACTTCCATTCTTCCGTTTCCTCCTTGAAGAAGTCGGTCCTCGCTTTCCGTTATTTCGTGAAACAACAGCAATTGCAATGAAATAAAAAAATTTAATTTAAAAATTAATTATTAATTTAATTGGGCCAGTTTTTCTCATAGGCAAACACAAAACAAAATTAAATTTTGTATATTGGGTAAAGAATCGTTCGTTCTTTCTTTCTCCTCTTTTATAAAAGCAGAATTTCTGTAAACTCAGAAATTCTCGAGTTTTGTTGTGAAATTAAATCGATTTAACGTTTACCCAACCTAAATCTTTATCAGCAATTATTTTGAAAGTTTTACTTTATCACATTTAATTAAAAGCAAAATTATTCTTATCGCCCCTAATCACCATAAAGAAGAGAGAAGTTGTAGTGCTAGTGGGTTTTGATAAATTACTGTGTCTAGGTCGGATATGCATTATGGAAAAATACAATTTTCTGCATAAAATTGAGCTTCGCTTTCACGTCATTGTTAGCAATTGTTCCATGATATGGAACTAACGTTAAATTTTAAGGTAATTTTTCTCGACATCAAGTCTTGGTGACGGTCTTAAGATATCTGCAAAATTAAATTTTAGCAAACCATCAAAATTAAATAAGGCCAAGTACTTTACCCCGACAATCTGCAATTTACAGCTTTTAAAATCGAGCTGACTTTAACTGTGATTATGATTTTCAATTTTCTGATAATCTTTTAGAGAGACAGTTTGTCAAGATTTAGTCACCATTTTTTTTTTACATTCAACTTGTTTAAGATTTATTAAAATTTAAATAATTTATGGTGTGTAAAAAATTGTACTTATGAAACTATAAATATTTCATGTTACTACTTAGAAAAAGTTTCGTTCTTTTAAAAAATCTCTTGCTGTATATGGTAGAGAAATCACTAGGGAGTGGAGACGTAAAACATTTACCGACACTGCAATTTATTTTCTCAAGTTATTTATTTCTCTTCTAGACCACATTGCGTCAACTAACATTTCATCCATTTAGCCACTTTGTTCCTAAAATGTTGGAGCTGCTTATAAAACATCGAGTTATTAACTCGAACCATACATTTCGAATGCTTTCTTTATGAAAAAATAGTTAATCATGTTATTCATTAGGAAAACCTTTTCGAAAGAAAAATGTCTTTTGAGGTTTACAACAAAATTTTAATAACGGAAAAATTATTAGGTAGGTGCTTAAATTTGACTCGAAAGTGTGCGATAAAATGTGTTATGATTATGGTCTTACCGTATAAAATTAAGCACACAGAACATATAAGCACGGACGTTTAAAAAATAAACAAAACGTCGAGTCAAAGGGCAATTTTTTCATTGGGGTTTTATTTTTGTAAAAAAGTACCTAACCTCTTTTAATGATCAAAATGAAACAAAGGATAAAACTAAGAGCATTTTGAGTGCCATTAGCATTTAAACTTAGTCCATACTTCAAATTAGCATATCAAGTTAAATTTGCAAACTGTTTTTATGTAAAAGTCATCAAGAGTTTGAAAAAACTGCATTTGAAATCAAATCGATAACCAAAAGAGAGATAATAAAGTTGTTTGTTCATTAGAGAGGTTCTACATTTTGCGTTCCCGATAAAATTAATTACTCATTGTTTGATTTATTACAACTTTGAATTTCTTAATTACCACTTTATATAATATAAAATGTCTGCTATAAAACTAAATTGTTAATTAGTACCTACTAGAAGGGGATGCCAATTTTTAATTAAAATTTTTATTAATTTGTAGATGCAACCCTTCCTGTTTATCATTTCAGCTCTTCCCATCGATAAGCGCACGGAAACTGGTCACTTGACGAAAAGTTAAGAATATTTGTAGTAAATAATAAAAAGCTTCTTTTAATATAAAATTATAGTAGGAGAATATTATCAATAATGGTAAAATTATGCACACTTTATGGTAGAAAACGATGCAGCGTCTTCTTTTGACACAAACATATTTAGAGTATTTCTGAATAATATTTGTGTTAGACGCCATAACTACCCTTAACTTTGCCAATAAAAAAGGTAGAAAGTGTCTCATTTAACTTAAAATTTGCTACTTTAAAGTAAATTTGTGTAGATGTTTATACATGAGCTAACTTTGGAATTTGTTAATATTATTAAACTTGGTTCGTCATTTCCATTTTGTACCTACTTCAATTTTAGTAGTAACAAATTTTAAGCGCGTGAATTTTATAAATCTATTTTTGGCAATAAATGTATAAGGAAATACCACTTTAGTAAAAATATGTAAATTGCTCACCGATGCTCAAATAAAGCTGCGTGCCAATTTCGTAAGGTTCCCACGTAAGCCCTCTATATCGAGTTTTCTCTTTATAAGTACCATAGTCGGGAATATCCTTGTGAACTCCTGGACCATTCGGGTCACCGCTCTTCGCAAAGTTACTAAAGAAGTTGAGAATCGCTTCAGCGACGCCCATGTCTTGTCTACTGAAGTTTTGTGGAAAAAACGGCATACCTCCTACTAGAGGCATTCCCAAAATGTATGCTATATCTTCTCCTCTCACGCTACCCAATCTCTATAAAAAAATAATTCGGGTTAATTAAAGCAATAAATTCGAAAAGATCAAACAATACTTTTGATTGCACCATCAGACTTGAAGGCTTCTTCTACGTTATAATTAAACTTTTGTTGTTAAGAACCAAATTGCTTTTTAATATCTCAAACATTTCAAATTATGTTAACTTAGGAAGTGATAATCGTGAAATAGCACAAAAGTTTTGACAGCCATATTGAAGAACATAATAAAAGAAAATAAATTTACCGTTTATGTTTACTTCTGAAAAAGTTGCGATTTCTAGAAAGCACATTTTTCCAAAATGTTCATACTTCTACCAATAAAATTTTCCATTAAAAATCAAAAGCTTCACGAAGACGTCTTTGTTTTACGCTGTAGGTAATATAATAAAAATTACAAAATAAAAGAAAAGTCTACAGAACACGTAATCTTATTTTACAGAATAAGAACTAAAAGAAGAGTTTATTTTATTAAATTTCCTTTATGCTATTTTGTCTTTGTGCTATTTCCGACTAATTTAGAAAGATTTAGATAAGTAAAAGAATATTTATTCCGCTTTTTTGCCTTACTATCTAAAAGTATTGATTTTTCTTTTGTTTAAAACTAAAATATTCTGCACTTTGAGATAAAACGGTCCAAGTTGATGTAGAAAAGCCTACAAAGTAAATAACTTCAGTGACTAAACAAAACTTCAACATCAACAAAATAATAACCGCGCCTTTCGATATTTCATAAAAATATTATTAAATCGTTGGTTTTTATTGCTTTTTTACGTCATTTAAAAAGCGAAAACTATGCTCCGCATTAAACGTGTCACAATTGATATAATGAATTTTGAAAAAGATCTAAAGGGACACATTTTACTTATCAATTTATTATCAAACTAACCAAGTGCATTATGTAACACGATTAATTATTTTCTTGCACTCTGTAATTAGTTTCAAATAGCAAAGCGTAACCTTTGACCAGTCTCAAAAGGTTTCCTAGAAATTTGATCAACATAAAGGAATTTTCCTCCATGAATTTTACCTACATAATAATAAAACGTCGACTTAATTAACCGGCATATTCGTGTAAACAACAATTCCAAAAAGAAAAAGAAATTTTAATACTTTAAATCTTCATTATATTTTTTGTTTAAATCTGCATGTAGTTAAAGCTTACTGGCAAATGAACTTATTTAATGTTTTAGAAAAATTTACTGTAGTAAAAATTTTTCTTCTGCATTTTAACGTTAAATGTAAATTTTTAATTATTTCAATAATTTTTAATTATTTTAATTATTTAATGTTCACTTAGCCGAGCTAAGAAATTCTGCGAGGTCCGCGATTTGAACCCAGAATTTCCGCTGTGTAACGCAACCAGTGATCACATCATTCCTCTGCTGTGGTTTTGTTAAATTATATAAATAAAAAAAATTGTTTGACACTAAGAATTTCCGCTTAAAATATTCACTTTTGAATCAATTCGCAAAAATATTTTTGCCACTCTTTCAAATATTTAATGTTTAATAATAAAAGAAAGGGTAGATTCAAATGTTATCGTAGATTTATAAATATTGTAAGTTTAGTTTACATTGTTACAGTTAGAAAGACGGAAAAGATTCCGCCAAGAAAAGAACTTAAACAAAAAGTTTTCTTAATTCTTTTAGGTGAAATGCTAAAACTTATTTTGCAGAAAAATAAGAAGAACCATGGAGGACTTTATCCATATAGGTGGACCAGAAGGTAAGAACATAAATGGAAAGAAAAAGTTAGGAGAGTTGTAAGTTTTGAAGTGACAAATTAAACAGAATTCAGATAGGTACATGAAACACTGAAGACAATGAAACCTTTTATGATGAAAACTATGGTTTTCATAAATTGAAACACAAAGAAGGATGGTTAAATGGTCAATGATGGTTTAAATTATAAGTACCGCGTCAGATCTGATTCGGCGCACAAAAGTCATACAATCGGAGCTTTGGCTGTGAATTTCTCAAACAAAATACCTAAAGAATTTAGGAAAATAAATAATCTCTCTTCCTTGCCGAAGGCCCGCCCGCGTAGTTATGTGCACAACTACGTAGCACTAAGACTTTTGAAGCAGTTTGCTTCGTTCCGCAAATATCTAATAAAAAGTGAACATTAAAGCGCTCAGCCCTTCAGAACGTTACGCCTCTGGATTTTCCGCTGCTCTGCTGAACGCATCCAAAACGGAATGACTCTCGTTCGCTACTTGTATGGTAGATGACAATTTGTCAGTCGCAGAACCTTATGATGTAATCAACAACAGGTGATTGTGGTGACGTACATGAATTTTAAGGTGTAAGTAAAATTCGTTTCATAAACAAAAGAATAATCGAGTGATGGACGTACTAGATGGCAGTTTTCCTAATTAGAAACAGAAGCCTCGAAAATTGGTTTGAAACCCACACCAGGTGGAACAACACTTGGAAAATCCGTTCACAATTTCCTGGTGAAAAAGTCGATGTAATTGTGAAATTCAAATACCGGAAATGAATTAGATCCGTACTTCAACCAATGAATCAATATCGACAGCTAAATTTGCACTTTTCTATTGCAGATTGTCAATAACCGCAATTATATGTAGGTACTACCTAAAATCGTATTATATTACCCCCCTGTCAAAAATCTAGCAGTCCCTATATCCTTTCGTTTGGTGGATATTATATGTAAAATTACTAAGTTTGTTATAAACAATTAAATGTAAACAAAAGAATATGGGGTGCTTCAAAATTTTGTATCCTTTTTCAAACTCAAATTAATGGAACCTAGCCCAGTCAAAATAGACATGGACCCTTGCATAAATTCCCAAGAAGCTGAAAATTTGCATGAACGTTAGGGATACCATTATAATGAAATTGTAAAAAGTCCCCAACGATCCCATGTGTGCAAAAAATTTTATGCGAGGTCAAAGTTCGCAAATATGGGTTTTTTGAATTTTTTAACAAAACGGTTAGTTTTATGAAAAAAATGATTTAGACAAAAATTATAGATCATTTAATTATCTACAAAAATTGTTCTTACATTTTTTTTTCTAAAATAAACCATTTCTGAGAAAAACCAATTCTAAAATTTACTGAAGTTGTATTCTTCTTAATATGCACACGTTTCCACGCCACTACCTCATGGTAGTGTACTTAGTGCTTTTTTTAATGTGTTTTTTTTTGGTAGGTCTACTCTATAGTCTATTTTACTAAAGTTTAATAAAATGTCAGATCATCTTGTTCAACTTTTTTTCAAATTTTAGAATTGCTTTTTCTCAGAAATGGTGTGTTTTAGAAAAAAAATGTAAGGACAATTTTTGTAGATAATTAAATGATATATAATTTTTGTCTAAACCATTTTTTTCATAAAACTAACCGTTTTGCTAAAAAATTCAAAAAACCTATTTTTGCAAACTTTCAACTTGTCTAAAATTTTTTGCACACATGGGATCGATGGGGACTTTTCACAATTTCATTATAATGGTATCCCTAACGTTCATGCAATTTTTCAGCTTCTTGGGAATTTATGCAAGGGTACCCCCATTTTTATGTCTATTTTGACTGGGCGTAATGGAAGGCAAAATTCGAACGTTGCAATCTCTACATATAACAATCAGAATTAATCTTAGCTAATTACTAATTAAAAAATATATGGCTATACAGTCGAGTCGCAAAATAGTGAACACACATTTTTTTACATTGAGTGTATTGGAATCCCTATATAACGAACAGTGAGCGAACTGCGTATTAAATCGTGCCGTCTTGAATAACGTAATTTATAGGGACTTTCCCAGGATTCAGCTACCGTAGCAGTTGAAGCGAACTGCTCCAGGCGCTCAAATGATGAGGGTGCAAAATTAGAACGGGTGAAATAAAAATTGATGAAAACTTCCATATTTATTTATTTCTCAATATAAATAACTTTCGAGAAACAATTGGATGAACCAGGAGCAAACCCATAGATTAATTGTATTAAAAATGAATCATTTCAAGCGTTTGGCTTCAGAATGCATCCAATTGCAGAATTCAGATGTTCATCCAATTACAGACATATTTGATAAGGTTTATCAAATTTTAACGTCCAAGATTGGCCAATGCAACTCATGACTTTTAGATTGATAATAATCAATAAATGGTGGTCGATAGTTTTTGGTGCTTGAATTTAAATAGTTATTTAGTGACGTGGCATTCCAGGTTTCCATTACTCAAATTTTATTTTCAATTTTAACGATTGAGGTGAAACAAATTTTTGTAGATTTGACTTCTTGTGTTAGCTCTTTTAGTCACCACTAAACACTGGTGGGATACTTTCCATAGAGATCTCAAACGAAAGAAATCCTGCCAAAATATAGTGCATTAGTTCCACTACCAATTGGGAAAGAATGGGTTGAATTTAAGGTAATCTACTTGGAAAGTTATTTTTTGGAGTTGATTTGTTTTACCATTTAAAAGCGTTGCATTATCATCACCAATACTCGTTATGGTATTGGTTTAATTTAATTGAGTGGAGTGTTGTCATTGCCCATTGATTTTGCCAATTTAGTAGAGTAAGCCCTTTGATGGGCAACCGACCAGTTTTTCATAGAGCTTTTTTTTCTCTGGTAGCCCAGATCTGATTGATTGATCTCATCAATTTATATTATTGCATCAAACTTGTGAATCTTATCTCATAAAATATTAAGAATAAAACACGCTTTTGGCACTAAAGGTGATTTACCCAATTCTTGTTATCATTTTTATTCCTGTACGCCATATTTTCGAAGTTTTCATAGTAAGGACTACTGCTGTAACATACAGGATGGTTAATAAACTACGTGGTGTTCATTCGACTATCTGTTATCTCCTTGCTTCGTATAGAGTAAACTTTTTGAAGCCCCCTGTATTATCCATTTACTATCGAGGTAAAGAAATTGGCACATCATTTTGTCCTTTTATTTCTACGAATAGCCAAAGTGGACTTCCATCTTTCGTTGCTAGACAGCCCTGGGATTTAAGTTTTCAGGTAGCCAGAGCAGGTCACGTTATAACTGAACTGGAATGTAATCTTTTAGCTAGCCACCTGTAAATATCAACGAGGCATCGAGGCACTGGTGGCGTTTCTACGCAAAAAATTACATGACTTTAAAAACTTAAAAAAAATTAAATGTCCTTCTAGTATTATGTTGGCTCCTTCGACGTTAATACTGCGCCCAACTTTACTTACTCCAGGGCCCTGAATGCTGACAGCAGAGGTGTTAACAAAACACAGTTTTGATTTAATCAATATAAAACATTCTAGTTTTATTATCGATATTACGAATTTACCGATAAAGATGTTAATTACAAGACCCAGGCATTCCAAATTTTAATATCGAGTATTTCATCTCTTCGATACTAAAATGCCCAGTTTTCCATTAAAAATGATATAAGAAAAAAAATACTATGATATACCAACTACTAATTTACTTTTCTGGTAAATTGCAATAATTTAGGTAAATTCACACCTCTATTCGCCGCCCCTTCAATTACTACATTCGAGCAAATCATTTGAAATCTAAATTTCCCACACAATTTTACTTTAACAATTTTTTTTACAACAAAACCATCAACCAGCTCATAAATTGCAAACGGCCTCCTTCAAACTTTATTCTCGGTTACGACGTTTAGTTAGAGAAGGCGATTTTTACCTTATTACACGAGTAAACTAACAAACTTCTTTCTTGTGTGACAAAAAACAAATGTCTGCTAGTTCTACAGTTTACGACGTCGTGATCACCGTTTCTGACAACTCGAGACTTGTTCGAGAATATTGAAAAATTATCCAACTTTTACACGCACATTTACAGTTAGTATTTTGTTTTTTCTACCTATTCGAGTTTTCAATTCACAAACACCTGAGTAGGTTATATAAAAGAAAATAAAAATAGCACCTCGACAGCAAAACTTTAGCTATAATTCAAAACTTTCTTAACAAAACTTTGCTTTCATTTAAATTTTCTGTACACGTACTTTTCACCATGTGTATTTAGTATGGCTAATCCGATCCAACTTCCATTTTTCAGACGCTTTTAAATTTATCCTCCAGAAAGCTATTTTAAAATTTTTAATTATTTAAATAAAGTCAAGCTCGACTAGAGAAATATTCACTTTATAATTTTATGTAAACTATGTAAAGCAGTTTTAAATTGTTACTTCAAAAATGTAATTAATTTTGATTATTTAAAGTTAATTGGATTTAAATTAAAATGTCAAGATATATAATTAAGATATTTTAAGTTAATTTCATTAAATTAAGATAATTATAATATTGCTGTTGAATTTGTCAACATGAAATTTAACGCTAGATTTATAATTATCGTAACATTCCTTTTGTCAAGCAAATTACAACTAAAATAATTGAAAATCTAAGTGTTTTTGATTATTCAAATTTCATTATATTCCAAATGTGAATTTCAACTGTTACCAACTTTTACCGATTATCTATCTTTTACCTAGAGAAACAAGGGGAACCAGGGGAATATTTTAGATTCGGACGCTGGGAACAAAGGCTAACCGCACGAACAAGCGAAAACAGAATGTGCAATCGTACAAATTTCTAAAATAAATAGTGAAACAAAGTGACACAAAAAATTGTAAGACGGACTAACCTATAGAAAACGTTTTCTATGGCAAAGTTTATTAAAGTTTTTTTGAAACATATATCAACGGTCCCTTAAGCATCCGCTGGTTAAATTGATTACTACCGTTTCCGCACGTCTCAATACAGAATGACATATTTATAACATTTCAAATCTTTTGTAGAATTTTGAACACTTTAAAAATCAATAGCACTGTTGATGTTATGAATAGGAGACATTTTAATATTGAGAATCAGTTTCCACGTCGTTAGGAGAAGATGATAAACCGTTACCAATGATAAAGTTGTTCCGGTGGGTCTTTGACTTATAACTTAACAGCATCCGGGAGTTTCATTCAACCGTGCAATTACAAACTCGGGATTTCAAATGCAATCATTAAGCTAATTTCAAAATTTAAATGTTTGCAAGTTTGAGAAAAACGATTTTTGATTACAAAAGCTTTAAAAATATATTTTTTCTTCGGTCTCCCAAGAATAATAACACATAAGGAAAACTTGAGAAAAGTGAATACGTCACGTACTTTATCAGAAACTTGGAAGAAAATAAATTTACTAATAAAACTTTGACGTTGTATGAGATCAACAAAGTAAATGATACTTTTTGTTGCTAATAAATTAAATTTTTTCTTAATTGATTTCTACCCAGGTGGCTCCATTTCAAACAAGAAACGATATTTTAGAAGCAACAAGAAATAATGTTAGATCGCATTTCGTTCATGTAAACTTTGGTAAAAATTCTAGCATAAAAGATATTTTATTTAACAATTTCTTAAAGATATTAAATTGAAAAAAAATGTTATATTTATGTTTAGTAAAAAGTTAAAATCTGCAACTGTGAACTAGGTTTGGGGCGTCGATCGAAGACTTTTAAGTAAAAAATTAATTTCCTACCTAATTAGTAATTTGCGTTGGCTGTGTCATTTTTGCAGCTTTTAAATTATTTTAAACAAATTGTAAAAAACAAAATTAAATAATATGAAATGGGACAGGCGGAGCAGAGATCACGTCAAGATAAATAAAATTATAGTAATTAGACAAAAAAATATTTTTATGAAAACCACAAAATAGAACATATATCTTGTATAATTGTCATGTACATTTTAATAGAAAACTGAAATGTCATTCCCGTTTTCATGAGTGTAATGACATACTCGGAGTAATTCATCAAAACGTGAAATATGAAATGTATTATGGAGAATGTTACGTGACTACGAAAGCAATCTAAAATAGAAAATTTGGTCTAAAACTGAGCTTTAGGTAAAGTAAAATGGATTAAAACGAAAACCGTTTCCTTTTGTGTCTTATAATTATTTAATTTATCACGTTAAGTAATTTTTTTGTTATCCTTAATTAAAGCCGCACACACACCACGTAAATAAAATAAAAAATGCACTTACTTGTGGGTAATCACTGTCTTTTGTTTGATAACCGAAATGAAAAAAAAAAGTTTTGGCGCCCCTTCTGGCGTGTAAATAGCCCACCCGTATTAAAGGGGAAACTGTATGACCGTCACTAAGAGCTTCCATTGTAGAGTCCCTAATGTTAATTGGATGTTGAATTGGTTTATCCCAATCCGTATATTCATTGCGAACGGCAGAAAAAATTTCATTTAAATGATAAACGTACGCATTACGAATATAAGTCCTGAGGACCCGATTGCGTTCCTCTTCTTCAAAACCGTACTGAATGTCGGTAGCACTAAAGTCGTTATAACTTTCGGTAGTTGTAATTCCTAACATCACTTCACAAGTAATAAAATTTTCACTAGCATGTTCCATTGCATACACGGGATCGGAGATGTCGGTATCGACTGGAAGCGAAGGTGCAATTCTCGGCATAAACCGAACCACTTCCATTTGAACGTCTAGCAGGGCTTGGAGAGGCCTAAAAAGTAACAACGGAATCGTAAAATTAAAGTTGGAAAGTTTAATTAATAATTCACCTAGAGCGTAGACAAGGCGCGATGTCTTCGTCTTCACCCTCGGTCGAAGACAAACAGCCCGTCTGCTGGCCGACGCTAATGCGGATGCTGTCAGGATTGTGAATGGTCGCCCAGGGACTTAATGCTGTCCCGCTCAGGAGCACAACTCGGTGAAAAAGACCTGGTGCACATAACAATAATATTTATCACCTCAAATCCCCTGTCCTTTACATGTGAGCTTTAAAATTAAAAAAAATTCGGATACGCAAAATTAAACACGTTTACCTTTATATGTTGGCGAAATGAGAATAAAATTAACCAATGCTGCTCCCGTATCGTGCCCAATTAGGGTAACTCGCTTGGGATCACCCCCAAAAGATGCTACGTTCTTTTTTATCCACCTCAAAGCGGCAGCGATATCTTTGATTCCGAGATTTCCACCAGACTCGTTCGATTTGTCGAGGGTAGGTGAAGTCTTTAAGAATCCTAAAAGGAAAATTTATTTTAATCTCTTATTTATTAAACAAAATCGAGTAAAAGATTCAAATTGAAATGTAGTTATTGGAAAGGTTCCAACGTAATGGCTGGCGCCAACGTAGCCATTGTGCTTTTCTAGGTTTCAGTTAAAATTAGCACGAAAAATACTTAATTCCAAAATTGAAACTTCCGACGGTGTACATACATATTTATTACAAATTCTGTTAGAAACTTGTAAGTAACTATTTGTTCTAATCCACAACAGAACACAAATAACATATAATTCATCCGCTAATAATGAAGTTAAACTAATCCAACTATGAGATTAGCTTATCAAACTGTGTTGAACTAGTACAAAAAATTTTGTAAAATTTGTGTTTCTGTGTGTTTAGGACTTTAAGTTTATTACTACAGCAATTAATTTAATCGGGGTTAGTCAAGTTTGGTTATTACAAACAGAGTCTTAACAGAGTATTATACTATGGGTCGTATTAATCATCTTTTGAGAATATCTGTCACACAAATTTAAAACAAAATTAAAATTTTTTCATCACCTACTCATCAGAGAGTTCGTTAATTGAAAAACTTTTAAGCGATATTTTTAAAAGGTGCGCTAATTAAAAAAAGCTTAGGTATCTCGAAAAATTTAACTTGTTTATTGCCCTCCTTGATAATAATTACCAAATGAAGTGTAGGAAATATTTTCGGCAGAGTTTTTATTTGCTTTCAAAAATTGAATTTTACTTGCGAATCGTAATTAATTAACATCGAGTAATATGCAAATTAAAACATCAAAGAGAAGCGTATTGCCGCTTTTATCAGAAACAATGCGTTTAGTTTGAAATGCAAAGACACGAAAACGACTAATCTTGATATTTCAAATTCTTTATCTTTGTAGAAGATAAATCTAATAATTAGGCCTCATTCTACTCCTCCGTTTTCATTTTCAAAAGAAAGCCACGTTTTACCTGGGCCTCTTTATTCTACGTTAGTTAATTAAATGTTTTTATAAGATATAGAATAAGAATTTATTATTAGAGATAAATTATTGAAATTTGCAAAGGTTTTTTCCCATTGGTAGCCCACAAGCTCACCAGGACGTTCCAATTTTCTTAGTAACCTTCCGTTGAAACTTTAAGCTAGTTAGAGAATTGCAATTTAAAATCGATCCGTTAAAATTGACAAAAATGTAACCGTTAACTTTTTTATGTCTTTCATACTGTTGTATTGCGTAAAAAAGAAGTGGAATTTAATATAAAAAAACTCTTATTTGATGTTCGTACATAAACTCTTTTTGTTGACTTTTGTTAAGGTTATAACCCTAAACGGTTTCAGGTCACGGCAGTAATTTTATTTCTCGGTCAACAAAACTTTCTTCTTCTTCACGGTTCCACTTCACGTTGAAGGATTGGGGTGATTTCTCGTTGGTCGTTGTCTTCACCGTAGTCCATAGTTCGCAGCAGCGGAACCGCGATTTCCCGCTCTACAGCTTCTCGATGCCCGAAGGTGCAAAATGACTAATTTTTATAAGATTATTTTTCCTCGTGCTACACGCAAAAAAACTTGAAAAATCAGAATTTCCTTTTAAGCCCGGCTTGTCAATACTAGCTGAGATTTTATCACGTACGACAGAAGCAATTATAACTTACAACCAACGAACGCTTCTATACATTTGCTACCCCCCAAGTTCATAACAGAAACTCAATAGGAAGTAATGCTTACGGAATACTAAACAAATTTAAAAAGTTTTTAGAGGGAAAAAATTTAAGACCCTAATCACTATTGGGTGATTATATAAAAAGCAAATAATTTAAATTTAGAAGAAATTTAAAAGGCTATAAATTGTATTTTCGGTTATCTTTAGTACCCAACTTAACGTCCACAATATTGATTATACATTAGGAACTTTAATGTCCCTTAAGTTGTTTAGTTAACTGATTCTGATTTCCCATTTCGTTTTTTTTCCAAATTTATAATCAATTTCAGTTTGCGACTTAACAAGCTTGTTAATTTTTTCAGAACGCTTTTAAACATGACATTTAAATCTCATGGGAATTTTGTGTAATTCGAGCATTGGTAATTTGTATTTGGAAATAAATTAAACCGAAAATTGATTTGACAACATAAATAAAAAGGTCAATATGAAAAGTGGATGATGTAAAAGCGGGACAACGCCAACCCTATCAAAACGCGATACGCTTTTTTAGTTAAAGCAATTTTCAAGTATTTTTGGAAAAACACTGAAAAATACCGAGCATACGATTTCATATCAATAGGACGTCTGCGAGGTTGATTTAAAATCTGGTCACATTTGCCAAAAAGCAATTATCTCTAACGACTTTTTTAAATTTTTGATTTCCTGTTAGAAATGGATCAGTGAAACGCATTTTAAAAAGTAATTAAGCTCAATCAACCATATTAAATAATTTTCGTGGATGCAAACATTTAAAAAAATTACGTAACGTTTCCATATTAAAATAAATCGGGCCGAAGCGATCGATTTCATTGGTAGTATGTATATACAAAAAAGGGTGCTTGATCTGTTTATTTGTTTAATAATTGAGTTGATTCTTAATTTATTGATTACCAACAACTCGAGAAAATTACAAAGCAAATAAAAATTTGGGGTAAATTACTAAATAAGCAAGAAAATTTAATTAATTTTGTTCCGAATCAATAAAATGGTTTAAAACTTATTTTTCCATCTTTTGCATGTGCCTCATTTTTCCAGCGTGTAAGGATTCCTAATTAGAAAATTTAAACGACGAAATTGTGGTTGGAAAATTTCCGATACACTCGAGCTCAAAATATAATTTTGCTGTGGTGTCCAACTTTCATACGAACCCTTGAAAGTTAACTCGTTAAAAATCGTTGTGAACGATTTGGTTTAGGTCAACCTTTATCAGAACAGAGCAGGTCGTTTAGAAAGATCTTTAATATTAAAAATCAAAATTTTGCTTTCGTCAATTTTAATTAACAAACGCTAATGACTATTAAAAATTTATATCGATTTTATTACTCTTAAATGAATATTGAGATGTAGAGTTTACTTTATTCATTTGTAATTTCCCTTTCTAATTTTGACGTTTCGATCCGGTGCATACATAATTTAATAACTACCCCTCCCGCTGTAATGAAAACCAGCAACTTATTTGTACCTATTTGAATTTACTCGGTAGCAATTTAACAATAGGTTTATCTATCTGATACTATTATAATTAAAGGTAATAAACTCATTGACTGGATCGCAACAATATGTTCATCACTAATTCGTGTACTCCTTGTAATGAATTTACTTTGAGCATAAGAGCAGAAATCGACTAACGAGTATGGAAAAATAGCAAAGCGCAAACGGTTGAAGAGCCATAACGGTTTAAATTTTGTTCTCAACTAAATTATATTATTATATAGTAGTTAATTTAATATGGTAAACAATGCACGCACAGTAAGACGCTTTGGGTTTTTGCTAGTGTGTTGCTAACTTTGTTAATCTTTTGGCGGATTACAGAGTACGTATAAGAGAGAAGAGGATTATGTGACAATTCGGATTAGGAATATCACAGCAACATATCGTCGTGATTGCTAAAATAAACAAAAAATTATAATTATGTTAACTTTTAATCCAAAAGTAATTATTTTATTTAGTTGTTCAATTTCAAAAAGTGGAAACTGGTAGGGTCCATAACCTGCCAAAAAAATTTTTATCGCCAAGTCTAGTAATCTCTAACTACATTTTCCACTCCAAATTTGATATCGATTTGGAATATTTATGTTTATTTAAATTTTTTTCAATTTTTACGAAGCAAAACACTTTCATCCAATAGCAATTATATATCATTTTGATGCCCCTAAGCTGAAATCTATGACTAGTTACTGCGTAAACGGTAAATGTCATAAAATGAGTAATTTCAGAAAGGATCGCGTTTAAATGGCTTCATTATCGTAAAAACGTAGAACCGAAACGCATTTCTGCCTTTGTTTAAAGGTGCTTTTATTTCAGCGCCTTTTTGTTGTCTAAAATTGCAATAAAAAGTAAATTGGTCAAAGCTCATAAATGTTACAAAAGAATAAGAAAAATTTTACTTATACCAAATGAATCTTAAAAATAAACTCGAACTTTAATTAATTTAGATTTAACTTGTATTTGTAGAAAGTTGCAAATTCAAAAGTTGTATAATTTTCTATTGTGGTGCCTAATTAACTTGGTTTATTTTGATGTAAGGATTCCATTGTGTAAATTTGTTATTAGGTAGGTTAATTGTTAATTTTTAGAATTACTTCACAATACCAGAACAAAATTGTATTTCTTTATTGTCTCTTGATTTAGTTGCCAGTTTTGTTTTAGAGAGGTTTCTTCTAATTTATTACATTAATCAGCTTTCCCATTCAGGTTTGATTTTTCTTTAAAGTATCAAATTATGACAACACGAAACGTTAATTAATTAAATGAGTAAAATACCGATATTAATTTAATTTGACATTCGGGCAGGACAAACGCATATTCACTTTGTTCTGTCAACTTCAAACGGTGTAAATGTGTATAAAGTTGGACACATTTACGTACCTGAACTGTATGGATTTAGCCTTAATGTAAATAATAATTTAACTTTAATTAAATTGTAAAACTTGTGCAAGTCGTTTATATCTGATGATGCAATTTCCATTTAAGATGGTAGAACTGCATTAAGTGCTGCAATACTAATGGATTGAGTTTGATGATGCAGATAAGTATTAGCAGACTGACAATTATTGCGAAATCGCTTAATGAATTCTCTCTTATAAAACCGGATTTATTCTAGAACAGATTGAAACTTTAACAAAACTTGCTGAAGGCGATTGAAGCTTTGCAAAACGGGCTGCAGAAGAGACGTGATTAGCATAGTAATCCACTACGATACCTAATGCCACGTAATTTAATCAATTCTTTCTGATCTTGATTATTCTGTTGATAAAACTTTGTTAGCTACCGATGAAATGCTTTAACTACGTAAAGCATACATTGTTATGTAGTTTAGTTAAAAGAAAATCCTGTAATCTGTAAGTTTAATTATCACTAAATTTTCTATTAGCTACAAAAATATCGATCTTATTTATTTTTTTAACATAAAATAATTTAAAAATCAAGGTAAAAATTTGCAGTATTAATTGCTTCGTCTTAATATATTCCGCAGGTTTACGTCACTACCACAAATTTCCTTGTAATTTAATTGCTCCGTGTAATTTACCAAACAGGACTAAAACAGAATTAGTAACGTGCAACTTGCATATTGCCAAACAAATCTTTGACTGCAGAACTTCTGTTATCGTTGTACCCAATTAGTTATCCTTGTTACTGGTTACACCAAGGTGGTCCGTCCGTCTTGAATGAGCTTTAAATTTAATCAACGAGTGGTGAGATTGGTTGATACATAGCAGTAGTTTTATTCTGTTTATTAGAGACAAAAACCACATTACCTTGCCCGAAGCAAAAACTTAACGAATTCACCCCTTGCGCCGGTTCTGTAAACTACCTTTAGACGCGCAGTTAACCTGATATTTCACTCGACGCAATTTGAGTGCTCCGATTCGAAAAATTGACTGTAATGTAAAACGAGGTCGTTATAAAAATTTGACACGTCACATACGTGCTCCAGAAAAACATGCAATGTAAATTTCAGAGGCTATCAAAAGCCATTTATAATGTAAAGCGTAATCGCACCAAATATTCGTAATAATGTGAAAGCTCTATTTCGCAACGTGCAATTTCGTTCGAAAAATAAAAAATTTTACGATAAAAATTCAGAAAAGAATAATTAATTGGAAACAGTAGCCTGTATTTTGCAATAATGGAACAACACAAAATAGCGATATCAAAATTGCGGTCATTCTGAGTAGTTACAATATTTTTCCCAGCAGAAAGTCACTAAAATAAGTTTTTCTTATTTTTATAACCAAATCTGATAAAATAAATCCGCTAACAAACTTATATGTCTTTTTTACACGAAAACAAAGAAAGAAACATATTATTTTTTATTTGCGATACCTTTTTAATTTCCAATTGTTAAGCTTAATTGAATTGTCAATAATAATTAGGATAAAATAAATTTGCATTTATTGTGTGTAAACAGCAAAATCAGCTAATTATTAAATTATTTAATTGACCATTAAGAAAATAATATGTGATGTTTAATTTTGCATGTAGGTACCTACAATGTATTATTTGATTTTTTAAATTTTTAATGATGCCGCCGTCTCTAAATAAATACATAGATTTCATTAGTTGGCAATTTAAAAATAAATCCTATTACCAAAAAAGTGTTACTATACAACACACGAAGTCCAATATTTTCTTTACCACTTCCAAACTTAATAATCTTTAATAAAACTCTTATGGTTTATTTTCACATTTCAGAGTTTATGTAAGTTCTGAACATTAAAGTTAATTACGCTTTTAGGTAGGTGGTAGGTACTTACAAAGTAATAAAATCAATTTCTACTAAAAGTAATATTTTTATAATTATTTGTTCAGAAAAACTCGAGGATTGGAAATAAAAATGGTTGACACGAGAATTTTTTTATTTTTGTGTAACATCAATTAAATTAGTTGAAAGAATCGATTGATTACCAGCAGGATGTGATGGCAAGAAATCAATGCAAAGGTTCAAAAAACCTACAGTATCATTTATAGGTCATAATTGAATAAATATAGATGAAAATTTGTACTACATAACCTTTCAGAATTTAAAAAGAAGTTGCCATTTTTTTTGGCAAATTTCGCTGTACTATAGCATCGTCAGGTGACTAAACAGAAAAAATTCTTTGTTTTCTAGCGAAAAAGCAAAAACGTTTGTGAAATTTATACTTTTAGTATAATCTACATCGTGTCAACTTTAAATATTTTTAGTTCTAAAAGTGTCTAATACATTTTTGATTTGTCTAAAAAATTGTGATATGTTTATCAAGTTGCACTATACTTAGACCACACTGTTATAAATTAACACGTTGAATGCCACGGTAATTTGATATGGCTTGTCCGTCTGGCCACAATAAATTTCTCAGTATGTCCTGCATATTTTGATGAAATATTATTTACAATATGTAACAGTTAACTTTTGTAATCATTCGTGACGCATTTAATTCACTGAGGTCACCGGCGACCTTTACGGTGCTGAAAGGCACTATTATTTTATTTATTCTATATACAGTGTGTTCACGAAAAGTGGTAACAGTAATTGCAGATTACAAAAATGTTAAAAAAAAGACATGTTGCCATTTATAAAAAAATTTTATGTTTACTTCCGGTTGAATTTGAAGTATAAAAAAATATACTTTGATAGTTTCCAATAGAAAATTTGGAGTTGAATAAAAAACTATTTAAACTTTTTTTTTGTATCTAGTAATATTTATGAATTATTCACTGTTACCACTTTTCGTGAACACACTGTATATAGTTTTTTATGTGTTTTTAATAATCTTGTCTTCGCCGGTCACCGGTGACCCCCATGGCATTCAACGTGTTAATTATGTTAGTTATTTGACACATAATGGAATTGTTCTTCTCTTTTATTTGAAATATCTTTAACTTTACTTTAGATCTGTTGATCTGTTTATTTCCAACATCTGCGTCGTTTCCTTCGCAGTGCTAGATCTGTGAGCATATAAATTGTTTAACGTCCGATAGGTAGTTTGCTAGACTGGTCTCCAGACGAGCCTGTAATCCTTGTGTTTATGTTAATGATGGCAAGTCATTAACCCAGGAGGACCACCGGCTTAACGTGCCTTCCGAAGCACGGAGACGAGTCATAAGAAAGTTGCCCTTCTCCGGATTTGAACCCGGTACCTCGTAGTCGCAGTTGATCGCGTTACCTACAAGGCAAATGACCGTCTCTATATTAATTTGAATTATAATTTAAAAAAATATTCAGATGAAACCCTGGGGTGTGAAAGGACCTTAGGTGCCTCATCAATTTAGCTTTTTAACGTATCCACTAAAAATATTTAAATAATTGGGGGTTAGATGCTTTTGCTTCGCAATGTCCAAATGTAGTATGACAATGCTTCTAGGCATAAAAAATAAACTTTTTTTATATAATATGCAACTCACCCCCTTCTTTTTTGTTCTATCCTAAAAATGCTTATTTTCATGCAGTTACTGCTAGGAAATAAGAGAAATTCACTATACTTTGATTTTGATATAGTAAAATACTGCACAAAGGATGGGTGCTCAAAATATGAAAAAAAAGAGTTACTTGACCGAAAACAAAATTTTGGGACATTTATGAACTTGTAGTTTCTGATCTCGGTGATCATAATTTTTTTTGATTGACCTCTGACAACATATTAAAACTAAAATAACCTGATAAGCATCAATTTGATTATTATTATTGTACAGTGCACGACAAATATAATAAATTATATCTTATATCTCATAATAATGTAAAAATAAGTTACAGGTTACAGGTCGTTTACTTACATCTGCAGATGAAATAGTGTAAATTTGGAGCACAGAGCTAATGCTTTGGACACATTACAAATTAATAATACCTAATCATTGGCTACTTTTTCTTTAATTAAATAGAGCTTACATTTTTGAGTGTTTTTCATGTGTATCAGATTCGTGAAATTGCGTCTGAAAGAATCGTCATTTTTTTGTTGTTTTTAAGGTCCCATGAGTTGTAAGAGACCAAACATCAAGAAATATAAACTAATATGAATATCCCAACCAAATTTTGTATTAACATTTCTGATATTTTCACTATTGCCTAGGAAAATTTTGTTAAAACAAAAGTGGATGCCAAAGAAAGATAAAAAAAGGAGGGCACATATTGGGCCAATTTTTTAAACTTTGACATAACATGGTTAATTTCAAATAAAAAATTGTTCTTTTTTGCACACAGTGTCCTACCAGGTACGTTAATCCTATTACGACCCTAATTAAACTTTAGAAAAATTATGCATTGTCCACTTTTTAAAAAAAATTGTCAAAAATTGTGTTTTTGGCTGAAAGTAAAAGGTAAAAAAAGTACCGGAGTATTCAATGAAATCTTTTTAACCGACATCAAGTGCGGCTAGTGTCGCCGACTGATGTAGTTTCCTTCAAATTTTTTGATAATCTCTGAAGAGAGAAACTCAAAGTGGTTCAATGTGCCCCACTTCCTAATCTACCCCTTATATACGCGGTGTATGAAGTTGTAATTTACTCCAAAATAAAAAAAAATAAAACTAACCTTAGTCAAAATTCCTGTCTGTTTCTGAACTGCAAATTTGGAAAAATTACGCGACAAACAACAAGCACTTTACATTTTCTCTAAACCACTTATCAACTCGAAGGCACATCACAGACTGATTTATTTAAACTGACAATTCGAATTTTGTTCCTTAATAAATGTATGATTAATGCGATTAGTAATATTTAATACAAACGTCTTTGAATAATTGATTTACCGGAAATAAAACTACGTAATAAAAACTGGCACATTTCATTTAAATTGTTGACAAGAGTTTAAACAAATTTGGTTGTGCATCATCTCCGAGAATGATACAAACAGAAATCTAAAAAATATCTAGGTACCTATTATTATTTTTAATGAATGTTGAGTAAATTTTACTTAAAAAAATAAGAATTGAAATTTTGAAAGGTGGATTTAAAATATTAACTCTTTGAAAACCCTTCGAAAAACAGCTGCTATGAATGTATACCCTTTTATTATAAAAAGGATACTTATACTCCTTTGTGGAAAATGTTGCTGTTTATTTTATCCCTTTTTCGTTGTAAATAAATAATATTATAATAAACACGTTTATACCTTCCTATAAAATTGTATTCTTTGAGTAATTCCTTTTATTTTTGTGACAATGTTAATAGTACAATTTCGTTACTATTATTTATTTACAACAAATGTTCTGTACAAGTAAATACTAAATCTATAAAGAAAATAAAATTATTAATAAAATCTTCTCTCTCAAATTAATAGTTTCGATTTTATGTGCACTGCTGACTTCAAAGTCTGGTTTTTGCATAAAAATTTTATTTATTATTTTTATCATCTGTGGATCACTTTTACCGTCAGATTAATAAAACAACAATCTGCATTGGAAAGAAAGCTTTTTTGAGCAGAAATCAAGAAAAGTTTGGGTTATATCTCGAAAACTGCAAAACAATTTTTTTAAAATTTTACTTAGAATTTTTGCTCAGATGTCGAACTTAGAAAGTATACAAAAAAAGCAATCCACAAATTTGTGGACCTTTTTCGACAAATTTCACCCTCTTAAATCCAAGTTTGAAGCCGAAAACTTAAGGGCGTTTTCCCGATGCCAAACTAAATTTGTTTATTCTGATTATTTCTCTTCAAAAGTACCCAATTTATAAATTCGAAATTTTTTTTTTAAATTGTGCCCTCTTACTGTTCATTATTTCTATAATATAAATTATGTTTGTTGATTAACCTCACTCAAATTTTTTTATTTCTAAAATTAATTTACTACATAAATGAAGGTCGGTGAATTTTAACTTTTAAATAAATAAACTGCACTCTTGTCAACTTCATGCCAATTATGATTTTCACTAAAATTTCAATGTTTTAACCACGAAAAGGTAACGATATCTTAAAGTTATTCGGTGGCTGTTTAAAAAGTCTTTCGCCATTTTCATAAAGGCGCAACTTGTAAAATTTCACGATACCTAGTAACATATGGTACAGAAATAAAATTTGTAATATACTCCACCTGGTTTAATGAAAAACTATTATTATATCTATGTCCAGTGTCAGCAATACGTGGTAAGTTTTTGTGAAAATTAATGAACCAGGTTTGACTAGCGTGCAATTTGAAATGTTGCATTTATCACAAAATGATTGACCGGACGACGTTTAAGGTAGATTAATCCGGGTTTCGATGCTTTGAAAGGTCGTTTTGCTAATTCATCCAAATCAATTTTCATATTTAAAAGAACTAACGATTTTGTGGTTCCCAGAGCTTACGTTACGTGGCGTGGTGGTTAACGAGTGTAGTTTGGTAATTTTGTATTAAATTCGAGGATAATTTAAAGTGATTTTGTAAACAGCAGTTATAAGCATAAGTTACAGATAAAACTCGTGTCAACATATTGAAAGTAAAGCTTACATTGATCCGACAGGTCGCGTTACATTCTGTACAAATCTTTCGAAACCTTTTTCTTTGTGAAAGCTTTTACACATATAACACATGCATCGATATGAATTGAATTTGATTCAACGGATTCCTTAAAATGTTTCCAAATCTTGTTTTCAACTAAGTTTTCACAAAAATCAAAATATATGATCGAACGATTTCCATATTTTTCAAAGCAGTTGAGAAATATTTTCCATTTTAAAATTTTAAGGGTCCAGTTTATCTAATAATAATTCATATATTACGTGGTACATTTTGCATAATAAATACAATAACTTTAGTTATAACAAATTTTCATTAGTGTCCTGCATAAATTCGTTATATCTGGGTTAAATTACATTTATTTTCTGGACGAGTGGGTACATTTTGCATATTCCGTTTATGATAATGTGCCTAGCAGTTAAAAAATTGGAAAACAATTTTCCGACTTTTTAAAAACAGAATATAAAATAACCAATCATCGTTGTGCTACCTATATTTGTATGTCAAAAAGCGGAATAAATCGTATTAAGTTTAAAAATCTCTTCCTCCTAATATAATATGGTAAAAGCTAAAATGCATTGAACAGAAAGGAAAATTATACTTGATATTTTGTCGTATATCCACTTATCCAGTCGTATTGAATCAAACCCCTTGTCACCAAAATTTGGTATTTTGTTATTCGATTTATTCATGATATTAAATTTACTACGCCACTATTCTGAAAACATAATCTCTAGGTACAACTTCTCAAGTATTCAATTAATACTTTAAGTAAATAATTATTCAAATTCTAAGTCCGCATTAATAAGGGCCTACTCAAGTTTTACATCGGAAGCTTCTTGCTAAATATAAGAAGAAAATTTGATTTAAGATAATTTTACACAAAATAAAGCAACCTTAATTAGTATACCCGCTTTCTACATTTTTGGGATGAAACTTTTCGTGAGCATACTGAAGAAACAGAAGAAACTACCCTAATGTCATGCCATCAATCATAAAAATTTAATCATCAAAATTGCATAAAAACTTTATAATTAGGTATGTATTACCAGTACAAAATAAAAGTTCGGTTATTTGTTATACATATAAATTTAATAATTCAATTTCAATTTTCTAGTCGAATATCGTGTTAGGCATCGTCCATTTAAACTAGCGTAAAACTCATTACTCCACTTGAGTCGAGTTTATTCGATACAATTAAGTAATTACTTGAAGAGAAAAAGTTAAAAAAGGAAAAATGGGGCAATTGTAATAGTTTTACCGAAACTTATTAGGGGTTTCGAAACAAACCGCATACATACATATATTCAGGATTAAATCGCACGGAAAAAAAGTAAATCCATTTTAGAATAGCTAATATAATTTTATTGTAGAATTGTTCATAAATAAAAACCTCTTTTATTACTCATTATTTCTGAACGACCCCAACTTGTAATAAAACGTTACGATATTGGGAGTCGGATAATTTTTTTTGTTTTACCAATAAACTCGTAAATATCGAAACATCGAAAACAAGAAAATCTAATTAGATGAATTAAAAAGGCAATTAATAAGGTTTTAAAGGAAGTGGAAAGTTAAATTGTAGTAAAAATGGTGTGTCTCAAAGATAACCTTTAACATAGCGACATCAATTTCCGTGTTACGTTCTAATCTCCGTCAGATTTAAAAGAAAATTAAGTGCGAGCACAGAACTATATTCTATGGAAAAGGGGGAAAAAACTTCATTACGTTGCTAATCAGGCAAAATAGACTTTATTGAAACATTTTTAATTTAAATTTTTTTTGGATTTTAGGTTTCTGATATTTTACTTGGGAACTTTATCTATGTAATCATAGATTTTTCAAAGGAAACCTTGCAGCGAAGGATAACTCCTCAGGGTCTAGTAAATATTTTATCCGATGCACTGTACAGTTTAGCATATTAGTCGTACATGAGAGAGTCTGTATGATAGCATATAAATTCAATATTAGAGTTTCGCAAACATAAATTGCAATTATACGATTACATAATGTATGTAGCCCCACAAGGAAATCTTTTATTTATTCTAAAGCGTACAGATTCCAATAAAACATATTGCAAAACAAAAAGACCAAAAATATTTACTGGAATAGAATCCTCATGCCAGATTTAAACTTTTTGTTTCTTACCAGTGCCTTTGTTATGTTGTCACGAACCTTTTCTGTAGGAAATATTAGTTCTGTTAGTTACACATTTCATTAATTTCGTCCTCTTTAAAATCCAATCAAGTGTAATAAAAGTTAAATTGTAATGTATTCGGATGGGAGAAAATTATTATAAACTCAATTTTAAAAACTGTTACGTTTAAAAATGCATCAGCTATTAGTGAAAAAAAATCCACTTATAACATTAAAGTTTATATAACAGGGCGATAGTAAGTAGTTTTGCATGAATTTTACATTCCAGGGTTTACGAAGGTTATCTTTCTTGTACAAGGAAAGTAGGGAATAATTTATAATTCTATGCAGCTCTAGTGTAAGCTTAGTTTTGTTTATGTTTGTTTGCAAACATGCTCTTAAGCTTGTATACGTGAATTCAACTAAAGTTTAAAAAAAAATTTAATTTATAGATCGGATCGGAAGATTTATATTTGTCAATAAAATATTACACTTTGACAGCATTTTAAATTCTTTAATAATCCACCCTATTTGAAAAGGGATCAAATAATGACAGATCAAATTTAAGTTTGTCACCAATTTAAGTCCTTTATTAAACTTCTGCAACATTATCAACACCGAAAGGAATTTTACGTTCGTTTAATCAAACAAAGCTCAAATTCGACTGGTTAGCTTTCTGTTTTTATTGGAACCCCATAATGTTAAATGTAAAAGTCTAAGTAAATAGAACTTTTTTTCTATTTCAACCTGACTCTTGGTTAACGAATTTGCACAAGAGTTTATCCAAGGTATACCCACACACGTGATAGTTGAAATTAGTTTTTTTAAATCCAAATTTTATTGTACGAGGAGGCTTCCAACTAGAATTAATTTGAATTAATTAAAAATCGGATTCTGTTACTTACTCTAACACTACTCACATTATAATCTTGGATTTAATTTAATCCACTAATATAATATTCTGAACAGCTATCGGGTCAACCGAAGGGTTCTCAAACACTAAGCAATTTATTTATCTAATTCCAGACACAAGAATTTATTTGCTTTGTAAATGATTAGGTTAGGCACTATAGCGTATATCAATCATTGTGCGTTAAAGCTATTGCAAGTTTCTTTGCTGCTTGCTAGCATAAAAGATCTGGTTAAACCAAAAACAGAGTATATTTAGTCGATTTTTAAATTCGACTTGAAATGTGCAAGACACGATGCGATAGGAAGAAGCAGTTTCCATAAATTCGAATCGTTCGTGACTTTTTTTTCGTAAAAATGATAAACCACCGGGTTTTGGTCATGACTAATGCGTTGTCGCAACGTTCCGTGTAAAAAATTAAACGAAAATTGTTTGTAAAACAAGAATTTGTTAATTAAATGTATGTATGCTGTATTCGCGTATCGAATGCAGTTACAGTTGGATGAAGAGTTTTTACGCTTTTTTTGTTACGTTCGATGTTATTTTCGCACCTATAGGTTTTACACCTCATAATTTTAGGTCAAAAGTAACATAAATAATTTTTTTAACATCAGATAAAAAAAACGGAGCAAGATGAGATTCAGCTTAAATTATCATTCTTGTCGTTCGACCAAACATTCGAATAGAATTTTATGGAACGAACGGTTTAGATAAAATCTGACGAAACAAAAAAGTAAAAACAAAGCTGCAAGTTCATTAAATTCAATATTAAAGGATGAGAAGTTAGAAATATACAAAATCTCGGCGAAATAGTAATAAATTGCGTCAAGTGCGTGAATAAAGGTAATAAATTTGAGCGTTCCAAATTCGGTTGAGCTCTTAAAATATATTTAAAAAAAATCGTGAAATAATAGACACTAAAAAGTTAGTTAAAATCGTAAATCTAATGACTTAACTACAGGATAGAAAGTTAGCTTGTTAAACTGTAAGGAAATTGAAACCGAGCAGTTCTTGGCGTTCTTGTTAGAAGTTGGTGCAGTCTTTCTCACTCATCCAATTAAACAAGGCATAAATCACATTAGGGAACTTAATTCGCTGAGCTACTCTAATGTTTTAAGCACACACGGCACCAGGGAAGCGCTGTGTAAATCCCCCAGATATCAGAAATTCATCGCTCCCTGTTGACTTACGAGTAAATCGTATAGTAATTTGTTTTAATTTGCAAATTAAAGTTTTATGCCATGGCTAGTTTTATCGACTTGACGTTTTAATTAAAAGAATTGTTTTTGGAATTGGTTACTTTAAAAGCACTTTTTTATTTTCAATGCTTTAAGTGTTTTCTTACAAAACAACTTTTTGCAATTTTCCGAGATAATTGTAAAAGTTTTAACTTTACATCAGGCTAAATTTACTTGAAAAACTGCTACTAGGTATGTAATTATGCTTCTCCAAAACTCTATTAACTTATTTCCTATTCCTATCTCCGGTAAAAGAATTTTTCAACTTGCAAAAGTTACAAATTGTTAAATCGCCCTTTTAATAAACAAAATTAAATTTTGTGATGGTAAAAAGTTTTAGTTGGGATGCTTATGTAAATAAATAATAATAATAATTACTTACCAAGTATCCCCAGTCGGAAGTTGAGCGTAACCACAATAACGTGCCCGTAGGACGCCAGGACGCTGCCGTCGTAAGGGTTTCCAGACCCCCACTCAAAGCTTTCTCCGTGTACAAAGACCAACACTGCATATGGAGCTTCCAAACCACGATTACCTAAAACGTTTATGTCTCATAATTGGATTGCACGTTAAAATTTTGAATATCAAAAAAATATTTTGTTTTTTTCATTTTCTCCTTAACCTTCCCGAAACGACTTTTTTAATACACAAATTCCTTCATTAGTTTAACTCGACTGCACACAAAAAGGATTATAAAATGTAACATGGATTGTGGTTCTCCGACTTTCCCTAATTCAAATAAATAGTCATCGCAAAAACAATACAATATAGCAACAACAAAAAATTTGTCCGTCGTTAGTGCTACTTTTATCTTCGGTAAAAGTTTGTTGACGCGCTCAAAAGAAAATTGCAAAAATTTCACAAAATTGCTTTCACTTTTGAATATACAAACGAAACGTGTGTTCGAATATATCAACATTTGGTAAATTTTCTGACGACAAAGTTTTGCTACAATCGTTAAAATTTCTCAAGAACAAGGTGGCGAATTTTGAATACTTTCGGAACTAAATCACAAAGTGATTTTTGACTAAATTTACATCAAATCGATCGTAATTAATGTAAGTGGTAAAACACTAAACAAATTTTGAGTTGTACAAAAACGCTCGAGGTTTTCAAATTTCTTGACGTTTAAGTTCTCCACGAGAATTTATTTGCAACCATACTACGAAATAATCCGCAGTACTTAAGTTAAAGTTTTAGCGAAAATAAAACTTATAAAGCTTTTAATATAGTTAACAATTTTGCAACTAATTTATTACAAGTTACAAAATTATTAAACAGGAGTCTTCATTTATGCTCGAAAATTACCTGCTTGTTGGTTTAAACTAATCAACATGTAACATTTTGATAGCATAATTTTGCAATTTAATATTTACAATGCAAACTGAGCGTTGCAGGTTTAAACTGCAGATTTGCAAAGTTCAACTTAAAATTAGTGTATCCGGGTAAAATTGAATTCCTTTATGGAGAGGCCTGTAAGCGTAATTGGATGTATTCCTACGTGGAATATGATGACATCAAATGTGAGTGAAAGAAAAAATCAAATACCTTCCACGTATGGAAGGGAATTTATTAACAATGAAACGCGAAATAGTCAAACTTTGATAACTTTGAAATTTCGATGTAAATAAACCTACGAATATATAACATAAATTGGGAAAAGTGTGAAAATTTTTTTATTTTATTCCGTTCAAAATCGACTCTTTTATGGGTTATTTTTGTTCATTATTTTTGGTATATTAACAGATTATTTTTAATGTATTTACAAATTTTAAAAAGTTTTTTAAAAACTTTATTATTACTTTTTGCTCTCAGCCATTACAATTTTTTTAAGTATTAACAAATCTTGTACTATAAAGTATACAATATTTTATAATCAATAATTGAATTAATTCCTATTATTCCTATTATTTACTGAGTCGTGTCAGGAGAATAAACAAAGAAACATAAAGTAAATGTATTAAGAATATCCTAGTCGATAAATATAAAAATACTGTACAAAACTCTATCTGTCTTTCTGTTCGTAACACTTTTTCGCATATCTAATTGCTCACTGATTCATTACCAATCAAAAAACATTTTCAATGCGGTTTTTTGTCGCACAGCCGAAGGTCCACTTATACGTATCATAAATATTTACTTCATTAGTGGATGAGATGACATCCCAGCGCTTAGCTTAGCCAACCAAAATTGACTCAGTGCTGCTTAATGTCTATTTGATTCAAATGAACACTGAGTTAATATATTTATTGCCTAGCGATTAGCCAATTTGGGTTTGCAATTCTAGGCGCTGAGACGTCACACTAATTAAGAGCCGAAGTAAATATTAATAAAGTACAAGAGCCCTAAAAAATTCGCGGGAGGCCCAAAAACACATCATGATGAAATCTCATTGAAAGATTCATAAGCTATCCAGTATCGTATGGATTATTATGATTAAACAAGAAATCTTAATGGTTTCATTTAGTGACTAATTTTGTCTTCATGATCACCAGAATTTAAAATCCGTACGTCAAAATAAATTATTTAAACACTCACACAATGCATCCCATTTATCTTTCTGCTGGCGTGAAGAATTAAATTTGCTCTCTCTACGATTAATATTTTGCTCATCGCTGCATTTCACCTTCCGCTTCAGTTCTACTCAGAAATTTTGTCATTTCCCGAGGCAGCTAGTAAAGTTATGTCATCTGCATATTGTAACATTTCAAATGTTAGTTTTCAACTTAACGTCCAAAGCAATCATAATATTTACTTAAATGAGTTTGATTGGGTCAGACGTTCCTTTGCATCATCCTATCCTTTTGCAAACTTTTATTTGTTTGTTAAAACTTTTTATCGTGCAAAAATTCGTTAAAAAGCGAAAGGGTCAATATTTGCAGCCATTCGTTCTTTTATTTGCACGAGAAAAAATTTGTAACATTTACTGTTTTTTTTACATTAAAATAACGCAACTTGAAAGTGTTTCTTAAAAGTGGTCTAAATTGCATATATTCGTACTTTTAACGACTCCGCATTCGGGTTACCCTAACCTAAAATTTCGTTTAGGAAAATTTAAATATTTTATTACATCCTTTATGTTTAATGAATAAAGTAGGGTCATACATTGAATTGACTTGTAAATTGTATGGTGAATGTAGAAATGTTAATACGAGTGCTGCTTAATTTTACAAAGTAGTAGATTTTGTAGAGTAAACCTAACTGCATAGTTATATTTACTATTAGCTAGCAAATTTTGGAACGTTGAATTTGCACAAACTCGAGATTGTGAGCTGAATTATTTATAATCTGCGTATTACCGTACCTAATATTAAAGCAGCATTTCCTCTTTGTGCTACCTCTTCTAGGGAAATGTGGATTGCATCACATTAAAGAAAAAGTATTTTCTTCGCGCACATAACTAGAAAATAGGTCGGAGTTTACGTTTATCGAGTGCAATAAAAAAAATATTTAATTTATTGTTAAAGTAATTTTCAATAAAAGTTCCTTCCTTATCAAGTTTTCAAATGTATTTCAATTTTTGTACGGGCTTTAAGAGCCGTTTGAAAGCTCAATTTTATTAGTTGGGAGCAAGGCTATACAACGCTTTTATGATTTCGCTGCACTGCTTGGATACATACGCAGCATCACGCAATTCTATTTAACCAACTTCAATTGCCTTCAAGGTCCTTTGAGCCGAATAAAATCTTTCAAATTACAAAAATTAAATTTTGCAACATTGTTAGAGAGGCAGCGAATCAAAATTTATAGTATAAACATGCTTGTATACAAATTATTAGTGTAATGGGGGTAATTGGGTTAGATATCGGTTTGATGCTATTTTAACGTCATTGTTTTAGAATTTGCATATCAAGGCGCTAGTGAATGCACCCTATTTACATATCTTGTTACAACATAATCCAAGTCAAAATCTGCCCCGCATTCAAAAGTTACGTCAGTTCGTTTTTTTTTCAAATTTGCATATCTATACACTTAACCTCGCTGCAATTGAAATAATGAAGCACAAGAAGTTTTTGTGTTAAAGTGTATCTACACAATTCCATTTTATTTTATTTTTAATTTTTCTACGCTTTTAACTTTGTTTCATTATAAATTTGTAAAAGCCAACTTAACACGTTATGAGTGATACACTTATGAAAATTAATATCACAACTGCATGCTCGTTCTCACGGGGAATTTCAAACGTGTATACATACGTAAGTGTCCTTTGTGTCACATTTTTAATTTTAAAATACTACGATTTTCCGTATGACCGAACAATAATTGAGATGCGATATACGCCACCGCTGCTGGGTTAATAACTGCGCTCCACAAAAGATGGGTCGTGACGAGCACCCAAAATATTTTATTATATTTTACGGGTGGATTAAGAACAATTAGCAATTACGTGCTGCTGCCAACAGTTTGTAATTTGTGATTATTATAACAATAAGTTTGGTATCCTATATTTTGATAGCATTAATTAAACTAATAATAATTTTAGTGTTCCAAGCTAAACGATCGATAAAGTACGGTATAGAGAAACATGTAGTAAAAACGTTCCAGTTTGTTAAACAATCAGTAATAAAAAAACAATTCAATTATTACATAATATATAGGAATGGCAGAGAGAAAAACTATTGTTTGATAATTGAACGAGAGCAAACAAAAAGCATTTGGTATTGGTAATAAATATTACAAAATTACAAAATATTGTCGAGAAATCATAATCTGATTTTAACCGAAGCATAAAACGTTTTAACCGAATATTAACTGTGCGCATTCGTCAGCTAATTTAATTGTTGTTGGTAAAATACAATTAATTTTAAGGTGTGCCTAACTTATTCCTCCACACATAAATCTCCCAATTTCTCCTCATACGAGATTTCCACTTTATATTCTTAATTAAATTGCCTTCTGCGTTTCGCAAAAGTCAAATTTCTCATCTGTTATTTTTAGTATTGCTCTATCGAATCCCGTTTAGCTCAATATTCAATTACAGATAATCAATATAAAGAAAATCAGGAAATTTACCAAAATCTACCAAAGACTAAATCCGTTTAGCACATTATATCGTAGTGGAAATGATAGATTTTTCTTCTTGTGAGCGTATAGTGGGAGTGGTGGAAGGAAGAGTGACGTGCAATTAACAGGATGAACTTAGCGTGAACGGAAGTGAGTGGAATAAACAGTAGATGTGGCCGGTCGTAATTTACTCACCTCTAACTATGTCTACTTGATTTACTGTTAGGCTTAACTTCTCATTAAAGTTTACTAATAGCAATACATATTGTTACATTTTATGCTTTGTTTCAATTTAATTAAGCGTTTTATTAATTTAATCCAATTAACGTACGTTAATAATATTAACAAACAACCCCTGCCCATCAATCGATGGTGATTTCAATTTTGCGCCACCGTGAACGCATTCAAAATTTATACTAACTTTCGTTTCAGCTTTCTGATGCTTGGAATTTTACTGATAATATTATAATTAAAAATAATTTTTAAAAACACGCCGAGTGCCTATGAAACAATATGAAATTGTATAGGCACCCGTAATTTTTTAATCTCCTACCTACAATACACTTTTTGTTTTGTTTTTTACTACTTTTGTATTCCAAGGTTCGTATTTAAGTTCAGACAACAACAAAACCCGCAAGAACAATAGACTAGATTTATGTAAAAAATAAAGTGAACTACTTGGATATAACACAGAAAAGGGAAGTCGGCGTAGATTACAAAAATATATAGCACACAACGTACCTTTATTTATGTGTTTGATTTAAATTTGAGATACAGCGATAAAATTTCAGTATGTGTCGATAAACGACAAGAAATAAATTTTATATTAATTTCGTTTCGTTTCCTTTTAGTCTTAAATTAATAATTACAAAATAACGAAACTCTTCATTTCGGGAAAGTGTTTGGGTCATTTTACGGGTCGTTTAAGTGAAAGGGTCAGATCTAATCATTCAATTGGAGGGTCAATTATATTTGTGAGTAGGTAGGTCTTATGTCCCACTGTAATATAAGTAATTAATGTAAATTTTCCTTTTTGTAAATGTTTATATTTAAGTGAAGAAGTCTTTTGACTCCCCCCCCCCTAAAGTATTATTAATGTTGTTAATACCATTTTTCTATTTTAATTTTTGTTGATGTCATTACAATTTAATTTTGTTACACGTTACAGCTTTACTGTTTTTGGATATAAAGACATAATGTACTGGAGGGTATTCCATACCCCCCAGACCCCCCGGTTTCCATTTGTTGTTTGTTTTTGTGTTGTCATATTTATTTATAGCTTTATACAATTATGGCAAATATTGCTATCTCGGTCTAAAATTTACAAATCCACTATATAACATCAAAAGTTTGTACATGCGCCTCGGTTTCGGTATAGGAAGTTTCCGTCTGAGATAAAAGTTACCCCCTCTCCATTGGTCAATTTTTTTGTTTTTCTTCTGCCTCTCCTGCTAAAACCATTTCTGCTTTTCTTTAATTCCGTATATTATTTTGTCGAGTATTTTTTTGGAATAAGGAAAAATTTTGATACGACGGTCCTGCGCTAGGAAATCCATGGTGGGGTGGAGAAAGGAGACAATTCGGGCACGGCAAGGCAAGGCAATCTAGACAATAATTGTAATTCTAAAAATTTTGAAAATGTGTAAAAGAAATAAAGTTTAACTTTTAAAAAAGCTTTAGCTTTACGTTACTTTGGTTGGAAATTAATAAAAAAAATTTTTAGTGTCCAAAATTAAATGGCTGAATATTTTATTCATAAAATAAATGAACTTCAAAGAAAAGTTGTATAGAAGGTCGCGTGATAAGCGGACGGCGAAAAGAAAGGTGTTCGATTGAGCAAGCTGGGCGTGATAGTTTATAATCTGGCTAATTTATTTTTGATGTTTTTAAAAAAAATTTTGAACTAAAATTTTATTTTATTTTTAAAAGTTTTGAGGCAGAATTATAATAATACCTAATATTTTCATTTTTCATATTTTCATATTTTCAACACTCTTACTTTTTTTTCATTTCTCACCTCAACTCTAACATATTACAAGATCTTATCTTGTACTGTCTTTTCTTGTTGTGTTAGGCCGTTTTTGATGTATTTCTCGGTGTACTTTGACGATACTTTGACGATAATGTCACACTTTCTATTTTCTATTTCGCTTTCATCTGTTTTACTATTCTGTCTTCCAGTTTGCCAATTTCTTTTTTCAGCTCCTTAAGGAGGTTGGGTCGCGTAAGCAAAATATTAAGAAATCTTTCAAACTTTGAATATAAGTCATTAAATGTACAATACACACGCTGTTAAAATTTTTAGACGATTTACCATGTCTAATAAAAGATAATTGCATTTAAAAATGACATTTTTTGTACATGTAGCATGGGAGAAGAGTGGGAAAATGACAGGTTTTTTAATTTTTTTCTTTGAAGGAGTATTACCATTCTGACGAAAAACTAGTATATTGTAAAAATATATATTTTGAACAATTATAAAAAAAAATGAAAATTATTTACCACGTAGTTTTAATAGAAAATTAAAAATAATTCCATATTTAGAGGAATATTTTTAGTGGAAGGGGTATGAAATAGAGCCGTAAGTAGATGAAGCGGTGTGAGTACAATAGAGTGGTACAGTACAGTAGTGCGAGGGATACACTCCGTTAAAAAAACTTTATTTACTAATCTTTGTTCCGCAGGTACGTATAATATGGGTAGTAAGCAGGTAATAAGTCATAACTTTTTGACTGGACTGTAGGGAAAGAACTACCTTAAGCTCCAATTTCTTTCTGAGTTCCTGAAATTCCATCTATTTATCAGTAAAGCCAGTTAATGCTTGAACTTTAAAGTTAACTTTTCAAACCGGGGGGTCTGGGGGGTATGGAATACCCTCCAGTACACCTGGTGGATTATGTGGTTAAATAATAAAAAATTACGCAGTAGCTTTATGATACTGCTTAAATTTTTTTTAAGAAAAGGATATTATAATGTACTGGAGGAGGTTCCATACCTCTCAATTTCACTTCTGTTGTAATAAAAACCTGAAAACTTTTAAGCTTCGTTAGCTATCTCACTAAAAAGTGGGATTAAAAAATTCTAAATTAACTATTAATTATTTCCGTACGCTAAATAATTTGTAATAATTGTAATGGAATAACCAAAGAATATTTATCATAGTAACAGCCAATTAAAACACTGCTTGCTGATGGTGAGTGTTACTGCTTGTAACTAAGCTAATATTCTTTGGTATAAAGCGACTACTCGAAGATGTGTAGCTTGTTCTTTCGGTTAAGAACAAGGGGTGCAGTTTTAGGTCGTGCCCAGGACCACACATTTACGTTATCAAGATATCATACGTCAAATTTTTTTTAAAATCCAAGTTAGTGGGTACAATAAAAATTAATAAATTTTCAAATTGCAAGCTATTGCATTTCAGTGAGGGGTAGAAAATATCTAGGATATAATTGTTCTTTTTTTAGGTTTTTTATGCACATTTCGGCGTAGGTTTCAAATCCATAATATTATAACCCACAATAAGTGCATAATATGTGTTTTTTGTAAACAAACACGAAAATAAAGTATGACATTATATGATAATAGCCTATTATTGAATTTCTAATGAGGCTACATAATAAGTAAATAGCTGAGGGCATAAATTATTATAATTGATTTTATTACTTTTAATTAACTCGACAACGTTTAATTTAAATTATTAAATATGGTATATGATAGTAACCAAAGAAACATCTAAATTATTATAAAAAATTTTGTATTGGTCATATTTGTTATTAATAATTATGTTGACAGGTACAATTAATTTATTTGGTGCAGGTGATAGGGACTAAAGGTTCGATTCCCGGTTGCCCTTAAATAATTTTTGCGTATCAAATTGTTTTGTTTGCACCTAACAAAGGAGTCTTGAAAAGTAAATTTGTAGTAGAAAAAGGTAAATTACAATTATTGTAATATCATTGTCTCTCATTATTTTACGTAACCAATATAAATTTTAGAAATGTTCTTGGGTAAGCTAAAGAGTTTAATGATCTGAGTACAGATTGATTTCGCGATAAAATTCATGACAGCATTTAAATTCTTGTACAAGTTTACGTACATTATTCAACATTGAATATTTCCAGTGATAAATAATTACTGAATATTTTAAAATTTTCAGGTTCATCCTGAGATTAAGCTTTCTTTAAATATTCAACTATTATTATTTTTCTGTCGTTATTGTTACCTTTAAAAATTTGATTACCTTCTTAAAAGCGTAATAAAACCCTTTGCATAATATAAATCCGTGATCGAGCGAAGGGTAAATTTGTTAATCTGTGTGAAAATTTATTTATTGGTAATGGACATAAACGAACTGCTAAGTTCACAATTTAATTAGTTATTCATTAGGAGTAAACGTGAAATGTTAACCTACAAATTTTCTTAACGAAAATGAATTTCAATTTTCGAGCATTATATTAAACCAACACTGGCTTAAAGCATTTTCTATTCAAAGTCGTTCATTAGGTTCAAGTAGAGCTTTAAAACTTTTTAATCCAATTTAAGTTTCTTGTAGCTAATGAGAAAAAAGTGGTAGGCTTCTTTTACATTGGAAACTTAACAATTCAGCTTTTATATTACAAAGAATTATGAACTTTAATCCCAATTTTTCCTGTTTCCTTAATTTACAAAAGTGCAAATTTAATGTGATTATTTAATTAGGGTTTTTAATGTAATTATATCGAAATCGATTCGAAACGAAATCTGCGTTATTTTAAAATTTTAATTGAAATACAAGTCGGAAAAACTTTAACAAGTTGACACATATTTCACAAAAAAATTGATAAAAATAAGAGCGAAGGAATTGGTAGGTAGATACTAAACAATTAATTTTTTAGTTTTGCCTCTAAGCAAAATTTTAAGATAAATTTCTCTTAATTTTCTTTTAATTAAAAAAGTTTTATTATCTGTATGTATAGTAGGTATCTACTTAATTTCTAATAACCATTAATCAGTTGGTGAATCGCAATGATTAATTTATTGTAAATTACACTACTACACTTTTAACGTTTTATTAGTAGGTAATATACTAAACTTAATTGATAGAACAATTGATTATAGGCCATTAGAACTCAGTAGCTTTAATTAATTTCGTCCAATTATAATTAAATATCACGTGTTCGATACCAAAAGTTAAAAATAGCGAATTGGTGCCATTACAAGCATCAAAAGTTGTAATTACACCATATTTGTACAATTAATTTATTATATTCGATGGTTTTTCATTTTTCTTTACGACTTTACGTGCCCTCCGAAGCACGGAGACGATCATAACAAAGTTTGTTCCTTCTACTAGTCTGAAATATTTACAAATAATATAAAACCATTTCAAAGCTTTCATCAGAAAATGTAATAAGTAATATCCATTCAAATGTGGATAATGTAAAAAAACGTTGTAAGCAATACATATATTCCATTATTCCATAGTAAAACTACCTTTATAAAATAGTAATTTCGATATTAAATATTCAGAACGTTGGTAAAACTAACGAATTCTTCTTTGTGCATCCTTGAAAGCTTTTACATATTTACTTGATCTGCAATATGTATCTCCTAATTTAGAATTTCAATATTCAAGTCACTAGTGGTATCGGCACGTAGAACGTGCAAATTCTGCTATTTTGAGGATAAACCGCGTTTACGGGTGGCAACCATCGTCGGAACAAAAGCTAAAGTTGGAAATATTTTCCACTTCACACGTTTAACCCAAGTTTTGGACTGTTCGAACTAAATTCTAACGTGCTTTCCTGATTTTTGTGTCTATTTTTTGTTTACCAACTTAAAGTCGTTATAAAAGTTTTCGCTACTAAATGTTTTTTCAAGCATGTGACAGTATAAAGATTTCTTTCTATAAATTACACCAAATTGTGCTTTCAAAGCATTACAATTTACTTTTGTATAAAACTGTCATAAAATAAATCTATTTTAGGTCCACATATTTTCTTCTTTTTACACTTTTGTAGCTTTTCAATGATTTTTCTATAAATAAATGGCAGCATTTTTTTATAATATGCCCAGCATAAAGGACCGTTTTTTATTTCAAACGTGTGGATATTTCGTCAAGTCAAAATTATCAAATTATTTTATTTTGGTTCTTCGACGAGCTATCAAAGTTTATTAAATATTTTTTATTGTAAACGCGATAAAGCCTTAAAATTACCCTCACAGAAAGCACCCTTGTCAATTTCCTTTAGAATCATTTGCTTTTGTTACGAAGGCATGAAAAATTTTCGTTGGCCGACATTATCAATTGAAAAAGAACCAATTTGATATTTTTCGGGATAAATAAAATTATTCATTCATACAAATTTTCAAAGTTTAAAGCCTTACAAATTAAGCGATTAAAATTCATTGAACCGATATAAACATAGATGGTTTCAATTTTCAAATATCAGCGAGCTAACATCTACATGGTATACATAGCTATTTGCACATATAAAAAAGGAATTTTTGTATTATTTATATTTTGAATTTTACATATGGGCGTCCGTTCCAGAGATTGCACTATCTAAATCAGTTCACACAGTATTTTGTTTGTAATATGCTAATGGACGAACCGCAAGTTCGACTTTCAAAACAGATTTTTTAATGTGATACATTTTTATTATGGCTTTATTAACTTTTTTAACGTTCACCCACAAATCTAAATTTAAATAAAATGTCAAGATTGGGCCTTTATTTTAATATAAATTAGATGATTTTGCTTTTTTCTTTAAAAAACAAAAACATAGATTTCGGTCGCATTTTTGATATTTATTTACATCAAAAAAGTATGTTGCTATTTAAATAAATTATAGATAAGCTAAACTACAAGCTACTAATTGAACCAGAAAACAACAAATTAAAAGATAAAAGAAACTCCAAGTTAAAGATAAAGGATGTAGTAAAGGTATAAAGAAAATTGCTAGCTTGATTTGATGGTTCTGTTGATCAATAGAAGGGAAATTGATGCCCCTCGACGGTAGTAAATACGTAAACGTTGTATAAAAATTATACGATGCATAATTTTGAACAATAACATGTCGTGTGAAATACATAAAATATAATTCGAGCTTTAACCGCTTTATGACAAATAACAACAAAAGCATGATGAATGCTTGCAACCCAACTTTTTGTAGATACGATACATTCAAGATCGCTGTCGGATTTAATATTAGACGTACCTACATTATGATGATCATAAATTATTACACCCTAATTGTTCCATTATTTCATTCAAAAAATGAAATAGTAGGGAGAGCGGGGTTCACTGGCCACCTGTAACAGTATTTAATTTTACACCGAGCTTTAAGAGGCTGATTAACTGAGAATGACGTGCATGGAGGGATTAACAAGATTCCGTACCTTTCCGTATCGTAATTGAACAAAATTTTTATTTACGCTTAGAGTCAACATCGGAAAATAAATTCTTTTAATTAATTCAAATTTTCTCTTCAAATAATATTAAAAATCAATAGCAACCGATCACAAAATTTGCGTCTCCGCATGAGTAATCCGTCCGCTTTTATATTGAAGATAAATATAAAGATACATATTATAAACTTTACATAAAAAACTCGAGTTTATAAGGCAAAAAAATCTGATGGAATTTATATGTCAAAGGTCAGGTCATATTTCTACGTGTTTAAAAATTTGAAAGTGAGTGATGCGTCTACATATTTTAGATGCTAAAATTCTTTCTTGTATTTTAAAGTGCATGCAAGTTCATTTCCCGGTGGAAAATTCATCTATGTTAAAGGAAACTCTCCAGCTGTCGATATTCACATTCTGTGGTTAGTCCGAAAAGTTTAGGACTATCTGGATTTCCATGTTTTTGTTTTTATGGTGATTTGAATCCAGCATTCAATTATTACTCAAAAGAAATTACTTATCTCAATCTGAAACACTTGATTCAAAAATCGTTAAAAAATATAATTTAGATGTAAATAAAAACTTAAATCTGAAGACAAAATTTGTAATCTCATAAATAATTACAACTGCATTTTCCCTCGCAAGAAAAATCTCCAATTACACCACAAAAATGTTAAAGTCAAATATAGAGCTCTTAAGTTACCCTTCGCCCAATAATTAAATCTTTTGCAAAGTGGTGCATTTTTAGATTAACATTTGTCAAAATTTAATTACCTCTTATAGTAAGTACCACGGTCTAAAAGACGTCTTCTTCGGTATTAAAGCATTAAATTAAAAGAAAAAGAAAAATTTTTGGTTTCAAAATTGTTTTGAACCCTACCTACCATATTAAAGAACGGAACTTTTGCATAAAAAGTATAAATCTTTCGGCCTTTCAGTAATTTAATTGAATAATAAATTTCAACAACAGATTAAACTGAAAATCGTGATTTTCTCTCCAGAAGAAAATTTTGTTGATATAAAATTATGATTGACAATTTCTTAAAAAAGTCCCAAGTATCGTAAAAAGTCGTAAATCGTTAGGTGGATTTAAAGTTGAGGTTAGGGCGGTAAAACACGGCAAGAAGTGGCTAATTAACGTAGTCAAGTACTAGTTGCAATTTGTAATTTAACGCCAGTACAGCAAAGAAAAGCGTTTAAAAAGTTTTCCATGTTAAAGTTTCCCTACTTTAAATAAAAATTTAGAATTAGTAATCGTTTTAATTTCATTTCCCGTAAAAATTCGGTTTTCTCGAAATTAGTTGAATTGTTCCTAGCGCAATAGGTACTAATTTTGTTATCGAAACAAACAATTAGCAGAAACTTTAATCAATTAAGTAAACCACAAAATTGTATGCCGCTGAATAGTTGGGCGAAAATCTAGATGGCGTTAAAATAGTTTAAAAGCGTTTCACGTAAGTAACCCATTGGCAAACTTCCTAATCCAAAGTCTGTGAACGAGAAGAATTTTAAGAATGAACTTAATAAATTTACTTTTTAATTTAATATATGGTGACAAATTTTGCAGTTTCTTTTAAAATTTGTCGTATACAATTTAAAATGGGACGCTAATTTGGTAATCCCAGATTTTTTAAAGTTTGCTTTCCCTCTTCCTGCTTCACAATAATTAAGTGCTAAATTCATGGAAAAGAAAAATCGCGATTTTATTTAACCGCGTTGATTTCAAATCGCCAATTCGCGTTCTCGTTAGGATTTCATCTACGTGTAATTTTGAGTTTAACTTATGTACCATAAATTATATCTGTTGGCGTGGTGATAAATAATTCATTGCTCTTTTTATATGCAGTGTATGTTTTATATAAAATAAATCGTTGGATAAAGAGAATAAAAAGAGAATGAAACATGACTTCCAGTCTCTTAAAAATTCCGTGATTTGGTCGTCTTGTTTTTGTTTACAAAATTTAATTTACAGCTTTGGTCATAAAGTAAGTAAGTAAAAAGTAGTGGCAGACGTGACGAAAAATAAATTGGATTTTATAACTCTTCTCTGATTGTTTCTAGCTTAAAGATGGTGATGGTGGATAATTTATTTGGGTGAGTTTTCTATACGAGTTACGCTAGGGAGAAATGATTTTACATTTATCTATGAAGGTTTTGTTAAATGTATTGTTTTCTTACAAAACTGTATAATTTAACGTTGTACTCCATTACAACGTTTCTATTTGCTGTACGCTAGCTACATTCTAATTATAATCGTTTTCGGTGAGATAACGCATTGAATAACAGTGTTCGTTATTAAAAAACAACAATGATGCTTTTGCAATTTATAGCCCTACTCCGGAATGGAAGAAACTTAGGTGAAAATTACTAAGCTTGCGATTTATTCAAATAAAAAAGCTTTCGTCACGATTTCATGGTTGTTTCATTTTTTGCTTTTAAAAAAAGAACAAAGTGGTCAATTTGTTTGTGTCACAAAAACTCATGTAATTGTGACTGGGTACATCACCGTGCAGTAAAGATCAGCTTCCTCTGTGGGAATATTTTTAAATAATTCTAATTATTGCATTCAGATCGTCAACAAGGCAATGGCACACTTTTTGGCTTTGAATCCCACTGTTTATTTATCGTTTCCGTCGGAAAAGCAAGGAAAGTCCTTAAAATGGGTTAAAGATGTTTCAAACAACAAAAAATGCCGTTAGTATCACAGACAATATCGGAAAGTTGAAATCAGTTTAATGTTGTAGAAGTTATCGCTATCATATCTTGTGCCTAACGTGATTAAAACCAACTACCAAAATATGAACTTCATTTAAAACAGAACGTATTTGCATAAGTAAGAAGCCACTACCACTTAATAGTGGAATTCGTTGTAATTCACTGGATTCTTATGCATTATTCTGCTATGTTTTACCTATAAGCTGACAGCTGATCAATTATATTTGACGATATCAAACGTTTTGAAAGTCAGACAATAACTCTAAAACCGTGCGCTGAATGAAAATCAATATAACGTTTTGAGTATTTAAGTAGAATTTTTGTGAAATATCATTTTGTACTTTTACTAACAGTCAAACACATAAACTGCAAACAGAAACGCTTTAATGAAAAATGTACTTGAAATGAAATATTTTCAAGCTTCAGCAATTATCTGTCTAAGCTCGGAAAAATAATAAATCTTAGAAAAATCAAAAGTTGTTAAAGTATTCTTTCCACTTTAGCTTTGTAGTAGAACTAAAAACGCGTGTGTCTTTAAAATTATGTTTTAATTGCTGTTTTTTTAACTGTTCGAATTTTTCAGAGTGGGTAGTAAAATTAAAATATAACTTAATAAAAATAGAGATGAAACAAAAATCTTGTATTACGTACATATAACAAAATTTTCCAGTCATGAGTTAATTTCTTTGTTTTTTCAAATTAATTTTGATATTATCATGAAGGTGGCCTGGCTAAGATAACTTTTAATCGACAAATTTTCTTCAGAAATCTTACAGTAAGGGTGACTTGTATAGTCCAAGTTTAACCGGTAACTAAGGTTTAAACTCGGATTTTGACTATTGTGATTGGCTAATCTACAGTTTAAAATTTTAAACTAGATCTATACAAGTCACCCTAAGTTAATTAACGTATTTTTTTAAACCGATAAATTTATTGATTTCATGTTATGCACCTAACCGCAAAAAAATACACGAAACGCTTTTAAAAACCAAAATACACAAAATTTCGTTATTCTGCAACATCATCAATTAATTACCAGAGCTTTCAGAGAATGACGAAATATTCGAGTTTAATAATTAAAATTAAGGCATTTTGTTATTGCGATTTATCTTCTTAGATTAGCTATCGTTTCCAAATCACAAAAAACATCAACGTCCAGGGTTAGACAAGAGGTTAAAGCTTTCGAGAAATCAAGTTCAGTAAAATCTTTTCGAAATCTTTCCAATTTTAAGCTGAAAAGTACAGGTTAATTACTAATTACAGTGAAATATCTACATTAAAAATTTTTTATTTACAAACGAGAATAAAGTAAAAAACTATGCAAATCTCACAAATGCTCGTATAATAAATTATAAAAAGGATTTTTTAGTGTAAAATTGCAATAATGCCAACGTAATTCGATTTCTTGAAACCGTTAGAAAGAAAACTGCGGTGTCAGTAAACTATTTGATAGAGTCATCTTATAAGGTCCCGGATGATCCAAAAAAATTGAAAAAATGTAACCACGAACAGAAATTACAAGGGTTTAATCTTTCCATAGTTGCAATTCTAATGAATTTATAACAGCAAAGAAGTCAAACGCCATACGAATTGGCACTTTAGTTAATTGGGAAAAATTGTCATTATTTAATATTTGGTGGGATACCCATTTTATTTTATAACGTCTCTGAGTCTCTTGGGCATGTTACAAATTATTATTTTTAAATAATTTTCGTTTATATGAGCAGATTCTTTTTGAAAGCTCTCGTTTATAAAGGTCAATAAACCACTTAATTCTAATACATCTGATAGGTCGGATTGACTGAGGGAGTGGATGTAACACTTTGGTGCATTTATACAAAAGAAACTCTTGCACCAAACGAGAGTTTTGTTTGGAATTATTATTGAAATAATAATTTTTTTGGAGTAGCTGCAAATATTTGAAACACAACTAAATTGCCCACCCCCTTGGGGGTGATTTGAAACCGATCCGTTCTTTTTTCATACGCATAATAATATCGGCTACAGTAGTTTTTCACCATCTTCCCAATTTCCCGATACGATGTACCTTTCGATAAAGCAAAACTACTAATTGTCTTAAATTAAAACCTGACCATTTGGAGTTTTTAAGCCCCATTGTAAAATGTACCATGTCACCATTGACATTGATCATTAATCTTTACAAAGTGCTGTAACTTCATTTCAAAATTGCGACACAATTCTAAGTTCTCCGACTTCTTTTGCTCTTATACTTTCATTAGAATTGACACTATAGAATGATCAAAGCTTTGTTATTTTTGTTTATGGTTAGATTTTTTTAAATTTTCTTGTGTCATCGGTTAACTTAACAAATTTTCTATCAAATAGTAATTTAACACCGCGGTTTTCTTTTTAAATGACTTCAAACAGTCGAGTAACATTGAAATTATTGCAATTTTTATTAAGTGTCCGAGGACTTTACGAGTCACTGCAGGTAAGTTCTGATAAGAAAAGCACTGCCACCTTTTTTCACTAAAGTTGCTCTAGAATTACATTTTGTGCATTTTCAGGCGACTTTGAAATACTGATATAGTTAATATGTCTCTAGTTGAAGATTTATTTCAATTTTGATGACATATATAGTTCTTTTATTTTAATGAAATTCTCTTTGTAGGTACTACATCAAAAAATAATGAAAAATTCATGAATTTTATGATGAGATTATCACTTATTACTAATGAAAAATTATAAGTTTTTTCACGATTTTCAGAACTAATTTAGAAAATGTAACAATTAAATTCAAAATTGTAACATTACTTTATATAGTTGTCGTTTTAAGATAGAATGTAATTATTAAAGAAATGCCTGAGAGGAAACAAATTAAAATTAATGAGTCGCTGCAGTAATTTTGCATATGTACAAATAACATTTCAGAATGCTATGCTATCCTTAATGCAATGTATTTGTCTAGCTCATATGTATCGTATTTGCAAAATTGCACTACTATTGTTAAGTAGAAGCACTTCTGGAGAAGTATTTCGATTCACGTCAAAATACAATGCTGTAACACTCAACAACAAAATCAAAATTAAGCTCAAAATAACAAAATCCTCTTTTCATGTTATTTTAATACTATTACAGTTATTAGATGTGATAGTTTCTTTATGAAACTAAAATATCATTTCGATATTACAAAAAAAAACAGAAAGCTTTTATGTATGAAAAAGCTTATGTACACATAAGGCATACTAATGAATTTGTGTTTTACAAATTAAAACTTTTGTTAACACTTTGAACACAAATTTAATTAAAAAGCCACATTGTTGATCATATTTTATAAGTTAGTATTTACATTTAGGCTTAGACACGGTTTCAATAGGTGCCTAAATTGAAACCGTTCGTTAATGGTCAAACCACATCCGAAAATTACACCAGGAGGTTGGTTAGTAAATAAAATCGTTAATGTAAAATATGAATTTGTTTTTTAATGAATTCATTATAATTTAAAAAAATTGGTGATCGATACGACGGCCGTAAGCATAAGAAATAAATAAACAAAATATGTCAATAATTTGATTTTACAAGAAAAACCAAATTAAGATTAAATTACCTTGATTTTTGAAATAAATTAATTTATATATTTAAAAATGTATTATTCATAATATTTTTAAAATTGGGCGTTTTCACGTGAATAGTTAAATCCTTCCGTTAAGTGCACTGACTATAAGCTCATGTATCAATCAGTTTTAATTAATTTTTTTATTACCTATCTTTATTTATACTGTTATAATAAAATCGATAAATACTTCCCTTTTACCATCATTAATTACAATATTCAACGTTAAAAATATGATAATTTATAAATTTATTTCAAATAATATTTTAGCATATTGTTCATTAAACTAGATAATCAAGTTCATGAATTTATAAACCTTCGATCAAAATTATAATACTAACATAGACGTCCGATTGGTTATTTTGTACAAAATTGGAACCATTTTTATTTTAGTACTGCAAAAATCTTCAATTTGAAATTGCAAATCTATTGCCGGGGGCGGTAATAGTCTGGAGTGAAATTGCAACGCTTGAATTTTGTCGTAACATCGGCAATGCCACAAAGTTTCCCTTTATTAAGTGCGATATATTGAAACCTCGACCGAAATAAGCAAACGACGACAATATGCTGCGTCAAGTGTGAACAATAAGCTCTTAGTAAAAAGAAATTTAAAAACTCACCACTTCCGGGTACGTAGATATTCAGGAACAGGCAATCCTCGGACTGATTTACCAAAGTCGGAATTAACTTCTTCAAGTAATGATATCTCCCTTTAGGCATGAATTGTAAAGCTGCCGTTTTATTAGAAACGTCCGGGTACTTTTGAGGACAAACCGAACCGAAAGTATCTGCTAGGCGAGTTCCCGGCCAGGATAACGGAGGCGAAGGTTTACTAAAACGTAAAGGTCCAACTGGAGGCGCGGCGTATGGAACTCCACGAAAAACTTCAACCGGTTCCAAATGACGAGAATTAAGTTCGAGAATTATGCCTCGAATCGCGCCAGTTTCGATTTCCACTATCCTAGAACTGTAGCGAGGTCCTGCTCGTGAAGTGGCTAGAGAAATAAACAGCAAAAATGCGATGGGCCATCTAGAAAGCATGATCTGAAATACTTCCAATATCTGAGCATCACTTGGCTCGTTTTATTCCACCGCATGCAGGTTTATTATTAGAATTAAAATTTAAAATCGACATTAGTTTAGGGTACGCCTTAATTTAGTTACGCGACATTTTTTAAGTAGAAAGTATCCGATAAACTACATCGAGTTGAAAACCGCGCGAAATGCGAAACATTTTAAAGGTTACATTAATTTGAGCAAAAGTTTGAGAAGAATTTTAAGTATGACGAAATTTTCTAGGTCGTTTAAAAGAAAAACACAAGCACCGTAGGCTCAGTTGCGAAAACTTTTAGGATCTATAAAATTGGATGATTTTGTTTAGTATTCACATAGAAAACACCAAAGTTCTGCAAACATCTGTTGTTGTAGAGAATCAGTTGGAGTAAACTACAGTTCAGTGGTTGTGAAGCTGAAACTTATCCAAACAAAATTCCCTGTTGTATACTAAGTCGGCGTGTTTCTCTAAGTCTTCGCTTACTATGCCCTCTTTTTACTCCACATTATGTTTATAATAAATTCACTTTATTTAATATTATTTATTGTTAATTTTTGTTTAGACTACTTCGTATCTTGAAGAATAACCTACAACAAAAACAAAATTATTATTGTTTAGCTTTATTATTACACATACACATAATTTTCACAAAAGTTTCATTAAAATTTGTTTTCATCGGAATAAGAAAACAGAGTCGTTTCAAAATTTAAATTAGCGCATAAACGAGTTACGGTTACTTTTGTTCCTTTCATAACAGAACATAGAAAGGATTCATTAAAACAATAATACGTAAATCAATTATTTATACCTGCCAGAATAAGCCAAGCAGGTGAATTGGTTTGCAACAAAAACAATTTATATTTTCGAAGATAACTTCTAAAAGAGAATTATTTTAAACCTTATAAATTTGGCCTTAATCGTTTTCAATTGCGTTTTTGATAAGAACTTGTCAACCAGTTACAGAAATTCTGTATAGCTGCGGATCGAAGGATTAGAGTAAGATAGATGTATGTATAGCATCGGTCATTTGTTAGACTTTATCGATGATTGGTCCGTAATGCAGTGATTAAGTGTTTTTCTGTTAAGCTTAAATACAATTCGTTTGTTAAATCAAAACTAATTATTTGAAAAGCAGCTTTCCCCCTTTTTTTATTAATTTTACTATTAGTATTCAATAAATTAATTGATTTTGTAGGCCATTCATTCGTCACAAATTCGATCCTGAATTTTTCCCAAACTCACGATGTTGTCGTATGCGATAAAACTTTGCCACGTCTCTTCCTTTTTTGCTTCGCAATTTTCTAGGTATAAAATACCCGTAACAATAAAAAAAAATATTATTTTAATGTTCACTTTTCGACTAGAACTTCTTGCAGTGTTCGCAGACGCTGACTTGCATTTCAGTGTTTCATTTCATGTCTAAAAGTTTATCCCGACATTGATTCCAAAGAGATGGTTGTAAATATGCTTGATGATTTTTAAATCTTCTTGTTCAAACGATTCTCAGTCTTTCCACGCCATTAGTTGAAAAAGCACAAAACTCTAATCAAAATGCGAGATAAACAAAATCGATGCCTTCGTCAAAATTATGAAAACTAAATGAAATTTAAAACTGGCTGAAAATTTAAGATAAATGGTTTCGAGGGAATTTTCATTAAATTACGAGGAAATGAAATAACATTGATGAAATGAAAGAAAACAAGAAGTTTGCTAATTTCTATACAACGAAAGTCGGCTGCTATAGGTGGTAACAGTCTGCAAAAAGTGTGGTTGAATGGCTTTTATCCAAGTTAAATTTAAAGTAAATTCCAATTTTTACGCAAAAGTAGTCAGTGGAAAAGTTAAGTTTTTTTTTACAGATTTTGTTGTGTAGTTCTAAAAATTGACAACCTAACCTGGCATTGAAAATACTACGACAAGGGTAAGAAATATCGATAGTTTGTATAAGAAAAATTTTTAAATAACTAAATAATTTTTATAACTTAAAAACTGTTTTAAAATATTATATTACTTTGTAGAAGTAAAAATTAACTCCTACTTAATATTATACTATAGTAAAATAATAAATTTTGACAAAACTTAACTCGACGCTAAAATATTTGAATTACAAATGTAAGATGAAGATGGCAGAGTTAATACTTGAGTTAAAATTTTGTAATTTAAAGTAAATGAAATGAGTTAATTTAAGCAAATTTGGATTATGTAATTAGTTGAGTGAATATCACCACAGCACCGCAAGCTACAATTTTTGAAACAAATGTAAGCTGAAATTGTGAAAATGTCTAACTATTGGTTAAGGACTAGAAAGTAGAAGATCATAATTTAAATATTTTTTTTGCAACTTCTGCAAACAAAAACAAACTTCTAAAATAATTAACCGATCAAGTATTTGCTAAATTAGTGCGGGGGGGATCCCATTTTTTGAGATTTGCAAGAAAATTGTGCTCAAATATTTCCTTTTGTACGTAAAAAATGTGAAATTAAAGAACATTTGATTTGTAATCATCGGATCTTTTTTTGGGAGAAACCGAAATTGGCATCAACTCTGACAAAGGATGGAAGGCGTCAAAAGGTCCTTTGACTTGGTATGAACAATCTTTTTTGTTTTAAAAATAAAAAATTTTCTTCTCTAATTTTTGTGTAATTATCAAATCATACTCTGTAATAGTGCCTTTGAGGCTAAATATAAACTGCCATAGTAACTAACATTATAATCATTAGTTCACGTATATTATTAATCACTAGATGCTACGTTTGTCGAGTAGGTAACTATTAGACATCAACACCAAAGGTAAAATATCTATGCCTAGATTATAATTACAGAATGGCAATTTAGCTGTCATTCTAATTAACAACGTTTGATGTGTCTTCGTTTTATCATTTCTGTAGTAAAAAAAAGTACCTACTTGCAAGTTAAGTTAATAAACTAATATCTTGTTAACTGCTGTTTTATTCTCTTTTTTTCCATTAAAACAAAATTATCAGCTTGGTAGGTTAGATAAGGACAACATTCAGTTTGATTTTATGCATTAGTTAGCCTTAAAATTCTTTTACGAAACTTCCGAGTTGAACATTTTGCGCAGGTTATTATATAAAAACTGATTAAGAAATGGTAATATTTCAAAAATATTCTCTTAAAACCTAAAATTAAGACTACTCTAAGGAAAAAGTGTTCCCACAAGATTTTCTTTTCTCATTTAGTTTCCTTTCTCAGATTACTTTTAAGAGTATAAACCAATTAGAGTTTAATTAATCAAATGTAAGACGTAATAAACATAATTAAGATTTACTGGTAACCGTATATTTTTAGGTGAAAAAATAATAAAGGAAAGTGAATTAAAATAAAACAGGTACTCAAATAAATCAGGATAAAAGTCCGTTACTATGGGACATAAAAGTCTAAAAGAAACATAAAATTCTACTGCGTGCATGTTTTAAACATGCTTTGCTATTTTTTCTTCCATCCTGGGATTTATGAAGCCATACGAATATGTGGTATAGCAATTTGTTTATACGATTTGAATATTACCGACTAACTTTTAAGGAATTAAAAAAAATTTAAGTGTAAGATGTAACAACAAAGCTGCAGCCACAACAGAAAAACTCGAACCAATAGAACAGCAGAATTCTCTTGTTGTGGAAACGTCGCGAATAGACGGTGCCTTTATTTGCAAAACAAATCATGGAATTAAAAAATATAAAGCGTCTGAAAAGAATTCCAGAGTATAACGACCACTTTAAAATATATTATCATGGATATTGAAAAATTAAAGGGTGAATAAGAAGGAAGTTTAGTAAAATATACTGTCGTGTTCTGACGAACAAGCACTTAAGAGGTCCGTAGCTCGTTGTTCGGAGTTTACACTTTTGAGACAATCTCAAGGAGTAGGTTCCATTAAAACTTTGAAAATTTTCCCAACCAAAATAAAACTCAAATGCAGGGAATGAACAAATCTTTACTTAGACGAATGTTGTATTCAAATCTAAAGGAATTATACAAATGAAACGTAATCTTATCGTTAATGTCATTTAACTCAGCTGGAATATCAAATATTTCACATAATTGTTCTACAAATTTACACATTTAATTTCCAAATAATTTCTACAACTTGTAAGACAATTATAGCGTTCAATAAAATTTTATAAATCTGGAATAAATTTGTACAAAAAAAAATTATAAATTGTTCTCATTTAAATTTAAGTCTGTCGCCGAATCAAATAGTTTAAATTGATGGTAGTTTTGGAACCACTGATACGAAATTGGTAGCAACTACTAACACGCATGTAACACATCGAAAAGTTAAACACATTAATTAATCTTCTTTATAACCGAACAAAATGGAGTAGTGATTATAAAAGTTTCAGTGAATTTAATTAGTAAAGTGAGATAAATTAATTATTAGCTGCACACGAATATTCAAATTTTCCATAACGTGCATCTTGTTTAACCTCAAATTCTCAAATTGCATTGTAACGAAATTGTTGAAAACAATTGTTGAAAACGTTCATAATAAAGAATTGAAATATTATTTACCAACAAGATATTCCAAAGAAGCCAAAATTGAGCCATATAAAATTTACATCCATGACTTAACAAAATGGTCGAGCAGATTATACAGCATGACAGGTAAGTCGCCTTTTCGATGTTTCTTCAATCATCCTATCACATGAAATTATTCTTGCACTCACAATTCTCTTTTTAGTTGGTCAACATTATTATAAAACTACTTGCAAATTATTTAGTTTATCCAACATTTGAAAAACTACGACGATGTGGTTGAGCTTACGACTCCATCATTGCTCATCGTCCTCTCACCTTCTTATCCCCCTTGCTAATTTTTCACTTCCTGTCCTCTTCAGATTTGGAAATTCGTGTCAAATGCCTATTGGTCAATCTCACCCGCTAAATTTGAAGAGTCCATTGCCAAGTTAAACATTTCAAAGTTTCCACACAACAAATTTTTACACCATTTTGTAGTTCTCCGGCGTACCAACTATTGCAGAAGCTACCACCGCACAACACTTTAATTTAAAATTAGGTAAGTAAACAAAACATAAAAAAATTACATTTCCAAAATTAAACGCTTTTTCATCCTTGATTAATCCAACTCTTTCAGGTTCCGGAACAAAGAATCCACCTATAAAATTACGTTTCTGCGCACCATAACTATTAGTGCAATAAATGACTGCAAATAATTCCATTCGTCCAAGCAAAAGTTAAAAACATTCAAATTTAAGAAATTATAAAATTAAATTTTCAATTGTGGAAATTTTCAAATCTTTCATTTATCACGGCTCATGTCAACACATACAATTTACTTATAAATTACTTCAATTTTTTAATATTGAAATTTTTAATCCTATGCGTTGTGAAAATTTAAGTTGGGTAAATAAATGTCGCCGTATTCATGATATATTGCCGTTTGTTAAAACAGAAACAAACAACAATTTATTTTTAATGCTTGTTTATGAATTTTATAAATTATCTTTTAGGTATTGAAAGCTAAGAACGATTAATACTTGTCAAGATTCTAAATTTCCTGTCGAATGTCAGGATGCGCGTGTTAACCCCGTTGTAGTTTCGTGTCTTATGAAGGATTATGTTAAACAATCTTTATGCTCAGATATATCTAAATGTCAAAGTTTTGGTTTGCACAAGTTGCTGCTTCATTTGTAAATAAGATAATGTCAGAGGGGGAAGTTGAAAGTCGGTCATAAATCTGTATCATCATATTGTTGTATTACGCAATGCGCGTCTAAAATAATTGTTAACTTGTGCCATGGCCGCATTTGCATTCATTTCAGTCCTTCAAAACTTTCGACTAAAATTATGGAACCAACTTACGTCTTTTTGAATTGAAGTAATAGAACCGACAGCAAAATGACATTTATTGCTCTATGCGAGATTACCGAAAACTCCAAACTGCAATAAAGGTAGCAAACCTTTTAAATTTACGATTATTGCAGTTTTGGGGAAATCCCCCAACTTTAAATGTCGGATATATGTTTGGCCTACAGCGTCGACATACCGCCACTTCGGCGATAATTTGTGAAACACTTCTGGCCCCTTTATGGCTTTTCCTTAGAATAAACATCTGTAACCTTTCGTCACTATAAATTTCATGTTTTCGTTATTCAAAAAGAAAATTTAAAGAAAATATTTAGAAAAACTACAACTGACGAGTAAGTTAGAACTGATAATTCCACAACACGTAGAGCGTCGTGTCGATCGGCGCCGACGTCGAATCCGCCTCCCCGCTTCAAAAAATTACCCTAATAAAATATAAAACTTTTCATTTTTTAGTTAATTACTTAATAAATTACCATCATTTATAACGCTAATGGTAAAATAGTTGTTGCAATTCAGATAAAGAACCGTTCGCTTGTTTAATAGCTTAGACATGTTAACAATCACAAACTTTCAGCACTTGATGTCTTACTGAAACTTTTAGAATAAATTATTACAAGGGTAGATCCTAGTTGGTAGTACAAAAGAAAATTTTTACAAGGAAACATAAACAACAAAATCTGATTAATGTTTGTACACTTCACACCCGCTGCTAAGCATTCACAAAAATAAAAAGAAAATAAACCTGAAAAGAAGTTTCACAATATAAATAAGAAAATAAATGAGATTACATTATTTTCTGAATTATTCATAAATTTTAATATTAAAATATTAATTTATTTTGACATTTTAATCAAACGTCATATTTTTTATCGTATTATTTAATAAAAGTATTCTAAGCTTATCCTGAAATAAATTAAACCTCGTGTCTTCATTAACGATTTTAATTATTTACAGCTGCCAGAAATAAATTTTTTAAAATAAAAATTTGAATTTCCCCCTTCGGATTATGTTAACTTAAAGGTGTGATATTATTTCAAGTCCTTAATGCGACCCTCAAACGCCGAGGAGACAGTTCTTGAGTCCTTGGCAATTTATACAGTTGGAAAAATTGTATAAATATTATTACTAAATAAAAAAGACCTAGAAATAACTTTTACTGGTAGGTTAATAATACCTGCAATAAATTGCGTGTAGGATTTGAAGGTTTCTTGCTTAAAATAATTAGGAAAGCAGGGAATAATGAAAGTATGATTTTACACGTTCAAGTCTTGAGAGTCGTAGTGATCATCCTATAGTACGCAAATTTTTGCATAAATTTCTAATGCGAAATGATGACGACTTGGTATCCTATTTGGAGAAAATGGAATATAATTTTACTACTACTAGCTACTTGGGTAAATTCTCCTTTTGATTTTGTACAGTTCTTTTTGTTTTACCTTTTATCGTTGTATATCCTTTGAACTTAAGCTGATATTTGCTCCTTGACAAATTTTATTGATTATATTAAACAGAGCTATCATATTATATAGTTAAACAAAAAAGCATTTTAATTAAACGTAGTAAAAGAGTTTGTATTGTTCACACAACTTCAAACGACCTGTGGTTAAACTAAACGAAATTTTCATTTACATAATTAACATTTTCTACACCCCTTTCATTTTTGTCATGTTTCTCAAAAGATTTTTTTAATTCCACCATTTTGACACAAAGCGGTAAATAAATTCACTAACTTACAGTTGTTAAAATTCAATAATTTTAACATTAGGTCTTAAGAATTTGCAAAAATTCAAAATCTTTTGAATTTACCTATTATAAAAGTTCAGTGGTAGTTACAATAAATTAAAAAGTTTCGTGTCGGTCGGTTACTTTCAGTGTAGGAAAAATAATATTTACTTAAATTTTACGATATCTCCATTTCAAGTTTTGAAATGCAGTATATGCAGTGGTGCTTCTGCGTCCTCAAAACTTTATGGCTGCGGAATATTGTCAACAAATTTTAAAATAGCATTAACTTTCACCACGTAAATTTTTTGATGTACGTTAAAGGTTTCCTTTATTAGATTGCAAGTTTTTCCTAAAATTTATGTTTTCTCCGTGTGTTTTTATTTGTAACTTTTTGGTGATAAACGAATTTAAACTAAAGTGGCCGTTTAAGGAGGTCACCTTTGTTGTAAAACAATTAGTAACGAATTTTCCCCCGTTTTAAACCTATGCATGCATTTGTTAACCTGTCGTGAGTGCGTAAAGAAAGGGGATGCAAAAAGAGAAAGCAGGAAGGAAGGAAGCGGCGTCTGAGTGGAGTAATGGTTTAAGAAGTGATGTAGCACTAACGAGATGAAGAGGAGACGAAAGCAGTTGCGACGCTAGAGGCTTGGGCGTCGCACAACGCCGATAAATCTGCGCTAAGGAACGGCCCAAATATACAATGCTTCTATGCAGACTTTGCAGTTAAATTTATGAGAGTTAAAATGTCGTAGAATGTGAAATGGAGCTGGGCTTAGTAAAATGTAGGTAAATATTCAGGGATCAGCCAATGAACAGAAATTTCTGTTTCTCTTGCATTTATGAGTTATTGCACTAGTTAAATCCATTTTAATAATTTCAAACAATATACATATTTTATCATGACACGAAATTAAAAATTCTTTACACTGCAATGTATAATGTTAAAATTTTCATTTTTAACTAAAATACGATGCAAATAACCTAGGCAACAATTGCGCAAAACTTTAATTAATGTGTGCCGAACGAGCACTACAAATCATCACCCAGAATTATTAGATATGACGTTTTAAAGGCCACTGACAAATAAATGAACATTTTATCTGATTGGCACATATCCGGTGGTTTATTTACCATTTCAATTTTTCAAATAATTAACCATAACCAATAAAACAGTGACTAATGAAACAAGCTAATAAATTAAGTTAAATTTACAAAGGAATTGCTATTGCTTTGGTTTATAATTTTCATAACATTTTACAAGAATTACCTCCTACCATTTTATTTGGGTTATTGGAGATTTAATAACATGTTTTCCTCTCTGGATCATTCCAGTAATAGAAATTCAAGTCCGAGTTAAATGCAACAAAATTCCAATCACCAATAGTGCATTTGACCCAGTTTTTACTTTATATTGATTGAGCTTTGTTGGAATACACTATTAATAATTACATTACTTATCTGGATTTTGACCTTTCGAATCTAAGCCGTCATGGTAATTGGAGTATTGCTGGAAATTAAGTATGAAAGCAATTTTTGATTTCGTAATCTGCATTATAAATAAAACAGATATTTGAATTATTGCAGTACCCAATGACATTTAGTGGTTTACTAAAAGAGAAACAAATCAAAATTTTACAGTGAAATTTATGGTCAAATAATCTTTCTGATAGATACTAAAAGTTTTCAGAGTTGTTAATTTTGAAACGACCTACACTACATAACATCCTTAAATTCATGCTAAGGATTATTTAGGAACTGCCTTAAGTTTTCACCGTATGTTTCGAATCCATCAGGTTTCTTAAATCAATAAGCTCTCTATTTTCAGTTTTCCAATTTCAGTCTCGATTGTTTTATCTCTCCAGGTTAACAACTTTAACGTGCAATTAAAAATGTGCGAGTTAAAAAGAATTTAATAAGATTACAGTTGGGCAGTAGCTTAGCTAAAACAACGCTAGCCACGTACATAGTTTCAGCAGCTTAAAAGCTGCTTTAAATTTTTAAGTATCTTCAAAATAGCTTAACCTATTTTTTTGAATTGGATTTAAAAATGAAATATTTGTTTACAAGTCTCGAGCGAGCGATGGCTGTTAAACCTAAAACTGAGTTTTTCAAATTAAAATTTTTTAAAAAGCAATTTATTGTAAGATCTTGAATAACAAGCAATTGATGGGTAAGAAATTAGACATAAAACGATGTGGTCTTCTAAGAATTTGAAGAATTTTGGTATCTTATGGGGGTTAGTGAACTACCCTATTATAATAACCTCAATAGCATATTTGCATACTAATTTCAAACAACTATTAGAAACGTCACTAACTGTAGAATTTAGAATATGAAATATTTAAGGATAAATTTCAATTTTCACTCCGTCAGTTTTCTTTTTAATTTTTGAATATTTAGCTGTAATTAAATCGTTTAACTAAAAAAATAATTTGATTAGGAATCGAAATAGCTCTTATTTTTAGAAACTTTTTTTTAACCTTTTATGTTTCTTCCGATTCCTAAACTCGAAATTATACTTTTTGTGGTATAAAAGTGGCCTTAGCTACTTAATTGTAGCTCGTAAGCTATAAAAAGCTTTTATATGAAATGAGAATATGAAGTACTAGGTGGTGCTGGAATATGTGTTTACATGGTTCAAATCATAAACACCACCAGTGGCGGCCGCGACGGAGAGGGCGTAAGGGCGCCGCCGTCCCACCACTTCTAATAATATTAAACTAGAATAAACCAAAATTTGTTTTTGAAATTACAGGTGCGATTGTTCAATTGCCTTCGCTGATCTAAAGAAAGATTAATCAAATCACGTACAATATGGAAGAAAGTTCAATCTGGAAAAAACTTTAGAATAAATAATAGAGAAATACAACAAATATGATGAGTTCGGCAAAGTCGAGAAACTTTCGACAGACTGACAGACTTAGAATATTAACCAACGGTACAAAAAGTAATAGTATTTTCTAGTAAAACTTTATGTAGTACTTTAGATTAGTTTTCTTGCTAATATTTTGACCTCACACAAAGGTGAAATATTGCGGAAGTAATCAAATTAATTTAAGTTTTTACCCTTTTTTCGTTTGCCATATGGAAAATTGCAAACAAGTACATTAATTTCTTTTCGGATAAAAGCTTTTATAAGTGCAAATAATATAAAATTCCTTGAGATTTTTATTATCTAATTAAAACAAGAAAGCTTAAAAACTATTAAAATTTACATCTGAATAAAAGCACCTAATTTTATAACGTCATTAAAAGCATCTTGAAGTGCTCCCTCACTGTAAATAATACAACTTCGTTATTACCCTACGTATAGTTTTAAAATAATTTTATTACTACCATACAAAAAGTTATCGAAACTGCTAAATCTAATGAAAATATGGCAATAAAAAATTCCAAAGCACCCAATTTATTACAAAAAGTATTTCTAACTATTTTGGTGACTTAGCAGCATATTTGGTGACAAAATGGTTTTGGGGGCTCGCCAAAAAGTTTTATCGAGTTTTATTTAATTATAATGTTCAATAATCAAGACTCGTGAGATATTCAAACTAAAATTTCACGTGCTCAGTTCGAGACAAGTTCAATCATGTGGAAATTCGAGAATCTATTCGCATGATTAGTCTGAGTAGCGAATTAGATTGTTACTTATATATTTAAAATTTGTTGCAGCAACGAAGTTTATGCTCTAACGACTTCTCAAAAGTTTCATGATCTAGAGTAAAAGATGCAGTTCGATGAATTGAGGGTTTTCCCTTTCTAGGGATAATTAATTTATGTGTTTTGTTTGCAAACAATAAGGATTTACAGGATTTACATCAGCAATATGTAGCCGTTGATAGTACGTGTTTCTGAATTCTTTATACTAATTACAAAAGAAAATTTTAAAAACTTTCAGGGAGAAAATATGGTTTGATTATTATAAAGTATCTATGTGAATTTTTGCTGGATTAATGCTTTTGCAGTCTGAACAAAAATTAAATTGTTTCATTTTTCATTTTAATCGAAAGAAATATAAACTTTAAAACTTTATGTTATTATAAAGTTGAATAAAAAATAATGTATAAAAGCTTTAAGTTTTCCATCACTATATTATCAAAACACTACAGTTTATGACTAAGCATTACGATTATACTTGGGTAATCTAAACATCGGTGATGTTGGTAATAGTGGAAGCTTATATTTTATCTCTTCAAGTTTATGTGTCATAAAAATAAAACAATTTACTTTAAAAGAACTGCAAAGAATGATGATAAATGTGAGCAATCAATTTCTTTTCTAATCTGAAATAAATGAAAATTACACAAAAGATCATAGGCGACTTACACAAAACATTTATTTTAGAGATAGTGGGCTTTCCAAAAGAAAGAAAAAAATTGTTATTATAAAACACTTGTCTTGACAAGGATCATATTTAAGAGCGCTGTCTAGTGTTATATTGAGTTTTTCGTGCTGATGTCATTTATTTTCACATTGTAATACAAATTTAAGTGATCACTAATTTCCCTTACAAGAGTAAAAAAAATATGATTTACTCGCATAGAAACCTTGAGCGAACTGAAGGAGACTCCCAAACTCTAACCTAATGATTAACTCAATTTCCTACCTTTTCTCCGTTTTTTTTTAAGAACCCACCAATATGCCGTGCTCTTGGGAGCTGAATATAAAGGTTAGTCGCTCTGGTGCAACTTTAATAATAAAGTGGCACAGTATTACAACGTCCTTACAAAAAGCATTTTTTTATAAAGGTGAAAAGTTCGTGTAAGTACTGCTTTGTATTTAATTAAACTTGATTATGTATTTATTTAAATAAATGAATTTCTTAAAAGTTGGAATTAAGCCAGAACATTATTCACCATTAGGAAAGTAAAGTGAAAGCGTAAACAAGATGGTCGGTTATTCATATTATGCCTATCATGTTTATTAAAAATTTAAAAGTTTCTCGAGCGGTGGAAAAACGGAAAATTTTCAATTCGAATTAAGAAAAATAAAATAACAACAATTAAAAAAGTTATTATAAAACAAATCTCTTGTGGTTGACAAAGTTGAAAAAGCTATTAGCTAAATGAAACTTGAAGTCCTAACATTTAATAAAGAAATAGAAAAAATAAAAAGCTTTAACGACTTTGTAATACCAGAGCATCGCTTTATTAGATAGTTTTTTGAGCTAATAAAACCTAATGAATCTGTCCGGAGTCAATTTAAAGTGTCAGTTAGAATCTTTGCAAATAATTTCAAACTATTATCTTTATGCCAAAAGTTGTTCTTCAACAAAAAGAAATTTGGTTTTATGAGCACAAGAAAATTTAAAATATGAAAAAGAACTTGCCGACATATTTTTCCGAATAAAAAAGTATTTGATATACGTCGCGTCGATGGCAGTATTTTAAAAATTCAAATTTCTGCAATTTGTTGTTCGTGGCAACGCAATGGTTTTCATATATTAATAAAAAGTAAGGATTATATTTGAATAAAAAAGGTTTTATACCCTCATTTTGACTTGAGCTAAAATTATGTTAAGTTACATATTATTAAATCGCACGATTTATACAAAATCTATGTTAAAATATGGCGGCACGAAACTATAATATTTGAACCGGTAATGAAAATTGTATTGTGAATAATTAAATTTTCATTCAAAAGTAGCAAATTTACATAACTACACTAAACTATATCATATTATTATCTATAATACAGGTAGGCGGAAAGTGTTCATATTTGATAAATTGTAATTATTGTACTTAAATAATACATTCATGTCAAATTAATTTGTTTCAATTATTTGATTGTAGAACCAATGATGATTAATGATATAAAATTTGACTTCATTTGAGCGTAAAATAATTAATAAAATTTTTTACTTTTATTACAAACAAAATTTTACAGAATCAATTTGATATTTAATCAAGTTTTATTTGTGAAAAAATTAGTAGCAATTAGTATTATGTAACAAATATTAAAAACAGCAATATCGTTTTTAAATTTTAATATAACACATAACAAAAAAAATTTAATTTGTAAAAAAAGAGATCTAAAATATTATACGCCCAAACATTCGGTTGCGTTTCTGCTTTTAAACCGAGTAATTTTTTAATGGTTCTTAATATATTACGAGATTATATTACAGAGCTTCGCCGCTTCCTCGTTCTTTTCTCCAAACAAACACACTTTTTTTTTAGAAATGTGGAACATTTGGAGAAAAAGATTGTCAAAGTAAGCAGGTAGGCTATATCGAGTGTCAGAGACACGGGTAATGTGAGAATGTGATCGGAAATGTAAGGAAACCGCTGGTGCTGGTAGACTACGAATCTGACACTTTAATTAAACATTACCTAATCTTTATTGTAGAAAAGGGTACATGAAATATTACTTCTTAAATTTGAATTATGAGCAGGTTTATGAATATAAATTTTTGGTTAACCGCTTTTAATCTGATACGTTTCGAGTTAAAATACATTTCGATCGATATTTTCTTTAAATTAGCCATAATTTTAGAAAGTAAACAAAATAAGCCACCTGTTCCACATAAAAGTACCAAAAAAATCTAGTATTCGGACATGCAATTTTAATTACATTGAATTAACAAAGTAGGAAGCGTTAGCATAAATTGTTGAAACAAAATTTAAAATAGATAAATCCTGCTATCTCGAAAACGGCTCGAGGTATCAAAAACCTGATACCTTCTGTTGAGAAGCTTCCGGAACGAATTAAATAAACTATACAAATATTCTCTTCTTTGGACTTCAAACACCACCAAATAGGAAGTTAATTCTACGATATACGAGAACGTCAGATCGCGTCGCATATCAAAACCGAAAAAAACAAGTTAATAGAAATCGTTGAACCAAAGGAATAAATCACAGCTTTTGAAGTTTTGTTGCAATTAAAAAAAAAATTAGAAGTAAATTGAGAAGGTTGCTGCCTCTCTCTCTCTCTCTGTTATCTACACATTCAAAACAAACTCACAGATAAAACTATTAAAATTTAAATAAAACATTCGCTTGCCACAAAAAGTAGACAGCAAATTTTATTTAATTTATTTATGATGGAAAAAGATGTGTAAAATGGCATCAGCATGAAAAATGACAAAAAAGCTAAATTATTGGGAACTTTTAGTATGTTGAAAATATCGATAAACCGTTACAAAAGTCACCTCTTGCAATTACTTCCGTCCTTTGGGGAACAAAAAAGTCATTTGAACATTTTATAATTCAATACGATTGTATCACATTTGTTCAATCTCCCTTGGTTTGGTTTTCAAATAAAAATTTATTTTTGAAATATCTTGAAAAACATATCTACACGAAAGAAATTGTTACAGTGAAAATATAAATTTGATTTATGTCTACGAATTTAAAAATAAAAGCGATAGATATTGAATGTTCAATTATGTTCCATTGTCATTCGTGTCACCGTAGTATAAGAATTGCATTATGCGGATAAATTTTGAATTCAAACAATCTGACACACTTAACGATATTGTTATTGACTGGCTAAATATTCAAGAAATCATTTCTCGTGTCAAAAATGTATGTAAAAAAATTATGTTAGTCTAAAAGCAATTTTAGGAAGAAAAATTGAAATTTTCCTTATTGTTAATGCTGCAATGAGTCGGTTCCATAAGTAATATATTCCTGGTATCTAAGGATATGCTTTTCAGGACTACCATTATATTTCAACTAGAAATGCAATTCAATTTTCCTAAAAATACTGCAGTGAATAACGGTTTTGTATTTAAATGTTTGACAATACATTTATCAGATTTGCAAACATAAATTGGTGAGACAAGTGTGTGCTGACCCGAAAATTCTCTGTCCTATTATGCAATATACGTTATGCTACATTGTTCAAATTACTCTATTATAGTAATTAATTAATCTGTTTTTTTGTGCAAGTGGAAAATTTTATAGGTTTTGTTTAATTGCTTTTTTGTGGGCCAACTAAGTACTTTTAATATATTGATGCAGCTTCAGGTTTTCAAATTAAATTTGATTTTTAAATTAGCAACGGATTATTAAAAGAGGAAAACCTAAAGTTTTTATTTACATAGTGTTTCTAGTGCGTGGCAAAAAAGTATATAAGAAGCAACACTTTTTTCGTCTTATTTCAATTTTGTAATAAATTTTACATTGTTGAAATTTATCAAGATAAATTTTGTTTAGGAAGGCGTAGAAAAACATTTAAAATTTTAACATATTCAAGATATTCTTTTAAATTTTGTTTCGCAATTTGAAATATTTTTAAATTACTCGATGGTAAGCTATAAAATCAAATATGATAAAATTTTATGATGAATTATGCCGTTTGAACTCAACTTTTGCAGATATAAAGTTTAAATTTTCATTTTGCTCTTATTGTTTAAAAAGATTTATATTATGATGTATTTTCTTTACGAAAAATTACTAGGTATATTAAGATTAATTGAGTTTCCAACCGTTAGATAGCCAACTTTTGCCTCTTCAAATAAAAATGTTAAATCTTAATCAAAAGAAAGTTTTTTTACTTATTTGTTTATGGTATTAAAATAATTTTCTTATAACATTAAAAGCGTTATCTTTTAGTGGTGCCCTGTTCTGTTTGGTTAAAATGTAACAAAACTAATAATAATTTCTAAAACAACTTTAGAATAGGAAATTCAAATTGAACAAAACTTTTCAAAACTAAAAACTTTACCCTTCCAAGAACTGTTATGGCATACTAACTTATAATAATTAGTGTGGAAGGTGTAAAGTATGCCGAGTGTAATGGAAACTCTTCAATTTTTATATTAAATCTACAAAAGCCCCGATTAAAAGTTAACAGATTAAAACTACTACTATAAAAATTATAATTTTCAAGTTGTGGTTTGCTCTTTCTAAGAGCAAACAGTTAAGAGGTGAAATTAAAATTAAGTTTCTGACTAGGAGAATTTAAAACTACAGGTAGGTGGTGCACAATATGGACGCTTAACTTTAATTCTTCCTTTTTCTACAAAGAAGGAGATAAAGGACAGTTCCAAACTTCACCATATGAAAATGATGAAGTTACCGTAAGCTATTACGCAGACCGTAATAGTTTGTTGTAGTCGCAATTACAGAACAAGTTTATATGAGTTCGCACATTAAATTTAAATTATTTTATTTTAAATTAACATTATGAAATAATCTTTCATAAATCATCCTTAGCAACGATAGAGCAGTAACAATGTGTGTAATTAGTTACAAAATGCCTCATTTTGGGTAACGAGGTCTAGCAAAATCGCATTTAGTTTACGTGTTTCATACAAGATTTTTTCTTATTTTGCTAAAAAGTGAGTGTAATTTATGAACGTAAACTTATATTAATGAAAAGCCCAAGAGTTGTTACTAACTCATTAACTGCTAAAATGGTTGAAAAGGCACTCAAAAGTCAAGGTCCTGAACGGGCACTCTACCCATTTGAAATACTAAATGATAGGTTTCATTATTTTTTTAATGCTAGAATAGAGGATAGCCGGAGTAATTATAACACTTGACAACAAGGTTACCTAACATCATTAAAATTCAACGGTTTAACACTTTTGACTGCAAGTGCTTCCAACGGTGAAAATGCTAACTTTATAATGTATTATGCAGTTCTTATCGAGTCGCTGGTTTTATTTAATAAAAAACACCGCATTTCCACCTTTGAGCTTCAAATTTCTCGTAGCATCTAACCGAGCCGAAAAATTTTGTTTTGTTTCATCCTTTTAATTAATTATTATAATAAAAAAGTAATTTACAAGTCAATTAGTGACGCAAAAAAGTTGGTAATGTATTATTTGTGTGTTCGACGTTTAAATTAATGAATATTAAACAATGTTGGAATGTTAAATGTAATGGTAACAATTCGGGCGTACCTATTTTAAAAAGTGAAACAGTAAAAGTTAATGGAGTGTGGCTTTATTGCGAGAAATTATATATTTACATTAAACCTTACCAACTTAAAATTGTTTTATGTATGTGTGTGTCTGACTTTTCTAAATGGTCGGCCCTCAAATTGAAAGCAACGCTTTCACCACATAAAGCTGGAATATTCAAGAAATCGATTAAAGAATAAAATATTAGGAAATGAAAAAAGCTCGTCGTAAGTAGCTTGCAATCACGGCGTAAGCCGGTAGCCGTTTCCAAGTCTGGAGATGGTGACATGAATATTATCGTTTTATTGTTTTTAATCTAATAACTTCCAAAAAGATCATGCTCCATCCGATTACTACAGGGGCTTAGGAAGATAATAACCGTAAGTACTGGTGAGCGCCATATTAAGTTAGTTCGTACGAGTAGCTTATATTATGTAGCTACGTAATATAATTGCACAAAGTCCGTAATTTTGGAATTACGTCCGAAATTCCCGACTAAAATCCGTGCTTTAAAGTGCCCACATAAAGACGCTTTTTTTAAAAAAAAAACACGTAAAATTGAACATAATATAAAAGTACTTTTAATATTTACAAGAATAAATTTAAAAGAAAGAAAGTTGAGAAACACATTGCTACATTAATCAAGAGGAGGAATTCAACTTTATCTTTCTACGTGTGTAGAGACGATTGTAGGTAATAAACCATCATATCACTGTCTAGGAAAGCTTTCATTATTGGAAAATGTTTTGGAGTTACAAATTGCATGCCCGAGGTGCTTCTGATGTCGCAATAATAGAAATTACTTGGTAAGATTCCCAAATTACTGCACTAGATTCGACCACACAATTTCACTTAATTTAATTTTCGAAATTACCAATTTAGAAAAACTTAGTTTTGATATTAATTTAATAAATGGAGAATGAAAATTAAAGATATATCTAGAAAAAAGAAATTAATTTTCCTCAACTAAATCTAGTATTAATTTTTAAGTTTAAATTAAAACAATTTTCTCAAAAAGGCACTCATTAGAATTTCTAATAACGCTCGAGTCGAGATGTAAAAACGATAAGAAAATTTTATATAAACTCAAAATAATGAACGTAAAATTACTTTACTAAAGGTAAAGAGGAAAATCTTGTGGAAATACATAACTAGAGAATTAAATGGTAATGAAAAACAGTATGAAATGTATACAGATTATTAAACGAAGCTTTGGATGAGAATAAGGTCTATTAAGAATTAATCAGAAAGGCTCGGTAAAAAGTGAGCTTTCTCAACATTTCAGAAGATTAAACTGATTTTCTAAAATTGTATTATCAACATTTTTTAAAGCAAGGAAGATGGGATTTGATTAATGAATACAAAATAATTTGACATAGTAAATGCAGCTGTGCGATTTAAAATTAAACCAATTGTTTGTTACATTCATACACATAATTCACGAAATGTAACAGCTGGTGGAGAAAAAATTTTACGTTTTAATATAAATTAATAATTAAAATGAATAAATTATTATCTAATAAAATTTAATTAACATAAATATTATACCTCCTGACTGATTTTGATGTTTTATTTGTACCTAACGAGGGTAATGTTTTTAAATTAATAAATAAATTTAATTAAATTGTTTACAAATGAAAATATTATATCTGAATAATAATTGCTCTCGAAAGCTTATGATGTAAATATAATTTGATTAGGTTTACTTAGCTTGTTAACATATAATTTAATAAAATTTGTAAGCCAAAAATTTATAATTAATAATAAATTCTTTAAATGAATATTCCATTCGAAGTTCGGTTCATTTCTGAGAGGTGTTGCTAGTGAAACTTTAAATTTCTTGTTATTACTATTATTTACAAGTAACTTTGAATATCATTAAAAAATTAGTTGTAATTACCCTAATTCGGGCTTATTCGTCAAAAACTCACTCCCAGATTTTTAGCACGATTCCTATACCCTATACCTCCCTTAGAGATATTATCTTTGTATCTGCGGAGAGTAAAAAGTGCTATATGCAAAGTGCAAATATATTAACTTGTTCTTATTTGAGGATTTTTTTAAACCCTTCTAAAACTAATTACTTTGGAATCCATTAAAGTTTTTCTGAAAATAATCATTGTCAGGTGTTCTTTAGTAAGTCGCTTATTAGATTTAGGGCTTAGGGAGATATTAAGATACAAAATATTAAAGCAATTTATTTTTTTAAATTTGTTGTTTTTTACGTCTTCTAAAATAGCCAACTTTTTGTTTATAATAAAATCTCCATTTCATCTTTCTATTTAGATTAAATTATGATTATCTATGCCCTCAAAAACAGAAGCCAATAATAAATTAGTCATTTATTTTAAAAACGAAAAATATTTTAATTTAAATTTTGTTTATAATATTGCGTCTATATACATGGCTATAATTAAATTTTTTACCTACCGAATGTATAAAGGAGACTTAAAAGTCACCATACTTAAAATAATTAGTAAATTATTTTTTGTATCTTATCTTACACCTACCCTTAAATCGAAGCTGTGACTTACAAGAAACGCGTATCAACGATTATTTTTAGAAAAACTTCTATGTTTTAATAAATAATCGGAATTTTAAAAGGTGGCCTATTGATCACAGTCGTTCGATTTGCAGTTAGATCATCTATCATCTAAATTATAATAATTAGTTGCATTCGCAATATTTTTTTACAAATTATACATTATTTAAATTTATTGTACGTATGTAGATCAGTTACTACACAAAATAGTCCATTTTCTATATAAAATCAAATTTTTATCCCACGATAGCTCAAAAACTTATTAACGAATTCTATTATTAGATTTGCATTTAAATTATTTATCACCTAAACCAGTGATCCGCAAACTATTTTCATACCCCTCCCCCAACTTGAGTAAAATTTTGTGGCAAAAATGAAATTCTTTCGGTGATTTGATCTTCTAAAAATTTTCTCGCAAACCCCGGTTTGCTCACCGCTGATCTAAACTATGACTACTTTAATTTTTTTAATTTTATCAGAATAAAAATTATATCATAAAGTTTGAAGTGAGATTATTGAAAAATTAAATTTTGCAGCAAATCTTTCACGATGACTCTAAAACTAATTAACTAATTTTTTAATTTAGGTTTATTCGACTCGTAGTAAAAGTTTTTATCGCCTGAACTGGAAATAGTTTTAAATTTTTATTTTTATCGGTAAGTATAAAAATTATAACGTAAATTTTAAAAGCAATTTCTGAAACCTTACATTTTTTTATGATAATTTAAAAACTAGTGATGTCATTTTGTTCTTTTTGGATTTTTTTGATTTTCAGTGTGGAGTGGTTTTCAAACATTATGTTACTACGCCCTCTTGAAATAAAATTAATCTTGGAGCGCCTTCCTCTTGTTTCATGAAATAATACACGAATTTCTAACAGTAAAAAATGCACTAATACAATAAATAAAATAACAAGTGGGATTTTAATTTCTGATAATTACAAAGGACGTCATCGTAGTAGAAGTAAAGAATGAAAATTTTACTTGGTTTACTTTAAAGTGGATTTCCTTTTAAAAGAATTGAATTATTATTTGAGATAATTTTTATAAACATAACACAATAACAAAAATTTTGTCAGTCATTTTTTTAACACTAAAAGAAAATTCAAGAAATTAAGTTATTTAGACTCCCTTAATCCGACGAAATGTTTTACCTTCTTCTTAAATTAATAATTTGACAATTAAGTGAATTTAAAATTCTTACAGACAGTTGGATTTGGTTTTACTTTACACTGACGGTAAAAGGGATTTTCAAGTTAAAACTCTAAAAATTTGTTTAGTAAAATTATTTTTGTTACCAAATGAATTGATTAAAGTAATTTTTAGAAAAGCTTCGAAAATTATACAGGGTCGTCATGAAGTATTCATCATGCCAAAGATATTTAAATTCTAAAGTAAAGATAATATGGATTATTGGGATTTGTAGGACTGAAAATAGTAAGTAAATAGGAAGAATCGCTTAGTATGCAGGGTAAACTATTGGTTTGGTTGTTAGTTGATTAACTGAAATTAAACGGATATTGGTAATTTAATGCTGAATCATAACCACAGCATCATATCCTGAGGTAATCACTTGCTTAGTTATCCTTGCAATACTATAACAGCACTACTTAAAACCGGGACTTGTTCTTTTCACGAAACAAGGGATGCAGTTTTAGGTCTTACCCAGGACCCAGATTATTGTACTTTAATCGGTCAGTTATATTATATTTAGTGGGATTTGCAAAAATCCACTTTACTTCATCAACGAGAGTGTAAACCGCTTAAAAATTATATAACTAGGGTTGCATTTTAACCAACAAAGTTGAGCCAATGTAACTTGCAAGTAAAGCTTGAGCGGGTGTAACTCCCTCTAAACGAAATCAAAAAAAATTCGACAAACGATTTTTAAATTTTAAAATAATCATTGCGATTCCTAATTTTTCCATGCCACGCGAGCAAACTGGCGCACTATGAAACTTATTATCTTCTGTGTAATAAATTCTAAACAAGAAGAAAATGCAAATTACTCTGTTGAATGTCAGTTTTTACTATAATTTATTCACTAATGAATGTTAACTAATAACGCGAGTCATCGGTGTTTTCAAAGACTGCATTTTGCTTGTTTTTCTGTTTTTTTTTACAACTTCATAATATTAAACCGATTCATCAAAAATTTCTGAAGGAATTATTTTCAAGTCTGTTAGAAAAAGTGTAGCCTGTTAATGCGAAAGTAATTGCTAAATATTAAAATCGAACTAACTTTGATATCCAAACAAGAATCTACAATTCATTTAAAAGTTTTATTAGTTTCCTGACTGTGCTTAAATATTAGTTTTGTTTAAGTATGAGGAAATTTAAATAAAACATTTTTGAACCTCGTTCCATGATTGGTTCTTGCCGAAATTATATATTATGCGCTAAATTCACATTAAATATTATTTCTGGAGGTTATTACAGTAAGTAACATTGCCGTTCTTTAAACTCAAAAGCTTGTTAGTTCTAAATGACTATATTGCATGTCACTATCATGCAGTGTTCCACATTACATTTACTTATATTCAAGATAAGACGTCTGCTGTGAAATTCACATATCCTGCTTACATTCCAATTACATCGAGAGTTGATAGAGCCATAGCACGATATTGCTTCTCGAATATTTAGTAGTTTGATCACGTTTCCTCTAATGCTGTTAAAAAACATGGTTAACTTTGTAATTAATTTTCCTTAATTATTTAAACATTCCTTGAATTAAAAGTATCGATATTCAATTTAACGTCCCTATTTGCATTTACATTTCCCCAATAGAAACGCTTTTACGAAGCACTTGGAAATTTTGAAATAATTTGTATCAGCTTAACGCGCTCCGTTTGAATCTTAATTATTAGGAAATCGATACCCTTTACATTTGCAAAAACAATTTCATCGATACCGAGATTAAAGTTTGTGGCTATCTTTTCTTAAACTGCGCGTTTCGCTCAAGTGAAAAACCACTTTCAAATTACAAATCAATTCCAACACTTGGGAATTTGTTTAAGTTTCGTTATAAATTTCTATTGCATCGTACAGCAGCGTACCTCGTTTCGTTTATATTTATTTATACTTTAGATAAGGCATATGGCCCGAATCTTGCATATCGCGCTTAAATTCCAATTACGTAGAAGGCTGATGAAGCTGTAGTATGGAGAAGCGTTTTGGTAATACTTTAGAAGTTCGATCACGTATTCATTATACAAATATGCAACAACACAAACGTGTTTGTCGATAAGGTAATATGGTCGGGTTAGTTGCTGAAGGTATTTAATTAGTTTTTGTATTATTTCACAAACATACATAGTTGGAAAAGTTTCATCTACCTAAAGCGCCTTTAATACCTAGCGCCATTTTCTATTGCAAGTGTGGTTCATGAAATATTGAAAAACCTCGACATTGAGTATTTTCAGTTTAAAATTTCAACGAGGTTATAATACCAGTATCAAAAGGTTTAACATCTGCATTATACTATAAATATATTATAAAGTTGATGTAACGTTCAACATTTATCACGGCGATGGAAAATTACGGCGATGTACTGTAGGTCTCTGTGAGTTAGTCGAGTTTTCCTTAAGATAGTAGTTTCGCATTGTATTATAAAGTATAATACTCAACCAACAAAACAAAATAATTTAAATAATGGATTCACTCACTTTTAAATACCACCCTGATTCGTAGATATTATTTAGTATCGTTGAACTTAAATTACAATTTTCCGAAAATTAATTTTCTTGTATGACAGGATCGTTTATGCACAGTTAATGAGATATCCTTGCATCAATGCAGAGATGTTGAGTTTTCACGTCGAGAGCTTTCGGGTTAATCTTATGATTTATTCGATAAATTTGTTCCTTTATACAAACGTAAAACCTTACCCCAACAATATCCGGTATGATTTGATGGCGAAATATTACCCCCAATAAATTGAAGCGAAAACAAATCGAGTGAGTTTTCAAAAAAGCAAGATAATCATCGTAAAGTTTAAAAAAAGAAACAAAGCGACGTTAAATGCCCACCCAATTTTCTCTTTTTATCTTTCGAAGTGGACACCGCAGATGGATGTTAAAATTCGTTCTAGTGCAGTAATGAAAAAAAAAAGAATCCGAGGCTCTGTTGTAATTAAATGTAAACGAATGTCAATTGGTAGGCGTCTAATTTAAATATTCGACTATTGAGTTAATTAATAATCACTTGTTAGAGAATTAATAAACTGACGTCGCTTCGTGTGGCAGATGCTTCTGTGGTAACTAGTCGATCAATTTGAACTTAATATAAACTAAACAATTCAAACATTAATTATTATTAACAAAAATTGTTAATTTTCAACACTACGTAATAATATTATGGAACCCTCCAGCCATAAAATAATTTTTGGTTTTAAAATTATAACTTCGAAAGACATAGATCAATAATGGGAACACAGAAGGCGAGATGAAAAGACAGGTGGGTCAGGCAACCTACCGGTGTGACATCCTGGAAAATCGACAATCCTCGGAAATTGCAGTTTCCGCAGGATTTCATTTGCTCCCTTGCATTATCACAGGTCAATTTTTTGGTCGTTGTATATTTTCATATAATTTTTTGCGAAGACGGTTAAGGAATATTAGAAAGGAATTCGACCTTTTTATTAAAAAATATTTATTACAAAGTGTTATGAAATGTAAATATGATTTAAAATTGAACACCGACATAAAATATTATGACAAACATTAGGAGTAATTGGTAACTGAAAAGTTTGTATGGCCTAAATAGATTTGAAGGGTTTGCTAAGTCATTCTTGTGTTTCCTAAATTGAATACAAACATTACAAACACAAATCAAGTCGGTCAACATTTGCTAGATAAATTAAAGTCAAATGTTGAACAATTTAAAAGATATTTTATTACCTTTTACAATATAAAAAAAATTAATTTGTGTTACAAAAGCCCTTTAAGCTCTGGAAATTTTAGATTGGAGTAGTAAGCCAAGCTAAAGTTTTTTTAACAAAAATAATAAATAAATATTAGCTTGTAATGGTTTGATTTTTATTTTATTTGCTATTGTAGATAGGGCATAATTCAGTACTTAGTAGATAAAAATTTAAAGTTTAAAAAAATAATTAAAGTAAATACTGCACAGATAAGCATTACCGTTATTTAACTGTTTATTCAATTTTATCCATTTATTGCATTTCCAACAGATTACCTGTAATGCTTTGGTAGTTGATTATTAGTTGATTTGCTAATAAAACACCTGAACAAGTATTTGCTCATCTCGTTACTTTATTGGGATTTGGTCTGCAATGTTTCCACCGTAATATGCTTAATAAATAAACTAATTTTTTTCTGAATTAATTCCATTTCAATTAATTTAACTGGATAAACTACAGTTCTATTAATTTATTACTCTCGACTTGAACCTAAAAAAAGGGCCCCCTTGGAACAGAAATTAAATGCAAGATAACATGCCGTTTCGATCCTATTTTAACTATTAAAACCTTTGCTTGTTGATTTATCCGTAAATGACCTGAAAGTTTGTTTTGTACAAGACCTTATTATTTTTTCACAGCCAATCTTTTCGTTAGAATTTCTTTCAACTTCTTCACCTGAAGTACTGATCCGTATAAAGCGATTACATTGGTTACAAATACTCCTTTGATATTTGAAAACTGTGTTGATATTTTGTACAGTACGTTAGAGAATAATAATTTCCTCCTTGTATATATTACGAAGCAATTGTGGTTGAATGTGTAATCTAAAGCGATTATAAGGCAAATAACTCGATTCCAAAATCAGGTAACCGTGAAACGGAAATTCTCATTTTACGATGATGCATTTGAATAGATAGCACTCATAATTTCAAAATAAGAAAAATTAAAAGCGAGAAATGCATTAGAAAAAAATTAGGGTGGAATTTGCAAATAAGGGCAATCAAAACGAACAGGAGGGTAAAATTGCAGTGTTCGGCGGTTGGCAGGGCTCGTTAGAGTTATGAGGTGTGCGGGCGCTAATGACTGCGTGTTCTCATTTATTTATTTTAACGCATTTTGCATGTGAAGCACAATTTTAATTAAATCAACACATTAATTCTACTTGGACTAAGTTACATAAAAATTCACAATTCTTCCGTAATTTTAAAAAGTGGAAATGTGAGTGAGCTACAAATTAATTCATTAAATCGTAAATTTTTTGGTTTGGCTAATTAATTTAAAACGAAATTTTATTGCGATTAATTTTACAATTTAAAAACTCTTTTAAGCATACGATGGATTGCGACTGCTAAAAATTAAAAATAATTGATCTCGTAGGAATACTCTCGATGAAAATTAACATTAAATGCAAAACCATATTATGAATTTCACAAAAAACTTTCAGTTCTGTATTCATTTCACGATATTCCAAAAGTATTTTCTGCTTGCCAATTTGGTATTTTGTAGGGACCTTTTAACTATTAATTAATATTCGTTAACATATTAATATTATTTTCTCTTGAATCTCGGAGCAAACAATATTTTAAAAAGCATTTTGTAAAGAAACTCGAAGAGAGGTTTTTCATTATATCTATCGTGTGCGTTCCAGCTTGGCTTGATTTGATATAATCCTGATATGTAGTAGTAAACTTCCTTTAATTTTTTATGCGCATTCTTTGCTATTCAAACAGTTAAACGTATTTTTGAAAATTGCGATTATATTAAAATCAGCCAGTATCCCAAATTCTCAATATAAACAATTCTTCTGTTGAAAGTTCGTAGACTGTAAAAAATATTAGTTTTTAACTCAATTAAAGAAAGGTTTAAGAAAAGTCAAAATAATTTGTTTATTTCTTAGTTACGTTACCACAAACCAAAAAATACAAATTTGAAAAGGCAATCCTATTCGTATGAAAATGCGCCTGTTATAATTTAAAAATGATTTTTTATAGTCCTCGAGAGATACTTAGGGATTACATGCATGTCCCAGTGCACGATATATAAGTAGTTGCCATTAAAGATGTTTACAAAACCTTACTAAACCAAAGTGAGAAGAATTACACTTTCCCAAGTTGAACCAAATTAGTTTTCCCTAATGAAATAAAATCCTTAGTAAAAGTTTGGTTGTTAAATTGGTTCTTCTGAAAATCTTTGATACATAAAATAAAAATTCCAAATTTATTTATTTAAGGAGTAGCTGATGGCGATAATGTGATGGATTGATCTGGCGAGGGACTTTGCTAACTGAGTCTGATCTGATTTAGTTAAATCCAACCACGGTTTCTCTTATGGGGAGAGGTATAACAATTCGATTGTTATTGTTTTGCACCACTCCATCCAAGATGGGACTGGCACTTTTCGAGATGGTATATGATATTTTGACAATGCTTTCCAGTTCTTGACAGTGACCCCAAATACAAAAAAGGTAAAATTCTTAAACAAATTGTAAAATTAAGTAACACATTTAAGTGTAAACCGAATTTTACCTGCTATAAATTGAACTTTTCACAAAGGACGAATTACAGAATACAAGCCCCATGGTGTAAACTTCTTAAGTTACATGTAATTAGTTTATAAGTTTTGTATATGGCCTAAAGTCCAATGTGTTTTGCTTTGATGAACCAACAGTTTTCAAAGCTTCACTCTGAATTTGTGCTTTGTGAACTTTTATTCAGTAATATCCCATGGTGAGATATGTTTTATTTTTGCTGTCTATCGAAGGAAGATAAAATATAGTAATTATTAACCAGATTAAGGGTTGTGGGGCAAGGAGGTTACAAAGATTAAACCTTTTAAGATTTTGGAACTCATCTCCTCTCAATCTGTTATAAGTTTCAAACCTTTTAATCGATTTTTAAGCTTTCATTTTCATTTATGGTTATAAGAGTGCCCATCTTACTAGCGTTAGAAGTCCTAATGGAAAAGCTTCTAAAAATATTCAATTTAATAAACAAAAAAGTTTAAACCGCACATAACAGCAAACATATTGAATAACCTCAACTTGTTCAAGTATCACTTTTCCACTAGAATCGTCTTGTTAACATTAAAAAAAAAAAACTTCCACAAATATACTCTTGAAAAATTTCAAATTTGATTGCTTGTTTTAACAACTTTTCGATTCGATTAATTCAATGTATCGATCAGAAATATTTCGATATCAGAGAAAGTAATTTTTAATAAAATTTATTAGTGAAAAAATAAATTTTGTTCACACAATAAATCTTAATTACAATAATTATCTTTTTCCTTTTATTTATTTAATACAATTTAGGCGTCAGATAATGAGGAATTATTTTTGTTTGCTTTTCTATACCATCATAATCTACCCTCTGTCACAAAGTAGCAGCTTATTAAAAATTGTACATTTTCAATTAAATAAAAAGTAAACATTTTCAAGGTATTGTAAGCAAAAGTTAAATTAAGGCAAACAAAAAAAAAGTAATTTAAACAACATGATTACTACTTGTAATTGCTTTTTCATAAATTTTTAAGTTTCAATATTGTTTTAGCCAAATACTATATTGATTACCTAGCCAAGTTTTCTTGTGTGTTCTGTTTTATTGTTAGAATTTAATCAATGCTATAAGTAATAGCGTCGCACGAGAATTGGCTAAATTGTTTCAAACTTGGGATCGGTTGTAAAAGCATACACGCACTAATCCGGGGATAAATATGGTATTGAAATGTTATCGATACAAGATTATAAACTGTCCTAAGTGTAATATTATAAACTAGCAGTAATTAATGGCAGATAAAATTAATGAAACCTTTGTGATTTGGATGCGAAATGCGTCCCGAAAACTAACTTTAAAAATAAAACTTTAATTTTGGAAAATTCGGATAACCTTAGAGAAGAATAAGATGGATTTTTTCTATTGTGCGTATAGGGTATACTCTTCGAAATCAATTCTGTTCTTAGAGCGAACGTAATGAAAAAAGGTTTAGAAGATTTATTTTGAAATACCAAAAAATAGTGCGATTTAGTTTCTGTAAAATTTTCAATTTGCACTTATTTTGTGACTGAAGGAATATCGGATTAGATTTTTAATGCAAAACGAGAAATTTCTTTCCGTTTGCGTTTTTTTATTAGTAAACACTTGAGCAGGATTATTTATATTTCAAAGCTGGTGCTCGCGATGGTGTCAAAATATTAATTCATGCCTCGAGGACAATATAATTATTATGCTCGTGTAGTAGAATATAAAAAGAGCTTTATCGTGATGACGGGCTTAGCTTTTCTTGAAAAAATTACTTCCGGGTAATATAATTTTAAACGTTTTACGATAATCATTAGGAGTCATCACAATAAATAAATTTCTATTTAAAAGAGTTTAACTGGAAGATGTATTAAACTAATCAGAAGCTACTAGATACTTTCAGAAACATAAAACTACATTAAACCAACATTAAGAAGCGGTTGAATCCCGTTTAAAACGCAATTTAATTGCAGAGCTCCAACGTCGTTTTGTATTAATAAATCTACGACAATTTGCATTAGCAGAAATTGCCAAGAGAGTAAAGATTATTGAGAAAGCTCCTAACTACTTCTTGTCGATCCAAAAATAAACTTAAATTAATTTTCCGGAAAATAATGTATGTGGTACTCAATTTTCACTGATTTTAATTTAACTATATAAAATTGTTATAGCGCAATGTTTAACGTTACACAACAATGTTACCAATACTCTCTTAGTAAACAAGAAGTAAACTTAACATCAATCTGAAGTAAGTAAAACCACGTGTACTATGTAAATAAGGCAAAACAACCAAAACATACCTATTTGTTATAACAACAATCTCCTAAAATAGATTTTCAAATTTCGACTTAGGACTGTTACAAGTTTTAATAAAATTTGCTTCCAGACGTGAACCAAACGGATAGGACATCTTATCTTAAATAGTTTAATGTAATTTTCTCGTTCAATTAAAGTACCGTTTTAATGGTAACCTAATTGAACTTCCCTTAACTGATTCATTTTGTTTGGTTTAATTTACAAGAAATTAATTAACTGTGGAAATACGTCACAATTTTAAAACTCCCACTGTTGGTTAAAAATTGTGCTTTCTATCATTTACCTAAGGAGGTTTCGTAAGTACAATATTTTGTGTAAAATATGAAGAATTGTATTGCAAACCAAGTGGTTGGGGGAGGGGGATGTAGAAAATCTCCCAACAGTTACGATGAGTAACAAGAAAATATTTTTTAGAAACAAATCAGCTCACGTATCACTTTTTAAAAATAATCTTGTTTTTTTAATGCTGGGGGGTATTCCATACCCCCAGACCCCCCGGTTCTACCATTGGAAAACCCGAATTTTACATCCCTGCTTTCCATTAATAAATTCAAATAAATATTTATCGACAATTATTATTCATTTTGCCAATCAAATTCTAGAGCTGCTTTGAGAAATTGTTAAGATTTGCAAATTTTAAGTTTTGTTTCTTGATTAGAATAAATAACATTCGAGTGAAAAATACAAATCAGGATACAAATATGTACATAAATTTAGTATTTGTTTGTCTAGATTTTCCTATATTGCGCTCCCTACCGTGACCTTATGAACAGGAAATACAACAATGAATTCTTATTAAATCAGGAAATATCCATAAATTCATTATTTAAATTTTAATCACTGTCATGAGTTCCCCATATAACAAAAATTTTTAACAAAATTGAGATTCTAATAATTTCAAAAAAAAATTCTTAAAAGCTGTTAAAGAAAATTGAACTTATACTATGTCTGTCTGTTAGTAACGGAAGAAAAACTTATGATAGAACATAAAAGCATTAATGCAATTAAAAAGCCGTTTAAGTGTATAAAATGAAAAAGGCTTTGTATCCTTTCTCGTTCCATTATATCGTTAAAAATAATTTAAAATAATCTCTCAGGCCCCAGATTTTTATTTCACTAAATAGTGTAAAATTAGAAATGAAAATAGATTTTCCTTCCATTTCCACTTTTCTGGTGCCTCCCATGAGGGCACATCTTAGAGGTTGGGAACCACTGTTATATGAAATAACAGATGAAGGGTAAAAAATTAATAAGTTTAAAGAGAAATAAAATTAGTACATAGAATCAGAACAGAAGTTCAAAATTGAACAATCTTAAATATAAATTTAGGGAATAAATCAATTAATAATTTAAAATTAGTAACAGTTTTAAAATAATAGTTTTAAATTACTAAACAAAATAAAGAAATAATTTTATATTAAAAAATTCCAAACAGGACCTACTTTTTCGTAGTCGACCTATGTTTCACTTCATGCCACTCTGCCGAGTTTGTATTGTTTAAACTGTAAGCGAATTCCGATTGTTTAAATGTGAAAATTGAATTACGATATTAAATTATAAAACAAATTATTATTTACAGCAATGAACATTGAAAAATCAAATTATAAATTAAAATGTAATTTAAAATTTTCTTTACAAAGTATAAACAATTTGCAACAAAATTATACATAAAAACAAATTTTGAGAATTATGATCAAACCAATTGTGACACATTTAATGAAAAATATTTACTAAAATTAAAATCTATCAGCAAGTACATAATTACTTAGGCTATGATTACAAATTTTCGACATCCGAAACCCATGAGAAGTGTACATTTACTAACGTAAAACAGAATTTTGCATTTTTGCTGCCTTTTTACATCTTTTGATCCATTTGAAAAAAAATTGCGTTTTTCAAAAACTGCAAATAGTAAAATTAGAACAAAGCGTGATTTTTCATCTTGGATTATAGTAAAACGACAGCAACTAATGATTGCGTTCAAGCCAAAAAGTTAATCAATAGAAAATCAAGATAAAATATTAGTTAACGTTATAAATAATTTATTAAAACAAAAAGCAATTATACTAATTTATGTTTCTGACATGAACTAATGAATCCCAAATGATAAATTTTGTCAAAATTCACGTAACAGTCAAATTGCAGAAATTATTTTAACTAAACTTATTCTGAAGATTTCTTACTTAATTATCATTAATTTTGTCAACTTCATAATTCATTTTAATGTTGGAATGTTACACTTTTATATAGATACAAAATAACATAATTTATTAATACAATAGGAATCCGGTTGATATTTTTGAAGGAATGTAATCGAATATTTCCAACAATTTTATGAAAATGCATTTTTGAAATCTCTATTCTTTTGTGTATATTTGAAGCACATATGGAGAAAAAGCAATATGAACGTGCCAAACACAGAGTTACTTTGGTTGTTATGACAAAAAGAAGGTAAATATTGAATATCAAACGTAATTATCCCTCCTAGAGACCGAAGGTTATTAATAAAGTATTGTTTACCAACAACGCAGTTTTAATTTAAAAAATAATTACTTTTCATGTATTCGTAAATCAACGGGAAATAATGCCGATGGAATTCCGCTCTCATAGCAGCGAAGATGTTAACCGAAAAGTTTTCCAAGAGTTTCCCGACTAAAATTTCTTTTCAAATTTTAGAACATTAATCATTACGACTTATTTTGAATTAAGAATGCTTTAATTATTAATGAAATTAAAAAAGTTGGGGTGATTAATGAAACAAATACATTTAATTCGAAATTGCCACTTTAAATGCTTACAAAATAAGAAACTGAACATTAGAAAAATTAAAAAGTATAATTAAAAAGGATGTTATTATGTTAGAGGCACTTTGAGCTAACAGAACAGCGAATAATATCAGCAAAACGATATAGAAAATCAGATTTCAATTCCGAAGAGTATAATAAAGAGAGAAGAAACCATAACAAGCAAGAACTTTGGTACATCATCCTCCCTAACGTTTTTACCGACATCTAGAACTGTCACCCGAGGCGATTGTCTCATGGGACGCCTACGTATTCTCTTTAGAAGTAACTCGAAATCGTATTGGATAATTTTTGAATTTTATATTCTAAATTATTTTCTATTTGTGGTTAAATTATTATGGGTAAGTAGCATTTAGTCGGTAAGCATTTCGTTTTATTCCGTCATTGTCTTTCTATTTCGTACAAACGCAAAATTTAATTAAAAATGATTTTAAATGATATACAATACAGTAGAACTCTGATATAACGAACCTCGAGACCAGCAAACTATCAGAGTTTGCAAAGTCGACCTTTCTGGTCCTGCTTTCATCTTTCACTCAGAATATATGTCGTATAAAATTTGGCATTTCGTAACTGGTTTCATAAATAGCTATTCGTGTTTGTGATAATTTATTATTGATAATTATGTCATGAACATTATTAGCTAGTTTATTTATAATTGCTAATTGTTCAATACGAAAGTGTATAATAATAGTCACACTCGACTACCACTTTGCGAAATGTGAATGTAATTCTGAAGTGGATTGAAAATACGAACGTATCCACCTGAGATTTATTGAAAATTCTCGTGTTGTAAATATTTAGTTACGCGAATTCTATAAAGCGATTCGTGCTTGCTATTAATAATTATGCAATTAAATTTATACTTGATTAAATTAAAATTTTGTGGAATGCAGCATTAAATGAATTATCCTTTACCAATGATGTTTAATTGTGTTCTATTTCACCCTTGTTGTATTTTGTAATTTTTAAAAGTTATTCGGTGTGGTGTCCACGTTAGTATAAAGCAAAATTTTGCTTAGCCAATTTTAAGGATCGTTTGAGTTTAAGAAACGATAGTCGTAAAAACAAGGATGTTATCCTCTGGTCAATAATATTAGTTTTTAGTGTCGCGTTTTTACTGCTTCACTAAGGATTGCACTCGTAAACCCCAAGCAAAGGTTGTAACGGTGTAAAAGAACATGGCGTGTGTTAAATCTCCATTCAGGGCTGTTAGAAACCCTTTTAGAAAGTTAGAACGACATCGTTATTAAAGACACTTTATTGAAAATTTTGTCATAACCATCCAGAATATTAATATCTAAGTTTCGGCTATAGATTAACCCTATGAAACGTTAAGCGTAGAAATTTAACTTTTTAAAGTATTTATAATCCCAATTTTATCAAAAGTATATTTGAATTATATACGATTCTATTTGGGAAAATGCAAGTCATATTTCATACGTCTGAACGAAAAATGCGGCAGCTTCTATGATTTACTACATAAGGTTGGCAAGGACTGAGATTAATCTCAAGTTGGTGCGATATTATAGACAAGGATTGCTGCGGGTTGCTAGCCGCTCGGGAATTTTCACTGTTTTGTTTTTTGGTGGTCCACTATTTAGGTCAAAAATTCTACATCCAAATAGGAAAACCAAGCCAACTGCTAATTCGGTCATAAATTTAAATCTAATATTGTTTATTATTATTCTCACTTGGGTTGCTTTGTGGGATAACACCCAGAAAGATTTCCTACCAATATTATAAAACCAAATTTCTCTATTAAGATTTTGAACTATAACGAAATATTTTTTTCTCTTTCAGTAAATGTAACGAACGCTATAATTTCAAAATCATCACAAGTCCTATTTAAAATTTATGCCGTAATTAAGGTACATGTAATAAAATATTCATTTTTATGCTCCGCGATTCCCTTTTCTCTCTTTTTCATAAAAAAGTATAGAAATTCATTAAATTCCGAGCTTGTCTTGATGACTTTTGTGAAACGTTAAACTTGTTTGTCTACTTTTTGATGTACGAATTTCTCTAATGAATTATAAAATATAATTAATTACGTCATCCGTTCCATAAAAGAACTGGCAATTAAGGAATCGTGCAAAAAAACCTAAACAAATTTTTGATACATCCTTTGACAAATTAATAATAAAAAAAACTTTTTTCACAAACATCTAATTGTTCACAATCGTATTTCCTCATATACTTTTGAATTTTCTTAATAAAAAACAGATATTAATTACTTTGATCTAAAAAGACACAAAAGATTCTTTGTAATGTAATATGTACCTAGTATCCTTTTTAGACCAACATCAGCAGCTGTAGATTGTAAAATTCTTTGGGAGTAAAAGTAAAATTTTACTTTAATCGCATTTACCTCGCAAAACAAGAACATAAAATTCTTTCCCCATACAAAAAATCATACCAGTTTCAGTTTGTTACACGGACGTGATCTTAGTGAATTTTCTTCCAAGGAAAAGAACGTGATTTCCAAAAAAAATTTACATATCTACTACATAAAAAAGCAATATTTAATTAAATTCTTTTTAAAATAGTTTTGCAACCGTTCGGTATCTTTGATTAAGTGTTGGAATTGAAGGAGTTTGAGATAAAAGTGGAAGACATCGCAAGAATTGTGACTTAAATAGAGAAGAATGAAGTAAAAGCATTCTAAATTTTAATATATTATTTTCTTGTTTTATTTTTCTAGTCTGACTGGAGTCAGACGTTTCTCGAGTTTCTTTTCACACTCAATCCTTTTTCTTTCCTTTTGGTAGAAACGTATCAACATTAAAATGTAATATCACCCGGAAAATTTATTTGTCGTCGCTTAATAACAATTTTCATATTCAAAATTAAGTTCAACATGCATTATACCACCAACGTAGTTGTAAAACGTTACTACTAAATCGATGTGTGCAAAACTATTTAAAATATTTTCATGAAATGAAAGTGCAAAATATTAAGTCGTAATTGAAATTCGTACTTGGTGCAAATATGTCACAGAGTGCAAGTCAAGTATGACTTTAATATTAGATTTGTTTGAAATAGTTTCGGGCTCTGTGCAGTTCATAAATTTATTACTTAATATTCAATTACAAAAAACGTGGTATATTTTGATTTAAATACGAATGTAAAAAGAATAAACTTTAGATATTAAATGCTCGTTAGCTCCCTTATATTATTACCACTTTTTGTTTTCATTTAAAATTTTGTTCGATATATTAAAAGTTAATTGTGCTTTATGAAAATTTTTTGTTTTAGCTGATATTGAAAGGCGAAATACATTGTATTAATTAAAAAATATAAATAATTTCGTCTCGTGCAGAATTATTGAACTAATTAAAATATTAAATAAATTCTAGTTTATACAAAGCAATAATAAAAATTAGCTCATAAAATTAAAGAGTGTAATACCTAAATATTTAATTAAGTTTTGTGAAATTTTTCAAGAATTTCTTAAAATATCAGAGAAGATTTTGGAAAAGATTTAGGAAAACATTCGCTGTTATACCCTCCAAATAGAATTTTTGAGTTAAATTAGTGCCAAAATTTGAGATTCCATTTCTTTAAACCTCAGTCATGCCAGAGATATTTTTTATTACAATGGTTTTTTATTTTGCCTCTACAATCTTGACGCTGTATTGGGGCAATGCTAGGTAAATATTGCAACAGTGTAGTTCTAAAATTGTGGGCTGTATGGGTCGTATTTTGAATTTTTGTGTGAAAGTGATGTCGATTGATGAAGTTGTGGGTTTATGAGAATTTTAAAATTATTATAACTTAAATGAATCTTTCATTTTCTCACAAAAATTTGTTATAAGAAATAAAATAAAATCTTTTCTAAAAAAAAGGTTACGGTTCAAACTAAGAAAATTGAAGCTCAAACGTTTAATACCAATTTTACTCAAAAATTTGATTTGGAGGTGCAGTCACCCCTCTCACTTCTAATGCCCACTGTACACTCTCGGCGAGGCAGGGCGAGACATGGCGAGAACGAGAGTGTAGATGGATGCATTCGCCATGTCTCGTCTGTCTCGGTGTGCCTGGTAGTGTGTAATTTAGATGGTCGCATGATCACGTGACCTCTCGGCGAGAGTGTACAGCGGGCATAAGGGTTAAGTAAAAATTTTCCTGCGATTGAAGCATTACCGTGTGAGTAGCCCTTTAGTATGCAACTTAAAGCATAGAAATACATTTGACAGGATATTAAAGATTGTTTAACTATGAAGCTTCTCGTAAGTACATCCCGAAGATAATGATTTTAATAGGCTAAGGAAATTGTTTTCAAGTTTAATTTGTTGTTAGGTTAATTGATTTTATCCAAAGCGGTATTTTCAATGGCTTTAAACAAACGTGCTCATGCAATTTTATATCTTTATCGCGCCGATACCTGGTCACAATGAGATTGCAAATCAAGGTAATTTACAAGAGAAAATGGATGGAAAACCTTAGTGGTTATTGATGTTAACAAACTTGATGAGTTGAACGTAAACAGTTATTACGTGTGCTCTTCCGTTTTTGTTCAATTGGATTTGATCGGATTAACTACCCCAAAAAGCGCGGAAATAGACGCCTCGTGCGTAATCGTAAAGTAGCAAAGACTTTTAGAATTTATAAAACTTAATTTGGTTTAAAATTAACAACTCAATAACGAAATCTTGCACGATTCCTAATTTATGCAATTTAGGCAATATGTAAAATAAGTGCGAAAACTTGTGCGAACAGCTCCCCCATTTCCTATAGCACAAAATCTAATACGGTTAAGAGGTAAAAAATTTAAAAAAGCACAATATCTGATGAAGCTTTAAAATAAATGAGGTTTAATAAAATGGCTTAAGGTATATTCAATGCGCTAACATAAAGTGCACTGCACGTGATACGCTTGTCAATGGCTTCATTGTAGCATCCATTTTCAAGTTTCAACATTTAACAATCGCTTTTAAAGTCGTATACGACTACTTTTCTTCCACTTCTAATAGTCTAAACCGATTTTTTGACATCAACTAGTCTTCTTTATTTTTTTTTAAACTACCCTCCAGAGTTTTTCCAAGCGGTTCGTTCCTCCCATTTTTCAATTATTGGAAAATTTGCCGATTGTTAAATGCTTCGTGCACATCGCAGAAGTGAAATTAAAACATTTTAGTAGGTAGTACAAGAAAACTTTTATAAAATGTACTTGACTTTGTAAGCAATATACAAAGTGAAAACTTTTACAAATTTTTAATTAAAAATAAAAATTGAATATTATTTAAAAAGAATTTTTGTATTAACTACCATCTAAGTAAAAACAAAGTGTGTAGGTGTTAGAATTTTAAATAATTTAAAAACTTTATTATCTAAAACGGAATTATAGGGGTTGCGTGGATTTGAACACTTATATGTACTACGTGCGGGTATGAAAAAACACTTTCCGCGCTTTTGGATTAAAGAGGTGTTAAAATATTGTTTTTCATTTAATTTATATGCTCTTAAAATAAAATTCTTCGTAACACCGAACAATATTCAAAATAAAAATTCTATTATTAAGTGAGGTTTTTTTTTAAGAAAAACGAAATGTAAATCTACAATTTTTATTTCACTTGATACACACAGAAAATAAACCAGAGCTATTTTGATATCTAACATGTCGTCTCCACGATAAATTATTAAATTGGGTTCAGAACTCGTGCCTAAATCAACAAATTTCGGGTTTACGAATTCATTTTATCAGTCCAATTTTTCGGATGTAGAAGAATTCTAAATTTTAATGTAAAACATAGGGATTTCCATATGTACATGCCGAAATTTATCCCTTTCATTCTTCCTTAATTTTGTATTAGTATCCAAAATTTTAATCACTGTTTTCGTTTTTTCGATTTGTCTTTCTGCTTTTCTTAGATTTCTTTTTAGTTTTGTGACATTTCTTCTGCTTGCGTTCCTCTTCTTTGTGCATTTTTTTAATGCGTTTTCTCAAACTTTTTACCAAACGCCGGTTTATTTCAACATTAGGTTCAAGTTCAAATGGTTCTAGGGGTTCGTCACCATCGATAGCTAAGCAGTGAGAACGGAACTTTACATCCAAAGGTATTTCATTATTAAAATTATTTTCCAATATCTTCTCACGATCTAGTTGATGTTTCGATTTATCGAAATCTAAATCTGTATGAAATCTGCGTTCAATATTATTTCGCTGCAATGACGATTCGATGTCCACTTCCATCAACTTGGTATGATTGCTGTGATACATAAATGAAACAGCATCTTGGACTATGAATTTCAATCTAAGTGTTACCTCTTCCGAAAGTTTTTCAGCCACTTTATCAGATAAATTTTTAATCCCGAAAAGTTTGGCTATTTCTTTTACTTTCCCGATTGGGTATGAAGCATTGTATTTTTTTGTCATTGCATTATAATGTTCAGCCAGGTCATCGGTTGACCTGTTTTCTTTATATAGCAAATTTTTAATGTCGGTTGGTAAAAAGTTTTACCTTTATTTTTTGCTTATTGATCCGTAGTTTAAAAAACGTGAAATTGCTTATTACAAATTTACATTTTTAGATTTTGATAGCTAAAACATGCCTACACTTGTAATGGAAAATGTATTGTTCTGTTTATTTTCTCTTGATATTCAAATGAAAAAAGAACACTAAATTTGATACCTATGCGGTTTCCTGTTTGTTTTTTGTCTACCGAAATGTTTAATAAATTGGGCTTCTATTCGAATTATTGTTTATTTTGCATTGTTCCTCTAACTGGCAGAATTTAAAAATTGCTGGCCGACGTAGGACGTTGATAAAAAAATTGAATTATAGTCGAATCCTTCTTTGGCCACACATCTAGTTCAATGAACTTTGAAGTAATCTTACTACATCAAAGAATATAATATTATTTCTGAATTGCGATGCTAAAGAAGAAAATAACAAAAATCCTTTTCGATATTTGGAATTACACACCTTCTAATAGTAAGTAAGAATTTTGATCTAAAAATTACAAAATCGTAAGAATGCTGAGAGAAGTTTTAATAAAAGGTGATAATAAAAATATGTGATGCGTTATATTTCTTCCAAAGTTGACGGGATCCTTCTCGAATCTGTACTCAGATTTGAGCTTTTCAAGCCGCTTTATCCGATTTACCTATACATTCCAATGCGTAACAATTTCAATATATCCTTATTTTTCTATCTTGACTTTTCTATCGCATTTGTAGCAGCTTATCAGTAGTTATAAATATTTAATTTTTCAATTTAATGTTTACAATTTCCCGATAGTACGTGTCCAAAATTTCATATGTAAAGGAGATATGAAACGAAATTATAATATGGGAGAAAATCTGCAATGCAAAGTTACTTATCAATAATCTAACAAGCGAAGCAGAACAGAATCTCAGCGGTTTGTTACCCAATGGTCTAATTTCCACCCCTTTGGAGACATGTTGCGCGGATAACAACAAGAATATTGGATCTGTTGTGGTAGTGTAACATTGGGGAGTTATCTCGGTCGATAACACACACTATCTTAATAATTAATAACATGTCAATTGCATTTCAGCGCAACTTTGAGATTAAATTGCTCTCAAATTAAGCATTTAATTACAACAAGCTTTAATCATGCTATTATTATTATTATTATTGTCGGAAAATTTTCTCTCATATTTCTAAACTTCATTTCAACAACTTGGAAATGAGTTTCGCAATCATTCTATTGAAAGCAAAACAAAAAGATATTAAATTTCTAACTAAGTTATCATAAAAAACGAAGCATAACAAAGTATATTTGTTTAAAATTGGTAAAACCCAAAAATTAAACTTGGTAAACATGTAAAACGAGCCGAAAGAATTAAGTCGCAACCTCGAGGTTTGTTTTTGCACGAAAAGAATACAAATTACGACCTTCAGGTTGTCATACAAAATTTGCTACGAAAAAAAAGTTTTTGCTTGGCTACGACACTTTTAAACAGATTTAAAATTAACAACAAAACAGCCGGAAGATAATAAAACCGCTTTTTCAACCAATTGGCTATTAAGAAAGAATCACAAATTTTATAAAATCAATCTTAGATTTAAATTTTTTACTCTATTTACACAAAATCTTTCATGGAAGTTTGCGAATCAACATTTCTTGCCTCGAGTGGATGGCGTAATTGTTTTGTGCGAGAGTCCGCTATTTCGGAATAAGTGCCAAAGCTTCGGTATCAGAGGAATCCTTTTCAATTTTACATTTTTTGAGGATTTAACAGAGAAAATGTTTATTTTATGAGACACACCTTAAACGTAGGTATTCTTATTATTTTTACATAATACAAAAGCTTCTAAAATTATAGATGAATAAAATTTAAATATTGATTTTTCTTATTAGCTCTAATAGTAAATTTGGAAAAGGCAAAAATTTATTTAAACACAATTCCATCCGAGATTGAGAGACGTTTTCCAACAATGCTGTTGACTTTACATTATGTATTCTCTTATCTCGAGCTCTTATTTGTCTACAGACAGAAAAAAGAATAAAATCGGGTGTTGAATGTTTCTCTGTGCTACGCTTTTAACGGTTCTAAATTTTATTTATTTTAAAATTTTTTGTGTATTGATTTTCTAAACAACTGTGTGCATGCTGATATTGAATTTGTAACAAAAACTCACTTCTTCCTCGCATTTTTTCGTTAGATTCAGTTTGCAATAAATTTATTAAACGAAGTTAAAACACCTCTGAAAGAGCTTTTAATAGCAAACTGGACATTTTTGTTATAATGGGTTACATTTAAAATCCTTTACACTATACATCTGTGCGAATAATATCAAGCGAAAAAGGAACGCTAAAAATGTACAAAAAAATTTTAAAAATATGTAAATATGCTAACAAGGACTTGAAAATGTGAATTCCTGGAAAAGTAAAATTTTTTATATACTTAAGTAATATGCAGTGTTGAGCGTAAACTAATAATAATGTTAGGATTATAATTGCGAATTAACTGATTAAAATCATCTCAGAAAATAGCATCATGTTTCGATCTTATTAAAGACTTTACGACCTTTCATGAAATGAATAATAATTCTTTAAACGTGAATTTAACTTATATTTTTATTTTGCTAGTGCAGATCCGATAAAATCAATTTCACGAGCAAATCGTAAAAAGATCAAAATATGTCACTCGTTCAAGTTGTTTTAAATTTTATGATTTTCTTCCTAGTTTTTCATTTGACAGTTTTTCTCAGGCTAAAGGGCTTATCTAACATGAAAACAGTTTTGAGGTAATAGTTTCGTATTTTTTTATCATTTGTTTACATACGCCTTGAATAATTGGATGATCAAACTGATGATTTGGCTATCCAAAAATTAAAAAATGCAGGTACATCTCTTAAGTCCTTTAAGACGATGACAGGTTATATAGGTGACTTTTTCTCCAGCTATGGAGTAATTCGTTAATTATATTACAAACCCTGGTAAAAAAAGTTACAGAAAATGTATCGATTTTAAACTCATCATTCATAACAAAAAGTATGGTAGAAACTTCAGAGCGAATGTAGAAACTGATTACAGATAACTCAATTTTATTTAATACTTAGCATTCATTCAATCCGATTTTATAAAGTTCAAGTTGAACTATTTCATTTTATTTTATCAGAATTATTGTAATATTGTATAATGTATAGCTTTTAAAATGAAATAATAATTAAAATTTAAAAATTACCAAGTTAATTAAACGTAATAAAAATCAAGTATAAACTTTTATCACCTTTTCTTTTTTTTTTCATCTTTTAGCATATATTTAACATAGATAATTTTAAATTATATAAAAGACATGAGAAATTGGTAAACTCCTGACCCCGACCATTTTAAATTTCCCAAATTTCTTTTTTTATAGGTATTTATAATAATCTTTAAAACGAATCTGTAAAATACTATAGGCAATTATACAATTTTTGCCATAGTTCCATCGTAAGGTCTTGAACATACTACTAATTATATTTTAATTATAAAAATGTTATGTGGCGCCTCAGGTCACATGACCGATGTAGGGAAAGTTTATGAGTTTTAGAGAGAGAAAGAGAGTAATACAAAAGTGGGTGTTTTAATTCTTTTAAAATGATCTACAAAGAAAAGAAATTTTTGGAAAGTCAAATAAAATTATTGGATTGAAAATTAAATTTATGAAAATTTTTCAAGGTCGTGATAAGTAAGCGTTTGAGCGATAAGTTGAACTGGACTAGCAGACGTGGCTCATGACTTTCAATTTTTCCGACGAGCTGATTTATTTTGGATGTCCATTATTAATATTTTTTTTTTATAAAACTTACAGTGGGAATTTATCGATAGCAATATAAAGGATCAAAATCCCACGATGATACTAAGGGTAGTTTTTTTAAACAATTTTTTAAAAAAATTTAAATCGAATATATAAAACGAAAGAAATTCGTTTAAAATGAAAATATTGATGTATTTGTTTTTGGCAAAATAAATTTTAATTTTTGAATTATAATAATGAAATTCTATAAATATTATAATAAGAAAGTTACAAATGTCTCACAAACATAAGAATTTCGTAGAAAATTTTGTCTGTTCGTAACGCTTTCTTGCATTCTCAATTGACTCCATTAGTGATGACTAGGATTTATAGCCACTAACAGATGCGAATTAGGAGAATTGTATAGTCAGTTTTTAATTAAAATTTTTAAGCTAAAATTTTTGGTAGGCACGAGGTTCTCCTTTGATTGTTGGATATCGAAAAGATGCCTCGGTGCTACCGGTGTGTATAAATTTTAAAACTTATACTTTGAACGACGAACTAGGTCAATTAATTGTTGTTGTAGATGAATGAAAACCATTAGTCACTGTTGTTAATGATTTTATTGCTTAAAATACATGATTTGTTTTACTTTCCTATGCAAGAAAGGAGCACTGTACTTTTCGAACGTTCGTAGTGTACTTGTTGAGCTTTCGTATGGTACTGGCTAAAAGCCTGATAATACGCGCGCTTCTAACAGCAACGCGAAAACCCTGCGCACAGTATAGAAAACTGTGGCAAATTTGAAATGTTATATGAAGTATAAATATTTAAATGCAAAAATTATAAGGATACAAAATATTGAACAAATATAAATATATAAAAGGGTGCAATATTGAACATAGCCCGCGGGTTGAAATGAACAATTTCAATAATGCTAATAATCAAAGATTAAGTAAAGCCCGCATAAAATGTTAACAAATACAAAAAAGACTTGAGTATCAAAAAGTGTTGGTGAAAACAATGACACAAACAATTTTTGAATCAAGCCGAACAGGATAAAAAATATACAAGTTAAATCTAAGAAAGGTTGAAGAAATACACAAATCAATATTCGCGCACTTCACGCACAAAACAAATCTCACGAACTGGGTAAGGGACACAGCTTGGAGAACGCTCTCTTGATAATGCCGGTGCTGGTACGAACGGTGGCAACTCGGTTGATGCCATCAGCGCCAGGATGGAGTTTGATGACACGGCCAAGTTTCCATTTGAGCGGAGGCAGGTTGTCTTCCTTTATCAAAACGAGAGCGTCATTGGTGAGATCGGAGTGGTGAATTTTCCATTTAACTCTTTGTTGTAGCTCCGAGATGTATTCCTTACTCCAGCGAGTCCAAAGATGTTGTATGAACTTTTGAATAATTTGAAAATTGTCCAAACGGTTTTCAGGCAACAGAGTAACGTCAGGTTCAGGAAGCGCACTTAGAGGACGTCCAACCAAAAAATGTCCTGGTGTCAACGGCTGCAAATCGTTAGGATCTGAGGATAAAGGAGCAAGGGGGCGGGAGTTGAGGATAGCCTCTACTTGGTACAATAGCGTGCAAAATTCCTCATAAGTGAGAACGTGTTGGCCAATTACTCTTTTTAAGTGAGACTTGCATGACTTTATTCCAGATTCCCACAAACCACCGAAGTGAGGACTGCGAGCAGGAATAAAACTCCAGCTTATACCTAGATCAGCAGAAAGCTCTGAGATTGAAGAGTGATTGGTTTTAAAAAAAGTACCCAAATCTAAAAGTTGATGTCTAGCTCCAACAAAGTTAGTTCCATTGTCGGAATATATTTGAAGTGGTTTTCCACGACGAGAAATAAAACGCTTTAAGGCTAAAATGAATAGTTCGGTAGACAAACCGGTAACTAATTCGAGATGCACTGCCTTGGTAGCAAAACAAATGAACAAGCAAAGATAAGCCTTTGTGATTTTTGCTCCACGGCCCTTACGATCCTTAATTAGTATTGGACCAGCGTAGTCAATACCAGTGTGCAAGAAAGGAAACGTAGGTTGCACTCTAGCAGTAGGAAGATTTCCCATAATGGGTTGAGTTAAAGTAGGTGATACGCGAAAGCATGTAACACACCGATGCACGACTTGTTTAACCAAGTTTCTACCATTAGTGATCCAAAAGCGATCACGCAATGAAGCTAACAAAAGTTGGGGGCCTGCGTGAAGCATTACAAGATGCTCACGAGACGTTATAAGTTTAGAAAGATAATGCTTGCCAGAAAGAAGGAAGGGATGTTTTTTGTCATGAGTGTAAAGTGAATTATGAAGGCGTCCGCCTACGCGAATTAAATCATCAGTGTCGATGAATGGATTAAAACTAACTAGGGAAGATTTGGATTTTAATGGTAATCCCTTTTTCAACAGTTTGTATTCGTGGTAAAATGAGTCTGATTGAGAAATTTTTATTAAAGTATTTAATGAAAGCGTCAATTCTTTTGCAGTCAATGGACCAAACTGTCTATCTTTGTCTTGCTTGGAGCAATTTTTTATAAAACGTAGACAATACGCGGTGACTCTTTCAAGTTTTGTAAGACTGGAGTAGTCCTCAAAGTTACAAAATGGCTGCGCAGTGGTTGCAAAGAATTGAGTTTCCTTTTTTAATTCGGGTAGGTCTGAAGGACAAGATTTAAGGTGAGGCCATGATGATTCGGTTTCAAAAAGCCAGGATGGACCGTTCCACCAAAGAACAGAATCCATTAAAACTTGAGGAGTAGTTCCTCTCGAAAGAAGGTCAGCTGGATTATGCTTTGTTGGAACATGGCACCATACAGCATCTAAAGTGATATTTTGAATGTCAGCAACTCGATTGCAAACGAAGGTTTTAAGTAAATTTGGACTGGTTTTTAGCCATCCCAATACAATTGTAGAATCTGTCCACAAAAAGCAGGAGGAACATTTTAAAATGAGAGTCTTTTTGACTTGAACCAACAACTTGCTCAGTAACAAGGCTCCACAGAGTTCCAATTTTGGTATAGTGGTAGGTCTTAAAGGCGCGACTTTAGATTTTGAGCATAATAAATTAATATAAATTTTGTCGTTATTGGAAACGGATCTGATATATATACAAGCACCGTAACCGTTAATAGAAGCGTCGCAAAAACCGTGAATTTGGACGTCCTTGGGACTTGAACAGGTCACATGTCTCGGAATTTTGAGTTCGTTTAACAATAACAGTTCGGAGCGGTAGGACAGCCATTTTGCTTCGATTTCCTTAGGTACAATGTCATCCCAATTTAACTTTTCCAACCATAACTTTTGCATAAAAATCTTTGCCACAAAGGTGCAAGGTCCAAGTAGGCCAAGTGGATCAAAGATCTGAGCAATTTCAGAAAGCATTTGGCGTTTAGTGGTTTTTAAATTGGAAAGACCGGAAATCTTAAACATAAAATGGTCTGTCTGGAAAAACCAAGTTAAACCTAAAGTGCGTGATGATTCGCTGTCTCCAATGTGGAGAAGACCGGGGTGAACGTCGGCAGTTGGAATATCAGACAACACTTCAGAATGGTTCGAGATCCATTTTCGCAATTTGAAGCATCCCGTTTTTAGAGTGTCGGAAAGTTGGGTGCAAATTTTCCGAGCACTCTCGATGCTATCTGAACCACTCAACAAATCATCGACGTAAAAATCTCTTTTTATAATTTCGGAGATTTTGGGTAAAGTTTTTTCAATGTCATTGCCTAACTGAATCAAAGATCGTATGGCAAGGTAAGATGCAGAAGCGGTGCCATAAGTGACAGTATTTAAATTGTATATCTCTATGGGATCGTTAGGTGCAAATCTCCATAGAATACGTTGAAGTACTCGCTGTTCTTCATCCACATATACTTGTCGATACATTTTTTCAATATCTGCCGAAATTGCATATGTGTGTTGTCGAAAGCGTATGAGCACGGAAAATAAATCTGATTGAATGGTAGGTCCAATCATTTGAAGGCTATTTAACGATTGCCCTGTCGAAGTAACAGAAGAACCGTTAAATACAACACGAAGTTTTGTGGTTAAACTGTCCAATTTATGAACACCGTGATGAGGAAGGTAATATGAAGGAGTTATCCTGCGATTATCAAGAGACATGTGACCTAAGTCAAGATATTCCCTAATAAATGCTGAGTATTCCTTATACAACATGGGGTTGGCCTGTAGACGCCGCTCAAGTGCAAAAAATCTTTTTTGTGCAATAGAAAATGAATCTCCTAAGAGTGAGGGTGGTTCCTTGAACGGAATTGAAACTATAAAGCGCCCGTTATTATCGCGACGAGTGTGCTCTACAAAATGTGCTTCGCATGCACTTTCTTCTGGTGAAAATACTTTGTCGGTAGGATAGTTATCAATTTCCCAAAATTTAACGAGTTGGTCGTTTAATTCATTCTCAATGCTGTGATGACATTGCACCTGATTATTAGGATGTGGGCCGGTAGGACCTGAAATGATCCAACCCAGATAAGTTTTTTGTAGTATAGGTAATGCGGTACCTAGTTTTATCTGTCCAATGCACAATAATTCAAAAAATGTGGACGAGCCTATTAAAATGTCAATTTTTCCTGGTTTGTCAAAATTAGGATCAGATAGTTGAATATTTTTTGGAATTTGGAAATTGTTTAATTTAATACTAACACTGGGAACGCTTCCAGTAATTTGGTCTAGTATTAGACAAGATAATTTTATTTTAAAATTTGAATGTTGAGAGTGTAATTCTAATTCGCATTTTGTTTTTATGTTTGTGTTTGAGTTGTTCAAACCGGTGACAAAGACGTTTGCACTTGAGGTGCCCAAACCCAACCTGTTGCATGTGTCGGCTCTCAGGAAGTTCGATTGGCTACCGGAATCAAGTAATATTCTTAGGGATTGGTAGTTCCCTGTGGAGTCTTGCACCTTGCCAGTTGCTGTAGGTAAGAGAACTTGCGTAGTCGTAGAGCAGAAGGCTGATACGATCTCGAGAGGTTCTTCATCGACAGATGGATTTAATGTTGGAAGGGCAACGGTTGAATTAGGAGTTTTTTCCACTCGCTTCGATTGATGAAGCGAAGTGTGATGCTTATGTTTGCATATTCTACATGAATATTTTGAAGTGCACTGAGGCAGAAAATGATTTTTCGATAGGCAGTTGAAGCAGATCTTGAGTTCCTTAACTTTTTCTGTTTTTTGCTCAGGGGTGAGGTCAGCAAATCGTTCGCATCCACTTATTGGGTGCTCTCCCTCGCAAAGAGCGCAAAAGGGAGAAGTGGTAACGAACGACTTCGAATGAAATTTAGGTTTGTCGACGACCTTCTTCAACTGTCTATTTTCTATATTTTCTAAAAGATTTGAATGATTTGTTAAAAATTCTTTGAAGTCTGATAAGGTTGGTAGTATGGCAATGCTTTTGCTTAAGTTTATTTCCCATTCCCTTACCGTTGCTGCGTGAAGTTTGTTTGACACCAGATAAACTATCAGTGTTTCAAACAGCTGCTCGGTGCTAGCAAGAGATTTTAGTGCTGAGACATGCTTAAACAAAACGTCATTAATTCTACGTAAATCACTTGCTGATTCCTTATTTTGAACTTCAAGTTCGATGATTGAATTTAAGTGATTTTTTATGATGACCTTTGGTTGGTCAAATCGCGCAATCAGTGTGTTCCATGCGATTGCGTAACTTTCTGAATTAAAATTTAAGGAACTTATTACATCAGTGGCTGTACCCGTTAAACTAGCTTTTAAGTAGTGAAACTTTTGTACTTCGTTAAGTTGTAAGTTATCGTGAATTAAATTTATGAAAATGTTTTTAAATTCTAACCATGACTTTTCGTCGCCATTAAATTTTGATAAAGTTATTTTTGGTAAACTAATGTTGTAATTATGATTTCGGTGATACTCAACGTTAGGGATAGTTTGCGCATTAGAATTTATTGAATTTGCAGGTGAGTTTCTGCCAGAAATTGGGCTTGTGGTGCCACTTCGCGAACTATACCTATCGCTAGTTCTTACTAAATTTTGAGATTTTCTGTTAATTAAATTACGAGCAATGCCAACCTGTGTATGATACAGGTTTTCGAAATTTGTGAAAGAAATTTCCGCTTCGAAATCCTCAGAGCTTTCTGGGATTTGGTAGTACAAGTTCTCGTATAAATTTATTAATGGTAATATACGCTCAAGTCTAGATTTTAATGCTTCGACTTTATCGTTTGTAGTTTCTGTCGAGTCGAAATCATTTTTGATGTTGTTTAAAAATTTTTCAAACCTTGCTAGGCTTGCTTCTAATTGAGATTTAGTTAAATTTGATTTCTCCATAATGTGTATGAAGATTTGAAATTTTTGTAAATAAATGTAAACAAATGACAGATAAATATTTCTATTGTACCAAGCAGGAAACTGTATGGTGGATATAGGGACCTGTAATGGTAATGGAATAGTTTTATTTACCGCCGTTGAATGTGGTTGGAAGTCACGTGGTTGTAGGCTGTCACGTGATCTTGCCGTTGGTCTCTGCAAGATGGCTTTTGGTACCTGTTTGAAGGCTTCTCGAATTGGCGCTATCTTGAGCTGGACTGCTCCGTAGGGTTTACCCTGTTAGAGGCTTCAAAATGGTGGGATGACGCTGCTATTTTACAAATCTCGTTCGGGCACGCCACTTGGGGTCAATACCGTACTTGATCGATTTGTTTGATTGATATTTGTTGCACTGTAGGGCACTGAAACACTGTTTGGTAATTGCGAATTACCAAAATCCGGCTCGAAGGACCAAAAAATGGTAGGCACGAGGTTCTCCTTTGATTGTTGGATATCGAAAAGATGCCTCGGTGCTACCGGTGTGTATAAATTTTAAAACTTATACTTTGAACGACGAACTAGGTCAATTAATTGTTGTTGTAGATGAATGAAAACCATTAGTCACTGTTGTTAATGATTTTATTGCTTAAAATACATGATTTGTTTTACTTTCCTATGCAAGAAAGGAGCACTGTACTTTTCGAACGTTCGTAGTGTACTTGTTGAGCTTTCGTATGGTACTGGCTAAAAGCCTGATAATACGCGCGCTTCTAACAGCAACGCGAAAACCCTGCGCACAGTATAGAAAACTGTGGCAAATTTGAAATGTTATATGAAGTATAAATATTTAAATGCAAAAATTATAAGGATACAAAATATTGAACAAATATAAATATATAAAAGGGTGCAATATTGAACAATTTTAGTTAGTAAATTTTAGTAGTTAAAAATTTAAAAAAATGAATGTAGTTTGCGTTCGATTCCGCTAGTGAAAGATTTTTAAAAATTTATTGTGTGACATCTGATACTTGTACTAATTTGTTAACAAATTTTGGTAGCAGCCCATTGATTTGTTAACCAAACCAATGTTATTGGTACCGATGTTGGCTATTTAACCAATCAATGCGCTGTTACCAAGTTTGTTAATAAATTAGTACAAGTGTTGCACGGTATAAAGAAAAAGAATTAAAAATTGACCATGCACTTTAGTATCCTCATAGGTCCTATTTGGATTTAATATGAACTTTCGTGGTGCGTTTTTGCAGTAAGTCCACGGACTGTTCGTACAATATTATAACCACGTTTAAAAACCAATTAGAGATGTGCGACAAGAATTAAATTGTAACTTTTCTTCTTGTCCACCAGGAGGCAAAAAGTCATCTTTCGATTTAAATTTCAATTTTTGGGATGTACTAATAAGTGGTCCATCTATGAATGTATACAGGCAATGACTATTTGCCTAAACTGAAGAATTTAACATTTTTCGAAAAATTGTAGGATTCCATTTAAAATATTTAAATTTGTGTAAATTGCCGGAATAATAAAAAAAAGCTAGGTTATCAAAAATATTTTATTGTCTACTAAAAACTTTGAAATTTACTTTTGACTTCAATTACTGTAATATAACATAAACCGCTATTTTGTTATAATAATTAGAAATTTGTGTTATTTACATTTTACATTAATAAAATCGAATTCCATGAGGTACTAATATTTGCTACGTGTGTATTCTGACTAATTAAAGTATTTGTAGATTATTATGCAATGTATTTAATAGACTAGTATTTAATTTGCGCTCCAATTAATTTTAATTATACATCGTAATGTAATGTTGGAATTATAGAATTAATAATAATGCCCGTTTCAAATTAATTATGGCAAAAAATGTTTATAGTAAATATTTTTTCAACTATGTAACTTACAAAGCACCTCATTAGAGCGTTGGATAAGAATGAATTGTCAGGCTACCTAGAGGTGCATTTGTAGTCGCTTTTTCACAACAGAGCTCAAGAAATAGTTAAAATTATTATTTCGTAGGTAAAACTTACTTTTAATGAAGAAACGTTTAGATTTTCAAACGGAAGCACCTGCAACGAACAATTTCTTTAGTCTAATGATTTGAAATACAGAGTGTTCTTAAACATGCATGAACATGTAGTAACAACAACAAAAATAATATCAGGTGATAATCGATTTCAATTTTACCATTTTTTTTTAAATTACTCAACTGTTATTTAATAGAGAATTATTCGCGAATTTTGGGTTTAAAAAATTATTAATAATAAATTAACATTCGAGTGTGTCGAAGGGATTACACTATCATCAAATATTAAAAGTCAAACAATTTTTAATTGAAAATTGGTTGAAAAAATTTTAAATTAAAATTATAACGATCGGTGTTCAATATTATTTTCATAATTCCTAGTTAATTAAAGGCGGCGACTTACAATGTAAACACTAGGGAAATTAAACTTTGCAAACTTTTCCTTAATTGTAATGTAAGCAGTTTTTCTGTACTTGAATAGAATTTGCCTTGTAAACAAGCTACTAAGTCTTACTTTGTTACACTTAACTGACCCTTTCGTCCTTAAACTAATCTTATAAATAAAGTGGATGGGCAAGTCAAACTCAATTTACCCTACTGATTTCTATATATCTACATTAAAGGCAATCTTGTGTTTAAATTCAATTGTCTATTTTTTGTAGAAAATCCTGATGTAAGTAAATAGTAAGTTGTAATTTTTTGTTGTCGATTATCCCTTTTGTGCCAAATCATCATGACCTCGCAAATCAAAGCAATCGACTTGACTGCTAAAATTAAAACTATGATTATGTTTTAAAAAAGTTATTGCGGCTTAGATAATTTTTCATTTTCACGGAAACTCAATAACATCATCTATCTAAGTTACGTAGCGGCTATGTGAACGTGATTTATGATTTCGTGCAGGTTGATGTATGTGTATTAGCTGAATTTGTTATAAGATCAAAAAAATGTTTGATATTCTATTAAGATTTTGAGTGTATAATTTTAAAATTTTGATTTTTAAAGCATTTTTCCGACAATGCTGCCCCGAATAATACGTATGCTAAAATTCTAATTTATATACAGGTTTCAAAATAAGTGACCATGGAAGAAAGATATTGTATATTTTAACCCTTTATTTGCGGTGAGGGATGCTTTTAGAGGTTTTTTGTTTTGAATAGATTGACAAGTGAACACATTTTACAATCTGATCACTCGAGAATAGCGCGCATTTACATTTTTTCGGCGGTGGAATACTAAATGCTGCGTAATGTAAAATTCGGGTACTTTGGTGAGAACAAGATTTTCTTTCATTTTAAATCCCTTCTTACGATATATACTACGTAGGTAGAAATAGTACATAAATTTAAAATATTCAAAATATTTATACGAGGTTATAATATTATTCGTCCATTATCCTTCCTGTCTCCTATCCCTTGTTCGGCTTTAATTGAATTTAATCAATTAAGATACCCAATGGCTATTTTCTATTTAATCAAAATTGGCAGCGTTCTTGTTTAACATTTCACTGAATGCTGTATGTTATTTTCCATTCAATTACTCTCTTTGGTATTGTAAATGGTGTTCGATATTATTCCCAAGTTTTATTCAAAGCTCAATCGATATTCGGAAAGAAGTTGAGTTAAAAAGCACATACGATATATGCGTGGATTGATGTTCGTGTGCAAACAATGAAACAAATAACGAATTATATTAACACCAAATAAAAATTAATTCCTCTTCAAATTACGGCTTTCAGCATAAAATCTACTTTATAATAATTAGTAATATAAGCACAGGACGACTTTGTAATATAAAAATAACAATGGTAAACTGTGTAAATATATACCCAGCAAAACGGTTGAAAAATAATTCAACATTTCTACCCTTTGTTAACAACTCTATTAATAGTAATTTTTACTAACAAAAGCAGCTTGTTTGAAATTGTCAGTAGCTTTTATCATTTATTTTCCATTGGAATTGTAATCTCATGAATATTTAGTGGTGGTTTTCTGAATAAATTCCAGTACGTTTGCTGATATAGTGTGTTTGACATTGGAAATGAAGGTGGCTTGCAATATACTAACTCCTGACACTTACAGAACTGGCCCAGTGCTATCTACGTTAATTATTACGACTTCAGGCAAACGACGTCGTGTCAACTTCAATTAGTTACAGTTTAGTATAAAAAGAAGCTTCAACTGCGAAGATATACTAACACTTAATGTTTTTTTTTATATTTCTTTCCAATTTTTAAATTAAAAAATATTTTATATTCCAATTGTTGGAATTTCGAAACGAAATTACGAGTCTCAAAGAAAAGTGTAGGTATGATGGAAGGTTTCTGTTGTAGGTTGAAGGGATAGAAAATACACATTTTTCGTTCAACTATTTAGATGAAACTTCACGAAGTATAATATTCATGTAATCCATCCATTACAGTTGTCAGGAAGAAGATAAAAAAAGAAAATTCATCGATTGTTGTATAACATTTCTTGATTATTCATTATTACAATAAAAAAACAAAATTTGACACACTGATAAGTAAATTTTCACATTACCATGTTTACGTGAAAATTTTTGAGGGTGTTAAAAAATTGGGGATGTCAAATTTTTCAAAATTGCACAATTATTATTTTGACTAAAAAGGTCCAGGCAGAGTTCACAATTTAATTAATTACTGTGGAATATAAAAATTTTAACATTTTATTTTAATAAATATGAAACGAGCACCAGAAAACTCACAACAAAATCAAATAATATCATGAATTGTGCATTGACCGAATATATAGATACCTAAACGAAAATAAAACAAATTTAAAAGTTGAACTGTTTTCGCCCATTGGAAATAAAGCAATGACGGATTATGGTGCAATAAAGTGAACGTTCCTTTTATGTTTTATATAGCTATTTGGTCACCAAATAAGTTTCTATGTTCACATGTAAATAATGTAATAATATATTTGTTTCAACATGGGAAACAATAATTGTTTTCAAAGTTGACGTAAAATGAAAGCAGCAAAATATAATATAATATTATGGTACTAATTGTAGCTATGAATTGATCAATGCTTTGTAGGGTTACGATGTTTAATACAAATCATTTTAAAACTAATTGTAACATAACTGTAATAAAATAAAAGTGTCAAACTTAATATTGAAATTAACTTTTTTTTTTGTTTAACCCTGCTTTGTTTTCAGTTTTTCTTTTAAAGTTTGTTGTTACCTATGTGGCGTTCGTTAGGATAAATGTGATCTAGATATTTATTATTATATTGTAATTTATGAAAAAGGTAATAAATGAATTATTCATTTTGATATTATTAAAATTTTAAAATATTGTCGAGTTAACTTGTACACAATAGACCAATTATTGGAATATTAGTAGAGCTTTCAGTTGTGTTTGCAGCTTTCAACAGAAATATATTGATAATATCTATTATTAAAGTTAACTCAACAATATTTTAAAAGTTTTTACGAGTTGAAATTTTATATATTTTATCACTTTTTAGTTTCTATATCTATATTTTTGGAGTTACATTGTTATGCTTATTTTATATAGTTTATTTGCCTACTTTTATTTGCTTTTTGGCTGTCTGAAATTGGTCGATTGTTAGGAATGAAGAAAATAAACAGTGTACTGGTACTTGGGTGTAGTGGTAAATAGCTAAAAATAAAAATATTTAGGTCTACAGGTTCAAAGGTTAGAAGGCACTCAAAATATGATCTATATTTTGCATTAAAGCTAAAAATAATTTTTAACTTTTTCGTTGCAACTTGATTATTTGGGGTGACATATTTGAAATTTGTAGGGAAACGCAAGATCAGGTGGCACCGGCCCTAGCTATGCTGTAAAAAGCTTTTATGCCTAAATAAATGTTTTTATTCTGTCATATTTATGGTTAGTCAGTTCAGTCAGTCGTAAAAAAGAAAAACAATAGTTGTAAATCCAAGCCATTAGTAATTATAGGGGTAAGTATTTAATATTTTATTATATTCTGTTCGTTTTATTATTAATAATCTCTTGTGTTTTGGTAATGTTAAGTTTGTAAACAGTTGTTAATTATTAAATAAGTATCGTTACAAAATAAATGGCTTTTAATTAAATATAACAGTAAACCAACCCCAACCTCCAAGATAAGATCCCAACCAAAATAAAAGTATATCTCCCAACCTCTCAAACAAATTAATGTGACAATATGAGAATTAGTGATGTATGAAGAACACGGTGAAAATTTTGTACATTTCAAAATAACAAAAATCTTAATAATGCAAACAACTAGGTTAAATTTCAGAGAAACGTAAAAAATTAATTAGGGAGCATTGTTATTTCCTGTTTAAAATACGTAATGTTTTTAAAGATAAATAATAATCCTAAAAAAGTTTTAAAACAATAAATTTGGTGGTTTTCATTACAAACTTTAAACATATGAACAGAATCAGAGTTAAAACATGTTTTATTTCATTCCTGGTTTTTTGGAAACGACTCATTCCTTTTACAATTGTTAATTTCCAGTTCAACATTAGGTACAATGTTATTCTTGTATTGTTATAATTTTAATCATGTAATGCATAACAAAATGAGAAAATTTGGTTTCCAAAAGAAGTTGAGGTAGAACATTTAATTTGAAAAATTAAGGATACCTCACATTGTTATCACTGCTCATCGTAACTTTATAATAATTTTATATTTAAGGCCATTAATCCATAAACTATATCTTCTTCTTCTACTTTTTGGCTAGGGTCAACCTTATTTGCCTTAAACAGCCACTGCGTTGTTTCCTTGGAATCCTTAAGCATATAAATTGCTTAACGTCTGATAAGTAGTTTGCTAGACTTGTCTCCAGACGAGCCTGTAACCCTGGTTTTTATGTTAATGATGGCAATTCATTAACCCAGGAGGACCACCGGCTTAACGTGCCTTCCGAAGCACGGAGACCAGTCATAAGAAAGTTGTCCTTCTCCGGTTTTGAACCCGATACCTCGCATTCGCAGTTGCTATCAAGCAAGGTTATTGTAGCATTTTATTTCTTCAAAGCCTCTTTACAATTTTTACTATTTTTTTGGACTTCATGACAGGTAGAATGTCAACTTTGAACAAAAATTGGAATCTTTCCGAGATGTTCAGGCTACTAACAGATCGTTTAGCCTAATTTGTAACAATTATCGTATTTTTTCTCGACGATTTAGTATCCCTAATAATTAATTTTGTCTGTTTTTCTGACCCAACACCACTCACTGAAAGTTAGCCAGCCACTAAGGTCATACAATCTCGTTCACAATCCAATGGTCTATTGCTGTCGCAGCTTCTTGTTAAACTGTATAACCTCAACTTGGGAAATAACTCAAGCACTCTTGAATCTCGTAAATAATTTAAATTTATTCAGTTTTCAAAATATTTTGTCTTCTCTGCCCACTTCTGTCATATCCTTGAAAATATCAAATGGATTTCTTTTTAAGTTTTACCCTATTTTTATTGAAAATGCATTTACCTTTTAGTAATGCCTTAAAATTTTTATGAAACTATAAAATGTATGAACATAAGATCCAAATATTTTATATTTTAAAAATCGAATGTTTCACCTTCGAATGTTTTACATTCATTTTTAAAAGAGTTTTCAGAATCCTTTTAGGGTTTTATTAATTTTCCAATTTTCATATTAATTTTGTAGACGTTCCCCTAAATTTGTTTGTTGGCAACCTGTGCCGAGAATAAGTGAGCGTAAATTACCGCATTCTGCAGGACCGTGTTAGTACTACGTATAAATTAGTTTTTGTGCCATTACCGAGCATTAAAGTAATCCAATTAATTCGAGAATTATAAACTCGAAATAATTTTTAAATTTAACGTTCGAAAGGATTCCTCCAATATAGTGGCTATATTATTTTGGAAAGCATCAGAAAACAACCGCAGTCATAATCTCTCATGTTTAATGTACCTGCACAAAGTCATTAATAACAACATTAATGGCCCTTTGATGGTAAGTCGTACGTACATACGAATACCGTGTGACAAACCAAGTAGAACAAAGGCTACCCACTACTGTGACGGTTTGAGACTGGCATTATGGGGGGATAACTCACCGAGCTAGAAAATTATGGTCCAACATGTGTACGTTGCAAAATAATATTTTTCATTAGTTCACCCTGTTCCAAATAGAAACAAGATTATTTGACCGACTTAGTCCCTTCGAAAAGAAAAGTTGGCGTGTTTAAAGAAAAAGTTTCCTACTCCTACTTGTCAAAATCAAAAGAAAATCTGAAATTATGTTAGCAAAATAAGAAGTTGGGATGTGAAAAGAAAAACAAACTTATCATTGTCAATTGCTTGAGGCGCGACGGCATGCATTATCTAATAAATTTCCAAACGTCTTAAATAAAAGTGAACTTAGGAAGTTTGGATCCCACGAAGTAGATTAGCGGACTTAAATTCCCAAGTGGACCGTCGTTTGCTATCGCAGCTCGCACGGTCCAGTAGAAATGACGAGGGCGGATGGTTAAGGGTGTGCGGGTGAATTTATGAAACTTGAAAAGATTATTACCTTCTTAAGCATACGCAAGTGAGGCAGCACTCGCAACATAAAGTACGACAAATTGCTTTATCCGGATACTTTCGGTGACGTTATTAAGGTAAAACGTGCTTCTTTTTATAACTTAAACCGTCACGTTTACTACGCTACTCCAATTATTCAACTTATCACTTAACCACGATATTACGTACGAAACAATATATTAACCAACATTAGACACACCAAAAAAAGCTTTCCGTTTCACACCCTTAATTACAGTAAAAATAAGGTCGTAAGTGCCATTCTTATTAAAGCTATCGACAAATTTAATTATAAAATACCGTAGGGTAAATAAATATGGTAAAGTTTTTTTTTGTGTGTGTATGTAAGCTTTTAATCAAACACTTATCCAATAAACCATTGACAAAAAATATACCCTCATCACTTTCTTTTTATGTTTGCATCCACCCTAAACTTCGTGTGGGGCTTCGCTCGTATACTCGCAAAATTTGACCTCTGCTACAATTTAATATTTTTTTAGTACCTATGCATTTCATTCGTGTAAAATTTACATTAATATGTTTTAACACCAACTCATTATATTTTATTTGTTTTCCAACAGCAAACTGAAAAATGAAAATACAAAATTTATAAGAGAATTTGAAAACTTTCGTATGCACACGATCGGATTTATCTATTAGAGCAGCGAACTGCCTTTAATGAAGCTAATTAGAAAGCTTTTACCGTATATTGTAAATAAACTATTCCAAAAACTTAATTACTATTCAAGACTCGAATACCTACGGTGCTTTACATTAAAATTTACTTTGCTGAAAATTTTATAAGAAGCAAGTATTTTAAGAAGAAAAGCCGGCAAACTTTTTAGACAAAAAAAAAAGTTATTGAAATAATCAAAAAACAAATTATAGTTAGTAGTTGTATAATATTAATAATCTAGTAAATAATGCAAAATAACGAGATTATGAAACCCAATACATAAAATTTTGTGAAAATTAATGATCTATTACATTATTATTTAACCTTTTGTCAAAAACAAAATTATTAAACCTCATCCAATAAAATCGCGAAAATGTTCTGAATACTTGGCTTTGAATCTAAAATTATAATTTCTTTAAATAGCTTAATTTCAGAAGCTTCTGTTAATTTTAAAGTCAAATAAAGTACAATTTACCGTTGTTTCGTTAAAGTAAATTATCTGTTTGTAATTTAAATTACTTAGACAAACTAATTTGCCTTATGGTAATATAAAGTTCAGCTTTCTCGCCATAATTGCCATTTCACTACATTTTAATTTAGTTTAAACGAAGATTCCTTTTGTAAAATATTAAATTTTTCGATTAACGTTCGTTAATTATGAAAATCCTGAATTTCCGCGAGAAAATGGAATTGCAACAGAAAATTTAACAGGTCCATGGTTATTTGGTAAGCAGCCAAGTTTTTCACCAGAATTTTGTTTCGGTTTCGATAAATTGGGAAGAAATGGTATAACGGAAAGGAAGGTTTCTATTGGCTCTCTTCGTTTTCATTCAGGAACAACAATTTATTTTAAATCCAGACTTGAACTAAAATTTGAGTGTTGCTTAGATCTCCCCGAGTTTTGTATGAGCTTTTCGCAATAAACATTGCAAAACATTTAAAATTGTATAGAGAAAATGAGGGTTAAAGTATTTTTATGGAAAGTAATCGTTGTGGAAATATTTAAATTAAAGTAGATAAAACTATTTTGCACAATATAAAAGAAAAATGAATGTTTTAAAGGGTATTGTGGCATAGAAGTGTAACGGCGAGAATATGGTTTGAAGACGTTCCCAATATAATCTCTTTTATGTAAGTTTTCAACAATAAAGCTTTCAAATTCAGACTAGAACGCCAGTAACCTCAAAGTTATACGCAAAATAACCGATATAATTGATTGCCAATAAAAAGGAATTTATGAGGATACCTTATCGAAGTTGGTATTATTCATAGGCGGCTGCGGTAGACAGAAACATCTACAGGGTGTGTCTGCGGTTATAGGGGATTTAAAAGGGTGGGATCGTCCGTGTGGTTATCCAGAAATAAACTCAAGAAAAGATTAGCTCATAAAATATTTTAGACAGAAGCACGAGATTAGTTTAAGATAAAATTTACAATTTATTTAATAGATATTCGTTTATTGATCATGCACGGTGAATTACGTTGGCAATAAATACAAGAAGTTCTGCGTGCACGTATCATGCAAATAAATCCTGTCGATTTACATACTTTTACTTTTATATCCATAAAGGCCAAATTAATATATTCAAATTTTTTCTTTCTCAAAAAGTTGTAAATTTTACATGTTACACAAATTTACTTTTCTAGCACCGTTTCCAGCTTAAGTATGTCAAAAGATGGAAATCAAGAGCTAAGAATAATTACATTAAAATAAAGCGCTTTGGGATTGTCAGAGTCTCTGAAGTAATTTGATATAAATTATTAATTTTCATTTTAATGTTATTGTCTACTTATACTGCAAGTCGTATACAAGATATGGCTAGAAATGTTACCAAAATATCAAATTTAATGATTCATACGATATCGTTCGTTACATTTATTTCTTACTATTAAAATGCGGGTCGTGTAATGTTACACATTAATCAACAAACCTATACAATTTATTTCAAAATTGGATTTGTCCCCATAAAACAAAAAGGAACAATCACCTTCCAATTTATTTATTGCGGGAAGATAGTGATAACAATTCGGTTTGGGTCCTAACCAATTTGCGGAAATAATTGTAATAATAACATCAAACTTTGAATCAAAATTCAAGAAATTGGAAGTTGAAACTACATCGATGACTACATTTGTCTTGAAAATACATGATCATAAGTTTCCAACTTAATGAGCTACTGAAAAAAGAATCCTAAGATCAAACTCGCATTTTTAGAATTTAATTCTTATAAAACAAAACAACAGAATAAAATACAATAATAGGTCATAAAATTAAAAAAAAAAAAATTGAAAAACACGATGGCATATTTGCGAGATATACATATTTTTGTATTTTACCCGATTTTCTTGTCTTGTCTACCTACTATTGAAAAAAGGGCATCTCGTGATATGAATAATAAATTAACAGTGAAATTTCGGAAGATTTCAAAAACGACTTTGACAATCTGCATTAGAGCTTTTGCAAAAGTTTAACCCCTTGCCTCAAAATTATGGCCAACCACTTGAATTTATCATTTTATTTTATGTGGAAAATTTATTTTACCAGACACTCATTTGGCTAGCGATTAAAATCTTACTCGTAAAGAACATAATATTAATCTTTCTGACATGAACTGTACGTGACCTGTGGTGATAGTTCAGAGAGTTTACTATTGTAGATTAACCTAAAATTGAAACACCGCAGACGCAAAAACCACTAAATTTAATCTTATTGGTGTAGTCTGCAAATTTGCTCCAAATCGGTTTTTCCATTGTAACTCACAAACGATATAAGTTCTAAGTTTTCTATATACAAAAAATGTTCGGACAACATAAGTTGGAGTATACTAAGGTCAGTTAACGATAAAAGGAAGACCGATTCCTTATAAACCTTTCAAATATTTTCAGACAAAGAATGTTACAGAATACTAATTTCAAAAAGAAAATATCCCTCTGTAAAATTCTGAATCGTAATCAAAACATTAGTTTTACCTACGTGTAACTTATAAAAGCAGTTCACGTAGCTTCGCTTAATAAAAAATTCAACTGTCAGTTTATTTGAAGTATATTTTGTATGTTGAATTGCATTTTAGGATGTGAAAGTAAAATCGAACGTGGAATAATATTCAAAAGATAAACTTATCTCTTAATAGGAAAGTAAAACATTCTTTACCATCAACAATATAGGCAATACGTTCCATTTTCATGTTCGTAGGTATTTACTACGCTTTCCATCCATTCTCATTTCTAGTGTTATTTGCAAAACTGCTGGTCATCCAAGCTTTAGTAATTAACGTTAAAACTTTATGTGCATCCATTTTCATTCATTATATCCTCAAAGTGTCGGGTTGTAATTACTCAAATTTTTTATTTATTTTGTATGTTAGTTGGCCCTTTCAAAAAAGTTTTTCTTGCAAAATTGTTAAGTGCTTACTCCAAAACTTAAATTATAAGCATATTTGTGTTTGTTTACTTTTTTTCGTCCCAATGCTGATTTAAAATTAAAATTGAATTTTTTGATATGATACAAGATTTTAAGTTAAAATGTCAAAGCAATTAAAGAAAACATCATCTGCATTGAGTGCCTTCAGGCAAACGTTATTAAAATTTGTTTTTGACCTTTTAAACTAATCCAAATTCTACTTAAAAAAAAATTTTTTTTAAATAATTGAAAGAAAATCTGAATAAAATAAAATTTGGAAAAAATATATTTTAGGTTGTGGTTTTACTTCCAACACAACACCCATCACAAAAACATCACCAACTAGGGGTTGGTGTGATGTGTTTATCAGAAGACATAAAAGATAAATTACATTTATTTTTTTTTTATAAATTTCTTTGATTTACAAACTTAAGGGTGGATCAATGTGTAGTCTATTTCATTGAGCAAAATCTTTAATGACGAGGCGTTTAAAGGAAGAACCTGGAGTTCCTTGTTTGTACTAGACCATTAACTTGTTACCACAGTTTTTCTCGTATGTGTATATAAAGATAAAAGCGTGCACCTCTAAATTTGCCTTTCTAGCTCGTATAATAGGTATCAACGGAAGAGAAAGAAGAACAGAGTATAGTAGAAATAAATCTTTTACAGTATCACTTAGCAACAGTTATGGTAACCTAATTTTTTAAGATTTATAGTTTGCAAATATCGTAGGTTGGAATCTAACGGTTGTATACTTTTGTAACCCGAATAAAGCCATTACTTCCTCTCCCTCTGTTACGATTACCTTATCAATAATCTTTTGTCTAGGCTTCTTTTGCAATTCCATTAAGTAGTGGATTTACATTTCCACCATGCATTCAAAGTTGATTTAACTATTACGCAATTTGAATATTTACATTATTTTATTTTTGGATGACGTAAAATTTGACACATTTAAAAAAGAAAACCTGCTAGAGATAACACCAAAATATATTTCGTTGGGAGCTGCCAATATCATTTACACTTCAAAGGCTACAAAATGCATTCAGAAACTTTGGCACATGAAAACTAAAAATTCAAATCTTTCCAAAATAATTCAATATCTAGATGAATTATTAGTCCGCGGGTAATCGTGCAATAAATCCAAATATTTTCAATTTCAGTTTATTTGTTTATTTACTCCCTCTCGAATTATTCTTGTTTTCTCGTATAGAAAGCAGCATTTATTTATTAAATTTCATTATATTGTACGCAAATGGAATATAAAAATGTACAATTTTTCAAGCATGTATTATTAAATCACAAATTTTTATTATATCTTCATGTTTTAAAACAAAATAAAATATTAACGATTTCATAATAAATTTATTGCTGCATAGACTATGAATATTTGTAGCCACACTAATAATATTTATTACCAAATTTTATATAATAAACACGCAAACGTATCTATAGAATTACGTTATCGAAATTGTTTGATTTACTTGTTATGCTATTGAATAGAAAATCAATTTGATTTAATGCTACTTAATCGTAATGATTAGTAGTTTGACTTAAATTATCCAAATATAGGCTGGAGAGTGAGAAATTCTATTGAGGTGAGGTGGATCTAAAATCCAAGATGGATATGGGAGGTATGGAGAAGAACTATGAGCAATAAACACAAATTAATCAATTTAAATCACAAACATTTTTTGACTATCGTAAACCAGAGTTAGTAGTTGCAGTTTTTAGGATTATAATACATTTTTGTTATTTTTTGATAGCAATAATAAAAAACTGCATATTTCTGCTACTATTTTATTATCAAAAAAAAGCAAAGAAAATTTCAGAAATTACAACAAAATCGTTGCATGTTAAGCAAATGTTCAATAAGCAAACAAAATAATAAAAAAATGGTAATATTCCATAACAATATCGTTAAGCTAAAAATTTTGCAACAACAAAGTTTTAAGGCAAAATAAAAATGAAAATACGGTTAAGCCACTAAATGTCATATTACCTTAAATTGTTGCTTTCGGTACAAGGAAATGTTGTGAAACGAAATACTCACAAGTTTAGATAGAACTGGAGCTTTAGGGTTCTGTGTGGCATCAAAAATAGAATTCCATTTTGTAATAATTGAACTGTTGCTACCAGATATACTTTACATGCCCTTAATATTTGATTTCTTACTACCTAGATGGTGGGTTTCATGAAGATGAAATAAAGTTTCAGTTTAATTTTTGTAGCTGTGATATATGGCACTTTTCAATTTATACGACAGTAAATTAAGGTTAGGAAAATTTCGCTGTTAAGAAAAGTGTTACAATAAGATTTTAGTATAAAATAGGTACAATAATAAATATTCGAGATATAAAAAACTAACATGCTCTTATTTTTGAAACATATTGCTTCATCGAACAATAAATGCTAGAATATTTTCTGAAATAATATTGCATGTTATTCAGGGTTTTCTCTTACAATAATAGTGTTCATATAATTCATTACACAATTCCGAGTTAAATATTGTTGCATAATATAAGTACCAAATTATGATCCACACATTTGCACTAATGGTATTTATGACGAGTACAACCGCCATTTTCCATATGTACATATAGTAAATAAAGTTTCAAATGGAGCATTAATTGAGTTCCCTCCCGGTTCCCGAACTTTTCAGTATAATCCCTAATCAATATTTAACGTGTTGCAAAGTAGTAGAAGCAAACTTAATAACATAATTTAAAATTTTCAAAATAGAACCATTTTACAACTTTTCAGTTATTTTAGAAGCGAAACCTTCATCACATTAACTATGTCACAAGTTAGTAAATAGTAAATTAAAGCTCGTTGCTTACAGTGTTTCAGACAGTTGCTATGAGTTGATGTCAAGGCTCTCCTACATAGGCTTTTCCCAACAGAATAACAGAGATGATAAGTCCTGATGTTAAAGTAGAATGCGAGTAAGAAAAGTTTAACGTTTTTGGTTAATTAAAACGAAAAAATGAGCTAACGGGCTTTTAAATTACAGGATTTAAACTTGAAATACCTTACAAGCAATTAATTTTTAAAATTTAAACTTACTCGAAAAAATTTCTTGGCGAAATATCCTTTTACATTTTAATTGATAGAAAAAATTTAAAAATTATTTTAGGATCAAGTAAAGCAAAGGCTTGTTGACATTTTTATTCTCAAGATGCTTAACCCTCAGCGTTCTTAATTATCTTCTAAAGCAACGCATAAAAAGAACACGCTTCAATCATCTCATATTTAAATTTAAAAATAAAATACTAAAACAAAGATAAAAAGAAAATTTTAATGATTAAAATAAGCGATTTTTAATTTGATTTTGGAAGTTACTACTATGAAAAAATGTAATAAACTTGAGAAATATTGCGAATGTTTTCTAAAGTGTATTGGTCGTACCGGTGGAAACTTTAAGTAGAGATATGCGGAATTTGTTGTTCGTCGCAAAATTGGAAGAAAAAACAAAATAGAAGATGGAGTTTCTGTCATTGCATATACGAGATAAATTTTATCCCGAATTTTTTAAAGGGATCGACGTTCGCTGCTTTCTTTAAAGAAAATCCATTATATTGGTAAGTAAAACGCAACTTTTACGAAAATTAATTAAACTTTTATGTGACGAATAAACACGTTTTAAAAATTTGAAAAGCTTAATATAAAATTTAAAGATTACATCAAAGCGATTTTAAAATATATTTATCAAGACATTGTATACGCATTTTATATACCTAATGCAGTTTAATCTTTAAGCTTTGAAATAAAAAAAAGTTTATAAATTTTAATATTGTTTAGAAAGCTTATTTGTAGTAGAAATTTATTCGAAATAAAAATTTGTGATAAATGAAAATTTTGCTATTGAACAAACATACATTTGTATTGATTTTCTCTTTTAATAATACAAAAATTCGATTACTAAGTTTTTATTTTAAATCGTTTTTGGTTATATTAAAAGTTTTTCACTTTACGCCTAGCTTACAAAACTTTTAATATTAAGTGCATTATCAAGCAAAATTTAAATTTTCTTTTGCTTCTTTAAATTATACGGTCGAACCGTACTGCTAGTTCTAAAACAACAACCGACAGACAACAATTTAATTACGCTGTTTAGTAATCTGAAAAAAATTAGTTATCCTCCGAATAAATTATTTGTATGATAAGCTTCAACAATTTTAGTAAAAACACAATCCCAAAAAGTTTTCTATACGTTGTTATTTTCTTTAATTTAAAAACAAGAAAAGTTTGGAAAGTTAAAATCAATTTAAGAAAATTTTCTGAAAATGTTTTTGCTGTTGATGTTTAAAAAGCTTCATAGTTAAATAAATAACAGTCCCTTTTGTGTTTATTAAATGAACTGTTCATAATGAAAAGTCAATAATTCAAAATATTTACCCTAGCAGGACAGTACAAACTATACAAAATAAAGACATAAGAAAAGAAGATTTTGTACTGCTTTGACATCAAATTTACTGGATGTTTTCACCTGAAATGTTCATTAAAAAAAAAAAATAGTAATTTACAGCGTGAAGAACATAATAAGTAATTTTTTAACCCAAAATCTTATCCATATTGAAATTTGAAGGTGGGAAAACAAAAGGAGAAAAATGGAAAACAAAGTCATTTAAAACAAATAAAAAACAAAAAAGTTGGTGAGTTTTGGGATTACAAACATACAGAAAAGCAGAACTGAGATTTTATGAAGTTATACTTATTAAAAGGATAAAAAAGTTTTATCGAAAAAAACCAGAAGTTCATTGATACTAAATTCATTAAGTTCCTTCTAATTTTTTTTAATTTCTAATTTGACACGCTCATAGAAGACAAAAATTTTCCACAAGTTACAATCGATCGTGGATTATTTTGAGGATCGTTCCATAGGACGAAGAAACAGAAGTCAATTGCGAGCTTCTCAACTTACTATTGAAATATGGAATGTGTAACAAAATCTTAAATGATCGTCACAGGACGAATAATGCCATAGTAGGCTGGTATCGAGATCTTCATAATCATATTTAATTATTACAATCACAATTAGACAAAGATGGTTTGGCGGGTTTAACCCTCTCCATGGAATAGAGAGAGATTAAACTTTTTTCCCAAAATACCCCTCATGACATAGGTAAAAGAATTTTTTAAGAACACCCCCATGACCAATGTTATGAAATATCACAATTTTATTATTATGTGTTGTACCAAAACTAAATAGATCACCATACCATAGACTATTTGTTAAGCATTGCCGATAATTTTGAATTTTAAAATATATTGTAATATGTATTAAAAATTATTTGACTATCAATTTTTTATTTGTTTTTTCAGAGGCAAACGGTCGGGGCGAAACATCTCGGGGCAAAACTGCAGGAGTCAAACTGTGGAGGCTAAACGGCAGGGGCAAAAAGCCGCGCGCAAGTTCACTATCAAAACTTCTGACCCCTTCTCGACTTCACAGAACCTAGAGTTTCAAAAATTTACAAACTATCAAAAAGTACAATAACATAAAAACTTCAAATCTAATTTGTCCCAAAATAATACGACAATGTACCTTGGATATGGTTATGGTCGCAGGTTTAAAAATGTGTAAGTTTCAGAAAGGCGATAAATTTTGGAAATATTAATATTTTTGAGTGGAACAGAATAGAATTAGTAACGATTTATTATTATTATTATTGAGTAAAAATAACCTTAGATCACTAATCGTATTTTCGAGTTACACTATCACTAAACATTCGTGTTTTTGGTGAGCGAAATAAAACCTCAGTATTTTTTTTATTAATAATTTTTATTAGTTGAAAAGCATATTATACAACTTAAAACACTATCAAATAATTTACTTAATTAAGCAGTACTCAGTGGGGAGGGGTGGAAAAAGTTCGGGAAAGTGCATAAATGACGAATTTGTTAAAAGTAGGTTCGTCTTTTTTACTAATGATTAGTTGATCTAGGGTTAAACAAATACTTTAAAAAAACTTATCTGTAAGTAAAAAGTAACATAAAAGAAATTAAAAAAAAAAACATTTTTATAATCTTTTGTGACAAAGTAAAATTAGAAAATATTTGAAAATAAGACAAAAGTGCAAATACCGGGGAGGGCGACGAGAAAAATGTGATTTTAAAAAAGTTAAAAAATATAGTAAAATTTATATGATTTGGCGCTAATTATTTCAAGGTATTTAATTGTATATCTTTAGTCGTAAATATGTCACCAGAAATAAATATTATGAATATAAATATGAATATTTTGGGTTTTATTAAAATTTAATATTTGAAAAATTATAATCGGCCCAAAAATAATATTACAGTGCTAATCAAAAATTTATAACTAATTTTTGGAGTGTTATATTATTCAATGGTATTGATTAGGAAGATGCTATAGAAATACATTTGACAAGAAAAAATGTGAAGAAGTGCTTTTGTAATTTTGTTGCTTTTTATAAGCATTTGTGTTGTTTATAAGAAGCTTATTACCACTTCTTTGATTACTTTATGTAAGTACCTATAGCGTTATTTTATATTTTCGAATTTTCTGCCTGAGATTCTATGATAAATATTACATTCTAAATAATACACATATAAATTAGTCAATAAGTATTTTATTTCACCATCTCTTCTTTGATTTAACCTATACTACGTTGAACATAGAATACATGGTGTCTCCCAAATTACTGTTGTAGTTTACTTCATCCATATTCTGGTATGTCCCAAAAATTCATTACTTGCCAAAAAATTATGTGAATCAATTTTAGGCAAAAAAAATATAGCAGAATAACCATTACACAACTAGATAAACAAATTAGATCGGTTTGTTCAATTCAATATAAAAATAGCGCCAGTGCGGCCTCTAAGCCGCACAATATTGGGCAATCTAAATATTATAATTAGTATTTTAAAATTCTTAAATCTTTAAAAATTTATATTCTGGTATTCAACTAACAATCACGCCAAAAATATGGTTAAAAAATATTTAATCGATCAAATCGTTCTTCTCATCAGTCATGTCTACATTTTTAGAATTGAGATATCCTCGTCTACGTCAGTTAGTGCACATGGTTGAATAGTGTAAACCACTCATTACACAATCGTACTATTTGTATAGTTTGAATTTGTTCGAGTTAAACATGTTCAAACCAACCAACGAATTAACACAAATTATATTGAAAAAAATCGATATTTTGAGAATAATAAAATATATTCTACAAATTCGTTGCTAATGGAAATTAATTATATAGTACCCTATTATTATGCACCAATTATTGGTCTATTATAATAGACCACTTCTTTATTGGTCTATATATCATTTCTATTACCGGCGAATTAGTAATATTGATCGTGCTTTAGAACAAAGTTTATGTTTTTTTTTAATTTGTCAATTGGTTATTTATGCATAAAACCACCTAATTAAATTGAGAACCTATCATGGTTCTTTCAAGAAAATTTCAAAAATTAATATTTATATTAAACACAAAGATCGTATAAAAATTTTGTTTTCAAGCTCCAATTTAAAAAAAAATAGATAATTTTGCTCAACTCTGTATAAGGGTTGATACACCAAAACAGTGCGTTTAAACATCGATGTAAAGGAATCTTACAAAGTTTAAAATATAAATATTTCTGCTAATTCGATGATTCAATTTGTAAATAAATAAATAAATAAATGACAGTTCAGGTTTTAGTCGCACAGGAATGCAAAATCGGTGTATCGATTACACCTCCAAGTTGTTTCTTATTCAAACCCTGTAACTAAAACATTTATTTGAAACCCCTTTATCATTTTATAATGAAACGAGGTAAAATATTGCAATTTTACAGGAATAAAATTTAATTTGAAATTGCACGTTTCTGAAGTGACATTTTTCTTGACACATTTTTAAAGCAGTTACGTGCCTATCCATAAGTGCAAAAATAAAAGAATCAAAATTTCTTAAAGCTCCCTAAAGAGATAGGTAATTTATCCAAGTACGCAAGTAATTAAATTAAGTTAGTTCATTTAACATGTTTGTAATTTCCCAACAGTCAATAGGTATTTCCTCATGTACAGTAAATAAATTTTCAAACGTACCTACATGTAAACGTCGACAATTTAAATGAGTAAATTACACTTACTAACTAAACTGAAAAGATCTTATTAATTGTATGATTTTGTTAAAAGATCAGAAAGGTACATAAAACTTAACCTTTAAATGTGGTTTTATTTTATACTTAGGCAAGGCTGGCAAGTGTAATTAGTTTGGACATGAAGGCAAATGAATTTATAATGCCTTTTAGAACCTCAATTTCTACACTAAAAACGTTTTCATATTATGTATATAAATCTATATTAATAACGTTAAAAAAAACGTTTACTTTGGTAATTCATTACAAATTTCATCTTAATGTTTTAATCCTTCATTAATTAAAGATGCGATTATTAAATGATTAATTTGTCATCTTCTTACGAACTTCAGCTTAAGTGTTGTGCAAAATTGTATGTATACGTCACATCATTTTGGAAATATTCGAACCGAAAACGTATTAGATTAGGTACAGACAATTTTACGGGTATTATAAAAAAATTACAACAAAATGAAAAAAAAATTGGTTAAGCACATTTCATTTTCTCGTTGTCTCCGTATTACATATTTAATAAAAAAAACTCGTATTGTGGGATGAGTGTAATCGGTATATACGTTAGGTACTCAATATTTAAATACTTAATTAAATTCTTTGTACATTTTCAGTTCAGCAGTATAGAAAAGAATCATTCTTTAAAATGTAATAAGCATGCAATAACGAAATGCTTATTGTTAAAGTGCTTAAAAATAATGCTTCAATTTTTAGATAAATTATACTCAAATTCAGAATTTGTTTTATTTTTACTACATTTTTTATAAAATGATGAATGCATTCCAGAGCCAGGATTTGCCTCACTACAAAACTTTCGTTTTAGGTTACAAGTTTTGCTATAAAAATTTGGAATATTTTAACGTGTTAAACTTGACAGGAGCTTATTAGTAGTTAATTATAATTGAACAATCGCGTGAATGCTTGACAGTTTCAATCGGTGATGGATCAACTGTTTGATAGGGTTAGGAGCAAGTTACTACATCGATAAGAGAATTCAGAATAATAAAATAACATTTCAAATTAAATTTTTTCGAGAAAAAAAAACGCCATTATACCAAAAATATCAAAAGAGTTGAAGAAATTACTTTGCGAAGATGGAAACGATGAATGAAAGCCATGTATTGGGTGAGTGCATTATTATTGCATATAATGGATGTTCCAGGCATCAGTGCATTTTCCCAACGATAAAATCACCATCCATACAATATTTTCTATTCAAATTGAACGCAGTTTGTACGTAGCAATCATCATTTAAATAATAGAGGAATTGCAGTAAGTTATATGACCGAATTTAGAATCTTTCAAGAAAATCTACTTTGTAGTTTTGGTTATGTTTACGTATAACCTAACTAGCCAAGTTACGTTCTAGTTAAATATCGACAATGGAAATGTTTATGAAGAAAATAGCCTAGAGGAACGATGTAATGTAAAGCTGTAATCTGAATTTATTATTTACTATAAACAAATCTGAGACTTAAGTACCTTCTCAATGTTCAGTGCTACTTTGTTTTGATACTTCAGCAATGCGTGGAAACATTTCAAATGATTTAATTTTCCCATTATTCCCGGATTTGTTCTCTACCAAAGAGACAAAAAATTACGTAGTATATATTTTTGACATTAATATGAACATGACTATCAGATATTAAGATATAAAATTATATTGAGAAACCTATCAAATCTAAAAACAAATTGTAATTAGGTTACCCAATGTATAATGGATGAATAATGAAAAATAAGTCTCAATTTTAAATGCAATTTCTGAAATAACCAACATTACAAACTAATAATTTTATAAATGTTGTACTTATCTATTTTCATTATTAACTTTGCTCAAACAAGCTAAACTCATAAAGTTAAAGCGACGTCGGTTATATCACCTACCTAATCTTGATTTAAAACCCAACCACCATTACTTAAATAGACAATTAAAATTTCAAAAAATATATATGCACCACGTATTAAATTTCAAATTACAGTAAAATTTTCATATCAAATTTTACATAATAAATAACAAATTTCGTAATTCATTAATTAAATATGATGTAAATTCAGCTAACGCTTTGTTGGATGTTTCTTCAATTCGCATTAAATTATACAAAATTAATTAGTGGATGCTTTTTTAACTAAACCAAAAGGATTTTAAATGTAATTTGCAAACATGATAAGTACCTACTTATATTTCAAAAAACAATTATAAGAAATACAATCAACTAAATTTATTATTGTTGTAATACTAAGTAAACCAATATTAGTTTAAAAAATTATATTGATGAATATATTGAGGACTAATTAATTACGTCAGTAAAGCTACTTGAAACTACCCAAGACTAAACTTTGCACTTCGCTACCTAACAATTAAATGTAAATTTGTAGTATCCAATACAATTAGTATTTTAGACGTGATGAAGGATTCGTTACTACTTTAATTAATTAGGATTAAAGATTTTATTACGTCTTCAGAAGATGAATTCAAAAATGTTTTAAGCTAACAGTTGATAATTATAACAGTTAATGAAGTAATTAACAAGATTTTCAAAAGTTTCATACTACAAAATTTTTAGTTAATTTTCTTTTTCTAGAAAAAAGCAGTGGTATAGTAGGCTTTCCGTAATTAAAAGGATATATCACTTTTATGGCTTTGTTCTTATTTATTTGTAGTTTTTAATTAGTTTTTAGCTGAAAATAGATAACTCACAATAAATTAACTTTTTGTCTACTTAAATGCAATTTTTATTGCTTAAGTAATTGAAAAATATTGTGTTATGATTTCATTTTTGAGATTAATAAAACCAAAACGTAAAAACACTGCGATGTTATCAGGAAACCCAACGAGGAACCCCATACGTTAATAACTCAATGATTCATTGGTTATAGTTTAACTGACTTTACTATAAAATTGGAGAAAAATCGAGAGTAGTAGTTTTCGTTGGAGTGGTTCAAAGTTTTCTGGCCATATAAATAGAATTTAATAAAACTTTTCTTATGTTTCATGAAAGCAATTACAGTTTCAGGTTTAAAAAATAGTTAAAAAAATTTAAAAATAATTGAGCAGTGTTTATATAACTGAATCTACTCAGAAAATCCATAATCTAACCGCATAATAAATTATTTTAAAATTTTCAGTTTTTTTTATTCTTTCTTAAATGTTGCTTATGACTCTTCTCTTCGTTGTTTTTAAAATGGGAAAAGAAAAGCAGTAATTTGCAATTCAAATAATTTGGCTTAATAATAATTAATATGGGTTAAAAAAATTTAGGGAGAGACCGATGATATAATTAAACAATCTGAACCTAACTAAAATTACATCAGACTTTGCAAAGTAACAAAAACTAAGTGAAAATTTTTATTGGTAAGCAAATAGAAATTTTTAATTATTAATCTGTCGATCATTAATAAGCGAACGCCACTATTTGTATTATTTAATGTTTAATTTTTATTCATTTTTTAAAACAAAAATGTTATGGAAAATAATTACTTCTGTTTTAAAAGTTTCACGTTCATTTTATTTATTTAATTTTTCTTTTTAAAATAAACGTTTTTCTTGTAAAGGGTAAATGGTTTATTTTGTAAATATTTTTTTTGATGAATTTTACCTCTATTCTCTATTGTTTTAAAATAATGAAAAACAGAAAATTGCATACGCTTGGTTTTATAGGCTAAATCCCTATGTACTGCTGAACGACTCAGCATTTTTATGTTTCATTCAAATTACGTTGGTATTTTAGAATCACTCGATACTCTGCAGAATCAAAAAAGATCTATAGTTTAAGGTGCAATCTAAACCACGTCATGAATAATTTGGGACTCAAACCGACGATCTTACGATTTAAAGTCCAACTTCCTACTTCATGAAAAATCTCCGACATAAAATTGCATATTATTTTCACATAAAAATATAAAAATCATTTTGTCTTTTACTAATTTTTATTTTCTTATCCTAACGCTCAATTGACTGACTTCAGGTAAACAACTTTCAAATATGTGGCCAACGTTTCGGTCGATATTACCGTGTTCTCCATTATATGCTTGATCTGTTTTAATTGGATTTTATAAACTAAACTACGTTGCTTTTGTAAATATTTGACCTGCTTTAACGGAATTTTAAAAACAAAATTTTGTTAGTTTTCTTTTACTTAAAAAGCGTCGTTTAATTTTTATTTTTGTTTGGTTCAAACAATGTTAATTGAAATTTTATTTTGCTTAATAATTTTCTTGTTGTAATTAAAACCTCAAACTTTCTTAATCAAATTGGTTTCCAATCTCTCTTGAGTCAGAAAAGTTCACATTCAACTTTTTTCATCAAGCAGAAGGTATTTAATTACTTCATTAAGTTGTTTTAAAAAATTGCTGAAAAAAATCTGGGTTTGATTTAATTAGAGTTTGTATTAGTTCATGAAATTTAATATAATCAGCTACATATGTCACTCTCTAAAAGTTTACTACCAACACCATAAGTTGAATAATTAACTATCGCTTAATAACGCAATTTGGAGTTTAGTTTAGAATTCTTCAATTAAGAGTTTCCACCAGTTACCTACCACATGGTTAAATTTTCACCAAAAAGTTTAAAGTATCTGCTATTATAGGCGATTTGAATGTTTTGGAGAAAACTTTATATCATTATTAATTTTTAAGTTTTTCATTTCCTTTCTTGTTTAAAATGTAAACTAGATCGCGATAGTGGTGTTATAAACACGGTGTTGCACAATAACTCGAGGGTTGCTATTCTAGCAGTATAATAAATGATTTAACTTCTCGAGCGTCGTTCTCACTACTTTAAAATTAATATTAAACTTATCTCTTTTGCAATGTTAATTACACTATAATGTCTTGCGTTGTTTATTTAGTAATAAACAGCATAAGCAATTTAATATAAAATTATCCGAGAGTGTTGATTGAGATGGTAAGAAATAAACGTTATTTTGGTTTAGCCGTAACAAAAACTTAAATCATCAATTACAATTAAGCCCTACATAAAAGGTACAAAAAATGATAATTAATTTTACCTTAATAATTAGTGCTAAGCATTGATTACATTTATGCAAACCTAGTCCTGTAGTAATTGAAAGCTTAATCCTTAATTATAAAGGTTTATACGGGATAATGTCAGAGAAAATAACGGTGACCTAAGCGACTTCTAAAGTTTTAGCCCAAAATTTATTAAAATCATCCAAATTATCCAAACTAATATTTTTAGTATCCCCCAAAATAATATGGTAAGCTGTTTTCGTTATAACAAATCGAAATCTTGAAATTAGTTGCAAAGAAAATCGTTTAAAACTTTTAACATGTGATAGTTAACAATAATTATGTGCGTTTCTTATTTAATAGATAAGAATTATTTCAACTCACACCAAATGGTGAAAATCAAGTAGGTAGAGTACACTGTGATGAACAACACTGATCACACTTTAAATACTTAGTAATAATAATTATTTTTAAAAGCACTTGAAATTTTCCAAGTTAAAATAAAATACACGAACTACCGTGAGGCGCTGGATAACCGAATCACTCGGCGTCTAACGCACCACTGACAGGGAAGCTGAACGTCGCCTCGACCGCTTAAATCGATTTTAGCGCTTGCAATGCCCGCAAGTAAACTGAAACGTATGAAAAGGACTAAGATTACAACAAGATCCAGGCGTAAGAAAAGCATCCAAAGGAAAATAAAATGAATTAAAGGTGATACCGATATCGTGGAAACTGAATAGAGGAAGATTAGCGTTAGTATCGTCTGGAATTGTTGAAGACAGAGTGAAGTATATAATTAATGATGATAGTGTTTTCTCAAATCCCTGTTATTATAATTGTATTTCAAATTTACTCGTACTTATTCTAAGCTTAAGTTTGTGTGCTCGAGTTTATAGATAACCCTAAAATGTTCATTTATTTAACATGTTTACAGAGAATACAGCAAAAGTAATAAAATTAAAGTAGTCATTCAAGGGATAATCATAATAATCCCCTTCAAAAAAGTAAATATTTAACTTTTTACTTAGTATTAAATTCGTCTTTCTCTATCAAGTACGATCGAATGGGAGATCTACAAACTATTCGTAAGTCACAATAATCTAAAGGTGACTGAAATCTAATTGCAATGAAATGTAATTAACAAAATAGTTTGGAACTGAACTTGCAAATTAACCGGTCAAAGACGAGCCCAAGCTGGATTATTTAAGCATGGAAAACCGCAGCAGTGTTTTGCTATGACCGCTAAGTTCCCTTGGAGGAACTGGACAGCGTTTTCCACCTTCAATCTACCGGAAGCTAGAAATTTCCTGTGTCCACAGTTTTACTACTTTTTATGGTAGCTGAACTAGATGATTAATTCCCTCACAAGATAATTAAGATAAAAAATTTATAAGATTCGAAAACCTCAATAGATTACAACGTTGTTTCAACCTCTCATTAGTGACTTCGTTAGTGGCAGTGGTATTGTCGGATCTATGTTGACACAATTAAAAACATAAAAAATTTAGTTTATAATTCAGGATCGTTGTAAGATTTGAAATTAGTATATTGGAATCTATTGACGTATTCCTTTCCAGGTGGGAAAAACAAAATTAATTGAAAATAAAATTGAAAATCTTCTAGATAGGCAAAACCAACAAGGAAAAGTTAAGTTAAGAAAAAGAAAGTTTCTGTACTTAAAAAAAGTGATTTATCGCAAAAGTAATTACTATATAAACAGGAGCGGACTGAGTGTTTAAAGGTTGGCTCGCCGTTTGGAAAAAAAGTCTGGATTTAACACAAATTTGAGTGTTTGATGTAATCTGTTCATAATTATTTTTTAAAAAAGCCTCCCATTAAATAATTCGATTATAAAACTTTTCTTTTGTTTGACAAGGTAAAAGAGCGCCCGCAGCCAATATTTTATTAATGGCCTTTGAAGAAAATAAACTAAAGTGAAATTTTGTTTCACCTTCCTGTACTTAGTGACTTATTTTTATATTATTTATCTTAATCTGGACCTACTGGACCGTCTTCCTATATGGCCGTCACTTTATGGAACTACTGTTTGTAGAATTTGCCTAATTTATTCCCCCCGACAGTGGGATCAAATTATAAGTACCTATTCATGCTTTCAGAGCACACCTGAAGCCTGAAGCATTTTTCAAGACATTTTATTCTTATTTTCTGGATGACATACTTCAGTAAATTTTTATCTATAGTTATATTTTTTATATTTTGTTTCTTGTGTTATATATTATGACAGCGATGTTTTATAATGATGTAATCAAACGTCAAATGCTGGTCAACAAATTTCTTACAATTTTTCTTGATGATGTTTACATCATTTTTGATGTAATTTTGAAATCTATTTTATGTAGTAAAGTGACACTTCAAAATCAAAATTTTTTAGAGAAAACCGTTTTTTAATTTTTATTACCTTCGCACAGAAGTAGGACGTACGTTATACCCAATAGCGTAGCTAGAAAAAAAGGCTAAAGAGCTTAGTCTACTTTACAAATTAAGAAAAGTACTTGCAAAATGTACTAATAAAATTAGGTATTTTATTTTTGTATACAAATTTTGATCGAGAACCGGGGGGTCTGGGGGGTATGGAATACCCTCCAGTTGTAAGTAAACAACAAGGTGAATTTTTAAGAACTGTAACTTTTTACAGCTAGAAGGATAACAATAGACCAGACCTCCCGGTTTCATATTAATTACTTCCAACTTTCACAAGGCACCCAAAGGTAAGGGTTCGCCCTTTAGCACTCCAGGCTAGCTACGCCAATGCATACACTTTTACATAATAAAAAAATGCGTACACCCGCAATTGCCCAAAATTAAAAATAATAATAATAATTCTCAATGACGACCTGCGCCTGCGGCTTAAAAAAAATTTACAGTAAAACTTTCATATAGCGAAATACCCAATTTTATTAATTTTTTTCAAGAGTAATAATGTGTCTTTCATAATAAAAGTCATCATGCAAAATTCAATAAAACAATTTTTTTAGGATTTTCTGACGATTTTGACATAGAAAGCAAATTTTAAAATAAATTAAAATTTTGTCAAGAATTTTCTTTTCAAGTAGTCATATAAAATAATTTATATAAAAATAAAAAAAATTATACGAATAATACTAGAATCTCCGAGAATCTCCCGTATTTCTTGTTTTATTGTAAAATAAAAACTTTAGTGTATGTACGAAAATGCGACCCCAGTCGCACATGAATTGGACCAAACAAATTCTTGATAAATGTTATTGTCCTAATTTCAAATTTATGAAATGAATTATATTTTCAAACATTACAACTAACAATATTATGTTTATGACACTTTTTAATGTGAGAAAAAATTAATAATTACCAAAATTGAATAAGTAATTCAATAAGGAATTTTAAAATGTTCAAAAAAGCTTTTTAATTTAAAATATCTTTTATACAAAATTTTTTATGTTTATTTCAGATTCTTAAAATCATTAATATAAAAACGTGGTTGTATTAATTATGTACACAAACGGTAAAACTTTCCTTTTTATTTAAATATGTATTAAAATAGTACCAATTAATTTTTAACTATTGAACAATAAAATTGTATTAATTTAATAGATTGAAATTTAAAACAAAAAAATGTACCTACCAAAAATTAGTTTGGTCCAATTCAGGTGCAATTGGGCTTGTGTCGTAACTGCAATGCTATGAAAAATGTGCAATTGAATGTCTTATTGCTAGAACATGGTAAGCCACAAAAATAGAATTTATAGATTTCAACGATTGAAAGTTGACGACGTAATGATTTAACATTACGCCATGAAATTGGATGACAATTTTAGTAGCCCAGCCATTCAATTGTACAAAGAGTAAGTCGAAGATTATAAGTTATTTTTGAAAATAATATTATTTGACGTTAATATTAAATTACAGTATCAATATTTGATGCAAAATCATCTAATTATTGATATTATTCCAAATGACTCAAATTGAATTACAATTATCAGATCAGATTTTCGGTCTTATATTTTTGCTGATGCAACGCATGCAATTGAAAATTGCGGCTCTGGTGTATACGGTATTGATTAAAAGAGGCAATTACAGATAATTTGCAATTAAAACTTGTTGATGATGATACCATCGGTGTTGATAAAACTTGCAAACTTTGTAGGTCACCTGGTAGAACGAACATATTGCATTCCATGTACAATAAGCAAAATTTACATTAAATTTATTGTTTCGCCATTACTAAATTTAAACTTTTCGTCGTAATTTAGAATTTTAAATATTTAAATAAATTACTTTACTTGTCATTCGCAACAAAGTCCCTAGCGTACGTCCTCCTTTCCCACACAACATGCACTACCACTGTCAACAAATACGAGAAGAAATCAAAGTGTTTTGGATTTTTAAATATATTATATTATGCTTTCCTGCTAATTTTCAAACTTACACTAAGTCTGAATAAAAACTTGATACATAAAAAGGTGTCTGCAATGTTGATTGAAAGGTAACGAGGATTAAAAGCGCCTGTGGTAAGCGATTCAATTGGCGCTACCACCTCCTCTGCATCTCAATCAAACTAAATTTTTTTTAAGTTTTAAGTAAATATTTATTTACACAGTACTTAAAAACATCGGTCAACTAAAACAAATTTTAATTTACAAAAAAATTTGAAGAAGGTAAATATCCCCAAGCATAAGAAGTTAATGAAAAGACTGAAGATGAAAAATTTTGATAAAAACAAAAATTTAATTTTTGAGGAAACATTTGTTACTTACTTATAACTGGGGGGGGGGTAATCCATACGCCTAATCAGACCCTCCTACCCTTTATCAATTAGAAAAGTATTATTTTTACCGTTTTTAAATTTTATTAAGCTTCTCAAAAAATGATCCTAATGATAATAATAATCAAAAGTTGTTAAAAAAATTAGGCTAAAAGTGATGTAATCTACCTGGTAGAAAAACACACTTATGACAAAAACATCACCGGTGGAAAGTGTCCATAGATTCAAAATCAAACGAAAAGTAGTAGCTAAAACATTATAATTTAAATAAATCACTCATTAAGGTTAATCTGATTTTTCTTGTAGATACTGTTATCAGTTACAGTGTGTAGCAACACTGTAACAGATTGGAAATGTACATATAATATTGAAGAAGTCTTTCATAATTTATGCTGATTACAGTATAAGCTGTATTGGTTATCTATAATGGTAAATTAATCCAATCCGGTGTCATTGTGTGATGTAGTGCAAAGCTATTGTAATATATTTAGCTATAATAATTAAACACAAGTGACATTACAATGCCAAAAGAAACATTTAAGAAAAATATTTATTGTTTTAGTCAAATTAAATTTAGAAAGCATGTCTAAAAAGAAATCGCGCGGTATTTCTGTTTTGACAAACAAAAAATAATGTCTTAGCAACGGACCAAATTAGAGTGACATAATTTTTTGTTTCTTATCATCGGTGTGGTAACTTAGTGATAAAGTAAATATTTAATTTTGATTGGAGTAAACTGTGTTCCACGATACATCAACAACTAAATTATTATTTAGACGTTGTCGGAGTTCAAATATTGTAATAAATTTTATTGCTAATTTAGTATATAATAATATTCCATTATTTATCAATTGCGGTAATAGATTCAACGTTCTTCTGCCTTTAACAGAGAATAAACCAGATACTATGATGCACAAGTACATTTATGTGGTCCATTGGTACACTACATCACTTGTGGCGTCATAAGCATCCCTCACACACTATTAAATTTTAAAATCACAATTCAATGCAGCATCTACCATAAACACACAAGCTCCGTTTCCATCATACAAGCCATCCATCATTCATCTCCACTTCGTACTCTTCAATCCTTTCCACACACTCAGTTTACAAAATAAATTACATATTAATTCACTTAATTTTATAAACCGAGCTTTCTCACTTACAAATTTAATGCCGATATATACTAACTGAAAACTTTTTTAATTATCTCAACTATTTTGAAAACGAAATCTCCAAACAAAATTAAATTATAAAGCAAATAACACATAGTAGATGGATCCTATTAAAGTTCTCGCTTGCAATTTTGGTTTTAGCAAATGCGCTACTAATTTTGCAATATCAGGGAAGCAGTGCAAATTTTGTGGCTGTTCCTATCGGTATTATATAATTTGCAGAAAAGCTAATCGCATTCAAACTGTCTTACAGCAGGCTAAATATTACGTATGTGTGTATCGTGCTATAACTCGGTAATTATTTTATTTTAATTGTATTTACTATTATATCCATTAGCTGCGAGATTGTTATTGTATAATTTACTGCTTAGATAATACAATTTCAAGTTGATATAAATTGCACACGCATAGGGAACGAAATAACCAAACTGTAATTAATTTTATTTCAATATTTGACCTGGTAAGCAATTTCATCTTAACGCGGAGAGTTTGTGTCGATCACAAAGACGAGAACAATAATTGGTCAGGTTTGGGATTCGATCCTTCAATTTACTTATCCAAAAATATCAAATAAAAACTGAAGAGTAAATGATAGGGTTTACTATGTTATGTAACCATATACTTCTTTATGTAAATAATAATTCATATCCATCAAAGCTTCACATGTATACTTTTGATGTTAAGATAAAACGATTTCAACTTCTCTTTGTAGCTGTATTGAATATCGAATTGTAAACTTAACTAACATTAAGTAAATTTACCAGTAATTAAACTTGTTTCGATCGTAGCAACAGAAAACTGAAACAGCTTTTCTCCGTTTATCCCTTCTAAGAATCTACATATTTTCAATTTATTTCTTAAAAGTTTTAGATTTTTTCGATTAAAGCAAAAAAAATAGTTGAAATCTCCAAAGATTATTATTAGTATTAAAAATAATAATTGCAGATTAATGTAAGGGCTGAAGCATACACAGAAATCTTTCCATGTGTGGTTGTTTACAAATTAAAATGATACGAAGTTGATAATGAAGACAGTAATTAACACAGGAAATATTTATATAAATTTTCAGCATCTTTTCTGTAGATATCAAGATATTGAACTGACCTCCAAATTATTTGCAATTCAAAATGATAAATTATTAACTCGTTGATATTAAATTAAATTTAAACTTTAAAATATCGAGTTATTAAAAATTAAAAGTTAATTAAATAATATATTAAGCTTTCAGACGATTGCTTAATATATTATTTAATTAACTTTTAATTTTTAATAACTCGATATTTTAAAGTTTAAATTTAATTTAATTTGCAATTCTTATATAAATAATTTTATATAGCCACGTTTAAATTCCGACATCTCATTCGTTTATCTATTAATATTGACTGGGATGGTTATTTATTAAACCGTTAAACATCACGTGCCTGGACTAAACCCAAGATTTTTTATTCCGAACTACGTCAACTGATTGCTTACTACCCGGAGATTATTAATTTTATAATACTAGGTATAACAACCGCAAGTAAAAAAATAATGATTAGCTAGAAATATCATTTTTAAGGGCTTCTGATCGGGTCAAAACATATTATTTCATTCAAGTCGTTTTTACTAAAATGACCTTTAGCTAATGCAAAGAAATACTAATAGGAAAGAAAAGTTTTCGAGGTGGTGATCGACTAGAATGAGATGATGGCTATCAATGCAAAATCAAATTTTGTTTCATCGGCCAGATCGGTTCTAATCTCTAATTGATTAGACTAGATATAAAAGTAGGCGATGAAATCGTTTTAAATTTTCATTTAAATCATAACAAAATTAGTTTATGTTTCAAAAGCTAAAAAATTTAAATAAATAATTGAAAAAATATTTTTGATAAACAATTTATATTCAATATAACACTTTTAGGTACATTTAAATAAAAATGTACCTTTTTGCGCCCGAAACACTTATCACTAACTTCCTACATCACTGGAAAAGATTAATTTTCAGAAAAAAAAAACAGCTATTTAAGTTTTAGTATTATAATTAGAAAAATGTATCTTTATGTATTTTCTAATCATACGACGAACTCATGTACTCGTATGCAATTTATGTATTTGAGCATCTAAAATAATAATTTGGAAACACCTAAAAATAAAATTTTATCTGAAAAAAAAGAGGTTACTTCTATTTTATTTGCTCTGAAATTAGTAAAAACTTCAAAACGTACTTAGAAAAAATTAAAAATGTTCCTACCGATCTATAATTTCGGGGTTCTTTTAAATAAAAATCTACCCTTTTGGAGATGACACACTTACAAAGCACTTTACCTACATCACTGGAGAAAGATTAATTTTCACCAACCTTTTTTGTTGTTAAACCATCCACCATTACGGACCTACCTGCATCAAACATAAAAAAAACAAATTAGTTATTTTATTTATAAATGGTTAGTAAAAATTTGTGATTACCTTTAATCCTGTAGTCCTTTAGCCCGATGCCACTCCGCGACACAGCTCCATCACCACCATCTCTTCTTTCCATTGCCATCACGCACAAAACCAACACTTTTTACTACTTTTTCACTAAGAAAATTATAAACCAAAGCGATTCGCGATATTTAAAGCTTCCATCAAGCTATTATCATAAATTTCGAACTCGACACTTTTCACTCCCGACCGCGAAAATTAAAAACGAAAACGATTCGTGAATTTTAGAGCTTCCAACAAGAAGCTTATCACCATGAAATACATACGTACTCGTCACAATTCACTCCCGAACGCGAGATTTCGAAATAATTATCGCAAACACGAATTTATTATTTAAAAAAACTCCTGTAAATAAACAAAAATGCCATTATTATAGGAACAAAATAAAAATTCAAAATTTGTTGCTTACCTAAGAGTATTTACGGTCTTTCGGGGGTACTACACAGCCGTGAAAAACCACATCTTCTTCGGAAATCCCTTCTAACTTTCGGCCAAATAAATAATTCCCATCCAACTTGGAAGGAATTAAAAAAGTAATCCTGCAAATAAAAATTTCATTATTATCGGAACAAAGTGAAAATTCAAAACACCATGCTTACCGAAGATTATTTATGGCCACTCGGCGTACTAACATTTTGAAGATCACCATTTTTCTCTGACCTTTTTCCGGAGTCAATCGCAAAGTGCATCTTGCAATGTGTTACTTGCAAAACAACGAAAATTTTGCAGCAAAGCCACTCCCGGGTGGCTTATTAATAAATAATAGCTATAAGAAAATCCTAAAAAATTAAAAAACTTGCACCTGAAACAGACGGAAAAATTGTTGCATTTATGTCATCTGTCCTGAAATTAGTGAAAACTTCAGGACGTACTCATTGAAAAAATATTAAACATTTTCCTACCGATCGTTTCTTCGGGAGCTTTGGGGTACATTTAAATAAAAATCTACCCCTTTTCTGGACACGACACACTAAACACTTTGAAAATCACTTTTACCTACATCACTGGAAAAACGATTAATTTTCACCAACCTTTTACGTTGTTAAACCATCCACCATTACGGACCTACCTGCATTAAACATAAAAAAATACAAATTAGTTATTTTATTCATAAATGGTTCGTAAAAATTTGTAATTACCTTTAATCCTGTAGTTCTTTAGCTTGATGCCACTCCGCGACACAGCTTCATCACCATACCATCTCTTCTTTCCATCACCATCTCGCACAAAACCAACACTTTTCACTACTCATTCACTAGGAAAATTATAAACCAAAGCGATTCGCGATATTTAAAGCTTCCATCAAGCTATTATCATAAATTTCGAACTCGACACCTTTCACTCCCGACCGCGAAAATTAAAAACGAAAACGATTCGCGAATTTTAGAGCTTCCAACAAGAAGCTTTTCACCATGAAATACAGATGTACGTACTCGACACAATTCACAACCGACCGCGGGATTTCGAAATAATTATCGCGAACACGCATTGATTATTTAAAAAAAAACCTGTAAATAAACAAAAATGCCACTATTATAGAAATAAAATGAAAATTCAAAATTTGTTGCTTACCTAAGATTATTTACGGTCTTTCAGGGAACTACACAGCCGTGAAACACCACATCTTCTCCGGAAATCTCTTCTACTTTTGGACCAAATAAAAAATTCCCACCCAACTTGAAAGGAATTAAGAAAATAACTCTGAGCATAAAAATGTCATTGTTATAGTTATAAAATAAAAATTTAAAGATTGTTGAATACCTAAGATTATTTACGGTCGTTCAGGGTACTACAGTTATGAAGAACCACATCTTCTCGGGAAACTTCTTCTACCCTTGAGCCAAATAAAGAATTCCAACAAAACGTAGAAGAAATTAAAAATTAATCCTGCACATAAACTTATATTATTATTGGGTTTAAGTGAAAAATTATTTACACAATTATATGTTCATATAATTTATAAACAACACATTTTGAAGATCTTCATTTTCCTCTTCCAGTGTCGCGTTCAGTCCATGATCCAAATCTTTGTAATTACACGAATCAAGGTGCATAAAATCGGTCATCATGAAATTGAAAATTTTACTGTAAAGCACCTAAGATATGATGAAATTTTTAAATGATTTTTATGAACTCGAATTAAAAATAATCCTGCATATCGTCCTGCTTACTTGTAAAACCTTCTAAGTCCGATTTAAAAAAAAATGTATGTTCAATGAAAAACCTTTAAGTTCTCTAATATGGAAATTATGAAATCCCTGTAAAATATTTTGATGATAAACATGAAACTATAATTATTCTTGCAGTATCTCATAAAAATTTTATAAATTAGAATTCTAAAATAAGAGTAGTAGCAGATTTATTATGTCTCTTGAAAAATTTTGTCAATCGGACTTAGAAGGTTTTACAAGTAAGGCGACGATATGCAAATTCTTTTATTGTTTGAGTAATAATGTAAAAATTCAAAATTTATTGCAGAAACGTGGAAAGGATTATATTCATTTAATGTACGACCTGTTGAGAATATTTCTATATTTGTAGGTGATGTTAGAACTGCTACAGTACTACGCCCTCTTTCACTAAGAATTCAAAATTATTATTTAACTATGAGAAGTTATAGGTGTTAATCTTTTAGAAGAATTTTTTAGCTGTGAATAATTTTTCTATTGTTGATGGACAACTTGAAAATTTTAAAACGTAAGAGAGCTAAAATATCAAAAATTGTTTTTTTATTCAAAACTTTGATTAAACAAGCAGTAAAAGATTTGTTTGCTATGATTGTGAAAAAATATTTTGAAAGCACCCTGTATAGTTATTGAAATTTGTAAATTATTATAGATAAACTAAAAAATATTCAAAAAAATAATTATTTGAGATATTCAAAAGTTTAAAGCTACCAATACATTCTATAATTATTAACCTAATAGTATAAAAAGATTTCGTAAGCACCCTGTAAGTAAAAAGCAAATATTTTTTTAAAGCAGTTGGCTAGAAATATACAAGTTCGTTCTTTTTTAGAAAGGTATAAGAAATAATTCTGAGAACTTACATTCTCTAAACTACTACTAATTTATGCAAATCAAAAAAATCTTTTAGATTACACACACAATTTAAAATTTACATTGATAAAAATTAGTGCAAAAACTTTATTTACAAAATGTAAATCAAGCACGACTCTTTTATAACAAAAATGTATTAAAATCGAAAAATAATAAAAAACTGCAAATCAAGTGTGCTTGTTACAACATTGCCTTCAACGCGATGACTCGTCATGTTATTTCTGGGAACCCCTGGTTCCTGCTATAACGCAAGCGCATCAAAGTATGATTTCAAAATTTTCACAAAATTAAGGTAAATTTAATATTATTAACTTTATTTAAACTATAGATTCGTTGGATTTTGCAATATTAAATTTTATATAGCTTTAATAAAGAAGTGACGCATTCTAAGATGGTGACTATAAAAAATTGATAAACTTATTCTTCAATCATCGCGAAAACTACTAAACATTTTTTGAAAATTTCACCGCAATAAGCCACAGGATATAATCGTTCGTCATAAAAATACAATAGTTTGTTCAAAGCTGCTTTTTGAATTTTTAAAAATGGAAAAACGGCAAATTGAGATATACATGGAAAAATTGTCTTTTTACCTTCTTTTCTAGGGTCAGCTTTAATAATCCAACGACACTTTACTATTCACTAATTACATTCAGTTAACACATAATTAAAATTTTCATAATTTGTTAATTTAAAACATGAAAAATGAAACAATTTTATAGCGCATCTGCAAATTGCACATCTTAACTCGACCGTAACACAAACGAAACTGATCGATGCATTACGACCGCTCTCGAACGTATTTGCAGGTTCAAACATATTCGGGTTTTTCCTGGAATTTCTAACACCACCTAATTTAGAAGATAAAAAATTATTCATTTTAATAATTTTATATAATAAAATCATAAATTACTTATTTTGGATATTTAAAATATTTTTTTTGTTTGAAAAGGAAACTTTTGATTAACTGCAGTGTTAGTAAAATTTTTGTGGAAGATTTTTTAAATAATTCGACGCCATGGACGTCCAAAGAATAATTTACATGGGGAGAATTACAAAATACATTCAGTATGAATTATTTTTCTTTTAAAACTTTGCTTTCTGCAGGACTCTGCTGACTTTCTTTGAAAATTAAGATCAAAAAAATATAAAATGATTTTTTGATATAACATAAATTTGTTAACTTGGTTGAAAATAAAATAAAATTTTTGTCACCCTGTTTAAACCGATAATTAGGATAATTTTCAACATTAGAAAAATTATGATTTAAAAAAAGTCAGAAAGCAGGGATCCACTTTAAATACTGCACCTACTTTCCTTATCAACATTGGATATTGACTTGAAATATGAAATTCACGCCCATTTAACCGTCTTTCTATTAGCATGAGCTGAATTAACTTCCATCTCTGTATGACCTATTTCCAAAAAACTGTGGTAAATGGTAACATCATCCATCATCTACCACTGCAAACTCAAGAAGTATGTGTTTTGTGCAAAACTATTTACGATGATAGAATAATAAAAGCATCTTAAAAAGTATAACTGACCTAGGTTTTTAGTGGAGGGAGAGGAAAATTTCACCCAGAGGTCGCGGTTAAACCAGACCGAATTGATATCGTCGGTTCAAGATGCAAATGACCTACATAACTTCCAAATAAAAAATTTTACAAGTGGTAACAATTTTACAATTTGTTAATTAATAAATTCTTTGCTTTCCTGTAAAATTTTTCATTTGTGAGTAGAGCCTTTTGCATTGATCGGCGATCTGTATCATGATCTTCAAATTAAGGCCCAAGATTCTTAGTACAGACAGTTACAGTAAACGGAAATTTAAGGAAAATTTTTCAATATTATAGAAAAACAGGAAGACACAATTATTTGGTGTATTCAAAAGTTCAAAACTGCAACTGATCTAGTAATACAAGATTTAGTAACCGCCCTGTAGGTAAAAAGCAAATTTTTTTTAAAGGCGGTTGTCTAGCAAAATAAAAAGTTCAATATTTTTTAGAACGGAAATTCTTATCAGTCATTCTAAATTATTATCAAAAAAAATTATTTTGGGAATTCAAATTCTCTTAACTATTAGTAATTTATACGAAGCAAAAATTCTTTTTAGATTACATATACGAATTAAAATTTACCATATTACAAATTAGTATAAAAACTTTGATTGCAAAAAGTAAATCAAGCACGACTTTCTTAAAAGAAAAATATTGTTAAATTTAAAATATATTTGTACAGAAAATAATTGCAAATCAAGTGTGCTTATGTTCCTACAAAGCAATCAACGCGATGACTCACCATAAAATATTTCTGGGAACCACTGCCTGTTATAACGCAAGCGCATTAATTAGCCATCAAAGTATATGATTTTCAAATTTTGCAAAAAAATTTCTTTCAATTTAATGCAATTAACTTTATTTATGCTTGCGATTTGTTAGTTTTGCAATATTAAAGTGCATTTGGCTTCCACTCCAAGGGACGCCAAGTTTTTAAAGCAAGATGGCGACTACACAAAATTGGGGTTTTATTTTTCAAACATCGGCTAAACGGCTAAAAATTTTCTAAAAATTTCAACGGGAAACCAATTGTAACAATGTAATTCACTATAAAAATATAGTAATTAGCCCGGAAATGCTTTTTGAATTTTTAAAAATAAGAAAAAAAGTAATGGTACATACATAAAAAAATTTGTTGTCTCATCTTTCTTCTGGGGTCATCATTAACAATCCAACGACACTTCACTAGACACTAGATCAATAATCACAATATACACATAATTTAATTAATCACAATTTGTTAATTAGAAACTTGAAAATTGCGCATCTACCAGATGCGCGTCCTACTACAACGGAAGAATACACGGAACTGATCGACAACGCCTCGAGGATTGTCGAAAGTACGAACTTACGAAATGCAATTCGCGTAAAGTCGTTATTATTAATAATAAAAAATAAAATATCATTTCTAGAATCATAATTTAAATTTTTCTAAAAAACATATAAATTTACTGATGCAAATTATTAAATAGAACATTAAAAAAAAATTTGTTTGTTTGTTCTACATCTGATTAAACCAATAACTGGTTGGCAAAAAGAGAAGAATTACACATAATATTTTAAAGCTAAAACCACAAATAAAGACTAAATCATAACACTGTGTATTGTGCAAATTTTTTTGCAATGATCAAAAAGAAACAGTTTGAAATGTTCAAATAACCTCGGATGTAAAGGGAAGGGGTGAAAATTTCTCCAAGTGGTGTTCGCGGTTAAACCAGATCAGACACCAGAGTGATCTCCTGATCTTTAAATGTAGGTCCCAGGATAAATAGTGCACACAATTACAGTAAATTAAAATTTAATAGTTTTAGGTGCTACGTTTAATTAAAGGCACAGAGATTCGCTTTTTCAGGATTTCACTTTTCCTATTTTGAGTTCCAGAAGATCCCCAGTTTTGATGTTTTGCACCAAATAACCATACCCTGCTATAAGTCAAAGTTGAAGTCTCTTATCACCGAGGTTTGTAAATAATTAAAATAATATTTAAAATAGGTAGACTAAGATAAGTAAATTTGTGTTCCATAAAAATTTTGTGAATTTAAATTTTATTTGTCACACATGTTTATATCAATTAATATTGCAGTAAATAACATTTTTCACTTTTAAAAACACAAAGAAAACTATGTCACTCACAATTTGATACCTGAGAGGTTCCTGAAAAGACATTTTAACTTTGTTTTATCATAATTGCTATACATTAACTACATTGTAGTAGTTTATACTGCAATTTTCTTCCAATACACAATCAAAAAGGCGTATCCCAGAGCAAATCTATCTTTACAGAATTACCAAAATTACGACGGATGTTAAAACGTATCGTTCGATGACGAATAATTATGACCTTCTGGTGAAGAAAATTTTAGATGCAAAATACGAAAATTTATGCTGGCATACGTATGTATGCGATACGATAAATCAATCTTACCAGTAACTTTTAACGAATCTTGCCCTTCAGGATATCAACTCCTGCATGAAATGACCTTGATTTCAGCAACAATTGCCGTTCAGTTGCCTTTACCTAAACAGAAACAAAAATAATTTTTATTAATTTTTTAAAATATTATACCATTTTACAAAAAGTTACAATGGAAATCAACTTTTTCGATTGAAAATATTAAGAAACCGAATAGCCATAAATAATTTGATATCATTTTACCAATTATTGACGCACCAACATGGACCCGACCCGTCAAACCGTCCATAATATATTTTATTATATTTAAGGTTGGTTTTGCTGTTTTCTCATCAAAATCGTATTTTGGAGTAAAATTGGCTGCTAACGTTTAATCTTCCTTAGAGCCTTAATAAACATCCACTTTTTTCCTGCAAGTTTTAGCCACTATAAAGTTATCCACAATTCGACGCAAGTGGGATGCAGATATCCCCAACATTAGATATAATTTTAATTAAGCTGGTAAATGATCATCATTTCAGTATTTTTAAATTTTCTTTAATTTTAAGTTTTTGAAAACTTTACATATCCATAACTGTGTAGAAAATTAAAGCAAAATTATGAAAATGAAATGTCATTGAATTTCAAACTATAATCTCTTTCAATAAGTCCTTAAATTATTATTATGAAAACGTAAACATCTCAAAATTGATAATCTTAGATTATTTTCTCAACAATTTTTTTCCAATTCAATACATGATCTTTTTCTACTAACTTAAATATGAATATATTTTGTAATCTGGTAATCTCAATCGAATTTTAAACTACCAAAATAAAATAAAACGTAACTTTTACTTCATGTAACTTGCTCAGAGTTTTGGAAATGTTCAAATGCCCACAACGTTTTAGAATATAAAATTAAGGTAAGGGATTTGGAAATTCAAACGACTCGACATTGATTTGATAAAAAATTTTACATCAAAAAATTTTAATTTGAAGGAAAATGGAAATGGACAGCTATCCCACTCTAAAAAATTTCTAAAAAACTCCTTGCCACTGAAGGCTGACTGGGGATTCGAACCAGTAACTATACTTATTCGTAGTTACTTACGATTCACTCCATGCCACTCTGCGGGGTTCGGTCCTCTCTACAATAAACAATAATTAAAAGTGGAGGATCGATAGTAACAATTTAGTTTTTTAGAATTTGTATTTGGGTATTAAAACTAAAATGAATTTTCATTAAAGTTCTTTGTGGAGTTTTATTGTACGAATCCATGCTCATTGTGTAGAAAGAAATAATTGCTTTTTCCACAATATTCTAATTAAAATTTGTTCGACATAATTAAAATTAAATACAGCATACTTTGTGAGGTATTATTTATTATGTTACAATAATATTGGTTGTTAATTTGTTGGTAGTGCTGAACTTACAATAAGCGTAATACAATGTGAGCATAATAATATAAAACAATAGGCTTAGTACTAATGAAATGTAACAATCAATTCGGTGCTTGTAATATAACTAAATTTAATTGTTGAAATTATTTTTTTTATGGTACTTAATTTGATCAATTATAAATTAAGGTTCAGCGATTTTGGAATATGAACCCTGATGTTGTTTTGCAAAATAAGCAAAAATCATCTTATTCTGAATTGATGAATGGATTTAAAATATTAGAACTTAATTTAAATCTGGAGAAAATATCTAGAGATTTTGAATTTGCTGTTATAAACGGTTTTAAACGTAATTTTCGTAATACTTGGATATGATTTTCAATATAGAATTGTGCATCTGCAGCGAACTAAAATTGTTGTTTCAAAATTAGGCTTTATCATTAAAATTGCACGAGGATAATCTGACCTCTATAAACCTTATTTATGAAGGTCGTCGTTTCCATGTTAGTTAACAAAGTGGTTAACATCAACAAAATTTTATTTCGCCATTAAACTTTAGAAATATATCATGGTTATCATACGTAACCTTGAAATTCAACCACTTTTACTATTTTCAGCAATTTTCCTAGCACTGAATTTGAAAAATGTGTATAAAAAGTTTAAAACTTGAATGCCTTAATTGTATGTTATTTAGCCATAAGAACAAACAAAGATTAGAATTAAACAATAGAAAAGCATTAAAAATTGAGATCTTTCCAAGCAAATGTTTCAAATTTATACTTCTCCAAAGCTCTGAAATTTACTTAAAACTTTCGAAGTTCTTGTATTAACTATATTGGTCAAGCACTAATCATTCTGTAAGGACATAACTTAAAATCCCTTTTCTTGTATCATCCTTAAAAAAAACAGCACAATAGATTTTCGGAAGACTGTAAGGTATATTCAACAGTATTTGTTTTGTTGATTGTGAAGTGGAACACTTAAAGATAAAATAAAATTTATTATTTTAATAAATTTAAATTTACGTTATAAAAAGCAGACGTCCCAATGCAAAGTTATCAAACTCTGTTATTTATTAAGGACATCTAATTTAAGGATGCTTAAAAATTTGTAACCACTTACCCTCTTTTTCTCGAGAATCACTGTCAATGTTACTTCCTTCCTCTATTACAAAAAAGAAAACTTTGTTTAACTTTTTAGCATATTTAAAATGAAATGAATTTAGTAATAAAATATTTTTGTCTTCTTGTCGAAATTGACGTCCTCTCCACTACAAGCACATTAATTTTTATTTAAAAATGAAAGGTGCTGCTGTAGGAAAATCCATTGTAGTAACACTTTGTCATTTTTATTGCCTTAATTCAATATAAAGCACAGAAAGTAAGAGACATTGCAAGTACAACTATTGGCCTTACATGCCTTTACATTAAAAAGTAGCACTCCAAATTTGCTTTCATTTCAGATTCATGTATTAATTATTACGTAATTTTGGGCCAAGTACAATTTTTTTCAGGTGCTTGCACGGTGTATGAAGAAGAAGAATACTAACGTGGTTACTTCGCCATGAAAATGTTAAAAAAAAGTTCAGCCAGACTCTTATTAAATAAAGACTAATTTATCACATTTATCAAGACAATTTTTACAACAAATTACCTCGAGGCATCGGTTAAGCAAACAATGCAATTCTAAGTGTAATCGAACCTTAATGATACCCTTATTCTACCTTTTCTATCAAAAAAACTTTTTATGTGGTAATAAATACAAAATTACTCACGAAGATCATTGGTCACCAGATATTTCATGACTGATTGAGTCCTTTATCGTGTGTGCCTAGTAGCATTCATTCAAGAAAAAGAAAATTTAAAAATATTTCTAGATTTATTACAAAATTATTCTGAACTGAACTGAATTTCTTATACTTTTCAGAAATATAATTGATTTTATCATAATTTTGAAGGAAATTTTTAGAGCAATTTTAAACTTTTTTAGAATGTGACAACCGAAACCCAGGTTTAGATTGTCAGTTTTCAATATTTTTTGATTGTTAAAATTTAATTCAATTATTAAAACTTAAAACTTAAAAATAATCTTGCTCTTTTGTGAAGTAGTCAGGGTCCAAAAACAATGAGATTTGCTTTTATTGAACTTTATTGCACTCTTCTAATGCAAAGCTACCAACAGCGTTTGAGAGATTTTAATACTACACCATCTAATAAGATTTATTTACTGCAATGCTTTTGAAAGGAGACTCTGGTTAAACCACGCTATAAACGGACTTGTAGTCAAAACTACTGCATAATGCGACAGATTTGGTACTTCCTAATAGGACAGAATTTCCCAAGCTACAAAGTTCAAACGAGTTGGTACGTGGTGCTTGCGATATGAATTATTTTAAGGCCACCAAAGTAAATAACTTAAAATTTATAAGAATTATAAATTTGATAACTACACAGTAACTTCTGATAACGTTGTACCAAGGACTATCATTCGTACGACCCCGATCGGTGTGCTTAGATTTTACTAAATTTTTACCAATCTAACCGAATTGGCTGACTTAAAAACATTTTTCTTTTCGTGTTTTTAGCTATTCCGCCCTTATTTCCTGTTTAGAAAATACTAAAGTGGTCAATATATTTTATAAAGAATAAGCTACCCGTGAAATATTGCAAATGTTGGTTTATTTAAATCATTAGCTCAGAACTAAAGGACGCCTCTACAATCGTAATTTCTAAAATTCCTCATCACAATAAAGAAGCTCATTTATTAATTATATTCTCCACAGCGCACCACCATGTCATTCTACTACAGTGAAACCAAATTAAATTTTGTTATTAAACAGTGAGATTCAACATTTAACAACATAATTAAGTTAACATTGGTTTGGCTCAACATGATAAATTGTTTTCTACCGTGAATTCAAAAATTATAAAAATGAAGCTGCAGTAGCTAAACTGCAATATTACGTGGTTCTGCAGCTTCAGTAACAAACTAAGTTTTAATGGTTTTTTTGTTGGGAGAATTTAGTAGCAGCGCAATTATACAATTTGTAAATGCAATCGAAATGCGTTGCGAGTTGATAAACTTGATTTCAGTCGTCCCTTTGAGAAATGCTCCTATTAGATATGAAATCGTTATCCTCTAGGTACCACCATATCATATTAAATTATCATCTCTGTTATGCAGTTCTGCTAGTTCAAAACGATTTGTAAATTTCAATGAAACTAAGATGCTTAAATCTGTGCATTTATCAATAAGACATTTTATATAAATTCTACTAATTTATATGACCCTCTAATTTAAAAAAAATTATATAATTTAATGCAATTTAACTGCCTTCACCTTGTGAACTGGAGTCATGAAAATTGATTCCCAGTAGGGGATTTACCTATAATGAGATTTTAACCCACACGGGTCAAAAGCCTCCATTTCAAGGAGACTGAGTAAAGGCTTCCGAATTACGTTTAAGAATTAAAATCGACCCTAAAATTCAATCACATTTCTGTAAAAAACTAAAATTAAACCACTTTTTGTTTTAAAAATATTTTTAAACTGAATACTTTTTCTCCAACCATCCAGAAAGTAGCTATTTCCGTCACACTCAATGGCACTCGTCTTCGGCTTACTCGTTCGGATCTTCTAAACCTGGTTTATTCTTTACATTAAATTGTTAAACAAAATTATTATTTTATTATACAAGATGTCGTGTTATATATGGGGCATTCCACACCAAATCGACCACTTTTGAACCCGACCCCTTTTGATTTTCCTGAAATTTTTACATATTATACTACCTCACCAAAAACAGTTCTGTGAAGTTTTTCAAAATTTTTTATGCAACCCAAAAAGAGTTACGAATTTTTAAAAAAACTGATAATGTTTTTCTTCAAACGATCGTAACTATGTCAAAAATTGACTAATCGAAACGAAAAAATTAAAAATTTTTATTTAAAAAAAAATCTGATTTATTCCGCGTATAACAACGCAAACCCCATAATGGGCCGACATTTCTTTCTTTTTCTTTTGTTTAATTAAAAAATATTATTTGCGTAAAAATAAAACGAAATATTTTTTAATTAAACAAAAGAAATAGAAAGAAATGTCGGTCCATTATGGGGTTTACGTTGTTATACGCGGAATAAATCAGAGTTTTTTTTTTAAATAAAAAAATCAAAAATCAAAAGTGTCGAAATTTGAAAAATCAATGATTTTCTCCGAAAAAATAAAAAATTTTGTAGAATCCAAGTTTGAATAATTTTTTTGTATTTTTTCCTGAAAAGTACGTTTAAAGACAAACAAAACCAAAAAAAACCTTCCGATTAGTCAATTTTTGAAATAGTTACCATCGTTTGAAAAAAAAAACAGCAGTTTTTCTAAAAATTCGTAACTTTTTTTGGGTTGAATAAAAAATTTTGAAAAAATTCCCAGAACTGTTTTTGATGAGATAGTATAATATGTAAAAATTTCAGGAAAATCAAAATGGGTCGGGTTCAAAAGTGGTCAATTTGGTGTGGAATGCCCCATATATACTAAGATTTCAAAACAACAATGTATTTAATTAGGTAATTTTAACTTGAAATTAATGAACAAATATAACAAAACTACCATATGTAAGAAAAAATAATTTTTACTTACTGAGATGTGACAAATTAATCTCAGAATCTTAATGACAAAATAAATCCGTCTATGACTCCAAACGAAAAAAATATCATGCGTGACGAAACACAATAAACGAAGAAATCAACTGAAAAGCCATATAACCTCGTAATTTGTCTCAGTGTTGTATTTTTATTAAGCCCTGCAGTACAAGTTAAATTTTCTTGATAAGTAATATTTTAGGGTAAAGAGAATTTAGTAAGTTCGTTTAATTTATGTAAATGCAAAAAATTCATATTATTTTATTCTGTTAGGAAAAGATATTTTACGAAAGCATTGAAGAGATGAAAGTAAATATTATTTTATTTGATAGGTACGTCATACCATGTATATTCTTAACTTGACTTTATCCGGTACAGAAAATTTCAGAATTATAAAGGAAAAATGTTTTTTTTATCCCTCCATGCAGATAGCCCCTTTAATCACTATATTACATCAAAATAATGATGATCTTTTATAAACTTAATTAGTAGTATAATAAATTATAAATGATAATCTGATGATCACAATTGAATTTTATTATAATTAAATAAAATATCAGTCGATTATTACAGCACGTAACTTGCTCGGAGTTTACAAAAATTTTAAATTTTAAAAAATATAAACATTAGCTTTTCTTTATACTATTTTGATTACACTTTGTACATCTCGTATAAGTTTCCTGTCCAGAAGACAGAAAATTTCAGTTAGAAAATTCATTTTCAGGTTACCTTCAATGTAACATAAAAAATTAGTTGCTTTTTCAAAACTTTAAATTCTATTGTAATTTTTTGTAAAATATAATACATTATTAGAAAGCTAACAAAATTATTTGTGTTTCATCGTAGGCAACAGAAGAGCAACTGTGGCTGAAATCAAGGTCACTTCCTGCATGAGTTGGATGTTTTAAACTGCAAGATTCTCCTAGTGCTTAATGATAAGATTGATATAATACTTTTCATGTTTGTATAAATTTTTGTAGCTTGTATCCAAAATTTTGTCCGCCAGAGGGTCATAATTATTCGTCATCATTTTAACTTCCGTCGTAATTTTAGTAATCCTGCAAAGACACGCCCGTTCGGGTATACGACTTTTTGGTTTATAATTGTATGAAAATTACAATATTAACTTTAATGTATACCAATTATGATAAAACCAAGTGTGTCCACAGGAACAGCTAAAACTGTGAGCGATGAAGTTTTCTTTGTGTTTTTAAAAGTGCAAAATTTCATCAAGATTCTAATGGTTCGTGATATTTTGTTGACAACTTTTTGGAAGTACCTACATATTATTAAAGGTAAGACTATAACAATTTAATTTAAAATTGATTTGTATCTGATTGCAATTTCGACGTCATAATCGGGTGTTACTCATCTTCAACATTATTCAGGAAAAGTCTTGTATTTATGAGTTTTAAAATTTATATAATATCATAGTTATTGCTTAAACGTGCTTATTAAAAATAATCATAATACTATTGGTTATCTTATCACAATATTATTATTATTATTACTGAAAAATTATGCTTAAATTATTTACATACCTCGGTGAGAAACTTAAAATTTGAGTTGAAGTCAGGGTTGGTTGTTTAGTACAAAACATCAAAATTTTGAAAACTCTGTACCTCAAAACCTGATAAAAAAAGTGATATCTTGAAACGGGGGGGTCTCTGTGCTCTTAATTAAATGGAATATTTAAACCTTTAACTTTTAATTTATTATAACTATCTGCACTACTCATCCTGGACCTACATTAACCGATCAGGAGTTTACCCTGGTGTCTGGTCTGGTTTAACTGCGAGGTGTTCGCGAGAACACTTGGAGAAATTTTCACCCCTTCCACTGAACACTCGAGGTTATTTGAACATTTCAAACTGTCGCTTTTTGATCATTGTAAAGGAGTTCGCAAAAAACACAGTGTATGTTTTAGTCTTTGTTTGAGTTTTCAACTTTGATATTTGTAATTCTTCTTCCTTTGTCAACTCATTATCGGTTTAAGCAGTGTGATAAAAAAAAATCGATTTTTTTAAATATTTTATTTAATTCTCAGTTAAGCAAAAACATTTATGTTGTATCAAAAAATCATTTTAGATTTTCATGTTCTTCATTTTCAAGAAAAGTTAATGTCATTTCATAGTGGGGTTTCCTTTTCAGTTGATTCTGAGTAGCTATGCCCACTCACGTACCTATTACCAATAAAAGTAAAAAATGTTTTCCGAAAGTTTTTTACTGATACTCAAGTCTATATTTTAACATTATAATATTTTTTTTTAAATTTTGGTTTAAAAAAATTATCAATTTTTTATATCTAATAACGACTTCACCCGAATTGCGTTTCTTAAGTTCGTACATTCGAGAATCGTCGAGGCGTTGTCGCTCACTTTCGTGTATTCTTCCGTTGTGATCGGACGCGCATGTTGTAGATGCGCAATTTTCAAGTTTCTAATTAACAAATTGTGATTAATTAAATTATGTGTATATTGTGATTATTAATTTAGTGTATAGTGAAGTGTCGTAGGATTGTTACTGATGACCTCAGAAGAAAGATGAGCGGACAAATTTTTTTATGTATGTACCATTACTTTTTTTCCTATTTTCAAAATTCAAAAAGCATTTCGGAACAACATACTATATTTTTATCGTGAACAACATTATTCTAATTGGTTTTCCGTTAAAATTTTCAAAAAATTTTTAGCCGTTTAGCCGATGTTTGAAAAATAAACTTCCAATTTTGTATAGCCGCCATCTTGGCGAAACGCTTGGCGTACCCTTGTAGTAGAAGCCAAGTGCACTTTAGTATTGCAAAACTAACAAATCGCAAGTTTAAATGAAATTAATTGTATTAAATTTAAAGTAATTTTTTGCAAAATTTTAAAATCATACTTTGATGTTTAATTAATGCGCTTGCGTCCAGGATGCAGTGGTTCCCAGAAATATTTTATGTTGAGTCATCGCGTTGATTGCCGTGCTGTAACTTAAGCACACTTGATTTACAATTTTTTCTGTAATACTTTTTTGATTTTAATATAATTTTTGTTGTAAGAAGGTCGTGATTGCCTTGCATTTTGCAACAAATGTTCTTACCCTAATTAATTTGAATTATGATAATTTTTAATTCGTGTGTGTAATCTAATAAGTTTTTTTGTTTTATTTAAATTACTAATAGTTAAGACCATGTGAATTCTTAAAATTATTTTTGTTTTTGGAAAGGCCGATAATAACCATCGTTCTAAAAAAGATAGAACTTTTTATAATACAAGATATTTATTGTTTACCTACAGAGTGCTTACAAAATCGCGTTGTTCTATTCGTTCAGTTGCAGATATTTATTAAAGTTTTGAACTTTTGAATATAACAAATAATTATGTTTTCCTGTTTTTCTATAATATTGAAGAACTTTACTTAAAGTTTTATTTACTGTAACTCTGCACTAAAAATCTTGGATCTTGATTTAACAATCACGAAACATATCGTCGGTCTAAGATGCAACAGACCTAACTCGCAAAAAAAAAAATTTTACAGGAGAGCCAAGAAATATGTTTTTAAAAATAAAGTTTTTGTCATAACCATGGGAACACTTAGAGCAAGGGCTCAATTAATTACACCATTTTTTTACGTTTTGATTTATAGTTAATTAAATACGTTTCTCGACTCTCCTGTAAAATTTTTTATTTGTAAGTTAGGTCATTTGCATCTTAAACCGGCGGTCTGCTAGGTGATATTTTCCACTCCCTCCACTTTAAGCTCTAGGTCACACTCTTATACTTTTCACGTTGCTACAATTATTATTCAATCATCGCAAAAAGTTTGCACAAAACACGATGTTTGCTTTATAAACCAGGTAGCAACCGTCTTTTTGACTAAATTATTTAATGCCGTTTGATTTTAACAGTCGTAACAAATACTGTAATTCCCGGAATCTTAAAAGATCCCAAGTACCAATCTGAGTAACCTTTTTAACGTGCCTACCAGAAGGTTAAAAAAATATCTGTTTTTTACTTACAAAATCTTGTTGTACTACTGGACAATTTGTAGAATGCATTTAAGTTTTAAACATTTGAATATATTGTACCTAATAATAATAAAATTGGCTATTTTATAACAATATTATTATTATTATTATTATTGAAAAATTATGTTTAAATTATTTGCATACCTCGGGGAGAGACTTCAATTTTACTTGAAGTCGGGGTTGGTTGTTTTGTACAAAACATCAAAATTTTGAATCCTCTGTACCTCGAAATAGAAAAAAATATCATGAAACGGTGAGATTTCTGTGCTCTTAATTAAACGGAGTTCTTAAAACTATTAATTTTTAATTTACTGCACCACTTATCCTGGGCTTACATTAACCGATCAGGAGTTCGCCATCTTGGCGAAAAGGTTGGCGTCCCTTGCAGTGGAAGCCAAATGCACTTTAGTATTGCAAAACTAACGAATTACAAGTTTAAATTAAGTTAATTGCATTAAATTTAAAGTAACTCTTTTCATAATTTTAAAATCATACTTTGATGGTTAATTAATGCGCTTGCGTTATAACAGGACCCAGTGGTTCCCAGAAATATATTATGGTGAATCATCGCGTTCATTGCCTTGTAGGAACATAAGCACACTTGATTTGCAATTATTTTCTGTACTAATATTTTTTCAAATTTAACAATATTTTTCTTTTGAAAATCGTGCTTGATTTACTTTTGGCAATCAAAGTTTTTATACTAATTTGTAGATGATAAATTTTAATTCGTATGTGTAATCTAAAAAGATTTTTTGTTTCGAATAAATTACTAATAGTTAAAAGAATTTGAATTCCCAAAATAATTTTTTTGTTTATAATTTAGAATGAGCGATAAGAATTTCCGTTACAAAAAATATTGGACTTTTTATTTTGCTAGACAACCGCCTTTAAAAAAAATTTGCTTTTTACCTACAGGGTGGTTACTAAATCTTGTTGTATTACTAGATCAGTTGCAGTTGTGAACTTTTGAATACACCAAATAATTACGTATTCCTGATTTTCTTAAATATTGAAAAAGTTTTTTTAAATTTTTGTTTAAAATAACTGTTTGTACTAAGAATCTTGGCCATTAATTTAGAAATCAGGATACATATCGTCGATCGATGCAAAAGGCTCTACTTACAAATGAAAAATTTTACAGGAGAGCGAAGAAATTTATTAATTAACAAATTGTAAAATTTTTCCACTTGTAAAATTTTTTATTTGTAAGTTATGTAGGTCATTTGCATCTTGAACCGACGATATTAATTCGGTCTGGTTTAACCGCGACCCCTGGGTGACATTTCCACTCCTTCCACTTTAAACCTAGGTCAGTTATACTTTTCAAGATGCTTTATATTATTCAATCATCGTAAATAGTTTTGCACAAAACACATAATTTTTGAGTTTGTAGTGGAAGATGATGTGACCATTTACCACAATTTTTGGAAAAGGTCATACAGAGATAGAAGTTAATTCCGCTCATGCTTTAGGTAATAAAAGAAAGACGGTTAAATCGCCGAGAAATTCGTATTTCAAGTCAATATCCAATTTAGATAAGAAAAGTAAGGACAATGTTTAAAGTTGACCCCTGCCTCCTGAATTTTTTTTTAATAAAATTCTTCTAATGTTGTAAATTACCGTAATTATCGGTTTAAATAATGTGACGAAAATTTTATTTTATTCTCAACCAAGTCAATATCAAAAAATCATTTTATATTTTCTTGATCTTCATTTTCAAAGAAAGTCAGCAGAGTCTTGTAAAAAGCAAGGTTTTAAAAAAGAAAGAACTTTTTATATTTCTAGGCAACTGCTTTAAAAAAATATTTACTTTTTACTTACAGGGTGCTTACGAAATCTTTTTATACTATTAGGTCATTAATTATTATAGAATGTATTAAAGCTTTAAACTTTTGAATATCTCAAATTTACAAATTTTAATAATTACAGGGCGCTTTTAAAATATTTTTCACAATCATAGCAAACAAACCTCTTTTGCTGCTTATTTAATCAATGTTTTGAATGAAAAACAATTTTTGATATTTTAGCTTTCTTACCGTTTTAAAATTTTCAAGTTGTCCAACAATAGAAAAATTATTTACAGCTAAAAATTTCTTTTAAAAGATTAACACTTATAACTTCTCAAGGTTAAATAATAATTGAATTCTTAGTGAGAGAGGGCGTACTGTAGCAGTCCCAACATTACCTACAAATACAGAAATATTCTCAACAGGTCGTGCACAGAGATTTTAAATTATTATAATTACCTAGATGACTAACTCGTAATTTAAAAGTGAAACTTAGTCACGTGGTCGGTCGCCATTTTTAGATGGGTAAAAAACCAATTTCAATTCACTTCGGGTGAAATCGGCTTGTAATTCGGAAGGTAATTCGTGTTTGTTTGAAATCGTCGTGTTGGTAACATACCGAAATACAAATGGCCGCCAAGCTTCAGTTTTTAATACACAAAGTATACAGAGTTATGTTTCTAGGTAATTATAATATAAAATAGTTCAAAATCTCTGGTCGTGCATTAAATGAATGTAATCCTTTCCACGTTTCCACAATAAATTTTGAATTTTTACAATATCACTTCATTAAAATCATTTCAAAATTTCATAATATCTTAGGTGCTTTACAGCAAAATTTTCAATTTCAAGATGACCGATTTTATGCACCTTGATCCGTGTAATTACAAAGATTTGGATCATAGACAAAACGCGACACTGGAAGAGGAAAATGAAGATCTTCAAAGTGTTTTGTATATATAAATTTTATGAATATATAATTATGTAAATAAATTTTCATTTTAACCCAATAATAATATAAGTTTATGTGCAGGATTATTTCTTAATTTCTTTCACGTTGGGTTGGAATTCTTTATTTGGCTCAAGGGTAGAAGAAGTTTCCAGAGAAGATGTGGTTCTTTATAACTGCAATACCTCGAACGCCCGTAAATAATCTTAACTATAACAATGACATTTTTATGAGCAGATTTATTTCTTTAATTACTTCCAAGTTGGGTGGGAATTTCTTCTTTGGCCCAAAAGTAGAAGAGATTTCCAGAGAAGATGTGGTTTTTCACGACTGTATAGTACTCCCGAAAGATAGTAAATAATTTTAGGTAAGCAACAATTTTTGAATTTTCATTTTGTTCCTATAATAATGGCATTTTTATTTATTTATAGGATTTTTTTTTCTTTTAATAATAAATGCGTGTTCGCGATAATTATTTCGAAATCTCGTGGTCGGGAGTGAATTGTGTCGAGTACGTATGTATTTCATGGTGAAAAGCTTCTTGTTGGAAGCTCTAAGATTTGCTAATCGTTTTCGTTTTTAATTTTCGCGGTCGGGAGTGTAAGGTGTCGAGTTCGAAAATTATGATACTAGCTTGATGGAAGCTTTAAATATCGCGAATCGCTTTGGTTTATAATTTTCCTAGTGAAAAAGTAGTGCAAAGTGTTGGTTTTGTGCGGGATGGTGATGGAAAGAAGAGATGGCGGTGATGAAGCTGTGCCGCGGAGTGGCATCGGGCTAAAGGACTACAGGATTAAAGGTAATCACAAATTTTTACTTACCATTTATAAATAAAATATCTAATTTTTTTTTTTTTTTTTAATTTAGGTGGGTTCGTAATGGTGGATGGTTTAACAACGAAAAGGTTAGTGAAAATTAATCGTTTTTCCAGTGATGTAGGTAAAAGTGACTTTCAAATAAGTGTTTAGTGTGTCATGTCCAAATAAGGGGTAGATTTTTATTTAAATGTACCCCGAAACTCCCGAAGAAACGATCGGTAAGAAAATGTTTAATATTTTTTCAATGAGTACGTCCTGAAGTTTTCACTAATTTCAGGACAGATGACACAGAAGCAACAATTTTTCCGTCTGTTTCAGGTGCAAGTTTTTTTAATTTTTTAGGATTTTCTTGTATCTATTATTTATTAATAAGCCACCATGGGGTGGCTTTACTGCAGAATTTTTGTTGTTTTGCAAGTAACAGATTTTGTGCACTTTGCGACTGACTCTGGAAAAGATCAGAGAAAATTGGAGATCTTCAAAATGTTAGTACGCCGAGTGGCCATAAATAATCTTCGGTAAGCATGGTATTTTGAATTTTCACCTTATTCCGATAATAATGTAATTTTTAATTGCAGGATTATTTTTTTAATTCCTTCAAGTTGGATGGGAATTATTTATTTGGCCGAAAGTTAGAAGAGATTTCCGAAGAAGATGTGGTTTTTCACGGCTGTGTAGTACCCCCGAAAGACCGTAAATACTCTTAGGTAAGCAACAAATTTGAATTTTTATTTTGTTCCTATAATAATGGCATTTTTGTTTATTTACAGGTTGTTGTTTTTTTTTAAATAATAAATGCGTGTTCGCGATAATTATTTCGAAATCTCGCGGTCGGGAGTGAATTGTGTCGAGTACGTATGTATTTCATGGTGAAAAGCTTCTTGTTGGAAGCTCTAAAATTTGCTAATCGTTTTCGTTTTTAATTTTCGCGGTCGGGAGTGTAAAGTGTCGAGTTCGAAACTTATGATAATAGCTTGATGGAAGCTTTAAATATCGCGAATCGCATTGGTTTAAAATTTTCCTAGTGAAAAAGTAGTGGAAAGTGTTTGTTTTGTGCGCGATGGTGATGGAGCTGTGCCGCGGAGTGGCATCTGGCAAAAGGACATCAGGATTAAAGGTAAAAATAAATTTTTACTAACTAGTAATTTATAAATAATTCTAAACTATAATTTTTTGTTTTATGCAGGTAGGGTCGTAATGGTGGATGGATTTGCAGCAAGTAAGGTAGGTGAAAATTAATCTTTCTCCAGTGATGTAAGTAAAACGTGATTTGTAAGTTTTACCAATGTTCAAAGGGGAAGATTTTTATTTAATTGTTACCCTGAAACTTTGAAACGGTAGGAAAATTTATAATTTTTCATATGATCGTTTTGAAATTTGCACCAATTTCAGAACATATAATAGTATATTAAACAACGAGTTTCATAATCAAAGTTTTTATTGCACGATATCTGTTTAGAAAACGAGCCGCGAAGCGGGGAGTTTTCTAAAAGATAAGTGCAATAAAAATGATTATGAAACGAGTTTTTTATACAATTTTTTCTATTTTGCATTTTTTATGGTTTAAAATTTAAAAAAATGTGTTTGTAATTATTATAGTCAATTTGAAATTTTGTTTTATTTTTAAGTTGATTGGTAACACATTTGACATTTGAAACAAATTTGAAAACTTTGAAATTTTGTGGCATAAATTTACAGGTTAAGACATTGCACAAGAATTTAAATAAACAAAATTATACTTGCAATTAAGAATTTTCTTTATTATTGCCTCTAATTTACAGTTAATTAAAATGTTTAACACAAATTTGGAGATTTTTAATTTGATTTAAAATGACATTATTTGTTTTAATTTTCAATGACGTTTCTGTCATCAACCTCATAAAACAAAAAATTGCGTTTTATAATAGGGTCTATTTCGATACGCAATCGCGTATCGAAATGACTTTGTTTTAGACGCAAAATAGAAAAAATAATAAACAACCTCTTTTTTTTTGTTTTAGATGAAATTTTAATTTCGGTATTTCTTAATTATTATTTTAGGTTCTTAAATGCCAAATTTTATTTTTTAATAAAACTGATTATTAGGCATAAGTTTGGTATTATTATTATATAACATTATAATTGACTTCGAGAATTTCAAAAATTTGGAAAATTGACCCTACAGCAGAAGAGTACCTTAGGTGTAAATAATAACATTATGACCTTTTACTGTATTTTTATAATAATGATATTTTTGTGTACTGTATGATTTTTATTTTCACTCCAAAATTATCAGTGCCGGATTAACACAGAAGCAGAAGTAGCAAATGAGAGAGCCCGCGCTCGGCAGAAAAGTGTTTTATATTTTAAGAAAAGGGTAATAAAACCAAGGTTATTTTTGTTTATCAGCTTTGGAAAAAATAGCGTTCTTAGTTAAGAACAGATAAAAAAGTCATTGAAAAAATAGGATGTCCTGCGACAACATTTGCTACATGCCCTCCGCTGGCTTAATCCGATACTGATAATAATCATTTCGAAATTCTGGGGTCGGAAGTGAAAGGGTCGAGTTCAGTTTTTAGTGGAAAACTTCATTAAAATAAAAATGAAATTTATTAAATTTGTTTGATTTCTGAAAATGCAAAAGATGCATATTATTTTATTCGGTTAGGAAAATATATTTTACGAAAGGACTGCAGAGATGAAGGTAAACATAATTTTCTTTGATACGTTATACCATGTGTATACCTTACTTACCTCTTATCCGCTAGAGAAATAATTTAAAACATTTTCTTTTTTGGATCTATTTCACAAATTGGGCATCAAAATGTTAAACCTAAATACAAATTATCATCACAACAAAAAATTGTACTAAAACAGTTGGTTTAAATTTTGCTGTTTTTTTGTTAAATTGCTTGAAGGGGCATAGAATCCAACCTAAATGCAGCGGCATGGATGGATAATGCAAAATGGTTCGAGTTCTATTTCTATCTAACAATGTGCCGCGGGTCAACGTTGTCGCCATTGACGTGGAGGATGTCATTGTTACAGGATATGAGATGTTCCCTGAGTGGAAAACTAAACCCTTGTCAGATTTCATGTCTGTCAAATTATACAAAGTACAACGCTTACGATAGACTATTACAACGCATTATTTTTTACTGCAATTGAAACTGTCACAAGTGATTGAAGAAACCTGATTGATCTAACACGATAGCGATTTTACTAAAAGTGGAAAAATAAAAAGATTTTTGTGACATTTAAAAGCTTCCATTTAAATTGTATAAATTTAACATGTTTGAAATCGATGCACTTAATTAATTGAAAACTGCCACTTTTTTTATCCTTTCGATTAATTACACAAATGCATTAAAAAGTTTTTTAAAAATAGTCACTGAACATACAAACAACCTAAAATAGTTTTTATGATCCAAGACAAAAAATACTTTTTTTATAATACAGAAAAGTTTTTTTATTATATCAAAGCTTAAATCACATCCGACGTGAAAATTTTTCAGAGATAGTCGTGGGTCGGGAGACTTCAAAAACAATTTATTTCAAAAAGTTTTAATTCAGCAGATTAAAATTTCATGAGCAATTTCAAATAAAAGTGCCAAAAATAACATCTTGGCTACATTTTCAAATAATAGAAATTAACTTAACTAAGAATTTACATCAGACGTGTGAAGGTGTGATAATATTTGTATGTATTGCAAAGCAAAAAATTAATTAAACGATAAAATATTTACATTTTAATTGTAACAAAGCAATGCATAATATACGAAGAGCACACTCAAAGATTTATAAATTCATAAAGGATCATCAAATGTACTTGGATAATTTTTATGTAGGGTTGGATTCGAATCATTTTTATATAATTTATTCTTACGGAAATATATCTTTTATTACCATCTATCAGATGGTACTAATAATTAATTTTTAGTAATATTAGACCGTGATCGTTATTCTTAATATTTATTGCGTTCGACCAAGTTGATGATCATTAATGATCCTTTCAAACGGAATTTTATGATTCGAATACTCTAATGAAAAACGTTTTATTTTAAAATACAATTTTTTCTTCGGTGTGGAGTTTTCATTTGCGTTGTTTTGATTGAAAAGATTGATACAATGCAAATTAAATCACATATTTCCATAAAATCTCATAGTAACTTCAGAAATTCGTTTTGCAATCATCAATTCTTTACTAAATATCCTCCTCTTGGATACATTTTGTAGCCGGGTTGGGGATCGAACCTAGGGCTTCTAGCATTGACATTGACATTGAAAAGCGCTTGGCTAATCTAAAATAGTTTTGGGAGTACTTATTGTCGTATTTTAAAATGCCTGGGAATTTTGAGATTGTAGTCGAATCTAAATAGAATTTTATAATTTACGCCTCGGTCTTTACACCTAAAAGTGTTTACGATTAAGGGGGTTATTCACTAACTCTAAAGCAACCTTTTAAAACCATAAAGTTCGCTTTACGCTCACAATAAATTGAATTAATTAATTGGTAATGTTTTGGTAATATGTGTAAACCAAACTTTACGGTTCTAAAGGATTCCTGTAGAGTTAGTAAATAGCCCCTTAAGTCATCCAATACATTAATACAAAAAATAGTATTAATTAAACTTTTCCGTAACCACGTATTTCTTCAGAACACTATCGATTTGATTTTCAAAAGTTTTGTATAAAATGTTTGCTAAGTCGGGGATATTATTTTATAGTATCTACTCATTTATTTCAATTTAATTTTTTTTTCATATAGATGACGTGACAGTGCTTACCCACGAAGACCATTTGATTAGACATTGCTTATCACGTGATCATTGTTTGAAGTCACGATTAACTTAGAATGCAATTTAAAATGAAGTGAAATATGTGCGTGGCTCATCTGTTAATTTCTGAAGTTTTTTCGGTCATACATCACATTTTTGCTTCATATAAAATAATTTACTAATAAATATAAAGTGCTAACATATCACTTTTGTGACGAGTCTGTAATTTGACCGATGACCAAAGAAAGTTCAACAAAACCACAAAAAGTCATTTGCTTCGAATAAAATATATTAAGTTGCGTTAACATTATTGTCTTGCTCAGAAAACTTGTTAATATTTGATTTGATTATTTTGTGTGGTACAAAGCGACCTATCGGTAAATAAATGAACAACTTTCCCGTTTAGTTAGAATGACTGCACCGAGATTGCAAAAAGTAATTTTTATGTTACTTTTATCGACCGTTTCCAATAATTTCATTGTTTACTTTTAAATTAATAATCGATGAAAACATCAAATTTTATAACCAAATTTTATTAACTAAATGTAAACGAAAAACTTTTTTACTGTCAGTTTCTTTATACCTTTTATGAGGTAACTAATCAAAGTTTTATTTTTACTTGGCAGTAAGACATAACCCTAATTTAAACAAAATGATGAAGGACGGTCTTAGGGAAGTTATTAAGGGTAATAAAATATAAAATAATGTTTATAAACTTATTTGAGTAATGGGCAACAAATTTTATGAAGGGAGCTTATAATGAATTAAATTGTTTAATATTTTTGCGCTGGATTAGTTATCCAAGAGACGTAGGCTTAACCGGCCGACGAAACGAAAAGTTTCTTAAATTTTGATTTGAATTTTTGAATACTATATATCCTAAAAAAAATTATAATTATTATTTCGCGTGCTATTTTACAAGAAACTTATAAATGAGAAAGTGTAGACATTATTATAAAATAAATAAAAGTTTTATATTGAAAGACGCCTACTCTGCAAGTTCTTCTTATCTGGGAAATTGTGTGTATTGGATTGGCAACAATACGTTGAGTCCATCACAATGGCAAATGATGAAGCTAAAGATATCGATAGTATTGTGTAAGAACTATTAGAGTATAATTTGGGAAATTGTGAGAATGTAAAGAAAGAAATTGATGGATTTATTTGATCAAAATTTTAAAATAAGAAAAAAGTTTTTCCTCGAACAAAGCATTAACGTAACTTGATCAAAGCAGTGCGAAAATTTTCTCTCAACGGTGCTAATGTAATTAAATTTCTAACAATTATCTGGTACTCTGTATGTATACATGTAACAAGTACACAAAGTGTTAACTAAACCAGAGAAAATTTTGATTTCCACCACTGTGTTTAGATCATAAGTTAGAATTGTTGCTTAATGCTTAGATATTTCAGGATAATTTTGCATTATGAATATTACTAGTGTTTTCTGTAATTTACTTAATACAGAATTAGAACTTAAACAGCATTACAATGTAATTTATGCTATGCGATTCAATTAAATAATTTCCATTACTAAAGTGGAAGTAATGAGAAAATTGTGTACAGTTTCTACGTAGAGAGACCTTTTTTTGGGGTTAGCATTACTTAATTCTTTAGTTTAGTTGCAACATCATTTTTAACTGTTATATGAAACCGCGATCACTCTTTAAGGTTAATTTAAATTTATATTTGAGCAAATATCTTTCACTTATTTTGTAGTCTGAGGGCGTTGAAAGTTAGAACATACTTTTCAAAAATATTATTTTAAATTTCTTTAAAAACTCTAATACTATCTACTACTACTACCTTGTTTAGTCGAACAAAGAAAAGAAAGTTTTAATAAAATTAGGTACAATTGGATGATCGATAAAAACAAAACAAACACTAAATAAAACTTTTATGAAGTTATCAAAGTTTCTTCAGGAAACCATTTAGATTATTGTTGGGTTCGTTTAACAAAAAAATACGAAAATCAGAGTTTAAAGTGCGAATAAGGGAATCTATATCGGGGTCTTTTGTAAAGTTCTAAAAGCGTTGAAAGGTCGTGTCATTCGTGCCTGATATCGACAGCTTAATCGGAGTATGAATTACCCTGCGACATCTCTTAACCCGCATCCACATTTATCACTTTTTCTATAATCATTGCCCGCTAAGATTTATTTAATATATTTAACATTATTTCACACTCTCTTTTTATTTTGCTTTAAATTCAAAGCTTTAGTGACCGCCTCTTCAATCTTCTCATACGACTCAGAAATTGTTACAACTTGGATCGAATACAAACAAAGCTAGGTTGATTTAAAGATATTTGAATGGGGAATAGATTTTATTATTAAGGACTCGACTATATCGCAATTAGGATTCTAAAAGGAGTAAACAAGAATTTTGTGAGAGAATTCCTTCACGTACGACTGGAAACAACTAATTAATTTATCAGGTTAGTTAGTCGTTTGGTTAGGCTGCAGACTTCCTTATCTGCTCCTAATTCACGTTTATGAAACATTTAACAAAAATAACACAATTATGCTTAAGCGAACGGTTATTTATGTCATGCATATTGTATGTGAGCAGTTCAGTCTACTGTGATCAATTTGTGTACTGTGCAGTTTACAATAAATTATTATTTAATCTACAGATTTCCTGAAAAATGATAGGTGCTAAGCAATCCTTCAGATTTGAGTAGATAGTTAATTAAATTGCAAAATTTTAAAAAAACCAGCGTGTTTTCGAAACCCAGAACCACGTTGCACTTTATTTTATGTTTTTAGAATCTAGATTCTAGATAATAATCTCGTAAAATGTGTATTTGTAAGAATTTTTGATTTTTTCTTTTCTTTATCAACTGAGGGTGGAACAGGGGAAAGGTGTGTGTTTGTCATCTCTTGGGTTTGTTTTAATTCGGTTTTAAGAAAAAATAAAAAAAAATTACTTCGAAGTAAATCCTATATTACTTTTTATTGTATACTAGGTATCTACAATAAGAAAATTGAAAATAAGATTGCATTATTTGGTATAGCAAATTTAAACTGATTTGTATCGTAATTGAATGTGAATAACTAATATTATATTTTTACGTTTCGTTCGCCATATATTTCTTAATTTTAATTTTGATATTTAGTACACGAAAACTGAAGTTGAGCTTTTGCCTTAAAGCACTCTTATTTACCTTTTGCAATGGCGGATGTTTGTTCTGTTTGTAATTCTGCTATTTCAGGCAGAAAACCAAGAAGTAGTTTTTCGTAAATGGATGTAACTCAGACCAACAGGAAAACGTGAAAGGAATACCTAAAACATTTCGTTGTTTAAGTACGGCATTTCCTTTTAACTGATGCATTTTCTAAAAATCTTAAACCACACAAAACGTAAATTTATTTATTCCTTTCTTTTTAGCACGGATTTAACTTCCTTCTCACTTTTTTCAACAACAAACTATCGAAAATTTTTATTTTCAGCACTTTTTCCGTGCATTTATTTAATTAAATTTTTACAAAATAGGAATCGGAAAAGCTGCAAGGAAAAGTTCGGCAACTTTCAACATGAAACGGTTCACTTGGAAGTTGTGTCTAAAGAGTCACTGACGGTTGTTATTCTTAAGGCGGAGCAATTTCTCTGTTCTTCTAATGGAGTCAACATTTTACATCCATTTATTAGATCCACTAGCTTGATGCATTTCCTTTCATGTTTTCTTTTTTGCTTAGGTATTTCCAAGGAATCTTTTATACGCTATATTTAGAATGCTTTTACGTTTGACCCTAAGTGATAATTTATTTAATTTTAATGCTTAATTTTTAAATTTTTAATAAAAGGTGAAAAATGTTCCAAAAATAGAGACTATTATTCCAGCATTTTCGGTAGTGACGTAAGAGTTAAGCTTACGGATAGATAAGTTCTACCTCAATGTAGTTCATGGATAAAGTTAAAATTTATGAGATGGTAGTTTACTCTACGAAAATATATTAAATGCATTAGAATTATTAAATTTGAAAATTATTTTTACCATTTTAGAGGACAATCACACAGCCTAGTTCTTACCAAATTTTATATTCAACGTTAGGCATATTTGTATAACTTTAAAAATTGAATAAAATCGATCTAATTTTGTGTAGCCTTCGATACAAAATAAATAAAGACAGGTAGAAGAAGTATTAAATATTCAAGATACACGTGAGCCATGAGGGAAATCTGATGCAAGCGTGATTTGTGGTAGAATTGTTTTTAAAGTTGTATTGAGATAAAATCCTGACATGCTGAAATAAAGAAAAAAATTTCCAGCCCAATTTATTTATTTTTAAATGGGAATTCACGAAAATGTATATTAAATTATTTAAATATTCCATCCTACTGATAATATTTTATTAAATCGATTTTGTTTCCAAATCATAATATTTTCTACAATACCCAGATTCCATTTTACACTTTTATTAGTATTTTACTATGTATAACAAAAGTCAGAAATGACGATCTGTCTCTAAAGTGATATCAAACTTCATTGACGAATGACGTCTGTTTATACAATATTAATTGAAATTAATTTAGTTTATTTGGAATAAACTACCGTTAACCTCCGGCTAAACGTGGAATCCGAACCACAACGAAAATGATTAGGGAATAGCTCTGATTCAAACTCGCGAGGTTGTTTACTTAGACCTGGTCTAAATCAAAAGCTGGATACAGCATTAACAAAATTAAATGTTAATAAAGTAAAAATTATCTCTCTTTCGACGAAATAAAATTTATTCTAATATGAAAATTTGATTAGGCAGTTAGGTTTTACTTGTGTTATAATTAAAAGTTTTTGTTATTTGCATGCAAAATCAGGTAAAATTATAATTACATGATTATTCAAAAAACAAAAGAATTAAAATTATAAACTTAACGTAAGGGTAAAACTTCCAGGATTTTGATGTACTCTTTCAGAATGTTGCATTTTATCGAGAATTTCTAAAAAACTTTTTGACTTATAAAAAAATAAATTAAGTAGAATAAAAATTATGGTACATTAAATTTCAAACTTATTGGTGCTACCTGCTACAACAATTTTTTCAAGTGCCATGGTTTATAAGTAAACGTCCATTGCAATGAAGTATACGTAAGGAAAGGTTGAACCTATGGTTAATCCTTAAAGAGTATGGAAACGAATTTGATTTAATCAAAGCAATAGAGATAATAATTTGTAAACATTAAAGCATTTTTTCATTTAGTAAAAGTAAAATTTTCCAGTCGCTAATTTGAAAAATGTGTTCTCCTTTAACGTAATCTTAAAACAACAGATAAATTTAAACAGATTTACTACAAGTAAGAGCCATAAAACCATGAAGAAAGGAAAATTTTTCCTTTGGACTTTGGCTACAGTAGAATTTTTTGAAACTTCTTCAATTACTTCTTTTTCGTATTAGTGGCACACCGCCCTTTGAAGTACTCGAGTTTGTCCTAAGTTTGAGGTGGTTTGAGGAATAGGAGGCTGGTGAGCTGCTAACAACGGAGGTAGCATAATGGGACCGTTTATGTGGCCTGAGTGCATGTGAACCATGGTTTCCCTCCACTTTCAATCCAGGATCCAGAATTTTTTGGAAAGGTACTTTTGCTAACTTACCGTAGAAATAAAAAAATGGAAAAAGTCAGTCGACATTCCTCTTGAAGAAGAGAATGATTGTTATAACCGATTAAAATATTAATCAAAAAATTTGTGAAGTATTCATGCATTCAGAGGTTATAATCAACATCTTGAATTTGAAAGGTTTCCACAATAGAACAAAAAAAAATCGCACTTATACGAGAAAATTTCAACTCAATAGTACTGAAACGTTTTTAAATGAGGTCTGAAGGATACAAAGTTTTTGTTGCCATGTAAATCAAAACGATGCAAAATGAGACTCTGATCTGATATAAGGTCTAATTTCCTTCAGCATACGAGAGATTCTCACTCACTCATTTATTAATCATATCGCATGCATTGTTACTAATTTTATTATTAATTGAAATTTAATACAATATTGAACTAAGGGTTGCCCAACATCCTGTAGGTGTAAAAAATTTGAGCTGAAATATTCATTGTAGCCATATTATTCAAGAATTTTGTGTTTTTGAATCGGTTTTGCATTTTTAAGCGCTTTTGAGAAGCTTGTAGACGTATGAGCTATTCCTAGATGAGCTTTTCGTACACTTAATATTTTTAATTTTTACATCAACTGCGATTACTATTTTTATAAAACTTAAAACCACATCTGTACGGAACGACTCTGATATCAGAGTCCCAACACAAAAAACGTTCGGTCTTCGTTTTTTACACGCTATTATGTTTCTACTTGTATTTTATAGTAGGTACTAATAAAAATATTTTTTATTGTATTTTACATTAAAATAAATTCTAAATTTAATTAAGACAGTCAGGACAGTTAAAATTTAAAAAAATGTAATAAAGTTTTTATTAAAGCTAAACAAACGCACATCACATAATAAGTTTGGACAATTATTATTCAATTTTCACAAGAATAAGGAGGGTGAAACCCTCGTATAGAGAAGTTTCAACTACAGTTTTTATTTGAAGTAGTATTTTTGTAAATTTTTTATACCTACCTGAAATTCGAATTCAGTCAAACATAAAAACAAAGCAGAACTTTATTTCATATAGAAGTTGATAGCTTTATTCACTTACAATGTCCATTGGAAGCGCATCAAAGAGCTTTGAATTAACAAGTTAATATTCTGTGTTTATTTTGTTAAGTGTACGCAGACAGTTTGAATTACAATATCGTGATATAGTAATGTAAACGCATTAGAACAATATTAAAGCCTTCTAAGACTTGCCTTATTAAATTTATGCTCTATCACTTTCCATTAAATCCTATGAATTGCTAAATAATCCTACTTAATCATTAATTTGTTGCAATTACTACTTGTAATTAGTTTTAGATTAGCTTTACGACAAATAATATTTTCCTCATTTAATGTGTAATAATAATAATAATTTCAATGTTGTCATTTCTCACCTGATCGACCGACTGCTCTAGAGAGAGTAAACTGGGAGATATATAATTAAGCTCTCTAGAGGATCAAACCACGTAATCAAATCGCCCTGTTACTAAAATTCACATTTATATTGTCTAGATAAAACAAACGCAGAGGAATTAGTTTTGTGGTAAAAATTAGATGCCTTGGAACACATACTTTCCCAGTTTTTTCGAGCTTAGGGCACGTCAGTACGGGATTCGCAGTCGTTACTTACGCACAGTTTATTTGGATCCGCATACAGACCTCCAGGGAACTCCTTGATGTCTGATGAAGTTCTACTAGACGTAAATCGCAAAAACGCCAAATGAAAAACACGCACGACAAGTAAGAGCGATTGCTTAAAAAAAGTTCACAAATGAAACGAGGCAAAAACGCAAAGGAAACTGTGAACATGGAAAGGCTAATGTGTGCCATTTGTTTCGCGTTTGTTGAACCAGGATCAGGTGTAAGCTATCAATTGAAAATAAATTGTTTGGTTTTGTGTTTGATCAGATGAAAAACCTTCCTCGTATATATTTGTTAATTTCTAAATTGCTTTATTTTATCTTCTAACTAGTATGTTTAACATCGGAATAATTAAATGCGCTATGATTACTGTATTACTTGGATAATTTATATATCATGTTGATTACTGCTACTCGGAAACTTTTAATAAATAGCTCGGAAAATATTTCATAAAACTGGCGAGATAGGTATTTGTTTTGTTTTACCAGACGGTGCTTTAAACCTTTTCTTTTTAGATTGTATTTTATGTTAAACGTGCCTCTCATATTCAAATAAAAATTGAATACACATATTTACTCTATTATAATATTTCATTATTAATATTTTGAAAGCTTTCTTTTCTTTATTTTCTATTTCGGAAAAGTATTGTTTATTTACCTGGTTATAAACCACCTCGTCTTCACGGAATGAATGACGTAAGAGGGAAAAAGATAGCTACGAGCGCTGCTGGAATCCTAAAACTTAAAGATAACACAAGGAGCTTTAAATCCAAAAACTCTCACCAAGTATTTCTAACTGACCTATATATTCAAGTACGCCCCGAAAGGTTTAAAATAATACAAAGATATAAAGTAAAGTAATTTGTATTTTCCGAATAGGACTAAAAAGATAAGGAAAACTTGAAAATGTTCAGGTACAAACTTCACGATTAACAAAACTGGCGCTGATGCGTTGTGAATGATAAACATAAAATTAGTCTGCGTATTAGTGATTATAGTATATTATGTTTCTCTATTTCCATTTTTATTTGTTGTTTTAACGGTGAAAGGATTGACAGAACTGTGGAACACATGAATAAATTCGAAAAGTCTGAATCCATAAAGAAGAGGGTGAAATTCGAAGAATTTTTCGAAACAATTAGAAATCCGTACAAAAATTCCAGCTTTAGCTGTGAAAATATTTAAAAACAAAAACAATTTGTACTCTTCGGTTCGAGGGCTACAAGGAAGAAATTCATGATATTTTGGAATTAGAATTAAAAATAATTTTATATATAATAATAAAAATAAAAATAATAATTCACAAACTTATTTAATTTAAAATAACAGCAATAACAGAATAATATAAGAAGCAAATAATAATATTAATTAGTATCATTTGTTTGTTTTAATTGAAATTTTCTTACATTAGCTTCGAAAAAAACTTTCAGCGGAAATAATTTATAACATTTTTAGTGGTTTAGAATCAAATTTCCGATGAGTTTCCCTTCTTTTTGGCGATAGCTTTACCCCAATAATTCATGAAATCTTTCAGGAAAAGTGTGCTTTTTGTAGTGATCTCTTAAACCGTGCCACCCATGAAAAATTTTATATTAGTTATTTAGTTATTCGCTCTGTAACACAACCAGTGATCACATCACTTCACAGCTGTGGTTTGAATGTATTTTAATTTATAAGAAGTAAATTATAACTTTATGAAATTTAGCATTGTATGTACTATTTAAAAATTCAGAATCAAATTCCTCTTTCTCTGGTGGCTAATTCACCCTCAGAATTTAACAACTTCCCCCAAACGTTGATATTAGTTGCTTTTTTACAATAATTATATTCTAAACGGTAGGTACATCTTATAATTTTATTTTATCTCAAGTTTTGATGAGAGAAAAATTTTGAACAAAAATATAGTAAAATTTTCCGTAAAACCTGTAGTTTCAGTGAGGTGGAGGGAGGTAAACATATTTTTGTAAATAGAATAAGTTGGCCCCACGTTTTTCTTAGATACTTTTTAATTTTTCAGAATTTTTACTAAACTCCCTGAAAGCTAGCCTTAACTTTAACTTTAAGTATCTATTGATCAAGCAAAAATTATTTCACCATCAAACTTTTCCAATCAAAGTACATTTAAATAGTAGCATTCGTGTAATTAATTATTGTAAAATATCCTACTAAATGTATTTTTACCTGTGATCAAAATAATTTATTCGAAAAGATTACTAATTCATAAAATCGCAATAAAGTTTACTCTAATTTAACTTTTACACTTTTAATTGAATTTACTTTGAATGTGCTTTTACCAGTAAAAGTTTTTCCAGCATCGGTAGCTTTATTTAATTAATTCCATTGATTAAATAATAAAATTACTTTAATTATTAAAATTTTTATAATTTAAATAATATTTATATAATAAAGTAATTATTGTGTGTTTCTAAAACACAAATTTCTAATTCCAACTTTCAACATTATTGTACCGGGTCCCGAATTGTTAGTTTCAGAAAAATTTTTTTAGGAATCCTCAACTTAGGCAAAAGGTACATCTCGTGAGTTGTTTATAGTAAACCCATAGTTATGCCCAAATCTCAGTGGGTCGACCAATAGATTTATGTGACAAGTGGTATCTATTTAACAAGGGTGCACTAAGGGTTTGTTGTAGTTTTTATTATATTTTGTACAAATTTAATATTATTTGAAAATGCCACATGGCACAATATTTATTATAATTTAATTCAAATGATAATGATTAAAATGCGATACACAATTTCGTAATAAATTAAACATAGTTTTCACAGCAATGTTATATTAGTACTTTGATATGTACACACTACCCCTGCACGTTATTATTAGATTATTTCTTTTAATTAACCGCTCAAAGTAAATGAAGTTACCTACTACATACACAAAAAAATAATATGAAAACTTTAAACTATTTACTTAACATAAAGTAATCATTTTTTATTTCAAAATGTTCTACATTTAAAAAAATCTTTAAGTTAGAAAGTTGCGGTCCTTTCACTTTAAATAAATTTGTGGCAACCCTCGTCTTGTTTATCCAAAACAGAAGCAATATTTTTTGCTAAATAATTTGATTTACATTTTTTTGTCAAGTTTTGAATTGCTTTTGATCGACTTTCAATTTAAAATGCATATACCAGCTTTTTTTCAAATTTATTGCTTTTATTTATTTAAAATATTTATAGCTATTAATTTGTAAAGTTTCCATTTGTGTATTGTGCATATTAATTCTCCAAAAAAGTGGTTAATCAAAATAAAATTTTTTCCCTATATTTAGCGTGTTTATTAGCCCATTAAAAAAAGCTTGCTTAATTAATATGTTACTATACGCTTTGTTATAAAAATATTTAGTTTTATAATTGAATTATTTTTAGAAAAATTTTCGAGGTGCTTTATATCTTTTATACCCACTCCAAAACACGAAGTATAAATTTATGATAATTTTATTACATGAGGTTGGGGATTAACAAAACGAAAGTTCTAGGGTAGGTGAAGTAGTATCGAAGTTCTTATCGTATTTCAAAAGCTACTACAAAGAGAATACAAAACCATTTTGAGGTTAACCTACGTTTTTATAAGAGAATTTTAATTTGTAGTTGTTGAAAGAATTATAAATAATTTTTTTATTAAAATAGGTTTTTTTTTTGAAAGTAATAATTAATGTGAATCACAGTTTTCAATTGTTCTATTAAAAATTCTTCGTGTTGAAAGAGGAAGGGTTCAATAATGTTCCCCTGAGAAACTCCCGAGATAATACAGAATTCGTTAACTTTAAAGCACTTTAGGCGTACCGCAACTTAGATTTGAATTTTTACTTGGGGTATTCCCCTACTTTACCACTAAATGTTAAATTTTTCTAATTTAATTATTTTATAAAATTAAGCTTTAACCAAAACGTCAGGATAACATTATAACTTGTTACAATCGCACAGATAGTGAGGGTAAAGTTTGGAAGCGCTTAATATCCTACATAACATTTACATTAAGAAAATGTCACTCAACCAACTAATTAGAAATACGAAAATGATAACAAATTAATAGTAAAATGTACATGATTGATGTAATGGATTTCGATAGGTTAATTTAATTTACAATTAAAATAATTTACTTAAATTGTATCAAGCACATTGTTGGAGGAGTGAATACCTCCACATATTGTTGTATAGTATATCTCCCATTTACAGTTAATTACATCACGCCAATGATGAGATGTACATACAACATGCAACTATTCTGTTCACTCGATAAAGCGGAAAATTTCCAGTGTATTTGGTTAGGTTTTCAACCGTTTGGAACAAATTTGATAAATTAGTGGTGGATCGAATTTATCGATATGATAGAAATCGATTAAACAGTAAACAATAATTAACGATACCTGATAGCCGACTGCATAAATTAAACATTTTCGAAACGACACAACCAATAAATCCATCAGGATTCGTTTTATTTTTGTACGCCTCCTTCAGGATAAAAGGTTTACTACCCTTTTTTTGCTGTAATGTGAAGAAAATTCTTCAGTTTTTCTGCCCATTATTGCGTTATTGAATATTTTTCTAAATTAATTAGTTGGCTTATTTTGTCAATTTTGCTTAAAATATCAATAATTAACTTGAGTGTGGTTTCACATACACACATATACATTAAGGTTTAGTATCAATCAAACCCCTAATCCGGTTCTTGTTAATAAACGGAAACACAAGTTCATAAGCACGCACACGGATTCAATAACAGTTAATTAGTACGTTTGTTCTGTATTGTAGAATTATTAAAAGAATATCCAATTACGATTTTTTTAAGAAAGTTATTAATTAGAGTAATGCTTATTATTTCTCTTGTAAAGTCGAAAATTGTATTTATAACAACTGAATTTTAACTGTAAGTTAGTAAAGTTATTTAACAATAAGAAAATTTTAAAATGTCGTGAAAATCGCAAAAATTAATTAAATTAAAATAAGGCTTTTAATAGTTTTTATGTTTAGATGTCGTAATTATTGCGAATCCTCAGTTATACCTAATCAAAAAGTAAAATAAAACATTTGACAAAATTGATGGCAAGTGTAATATGAAAAAAAAAGAACCAACGATTTAATAACAAAAAAATTAAAAAACTTTTAAAGGTCTCTTAAAGCCATGGGTTACAATTTGCAAAGCTTCCGTTTGGTTGTATTTTTGAAATCTGTCAATTTTTTCTATGACGATAAGATTACACAAAAAAATGTTGATGAAATATTATTTGTAAATAACGCAAGTGGGAATAACTTTTGCTGATTCTGTTAATAAAATGTTGTATATGTAAACAGATCCTACTTTGGCGGCATTTCTTTGTATACTTCAAATAAAATAATATTATTATCATATTACCATACATCTCAGCCCTCAAAAATTTTAAATAAAAAAAAAAATCTGTAAGCATTAAAAGTTATATTCATTTGTTATTCAAATTTGTCTTTAGTTAAATTAAGTAAAAATTGTTGATATATCAATAATGGGAATTGTTTAGATCCGTTTTGAACCCGATTAAGATTTGTTCATTCATTATTTATTATCATATTATAATTAGTTTTAGTGCGGCCTATAGGCCGCACAGTCTGAGCAATCTATTGTGGTAATTAAACATTTGTTAAATTATCTTAACGAATTACAGAATAAATTTTTTTAATTTGGATACATTTTATTTAAAATTCAAAACTTACTTTCTTTAAATCAAAGGTTTTTAACTAAAAATAAAATTTAACTTTCAAAAAAATATGTACAGTTACACGATTAGTTTCTAAAACATTAAATTGCTTCCTATCTTCTTTAATAAATGCTATTTTTTGCTATTTCTTAACAACAAATTCAAATCAGTCAATTTGATTTCAAAAGATACTTTAAAAAGTATATTGTGGTGTAATATTCAAGAAAAAAGAAATTTTGGGCTCCACAATACTTCTGCAATTTATACTTGGGTTTAAGAATTTATTTCATTAGACAATCACACAATTTTCAATTACCAGATGTAAACAAAACAATAAAGGTCAACTGATTCTACAGTATAAACTTGAAAGATCACCAAGGTGGTGCAATTACTTAACCTTCTATGAAGTAAACCAAAATAAACACTTCTTCGTTTAATTCTATTGTAATAACTCCTTACTTATGAAAGAAATGTAAAAACTCAACAAAGAATCACAGTTAGATTGTGAGTTTCTAATGTTGAAAAAAAATGATGTTACAAAATTTTATATTTAAGGCCTAAACAGAATGAACGCGAAACCAACGCGACGTAACGTCCGTCAAACGCTGACGTTACGCTTTCGAAACGATACTGCACAGAATAGCACGAAACCGACGCGACGTCAAAAACCTAACCTCACAGCCTAACCTGCATAATCTTAAAATAAGTGTTGTTATTTGTTGACGTGTTAACTTATTCTCTTAGCTTATTCTTATTAAAATTAAAGACAATGGATGATTTCGAACTATTTTTAAATTTTTACATGTTATATTTAAGGCTGTGTTCTCACTTAGAATGAAAATTCGATTTTAAATAGAAAATGGACTATTTGGTGTACAATAACAGTAGCTGACCAAAAACGTACAATAAAAAATAAAGTAATGTGTAAAAAAAATCGCGAATGCAAGAGATACGCGCATTTTAGCGTTAATTTTATTTACAATTTTCTGACTTTATTTTTGAAAATAACGCGTTCAAATTTTTACAGTATGTCTAAAACGTTATTTTTAATATTATGTCGGAGCCAAATTTTTTTTAAAATTGCGTTAAAAATTTTTTTTTGCGATTTATTTATTCGCGATAAAAGCGCTCCGACATAATATTGTAAATAACATTTCAGACATACTGTAAAAATTTTAACTCGTTATTTTCAAAAATAAAGTCAGAAAATTGTAAATAAAAAAGTGGTTGCGAGAGAACAGCCTGAATGTATCTTATAAAAATGACAAATAATGTTACCAACTTATATTGATTTAAAAATTAAATCACCAAATTGTAGTTGGTAGTGGTCGTTTCGCGTTAAGTTTGCCAACGTTCGACGTTGGGATCGCGTTGCGAGCGTTCATTCTGTTCGAACGTATTGCAACTACATACATTTAACTTTTGACGGACGTTACGTCACGTTGGTTTCGCGTTCATTCTGTTTAGGCCTTTACAATAATGACCACGTTCGAATTTTTCAAAATCGTACTCGATTACTCGGAGTAATAGGAGTGATTTCATCTGCCATCTAAGAGATTTTTGTTGAAACTAGATCAATACATAACCTTAAATTTGAAAAGAGGGTTATAATAATTACTTATATTGACAGTTTAAAAATGATCAAAAATTTAATCTAATTTGTCACTGTCAATATAAGCAATTATTATAACCCTCTTCTTAAATTATAAAGGTAATCTTTTTTCAACAAAAATCCGTTAGAAGGCAGGCTAAATCACTCCTATTGCTTCAAGTAATCGGAGTAATCTAATATTCGAACGCGGTCAATATCAAAATTTTTAATCCCAATTTATGAAATTTCAAAATAACGATTAGATAAAGCTCTAACTTTAAACGACATAACACTTCTCCTGATGATTGAAAGAATGAGATATGAATCAGCCTGATGTTCTTCAGTTCTTCAAAAATGGTAATCCAAGAAAACTTCTTTAAAAAAAACGGCTGTCAAAAATTGCTGGTCTCCTCGCTTCGCCTACTCAAATTTTTCATATTTTTTGTTTTCAATTTTGCAACATAAATTTATACGTGTTGCAACTTTATATTCTGACTTTAACTAACTGTCAGTTTACATCACCTTATATAACTTCGGAAAATTTATTAAAGAAGATGCCTGCTATACGAAATTTTCTAACTTGAAAACAAAAAACTATCAAAGTACTCCTAAAGACTCGTTTAAATTTCCTCAGGGCATATGCCAACTTTAACTCACATCGGAGTTTATAATCTACCCCGTATGTATGCACGCTTTAGCTCGAGCTAACTCAAATCTAACTTGTTAGTCTTTTTATATAGTATACACCCAAGTAAGATACGGAGCCGACCTAATGGTATAGTTTGACCTGAGTTTTTAGATGGCGCTAAAAACGCTAAAAATGTAAACTTCTTAGCTCGTACTAAAGGCAGTTTGACTTTTGGTTCCACCAATCAGGGTTTGGAACGCTCGTTCACTTTGAACTAACTAAATACATGTATACAGCTCCACCAAACTTAGAAACTACGAGGGCAAATTTGCCAACTAATTTGATAAAAATTTGAATGAACCAATGAACGTAGAGTTATTTCTCAAGTACATTCTGTTGTAAAAGTTACAAATCATTGCGTGTGTTTTACATTTGTCGTGGTTTTTCGTGTTATTCGGTTTCGTGTTATTTCTAAATTAACTGCAAATTGACAAAATAATTTATGAATTGTAAACATTGGCGCCGAGAAACTTCTTCATCTGAGTGTACATTTTTAATTTAAGCAGCGCCTGTCACGCCCTTAAAGTCGGTTCTGAAGTTGGCGGAGCTGTACACCCGTATTGTAAAATTAAAACCAAGAATGCTTAGAACGCTTTAACTTCCAGCTCAAGCTAACGCTTGCATATATATATACGGGGCAATCGGCTAACTAAAATAGTAGCTATTTGTCAAAAATTTTTCTTGGAAATAAAAAGCCCCACTTTTTTATATATTCTGTACAGACAGACTTTAACTTTTTCTATTGGTCAAACTACTCTCATAATTAACAGATGTTTCAGTCACGCAACAATGCCACATTTTACTCCTGCTTCCATTTTATGAGATGGTTCTAAATTGCAATCTTATAAGGGGCCAGCCAACATTGGCTCTCACCAATTTGCACCATTTTTAATATATCGTTTGGTCATAATTAATTATACATCAGGTAAAAATTAAAAATTCCTTAACTCAGCCAATTTGGAAAAAATCGATTTTGAAGAAAAAATTCGTATGGTTGCTGTATAAATTGAGGAGGTCGCGTGCATAACCGGTTAAATCAATTCTTATAAAATGTTCAGGAAAGCAAAAAAACGTTTCTCTTCTAGCCCAAAGGAATAATTAAACAGTTCAAACGTGGAGTTGTTGAGATTATGGCTGCGCATAGTATATCAAAAATAATTTTTAAAAATTGTCCAAAGGTTTTCACCTAAAAGTAAAAAAACAAATGGATATAACCGGTTTTGCACGAAAAATTAATAACTTCTTTTAAAAAATAAATTTATTCTGCTTTTAAACACAAATTAGTTTAATAAAAGGCTTTACAAAGTACATAAAAAAACAAGAACTTGAAAAAAAAAACTAAATTTTTTTTATAAATTTAGAAAAAAAATTTAAAAAAAAATTAAAAGCAATCACAAATGGACTATCATCATCAGATTCAACTCGTCTCTCTTCTATTCGTGTCATTATCTGTTCTTCATATTCATCAAATTTGAGATATAACCGATTTTGTCCCAAAATACCAACTTTGATAGTAGGCCAGTCATTATAGCAAAAAAGGTATGAAAAATAGCGGAAGTTTTAAAATTTTGAGACAATATTGGAGAAGGTAAAAAAATAATAAATTTGATTTTGCATCCTTTTCCGCCCCCCGGAACATTGCTAAATTAACAAAAAACGTAAATGTGCAGTAACTTTTTGAAAAAAATTTCGAGAGTTGTGCAAACCTTAGAGAACATTCTAATAATTATTACACATCTTCAATACCTATCACCGGAACATGGCAAATAGTGGTTTATTAATTTTAGTTTGGTATATAATTGCTTATGCAACCCAATAGGCAGGCAGATTAATAATTACAACTATTTGCATGTTCCGGTCATTGCAGAAGGGTGCAAACTTTATAAAAGATGTGTAATAGTTATTAAAATGTTCTCCAAAATTTGCATAAATATCGGATTTTTTTTCTATAGTGTTATTGAAAATTTACGTTTATTTTTTAATTATGTAAAAATATTCCGGGGGGCAAAAAGGGTGCAAAATTCGGATTTGTTATTTTTTTACCGTCTACAATGTTGTCCCAAAATTTAAAAACTTCCGGAATTTTTGTCTAACTTTTCACTTTTTAAGCCTACAATGACTGGCCTATAGACTTTTTAAGCAAGATGTAATCGATCTTTTTCAAAAATAATTTCAGAATCGTGTAGAGAGCACAAAGTTTATATGGAAAACATGTTTTACTCTATTTTGGTAAAATATGGATTTAACCGGTTTTGCACGCGACCTCCTCAATTGCATGTTAAGGTTATAATGTATTTCTTATGAGAACATCATTGGTTGCATAACCGTAATGCATAAAATACTCGCGATATATGCAATGTAAAACTAATAGAAATTTCCGTTCTTCAAAATCGATTTTCTTGAAATTGGCTGAGTTAAGGGATTTTTAAGTTTTACCTGATTTATAACTAATTATGACCAATTATAAAAACAGCCAATGTTGGCTGGCCCCTCGTTAGTGTATTGTGCATTTTCCTCATTAACTTGGCTCCCTCCACTTTTTTTTCCAGCCGTTTTCAGATCTTATTTCTTCTTGAATGAATTAATTATTTAGTTATTTCTAGGTCTCACGGAATCTACCCCTTTCATATTATGATATGAATAAATATTTGTTAAATTACTAAAGAATATAAAGATTAGCTAAACATTAAAAATATAGGTTTTCTGAATATATTCCTTGATAAGTTTTGATTCGTGTAACATTTTCAAACGCTCAAAAAGGCTTGAGACCTATGTACTTACCCTTTTAATGTAATTATTAATAATAACAATAATAATAATATTTATTGTAATGACTAATATTATACAAATAGTTAAATAAATAAGTTGTCCATGATTTCAATTTAACTTAGTAATTAAAATTTGGCAAAGATACCCGGTTCCAAATTCATATTCAAAATGTCTTTTTTAACGTTTTCTTCAAACTTGCTACAAATATTTCCCAATAGTCTGGTGGTATGGTGATAGCTTGTTTAGCAAGTATGCTGAAAGATACCAGAATGACTATTCATATTTTGCTGATTTGTGAGATTTAATCGAATATGTTGTTTTTGCGCGTCTAAGATTCAAACTATGCATTTCGTGTCTTTGCTGCAATTTAATATAGAGATCTTTGGGCTGGCCATTGTTCTTTATTTTATGTAGTATCGAGACGTAATGGGTAACTTCTTCTTTTATTCATCTTGAGAAGTCCATGTTGACTGATCGTTGAAGTTATTATGTTCTCTGTATCCTAACTTTTTTGAGAAACGTATAGCAGCATTCTGAATTTTTTGCAACTTGTATTTATTTTACTTCGTTATGCATGGTCAGTGTATACAGTCACTGTTATACAGGTGGCACAGCACCAACGATAATAGGTAGAATATTTTTGGGGGAACTCAGCTGTCTTAATCCTTTCAACGCTGGATACAAAACATAAAATCGGATCTGAAACATGCAATTTTCTATATAAAATTGTGTTCTATGAAATTCCTTTTATTTTGTTATTCTTACTTTAATATACTTACTAAATAAAAATGTTGCCAGGTGTTATTTTAATAAATGACGAATGGACAGAGATAAACATTGTCTGAAAGGCGAGACGGCAAAAGTCTTATTTCCGTGTGCAAAGCTAATGGTTTTTATAAGCCTAGGACTAAATTCGATTTAAGCGTTCAAAGGGTTATTAATGCACAAAAAGCTTTTCTAGTTATTAGCAATAGTTTTGTCCATCAAAGCTCCTAAATTTTTGACTATCTATGTATTCTTTAGACTAATATCCTGCAGCTTCAGGGTTATAACTTCATCGTAACCGAACTGTAATACCTGTGTCTTTGCTGGATTAATTTACAAAGAATTTTTATTTCTTCACTTTTCAATTTTTAACAAATCTTCCTGTTTTACGACTGGGGCTAGGGCTCTTTCATTTTTCATGAATTTAATTATAATTTACATTATAGCATTAATAAAGTAATTTGGTAATTGTTCGGATAGGTATGTGAAAGCTATTACATTTCTTGGATATGTTGAGTTGTTAAAAGTTTATTCCATGGCTGCGCATTATTATTTTATTACCCATAGTCCATAGGGAGTCTGCATAATAAGTTTTCTTCGCTTGTTTGACATTGTTCTTATATGAAATTATATAAAGTAAAGTTATGAATATTGTCATTGAATATTTTGACTTTTATGTTAATGTCTTCTTGATGTTAAAAAGGTTACTCCAGTCAATACTTGCTGCATCATTGCAAAGTTCAACATAATAATTTATAGTTTTAAAATTATTAAAAATCTCATTAATTATTATAGAACTCTCAAGAGTAGATGTGAAATATTAGTATGAATTTTAAAATAAAACTTAAGAAAGCGTCCATTATTAAGTAAGGATAATTTTTGAAATACCTGACCCCTACTACCATGGTTTGCAAGCTCGTGGAAAACCTTTTTTTGAAAAATTATAGGCATTGATTAATATATTAATTCAAATATAAAACTTTTTAACTGTTCTGTGAAGATAAATACTTCCTAATGTAGAAATTTTACTCAAAAGACATTTTTGCTGAGTTCGATTCGACACTTTTTTTCGTTTTGAATGCCGTTAAACTAATTTTAAAAGTTTGTTTTTTCTTAATTTTTTTCGAAATGTATTTAATGGTTCTTCAATTCAAGAAAGTGTTAAACAGATCGCAGCCTCTCCTGTGCGACATGGTAGAACTAGAAATATTTGAAAAATATTAGTAGTAATTTTGGAAAACCAAAATATGATTTTCGTAGGAAAATTCATTTGATTTTTCATCTTACGCATAGACTATAGAACAGGGGTAGTCAAGCTCCTTGATGGTCGAGCCATTTTTCAAAATTTGAAATTTTTTGCGAGCCGCGTAAATTTTGAAACACATTACGGAACGATAATAATTTTTTTAAATTTAATAAATTTTTTTAAATATTTTAAGTTTTTGTTTTGGTTAAAGAATTTATAAGCATTTTAAACTTGGGTTGGAATTCAAATATTTTAACATTTCAACAACAAAATTATATTCTGAGTAGTTTTTTTGTAACAATATAATCCTAATAATGCACGATTATTACAAAAAAAGTGTCTATGATTGAATATAAGAACATAAATCTGTAACAAATCCCTAGCTCAAGTTACATCATCTCTAAGTAACGTTCAACATTCCGGAACAACATTTCGGTTATTTTATAAGTGTATCGCGGTTATGCATCCTCTTGAGGTTTGTCCAAGTAACTGAGTTAGTTAACGATAAGAGATCCAAGTTTGCTTGTTTTATTTACTTTGTACACTTTTATCCCGGAACAGCACTAAGCATTGTTCGACCGAAAAAAGGAAATCTTACACATGACAAAATTTAAAATATTCCTTTTGCATTATTAAAAGTGCTTCTTTTTCATTTTTTAAATTTACTACTTCGCTTCAAAAATAATAGAAAAAAATATTATATCTCGCATATTAAACTCGAGCGCCACTCATGCACATAAAGAATTGAAATATGAAAATAAAGTCTGTTTGTATTTGCACGCCTTTTCCATAGTTTTAATTGAAATTATTCAAAGTATGACCAAAAAAAACTATTTTGCAAGAAACTGGATACCACTATTATAATTGCATTTTCTCAAGACGTAGTTGTGTTATAAAAAATTTAAGTTTAATAAACATCACATTCAAGTTAGTTAACTTTTTTAAAACAAATTTGCAACTTTCTTATAACTTCTCTTAAGTTTTGCTCTGTTTCTACAAGTTGTTAATTGTAAAAGCAAAAAATTATGTACAGTCAGAATGTAGTACGTGTATAAATTTTATTTTATTTATTCATTAGACTTTTTCCCAATTAATATTTTCTGGTCACCATCGGTGTTGGTTTATAAATTCATAAAGTGACCTCGTTTTTATTTGAGTTTATTTGGGAGAAAACTAAACTAAATGTAAAAATTATTCAAAATAAACAGAATTTGGTTTAACAAACCACAAAATAGCCAAGTGTGGGTCTCAGAAGTAGGTACTCGTGGTTGAATTTTCTGTTTTAATTAAACAAAAGTATATTAATATAAGAGTTGCTGACTTTGCACATCTCGTTAAATATTTGAGTACAATTGATGAAAGTGCCTAAATTTGCAATAACACTAAAGGCGAGTAAGTACATGTCGGCAAATAACATTAGCGTCAACGCAAACTTGAGAATTATTGTAAAGCCCGTATAACCACACTTGATGTTTGTAACCTGTGCACACCTAAGCATATTGTATTGTTTTAATAAGTATCTTAGAACCAAACTGTAAACTTAAGCTGTTCTAAGTTGAACATATATTAATATTTCATCTCGAATAATGAGATTACTAAACACAAGCAGCAAATACGCTCTATAATACACTCTATAGGGTTAAACAATTTAAACAAATACAATTCCATAAGCTAGGTACAAAAACCATATAACCAACTACCTGATGTGTGTCGAGCAATTAATTAAAGTAATAAAATTAAATTAAAATTTTTTAACTGGGTCACATCTGTTTCTAAGAGCAGATTAGCACTTTCAATGCACTATCTAATAAACTACTACTTTACGTCCTAGGAGTAAAAAGAATATTTGAAAGTTCCAAAATTAATCTTTATTTTTATACCTACTTAAAAAATAACATTTTGATAATATTTTGTTAACGGTCCAATAAACATTCGTATTTTCTTTTAAACTTATCAAACAACCCCGATTCAGAAACAAAAATTGCCAGAAGCTATCATAATAATCAACGTAAAATATAAATAAAAGCGTAAATTTCATTTTGATAGGTACTATTTTTTACTTCTAATTTTATGATATCAATTTAATAATTTTGCATGTAGTACATGTTATCGGTTTTTTTCTGGATTGAAAACTAACGCAGTAATGTTATAACTTTTCGACATTTACTTTATATGGATTTTCATTATCTTACTTGAAAGGCTTCACCTTATCTGAACGTTAACTTTTAATGCATGCAACTTGTACTGTTACTCTTACACGAGTAGCAAGTTTGGATGATTATTATTACAACATAATGAGGAAAATTAAAATTAAAAAAAGGAGTTAAATTTCATATTAATTAAACAATTTACACAAAAACTCCGACAATTACTGTGTTATAAAGCAACATAGTTGTACTGTTGAATATCTTTCGAAATTAAAAGGTTTAGGGTTTGCATGGAAGTCTGGGCAATTGTAGAAAGGAATGGCTTAATGCCATTACTGACGCCATTACACGCATGAAAGATTATGGTATCCTGCACGTACGGTTATTATACTGGGATGATAAAGTATAAGAAATATAAGGAATAAAAATTATTATCGTATCGCTCATTCAATTATTTTTTAAATAATACGATATATAAATTTTATCAAACGCAATATTTGAACGTTGAGAAAATCCTATATACTTTATGGGCTTTTCACTTTTCTTCATTTTATTGTAAAATGTTTAAGTAAAAAAAATTTAAATTTAATATAACCGATTTTGTTAAATCTGACTTTGTGTTAGTATTTGTTTAGTTATCGTCTTTCTAAGGTTCTGCAGGCCTTTACTGTGCTAAATTTATTGAATTATAAAAGTTGTTAATAAATGGGTGAAATCTCTCTGATGATGGTTGAAACCGAGCCTTATTTTACATTAGGATCTCAATTTCCATCGATTTGATATTTACATTTTATAAAAAATTAGAAAAAATTTAAAAAATATGATAATTTAAAATGTTTTCTTTAACCTAGAGAGTACTCCGTGCCCCCCAGAACCCCCAGTTTCACACTCACTGATTCACATTACTTATATATACACAATATGTCAACCTACCTAAAAATTTATTAAAATTGTGTACATTTTTATTGTAAATGTTTAGGTTATATAACAACAAGTGATCTGCACTTTTCTAAAAGAAATATTATCACTTACCACTCAGATTAGAAGAGGGTGACGTCATTTAATATTAAGTAAAGAAAAGATTGTGATCAAAATTGAATTTAAAAGTATATTAATTTATAATTGACCTTATTTGAATAATAAATTGAATTTTGTTGGGATTTTCTAGCTTTAATTAACAAAATTTAAGTTTTTACGGACGTTTCGGCCTCTTTATTTCTAGAATAAAAATTGTTAAGCCAGTGAAATAAAATTAATTAAAGAAAAATTATAATTTTGAAAGTAAAAGGTATTTGGAAGTTTGTAACTGTACGTAGGCGAGATAAAATAAAGGAAATTTGATCGTTTGTGGAGGTTTATTCGTCCTGATCGGAAGATTTTTGTAGTGCGGATATTTACCAATAAAGTTAATTATAAATATCAGTGTAATTATAGCAATTCAGGCTAGCTCGTAACTTTGCACTTAATACAAAATGCATAAGTCATAACGATCGCATGAGACATTTCATCAATTATTATGGCATAGAATTCATGGGTGTACTTAATTATATGTATGGAATAAAAACTTTTTAATATTCGTATTTGTGATTTAATTCGAAGAAAATTGAACCAATATTTTTTCAGTCTTTTTTTAAAGTTAAAAAATATGGAAAATAAAGTATAAAATGCTGCATTTGCTTTTTTTTATTTCATGTTATTGTTATAAATTTTCATTTCAATTAGTTAAAAAATAATAACCTATTGTATGGCGCCGTGTATAACATGTAATTAAATGGGTGTAAAACCGGAGAGGGGGGTATGGAGTACCATCCAAAATATAAAAAGCCTGAAGGCTTAGATGTGAGTATCTCAAGGCAAGGAACCAATTCTTGGAGGAATATAACTGACATTTTTTAATTTTATATAAATTCTCAATGGATCATTATAATTTTAGTTCACACCATGGATAATTTAATTGTAATTCTAAATTTACTCTTATGACGAAAAAAAATAAAATGCGTTGATTAAATTTTGAGTTATTGGACAATATTTGTTATAAAATATAACTTTTTAGTAATTTTTTTTAACATTTTTTAGTAAAATTCCTTTAAAAAGAAATTAAAATAATAAACTGCTCACTTCAAATAAAAAAATTATTATTATCATCATATTGTAGTACAAATTTTGAAAGTTGCTGTGTTATATTACATTTTTACTCTAATTTGAAATGTACTTTAATATGGCAAACAACATAATAATAAAAATTTATTGACTTTCTCGATACTTGGTACTTGTAGAAGTATTATTTGCGAACAAATAAATTTAGTATTTTATCTCTCATTCCGTAAAAATGTTATAGATTCAAGCTTGAATAATTCTAAATTAATGTCGTGTAAAATATTCGAATACATTTTAAATTTAAGCAAATTAAATTGGTTTTCACAAATAATGGAAATTGGCAGATAACAGCGTAATTAATTTTATTATAGTTGTGTCGTTTTGATGCCAAATTGTGAAAGATATCTCGGAAAAACTTGGATTGTATTTTTGCTTGTGATGGCTCATCATTTGGTATTCAAATATTAACAAGGTTTGTGGGCGCTGTGAGGCAATTTAGAAGCAGGTAGCTCACTTTTAATTTAAATTTAATGAAATAATAATTTTGTTTATAATAACAAGCTAAAAACAGCTTTTTTTGTGTTATTTGTGTCACCTGGAGTCCGGCATTACGTTTATTAAATTTTTCCTATCGACAATCTACTACCAGATTCACATCAAAAAGTTTCAAAATATGAATAACAATATAAGTTTTGAAGAGTTGAAAATATTTTTCTAAATAGTTTGGTTCAAAGAATAAATAGATGTACCTTTAAAAGATCCGATGTTGAAGTTATTTCATGAAAGCAAAAATTCATAAGTGTTCACTTCAATACACTTCGTACGCAGTGAAATAAAGTTGTATGACATATTTCACATCAATAATCTACAGTGACACACAAAGAGTTGATAGATGAAAATCGATTTTGATCGCATTTTAAAAAGCTTTTCATAAAGCATTTTCATGAAGAGTTAGGCATTTTATAAATAAATTGAGTAACTTTTGAAAAAATATGCATTGTATGTGAGCGAGTGGAGTTGGTTATAGCCGAATATTTAACATTAACTCAATTCAGTTTAAGTAAATAACTTTCTAGCCGTTAGGTTAAAATTTGTAAAGGAAACCATTGGAAATGGCTGTAACTCATAGTTTGAAAGCACATCATAAATCTAGAGCAATTTCAAACAAAGTACTCTCTTTCACAGTCAAATACTCCAATGCATATCAAGTAGGAAATAGGAGCTGTGTATCGAATATAACTTCGTTTTGTTTGTATCACATTATAATGTAGCGTCGTATGTTTTTATGCAGTTGGAAATCCTAAGGATATAAAACACGTAATAAATCTCTACCCAACAATCTATTTGGAAAAACGAAAAAGGGTTATCTCGAATTTGAGAATAATAAAAACCTGATCATTAACTTGGTTCTCTTAGGTATATGACGCTGACGCTCGTAGTCTCTTCACTGATAAATGAACACCACTACTTACTACAGACGCTGTCAAGTGTATCCCACGAGAGGGATTTAGCTAAAAAAAGATACCCTTGCCTACTAATACCATTTATCATAATAATTGTAAAGATTTTGACCTACAAAACTCTTAAGAGTTTTGATTCTCGCTTAATCACTTCCCATTTAAGGTTTTTAAAAAATAATAAAACGGAAGTTGTCGATGTGGTGCTCGCCACTGCTCAGTCGAGCGCTTTTCTGAGCAAACAAAGAAAATTGTTTTTGTAAATTATTTCACGGAAAAATTAAGTTTATTTCTGCAACGAAAAACGCTAAATAAAAAAAGAGGGCTGTTTCGCTATATTTAGCTCTAATGTGTTATTTTGTGTTCTATTTTATTTGTTTGGTTACCTTTTGGTGCTTTCGTGCAGCTGGTGACAAATGTGTCGCCATTTCTCAATTCATGAAAAAGACGATGTTGGTTTTCCTCAAATAAAGCTTCTATTTTTACATGGAGTTTTGAATTGATGTTTGTTAGAGAGTGTAGCAAATGTAACAATTTTCAACTGAAATTGGCAAAAAACTAAAAAGGAATTTTAATTCAATTTACTGAAGCACCAACAAAATTTAAATCATTATAATAATATTTAAAAAGCGATAAAACTCCATTACGCTTCTTGATAAACTGTTTCGTTAAGACACAAAAATCAAAAAAAAACTCTAGTCGCTTTACGTTCAAAAATGACTAAAAGAACCTGGTATTCTTGCGAAAACCTTAGGAAAGCAAATCGGTTGGTCGATACGTAAAAATGTTTATTTAAAGTCGTTAGAAAAACTTTAAAAAGTGTAGTTTTTACCGAAAGTATAGTGTTTTGGATGTTTTATATCTAAACCTGATTTTAAAATAATTGTCTTTATTTTTACTTCAAAATTGTAACTTTTATTTTACTTATTATTAATTTTCAACATTTACAACTACAGCTTTTTACTTTATTCGAGAACTTTATTGAAAATTTCTCCTACAAATTGGTTTGTTTTTTATTTAATACTATCTTATTCTTAATCCCCATCTAAAAAAGGAAGGGGATAAAGCTTTTAACCTGTCACACCATTTATGTGTAGATTTGTATCTTTGTAAAAAGAAATGTGAGTTAATTAACGCTGATATTTTTCCTAACTGCTGAGAAGTGCTACAGTCTAAATTAACATCTCATTTTTTCGCAATTTGTAGTAGGTAATAATGGGTCGTGTTATCCATACCTTTATGATTATTAAATATTTATATTGATCGAAAATTAATTCAACGCGATTGTATTGTAGAGGTATAAAAATAAGACAGATTACAAATACTGTAGCTCCCAGACTTTTTGAATTCACTACGTATTTTATTAATTTTTTTTTGTTATTAATTACCTTATGAAATCGGTAGGATTTTGAATTTATGTACATTTACTTTTCCATATTCCTTTTGTATGTCATTTTCGTTTCCATTAGTTTTCGCCGGTAGATGTTTTAAATTTGAAGCTTTTTTTATAATTGCAAAAATATAAAATAATATAAATTAAATTAAAACTCGCTCATTTAATTTATAAAATAAATAGTTGGACCTTGACAGATTGTTCATCTTTGCTAATTTTTCAAATTATTCAAATTTATTTGAATTATTCAAAAAGCAAAAAAAGTACCGATGTCATGTAACTACACATCAAAAATTATAGTAAAGGTAAGCAAAAAAACATGGGAATTTCTAAAAATTCGATTGTCTCTGCATTGTAACATACAAGCAATTACATCAATGCTTGTAATTAATAATTTATTTAATTTTCTTTTAAAGAATACTTTAAGAATATTTCAATTAATTATAATTATAAATAGTAATAATTAAAATATGATTTTACAAAGCGTTTTTATAACTTTTGACAGAAATCAATTTTAATTGTTTAGTATTTAATAAAATAATTATAATTTAATATCTCTTTTTATAAAATTGTTTAATAAAAAAAATTGTACTACTCTAAAATTTGTGTCGTTTAAAAACACAAATTAATTTTAAATTTATATTCTAAATTTGGATACCGGAGTTTTTGTAAGAGATTTTATAGTTTAAATTAAAATTTATTTAAATAGTTTTAAAAAAATATTGATTTGTGAAGTCAAAGTTGTACAACAGTATTTTAAATAATTTTATGATATGGTTATATTTTTATAATTAGAAAATTTACCTGCTCCAAATCCCCAACTAAAATTTCTAGAAAATTAAAAATTGCACATTTATTTTGCGTTTGAAATTAAAAAAAAAAAGTAGTATAGAGCACAGTATCGTAACCAGGAGGTCTATAGCGGTTCAACCCCCAAGAAAATATTAAGTTGACATATTAAATTAGGCTGAGGCCTTACTGAACTATCGATAAACACCAAACAGAATTGGAAATCAAACAAATGAATCTGTTCTTAATGATGATGTGTGGTTAGTAGAAACCAGCTCAATTTGATTTTTTAACAATTTTGATTGACAGTGCTTAGTGGTATCGATGGCTCAGTGAAATTCCATACCCTCAAACCTCCAGGTCAGGCAGACCAAACTAACAAATTGTATGTTCTGTCTTGACTATCAAATCATAACCATTTCAAATAGATACTATATCGCATGTTGTGTTTTTTAGACCGGGGGGTCTGGGGGGTATGGAATGCCCTCCAGTATCAAACCCAGACATAAACAAAAAATTTTTTTTTGAGTTTTTGGTATCTCCTCCTCCAGTCTATCCGTCTTAACAGACGCGTAGTGATTATTTTCATGTGTCCAATCGTGTAATCGAGCCGTCGATTACTAGACAACATGATCATAATGCTCTTGGCAGATTACTCTCGGTGGTTTGCCATTGCCTTCCGAGGGGAGAGGGTCATAATAAAGTTGGATAAATTTTGTAGCCGGGTTGGGGATCGAACCTAGGGCTTCTAACCTAGAGTCCAATCCTTAGCCCGTTCACTTAGCTTACCTCTCTCTTTTGGTATCTAGGGACTCATAATAATTATGAGATTAATTAGATACCAAAGACTAAAAAAACTTTGTTTTGCTTATGTCTGGGTTTGTATCTGGACGACTCATATACTGTAGTATTTCAGTGTACACACAGTAAACTCTTTTATTTACTAAATATTTTCTTAATAAATATTATCTAAATAGAAGTAATTTTTTAGAAATTATCAATTACCATTGATACGGCTGCTCGGTATTCGGGCTTGCTTAGGGGAATGCAACCATCTGTGTAATAATCTATAGTTGTACCGCCTGCAGGCTCATCCCTTGTTTATATTATAGTCAAAAAAAATTTTTGCATTATAACTTAACTACTGAAATTATGTTACTTGTAGCGTAAGAGTGTCTGTGACATTTTCCGTTTGCGTTTTGTACGCCACTGAATACCTTTGATAAATCCTTACCCGACTCTCATGTTTAGGGAGTTTGACAATGCATAATATTTCCGACGTCATTTTTCTATCCAGGCGAACTTGGAGTTGGCTGTTTTTACTTTGCTGCTCGATTTTGCGAGTTTTTTTTTATTAATTTAATAAAGTTAAATTAAGAGCATCTCTTTTTAAGACCACCTTTTGGAAGGTTGGAAACCCCCCCAAAAAATTATATTAACCGGTTGGCCCAATTTACTGGCTTTCTTAAGCTACCCACCAAAAAAATATGTTGCCCAATTTACTATCGTCCAAGATTTAGTTAGAGAATAAATCCACACAAAATCAGAAAAACTATTACTGAATTTTTTATTTTTAAACAAAATACGACTTTTTCAATTTTACAGTTTAAAATAATATTTTTGTCTTGTATATTATTTTTAAGCCACAGCAGTGGAGTGATGTGATCGCTGGTTGAGTATAGAGCGGAAATTTTGGGTTTAAATCGCGGATTGCATAGAATTTCTTGGCTTGGCTTGGCCTTCCGGTGGGCATCCACACTCTTGTGGTGATCCCTGATATTTGTGTCGACATCATTACCGTCGATACGGCTGCGTCACACTCGAGAGTTTACAAGACGATTAGGTAGACAGGGAATGAAGCCATGGCCTGTATAGAGCTACTATTATTTTTAATTTTTTTTAAAGGGAATTTCTGCAAAGCTGTGACCAAATCCACAAATTTTATGCTTTTAGTACCATTGTGTGCTCTTTCAAATAATTTCAAAATAATTTGGCTAGCTCTGTATTATGACTTATTTAATTTTTTTTCTACTAATTTTACTGAAAAACTGTATCCAATTATACAAATTGTAAGCTTAATTCTACTGCAAGACATTAATTCATTATATGTATGCACTTTTTAATTTTTTAAATAAACAGTTACAGTTATAAGCAAGCGCTACGAGCCATGCAGATGCAGGGCTGAGTTGACGATAAATTGCCTTTTTCCTATTTTTAATTTGTCTTAAAAACTTCAGTGTGTAGCGGAGTATTTACGGTAATGACGTCGACATAAATATCAGATTTCACCACAGAATGTGGATGTCCACTGGAAGGTCGCGTTAAGAAATTCTATGCAGTCCGCGATGTTAACACAAAATTTTTTCTCTGTAACTAACCAGCGATCACATCACTTCACTGATGTGACTTAAACAGTTACATCAATAATATATTACATTTTGATTAAAAAATTAGCAATGGAGTATAAAGCAATTTTATGTTTAAAATGTAAATTAAAATATGATCCAGTAATAGGACTAAGCTTAAAATTTGTCAAATTAGTTACAAATTCATAGAAATTTAAAAAAGTTGAAAAGTACATACAGAACCAAACATATTATTTTATACTTAAAAATTGAAAAAGTTATTGTTTAAAAATTAAAAAAATTATTTCATAAATGTAAAAATTGAAAAATGCTATTAATATCAATTATTTTTTTAAATATTTTTTTCAGAATGTTTGTTTCAAAACGAAAATCTTACTTATATTTGAACCGTTATTTTTAAATTATAATTATGAAATGTATGGCATTGTGAATTAATAAAAATAATTTTCTACAATAATAGGTAAATACGTCGAACAATTTTGGATTGAAGTGTACACAAAGTGTGTGGTTGCTCAATGCGAAAATTGTGGTGAAAGCGTAAGTGCCAAAATTAACACTTTGAAAGCGATAAATCTTCTAGTTTTTATTAAACTTTTTAAATATTATTTTCAAAATAATAATTTATTTTGGACTTGAAATTATTATAAAAAAGATTTCATCTTTTTTGTTATATTATTCTGAAAATTGAAATGATTACCATCGACATACTTCAAAATTAATGATCATTAAAGATCTGTTCAAGCGTAATTTCACAAACTGGATACTCAAATATTTAATAAATTAATCCGATTTAAAAAAAAGTTAAAGTTTGTTAATTTATTTTCAGTTTGTGGAAGGTATTAGTAAATAGAATGCAGTTTTATAGTAAACTTGTTAACAATAATGTTTCTAGAGGTAAACTAGTTAAATTGTCAAGTGCATTTTGAATGAATTATTCATTTAAAAATAAAATTTTAACCCTACCTGGTCTATAAAGATAAACAAGTAAAATCTCCGAAACAAAATTAAAATCTGCAATATGTAAAACGTTGGGCTTCTGAGCCGTTAATTTCTCATACATATTCAAATTTCAGATGCGGCTTACATCTGCCATTGCTTTTATCTTTTACTTCTGCTTTTTAATTTTACCTTTTTAAAACCCAATACTTTAAGTGAACTTTATATTTGATGTTAATTGATTAAAGTGGTTTCAAAATTCGGCTTCAAACATTTTTAATAAAAGCATTTTTCTTTTCTCTCCGGGATCATATTTTGAGATGAAATATACGTGCAGTAAATCGCTCCTTATAATAATGTCGATCCCATTATATTCTGGGTCAAGGCATCTAAATATACAATTTCATCGATAACCCCGTATCGCCGCGAATAAAAGGCGTGAAAAATATTTTCCATATTGAAGTTTGTAGAAGACATTCTTCTCCATCACGCTATCTCTACTTTTATTTCTCACAATTTGTTCATCACGTCATATTGTTAATCTATACAAATTTGTAGATTTCTGTACTTTTATTTTTTTATCATTCTTCAGCTCCGTTTAATTTATCCACTGTACTTATTTATATTATTAAGAAAATTTAAAAACGTTTTTTAAATCAAAGTTTCCAGTTGGTCGAAGTCACGTTCTCGTTCACCTACACAGTTGTTTTGTCCTACTTTACCTTTGTTTTTGTTTATGCAACTTATTAAAAGTTGTTTAATTAAAAAAAAAAACCTTTGATGTATAATTTTTTGCTTTATTGAAATTACATTAGCGATAAGGCTAAATTTCAATTTTTCAATTTATAACGACCTTGGTAGATTGCACAAACTTACAGCAATTAAAATTTAATTTTAAACGAATCAAATTAAATTTTAATTATAAATCTTCTACTATATAGCAGAACGGTTTGAAACAATATTTTGTTTAATTTATTAAATTATGTTAAAAGTTGTAACGAATTATTTAATATAAACAGGTTTATTAAAATTGCGTTCATCACAAAGAATTTTTGAAAATATTCAGTGGAGTGCTGTGTTGCAAAATTGTTTTATTTTTTATAATTAATTATTGTTATAGTTATAATTATAATGAAGAGTCTGGGCAAATACTACACGGACGTCAAAGAGTTCATACTTATTGGATGGGTGACCACTTTGAAAATACCGCTCATACTCTTTATTGCTCTCCTGTTGAGCAACCTTAAAAAGCTTTCTACCACTATGGAAAGTACCCAAAAATTCAAAACATCATTGTGCCGTTTCAAATTTTATTAATTATTTTAATTAAATGTTTAAAATTTAATATTATTACAGTAGGTACATATTTTACTATTTTAAAAAGTAATTTTTCAATGTAGATGAAATTCATCAAGTAAACCCAATCCGCAAGTTGCACTAGCGAATGCTGCTTCACATGGATCATCATCTTTTGGATGCATGCAATCTTGTTCAAGCCTTTTGAGGAATTCTGGATTTGTGGCTTTTACTGCTTGTTTTATATTTTCCATGTTAAGTACTCCTTTCTCGTTCACAATATTTGCTTTTATATAAGAACACCGTAAGTAGCATTTTAAACCCTTGTCATTGACTAATTCTGCTTCCTTTTCTAACTTGAGGAGCACTGCCTCATCCACGTTGCTTTCCTTAATACATGCGTCGCGGAATTGTAAACCAACAGTTTCTAAATAATTTTCAACTGCTAATATCATAGACTAAAAATAAAATTATGTTCTTATTCTTTATCTTTAAATAAAAATTGATTATTTACCTTTTGCCCCTGACAATTGGCCAAAGCCACAAAGCTTACTAAAGCTAACACCACAATGATTTTCATTTCGGTGAACTTCTCGATCACATGTTGATTTAATTTCCTTCGGCCCCCTTTTATATAAAACTGTGTTGATGTAACGATATAATTTAATAAATTAAAAATTTAATTAATAAATAAATCATCATATAACCATTATTAACTTTTCTTTTTGTATACATTTTGCATCTTATTATGTAGTACCTATTTAGTTTTTGTCTATTGAAAAAACTGCTTTAGGATTTTATAACAAACAAGTAATAGTTTTTATATTTTAGGAAGTTAATTAAATTCACCAGTCAAGTAGGAAAATCGCGGAATGCATTATTGTGCTGTAACCAAAAATAAAAGAAAAAAATTCGCAAAGATACCATCGAAAGAAATAAAATTAAAATTAAAATTATACTAAATTAAAAATTAAATTAGTTTGTAAACAAAATATTAATCTGCCTTAACCTTAAAAAAAATATTCAAAAGAAGAAAATACGTAAAGATAAAATAAAGAAAATTAAAATTTTAAATTTAAATTCAGTAAATTTACTATTACATGCATAAATTTTCATAAATCACCGTTTACTTTTAATTTTCTTTACTGCTTCACGATTATTTTCTTCGTTAAACTAGAAAAATAATAACATTAGAAAATTTTGAAACTTTACAACTCCGGGTCTTCGAAAGATAAGATTTCTGATGTTACTTACTGAAGGGTCGGTTTTAAATGTTATTCGAGTCCGAATTACAATTTATATAAACATAGTTGCAGGATTTGAGAGAAACGAATAATCTATAATCTAAATTGCTTAAATGTTTTATAGCTTCGGTTTTAAAATAAAATTAAGCCGACTTCATATTACTAAACAAACAAATTAGAAACAATAATAAAGTGAAAAACTCAAATTTCCCACTTTCATTTTCCACCTGATTAAACTAACTTTTCGTTTTAATTATTTCAGTTAATAGAAATTTTTTTGTGTAAACTAATTAAATTATTAAGGTGTTCTGATTTGCTGCTACTACGTTGTTGGTATTTGGAAAAAAACTCCTTTTAAAAATATAAATTTTAAATGTTTTTTTAGGATTTGGTAAATTGTAAGGATAAATAAAACCGACAATATTCAACAATAAACAAATCGATTCAATGAACACATCATAAAAAGATTCCAAGAGTTTAGGATAACCGTAATATTTGAATAGAAGTTGAACCATAAATTACTTTAATTGTGTTCTTGCGACAGTTTTTATCGATTGATGTGAATTCGTGTGAATATTACTGCAGTGAAATCATTTCTTAACCCGCGATTAATTGAGAAGTTTTGAACAACAATTAAGAAAGAGTTAGGTACCTACAAAGTTTTAATAAATAAATAATAGTTTAAAAGAGAAACCGGCAATTTGTTAAACGGAGTGCCAATCTTTTTCATCGCGTATTGATCAACTGAAAGTAAAAAACTTAAAAAGAGGAATTAGTCCTCAGAGAGTACTAGGCTAGATCGATTTAAAGATTTAGAAAAACAGAAAACGAAAAAAAAACTGCCATGTCGATTGTCAATCTGGCCAATAGATGGCTTTGTTCATTTTACGATACTTGCTCTTGTGGTAAGTAGTACTTACTTACGTCTTGTTTGCTATTTTTATATTCTTTAGAACTTCAATACTAATTTCAATTAATGCGACTTAATTACTCTCAAGTTAGTTTTTAATGATACGCGTTTATTTCTATTCATAAAAGTTGGAACAGCTCAATGTAAAGTTTGAATTCAAAATTAATTTTGTTAACTAAAACTATATGAACTAAGTAAGAAGCTTAGTGTGCGTACGGTAACATCAGGTTGGAATTGGTCGGTGTACTACGAAGCAATTTCAAAGTGCTCCTTATACCAAGTTATTTAATTATACTCTGCAACATTGATTAGACCTTCTCCAAGTCAACATATCTTAATTGAACTCTTATGTTGCATAAGCTCTTCGTCTTAAGTTTATAGCAAACTTTATAACTCGTAATAATGTCACTTCATATCCAATAGTCAAATATTGAATGCTTTAGCAAAGTAATTAAAATTTTCGATTGTTGAGCAAGTAGAAGTACTACATATTTTTAAAAATTTCATTCTTATTTAAGAAGCTTGCACAACGCATCACATCTCTATTACCTACTTACTTTTTCTTTTTGAGAATCTCTTCACCCAAATCCAATCAGCATTTTCACAATCTGCCGCACCGCTACGACAATTCACTCTACCCTCCATCGTTCTTCTCTATAGATCACTTTCTACTACTTTTCCTCCTACCCACGTTTATAAATTTCCTTTAAAAGTGTACCTAATATTCCTAGCCTTTATGTTATATTTTCAAAGTGTATTTAATATTACAAGCACAAAATAAAATTTCCTTTAACAAAAATAACTTCAACTTTAAATTTTTATGTAGGTAATATACTACTATAATATTCAAAAGTGTGCTTTAAAGTAATTATCATAATAAATGCCAAATTTTTTAGTAGGTAACTCCCAGCATTTTTTTTAAAGGCCCGGTTGTTTTTTTGGTTATAGTCGGAAAAAAATTATAACCAAAAAGGTGGAAATTTTTATGTTTTAAGTTAGGGGACCTACAGCTTAACGTGCTATTCGAACCAAACCGGGTACCTCAAAAGCCTTCGTAGTAAAGGTACCTTGATAAGCTTTAGGATTTATTGAACTATTTCTAACTTAACATAAAATTAATTGATTGTAATAATTTGTTTTGTAGTAATTCAATTTTTTTTATAGAAAATAATACTGAAAATCTTAAATTGAACGCTAAAAATGAAAAACCTTGCAAAATATAAATTATTATAAAGTTTTCATGAAGGGGTTGATGCGAATGACAGTTTATTAAGTAAGTTAATCAAACTTTGATAAATGTTCCCTTTTTAGCTTTTTTAACAACGCTTCTAACAAAACAATTACAGATCGATATTGTTTGTATCAATATTGTGTTGTTTAGTGTTGCTTGCATTTTAATTAAAAGTTTCTTTGGAGCGCATTATAAATTTTAAATTGATTTAAAACGCCTTAGTTAAACTCAATAGCTTGTAGATTACGTTCAAATTTTACATTAAATATAAGATAATATTTATAGGTACTATTTTCAAAATAAATTTTGTTCAAACCAAAGAAAATATTGTAATTTTGAAAATTGGCTAACAGTTTCTGTATGTTATTTTTTCAAAGCAGTTGGAGCAAACAGTTAAATACGTTGACTGTTGATTTGCAATGTCCGGTTTACTTCCAGATAAAGTAAGAAGTTTATTCTGGCAGAAGGAAAACCCCAATTCATGTCATCATGAATGCCGCAGCAGCAATCCGGGCATCGCAGCAATGCCCGGATTTGGGCGTAGCGACCAAGAGGAATGTTATTTACGCCTCACTCCGTATGTGAGAGCTGTGAAAATCGACACTGCAGTTCTTCAGCGTTCACTGTTGCTTTTCAATCTTGACAGCAAAATGTCAATCGATTCCATTAGTGTGACATCAAAACGCCTGGAATATAGGCAAACCATACTACTCGAAGCAATTTACGAATTTTTTTTGGCGTTTTGACGTCGGCGTCGTCACTATTACTTATAATAAAGCCAATTTAAGATGCAATTTAAATGTACCGTCACGATCCTGCGTAATAGATCAAAAGCGTTCCTGTTCCTATAACATTTGGAGCATTGAAAATAAAAACAAAAGATTTAAAAAAAATATTCACTTGTGGCGACTCTGTAGCGTTACTTCAAATTTTGGACCTGGGAACAAGAGCTTTAACGGGCCCCTCGATTAAGAGGGGCGCGATTTAAAAATAAAATAACAAAATTTGATTGCAATATAATCAATGCTCAATGCAGTTTAAGGAGGCTCAAAACTTTGGGGCCGAGGTTATTAGTTCTTCTACCTACCACCCCCCAGTATTTAGGCCACTGTCCATATCTTCTCAACCCTCGGTTGCACGTTCATTTCTTAATAGTTTACAGTGTTTAGCAGTGTCTGATTAAGTCAGCGCGGAACCCGTAGCAAATATTGTCGCGGGGCCCTCTTAATTTTTAATAAGCTTTTTTTTAACCTTTTTTAACTAAAAACGCAGATTGAGCTTCTTTTTATCTTTTTCCTAAAAAAAAAGCACTTATCTGCCGGGTGCGGGGTCTATAGCATTTGCTATTTATTTCTGCTACTGTATTAAGGGGGAAGTCTACTGTAACAAGAGAAGAAAGAGGCCGATTTTCCGGATTTTTTTTTCTAATAAAATTATGACTCGTACATTAAATTAAATTAAACCGTCATCTTTATCATATATTCAAGTATTTGTAAAAAAATTTTCAAGTTGAAATATTCAAAATTGCCGTTGTGGCACTTCTTCAACGCAGGTTCGTCTTCTTATAACGGTGTACATGAAATCTCACGTCTGGGTAATGTAAAACAAACAAAAAAAAATATGGTTATCATCTAGATAGTATTGACTCTCGTTTGTCGAGAGATTTTTTTGATATCGTTTTTTGTTTAATTGTTATAAACAATAATAACATCAAATTTAAGCAAAAAAAGTAGAAAAAATGTTCAAAAATTTTTTTCTCAGCGCCAAAATTTTTTATCAAAAAAATCCCTCGACAAACGAGAGTCAATACTGTGTAGATAATAACCATATTTTTTTTGTTTGTTTTAAATTACCCAAACGTGAGATTTCATGTACACCGTTTAGGCACCAAAAAAAAACGGATCTGCGTCGATAAGGAGTGCCACAACGGCAATTTTGAATATTTTGACTTGAAAATTTTTTTACAGATACTTGAATATATAGTATAGATGACGGTTTAATTTAATTTAATGTACAAGTTATATTTTCTTAGAAAAAAAATCCAGAAAATCGGCCTGTTTTTTCTCTTGTCACAGTAGACTTCCCCCTTAATCCGGCACCGGTGTTTAGCGGGCTTATCCACCCTGGAAAAACACTAAAAAATGAGATAAAATTAAATCTTATGTAGTTTATGTTTCGGAAAATAATTTTCTCCTGACCTGGGGGATACCTTTATAAGAAAAAATTGAAAAATCGGGTGCTATGGAATACCCCCCAGCCGTAAGTAAGCAAAATCTGTATTTTCTATAATTAAATTTGCATTTTTATCAATTTTGAAGTGTTATATCGTGCTAGGGGTTACTTCTTACTCTCTACATCTCCTGATTTCTCGCCCACTTCTTCACATTTTAAGAGAATAATTTGTTTTTGCTTAACAATGTTATTAATTGTATAAATAAATATTTAAAAATTATTTGTTTGAACGGCCCGGTGAGGAGGGGTCAGTGCAAATTAAATTACTTACCACAGACGCTTTTTACCCTTGGTTACGATTCTGAGGGAAGGATAAATACAATTTTTTGGAAAATTTACATACATTTTCCTTTTTTTACCCCTATTTTAAAATCATATATGCTGACGTACAAATTTCGTTGTTTCCTTCCCCTTCATTCCGCATTGTGAGGTTCAAGAAAAATAAATACAGTACTTGCACTCAAAATTGACAGGGTGTGGCCAATGTGCACAAATGAAAATTAGTCTAGTCTAGTCTACAGCACTGGCACGTTCTCGCTCCACCTCTACTGCGCAAGAAATAGGCCAAAAGATTTTTCTTGAAAATTACTTTAAATAATCTTTTTTACCCTATTTTATAACTATTTTATTGCAGAAGGGCCCAAAATTTGAAGTTATCCTACTAGACCTGTTTTTCACTTTATTTATGTGCTCTTATTAGAAATGCCTGATGGCCAATTTTTAGATATATTTTCTTCTAAGTCATAAACTAGAAGTTCTGGATTACAAAATAGACAGTACTACGTTATTTTATTTTATGTTATAGTTTGTTTCATTATGTGAAGATCCGTTCAGAGAGCAATACTCGCACACTACGTCACAAATTCTTCCCACGTGAAACGAACTCGACATTATGCATACACTCCACGTAAAAATTGATAATTTAAATGTTTTTTTGAAATATTTATTGTTTCAAATTTATACAAAATTTTGCATTGTGATGGAAAGCATATTGAAATAAGGAAAAAAGTTTCATAAAAACTTTCTGAGACATAAAAGAAATAAATTCAAACGTTAGAGAAAGTTAAAAATCATATGGAAAAAAGTGAAAATCCGTTGTTACAGAAAAGTATTAAGTCGTCGGTAGAATAAAAATTGCTAAAAACGTCATGAACCGAGCATCCATCTGCATGTTAAAAATTCTAGCGGGAAGTCAGATTATCTTTGTTTTATGGTCCATAGAAAATGAGAAATGAAAATGTGAATAACTCCGATTTGAAATAACCAAAACTAAGGCAAAGAAAATTGAAAGAATAAAAGTAAATATTATTTTGAAATTGAAGAGGCATTTTAATGTTTCGGTTTTAATAAAAAAAAAGTAAAAAGTAACAAGGTTTCTTTCCAAAAAGTTTGCTTGATATCAAACGCACGAGTGGAGACTTGCCAAATTAATTTCAAATCTATAATTAAATCTCATGTCGGTCAATTTACGATAAGAGCAGACAGACAATCTCATTGTGAGGTTTGTCACCTTCGTCAAAAATACTTTTAGCAGATTACCCTTTATTATATTTGCGCAGAAAAATAATTATTATATTACTAGGTAGGTTTTAGATGCTCTTTTGAAATTTGCCTAATAAATCTCCAAATGTGGAATTAAGTCGTCTATAGTAATTACGAACAAAATTTATTGCATTAAGGCAGTAAAGTGTATCTTTAGAATCTTGCTTCAAATGTAATTTATAAAGTAATTTGAACACAATTATTTAATCTATTCGTAGGCTTCGTGCCATTATGCCATTAATGCTTGGTATTTGCACGCATTATAACCTTTACGTTTGTCCGTTTATTCACTACAAAATTGCTAAAATAACTGCAATCCGTGTTTTGAGATGGGCCACAAATTAAGATAAAAGTGTCTATTACAACTAAAATATTACAAATTACAACAATAAAGCGTTACAATACGATTTTTCTTCTCTTCGACTTACGCGTGCCAGCATCTGCGTCGCTTAGCGATTATTATAAAAGTACCTACCTACTCTCCACAAGAGGGACCAATTATTATCAACGAGAAATAAATTATTGCCGCTAACAAATTTTTAAAAATAATAATTTGTCTCACTTGGCCTGTATTCAGTTTTAACAGCGTGCAGAGTGTGGCTGACGTTTTTGATAAGATAAAAACGAAATCATTATTCAGACATTCAATCAATATATCTTTTCAAGTGTAGCAGTTTTGCTAGTACTAATTCGTGAATATTTCAGAAATACGCTGGTCCTTAATCAACTTCAAGTGGCAATAATTCATTCCAACGTGAGATGTTTCGTTTAATTCAATATAGATAAAGCAAATCGTTATAAGAAGTCTTGTAAAACACTAAACGATTCGATTTTAATGAACGACGTATTATCAATCTTCTCCCTTTTATTTTCCTACACTTTCATTTAGATTCAGTAATTGGAATTATCAACGTGACGTAATCACGTTCTTATTTTAAAATTTCAAGTTTTGTGATAATTAAAGGGCACACCGAGCTGATGCTCACTTTCCACGTTTGCTGATTTCGTCAATCACCGTGTATAAGGAAGTTCGTGCAATGGCAATATAATTTATGGATTTTGTTCTTAATAGTTTAGGAAGAGGTCAAAAATTTCTAATTTATGATGCTCTATTATCTACCCTACCTTAACTACTAAAAACTACATAAATTATAAAATTAGTCGGCCGTTTAAATTAATTATTATTTTGGAATCTAAAAATAGTCCCATAAATTCAGAAGAGCTAATTGTTATGTGACATTACCCATAGTGGAAATCGTGTAAGAAAACCATTATGTCATAAGGTCGCTATATTCACATGGAGTAAGATTATTTATATAAAAATATTTGTATGAAGTTAATATTATAAAAATTTCACTGTATGAGCGCGATTTAGGTTTTAACCATAAAGTATTAGCTTCGTTAGCGCCTCACCGTGGTATACATGTAAGCAAACGGGGGGGGGACAATATCTCTGTAAATTTAACCATAAATTCAGATGTACGTGACGTACAGCAGCTCATCTTACATAATTTTAACTTCATAATATAAATAATTTGTAAATTACACACCCATTAAACAATTTCTGATAGCTTAACCATACGAAAATGTCAGTAATTATTATAATGTTCTGTTTGAACAAATATGTTGCTTGCAGCAATTATCATAATTTCTCGTTATATGCTGGATTTACTTTGTTTCGCATCTATAATATTTAAAGTTATTTTGATAGGATGTATACGATGAATCGACTGCAAAAGTTTATGTTCACGTGTCACTATAAATATTTTATTGATGGAAATTACATTAAATTTTTGATGTAATTTAGAGTTCCTATTGTTTATTGTTGAAATTTATGAAACATTAAATTAATAAAATTGTTACACTATATCCTTTATTGAAATCGATATGAATAGTAGGATAACCGAAAATACAACATCATTATATTCTTGCAATGTAGCCATAGCCGTGGAGTGATGTGAACGCTGACCGAGTTACAGAGCGGAAATTCAGGTTTCGAATCGCAGATTATACAGAATTTCTTAGCTCGGCCTTCCAATGGACATTCACGTGCTGTGGTGAAATTCAGTAGCTTCACTTTTAAGAATTTCTTTTATATCGCTTTTTAGGAATATTACAATAATATCTCTTATCCTGCAACACTAAAAAGTAGTAAGACTACAATATCTAATATGACTAATTAATTAATATGTAAAATTAATAAATTATTTCTTGGTGGCCCAACAATAAATACTTAAATGTGCGTTTTCTCAAAAAAACGACTTTGAAGATACTGCTTTTTAGCTTAGGACGGCAGAATTTCATCGCAGTCTATTATAAGTTTTGAACAGGGACGTGCCCAACCAACTTTTTGGGGGGGGAGAAATTTTAAATTTGCAAATTTGCCAACTGAATTAATTCAAAATTGCCAACTTTTTGTAAGTTTTGCAGGATTTAGTAAATTTAGACATAAAAAATGCCAAATTGACCAACTTTTGGGTGTTTTTGTTAACTTTTTGCCAACTTTCTGCAAATGAGCACGTCTCTGGTTTTGAAGAGCTTTTTGACTATCTTTAAAATAATTTTAGGTGTTTTTCATTATTTGCGATATGAATATGGTAGAATACATTCACTTCAAGTTTAATTTTTCTGACTTTTTTTACAAGATGTAATAAAATTAAGTAGTACATAGAATTCTCGTTCTCACTGAATTTTTCAAAAAAGTGCTTTAAGGGTTTCATCACATTTTCCCTAACTTACCTTAATAATCTAAATTATTTATTAATGTGAATAAATCAAAAATGCGATTATTATATCGGTTCTTCTTTAAAATCTCTTTAAGTTTTAAAGAAAATTTCCTGGCATCAACTGTTATTATTATTTATCTTAACTTTTCGATGATTCAAATGTTTTAGCCGTGATTGGGGGGGAGGGAAAAGTATGAAATATCCATAACTACAAGTAAGCAACATAAAAAAACTATTAAAAAAGTGATAAAATTAAGATGGGAATTTTTTTCAGGGCTCTTTTAATTTAATCAACAGATGGCGCCTACTTAAATATTTTTATAAAATAAGAGGAATTTGCTACATTTAAAATATAGAAAATTTGTTGAGATAATACCATTCTATAAACAATATTCTTGATCTTAATCTATTTTGAGTTCGTATTGAGTATGTCAAAACACACTCATTTACAAAAAAAGATAATTAAACTTTAATTATGAATTGTGTTTTTATAAATAAATATTACAAACTCAAAATAGCTTAAGATCAAGAATATTGTTTATAGAATAGTATTATCTCAACGAATTTGCTATATTTTAAATATAGCAAATTCCTCTTATTTTATAAAAATATTTAAGTAGGCGCCATCTGTTGATTAAATTAAAAGGGCCCTGAAAAAAATGCCCCTCTTAAGGGATAAGGCTACTCCAGTTATCACAAAACAATCTAATTTTGAAATTTTTTTAAGAATGCAGTCCAAAATTTAGTCTTTATTAAACAAATAATAAAGTGTATAAAAATGTGGTTTCTTGTGTTTTAATTCAAAATGGCAGCGTCAGATCCAAAACTGCAAAGCATGATTAATGTGAGGCTTGAAACGAGCGAACTGATTGTGCCCGTAAATTTTAGCCTAAAACAAGAAACCAAAAAGTTTTCGTCAATATATCTCAAAAACTAGTGGACTACATACAGAAATTTTAAAATACTGTTTTTTTAAACAATAGTGCCAATTTGAACAAAATGTTCACTTTCTTACCTTAAAATTGTATAAAAAATTGTTAATAGAAATAAAGATTATAAATTATTACAAAATTCCTACGTAGCCTACTACTACTACGTAGTACTACTTTTCCATTACTTTAATTTTGCTAATTCCCTAACTTTTTCAGGTTTTCCAAGCTAGAAATTCTGAATCTAGATAATTTTTCTATAAAAAATACTGCTAGTCTGGGGAGGAATCTTATTTTGGTTACTGAAAATTGAGGAAATGCTACAAAATATTTTTCCCAGGGTCTGGGGGGTATGGAATACCCTCCAGCTATAAGTAAGCAACCGGAAAACTTCTCAAGAATGAAATTTAAATATTTTAAAATTATGAAAACTTACGAAAATTTTGACATAAAAATTACATTTTAAAAATAAATAGTTTTTTCTCATTAAACAAATTTATCGATAATGACCAGGTTTGCATAACCAAATAAAAAGTAACTGTTTTTTTTTCATAGTTTAATTCCGGTAATTCGATTATTCAAATAAAGAAGTTTCTATTAGGTTATTACTAATCGCATTAATCATACATTTATTACGGAGCAATAATAAAATTGTCAGTTTAAATAAATCAGTCTGTGGTGTGTCTTTGAATTGATCGGTCGTTTTGACAAAATGAAAAGTGTGTGTTGTGGTAAATTTTCCAATTTTGCAGTTCGGGAGCTTACAGGATTTGTATCTAAGGTTAGTTTTATTGGTTTTGCTAAATGTAATTAAAACAAAAACTGTGCAGTGGACTTAAGGCTTAGACCCCTACGATTTTAGGGGTTTTGAAGGTATTTAGTTTTTTTTTGAAGGCGTTCAGTTTTTGCTGTGATTTGGATTCTACGTTAAACTGTATAGTTTAAAGTTTTACTAATAAATGCAGCCAGCCCTTCACTACAGTGGAGGATTTAGTCTGGAACACACCTTATAAGGGTATGGGGTAATTAAATATTTGTTTCTATTCAAATGGAAGTTAATTGAATTTTCTGTAGTTTTTGATAGTAAAGATACAATGATCTCTTTGAATATTATCATTTTTCGATCATGGTATCGATCATTAAAGTACTTCTAAAATTTTAAATATTTTTGACTTTATATTGTTCAAATAAAAAACCTGTATTTGATCCTTGTTTCAAGATACAAGCCCTTTATAATCCTAAAACTAATTAGAAAAACAGACAGAAATTTTGATTGGCAAAAGTAGAAGTATCCTTCACCTAAATCTAGTCGTTAAATTTGCTGTTAGCGGCTATAATAGCCACTTTTAGTTTTAGTCATTGGTGTAACTACCGGAGTTCCAATAGTTCGGTAAAACCAAGGTCGAGGAATGGCCTTCTTAGGCAGCAATTTTTTTTTTATTCATTTTTGTATCAAAAGATTATTCATTTTAATGAAATTTAAAAATATATTCTTGTTTTCTTCCTGGTCAATTCGGAAAATCCTTTTGTTTAGGTAAATTTTGAAAATAAGGGCATATTTTTAAAATTGTCTCGGAGAAGTGCTAAAGAAGGAAGCTTAACCACCTAAGTATTTATATTGTTTTGTACTAAAAATCTAGAGCTTCTAAATAAAAATATGTTTTAGTAAAAGAACTTTAGGAACAAGGGCGTAACTAAGTGGTCTTAAACCATAGAAAATTAAATAACCATTTGATAAATGTAATAAGGATAAATGTAATAAAGATTAATAAAAGTAGGTTTTATTTGTTTCAAAATATTTTCCTCAAGTAAGCTACAGGACAACTTTTTAAGAATCAAATTTTTATATTTTTATCAATTTATAAAATCATCTTTGTGCTTTGTTACGTCTGTAATTCAAAATATTGAAAAAGTACTAAAGACCAATTATTATCAGATTAGTAAATCTTGCTCCAAATTATTTTTCAAATTAAAGTAGGTAAAAAGTTTTCTATTCTGTATGGCATCCTACATCCCCAAAAAATTTACTGTTTCAATGCATGTTGCTAGTTTATTGTACGATATTTTGAAGATATTAACATTGTTCATCTATGCTTTGAGGCCAAACGAGAATGTGATCACCATGTTCATTTCTACATAAAAGAGACTTTACAGGTGGAGTTTTCCGCGCTATAATTTTGAACTGATCCATGAAATTGCTGCAAATTAATTCAGGATTAACAAATAATAATATAAAAGCTTATAAGATCTGATTCAGTTTTTAACAACTTTGAAAAATAATTTTTTTATAAAATCGATAAACTAAATTTCAGAGAATAATGAAAGATTACTGGAAAAATAAATTTTTCTTTTATAATTTTGAGTGCTCATTTTTATTCAAGAAAAATCTTAGTATAAAAAACCGTTGATAAGGCATTTTATTAAAAAATGTTATTAGAAGTTTGTAAATCATTATTCATTTTGTGGTGGTAATGCAAACACCAAAATAAAATTTGATAATTTAATTTTTGATTCATTATAAATTTTTTATTTTTGACTTCTTCACTTATAGCCTCATCCATTAATTTAAATGGTATTTTACAAATTCATGAGTTCACTTTAATGCGGAAGAACGGAATACTGGTGATAGCGACATCAATATCAAATAGAATAGCTGAAAACAATGGCTTATAGAGAAACTCAAATAATCAATTAATTATACCGATTACCTTCCGTATTTGTTAGTGTTGCAGACAACCAACCACCATGAATAGTGGAATAATCCTTGTTTACCCACAAAATGTAAATGAGATATTTGTACCATTAACATAATATTATACATATAAGGCCGTTTAAATGTTACATTTTTCTCATCATACGTTCTTACTCCTGCTAATCAGAATAATTTCGTAGCTCACAATTCCGAAAACGATACCTTTTGTTGTATAAAGGCTTGATTAGACTTTAACGTAATTTTCCAAAAACAAAATCCTTTTGATTGTTCCAACGAATTATTTTATCAGCGAATAAAATATTTAAATTTTTCCTGTTTGCAAATTTCGGTTCGGTTACTTGGAAACAAATTTAATTTCTAATGATGTCGTTATTGTATTCGCTTTAATTTGAAAGTGCATTACATTGTAAAAGAAATTCAATAGTACTAAGTTAATATTGATGAAGTTCCATTTTGTAGACATAATATCTATTTTAAAAATTCTGAATAATCACGCTCCGGAAGCTTTTGAATCTAAGCAAAAATATTGCCGATTGCAAAATTCGGATAATCAGACAAAGATGTTCTAATCAACGGGGATGCTAAGTTGATCAGATTCGGTCATATATGAAATTTTTTTTACGTCGATCATAATTTAACGTAAACGTAATGGATGAAATTTCCTTTTGATACAAAAATCTAAGCATCTTGGTTGTAACTCTTGTTCGAGAGATTGTGTTGTAGAAAGTACATTTCAGCCATAGGTACTTAGAAATTAGTATGGAAAACAATGGTTTTCTAAGAATTGAATTACCACTAGCAAGAGATCGATTAAATGAACAGCTAATTTGCTGCTTTTGTCCTTTATTGATTCCCATCAATTTAAATAAATTTTGATTGTATTATGAGAAGAAGGCAATATTTACTTGTTACAGCAGAATGTTTAAAGTAACATTTCTGTATTTACGACACGTAAATGTTGATGGTGATTAAATTTTACGAGGAAGCGTCGGTAATTTCACTAATAAGTTAACCGGTGGCCGCCTGAGCTGTCGGGTAGAGCAAAACCCCATCTGACAAATGGCGAGCGACGCCCTAAGCCGTGCCGGGATAAATGAATTATTTCGCGATTATACATAACTCATGCTTTGCTAACTACAACTTTGTATATTTAATCTTTGAATAAAATTTAATGGCGTCAATCGATTGCAGGCAAAGTTTTCAAAACTACCCTTCCAAGCACTCACGATGTTGGGTCAACTAAATTTTCATATTTTACAGATAAAAGAAAATGGTCTTTGTATAGGGTGTAATGTAAACTGTGAATTCCTTAATTTATCAACCAAGGTGGGGTGGTAAACTTGCGGTTGATTAAAAATAATTAACTTAACCTGCCGATTGTCGAATACGAACGCTTGGAAAGCTTGAAGCTGAATGAGAATCCGACATGGAAAATTTAATGTAGCTTTTTAATTTTGATAACATACGACTAAATGTTTCGTTGCAGAGAAAAGTTTGTTGAGTAATTTACTTTATGAATATGCAAAATATGAAAATCATGACCATATTGCAAGTGAATTTTAAATGTCTACATGTACTTAGTTTCTTTATTAATTAACCTAAGATGTGTTAACTAAAATTTAACGTTTTGTTTAATTAGAATTTTCGTGTTAATTATAATGCCGACATATTCGTTAAATAAGTAGAGTGGTAATTATTTTACCAGCTTTACTACTCAATTTTATTAAATTTTGCCCTTATTTGAAAACATTTCAGTATAAGAACAATAATTAATGTAGTACTTGTAATAACAATTTTTTGTGAAAAAAAGTTCTGCTAACTTTTTTCTCTCCATTTTGAGTTATAAATTTTTGAAAAATTTTCCTTTTATAACTTGAAAAAGTAACTCCTCACTCTTCGAATATTTTCAGAACTCGATTAACTAGGTTTATAAGATCAAATTTATAACAAATTCCACTCTCAAATCAACTGCAAGGGTTAGCAGTCAGACTAAAGAAAAAAATATTGATAGAGTTAAACTAATTTATATTATTATTATTATTAATATTGCAACATTGCAGAAAAATAAATATTTAAGATGAACTTGTAGTGGATGGGGAGCTTGGTGAAAAACAATTCCCAATTCGTCTCTGGTAATACATTAGTAACAACGTTCTACTTATATATAACTGTAAACTTTTAAGGAAACATTCAACCTTTCTTTGGAAAATATCGAACTTTTAAATAGTGAAAACCGAAGTATATAAAGAAAAGTTTCCATTGCTTGCTACTAAATAAAATCCGGTGGCTATTTCTTTTCAGAAAAACCTATTATTTCGAATAAGTTTTAAATTTTGACCACGAAAAGACACTTTAATTTGTTAAATTATCAGCTTTCAAAATTTATTTACAATTTAACCAGATTTTCATTAAAAAATGCTTTATAATATAATTATTGTTTCGCTTGCTTAATTATGTACTTGGTTTATTCGGTGTCGGGTAAAAAATTGTAACCCACCCAAAAACCCACAGATTACAAATTCATTTAGTAAAAAAAAGTGCTAACATCGCCGATATCATCACGTACACGTAAATATTGATTTCAGTTATAGCAACTTCACGTGTCACGTGTCATTGACATGGGTCAAACGTTTCCCTGGTACTCAACTATTAGATTCCCATATCAGTAACTATAGCGAAAGTACCTGTAATTTTACTGTAATGATAGTAATCTCAAATTTAAAACAACCCCTAATACAAGGAGGATTACCATGTTCAATAATGCGCTATTGTTAGTAATTTCGAACTTAACGTCTACGAGATATAATTAGACTTTACCCAAAATCTGGTTTAATAGTAGATACTAAATAAATAGTATACCCATTATGGTCAGTAATTTGGAATCATTGCGCTTTTTCATTCCACAAAATAAAATTCAATTCTTATAATTTGTAGTCTACATTTCGACTTCTACACTTTTCAACTTTTATCAATGCATCATCTCACTTCAAATCCAGAGATTAATGGAGAAAGAAGAAAGGATAACTCGAGATTCCTAATGTATAAGCAATGAGTTTGTTGTCGACTTAGGTGTAGAGATAAAAATGCTTGTTAAATGGTCAAGGAGGTCAATTTTTACAAAACTTTGAAATTGAAAAATGTTCTATTCGAAAGGTACAATAGCGGTTGATAAAAAATTTAAATTATTTATTGTGGGGGTGAAGGATCTTGTTTTCATAGTATAAACTGTAATAACCAAATTTTCATTTTAACCGAAAGCACTTGTGTGAGTAATATGCTAAATAAATAGGAATTTTTGTTTCAACTTCAACGATATACATACAGGTGAAATGTTTTTTTTTAGGTTTATACGGTTAAAACCACGTAAGATGAGCTTGACGTCACGATCATATTTTAACAAATTTATTTAAACGTACGGATTGGAATATTTTGTTTTAAAAAATAGCTAAGATTTTTTAGTTTTTCCAAAGCTTTATTCGACTCATGTATAACACATGATTCTACAGAAACTCAATAAATTTATCATAGGCTTATAAATATACATATTATGTATAGGTGTAAATAGACGGATTTTCGGGTTTCATGTTGTAGGAAATTTTAAATTTAGCGCAAAATAAATTTAAAATACAAAATCTTTTTCAGTTTCTGTGCTTATAAATCGATAATTTGAGCAATATACGTAAAAGGTATGTTAAAAGCATGTAGAATAGCCGGAAAGATAATAATATATACCCTCCATTAAGCATTATACAATTTATTCTATTATAAGAAAAAATTCTGAATTCTACTAGAATATACAGCTTGAACGTGGTTTCAATACATGCGAGATGAGTGTTCCCAGAATACTAATGTTTTAAAGACAGCTAGTGATTACTAAGCTTACAAACTGACGTGGTAGATACTTAAATAACACTCCTGTGGTTTTACAATGTAAATTTTCCTTAATGGACAAATGCATTTCCTTAAACTACCAAATTTTCACAAAAATCTCTTTTTGATGCAATTAAAATTAAAATCTTCCTTGCAGAATGACTATCTTTTTTAACTATAAGAAGTAATCAATAATTAAACTGTGATTAGTAATAAAATTTTTATTTTATCAAAATTTTACATTGAAAAAAAAAACTGAGTTGTAAAAAAATAAAATAATGGAAAATCATTCAAAAGATTTTAGCATCGGCAACCAAAATTATTACACTAAAATAATAATATCATGAATTATGTGATTGACTATTCCTAAAAAGTGAAATGTAATAAAAACAAGTTTTAGTAAAAACTTTTGTAAAAACTTCAAGGGGTGAGTGGATAGAAATGTTAACTTACATTACAGTAATTTTACTGGAAAGGCAAATTAGTAACAAAAACTTTTGACATTTTTAATTTAAAAATTTACTTCTATATTTTTGCTTAGACTAAAAAATTGTATATTACGTTCAAAGCTTGGAAAGTTCCACTTTATTAGATAAGACGGGCAGCTTGCGGAGTGAGACTAAAAAAAATCCTGTAACCATCGAATCTAGTAAAATTGACTTTTCAAGCGAAGTGTGTACAATAATTGTTCTCCAAATAAAACTTGAAGAAAAAAAATCGAGTGGATGGCTCTTGATGACACTTGTATCTTAAACGCACCTAAAATTAATGATAATTAACGATTTTTAGAATGATTTAGTTTAGGATTTACTAATAGATTAAATGATCATTTTAGTATTATTCACAATGTTTATCGGATTCGCAGTGTGTTGATTGATATTACTTAACGCAAACTTTACTTCTACAACTATTTTGTATTATTTTTATTTTATTACATTTGAATTTCTTTTGAATAAAAACTAAATTATGATTAAATAGATATTATTCTGTTTTATAACTAATTTTTGAATTTAACCGAAAACAACGAAAGTTTGATAATACCATTACAAATGGTTTTTTTAAAATAATACTCGTATTTATATAAGTTAAATATTATTTTATTTAGTCGGTTTTCACAAATTAATTTATAAATGTTTGGTATTGTTGTAGATTTTTTTAAAAATGTTTAAAATTAAATTGAAAAATAAAAATTTCTACAAAATATTCTTTTAATATCGCATCTTTTTTAAATTTTATTATAACTCGTATTACATTACTGAAAAGTAATCAAAAATTATTTTATTACAATATTATTTAGTAAATAATCTTCTATTTCGAATTTAAAAATATATTATTTTTAAGATTTTCTGAGCGTATATTCAAAACTGAATTAACTGTAATCTGAGAGTTCATTTTTAAAACATGCAGGGTAAAATATAAAATAGGTACATTTATATACAAGGTGTCTTCGTGATTGATATCTCTTCTCAGGTGGTAATAGAACTAAAAGAAGGTGGACCTTTAATTTTTATTTCTACTAAAATTTTTAAATTCAAATTTAGTCAATTATATTACAGTTTTATGAGGTGTAAGGGGTGGATATGTGCAATGTGAAGCCTCTACCACCCAAGAGCTAACATTACCTTTACGGAGTGCACTCTATTTATACAACAAGGGTCTAGCGACCGAGTAATGGCGGTATAACCAAAACATGAAACGTGATGGAGGAAATGCTATCACGGGAACACAAGTACAAAAGAGAGACAATAACAAATGGAATCTGGATAAATTAAATAAAGAAGCTATTTCTTTCATAAATTATAGACAAGGATAAAAGAGGAAGTCCTGAAGTCAACAAAACAGTCTGATAACATCGAGGATAGGTAGGAAAGATTACACAGAAACTGCTAACTGGAGCGAGAGAAATAGTCGGAATTTAGAAGGTGATAAAAAGGAAATCCTGGATAACAACGGAGATTATCGACCTGATAGATACAGGGAGCTTTAGGAACAAGATCCAAAGAGCAACCCAAAAAGCAGAAAAGTAGCAAAAGAAGGCAGACCGAATAAAACAAATGGAAGAATAAAAGGTATGCTGAACGAAAAAAAAGTCACGATGTCAAAGCATTTTAAATAACCAAGAAGAACTGATTATAGACAAAAAGGATAAAGCAAGGCGATGGAAGGAATATATTGAAGAACGGTGTAAGGTCAAAGAAAGAAGCACCCTCACCTTATTGATAAACGAGAACAAAAAGAATAGCAGACTAATACTCCTAGCAGAATTTGACAATACCCTAAAAAACACCAAGCATAATGAAACACCACACAGAAAAAAAAGTCCGTCGTTATATTTACGAAATGCGGTCGTTAAACGCAAATTCGTTATATTATCCCATCCCAATTGGTGTGGAATTTTCTTGCCCACTATTTTTACAATACTAGTTACGATAGCCACCCAAAGCTACAAGAGCTTGTAAATTTGTTGCAGCCAACCACGCAGTAATTTATTGTTAATGATTATTTAATAAAAAATAAATATTTTATTATTGCATACTTTTACTTTTATTTTTTAATAATAATAATCGGTTAAAATTAAAATTCCAACGGTGCATATAATCACCACCCAACGGGACCCTGCAGTAGCAATATTAACAAAAAATGTAGTAACTAACAATGTATTCGTAAATATTACTACTACTACCATAGCAATATTAACGAAAAACGTAGCAAATATTACGAATATATTCGTAAATATTTTTACTACTACGGTAGTAATATCAACGAAAAACGTAGTAAATATTATAAATATATTCGTAAATATTACTACTCTTACCGCAGTAATATTAACGAAAAACGTAGTAATTATTACGAATATATTCGTCAATATTACTACTACTACCGTGATAATATTAACGAAAAACGTACTAATTATTACGAATATATTCGTCAATATTACTACTACTACCGTGGTAATATTAACGAAAAACGTAGTAACTGTTACGAATATATTCGTAAATATAACTACTACTACCATATAAATATTAACGAAATGCTTGTCGTAATATTAACGAAAAGTTTCATAGGATCAAAATGTAGTAGTATTAACTACGAATTTCGTTAAATACACACCACTTTTTTTTTCTGTGCAGGAGTTGATAACATACCAATAAAAATGATAAAATATTAGAATATCTCAACCTCAGACAGGATATTCAAACTATATATACGGGAGAAGCAGCAGAGAAATAAAGTACAGAATAACCCAAACAAAAAGAACTTTCTATAGCAAAAAACGACTGATAATCGCCAACAGCATTCTTATAGAAACTAAAAAGCGGTTTATACAAGGTGGTGCCAGGCACCAGGGCCTGGGCTTGAAGAGGTCCGGCACACCGAGAAAATGTATATCTACTATTTACAGAGACTTTTCCAAAAAAATAAATAAATTTTATCATTCAGACGCATTTACAAAAATCGGATCAACGCAGACATTTCGATTAATGACTTATTAGCTAAATTAGTTATTTACAATCAAATGATCTCGAGTTCATGCAAAAAAATCTGTTGCACTTTTATCATTTTGCTACCGATTTCAGAATCGCTACCAACTTCGGAGAGTTCATTCTCAACCTTAAAATTGATCAAGTATTATTTAAGAAATAAAATGTCACAATACAAACTTTCTGGCTTGGAAATTTTATCAATAGAAAGTATAAAGACAGCCAGAACTTTAGATTTTAATAAAATAATTTCATTGTTTGCCAGTCAAAGGGCAAGAAAAGTAAAATTTTCCGCATAAATTCAACATAATTTGCTATTGCGTTCATTATCACTTTCATCATACATTTTTTGTGTAATTAAATTGTTACTTAAAATTAAAATTTATATTTTTGTAAAATAATAAAGGGGGGGTCCGCTGTGGGTCTTGCACCAGAGCATGGTCTTGATTTGTTACGTTATTGATTTTAAATTAATATTAATTTCACGAAAATCGCGCCAAATTCCAATGATTTTCCGCCAACTCTTTACAAAGTTCACATTTTTTCATTATAACTTTCAAATTTCTCAATTAAAAATTATTCTTATTTCTAACTAAAAAAAAATAAGCTACAAAATTTAAAAATAAATAAATAAAAGGTGATTTATTATAAATAGATTTATTTTAGATATTAGCTATATGTTTCTTCAGCCAGCTTGAAGAGTTTGCAACCGTCAAACGCATGCGCAGATTGAAATTATAACGCGATTAAATGAAAAAATATAATTATACGTATGGTTATTATTATCATGTGATCAGGTGGTTTTGCTAAAAGAGGGAAACTTTGAAAGTTTCTAATATTTGAGACTCCGTACCTCCCAAAACTCCTGGTTTCGCACCTTTACGTTTTACAATCCTCGTCATAAAATAAGGAATTGTAACCCTTTTAGCACCCAAAGCTATTTACGTACCTGTATAAGAATTTATTGACATTATTTATATAAAGTTTACCACTATCGCAGACCGCATTTCAAATTTTAGTATAGGATCTTGTCGAATTATGTGATTCGATTTGCGTTGTTATGACAAAGTTTGCAACGCTTTCCTAAAATGTAACCCTGGCGCATATCAAGACCGTTTAAATAAAATTTAAAATTTTTATATTTTTGGAATTTAATGGCGACCTTTTGAAAATTTATATAAGGTCTCTTTTTTGCAAAATTTGAAACTGTCAGACGTATGAGCAGATTCAAACGTGAACGCGAATTGGAAACTGCTGATACGTCAATGGTTGCAGAAACAAGACTATTTTTTGCAATTTGAAACTACATCATCTTTAATTTTACTGAACTATTTTATTATGTTTTTCTCTTTTAACGGTTCTTCAAATTTACGCATTATGGACTGCGAAAATGTTTTTAGAGTGGGCGTTGGTTTGATTTTCCAGACAATCCAATTGTCATTTTTGTGTTCAGTTTGATTTGCTATTGTACCATGTTTAGACTTGCGCCAAAACAACTCTTGCAAATTGTGCAAATTTATTTTGAATAAAAATTGTAGTTCAGTTTGCAAAACTTACCATGCACTACGTTCATTTTACGTTTGACGTAATCGTTCATCCGAGCAATTAATTAGATCGTTTTTGAACCACGAATATTTTAATTTATAATACGCATCTGCAAAGACGTCATTCAATGCGCACCAAAAAATCTGTAGAGCGTAGTGTTGAGGAGGACTTGAATGAGCCAATTCGCCATCGTGCACATGCAATATTGGAGCTTTGTCCATCCACTTTACGAAAGATTTTGTCGAAAGATCTTGATTTACGAGCTTACAAGACACAGCGTACTCCTTAATCGATTTATTGAAAGACACATTTAATGAGTGCATAATTTTGCTTAATAGACCTGTGAATTGGCCTCCAAGAGCCTGTGAGACTTGGAAGCCTAAATTCACTGCTTTATTTCTGATATACGCCCCCCAGATGTTCGCAAAAGTGGTTGAAAATTGGTCTTTCAGATTGCGCTTTATTCGAGCTGGAATTCTGTTAACAACTGATGGGATAAAACCTTTGACGTGTTTTGATAACAAACGAGTGGATGTGAGTCGGATGTGGTTGTTCGGCCTTCGGCCTCACTGGATGGGAGATGTGGCCATCACATGACTTTGCCATACATTAATTTTATGATACTTTAATTGCACACAAATTCAATTTCGGTCAGTTGATTTATCCGGATAGTTACACATAACATAACTTGCAACATTATTAGGTGTCGCCCTCTACCGACCACAGTACCAAACATACTCATCGCGTCACTAATTTACTCCCAATTTCACGTTTCTGTGGACCGATTTTAACCAAAATCTAATCAAATCTAATATAAAATTTGGTTGAGAAATTCCTATTAGTTTGGGCGCTAGAGCGCACACAAAATTAAGTGAAATACAGACACACAGCCACACAGACACACAGATACTTCTTGATGTTGGGTCTCTTTTAACTCGTTAGACCTCAAGGAATGTAAATCCGTAAAAATCTGAAAAAAAAATTTTTTTCGATTACATAACTTTCCCATTCGGTATGGTAAAGTAAAAACTAAAAGATTGTAAAACAAATTATACGGTTTTTGGTGCAATTTTAAAAATTTTTTTATTAGTTTATTATATTTATTAAAACCTCCTTGGTTTTATTACCAAATCTGTTTTATAAGGTTACTCCCCTCAAATTACTATTTTTAGAAGTATTTTATAAGGAGCGTTGTGGTTGGTATAAGAATTTTCAACAGGGTCAGGAAGAAAAACTGAAACTTTTCACCTTTAAATGAAACATCCCTTTCTTTGAGAAATCCTCTCAAAATAAGAGCTTAATAGTTCTAGTTTTCCCCATTTTTATTCTGAATCGGTATTAAGACAAAAGGAAAGATTAAATAAAGTAAAGCAAGAGTATTTAAAAAGAAAAAATTGTTATACGTCTTAAATTGTCTTGGAATTTCTCTAATAATTAATGAGCATATTTTCTTGAAAGTTTCCTATGTTTAAAACAATCAAAATTATTTGCTTCCGAGTTACTTTTGTAAAATTTCTATTCAATTTTATGTTGAAGGTATTCTATTGACTGTTCGAATAATCCACCCACGCACTCTCGTAAACAACATTAAAGTTTGGATAATACAGTCAGTCATATTAGCCTTTAAAACTTATTTTAGAGGAAATAAATTGCAATATTATAATTTTGAAGTTTGGGTAAAGTATTGTCTAAATATGCCTTCTCCAATAAAAATTGGAAAACTAATTAGTACCTATGATTATTTTTAATTTACTTTTGAATGATTTCCAATTTAGTTCAATAAAATTAAACAAAATCGGAAATATAAACAATAAAGTGAGGTTTCATGATTGTCCTGAAAAATTATTATACTCGGTATTGTTTCAAATCTCGAAAATAATTTATGATCCTAGATTTCTATGGGGAAAGTTATGCGATGTTTACATAACCGATTATTTTATAAAGCTCTTGTCAAACTTGAAACAGCTCACACTGCATAAATCATGCAGTTTTTGACGAAGTCGTATACACGTATTAACATATTTATGTTTCATGCTAGGTTACAATCGTCAGTTGAGTGAAATGTTATGGCTATATCCGTTTTGTGTCATCTCTCGCTGGAATAGGTAATACCACAATTTCGATTATAAAATCTGTAATTCCAACTTTTAATAATAGTTTTGTTATCTTTCGATAAATGGCCAATTTTTTACTCAAATATACCATTCTCCCTTATGGAATTTTTTGTCGGGGAGTAAAAAATTTCACTTTGATTTCTTCTAGTCCTGATTTCGATAATGTAAAATGAAAGTAAAATGTTTAATATTTTATTAAGAAGAGATAAAATCTTTTAATTATTTAACAGAGTTTTGTTGCTTTTAGCATTGGAAGAGTCACCTTACGAGGAAAATAAAAATTGGTTGCAATCGGAAAACTGTTCGAGTGTTATAATTTTCATCAACAGATGGCTGCGCGTCGTGAAAAACTCGTAAAGCTCGATAGGAAAAGGGCAGTAAATAGACAACCACTAGCACGGCAATGCGTGTGTAATAAACTAAATCAATTTTGGCTGCATTCCCCATAAAATAGACGTCACTGTAACCATGGAAGAAGTATACAAATTCGATATTTTCAAAACCGACACTTGTCACAAATGATAGGTGGATTTAACGCAGTGTCACTGCAGAAATTTGGAGTTCACAACGTGGAATGAAAATTTTGGTAAGCCAATAACTCTGTTTACTTTATTTTTCGTTGGCATTATTAATTTCGATTAAACACTTTGATTATGATTATTAATATTATGTTGTTACTCGTATTACGATAATTTTCTTACTTTGAACCATACAAACATGAAAATTGATATCAAAATGTTGTTATAAAACTATTATCGATTATTTTAACATTAAATTCTAAAATAAGCTACATTTATAATTATACAGCGTTTTATCGTAAAAAAGTCGATTATGTGCAAATCGATCGTTACAGTAATGATTCTATAACTTTATTTCTAGCAAAAATGTGAACTCGAAAAATCAGATGGCGGGGTATCACGAAACCTCAATTATGGAAATAAAATTTAATAAATAGGTAATTTTGATAAGCAGAATTTATATCACTCAAATCAAGTTTAATTCGTTTTAACTTTTCCTCTTGATGGGGTGTCAAGATTTAAAATTGTGTTTGGAAAAGTTTTCATTAAATCCACCTTGAACTCGTTTATAAAATTTAAAAATATTTCTGCTTATATATGCAACATTTTAATTGCGGTAACCTAAATTTTACAAAACGTTGGTAATGAATTTTTTATAAAATATTTTCTTCCCGCTCATTATCTAAGCTATTATCAGTTCATCAACCGTCATAATTATTTCCCCTCCATTAACTTGAGCTCTCTAGTTAATCGGTCAATATAACGTGCAGCTCGTGTTGAAAAACGTCCTTCCTCTTCAGGTGATAACTGAGTTTATTCCTCAATTTGGTCTTGACAATTTTCTTCTTTTCCGCTACTCAGAACACAGTCCAAAAAGAATCTGCTGAGATTTAATATCATCGAAATTGGTATGTTTAATGTCAATTTTCACTACCTCAACCATGAATTCTTATTTGGTGACTGGTTTAAAATCACCCAAATTTATTATCTTATAAAGCAGCCACTTACATTTAGCCTGGATTTTAGAAAATTAATATCTTCATAAAACGGTATATGCAACTGTTGGCAGTTTCAAAACCACCGGCTTAAGTTAACAATCCGCTCGTAGTATTACCCTCTCGTATAAAAAACCATTAATATATTTTGTAGGTTTTTTCTCTTCCAGTTTTTCTCAAGTTTCACCACATTTTTTTTTAATTGTATAGCAAGGTTATTCCTACTCTTACAGTGGGTAGAGGCGTACTAAACCGAATTAGTTGTAACTAGGGATTAATTTTATATGGCAACCAATCCTTTGCTTTAATTTTTAAATTGTTTTTCAAAAGAAAAACAAGGATTTCTATGATTTCATTTGGTGTTATTTAAATTTTTAACATAATTATTTGGATTAGACGTATAATTTTAATCTCTTATCATATTTTGAAACTGCTTGATTTTTAAAAAATTATGTTGACCTCTTTCTGATGTCTTATGCATAAAAAGTTGATAACGTTTTTAATATTGATCAACAAATTAATACATTTCGTTCAAGCTTACAAAGCAGTTATATCTAAAATTACTTTACTTGAATAAAATTTTGTTATTTTCTATTGGTTACTGTTGCAAATCCTATTCTTGTTCTCTGTTTTGTATTGAAGGAAAAAATTGATAAAACACGGTTTTTCTTTTCAGGATTAATTTAACATTTCAAAGTGCACTTTCCTCAAAGTGCGGACTAGAAATTTACATATTTTTTCCACTTTTGTCACTCTTTAATTTAATAAATTTTTGGTTTCTAGATTGCAGATTTCGTTCTACTCTGCTTATCACAAAGATATCGGACCGCGATACCATTTTAAATTAAAGTAAAATCTTATATGGGTTCCCAAAGCATCCCTAAAATAATTAAAGACTTTTTAATGAATTTTTTCTCCTGCTTTTTTATTCATAATTGCGTCAACGCGCCTCAAACTTGATAATAATTTATGCCACAATTTTGTTGTGAAATAATTATAAGCAATATTTGGAGATTTTCAAAATAAAAATTTGCCCTTTTTAAAATCCGGCGGTCTTAATTAATTTGAATTTTTTTTAACACGTGATTATTAAAGTTCGTCTATTATTTGAGAATGTTTAATACCTTTTCAACTTTTTCGGATTTTTTAATTAATTTTACATCAAAAAAGCAGTAAATATTCATTAGAAAATAAATTCTTTATGAATCGTAAAAAATGTATGAAAACTTTAAGTGCGAAAGATTTTCCATTAAATAAGCTATTAAAACTTATTTCGGATATTTTAAATATTTTCGTTACAATATTTTCCCATTTCGAATAGCCACCGATATTATGACTTTTTGTATCCGTTATCATTTATACTAAGTCTGTCGTTTGAAAGAAAATTCATGTTATTCAACAATTTGGATGACCATAAAAGCGACATCACACTTTTCTCAATATCACAGTTAGAAAGACAAAAAATGAGAACCATTTCTGCAGATTTTTCTTTTTATTTTGTACAGACCTAATATTTTTAATTAAAAACGTTTTATTAACTTGACATGTTTGTTTGTAAGCTTGAACTTCTTTGAGTTCTTTTTAAACCAACTTTCCCGAATTCTCTAGAGCTTAAATTTAGTGCAAATCTTCTACTACTTTGATGTTAAATGTTAAACTAAAAAATTTGGAAAATCTTATCGTTTCCTTGACCTTAATTTTCACTCCGTATAAAATAAATGAAAATGGTCTTTTTTGAACAAGGTCGCGGTCGAATCGATGGATTCATAGTATTTATGAAAATACTGTGAAAATAGTTCATGGGTCTATCCCTTGTTTGAAAACTCTTCCTAAGGTTTTTACCATTTTTCGATGACTTTCTTTTAGAGTTATTATTTCCCTTGTGCGATGAGGTAAAATTGACCCAATGGACACTATGACTAACGACATCAGTCACAATGATCCTGTCTGCTACAAACTGTTTTTATTTTAATATTTAATTGTTCATCCTCTTTTGATTTTTTGTAACTTTTCCCCATGACAGATTTCCCAAACTAAATCAACAATCGTCCTTAGGTTTTCATGTGTCCTTTCTGATTGAATAAAAATCGTGCAAAATTGTGATAACTCCACAGCTTTAACCATTTTCTATCCTCCTTCCTACTTCTAGTCTTGTATGGCTAAAGTTACTATCCAGGGGCGGATAGGTCCACCGAAATACCGGAAAACTTTCTGGTGGGTCATCGGGAGATCAATATAGATCATACAATCGAATGACGCATGTTGCTCGGAGCAAATGTAGGTTAGGGATAAGTTTGATCAATCATGAAATAGGAATAAAAAAAGGTCATTTCTCCACGTGACAGTGTCCTCTCACTTCTTAATCGATCGATTCCAGTCATTCCTTAATATTTTCTATAACATGAAATTTGAAGTGTGACGTTTAAAGGTAAACAACTTTATGCAATATAATTTATTAAAATATTCCATACAAATATCAGCTGTTAGACTTAACAAGCATTATTAAAATTACATCAGAAGCGATTAAAAGATACATACTAAAATATTATTATTTACAATCACTTGTAGTGTTTCTTTACAATTACGTACCTGATTATTACAGTAAATTTTAATTATAGTTATTAATTTTTAAACCTTCTACTGTACTTTGATCAAAATTAATTTTAATATTTAATAATATTATATAGAATATTACTCGACTGATATAATGTAGATAATATTTTATTAATCTGCTTCAACGTTTTCAATCGATGTTAAGTTACAAATAATAATATATTTGACTTTATATTGTTGTTATTGTTATGGTGCCAGGTAATAATTAAATTGAACGTTGGACCATAGCATACTTTAGGTGTGACCTTTGGGTAAGTTAGTCCAATTCCAGCATGTAATATTATTTTCTGTGCCAAATGACTTAACAATTTTCCTACAATTTGAAAATAAAGTTCTGCAATTTTTCACGATATTCCAATCTTCCCTTTATCGATGTGGGAGGACCCTTCAAATAACAAAATATATTATTTTAAAAACTTGTCACCCTTAAATTCACCTTGTCCATTTTTAAATAAATACTCGAAGTACTTACGTAGTATATATTTGCTACTATTGATTCGGATGTTATAAATTCCTGCCAGATACATCAACGTCTTTCGCAAAGCAACGAAAATTGTTTTCAAATAAAATTTCATTGTTTGAAAATTGGACGACAAACTAAGAAAGTACAAAAAGCCAATACGCTACACTGAATCCATCTTTATGCTATTAATCATGTCGGTTCCTTATTATTACAAAATTTTAATTACTATTTATTTATGAGACGCTCATTATTGAAAATTTTATTAGGACGAATAAGCATTTTAGCTCTAAAAATAATAAATTTGCTCTATTCCGAGCAGCAAGCCATTATTGGTTATTAATGATTTAAGTAATAAATCCTTTGACGGGATACAATAATGCATGCGATATTATGTATGTACATACCCATTTCCTCGAGATTAATGTTTTCATTTTCTCGTGTGGTGAAAATATCTGATGCACGAAATTTTTTGAATATTCCGAGTGGCTGGCCTAACGGAGAGCTGTTCTGAAAAAAAAAATTGATAATCTTACGAAGAATGTTCTTCTACATTTCGTAGAGATATATGACATTGCTATACCATCATGGGTTAATAAAAATTTAAAACTGTTCCTTCCGTTCTTATCCGCCGTAATCGATTATTCGGCTTATTTCCTTCCTAAGTGCATTAAAACCATACAAGTGTGTTATCGATGTATATGATGTATGTAATATATTATATTATGTAGGGTATAATATTAGTTACAAGGTTGTAATACAATTTGAGTTTCCTGTTTGCTAAAAACAAAGTTAAATGAGATTTTGATGATCCATGTAACAATAAATATGACAATAATAATTTTTATGTTGTGTTCTACGAGCAAGGTAAACCACGACCACAACTTCATAATATTTTATGTGTGATTTAAAACAAAAATTTTTGAAAAATAATTCACTAACGGTGGTTCCTCCGTAGTATTCGTAAATGTGCTTGAAGAACAGAACTTAACGTGGTAAGCATTGGAAAAAAAATTATCAATATATCGACAATATTATTTATTTACCATTAATTTTCTTAAGCGGTTTATTACTAAACATAAACCGACATTTTAAAATAATTAATAGGTACTACTTATATCTGTAATTAGTATAACAATACACATATAATTTCCGTTATTTCGACTGTAATTTTCGTTTTCTCTTATTATATTTCTTCTTAACAACATTTTAAAGGTTGCAATAAATATGCGGTTGGTTGGTTGGTTGTATTCATCTAAATTGTTATAACTTAGTTTTTGCTGTTACAATAAATTATCATAGAGACAAAAGGGAGATTTGATTTAATTTAAAATTTTAATTAAAACGTTTTTAAAATTACTGCATCACAATTTTCGTTTGCAACAACTTAACTGCTTGGCTGCCTGTCCAACTATGATGTTTATTTAGTTCATATTAATTAATGTAGCATTTCCGTCTAATTTTTTAACATTTTTGTTCACATAAATCACCTAACAATTTTATCATTATTTTTAGAGTGAGTAATGGATTGGGCCTACAGCGGAGTAAACACAACTGTGCCCCGCAATGCAGGTCCGGAATGTGCGAATTATTTAAATCCTACAAGTAGGCTGGTGGAAACTGTGATAGTATTGGTAGGGTCGGCGATATTCTTTAATTGGGGATATAGAAGAATTTCTCTTCCTACTGCAGCTTATGTTCGCAGGGACAGAAGTGGTAGAAGAGCCCTTTTAGTACTTATGTCAATAATATGGGGCATGGAAATAGGATATAAGTTTTCTTCGAAAACTGTGATATATTTGTTAAATCCCTGTCACGTTACTACGGCAATACAAGTAAGAAATTTATTTTGTTATTTTAAACGACCGACGACGCGACGACCCAAAAATGTTTTTGCTTGCAGATCTACTTGTTAGCTGCGTCGCCTAATAAAATAGTAACGGCAGTATTTAGATGTCATTTAAATCTTTTGAATGGACCACTCTTGGCTTTTCTGTTCCCTGAAACCGATACACGAATCGTAAGTATGAGCGAAATTTATTCAAATATCCAGTAGACCCTATTATTTTTTATATTATGTAATATCTGATATCATATTTTGATACGCAACGTTGATTTTTATTGAAGCTGCCATTAGAAGCGGCAATATATTGGATTCAACATGGATTAATGTTCGTTGTGCCTTATTACCTCTTACGATTAGGGGGTGAGTAAGTCAAACTTTTAATCCAAAAATTAATTCGACTTACTTTTTTTTAGGTGTCTACAATGTTGAAGAACTCACAGATTTCAGTTGGAATGCTGTTAGTTATAGTTTACTTATGTTTTATCACTTCGTTCTTCTTCAGGCAATTGCAGTTGTAAGTTATATTCCCGATGCAGATACCTACTCAAAATCGACTGTTTATATATTTTTTGTATTGTTTTAGCCTACTGAAGTGAATTTGAATCATATGATATGTCCGGCCATTTTGGATCCGTTTGAAGGTCCATATTACAGGTCTTTTGCTGTTTTACATCAAGCGCTACTCTGTCCATTGTTATGTAAATTATTTTGTTTATTTTCGGCGTTTTTTCTAACAAAGTTTTGGCCTACGAAAATTAAACAGACGTTGTGCTGCGAAGTATTGGCTCCAAATACAAATGGAGAAGTGATAGATAGGAGTAACCACGAACATATTAATTAGAATCGACTATAATTTTTCGTAGATATATTTAGGTCGGCAATAACGCGAGCCTTGGTAGCAGTGCTTCAAATAATGACATATTAGGGCAACTAATTTTAAACATATAGAATTCATATCTCTGAATAGATTAGAAATGAAATTTTAAAAAGATCTAATACATATACAAATATTTCGTGAATTTTTATGAGTCCATTGTCAAACATTTTGTGGCAAACTTAATATTTACAATATTTCGTTTTAAAACTAAAATGTAATGTTGCACTAGTGTAATGCAAATTTAATAAAGAGTACCTTTAGCTAAGTATACTTACAAAACATATAAATATAGCTTAAATGTTTTGATCAAAAAGAAAAACAACTAAATTTACGTACGTACATACATAATAAACTGAAACAATAAATGCATTTAGGCCAACATTTTCAATATTGTGATTTATAGTATTTCGCTACTACACTTTTTTTAAATTCATACACGGAACATAAATACATCAAGTAGATGAACGGTGCTAATTTTTAGCATGTACCATTCATTTTCAAAATGTATATTATTATAAAATAATGTTAAAAATATGAATAGTACTATATTGCCTATTAATATTGTTTTCCCTCTTCTTAATTCGTTATTCAACTATTGTAAATTCAACTGTGTGCTTTATTTAATTTATCTTATTGTATTTTAAGGTAACTTTTTGTAATCGCACAGCTTTTTTATAACAATAATTATATACCTACCTATACCTACTAAAGTAATTAAATAGACCTACGAAAATTTAAGTAATCCTTATACAAATTAAAGTTAAAAATAAAAAAAAAATAATATAAATTGAAAAACATTTCAGTCTAATTTTTTTTATTTCATGGTTTACCTATTGTTGACTATTTAGTAAATATTCTGTAAAATTTTAAAGTTCGATAAAATGTACATACAATTCAGAGTTGCTCTCGAATTGAAGTGTTACCGTAGTTAAATGCAAACTTTCTTACCAAATATAGAGTGTTCCAAAAGTGTTAAGTACCAAATTTTGAGTGTATTAGCAGTCAAAACGTTTATAGAATTTTTGTGACGTAGTTTGGATTCTACGTTAATATGCGAGTCCCAAACTGTTGACTTGCACTTAGTGTGCGTTTATTCTAAATATAAAATTAGTAAATAACAAACAAAGCAATGTATGTCTGATAATGCTGTAGGAGAATTAAAGGAAACAGTTTTGAAAAATTTGGACCATTTACTATTATATCTCCGGTCTAGGACGTTTCGGCGCAGCCGATTCGGCGCGACCGTTTCGGCGCAGCCGGTTCGGCGCAAAGACGGTTTGGCGCAAGCCGGTTCGGCGCGAGGACAGTTCGGCGCGAGGCGGTTCGGCGCGAAGACGGTTCGGCGCAAGGCCGATTCGGCGCGAGCCAATTCGGCGCAAGCAGATTCGGCGCGAGAATTTAATATCATAGGCATAAAATACTTTTTATAAACATAAATCATTATTTATGCGGATGTAGAAAATTATTTATTATTTGACTTTTATCTGATCGGTCGGTTTAATTAATGGTTTATTCAATTAATCATATATGCATTTTAACTTACAGAAAACTATGGATGTCATATTGACACAGGACCGTAGCTAGACATAAGTCATGCGGGGGGGGGGGTTACCTAAAACAATTTTTTTTATGCTATGAGAAGGGTTTTACCAAAAAAAAGCTTTTAAAACTTTTTTTACTTCATAGCTATGTCATGCAAGGGGTTTAAACCCCCAAACTCCCCCCTTATATAATGCTCTGTATTGACATTCTTATACAAAAACCCCAATTCTAGATTAAAAACTGCCGGCTTTCTAGTATTTCCTCACCCCCCCCCCTTTAGCACGTCTCTGTTGCAATTTGATTTTGTACTAAAAATAAACTTCAATCAATTTATTATATATTTTCCATTTTGTCTGATGACCTTTTGCCATCTTTCTGGTAACGATTCCACGCTCATAGAACTTCTAGTCTTTATCAGAAAAAAACTTAACCAAGTGCGATTAAAGTCAAACTCAAATGATTATTTTGTAACTATTAGATGATTAGTTGTATCTTTTTGTATCTAATGTCTGCCTGATTAAAATTCAAAGAAAAAAATTCAAAGAATAAAATTCAAGGAAAATTAAATGTTTGTAATTATTTGCGCCAAAAAGTCTTCGCGCAGAACTGGTTTGCGCCAAAATGGGCTTGCGCCGAAAAACCTTTGCGCCCAACCGGCTCGCGCCGAAAAGTCTTCGCGCCGAACTGGCTCGCGCCGAAATGGGCTTGCGCCAAAACGGTTTCGGGCCGAAACGGTCTCGCGCCGAACCAGCTTGCGCCGAAATGGGCTTGCGCCGAACCGGCTCGCGCCGAACCGGCCGCGCCGAAACGGTCGCGCCGAACCGGCTGCGCCGAAACGTCCCATCCCGTTATATCTCTTTTATAATCAATGAATAATATTAAGTCCTTCTGATAGCTGCTTAATGCCTCCTTAATCGATGCAAGCAGGTCAACAATTTTTATGTACATAATAATGCTATGTATTGAAGCGCGTTCTATTTAGCAACAAATTAGTTTCTAATCTGCCGCAACTCGGATATAAAAAATGATTTTTGGCGAATACTTTATACATCTAAAATTTGGTACACCTTTTGTTAACACCCTGTATAAAATAGGAAAAATTATTTTACAGTTAGTACACCTACACTGAAAGGCGTCCTTACTATAAAATGCATATACCTACTATAGCCAATATTAAAACTGCTTTTCGCGTTATGTGCTAACGCAAAATTTTGCCGAAAAAAGCAAGAATAATAAAAGAATAAAAATATTTAAAGAAATGTATTATTATTTTAATGTTTAAAATAAATTGTTCTCTCATTCTCGGTCTTTCCTCAAAGTACCTGGTTAAAATACTTAATTTAATAAAGGAACTGGAGGCTGATCAGCACAACGCTTCATCTGAATGTTATCTGCAAAAACCAAAATTAAATAAGGGTATGTCCCCTCTGGGTCTGGTTTCAAGAATATTTTTCTCTGAAGGACAATTAAAAGTTAAATTAGCACAAAAGATAATTATTTAAATTATCTATTTAATTTAACTTAATAAAAGAAATCGCAGAATATTTGAGCTTTTAAATATTTATAATATTTTCAAAATTAATATTTTATTTTTATTTTATAAGGTTTTTAACCCTTTTAAATTTTTTAACCCACTGTTGCTTCAAATGATTTTTTTTATTAATCTAAATTTTTAAAAATAAATAATGGCATTTGCTAGTGCCAACCGAATAAATTATTGTGATTTTGAATTTTAATTTTGATTCGGGTGTAACGAAATTCCCAACAATTTTAGTGCTAAGAAATCACGTCTATTTTTGATATTACTTTTCTGATTTCTAAATAATCGTAGTTTCTTACTAAATAAACATTGCTATTGGCATTCATGATTAACAATTTTTTTTTAAGTTTATTTATATTAATATAGTATTTTTATAGCTTAAGGGGATTCGTAAGATTTTGAATACCCTCATATCTTAAGTAAGGTTATTTTAAATTTTTTTTATAAACCCCTTCCCCCTTAACTCTCAAACTTTAATTAAAAATTTGAGCGGAAATATTGAGTGGAACACATATTTTGATGCTCCATCGGAGCAATTCAAAAATTGATATGCCATAAATCCTTGTGGTGCCGCTGTTATTTGATATCATTGTGTTAACATCTGTCAATCTTAATCAAAATATCTTAAGAATGAGCAGTTGTATAAGATATTGGTCCGCAAGGCGTTTTAGTACTGCCCGTAAGAAAAGGAGCAAAATGGTGAGAAAGAGAAGTACCTACATTTATGACCCCAGAACGGCTCGCTCTAATCCCTATAAAAAATATTTGGCCCTTTTACAACAAAAGGTTTACATACGAAGTAAATAACAGCGGTACCCCGTTTAACTCACAACACCATTTTACACCCTTAAGCTTTAAGCACACTTAGGCGACGCGACACCACACCACAGACAGAAGCCCACAACACACCACACACCAGGCGACGCCACAGCTTGGTAGGGTCCGCACATTTTTATGTGTGTTGTGGGCTTCTATCTGTGGTGTGGTGTCGCGTCGCCTAAGTGTGCTTCACGCTTTATTTCATTCTGCATTTAAAATTAAAAACTTACTTTTGCTCAGGGAGTCCATAAAGGACATCTGAAATTTTTTCCGATTTTTTGACCTTCCCTTGTCACAATCACCCCTCGGAATATCCGATGGTCACACAATATTAACAACCAAATATTAAAAACTATTCATTAGTTTAAAAAACTTTAAATATATAAATTATTAACTCGTTGATATTAGATAATATTAAAACTTCAAAATATCGAGTTATTAATAAATTAAAAATTAATTAAAAGATTTATTGAGCTTTCAAACGATTATTTCGTTCGTCATCAGAATCAGAAGAAAGTTCGTCAATAATATGATATTATTATTCTGATGACGAACGAAATAATCGTTTGAAAGCTCAATAAATCTTTTAATTAATTTTTAATTTATTAATAACTCGATATTTTGAAGTTTTAATATTATCTAAAAAACTTTAAGTATAATTATTCTGACGAAAAAACGTAATTAGTTCTAAAAGCTTTAAGAGGGGAAGTCCATGTAAACGCCTCAAAATCAGTCATATTTTAAAAATGTTTTAGAAGGTGATAGAGTAATTTTATTGTTTTAAATTTTTAACATAACTTTATTTAACTTTTCTAAAGTATAAAAAAAATATTTGTTTTTTTTTTCCTTTCAAAATGGAGGTTCGGGATAATTTTTTGTCTGTCGTCTCCGACGAGAGGTTCAAAAGTGCTGCAATTTATCACACATTAACTATTGATTTGAAACAAAAAAAGTAAAATTGTTTTCTTTTTATAACATATTAGCGGGAAGGATAAACCTATAACATTTTTTAAAAAAAAAGCATAAAATTCAACATAAAATAAACCTTTGAAAAATAAGTCAAAATTTTGTGCTATTTTTCAACATGTTTGACCCCCAAAAGGTTTTTATTAAGGAAAAATATCTGGAATTTTAGGTTTATCCTTCCGATAATAATGTAGAAAAAACTTCTCAAAATTTTAGACAAATCGGTAAATAACTTTTTGAGTTACAACACGAGCAGTTTTTAAAAATGCAGTTTCGAGATAATCACGTTTAAAGTTTTAGTACAGGAAAACGACCAGTAACGACTAGCTCGGTTATATTACCTATAATTTCGTAAATATTTAATTTCTTTGTTTTTCTTTTTGTCAGTACACGCTCAACATACTATATTTTCAGATTATGGAAAAAAATAAAAATCGATTTTTTAAAATTTTTACATGGACTTCCCCCCTTAATAAATATTATAATTTATTTGATTTTCAATAAATTTTTTAGTAACTCGTATTACTTATAAATATATAGATTATTTAATACAAATTATATTATTGTTTATTACTAATCAAAACTTTAAATGCAAATATTTAAACTTATTTTCTTTAATATTTTCTTTAATAATTTAATAATCCTCAAAAGGTCAATAACTAATTATTTATTTCGTAACTTCAAAATTTCAAACTGTTCATTATTAACTTGTTTAAACCTACGAAAATAATTTCTAATCGATTATGAAGAAAATGCAAGCAATTATTGTTTTTATAAAATGTTAGTTTTTTGTTCATAAATATTATTTTTTTTTTATTTTTAACCCCTGTGGCTGGGGGTTGATTTTTAAGACCCCTGTGGCTGGGGGTCTCGAAGTGCATCAACTACTGGGTTATTAGCACTTCACCACAGCCTTGATGCAGATGTCCACTGAAAGGCCGAGCTAAGAAACTCTGCGAGGTCCGCGATTTAAACCCAGAATTTCCGCTCCGTAACTCAACCAGCGGTCACATCACTCCACGACTGTGGATAAAATATTATTTTTATTTCGACGATCGATAAAGTTGAAATTTGTGAAGGTCAAGCATCTTCCCAGAGACGGATACATAAAATGGGAGAGAAGAACTTCCCCCAATATTTTTAGTTGATTAACAAAATCACTAAAAAATTAGCACTTTTTGAATTTTTTCAACAAAATTAAGTTGACGAATTTTAATTATGCAGTTCGCACGTTGAGGAGTTGATTGAAACCGTCACTGAAAGTGATCGTCGCCAATAATGCAAGATTAATTAAAAATTTGGATTTTTTTGGAATAAAGGATTTGCTGTCCCTATTTGCAATTCAGATTCCTGTGAGATAAATCTATTTTGTAAAATGCTTCCATAGGTCCTCTTTTGAAAAGCATTTAGTTCTCATTCGAATGTATTTGTTGGGTATTCATTCGGTGACATTTTGAGGTGAAAACCTGGTCAAAATAAAATAACAGATTTTAACGAAGTTGCAGTCCGTGTACACCTGAGCATATAGCGCTGTTATTGGTTATTAAAACAATTCAGTCTTCATGATTGGTTAAGTTAAGATGATGCAACAGTCAAGTTCCATCCCCAGGACTAGACACAGCGGTGGGCAAAATATATTTGTATTTTGAATAAGTAGAAAAAAACACGCACGATATCTTCGAATTTTTTATTTAAAATTCAAAAAAAGGGCAGTTGTACCTATACTATCTCATATTTTCAATTTAAAATAAAAAATTACAAAATATTTTGCATTTTCCACTTCAAATATGAAATCAAAAATGGACAAAATGCAAAATATTTGGAATTTTTTATTTTAAATTCAAAATATAAGATACATTGTATGAAACTGTGCACTTCATTTTGAATTTCAAACAAAAAGTTCAGTTATCGTGTGTTTTTTGTCTACTCTAAATCCAAAATACATATGTATTTATTTTGCCCCCCATCCCTGACTATACGGCGTTCACAGCATTACAAAACACAAAATTCAATTTCAGAATTAAAGCAACAATATTTCGGTTTAATTTTGTCCAAAACTTTTTAAAATTTGCGATCCGACGTTAATTGAGTTTAAAACTACTTAAAAATTATTTTCAACTAATTGAGGGGTAATTTTAAGTATAAGTTTGATTATACCTAGATGACAGAAAAAGAAAATTAAACTAAAATATTTTATAATCGATATTTATTCATACTATTCACAAACATTTCATACAACATTTTGCATTTTAGAAATATGTAATGGCAAAGTAAAAATTAATTTGTACAATTTTAAAAATCAATCGAGGATATTCATAGGCTCCAATTAAGTAAGAGTTATAATATTTATTTTCCGTATACCAACTGTCTTGTACGATTGGAATGTAAATATTTTGATTAAGTCGCTTTTATATGTTACTGGATGCTATGAATGGCCATGATTATATTAAAATAAAGATAGAAGATTTTTAATTACACATTTCTAAGATGGCATTTCATAAATATCATATTTACAATAAAATATAATTTAAAAGTGAGCAATGTTTTCATATTAAATGAGGATATATTAACGAAAAGTGTTCCAACATTTCTTCCAATACTTTTGAGATGGAAATGTTATGTAAAGATAACAATTTTAAAGTATAAAACAACATCAAATGATTTTCTATGATGACGAAGATAAATAATATCCTCACTTAAATGAAAACTTTTATTGTAAAAAAAAGTATAATTTTTTGTGTACAAAAAAATGTTTTCTTTGGAATGTAGCTAAACGCGAAAAAATTCGACTGTGACACTGGGCTTACACAAACATGTAGTATATGTTGACGGGAATGAGACTGTGCTGAACGTTAGTTAAAAATATGTACCAATTTGAAAACGGTATATGGGAAAAAGTGCTGATTAGTCAGAAAAAGTAGTGTAAACCCGGTGCTAAAAATAAATAAATATTGAGGGTATTCACACTCGCTTGTGTATTTGTGTTGTAGTTCTACACCGTTGTATTTATCCTAGCAACGTCTAGTAATACACAACTTTACTAGGCGTTGCTAGGATAAATATAAGGGCATATACACACACAACAGTATGAATACCCTTATTGCATCAATCAATAAAATAATTATTAAAATATTAAATAATATCACAGAGAACAAAATATCAAGGTACACAATAATAAAATCACATAAAAAAAAGGTATGTACTTATAAGAATAATTATTAGTATAGCATTTCAATAAAATTCCTCATATAAAATTCTTACAATACCTTTAAGTTAATTAATTACAATTTTATGATTTAGACACTATAAAATCCTAATCTAAGATTCTTGCCGACTCGTATAAAGGCAACAATGGTTTTCTCCAACAAAATCGTGAATTAGGTAAAAAAAAAGAAGAAACTTTGCAATATTGAAAAAACAAACGAATCCGAGCGAGTCCTGGAATGACCTAAACAGTATAATTATATTCTGCTCACTTTGTGTGGTAACTCAATAATTTGTACTAAAATTGATGATTAAAAAAAGTTTTTTCCTCTTCATAATGGAAGAATAATTTTACATGATTAAAAACCTGTGCACGAATCATATAAATTGGCACAGACAAATTGAATTACGTACGAATTAACAAGATAATTATCAAATATGAACGGTGCAGGACGTATAAATGTGTTAATTGCAAGAATTTACTACCATCAATACAAAATTAAAAAGTAAGGCCAGTTGTCATTTTGGTTTTTGAATTTTAAAATTTGTGGAATTTGCAAAAAACGAGCGTTATTTTTCATTGCATCTCAAGGTATTAATTAGGCAACTGAAATTTAAGGGTAGTTCACACTACATGATTTATCATATGACTTAGTCATAAGAAAAGTCATGGCTAAAATCATACCATCACAACAGCCAATCATAAAAGCCATAACTTCTATAATATCAAAAATCATATAGTGTGAACGTAAAAAAATCCCTCATATGAGAAGTCATGTGACAAGTCATATGATAAATCATGTAGTGTGAACTACCCTTTACAATAACCTTGAAATGCAACTAAATAGCGGTTCGCTTTTTATTTATTTTTTGGAATTATCTTGCACGGTTTTTTCACTTAGCAAGTGAAATATAAAACAATACTCAGCTTAGCAAACTCTAAAATCTACTATTTGAGTAGAAAAACTTTGAGATTACTGTACAGAGACGAAAATGAATATATACATGGTATACATCCAATTTACAGACTAAATTAATTTTAAGAAATTCATAATTAACTAGACAGTCTTTACTACAAGCAATGGTACTAATTTTATGCTATTGCTGGTACCACAACCTTTTTTAAACTATTAGCATAATATAAATTCGATTGCTTACAAAAACAAAGTAACTCAAACACCAATACGTAATAAAATTCATACAGGGTGGCCCATAATTACCTATATTACAATTGAATCGTTTATTATTATAAAAATAAAAAGGTACAAAAAAAAAAAAGGTAAAAAAAAGGAAATTTAAAAATGGGCATGGTTTGGAAAAGGCCATTTAATAATAAACGAATCAATTTTTTTAAGTAGCAAATTCGTTCTTTAAAATCTTATTTTTGGAAGAAAAGGACGGACAAAAAATAAGCACTACAATGCCTATGATGACAATGGAGCAGAGGAAGTTAACGAATTTGACAAGACAAATTTTCAGCAAATCCTACTACAATCGCCCCTTTCAGGTACAGGCGCGTAGGAACAGGGGAGCCAAGGGGCCATTGGCCCCCCAACTTGAGTCTTTCTAAGCAAAATTCGTATAAAACACAGATAAGGTTGTCATATGCCCGCGAAACAATTGCCATAGTTTATTTATATTCATCAATTTACTTTATAACTAGGGCTCGGATTTATAGGCACTAAAAAACGTATAAAACGTCTATAGCGATAATAAACGTTTTCTATTGGTAATAAACCTTTACAATTGGTGAATTATGGTAGGACTTAAGGTTTTTTCCGAATTCGGATCTGTTAGTGCCTATAAATCCAGGCCCTATTTATAATCCAGGCCCTATTTATAACTGATAACTTGTAATAAATTCATTTAAATAACTCAATTTTTGAAAATGATATATTTAAAGACCCCCCCACTCTATAATTTAGAGTCCTACGCACCTGTGCAGGTAAACATTAACCGGCTTCCTGATGAAAAGCCACCCTGTATTGGTCTATTACAAACATCCACAGAACAAACAATGAAATAAAAAATTAGTAACAAAAATTGTCAGAATGCTTAAAAACTAGTACTGGATTACTGCAGTGTAATTTATCACATTGGCAAACCTGACCATCCTTAAAAACCACCTTTTTAAACAGATTACAAAAATCTCTCGTTCAAATATTTAGGCTAAAAAAACTAAAATAAAATGTTAGCCATCAAGAGGCGGTCCGAGATATACCATGGAAACTTCTGTATTGCCGTAAACAGCCGATACCGTTGGATAAAGCTTTTTGTCTGGTAAACCTACCCAAACACACTTGCATTATTCATCTATTTCAACACAAATCATGCTAACTAAACAAAATCTAAAGTCAAATTTGTGGTGGCTTCATCATGCAACAACCATAAAACTTACATACCTCTAAAAGCAACGCCTAAAAATTCATAATTTTTCTCAAACGACAATGTGTTGTCATCACAGTCTAAAATAACTCTAATTCTTTCCCCGACCTGCAATCAAAACATGAAATCGGCAAGCAATACAATTAGCAGAAAAAAAGTTACCTGATATTTGGGAGCATTATTTAACAGAGGGTAATTTCCCTGAGCATCACCATTATGTAACAAATGATTATCTACGAGATTCCAACCCCAGCTCTGATCGTCCGATCCCAACAGTGCAACATATCCGTGGCATTGTAAAGGTGTGTCTTTCGTAGAAATACCAATAACCGCTACTGTTCCTAAAGGACCTTCCCAAATCACCTCCCACGCGTGCCTCCCGTGCCTGAAACCAATTTTACCTCTGGAAGCATCTGTACTCTGTGCGACAGGATTCCTATGCAACGTAAAACCGTTGGGTTTAATATAAATATTTCTTGAACAGTCGTTAGGATTCCACGCGTGATAAAACGCTCGTAATTTCGTTTTGTACGTGGGCACCGACGAAAGTATATCCGACTTGAGTGCTTCTTCGGCTAATTTTCTAACACAGTGTAACCTCCATACGTCGTTATTCTCATCATTTAAAAATATATACCATTGCTTACATACTAATGAACAGGTTCGAAGATCGTGAAGATTTAAATAGGAAAATATTACTTCTAAAACATTGTGTGGCATTAACTCCGCTATTGCGGTATCGGCATCCATCTTTAAAGGTGTTTACGTTTTAATTTGACGTTTGACGTCTGTCAGTTTTGAAATTATAGTGCAGCAGTTTCAAACTAGATGGCGCTATTCAAATTGGTATCTTTATTTTTTAATTTTTGATTGGTATGGCTCAAAACTTGAACCATCTTTAGCTGAAATAAGTAAAGGGACTTTTAATCTAAACGTTAGCCCATAAATTATTTAAAAACTCATAGAAGAGAAGAGGTAGGATTTTTAATATTTTCGTCCAAACGTGGTAACATCTCCTAGCGACGATGTCGAGAAGCGTGCACGTACCATGTGACGACTTTGACCAATGAAAAGCGGGACTTTGTGTCCGCCGCCAAAGCTGATCCCAGATGTGTGTGAACAAAATCGCATGTCTTTAAATTTGTCTTTACGATTTAATTTCGTATTTTAAGAATCTAAATATTTTACTATGTGATAGTGTGATAAAAATTGTACATGATTAATATTGGTATATAAAATTTAATCACGAGAATTTTTCGAATTTTGGTTTAAAATGTTGTACTGTTGGAGTCGCCATTTTGGTCTTACCCTTGACTACTCGACCACTTTGTACGAATAAATTGCAAAAAGTCGGGGCTCGTATTTAAATTTAAGACTTAAAATTGGAATTTTTTAGCAGTTACATTATCAATGATGACGCAACAAAGTAATACTACCAGTTGGGTTTTGCAGGACACCAATGGTAAGTGTATAAATTTTTGCTAGGCTACGACCATATCTTGATGGTATTTCTAAGTAAAATTACAAAAAAAGCTCATTTTTGTATAAAATTGCCAATAGGGTTCATTTTAAAATGTTTGCTTTATGTAATTACATTTAGATAACCGAAGAATTTCGTCTTGAATCGCTCTTAAGACGCAAAAATGCGAGAATTAGTCAATTAAGGTTTTTTATTTATGTTCAGGTCAGCCCCAAGTTGTTAAGTTTGTTCAAGCTGATGGGAAAGCCGTTAGTGGTATTATGACCACCACCGGGCAAACTATCAAAATTTTGAAGTCTCAACATTCTGATCAAGACACGACACAGGTAGGTGCAACCAAAACTAACTTGTTTTGTTTGAAACGACTAATTTATCGAGTGACAATTTGTGGATGTTGAGATTAACAATTCATGATCAACATTAGAAATTGAATACACTAAACAAAGATCTGATTGATTTCTTAACTTTGGTTTTACCGGTTGTACTTGCAAAGAAAAGTTAGCTTTTGGATTCGAAAGAGAAAATTTGGTTGTTTGTTATCGCAACCGAAACGTTAATTTTGACTTTGCAACGCCCTTTTTAGTTTTATCACTGTGTCTGATCTTATGTTCTAGAGACATTTTCAACCTTATCTACTAAAATTACAGTTAATGCTGTGACCCTTGAGTAGAATGTTACGTCTTTGTAATTTGTTATAAAAAATTTGGCAACGGTTGCCAAATTATTTATGCTGTAGTTTGGATTCCATGTTAAGCTGTATGTCATTGTTTATGTTCCATTGCAATAGAAATAAGGCAAATTTTTCAAGATTTTCCAGTTTATAAGATGAGAAGAATTTTAAGATAAAATATATATTTTCTCTGAGAATTTGTGGACAAAACAAGTGAAAGTTTGGGGTGAATTTGATGTCAAACGTTTGCACCTCAATGAACTTCCAAATTTTTCGTTTGAGCCTTAACTGTTGCGGAATTATTCGTGATATTCTGGGGGGGGGGGGGGTTGACATGTTTTTCTAGTTTTGTTCTTATTTTGAATTTTTATTTTATTCAATAGAGCTTTGAATGAGCTTCCATTTCCACCATTTTAATTTTATTTTCATTAAGTTATGAGTATTTCAAATTTTGAGTCTTCTGACCAAGTTTTCTTTATCTTTAGTTTAATGTTATTTGTTCAAATTAAAATTTGTGGTCTGATCAAAAAAATAATCTGTTAAGTTTATAAAAATTCTTCTTAGAGGTGGGGCATATCTAGGGCCCCCCAAAGTTTTCGCGAATTACTCTACGACGGTTGATGCTCAAATTTGTTGTCCATTAATTACTTACTTAAGGTGTTTTTCTAATTTGGACTTCCTCTTCTTTGGTAAGATGTAGTGGGACCCCCACAATTCAAAATTGTTCATGAGAATGAAAAAACTGATTATTTCGATTTAGGTAGATATTTTGTTGCAAAATTTAAGTTTCTTCATTAAGAATGTTTTAAATGTTCTTAAAAATTTAAAAAAAACTGAAAAGCGTGAAAAGTTAATTTAGAATCAATCAAAACCTAATTTTCTTTGAAAATTCTCATACGTGGTAATAGAATGATGGTATCAATAAATTCTTTTAAATAAAAAGTTGAGATTTTGTCGGGACTTCCCCATTTTGAGCTCACGTGATTAATGGACGCCCCCAAACGAAAGTATTGAAAGCTCATCGATGATGCTTAAACGTTTGGCTCCAATTTTTCCTGTTTACTTAATTTAATTAAATCCCCCCCTCCCCCTACAACTGTTGCAATTTATAAATCTTGATTAGAATAAAATAGTAAACAAATTGATGTCAAACCTCCCTTTCCCCTCTCCACTCTTTGAATATTAGATAAATCTTTAAAATTAACTGATCTTCACATTAACAATAATGAGAGACTAAAATGATGAGAGAAAAATGGTTTTGAGATTTGCACGAATTATGTAAAAAGTAGCAATTTTTTTTTTGTATTATGAATTGTTACTTAATTATTTTTTTTATTATTAATCATTACTTTGCGACCAAGATTCAAATTTTAAGTTCAAAGTAAAGTTCAAGCTTAAAATAATTCAAATTATTTCACTTTATATTTACTGATAATTTATATTTAAATGTATAATTAATTGTTTTTCTTTTTTATGTCCTACCAGTCCTACTTATTTAGTTTAAATAATATTTATGTAAATTACAATTTTTATTTTCTTTTATTGTGAAACATTAAATATAAATTGCCTGGTCTAGGTCGTCCTTAGGGGGAGGGGGGAGTTAGTTGCCTGTTGTGACTATCTAACTTTTACAAATTGTTTTTAAATTAAAGTAATGTTTGATAAATTTTACTAATATAAGATTTAAGATGGCAAGTAATTTATAGTTGACCTAACTTGAATAATAAATTTAATTTAATTTCAAGGTTTTAGGTCTAATTAACAAATTTTAAATTTTGTTGAAATTTCAGGCCCTTTATTTTCAAGGAGAATAGGAAAACTCTTGGGTTGTCACACTTACAAGACTTGAAAATGAGACGAAAATAATAGGTCTGTTTGGTACCACAGTCCTAGTGCTACACTAACTACACTACTATAAATTGATTGGTGTAAAAAGTGGGTTGGTAATTGTACCACCAATCAATTTGTAGTAGTGTAGTTAGTGTAGCACTAGGACTGTGGTACCAAACACACCTAAAGTGCCAAAACGTCGGCGAAAATTAAAATTTAAGACTTTGATTTTAATTTTGAAAATTAGGTGACTCATTTGAGTCAAAATATTAATATTAAGAGTATTAATAATTCTAACTAAATTCGATATAGTATTTACTTAACAAAAAAAGTTGGCCACAAGTATTTGGGTTGGAGTTTTGGAAGGTTTTTCCATGTCTTATAATTAGATGAGATTTTTAGGTTTTTACCTTTTTTTTATTTTACGTCCTATTTTTATTTTATTGGTACCAAAATTCGTTTCATGAAATACTAAGTTATTTAAGCCCTATTTATTTTTATCTTTTTTGCCTTTTTTGTTTTTTTTTTAGTTTTTACGACCTATTTTAGCATTTTGAAAACTTTTTTTAATTTTCAGTTTAAATAAAACAAAAATCTTACCCTTACGACGCCTGTAACCTAAATTAGAATTTTTTTATTGTTTTTTTTAAATTTGAATTTGTTGCTTGGTGGTGGCAGCTTACTATATGTGCCAACCTAAGAAAATTTACAAATTTTCAGTGGGTATCTAAAAATGCTTAAGTATAAAATCTTTTTTTAGTACTTTTATCGGACCTTTTTTTGTGTTTATAGGACCTAAAATCGCTTTTTTTAGAACCTTTTTAGGTACCTTTTTTTGATTTTATACGACCTAAAAATCTCACCTCTACTTATAATTCTCAAGACTAAATTACTTAATTTGTAATTAAATCTTATTCTTGAATAAAAATCACCTGTCCTATTCTTTCATTGCAATATAAAACTTGAATCACGCTTAAATTTTTTTAAATTTAAAAGAAAACTTGGCCTGAGCAGTACCGATGCCCCCAAAACCACCTACCAGTTTTATACCCATTTCTTCACATTTAAAACTCTGCATTCTACAGTAAAAGGCTACAGCCCCCCCTCCCCCTATTTCTCAAGGTCAGTGACAGATTTTCCATTTTGAGACCTCCCGTCTAAATATTTTCACTAGTCCTACAGCAATGGCGCAAAATTTTATTGTTGAAGAAAAAAATTTTATTTATTAATGATAATTATTGTATTCATGCAGTTTTACTGTTTAAAATTGTGTGTATTAATTAATGAAATAAAAAAGAGAGGCATCAAAATTAAATTTTTTTATTTTTTTTGAGGGGGTAGTAGAAACAAAACCACTGCTGTAAGTAGTGATTTTTGAGGGAGGGAAAGCGACAAAAATTTTAATTATCATAGAATGTTTCAAACTTGATAAATCTATTAGCATTAATTAAATTTGTATAATAATATTTTTTATGAGAGCTGAATTTTGAGGCACCAGGCGTACGCCTGTTTGGAAATCCGCCACTGCTCAAAGTTAACTACGTTCATGATTTTATAGATTTAATAAATATCTACTAATAGAATCTACTGTTTAACATGGAATCCATACCACAAATAATTTATATGTAAAAGAGTATACAGTGTGTTCACGAAAAGTGGTAACAGTGAATAATTCTTAAATATTACTAGATACAAAAAAAAGTTTAAATAGTTTTTTATTCAACTCCAAATTTTCTATTGGAAACTGTCAAAGTATATTTTTTATACTTCAAATTCAACCGGAAGTAAACTTAAAATATTTTTTTTCAAATAGCAACATGTCTTTTTTTAACATTTTTGTAATTTGCAATTTTTTCTCTATAAATATAAAATTTTCATAAGGTTATATAAGAAAAAATTCGAGAAAACACAAGATTTAAACAAACAATAATAATTTATTAATTACGTATGTAGAGTGCTATGAAAAACAAAACACCATTATTATGATATGACACCATTAAACTCTTTCTATGGAGTCATTTAGAAAATGGTAGTTTAGGCAAACTTTAAATTTAAAAACCTAAATTAATTTAGTATCTATCAATTATCACCAAATCGCCAGAACTTCTGCGAAAATTAGAATCATATCTTGAACAAAACGGTGGCAATTTTGAAAAATTTATCAGATAAATGAAATGTTGTGTTTTCGGTGTCGTGATATTTTGTTTTTCATAGCACTCTACATACCTATGTGTAAATAATCAGTAAATTATTATTGTTTGTTTAAATCTTGTGTTTTCTCGAATTTTTTCTTATGCAACCTTATGAAAATTTTATATGTACTTATAGAGAAAAAATTGCAGATTACAAAAATGTTAAAAAAAAAGACATGTTGCCATTTGAAAAAAAAATTTATGTTTACTTCCGGTTGAATTTGAAGTATAAAAAAATATACTTTGTCAGTTTCCAATAGAAAATTTGGAGTTGAATAAAAAACTATTCAAACTTTTTTTTGTATCTAGTAATATTTAAGAATTATTCACTGTTATCACTTTTCGTGAACACACTGTATTAGCAGTTATGTTACTTAGGACCGATTTCATAATTAAAGCGTTTGTCCACTTAACTAAAAGGTCGTAGTTAACCAATAGAAAACGTCCGTTAACACTAACAACCCAATAGAGATCAACTTTTATTTTTAACAGATCGTGAAGAATTTTATGAAAAAAAAATTTATTACTCCTATGCATAATTTAGATTATAAGTTTTGTTAACTTATTTTTTTTTCAGGTCATAACTACCTCGGGTTCACAGATCTTAAAAATAGGGAATTCCAAATTGGTAACTAGTAAGTTTTGCCATTTAATCGACCTTGATATTTTAATTGAATTTAATAAAATTTTCAGAAGCACTTCCAGTTGGAACCACCTTTAGATATGCGCGCACCGATTCTCCTTACATACAAAAAACCATCCGCATTGCTCCCTCTCAATTGGCTCAAATGGTAGGTGGAAATAATTTGAATGATAACTCAAAATGATAATTTATCGTTTTTCAGCAAAACCACCAACTTGTCACAAAATTAGTAGCATCTACTCCACAAAAAATTCAAACCATACAACCTCAAGCTTCTTCAACCCCACAATCAATAATTCAACAGAATCAAAAAAATTACACATCGCCCCCAATTTTAGATCACAGTGGATCCAGAAAAAGACAAGACTTGATAGATCCCGAATATGCACCAGAGTAGTAAGCATTTACCCACACACAATGGAACCTTGTAAGTTAACTAATTACTTTGTTTTCTATTCAGCAAACGCAGAAAGACAGAAAAGGTTGGAAAAGGACTTCGACACTTCTCCATGAAAGTATGCGAAAAAGTCCGGAAAAAGGGAACCACCTCTTACAATGAAGTAGCTGACGAATTAGTTGGGGAATTCACGAATTCCTTAAACAATTCCGTTACAGATCAAGTAAGCATCATAACCGGAGGCAAAAAATTGTGTAAACAAACTTTTTTATAGCAATACGATCAGAAAAATATCAGAAGACGAGTGTATGATGCACTTAATGTTTTGATGGCTATGAATATCATTTCAAAGGAGAAAAAGGAAATTCGATGGTTAGGGCTTCCAACTAACTCTGTGCAAGAGTGCAGTCAGTTGGAAAGGGAAAAGCGAAAGAGGATTATAAGTATTAGAGAAAAAACTAACAAGCTTAAAGATTTGATTTTAAATCAAGTCGCCTTTAAAAATTTGGCGGCACGAAATAAAAAGTCTGAAGTGGAACACGGACCTCCAGCTTCCAATTCCTACATCGAACTGCCTTTTGTTGTTATACACACTAATAAGAAGACTGTCGTTGATTGTAGCATTTCGAATGATAAGTGAGTCGACCACATTTTAATTCTGAATGAAACCTGAAAACCTTTTTTTTTAGGATGGAATATCTCTTCCAATTTAACGATAAATTTCAGGTGCAAGATGACTTGACCGTTCTGAAAGAAATCGGGATGTTGATGGGTAAGGAGTTGCTTTTATGAACGAATTGTTTTGTTATATTCTTTTTATTGTAAAAACAGGTTTGGATAAAGGGGAGTGCAGTCCTGAGGATTTAGAGAAAATCAAAGCTTTAGTTCCGAAAGCTCTGGAGGATTATATTTACCGTAAGTTAATACCGTAAGTTTGGAATTGACGCTTTTAAGTTCCTGTTTGTAGAATTTGCCAGCACTTCCGGAGATGAAATCGACCATATTATGGAATCGAGTGCAGCTGGTCCTAGCAATGTGTCGCTTTTAAACGTTGAAGATTTGGTAGAAACACAAATTGATGAGGATAACTCCCTTCAATCGTCGAACTACGATCCGCTTTCTCCAAATCATCAAGATTTCTCAGACGAAGAGGGAGAATCTGACTTATCCAGCGATTTGGAAATAAATTAGTGATTTAATAATAAAAGAGAACAGTTTTTCTAATGTATCTGTCCATTATTTACCTACGAGTATGTAATACTCGTAATTTTAAAAGATTGGATGATTTTAAGTAAGGTTAATTTGTAGAAATAAGTGCATGAGAGTGTCTTTCCAAAGAAGAGCAACAACACCTAGTGCATTAATTTACAAGGGTGCAAAACAATTTTCTTAATTTAAAAACAAAAATCTCACTCTGTTCTTTCAGTAGTTATCGACGGTAGCGAGTAAATATTTGATTCAGAGTTTAAAATTAAATTAAGCATAATTTTATTACGCCTGGTTAATATTTAGCTTAAGTGTATTTTTTTAACAGTTTTATCAAGTGGCTATTCAAACTTTGTTATTGTTTACGACTTGAAAATTTTATGATTTTTTATGATGGACCAAAGCTGTTTTGAGTAGATCTTGATAAAAAGATTAAATATCTTTTTGACTTGTTTTGTTGTAAAAAAAAGCGTGTAAATATCATCTTAAATGTAATTACAAATATTTGTAAATTTTTTGTTATGCAAGATAAAATTGAGATCGATACTAAATTTTGATCTACTTGAATTTGTCTTGTGTAAAAGTACATAATATTATATAGCCATTATATTTTTCTGTAATTAATTTGTACATAGATAGCGGTACGATATAATTGTAGTAAAACTAAATTTATTGTTAATCATAAAAAATCTTACCATTATAATATATTTTCAAAATTCTTAAGACCTCTTTCGATTTATTGTGTAAATAATCAATCGTAATTTTAAAATTACTAGCACAAAAAACTAAAACTGATGTACAATATGTCCATTTATAAATTTATGCAATAATTTTAAATTTTAGTGTTCCCACTTCTGATCATTAAGATTTAAAAGTAAAATAAAACGATGCCATTTTTTATAGAGTAGATTTATAATTATTAATTTTACATAAAAACGCAAATTGTAGTACAACTCAACTTAAAATTTTGGAACTACGGCCTGTGATTAAGTATTTAAATACAAAAAAAACAAAAATACATTTTGGTACCTTCACAGTTTTGGTAACAATTCATTGTAATTTACTGAGTTAATATATTATTAACAAAATCACTGCAGTTTCTTTCATTGAAGGTCGTCATCATCGTATAAATCTTCAAAATCTAAAACTTATTTAAATTAGTGTCCGGAGAACAAAAGTATTTTCGGTACCCACCATTAAAAAATTCGGCATGAACGGCTTTCTCGTTAGCAGAAAGATCCATCAACAGTCCGCTTGAACCTCCAGCCTAGAAGATAAAACATTAGCTTTTGTACACAAAATGATCCACCCCAAAAAAACCCACTTCCTCCATATCCATGTAAGGCCCAGCACCTTCTGGAAACATTTCGTCTGCAACAATAGCAGGCTTCATTTTCTAATAAGATTTATTTAACTTTTAGTAGAAAAATATGACAACTTTTTCTCATCAATAATGAAACCTAACCTAACTTTTTAAACAACAAATTTCCAGTGATGCCAAAACTTTGGGAAAAACAACAAATTTTTGTGATAAAAATGTTACGTCGTTTCGATTGGTCCTAGGCATGGACTTAGAAGTCCATCTTTCTAAGTCCATGGTCCTGGGCAAGACCTAAAACTGCATCCCTTTGTTATCCTGAGATGTCAAAAAACTTAGGTAACACTCAATATTTTGTTTTCCCTATTTGAATTGTTTGAAAAAATTTTTTACTTACGTCGACAAGTAATATATTTAATTCGGTACACTCCGGTTTTTTATTAGCTTCTTTTTGACTAGTATTATGATTTGCCTCTATAAATTTCATCCTCTTAACTTTTTTTAAAAATTTGTTTCTTTTTCTTTTCCTTTCGACCATGTTTTCTGAAAAATTACGTTTTAAAATTATTTTTTCTATTGTCATAAATTACCTTAACAGTTGAAAAATAATTTTTAATTATTGTGAAGTAAATTATTTGCGAGAGTATAACTATTAATTAAATATAAAATAGTGTTTATTGGAGTAATAATGAATTTTATAATTATCTCTTTCTATTTATTTTAATGTAGTAAGTACTACCAACAATCTAAATACTTAATATAAATATTATTGTTTTTTTAAAAACATGCGCTTTAGAAAATTATAATTTTTGTAAATAAAGAACAAAATTTGATTTTTTTGGAAACTGAATTGAATTGAATTGAATGAAAAACAAGAAAAATATGCAAATATACAGTTGTTATCGTGAAAGATGAAGCTTTGTCATAAACGGCATTTGTATGAAATAAGACAAAAATTGTAAGTCAAATGAGTGTTCGATATACCTAATAAATTAAAACCCCGTTTACACTACATGATTTCTCATATGAGAAATTTTTTTACGTTCACACTACATGACTTGATATTATAGAAATTATGGCTGTTGTCACGATACACTTACAACGGTATGCTCGTGCGCATGCAATATGGCCGCCGGCGATTTGTGTGACGTCACTTGTGAACTAAAATTGCATATACGCATATGCATATAATGCATTTTAAAACGTAAAAAGTTATTTATTTTGCTTAAATATCATAATTTCTTTATAGCCAATTAAAAATTAATTAATTAATAATAAATTACTACATTAAGTGCTAATTTTACACCAAATTGTGCTTCTTAAGAGATATTATAATGCATTTTAAAATGTAAAAAGCTATTTATTTTGTTATTATTTTTATTTATAATAATTTTATAGTTAGTTATTTAATACTTACAACATTTATTTATAAATAATAATAGTCTTACTAAAAATTAATAATTGATAATGAATTACTACATTAATGCCTGTTCTAAGAGTCGAGGATCAATCCGAGAACACGGATTAATTCTCGGATTGCTCGAAAATGCAACCATTGATCGTAATAATCCTAGGTTATTACTACTATTAGATTGATTGATTGGATGGACTAAGGATTGGTGGATCTAGGATTGATCCGAGAATTAATTCTCGACTATTAGTATGGGCCTAAGTGCTAATTTTTAATCCCCAACCCAAAAAAGGGGTGTTATGCTTTTAACGTGTTGTAACAGCAACAGGTTGTAGGACCACATAAATCTTGCCAGGCAGTTATGATTCGTTGATTATTTTCTCATTGGAAACAGGCATTCTACTATAATTTTTGATCAACCAATAGTTAAAGAAAAGTTTGCTTTATATAACTCGGAAATAATATTTTCAAGAATACCTCGAGTCATTCGTTGATCATACTGGTAATAAATTGGTTGTTTCCAATGTGCAGTTAGGCCTCGTACAATGACAGTTTGACAGGATTTGTGCGATCCTACTTTTTGCTCTTCTTTTTTATCGATTTCCATTTTATTCGATATATAAATTTCAACGAATGATCCATTTTATTCGATATATAAATTTCATCGAATGATATAATACAGAGCCGTTCCATATTATTGAACTCACAAGATTTTTTTGCCATTAACTTTAGAACACTTTTCAATACTCCTTGATTTACATCAAAATTTGATACCCAATGACTTAATGTGGACATACCAGGATTTATTTTTACTTAACAGACTCTTAATTTGGCCCTCTGTAAAAACAGTGGTTAAAATCTCATTATAATGTTGAATTTTATTTTCAGCGATTGTCAACATTTCTTTTAGATTTTGTATTTCATCTTGTGCTCTGAAACCAATATAACAGTTAAGATAAAATAATGTAAATATAGAAAAATAGATGTCGAGGATTAAGGATACTTACTTTTTTAACTTTAACGCAAGATCACTTCTTTGCACATTATTTGTTTCAGCATTGTTTACTTCCGTACCGTTATTGTTGTGAATTAAATCATGAAAAACAACTTCAGGCACGTTATCTTCAGAAAAAGTAGATTCCGAAACATTTTCATTTAACAAATCATTAACTATATCTCTGCATATTTTTTTTGCTAAACGATCAGATCTTTCCTCAATTTTCCTTTTATTTTGTATTTTATTATCACCTGGTAGTCTTAAAGTAGGTAACGCATCAGGTTTTAATTGTCGGCTCCCTTAGAGGCACTTCAAAACAGCTGGCTTCAAAATGTTCAGAACAAATGCAAGCTAAAAAAGTTAAACAGCTAGGTAAATTTTTAAATACTACATAATATTAATTTAACGAATTTAACTTACCATTCTTTAAGTTAATTTTATCCTCACGACGACATCCAACAATCCACTTTTTAGAAATCTCTTCAATTTTCGGAAATCGAAAGTATTTGATTTCTGTCCCTTTTGTCTTCGTATTTTTATTACCACATTTAGCAACTGCACAACCCGGCATTTTTGTACTTTTGCAAACGATTATTAATAATAAAATGCAATGATAATAATCAAATGATAATAATCAAAAATCAATGTAACAGCAACGCAAAACCGTTGAATACGAGCGTGACATAACACAATATGGTTCGCAACACGTTCGCAATTGACGTCATGCGCAGTAGTAAACGTATTTGGAACAAATAACGAGCATACCGTTGTAAGTGTATCGTGGCTGTTGTGATGTTATGATTTTAGCCATGACTTTTCTTATGACTAAGTCATATGAGAAATCATGTAGTGTATAACAATTAAATAATTATTATAATTCCACAATAATATTTAGTTCTAAAAAGAATTGACAAATTTAAACAAGTTTAGAGCATAACAAAACTTACAATTAACGTAATACAAAACAATTAATTACAACGAAATAAAAATATAACCTAAAAACCAAAGTAACTTGTCAAAATAAATTATAGCATCAGTCAAAAAACTACTTTCATTAAAATTATTATGCAAGCTATGAACTATTGTATCTATCTTTTTCTATTTCATACGTTGGGTATCATATAATTTTTGACGTATAAGATTTCCAAAATCAGACACTTTTAAGAATCATTCATGTTAGTAATGTGTCTTTGTTGCACCTATGTTACTACAACTAGTTTGAAAAAAAAGATTGTCGGTGCTTAATTCAGATGGTTGTGACGTAAGCTTCATCTTTCAAGATAACAACTGTATTATGAAGATCTTCTTTCGTTGATTGAAGCGTTGATATAATTTCTGCAATCAACGCTTTTTCTATGATAAATATAATCATGATAAAGAGCTTAGACCATTGAAGTTCAAATGAAACCATTTAAGTTTAAATGGTATAAGATAAAGAGAGTCGTAGGAGAAATGTACTTATGTTGGCACATCTAACGATATTTATTTCAATAAAACCTTGTTCACACTATATGATTTCTCACGAAAAGTCATAGCTAAAATCATGCCATTATAAATGCCATCATGACCTCTATAATATCAAATATCATATAGTCTGAACGTAAAAAAATTCTCGTATGAGAAGTTTATCAATATCTAGTTAGTAGTTGTAGAACATGAACATAAACAAAGAAAATCTCGAGTTTTTTGTCATCGACTTAATCATTTTATATAAAATTTCTCACGACAGCCAAGATTAATAGACTAAACTTAATAATCACTTTATGCAGTTGTTATAAATAAAATTAAGTTTTTTTAATTTTACATTATAGCCCAGTTAATAGATACTTTTACCTTGCAAAAGATATAGGAAAGTTTATATTTGGCATGATTGTTTAGTTCGGTAAGTTATATAAAATTCTAAGTTTTCGACCTTGAGGGGGTGCCGCTCGCGCCGCCATCTTGGTTTAAAGGGGCGGAAAATCGCTTTTTTGCTATTATCTCGCTACCGCTACTAGATACGTTAATTAAGATTATTATAAAAATTGTAGAGCGTGCGATTCTACATATTTTTTGTCTTTACAATTTTTTTCTAAAATTAATAGTTTTAGAGTTATAACGATTTGAAAATGAGCGTTTCCGTCAATTTCAAAGTATTAATAATTAGTCATTTCAAAAATTTTTTTTTTTGATTTATTAAGTTTTGATAGTGTTTTTTTTTTAGTTTTAAATAAATACTTGTCACTTTAATTTAACAATAGTCTTTTCATTTGAATTCCTGATTATTGTAATAATTTCACAATAAGCTCATTTTATAGTAAAATAGCTATATCTTTTTTCTAAAATAAAATATAACAAATGGTTATAAAATTTCGAAAACTGCACTAAACGAGCAACTTTTTAAAATAACTTACTAGGTTAGTATGATACATTTTTTTTACAAAATGAAGAGTCGAAGTGAGCAAATAAAAAAATTAATTCCCGAGTAGGGCAAAAACATTTTTTTTTTCAAAAACTATGGCACCATTAGTTTTATTTTTATTAGTGATTAATAGCAGGGCTACTCAGGATTACGTAACCAAAATTAGAACCTTATAATATTTCGTACCTGTGGCACACGATAACTCATTTAATGTGTCGCTTTTCACAAAATTCATAAAAGTACAAATATCTCAAAAACTAACGATTGTTTACTAAGGTCATATTTTGATTTTCTGGTCAGCCATAAGCTGGTCTATCGGCTCTCCAAGGAATAACGTTGAGTTTTGCGACACACTGTATAAGGGATGATAAGATTTCTAATAGATCTCATGATGCAATTTTTTTATATAGAAAAACTACAACACTTAGTTGCAAAGGAGAGATTAATGAACAAGATCTTACAACTGATATGAGTAAATGAGATGAAGCGGTACATTTAATTAACCATTTTTTTAATGAACCCCGCTTGTTTTTCAATATGACCATCAATACTTTGAAATTGACGAAAATGCTCATTTTCTACGCGTTATAACTCTGTAACTATTAATTTTAGAAAAAAATGTATAGGACAAAAAATATGCAAAATCGCACCCTCTACAATTTTTATAATAACCTTAGTTGACGTATCTAGGACCACTAACGAGATAATAGCAAAAAAGCGATTTTCCACCTCTTCAAACCAAGATGGCGGCGCGAGCGGCACCCCCTCAAGGTCGAAAACTTGGAATTTTATATAACTTACCTAACTGAACAATCATGCAAATATAAACTTTCCTATACCTTTTCCAAGGTGGAGGGAGCTCTTTTTTTCGCTCTATTGACTGGGCTATTATTTGTTGTTTCAAAATTTCTATTTGCATTGCATGCTGTTCATTCTTAATTAGCATATTTTTTGGAATACTATTACCGCATATTAAGCATTTTTAGATCATTCTTTTCTTTCGTGTAAATCAGAACCTTTTCGTCCTTTTCTGCTTTAAATCTTTCATCAAGATCTTTTGCTTGGCTTTTACTCTGCACCCAATCGGAATTCTGCAGTATTCGGGAATACCAAACAAATTTGTGGGCTTAGAAAATGTGCTAGCCTCCAAGTTGAAGGATAACTAAATTATCACATAATAACAATAAATTTTCCAAATATTTTTTTAAAAGTAAATCATTTAAATGAATTACAAGTTATCAGTTATGAAATTTGTCGATGAAAGTACATAATATTGTCGTAGATTTCGTATAAAAATTTTGTAAATATAATGATTAATGGTACAGTAATACCTCGACTTACGCGAACCCGAAGTTACGCGATTTTCAAATCTCGTCGATTCTATATCAAAATAACTTCGGTTTTGCAATTTTGTATTAATTTGTGTTATTTAAGATTTTATTTAACATTTTTTGTTCTAAATTATTACTTTATTTTGTTTCCGGCCCCATCCAAACGTAATTTATGTAAAATTATACCCCGACTTACGCGGTTATCACTCGGTCCCGCACCTATCGTGTAAGTTCGGGGTATTACGTATAATGTATGGTACGCCAGGAGAAGGAAGATATGAAGTTTTTGAGGGAGACGGAAACTTGGGAGCGGTGAGTGAAGCCGTGCGAGGTCGCAATTTTGAGAATATTTTTTGTAAAATGTGGAATTGTAAAGTTAACTGTAGACTTGAATTAAAAAAAGAATATAGTTTATTGAATTATCCGAAAAATAAAATAATAAATTAATTTATATTATAATAATGGACGAAAACAATCAATTGTTTAAAAAAATTTAAGCTGTGCTGTTAATAATAAATATTTTTTTTATAAATATATAAATAATTAATGTTTTGGTAAAGGCTTAAAATTTTGAAATTAAATTAATTTTCAAGCAATATTTTCTAATATGACCCTATGAAATATGTCATATTATTCATCAAGTAAAATTCATCGTGCTGATGAAAAAGTCATCATCAGTAGGTATTATAAACAAAATCGTCAATTTTTGATGAATGATCTATCGATGCAATGAATATGATTTTACCAATTTTTTTTATAAATGGTGATGAAACAATGAACAAATTCAAAATTCATCAAAAATGTGAAAAATTGTATTGTATTGTACGGACGAAATTGTAGCTATACATAAATACGATGAACAAAATCACTCAAATGATGTAGTGATTCGTCCTAATAATGATTGCATTTATAATTACGATCAACGTGTTCATAAATGTGATAAACAAAATCATTTAAACTTCCGGTCCTGGAGGCGATTGCCCAGTTTGCTTCCGGGTAGTTACGCCACTGGTGCACGCCTATCGGAACCATACCACTAAAGTATAAAATTGTTAAAATAGTCCTGGGTCCTGGGCATGACTTAAAACTGCATCCCTTGCTCTTTGTAAAAAGAACAAGCCCCCCATCTTCAGGAAGATAGCAAGTGATTATTTCGGGATACGATTCCGTGGTTTGGATTCCACGACCGTACATCCCCGTCTCCAATAAGCGGCTCTAGAAGGTGGATGGAGTTCACGACGGCGACGTCTTGCGTTACAAGTAACCAAGTCGAACCTTCCCCCGTGCAATCCCATGACTCGGGAACGAATCCCTCCCTGGAATACTCTTTTATTTTATCCTAGAATTATAATAAAGCTCTCCAATTTTTTTTAAATGTTTCATATTGAATTTTTTCTTTATTTTCAGAATGTGCTGTAATAATTAAATTACTGACCTTGAAAAATATTATAATATTAGTATTACACATAGAAGATAATGTTGGATAATTTTAATATTCAATTATCAAATATTGGCATTAGTTTCATAAGAAGATAAAAAGTGACTTCCATATTAGCCACTATAATAATTTATTATTGTGTTGCGTAATATTAAAATTGATTGTGAAAATCATTGATTAGTAGTTTATTGTGTTGATAATAAACAATAATGCAATATTAAAGATTTTATGGTGTCTTTTGTAAAGTAAGTTTCGTTTATATATTTGAAAAATTAGAATTACTGAAAATGCGCGCTAAAATTTGAAAATAACCTTGTCAGACAGTCATGCGCAATTTTGGATAATGGATCGAAATAAAAAGTGACAGTTCATTTATGAGCAACTAATGGTCATTGTACGTTATACTACAATTAGTTGAGTTTGTATTTTTCTTAAGTAAAAATATTTTAAAATCATGACAAATATACGTTTATTAGTTTTAATTGGTCTAGCAATTGCTTTTGTGGCTGGTAAGTGAAAATTTTACTCTTTATTTTCTCAAATGTTACTGTGGTGAATTGATAATAATCATTAGTTGTAATGACGCTTTTTCCATACATTTTAATCACGTGATTCTGCTTTGTCATTAAAGATAAAACGAAGATAACTAAATTCCATAGCAAGCATTTCACACTGTAATGTCTGGTTAATTATATATTGAACAATTTGATAAACTGTTTTCTTTTCTAGGGAGTCCTGTGGAGATTCCACCACAAAATATTACATCGACACCAGGTCCAATAACCAAACCTACTGAACCGACTCCAAAACCTACCGAACCGACACCGACGCCAAAACCTACTGAACCAACTCCAAAACCTACCGAACCGACACCAAAACCTACCGAACCAACTCCTAAACCTACCGAACCGACAAAACCAACACCAAAACCTACCGAACCGACGAAACCTACTGAACCGACGAAACCTACCGAACCGACAAAACCTACTCTTCCACCAAAACCTACATCACCACCTAAACCTCCCACACCAGTCGATCCTGAAACTGGTGTTTGGGAAGTAATCGGCGCAAATAACAGTACTTGTCTGTTGGTTAAATTTGCACTACAAATTCAAATTCCTTATGATTTTGTAACAAAAAATACAACCAAGCTAGCATACATCGATATTCCTAAAACTGCAGTCTCCAGTGGGATTTGTGGAAATGAAACTGAAAACATAACAATTGAATGGAAACAAAAGGATAACAACACCGAGAACGTAATATTGACTTTTGCAAAGAATGTGACTACCCACAAATATTACCTCCAAGAAATTTCTGTGAAAGTTGTACCTGACAATTCAACCTTCCCTGGTATAATAGGTAAGTGACCAATTTGATATTTTGATTGTTACCATTTTTATTTTGTATAAAATGCTATTTACAAAATGTAGAAAATTAATGGGGGTTTGATAAGGATTGTTATCATAAATTACTGCAAATTCTAGTTGTTACAATACATAAATTAGCATTGAGAGTTAATTATGTTACATTACCATACATTTTTTTTATTAAGATTTCCGATAAACTGAAAGTGAATCAGGGATTTCCAAACTATAATTTGTAAAAAGTAAATAAACTTTTTGTGTTTGTATAAACAGATGCAGCAAGATTGGGATTAAAAAGTACCTCTTAAAATTTGGTATAATGAAAAATGATGAAATCAGTGATTATAGCCTCTTTTTTGAAATTTTATCATTTTCTACCCTGTTGATTTACTTCAATATTTCCACCATTTTTCTTATCGGGATTATTTTCTGTTATCAATAACTGAGGGTCATTTCAATCACAATATTTACTTAATTTTGTCCCCTTCTCATTTTTCTTTTTGGTAGGTTCATGTTATTGAATTACAAATATAAATAAAAATTGTTTCTGAATTCTTCTGGAATCACTTAAAAAATTCGTGAAATTTTTTTAACGTTTTAAAATGTTTGAGAAAATTTTTTGTCATTGAAAATTTTGAAAATTTAGTAGAACTGGAAGAGTTTTTTTAGTAGATTATTTCTGATTCATAATCACAAGAATTTGAATATGACTAACCACAGTGCTGTGGTGAAATATCAGAAGGATTTTCATTTATTTGCAATCATAGAGGGTGAAATTTCATCTTTGTTATTTCTCTTTTTAAGAGTCCCTCAAATTGACTGAAAGAAATAAAAATTATAGATGAAATTTCGTTCTCCAAGATTACAAAGAAATGTATAACTTAAAAGTTGTGAAAAAAAATGTTTAGCAGTAAAAGACGAATATTTTTTGGTTTAAACATTTTTGAAATTGTTCACCGTTTTCAAGCTACTAGACAAAAATTGGAGGGAGTTCTACTTACGGTGGCCATAATTTTTTTATGAATTCTAACGGGCATGAATGGATTTACGAGATTTCTTTTATTTTGTGGCGTAATGAAACGGTTTACCGCTGACGTGCAATTTGGTTCATATTTTTCTGAAAATTTGTGGAATATCGCGCCTACAATAATGGCTAAGTTTCCGTATACTTCAGCAATAAGCAAAAAATTGTCAAGTGTGCTCAAAGTATGAATAAATAAATATGTGGTGAAAAGTGCTTGGCAAGGATAAGTTAGCTCCAAAACAAGCTTGTCCTTTAGCATTTAAAAAAGCTACTTTTCAAATTATTTTCGGTCATTTATTTTTCAATTTACACGAATTATTGCATTGCATTCAATTACTATTTGATATGAATTTATTTGATTGATTTATGAAGTAAGAACAACCAATTAATTTTCTTTCGCTTTTTGCGGTGGTCATTTTTATGCTCTTGTAAAAAAACTAATAATTATGCTAACGTAGCAGTGATGTCCTTCATGGTTTTGTTTTTGTATAACATGTAATGTTAAGCTTTTTCAATATTGTTGGAATTTTCTAAAAATAAATATAAAATATCCGGAATATTTGTAATTTATATCCATCCATTATTTAAAAATATTATTTTCAAAAATTGATAGATATTTATTTATTATCGCTATAAATATTTTAAGTAAAATTAAAACATGTGATTCCCCCGTGTTACGTCATTGGACCTTTCTGTGATTTATTTGCATCTTTTAATTCTGATTTCTGGACGTACGCGATATTCAAATGTAGTTAGTTGACCTTTACTAATCACGTAACGTGTTTTTAACTCCAGACTTTTTTTTATGATGTCATTTCACTTGACCATAACAATAACAATAGACAAATATGGGAATTTTTTATTATTATTTAGTTATTGAATCCAGAGTCTTTTGGAGTTAAAAATAGACTTTTTAAAGAACTTGCAAACGTTTGTTAAATGGGAAAGATAGAATCGTGAAAATTTCTTTTTCAAAACGGTACCAGGTTTACTTTTTCTGAAAGTCAACTGAAACAAAAAAATTCAAAAAATACTCCTCCTGCTGCAGCAATATCCGTCACATATTTGCACGTGAGATGTGTTGTTTCGTAAATTAATCCCAAATATTCTGTAATTCTCAATTATTAAATTTTTTTTTTAATTTTTTGTAATTCCAAGAGTTTGACAAAGACAAAAAAAATTGGGAAAACTGCTCTAGAATTCCACATTGTGGCTTTTTTGTTGTTTAATTATTTACGAAGTAATAAAGTGATTATATTTTACAATTAAATGAGACAATATGGAAAACAGGTTTTTTTGATTTTGTTGTTTAAATCTTTAAAGGAGTCGGCTTGGAATGGTTTATTCGAATGAGTAATTTGTATGAACAAATCAATTTTAAGCAAAAGTTGACCACAAAATCAGATAATTCTAAGGTCAACAAAATTTTAACATCACTGGAAGTTTTATTATCAAAATTATTAAATGAAAATTCCCAACATTTACCATTGTTAAATTTTTACCTTCAACTTGAACCCGTAATCAAACTTGTTTACATTGAAATAGGAGATAGTTCTAATCAGTAGTTTGTATTTTAAACATAATATTTTGATTTATCAGACATTAATGTGTGGGCTATTGAAATTATCTAGGGAGGTTAGCACCGTACTAGAAAGTATTATTTAAGTGCTCATGGAGCCAACAGTGTCGAGCACATCTGCACTTGACACAATTGATAATAATATCAAGTCCTAAATTAATAGAACACATTTTTTTTAGTCTATTTATTTTTTGTAATTATTTTCAGATGAAGATAAAAATAAAACGTTCAATTTGATGTACAAGCACGAAGAATTTGTAACCAGCTTGTCTAAATCTTATAAGTGTGATAAAATTCAAGTTTTGAATTTGACTGACGGTGTCGATACAAAACCAAAAGGTGAAATTCATATCAGCCAAGTGCAATTCCAGGCATTCGAAGAGTCCAAAAACAAAGAATTTACTAAAAGTGAGTTGATTTTTGTTGTTTACCTTTTGTATAAGAACAATTTGTTGTTTTATAGTTGAAGATTGCGAACCTGCCGATACTCCCGATGTAGTGCCTATTGCTGTTGGCTGTGCTTTGGCGGCACTAGTGATCATAGTTCTTGTTGCCTATTTGATCGGAAGACGCCGACGTCAAGCACGTGGCTATCTTTCCATGTGAGTTTAAAAAACACTCCATGGCGTGCAATGGATAACAAAATATCTTACCTTGTTTGTTTTTATGTCCAAAACTTTTGCTTTTTGTGTTGTATTTTAAGAACTCGGTACTGTAACATTGTGATTTTGTTCTTACCAAATCCTTCACTTTACAATTTATTGCAGTACAGTTAGGGTATAGTTACTGTTTCCCTACGTTGAACGTTTTTTTAATTTTTGTATTTTATCTTCAATATTGTTGTACCTAAAAACAATAATTTATGAAAACCTATCTTACATTAGTGTATCAGATTTTTCATTAGTAATTACAAATAAGTAGTAGAATTTGTATCTAAAAGTAATGCTAATAAAGTTTTTGAATTACATAATAAAAAACTTATTCCTTTAAATCCAGCCTCGTGTGTTACACACTTAAAATAAGTTAAATTTTTTATTTACGTTATTAGAATAAGATGAAATTGGATGAAACGTAATCAGGCTGTGATGGAATATTTTGTTTGAATTTGTAATAACTAAATAGACTGTAATGCTTTTATTATAATAAAAAATTATTGGGAGCTTTGTTTTTTTGTCTACTTGTACGCTATGGAGTGAATTTTTTAATTATTTATTTGTTAATTTATTTTCTGCTATGCTCAACTCTCCCATTGTTTTTGGTCTTTTATTTTTAATGCATTTATTTATTGTAGAATGTCTTGATTCTTGTAGAATCTAGGATTGGTGGATGCAAGCAAATAAGTCAAAAATGTACAGGAAAGACAAAAAAACTCAATATAAAACACATGGTTTTAAACAGTCATTAACTTTTTGTTCTTGTGTATATTAAATTGGGTTCTATTTAGTAAAATAACTGACTTTATAAAAAATACCACCGACTACTAAGGTTTTTTTTAACCATCTGTGCGGACCACATTTTAGCAAATGTTTAATATTTTCTTCACATTGATTAATTTAATTTAAATCAAATTTGAAATCATCGTGATTTTTTATGTAATTAATATTGTAAATTTAGAAGAAATCTAATATTTTTAGACTATTTAACAAAACCACTTAATTGATTATTTATTTATTATTATTATTAATAAAACCCATGATTTCCTTTACAGTACATGGGAAAAATTAAAATATTTTATCAGACATAAAATTCCCATGACGTTTATCACAAATATTTTCCTGTAAGATTATATTTTTGAAGCGGGAGAAGGAAAAGTTTACATTACACCATTCATTGTGCTTTCTTCGACGTTGTTTCTACGTCCCAAGCTTAATTTTTTTTAGAAATTTGAATCAAAAAGATTGCCATTTTTACGGTGATTTGGGCGTTTTGTTTACGATTGTTTAAAATTTTGGTGCCAGTCTGCCCCTGTTTTGAGATACTGTATCTAAGAGTTTATTCATATAAATATAACTTAATCAATATTATATTAGATAAAACCGTTGACATGTTATCTTCAATACCTAAGCAAATAGTGAATTGTTTAAAAAACAGGAATTCCAAAAATGTTTTGATGAAATTAGGTTTTTTTTGTACCTATTATAAAATTTCGATTTCGTGGTTGATATACTGAAAAAAAAGTGGTCACTTTTTAAATAAACGATCATTAACAAAAAATATAGGTAGTAGAAATATTGAAGCACAGAAGCAATGACCATTTTACCCCCCAGGGTTGGAAGCACGAATAATAGGTTAATTTTTATGCCAACATCCACCGCTTTGGTTCGCTTATTTTCAAGTAAATTCTTTGTTTATTATAATAATTAAATTTTTTTAGGTTTGCAGGAAGTAAGAGAGAAGCGGATTATATTCCAATGAAACACTTGTCGTGTTTCCAATAATTTTTAAAATACTATTTAGCCATTTAAAAGAGAGTAGCACACGCACAATGCTTGACTGGTTATTGTTATAATATTTTGAAGCAAACCAAAGTTTATATTATTACTTTATAGGTGCGATCCTGATGAAATATTGTGATATTAGAATAATTATTTTAGTTAGGATCTGTTGTTTAAATGAATGTGTACTTTATTTTATAAATAAGCACTGCAATACAAAATTTTCCATCGAATTACTTTTATAAAATAATTGCACATTTATTTGTTAGTAAGTTAAGTTGTTTTTCTATTAAAGTTATTGCGAAAAACGATCATTTTTATTGTATTTGATAGAGTGGGTCATTAGGTAAAAAGAAGTACCACGGTGATTTACTACAATCTAGCGGTGCTATATCATAATTTTAATAAACACCGCTAGATGGTAGCCAGAAAATAATGATCATAGGTTTAAACTTTTTTACTTTTTTTAGAAGCTTTCATGACAGAAATTGGTGATTTTTAAACAAATTCTTTTGTTTTTATGCTACTTAAAGAGTGAAAATTTGGTTGTATTAGAAATTTGAAGTCGTTACAGTGATAGATAGATTCACAAATATTTTGGCATCTAAAATTGGTTGTATTAGTAATACAAAAGTTTATATTGTGCACTTGTGTTACCAGATGATATGTTTCATTGTATATAGGCCTTTAAAAGAGGCCTTATTTATTGTTAGTTCTCGGGCATTTTTCGTAAAGACGAGCGGGGGAGGGGTTACTAAATCGGAAAGTCTTAAATATTTTTAATCTTAAGGCTGTTCTCTCGCTACCACCACTTTTTTATATTATACAATTTTTTGACTTTATTTTTGAAATTTGCATTCGCGATTACTTTATTTAAATTTATTGAACACCAAACAGTCCATTTTTTATCTAAAATCGAATTTTCATTCAAGGTGAGAGAACAGCCTTAAATCCCCTGCTATAAGTGAATACTATTATGCAATATTAATACAATGCCTGTTATATTGTAGTTGTGCCACTTCTTTAAATTCACAATCAATGATATTGTGCAAACGTAAACACAGGGTGTTTTGATATTCCTGTTTAATTACTACTTAAAATATTATGTACTTTGCAAATTGTGTATTTCTTGAAATTTTTGAATAAATTTTACGAAGTTTTGGGTTTCTATTATTTGGTAAATTGAAACTTGAAATAAAGTAAATGTCTGCTTTATTATTAATAATCCTGCAGTTTTCTTTTTTAGGGCTGTAGAAGGGGCGTTCATGATATCACAAGTAACATCGTGAATATTTTTATTTAATTTCTTGATGATTTTTGATTTCTATTTTATTAATTTTTAAACCGTTTTTCAGTTATCTATAATCAGATAATTTAAAAATCATTTTTATTACAGAATAGAAAATAGACTTATTTATTTTTTACATTTAAATTTGAATTTATAATATTAATTGGTATATCCAGTGGAGCAGCCTTAGTTGAAATATTCGCTTTTTGATTTTATTTAAGAATAGCGATTTGCTTATATGCCATGGTTTGGATTTCACGTTAAATTTTAGGTTCTATAATCCATAAACTATCGAGGATGCAGTTTCAAATTTGACAAAAGATATTAAAATGAAACAATAGAAAGATTAACATATTTAAATATTTCGAATACAAATTATTCTTTTAGTTTAATTATCAATCAAGAGTTGAAAAGTTATAAATCCTTGATTTTCTTCTGCATTACGATGTATATTTCTAGCCCAAAGCTTACACTCTATGTTAATTACCACTCCACCTAAAAATGTTTCATAAAAGTTAATGTTTAAACAAAAATGGAATTTTGCTTACGAGTAGGATTTTCAAAATAGAGTGCTACTAATGGAGTTAGGTAATTTTCGGAGTTCACATACGGAAAATATTTTCCATCAAATCCAAACTTAGGAATGAATTGAATGGGACCAATATTTTCTGCATCCACAGGACTTGATCCGTCGCAAGTTAGCCATACAACTTTGAGCTAAAAAGCATAATAATACTACTGCATAAATAAAAATTTTCTCTTCTGGTGACAATTCATCAACCCAAGAAGTACCTACAGCTTTAAGCGTCCTCCAAAGCACTAAATATTTGGAAAAGATGTAAAATTTGCCTTACTTGATTTGAACCAGGTCCTTCATTATTTTTGGATGTCTGCGATGGTTTTCTTTATATAATCGGACGTTTCACTTGGAATCGTTGATGTATCATAAAATTCGGGCAACCATCCAATGGTTCTATTCGTCTAATCAAATAAAATTTTGAACATTTATGAAAAGCAACTTTTATATAAATAAAACCTGTTTTAGTGTTAAAAAAACACAAGGACCATCGCCGGTAGAAGAATTGAACGTATAACTAAATTTGTTAAGACATGGATTGAAATGATTGATGTTAACTACGCAGGTTTTATTAGAATCTGATGTAGGTGGAACTCCTTGTTCGCAATAATAATAATTTTTATCTGGATCGTTAATTACACTGCTATCGTAAGCTGAAAAAAGATTTATCAAAATAAACGTGAGAGGCCAAAATCAGAATATTTACGTTTTAAGAATTCATCTATGCCCGTACTAATAGTCGAAGATCAATCCTAGATCCAGCGATCCTAGATCGTAACAACGATCTTGGCGTAACAAATAGTCCCGGCTTCGGGTAAGATCGGTGAATTCTAGATTTGATCTTGGATTTGGTAATATATCTAGTAATATTTAGTTAGTTTCTATTTATAACCATTATTAGTATCTATTTTATAACCATAATTTTTTATTTTATTATTAATTTTTAAAAAAATTTTAATTTTTAATATTATATTCCTGTTCCTGTTCAGTTCCTATAATAAAAGTTTTTAAAAATTATTTAATTATTATGAGGGTTAATGCACTATGACAACATAGCAAACACGCATGCGCCACAATGATCCGAGGATTAATCCTGGTCAAAGCAAGATCGGTTTTCGAGGTTCAATACTGATCTCGGATCGTGTTCAATCCAGGATTATTACGACTATTGGTAGCATTTTTGAACGATCCGAGAATTAATCCTTGATCTCGGATTGATCCTCGACTATTAGTACGGGCATTAATGTATTTATCAAAGGTTCAAATTTACTTGGATCATTTGGATTATACCAAATCAAAGTACTTTCTTTTTCCGAAGGCTTTGGTTGGAAATCAAGCTCTGAAAATTGAATTAAATTTTTTTATTATTTTTTCAATAGGTACTTGAATGAATTAACAGATTTGCAGATATTACCTGGCGGAGAAGCATCCAATCCTAAAACAAAATACCAAAATATAACATTGTTGAAACAGATTTTTGAGTAAAAACTTTGGTAAGGATTAGAACCTGGTTTAGGAGGGCGAAACAATGGAGATTTTTATGGATTTTTTTTGTAGATGATAATGCAGTGTAGGTTTTTCTAAAATTATTTGAAGATATTAAAGAAATTTTTATATTGTAAAGTAATAATTGCAAAATGGTGCCCTAGTGTGGGGCTCTATCTCTAGTCGGAAATTCTTCAGTTATTTAATTAAGTTTTGCGTTTTTTTGTTTAAGGGATAAAAAGTTTTCTATTTTACGATTTTTTAACCATGTCGTTGGTTCACATACTGGCAACTTGGTTGGCATTTTATATTTATTTTAAAATATAACATTTTTTTACATCTTCAAATAGGCAGTTGAATATTATAAGATTTTTAGGACCTGCATTATTGCCAATAAAAAAAATTGTAAAAATTATTTTTTAATTCTCCCAAACCACGTTCCCCTTTTAAGCTTTGTTAGAATTTTCTTTGCACATCATCTAATGAAAATTACAAGAAATGATTTTACTTACTTACCTAATGTTGAATTTATCAACGCTATGCTAATAAAAGTTATTAATAAATTTGTCATGTTGAACATACAACTTTACTTTCTGTAAAGAATTGGTGTATCTTATAGTACAAGGTTATCAAAGGACCTATCTTATTGGGAGAAGGTCGAAAAGATATTATATTTTGTGTATTAACAGATTAGCACATATTAATTATCAAATTTTTTTGTTCACATTTGTTTTGTCAAACGCTGTGAAACTATAACTTTCACAAATGCCCATAATTTCTTTTGAATTTTTAACTGAGCGAGTTCAAAAGTCGAACAACACAATTTACACGTATTGTTAAAATTTACTTGTGTGAGGCCAAATAACTATGGCCATCCCGTACTGATTGGCTAGAGGAGGCTTTGCTTTGTTTTTATTTTACTGTCCAATACCGGGGCATACTTGCCTTGAGGGCTCACATTCGCTAATGAGTTTCCATGAATTGATTATGCATAGTCATTTTCTTAAGTCTTTTTCAAAGGGTAAAACTTTCTTATGACTAGTCTTCGTGCTTCGGAAGGCACGTTAAGCCGGTGGTCCCCCTGGGTTAGTGAATTGCCATCATTAACATAAAAACCAGGGTACAGGCACATCTGAAGGCAAGCCTAGCAAGCTACCTAATGGATGTAAAATATTTATATGCTCATAGAACTAACACTTCCAAGAAGAAGATTATGCATATCATTTTAATTGATCTAACAATAAGCAAAATCTCCGTTCTTTTTAGGACTCACCTACTTTATTTTTATTACTGTTGTGACTCTCCCTTCTTACAGTTTTAAATTTTTTGAAAAACTTTGCTAAACAATACCTGATCGGTTTTTCTTTAAATAATAGATTGTTAAAAGAAATTTGGTAATTCGAATTTGTATTCATAGACAAAAAAAATACAAGAATTTTTCTATATTATCTAAATTTATATAACAGTATTTATAACAATTACTAATAACAAAATTTGAAATAGGTAATTATTAAGACAGCTTTTGATTTTCAATTAAAAAAATATAAAATAAATTGCTAAAATTTTTGACAAATATCAATAAAATTTTGTAGAAAATTAAATTTACTACAAGCAGGTAATTTTATAAATCATAACTTTTGACTGTTTTCATGTCTAAACCGATGTATGTCGTAAGGGACTTTTTTGTAGAAAATTAAATTACCTAGAAAATTGTTGATATTAGTTAGGTTTTTGGGTAACTTTTGCAGGTATATTTTATTATAAATTGTGTTTTTTTCAGATGGTTGAGGTTTCTTCGACTTTTGATTTAGTTCCATTTGAATTTAATCGAGCTATTATGGGTAAAACCGCACGAAAGACTTATAGATTATTAGAAACAAATCTTTAACAAAATTTTATTTTATAAGCAAAAGTAAATACAAAATTTAATTTACTGTAAAAAGCAGTTATAAATAATGAAATAAATAAATACAAGAAGTAATAATAGAATCACTATTGTCGTTTTATTTAATGTTAAAAAATTACAGCATATACGAAGAAATAATTTAAAAGTGCCCTTTCTAACAGCGCACAGCTATTAAGTAATTAATTACTTATTTAAGACAGTAATAGTGTTTAATTAACTGTGCCCAACATTAAATTATGTTATATTTATACTGGACAATTTAATTTTTAACTATTTATTAGTATAAGCCAAACGAAAAGAACGATAGGTAGTTAACCATTTTAGTTTCTATTTTGACTGCTTCAGCTGTGGATATGCATATTGCACTCAAAAATCCTACTTATTTCAATATTCATTCACAAATTTAAATATTTTTAAAAGAGTAATCTAAACTATATCAAAGACAATTAACATTAAGTATGATCTAACTTTTAACAATTTCATTGTTTTACATACTTCTATTTAAGCTTAAAAACGTTTGGTAATTTTAACAGTGTGCAACATGTCATCGCAATGGCCCTAGGTATAAATATACTCAAATTAAGTATCCTAATTTCATTGTTTTTAACATCAAGTTATCTTAACGTTTTCTTTGCGATTGCGATAACTAACAGAAATTTTCCCTTCTTTTCTCTTATTTATCTCTCGAGCATGTAGTTTTTTTTAACTTCGTCGCTAAAATAACTTCATCTTAAAAACAAGCAATAAGTAAATAAAGCTGACAATTAAGTAACTCCTTTTAATACTGAACAAAATCTATGTACATAACTTACAAATAAATAATAAATTTATTTTGTCACATATCCCCTTATCACAACACGAATATAAGTTTAAAACAATTTTCATACGCGTTTATCAATTCATACAGATAACAACAATTTATTGGTAAGTGTGATGAATTTATATTATGCAAATTATGATGAGCAACGAATTTTATAATAATAATTATTTTCAGTAACGGATTTACTCGATCCTAACATTGGGGGCACCGCACTTGCGGTAAAAAGCGTAAATCCGGCACCGATAATCCCGGTTAATATACCTAATACGATAGACAGTTTTATGTACAAGATGACTAAAATAAAAATTATCACCTAAATATAATGAAATAAGAACCGACTTGGTGTAACGTTATAAAAGGCACCTCTTATAATAGGTCGTTTTGCATCCAAAATAAAATTTTTGTTTCTAATTATTTCATTTCATTATTGTTAATTAATTTAATTTAGTCATCCTGTAGTGTTACTCTTAAGTACATACTTTAAAATAATAAGTGTTTAAGTAGCGCACCTTCATTGCAAAATTAAAATAAATTGAGCTAACTTAACTTCATCACCAATTTTTGAAAAATTCAATGTTTGTCCTTAAATTTTTAAACTTTCACTTGATTCGAATCTAACAAATCATATTTTGCTTAAGGATTATGTAGATGGCGAAGAGAAGACTTTTTAATAATCAACCATAAGTTCAAAATGCACAGATCCACGTCTGTCTTGCCGATCGTGAACTATATTTCTTGCCCAAGCCTTACATTCGATGTTAATTAACACTCCACCTGAAATTATTAAATAAAAAGACGTAAAAGTTTGCTTTGGTTAAAGGGGCAAAGTTACTTACGAGCTGGATTTTCAAAATGAACTGCTACTAATGGGCTGAGGTAGTTATCGACGTTTAAGAATGGAAAATATTTTCCATCGAATCCAAATTTGGGATGGTAGTTGATGGGTCCGATATTTTCTACGTCTGCGGGATTTTCACCTTCACAGCTCACCCACACAATTTTCAGCTAAAAATAATCATTTTATAACAAAAAATTATTAAAATTTCAGTTTTAAAAAGTATAAGTGGGGGTAACCTTCAGCTTAACCGAAGGTGCCCCACTTTCATATGGTAATAATGAAATTTTGAAATTATCAGTTAATCTCGACTAATTTTCTCTAAATAGTCATTGAAAATCGGTGTCAGTGCGTTTTTCTCATAAGAATTTACCTCTAGATAAACAATTTTTATGTCACTCTGGTACGAATCGATGGCCTCTTTAAGATAATTTCCAACGACATCCATGAAATCGTAAATATTTCGGTTACTTGCCTGTTTTTTGAAGGCCTAATTAATGGTTTACCTGATGGTAAAACGCCACGAACCAAAGAGTGATACCATAGATAATATTCATCTGCGTGTAAGTTTTCTGATGAGAAAAATACACTATCAGTTTTTCTTCACATTTTACACATGTAATATTTTACATGTTACAATTTTTACAGTTAACTTATTGTTATTCTTTAATTTGAAGCTTTTAACCTTCAACCGGCCTCTGGGGCTCTGTTTAGGTAATCATAATATCTTTCTTGATATTCATATCTAAATAATTATTAATTGAGTTAAATGTATTTATCCTTAGGTATTAGTTGTGATTTAAAATATATAAGAGAATTATTTTATTTTGAGATTTTAGCATATTATTCTAAAATTAGAATGTAATGGAGCAAGAAGGGCATCAAAGGCTCTTATCTAAAATTAAGTTATTTAATTAGTTTTATTCCGTTTAAATATAATTTACGTTTAGAGAGACCACAATTTTCCTTTACAACACAGAAAACTTTTCGATTTTTAACGTCTTAGATATCAAAGAAGAAGAGACGGTCATTTGCCTTGCAGGTAACGCGATCAACTGCGAATGCGAGGTACCGGGTTCAAATCAAAGTCTCCGTGCTTCGGAAGGCACGTTAAGCCGGTGGTCCTCCTGGGTTAATGAATGGCCATCATTAACATAAAAACCAGGGTTACAGGCTCGTCTGGAGGCAAGTCTAGCAAACTACCTATCGGACGTTAAACAATTTATATGTTCACAGATCTTTTAAATTTATTTTAATTAAAAGGATAATTTCAAAAGTCAAGAGCTACGAGAACTTTCCATGGGGAAATTTTATGTATTGCACATGAAAAATTTTCCGTGTATTTTTTAATGATTTTAAAATACTGATGTTCTATCATTAATCACGAATCAATTGATTATTATAATAATGACATTTTAAATTAATATAATATAATCAATGTCCTTTTCCTAATATGACACCAAACCGTTAAATTTTTGCTCTTCCGAATGGTGTAAGAAAACGTGGAAGAAAATTTTATTGTTCAGCTGAAAAAAATTATTAAAAAGACTCACATCGTTTGAATCGGGTCCTTGATCGCTTTCAATTTCTCTAATAGTTTTCTGCAAATTATCGGGCATTCGATGTGGAATGGTCGAGGTGTTGTAGAATTCGGGCTTCCATCCAAATATCTACGAAACAAAAAACTTAATAATTATTTTACATACTTACTTCAATTTAAAAAACCAAACCTTGTTTAACTTAAGGAAAATGCAAGGACCACCCTCGGAAGAATTAAAATTGTAACCAGCTCTCTCAACACAGGGCAACCAAGCGTCAATTTTAACTCGACAGACTTTTTCGGAACCTGGAATAGGTGGAACTCCGGGAATGCATTTGTCGAAAACTGGATCCGTATCTTGTTTTTGATTGGTGTAAGCTAAAAAGGAAAGTTTAATTGCGGAAAAATTGAAAGGCGAACATCTGCTTACGTTGTAAAAATGTGTCTACTTCGGTTTTCCAATATTCAATATTATTTGGATCACTAGCTTTATACCAAACTAAAGTGCTCTCGACGTTACTCTCTGGAGGCATTGGCCGGAAACCAAGACCTAAAAGATTACAACTTAAAAAATTGGATTCGAAAAATATTGAAAACCAACCTGGATTACTTCCAATAAGTGATTCATCTAATTGCCATTTTGGCTTTTTAACATCTAGCGTTTGATAAAATATTGTTAGCATTGCAGCGAAAAATCCAATTAAGACTGCATAGAAAATTAGATAGAACAGAATAATTTTTCCTGAAACAACAAAGTTGAATTATAAATTTGAGGGATAAAAAAAATTTGTATTCTTCTATTGTGCCAATACACAACTTCTTACTTAATAAAACATAAAATTGTGTATTCTTTATGTTTACAATCTAATCTTAATTTAATAAGGAAGGTTATGTTTACGGCTTGAAAAAATGGTGAAAATTGCTTTATCAATAATTTTGTACCGCTTTCTTTACATGCGTAAACAACGCGAAATGTATTTAAAATTTTTTTTGTAATGCAAAAATAATAAATATAATAATTATCTCGTCGGTTAATTGATTAAAAAATCGTTGATCATATTAATAAAATATGAATTTGAGTTATGAAGCCTCATTTATAACATTTCCATTCCGAGTGTAACGTTAGGGGATGGAGAATATTGATCGTGACCTCCTCACTTCGTATCTCATAGTGTATTTTATCCAAAAGCTAGTTAATATGACCTACTTACGATTACGTGACGTATGTTTAATATTTTTGGCATTACAAATAATAAATAATATTAGTAAATTACTTATGCATTAGAAAAACACATATTTTTGAGCGATTATTTTAGGCATTGGATTAAGAGACGTCTTTGAAATATTTTATACCTTAGGATAACTAAAATTATAAATTAATTTATGTAAATTTAAATTATTCTGTGGTGAGGGTCGACGTAAGTAATCCTAAGCAACGAAGTCGTCGATTCCAAGGTTTTGGCGAGAAGGAAGGACCTAAATAAAAAAACCAACTTGTTTAGTTTTATTGAAATTGCAAAACGACCGAGTGTATTTCCCACGAAAAAGTTTCCAAAACAACCAAAAACTAAAAAAAATTCTAATATATTGATTACTTTTTTCGTCAATAAAACTACAAGGTTTCGATTCAACCCTCTTCTATCGTGACACACTGCTCTGGATGTTTAGTCATAAATAATTTTTCCAATAATGAAAAATTAATAAATAATAAGCAAAAATTTAAAGCGATGAGATTTTGAGGATAGTCGGGATTTCTAATTATAAGTAAAAAAATTAACAATGAAGTTTTATTAAAAAGTTTATTTTTAGATTGTAATGACGTTAACCTACAATGAAATTTTTCCCTTTATTTATTAAACTCACGCGAGCATTGAATTGCTTATGGATCGTCCAAGTTACATTAATTGTTACATTGCACAGTCGGAGGTTAATTGATTCGAGTACATACCATCCTTCGTTCAATATTTTTGATTGATCAATTAATGTGTTAAGTGCTGCAGAATTTTTCGATTTATAAATTGATAATTTTCCATAATTAAATAACTAATTTTTTACGATTAGCTATTTTGAAATTGAATTTGAAGACAAGCTTTTAGGGCGTTCCAAACAAAATTGTTATTTCGGGTTTAGTTATGTACGTATTGAAAAAATTAGGAATAAATTTAAATCTTTTCATCCAATTATTATAATTTTTCGGTTGTGGAAGTAGGAATTTATTATTTTGTTGTCTTCAGCAGAATGAATTCTACAGTATAAATCTTTGAACTAGGCTCTTACGTCATCGCAGGGAAGCACGGCTATTGATTACCCAACCCAAACAACCTCCGTGATTGGTTGGGTTAAAATGATGTAATACTCAAGTTGGAAGATTTGTACAAAAGTACATTTTGTATAAGGGTGTGACTAAACTTTGTTGGTACAATTATTCTATTAACAAAATGGAGTTTGGGAGATATTCGTTACACAATGATAAAAGAAAAAAAATTTTCTTTTTGCATTTTAAATTTAGTTTTGCTGCGGCCTTCAGACCGCACAGTCTGGTTCATCTGATTGTGTATGTTCAATGAGGGCAACTTCTGAAATAATCACTAAATTTTTAACTGTGTGCCTCTAAACCATTCGGTTCTGCATTGGACCACGATTTTATTTCAAAAATAGATGGACTAGATGCCCATATGATAGATATTTTAATTATAAAAATAAATGCATAAAATCATAAGCAACTCAAGTTTACTCCTCTTTCTTTGTTATATTCTTGAGACTTTCCTATCGTCCTGGTCTAAAGTAGGTTAGTCGTATCAATTGGAAGATTTTTATCTAGAAACTTCTGTCTTAACCTATATTTTAATTTACACGTTAAAATAACGTGGACTTGGTTAAATTTGCTAGTATGATATACCTACGTCTATTTAACGTTGTTATAACGTAACTCAATAAAAATTTGTGATTCGATTCAACATTGCTTTATTGTAAATATTATAATTCCTTAAAAATAATTTTTTCATTATTTTTACATCGAAGGTTATGTTTAAAATAATCCGGACGTTCACGACAAAAAAAAAACATTTTAAAAATATGATAAAATTAATTATATTCTACAGTTTATATTCTAACCCCCCCCTCCCTAATCTCAAATATATTGGAATATTTCCAGCCGTAGTAAACGACACGATAACTTTTTACTTTTCTACAATCAAATTTGCATTGTTATCATTTTTGAATATTTTTTTTGTTGCTTTCTTACTACGAGGAAGAAGAATATTGTAAATTTTAAAAATCAAATGTGAGTGAACCGACCTAACTTAAAATAACTTTATTTTTTCTGACTTTTTCATGACGAAATTAGTAGATTTTCTGACTTATCCAGATGAGATTTAAAAAAAAATTACTTGCCTGGTACCGAAAATCTAGAAAATGCTTTAAAATATTTTCCTTGGGAAGCGGGGGGTCTGGGGGGATGGAACACCCTTCAGCTGTAAGTAAGCAATAAGGCGACTTTTCAATAATCTATTTGTGTTTTTATCAATTTTGAGAAGTGTTATTGTTTTTTTCTTACTTCCGGTTCCACATCTATTTTTTCATATAATACACAAGATATTCTACAATGAAGGACTCTAGCACTTGGGGTTAACGCTGTGCACCTAATATTGGCTCAAAAAATTTTGACTGAGAAGGGGCCAACATTTAAATCTCGAATCAGAGCCCCTTGGTTAAACCTCTGCTATCTACGATAGATCTTTTGCGATGATAGCCAAATGTACAAATGTTTTTTGAAATTTTTTTACTATTTTCACTAAACTTTAATATTGTCAGGAATTATAGAAGTGGAATGTGTAATTTAGAATATTCATGATGCGAAATCGAAATCCATTTTGTTCATTATTGTTTATATCATTCTCTTTCTATCTCTTGGATGGTTCCTTTTTCTTCGATTAATAAAACAAGTTTAGTCAGAAAATCAATTAAAAATACTAGAACGTAGTCAGGAAGTGCAGAAAACGACAAGCTTGCTGAACCAAATCATTCAATATTAGCCTGACAGAGATCGGAAAAAGATAACTCAAGTCACATTTGAATCAAAGGATTCAGATTTTCCTTGCTTGACACGTAATTTTCTAACAGTCTCTGTTAGACTAATTTAAAAAAGAATAATTATTACGAATTAATTATTTATCAAAATAAGTATCTACCCACATAAAATTTTGAACTCAGATTTGATAAAGTAAAAAGAAAATAATCATAAAAGTTTTCACAAAATACAAGGAAGTTACTTTAACTTGCATCGAGCAAAATCAATAATTTTAAAAATAGAAAACAAAATTATAGAATTAGAAAACAGAAGATATGGATTTTGGTATTATAGCGAACAGACGGTTACGTAATATTTTTGAAAAATTGACGTCAGATCTTTCTTCCATGTTTACCCTTATCCAATTTCTTATAAACTGCCACTTATCTGTGGCATTGTAATTTTAACCTATTTTATGTTGACCTTATCCATAATATAATTTTGAAAATTAAAGGTGCTAACATCGATTATTTTAATCAGCCCTGATTTTTATTTTGTGAAGGTCATTTTTAATTTCTGATAAGTCAAGCCAAGATCATTATATAAAAAATAAAATTTTTAAAATACGTTTGAGTCCTTGTGACTTGCGTATTGATTAAATAACACGAAAACGTTTACGTAGCTTTAAGGAATAAATTTAATTAAAATACAATTAGTTATTAATGTAATCGACGTTTACTGTTCATAGTAAAGGAAACTCACGTCGATAACAAATTATTTCCGCTTTGTTGGTTTCGATTTTATATAATAAAGATTGTAGATAACAATTTAAAATTTTTAAAATATTTACTACAGTGACGATCGATTGATACCTGTCTATTATTAAAAAAAATGCAATAATTTTTTTAATTGGGCTTCACCAGGGTGTTGAAAGGTCATTTAAAAATGTCACATTATATCGAGTTATCTTTAGAATAACAACCAAAGAGTTTGTTAACTCTCTAATCTTGACTTATCATTTTAATAATACAAATTTCGTAGAAATAAACGTTTTAAAATTGTAATTCCTTAAATAACATAAAAATAAAGAATAGGAAGCGATCGAACTGTCGGGCGTCGTCCACCATTGTGAGCGTCTCGATGCCGCGCCATTATTAAGTATACCGAATAATTAATAAGTAGGTTTCGTAATATAATTTTTTATTTTCAAAAAAAAATTAGATTTTTTGAACTTTTATCATAAATTTTGAATTTTACTTACTGGAAAAAATTATCCCAAAAATCGATTTTCAAAAAACAAAGACATCATCATTAATCAACCCCTTCACTCTTCAAGTTACAATTAATTAAAATTTTTATTAAAAAAACGAAATAACATCGACGAACGGAAAAATTGTAAAAATTAAAATCGTAAAAATTCTTACCCCAGCTCGATCCCGTTCTTCCCATAAATTGGTGGGTTTCGGAATTCCATAGGAATATTTTGAAACTTTCCCAATTTCCTAATTTTGGCGGTCGCGTATAAAACTGTTCGGTTTTCTTTTCGGCCATTGTATATCTTATTCACTGCTATCTTTTTAGCCGAAAGAAATATAGACGGTCTCTCCCTGGGGTTGCAAGCACCCGTCCTGCGCACCTTTAACACCGACTTCGATCGCTAAATGTTACTGCAACGCAAACTCCACATTTTAAACAATTGACGCCATCTCTTCGATAATAAATCTAAACCGTAGTGTATTTATTAAACAATTTATTTTTAAACTACTCATTACGCTTAATTACTGATCACTTTTTATGTTGATACGGATCTTTGAAACTCCAATCGCAATTTTAAACATTTAAATTGGGTTGAAATTAACTTTAATTAACACGTAATTAATGATAGAGTATTTTGTTTAAATTAATCCTTTCTATCTTTATATTCGGAAATCTAAAAAATAGACCTCACTTTGGGTTATAAATTTTGTATTTTTTGTATTTTGGAAATGTGGTAATGATAACAATATTACCTATTTAATTTGTGTGGAATAGTATAATTAGGGTCAGTTCTGCAAAACAAGTATAAATTAAGAATAAGCTATACTGAGAATATCGTAGAGATTGTGTTTACAATCGTCGAAAAACGTTCAATTGTGGGATAATGATCTGCCCAAGATCAGAGCGATAAGTTATCCCACAATTTACACAAAAAATAACGTAAGATCCCAATTTTTTCGATGATTCTAGGATCCAAAAAAATTATCACTGGCCCTTAATGGCATAGAATAATATAGTAAGTCTTATTCTCAAAGTTTTCGGCCAGTCCAATCCACTAGGTGTTGAAAAATTCATGTTCTCTGAAGGAATTGAGCATTTGGGTAACCAGTAAATCCCTAATCTGATTTCTCTATCATCTAGGATTAGATTGGAGGATTGACTGAATTGAGTCAACGCTTCCTAATACTGAGATGAAATTCAGCTTACGGTTTCAGATTTGTATGGAGGATTTTTCTCACTGGTCCTCCAGGTTGAGGGTTCTACGTCGGGCTGGCTCATCGTCGTAGGTAAAAAATGTAAAATGCTCACAAAGCCAAACGCCGTCAGGCGTTTGAGAACCGGGAAGCTGCGTATTGCAGTATAAACCGGATATATTATTATTTTTCTTTTGCATTTTCAAAACTTTCCAGTGCAATTTCATCGGCATGGAATCGATGTAAGGAACTGACATAGTTTTTTTTATTGATCACCATTATCTTGGAACTTTTGTTTTTGACTCACCTTGTATATGATATTTAAATCGAGCATTTTCGCTTTGTATTGTACTGACGAACGAAGCGTCATATTATAAACCTGCCCCTCTTTGATACGTCACCAACATCGTTGACTAATTTTGAATGTGTAATCAGAGTAGACTTCAGTACCTGCCAGTTTGTTTTAGAGTGTACACCTATTCCTTATTTTTGTGTTGTTAATGTTGACATAGTGCTAGATTTGCCATCTCACAGTTAAATATTTTTGGTGTTTTGATAGAACCTTGTTTTGGATATTTGCTGTGCTTAAAGGTATGTAGGTTTTTAAATTTTAATAAGTAATAGATATTAATAATTTGTTATTATGTTCAATAATTTACTTAAAATATCTCTTTGTTTTTACTAATATTTTAGGCTATATTTACATAACATATAGCATTTCATCACTGGTTACATAAATAGCAATTTAATATAAATGCGCACTATTTGTGGCTTAATCAAAAACTTTTTGGACTCCCATCTTTTACTGGTTCGTTTTTGCATTTTCATACAAAATTTGAGATTTAACCCTATGCGAATATTCCCACTTAGAACGACAAAAAAAAGGTAAACTAGAATTTATTTTAGTAGAAAAAATTGAACTATCCATGAAACCAAAAACAAAATTTTCACTTCTTTAAAATGGTCAAAATTTAATTCAAAGGCAAAAAGTTAGCTGAAAATTACATAACTCCAATTGCTTACTTATTGAGTATTAACTTTAAATATTCAAACCTTTTAAAGTTTAACGATTCAAATGTGTCTTAATTCTATGATTAGCTCTAATTTAACACTTCCTTTCTTATATAAGTCTGTATACACTTTACTATTCATCTCTTACTTTTGAGACATCCAAATTATATAATCAAATTTTGTCTCGTGTATGTGAAAAATTTTTAACATAACATGGAAGTCGTAAAATATCTAATTTTGAAAATTATTAACCAAAGTAATTAAATTTTGTAGGGGGGTTTTGTTATCAATTGCACCTTCAATTATCTTCATTTCAAGCACAACCTGCTTCCGGTGGTCCAGTTTTGCGTCAAGGTGACGTTACTCTATTACTCTAGACATTATGCATTTATGACCAGCAGTACTTGAAAGTTTTTTTTTTATTTTGATTGATTAAAAAATTTAGGTACTGGAAACAGTTTAAAGTTTCAAAATTTCCTCATCACCTCCAAACTACAGGTTTCAAAACTTTCGCAAGGGTAAACCTCTCTTTCTGAGGAAATACATGTACAGTGAAACCCGTGTAGGCCGAACACTCAAAAACTTTTTTCGGTATTAAAGTATTTCGGCTTATACAGGTTTCTTTGTACCATTTTAGGAAAACCAAAAATCTCTTGAAAATCGGAATATTTTAAGGTGGTACATTTTTAACAGAGGAATTTTATTAGCATCATTGGCAGGGGAGGTTCATTTTCATGCCATCTTTAAGTTACTTGTTACTTTCTTGACTTTGTGAGCTTAAAAGCAACAGAGAAATGTCAGTTTTTCAGTCTAATGTGGTAAAAAATTCCATACCGAAAATTTTTATTTAAGGACATAAAGTCCTGGTCACGGATCTTTGAGTGTCACGTCATCCCAACCTAAGGAATTGCCAAGGACGGTGGCTGTTTTGCTTAATTAACCAATGATGGTGCTTATGTGGCTATGACGTAACACTAAAGCTCCGTGGCAAGGACTTTATTGTCACATTAAATCTGACACTTATAAAAAATTAGTAATAAGGTAATTAATAGTATATCGTTTTAATAGGAGCGAAAGTGTTACTTTTGTAACTGTAATTTGATGAACGACTCTAAGGTCGTTCGAGTCATAAAAAGTTACTTTTACTCCGAATAAAACATTCTATTTCTTATTTTTAAACGTCTAAACTAGATGAAATTTAGTAAAAATTAATTATTTTTTTCAAATTTTACTTTAGAAGTAAAAGTGACATCACTGCGGCAAAAAAGTGAAACTTTAACCTTATGTAGAGTCAGAGGTATAACTAGAGGTATTCTAGTGGTTCGATCGAACCAGAGTCTCGGACACTTTTGATTAAAAAAACCGATTCTGTTGCTCTTTAACTCACTTGGATTTAAGAACATCATTGAAGAGCCTCCTAAATAAAGTTTTTTTTTTATGCCACTGCCACATTACTATTAAATTTGTCCCCGTTTTTCTTCTGATGAGGTCACCCTACACTTGACTAAAAACCGTTGTTTTTGTTTTACAACACTTTTTGTACTTCAGAGGTAAGATTAATTTTGAATGGGAATAAGGGGTCTGGTTTTTACTCCGCTGTGTGGAGTAACAAAATGTCTTACATTTTAAAAACGTTGGAACTGTTGGAAGAACAAATGAAAGTGAATTTTTCGGATTCCTGTGTTTTATGAACTCGGCTACGCCTCGTCTACTAATCTTCAGGTCGCCAGGAAAAAATATTGCGGTTCCTTCTAGTTATATAATGGCCGTTTAATTTGTAATTCGTATGGTAGGTTGATCTTCGGTCTCACAAAATGAGGATTGCTACTAATTTTACTTATCGACCTGTACGACCTACCAATCTAAGGTTTGCAAGTGATTGGTGTGCTACCAATAAGAAGAGCGTAAACTTTTAATTGCTAATAAAAGATCGACTCAAGTTTTTCTGAGTTGGTAGTAAAAACGACACCGACCAGAAGTCCTAAATAGCGTTACGGACAGAGTTAAACTTTTCTGAAGGGGCGACTGATATCGCATTTTGGGAACTCATACTGTATGTACAATGGCGTAATCAAGGAGCTATAGGACTTCATCTTTTTCTAATGCCATAGCAAGTAATTTGTGTTTCATGACATTTCCACAAAATTTTTAAACAACCATTTTTGTGCAATTTTGAAGAAAAATTTGATTTATTCAAAAAATAAAGCTTGGGAATCCCCGAACCTAGTTTCAAAATTGACGAAAACTAACGATCAATTTGCGCAGTATAGCAGTGGTCCATGCTCATTTTTAAAATTACCCCGAAAGTGGATTTGATTTTTCCTTATAACTGCAACAATTAAAAAAACGCTTTTGTGTGTTGCAAATATTTAGAACTACTGAAAGGATGTAGTCATGTACAAAATTGTTAATATCCGGGCCCTCCTACTGCCGACATCATCATCTTTGGCTTAGTAGTGGTTCCAACTTCCACAGATAAGAACTTATTATGATAAGATAATTAAGCCGATTAGAAATTGGAAAATTTCAAAAAACAAAAAAAATTCAAAATGCCGATTACGAATAGTACGCGAAAGTTTTCGGTGGCCATAAACAAGCAAGATGAACTCCTATCCGCCCAAAATGCATATTTTGTTAAACCTGAAGATATGAAGTTAACGCAAAAGGAAAAAATAAGAAGATTTTTTTGGGATCCTAAAGAAAAAAGTTTTTTTGGACGTAATGCAGTCGGATGGTGTAAGTTAATTTTTACATTGTCATTATTCTGTTACAAGCACTTGGTTAAATTAGAAACGATTTTATTGCTAAAGTAAAAATATTTTATTAGTTACATAAAAAAATCTCAAATTTTCTTGTCCAAAATAACTTCACCAATCTTTACCGTGTCCAGTGATGGGTCCACTTTTCCAAAAAATTATTCAAGTTTTGAAATTTTTTCTGATTATGGAAAAAAATAAATGTACGAAAATATTTGAAATCCTAAATTAAAAAATGGAATTAGATGAAGGAGCCGGAAAATTATAACATTCTATTTCGGAAATTTAAATTTTAGGCTAAATTAATCCGTCTCAAATTTGAAATTTGTATTTGAAAATTTGATCTCATTGCGGTGGATTATCCATGCACATGACAATAATTAATTACAGTCATAACGGAAGCGTTTACTTAAAAAAGTCTTTCATTTCAGCTGTAGATTTAATTAAATTTGATTATTAAATCGTGACGACTTTTTGCAACGATTATAATTTTTGATACTAAAACAGGGACTACGTCAGACCAAACGAAATAATATCGATTTGCGTGTTAGGTAAAAGTAAAAATTGATTATTTTTAAAGTTTCAAGTTAACGGAGGCCAATGCACCTTGCAAGCAGTTGGAGTTACATCTGTGACTGATTGTTATGACTCAAATTTTAACGTAAATTTTAATTATTTAATTCAGTTTACTTTTTGACCCTTGCACTAATGGTATGAGTACCATGATGTTCGTGTCCATTTCCGAAGTAATGTTAACCTGCACGACAACGTAGTCAAAGACTCGAATTTTGTTGTTGTAGCCTCGCCCACCTGGTGAAGTTTTAATGGTGAGGTGTAATTTGTTATTGTTTAGTGATTTTTATCGAAAATGACTATGACTAAACAGAGATATCCCAAAAAGGGATTTTCTCAATATATCGACAGATTGTACGATTCAAAAACTGGGACTTTTGGCGGTCGAGATGGCCAAAGTTGGGGTAAGCTTAAATTTTATATTAAAAAGGTAACACAGGTGAAAATGGGTACACCTGTAAGAGGCTTATTCACAATGGCTTATTTTTTGGGTTATTCTTTAAATTTGATTGTTTTATTTTCAAATTTGTGCGTATCATTCGAAACTATGCACATACAATTTATTGTTTATTACTAATATTATAGTGAGTAATCGTGATTCACTCCTACTTGCAGGAGTGGTCAGTAGTGTACCTAATATATCAATTCATAAATTAAAAACCGGTAACCGCCAATTTTAAAAAAATTATTATAGCATTTTTGGAAGAATAAAGTAAAAACAAAGATTTTAATGATTTCGTATTTTAAAAATAATAATAATTTGGAAACTAAAATGTCTAGTTATTAGCATCTAAATCCTAATTACTTTTTCATGACTCACTTTTTTTAAATTCTTTAAAATTTAACCACGATAAAATTAGATTTTTAAAAAGTTATTCGAAAATTACAAAATTTCATCAATTCCAACAGTTCGATGTTCGCAGTTAATACTAAAAAATAAATTGCCAATATTAAACAGTAATCAGACAGATCAAAATTCAAAAAAATGCAAAACATTAATTTGGTGAACTTTCATTTTTATAAAATAAATCAATATTTTTCAATGGCTTCTTTAACCTCGGGTTCACTTTAAAAATAACTTAAATTTTCATCCATAAAATATTTATTTATTTTTTCATTTATTTTTATTTTTTTACGTAAAAATTCATTGTTATTTGGTGAAAATAAAGTTATTTAAATAAAAATAAGGAGTCTTAAGTAAAGGAAAAGTAAGAAATTTTTCGATATACGGTACAACCTCAAACTTAGATAATTCAGTCTCTCATTTATTCGAACCCGATTAAACTTTTACAAATCTTTTTTAATTGAATTTGCAAGTTTTAAAATTAACCTATATATAGAAAAGGAAATTTTATTGGACAAGGCAGGTAGTCCAGAAAGAGCCGCTGGCGAGTAAAAAAAAACCTGCCAAAGTGGTTTTTGAAAAAGCCTTCTGTGAAAGGCCATTTTTTCACCTGGTAACGATGGAGAAACGCGTATGAAAATGTTTTTAAATTTAAGAACGCAAACTTTCCTTGAGTTTAATCTCGGGACTATAATAACTTTTTTTTTTCAATGAGTATCTAGATTTTCATAAAAAAGTTTCGAAATTTAGAAAGACGTCTTTTACTTCTTCAGGTGCCTATCTAATTCCGGATATTGGCGAAATGGCGATCCTCTTAGCTAAGCCAAGAAAACTTTTTTAGCGAAATGTTAATAGGGTGGTTTTCCTTTGCTTTCTCCACAGTCTACAGATAGATTTTGAAAAATTCTTAGAAAAAATTCAAAAACCTTCAACAATAAATTTAAACTTATTTACTTAAGACCATGAGACACTTGACAAAATTTTGTTCAAACTTTAGTATCTACAAAATGGTAACTAACCTTACAGTAAACGTACATAGGTTTGTTGGATTCTAACAAGCGCTTTCTATTGGTTATTTACAATTTTGTACCAAATTTTGAAAAAAAACTTGTGTCAAGATCACAAGGCATTTAGATTAGGCCAAGATTTGCCAAGTCAAGATTTTGCAAAATTTTGGAATTATTTTTTCTATCCGATCTAACATCTTTCTGGCACGTATACCGTTGTGAAAAACTACACAATAAAATGTTCACAGTTTGTTTGGGGAAGGGGGTGAATTTTTATAGACAAATTTCAATAATCGGTGCAAAATCATCCGAAAAACCCTGCGAACATTTTTTTTGAGAAAACTTATGAACATTTTTAACCCGAAGTTAGGTATTTATTTACGAAATCAGAGCGAAAACCCAACTTGCATTTTTAAAAAGTAGCCATCAATAATAATAATTATCAAAATGAAATTTTGATCACTACAATTTTCTGAATGCTGTCCTGACTGTTATTTATGATATTGATAGCCATTTTTTTTATTATTTACTTTGTTTACTTCATGAAATTTCAAATGACATCAGTCTGTGTATTGACGTGTGTGGCCCCCCTTAGAATGATTAATCGAAGCAATCATAACCTCATTTTTAATCACGGGTTCAATTTTTAAGTACGAAGTGCTTAGTATAAATTCAAGTGAAATTGTAATACGTAAACTAATAAAAAAAAATGTTGTTGATTATAACTGTATCGGCAATTAAAATTGCACAACATAAACCAATAAGTAGTTCGTTTGCGCAGCAGTGTTAGTCAACACCGTTAAGTTTTACCCGCTCAAAATCAAAATTCTTGTGGTTTTAACCTAATAGTTTTACCCGCCGTTGTATGCTTGGTGAACCGTAAATATTCGTTGTCAAGTTGGGTGGGTTTAGTACACGTAATTAGTTATGCTGAGAATGGCGTTGAACAACATGAAAAGACCGTTTACTGTTACCATTGAAGGGAACATAGGCAGTGGGAAAACAACTTTCCTGAATTATTTTAATAAATACGAGAACGTGTGCATTTTATCGGAACCTGTGGAATTGTGGCGCAATTGTGGGAGCCACAACTTACTGCAATACATGTACGAAGATCCGGCGCGTTGGAGCTTCACATTCCAGTCCTACGTCCAATTGACCATGTTGAAACACCACACGAAGGAAACCCCACACCCAATTAAGCTAATGGAGCGTTCGATTTACAGTGCAAGGTATTGTTTTGTAGAAAAAATGTTACGTGATGGCTTACTACCTGATGCATCTGCTTCCGTTTTAAACGAGTGGTTTAAATGGATCATCCAGAAGTCGTTAATCGAAGTTGATTTAATCGTCTATCTGAAAACCTCCCCCGAAGTTGTTCATCAACGTATGTTGGATCGTAACCGGCAGGAGGAAAAATTGGTGCCTTTGCAGTATTTAAAAGATTTACATCAAATGCACGAAGACTGGCTTGTAAATAAGACTCTGTTTAGTTGTCCTGCACCCGTTTTAATTTTAAATGCAGATTTGGATAAATCGGTGATAATGGAAGAATACGAAAAGTATGAATCTTGCATTTTAAATCGATCCGAAGTTAGGGCCTAGTCTTTACTTTGTTGTATTATTATATTATAGTAAATAATTATTTAATATGTTGATATTCCATACATTTTTATTAATTTGCATTTAAGTGTACTTGGGAGTTTAATTACTTAGTTTATAGATCTATTTGTACATTTTTAATCCAGTCTTGATCATTCTTAAATATAATCAAGTTATAATAAATAAAATATTTTATAGAAACGACGTCGTTTTTCTCGTTATATTAATAGAAAAGTGTAGTTCATTTGGTGGGACAAGAAATGCATTAATTTTAAATTTGTTTTTTGTAGTTTTAGTTATTCTCACTTGTAAAACAAATGAAATTTACAATAACGAAAATATTAATAATTGTCCATAGTTCAACATCAATTGAATTGATATAAAATGCATAATTGCATTTATCATTGTGATGTGTTGAAATGTGACAATATGAGTTTTCTTATCAAAAGGGGCGTTCATTAATTACTTGAATTTTTTTTTTAATTTGGAGCCTCGTTGGTGAGATTTTGGTAAGATGTGATAAGACCCCCCTCTCAGGTGGGATTTACCTTATAATTTTTAAATAATTAAATTTATTTGATATATGAATGAAATTTGACACTTAAGTGGAACTTGTTTAAAATTGGGGAATCCCGGGTATAGCCAATATTTAATATTGCTTGTAATTGATCTTGTGATACAAAATTTTATCGTGGTAACTAATAATGAATTGGAAGTCAAAACTAAATTAACCAGAAAAAGCACGAAGAAATTGGCGTCCAATTGTTTCTTTTATATATTCCTGCAGATTTCTTAACAATCCGGTCTATAGTAATAAATTAGAATCAGACGCGTGGGATCGTCTAATCTAAAATATTGAGGGGGCCAATGGTGAAATGTAAAAATATATAACTTTTTAACTTGCTATTATACAGTAAGTACCTAAATCTGTGGTTTATCTTGCAAAATTAACATTTTAAAACAAGAAAAGCCACAAGGACGTTTTTTGCAGGCTAGCAGTTTGGGGTAAATCAAATAAGTACCTAATGGTTTATATACCAATAGGTAAGGTAAATAAATCACGGTTGTAATCCTGGGTGTGCTGTGATCTAAAAAGTCCAAGCTTTATCTATGGAGGAAAACCACCCCATTAATATTTCCTTAGTAAAGTCTTCTTGGCTTATAGCCAGGTAGTACAGGAGAAATAGGTTTTAGGGTGCAATTAATTCCCACAAAAACGGGATTTAAATTTTCTAGTTCGTTGTTGGTATCTTTTTGCAATACTAAAAGTCTAGAAAAATCTAAGTATTGAAAATGCGTTTTTTTGGTTCAAAAGTTTTAAGGAAATGACGCGCATGAATGGATTAACGAGATTCCTAAATAAAATAGGTTTTTTGGGTATAACTAATTCCCACAAAGATGGAATTTAAATTTTTAAGTTTTATTGTTGGTACATTTTTGACATACTAAAAATCTAAGTGTTTATAATAAGTTTTTTAACTTTTAAAATAAATAACTTTTAAAAATAAAAAAGAACGCGCATGAATGGCTTAACGAGATTCGTGTTGCTTAATGGTGGCTGAAGAACTGAAAACTTATGCCGTGTTAAAAATCATATTTTTATTAATCAAAATACGTTTTCTACTATAATTACTTACTATTTTCAATCTATGGAATTTTGTATTTTGAAATTCAAATGTAAAAAAATTATTTTATCAATTTACTATAGATTTTGGTAAATTTGCAAAATAAGAAAACCGGTCATATCATTTTCATTGTCTCATATTTTGGAAAAGTGGTAAGCTTAACGTTTAGAACTAAAAAGCAATTGAAAATGGCAGAATAGAACTGTATATCTTGTGCTCTGAAAAAGAAAGTGAAAAGTGTGTTAAATTGTCTACTAAAGGAATACAAGGTATCATTTTTGCAAGTAAACGTCGAAAAGACAATATCACTATGCTTGGAAAACACTTAGAAGCGAATGGTCACAATGTGATTTATGCTACAAATAATGCTGACTGTTATTGTAAAAACGGCACTGATATTTGCAGAAGTATAGCATGTAATAGTTGTTGCTGATACGATACCGATATTTTTGCACTTTTAATTTTTCACAACACACAAAATATTTGTTTGCAATCATCAACATTTAGTGATGGGAATTAGTTATACCCAATAAAATTTATTTTGTAGGAATCTCGTTAATCCATTCATGCGCGTCATTTCTTTAATAGTTTTCGGTCAAAAAAACGCATTTTGCATACTTAGATTTTTCTACACTTTTAATATGTCAAACAAATACCAACAACGAACTAGAAAATTCAAATCCCGTTTTTGTGGGAATTATTTGCACCTAACACCTATTTTTTGCGTCTCCTGTACTAAGGAGAATCGCCAACATCTGGAATCGGATAGGCACCTGAAGAAGAAGAGCCCCTTGGACCAAGAGACTGTTGTCTCTTCACTAATAGGAATTCACAGAGATTTACTTTTTTTATTCATTTAATCAGTTTTAGGTCTCTTTCAAAAAAGTCGTTTTTAAATATACTTGACAAAAGTCTTGAAAATACTCATATAATGATGTGATAGGTAAGTTTGCAAAAATTGGAAAATACAATTTTTGTTTGTTCTTTTGGTACTTTGAGAGTTTAAATTTTTATGATCGTTAGTAAATTCCTAATCTGCTCACGATTTGGTAAAATGATTATTTTAATATTGTATGTATGTTATCTATAGCTTCTTCAATAATAATAATTATAGAGATTTCGTCATTAGTTTTTCGTTCCAAGTTGAAATGAAGTTTGTTTTCGGTGGGTAAATTCAGTGTTCTAATTTAAACATGTAAAAAAATTATAATTTTCTTGAAATTAATAGCATTTTTCAAAATTTGTCAAGTCTATTTTTAACTAAAAAGAAATTAATTTTAGTTTAGATTTTTTGAGTTTCAAATGGTGGCTTTTAAAAAATGTCCGGTTTTAATGGTTTAATGTTATTTGAATGCGTTATTTGTTACATTTTTTCTTTTCTTGCTTTTATTAAATTTTGGTTATAATTGGTCGAACTTTTTTTTTGATAACCTTTCTTTATTGCAATTAAAATTTAATTTAAATTTTGTTAAACATAACTTATCGTCTTCTAATTGTGATCTTTGTTTATTTTCGAAAATTCTATCTTTTAATAAAATCAATTTCCTATTGTTGATTAGAATTTGCACACATTTTTCTCATTTTCATGTGTTCAAATTTATTAATGGATTTAAAATTGGGATTAACAATTTTATTTACTTTAATTTTATTGGTTTTGGATTCATTTCATCTTTCAATTTTATTTGTTTGTTTACCAAAATCTTACCATTTGATTCTGATAGTTTTTAAAAAATAATTTTGAAAGCAAATTTAATTTTATTTAAATTTTGGTGCAGAAGCTTCGTTGATATTGATTAAGTATTAGAAAATTTTATCAAGATTTGTTCGAAATTTTGATTTTCAATTTATTTAATGTTTAATTAAGGATCAAAATAAAGTGAAATTAACTTTTTTTTTCTTTTCAGCAAAAATCATCTTATTTTATTTGGTTTTCTATGGCATGCTCGCAGCGTTAGTCTCAATTTGCATGTGGGTTTTCTTCCAAACGCTAGATCCACGCATTCCAAAATGGCAAATGGAACGTTCCATAATAGGAACTAACCCCGGTTTAGGGTTCAGACCAATGCCAACGCAAGATAACATCGAAAGCACATTGATATGGTTCCAATCTTCTAACCAATCAAACTACTTGAAATGGGTTGATAACTTGAAAGAATTTTTAGACAGTAAGTTTTCAAAATAAAAATATTACAGTATTAGATTTTACGATTGTTTTGCAGAATATTACACTCCGGGTAAACTTGAAAAAAGTACTTCTTCAAAACGATGCTTCTGGGATCAATATCCAAAAGAAAATGAAGTCTGCAACATTGATGTTACATTGTGGAAAAGTTGTAGTAAGGACAAATTTTTTGAGTATCACAGAAACTCTCCTTGCATATTTCTGAAATTAAACAAAATTTATGGATGGGTTCCTGAGTATTACAACGATACCAGGGACCTGCCTCAAGATATGCCCCTTCAATTGCAATACCACATAGGAAACACATCCGTTCTTATGGTAAGTTTATTTCTTCTTTTTAAATTAAAATTAATTTAATTTTCTTTTACAGAGAAATACTGTATGGATTAGTTGTGAAGGTGAAAATCCAGCAGATGTGGAGTATTTAGGTCCCATGGCATATTATCCAGATATACAAGGTTTCCCAGGTTATTACTATCCATACAAAAATGGTGAAGGATATTTGAGTCCTTTAGTGGCAGTACAATTTCTGAGACCTACTAGTAAGATGTTCAAAAACGCAACAACAAATATGTAACTAACACTTTTCTTGTTTTTTTTTTTTAGGTGGAATTGTTATCAATATTGAGTGTAAAGCGTGGGCAAGAAATATAAAACATAACCGGGCCGACAGGACAGGCTCTGTTCATTTTGAATTATTAATAGATTAAACCTTTTTGTACTTTTTTATAAAATGGGAAGTGTGAACCTGAAAGACTGTTATCATTCGTAAATATAAAATTTTTAATGTTGCAATAAATAAAGAATAGAAGTAACGAAAAACTGAAACCAAAATTAAGATGTGCACAAAGAATAGTTTTGGGTTGTATTTTAAGCTCATTTTTGTTCATGTTTAATTCTTGTGAACTTGAAGTACAACCAAAAGTATGGGTATTAATGCTTCTTTTTTTTACATGTTAAGAATGCAAGTTTAAGTCTCGTTATATTTTTTATTTTAATTGTTAATACCATTAATTTTAAGACACTTTCAGCACTTTAGGATTGAGGAAGTTGTTTGATCTACAAACAAATCACTGCCCAATAAGAAACTGCAAAATTAAATATTGTTTAGTTTCTCAATTCTTAAAATCCCACACATCCAATTTTTAGATGATTTAAGGTTTGAAAAATTAGAAATTTCCATCACATATTTTCTAATTTATTGTATCAACAATGATGTGAAGAAGCTTCAACCTGTTGAATGTAAATCAAGTTTTTGAGCACCTGAATTTATGTAATATTAATTTATTCTGCCTATTTATAGTTTCTTTAAATCACAAGTTTTCATTTAAGAAAAGGAAAAGTTAAAAAAGCTTGGCAGTTAGTAGGCTTAGGAAATTTAATATAAGTTTTATACAAAACTTAAATTTGTAAAGATTTAAAAATTTTACATAGTAATTATGTAATTTTAATTAATTTGCTTGATGCTAATGTATAAAATGATTTCATTTTTACAGAATGCTCTGTTATTATTGTATCATATTTATATTAAAAAAAAATTTTTATTTAGTTTATCAAGGAATTTATTCTATATTTTCTATTTTTGATTATCTAGGCTAGGTGTCTTGATTTTGTCTCTGGTTACAGTAAATTCCGGAAGTTACTGCCAAAATTAAAGGAATTTCTTCAATCTCAAGATAAAAATTTGGTGAGATGGTCCTGGTACACCCTAACTCTTGATCAGATGATAACTTGAACTCTTGATCAGCTTGAGATTGCAAATTTCAAAAAATTAAAATTATTGAGCGTTTTCTTCTACTTTTAATCCAAAATACAAATAAAATGTATTTACTAACATACTAAACTAGTAATTTATTTACTAACAATAAACAGTTAATTGCAGTTTTAACTAAACTTATACCAGTTAAAACTACAATTTACTAGTTAGAGCGGGTTTTAACTGTAACATAAACATGCCAATCTAAAATGATAAAATAAACTTAGAGCTTATAACAGCTCCAAGTATTATAACAGTTTTCTTCAAATTATAGATTTTTTTCATAAATTATGACTTTGACAAACTTACAAGCGGTTCCGCCAATAAAATTTTTTTTTTTCGAATACTACACATCCAAATACGTCGTCAAACACACTTAAGAAGCGAACATAGAAGTTTTAACCCTAGGACGCTTCTATCTATACGTGGGGTCCAAAAGAGTCACTTTTATATAAAATGTTCTGCATTTTTTGTCATTTTTGTGGCTTCCTTAATTCCGTTTAGGAATGTTTTTTTATGTTGTGAATAGGACGATATATATGGGTTAGCAACCAGGCGATGATGCTTAAAAGAATTTGGAAATGCATATTGTAGAGACATTGATTATTCCATTAAAATATTCGTCGAAAAATTTGACCACAGATAATTTTTAGATAAATTTAAGCAAAATAAACTGTGCCAGCCAATTTTTCACATCAAATTACATAAGAATCCGTCAAAAAAGCTATTGTTTTCGAATATTTAATTTTTGGGTAAAAAAAATTCAAAGGGGTTAATCTATCGTTTTTGTAATTTCGGACCAAAATTTCAAAGTCGTTTTAAACATTGTGCATAGTGCATTTGGGTGCAAATTTACAAAAACGATAGTTTAACCCCTTTGAATTTTTTTTTACCCAAAAATTAAATATTCGAAAACAATAGCTTTTTTGACGGATTCTTATGTAATTTGATGTGAAAAAATGGCTGGCACAGTTTATTTTGCTGTAAGTATTAAAATTAAACTTTTACTGTCGATTAAAGTCATGGAAATGGATTTTTAATTTTCTAGCTTATTCGTGGTTTTTGAGCGATTTCCAGTCGATTCCGCAAGCTGTAAATGTGATTTTTGGATTGTACGCACCCAAATGCACTATGCACAATGTTTAAAACGACTTTGAAATTTTGGTCCGAAATTACAAAAACGATAGTTTTTGAATTTTTGAATTTTGAATTTTTTTTTACCCAAAAATTAAATATTCGAAAACAATAGCTTTTTTGACGGATTCTTATGTAATTTGATGTGAAAAATTGGCTGGCACAGTTTATTTTGCTGTAAGTATTAAAATTAAACTTTTACTGTCGATTAAAGTCATGGTAATCGATTTTTAAATTTTCTAGCTCTATGGTGGTTTTTGAGCAATTTCCAGTCGATTCCGCAAGCTGTAAATGTGATTTTCGGATTGTACGCACCCAAATTCACTATGCACAATGTTTAAAACGACTTTGAAATTGTGGTCCGAAATTAGAAAAACGATAGATTAACCCCTTTGCATTTTTTTTTACCCAAAAATTAAATATTCGAAAACAATAGCTTTTTTGACGGATTCTTATGTAATTTGATGTGAAAAATTGGCTGGCACAGTTTATTTTGCTGTAAGTATTAAAATTAAACTTTTACTGTCGATTAAAGTCATGGTAATCGATTTTTAATTTTCTAGCTTTATGGTGGTTTTTGAGCAATTTCCAGTCGATTCCGCAAGCTGTAAATGTGATTTTCGGATTGTACGCACCCAAATGCACTATGCACAATGTTTAAAACGACTTTGAAATTTTGGTCCGAAATTACAAAAACGATAGATTTTTGAATTTTTGAATTTTGAATTTTTTTTTAGCCAAAAATTAAATATTCGAAAACAATAGCTTTTTTGACGAATTCTTATGTAATTTGATGTGAAAAATTGGCTGGCACAGTTTATTTTGCTGTAAGTATTAAAATTAAACTTTTACTGTCGATTAAAGTCATGGTAATCGATTTTTAAAATTTCTAGCTCTATGGTGGTTTTTGAGCAATTTCCAGTCGATTCCGCAAGCTGTAAATGTGATTTTCGGATTGTACGCACCCAAATTCACTATGCACAATGTTTAAAACGACTTTGAAATTTTGGTCCGAAATTAGAAAAACGATAGATTAACCCCTTTGCATTTTTTTTTACCCAAAAATAAAATATTCGAAAACAATAGCTTTTTTGACGGATACTTATGTAATTTGATGTGAAAAATTGGCTGGCACAGTTTATTTTGCTGTAAGTATTAAAATTAAACTTTTACTGTCGATTAAAGTCATGGTAATCGATTTTTAAATTTTCTAGCTCTATGGTGGTTTTTGAGCAATTTCCAGTCGATTCCGCAAGCTGTAAATGTGATTTTCGGATTGTACGCACCCAAATTCACTATGCACAATGTTTAAAACGACTTTGAAATTTTGGTCCGAAATTAGAAAAACGATAGATTAACCCCTTTGCATTTTTTTTTACCCAAAAATTAAATATTCGAAAACAATAGCTTTTTTGACGGATTCTTATGTAATTTGATATGAAAAATTGGCTGGCACAGTTTATTTTGCTGTAAGTATTAAAATTAAACTTTTACTGTCGATTAAAGTCATGGTAATCGATTTTTAATTTTCTAGCTTTATGGTGGTTTTTGAGCAATTTCCAGTCGATTCCGCAAGCTGTAAATGTGATTTTCGGATTGTACGCACCCAAATGCACTATGCACAATGTTTAAAACGACTTTGAAATTTTGGTCCGAAATTACAAAAACGATAGATTTTTGAATTTTTGAATTTTGAATTTTTTTTTAGCCAAAAATTAAATATTCGAAAACAATAGCTTTTTTGACGGATTCTTATGTAATTTGATGTGAAAAATTGGCTGGCACAGTTTATTTTGCTGTAAGTATTAAAATTAAACTTTTACTGTCGATTAAAGTCATGGTAATCGATTTTTAATTTTCTAGCTTTATGGTGGTTTTTGAGCAATTTCCAGTCGATTCCGCAAGCTGTAAATGTGATTTTCGGATTGTACGCACCCAAATGCACTATGCACAATGTTTAAAACGACTTTGAAATTTTGGTCCGAAATTACAAAAACGATAGATTTTTGAATTTTTGAATTTTGAATTTTTTTTTAGCCAAAAATTAAATATTCGAAAACAATAGCTTTTTTGACGGATTCTTATGTAATTTGATGTGAAAAATTGACTGGCACAGTTTATTTTGCTGTAAGTATTAAAATTAAACTTTTACTGTCGATTAAAGTCATGGTAATCGATTTTTAAATTTTCTAGCTCTATGGTGGTTTTTGAGCAATTTCCAGTCGATTCCGCAAGCTGTAAATGTGATTTTCGGATTGTACGCACCCAAATGCACTATGCACAATGTTTAAAACGACTTTGAAATTTTGGTCCGAAATTAGAAAAACGATAGATTAACCCCTTTGATTTTTTTTTATCCAAAAAATAAATATTCGAAAACAATAGCTTTTTTGACGGATTCTTATGTAATTTGATGTGAAAAATTGGCTGGCACAGTTTATTTTGCTGTAAGTATTAAAATTAAACTTTTACTGTCGATTAAAGTCATGGTAATCGATTTTTAAATTTTCTAGCTCTATGGTGGTTTTTGAGCAATTTCCAGTCGATTCCGCAAGCTGTAAATGAGATTTTCGGATTGTACGCACCCAAATGCACTATGCACAATGTTTAAAACGACTTTGAAATTTTGGTCCGAAATTAGAAAAACGATAGATTAACCCCTTTGAATTTTTTTTTACCCAAAAAATAAATAGTAGAAAACAATAGCTTTTTTGACGGATTCTTATGTAATTTGATGTGAAAAATTGGCTGGCACAGTTTATTTTGCTGTAAGTATTAAAATTAAACTTTTACTGTCGATTAAAGTCATGGTAATCGATTTTTAATTTTCTAGCTTTATGGTGGTTTTTGAGCAATTTCCAGTCGATTCCGCAAGCTGTAAATGAGATTTTCCGATTGTACGCACCCAAATGCACTATGCACAATGTTTAAAACGACTTTGAAATTTTGGTCCGAAATTAGAAAAACGATAGATTAACCCCTTTGAATTTTTTTTTACCCAAAAATTAAATTTATTTTTGTTTTTAATTTTAATACTTACAGCAAAATAAACTGTGCCAGCCAATTTTTCACATAAAATTACATAAGAATCCGTCAAAAAAGCTATTGTTTTCGAATATTTATTTTTTGGGTAAAAAAAAATTCAAAGGGGTTAATCTATCGTTTTTCTAATTTCGGACCAAAATTTCAAAGTCGTTTTAAACATTGTGCATAGTGCATTTGGGTGCGTACAATCCGAAAATCTCATTTACAGCTTGCGGAATCGACTGGAAATTGCTCAAAAACCACCATAAAGCTAGAAAATTAAAAATCGATTACCATGACTTTAATCGACAGTAAAAGTTTAATTTTAATACTTACAGCAAAATAAACTGTGCCAGCCAATTTTTCACATCAAATTACATAAGAATCCGTCAAAAAAGCTATTGTTTTCGAATATTTATTTTTTGGGTAAAAAAAATTCAAAGGGGTTAATCTATCGTTTTTCTAATTTCGGATCAAAATTTCAAAGTCGTTTTAAACATTGTGCATAGTGCATTTGGGTGCGTACAATTGGAAAATCTCATTTACAGCTTGCGGAATCGACTGGAAATTGCTCAAAAACCACCATAAAGCTAGAAAATTAAAAATCGATTACCATGACTTTAATCGACAGTAAAAGTTTAATTTTAATACTTAAAGCAAAATAAACTGTGCCAGCCAATTTTTCATATCAAATTACATAAGAATCCGTCAAAAAAGCTATTGTTTTCGAATATTTATTTTTTGGGTAAAAAAAAATTCAAAGGGGTTAATCTATCGTTTTTCTAATTTCGGACCAAAATTTCAAAGTCGTTTTAAACATTGTGCATAGTGCATTTGGGTGCGTACAATCCGAAAATCTCATTTACAGCTTGCGGAATCGACTGGAAATTGCTCAAAAACCACCATAAAGCTAGAAAATTAAAAATCGATTACCATGACTTTAATCGACAGTAAAAGTTTAATTTTAATACTTACAGCAAAATAAACTGTGCCAGCCAATTTTTCACATCAAATTACATAAGAATCCGTCAAAAAAGCTATTGTTTTCGAATATTTATTTTTTGGGTAAAAAAAAATTCAAAGGGGTTAATCTATCGTTTTTCTAATTTCGGACCAAAATTTCAAAGTCGTTTTAAACATTGTGCATAGTGCATTTGGGTGCGTACAATCCGAAAATCTCATTTACAGCTTGCGGAATCGACTGGAAAATGCTCAAAAACCACCATAAAGCTAGAAAATTAAAAATCGATTACCATGACTTTAATCGACAGTAAAAGTTTAATTTTAATACTTACAGCAAAATAAACTGCGCCAGCCAATTTTTCACATCAAATTACATAAGAATCCGTCAAAAAAGCTATTGTTCTCGAATATTTATTTTTTGGGTAAAAAAAAATTCAAAGGGGTTAATCTATCGTTTTTCTAATTTCGGACCAAAATTTCAAAGTCGTTTTAAACATTGTGCATAGTGCATTTGGGTGCGTACAATCGGAAAATCTCATTTACAGCTTGCGGAATCGACTGGAAATTGCTCAAAAACCACCATAAAGCTAGAAAATTAAAAATCGATTACCATGACTTTAACCGACAGTAAAAGTTTAATTTTAATACTTACAGCAAAATAAACTGTGCCAGCCAATTTTTCACATCAAATTACATAAGAATCCGTCAAAAAAGCTATTGTTCTCGAATATTTATTTTTTGGGTAAAAAAAAATTCAAAGGGGTTAATCTATCGTTTTTCTAATTTCGGACCAAAATTTCAAAGTCGTTTTAAACATTGTGCATAGTGCATTTGGGTGCGTACAATCGGAAAATCTCATTTACAGCTTGCGGAATCGACTGGAAATTGCTCAAAAACCACCATAAAGCTAGAAAATTAAAAATCGATTACCATGACTTTAATCGACAGTAAAAGTTTAATTTTAATACTTACAGCAAAATAAACTGTGCCAGCCAATTTTTCACATCAAATTACATAAGAATCCGTCAAAAAAGCTATTGTTTTCGAATATTTATTTTTTGGGTAAAAAAAATTCAAAGGGGTTAATCTATCGTTTTTCTAATTTTGGACCAAAATTTCAAAGTTGTTTTAAACATTGTGCATAGTGCATTTGGGTGCGTACAATCCGAAAATCTCATTTACAGCTTGCGGAATCGACTGGAAAATGCTCAAAAACCACCATAAAGCTAGAAAATTAAAAATCGATTACCATGACTTTAATCGACAGTAAAAGTTTAATTTTAATACTTACAGCAAAATAAACTGTGCCAGCCAATTTTTCACATCAAATTACATAAGAATCCGTCAAAAAAGCTATTGTTTTCGAATATTTATTTTTTGGGTAAAAAAAAATTCAAAGGGGTTAATCTATCGTTTTTCTAATTTCGGATCAAAATTTCAAAGTCGTTTTAAACATTGTGCATAGTGCATTTGGGTGCGTACAATTGGAAAATCTCATTTACAGCTTGCGGAATCGACTGGAAATTGCTCAAAAACCACCATAAAGCTAGAAAATTAAAAATCGATTACCATGACTTTAATCGACAGTAAAAGTTTAATTTTAATACTTAAAGCAAAATAAACTGTGCCAGCCAATTTTTCATATCAAATTACATAAGAATCCGTCAAAAAAGCTATTGTTTTCGAATATTTATTTTTTGGGTAAAAAAAAATTCAAAGGGGTTAATCTATCGTTTTTCTAATTTCGGACCAAAATTTCAAAGTCGTTTTAAACATTGTGCATAGTGCATTTGGGTGCGTACAATCCGAAAATCTCATTTACAGCTTGCGGAATCGACTGGAAATTGCTCAAAAACCACCATAAAGCTAGAAAATTAAAAATCGATTACCATGACTTTAATCGACAGTAAAAGTTTAATTTTAATACTTACAGCAAAATAAACTGCGCCAGCCAATTTTTCACATCAAATTACATAAGAATCCGTCAAAAAAGCTATTGTTTTCGAATATTTATTTTTTGGGTAAAAAAAAATTCAAAGGGGTTAATCTATCGTTTTTCTAATTTCGGACCAAAATTTCAAAGTCGTTTTAAACATTGTGCATAGTGCATTTGGGTGCGTACAATCCGAAAATCTCATTTACAGCTTGCGGAATCGACTGGAAATTGCTCAAAAACCACCATAAAGCTAGAAAATTAAAAATCGATTACCATGACTTTAATCGACAGTAAAAGTTTAATTTTAATACTTACAGCAAAATAAACTGTGCCAGCCAATTTTTCACATCAAATTACATAAGAATCCGTCAAAAAAGCTATTGTTTTCGAATATTTATTTTTTGGGTAAAAAAAAATTCAAAGGGGTTAATCTATCGTTTTTCTAATTTTGGACCAAAATTTCAAAGTTGTTTTAAACAAAGTGCATAGTGCATTTGGGTGCGTACAATCCGAAAATCTCATTTACAGCTTGCGGAATCGACTGGAAAATGCTCAAAAACCACCATAAAGCTAGAAAATTAAAAATCGATTACCATGACTTTAATCGACAGTAAAAGTTTAATTTTAATACTTACAGCAAAATAAACTGCGCCAGCCAATTTTTCACATCAAATTACATAAGAATCCGTCAAAAAAGCTATTGTTTTCGAATATTTATTTTGTGGGTAAAAAAAAATTCAAAGGGGTTAATCTATCGTTTTTCTAATTTCGGACCAAAATTTCAAAGTCGTTTTAAACATTGTGCATAGTGCATTTGGGTGCGTACAATCGGAAAATCTCATTTACAGCTTGCGGAATCGACTGGAAATTGCTCAAAAACCACCATAAAGCTAGAAAATTAAAAATCGATTACCATGACTTTAATCGACAGTAAAAGTTTAATTTTAATACTTACAGCAAAATAAACTGCGCCAGCCAATTTTTCACATCAAATTACATAAGAATCCGTCAAAAAAGCTATTGTTTTCGAATATTTATTTTTTGGGTAAAAAAAAATTCAAAGGGGTTAATCTATCGTTTTTCTAATTTCGGACCAAAATTTCAAAGTCGTTTTAAACATTGTGCATAGTGCATTTGGGTGCGTACAATCGGAAAATCTCATTTACAGCTTGCGGAATCGACTGGAAATTGCTCAAAAACCACCATAAAGCTAGAAAATTAAAAATCGATTACCATGACTTTAATCGACAGTAAAAGTTTAATTTTAATACTTACAGCAAAATAAACTGCGCCAGCCAATTTTTCACATCAAATTACATAAGAATCCGTCAAAAAAGCTATTGTTTTCGAATATTTATTTTTTGGGTAAAAAAAAATTCAAAGGGGTTAATCTATCGTTTTTCTAATTTCGGACCAAAATTTCAAAGTCGTTTTAAACATTGTGCATAGTGCATTTGGGTGCGTACAATCCGAAAATCTCATTTACAGCTTGCGGAATCGACTGGAAATTGCTCAAAAACCACCATAAAGCTAGAAAATTAAAAATCGATTACCATGACTTTAATCGACAGTAAAAGTTTAATTTTAATACTTACAGCAAAATAAACTGTGCCAGCCAATTTTTCACATCAAATTACATAAGAATCCGTCAAAAAAGCTATTGTTTTCGAATATTTATTTTTTGGGTAAAAAAAAATTCAAAGGGGTTAATCTATCGTTTTTCTAATTTCGGACCAAAATTTCAAAGTCGTTTTAAACATTGTGCATAGTGCATTTGGGTGCGTACAATCCGAAAATCTCATTTACAGCTTGCGGAATCGACTGGAAATTGCTCAAAAACCACCATAAAGCTAGAAAATTAAAAATCGATTACCATGACTTTAATCGACAGTAAAAGTTTAATTTTAATACTTACAGCAAAATAAACTGTGCCAGCCAATTTTTCACATCAAATTACATAAGAATCCGTCAAAAAAGCTATTGTTTTCGAATATTTATTTTTTGGGTAAAAAAAAATTCAAAGGGGTTAATCTATCGTTTTTCTAATTTTGGACCAAAATTTCAAAGTTGTTTTAAACATTGTGCATAGTGCATTTGGGTGCGTACAATCCGAAAATCTCATTTACAGCTTGCGGAATCGACTGGAAAATGCTCAAAAACCACCATAAAGCTAGAAAATTAAAAATCGATTACCATGACTTTAATCGACAGTAAAAGTTTAATTTTAATACTTACAGCAAAATAAACTGCGCCAGCCAATTTTTCACATCAAATTACATAAGAATCCGTCAAAAAAGCTATTGTTTTCGAATATTTATTTTGTGGGTAAAAAAAAATTCAAAGGGGTTAATCTATCGTTTTTCTAATTTCGGACCAAAATTTCAAAGTCGTTTTAAACATTGTGCATAGTGCATTTGGGTGCGTACAATTGGAAAATCTCATTTACAGCTTGCGGAATCGACTGGAAATTGCTCAAAAACCACCATAAAGCTAGAAAATTAAAAATCGATTACCATGACTTTAATCGACAGTAAAAGTTTAATTTTAATACTTACAGCAAAATAAACTGCGCCAGCCAATTTTTCACATCAAATTACATAAGAATCCGTCAAAAAAGCTATTGTTTTCGAATATTTATTTTTTGGGTAAAAAAAAATTCAAAGGGGTTAATCTATCGTTTTTCTAATTTCGGATCAAAATTTCAAAGTCGTTTTAAACATTGTGCATAGTGCATTTGGGTGCGTACAATTGGAAAATCTCATTTACAGCTTGCGGAATCGACTGGAAATTGCTCAAAAACCACCATAAAGCTAGAAAATTAAAAATCGATTACCATGACTTTAATCGACAGTAAAAGTTTAATTTTAATACTTACAGCAAAATAAACTGTGCCAGCCAATTTTTCACATCAAATTACATAAGAATCCGTCAAAAAAGCTATTGTTTTCGAATATTTATTTTTTGGGTAAAAAAAAATTCAAAGGGGTTAATCTATCGTTTTTCTAATTTTGGACCAAAATTTTAAAGTTGTTTTAAACATTGTGCATAGTGCATTTGGGTGCGTACAATCCGAAAATCTCATTTACAGCTTGCGGAATCGACTGGAAAATGCTCAAAAACCACCATAAAGCTAGAAAATTAAAAATCGATTACCATGACTTTAATCGACAGTAAAAGTTTAATTTTAATACTTACAGCAAAATAAACTGCGCCAGCCAATTTTTCACATCAAATTACATAAGAATCCGTCAAAAAAGCTATTGTTTTCGAATATTTATTTTTTGGGTAAAAAAAAATTCAAAGGGGTTAATCTATCGTTTTTCTAATTTCGGACCAAAATTTCAAAGTCGTTTTAAACATTGTGCATAGTGCATTTGGGTGCGTACAATTCGAAAATCTCATTTACAGCTTGCGGAATCGACTGGAAATTGCTCAAAAACCACCATAAAGCTAGAAAATTAAAAATCGATTACCATGACTTTAATCGACAGTAAAAGTTTAATTTTAATACTTACAGCAAAATAAACTGTGCCAGCCAATTTTTCACATCAAATTACATAAGAATCCGTCAAAAAAGCTATTGTTTTCGAATATTTATTTTTTGGGTAAAAAAAAATTCAAAGGGGTTAATCTATCGTTTTTCTAATTTCGGACCAAAATTTCAAAGTCGTTTTAAACATTGTGCATAGTGCATTTGGGTGCGTACAATTCGAAAATCTCATTTACAGCTTGCGGAATCGACTGGAAATTGCTCAAAAACCACCATAAAGCTAGAAAATTAAAAATCGATTACCATGACTTTAATCGACAGTAAAAGTTTAATTTTAATACTTACAGCAAAATAAACTGTGCCAGCCAATTTTTCACATCAAATTACATAAGAATCCGTCAAAAAAGCTATTGTTTTCGAATATTTATTTTTTGGGTAAAAAAAAATTCAAAGGGGTTAATCTATCGTTTTTCTAATTTCGGACCAAAATTTCAAAGTCGTTTTAAACATTGTGCATAGTGCATTTGGGTGCGTACAATTCGAAAATCTCATTTACAGCTTGCGGAATCGACTGGAAATTGCTCAAAAACCACCATAAAGCTAGAAAATTAAAAATCGATTACCATGACTTTAATCGACAGTAAAAGTTTAATTTTAATACTTACAGCAAAATAAACTGTGCCAGCCAATTTTTCACATCAAATTACATAAGAATCCGTCAAAAAAGCTATTGTTTTCGAATATTTATTTTTTGGGTAAAAAAAAATTCAAAGGGGTTAATCTATCGTTTTTCTAATTTCGGACCAAAATTTCAAAGTCGTTTTAAACATTGTGCATAGTGCATTTGGGTGCGTACAATTCGAAAATCTCATTTACAGCTTGCGGAATCGACTGGAAATTGCTCAAAAACCACCATAAAGCTAGAAAATTAAAAATCGATTACCATGACTTTAATCGACAGTAAAAGTTTAATTTTAATACTTACAGCAAAATAAACTGTGCCAGCCAATTTTTCACATCAAATTACATAAGAATCCGTCAAAAAAGCTATTGTTTTCGAATATTTATTTTTTGGGTAAAAAAAAATTCAAAGGGGTTAATCTATCGTTTTTCTAATTTCGGACCAAAATTTCAAAGTCGTTTTAAACATTGTGCATAGTGCATTTGGGTGCGTACAATTCGAAAATCTCATTTACAGCTTGCGGAATCGACTGGAAATTGCTCAAAAACCACCATAAAGCTAGAAAATTAAAAATCGATTACCATGACTTTAATCGACAGTAAAAGTTTAATTTTAATACTTACAGCAAAATAAACTGTGCCAGCCAATTTTTCACATCAAATTACATAAGAATCCGTCAAAAAAGCTATTGTTTTCGAATATTTATTTTTTGGGTAAAAAAAAATTCAAAGGGGTTAATCTATCGTTTTTCTAATTTCGGACCAAAATTTCAAAGTCGTTTTAAACATTGTGCATAGTGCATTTGGGTGCGTACAATCCGAAAATCTCATTTACAGCTTGCGGAATCGACTGGAAATTGCTCAAAAACCACCATAAAGCTAGAAAATTAAAAATCGATTACCATGACTTTAATCGACAGTAAAAGTTTAATTTTAATACTTACAGCAAAATAAACTGGGCCAGCCAATTTTTCACATCAAATTACATAAGAATCCGTCAAAAAAGCTATTGTTTTCGAATATTTATTTTTTGGGTAAAAAAAAATTCAAAAAAAATTCAAAAAATCTATCGTTTTTCTAATTTCGGACCAAAATTTCAAAGTCGTTTTAAACATTGTGCATAATGCATTTGGGTGCGTACAATCGGAAAATCTCATTTACAGCTTGCGGAATCGACTGGAAATTGCTCAAAAACCACCATAAAGCTAGAAAATTAAAAATCGATTACCATGACTTTAATCGACAGTAAAAGTTTAATTTTAATACTTACAGCAAAATAAACTGTGCCAACCAATTTTTCACATCAAATTACATAAGAATCCGTCAAAAAAGCTATTGTTTTCGAATATTTATTTTTTGGGTAAAAAAAAATTCAAAGGGGTTAATCTATCGTTTTTCTAATTTCGGACCAAAATTTCAAAGTCGTTTTAAACATTGTGCATAGTGCATTTGGGTGCGTACAATCCGAAAATTTCATTTACAGCTTGCGGAATCGACTGGAAATTGCTCAAAAACCACCATAAAGCTAGAAAATTAAAAATCGATTACCATGAGTTTAATCGACAGTAAAAGTTTAATTTTAATACTTACAGCAAAATAAACTGTGCCAGCCAATTTTTCACATCAAATTACATAAGAATCCGTCAAAAAAGCTATTGTTTTCGAATATTTATTTTTTGGGTAAAAAAAAATTCAAAGGGGTTAATCTATCGTTTTTCTAATTTTGGACCAAAATTTCAAAGTTGTGTTAAACATTGTGCATAGTGCATTTGGGTGCGTACAATCCGAAAATCTCATTTACAGCTTGCGGAATCGACTGGAAATTGCTCAAAAACCACCATAAAGCTAGAAAATTAAAAATCGATTACCATGACTTTAATCGACAGTAAAAGTTTAATTTTAATACTTACAGCAAAATAAACTGTGCCAGCCAATTTTTCACATCAAATTACATAAGAATCCGTCAAAAAAGCTATTGTTTTCGAATATTTATTTTTTGGGTAAAAAAAAATTCAAAGGGGTTAATCTATCGTTTTTCTAATTTTGGACCAAAATTTCAAAGTTGTTTTAAACATTGTGCATAGTGCATTTGGGTGCGTACAATCCGAAAATCTCATTTACAGCTTGCGGAATCGACTGGAAATTGCTCAAAAACCACCATAAAGCTAGAAAATTAAAAATCGATTACCATGACTTTAATCGACAGTAAAAGTTTAATTTTAATACTTACAGCAAAATAAACTGTGCCAGCCAAATTTTCACATCAAATTACATAAGAATCCGTCAAAAAAGCTATTGTTTTCGAATATTTATTTTTTGGGTAAAAAAAAATTCAAAGGGGTTAATCTATCGTTTTTCTAATTTTGGACCAAAATTTCAAAGTCGTTTTAAACATTGTGCATAGTGCATTTGGGTGCGTACAATCCGAAAATCTCATTTACAGCTTGCGGAATCGACTGGAAATTGCTCAAAAACCACCATAAAGCTAGAAAATTATAAATCGATTACCATGACTTTAATCGACAGTAAAAGTTTAATTTTAATACTTACAGCAAAATAAACTGTGCCAGCCAATTTTTCACATCAAATTACATAAGAATCCGTCAAAAAAGCTATTGTTTTCGAATATTTATTTTTTGGGTAAAAAAAAATTCAAAGGGGTTAATCTATCGTTTTTCTAATTTCGGACCAAAATTTCAAAGTCGTTTTAAACATTGTGCATAGTGCATTTGGGTGCGTACAATCGGAAAATCTCATTTACAGCTTGCGGAATCGACTGGAAATTGCTCAAAAACCACCATAAAGCTAGAAAATTAAAAATCGATTACCATGACTTTAATCGACAGTAAAAGTTTAATTTTAATACTTACAGCAAAATAAACTGCGCCAGCCAATTTTTCACATCAAATTACATAAGAATCCGTCAAAAAAGCTATTGTTTTCGAATATTTATTTTTTGGGTAAAAAAAAATTCAAAGGGGTTAATCTATCGTTTTTCTAATTTCGGACCAAAATTTCAAAGTCGTTTTAAACATTGTGCATAGTGCATTTGGGTGCGTACAATCCGAAAATCTCATTTACAGCTTGCGGAATCGACTGGAAATTGCTCAAAAACCACCATAAAGCTAGAAAATTAAAAATCGATTACCATGACTTTAATCGACAGTAAAAGTTTAATTTTAATACTTACAGCAAAATAAACTGTGCCAGCCAATTTTTCACATCAAATTACATAAGAATCCGTCAAAAAAGCTATTGTTTTCGAATATTTATTTTTTGGGTAAAAAAAAATTCAAAGGGGTTAATCTATCGTTTTTCTAATTTCGGACCAAAATTTCAAAGTCGTTTTAAACATTGTGCATAGTGCATTTGGGTGCGTACAATCCGAAAATCTCATTTACAGCTTGCGGAATCGACTGGAAATTGCTCAAAAACCACCATAAAGCTAGAAAATTAAAAATCGATTACCATGACTTTAATCGACAGTAAAAGTTTAATTTTAATACTTACAGCAAAATAAACTGTGCCAGCCAATTTTTCACATCAAATTACATAAGAATCCGTCAAAAAAGCTATTGTTTTCGAATATTTATTTTTTGGGTAAAAAAAAATTCAAAGGGGTTAATCTATCGTTTTTCTAATTTTGGACCAAAATTTCAAAGTTGTTTTAAACATTGTGCATAGTGCATTTGGGTGCGTACAATCCGAAAATCTCATTTACAGCTTGCGGAATCGACTGGAAAATGCTCAAAAACCACCATAAAGCTAGAAAATTAAAAATCGATTACCATGACTTTAATCGACAGTAAAAGTTTAATTTTAATACTTACAGCAAAATAAACTGCGCCAGCCAATTTTTCACATCAAATTACATAAGAATCCGTCAAAAAAGCTATTGTTTTCGAATATTTATTTTTTGGGTAAAAAAAAATTCAAAGGGGTTAATCTATCGTTTTTCTAATTTCGGACCAAAATTTCAAAGTCGTTTTAAACATTGTGCATAGTGCATTTGGGTGCGTACAATCGGAAAATCTCATTTACAGCTTGCGGAATCGACTGGAAATTGCTCAAAAACCACCATAAAGCTAGAAAATTAAAAATCGATTACCATGACTTTAATCGACAGTAAAAGTTTAATTTTAATACTTACAGCAAAATAAACTGCGCCAGCCAATTTTTCACATCAAATTACATAAGAATCCGTCAAAAAAGCTATTGTTTTCGAATATTTATTTTTTGGGTAAAAAAAAATTCAAAGGGGTTAATCTATCGTTTTTCTAATTTCGGATCAAAATTTCAAAGTCGTTTTAAACATTGTGCATAGTGCATTTGGGTGCGTACAATTGGAAAATCTCATTTACAGCTTGCGGAATCGACTGGAAATTGCTCAAAAACCACCATAAAGCTAGAAAATTAAAAATCGATTACCATGACTTTAATCGACAGTAAAAGTTTAATTTTAATACTTACAGCAAAATAAACTGTGCCAGCCAATTTTTCACATCAAATTACATAAGAATCCGTCAAAAAAGCTATTGTTTTCGAATATTTATTTTTTGGGTAAAAAAAAATTCAAAGGGGTTAATCTATCGTTTTTCTAATTTTGGACCAAAATTTTAAAGTTGTTTTAAACATTGTGCATAGTGCATTTGGGTGCGTACAATCCGAAAATCTCATTTACAGCTTGCGGAATCGACTGGAAAATGCTCAAAAACCACCATAAAGCTAGAAAATTAAAAATCGATTACCATGACTTTAATCGACAGTAAAAGTTTAATTTTAATACTTACAGCAAAATAAACTGCGCCAGCCAATTTTTCACATCAAATTACATAAGAATCCGTCAAAAAAGCTATTGTTTTCGAATATTTATTTTTTGGGTAAAAAAAAATTCAAAGGGGTTAATCTATCGTTTTTCTAATTTCGGACCAAAATTTCAAAGTCGTTTTAAACATTGTGCATAGTGCATTTGGGTGCGTACAATTCGAAAATCTCATTTACAGCTTGCGGAATCGACTGGAAATTGCTCAAAAACCACCATAAAGCTAGAAAATTAAAAATCGATTACCATGACTTTAATCGACAGTAAAAGTTTAATTTTAATACTTACAGCAAAATAAACTGTGCCAGCCAATTTTTCACATCAAATTACATAAGAATCCGTCAAAAAAGCTATTGTTTTCGAATATTTATTTTTTGGGTAAAAAAAAATTCAAAGGGGTTAATCTATCGTTTTTCTAATTTCGGACCAAAATTTCAAAGTCGTTTTAAACATTGTGCATAGTGCATTTGGGTGCGTACAATTCGAAAATCTCATTTACAGCTTGCGGAATCGACTGGAAATTGCTCAAAAACCACCATAAAGCTAGAAAATTAAAAATCGATTACCATGACTTTAATCGACAGTAAAAGTTTAATTTTAATACTTACAGCAAAATAAACTGTGCCAGCCAATTTTTCACATCAAATTACATAAGAATCCGTCAAAAAAGCTATTGTTTTCGAATATTTATTTTTTGGGTAAAAAAAAATTCAAAGGGGTTAATCTATCGTTTTTCTAATTTCGGACCAAAATTTCAAAGTCGTTTTAAACATTGTGCATAGTGCATTTGGGTGCGTACAATTCGAAAATCTCATTTACAGCTTGCGGAATCGACTGGAAATTGCTCAAAAACCACCATAAAGCTAGAAAATTAAAAATCGATTACCATGACTTTAATCGACAGTAAAAGTTTAATTTTAATACTTACAGCAAAATAAACTGTGCCAGCCAATTTTTCACATCAAATTACATAAGAATCCGTCAAAAAAGCTATTGTTTTCGAATATTTATTTTTTGGGTAAAAAAAAATTCAAAGGGGTTAATCTATCGTTTTTCTAATTTCGGACCAAAATTTCAAAGTCGTTTTAAACATTGTGCATAGTGCATTTGGGTGCGTACAATTCGAAAATCTCATTTACAGCTTGCGGAATCGACTGGAAATTGCTCAAAAACCACCATAAAGCTAGAAAATTAAAAATCGATTACCATGACTTTAATCGACAGTAAAAGTTTAATTTTAATACTTACAGCAAAATAAACTGTGCCAGCCAATTTTTCACATCAAATTACATAAGAATCCGTCAAAAAAGCTATTGTTTTCGAATATTTATTTTTTGGGTAAAAAAAAATTCAAAGGGGTTAATCTATCGTTTTTCTAATTTCGGACCAAAATTTCAAAGTCGTTTTAAACATTGTGCATAGTGCATTTGGGTGCGTACAATTCGAAAATCTCATTTACAGCTTGCGGAATCGACTGGAAATTGCTCAAAAACCACCATAAAGCTAGAAAATTAAAAATCGATTACCATGACTTTAATCGACAGTAAAAGTTTAATTTTAATACTTACAGCAAAATAAACTGTGCCAGCCAATTTTTCACATCAAATTACATAAGAATCCGTCAAAAAAGCTATTGTTTTCGAATATTTATTTTTTGGGTAAAAAAAAATTCAAAGGGGTTAATCTATCGTTTTTCTAATTTCGGACCAAAATTTCAAAGTCGTTTTAAACATTGTGCATAGTGCATTTGGGTGCGTACAATCCGAAAATCTCATTTACAGCTTGCGGAATCGACTGGAAATTGCTCAAAAACCACCATAAAGCTAGAAAATTAAAAATCGATTACCATGACTTTAATCGACAGTAAAAGTTTAATTTTAATACTTACAGCAAAATAAACTGGGCCAGCCAATTTTTCACATCAAATTACATAAGAATCCGTCAAAAAAGCTATTGTTTTCGAATATTTATTTTTTGGGTAAAAAAAAATTCAAAAAAAATTCAAAAAATCTATCGTTTTTCTAATTTCGGACCAAAATTTCAAAGTCGTTTTAAACATTGTGCATAATGCATTTGGGTGCGTACAATCGGAAAATCTCATTTACAGCTTGCGGAATCGACTGGAAATTGCTCAAAAACCACCATAAAGCTAGAAAATTAAAAATCGATTACCATGACTTTAATCGACAGTAAAAGTTTAATTTTAATACTTACAGCAAAATAAACTGTGCCAACCAATTTTTCACATCAAATTACATAAGAATCCGTCAAAAAAGCTATTGTTTTCGAATATTTATTTTTTGGGTAAAAAAAAATTCAAAGGGGTTAATCTATCGTTTTTCTAATTTCGGACCAAAATTTCAAAGTCGTTTTAAACATTGTGCATAGTGCATTTGGGTGCGTACAATCCGAAAATTTCATTTACAGCTTGCGGAATCGACTGGAAATTGCTCAAAAACCACCATAAAGCTAGAAAATTAAAAATCGATTACCATGAGTTTAATCGACAGTAAAAGTTTAATTTTAATACTTACAGCAAAATAAACTGTGCCAGCCAATTTTTCACATCAAATTACATAAGAATCCGTCAAAAAAGCTATTGTTTTCGAATATTTATTTTTTGGGTAAAAAAAAATTCAAAGGGGTTAATCTATCGTTTTTCTAATTTTGGACCAAAATTTCAAAGTTGTGTTAAACATTGTGCATAGTGCATTTGGGTGCGTACAATCCGAAAATCTCATTTACAGCTTGCGGAATCGACTGGAAATTGCTCAAAAACCACCATAAAGCTAGAAAATTAAAAATCGATTACCATGACTTTAATCGACAGTAAAAGTTTAATTTTAATACTTACAGCAAAATAAACTGTGCCAGCCAATTTTTCACATCAAATTACATAAGAATCCGTCAAAAAAGCTATTGTTTTCGAATATTTATTTTTTGGGTAAAAAAAAATTCAAAGGGGTTAATCTATCGTTTTTCTAATTTTGGACCAAAATTTCAAAGTTGTTTTAAACATTGTGCATAGTGCATTTGGGTGCGTACAATCCGAAAATCTCATTTACAGCTTGCGGAATCGACTGGAAATTGCTCAAAAACCACCATAAAGCTAGAAAATTAAAAATCGATTACCATGACTTTAATCGACAGTAAAAGTTTAATTTTAATACTTACAGCAAAATAAACTGTGCCAGCCAATTTTTCACATCAAATTACATAAGAATCCGTCAAAAAAGCTATTGTTTTCGAATATTTATTTTTTGGGTAAAAAAAAATTCAAAAAATCTATCGTTTTTCTAATTTCGGACCAAAATTTCAAAGTCGTTTTAAACATTGTGCATAGTGCATTTGGGTGCGTACAATCGGAAAATCTCATTTACAGCTTGCGGAATCGACTGGAAATTGCTCAAAAACCACCATAAAGCTAGAAAATTAAAAATCGATTACCATGACTTTAATCGACAGTAAAAGTTTAATTTTAATACTTACAGCAAAATAAACTGTGCCAGCCAATTTTTCACATCAAATTACATAAGAATCCGTCAAAAAAGCTATTGTTTTCGAATATTTATTTTTTGGGTAAAAAAAAATTCAAAGGGGTTAATCTATCGTTTTTCTAATTTTGGACCAAAATTTCAAAGTCGTTTTAAACATTGTGCATAGTGCATTTGGGTGCGTACAATCCGAAAATCTCATTTACAGCTTGCGGAATCGACTGGAAATTGCTCAAAAACCACCATAAAGCTAGAAAATTAAAAATCGATTACCATGAGTTTAATCGACAGTAAAAGTTTAATTTTAATACTTACAGCAAAATAAACTGTGCCAGCCAATTTTTCACATCAAATTACATAAGAATCCGTCAAAAAAGCTATTGTTTTCGAATATTTATTTTTTGGGTAAAAAAAAATTCAAAGGGGTTAATCTATCGTTTTTCTAATTTTGGACCAAAATTTCAAAGTCGTTTTAAACATTGTGCATAGTGCATTTGGGTGCGTACAATCCGAAAATCTCATTTACAGCTTGCGGAATCGACTGGAAATTGCTCAAAAACCACCATAAAGCTAGAAAATTAAAAATCGATTACCATGACTTTAATCGACAGTAAAAGTTTAATTTTAATACTTACAGCAAAATAAACTGTGCCAGCCAATTTTTCACATCAAATTACATAAGAATCCGTCAAAAAAGCTATTGTTTTCGAATATTTATTTTTTGGGTAAAAAAAAATTCAAAGGGAATCTATCGTTTTTCTAATTTTGGACCAAAATTTCAAAGTGGTTTTAAACATTGTGCATAGTGCATTTGGGTGCGTACAATCCGAAAATCTCATTTACAGCTTGCGGAATCGACTGGAAATTGCTCAAAAACCACAATAAAGCTAGAAAATTAAAAATCGATTACCATGACTTTAATCGACAGTAAAAGTTTAATTTTAATACTTACAGCAAAATAAACTGTGCCAGCCAATTTTTCACATCAAATTACATAAGAATCCGTCAAAAAAGCTATTGTTTTCGAATATTTATTTTTTGGGTAAAAAAAAATTCAAAGGGAATCTATCGTTTTTCTAATTTTGGACCAAAATTTCAAAGTGGTTTTAAACATTGTGCATAGTGCATTTGGGTGCGTACAATCCGAAAATCTCATTTACAGCTTGCGGAATCGACTGGAAATTGCTCAAAAACCACCATAAAGCTAGAAAATTAAAAATCGATTACCATGACTTTAATCGACAGTAAAAGTTTAATTTTAATACTTACAGCAAAATAAACTGTGCCAGCCAATTTTTCATATCAAATTACATAAGAATCCGTCAAAAAAGCTATTGTTTTCGAATATTTATTTTTTGGGTAAAAAAAAATTCAAAGGGAATCTATCGTTTTTCTAATTTTGGACCAAAATTTCAAAGTGGTTTTAAACATTGTGCATAGTGCATTTGGGTGCGTACAATCCGAAAATCTCATTTACAGCTTGCGGAATCGACTGGAAATTGCTCAAAAACCACCATAAAGCTAGAAAATTAAAAATCGATTACCATGACTTTAATCGACAGTAAAAGTTTAATTTTAATACTTACAGCAAAATAAACTGTGCCAGCCAATTTTTCATATCAAATTACATAAGAATCCGTCAAAAAAGCTATTGTTTTCGAATATTTATTTTTTGGGTAAAAAAAAATTCAAAGGGAATCTATCGTTTTTCTAATTTTGGACCAAAATTTCAAAGTGGTTTTAAACATTGTGCATAGTGCATTTGGGTGCGTACAATCCGAAAATCTCATTTACAGCTTGCGGAATCGACTGGAAATTGCTCAAAAACCACCATAAAGCTAGAAAATTAAAAATCGATTACCATGACTTTAATCGACAGTAAAAGTTTAATTTTAATACTTACAGCAAAATAAACTGTGCCAGCCAATTTTTCACATCAAATTACATAAGAATCCGTCAAAAAAGCTATTGTTTTCGAATATTTATTTTTTGGGTAAAAAAAATTCAAAGGGGTTAATCTATCGTTTTTCTAATTTCGGACCAAAATTTCAAAGTCATTTAAACATTGTGCATAGTGCATTTGGGTGCGTACAATCCGAAAATCTCATTTACAGCTTGCGGAATCGACTGGAAATTGCTCAAAAACCACCATAAAGCTAGAAAATTAAAAATCGATTACCATGACTTTAATCGACAGTAAAAGTTTAATTTTAATACTTACAGCAAAATAAACTGTGCCAGCCAATTTTTCACATCAAATTACATAAGAATCCGTCAAAAAAGCTATTGTTTTCGAATATTTATTTTTTGGGTAAAAAAAAATTCAAAGGGGTTAATCTATCGTTTTTCTAATTTTGGACCAAAATTTCAAAGTTGTTTTAAACATTGTGCATAGTGCATTTGGGTGCGTACAATCCGAAAATCTCATTTACAGCTTGCGGAATCGACTGGAAATTGCTCAAAAACCACCATAAAGCTAGAAAATTAAAAATCGATTACCATGACTTTAATCGACAGTAAAAGTTTAATTTTAATACTTACAGCAAAATAAACTGTGCCAGCCAATTTTTCACATCAAATTACATAAGAATCCGTCAAAAAAGCTATTGTTTTCGAATATTTATATTTTGGGTAAAAAAAAATTCAAAGGGGTTAATCTATCGTTTTTCTAATTTCGGACCAAAATTTCAAAGTCATTTAAACATTGTGCATAGTGCATTTGGGTGCGTACAATCCGAAAATCTCATTTACAGCTTGCGGAATCGACTGGAAATTGCTCAAAAACCACCATAAAGCTAGAAAATTAAAAATCGATTACCATGACTTTAATCGACAGTAAAAGTTTAATTTTAATACTTACAGCAAAATAAACTGTGCCAGCCAATTTTTCACATCAAATTACATAAGAATCCGTCAAAAAAGCTATTGTTTTCGAATATTTATATTTTGGGTAAAAAAAAATTCAAAGGGGTTAATCTATCGTTTTTCTAATTTCGGACCAAAATTTCAAAGTCATTTAAACATTGTGCATAGTGCATTTGGGTGCGTACAATCCGAAAATCTCATTTACAGCTTGCGGAATCGACTGGAAATTGCTCAAAAACCACCATAAAGCTAGAAAATTAAAAATCGATTACCATGACTTTAATCGACAGTAAAAGTTTAATTTTAATACTTACAGCAAAATAAACTGTGCCAGCCAATTTTTCACATCAAATTACATAAGAATCCGTCAAAAAAGCTATTGTTTTCGAATATTTATATTTTGGGTAAAAAAAAATTCAAAGGGGTTAATCTATCGTTTTTCTAATTTCGGACCAAAATTTCAAAGTCATTTAAACATTGTGCATAGTGCATTTGGGTGCGTACAATCCGAAAATCTCATTTACAGCTTGCGGAATCGACTGGAAATTGCTCAAAAACCACCATAAAGCTAGAAAATTAAAAATCGATTACCATGACTTTAATCGACAGTAAAAGTTTAATTTTAATACTTACAGCAAAATAAACTGTGCCAGCCAATTTTTCACATCAAATTACATAAGAATCCGTCAAAAAAGCTATTGTTTTCGAATATTTATATTTTGGGTAAAAAAAAATTCAAAGGGGTTAATCTATCGTTTTTCTAATTTCGGACCAAAATTTCAAAGTCATTTAAACATTGTGCATAGTGCATTTGGGTGCGTACAATCCGAAAATCTCATTTACAGCTTGCGGAATCGACTGGAAATTGCTCAAAAACCACCATAAAGCTAGAAAATTAAAAATCGATTACCATGACTTTAATCGACAGTAAAAGTTTAATTTTAATACTTACAGCAAAATAAACTGTGCCAGCCAATTTTTCACATCAAATTACATAAGAATCCGTCAAAAAAGCTATTGTTTTCGAATATTTATATTTTGGGTAAAAAAAAATTCAAAGGGGTTAATCTATCGTTTTTCTAATTTCGGACCAAAATTTCAAAGTCATTTAAACATTGTGCATAGTGCATTTGGGTGCGTACAATCCGAAAATCTCATTTACAGCTTGCGGAATCGACTGGAAATTGCTCAAAAACCACCATAAAGCTAGAAAATTAAAAATCGATTACCATGACTTTAATCGACAGTAAAAGTTTAATTTTAATACTTACAGCAAAATAAACTGTGCCAGCCAATTTTTCACATCAAATTACATAAGAATCCGTCAAAAAAGCTATTGTTTTCGAATATTTATTTTTTGGGTAAAAAAAAATTCAAAGGGGTTAATCTATCGTTTTTCTAATTTTGGACCAAAATTTCAAAGTTGTTTTAAACATTGTGCATAGTGCATTTGGGTGCGTACAATCCGAAAATCTCATTTACAGCTTGCGGAATCGACTGGAAATTGCTCAAAAACCACCATAAAGCTAGAAAATTAAAAATCGATTACCATGACTTTAATCGACAGTAAAAGTTTAATTTTAATACTTACAGCAAAATAAACTGTGCCAGCCAATTTTTCACATCAAATTACATAAGAATCCGTCAAAAAAGCTATTGTTTTCGAATATTTATATTTTGGGTAAAAAAAAATTCAAAGGGGTTAATCTATCGTTTTTCTAATTTCGGACCAAAATTTCAAAGTCATTTAAACATTGTGCATAGTGCATTTGGGTGCGTACAATCCGAAAATCTCATTTACAGCTTGCGGAATCGACTGGAAATTGCTCAAAAACCACCATAAAGCTAGAAAATTAAAAATCGATTACCATGACTTTAATCGACAGTAAAAGTTTAATTTTAATACTTACAGCAAAATAAACTGTGCCAGCCAATTTTTCACATCAAATTACATAAGAATCCGTCAAAAAAGCTATTGTTTTCGAATATTTATTTTTTGGGTAAAAAAAAATTCAAAGGGGTTAATCTATCGTTTTTCTAATTTTGGACCAAAATTTCAAAGTTGTTTTAAACATTGTGCATAGTGCATTTGGGTGCGTACAATCCGAAAATCTCATTTACAGCTTGCGGAATCGACTGGAAATTGCTCAAAAACCACCATAAAGCTAGAAAATTAAAAATCGATTACCATGACTTTAATCGACAGTAAAAGTTTAATTTTAATACTTACAGCAAAATAAACTGTGCCAGCCAATTTTTCACATCAAATTACATAAGAATCCGTCAAAAAAGCTATTGTTTTCGAATATTTATATTTTGGGTAAAAAAAAATTCAAAGGGGTTAATCTATCGTTTTTCTAATTTCGGACCAAAATTTCAAAGTCATTTAAACATTGTGCATAGTGCATTTGGGTGCGTACAATCCGAAAATCTCATTTACAGCTTGCGGAATCGACTGGAAATTGCTCAAAAACCACCATAAAGCTAGAAAATTAAAAATCGATTACCATGACTTTAATCGACAGTAAAAGTTTAATTTTAATACTTACAGCAAAATAAACTGTGCCAGCCAATTTTTCACATCAAATTACATAAGAATCCGTCAAAAAAGCTATTGTTTTCGAATATTTATATTTTGGGTAAAAAAAAATTCAAAGGGGTTAATCTATCGTTTTTCTAATTTCGGACCAAAATTTCAAAGTCATTTAAACATTGTGCATAGTGCATTTGGGTGCGTACAATCCGAAAATCTCATTTACAGCTTGCGGAATCGACTGGAAATTGCTCAAAAACCACCATAAAGCTAGAAAATTAAAAATCGATTACCATGACTTTAATCGACAGTAAAAGTTTAATTTTAATACTTACAGCAAAATAAACTGTGCCAGCCAATTTTTCACATCAAATTACATAAGAATCCGTCAAAAAAGCTATTGTTTTCGAATATTTATTTTTTGGGTAAAAAAAAATTCAAAGGGGTTAATCTATCGTTTTTCTAATTTCGGACCAAAATTTCAAAGTCATTTAAACATTGTGCATAGTGCATTTGGGTGCGTACAATCCGAAAATCTCATTTACAGCTTGCGGAATCGACTGGAAATTGCTCAAAAACCACCATAAAGCTAGAAAATTAAAAATCGATTACCATGACTTTAATCGACAGTAAAAGTTTAATTTTAATACTTACAGCAAAATAAACTGTGCCAGCCAATTTTTCACATCAAATTACATAAGAATCCGTCAAAAAAGCTATTGTTTTCGAATATTTATTTTTTGGGTAAAAAAAAATTCAAAGGGGTTAATCTATCGTTTTTCTAATTTCGGACCAAAATTTCAAAGTTGTTTTAAACATTGTGCATAGTGCATTTGGGTGCGTACAATACGAAAATCTCATTTACAGCTTGCGGAATCGACTGGAAATTGCTCAAAAACCACCATAAAGCTAGAAAATTAAAAATCGATTACCATGACTTTAATCGACAGTAAAAGTTTAATTTTAATACTTACAGCAAAATAAACTGTGCCAGCCAATTTTTCACATCAAATTACATAAGAATCCGTCAAAAAAGCTATTGTTTTCGAATATTTATATTTTGGGTAAAAAAAAATTCAAAGGGGTTAATCTATCGTTTTTCTAATTTTGGACCAAAATTTCAAAGTTGTTTTAAACATTGTGCATAGTGCATTTGGGTGCGTACAATCCGAAAATCTCATTTACAGCTTGCGGAATCGACTGGAAATTGCTCAAAAACCACCATAAAGCTAGAAAATTAAAAATCGATTACCATGACTTTAATCGACAGTAAAAGTTTAATTTTAATACTTACAGCAAAATAAACTGTGCCAGCCAATTTTTCACATCAAATTACATAAGAATCCGTCAAAAAAGCTATTGTTTTCGAATATTTATTTTTTGGGTAAAAAAAAATTCAAAGGGGTTTTTCTAATTTCGGACCAAAATTTCAAAGTCATTTAAACATTGTGCATAGTGCATTTGGGTGCGTACAATCCGAAAATCTCATTTACAGCTTGCGGAATCGACTGGAAATTGCTCAAAAACCACCATAAAGCTAGAAAATTAAAAATCGATTACCATGACTTTAATCGACAGTAAAAGTTTAATTTTAATACTTACAGCAAAATAAACTGTGCCAGCCAATTTTTCACATCAAATTACATAAGAATCCGTCAAAAAAGCTATTGTTTTCGAATATTTATTTTTTGGGTAAAAAAAATTCAAAGGGGTTAATCTATCGTTTTTCTAATTTCGGACCAAAATTTCAAAGTCATTTAAACATTGTGCATAGTGCATTTGGGTGCGTACAATCCGAAAATCTCATTTACAGCTTGCGGAATCGACTGGAAATTGCTCAAAAACCACCATAAAGCTAGAAAATTAAAAATCGATTACCATGACTTTAATCGACAGTAAAAGTTTAATTTTAATACTTACAGCAAAATAAACTGTGCCAGCCAATTTTTCACATCAAATTACATAAGAATCCGTCAAAAAAGCTATTGTTTTCGAATATTTATTTTTTGGGTAAAAAAAAATTCAAAGGGGTTTTTCTAATTTCGGACCAAAATTTCAAAGTCATTTAAACATTGTGCATAGTGCATTTGGGTGCGTACAATCCGAAAATCTCATTTACAGCTTGCGGAATCGACTGGAAATTGCTCAAAAACCACCATAAAGCTAGAAAATTAAAAATCGATTACCATGACTTTAATCGACAGTAAAAGTTTAATTTTAATACTTACAGCAAAATAAACTGTGCCAGCCAATTTTTCACATCAAATTACATAAGAATCCGTCAAAAAAGCTATTGTTTTCGAATATTTATTTTTTGGGTAAAAAAAAATTCAAAGGGGTTAATCTATCGTTTTTCTAATTTTGGACCAAAATTTCAAAGTTGTTTTAAACATTGTGCATAGTGCATTTGGGTGCGTACAATCCGAAAATCTCATTTACAGCTTGCGGAATCGACTGGAAATTGCTCAAAAACCACCATAAAGCTAGAAAATTAAAAATCGATTACCATGACTTTAATCGACAGTAAAAGTTTAATTTTAATACTTACAGCAAAATAAACTGTGCCAGCCAATTTTTCACATCAAATTACATAAGAATCCGTCAAAAAAGCTATTGTTTTCGAATATTTATATTTTGGGTAAAAAAAAATTCAAAGGGGTTAATCTATCGTTTTTCTAATTTCGGACCAAAATTTCAAAGTCATTTAAACATTGTGCATAGTGCATTTGGGTGCGTACAATCCGAAAATCTCATTTACAGCTTGCGGAATCGACTGGAAATTGCTCAAAAACCACCATAAAGCTAGAAAATTAAAAATCGATTACCATGACTTTAATCGACAGTAAAAGTTTAATTTTAATACTTACAGCAAAATAAACTGTGCCAGCCAATTTTTCACATCAAATTACATAAGAATCCGTCAAAAAAGCTATTGTTTTCGAATATTTATTTTTTGGGTAAAAAAAAATTCAAAGGGGTTAATCTATCGTTTTTCTAATTTTGGACCAAAATTTCAAAGTTGTTTTAAACATTGTGCATAGTGCATTTGGGTGCGTACAATCCGAAAATCTCATTTACAGCTTGCGGAATCGACTGGAAATTGCTCAAAAACCACCATAAAGCTAGAAAATTAAAAATCGATTACCATGACTTTAATCGACAGTAAAAGTTTAATTTTAATACTTACAGCAAAATAAACTGTGCCAGCCAATTTTTCACATCAAATTACATAAGAATCCGTCAAAAAAGCTATTGTTTTCGAATATTTATATTTTGGGTAAAAAAAAATTCAAAGGGGTTAATCTATCGTTTTTCTAATTTCGGACCAAAATTTCAAAGTCATTTAAACATTGTGCATAGTGCATTTGGGTGCGTACAATCCGAAAATCTCATTTACAGCTTGCGGAATCGACTGGAAATTGCTCAAAAACCACCATAAAGCTAGAAAATTAAAAATCGATTACCATGACTTTAATCGACAGTAAAAGTTTAATTTTAATACTTACAGCAAAATAAACTGTGCCAGCCAATTTTTCACATCAAATTACATAAGAATCCGTCAAAAAAGCTATTGTTTTCGAATATTTATATTTTGGGTAAAAAAAAATTCAAAGGGGTTAATCTATCGTTTTTCTAATTTCGGACCAAAATTTCAAAGTCATTTAAACATTGTGCATAGTGCATTTGGGTGCGTACAATCCGAAAATCTCATTTACAGCTTGCGGAATCGACTGGAAATTGCTCAAAAACCACCATAAAGCTAGAAAATTAAAAATCGATTACCATGACTTTAATCGACAGTAAAAGTTTAATTTTAATACTTACAGCAAAATAAACTGTGCCAGCCAATTTTTCACATCAAATTACATAAGAATCCGTCAAAAAAGCTATTGTTTTCGAATATTTATTTTTTGGGTAAAAAAAAATTCAAAGGGGTTAATCTATCGTTTTTCTAATTTCGGACCAAAATTTCAAAGTCATTTAAACATTGTGCATAGTGCATTTGGGTGCGTACAATCCGAAAATCTCATTTACAGCTTGCGGAATCGACTGGAAATTGCTCAAAAACCACCATAAAGCTAGAAAATTAAAAATCGATTACCATGACTTTAATCGACAGTAAAAGTTTAATTTTAATACTTACAGCAAAATAAACTGTGCCAGCCAATTTTTCACATCAAATTACATAAGAATCCGTCAAAAAAGCTATTGTTTTCGAATATTTATATTTTGGGTAAAAAAAAATTCAAAGGGGTTAATCTATCGTTTTTCTAATTTCGGACCAAAATTTCAAAGTCATTTAAACATTGTGCATAGTGCATTTGGGTGCGTACAATCCGAAAATCTCATTTACAGCTTGCGGAATCGACTGGAAATTGCTCAAAAACCACCATAAAGCTAGAAAATTAAAAATCGATTACCATGACTTTAATCGACAGTAAAAGTTTAATTTTAATACTTACAGCAAAATAAACTGTGCCAGCCAATTTTTCACATCAAATTACATAAGAATCCGTCAAAAAAGCTATTGTTTTCGAATATTTATATTTTGGGTAAAAAAAAATTCAAAGGGGTTAATCTATCGTTTTTCTAATTTCGGACCAAAATTTCAAAGTCATTTAAACATTGTGCATAGTGCATTTGGGTGCGTACAATCCGAAAATCTCATTTACAGCTTGCGGAATCGACTGGAAATTGCTCAAAAACCACCATAAAGCTAGAAAATTAAAAATCGATTACCATGACTTTAATCGACAGTAAAAGTTTAATTTTAATACTTACAGCAAAATAAACTGTGCCAGCCAATTTTTCACATCAAATTACATAAGAATCCGTCAAAAAAGCTATTGTTTTCGAATATTTATTTTTTGGGTAAAAAAAAATTCAAAGGGGTTAATCTATCGTTTTTCTAATTTCGGACCAAAATTTCAAAGTCATTTAAACATTGTGCATAGTGCATTTGGGTGCGTACAATCCGAAAATCTCATTTACAGCTTGCGGAATCGACTGGAAATTGCTCAAAAACCACCATAAAGCTAGAAAATTAAAAATCGATTACCATGACTTTAATCGACAGTAAAAGTTTAATTTTAATACTTACAGCAAAATAAACTGTGCCAGCCAATTTTTCACATCAAATTACATAAGAATCCGTCAAAAAAGCTATTGTTTTCGAATATTTATTTTTTGGGTAAAAAAAAATTCAAAGGGGTTAATCTATCGTTTTTCTAATTTCGGACCAAAATTTCAAAGTTGTTTTAAACATTGTGCATAGTGCATTTGGGTGCGTACAATCCGAAAATCTCATTTACAGCTTGCGGAATCGACTGGAAATTGCTCAAAAACCACCATAAAGCTAGAAAATTAAAAATCGATTACCATGACTTTAATCGACAGTAAAAGTTTAATTTTAATACTTACAGCAAAATAAACTGTGCCAGCCAATTTTTCACATCAAATTACATAAGAATCCGTCAAAAAAGCTATTGTTTTCGAATATTTATATTTTGGGTAAAAAAAAATTCAAAGGGGTTAATCTATCGTTTTTCTAATTTTGGACCAAAATTTCAAAGTTGTTTTAAACATTGTGCATAGTGCATTTGGGTGCGTACAATCCGAAAATCTCATTTACAGCTTGCGGAATCGACTGGAAATTGCTCAAAAACCACCATAAAGCTAGAAAATTAAAAATCGATTACCATGACTTTAATCGACAGTAAAAGTTTAATTTTAATACTTACAGCAAAATAAACTGTGCCAGCCAATTTTTCACATCAAATTACATAAGAATCCGTCAAAAAAGCTATTGTTTTCGAATATTTATTTTTTGGGTAAAAAAAAATTCAAAGGGGTTAATCTATCGTTTTTCTAATTTTGGACCAAAATTTCAAAGTGGTTTTAAACATTGTGCATAGTGCATTTGGGTGCGTACAATCCGAAAATCTCATTTACAGCTTGCGGAATCGACTGGAAATTGCTCAAAAACCACCATAAAGCTAGAAAATTAAAAATCGATTACCATGACTTTAATCGACAGTAAAAGTTTAATTTTAATACTTACAGCAAAATAAACTGTGCCAGCCAATTTTTCACATCAAATTACATAAGAATCCGTCAAAAAAGCTATTGTTTTCGAATATTTATATTTTGGGTAAAAAAAAATTCAAAGGGGTTAATCTATCGTTTTTCTAATTTCGGACCAAAATTTCAAAGTCATTTAAACATTGTGCATAGTGCATTTGGGTGCGTACAATCCGAAAATCTCATTTACAGCTTGCGGAATCGACTGGAAATTGCTCAAAAACCACCATAAAGCTAGAAAATTAAAAATCGATTACCATGACTTTAATCGACAGTAAAAGTTTAATTTTAATACTTACAGCAAAATAAACTGTGCCAGCCAATTTTTCACATCAAATTACATAAGAATCCGTCAAAAAAGCTATTGTTTTCGAATATTTATATTTTGGGTAAAAAAAAATTCAAAGGGGTTAATCTATCGTTTTTCTAATTTCGGACCAAAATTTCAAAGTCATTTAAACATTGTGCATAGTGCATTTGGGTGCGTACAATCCGAAAATCTCATTTACAGCTTGCGGAATCGACTGGAAATTGCTCAAAAACCACCATAAAGCTAGAAAATTAAAAATCGATTACCATGACTTTAATCGACAGTAAAAGTTTAATTTTAATACTTACAGCAAAATAAACTGTGCCAGCCAATTTTTCACATCAAATTACATAAGAATCCCTCAAAAAAGCTATTGTTTTCGAATATTTATTTTTTGGGTAAAAAAAAATTCAAAGGGGTTAATCTATCGTTTTTCTAATTTTGGACCAAAATTTCAAAGTGGTTTTAAACATTGTGCATAGTGCATTTGGGTGCGTACAATCCGAAAATCTCATTTACAGCTTGCGGAATCGACTGGAAATTGCTCAAAAACCACCATAAAGCTAGAAAATTAAAAATCGATTACCATGACTTTAATCGACAGTAAAAGTTTAATTTTAATACTTACAGCAAAATAAACTGTGCCAGCCAATTTTTCACATCAAATTACATAAGAATCCGTCAAAAAAGCTATTGTTTTCGAATATTTATATTTTGGGTAAAAAAAAATTCAAAGGGGTTAATCTATCGTTTTTCTAATTTCGGACCAAAATTTCAAAGTCATTTAAACATTGTGCATAGTGCATTTGGGTGCGTACAATCCGAAAATCTCATTTACAGCTTGCGGAATCGACTGGAAATTGCTCAAAAACCACCATAAAGCTAGAAAATTAAAAATCGATTACCATGACTTTAATCGACAGTAAAAGTTTAATTTTAATACTTACAGCAAAATAAACTGTGCCAGCCAATTTTTCACATCAAATTACATAAGAATCCGTCAAAAAAGCTATTGTTTTCGAATATTTATATTTTGGGTAAAAAAAAATTCAAAGGGGTTAATCTATCGTTTTTCTAATTTCGGACCAAAATTTCAAAGTCATTTAAACATTGTGCATAGTGCATTTGGGTGCGTACAATCCGAAAATCTCATTTACAGCTTGCGGAATCGACTGGAAATTGCTCAAAAACCACCATAAAGCTAGAAAATTAAAAATCGATTACCATGACTTTAATCGACAGTAAAAGTTTAATTTTAATACTTACAGCAAAATAAACTGTGCCAGCCAATTTTTCACATCAAATTACATAAGAATCCGTCAAAAAAGCTATTGTTTTCGAATATTTATTTTTTGGGTAAAAAAAAATTCAAAGGGGTTAATCTATCGTTTTTCTAATTTCGGACCAAAATTTCAAAGTTGTTTTAAACATTGTGCATAGTGCATTTGGGTGCGTACAATCCGAAAATCTCATTTACAGCTTGCGGAATCGACTGGAAATTGCTCAAAAACCACCATAAAGCTAGAAAATTAAAAATCGATTACCATGACTTTAATCGACAGTAAAAGTTTAATTTTAATACTTACAGCAAAATAAACTGTGCCAGCCAATTTTTCACATCAAATTACATAAGAATCCGTCAAAAAAGCTATTGTTTTCGAATATTTATATTTTGGGTAAAAAAAAATTCAAAGGGGTTAATCTATCGTTTTTCTAATTTTGGACCAAAATTTCAAAGTTGTTTTAAACATTGTGCATAGTGCATTTGGGTGCGTACAATCCGAAAATCTCATTTACAGCTTGCGGAATCGACTGGAAATTGCTCAAAAACCACCATAAAGCTAGAAAATTAAAAATCGATTACCATGACTTTAATCGACAGTAAAAGTTTAATTTTAATACTTACAGCAAAATAAACTGTGCCAGCCAATTTTTCACATCAAATTACATAAGAATCCGTCAAAAAAGCTATTGTTTTCGAATATTTATTTTTTGGGTAAAAAAAAATTCAAAGGGGTTAATCTATCGTTTTTCTAATTTTGGACCAAAATTTCAAAGTGGTTTTAAACATTGTGCATAGTGCATTTGGGTGCGTACAATCCGAAAATCTCATTTACAGCTTGCGGAATCGACTGGAAATTGCTCAAAAACCACCATAAAGCTAGAAAATTAAAAATCGATTACCATGACTTTAATCGACAGTAAAAGTTTAATTTTAATACTTACAGCAAAATAAACTGTGCCAGCCAATTTTTCACATCAAATTACATAAGAATCCGTCAAAAAAGCTATTGTTTTCGAATATTTATATTTTGGGTAAAAAAAAATTCAAAGGGGTTAATCTATCGTTTTTCTAATTTCGGACCAAAATTTCAAAGTCATTTAAACATTGTGCATAGTGCATTTGGGTGCGTACAATCCGAAAATCTCATTTACAGCTTGCGGAATCGACTGGAAATTGCTCAAAAACCACCATAAAGCTAGAAAATTAAAAATCGATTACCATGACTTTAATCGACAGTAAAAGTTTAATTTTAATACTTACAGCAAAATAAACTGTGCCAGCCAATTTTTCACATCAAATTACATAAGAATCCGTCAAAAAAGCTATTGTTTTCGAATATTTATATTTTGGGTAAAAAAAAATTCAAAGGGGTTAATCTATCGTTTTTCTAATTTCGGACCAAAATTTCAAAGTCATTTAAACATTGTGCATAGTGCATTTGGGTGCGTACAATCCGAAAATCTCATTTACAGCTTGCGGAATCGACTGGAAATTGCTCAAAAACCACCATAAAGCTAGAAAATTAAAAATCGATTACCATGACTTTAATCGACAGTAAAAGTTTAATTTTAATACTTACAGCAAAATAAACTGTGCCAGCCAATTTTTCACATCAAATTACATAAGAATCCGTCAAAAAAGCTATTGTTTTCGAATATTTATTTTTTGGGTAAAAAAAAATTCAAAGGGGTTAATCTATCGTTTTTCTAATTTTGGACCAAAATTTCAAAGTGGTTTTAAACATTGTGCATAGTGCATTTGGGTGCGTACAATCCGAAAATCTCATTTACAGCTTGCGGAATCGACTGGAAATTGCTCAAAAACCACCATAAAGCTAGAAAATTAAAAATCGATTACCATGACTTTAATCGACAGTAAAAGTTTAATTTTAATACTTACAGCAAAATAAACTGTGCCAGCCAATTTTTCACATCAAATTACATAAGAATCCGTCAAAAAAGCTATTGTTTTCGAATATTTATATTTTGGGTAAAAAAAAATTCAAAGGGGTTAATCTATCGTTTTTCTAATTTCGGACCAAAATTTCAAAGTCATTTAAACATTGTGCATAGTGCATTTGGGTGCGTACAATCCGAAAATCTCATTTACAGCTTGCGGAATCGACTGGAAATTGCTCAAAAACCACCATAAAGCTAGAAAATTAAAAATCGATTACCATGACTTTAATCGACAGTAAAAGTTTAATTTTAATACTTACAGCAAAATAAACTGTGCCAGCCAATTTTTCACATCAAATTACATAAGAATCCGTCAAAAAAGCTATTGTTTTCGAATATTTATATTTTGGGTAAAAAAAAATTCAAAGGGGTTAATCTATCGTTTTTCTAATTTCGGACCAAAATTTCAAAGTCATTTAAACATTGTGCATAGTGCATTTGGGTGCGTACAATCCGAAAATCTCATTTACAGCTTGCGGAATCGACTGGAAATTGCTCAAAAACCACCATAAAGCTAGAAAATTAAAAATCGATTACCATGACTTTAATCGACAGTAAAAGTTTAATTTTAATACTTACAGCAAAATAAACTGTGCCAGCCAATTTTTCACATCAAATTACATAAGAATCCGTCAAAAAAGCTATTGTTTTCGAATATTTATTTTTTGGGTAAAAAAAAATTCAAAGGGGTTAATCTATCGTTTTTCTAATTTCGGACCAAAATTTCAAAGTTGTTTTAAACATTGTGCATAGTGCATTTGGGTGCGTACAATCCGAAAATCTCATTTACAGCTTGCGGAATCGACTGGAAATTGCTCAAAAACCACCATAAAGCTAGAAAATTAAAAATCGATTACCATGACTTTAATCGACAGTAAAAGTTTAATTTTAATACTTACAGCAAAATAAACTGTGCCAGCCAATTTTTCACATCAAATTACATAAGAATCCGTCAAAAAAGCTATTGTTTTCGAATATTTATATTTTGGGTAAAAAAAAATTCAAAGGGGTTAATCTATCGTTTTTCTAATTTTGGACCAAAATTTCAAAGTTGTTTTAAACATTGTGCATAGTGCATTTGGGTGCGTACAATCCGAAAATCTCATTTACAGCTTGCGGAATCGACTGGAAATTGCTCAAAAACCACCATAAAGCTAGAAAATTAAAAATCGATTACCATGACTTTAATCGACAGTAAAAGTTTAATTTTAATACTTACAGCAAAATAAACTGTGCCAGCCAATTTTTCACATCAAATTACATAAGAATCCGTCAAAAAAGCTATTGTTTTCGAATATTTATATTTTGGGTAAAAAAAAATTCAAAGGGGTTAATCTATCGTTTTTCTAATTTTGGACCAAAATTTCAAAGTTGTTTTAAACATTGTGCATAGTGCATTTGGGTGCGTACAATCCGAAAATCTCATTTACAGCTTGCGGAATCGACTGGAAATTGCTCAAAAACCACCATAAAGCTAGAAAATTAAAAATCGATTACCATGACTTTAATCGACAGTAAAAGTTTAATTTTAATACTTACAGCAAAATAAACTGTGCCAGCCAATTTTTCACATCAAATTACATAAGAATCCGTCAAAAAAGCTATTGTTTTCGAATATTTATTTTTTGGGTAAAAAAAAATTCAAAGGGGTTAATCTATCGTTTTTCTAATTTCGGACCAAAATTTCAAAGTCGTTTTAAACATTGTGCATAGTGCATTTGGGTGCGTACAATCCGAAAATCTCATTTACAGCTTGCGGAATCGACTGGAAATTGCTCAAAAACCACCATAAAGCTAGAAAATTAAAAATCGATTACCATGACTTTAATCGACAGTAAAAGTTTAATTTTAATACTTACAGCAAAATAAACTGTGCCAGCCAATTTTTCACATCAAATTACATAAGAATCCGTCAAAAAAGCTATTGTTTTCGAATATTTATTTTTTGGGTAAAAAAAAATTCAAAGGGGTTAATCTATCGTTTTTCTAATTTTGGACCAAAATTTCAAAGTGGTTTTAAACATTGTGCATAGTGCATTTGGGTGCGTACAATCCGAAAATCTCATTTACAGCTTGCGGAATCGACTGGAAATTGCTCAAAAACCACCATAAAGCTAGAAAATTAAAAATCGATTACCATGACTTTAATCGACAGTAAAAGTTTAATTTTAATACTTACAGCAAAATAAACTGTGCCAGCCAATTTTTCACATCAAATTACATAAGAATCCGTCAAAAAAGCTATTGTTTTCGAATATTTATTTTTTGGGTAAAAAAAAATTCAAAGGGGTTAATCTATCGTTTTTCTAATTTCGGACCAAAATTTCAAAGTGGTTTTAAACATTGTGCATAGTGCATTTGGGTGCGTACAATCCGAAAATCTCATTTACAGCTTGCGGAATCGACTGGAAATTGCTCAAAAACCACCATAAAGCTAGAAAATTAAAAATCGATTACCATGACTTTAATCGACAGTAAAAGTTTAATTTTAATACTTACAGCAAAATAAACTGTGCCAGCCAATTTTTCACATCAAATTACATAAGAATCCGTCAAAAAAGCTATTGTTTTCGAATATTTATTTTTTGGGTAAAAAAAAATTCAAAAATTCTATCGTTTTTCTAATTTCGGACCAAAATTTCAAAGTCGTTTTAAACATTGTGCATAGTGCATTTGGGTGCGTACAATCCGAAAATCTCATTTACAGCTTGCGGAATCGACTGGAAATTGCTCAAAAACCACCATAAAGCTAGAAAATTAAAAATCGATTACCATGACTTTAATCGACAGGAAAAGTTTAATTTTAATACTTACAGCAAAATAAACTGTGCCAGCCAATTTTTCACATCAAATTACATAAGAATCCGTCAAAAAAGCTATCTATCGTTTTTCTAATTTCGGACCAAAATTTCAAAGTCGTTTTAAACATTGTGCATAGTGCATTTGGGTGCGTACAATCCGAAAATCTCATTTACAGCTTGCGGAATCGACTGGAAATTGCTCAAAAACCACCATAAAGCTAGAAAATTAAAAATCGATTACCATGACTTTAATCGACAGTAAAAGTTTAATTTTAATACTTACAGCAAAATAAACTGTGCCAGCCAATTTTTCACATCAAATTACATAAGAATCCGTCAAAAAAGCTATTGTTTTCGAATATTTATTTTGTGGGTAAAAAAAAATTCAAAGGGGTTAATCTATCGTTTTTCTAATTTCGGACCAAAATTTCAAAGTCGTTTTAAACATTGTGCATAGTGCATTTGGGTGCGTACAATCCGAAAATCTCATTTACAGCTTGCGGAATCGACTGGAAATTGCTCAAAAACCACCATAAAGCTAGAAAATTAAAAATCGATTACCATGACTTTAATCGACAGTAAAAGTTTAATTTTAATACTTACAGCAAAATAAACTGTGCCAGCCAATTTTTCACATCAAATTACATAAGAATCCGTCAAAAAAGCTATTGTTTTCGAATATTTATTTTTTGGGTAAAAAAAATTCAAAGGGGTTAATCTATCGTTTTTCTATTTTCGGACCAAAATTTCAAAGTCGTTTTAAACATTGTGCATAGTGCATTTGGGTGCGTACAATCCGAAAATCTCATTTACAGCTTGCGGAATCGACTGGAAATTGCTCAAAAACCACCATAAAGCTAGAAAATTAAAAATCGATTACCATGACTTTAATCGACAGTAAAAGTTTAATTTTAATACTTACAGCAAAATAAACTGTGCCAGCCAATTTTTCACATCAAATTACATAAGAATCCGTCAAAAAAGCTATCTATCGTTTTTCTAATTTCGGACCAAAATTTCAAAGTCGTTTTAAACATTGTGCATAGTGCATTTGGGTGCGTACAATCCGAAAATCTCATTTACAGCTTGCGGAATCGACTGGAAATTGCTCAAAAACCACCATAAAGCTAGAAAATTAAAAATCGATTACCATGACTTTAATCGACAGTAAAAGTTTAATTTTAATACTTACAGCAAAATAAACTGTGCCAGCCAATTTTTCACATCAAATTACATAAGAATCCGTCAAAAAAGCTATTGTTTTCGAATATTTATTTTTTGGGTAAAAAAAAATTCAAAGGGGTTAATCTATCGTTTTTCTAATTTCGGACCAAAATTTCAAAGTCGTTTTAAACATTGTGCATAGTGCATTTGGGTGCGTACAATCCGAAAATCTCATTTACAGCTTGCGGAATCGACTGGAAATTGCTCAAAAACCACCATAAAGCTAGAAAATTAAAAATCGATTACCATGACTTTAATCGACAGTAAAAGTTTAATTTTAATACTTACAGCAAAATAAACTGTGCCAGCCAATTTTTCACATCAAATTACATAAGAATCCGTCAAAAAAGCTATTGTTTTCGAATATTTATTTTTTGGGTAAAAAAAAATTCAAAGGGGTTAATCTATCGTTTTTCTAATTTCGGACCAAAATTTCAAAGTCGTTTTAAACATTGTGCATAGTGCATTTGGGTGCGTACAATCCGAAAATCTCATTTACAGCTTGCGGAATCGACTGGAAATTGCTCAAAAACCACCATAAAGCTAGAAAATTAAAAATCGATTACCATGACTTTAATCGACAGTAAAAGTTTAATTTTAATACTTACAGCAAAATAAACTGTGCCAGCCAATTTTTCACATCAAATTACATAAGAATCCGTCAAAAAAGCTATTGTTTTCGAATATTTATTTTTTGGGTAAAAAAAAATTCAAAGGGGTTAATCTATCGTTTTTCTAATTTCGGACCAAAATTTCAAAGTCGTTTTAAACATTGTGCATAGTGCATTTGGGTGCGTACAATCCGAAAATCTCATTTACAGCTTGCGGAATCGACTGGAAATTGCTCAAAAACCACCATAAAGCTAGAAAATTAAAAATCGATTACCATGACTTTAATCGACAGTAAAAGTTTAATTTTAATACTTACAGCAAAATAAACTGTGCCAGCCAATTTTTCACATCAAATTACATAAGAATCCGTCAAAAAAGCTATCTATCGTTTTTCTAATTTCGGACCAAAATTTCAAAGTCGTTTTAAACATTGTGCATAGTGCATTTGGGTGCGTACAATCCGAAAATCTCATTTACAGCTTGCGGAATCGACTGGAAATTGCTCAAAAACCACCATAAAGCTAGAAAATTAAAAATCGATTACCATGACTTTAATCGACAGTAAAAGTTTAATTTTAATACTTACAGCAAAATAAACTGTGCCAGCCAATTTTTCACATCAAATTACATAAGAATCCGTCAAAAAAGCTATTGTTTTCGAATATTTATTTTGTGGGTAAAAAAAAATTCAAAGGGGTTAATCTATCGTTTTTCTAATTTCGGACCAAAATTTCAAAGTCGTTTTAAACATTGTGCATAGTGCATTTGGGTGCGTACAATCCGAAAATCTCATTTACAGCTTGCGGAATCGACTGGAAATTGCTCAAAAACCACCATAAAGCTAGAAAATTAAAGATCGATTACCATGACTTTAATCGACAGTAAAAGTTTAATTTTAATACTTACAGCAAAATAAACTGTGCCAGCCAATTTTTCACATCAAATTACATAAGAATCCGTCAAAAAAGCTATTGTTTTCGAATATTTATTTTTTGGGTAAAAAAAATTCAAAGGGGTTAATCTATCGTTTTTCTATTTTCGGACCAAAATTTCAAAGTCGTTTTAAACATTGTGCATAGTGCATTTGGGTGCGTACAATCCGAAAATCTCATTTACAGCTTGCGGAATCGACTGGAAATTGCTCAAAAACCACCATAAAGCTAGAAAATTAAAAATCGATTACCATGACTTTAATCGACAGTAAAAGTTTAATTTTAATACTTACAGCAAAATAAACTGTGCCAGCCAATTTTTCACATCAAATTACATAAGAATCCGTCAAAAAAGCTATCTATCGTTTTTCTAATTTCGGACCAAAATTTCAAAGTCGTTTTAAACATTGTGCATAGTGCATTTGGGTGCGTACAATCCGAAAATCTCATTTACAGCTTGCGGAATCGACTGGAAATTGCTCAAAAACCACCATAAAGCTAGAAAATTAAAAATCGATTAGCATGACTTTAATCGACAGTAAAAGTTTAATTTTAATACTTACAGCAAAATAAACTGTGCCAGCCAATTTTTCACATCAAATTACATAAGAATCCGTCAAAAAAGCTATTGTTTTCGAATATTTATTTTGTGGGTAAAAAAAAATTCAAAGGGGTTAATCTATCGTTTTTCTAATTTCGGACCAAAATTTCAAAGTCGTTTTAAACATTGTGCATAGTGCATTTGGGTGCGTACAATCCGAAAATCTCATTTACAGCTTGCGGAATCGACTGGAAATTGCTCAAAAACCACCATAAAGCTAGAAAATTAAAAATCGATTACCATGACTTTAATCGACAGTAAAAGTTTAATTTTAATACTTACAGCAAAATAAACTGTGCCAGCCAATTTTTCACATCAAATTACATAAGAATCCGTCAAAAAAGCTATTGTTTTCGAATATTTATTTTTTGGGTAAAAAAAAATTCAAAGGGGTTAATCTATCGTTTTTCTAATTTCGGACCAAAATTTCAAAGTCGTTTTAAACATTGTGCATAGTGCATTTGGGTGCGTACAATACGAAAATCTCATTTACAGCTTGCGGAATCGACTGGAAATTGCTCAAAAACCACCATAAAGCTAGAAAATTAAAAATCGATTACCATGACTTTAATCGACAGTAAAAGTTTAATTTTAATACTTACAGCAAAATAAACTGTGCCAGCCAATTTTTCACATCAAATTACATAAGAATCCGTCAAAAAAGCTATTGTTTTCGAATATTTATTTTTTGGGTAAAAAAAAATTCAAAGGGGTTAATCTATCGTTTTTCTAATTTCGGACCAAAATTTCAAAGTCGTTTTAAACATTGTGCATAGTGCATTTGGGTGCGTACAATCCGAAAATCTCATTTACAGCTTGCGGAATCGACTGGAAATTGCTCAAAAACCACCATAAAGCTAGAAAATTAAAAATCGATTACCATGACTTTAATCGACAGTAAAAGTTTAATTTTAATACTTACAGCAAAATAAACTGTGCCAGCCAATTTTTCACATCAAATTACATAAGAATCCGTCAAAAAAGCTATTGTTTTCGAATATTTATTTTTTGGGTAAAAAAAAATTCAAAGGGGTTAATCTATCGTTTTTCTAATTTCGGACCAAAATTTCAAAGTCGTTTTAAACATTGTGCATAGTGCATTTGGGTGCGTACAATCCGAAAATCTCATTTACAGCTTGCGGAATCGACTGGAAATTGCTCAAAAACCACCATAAAGCTAGAAAATTAAAAATCGATTACCATGACTTTAATCGACAGTAAAAGTTTAATTTTAATACTTACAGCAAAATAAACTGTGCCAGCCAATTTTTCACATCAAATTACATAAGAATCCGTCAAAAAAGCTATTGTTTTCGAATATTTATTTTTTGGGTAAAAAAAAATTCAAAGGGGTTAATCTATCGTTTTTCTAATTTCGGACCAAAATTTCAAAGTCGTTTTAAACATTGTGCATAGTGCATTTGGGTGCGTACAATACGAAAATCTCATTTACAGCTTGCGGAATCGACTGGAAATTGCTCAAAAACCACCATAAAGCTAGAAAATTAAAAATCGATTACCATGACTTTAATCGACAGTAAAAGTTTAATTTTAATACTTACAGCAAAATAAACTGTGCCAGCCAATTTTTCACATCAAATTACATAAGAATCCGTCAAAAAAGCTATTGTTTTCGAATATTTATTTTTTGGGTAAAAAAAAATTCAAAGGGGTTAATCTATCGTTTTTCTAATTTCGGACCAAAATTTCAAAGTCGTTTTAAACATTGTGCATAGTGCATTTGGGTGCGTACAATCCGAAAATCTCATTTACAGCTTGCGGAATCGACTGGAAATTGCTCAAAAACCACCATAAAGCTAGAAAATTAAAAATCGATTACCATGACTTTAATCGACAGTAAAAGTTTAATTTTAATACTTACAGCAAAATAAACTGTGCCAGCCAATTTTTCACATCAAATTACATAAGAATCCGTCAAAAAAGCTATTGTTTTCGAATATTTATTTTTTGGGTAAAAAAAAATTCAAAGGGGTTAATCTATCGTTTTTCTAATTTCGGACCAAAATTTCAAAGTCGTTTTAAACATTGTGCATAGTGCATTTGGGTGCGTACAATCCGAAAATCTCATTTACAGCTTGCGGAATCGACTGGAAATTGCTCAAAAACCACCATAAAGCTAGAAAATTAAAAATCGATTACCATGACTTTAATCGACAGTAAAAGTTTAATTTTAATACTTACAGCAAAATAAACTGTGCCAGCCAATTTTTCACATCAAATTACATAAGAATCCGTCAAAAAAGCTATTGTTTTCGAATATTTATTTTTTGGGTAAAAAAAAATTCAAAGGGGTTAATCTATCGTTTTTCTAATTTCGGACCAAAATTTCAAAGTCGTTTTAAACATTGTGCATAGTGCATTTGGGTGCGTACAATCCGAAAATCTCATTTACAGCTTGCGGAATCGACTGGAAATTGCTCAAAAACCACCATAAAGCTAGAAAATTAAAAATCGATTACCATGACTTTAATCGACAGTAAAAGTTTAATTTTAATACTTACAGCAAAATAAACTGTGCCAGCCAATTTTTCACATCAAATTACATAAGAATCCGTCAAAAAAGCTATTGTTTTCGAATATTTATTTTTTGGGTAAAAAAAAATTCAAAGGGGTTAATCTATCGTTTTTCTAATTTCGGACCAAAATTTCAAAGTCGTTTTAAACATTGTGCATAGTGCATTTGGGTGCGTACAATCCGAAAATCTCATTTACAGCTTGCGGAATCGACTGGAAATTGCTCAAAAACCACCATAAAGCTAGAAAATTAAAAATCGATTACCATGACTTTAATCGACAGTAAAAGTTTAATTTTAATACTTACCGCAAAATAAACTGTGCCAGCCAATTTTTCACATCAAATTACATAAGAATCCGTCAAAAAAGCTATTGTTTTCGAATATTTATTTTTTGGGTAAAAAAAAATTCAAAGGGGTTAATCTATCGTTTTTCTAATTTCGGACCAAAATTTCAAAGTCGTTTTAAACATTGTGCATAGTGCATTTGGGTGCGTACAATCCGAAAATCTCATTTACAGCTTGCGGAATCGACTGGAAATTGCTCAAAAACCACCATAAAGCTAGAAAATTAAAAATCGATTAGCATGACTTTAATCGACAGTAAAAGTTTAATTTTAATACTTACAGCAAAATAAACTGTGCCAGCCAATTTTTCACATCAAATTACATAAGAATCCGTCAAAAAAGCTATTGTTTTCGAATATTTATTTTTTGGGTAAAAAAAAATTCAAAGGGGTTAATCTATCGTTTTTCTAATTTCGGACCAAAATTTCAAAGTCGTTTTAAACATTGTGCATAGTGCATTTGGGTGCGTACAATCCGAAAATCTCATTTACAGCTTGCGGAATCGACTGGAAATTGCTCAAAAACCACCATAAAGCTAGAAAATTAAAAATCGATTACCATGACTTTAATCGACAGTAAAAGTTTAATTTTAATACTTACCGCAAAATAAACTGTGCCAGCCAATTTTTCACATCAAATTACATAAGAATCCGTCAAAAAAGCTATTGTTTTCGAATATTTATTTTTTGGGTAAAAAAAAATTCAAAGGGGTTAATCTATCGTTTTTCTAATTTCGGACCAAAATTTCAAAGTCGTTTTAAACATTGTGCATAGTGCATTTGGGTGCGTACAATCCGAAAATCTCATTTACAGCTTGCGGAATCGACTGGAAATTGCTCAAAAACCACCATAAAGCTAGAAAATTAAAAATCGATTACCATGACTTTAATCGACAGTAAAAGTTTAATTTTAATACTTACAGCAAAATAAACTGTGCCAGCCAATTTTTCACATCAAATTACATAAGAATCCGTCAAAAAAGCTATTGTTTTCGAATATTTATTTTTTGGGTAAAAAAAAATTCAAAGGGGTTAATCTATCGTTTTTCTAATTTCGGACCAAAATTTCAAAGTCGTTTTAAACATTGTGCATAGTGCATTTGGGTGCGTACAATACGAAAATCTCATTTACAGCTTGCGGAATCGACTGGAAATTGCTCAAAAACCACCATAAAGCTAGAAAATTAAAAATCGATTACCATGACTTTAATCGACAGTAAAAGTTTAATTTTAATACTTACAGCAAAATAAACTGTGCCAGCCAATTTTTCACATCAAATTACATAAGAATCCGTCAAAAAAGCTATTGTTTTCGAATATTTATTTTTTGGGTAAAAAAAAATTCAAAGGGGTTAATCTATCGTTTTTCTAATTTCGGACCAAAATTTCAAAGTCGTTTTAAACATTGTGCATAGTGCATTTGGGTGCGTACAATACGAAAATCTCATTTACAGCTTGCGGAATCGACTGGAAATTGCTCAAAAACCACCATAAAGCTAGAAAATTAAAAATCGATTACCATGACTTTAATCGACAGTAAAAGTTTAATTTTAATACTTACAGCAAAATAAACTGTGCCAGCCAATTTTTCACATCAAATTACATAAGAATCCGTCAAAAAAGCTATTGTTTTCGAATATTTATTTTTTGGGTAAAAAAAAATTCAAAGGGGTTAATCTATCGTTTTTCTAATTTCGGACCAAAATTTCAAAGTCGTTTTAAACATTGTGCATAGTGCATTTGGGTGCGTACAATCCGAAAATCTCATTTACAGCTTGCGGAATCGACTGGAAATTGCTCAAAAACCACCATAAAGCTAGAAAATTAAAAATCGATTACCATGACTTTAATCGACAGTAAAAGTTTAATTTTAATACTTACAGCAAAATAAACTGTGCCAGCCAATTTTTCACATCAAATTACATAAGAATCCGTCAAAAAAGCTATTGTTTTCGAATATTTATTTTTTGGGTAAAAAAAAATTCAAAGGGGTTAATCTATCGTTTTTCTAATTTCGGACCAAAATTTCAAAGTCGTTTTAAACATTGTGCATAGTGCATTTGGGTGCGTACAATCCGAAAATCTCATTTACAGCTTGCGGAATCGACTGGAAATTGCTCAAAAACCACCATAAAGCTAGAAAATTAAAAATCGATTACCATGACTTTAATCGACAGTAAAAGTTTAATTTTAATACTTACAGCAAAATAAACTGTGCCAGCCAATTTTTCACATCAAATTACATAAGAATCCGTCAAAATAGCTATTGTTTTCGAATATTTATTTTTTGGGTAAAAAAAAATTCAAAGGGGTTAATCTATCGTTTTTCTAATTTCGGACCAAAATTTCAAAGTCGTTTTAAACATTGTGCATAGTGCATTTGGGTGCGTACAATCCGAAAATCTCATTTACAGCTTGCGGAATCGACTGGAAATTGCTCAAAAACCACCATAAAGCTAGAAAATTAAAAATCGATTACCATGACTTTAATCGACAGTAAAAGTTTAATTTTAATACTTACAGCAAAATAAACTGTGCCAGCCAATTTTTCACATCAAATTACATAAGAATCCGTCAAAAAAGCTATTGTTTTCGAATATTTATTTTTTGGGTAAAAAAAAATTCAAAGGGGTTAATCTATCGTTTTTCTAATTTCGGACCAAAATTTCAAAGTCGTTTTAAACATTGTGCATAGTGCATTTGGGTGCGTACAATCCGAAAATCTCATTTACAGCTTGCGGAATCGACTGGAAATTGCTCAAAAACCACCATAAAGCTAGAAAATTAAAAATCGATTACCATGACTTTAATCGACAGTAAAAGTTTAATTTTAATACTTACAGCAAAATAAACTGTGCCAGCCAATTTTTCACATCAAATTACATAAGAATCCGTCAAAAAAGCTATTGTTTTCGAATATTTATTTTTTGGGTAAAAAAAAATTCAAAGGGGTTAATCTATCGTTTTTCTAATTTCGGACCAAAATTTCAAAGTCGTTTTAAACATTGTGCATAGTGCATTTGGGTGCGTACAATACGAAAATCTCATTTACAGCTTGCGGAATCGACTGGAAATTGCTCAAAAACCACCATAAAGCTAGAAAATTAAAAATCGATTACCATGACTTTAATCGACAGTAAAAGTTTAATTTTAATACTTACAGCAAAATAAACTGTGCCAGCCAATTTTTCACATCAAATTACATAAGAATCCGTCAAAAAAGCTATTGTTTTCGAATATTTATTTTTTGGGTAAAAAAAAATTCAAAGGGGTTAATCTATCGTTTTTCTAATTTCGGACCAAAATTTCAAAGTCGTTTTAAACATTGTGCATAGTGCATTTGGGTGCGTACAATCCGAAAATCTCATTTACAGCTTGCGGAATCGACTGGAAATTGCTCAAAAACCACCATAAAGCTAGAAAATTAAAAATCGATTACCATGACTTTAATCGACAGTAAAAGTTTAATTTTAATACTTACAGCAAAATAAACTGTGCCAGCCAATTTTTCACATCAAATTACATAAGAATCCGTCAAAAAAGCTATTGTTTTCGAATATTTATTTTTTGGGTAAAAAAAAATTCAAAGGGGTTAATCTATCGTTTTTCTAATTTCGGACCAAAATTTCAAAGTCGTTTTAAACATTGTGCATAGTGCATTTGGGTGCGTACAATCCGAAAATCTCATTTACAGCTTGCGGAATCGACTGGAAATTGCTCAAAAACCACCATAAAGCTAGAAAATTAAAAATCGATTACCATGACTTTAATCGACAGTAAAAGTTTAATTTTAATACTTACAGCAAAATAAACTGTGCCAGCCAATTTTTCACATCAAATTACATAAGAATCCGTCAAAAAAGCTATTGTTTTCGAATATTTATTTTTTGGGTAAAAAAAAATTCAAAGGGGTTAATCTATCGTTTTTCTAATTTCGGACCAAAATTTCAAAGTCGTTTTAAACATTGTGCATAGTGCATTTGGGTGCGTACAATCCGAAAATCTCATTTACAGCTTGCGGAATCGACTGGAAATTGCTCAAAAACCACCATAAAGCTAGAAAATTAAAAATCGATTACCATGACTTTAATCGACAGTAAAAGTTTAATTTTAATACTTACAGCAAAATAAACTGTGCCAGCCAATTTTTCACATCAAATTACATAAGAATCCGTCAAAAAAGCTATTGTTTTCGAATATTTATTTTTTGGGTAAAAAAAAATTCAAAGGGGTTAATCTATCGTTTTTCTAATTTCGGACCAAAATTTCAAAGTCGTTTTAAACATTGTGCATAGTGCATTTGGGTGCGTACAATCCGAAAATCTCATTTACAGCTTGCGGAATCGACTGGAAATTGCTCAAAAACCACCATAAAGCTAGAAAATTAAAAATCGATTACCATGACTTTAATCGACAGTAAAAGTTTAATTTTAATACTTACAGCAAAATAAACTGTGCCAGCCAATTTTTCACATCAAATTACATAAGAATCCGTCAAAAAAGCTATTGTTTTCGAATATTTATTTTTTGGGTAAAAAAAAATTCAAAGGGGTTAATCTATCGTTTTTCTAATTTCGGACCAAAATTTCAAAGTCGTTTTAAACATTGTGCATAGTGCATTTGGGTGCGTACAATCCGAAAATCTCATTTACAGCTTGCGGAATCGACTGGAAATTGCTCAAAAACCACCATAAAGCTAGAAAATTAAAAATCGATTACCATGACTTTAATCGACAGTAAAAGTTTAATTTTAATACTTACAGCAAAATAAACTGTGCCAGCCAATTTTTCACATCAAATTACATAAGAATCCGTCAAAAAAGCTATTGTTTTCGAATATTTATTTTTTGGGTAAAAAAAAATTCAAAGGGGTTAATCTATCGTTTTTCTAATTTCGGACCAAAATTTCAAAGTCGTTTTAAACATTGTGCATAGTGCATTTGGGTGCGTACAATCCGAAAATCTCATTTACAGCTTGCGGAATCGACTGGAAATTGCTCAAAAACCACCATAAAGCTAGAAAATTAAAAATCGATTACCATGACTTTAATCGACAGTAAAAGTTTAATTTTAATACTTACAGCAAAATAAACTGTGCCAGCCAATTTTTCACATCAAATTACATAAGAATCCGTCAAAAAAGCTATTGTTTTCGAATATTTATTTTTTGGGTAAAAAAAAATTCAAAGGGGTTAATCTATCGTTTTTCTAATTTCGGACCAAAATTTCAAAGTCGTTTTAAACATTGTGCATAGTGCATTTGGGTGCGTACAATCCGAAAATCTCATTTACAGCTTGCGGAATCGACTGGAAATTGCTCAAAAACCACCATAAAGCTAGAAAATTAAAAATCGATTACCATGACTTTAATCGACAGTAAAAGTTTAATTTTAATACTTACAGCAAAATAAACTGTGCCAGCCAATTTTTCACATCAAATTACATAAGAATCCGTCAAAAAAGCTATTGTTTTCGAATATTTATTTTTTGGGTAAAAAAAAATTCAAAGGGGTTAATCTATCGTTTTTCTAATTTCGGACCAAAATTTCAAAGTCGTTTTAAACATTGTGCATAGTGCATTTGGGTGCGTACAATACGAAAATCTCATTTACAGCTTGCGGAATCGACTGGAAATTGCTCAAAAACCACCATAAAGCTAGAAAATTAAAAATCGATTACCATGACTTTAATCGACAGTAAAAGTTTAATTTTAATACTTACAGCAAAATAAACTGTGCCAGCCAATTTTTCACATCAAATTACATAAGAATCCGTCAAAAAAGCTATTGTTTTCGAATATTTATTTTTTGGGTAAAAAAAAATTCAAAGGGGTTAATCTATCGTTTTTCTAATTTCGGACCAAAATTTCAAAGTCGTTTTAAACATTGTGCATAGTGCATTTGGGTGCGTACAATCCGAAAATCTCATTTACAGCTTGCGGAATCGACTGGAAATTGCTCAAAAACCACCATAAAGCTAGAAAATTAAAAATCGATTACCATGACTTTAATCGACAGTAAAAGTTTAATTTTAATACTTACAGCAAAATAAACTGTGCCAGCCAATTTTTCACATCAAATTACATAAGAATCCGTCAAAAAAGCTATTGTTTTCGAATATTTATTTTTTGGGTAAAAAAAAATTCAAAGGGGTTAATCTATCGTTTTTCTAATTTCGGACCAAAATTTCAAAGTCGTTTTAAACATTGTGCATAGTGCATTTGGGTGCGTACAATCCGAAAATCTCATTTACAGCTTGCGGAATCGACTGGAAATTGCTCAAAAACCACCATAAAGCTAGAAAATTAAAAATCGATTACCATGACTTTAATCGACAGTAAAAGTTTAATTTTAATACTTACAGCAAAATAAACTGTGCCAGCCAATTTTTCACATCAAATTACATAAGAATCCGTCAAAAAAGCTATTGTTTTCGAATATTTATTTTTTGGGTAAAAAAAAATTCAAAGGGGTTAATCTATCGTTTTTCTAATTTCGGACCAAAATTTCAAAGTCGTTTTAAACATTGTGCATAGTGCATTTGGGTGCGTACAATACGAAAATCTCATTTACAGCTTGCGGAATCGACTGGAAATTGCTCAAAAACCACCATAAAGCTAGAAAATTAAAAATCGATTACCATGACTTTAATCGACAGTAAAAGTTTAATTTTAATACTTACAGCAAAATAAACTGTGCCAGCCAATTTTTCACATCAAATTACATAAGAATCCGTCAAAAAAGCTATTGTTTTCGAATATTTATTTTTTGGGTAAAAAAAAATTCAAAGGGGTTAATCTATCGTTTTTCTAATTTCGGACCAAAATTTCAAAGTCGTTTTAAACATTGTGCATAGTGCATTTGGGTGCGTACAATCCGAAAATCTCATTTACAGCTTGCGGAATCGACTGGAAATTGCTCAAAAACCACCATAAAGCTAGAAAATTAAAAATCGATTACCATGACTTTAATCGACAGTAAAAGTTTAATTTTAATACTTACAGCAAAATAAACTGTGCCAGCCAATTTTTCACATCAAATTACATAAGAATCCGTCAAAAAAGCTATTGTTTTCGAATATTTATTTTTTGGGTAAAAAAAAATTCAAAGGGGTTAATCTATCGTTTTTCTAATTTCGGACCAAAATTTCAAAGTCGTTTTAAACATTGTGCATAGTGCATTTGGGTGCGTACAATACGAAAATCTCATTTACAGCTTGCGGAATCGACTGGAAATTGCTCAAAAACCACCATAAAGCTAGAAAATTAAAAATCGATTACCATGACTTTAATCGACAGTAAAAGTTTAATTTTAATACTTACAGCAAAATAAACTGTGCCAGCCAATTTTTCACATCAAATTACATAAGAATCCGTCAAAAAAGCTATTGTTTTCGAATATTTATTTTTTGGGTAAAAAAAAATTCAAAGGGGTTAATCTATCGTTTTTCTAATTTCGGACCAAAATTTCAAAGTCGTTTTAAACATTGTGCATAGTGCATTTGGGTGCGTACAATCCGAAAATCTCATTTACAGCTTGCGGAATCGACTGGAAATTGCTCAAAAACCACCATAAAGCTAGAAAATTAAAAATCGATTACCATGACTTTAATCGACAGTAAAAGTTTAATTTTAATACTTACAGCAAAATAAACTGTGCCAGCCAATTTTTCACATCAAATTACATAAGAATCCGTCAAAAAAGCTATTGTTTTCGAATATTTATTTTTTGGGTAAAAAAAAATTCAAAGGGGTTAATCTATCGTTTTTCTAATTTCGGACCAAAATTTCAAAGTCGTTTTAAACATTGTGCATAGTGCATTTGGGTGCGTACAATCCGAAAATCTCATTTACAGCTTGCGGAATCGACTGGAAATTGCTTAAAAACCACCATAAAGCTAGAAAATTAAAAATCGATTACCATGACTTTAATCGACAGTAAAAGTTTAATTTTAATACTTACAGCAAAATAAACTGTGCCAGCCAATTTTTCACATCAAATTACATAAGAATCCGTCAAAAAAGCTATTGTTTTCGAATATTTATTTTTTGGGTAAAAAAAAATTCAAAGGGGTTAATCTATCGTTTTTCTAATTTCGGACCAAAATTTCAAAGTCGTTTTAAACATTGTGCATAGTGCATTTGGGTGCGTACAATCCGAAAATCTCATTTACAGCTTGCGGAATCGACTGGAAATTGCTCAAAAACCACCATAAAGCTAGAAAATTAAAAATCGATTACCATGACTTTAATCGACAGTAAAAGTTTAATTTTAATACTTACAGCAAAATAAACTGTGCCAGCCAATTTTTCACATCAAATTACATAAGAATCCGTCAAAAAAGCTATTGTTTTCGAATATTTATTTTTTGGGTAAAAAAAAATTCAAAGGGGTTAATCTATCGTTTTTCTAATTTCGGACCAAAATTTCAAAGTCGTTTTAAACATTGTGCATAGTGCATTTGGGTGCGTACAATACGAAAATCTCATTTACAGCTTGCGGAATCGACTGGAAATTGCTCAAAAACCACCATAAAGCTAGAAAATTAAAAATCGATTACCATGACTTTAATCGACAGTAAAAGTTTAATTTTAATACTTACAGCAAAATAAACTGTGCCAGCCAATTTTTCACATCAAATTACATAAGAATCCGTCAAAAAAGCTATTGTTTTCGAATATTTATTTTTTGGGTAAAAAAAAATTCAAAGGGGTTAATCTATCGTATTTCTAATTTCGGACCAAAATTTCAAAGTCGTTTTAAACATTGTGCATAGTGCATTTGGGTGCGTACAATCCGAAAATCTCATTTACAGCTTGCGGAATCGACTGGAAATTGCTCAAAAACCACCATAAAGCTAGAAAATTAAAAATCGATTACCATGACTTTAATCGACAGTAAAAGTTTAATTTTAATACTTACCGCAAAATAAACTGTGCCAGCCAATTTTTCACATCAAATTACATAAGAATCCCTCAAAAAAGCTATTGTTTTCGAATATTTATTTTTTGGGTAAAAAAAAATTCAAAGGGGTTAATCTATCGTTTTTCTAATTTAGAACCAAAATTTCAAAGTCGTTTTAAACATTGTGCATAGTGCATTTGGGTGCGTACAATCCGAAAATCTCATTTACAGCTTGCGGAATCGACTGGAAATTGCTCAAAAACCACCATAAAGCTAGAAAATTAAAAATCGATTACCATGACTTTAATCGACAGTAAAAGTTTAATTTTAATACTTACAGCAAAATAAACTGTGCCAGCCAATTTTTCACATCAAATTACATAAGAATCCGTCAAAAAAGCTATTGTTTTCGAATATTTATTTTTTGGGTAAAAAAAAATTCAAAGGGGTTAATCTATCGTATTTCTAATTTCGGACCAAAATTTCAAAGTCGTTTTAAACATTGTGCATAGTGCATTTGGGTGCGTACAATCCGAAAATCTCATTTACAGCTTGCGGAATCGACTGGAAATTGCTCAAAAACCACCATAAAGCTAGAAAATTAAAAATCGATTAGCATGACTATAATCGACAGTAAAAGTTTAATTTTAATACTTACCGCAAAATAAACTGTGCCAGCCAATTTTTCACATCAAATTACATAAGAATCCCTCAAAAAAGCTATTGTTTTCGAATATTTATTTTTTGGGTAAAAAAAAATTCAAAGGGGTTAATCTATCGTTTTTCTAATTTAGAACCAAAATTTCAAAGTCGTTTTAAACATTGTGCATAGTGCATTTGGGTGCGTACAATCCGAAAATCTCATTTACAGCTTGCGGAATCGACTGGAAATTGCTCAAAAACCACCATAAAGCTAGAAAATTAAAAATCGATTACCATGACTTTAATCGACAGTAAAAGTTTAATTTTAATACTTACCGCAAAATAAACTGTGCCAGCCAATTTTTCACATCAAATTACATAAGAATCCCTCAAAAAAGCTATTGTTTTCGAATATTTATTTTTTGGGTAAAAAAAAATTCAAAGGGGTTAATCTATCGTTTTTCTAATTTAGAACCAAAATTTCAAAGTCGTTTTAAACATTGTGCATAGTGCATTTGGGTGCGTACAATCCGAAAATCTCATTTACAGCTTGCGGAATCGACTGGAAATTGCTCAAAAACCACCATAAAGCTAGAAAATTAAAAATCGATTACCATGACTTTAATCGACAGTAAAAGTTTAATTTTAATACTTACCGCAAAATAAACTGTGCCAGCCAATTTTTCACATCAAATTACATAAGAATCCCTCAAAAAAGCTATTGTTTTCGAATATTTATTTTTTGGGTAAAAAAAAATTCAAAGGGGTTAATCTATCGTTTTTCTAATTTAGAACCAAAATTTCAAAGTCGTTTTAAACATTGTGCATAGTGCATTTGGGTGCGTACAATCCGAAAATCTCATTTACAGCTTGCGGAATCGACTGGAAATTGCTCAAAAACCACCATAAAGCTAGAAAATTAAAAATCGATTACCATTTTTCCGAAAATCCGAAAATCTCATTTACAGCTTGCGGAATCGACTGGAAATTGCTCAAAAACCACCATAAAGCTAGAAAATTAAAAATCGATTACCATGACTTTAATCGACAGTAAAAGTTTAATTTTAATACTTACAGCAAAATAAACTGTGCCAGCCAATTTTTCACATCAAATTACATAAGAATCCCTCAAAAAAGCTATTGTTTTCGAATATTTATTTTTTGGGTAAAAAAAAATTCAAAGGGGTTAATCTATCGTTTTTCTAATTTCGGACCAAAATTTCAAAGTCGTTTTAAACATTGTGCATAGTGCATTTGGGTGCGTACAATCCGAAAATCTCATTTACAGCTTGCGGAATCGACTGGAAATTGCTCAAAAACCACCATAAAGCTAGAAAATTAAAAATCGATTACCATGACTTTAATCGACAGTAAAAGTTTAATTTTAATACTTACAGCAAAATAAACTGTGCCAGCCAATTTTTCACATCAAATTACATAAGAATCCGTCAAAAAAGCTATTGTTTTCGAATATTTATTTTTTGGGTAAAAAAAAATTCAAAGGGGTTAATCTATCGTTTTTCTAATTTCGGACCAAAATTTCAAAGTCGTTTTAAACATTGTGCATAGTGCATTTGGGTGCGTACAATCCGAAAATCTCATTTACAGCTTGCGGAATCGACTGGAAATTGCTCAAAAACCACCATAAAGCTAGAAAATTAAAAATCGATTACCATGACTTTAATCGACAGTAAAAGTTTAATTTTAATACTTACCGCAAAATAAACTGTGCCAGCCAATTTTTCACATCAAATTACATAAGAATCCCTCAAAAAAGCTATTGTTTTCGAATATTTATTTTTTGGGTAAAAAAAAATTCAAAGGGGTTAATCTATCGTTTTTCTAATTTAGAACCAAAATTTCAAAGTCGTTTTAAACATTGTGCATAGTGCATTTGGGTGCGTACAATCCGAAAATCTCATTTACAGCTTGCGGAATCGACTGGAAATTGCTCAAAAACCACCATAAAGCTAGAAAATTAAAAATCGATTACCATGACTTTAATCGACAGTAAAAGTTTAATTTTAATACTTACCGCAAAATAAACTGTGCCAGCCAATTTTTCACATCAAATTACATAAGAATCCCTCAAAAAAGCTATTGTTTTCGAATATTTATTTTTTGGGTAAAAAAAAATTCAAAGGGGTTAATCTATCGTTTTTCTAATTTAGAACCAAAATTTCAAAGTCGTTTTAAACATTGTGCATAGTGCATTTGGGTGCGTACAATCCGAAAATCTCATTTACAGCTTGCGGAATCGACTGGAAATTGCTCAAAAACCACCATAAAGCTAGAAAATTAAAAATCGATTACCATTTTTCCGAAAATCCGAAAATCTCATTTACAGCTTGCGGAATCGACTGGAAATTGCTCAAAAACCACCATAAAGCTAGAAAATTAAAAATCGATTACCATTACTTTAATCGACAGTAAAAGTTTAATTTTAATACTTACAGCAAAATAAACTGTGCCAGCCAATTTTTCACATCAAATTACATAAGAATCCCTCAAAAAAGCTATTGTTTTCGAATATTTATTTTTTGGGTAAAAAAAAATTCAAAGGGGTTAATCTATCGTTTTTCTAATTTCGGACCAAAATTTCAAAGTCGTTTTAAACATTGTGCATAGTGCATTTGGGTGCGTACAATCCGAAAATCTCATTTACAGCTTGCGGAATCGACTGGAAATTGCTCAAAAACCACCATAAAGCTAGAAAATTAAAAATCGATTACCATGACTTTAATCGACAGTAAAAGTTTAATTTTAATACTTACAGCAAAATAAACTGTGCCAGCCAATTTTTCACATCAAATTACATAAGAATCCGTCAAAAAAGCTATTGTTTTCGAATATTTATTTTTTGGGTAAAAAAAAATTCAAAGGGGTTAATCTATCGTTTTTCTAATTTAGAACCAAAATTTCAAAGTCGTTTTAAACATTGTGCATAGTGCATTTGGGTGCGTACAATCCGAAAATCTCATTTACAGCTTGCGGAATCGACTGGAAATTGCTCAAAAACCACCATAAAGCTAGAAAATTAAAAATCGATTACCATGACTTTAATCGACAGTAAAAGTTTAATTTTAATACTTACAGCAAAATAAACTGTGCCAGCCAATTTTTCACATCAAATTACATAAGAATCCGTCAAAAAAGCTATTGTTTTCGAATATTTATTTTTTGGGTAAAAAAAAATTCAAAGGGGTTAATCTATCGTTTTTCTAATTTAGAACCAAAATTTCAAAGTCGTTTTAAACATTGTGCATAGTGCATTTGGGTGCGTACAATCCGAAAATCTCATTTACAGCTTGCGGAATCGACTGGAAATTGCTCAAAAACCACCATAAAGCTAGAAAATTAAAAATCGATTACCATGACTTTAATCGACAGTAAAAGTTTAATTTTAATACTTACCGCAAAATAAACTGTGCCAGCCAATTTTTCACATCAAATTACATAAGAATCCCTCAAAAAAGCTATTGTTTTCGAATATTTATTTTTTGGGTAAAAAAAAATTCAAAGGGGTTAATCTATCGTTTTTCTAATTTAGAACCAAAATTTCAAAGTCGTTTTAAACATTGTGCATAGTGCATTTGGGTGCGTACAATCCGAAAATCTCATTTACAGCTTGCGGAATCGACTGGAAATTGCTCAAAAACCACCATAAAGCTAGAAAATTAAAAATCGATTACCATTTTTCCGAAAATCCGAAAATCTCATTTACAGCTTGCGGAATCGACTGGAAATTGCTCAAAAACCACCATAAAGCTAGAAAATTAAAAATCGATTACCATGACTTTAATCGACAGTAAAAGTTTAATTTTAATACTTACCGCAAAATAAACTGTGCCAGCCAATTTTTCACATCAAATTACATAAGAATCCCTCAAAAAAGCTATTGTTTTCGAATATTTATTTTTTGGGTAAAAAAAAATTCAAAGGGGTTAATCTATCGTTTTTCTAATTTAGAACCAAAATTTCAAAGTCGTTTTAAACATTGTGCATAGTGCATTTGGGTGCGTACAATCCGAAAATCTCATTTACAGCTTGCGGAATCGACTGGAAATTGCTCAAAAACCACCATAAAGCTAGAAAATTAAAAATCGATTACCATGACTTTAATCGACAGTAAAAGTTTAATTTTAATACTTACAGCAAAATAAACTGTGCCAGCCAATTTTTCACATCAAATTACATAAGAATCCGTCAAAAAAGCTATTGTTTTCGAATATTTATTTTTTGGGTAAAAAAAAATTCAAAGGGGTTAATCTATCGTTTTTCTAATTTAGAACCAAAATTTCAAAGTCGTTTTAAACATTGTGCATAGTGCATTTGGGTGCGTACAATCCGAAAATCTCATTTACAGCTTGCGGAATCGACTGGAAATTGCTCAAAAACCACCATAAAGCTAGAAAATTAAAAATCGATTACCATGACTTTAATCGACAGTAAAAGTTTAATTTTAATACTTACAGCAAAATAAACTGTGCCAGCCAATTTTTCACATCAAATTACATAAGAATCCCTCAAAAAAGCTATTGTTTTCGAATATTTATTTTTTGGGTAAAAAAAAATTCAAAGGGGTTAATCTATCGTTTTTCTAATTTAGAACCAAAATTTCAAAGTCGTTTTAAACATTGTGCATAGTGCATTTGGGTGCGTACAATCCGAAAATCTCATTTACAGCTTGCGGAATCGACTGGAAATTGCTCAAAAACCACCATAAAGCTAGAAAATTAAAAATCGATTACCATGACTTTAATCGACAGTAAAAGTTTAATTTTAATACTTACAGCAAAATAAACTGTGCCAGCCAATTTTTCACATCAAATTACATAAGAATCCGTCAAAAAAGCTATTGTTTTCGAATATTTATTTTTTGGGTAAAAAAAAATTCAAAGGGGTTAATCTATCGTTTTTCTAATTTAGAACCAAAATTTCAAAGTCGTTTTAAACATTGTGCATAGTGCATTTGGGTGCGTACAATCCGAAAATCTCATTTACAGCTTGCGGAATCGACTGGAAATTGCTCAAAAACCACCATAAAGCTAGAAAATTAAAAATCGATTACCATGACTTTAATCGACAGTAAAAGTTTAATTTTAATACTTACCGCAAAATAAACTGTGCCAGCCAATTTTTCACATCAAATTACATAAGAATCCCTCAAAAAAGCTATTGTTTTCGAATATTTATTTTTTGGGTAAAAAAAAATTCAAAGGGGTTAATCTATCGTTTTTCTAATTTAGAACCAAAATTTCAAAGTCGTTTTAAACATTGTGCATAGTGCATTTGGGTGCGTACAATCCGAAAATCTCATTTACAGCTTGCGGAATCGACTGGAAATTGCTCAAAAACCACCATAAAGCTAGAAAATTAAAAATCGATTACCATGACTTTAATCGACAGTAAAAGTTTAATTTTAATACTTACCGCAAAATAAACTGTGCCAGCCAATTTTTCACATCAAATTACATAAGAATCCGTCAAAAAAGCTATTGTTTTCGAATATTTATTTTTTGGGTAAAAAAAAATTCAAAGGGGTTAATCTATCGTTTTTCTAATTTCGGACCAAAATTTCAAAGTCGTTTTAAACATTGTGCATAGTGCATTTGGGTGCGTACAATCCGAAAATCTCATTTACAGCTTGCGGAATCGACTGGAAATTGCTCAAAAACCACCATAAAGCTAGAAAATTAAAAATCGATTACCATGACTTTAATCGACAGTAAAAGTTTAATTTTAATACTTACCGCAAAATAAACTGTGCCAGCCAATTTTTCACATCAAATTACATAAGAATCCCTCAAAAAAGCTATTGTTTTCGAATATTTATTTTTTGGGTAAAAAAAAATTCAAAGGGGTTAATCTATCGTTTTTCTAATTTCGGACCAAAATTTCAAAGTCGTTTTAAACATTGTGCATAGTGCATTTGGGTGCGTACAATCCGAAAATCTCATTTACAGCTTGCGGAATCGACTGGAAATTGCTCAAAAACCACCATAAAGCTAGAAAATTAAAAATCGATTACCATGACTTTAATCGACAGTAAAAGTTTAATTTTAATACTTACAGCAAAATAAACTGTGCCAGCCAATTTTTCACATCAAATTACATAAGAATCCGTCAAAAAAGCTATTGTTTTCGAATATTTATTTTTTGGGTAAAAAAAAATTCAAAGGGGTTAATCTATCGTTTTTCTAATTTCGAACCAAAATTTCAAAGTCGTTTTAAACATTGTGCATAGTGCATTTGGGTGCGTACAATCCGAAAATCTCATTTACAGCTTGCGGAATCGACTGGAAATTGCTCAAAAACCACCATAAAGCTAGAAAATTAAAAATCGATTACCATGACTTTAATCGACAGTAAAAGTTTAATTTTAATACTTACCGCAAAATAAACTGTGCCAGCCAATTTTTCACATCAAATTACATAAGAATCCCTCAAAAAAGCTATTGTTTTCGAATATTTATTTTTTGGGTAAAAAAAAATTCAAAGGGGTTAATCTATCGTTTTTCTAATTTAGAACCAAAATTTCAAAGTCGTTTTAAACATTGTGCATAGTGCATTTGGGTGCGTACAATCCGAAAATCTCATTTACAGCTTGCGGAATCGACTGGAAATTGCTCAAAAACCACCATAAAGCTAGAAAATTAAAAATCGATTACCATTTTTCCGAAAATCCGAAAATCTCATTTACAGCTTGCGGAATCGACTGGAAATTGCTCAAAAACCACCATAAAGCTAGAAAATTAAAAATCGATTACCATTACTTTAATCGACAGTAAAAGTTTAATTTTAATACTTACAGCAAAATAAACTGTGCCAGCCAATTTTTCACATCAAATTACATAAGAATCCCTCAAAAAAGCTATTGTTTTCGAATATTTATTTTTTGGGTAAAAAAAAATTCAAAGGGGTTAATCTATCGTTTTTCTAATTTAGAACCAAAATTTCAAAGTCGTTTTAAACATTGTGCATAGTGCATTTGGGTGCGTACAATCCGAAAATCTCATTTACAGCTTGCGGAATCGACTGGAAATTGCTCAAAAACCACCATAAAGCTAGAAAATTAAAAATCGATTACCATGACTTTAATCGACAGTAAAAGTTTAATTTTAATACTTACCGCAAAATAAACTGTGCCAGCCAATTTTTCACATCAAATTACATAAGAATCCCTCAAAAAAGCTATTGTTTTCGAATATTTATTTTTTGGGTAAAAAAAAATTCAAAGGGGTTAATCTATGGTTTTTCTAATTTAGAACCAAAATTTCAAAGTCGTTTTAAACATTGTGCATAGTGCATTTGGGTGCGTACAATCCGAAAATCTCATTTACAGCTTGCGGAATCGACTGGAAATTGCTCAAAAACCACCATAAAGCTAGAAAATTAAAAATCGATTACCATTTTTCCGAAAATCCGAAAATCTCATTTACAGCTTGCGGAATCGACTGGAAATTGCTCAAAAACCACCATAAAGCTAGAAAATTAAAAATCGATTACCATTACTTTAATCGACAGTAAAAGTTTAATTTTAATACTTACAGCAAAATAAACTGTGCCAGCCAATTTTTCACATCAAATTACATAAGAATCCCTCAAAAAAGCTATTGTTTTCGAATATTTATTTTTTGGGTAAAAAAAAATTCAAAGGGGTTAATCTATCGTTTTTCTAATTTAGAACCAAAATTTCAAAGTCGTTTTAAACATTGTGCATAGTGCATTTGGGTGCGTACAATCCGAAAATCTCATTTACAGCTTGCGGAATCGACTGGAAATTGCTCAAAAACCACCATAAAGCTAGAAAATTAAAAATCGATTACCATTTTTCCGAAAATCCGAAAATCTCATTTACAGCTTGCGGAATCGACTGGAAATTGCTCAAAAACCACCATAAAGCTAGAAAATTAAAAATCGATTACCATTACTTTAATCGACAGTAAAAGTTTAATTTTAATACTTACAGCAAAATAAACTGTGCCAGCCAATTTTTCACATCAAATTACATAAGAATCCCTCAAAAAAGCTATTGTTTTCGAATATTTATTTTTTGGGTAAAAAAAAATTCAAAGGGGTTAATCTATCGTTTTTCTAATTTAGAACCAAAATTTCAAAGTCGTTTTAAACATTGTGCATAGTGCATTTGGGTGCGTACAATCCGAAAATCTCATTTACAGCTTGCGGAATCGACTGGAAATTGCTCAAAAACCACCATAAAGCTAGAAAATTAAAAATCGATTACCATGACTTTAATCGACAGTAAAAGTTTAATTTTAATACTTACCGCAAAATAAACTGTGCCAGCCAATTTTTCACATCAAATTACATAAGAATCCCTCAAAAAAGCTATTGTTTTCGAATATTTATTTTTTGGGTAAAAAAAAATTCAAAGGGGTTAATCTATCGTTTTTCTAATTTAGAACCAAAATTTCAAAGTCGTTTTAAACATTGTGCATAGTGCATTTGGGTGCGTACAATCCGAAAATCTCATTTACAGCTTGCGGAATCGACTGGAAATTGCTCAAAAACCACCATAAAGCTAGAAAATTAAAAATCGATTACCATTTTTCCGAAAATCCGAAAATCTCATTTACAGCTTGCGGAATCGACTGGAAATTGCTCAAAAACCACCATAAAGCTAGAAAATTAAAAATCGATTACCATTACTTTAATCGACAGTAAAAGTTTAATTTTAATACTTACAGCAAAATAAACTGTGCCAGCCAATTTTTCACATCAAATTACATAAGAATCCCTCAAAAAAGCTATTGTTTTCGAATATTTATTTTTTGGGTAAAAAAAAATTCAAAGGGGTTAATCTATCGTTTTTCTAATTTCGGACCAAAATTTCAAAGTCGTTTTAAACATTGTGCATAGTGCATTTGGGTGCGTACAATCCGAAAATCTCATTTACAGCTTGCGGAATCGACTGGAAATTGCTCAAAAACCACCATAAAGCTAGAAAATTAAAAATCGATTACCATGACTTTAATCGACAGTAAAAGTTTAATTTTAATACTTACAGCAAAATAAACTGTGCCAGCCAATTTTTCACATCAAATTACATAAGAATCCGTCAAAAAAGCTATTGTTTTCGAATATTTATTTTTTGGGTAAAAAAAAATTCAAAGGGGTTAATCTATCGTTTTTCTAATTTCGGACCAAAATTTCAAAGTCGTTTTAAACATTGTGCATAGTGCATTTGGGTGCGTACAATCCGAAAATCTCATTTACAGCTTGCGGAATCGACTGGAAATTGCTCAAAAACCACCATAAAGCTAGAAAATTAAAAATCGATTACCATGACTTTAATCGACAGTAAAAGTTTAATTTTAATACTTACAGCAAAATAAACTGTGCCAGCCAATTTTTCACATCAAATTACATAAGAATCCGTCAAAAAAGCTATTGTTTTCGAATATTTATTTTTTGGGTAAAAAAAAATTCAAAGGGGTTAATCTATCGTTTTTCTAATTTCGGACCAAAATTTCAAAGTCGTTTTAAACATTGTGCATAGTGCATTTGGGTGCGTACAATCCGAAAATCTCATTTACAGCTTGCGGAATCGACTGGAAATTGCTCAAAAACCACCATAAAGCTAGAAAATTAAAAATCGATTACCATGACTTTAATCGACAGTAAAAGTTTAATTTTAATACTTACAGCAAAATAAACTGTGCCAGCCAATTTTTCACATCAAATTACATAAGAATCCGTCAAAAAAGCTATTGTTTTCGAATATTTATTTTTTGGGTAAAAAAAAATTCAAAGGGGTTAATCTATCGTTTTTCTAATTTCGGACCAAAATTTCAAAGTCGTTTTAAACATTGTGCATAGTGCATTTGGGTGCGTACAATCCGAAAATCTCATTTACAGCTTGCGGAATCGACTGGAAATTGCTCAAAAACCACCATAAAGCTAGAAAATTAAAAATCGATTACCATGACTTTAATCGACAGTAAAAGTTTAATTTTAATACTTACAGCAAAATAAACTGTGCCAGCCAATTTTTCACATCAAATTACATAAGAATCCCTCAAAAAAGCTATTGTTTTCGAATATTTATTTTTTGGGTAAAAAAAAATTCAAAGGGGTTAATCTATCGTTTTTCTAATTTCGGACCAAAATTTCAAAGTCGTTTTAAACATTGTGCATAGTGCATTTGGGTGCGTACAATCCGAAAATCTCATTTACAGCTTGCGGAATCGACTGGAAATTGCTCAAAAACCACCATAAAGCTAGAAAATTAAAAATCGATTACCATGACTTTAATCGACAGTAAAAGTTTAATTTTAATACTTACAGCAAAATAAACTGTGCCAGCCAATTTTTCACATCAAATTACATAAGAATCCGTCAAAAAAGCTATTGTTTTCGAATATTTATTTTTTGGGTAAAAAAAAATTCAAAGGGGTTAATCTATCGTTTTTCTAATTTCGGACCAAAATTTCAAAGTCGTTTTAAACATTGTGCATAGTGCATTTGGGTGCGTACAATCCGAAAATCTCATTTACAGCTTGCGGAATCGACTGGAAATTGCTCAAAAACCACCATAAAGCTAGAAAATTAAAAATCGATTACCATGACTTTAATCGACAGTAAAAGTTTAATTTTAATACTTACAGCAAAATAAACTGTGCCAGCCAATTTTTCACATCAAATTACATAAGAATCCGTCAAAAAAGCTATTGTTTTCGAATATTTATTTTTTGGGTAAAAAAAAATTCAAAGGGGTTAATCTATCGTTTTTCTAATTTCGGACCAAAATTTCAAAGTCGTTTTAAACATTGTGCATAGTGCATTTGGGTGCGTACAATCCGAAAATCTCATTTACAGCTTGCGGAATCGACTGGAAATTGCTCAAAAACCACCATAAAGCTAGAAAATTAAAAATCGATTACCATGACTTTAATCGACAGTAAAAGTTTAATTTTAATACTTACAGCAAAATAAACTGTGCCAGCCAATTTTTCACATCAAATTACATAAGAATCCGTCAAAAAAGCTATTGTTTTCGAATATTTATTTTTTGGGTAAAAAAAAATTCAAAGGGGTTAATCTATCGTTTTTCTAATTTCGGACCAAAATTTCAAAGTCGTTTTAAACATTGTGCATAGTGCATTTGGGTGCGTACAATCCGAAAATCTCATTTACAGCTTGCGGAATCGACTGGAAATTGCTCAAAAACCACCATAAAGCTAGAAAATTAAAAATCGATTACCATGACTTTAATCGACAGTAAAAGTTTAATTTTAATACTTACAGCAAAATAAACTGTGCCAGCCAATTTTTCACATCAAATTACATAAGAATCCCTCAAAAAAGCTATTGTTTTCGAATATTTATTTTTTGGGTAAAAAAAAATTCAAAGGGGTTAATCTATCGTTTTTCTAATTTCGGACCAAAATTTCAAAGTCGTTTTAAACATTGTGCATAGTGCATTTGGGTGCGTACAATACGAAAATCTCATTTACAGCTTGCGGAATCGACTGGAAATTGCTCAAAAACCACCATAAAGCTAGAAAATTAAAAATCGATTACCATGACTTTAATCGACAGTAAAAGTTTAATTTTAATACTTACAGCAAAATAAACTGTGCCAGCCAATTTTTCACATCAAATTACATAAGAATCCCTCAAAAAAGCTATTGTTTTCGAATATTTATTTTTTGGGTAAAAAAAAATTCAAAGGGGTTAATCTATCGTTTTTCTAATTTCGGACCAAAATTTCAAAGTCGTTTTAAACATTGTGCATAGTGCATTTGGGTGCGTACAATCCGAAAATCTCATTTACAGCTTGCGGAATCGACTGGAAATTGCTCAAAAACCACCATAAAGCTAGAAAATTAAAAATCGATTACCATGACTTTAATCGACAGTAAAAGTTTAATTTTAATACTTACAGCAAAATAAACTGTGCCAGCCAATTTTTCACATCAAATTACATAAGAATCCGTCAAAAAAGCTATTGTTTTCGAATATTTATTTTTTGGGTAAAAAAAAATTCAAAGGGGTTAATCTATCGTTTTTCTAATTTCGGACCAAAATTTCAAAGTCGTTTTAAACATTGTGCATAGTGCATTTGGGTGCGTACAATCCGAAAATCTCATTTACAGCTTGCGGAATCGACTGGAAATTGCTCAAAAACCACCATAAAGCTAGAAAATTAAAAATCGATTACCATGACTTTAATCGACAGTAAAAGTTTAATTTTAATACTTACAGCAAAATAAACTGTGCCAGCCAATTTTTCACATCAAATTACATAAGAATCCCTCAAAAAAGCTATTGTTTTCGAATATTTATTTTTTGGGTAAAAAAAAATTCAAAGGGGTTAATCTATCGTTTTTCTAATTTCGGACCAAAATTTCAAAGTCGTTTTAAACATTGTGCATAGTGCATTTGGGTGCGTACAATCCGAAAATCTCATTTACAGCTTGCGGAATCGACTGGAAATTGCTCAAAAACCACCATAAAGCTAGAAAATTAAAAATCGATTACCATGACTTTAATCGACAGTAAAAGTTTAATTTTAATACTTACAGCAAAATAAACTGTGCCAGCCAATTTTTCACATCAAATTACATAAGAATCCGTCAAAAAAGCTATTGTTTTCGAATATTTATTTTTTGGGTAAAAAAAAATTCAAAGGGGTTAATCTATCGTTTTTCTAATTTCGGACCAAAATTTCAAAGTCGTTTTAAACATTGTGCATAGTGCATTTGGGTGCGTACAATCCGAAAATCTCATTTACAGCTTGCGGAATCGACTGGAAATTGCTCAAAAACCACCATAAAGCTAGAAAATTAAAAATCGATTACCATGACTTTAATCGACAGTAAAAGTTTAATTTTAATACTTACAGCAAAATAAACTGTGCCAGCCAATTTTTCACATCAAATTACATAAGAATCCCTCAAAAAAGCTATTGTTTTCGAATATTTATTTTTTGGGTAAAAAAAAATTCAAAGGGGTTAATCTATCGTTTTTCTAATTTCGGACCAAAATTTCAAAGTCGTTTTAAACATTGTGCATAGTGCATTTGGGTGCGTACAATCCGAAAATCTCATTTACAGCTTGCGGAATCGACTGGAAATTGCTCAAAAACCACCATAAAGCTAGAAAATTAAAAATCGATTACCATGACTTTAATCGACAGTAAAAGTTTAATTTTAATACTTACAGCAAAATAAACTGTGCCAGCCAATTTTTCACATCAAATTACATAAGAATCCGTCAAAAAAGCTATTGTTTTCGAATATTTATTTTTTGGGTAAAAAAAAATTCAAAGGGGTTAATCTATCGTTTTTCTAATTTCGGACCAAAATTTCAAAGTCGTTTTAAACATTGTGCATAGTGCATTTGGGTGCGTACAATCCGAAAATCTCATTTACAGCTTGCGGAATCGACTGGAAATTGCTCAAAAACCACCATAAAGCTAGAAAATTAAAAATCGATTACCATGACTTTAATCGACAGTAAAAGTTTAATTTTAATACTTACAGCAAAATAAACTGTGCCAGCCAATTTTTCACATCAAATTACATAAGAATCCCTCAAAAAAGCTATTGTTTTCGAATATTTATTTTTTGGGTAAAAAAAAATTCAAAGGGGTTAATCTATCGTTTTTCTAATTTCGGACCAAAATTTCAAAGTCGTTTTAAACATTGTGCATAGTGCATTTGGGTGCGTACAATACGAAAATCTCATTTACAGCTTGCGGAATCGACTGGAAATTGCTCAAAAACCACCATAAAGCTAGAAAATTAAAAATCGATTACCATGACTTTAATCGACAGTAAAAGTTTAATTTTAATACTTACAGCAAAATAAACTGTGCCAGCCAATTTTTCACATCAAATTACATAAGAATCCCTCAAAAAAGCTATTGTTTTCGAATATTTATTTTTTGGGTAAAAAAAAATTCAAAGGGGTTAATCTATCGTTTTTCTAATTTCGGACCAAAATTTCAAAGTCGTTTTAAACATTGTGCATAGTGCATTTGGGTGCGTACAATCCGAAAATCTCATTTACAGCTTGCGGAATCGACTGGAAATTGCTCAAAAACCACCATAAAGCTAGAAAATTAAAAATCGATTACCATGACTTTAATCGACAGTAAAAGTTTAATTTTAATACTTACAGCAAAATAAACTGTGCCAGCCAATTTTTCACATCAAATTACATAAGAATCCGTCAAAAAAGCTATTGTTTTCGTATATTTATTTTTTGGGTAAAAAAAAATTCAAAGGGGTTAATCTATCGTTTTTCTAATTTCGGACCAAAATTTCAAAGTCGTTTTAAACATTGTGCATAGTGCATTTGGGTGCGTACAATCCGAAAATCTCATTTACAGCTTGCGGAATCGACTGGAAATTGCTCAAAAACCACCATAAAGCTAGAAAATTAAAAATCGATTACCATGACTTTAATCGACAGTAAAAGTTTAATTTTAATACTTACAGCAAAATAAACTGTGCCAGCCAATTTTTCACATCAAATTACATAAGAATCCGTCAAAAAAGCTATTGTTTTCGAATATTTATTTTTTGGGTAAAAAAAAATTCAAAGGGGTTAATCTATCGTTTTTCTAATTTCGGACCAAAATTTCAAAGTCGTTTTAAACATTGTGCATAGTGCATTTGGGTGCGTACAATCCGAAAATCTCATTTACAGCTTGCGGAATCGACTGGAAATTGCTCAAAAACCACCATAAAGCTAGAAAATTAAAAATCGATTACCATGACTTTAATCGACAGTAAAAGTTTAATTTTAATACTTACAGCAAAATAAACTGTGCCAGCCAATTTTTCACATCAAATTACATAAGAATCCGTCAAAAAAGCTATTGTTTTCGAATATTTATTTTTTGGGTAAAAAAAAATTCAAAGGGGTTAATCTATCGTTTTTCTAATTTCGGACCAAAATTTCAAAGTCGTTTTAAACATTGTGCATAGTGCATTTGGGTGCGTACAATCCGAAAATCTCATTTACAGCTTGCGGAATCGACTGGAAATTGCTCAAAAACCACCATAAAGCTAGAAAATTAAAAATCGATTACCATGACTTTAATCGACAGTAAAAGTTTAATTTTAATACTTACAGCAAAATAAACTGTGCCAGCCAATTTTTCACATCAAATTACATAAGAATCCGTCAAAAAAGCTATTGTTTTCGAATATTTATTTTTTGGGTAAAAAAAAATTCAAAGGGGTTAATCTATCGTTTTTCTAATTTCGGACCAAAATTTCAAAGTCGTTTTAAACATTGTGCATAGTGCATTTGGGTGCGTACAATCCGAAAATCTCATTTACAGCTTGCGGAATCGACTGGAAATTGCTCAAAAACCACCATAAAGCTAGAAAATTAAAAATCGATTACCATGACTTTAATCGACAGTAAAAGTTTAATTTTAATACTTACAGCAAAATAAACTGTGCCAGCCAATTTTTCACATCAAATTACATAAGAATCCGTCAAAAAAGCTATTGTTTTCGAATATTTATTTTTTGGGTAAAAAAAAATTCAAAGGGGTTAATCTATCGTTTTTCTAATTTCGGACCAAAATTTCAAAGTCGTTTTAAACATTGTGCATAGTGCATTTGGGTGCGTACAATACGAAAATCTCATTTACAGCTTGCGGAATCGACTGGAAATTGCTCAAAAACCACCATAAAGCTAGAAAATTAAAAATCGATTACCATGACTTTAATCGACAGTAAAAGTTTAATTTTAATACTTACAGCAAAATAAACTGTGCCAGCCAATTTTTCACATCAAATTACATAAGAATCCGTCAAAAAAGCTATTGTTTTCGAATATTTATTTTTTGGGTAAAAAAAAATTCAAAGGGGTTAATCTATCGTTTTTCTAATTTCGGACCAAAATTTCAAAGTCGTTTTAAACATTGTGCATAGTGCATTTGGGTGCGTACAATCCGAAAATCTCATTTACAGCTTGCGGAATCGACTGGAAATTGCTCAAAAACCACCATAAAGCTAGAAAATTAAAAATCGATTACCATGACTTTAATCGACAGTAAAAGTTTAATTTTAATACTTACAGCAAAATAAACTGTGCCAGCCAATTTTTCACATCAAATTACATAAGAATCCGTCAAAAAAGCTATTGTTTTCGAATATTTATTTTTTGGGTAAAAAAAAATTCAAAGGGGTTAATCTATCGTTTTTCTAATTTCGGACCAAAATTTCAAAGTCGTTTTAAACATTGTGCATAGTGCATTTGGGTGCGTACAATACGAAAATCTCATTTACAGCTTGCGGAATCGACTGGAAATTGCTCAAAAACCACCATAAAGCTAGAAAATTAAAAATCGATTACCATGACTTTAATCGACAGTAAAAGTTTAATTTTAATACTTACAGCAAAATAAACTGTGCCAGCCAATTTTTCACATCAAATTACATAAGAATCCGTCAAAAAAGCTATTGTTTTCGAATATTTATTTTTTGGGTAAAAAAAAATTCAAAGGGGTTAATCTATCGTTTTTCTAATTTCGGACCAAAATTTCAAAGTCGTTTTAAACATTGTGCATAGTGCATTTGGGTGCGTACAATCCGAAAATCTCATTTACAGCTTGCGGAATCGACTGGAAATTGCTCAAAAACCACCATAAAGCTAGAAAATTAAAAATCGATTACCATGACTTTAATCGACAGTAAAAGTTTAATTTTAATACTTACAGCAAAATAAACTGTGCCAGCCAATTTTTCACATCAAATTACATAAGAATCCGTCAAAAAAGCTATTGTTTTCGAATATTTATTTTTTGGGTAAAAAAAAATTCAAAGGGGTTAATCTATCGTTTTTCTAATTTCGGACCAAAATTTCAAAGTCGTTTTAAACATTGTGCATAGTGCATTTGGGTGCGTACAATCCGAAAATCTCATTTACAGCTTGCGGAATCGACTGGAAATTGCTCAAAAACCACCATAAAGCTAGAAAATTAAAAATCGATTACCATGACTTTAATCGACAGTAAAAGTTTAATTTTAATACTTACAGCAAAATAAACTGTGCCAGCCAATTTTTCACATCAAATTACATAAGAATCCGTCAAAAAAGCTATTGTTTTCGAATATTTATTTTTTGGGTAAAAAAAAATTCAAAGGGGTTAATCTATCGTTTTTCTAATTTCGGACCAAAATTTCAAAGTCGTTTTAAACATTGTGCATAGTGCATTTGGGTGCGTACAATACGAAAATCTCATTTACAGCTTGCGGAATCGACTGGAAATTGCTCAAAAACCACCATAAAGCTAGAAAATTAAAAATCGATTACCATGACTTTAATCGACAGTAAAAGTTTAATTTTAATACTTACAGCAAAATAAACTGTGCCAGCCAATTTTTCACATCAAATTACATAAGAATCCGTCAAAAAAGCTATTGTTTTCGAATATTTATTTTTTGGGTAAAAAAAAATTCAAAGGGGTTAATCTATCGTTTTTCTAATTTCGGACCAAAATTTCAAAGTCGTTTTAAACATTGTGCATAGTGCATTTGGGTGCGTACAATACGAAAATCTCATTTACAGCTTGCGGAATCGACTGGAAATTGCTCAAAAACCACCATAAAGCTAGAAAATTAAAAATCGATTACCATGACTTTAATCGACAGTAAAAGTTTAATTTTAATACTTACAGCAAAATAAACTGTGCCAGCCAATTTTTCACATCAAATTACATAAGAATCCGTCAAAAAAGCTATTGTTTTCGAATATTTATTTTTTGGGTAAAAAAAAATTCAAAGGGGTTAATCTATCGTTTTTCTAATTTCGGACCAAAATTTCAAAGTCGTTTTAAACATTGTGCATAGTGCATTTGGGTGCGTACAATCCGAAAATCTCATTTACAGCTTGCGGAATCGACTGGAAATTGCTCAAAAACCACCATAAAGCTAGAAAATTAAAAATCGATTACCATGACTTTAATCGACAGTAAAAGTTTAATTTTAATACTTACAGCAAAATAAACTGTGCCAGCCAATTTTTCACATCAAATTACATAAGAATCCGTCAAAAAAGCTATTGTTTTCGAATATTTATTTTTTGGGTAAAAAAAAATTCAAAGGGGTTAATCTATCGTTTTTCTAATTTCGGACCAAAATTTCAAAGTCGTTTTAAACATTGTGCATAGTGCATTTGGGTGCGTACAATCCGAAAATCTCATTTACAGCTTGCGGAATCGACTGGAAATTGCTCAAAAACCACCATAAAGCTAGAAAATTAAAAATCGATTACCATGACTTTAATCGACAGTAAAAGTTTAATTTTAATACTTACAGCAAAATAAACTGTGCCAGCCAATTTTTCACATCAAATTACATAAGAATCCGTCAAAAAAGCTATTGTTTTCGAATATTTATTTTTTGGGTAAAAAAAAATTCAAAGGGGTTAATCTATCGTTTTTCTAATTTCGGACCAAAATTTCAAAGTCGTTTTAAACATTGTGCATAGTGCATTTGGGTGCGTACAATACGAAAATCTCATTTACAGCTTGCGGAATCGACTGGAAATTGCTCAAAAACCACCATAAAGCTAGAAAATTAAAAATCGATTACCATGACTTTAATCGACAGTAAAAGTTTAATTTTAATACTTACAGCAAAATAAACTGTGCCAGCCAATTTTTCACATCAAATTACATAAGAATCCGTCAAAAAAGCTATTGTTTTCGAATATTTATTTTTTGGGTAAAAAAAAATTCAAAGGGGTTAATCTATCGTTTTTCTAATTTCGGACCAAAATTTCAAAGTCGTTTTAAACATTGTGCATAGTGCATTTGGGTGCGTACAATACGAAAATCTCATTTACAGCTTGCGGAATCGACTGGAAATTGCTCAAAAACCACCATAAAGCTAGAAAATTAAAAATCGATTACCATGACTTTAATCGACAGTAAAAGTTTAATTTTAATACTTACAGCAAAATAAACTGTGCCAGCCAATTTTTCACATCAAATTACATAAGAATCCGTCAAAAAAGCTATTGTTTTCGAATATTTATTTTTTGGGTAAAAAAAAATTCAAAGGGGTTAATCTATCGTTTTTCTAATTTCGGACCAAAATTTCAAAGTCGTTTTAAACATTGTGCATAGTGCATTTGGGTGCGTACAATACGAAAATCTCATTTACAGCTTGCGGAATCGACTGGAAATTGCTCAAAAACCACCATAAAGCTAGAAAATTAAAAATCGATTACCATGACTTTAATCGACAGTAAAAGTTTAATTTTAATACTTACAGCAAAATAAACTGTGCCAGCCAATTTTTCACATCAAATTACATAAGAATCCGTCAAAAAAGCTATTGTTTTCGAATATTTATTTTTTGGGTAAAAAAAAATTCAAAGGGGTTAATCTATCGTTTTTCTAATTTCGGACCAAAATTTCAAAGTCGTTTTAAACATTGTGCATAGTGCATTTGGGTGCGTACAATACGAAAATCTCATTTACAGCTTGCGGAATCGACTGGAAATTGCTCAAAAACCACCATAAAGCTAGAAAATTAAAAATCGATTACCATGACTTTAATCGACAGTAAAAGTTTAATTTTAATACTTACAGCAAAATAAACTGTGCCAGCCAATTTTTCACATCAAATTACATAAGAATCCCTCAAAAAAGCTATTGTTTTCGAATATTTATTTTTTGGGTAAAAAAAAATTCAAAGGGGTTAATCTATCGTTTTTCTAATTTCGGACCAAAATTTCAAAGTCGTTTTAAACATTGTGCATAGTGCATTTGGGTGCGTACAATCCGAAAATCTCATTTACAGCTTGCGGAATCGACTGGAAATTGCTCAAAAACCACCATAAAGCTAGAAAATTAAAAATCGATTACCATGACTTTAATCGACAGTAAAAGTTTAATTTTAATACTTACAGCAAAATAAACTGTGCCAGCCAATTTTTCACATCAAATTACATAAGAATCCGTCAAAAAAGCTATTGTTTTCGAATATTTATTTTTTGGGTAAAAAAAAATTCAAAGGGGTTAATCTATCGTTTTTCTAATTTCGGACCAAAATTTCAAAGTCGTTTTAAACATTGTGCATAGTGCATTTGGGTGCGTACAATACGAAAATCTCATTTACAGCTTGCGGAATCGACTGGAAATTGCTCAAAAACCACCATAAAGCTAGAAAATTAAAAATCGATTACCATGACTTTAATCGACAGTAAAAGTTTAATTTTAATACTTACAGCAAAATAAACTGTGCCAGCCAATTTTTCACATCAAATTACATAAGAATCCGTCAAAAAAGCTATTGTTTTCGAATATTTATTTTTTGGGTAAAAAAAAATTCAAAGGGGTTAATCTATCGTTTTTCTAATTTCGGACCAAAATTTCAAAGTCGTTTTAAACATTGTGCATAGTGCATTTGGGTGCGTACAATCCGAAAATCTCATTTACAGCTTGCGGAATCGACTGGAAATTGCTCAAAAACCACCATAAAGCTAGAAAATTAAAAATCGATTACCATGACTTTAATCGACAGTAAAAGTTTAATTTTAATACTTACAGCAAAATAAACTGTGCCAGCCAATTTTTCACATCAAATTACATAAGAATCCGTCAAAAAAGCTATTGTTTTCGAATATTTATTTTTTGGGTAAAAAAAAATTCAAAGGGGTTAATCTATCGTTTTTCTAATTTCGGACCAAAATTTCAAAGTCGTTTTAAACATTGTGCATAGTGCATTTGGGTGCGTACAATCCGAAAATCTCATTTACAGCTTGCGGAATCGACTGGAAATTGCTCAAAAACCACCATAAAGCTAGAAAATTAAAAATCGATTACCATGACTTTAATCGACAGTAAAAGTTTAATTTTAATACTTACAGCAAAATAAACTGTGCCAGCCAATTTTTCACATCAAATTACATAAGAATCCGTCAAAAAAGCTATTGTTTTCGAATATTTATTTTTTGGGTAAAAAAAAATTCAAAGGGGTTAATCTATCGTTTTTCTAATTTAGAACCAAAATTTCAAAGTCGTTTTAAACATTGTGCATAGTGCATTTGGGTGCGTACAATCCGAAAATCTCATTTACAGCTTGCGGAATCGACTGGAAATTGCTCAAAAACCACCATAAAGCTAGAAAATTAAAAATCGATTACCATGACTTTAATCGACAGTAAAAGTTTAATTTTAATACTTACAGCAAAATAAACTGTGCCAGCCAATTTTTCACATCAAATTACATAAGAATCCGTCAAAAAAGCTATTGTTTTCGAATATTTATTTTTTGGGTAAAAAAAAATTCAAAGGGGTTAATCTATCGTTTTTCTAATTTCGGACCAAAATTTCAAAGTCGTTTTAAACATTGTGCATAGTGCATTTGGGTGCGTACAATCCGAAAATCTCATTTACAGCTTGCGGAATCGACTGGAAATTGCTCAAAAACCACCATAAAGCTAGAAAATTAAAAATCGATTACCATGACTTTAATCGACAGTAAAAGTTTAATTTTAATACTTACAGCAAAATAAACTGTGCCAGCCAATTTTTCACATCAAATTACATAAGAATCCGTCAAAAAAGCTATTGTTTTCGAATATTTATTTTTTGGGTAAAAAAAAATTCAAAGGGGTTAATCTATCGTTTTTCTAATTTCGGACCAAAATTTCAAAGTCGTTTTAAACATTGTGCATAGTGCATTTGGGTGCGTACAATCCGAAAATCTCATTTACAGCTTGCGGAATCGACTGGAAATTGCTCAAAAACCACCATAAAGCTAGAAAATTAAAAATCGATTACCATGACTTTAATCGACAGTAAAAGTTTAATTTTAATACTTACAGCAAAATAAACTGTGCCAGCCAATTTTTCACATCAAATTACATAAGAATCCGTCAAAAAAGCTATTGTTTTCGAATATTTATTTTTTGGGTAAAAAAAAATTCAAAGGGGTTAATCTATCGTTTTTCTAATTTCGGACCAAAATTTCAAAGTCGTTTTAAACATTGTGCATAGTGCATTTGGGTGCGTACAATACGAAAATCTCATTTACAGCTTGCGGAATCGACTGGAAATTGCTCAAAAACCACCATAAAGCTAGAAAATTAAAAATCGATTACCATGACTTTAATCGACAGTAAAAGTTTAATTTTAATACTTACAGCAAAATAAACTGTGCCAGCCAATTTTTCACATCAAATTACATAAGAATCCGTCAAAAAAGCTATTGTTTTCGAATATTTATTTTTTGGGTAAAAAAAAATTCAAAGGGGTTAATCTATCGTTTTTCTAATTTCGGACCAAAATTTCAAAGTCGTTTTAAACATTGTGCATAGTGCATTTGGGTGCGTACAATACGAAAATCTCATTTACAGCTTGCGGAATCGACTGGAAATTGCTCAAAAACCACCATAAAGCTAGAAAATTAAAAATCGATTACCATGACTTTAATCGACAGTAAAAGTTTAATTTTAATACTTACAGCAAAATAAACTGTGCCAGCCAATTTTTCACATCAAATTACATAAGAATCCGTCAAAAAAGCTATTGTTTTCGAATATTTATTTTTTGGGTAAAAAAAAATTCAAAGGGGTTAATCTATCGTTTTTCTAATTTCGGACCAAAATTTCAAAGTCGTTTTAAACATTGTGCATAGTGCATTTGGGTGCGTACAATCCGAAAATCTCATTTACAGCTTGCGGAATCGACTGGAAATTGCTCAAAAACCACCATAAAGCTAGAAAATTAAAAATCGATTACCATGACTTTAATCGACAGTAAAAGTTTAATTTTAATACTTACAGCAAAATAAACTGTGCCAGCCAATTTTTCACATCAAATTACATAAGAATCCGTCAAAAAAGCTATTGTTTTCGAATATTTATTTTTTGGGTAAAAAAAAATTCAAAGGGGTTAATCTATCGTTTTTCTAATTTCGGACCAAAATTTCAAAGTCGTTTTAAACATTGTGCATAGTGCATTTGGGTGCGTACAATCCGAAAATCTCATTTACAGCTTGCGGAATCGACTGGAAATTGCTCAAAAACCACCATAAAGCTAGAAAATTAAAAATCGATTACCATGACTTTAATCGACAGTAAAAGTTTAATTTTAATACTTACAGCAAAATAAACTGTGCCAGCCAATTTTTCACATCAAATTACATAAGAATCCGTCAAAAAAGCTATTGTTTTCGAATATTTATTTTTTGGGTAAAAAAAAATTCAAAGGGGTTAATCTATCGTTTTTCTAATTTCGGACCAAAATTTCAAAGTCGTTTTAAACATTGTGCATAGTGCATTTGGGTGCGTACAATCCGAAAATCTCATTTACAGCTTGCGGAATCGACTGGAAATTGCTCAAAAACCACCATAAAGCTAGAAAATTAAAAATCGATTACCATTACTTTAATCGACAGTAAAAGTTTAATTTTAATACTTACAGCAAAATAAACTGTGCCAGCCAATTTTTCACATCAAATTACATAAGAATCCGTCAAAAAAGCTATTGTTTTCGAATATTTATTTTTTGGGTAAAAAAAAATTCAAAGGGGTTAATCTATCGTTTTTCTAATTTCGGACCAAAATTTCAAAGTCGTTTTAAACATTGTGCATAGTGCATTTGGGTGCGTACAATACGAAAATCTCATTTACAGCTTGCGGAATCGACTGGAAATTGCTCAAAAACCACCATAAAGCTAGAAAATTAAAAATCGATTACCATGACTTTAATCGACAGTAAAAGTTTAATTTTAATACTTACAGCAAAATAAACTGTGCCAGCCAATTTTTCACATCAAATTACATAAGAATCCGTCAAAAAAGCTATTGTTTTCGAATATTTATTTTTTGGGTAAAAAAAAATTCAAAGGGGTTAATCTATCGTTTTTCTAATTTCGGACCAAAATTTCAAAGTCGTTTTAAACATTGTGCATAGTGCATTTGGGTGCGTACAATACGAAAATCTCATTTACAGCTTGCGGAATCGACTGGAAATTGCTCAAAAACCACCATAAAGCTAGAAAATTAAAAATCGATTACCATGACTTTAATCGACAGTAAAAGTTTAATTTTAATACTTACAGCAAAATAAACTGTGCCAGCCAATTTTTCACATCAAATTACATAAGAATCCGTCAAAAAAGCTATTGTTTTCGAATATTTATTTTTTGGGTAAAAAAAAATTCAAAGGGGTTAATCTATCGTTTTTCTAATTTCGGACCAAAATTTCAAAGTCGTTTTAAACATTGTGCATAGTGCATTTGGGTGCGTACAATACGAAAATCTCATTTACAGCTTGCGGAATCGACTGGAAATTGCTCAAAAACCACCATAAAGCTAGAAAATTAAAAATCGATTACCATGACTTTAATCGACAGTAAAAGTTTAATTTTAATACTTACAGCAAAATAAACTGTGCCAGCCAATTTTTCACATCAAATTACATAAGAATCCGTCAAAAAAGCTATTGTTTTCGAATATTTATTTTTTGGGTAAAAAAAAATTCAAAGGGGTTAATCTATCGTTTTTCTAATTTCGGACCAAAATTTCAAAGTCGTTTTAAACATTGTGCATAGTGCATTTGGGTGCGTACAATACGAAAATCTCATTTACAGCTTGCGGAATCGACTGGAAATTGCTCAAAAACCACCATAAAGCTAGAAAATTAAAAATCGATTACCATGACTTTAATCGACAGTAAAAGTTTAATTTTAATACTTACAGCAAAATAAACTGTGCCAGCCAATTTTTCACATCAAATTACATAAGAATCCCTCAAAAAAGCTATTGTTTTCGAATATTTATTTTTTGGGTAAAAAAAAATTCAAAGGGGTTAATCTATCGTTTTTCTAATTTCGGACCAAAATTTCAAAGTCGTTTTAAACATTGTGCATAGTGCATTTGGGTGCGTACAATCCGAAAATCTCATTTACAGCTTGCGGAATCGACTGGAAATTGCTCAAAAACCACCATAAAGCTAGAAAATTAAAAATCGATTACCATGACTTTAATCGACAGTAAAAGTTTAATTTTAATACTTACAGCAAAATAAACTGTGCCAGCCAATTTTTCACATCAAATTACATAAGAATCCGTCAAAAAAGCTATTGTTTTCGAATATTTATTTTTTGGGTAAAAAAAAATTCAAAGGGGTTAATCTATCGTTTTTCTAATTTCGGACCAAAATTTCAAAGTCGTTTTAAACATTGTGCATAGTGCATTTGGGTGCGTACAATACGAAAATCTCATTTACAGCTTGCGGAATCGACTGGAAATTGCTCAAAAACCACCATAAAGCTAGAAAATTAAAAATCGATTACCATGACTTTAATCGACAGTAAAAGTTTAATTTTAATACTTACAGCAAAATAAACTGTGCCAGCCAATTTTTCACATCAAATTACATAAGAATCCGTCAAAAAAGCTATTGTTTTCGAATATTTATTTTTTGGGTAAAACAAAATTCAAAGGGGTTAATCTATCGTTTTTCTAATTTCGGACCAAAATTTCAAAGTCGTTTTAAACATTGTGCATAGTGCATTTGGGTGCGTACAATCCGAAAATCTCATTTACAGCTTGCGGAATCGACTGGAAATTGCTCAAAAACCACCATAAAGCTAGAAAATTAAAAATCGATTACCATGACTTTAATCGACAGTAAAAGTTTAATTTTAATACTTACAGCAAAATAAACTGTGCCAGCCAATTTTTCACATCAAATTACATAAGAATCCGTCAAAAAAGCTATTGTTTTCGAATATTTATTTTTTGGGTAAAAAAAAATTCAAAGGGGTTAATCTATCGTTTTTCTAATTTCGGACCAAAATTTCAAAGTCGTTTTAAACATTGTGCATAGTGCATTTGGGTGCGTACAATCCGAAAATCTCATTTACAGCTTGCGGAATCGACTGGAAATTGCTCAAAAACCACCATAAAGCTAGAAAATTAAAAATCGATTACCATGACTTTAATCGACAGTAAAAGTTTAATTTTAATACTTACAGCAAAATAAACTGTGCCAGCCAATTTTTCACATCAAATTACATAAGAATCCGTCAAAAAAGCTATTGTTTTCGAATATTTATTTTTTGGGTAAAAAAAAATTCAAAGGGGTTAATCTATCGTTTTTCTAATTTAGAACCAAAATTTCAAAGTCGTTTTAAACATTGTGCATAGTGCATTTGGGTGCGTACAATCCGAAAATCTCATTTACAGCTTGCGGAATCGACTGGAAATTGCTCAAAAACCACCATAAAGCTAGAAAATTAAAAATCGATTACCATGACTTTAATCGACAGTAAAAGTTTAATTTTAATACTTACAGCAAAATAAACTGTGCCAGCCAATTTTTCACATCAAATTACATAAGAATCCGTCAAAAAAGCTATTGTTTTCGAATATTTATTTTTTGGGTAAAAAAAAATTCAAAGGGGTTAATCTATCGTTTTTCTAATTTCGGACCAAAATTTCAAAGTCGTTTTAAACATTGTGCATAGTGCATTTGGGTGCGTACAATCCGAAAATCTCATTTACAGCTTGCGGAATCGACTGGAAATTGCTCAAAAACCACCATAAAGCTAGAAAATTAAAAATCGATTACCATGACTTTAATCGACAGTAAAAGTTTAATTTTAATACTTACAGCAAAATAAACTGTGCCAGCCAATTTTTCACATCAAATTACATAAGAATCCGTCAAAAAAGCTATTGTTTTCGAATATTTATTTTTTGGGTAAAAAAAAATTCAAAGGGGTTAATCTATCGTTTTTCTAATTTCGGACCAAAATTTCAAAGTCGTTTTAAACATTGTGCATAGTGCATTTGGGTGCGTACAATCCGAAAATCTCATTTACAGCTTGCGGAATCGACTGGAAATTGCTCAAAAACCACCATAAAGCTAGAAAATTAAAAATCGATTACCATGACTTTAATCGACAGTAAAAGTTTAATTTTAATACTTACAGCAAAATAAACTGTGCCAGCCAATTTTTCACATCAAATTACATAAGAATCCGTCAAAAAAGCTATTGTTTTCGAATATTTATTTTTTGGGTAAAAAAAAATTCAAAGGGGTTAATCTATCGTTTTTCTAATTTCGGACCAAAATTTCAAAGTCGTTTTAAACATTGTGCATAGTGCATTTGGGTGCGTACAATCCGAAAATCTCATTTACAGCTTGCGGAATCGACTGGAAATTGCTCAAAAACCACCATAAAGCTAGAAAATTAAAAATCGATTACCATGACTTTAATCGACAGTAAAAGTTTAATTTTAATACTTACAGCAAAATAAACTGTGCCAGCCAATTTTTCACATCAAATTACATAAGAATCCGTCAAAAAAGCTATTGTTTTCGAATATTTATTTTTTGGGTAAAAAAAAATTCAAAGGGGTTAATCTATCGTTTTTCTAATTTCGGACCAAAATTTCAAAGTCGTTTTAAACATTGTGCATAGTGCATTTGGGTGCGTACAATCCGAAAATCTCATTTACAGCTTGCGGAATCGACTGGAAATTGCTCAAAAACCACCATAAAGCTAGAAAATTAAAAATCGATTACCATGACTTTAATCGACAGTAAAAGTTTAATTTTAATACTTACAGCAAAATAAACTGTGCCAGCCAATTTTTCACATCAAATTACATAAGAATCCCTCAAAAAAGCTATTGTTTTCGAATATTTATTTTTTGGGTAAAAAAAAATTCAAAGGGGTTAATCTATCGTTTTTCTAATTTCGGACCAAAATTTCAAAGTCGTTTTAAACATTGTGCATAGTGCATTTGGGTGCGTACAATCCGAAAATCTCATTTACAGCTTGCGGAATCGACTGGAAATTGCTCAAAAACCACCATAAAGCTAGAAAATTAAAAATCGATTACCATGACTTTAATCGACAGTAAAAGTTTAATTTTAATACTTACAGCAAAATAAACTGTGCCAGCCAATTTTTCACATCAAATTACATAAGAATCCGTCAAAAAAGCTATTGTTTTCGAATATTTATTTTTTGGGTAAAAAAAAATTCAAAGGGGTTAATCTATCGTTTTTCTAATTTCGGACCAAAATTTCAAAGTCGTTTTAAACATTGTGCATAGTGGATTTGGGTGCGTACAATCCGAAAATCTCATTTACAGCTTGCGGAATCGACTGGAAATTGCTCAAAAACCACCATAAAGCTAGAAAATTAAAAATCGATTACCATGACTTTAATCGACAGTAAAAGTTTAATTTTAATACTTACAGCAAAATAAACTGTGCCAGCCAATTTTTCACATCAAATTACATAAGAATCCGTCAAAAAAGCTATTGTTTTCGAATATTTATTTTTTGGGTAAAAAAAAATTCTATCGTTTTTCTAATTTCGGACCAAAATTTCAAAGTCGTTTTAAACATTGTGCATAGTGCATTTGGGTGCGTACAATCCGAAAATCTCATTTACAGCTTGCGGAATCGACTGGAAATTGCTCAAAAACCACCATAAAGCTAGAAAATTAAAAATCGATTACCATGACTTTAATCGACAGTAAAAGTTTAATTTTAATACTTACAGCAAAATAAACTGTGCCAGCCAATTTTTCACATCAAATTACATAAGAATCCGTCAAAAAAGCTATTGTTTTCGAATATTTATTTTTTGGGTAAAAAAAAATTCAAAGGGGTTAATCTATCGTTTTTCTAATTTCGGACCAAAATTTCAAAGTCGTTTTAAACATTGTGCATAGTGCATTTGGGTGCGTACAATCCGAAAATCTCATTTACAGCTTGCGGAATCGACTGGAAATTGCTCAAAAACCACCATAAAGCTAGAAAATTAAAAATCGATTACCATGACTTTAATCGACAGTAAAAGTTTAATTTTAATACTTACAGCAAAATAAACTGTGCCAGCCAATTTTTCACATCAAATTACATAAGAATCCGTCAAAAAAGCTATTGTTTTCGAATATTTATTTTTTGGGTAAAAAAAAATTCAAAGGGGTTAATCTATCGTTTTTCTAATTTCGGACCAAAATTTCAAAGTCGTTTTAAACATTGTGCATAGTGCATTTGGGTGCGTACAATCCGAAAATCTCATTTACAGCTTGCGGAATCGACTGGAAATTGCTCAAAAACCACCATAAAGCTAGAAAATTAAAAATCGATTACCATGACTTTAATCGACAGTAAAAGTTTAATTTTAATACTTACAGCAAAATAAACTGTGCCAGCCAATTTTTCACATCAAATTACATAAGAATCCGTCAAAAAAGCTATTGTTTTCGAATATTTATTTTTTGGGTAAAAAAAAATTCTATCGTTTTTCTAATTTCGGACCAAAATTTCAAAGTCGTTTTAAACATTGTGCATAGTGCATTTGGGTGCGTACAATCCGAAAATCTCATTTACAGCTTGCGGAATCGACTGGAAATTGCTCAAAAACCACCATAAAGCTAGAAAATTAAAAATCGATTACCATGACTTTAATCGACAGTAAAAGTTTAATTTTAATACTTACAGCAAAATAAACTGTGCCAGCCAATTTTTCACATCAAATTACATAAGAATCCGTCAAAAAAGCTATTGTTTTCGAATATTTATTTTTTGGGTAAAAAAAAATTCAAAGGGGTTAATCTATCGTTTTTCTAATTTCGGACCAAAATTTCAAAGTCGTTTTAAACATTGTGCATAGTGCATTTGGGTGCGTACAATCCGAAAATCTCATTTACAGCTTGCGGAATCGACTGGAAATTGCTCAAAAACCACCATAAAGCTAGAAAATTAAAAATCGATTACCATTACTTTAATCGACAGTAAAAGTTTAATTTTAATACTTACAGCAAAATAAACTGTGCCAGCCAATTTTTCACATCAAATTACATAAGAATCCGTCAAAAAAGCTATTGTTTTCGAATATTTATTTTTTGGGTAAAAAAAAATTCAAAGGGGTTAATCTATCGTTTTTCTAATTTCGGACCAAAATTTCAAAGTCGTTTTAAACATTGTGCATAGTGCATTTGGGTGCGTACAATACGAAAATCTCATTTACAGCTTGCGGAATCGACTGGAAATTGCTCAAAAACCACCATAAAGCTAGAAAATTAAAAATCGATTACCATGACTTTAATCGACAGTAAAAGTTTAATTTTAATACTTACAGCAAAATAAACTGTGCCAGCCAATTTTTCACATCAAATTACATAAGAATCCGTCAAAAAAGCTATTGTTTTCGAATATTTATTTTTTGGGTAAAAAAAAATTCTATCGTTTTTCTAATTTCGGACCAAAATTTCAAAGTCGTTTTAAACATTGTGCATAGTGCATTTGGGTGCGTACAATCCGAAAATCTCATTTACAGCTTGCGGAATCGACTGGAAATTGCTCAAAAACCACCATAAAGCTAGAAAATTAAAAATCGATTACCATGACTTTAATCGACAGTAAAAGTTTAATTTTAATACTTACAGCAAAATAAACTGTGCCAGCCAATTTTTCACATCAAATTACATAAGAATCCGTCAAAAAAGCTATTGTTTTCGAATATTTATTTTTTGGGTAAAAAAAAATTCAAAGGGGTTAATCTATCGTTTTTCTAATTTCGGACCAAAATTTCAAAGTCGTTTTAAACATTGTGCATAGTGCATTTGGGTGCGTACAATCCGAAAATCTCATTTACAGCTTGCGGAATCGACTGGAAATTGCTCAAAAACCACCATAAAGCTAGAAAATTAAAAATCGATTACCATTACTTTAATCGACAGTAAAAGTTTAATTTTAATACTTACAGCAAAATAAACTGTGCCAGCCAATTTTTCACATCAAATTACATAAGAATCCGTCAAAAAAGCTATTGTTTTCGAATATTTATTTTTTGGGTAAAAAAAAATTCAAAGGGGTTAATCTATCGTTTTTCTAATTTCGGACCAAAATTTCAAAGTCGTTTTAAACATTGTGCATAGTGCATTTGGGTGCGTACAATACGAAAATCTCATTTACAGCTTGCGGAATCGACTGGAAATTGCTCAAAAACCACCATAAAGCTAGAAAATTAAAAATCGATTACCATGACTTTAATCGACAGTAAAAGTTTAATTTTAATACTTACAGCAAAATAAACTGTGCCAGCCAATTTTTCACATCAAATTACATAAGAATCCGTCAAAAAAGCTATTGTTTTCGAATATTTATTTTTTGGGTAAAAAAAAATTCAAAGGGGTTAATCTATCGTTTTTCTAATTTCGGACCAAAATTTCAAAGTCGTTTTAAACATTGTGCATAGTGCATTTGGGTGCGTACAATCCGAAAATCTCATTTACAGCTTGCGGAATCGACTGGAAATTGCTCAAAAACCACCATAAAGCTAGAAAATTAAAAATCGATTACCATGACTTTAATCGACAGTAAAAGTTTAATTTTAATACTTACAGCAAAATAAACTGTGCCAGCCAATTTTTCACATCAAATTACATAAGAATCCGTCAAAAAAGCTATTGTTTTCGAATATTTATTTTTTGGGTAAAAAAAAATTCAAAGGGGTTAATCTATCGTTTTTCTAATTTCGGACCAAAATTTCAAAGTCGTTTTAAACATTGTGCATAGTGCATTTGGGTGCGTACAATCCGAAAATCTCATTTACAGCTTGCGGAATCGACTGGAAATTGCTCAAAAACCACCATAAAGCTAGAAAATTAAAAATCGATTACCATTACTTTAATCGACAGTAAAAGTTTAATTTTAATACTTACAGCAAAATAAACTGTGCCAGCCAATTTTTCACATCAAATTACATAAGAATCCGTCAAAAAAGCTATTGTTTTCGAATATTTATTTTTTGGGTAAAAAAAAATTCAAAGGGGTTAATCTATCGTTTTTCTAATTTCGGACCAAAATTTCAAAGTCGTTTTAAACATTGTGCATAGTGCATTTGGGTGCGTACAATCCGAAAATCTCATTTACAGCTTGCGGAATCGACTGGAAATTGCTCAAAAACCACCATAAAGCTAGAAAATTAAAAATCGATTACCATGACTTTAATCGACAGTAAAAGTTTAATTTTAATACTTACAGCAAAATAAACTGTGCCAGCCAATTTTTCACATCAAATTACATAAGAATCCGTCAAAAAAGCTATTGTTTTCGAATATTTATTTTTTGGGTAAAAAAAAATTCAAAGGGGTTAATCTATCGTTTTTCTAATTTCGGACCAAAATTTCAAAGTCGTTTTAAACATTGTGCATAGTGCATTTGGGTGCGTACAATCCGAAAATCTCATTTACAGCTTGCGAAATCGACTGGAAATTGCTCAAAAACCACCATAAAGCTAGAAAATTAAAAATCGATTACCATTACTTTAATCGACAGTAAAAGTTTAATTTTTATACTTACAGCAAAATAAACTGTGCCAGCCAATTTTTCACATCAAATTACATAAGAATCCGTCAAAAAAGCTATTGTTTTCGAATATTTATTTTTTGGGTAAAAAAAAATTCAAAGGGGTTAATCTATCGTTTTTCTAATTTCGGACCAAAATTTCAAAGTCGTTTTAAACATTGTGCATAGTGCATTTGGGTGCGTACAATCCGAAAATCTCATTTACAGCTTGCGGAATCGACTGGAAATTGCTCAAAAACCACCATAAAGCTAGAAAATTAAAAATCGATTACCATGACTTTAATCGACAGTAAAAGTTTAATTTTAATACTTACAGCAAAATAAACTGTGCCAGCCAATTTTTCACATCAAATTACATAAGAATCCGTCAAAAAAGCTATTGTTTTCGAATATTTATTTTTTGGGTAAAAAAAAATTCAAAGGGGTAAATCTATCGTTTTTCTAATTTCGGACCAAAATTTCAAAGTCGTTTTAAACATTGTGCATAGTGCATTTGGGTGCGTACAATCCGAAAATCTCATTTACAGCTTGCGGAATCGACTGGAAATTGCTCAAAAACCACCATAAAGCTAGAAAATTAAAAATCGATTACCATGACTTTAATCGACAGTAAAAGTTTAATTTTAATACTTACAGCAAAATAAACTGTGCCAGCCAATTTTTCACATCAAATTACATAAGAATCCGTCAAAAAAGCTATTGTTTTCGAATATTTATTTTTTGGGTAAAAAAAAATTCAAAGGGGTTAATCTATCGTTTTTCTAATTTCGGACCAAAATTTCAAAGTCGTTTTAAACATTGTGCATAGTGCATTTGGGTGCGTACAATCCGAAAATCTCATTTACAGCTTGCGGAATCGACTGGAAATTGCTCAAAAACCACCATAAAGCTAGAAAATTAAAAATCGATTACCATGACTTTAATCGACAGTAAAAGTTTAATTTTAATACTTACAGCAAAATAAACTGTGCCAGCCAATTTTTCACATCAAATTACATAAGAATCCGTCAAAAAAGCTATTGTTTTCGAATATTTATTTTTTGGGTAAAAAAAAATTCAAAGGGGTTAATCTATCGTTTTTCTAATTTCGGACCAAAATTTCAAAGTCGTTTTAAACATTGTGCATAGTGCATTTGGGTGCGTACAATCCGAAAATCTCATTTACAGCTTGCGGAATCGACTGGAAATTGCTCAAAAACCACCATAAAGCTAGAAAATTAAAAATCGATTACCATGACTTTAATCGACAGTAAAAGTTTAATTTTAATACTTACAGCAAAATAAACTGTGCCAGCCAATTTTTCACATCAAATTACATAAGAATCCGTCAAAAAAGCTATTGTTTTCGAATATTTATTTTTTGGGTAAAAAAAAATTCAAAGGGGTTAATCTATCGTTTTTCTAATTTCGGACCAAAATTTCAAAGTCGTTTTAAACATTGTGCATAGTGCATTTGGGTGCGTACAATCCGAAAATCTCATTTACAGCTTGCGGAATCGACTGGAAATTGCTCAAAAACCACCATAAAGCTAGAAAATTAAAAATCGATTACCATGACTTTAATCGACAGTAAAAGTTTAATTTTAATACTTACAGCAAAATAAACTGTGCCAGCCAATTTTTCACATCAAATTACATAAGAATCCGTCAAAAAAGCTATTGTTTTCGAATATTTATTTTTTGGGTAAAAAAAAATTCAAAGGGGTTAATCTATCGTTTTTCTAATTTCGGACCAAAATTTCAAAGTCGTTTTAAACATTGTGCATAGTGCATTTGGGTGCGTACAATCCGAAAATCTCATTTACAGCTTGCGGAATCGACTGGAAATTGCTCAAAAACCACCATAAAGCTAGAAAATTAAAAATCGATTACCATGACTTTAATCGACAGTAAAAGTTTAATTTTAATACTTACAGCAAAATAAACTGTGCCAGCCAATTTTTCACATCAAATTACATAAGAATCCGTCAAAAAAGCTATTGTTTTCGAATATTTATTTTTTGGGTAAAAAAAAATTCAAAGGGGTTAATCTATCGTTTTTCTAATTTCGGACCAAAATTTCAAAGTCGTTTTAAACATTGTGCATAGTGCATTTGGGTGCGTACAATCCGAAAATCTCATTTACAGCTTGCGGAATCGACTGGAAATTGCTCAAAAACCACCATAAAGCTAGAAAATTAAAAATCGATTACCATGACTTTAATCGACAGTAAAAGTTTAATTTTAATACTTACAGCAAAATAAACTGTGCCAGCCAATTTTTCACATCAAATTACATAAGAATCCGTCAAAAAAGCTATTGTTTTCGAATATTTATTTTTTGGGTAAAAAAAAATTCTATCGTTTTTCTAATTTCGGACCAAAATTTCAAAGTCGTTTTAAACATTGTGCATAGTGCATTTGGGTGCGTACAATCCGAAAATCTCATTTACAGCTTGCGGAATCGACTGGAAATTGCTCAAAAACCACCATAAAGCTAGAAAATTAAAAATCGATTACCATGACTTTAATCGACAGTAAAAGTTTAATTTTAATACTTACAGCAAAATAAACTGTGCCAGCCAATTTTTCACATCAAATTACATAAGAATCCCTCAAAAAAGCTATTGTTTTCGAATATTTATTTTTTGGGTAAAAAAAAATTCAAAGGGGTTAATCTATCGTTTTTCTAATTTCGGACCAAAATTTCAAAGTCGTTTTAAACATTGTGCATAGTGCATTTGGGTGCGTACAATCCGAAAATCTCATTTACAGCTTGCGGAATCGACTGGAAATTGCTCAAAAACCACCATAAAGCTAGAAAATTAAAAATCGATTACCATGACTTTAATCGACAGTAAAAGTTTAATTTTAATACTTACAGCAAAATAAACTGTGCCAGCCAATTTTTCACATCAAATTACATAAGAATCCGTCAAAAAAGCTATTGTTTTCGAATATTTATTTTTTGGGTAAAAAAAAATTCAAAGGGGTTAATCTATCGTTTTTCTAATTTCGGACCAAAATTTCAAAGTCGTTTTAAACATTGTGCATAGTGCATTTGGGTGCGTACAATCCGAAAATCTCATTTACAGCTTGCGGAATCGACTGGAAATTGCTCAAAAACCACCATAAAGCTAGAAAATTAAAAATCGATTACCATGACTTTAATCGACAGTAAAAGTTTAATTTTAATACTTACAGCAAAATAAACTGTGCCAGCCAATTTTTCACATCAAATTACATAAGAATCCGTCAAAAAAGCTATTGTTTTCGAATATTTATTTTTTGGGTAAAAAAAAATTCTATCGTTTTTCTAATTTCGGACCAAAATTTCAAAGTCGTTTTAAACATTGTGCATAGTGCATTTGGGTGCGTACAATCCGAAAATCTCATTTACAGCTTGCGGAATCGACTGGAAATTGCTCAAAAACCACCATAAAGCTAGAAAATTAAAAATCGATTACCATGACTTTAATCGACAGTAAAAGTTTAATTTTAATACTTACAGCAAAATAAACTGTGCCAGCCAATTTTTCACATCAAATTACATAAGAATCCCTCAAAAAAGCTATTGTTTTCGAATATTTATTTTTTGGGTAAAAAAAAATTCAAAGGGGTTAATCTATCGTTTTTCTAATTTCGGACCAAAATTTCAAAGTCGTTTTAAACATTGTGCATAGTGCATTTGGGTGCGTACAATCCGAAAATCTCATTTACAGCTTGCGGAATCGACTGGAAATTGCTCAAAAACCACCATAAAGCTAGAAAATTAAAAATCGATTACCATGACTTTAATCGACAGTAAAAGTTTAATTTTAATACTTACAGCAAAATAAACTGTGCCAGCCAATTTTTCACATCAAATTACATAAGAATCCGTCAAAAAAGCTATTGTTTTCGAATATTTATTTTTTGGGTAAAAAAAAATTCAAAGGGGTTAATCTATCGTTTTTCTAATTTCGGACCAAAATTTCAAAGTCGTTTTAAACATTGTGCATAGTGCATTTGGGTGCGTACAATCCGAAAATCTCATTTACAGCTTGCGGAATCGACTGGAAATTGCTCAAAAACCACCATAAAGCTAGAAAATTAAAAATCGATTACCATGACTTTAATCGACAGTAAAAGTTTAATTTTAATACTTACAGCAAAATAAACTGTGCCAGCCAATTTTTCACATCAAATTACATAAGAATCCGTCAAAAAAGCTATTGTTTTCGAATATTTATTTTTTGGGTAAAAAAAAATTCAAAGGGGTTAATCTATCGTTTTTCTAATTTCGGACCAAAATTTCAAAGTCGTTTTAAACATTGTGCATAGTGCATTTGGGTGCGTACAATCCGAAAATCTCATTTACAGCTTGCGGAATCGACTGGAAATTGCTCAAAAACCACCATAAAGCTAGAAAATTAAAAATCGATTACCATGACTTTAATCGACAGTAAAAGTTTAATTTTAATACTTACAGCAAAATAAACTGTGCCAGCCAATTTTTCACATCAAATTACATAAGAATCCGTCAAAAAAGCTATTGTTTTCGAATATTTATTTTTTGGGTAAAAAAAAATTCAAAGGGGTTAATCTATCGTTTTTCTAATTTCGGACCAAAATTTCAAAGTCGTTTTAAACATTGTGCATAGTGCATTTGGGTGCGTACAATCCGAAAATCTCATTTACAGCTTGCGGAATCGACTGGAAATTGCTCAAAAACCACCATAAAGCTAGAAAATTAAAAATCGATTACCATGACTTTAATCGACAGTAAAAGTTTAATTTTAATACTTACAGCAAAATAAACTGTGCCAGCCAATTTTTCACATCAAATTACATAAGAATCCCTCAAAAAAGCTATTGTTTTCGAATATTTATTTTTTGGGTAAAAAAAAATTCAAAGGGGTTAATCTATCGTTTTTCTAATTTCGGACCAAAATTTCAAAGTCGTTTTAAACATTGTGCATAGTGCATTTGGGTGCGTACAATCCGAAAATCTCATTTACAGCTTGCGGAATCGACTGGAAATTGCTCAAAAACCACCATAAAGCTAGAAAATTAAAAATCGATTACCATGACTTTAATCGACAGTAAAAGTTTAATTTTAATACTTACAGCAAAATAAACTGTGCCAGCCAATTTTTCACATCAAATTACATAAGAATCCGTCAAAAAAGCTATTGTTTTCGAATATTTATTTTTTGGGTAAAAAAAAATTCAAAGGGGTTAATCTATCGTTTTTCTAATTTCGGACCAAAATTTCAAAGTCGTTTTAAACATTGTGCATAGTGGATTTGGGTGCGTACAATCCGAAAATCTCATTTACAGCTTGCGGAATCGACTGGAAATTGCTCAAAAACCACCATAAAGCTAGAAAATTAAAAATCGATTACCATGACTTTAATCGACAGTAAAAGTTTAATTTTAATACTTACAGCAAAATAAACTGTGCCAGCCAATTTTTCACATCAAATTACATAAGAATCCGTCAAAAAAGCTATTGTTTTCGAATATTTATTTTTTGGGTAAAAAAAAATTCTATCGTTTTTCTAATTTCGGACCAAAATTTCAAAGTCGTTTTAAACATTGTGCATAGTGCATTTGGGTGCGTACAATCCGAAAATCTCATTTACAGCTTGCGGAATCGACTGGAAATTGCTCAAAAACCACCATAAAGCTAGAAAATTAAAAATCGATTACCATGACTTTAATCGACAGTAAAAGTTTAATTTTAATACTTACAGCAAAATAAACTGTGCCAGCCAATTTTTCACATCAAATTACATAAGAATCCGTCAAAAAAGCTATTGTTTTCGAATATTTATTTTTTGGGTAAAAAAAAATTCAAAGGGGTTAATCTATCGTTTTTCTAATTTCGGACCAAAATTTCAAAGTCGTTTTAAACATTGTGCATAGTGCATTTGGGTGCGTACAATCCGAAAATCTCATTTACAGCTTGCGGAATCGACTGGAAATTGCTCAAAAACCACCATAAAGCTAGAAAATTAAAAATCGATTACCATGACTTTAATCGACAGTAAAAGTTTAATTTTAATACTTACAGCAAAATAAACTGTGCCAGCCAATTTTTCACATCAAATTACATAAGAATCCGTCAAAAAAGCTATTGTTTTCGAATATTTATTTTTTGGGTAAAAAAAAATTCAAAGGGGTTAATCTATCGTTTTTCTAATTTCGGACCAAAATTTCAAAGTCGTTTTAAACATTGTGCATAGTGCATTTGGGTGCGTACAATCCGAAAATCTCATTTACAGCTTGCGGAATCGACTGGAAATTGCTCAAAAACCACCATAAAGCTAGAAAATTAAAAATCGATTACCATGACTTTAATCGACAGTAAAAGTTTAATTTTAATACTTACAGCAAAATAAACTGTGCCAGCCAATTTTTCACATCAAATTACATAAGAATCCGTCAAAAAAGCTATTGTTTTCGAATATTTATTTTTTGGGTAAAAAAAAATTCTATCGTTTTTCTAATTTCGGACCAAAATTTCAAAGTCGTTTTAAACATTGTGCATAGTGCATTTGGGTGCGTACAATCCGAAAATCTCATTTACAGCTTGCGGAATCGACTGGAAATTGCTCAAAAACCACCATAAAGCTAGAAAATTAAAAATCGATTACCATGACTTTAATCGACAGTAAAAGTTTAATTTTAATACTTACAGCAAAATAAACTGTGCCAGCCAATTTTTCACATCAAATTACATAAGAATCCGTCAAAAAAGCTATTGTTTTCGAATATTTATTTTTTGGGTAAAAAAAAATTCAAAGGGGTTAATCTATCGTTTTTCTAATTTCGGACCAAAATTTCAAAGTCGTTTTAAACATTGTGCATAGTGCATTTGGGTGCGTACAATCCGAAAATCTCATTTACAGCTTGCGGAATCGACTGGAAATTGCTCAAAAACCACCATAAAGCTAGAAAATTAAAAATCGATTACCATTACTTTAATCGACAGTAAAAGTTTAATTTTAATACTTACAGCAAAATAAACTGTGCCAGCCAATTTTTCACATCAAATTACATAAGAATCCGTCAAAAAAGCTATTGTTTTCGAATATTTATTTTTTGGGTAAAAAAAAATTCAAAGGGGTTAATCTATCGTTTTTCTAATTTCGGACCAAAATTTCAAAGTCGTTTTAAACATTGTGCATAGTGCATTTGGGTGCGTACAATACGAAAATCTCATTTACAGCTTGCGGAATCGACTGGAAATTGCTCAAAAACCACCATAAAGCTAGAAAATTAAAAATCGATTACCATGACTTTAATCGACAGTAAAAGTTTAATTTTAATACTTACAGCAAAGCAAAATAAACTGTGCCAGCCAATTTTTCACATCAAATTACATAAGAATCCGTCAAAAAAGCTATTGTTTTCGAATATTTATTTTTTGGGTAAAAAAAAATTCTATCGTTTTTCTAATTTCGGACCAAAATTTCAAAGTCGTTTTAAACATTGTGCATAGTGCATTTGGGTGCGTACAATCCGAAAATCTCATTTACAGCTTGCGGAATCGACTGGAAATTGCTCAAAAACCATAAAGCTAGAAAATTAAAAATCGATTACCATGACTTTAATCGACAGTAAAAGTTTAATTTTAATACTTACAGCAAAATAAACTGTGCCAGCCAATTTTTCACATCAAATTACATAAGAATCCGTCAAAAAAGCTATTGTTTTCGAATATTTATTTTTTGGGTAAAAAAAATTCAAAGGGGTTAATCTATCGTTTTTCTAATTTCGGACCAAAATTTCAAAGTCGTTTTAAACATTGTGCATAGTGCATTTGGGTGCGTACAATCCGAAAATCTCATTTACAGCTTGCGGAATCGACTGGAAATTGCTCAAAAACCACCATAAAGCTAGAAAATTAAAAATCGATTACCATTACTTTAATCGACAGTAAAAGTTTAATTTTAATACTTACAGCAAAATAAACTGTGCCAGCCAATTTTTCACATCAAATTACATAAGAATCCGTCAAAAAAGCTATTGTTTTCGAATATTTATTTTTTGGGTAAAAAAAAATTCAAAGGGGTTAATCTATCGTTTTTCTAATTTCGGACCAAAATTTCAAAGTCGTTTTAAACATTGTGCATAGTGCATTTGGGTGCGTACAATACGAAAATCTCATTTACAGCTTGCGGAATCGACTGGAAATTGCTCAAAAACCACCATAAAGCTAGAAAATTAAAAATCGATTACCATGACTTTAATCGACAGTAAAAGTTTAATTTTAATACTTACAGCAAAATAAACTGTGCCAGCCAATTTTTCACATCAAATTACATAAGAATCCGTCAAAAAAGCTATTGTTTTCGAATATTTATTTTTTGGGTAAAAAAAAATTCAAAGGGGTTAATCTATCGTTTTTCTAATTTCGGACCAAAATTTCAAAGTCGTTTTAAACATTGTGCATAGTGCATTTGGGTGCGTACAATCCGAAAATCTCATTTACAGCTTGCGGAATCGACTGGAAATTGCTCAAAAACCACCATAAAGCTAGAAAATTAAAAATCGATTACCATGACTTTAATCGACAGTAAAAGTTTAATTTTAATACTTACAGCAAAATAAACTGTGCCAGCCAATTTTTCACATCAAATTACATAAGAATCCGTCAAAAAAGCTATTGTTTTCGAATATTTATTTTTGGGTAAAAAAAAATTCAAAGGGGTTAATCTATCGTTTTTCTAATTTCGGACCAAAATTTCAAAGTCGTTTTAAACATTGTGCATAGTGCATTTGGGTGCGTACAATCCGAAAATCTCATTACAGCTTGCGGAATCGACTGGAAATTGCTCAAAAACCACCATAAAGCTAGAAAATTAAAAATCGATTACCATTACTTTAATCGACAGTAAAAGTTTTAATTTTAATACTTACAGCAAAATAAAACTGTGCCAGCCAATTTTTCACATCAAATTACATAAGAATCCGTCAAAAAAGCTATTGTTTTCGAATATTTATTTTTTGGGTAAAAAAAAATTCAAAGGGGTTAATCTATCGTTTTTCTAATTTCGGACCAAAATTTCAAAGTCGTTTTAAACATTGTGCATAGTGCATTTGGGTGCGTACAATCCGAAAATCTCATTTACAGCTTGCGGAATCGACTGGAAATTGCTCAAAAACCACCATAAAGCTAGAAAATTAAAAATCGATTACCATGACTTTAATCGACAGTAAAAGTTTAATTTTAATACTTACAGCAAATAAACTGTGCCAGCCAATTTTTCACATCAAATTACATAAGAATCCGTCAAAAAAGCTATTGTTTTCGAATATTTATTTTTTGGGTAAAAAAAATTCAAAGGGGTTAATCTATCGTTTTTCTAATTTCGGACCAAAATTTCAAAGTCGTTTTTAAACATTGTGCATAGTGCATTTGGGTGCGTACAATCCGAAAATCTCATTTACAGCTTGCGAAATCGACTGGAAATTGCTCAAAAACCACCATAAAGCTAGAAAATTAAAAATCGATTACCATTACTTTAATCGACAGTAAAAGTTTAATTTTTATACTTACAGCAAAATAAACTGTGCCAGCCAATTTTTCACATCAAATTACATAAGAATCCGTCAAAAAAGCTATTGTTTTCGAATATTTATTTTTTGGGTAAAAAAAAATTCAAAGGGGTTAATCTATCGTTTTTCTAATTTCGGACCAAAATTTCAAAGTCGTTTTAAACATTGTGCATAGTGCATTTGGGTGCGTACAATCCGAAAATCTCATTTACAGCTTGCGGAATCGACTGGAAATTGCTCAAAAACCACCATAAAGCTAGAAAATTAAAAATCGATTACCATGACTTTAATCGACAGTAAAAGTTTAATTTTAATACTTACAGCAAAATAAACTGTGCCAGCCAATTTTTCACATCAAATTACATAAGAATCCGTCAAAAAAGCTATTGTTTTCGAATATTTATTTTTTGGGTAAAAAAAAATTCAAAGGGGTAAATCTATCGTTTTTCTAATTTCGGACCAAAATTTCAAAGTCGTTTTAAACATTGTGCATAGTGCATTTGGGTGCGTACAATCCGAAAATCTCATTTACAGCTTGCGGAATCGACTGGAAATTGCTCAAAAACCACCATAAAGCTAGAAAATTAAAAATCGATTACCATGACTTTAATCGACAGTAAAAGTTTAATTTTAATACTTACAGCAAAATAAACTGTGCCAGCCAATTTTTCACATCAAATTACATAAGAATCCGTCAAAAAAGCTATTGTTTTCGAATATTTATTTTTTGGGTAAAAAAAAATTCAAAGGGGTTAATCTATCGTTTTTCTAATTTCGGACCAAAATTTCAAAGTCGTTTTAAACATTGTGCATAGTGCATTTGGGTGCGTACAATCCGAAAATCTCATTTACAGCTTGCGGAATCGACTGGAAATTGCTCAAAAACCACCATAAAGCTAGAAAATTAAAAATCGATTACCATGACTTTAATCGACAGTAAAAGTTTAATTTTAATACTTACAGCAAAATAAACTGTGCCAGCCAATTTTTCACATCAAATTACATAAGAATCCGTCAAAAAAGCTATTGTTTTCGAATATTTATTTTTTGGGTAAAAAAAAATTCAAAGGGGTTAATCTATCGTTTTTCTAATTTCGGACCAAAATTTCAAAGTCGTTTTAAACATTGTGCATAGTGCATTTGGGTGCGTACAATCCGAAAATCTCATTTACAGCTTGCGGAATCGACTGGAAATTGCTCAAAAACCACCATAAAGCTAGAAAATTAAAAATCGATTACCATGACTTTAATCGACAGTAAAAGTTTAATTTTAATACTTACAGCAAAATAAACTGTGCCAGCCAATTTTTCACATCAAATTACATAAGAATCCGTCAAAAAAGCTATTGTTTTCGAATATTTATTTTTTGGGTAAAAAAAAATTCAAAGGGGTTAATCTATCGTTTTTCTAATTTCGGACCAAAATTTCAAAGTCGTTTTAAACATTGTGCATAGTGCATTTGGGTGCGTACAATCCGAAAATCTCATTTACAGCTTGCGGAATCGACTGGAAATTGCTCAAAAACCACCATAAAGCTAGAAAATTAAAAATCGATTACCATGACTTTAATCGACAGTAAAAGTTTAATTTTAATACTTACAGCAAAATAAACTGTGCCAGCCAATTTTTCACATCAAATTACATAAGAATCCGTCAAAAAAGCTATTGTTTTCGAATATTTATTTTTTGGGTAAAAAAAAATTCAAAGGGGTTAATCTATCGTTTTTCTAATTTCGGACCAAAATTTCAAAGTCGTTTTAAACATTGTGCATAGTGCATTTGGGTGCGTACAATCCGAAAATCTCATTTACAGCTTGCGGAATCGACTGGAAATTGCTCAAAAACCACCATAAAGCTAGAAAATTAAAAATCGATTACCATGACTTTAATCGACAGTAAAAGTTTAATTTTAATACTTACAGCAAAATAAACTGTGCCAGCCAATTTTTCACATCAAATTACATAAGAATCCGTCAAAAAAGCTATTGTTTTCGAATATTTATTTTTTGGGTAAAAAAAAATTCAAAGGGGTTAATCTATCGTTTTTCTAATTTCGGACCAAAATTTCAAAGTCGTTTTAAACATTGTGCATAGTGCATTTGGGTGCGTACAATCCGAAAATCTCATTTACAGCTTGCGGAATCGACTGGAAATTGCTCAAAAACCACCATAAAGCTAGAAAATTAAAAATCGATTACCATGACTTTAATCGACAGTAAAAGTTTAATTTTAATACTTACAGCAAAATAAACTGTGCCAGCCAATTTTTCACATCAAATTACATAAGAATCCGTCAAAAAAGCTATTGTTTTCGAATATTTATTTTTTGGGTAAAAAAAAATTCTATCGTTTTTCTAATTTCGGACCAAAATTTCAAAGTCGTTTTAAACATTGTGCATAGTGCATTTGGGTGCGTACAATCCGAAAATCTCATTTACAGCTTGCGGAATCGACTGGAAATTGCTCAAAAACCACCATAAAGCTAGAAAATTAAAAATCGATTACCATGACTTTAATCGACAGTAAAAGTTTAATTTTAATACTTACAGCAAAATAAACTGTGCCAGCCAATTTTTCACATCAAATTACATAAGAATCCCTCAAAAAAGCTATTGTTTTCGAATATTTATTTTTTGGGTAAAAAAAAATTCAAAGGGGTTAATCTATCGTTTTTCTAATTTCGGACCAAAATTTCAAAGTCGTTTTAAACATTGTGCATAGTGCATTTGGGTGCGTACAATCCGAAAATCTCATTTACAGCTTGCGGAATCGACTGGAAATTGCTCAAAAACCACCATAAAGCTAGAAAATTAAAAATCGATTACCATGACTTTAATCGACAGTAAAAGTTTAATTTTAATACTTACAGCAAAATAAACTGTGCCAGCCAATTTTTCACATCAAATTACATAAGAATCCGTCAAAAAAGCTATTGTTTTCGAATATTTATTTTTTGGGTAAAAAAAAATTCAAAGGGGTTAATCTATCGTTTTTCTAATTTCGGACCAAAATTTCAAAGTCGTTTTAAACATTGTGCATAGTGCATTTGGGTGCGTACAATCCGAAAATCTCATTTACAGCTTGCGGAATCGACTGGAAATTGCTCAAAAACCACCATAAAGCTAGAAAATTAAAAATCGATTACCATGACTTTAATCGACAGTAAAAGTTTAATTTTAATACTTACAGCAAAATAAACTGTGCCAGCCAATTTTTCACATCAAATTACATAAGAATCCGTCAAAAAAGCTATTGTTTTCGAATATTTATTTTTTGGGTAAAAAAAAATTCAAAGGGGTTAATCTATCGTTTTTCTAATTTCGGACCAAAATTTCAAAGTCGTTTTAAACATTGTGCATAGTGCATTTGGGTGCGTACAATACGAAAATCTCATTTACAGCTTGCGGAATCGACTGGAAATTGCTCAAAAACCACCATAAAGCTAGAAAATTAAAAATCGATTACCATGACTTTAATCGACAGTAAAAGTTTAATTTTAATACTTACAGCAAAATAAACTGTGCCAGCCAATTTTTCACATCAAATTACATAAGAATCCGTCAAAAAAGCTATTGTTTTCGAATATTTATTTTTTGGGTAAAAAAAAATTCTATCGTTTTTCTAATTTCGGACCAAAATTTCAAAGTCGTTTTAAACATTGTGCATAGTGCATTTGGGTGCGTACAATCCGAAAATCTCATTTACAGCTTGCGGAATCGACTGGAAATTGCTCAAAAACCACCATAAAGCTAGAAAATTAAAAATCGATTACCATGACTTTAATCGACAGTAAAAGTTTAATTTTAATACTTACAGCAAAATAAACTGTGCCAGCCAATTTTTCACATCAAATTACATAAGAATCCGTCAAAAAAGCTATTGTTTTCGAATATTTATTTTTTGGGTAAAAAAAAATTCAAAGGGGTTAATCTATCGTTTTTCTAATTTCGGACCAAAATTTCAAAGTCGTTTTAAACATTGTGCATAGTGCATTTGGGTGCGTACAATCCGAAAATCTCATTTACAGCTTGCGGAATCGACTGGAAATTGCTCAAAAACCACCATAAAGCTAGAAAATTAAAAATCGATTACCATTACTTTAATCGACAGTAAAAGTTTAATTTTAATACTTACAGCAAAATAAACTGTGCCAGCCAATTTTTCACATCAAATTACATAAGAATCCGTCAAAAAAGCTATTGTTTTCGAATATTTATTTTTTGGGTAAAAAAAAATTCAAAGGGGTTAATCTATCGTTTTTCTAATTTCGGACCAAAATTTCAAAGTCGTTTTAAACATTGTGCATAGTGCATTTGGGTGCGTACAATACGAAAATCTCATTTACAGCTTGCGGAATCGACTGGAAATTGCTCAAAAACCACCATAAAGCTAGAAAATTAAAAATCGATTACCATGACTTTAATCGACAGTAAAAGTTTAATTTTAATACTTACAGCAAAATAAACTGTGCCAGCCAATTTTTCACATCAAATTACATAAGAATCCGTCAAAAAAGCTATTGTTTTCGAATATTTATTTTTTGGGTAAAAAAAAATTCAAAGGGGTTAATCTATCGTTTTTCTAATTTCGGACCAAAATTTCAAAGTCGTTTTAAACATTGTGCATAGTGCATTTGGGTGCGTACAATCCGAAAATCTCATTTACAGCTTGCGGAATCGACTGGAAATTGCTCAAAAACCACCATAAAGCTAGAAAATTAAAAATCGATTACCATTACTTTAATCGACAGTAAAAGTTTAATTTTAATACTTACAGCAAAATAAACTGTGCCAGCCAATTTTTCACATCAAATTACATAAGAATCCGTCAAAAAAGCTATTGTTTTCGAATATTTATTTTTTGGGTAAAAAAAAATTCAAAGGGGTTAATCTATCGTTTTTCTAATTTCGGACCAAAATTTCAAAGTCGTTTTAAACATTGTGCATAGTGCATTTGGGTGCGTACAATCCGAAAATCTCATTTACAGCTTGCGGAATCGACTGGAAATTGCTCAAAAACCACCATAAAGCTAGAAAATTAAAAATCGATTACCATGACTTTAATCGACAGTAAAAGTTTAATTTTAATACTTACAGCAAAATAAACTGTGCCAGCCAATTTTTCACATCAAATTACATAAGAATCCGTCAAAAAAGCTATTGTTTTCGAATATTTATTTTTTGGGTAAAAAAAAATTCAAAGGGGTTAATCTATCGTTTTTCTAATTTCGGACCAAAATTTCAAAGTCGTTTTAAACATTGTGCATAGTGCATTTGGGTGCGTACAATCCGAAAATCTCATTTACAGCTTGCGAAATCGACTGGAAATTGCTCAAAAACCACCATAAAGCTAGAAAATTAAAAATCGATTACCATTACTTTAATCGACAGTAAAAGTTTAATTTTTATACTTACAGCAAAATAAACTGTGCCAGCCAATTTTTCACATCAAATTACATAAGAATCCGTCAAAAAAGCTATTGTTTTCGAATATTTATTTTTTGAGTAAAAAAAAATTCAAAGGGGTTAATCTATCGTTTTTCTAATTTCGGACCAAAATTTCAAAGTCGTTTTAAACATTGTGCATAGTGCATTTGGGTGCGTACAATCCGAAAATCTCATTTACAGCTTGCGGAATCGACTGGAAATTGCTCAAAAACCACCATAAAGCTAGAAAATTAAAAATCGATTACCATGACTTTAATCGACAGTAAAAGTTTAATTTTAATACTTACAGCAAAATAAACTGTGCCAGCCAATTTTTCACATCAAATTACATAAGAATCCGTCAAAAAAGCTATTGTTTTCGAATATTTATTTTTTGGGTAAAAAAAAATTCAAAGGGGTTAATCTATCGTTTTTCTAATTTCGGACCAAAATTTCAAAGTCGTTTTAAACATTGTGCATAGTGCATTTGGGTGCGTACAATCCGAAAATCTCATTTACAGCTTGCGGAATCGACTGGAAATTGCTCAAAAACCACCATAAAGCTAGAAAATTAAAAATCGATTACCATGACTTTAATCGACAGTAAAAGTTTAATTTTAATACTTACAGCAAAATAAACTGTGCCAGCCAATTTTTCACATCAAATTACATAAGAATCCGTCAAAAAAGCTATTGTTTTCGAATATTTATTTTTTGGGTAAAAAAAAATTCAAAGGGGTTAATCTATCGTTTTTCTAATTTCGGACCAAAATTTCAAAGTCGTTTTAAACATTGTGCATAGTGCATTTGGGTGCGTACAATCCGAAAATCTCATTTACAGCTTGCGGAATCGACTGGAAATTGCTCAAAAACCACCATAAAGCTAGAAAATTAAAAATCGATTACCATGACTTTAATCGACAGTAAAAGTTTAATTTTAATACTTACAGCAAAATAAACTGTGCCAGCCAATTTTTCACATCAAATTACATAAGAATCCGTCAAAAAAGCTATTGTTTTCGAATATTTATTTTTTGGGTAAAAAAAAATTCAAAGGGGTTAATCTATCGTTTTTCTAATTTCGGACCAAAATTTCAAAGTCGTTTTAAACATTGTGCATAGTGCATTTGGGTGCGTACAATACGAAAATCTCATTTACAGCTTGCGGAATCGACTGGAAATTGCTCAAAAACCACCATAAAGCTAGAAAATTAAAAATCGATTACCATGACTTTAATCGACAGTAAAAGTTTAATTTTAATACTTACAGCAAAATAAACTGTGCCAGCCAATTTTTCACATCAAATTACATAAGAATCCGTCAAAAAAGCTATTGTTTTCGAATATTTATTTTTTGGGTAAAAAAAAATTCAAAGGGGTTAATCTATCGTTTTTCTAATTTCGGACCAAAATTTCAAAGTCGTTTTAAACATTGTGCATAGTGCATTTGGGTGCGTACAATCCGAAAATCTCATTTACAGCTTGCGGAATCGACTGGAAATTGCTCAAAAACCACCATAAAGCTAGAAAATTAAAAATCGATTACCATGACTTTAATCGACAGTAAAAGTTTAATTTTAATACTTACAGCAAAATAAACTGTGCCAGCCAATTTTTCACATCAAATTACATAAGAATCCGTCAAAAAAGCTATTGTTTTCGAATATTTATTTTTTGGGTAAAAAAAAATTCAAAGGGGTTAATCTATCGTTTTTCTAATTTCGGACCAAAATTTCAAAGTCGTTTTAAACATTGTGCATAGTGCATTTGGGTGCGTACAATCCGAAAATCTCATTTACAGCTTGCGGAATCGACTGGAAATTGCTCAAAAACCACCATAAAGCTAGAAAATTAAAAATCGATTACCATGACTTTAATCGACAGTAAAAGTTTAATTTTAATACTTACAGCAAAATAAACTGTGCCAGCCAATTTTTCACATCAAATTACATAAGAATCCGTCAAAAAAGCTATTGTTTTCGAATATTTATTTTTTGGGTAAAAAAAAATTCAAAGGGGTTAATCTATCGTTTTTATAATTTCGGACCAAAATTTCAAAGTCGTTTTAAACATTGTGCATAGTGCATTTGGGTGCGTACAATCCGAAAATCTCATTTACAGCTTGCGGAATCGACTGGAAATTGCTCAAAAACCACCATAAAGCTAGAAAATTAAAAATCGATTACCATGACTTTAATCGACAGTAAAAGTTTAATTTTAATACTTACAGCAAAATAAACTGTGCCAGCCAATTTTTCACATCAAATTACATAAGAATCCGTCAAAAAAGCTATTGTTTTCGAATATTTATTTTTTGGGTAAAAAAAAATTCAAAGGGGTTAATCTATCGTTTTTCTAATTTCGGACCAAAATTTCAAAGTCGTTTTAAACATTGTGCATAGTGCATTTGGGTGCGTACAATCCGAAAATCTCATTTACAGCTTGCGGAATCGACTGGAAATTGCTCAAAAACCACCATAAAGCTAGAAAATTAAAAATCGATTACCATGACTTTAATCGACAGTAAAAGTTTAATTTTAATACTTACAGCAAAATAAACTGTGCCAGCCAATTTTTCACATCAAATTACATAAGAATCCGTCAAAAAAAGCTATTGTTTTCGAATATTTATTTTTTGGGTAAAAAAAAATTCAAAGGGGTTAATCTATCGTTTTTCTAATTTCGGACCAAAATTTCAAAGTCGTTTTAAACATTGTGCATAGTGCATTTGGGTGCGTACAATCCGAAAATCTCATTTACAGCTTGCGGAATCGACTGGAAATTGCTCAAAAACCACCATAAAGCTAGAAAATTAAAAATCGATTACCATGACTTTAATCGACAGTAAAAGTTTAATTTTAATACTTACAGCAAAATAAACTGTGCCAGCCAATTTTTCACATCAAATTACATAAGAATCCGTCAAAAAAGCTATTGTTTTCGAATATTTATTTTTTGGGTAAAAAAAAATTCAAAGGGGTTAATCTATCGTTTTTCTAATTTCGGACCAAAATTTCAAAGTCGTTTTAAACATTGTGCATAGTGCATTTGGGTGCGTACAATCCGAAAATCTCATTTACAGCTTGCGGAATCGACTGGAAATTGCTCAAAAACCACCATAAAGCTAGAAAATTAAAAATCGATTACCATGACTTTAATCGACAGTAAAAGTTTAATTTTAATACTTACAGCAAAATAAACTGTGCCAGCCAATTTTTCACATCAAATTACATAAGAATCCGTCAAAAAAGCTATTGTTTTCGAATATTTATTTTTTGGGTAAAAAAAAATTCAAAGGGGTTAATCTATCGTTTTTCTAATTTCGGACCAAAATTTCAAAGTCGTTTTAAACATTGTGCATAGTGCATTTGGGTGCGTACAATCCGAAAATCTCATTTACAGCTTGCGGAATCGACTGGAAATTGCTCAAAAACCACCATAAAGCTAGAAAATTAAAAATCGATTACCATTACTTTAATCGACAGTAAAAGTTTAATTTTAATACTTACCGCAAAATAAACTGTGCCAGCCAATTTTTCACATCAAATTACATAAGAATCCCTCAAAAAAGCTATTGTTTTCGAATATTTATTTTTTGGGTAAAAAAAAATTCAAAGGGGTTAATCTATCGTTTTTCTAATTTCGGACCAAAATTTCAAAGTCGTTTTAAACATTGTGCATAGTGCATTTGGGTGCGTACAATCCGAAAATCTCATTTACAGCTTGCGGAATCGACTGGAAATTGCTCAAAAACCACCATAAAGCTAGAAAATTAAAAATCGATTACCATGACTTTAATCGACAGTAAAAGTTTAATTTTAATACTTACAGCAAAATAAACTGTGCCAGCCAATTTTTCACATCAAATTACATAAGAATCCGTCAAAAAAGCTATTGTTTTCGAATATTTATTTTTTGGGTAAAAAAAAATTCAAAGGGGTTAATCTATCGTTTTTCTAATTTCGGACCAAAATTTCAAAGTCGTTTTAAACATTGTGCATAGTGCATTTGGGTGCGTACAATCCGAAAATCTCATTTACAGCTTGCGGAATCGACTGGAAATTGCTCAAAAACCACCATAAAGCTAGAAAATTAAAAATCGATTACCATGACTTTAATCGACAGTAAAAGTTTAATTTTAATACTTACCGCAAAATAAACTGTGCCAGCCAATTTTTCACATCAAATTACATAAGAATCCCTCAAAAAAGCTATTGTTTTCGAATATTTATTTTTTGGGTAAAAAAAAATTCAAAGGGGTTAATCTATCGTTTTTCTAATTTAGAACCAAAATTTCAAAGTCGTTTTAAACATTGTGCATAGTGCATTTGGGTGCGTACAATCCGAAAATCTCATTTACAGCTTGCGGAATCGACTGGAAATTGCTCAAAAACCACCATAAAGCTAGAAAATTAAAAATCGATTACCATGACTTTAATCGACAGTAAAAGTTTAATTTTAATACTTACAGCAAAATAAACTGTGCCAGCCAATTTTTCACATCAAATTACATAAGAATCCGTCAAAAAAGCTATTGTTTTCGAATATTTATTTTTTGGGTAAAAAAAAATTCAAAGGGGTTAATCTATCGTTTTTCTAATTTCGGACCAAAATTTCAAAGTCGTTTTAAACATTGTGCATAGTGCATTTGGGTGCGTACAATCCGAAAATCTCATTTACAGCTTGCGGAATCGACTGGAAATTGCTCAAAAACCACCATAAAGCTAGAAAATTAAAAATCGATTACCATGACTTTAATCGACAGTAAAAGTTTAATTTTAATACTTACAGCAAAATAAACTGTGCCAGCCAATTTTTCACATCAAATTACATAAGAATCCGTCAAAAAAGCTATTGTTTTCGAATATTTATTTTTTGGGTAAAAAAAAATTCAAAGGGGTTAATCTATCGTTTTTCTAATTTCGGACCAAAATTTCAAAGTCGTTTTAAACATTGTGCATAGTGCATTTGGGTGCGTACAATCCGAAAATCTCATTTACAGCTTGCGGAATCGACTGGAAATTGCTCAAAAACCACCATAAAGCTAGAAAATTAAAAATCGATTACCATGACTTTAATCGACAGTAAAAGTTTAATTTTAATACTTACAGCAAAATAAACTGTGCCAGCCAATTTTTCACATCAAATTACATAAGAATCCGTCAAAAAAGCTATTGTTTTCGAATATTTATTTTTTGGGTAAAAAAAAATTCAAAGGGGTTAATCTATCGTTTTTCTAATTTCGGACCAAAATTTCAAAGTCGTTTTAAACATTGTGCATAGTGCATTTGGGTGCGTACAATCCGAAAATCTCATTTACAGCTTGCGGAATCGACTGGAAATTGCTCAAAAACCACCATAAAGCTAGAAAATTAAAAATCGATTACCATGACTTTAATCGACAGTAAAAGTTTAATTTTAATACTTACAGCAAAATAAACTGTGCCAGCCAATTTTTCACATCAAATTACATAAGAATCCGTCAAAAAAGCTATTGTTTTCGAATATTTATTTTTTGGGTAAAAAAAAATTCAAAGGGGTTAATCTATCGTTTTTCTAATTTCGGACCAAAATTTCAAAGTCGTTTTAAACATTGTGCATAGTGCATTTGGGTGCGTACAATCCGAAAATCTCATTTACAGCTTGCGAAATCGACTGGAAATTGCTCAAAAACCACCATAAAGCTAGAAAATTAAAAATCGATTACCATTACTTTAATCGACAGTAAAAGTTTAATTTTTATACTTACAGCAAAATAAACTGTGCCAGCCAATTTTTCACATCAAATTACATAAGAATCCGTCAAAAAAGCTATTGTTTTCGAATATTTATTTTTTGGGTAAAAAAAAATTCAAAGGGGTTAATCTATCGTTTTTCTAATTTCGGACCAAAATTTCAAAGTCGTTTTAAACATTGTGCATAGTGCATTTGGGTGCGTACAATCCGAAAATCTCATTTACAGCTTGCGGAATCGACTGGAAATTGCTCAAAAACCACCATAAAGCTAGAAAATTAAAAATCGATTACCATTACTTTAATCGACAGTAAAAGTTTAATTTTAATACTTACAGCAAAATAAACTGTGCCAGCCAATTTTTCACATCAAATTACATAAGAATCCGTCAAAAAAGCTATTGTTTTCGAATATTTATTTTTTGGGTAAAAAAAAATTCAAAGGGGTTAATCTATCGTTTTTCTAATTTCGGACCAAAATTTCAAAGTCGTTTTAAACATTGTGCATAGTGCATTTGGGTGCGTACAATCCGAAAATCTCATTTACAGCTTGCGGAATCGACTGGAAATTGCTCAAAAACCACCATAAAGCTAGAAAATTAAAAATCGATTACCATGACTTTAATCGACAGTAAAAGTTTAATTTTAATACTTACAGCAAAATAAACTGTGCCAGCCAATTTTTCACATCAAATTACATAAGAATCCGTCAAAAAAGCTATTGTTTTCGAATATTTATTTTTTGGGTAAAAAAAAATTCAAAGGGGTTAATCTATCGTTTTTCTAATTTCGGACCAAAATTTCAAAGTCGTTTTAAACATTGTGCATAGTGCATTTGGGTGCGTACAATCCGAAAATCTCATTTACAGCTTGCGGAATCGACTGGAAATTGCTCAAAAACCACCATAAAGCTAGAAAATTAAAAATCGATTACCATGACTTTAATCGACAGTAAAAGTTTAATTTTAATACTTACAGCAAAATAAACTGTGCCAGCCAATTTTTCACATCAAATTACATAAGAATCCGTCAAAAAAGCTATTGTTTTCGAATATTTATTTTTTGGGTAAAAAAAAATTCAAAGGGGTTAATCTATCGTTTTTCTAATTTCGGACCAAAATTTCAAAGTCGTTTTAAACATTGTGCATAGTGCATTTGGGTGCGTACAATCCGAAAATCTCATTTACAGCTTGCGGAATCGACTGGAAATTGCTCAAAAACCACCATAAAGCTAGAAAATTAAAAATCGATTACCATGACTTTAATCGACAGTAAAAGTTTAATTTTAATACTTACAGCAAAATAAACTGTGCCAGCCAATTTTTCACATCAAATTACATAAGAATCCGTCAAAAAAGCTATTGTTTTCGAATATTTATTTTTTGGGTAAAAAAAAATTCAAAGGGGTTAATCTATCGTTTTTCTAATTTCGGACCAAAATTTCAAAGTCGTTTTAAACATTGTGCATAGTGCATTTGGGTGCGTACAATCCGAAAATCTCATTTACAGCTTGCGGAATCGACTGGAAATTGCTCAAAAACCACCATAAAGCTAGAAAATTAAAAATCGATTACCATGACTTTAATCGACAGTAAAAGTTTAATTTTAATACTTACAGCAAAATAAACTGTGCCAGCCAATTTTTCACATCAAATTACATAAGAATCCGTCAAAAAAGCTATTGTTTTCGAATATTTATTTTTTGGGTAAAAAAAAATTCAAAGGGGTTAATCTATCGTTTTTCTAATTTCGGACCAAAATTTCAAAGTCGTTTTAAACATTGTGCATAGTGCATTTGGGTGCGTACAATCCGAAAATCTCATTTACAGCTTGCGGAATCGACTGGAAATTGCTCAAAAACCACCATAAAGCTAGAAAATTAAAAATCGATTACCATGACTTTAATCGACAGTAAAAGTTTAATTTTAATACTTACAGCAAAATAAACTGTGCCAGCCAATTTTTCACATCAAATTACATAAGAATCCGTCAAAAAAGCTATTGTTTTCGAATATTTATTTTTTGGGTAAAAAAAAATTCAAAGGGGTTAATCTATCGTTTTTCTAATTTCGGACCAAAATTTCAAAGTCGTTTTAAACATTGTGCATAGTGCATTTGGGTGCGTACAATCCGAAAATCTCATTTACAGCTTGCGGAATCGACTGGAAATTGCTCAAAAACCACCATAAAGCTAGAAAATTAAAAATCGATTACCATGACTTTAATCGACAGTAAAAGTTTAATTTTAATACTTACAGCAAAATAAACTGTGCCAGCCAATTTTTCACATCAAATTACATAAGAATCCGTCAAAAAAGCTATTGTTTTCGAATATTTATTTTTTGGGTAAAAAAAAATTCAAAGGGGTTAATCTATCGTTTTTCTAATTTCGGACCAAAATTTCAAAGTCGTTTTAAACATTGTGCATAGTGCATTTGGGTGCGTACAATCCGAAAATCTCATTTACAGCTTGCGGAATCGACTGGAAATTGCTCAAAAACCACCATAAAGCTAGAAAATTAAAAATCGATTACCATGACTTTAATCGACAGTAAAAGTTTAATTTTAATACTTACAGCAAAATAAACTGTGCCAGCCAATTTTTCACATCAAATTACATAAGAATCCGTCAAAAAAGCTATTGTTTTCGAATATTTATTTTTTGGGTAAAAAAAAATTCAAAGGGGTTAATCTATCGTTTTTCTAATTTCGGACCAAAATTTCAAAGTCGTTTTAAACATTGTGCATAGTGCATTTGGGTGCGTACAATCCGAAAATCTCATTTACAGCTTGCGGAATCGACTGGAAATTGCTCAAAAACCACCATAAAGCTAGAAAATTAAAAATCGATTACCATGACATTAATCGACAGTAAAAGTTTAATTTTAATACTTACAGCAAAATAAACTGTGCCAGCCAATTTTTCACATCAAATTACATAAGAATCCGTCAAAAAAGCTATTGTTTTCGAATATTTATTTTTTGGGTAAAAAAAAATTCAAAGGGGTTAATCTATCGTTTTTCTAATTTCGGACCAAAATTTCAAAGTCGTTTTAAACATTGTGCATAGTGCATTTGGGTGCGTACAATCCGAAAATCTCATTTACAGCTTGCGGAATCGACTGGAAATTGCTCAAAAACCACCATAAAGCTAGAAAATTAAAAATCGATTACCATGACTTTAATCGACAGTAAAAGTTTAATTTTAATACTTACAGCAAAATAAACTGTGCCAGCCAATTTTTCACATCAAATTACATAAGAATCCGTCAAAAAAGCTATTGTTTTCGAATATTTATTTTTTGGGTAAAAAAAAATTCAAAGGGGTTAATCTATCGTTTTTCTAATTTCGGACCAAAATTTCAAAGTCGTTTTAAACATTGTGCATAGTGCATTTGGGTGCGTACAATACGAAAATCTCATTTACAGCTTGCGGAATCGACTGGAAATTGCTCAAAAACCACCATAAAGCTAGAAAATTAAAAATCGATTACCATGACTTTAATCGACAGTAAAAGTTTAATTTTAATACTTACCGCAAAATAAACTGTGCCAGCCAATTTTTCACATCAAATTACATAAGAATCCCTCAAAAAAGCTATTGTTTTCGAATATTTATTTTTTGGGTAAAAAAAAATTCAAAGGGGTTAATCTATCGTTTTTCTAATTTAGAACCAAAATTTCAAAGTCGTTTTAAACATTGTGCATAGTGCATTTGGGTGCGTACAATCCGAAAATCTCATTTACAGCTTGCGGAATCGACTGGAAATTGCTCAAAAACCACCATAAAGCTAGAAAATTAAAAATCGATTACCATGACTTTAATCGACAGTAAAAGTTTAATTTTAATACTTACCGCAAAATAAACTGTGCCAGCCAATTTTTCACATCAAATTACATAAGAATCCCTCAAAAAAGCTATTGTTTTCGAATATTTATTTTTTGGGTAAAAAAAAATTCAAAGGGGTTAATCTATCGTTTTTCTAATTTAGAACCAAAATTTCAAAGTCGTTTTAAACATTGTGCATAGTGCATTTGGGTGCGTACAATCCGAAAATCTCATTTACAGCTTGCGGAATCGACTGGAAATTGCTCAAAAACCACCATAAAGCTAGAAAATTAAAAATCGATTACCATTTTTCCGAAAATCCGAAAATCTCATTTACAGCTTGCGGAATCGACTGGAAATTGCTCAAAAACCACCATAAAGCTAGAAAATTAAAAATCGATTACCATGACTTTATCTTACTTTTTTTGTCGATTACTTTAATCGACAGTAAAAGTTTAATTTTAATACTTACAGCAAAATAAACTGTGCCAGCCAATTTTTCACATCAAATTACATAAGAATCCCTCAAAAAAGCTATTGTTTTCGAATATTTATTTTTTGGGTAAAAAAAAATTCAAAGGGGTTAATCTATCGTTTTTCTAATTTAGAACCAAAATTTCAAAGTCGTTTTAAACATTGTGCATAGTGCATTTGGGTGCGTACAATCCGAAAATCTCATTTACAGCTTGCGGAATCGACTGGAAATTGCTCAAAAACCACCATAAAGCTAGAAAATTAAAAATCGATTACCATGACTTTAATCGACAGTAAAAGTTTAATTTTAATACTTACCGCAAAATAAACTGTGCCAGCCAATTTTTCACATCAAATTACATAAGAATCCCTCAAAAAAGCTATTGTTTTCGAATATTTATTTTTTGGGTAAAAAAAAATTCAAAGGGGATAATCTATCGTTTTTCTAATTTAGAACCAAAATTTCAAAGTCGTTTTAAACATTGTGCATAGTGCATTTGGGTGCGTACAATCCGAAAATCTCATTTACAGCTTGCGGAATCGACTGGAAATTGCTCAAAAACCACCATAAAGCTAGAAAATTAAAAATCGATTACCATTTTTCCGAAAATCCGAAAATCTCATTTACAGCTTGCGGAATCGACTGGAAATTGCTCAAAAACCACCATAAAGCTAGAAAATTAAAAATCGATTACCATGACTTTATCTTACTTTTTTTGTCGATTACTTTAATCGACAGTAAAAGTTTAATTTTAATACTTACAGCAAAATAAACTGTGCCAGCCAATTTTTCACATCAAATTACATAAGAATCCCTCAAAAAAGCTATTGTTTTCGAATATTTATTTTTTGGGTAAAAAAAAATTCAAAGGGGTTAATCTATCGTTTTTCTAATTTAGAACCAAAATTTCAAAGTCGTTTTAAACATTGTGCATAGTGCATTTGGGTGCGTACAATCCGAAAATCTCATTTACAGCTTGCGGAATCGACTGGAAATTGCTCAAAAACCACCATAAAGCTAGAAAATTAAAAATCGATTACCATGACTTTAATCGACAGTAAAAGTTTAATTTTAATACTTACCGCAAAATAAACTGTGCCAGCCAATTTTTCACATCAAATTACATAAGAATCCCTCAAAAAAGCTATTGTTTTCGAATATTTATTTTTTGGGTAAAAAAAAATTCAAAGGGGTTAATCTATCGTTTTTCTAATTTCGGACCAAAATTTCAAAGTCGTTTTAAACATTGTGCATAGTGCATTTGGGTGCGTACAATACGAAAATCTCATTTACAGCTTGCGGAATCGACTGGAAATTGCTCAAAAACCACCATAAAGCTAGAAAATTAAAAATCGATTACCATGACTTTAATCGACAGTAAAAGTTTAATTTTAATACTTACCGCAAAATAAACTGTGCCAGCCAATTTTTCACATCAAATTACATAAGAATCCCTCAAAAAAGCTATTGTTTTCGAATATTTATTTTTTGGGTAAAAAAAAATTCAAAGGGGTTAATCTATCGTTTTTCTAATTTAGAACCAAAATTTCAAAGTCGTTTTAAACATTGTGCATAGTGCATTTGGGTGCGTACAATCCGAAAATCTCATTTACAGCTTGCGGAATCGACTGGAAATTGCTCAAAAACCACCATAAAGCTAGAAAATTAAAAATCGATTACCATGACTTTAATCGACAGTAAAAGTTTAATTTTAATACTTACCGCAAAATAAACTGTGCCAGCCAATTTTTCACATCAAATTACATAAGAATCCCTCAAAAAAGCTATTGTTTTCGAATATTTATTTTTTGGGTAAAAAAAAATTCAAAGGGGTTAATCTATCGTTTTTCTAATTTAGAACCAAAATTTCAAAGTCGTTTTAAACATTGTGCATAGTGCATTTGGGTGCGTACAATCCGAAAATCTCATTTACAGCTTGCGGAATCGACTGGAAATTGCTCAAAAACCACCATAAAGCTAGAAAATTAAAAATCGATTACCATTTTTCCGAAAATCCGAAAATCTCATTTACAGCTTGCGGAATCGACTGGAAATTGCTCAAAAACCACCATAAAGCTAGAAAATTAAAAATCGATTACCATGACTTTAATCGACAGTAAAAGTTTAATTTTAATACTTACAGCAAAATAAACTGTGCCAGCCAATTTTTCACATCAAATTACATAAGAATCCCTCAAAAAAGCTATTGTTTTCGAATATTTATTTTTTGGGTAAAAAAAAATTCAAAGGGGTTAATCTATCGTTTTTCTAATTTCGGACCAAAATTTCAAAGTCGTTTTAAACATTGTGCATAGTGCATTTGGGTGCGTACAATCCGAAAATCTCATTTACAGCTTGCGGAATCGACTGGAAATTGCTCAAAAACCACCATAAAGCTAGAAAATTAAAAATCGATTACCATGACTTTAATCGACAGTAAAAGTTTAATTTTAATACTTACAGCAAAATAAACTGTGCCAGCCAATTTTTCACATCAAATTACATAAGAATCCGTCAAAAAAGCTATTGTTTTCGAATATTTATTTTTTGGGTAAAAAAAAATTCAAAGGGGTTAATCTATCGTTTTTCTAATTTCGGACCAAAATTTCAAAGTCGTTTTAAACATTGTGCATAGTGCATTTGGGTGCGTACAATCCGAAAATCTCATTTACAGCTTGCGGAATCGACTGGAAATTGCTCAAAAACCACCATAAAGCTAGAAAATTAAAAATCGATTACCATGACTTTAATCGACAGTAAAAGTTTAATTTTAATACTTACAGCAAAATAAACTGTGCCAGCCAATTTTTCACATCAAATTACATAAGAATCCATCAAAAAAGCTATTGTTTTCGAATATTTATTTTTTGGGTAAAAAAAAATTCAAAGGGGTTAATCTATCGTTTTTCTAATTTAGAACCAAAATTTCAAAGTCGTTTTAAACATTGTGCATAGTGCATTTGGGTGCGTACAATCCGAAAATCTCATTTACAGCTTGCGGAATCGACTGGAAATTGCTCAAAAACCACCATAAAGCTAGAAAATTAAAAATCGATTACCATGACTTTAATCGACAGTAAAAGTTTAATTTTAATACTTACCGCAAAATAAACTGTGCCAGCCAATTTTTCACATCAAATTACATAAGAATCCCTCAAAAAAGCTATTGTTTTCGAATATTTATTTTTTGGGTAAAAAAAAATTCAAAGGGGTTAATCTATCGTTTTTCTAATTTAGAACCAAAATTTCAAAGTCGTTTTAAACATTGTGCATAGTGCATTTGGGTGCGTACAATCCGAAAATCTCATTTACAGCTTGCGGAATCGACTGGAAATTGCTCAAAAACCACCATAAAGCTAGAAAATTAAAAATCGATTACCATGACTTTAATCGACAGTAAAAGTTTAATTTTAATACTTACAGCAAAATAAACTGTGCCAGCCAATTTTTCACATCAAATTACATAAGAATCCGTCAAAAAAGCTATTGTTTTCGAATATTTATTTTTTGGGTAAAAAAAAATTCAAAGGGGTTAATCTATCGTTTTTCTAATTTCGGACCAAAATTTCAAAGTCGTTTTAAACATTGTGCATAGTGCATTTGGGTGCGTACAATCCGAAAATCTCATTTACAGCTTGCGGAATCGACTGGAAATTGCTCAAAAACCACCATAAAGCTAGAAAATTAAAAATCGATTACCATGACTTTAATCGACAGTAAAAGTTTAATTTTAATACTTACAGCAAAATAAACTGTGCCAGCCAATTTTTCACATCAAATTACATAAGAATCCGTCAAAAAAGCTATTGTTTTCGAATATTTATTTTTTGGGTAAAAAAAAATTCAAAGGGGTTAATCTATCGTTTTTCTAATTTCGGACCAAAATTTCAAAGTCGTTTTAAACATTGTGCATAGTGCATTTGGGTGCGTACAATCCGAAAATCTCATTTACAGCTTGCGGAATCGACTGGAAATTGCTCAAAAACCACCATAAAGCTAGAAAATTAAAAATCGATTACCATTACTTTAATCGACAGTAAAAGTTTAATTTTAATACTTACAGCAAAATAAACTGTGCCAGCCAATTTTTCACATCAAATTACATAAGAATCCGTCAAAAAAGCTATTGTTTTCGAATATTTATTTTTTGGGTAAAAAAAAATTCAAAGGGGTTAATCTATCGTTTTTCTAATTTCGGACCAAAATTTCAAAGTCGTTTTAAACATTGTGCATAGTGCATTTGGGTGCGTACAATCCGAAAATCTCATTTACAGCTTGCGGAATCGACTGGAAATTGCTCAAAAACCACCATAAAGCTAGAAAATTAAAAATCGATTACCATGACTTTAATCGACAGTAAAAGTTTAATTTTAATACTTACAGCAAAATAAACTGTGCCAGCCAATTTTTCACATCAAATTACATAAGAATCCGTCAAAAAAGCTATTGTTTTCGAATATTTATTTTTTGGGTAAAAAAAAATTCAAAGGGGTTAATCTATCGTTTTTCTAATTTCGGACCAAAATTTCAAAGTCGTTTTAAACATTGTGCATAGTGCATTTGGGTGCGTACAATCCGAAAATCTCATTTACAGCTTGCGAAATCGACTGGAAATTGCTCAAAAACCACCATAAAGCTAGAAAATTAAAAATCGATTACCATTACTTTAATCGACAGTAAAAGTTTAATTTTTATACTTACAGCAAAATAAACTGTGCCAGCCAATTTTTCACATCAAATTACATAAGAATCCGTCAAAAAAGCTATTGTTTTCGAATATTTATTTTTTGGGTAAAAAAAAATTCAAAGGGGTTAATCTATCGTTTTTCTAATTTCGGACCAAAATTTCAAAGTCGTTTTAAACATTGTGCATAGTGCATTTGGGTGCGTACAATCCGAAAATCTCATTTACAGCTTGCGGAATCGACTGGAAATTGCTCAAAAACCACCATAAAGCTAGAAAATTAAAAATCGATTACCATGACTTTAATCGACAGTAAAAGTTTAATTTTAATACTTACAGCAAAATAAACTGTGCCAGCCAATTTTTCACATCAAATTACATAAGAATCCGTCAAAAAAGCTATTGTTTTCGAATATTTATTTTTTGGGTAAAAAAAAATTCAAAGGGGTTAATCTATCGTTTTTCTAATTTCGGACCAAAATTTCAAAGTCGTTTTAAACATTGTGCATAGTGCATTTGGGTGCGTACAATCCGAAAATCTCATTTACAGCTTGCGAAATCGACTGGAAATTGCTCAAAAACCACCATAAAGCTAGAAAATTAAAAATCGATTACCATTACTTTAATCGACAGTAAAAGTTTAATTTTTATACTTACAGCAAAATAAACTGTGCCAGCCAATTTTTCACATCAAATTACATAAGAATCCGTCAAAAAAGCTATTGTTTTCGAATATTTATTTTTTGGGTAAAAAAAATTTTAAAGGGGTTAATCTATCGTTTTTCTAATTTCGGACCAAAATTTCAAAGTCGTTTTAAACATTGTGCATAGTGCATTTGGGTGCGTACAATCCGAAAATCTCATTTACAGCTTGCGGAATCGACTGGAAATTGCTCAAAAACCACCATAAAGCTAGAAAATTAAAAATCGATTACCATGACTTTAATCGACAGTAAAAGTTTAATTTTAATACTTACAGCAAAATAAACTGTGCCAGCCAATTTTTCACATCAAATTACATAAGAATCCGTCAAAAAAGCTATTGTTTTCGAATATTTATTTTTTGGGTAAAAAAAAATTCAAAGGGGTTAATCTATCGTTTTTCTAATTTCGGACCAAAATTTCAAAGTCGTTTTAAACATTGTGCATAGTGCATTTGGGTGCGTACAATCCGAAAATCTCATTTACAGCTTGCGGAATCGACTGGAAATTGCTCAAAAACCACCATAAAGCTAGAAAATTAAAAATCGATTACCATGACTTTAATCGACAGTAAAAGTTTAATTTTAATACTTACAGCAAAATAAACTGTGCCAGCCAATTTTTCACATCAAATTACATAAGAATCCGTCAAAAAAGCTATTGTTTTCGAATATTTATTTTTTGGGTAAAAAAAAATTCAAAGGGGTTAATCTATCGTTTTTCTAATTTCGGACCAAAATTTCAAAGTCGTTTTAAACATTGTGCATAGTGCATTTGGGTGCGTACAATCCGAAAATCTCATTTACAGCTTGCGGAATCGACTGGAAATTGCTCAAAAACCACCATAAAGCTAGAAAATTAAAAATCGATTACCATGACTTTAATCGACAGTAAAAGTTTAATTTTAATACTTACAGCAAAATAAACTGTGCCAGCCAATTTTTCACATCAAATTACATAAGAATCCGTCAAAAAAGCTATTGTTTTCGAATATTTATTTTTTGGGTAAAAAAAAATTCAAAGGGGTTAATCTATCGTTTTTCTAATTTCGGACCAAAATTTCAAAGTCGTTTTAAACATTGTGCATAGTGCATTTGGGTGCGTACAATCCGAAAATCTCATTTACAGCTTGCGGAATCGACTGGAAATTGCTCAAAAACCACCATAAAGCTAGAAAATTAAAAATCGATTACCATTACTTTAATCGACAGTAAAAGTTTAATTTTAATACTTACAGCAAAATAAACTGTGCCAGCCAATTTTTCACATCAAATTACATAAGAATCCGTCAAAAAAGCTATTGTTTTCGAATATTTATTTTTTGGGTAAAAAAAAATTCAAAGGGGTTAATCTATCGTTTTTCTAATTTCGGACCAAAATTTCAAAGTCGTTTTAAACATTGTGCATAGTGCATTTGGGTGCGTACAATCCGAAAATCTCATTTACAGCTTGCGGAATCGACTGGAAATTGCTCAAAAACCACCATAAAGCTAGAAAATTAAAAATCGATTACCATGACTTTAATCGACAGTAAAAGTTTAATTTTAATACTTACAGCAAAATAAACTGTGCCAGCCAATTTTTCACATCAAATTACATAAGAATCCGTCAAAAAAGCTATTGTTTTCGAATATTTATTTTTTGGGTAAAAAAAAATTCAAAGGGGTTAATCTATCGTTTTTCTAATTTCGGACCAAAATTTCAAAGTCGTTTTAAACATTGTGCATAGTGCATTTGGGTGCGTACAATCCGAAAATCTCATTTACAGCTTGCGGAATCGACTGGAAATTGCTCAAAAACCACCATAAAGCTAGAAAATTAAAAATCGATTACCATGACTTTAATCGACAGTAAAAGTTTAATTTTAATACTTACAGCAAAATAAACTGTGCCAGCCAATTTTTCACATCAAATTACATAAGAATCCGTCAAAAAAGCTATTGTTTTCGAATATTTATTTTTTGGGTAAAAAAAAATTCAAAGGGGTTAATCTATCGTTTTTCTAATTTCGGACCAAAATTTCAAAGTCGTTTTAAACATTGTGCATAGTGCATTTGGGTGCGTACAATCCGAAAATCTCATTTACAGCTTGCGGAATCGACTGGAAATTGCTCAAAAACCACCATAAAGCTAGAAAATTAAAAATCGATTACCATGACTTTAATCGACAGTAAAAGTTTAATTTTAATACTTACAGCAAAATAAACTGTGCCAGCCAATTTTTCACATCAAATTACATAAGAATCCGTCAAAAAAGCTATTGTTTTCGAATATTTATTTTTTGGGTAAAAAAAAATTCAAAGGGGTTAATCTATCGTTTTTCTAATTTCGGACCAAAATTTCAAAGTCGTTTTAAACATTGTGCATAGTGCATTTGGGTGCGTACAATCCGAAAATCTCATTTACAGCTTGCGGAATCGACTGGAAATTGCTCAAAAACCACCATAAAGCTAGAAAATTAAAAATCGATTACCATGACTTTAATCGACAGTAAAAGTTTAATTTTAATACTTACAGCAAAATAAACTGTGCCAGCCAATTTTTCACATCAAATTACATAAGAATCCGTCAAAAAAGCTATTGTTTTCGAATATTTATTTTTTGGGTAAAAAAAAATTCAAAGGGGTTAATCTATCGTTTTTCTAATTTCGGACCAAAATTTCAAAGTCGTTTTAAACATTGTGCATAGTGCATTTGGGTGCGTACAATCCGAAAATCTCATTTACAGCTTGCGAAATCGACTGGAAATTGCTCAAAAACCACCATAAAGCTAGAAAATTAAAAATCGATTACCATTACTTTAATCGACAGTAAAAGTTTAATTTTTATACTTACAGCAAAATAAACTGTGCCAGCCAATTTTTCACATCAAATTACATAAGAATCCGTCAAAAAAGCTATTGTTTTCGAATATTTATTTTTTGGGTAAAAAAAAATTCAAAGGGGTTAATCTATCGTTTTTCTAATTTCGGACCAAAATTTCAAAGTCGTTTTAAACATTGTGCATAGTGCATTTGGGTGCGTACAATCCGAAAATCTCATTTACAGCTTGCGGAATCGACTGGAAATTGCTCAAAAACCACCATAAAGCTAGAAAATTAAAAATCGATTACCATGACTTTAATCGACAGTAAAAGTTTAATTTTAATACTTACAGCAAAATAAACTGTGCCAGCCAATTTTTCACATCAAATTACATAAGAATCCGTCAAAAAAGCTATTGTTTTCGAATATTTATTTTTTGGGTAAAAAAAAATTCAAAGGGGTTAATCTATCGTTTTTCTAATTTCGGACCAAAATTTCAAAGTCGTTTTAAACATTGTGCATAGTGCATTTGGGTGCGTACAATCCGAAAATCTCATTTACAGCTTGCGGAATCGACTGGAAATTGCTCAAAAACCACCATAAAGCTAGAAAATTAAAAATCGATTACCATGACTTTAATCGACAGTAAAAGTTTAATTTTAATACTTACAGCAAAATAAACTGTGCCAGCCAATTTTTCACATCAAATTACATAAGAATCCGTCAAAAAAGCTATTGTTTTCGAATATTTATTTTTTGGGTAAAAAAAAATTCAAAGGGGTTAATCTATCGTTTTTCTAATTTCGGACCAAAATTTCAAAGTCGTTTTAAACATTGTGCATAGTGCATTTGGGTGCGTACAATCCGAAAATCTCATTTACAGCTTGCGGAATCGACTGGAAATTGCTCAAAAACCACCATAAAGCTAGAAAATTAAAAATCGATTACCATGACTTTAATCGACAGTAAAAGTTTAATTTTAATACTTACAGCAAAATAAACTGTGCCAGCCAATTTTTCACATCAAATTACATAAGAATCCGTCAAAAAAGCTATTGTTTTCGAATATTTATTTTTTGGGTAAAAAAAAATTCAAAGGGGTTAATCTATCGTTTTTCTAATTTCGGACCAAAATTTCAAAGTCGTTTTAAACATTGTGCATAGTGCATTTGGGTGCGTACAATCCGAAAATCTCATTTACAGCTTGCGGAATCGACTGGAAATTGCTCAAAAACCACCATAAAGCTAGAAAATTAAAAATCGATTACCATGACTTTAATCGACAGTAAAAGTTTAATTTTAATACTTACAGCAAAATAAACTGTGCCAGCCAATTTTTCACATCAAATTACATAAGAATCCGTCAAAAAAGCTATTGTTTTCGAATATTTATTTTTTGGGTAAAAAAAAATTCAAAGGGGTTAATCTATCGTTTTTCTAATTTCGGACCAAAATTTCAAAGTCGTTTTAAACATTGTGCATAGTGCATTTGGGTGCGTACAATCCGAAAATCTCATTTACAGCTTGCGGAATCGACTGGAAATTGCTCAAAAACCACCATAAAGCTAGAAAATTAAAAATCGATTACCATGACTTTAATCGACAGTAAAAGTTTAATTTTAATACTTACAGCAAAATAAACTGTGCCAGCCAATTTTTCACATCAAATTACATAAGAATCCGTCAAAAAAGCTATTGTTTTCGAATATTTATTTTTTGGGTAAAAAAAAATTCAAAGGGGTTAATCTATCGTTTTTCTAATTTCGGACCAAAATTTCAAAGTCGTTTTAAACATTGTGCATAGTGCATTTGGGTGCGTACAATCCGAAAATCTCATTTACAGCTTGCGGAATCGACTGGAAATTGCTCAAAAACCACCATAAAGCTAGAAAATTAAAAATCGATTACCATGACTTTAATCGACAGTAAAAGTTTAATTTTAATACTTACAGCAAAATAAACTGTGCCAGCCAATTTTTCACATCAAATTACATAAGAATCCGTCAAAAAAGCTATTGTTTTCGAATATTTATTTTTTGGGTAAAAAAAAATTCAAAGGGGTTAATCTATCGTTTTTCTAATTTCGGACCAAAATTTCAAAGTCGTTTTAAACATTGTGCATAGTGCATTTGGGTGCGTACAATCCGAAAATCTCATTTACAGCTTGCGGAATCGACTGGAAATTGCTCAAAAACCACCATAAAGCTAGAAAATTAAAAATCGATTACCATGACTTTAATCGACAGTAAAAGTTTAATTTTAATACTTACAGCAAAATAAACTGTGCCAGCCAATTTTTCACATCAAATTACATAAGAATCCGTCAAAAAAGCTATTGTTTTCGAATATTTATTTTTTGGGTAAAAAAAAATTCAAAGGGGTTAATCTATCGTTTTTCTAATTTCGGACCAAAATTTCAAAGTCGTTTTAAACATTGTGCATAGTGCATTTGGGTGCGTACAATCCGAAAATCTCATTTACAGCTTGCGGAATCGACTGGAAATTGCTCAAAAACCACCATAAAGCTAGAAAATTAAAAATCGATTACCATGACTTTAATCGACAGTAAAAGTTTAATTTTAATACTTACAGCAAAATAAACTGTGCCAGCCAATTTTTCACATCAAATTACATAAGAATCCGTCAAAAAAGCTATTGTTTTCGAATATTTATTTTTTGGGTAAAAAAAAATTCAAAGGGGTTAATCTATCGTTTTTCTAATTTCGGACCAAAATTTCAAAGTCGTTTTAAACATTGTGCATAGTGCATTTGGGTGCGTACAATCCGAAAATCTCATTTACAGCTTGCGGAATCGACTGGAAATTGCTCAAAAACCACCATAAAGCTAGAAAATTAAAAATCGATTACCATGACTTTAATCGACAGTAAAAGTTTAATTTTAATACTTACAGCAAAATAAACTGTGCCAGCCAATTTTTCACATCAAATTACATAAGAATCCGTCAAAAAAGCTATTGTTTTCGAATATTTATTTTTTGGGTAAAAAAAAATTCAAAGGGGTTAATCTATCGTTTTTCTAATTTCGGACCAAAATTTCAAAGTCGTTTTAAACATTGTGCATAGTGCATTTGGGTGCGTACAATCCGAAAATCTCATTTACAGCTTGCGGAATCGACTGGAAATTGCTCAAAAACCACCATAAAGCTAGAAAATTAAAAATCGATTACCATGACTTTAATCGACAGTAAAAGTTTAATTTTAATACTTACAGCAAAATAAACTGTGCCAGCCAATTTTTCACATCAAATTACATAAGAATCCGTCAAAAAAGCTATTGTTTTCGAATATTTATTTTTTGGGTAAAAAAAAATTCAAAGGGGTTAATCTATCGTTTTTCTAATTTCGGACCAAAATTTCAAAGTCGTTTTAAACATTGTGCATAGTGCATTTGGGTGCGTACAATCCGAAAATCTCATTTACAGCTTGCGGAATCGACTGGAAATTGCTCAAAAACCACCATAAAGCTAGAAAATTAAAAATCGATTACCATGACTTTAATCGACAGTAAAAGTTTAATTTTAATACTTACAGCAAAATAAACTGTGCCAGCCAATTTTTCACATCAAATTACATAAGAATCCGTCAAAAAAGCTATTGTTTTCGAATATTTATTTTTTGGGTAAAAAAAAATTCAAAGGGGTTAATCTATCGTTTTTCTAATTTCGGACCAAAATTTCAAAGTCGTTTTAAACATTGTGCATAGTGCATTTGGGTGCGTACAATCCGAAAATCTCATTTACAGCTTGCGGAATCGACTGGAAATTGCTCAAAAACCACCATAAAGCTAGAAAATTAAAAATCGATTACCATGACTTTAATCGACAGTAAAAGTTTAATTTTAATACTTACAGCAAAATAAACTGTGCCAGCCAATTTTTCACATCAAATTACATAAGAATCCGTCAAAAAAGCTATTGTTTTCGAATATTTATTTTTTGGGTAAAAAAAAATTCAAAGGGGTTAATCTATCGTTTTTCTAATTTCGGACCAAAATTTCAAAGTCGTTTTAAACATTGTGCATAGTGCATTTGGGTGCGTACAATCCGAAAATCTCATTTACAGCTTGCGGAATCGACTGGAAATTGCTCAAAAACCACCATAAAGCTAGAAAATTAAAAATCGATTACCATGACTTTAATCGACAGTAAAAGTTTAATTTTAATACTTACAGCAAAATAAACTGTGCCAGCCAATTTTTCACATCAAATTACATAAGAATCCGTCAAAAAAGCTATTGTTTTCGAATATTTATTTTTTGGGTAAAAAAAAATTCAAAGGGGTTAATCTATCGTTTTTCTAATTTCGGACCAAAATTTCAAAGTCGTTTTAAACATTGTGCATAGTGCATTTGGGTGCGTACAATCCGAAAATCTCATTTACAGCTTGCGGAATCGACTGGAAATTGCTCAAAAACCACCATAAAGCTAGAAAATTAAAAATCGATTACCATGACTTTAATCGACAGTAAAAGTTTAATTTTAATACTTACAGCAAAATAAACTGTGCCAGCCAATTTTTCACATCAAATTACATAAGAATCCGTCAAAAAAGCTATTGTTTTCGAATATTTATTTTTTGGGTAAAAAAAAATTCAAAGGGGTTAATCTATCGTTTTTCTAATTTCGGACCAAAATTTCAAAGTCGTTTTAAACATTGTGCATAGTGCATTTGGGTGCGTACAATCCGAAAATCTCATTTACAGCTTGCGGAATCGACTGGAAATTGCTCAAAAACCACCATAAAGCTAGAAAATTAAAAATCGATTACCATGACTTTAATCGACAGTAAAAGTTTAATTTTAATACTTACAGCAAAATAAACTGTGCCAGCCAATTTTTCACATCAAATTACATAAGAATCCGTCAAAAAAGCTATTGTTTTCGAATATTTATTTTTTGGGTAAAAAAAAATTCAAAGGGGTTAATCTATCGTTTTTCTAATTTCGGACCAAAATTTCAAAGTCGTTTTAAACATTGTGCATAGTGCATTTGGGTGCGTACAATCCGAAAATCTCATTTACAGCTTGCGGAATCGACTGGAAATTGCTCAAAAACCACCATAAAGCTAGAAAATTAAAAATCGATTACCATGACTTTAATCGACAGTAAAAGTTTAATTTTAATACTTACAGCAAAATAAACTGTGCCAGCCAATTTTTCACATCAAATTACATAAGAATCCGTCAAAAAAGCTATTGTTTTCGAATATTTATTTTTTGGGTAAAAAAAAATTCAAAGGGGTTAATCTATCGTTTTTCTAATTTCGGACCAAAATTTCAAAGTCGTTTTAAACATTGTGCATAGTGCATTTGGGTGCGTACAATCCGAAAATCTCATTTACAGCTTGCGGAATCGACTGGAAATTGCTCAAAAACCACCATAAAGCTAGAAAATTAAAAATCGATTACCATGACTTTAATCGACAGTAAAAGTTTAATTTTAATACTTACAGCAAAATAAACTGTGCCAGCCAATTTTTCACATCAAATTACATAAGAATCCGTCAAAAAAGCTATTGTTTTCGAATATTTATTTTTTGGGTAAAAAAAAATTCAAAGGGGTTAATCTATCGTTTTTCTAATTTCGGACCAAAATTTCAAAGTCGTTTTAAACATTGTGCATAGTGCATTTGGGTGCGTACAATCCGAAAATCTCATTTACAGCTTGCGGAATCGACTGGAAATTGCTCAAAAACCACCATAAAGCTAGAAAATTAAAAATCGATTACCATGACTTTAATCGACAGTAAAAGTTTAATTTTAATACTTACAGCAAAATAAACTGTGCCAGCCAATTTTTCACATCAAATTACATAAGAATCCGTCAAAAAAGCTATTGTTTTCGAATATTTATTTTTTGGGTAAAAAAAAATTCAAAGGGGTTAATCTATCGTTTTTCTAATTTCGGACCAAAATTTCAAAGTCGTTTTAAACATTGTGCATAGTGCATTTGGGTGCGTACAATCCGAAAATCTCATTTACAGCTTGCGGAATCGACTGGAAATTGCTCAAAAACCACCATAAAGCTAGAAATTTAAAAATCGATTACCATGACTTTAATCGACAGTAAAAGTTTAATTTTAATACTTACAGCAAAATAAACTGTGCCAGCCAATTTTTCACATCAAATTACATAAGAATCCGTCAAAAAAGCTATTGTTTTCGAATATTTATTTTTTGGGTAAAAAAAAATTCAAAGGGGTTAATCTATCGTTTTTCTAATTTCGGACCAAAATTTCAAAGTCGTTTTAAACATTGTGCATAGTGCATTTGGGTGCGTACAATCCGAAAATCTCATTTACAGCTTGCGGAATCGACTGGAAATTGCTCAAAAACCACCATAAAGCTAGAAAATTAAAAATCGATTACCATGACTTTAATCGACAGTAAAAGTTTAATTTTAATACTTACAGCAAAATAAACTGTGCCAGCCAATTTTTCACATCAAATTACATAAGAATCCGTCAAAAAAGCTATTGTTTTCGAATATTTATTTTTTGGGTAAAAAAAAATTCAAAGGGGTTAATCTATCGTTTTTCTAATTTCGGACCAAAATTTCAAAGTCGTTTTAAACATTGTGCATAGTGCATTTGGGTGCGTACAATCCGAAAATCTCATTTACAGCTTGCGGAATCGACTGGAAATTGCTCAAAAACCACCATAAAGCTAGAAAATTAAAAATCGATTACCATGACTTTAATCGACAGTAAAAGTTTAATTTTAATACTTACAGCAAAATAAACTGTGCCAGCCAATTTTTCACATCAAATTACATAAGAATCCCTCAAAAAAGCTATTGTTTTCGAATATTTATTTTTTGGGTAAAAAAAAATTCAAAGGGGTTAATCTATCGTTTTTCTAATTTCGGACCAAAATTTCAAAGTCGTTTTAAACATTGTGCATAGTGCATTTGGGTGCGTACAATCCGAAAATCTCATTTACAGCTTGCGGAATCGACTGGAAATTGCTCAAAAACCACCATAAAGCTAGAAAATTAAAAATCGATTACCATGACTTTAATCGACAGTAAAAGTTTAATTTTAATACTTACAGCAAAATAAACTGTGCCAGCCAATTTTTCACATCAAATTACATAAGAATCCGTCAAAAAAGCTATTGTTTTCGAATATTTATTTTTTGGGTAAAAAAAAATTCAAAGGGGTTAATCTATCGTTTTTCTAATTTCGGACCAAAATTTCAAAGTCGTTTTAAACATTGTGCATAGTGCATTTGGGTGCGTACAATCCGAAAATCTCATTTACAGCTTGCGGAATCGACTGGAAATTGCTCAAAAACCACCATAAAGCTAGAAAATTAAAAATCGATTACCATGACTTTAATCGACAGTAAAAGTTTAATTTTAATACTTACAGCAAAATAAACTGTGCCAGCCAATTTTTCACATCAAATTACATAAGAATCCGTCAAAAAAGCTATTGTTTTCGAATATTTATTTTTTGGGTAAAAAAAAATTCAAAGGGGTTAATCTATCGTTTTTCTAATTTCGGACCAAAATTTCAAAGTCGTTTTAAACATTGTGCATAGTGCATTTGGGTGCGTACAATCCGAAAATCTCATTTACAGCTTGCGGAATCGACTGGAAATTGCTCAAAAACCACCATAAAGCTAGAAAATTAAAAATCGATTACCATGACTTTAATCGACAGTAAAAGTTTAATTTTAATACTTACAGCAAAATAAACTGTGCCAGCCAATTTTTCACATCAAATTACATAAGAATCCCTCAAAAAAGCTATTGTTTTCGAATATTTATTTTTTGGGTAAAAAAAAATTCAAAGGGGTTAATCTATCGTTTTTCTAATTTCGGACCAAAATTTCAAAGTCGTTTTAAACATTGTGCATAGTGCATTTGGGTGCGTACAATCCGAAAATCTCATTTACAGCTTGCGGAATCGACTGGAAATTGCTCAAAAACCACCATAAAGCTAGAAAATTAAAAATCGATTACCATGACTTTAATCGACAGTAAAAGTTTAATTTTAATACTTACAGCAAAATAAACTGTGCCAGCCAATTTTTCACATCAAATTACATAAGAATCCGTCAAAAAAGCTATTGTTTTCGAATATTTATTTTTTGGGTAAAAAAAAATTCAAAGGGGTTAATCTATCGTTTTTCTAATTTCGGACCAAAATTTCAAAGTCGTTTTAAACATTGTGCATAGTGCATTTGGGTGCGTACAATACGAAAATCTCATTTACAGCTTGCGGAATCGACTGGAAATTGCTCAAAAACCACCATAAAGCTAGAAAATTAAAAATCGATTACCATGACTTTAATCGACAGTAAAAGTTTAATTTTAATACTTACAGCAAAATAAACTGTGCCAGCCAATTTTTCACATCAAATTACATAAGAATCCGTCAAAAAAGCTATTGTTTTCGAATATTTATTTTTTGGGTAAAAAAAAATTCAAAGGGGTTAATCTATCGTTTTTCTAATTTCGGACCAAAATTTCAAAGTCGTTTTAAACATTGTGCATAGTGCATTTGGGTGCGTACAATCCGAAAATCTCATTTACAGCTTGCGGAATCGACTGGAAATTGCTCAAAAACCACCATAAAGCTAGAAAATTAAAAATCGATTACCATGACTTTAATCGACAGTAAAAGTTTAATTTTAATACTTACAGCAAAATAAACTGTGCCAGCCAATTTTTCACATCAAATTACATAAGAATCCGTCAAAAAAGCTATTGTTTTCGAATATTTATTTTTTGGGTAAAGAAAAATTCAAAGGGGTTAATCTATCGTTTTTCTAATTTCGGACCAAAATTTCAAAGTCGTTTTAAACATTGTGCATAGTGCATTTGGGTGCGTACAATCCGAAAATCTCATTTACAGCTTGCGGAATCGACTGGAAATTGCTCAAAAACCACCATAAAGCTAGAAAATTAAAAATCGATTACCATTACTTTAATCGACAGTAAAAGTTTAATTTTTATACTTACAGCAAAATAAACTGTGCCAGCCAATTTTTCACATCAAATTACATAAGAATCCGTCAAAAAAGCTATTGTTTTCGAATATTTATTTTTTGAGTAAAAAAAAATTCAAAGGGGTTAATCTATCGTTTTTCTAATTTCGGACCAAAATTTCAAAGTCGTTTTAAACATTGTGCATAGTGCATTTGGGTGCGTACAATCCGAAAATCTCATTTACAGCTTGCGGAATCGACTGGAAATTGCTCAAAAACCACCATAAAGCTAGAAAATTAAAAATCGATTACCATGACTTTAATCGACAGTAAAAGTTTAATTTTAATACTTACAGCAAAATAAACTGTGCCAGCCAATTTTTCACATCAAATTACATAAGAATCCGTCAAAAAAGCTATTGTTTTCGAATATTTATTTTTTGGGTAAAAAAAAATTCAAAGGGGTTAATCTATCGTTTTTCTAATTTCGGACCAAAATTTCAAAGTCGTTTTAAACATTGTGCATAGTGCATTTGGGTGCGTACAATACGAAAATCTCATTTACAGCTTGCGGAATCGACTGGAAATTGCTCAAAAACCACCATAAAGCTAGAAAATTAAAAATCGATTACCATGACTTTAATCGACAGTAAAAGTTTAATTTTAATACTTACAGCAAAATAAACTGTGCCAGCCAATTTTTCACATCAAATTACATAAGAATCCGTCAAAAAAGCTATTGTTTTCGAATATTTATTTTTTGGGTAAAAAAAAATTCAAAGGGGTTAATCTATCGTTTTTCTAATTTCGGACCAAAATTTCAAAGTCGTTTTAAACATTGTGCATAGTGCATTTGGGTGCGTACAATCCGAAAATCTCATTTACAGCTTGCGGAATCGACTGGAAATTGCTCAAAAACCACCATAAAGCTAGAAAATTAAAAATCGATTACCATGACTTTAATCGACAGTAAAAGTTTAATTTTAATACTTACAGCAAAATAAACTGTGCCAGCCAATTTTTCACATCAAATTACATAAGAATCCGTCAAAAAAGCTATTGTTTTCGAATATTTATTTTTTGGGTAAAAAAAAATTCAAAGGGGTTAATCTATCGTTTTTCTAATTTCGGACCAAAATTTCAAAGTCGTTTTAAACATTGTGCATAGTGCATTTGGGTGCGTACAATCCGAAAATCTCATTTACAGCTTGCGGAATCGACTGGAAATTGCTCAAAAACCACCATAAAGCTAGAAAATTAAAAATCGATTACCATGACTTTAATCGACAGTAAAAGTTTAATTTTAATACTTACAGCAAAATAAACTGTGCCAGCCAATTTTTCACATCAAATTACATAAGAATCCGTCAAAAAAGCTATTGTTTTCGAATATTTATTTTTTGGGTAAAGAAAAATTCAAAGGGGTTAATCTATCGTTTTTCTAATTTCGGACCAAAATTTCAAAGTCGTTTTAAACATTGTGCATAGTGCATTTGGGTGCGTACAATCCGAAAATCTCATTTACAGCTTGCGGAATCGACTGGAAATTGCTCAAAAACCACCATAAAGCTAGAAAATTAAAAATCGATTACCATTACTTTAATCGACAGTAAAAGTTTAATTTTTATACTTACAGCAAAATAAACTGTGCCAGCCAATTTTTCACATCAAATTACATAAGAATCCGTCAAAAAAGCTATTGTTTTCGAATATTTATTTTTTGAGTAAAAAAAAATACAAAGGGGTTAATCTATCGTTTTTCTAATTTCGGACCAAAATTTCAAAGTCGTTTTAAACATTGTGCATAGTGCATTTGGGTGCGTACAATCCGAAAATCTCATTTACAGCTTGCGGAATCGACTGGAAATTGCTCAAAAACCACCATAAAGCTAGAAAATTTAAAGTCGATTTCTAACACTTTGAATGACAGTAAATACTTAATTTTAGTACTTACTGCAAAAAAGCCAAGGGTTTTTTGTCTTGCTTTTGACGTTGTTGTATGGGTTAGGGTACGAAAATCGGTATTTCGAGGGCTGTATAACTGGCAAGCCATAGAAATTCTCGTAAAAAGCTGACAAATTAAAAATCAAAGTTTAATACTTGAATGGACTCTAAAAGTTTTGTTTTAATACTTACAAAAAATCCTATGCGCTAGGGCAATTTGTTGATTATATTACATGAGAGAAAAAATATGGTTTTCCGACATTCATTTATTGGGCAAAAAAATTTAAAAGGATTATTAATCTAGTATAATTTTTGTAAAAGTCGACACAAATTACCAGGCCTCATTTGTCTTTTGTCGCGACGTTTTTGGGTACTTAGAGTGCAAGAATCGGTATTTCGAAAGCTGAAAATGCTTGCAAGCCCTAGAAAATCTCGTACGAAGATGATAAATTTAAAATCAATTTTTATTACTTTAATCGACCATAAAAGTTTTATTTTAATGTCCCAACGAAACGTCCAATGTTGACTCAAGACAAATACCAACATAGACTGTAACATCTAATCTCTTTAGAACTTTAGAAAGAAAACAATGCCGTGTCTTTGTTGAGATCACAAAGGTGAAACAGTAAAAACTGTTTGTTACCGACAATAATGATGATTTTGAACCATGCATTGATCAAATGCATAATATTATTGATGTCTCATACACTTTCTATGAAACTCTTCAACAATTTGAATCATCCCATAAACAATTAACAGAAAAATTCTTGAAAACTCTGTTTATTCTACAGATGCAGCTAAGCTTATGGCGTTATTATTTTCCCTTCGATTCTATTCCATTCAAAATAGCGCATGCTTTATTTGGAAGGGGTTAGCTGCATGTGATTATTGAACAGAGTATTATAGGTCACCTCAAAAGATGTACGGTTTTTCCGGAGGGGGCATTTACAAATTTTCTGAGAGATGGGTCAATGTGTCATCAGAGATAGCGCATACTTTAAATAATCGATTTTCTATCTTTCTCCCACATTAAGATGATTCTTTAAAAAAAATTAATAATTATTAACCGTCACTCTTAGTATTAATCAGATGGTTTTACTGTTTAACAAGAGTTGTGTTATTATTGCTCGGTACTCGGAACGGTACAACAGTGAGACACATTTGTCGAAAAAATAAAAAAACAAAGTTTAAATATTAGGTGAGTTAAAGAAATACAGTAACAATAAGAAATTCATTTCGCTGTTGATTAAATTTATTAAGTTTAGAAATTTCACATAGGTATTATTTCTAATATTAACTAAACAGTTTAATTGCACAGATAATTGGCTAAGAAACTAATTTTTTACTAAATTTTGCAAATTCCAATATTTTGTCCTTCGAGTAAACTGAAATCCGCAATTACTTTTTCGTCGTTTAATCTGATTGTTTCTATGCACCCGGAAAATGGTTGCAAAAATAAACCTTTGGTATATTCAGATGTTGAGTAATTATGTGGTAATCCACCTAAGAAAAAATCGTCATTGGTGGAAATTAAATCTGTTATTCTAATTGTATCTAGGTGATTGTGCGTCAGTAATCTTTTGTCCAAGTGAACTTGTAGATGCATAGAAATTATGGAAAATTCGAGTGTGTGCCAAAAACCATCTGTGACTGATTTGAAAGGTACTATTTGTGTCACCGTTTTATTGGAACTTGTTACCGAATGTACCAACTTCAGATAGCCATTTTCTATTCCAATACCAATAAAGTTGTTCATCTGAAATTATAAAAAAACAAAATCTTTAGATGAAACAAACCGAATTTTCTAGCCTAAAAACGGAAAAACTAGTACAGACCTTACTGCTCCATAAAATCAAACCATTTTCTTCAACAGTTGCAAATTTTAAGTATAATTTTTTCAAAAGTGCGCTAGTCGAATCTCTCTTTTTATCGGCATGAGACTTTTTTATGATCAAATGACTATTTCCGTAAAATTCCGGTATCGTGACTTTGATTGAATTTTCACAGAACGCCCCTGTATAACCCACTATACAAGAACATTTTTTATTCACGCAATTCCCTTGATTTTTGCAAGGTATTTCGTTGCAAGATTGGATAATTTCGCAATTATCTCCCATGTAGGGTTCTACGCAAGAACAATGCGGATGCAAGTTAGAATCTAACCAGCAGGTTCCTCCATTTTCGCAACTATCACCTCCACACGGAGTTCCATCACAATCTTCAATATTTTGGCCCTCTTTTATGAACGCTTTTGTTAGAGGAATATGTCGAAAATTTATTGTTAGTTGTCGAATGCAGCCTGCAAATGGTGTTGGAGTTGAAGCAACTGCCTTACCGGGAAGTTTTGACATGTCCGGTAAACCCCCTAAATTAAATAACGTATTAGGTTAACTAAGAAGATTCGAATAAATATATCTCGCCTAAATAAATGTCCTCTTCGGAAAAGTTTATGTGATCCCCATTGTGTAAGATGATTGTGTTTACCATGTCATCCACGTTTAAATGTACCTTATTTCCAAATTTTCTTATGGTAACTTTAAACCAGAGACCTATGGCTAATAATTTATTACTTCTTATGGACATAACTTCGTTTCCAATCATATTTCTTTTGGCTAAGATGTTATGTAGTTAAACAGATTTTAAAAGAGAAAAACATGATGAAAAATATACCAAGTAATATTCGAAGCTCCAAGAGTCCACTCTGCATATTTAACGATAAAAAGCTGGCATCTTCTTTGCCTATAAACAAAATCAATCCACGATCGCTTAAGGGACGAATTTGCAATTCGATCAAAAATTTTGCGGTTTGAAAATCGAATGGTTTGAGGATGATATAGGAACGTTTTCCAGATAAGCTTACGTCCGATAAGTTATCGTCTGAAAAATAGGTGAGGTTTTTAATTTGAAAGATTATGATGTAAATTACCTTTTTCACAATAAGTTCCAATTTTTCCTGCAGGGCAATCGCATTCGTATCCAATCAGTAATGGCACACACTTGGCTTCAGATGAACAATTATTTCTTATACGATCACAGGGATTATATTTGGATGAGCACAAAGGACCGTACCAACCATCTTGGCATAAACAACTAAAAATGTTAAAAGAAATTGGAAGTGGGAGATTTGAAAGTTAGTTTACAATACTCACGTAAAAGTTGCTCCATGATGTAAACAGGCACCTTCGTTTTGGCATAAGTTTTCGTGGCATTCGTTAGTGTTGCATTGCCCTAAAGATCGTCCTACTACTTGTCTCGAACTCTGTAGCGGAATTATTAAGTTTCCCGACTTTAATTCGACGTCGTAAATGCAACCCGAAAAACCACTATGTAATGGAAGATCGTGAGGTAAAATTGAAAAATTTGGAGAACTGTGCCCTCCTAAAAATATAATCGGAAGAACGTCCATATGTACCAGATTACCTGGCGATCTTCCAGTAACATTGCCTATATTATCGACCGCCAGCCATGCTCTTCTTCCAATTCTTCCTAGATGTATCGAATAACTATTTTTATTTTTTAAGATTGGTTTTGGGGTAAAAATTCTTCTAGGGCCTAAAACACTTACGGTGAATTTGCTATCTTTGTAAACATTTCAGTTTTACCTGAACCTAAATTCCACGTCAGCATTATGTAACCTTTGACAAAACTGACAGCTAAGTGGTCGGAAAATGCGTCGTGCAAACCACTTTGACCAATAAAAATTAAAATAGAAATTTGATCCATTGTTGTTGGGCTAATTTTAAATTTTAATTCCATGTTATTGGAAATTCCACCGGCCGGAATGGCATACGCCGCATATGATGAATATCCATGTAAGCTTGACGAAAAGTGTGGTTCGATTATTTCCAAATCTTCCAAAAATAAAAACTGTTAGTGATTTCGTATACGTTTAGTATCTACCCTTACCATTTTCGCAGTAATGTCCATGCTTGCCAAAAGGACACAAACAAATATATCCGTTTCCAGCAAAAGGTAAACAAGTTGCGCCAAACAAACAAGGATTATTATCACACACGGAATGTTCACAAAATTCTCCTAAGTATCTAAAAAAATGGAAAATTTGGAAAAATCTAAGTAAGTGGTTTAGCAAAACTTACCCATTTTTACAGTTACAGTAAAACTTTTCGCCTTTTTCCATACACGTTCCTTCGTTATTGCATGGATTTGATAGACAAGCTAAAGATGAACATTCCGAAATTTTATAACCGCTTTCTGCATCTTTAAAGACGTTCACATCTTTCCCAGAAATCTAAATTTTCAAATTTTAAGTTGAAAATATGGTAAATCAAAAACGCGTAAACCTTTAAATTGGTTATGCATCCTATAAATCCCATCATCGGAATGTGAGGTTTCAACATTTCCTGAGGAACTCCACCTAAATACAGAAACGATTGAGGCTTGATAATCGGATTCACGACGGCAGTTTGTTGACCACTCATGGTTAACGTATTGTTGATCATCAAGGACGCGTTACAATGTTTTAGATCCTTACTAAACTGTAAACTGTAACCCAATATACTTAGTTAAATGCATTTTTTAAATTCAATTTTACGTACAAAGTTTGGACCGTAAATTCGAAGCCTGAGTTAACCAAATTTTTTAACTCGCTTAACAGCATTGTCTGATAACCGCAAGAAAAAATGAATTTTAAGTAACCTTTCTCCAAATACAGAGCCATGTAGCTTTTGTCTATATTAGAGTAAAATATTAATCCGTTTGGAGATAATGTTTGAGTTTTGAATTCAATCTCAGATTCGAGAGTGCTTAGCAGCCTGTGAGTTAAATAAGAATCGCCACTGAAAGCTGCCTTTTTAATTCCTAATTTTACTTCACAACTTGGTCCTTCGGCATCGTGAGGACATAAGCACTGAAAGAATTATTGTTATAAAATGATTCGTATTATACACGGGCTTACCATGTAACCATCTTCTGTGTAAACACATGTACCACCATTTTGACAAACGTTTACAGAGCAATCGATTGATTTTGTCGCATTTTCTCTGCTGGATGTTGTAAAAGCAGTGATTGTTGTAGCTTCGGAAGACGACAAAATGGTCGATATGGTCGTGTCAATTGTAAATGGAATTTCGCTGCTGGTGAGAATGGTTGGAAATGAGGGGGGAAGTGTATGATCGATCGATGAGGTTGAGTATTCTTGCATTTCTGTACTCGTATATGAAGTTTCCATACTTTCGCTTGTTGTTTCGGTTGTAAATGGCACATTTGTTGATGTCAGTTCGAGTGATGTCGAAACTGATGTTGAATCCGTTGACTCGACTTCTGTCGATGTCGTTACAATTTCCGTTGAGGTCGATTCGATTTCTGTTACTGCAGTTGTTGTCTCGACTTCGATTGTGGATTCTACTGTGATGGTTGTTAATTCAATCTTGGCTGTTGTGGATTTAATTTCGACTGTTGAGGAAAACATGGTACTTTCTGTTACCGAAGATGATCTATCTTCTGTCGATCTAAACAATGTTGATGAATCAGTGGTAGTTGAATAGTATTCAGTTTGGTTTTCTCCAAAAATAGCAGTTACCGTTGTTCCATCGGTTAATAAACTTTGACTTGTTGAAGTTACGCCCGTCGTCGTCGTTAAATTGGGAAGTATAAATGTAGGCGACGAATCTGATTCAGAAAAAATAATCGAGACGTCTGTGGTAAAATCTGTGGAAGGTGAAGTTTCGAAAGTGGTGTTTGGCACTTTTGAAGTCGTAAAGGTATCTGTGACTGTAGATATCGTCCGAGAGGGTTCGGTTGATAAGGACACTTCTGTAATTGGGGAAACGGTGTACATGCAGTCGATTTCGTTCTTACTGATAATTAGACACTCGCAAAATACACCGGTAAGATTTGGTGGACAAGAACACGTAAAGTTATCGATACCATCAATACAAGTTCCACCATTCATGCATCTGCAACAATGAATTTAATGTTGTTTTCTTTGCTCTTTTTTAAAACTTACTTTGGTCCCAATTGGCATTCGTCATATTGAAATTGGCATCGGTCTCCGTGATAATCAGGTACACAATAGCAAATAGGATGTCCTTCTTCCATTAGGCAAAGAGCTCCGTTCCTGCAGTGACTTTCATTGCAGCGCAAAATGATTTCGTCGCAATTTTTTCCAGTGTATCCTTAAAAAGAAAACGTAAAGAAAAAGTTTTACGTTGCAGTTTTGTTTTACCAAACAGACAAGCACACGAATAATCGTCATGCAAATCAATACAAATAGCTCCATTTTGGCATGGAGATGATACACATTCGTCAATCTCAGTTTCACACAAGTATCCTCCCCACCCTAAAATCGCCTCTTTAAAACAAACCACTAACAAACTTTTGCAACTACTTTGCCTACCTGCCTCACAACTACATGTAAAGGTAACACCTGGTCCTTCCTTACAAATACCTCCGTTATTACACCTCGTTTCGTTGGTGCTATTGCAGACTGCAACGTCTACTTCGCAATGAACTCCCGAATATCCAGCTGGGCAAAAGCAGTTATAGCCATTTGTCCCATCTATACAGGTTCCATTATTCAAACAAGGATTGCTTTCGCATTCGTTGTAATTTTCCTCACAAGATTCGCCTGAAAGTAATGCAGATAAGCTGAAATAATGAAAAGCGTTTAAGTTCTTCCACTTACCAACAAACCCCGGTAAACAAGAGCAATTATATTCTGCAATTCCATCGTGGCAAATTCCTCCATTTTGGCACGGATTTGACCAGCATTCGTCCCAATTTGTTTGACACTGAACTCCTGTGTAACCGTCAATGCAGTAACACGAATACGTGGTGTTGAGATCGTCTATACAAATTCCATGTATGCATGGATTACTCAAACAGGAAAATCCTCCAAATGTTTTTGAATAATTTGATAGAAAAGTTATCAAAAGTAACAACCATAAAAAACGGTTATTACCTGAAGACAGCATTCCGCATTACTGTCGAATAACTAAAAGAAATTAAAATGCGACAATTAGTAATTTGAGGTTTTCAAAATTATTAGTTTGTAATAATATAATTTGCTTTTTTTTAATCCTTAATTTTAAATTTTGTTTGCTGTTCTGGGTCCTTGGAGCTTCTACAGAACACATGGAACTTCGATAGTTTTTGGAAAAAAAAGTACTGGAATAAACCCAAATCTTCGATTCAAAAAAAATTTGTTTAATTACTTAAATTTTTGTAACTTTCTTTCATATTGTTCTCAATTTTAAGCAAAAATAAACAATAGCACTGTTATATCATAAAAATGAGAAACCAATTTTTTTAGTAGGACGGACATCCGTACGTTAACATCTCTTAAGTTAGCGTTTATGCTAAAATATAAATCTACAGTTACCATAACACGCTTCGGTTGTTTACTTTTAATTTGCAGTTTTAATAAATTTTTTCTTCTACTTGTTAGTGCAAGAAAAGTTAACATTGGGTAAGTTTGCTTAATTGAATAGCCCTGTCTTTACCATATTGATAGATTGCTTTAACAGGAATTATTAATTAATCCTATTGGGTATTACCACTCATATTGCAATTCATAACTTAAGTAATTAACCGGAAACTATAAATAAACAAAAAAATCAGGGCAAAGGAAACGCTTTTTGCCATAAAAGGCTTTCGTTAACAATTAATTTATTAAACAATGAATCTGATTCAGAAAAATAATCAAGACCTCTGTGGGAATACCTAAATTTTTTCTGCAAAAAGATTTACAATATTTTTTGTATAGTTTTTGCAGTATTTCGAGTCAAATCTCTTTGAAATTTATATCGTACACAGAAAAAAAAGGTGTACTTAAAAGTAGAACAATTTGTGCCTAGATTGTCTACAAGTACAAATTGGGTGAAAATTAGGTGCAATTGTACTTAATTTTAGTCAAATTCAGTCATCTTTAGCGCAATTGTACTATTTTATAGCACAAATTGTGCTAAATTTTTACACAATTTTTGTAGTAGTACACATTTTTTTCTGTGTATGATTTGGGTTACCATAGTTCAATATTATTCACACCTGCATCAAAATAATCATTTTCAATGATACTTTTTCACCACGGCACATTTTTTTCCCAAAAATTTCAGATCGTGTAAGTTTCGTATTATTGAAAATTTGCATAAAAAATTGTTTGTGCAAGTAGTACCCCATTTTAGCGTATCATTCTACTTCCGGTTATCGATTTTCAACGTTCCTTGACTCGTCGACTGCTCTACATCGAATTTCTCTCCAAATGTAAAAAAAAAAGTTACTTTTTCACTTTGTTTTAGCCTTTGAGGTATAAAATTTGTACTCATGACGGTGATACAATTCTAAGCAAAATTTTCAATTTAGAGTTTAAACCACAATTTTAAATGATTTTTGACTTCACCTCACACTCTGTGATATAAATGGCAAAAGTTAATTTTTCCTCATACCAAAAAAAATTCAAAATAGTACAAGAAATTTTTCCATCTGCCAGTACATCCCTAAAAACAGTTAACAAGCAGCACTAATTTTTGAACGAAGTGCATCGTAGGGTGGTCGGTATCAAACTAAATAATAATTTGTTGCAATATTTGATTGCACAAGAAACGGAATTTTTTCAAAAGTGCTATGACTCAAATTAAATTAAATAAAACCGATCCACTTTTTTTAAAAAAAGTATCAACTTCACAACTTTTTTGGTATAAAATAAAAATTTAATCAAAAGACAAATTTTTAGAATCCACATATTTCAAAATCGGAAATTAAATAAGTGCGAAAATAACACACGTGCAAAAATTAAAAATAGATGTTCATCAAAATTATCGATTTACCTTTATCTGTTTTTAAGTATATTATGTTATTTTCTTTTTCATCCACGAAAATAAATGAATTTAATTTTGGAAATGGAATATTTGTACAATAACGAAAAAGTCTCTTCCGCGGCGTGAGCAATACCTCGATATGTGGTTTTTTAAATGTCGCACCCCCACATTTTAAAGCAAATTTATTTGCATTTGGGTGAAATAACTATGGCAACAAATAAACAACATAAAGGAGGTAGAAAAGTAGGTATTTGACCGCAAGTTCTCCGTTCCTAAGCGAAGTAAGTCGTTCGGCCATCATTTCATTAGTTGGTTACCTGGTGCGAGTGTGCACACAATGTGATTTTTTTACCTTCAAGGTGTACTTTTACATTTTCGATTCAGTAAAAGTTTATTTATTTAAACCAAAATGTTGTAATTTACTGCCAAAATGTATTTCATATTTTTATTAAAAATATTTTGTTTCAAATTTGTGAGATTTTAATACCTAACGTAAAGGTGAGTGTTCCATTTTTTCTACCTATTATTATATTTTTTGTAACAGTAAAACTTTTTTAACACACTTTCGACTTTATGTGCTCTTCATTCATTGTGCAGTATCCGCAAATATATATTTACCTGATGGCTAACGTCGGTTATTAATCAAGGTTATTAGATCCGTGTCATTAATTAATTAGGCTTTAATTGGTCAAATTGTGGCCAAACCATTATAATATTAGCACAATTCTTTATTAATTTTTAATTCAAAAAGAGGAGCCACAATTTCAAAATACGTTTACCCACAAAAGTATTATAAAATAATTTATAATTACCTAAAGTTAGATTCAAAAGACCCGACAAAATTTTGCTAGTCCGAATTAACACAATCATGTCCGGATTAGCAAAGTCGATATTATTTGTACGACCTATTTTATTTTCATTTTTGAAAAGTTCCAAAAAAACTTCAGTAATACTGAAACGAACAAATCTTTAAGTTTAAATTTTTTGAAATATTTCTAAAATAAAATTAGTAGGTACCTACAAACGATTTTGACTATTTTGGATACGATTGAATTTTAGGATTGTTTAAAAGAAGTTTAAATTGTTTTTGGATGCTAAAAACAAAAAGAAAAGAAGTATAAAAAATATAAATTAAGTAAAAAAATGGAAATCGGTTATTCCTTACTTGCAGCTGATGATATTCCATAAACCCCCCCCCCCCGCACTCGGTTCGTAAGGGAAATAACATAGATCAACTTAATTTTATATTTTATAAACTTAAGAAAAATTCAAGTTAGGAAAATATACAAAGAGCATTTAAGAACTGAAGTATTTTAATTTTTTTTTCCTAAAAAACGAAAATTTTCTTTTGGAACCGGGGGGTCTGGAGGGTATGGAATACTCCTCAGTTTTAAGAAAGAAATTAGCCGATTTTATAGATTTCCTTAATTTTTTTTATTTTAACTCCTGTGGCTGAGGGTTGATTTTTTTAAGACCCCTGTGGGTGGGGGTCTCGAAGTTCATCAACTACTGGGTTATTAGCACTTCACCACAGCCTTGATGCAGATGTCCACTGGAAGGCCGAGCTAAGAAATTCTGCGCGGTCCGCGATTTGAACCCAGAATTTCCGCTCCGTAACTCAACCAACGGTCACATCATTCCACTACTGTGGATTTACTTAATTTTATAAACTTGAAGTTGAGAAATCGGTTCAATATTTCAGTTATAATCTCGTTAGTTCGTAATTTCGTCAAAATCGGTTTAGAATATCAGGCTCTAGAGAGATACAAACAAATTACCATATCCATCCCCTCTGAATAGATCGATGAATTGATTTATCAAGCAATATAAAAAATACAAAAATTCATGTTAGAAATTTTTAAAACATAATTATTATAGAAAATATTACACTGGGTGTTTCAGATTGACTACACTGAACTGTTTACCTCATCATAAATTACAATAAAACTTTATTTCGAAAAACTTTATTTGTTTCCCAATTCAAAAAATAAGGAATGTAAAAAACTGCAAAAATCAATAAATCACCCATAGCCAAAAAACTAAATGCCATTTTGAAAAATATAACCAACAAAAAATGTTAATCTTACTGTAGTTTATTGGCGTAGTTGACCTAAAACACCATGTATAAAAATAGAAAATAATATAAGGTGCACAAAAATCAATTTTTATTTAAAAAGATGAGCTCTCTACAGGCTCTTTAAATTTTAAAAATCCATTTAAATGTTAACTACAAACTCAGAATTTCGTTAATCCATCTTGCGCATTGGTATCTCTTGAAATTTTTCTTAAGTATCTCGAAACCAAAACGGACACAAACAAAAATAAGAAATATTTTTTAAACCCAAAATGTGAAATGAGAGGGAAGTGGCGATCTGCATCTAAAATAACATTTTTGAGCTTGAAATTGATGATCAAGAAATCCAAATATTATTATTATTTGACTGGGGGAGATGTTAAAGGACTTGCCTATCAATAATCAGCAGTTTAAAATGGTGTTAATCATCCATTTAAAGATGATGCAGTTAGTTGGATCTCTTTTTGAATTGGCACAAGAGCAAAATTTCTGTTAAAAAGCCTACCGGATTTTTGGTTGTGCAAAGCAAAATTCTCTTGGTAATTGCGTCAAAAGAGAAATTCCAAAGAGGAACTTTGGCGGCTGCTGAGCGCTGGTGGAACATTTACACCACCTATGATAATCTTCCCTAGAAAAAAGATACAACAAATTTTGATTAAAGAAGCTCCACTTAGTAGTTTAGACAGAAACCATCCTTCTGGTTGGATCCAGTCAAATCTTTTCACGGAATGGTTCCAGCACTTTATAAATAAAACTAATCCAACACCAGAATCGTCAGTTCTCGCAATATTGGATGGTCACTATTCCCATACATTATCGATCTTCACAAAGCAAATCATATAGATAATTTAACCCCCCCCCCCCCACTCAACCCATCGTATTCAACTCCTAGATAAAACTTTCATGAGTACACCAAAAGAGACACGGCAGTTTTTATACCACTCTGAGAGAAAACTTGCCACTTTTAACATTTCAGAATTATTTGGGAAAGCTTATCTGATCTGACTGATCTACACCCGTTTCAGAGCTACATCTATCCATTTTACCTCCAGAAATTTTTTCTGTTCTTCAGAATAAAAAAGGTTGAAATAAAAAAATTGTAATTAATTAAAATATTAAATATATTTTTTAATTATGAAAATACTCGGTTAATTTTCATGTTTTAAATTAAACGTTTTATTTAAAAAAATATTTTTTTATTACTTTTTAATCTTTGATAGGTCATTAGAGTAAGATTTAGTACATATCGCTACTTTTCGTTTTCTTTTACTAAATTAGCTTTAATAAAAAAAAAACAAAAAAGGGTTCCAGATTACTACCTTCTCTTCTATTGTAATTAAAAGAAAGAAATCCAAAACTCAACGATTGTCTTGTCTATCAAGCATAAAAATGCATAGAAAAATTCTCGTTTTTTGGAAATTACATAAACCTAAAAACCAAAAACAACTTTTTAAACTTATTATTTAACTTTTATTTTGCAACAAAATTATTTAATGTTCATTTTATACTTTTTATAGCAGAAATGGATCCAGGTATTGTGTGTTTTCAACATTGCGGACCCAAAATATTCTGCCTCACGCTTCCAGATGTATGTCCAACATGCACAACAGATTTATCACAAGCAAATTTCTCACTCCTGCCATTTAGGTAAATAATACTATTTTAAATTTTAGTGTTTATTTTTAAAAGAAATTAAATTTTATAGAGTTCCTTATCCATTTGTACGAGCCTCGCAGTACCCAAGTGCCGTTTTTATAAAACCAACCACTGGAGATTTTTTAAAGTAAGAATTTTCATTGTTTTGTGACCTAAAATAATATTAAATTTCAAAAATTGTTGTAGTGATTACTACAATTCCATGGATTTACACATCGGAGTCACAACTTCTACTGGAACGATAGTAGAATTTGATAAAAATGGACTTAAAAAACATCGCAACAACCAGTGGAATCAATGTTTACTGCTAGATCAAGCAACATCACCTTGGAGAGAGCACTGGGACAACACTCTCATGCAAGTCTGCAAACAAAAATGTTGGTTTGCTAGAAATTACAATGAAGAAAAACACAACTGCTTCACTTTTGTGTTAACTTTTTTAAAAAATCTAAATTACGGCAATCTTAGCGAATCTGCTACAAACAAAACGAAATTTTGCGAAAATTTTATCGTTCCTAGAACCACATCGGCTGGAAAATACATTTCACTTTACAGAAAGATAAAAAATGGAGACCTCTGTGTTCATAAAACGGCCTGTAGATAATTTATTAAAATTGTTGTTTTTTGCGTTAGTGCTAGATTTACCAAAATATTGTTCTTAAAATTTTAAATTGTTAATAAAATTTTTAATTTATTAAAAAATAAAAAGGTCCGTTTGTTTAGATTTAAAGGATGGACGCAAAAAAGTAGAGGTATTAAAGCTTTACTTTTGCATAAATAAAATTATTATAACCTATATTAGCTTGAAACATTAATTATATTAACAATCGGATGTGTTAAAATCGACGCCGCCTTCTCCCGAAGAGTTTCTGCCTTTTGCTAATCTATCAAGTTCGGCAGCTGCATCCGAACGCATAGTTGCTTTATCTGGAGTAACTTCAGCTCCTGTTTTAGAAACTCCAACTGGACCAACCGGACTTGCACCAGTTTTTTTATGTAACAAAGAATTGAAAAAGTTGGCTAGAACGCCTTCACCTCCAGGTGAACTAACAACTTTTGATCCATCCAGCTAGAACAAAATACAGCTAGAAAAACGTTTTTAGACAATTTAAAAGTAAAACCTTCTTGGGAGAACTTTGCATGGTAGGTGTTCCAGGTGCTCTTGGTGCTCCTTTTCCTAGTGCTGACGATCGCATAGTCGACTCTCCCATCCGTGCAGGCATTCCTCCGCCGGTTAACAAAGATTGTTGCTGTCTCGTTAAAAATGTTTGTTCATCTTCCGCCGAAATTTCGACCTCTCTATTAACCGTCTACAATTTATTACATTAGAAAACTAGTTAAAGTGAGAAATAACAAACCGACCTTTCTGGTAACAGGTTGAACAATAATATCTGTGTAATAATCGTCAGGTTTACACGTATGCATATTTTCGTGCAAAATACTGACTTTCTTCATGTTGTCCCAACCAGCTGGACTAAAATTAACTTGTTTAGCATTTGGAAAAAATAATTTAAAGATTTCTTACATAAAAACTGCATCCTTCTCGACTACAAGAGCTGGAGTGCGAAACGAAAATCCGTAGATACGATGGGTGAGGTACTTGTACAACAAATCACAGTTTTTGTCCTCTTTAGCACTCGTGTAAAATAAAGCTGCTCCGTACTGCAAACAAAAACGTCTGATGTGCTGTTGCATGAAATCAAGATGTTCGTCTCTGTAATCGTGTTCCTTTTCTAAATTTTGTATGTAATCCGTCTGCAATTATCAAATGTTTATTAAATAATTCAAATAACAGACGACAGCTTACCTTGGTGACCACGACAACAATATCCAGTCCCAAATTATTACTTAAAGTTCCTTCAGGTAAAGGAGAACCGTCTTCAAGATCATCAAAATCGCCGTCGCTCAAATTTCTAGAACTCCTCTTCATCGGAGAAGATGGATCCAACTCATCTCCAGGTTCTATATATTCTTGCCACGTTTTGACCATAAGTTGTCTGAATAAAATTTAGATGAAGAATGTTGTGACAAAAATTACAAATTTCAAACCTTCTAGATTGGAGCAAATCGACATCCAACTTCAATTTGTCAAGATGATCCGCCAAAACGGAAGCCCAGTGACGTAATTGATTTAGAATACCCCACGGTGTGTTCATACTCACAGCCAAAACCACCAAAGTGTGAGGAAAAGTTTCTTCGTTGAGAGCAAATTTTAAGAGATCATTGTGGCCTGAGTCTCCATCCAATACCCACACACTTAATCTTGTGTGATCTAATAAAAAATACAGAGAAAGTAAAAAATTGAGAATTAACTAGATTTAAAAAAACGTTAAAAAAACAAATTAAACAAATTTTTAAATCGAAATTTTAAGTTGAGGTATAATTAGAGCTGATTAGATTGTGATTGAAATCTGTTCACGGAAACTTGAGAGTGGGAGTGATGCGCATGAATAGATTAACGAGTTTCAATTGGTTTTTTTTGGAAAATTATTGTACTTCAGAGACCTTGGGTACATAGCCCATTTATTCGGTATTTTTATTAGTTAGTAGAAATTTAGTACAATTAACCTTGAAATTAATAATGAAATACTTGATTCGATTTCTTTCCCTTTATCAATAGGTATATTGACTCACGTTGGCATTTTATTTAGCTTGCATTTATAAGTGGTTTAGAATGACTCAAAATATGCAATTTGCTATTGTAATTGCGATAACAAAAATAATAACAAGTGATAACAAAAACATGGTTTTTTTTGCTGAAAGCTTTTATTTATACAGACATAATAATAAGTGGAGTTGGAGGAAACTTGGGGGCTCCAAAATCTGAATTGGTATCTTAATCACAGACGTAAATGTATGCTTTTAAAAAACAAAAATTATTTTCAAAACGTAAGTATTAAATACTGAAACTAGAGATGATTTTATAATGCTTATTGACTTCACCACAAGCAGAATGATAAGGATATCTAGTACAGAAGAGAATGTGATGAAAAAAGTATGTGTGCATCCTCTCTTTTAACTGATACCAAAAGTTACGTGATAACATAATTTCTTTTCAAAAATAGTAAAAAATAAATTCGGGATACCTCAGAATTATTAGTAAAAAAAAAATCAATAGTTTGATTCAATTAGATTTCGGCAAAATTTATGTTCTTATGAAAGTTTCAAAATTTGAAATGTTCTAGTGGAAGCTGAACATCAAATTTTAGATTTCTAGAATACAAAGAAAAGTTGGTTAAAAAATGACTTCAAGCAAACGGTCAAACAAACCTTGTTCATACTCATAATATCATGATCAAATGATTAAAGTGTTAGAAACCCATTTTAACATTAATATAATTTTAATTTTATACGACATCAAAACAAGAGGAATAGTTTCATGCAGGTAGCATGAAATTGCATAGTTTTAAGGAAAATATTAATCTATTAATTAAGAAAATATTATCAATAATTTAGAAGTTGAAGTTTATTTAAAACCACTTAACATGCCCGTACATAGACGGGTACTCACACGCGCGAAAGTACTTGATTATTAAGTGATTAACCACTTAATGCAGCGTCGCATCTGACACATCCACTATATGTCGCATCTTTGTTTAACATTGACCACCCACAATTAAAGTGCATGAAGTTAACTCTCCTTTTGTGAAATTGGGCTTATTTCCAGAATTATTTTTTGTAAAACTAAAAAATTCTTTTAAAAACAAACTGAGAACAAAATACCAAAAATTACAATTTCAAAAAGAAGAAGGCTGGCGTTTTACATCGTACTTTTTGATTTTTCTGGTTATATATTTTACTAAATCAAAATTTGTTTAAAGAACAAATAAAAGAAAAATAAAAGAAGTTTTAAATTTGAAATTAAAATAAAAGAAATACAATTTCAGTAAACCAGTTAAGGATCTTTAATATAAACTAATCAATCTTACTAAATTATTAAAATTCAAAAATAATCTTCATCTTGAAAATAACTGGAATCATCTTAAAAATAAATGACCAAATTAATATGATTTTGTTTGTTTATCTCAAAAAGCACTTACTTAAAATAAATTATTTTTATAACACTAATAACTGATATTGAAAGTGTTAAATATTCCAAAATAAATCATATAAATTCAGTAAAAATATTTTTTCGATCAGTTACACTACAAAATAGAGTCAAATAATTTATTGTTTGATTCCTTGTACCATTTTTGTTTATGTTACTGTGAATCCCCTTCCTTAACAAAGAAATGTTCATTTCATGTTTGGTGACTAATAATAAAATAATAACAATGCAACACGAAGTAGATAACATGACCCTTATCTAATAAATAGTGAATTCAAATCCTCATAATAATTAAACAATTCATTGTGCGAACTTTTCAACATGGCAAGTGCTTTCAACAATAAAATTGACGACATCTTGTAAGTTGAACAAATTAAAATATTTTGTAAAAACTTAAATCAAGTTTTTTAGGTACAAATGCGGAAAATCGGTAACAAAATCCGATTTCACTCAACATTCGTGCAAGTGGAATGGAAGCCTGGGTGATTACATTAATCACATAAAAGTGAAACACCCCAACAATTGGTTTGAAATTAAAGATAAATTAGAATTCACTTGGAAGTTACCTTACAAAGGAAATCAAACAGACATTGGACTTATTCAAAATCACAAGGGTTACTTTTTATACGAAATTTACTACGACTACCAGAAGGAAAACATTTTGCTTTCAATAACCTGTATCAAAAAACTTGCAAGTGAATGCAGCAAAAAATACCACCTAACTGTTTTAAAAGAAAATGATAATAATACGAATTGTTCTGGTGTAATACAATTCAATCCCGAGGAATTATTGAAAGACATCTCGGTACGTCAAAGTACCACATTTATCGGTAAAAATATGTTTGTAAAAGATAATAATACAAAATTTGTAAAAGATAGAAGTATAAAATTTGTAATAAACATGGTTTAGTACCTTCTCGATAGTCGTCTCTGACATCAATATATGCATATTCCAAACCCCACCCTTTCTTTGGATCCTCGACTCCTTGTAATTTAGCTACCATGGTAGTTTTCCCAGATTCGTTATCCCCCAACACCAGGATTTGTTTACAAGACGGAAGTTTGGTATTGCCATGATTTTGGACGTCGTTTAGAATAGAAGACCTAAATAAAAGTGTCGAGGTTATGAACGAATATTTTAAATTTATTAACTTTACCATAAATTTTCCTTCTCGCCTCCTTCACTTTTAACAGATTCGTTCGGTTTTTCAATTGAAATAGTCATGTTTTTTAAATAACAATTGAAAGATGTACACAAATTTGACGTTTATGTGAATGAGTAACTTCACGACGTCAAATTTGTTTGACATAATGACAATGCGCAGACGCAATGTTGCCATCTGATGACATTTATAATAACCAGGGGCGTCCGTACCCTGTTGGCAAATTAAAAAACGGATCTTGTATGTAAAAGGGGTCTCAACGTCTCTAAAAAGTCTAGGCGGAAAAGAATGCTAAATATGCCTTTGGAATTTTACGTTAACGATTTATTTAATCGATTCCTATCAACTACAAAAGAAAAATTAAATTGCAATTATTAAACCATGTTAGAATTTTTCCACCACTTTCAGAATATTTACCAAAATATTTTAGGCCAGGTAACGAAATTATGAAAATATTTCCTCAAATTGATTTCAAAGTAAATAGGAAAACAAAAATTTAGTAATTTCCAATTTTTTCCAACTTACACCTTTAATTTTTTGATAAAAACCAAATTTTTTATAAATTATTTTTGTTTTTGAAAAGCCAAGTAACGAAATTTTGAGATTATTTTTCCAAATTAATTTTAAAATAGATCAAAAATTGAAAACCGAAGGCCATTATATGACTATCCATTATTAAACTGGTTCGCCTGTGATAACCCAACCGAGATGGGGGGGGGGGCATTTTGAATACAAATCCTTTTTTACATTTTGATAGCTTGGTTAATCCTGCTAAAAAAACTTAAATAAAATAAACTGTGCAATTTTTAAAAATTCAGGAAAGAGAAATTCCAGACAAAATTTTATTTTTAAAATCTTCAACGGCTAACAAAAAAAAATTAATAACGGTAATGATCAGGTTTGTAAGGTCCTTTTTGTGGTATTCCTAAGTATTCGGCTTGAGCTGCAGACAATTTAGTCAATTTAACACCCAAGTGATCCAAATGCAAGGCAGCAACTTCTTCGTCTAACTTTTTAGGTAAAACGTGAACACCAATTTTATATTCGCCTGGTTTAGTCCACAATTCGATTTGAGCCAGAACTTGATTTGTAAACGAATTCGACATCACAAATGAAGAGTGTCCGGTGGCACAGCCTAAGTTAACTAAACGTCCCTGAGCTAACACAATAATGTGATTACCGTTTGATAATTCGTAACGATCCACTTGGGCTTTGATATTTGTTTTTTTAACTGAATTCTTTTCTAACCAAGCCACATCAATTTCGCAATCGAAATGTCCGATGTTACAAACAATGCTATCGTTGCGCATATTTAGGAAATGCTCGCCTAAAATAATATCCTTGCAACCTGTGGTCGTTACAAAAATTTGACCTTCTTTGCAGGCTGCTTCCATCGTTGTCACTTCGTAGCCTTCCATTGCCGCTTGGAGAGCATTAATTGGATCTATTTCCGTTATAAGTACACGTCCACCAAACGCCCTTAAACTTTGGGCACACCCTTTACCCACATCACCGTATCCAGCAACGACACAAACTTTACCAGCAATCATTACGTCCGTGGCTCTTTTAATTCCATCGATTAAAGATTCTCGACAACCATACAAATTGTCAAATTTACTCTGTAAAACAATAAAAAATAACACAAAATTTAAAAAAAATAAAAGAATTGCTTTTTACCTTAGTAACAGAATCATTCACATTAATGGCTGGAACTTTTAAGGTACCTTCTTTGAACATCTTGTAGAGGTTGTGAACTCCTGTTGTCGTTTCTTCACTTATTCCTTTGCAATCTTTAAGATAGTCAGGGTATTCTTTGTGTACCAAGTTGGTTAAGTCACCTCCGTCATCCAAAATCATGTTTAGTGGTTTACCATTGGCAAATACCAACGTTTGTTCAATGCACCATAAGTACTCTTCATCGGTTTCGCCCTTCCAAGCATAAACCGGAATTCCACGCTTTGCTATTGCTGCCGCCGCATGGTCTTGTGTGCTGAAAATGTTGCAACTTGACCATTGTACCTATAGAAAAAAAAGTGGTAAATATTAATAGTTTTTTTTTCACAACAAAAATTTTGAAATAATTTATCCATACCATCTCGAGTCAGAAAGGTCAAATCGTTATCTCACATAAATTAGCATTGACGTTGGTAACCAGAGTAAAAAAATAATCTTAAAACTTTATCAACTTACATCTGCACCCAATTCTGCCAAAGTTTCGATTAAAACGGCCGTTTGTATGGTCATATGAAGGCAACCGGCAATACGGGCCCCCTTTAACGGTTTGCTGCTGCCGTACTTTTTCCTGAGGCTGATCAAACCGGGCATTTCATTTTCGGCCATGCTGATCTCTTTACGGCCCCATTCGGCCAATTTGATGTCGGCTGAAAAAAATTCAAAAATAACCTCAATGCATTTTTTCAAAAATGTTAAAACTTACCGACTTTGTTTGCAGGTTTCGACATTATTTTCGAGAATTTATACAAAACTTAAATATCGACCACACTTTATTAGATGAACTTGGTAAAAGAAAAAGATCAGAGAGACAACCGCGTACCGCGTGCTTAAAAAAGTTGGAGCGGGAAGAACAGTGGCAACTCGTCGATAAGGTTAAAAAAAAAAAATTACAAACTCAATTACGTCAAATATATTTAAAACTTGCTGGAAAGCCCGTTCGAAAATACAATCTCAAAACATTTATTTTAAGCAAAACTGAAGGCTAAAATAATTTTTTTTAATATCTTACAGTGCCGTCACCCGAAGAGGGCAAGGAAATGGTTTTTCTAAAATTGATTGACTAACTCGTTTGGATTTTATGTTTTCTTTCTTTAAAAAACCACACATTTACATTAAAAATATATTACTAAACAGTAAAGAATTAACATTTAACACTGGCAAAAATATTTTATTACCAAAAAAATTCATTTCAAGTAAACCCTAGAAAAATATTAAATGTTCTCCGCCACTGACACCTCGAGATCTTCTTGTATTGATGGCGCAATCGCATCCCAAGTCATATGCAAGTTGTCATATGATCAGGGATAGGCGAAGCAAGTGAAAATATTTTGGTGATAGATATAAAATTATGAAGGGGTGCATTTTTAACATCGACAATGGGTATTTGGAAGGTTTGTGTCGTGGCTTTAAGTGTGGAATACTCAAACAAGCAGATTACTTAAATTTAGTGCAATGCGAAACCCTCGAAGGTTGGAAAAGTGTCATCTTGTTTGGATTTAACTAACAAAAATTATGTTTTAGATTTAAAATTGCATCTTCAAGGAACAGATTATGGCGCTTTTCTCGCCAACGAACCATCCCCGCTTGCCGTATCCACAATCGATGACAAACTTCGCGAAAAATTGGTCATCGAGTTTCAGCACTTGAGAAATCATGCAGTGGAACCACTTTCCACTTTTCTTGATTTTATCACGTACAGTTACATGATCGATAATATAATTTTGTTGATCACCGGAACTTTGCATCAGAGGCCGATTTCGGAGCTGATTCCCAAGTGTCATCCACTTGGAAGTTTCGAACAAATGGAAGCTATTCACGTCGCCGCCACTCCTGCGGAGTTGTACAATGCGGTTTTGGTCGACACTCCATTGGCTCCATTTTTTGTCGATTGCATCAGCGAGCAGGATTTGGATGAAATGAACATTGAGATTATACGTAACACTTTGTATAAAGCTTACTTGGAGGCTTTCTTTCAATTTTGTAAAGAAATTGGGGGCACAACGGCCGATTGCATGTGCGAAATTTTAGCTGTAAGTAATTTATTCTTGTCGACCTCAACCTTGACCAAGTTTTGCTTTCTTGTAGTTTGAGGCCGATCGTCGTGCAATTATCATTACCATCAATTCATTTGGAACCGAACTGAGCAAAGATGATCGCGCTAAATTGTACCCTAGATGTGGAAAACTAAACCCAGATGGTTTAGGTGCTCTGGCACGTGCAGAGGATTACGATCAAGTGAAAGCTGTAGCTGAATATTATGCAGAATATTCAAAGTTATTCGAAGGTGCCGGCAATAATCCGGGTGATAAAACTTTGGAAGATAAATTTTTTGAACACGAGGTTTTTTAATAAGTAATTTTTCAAATTTACCCTTTTTTGATTAATTTTGTTTTAGGTTCAATTGAATGTGTATGCGTTTTTGCAACAGTTTCACTTTGGGGTGTTTTATTCTTACTTGAAGTTGAAAGAGCAAGAGTGCCGCAATATCGTTTGGATTTCCGAGTGTGTGGCACAAAAGCACCGTACCAAGATCGATAATTACATTCCAATATTTTAATTAAATTAATTCCATGTTGTATTAGGCACGAATATAGGGAAGGCTTTGTTGTAAAAATAAGTGGATTTAAAAATTTATTCTTAGATTTATATATGTATAAATTAGCACCGTAACTGTAATTTATCTGTTCCAAGTTTTAATGATTCTGTAAATGTTTGTTGTTTTTAGTTGAGAATTAAAATTAGTTTTCAAAAGTTGATATATTTTGTTGCAAGCCATACAATTTTAGTTGATTGCTTATTAAAAGGGTCCAAGTCATCTTGGCATATTTTAAGAAAAATGTAGTCATTTTCCAAAATGTACAAATATTTTTATTTATTATAAAACTGAATATATTATAATTCAGATAATTTCTTGTCATTTGTTAAAGTGTCAATATAGGAAATACTCGTAGGAGGATATGAGATGGCATTTAAGCATAAATAATAAAAAGTATAAAATTTATTTAAAAAATAACCTTGTTAATTATCACCCTCCACTTCTTGTATCTTCAACTGTTTTCGCACCAAATTTGGTAAATCCTCGTTCAATTCATATTGAGGAGCCGTTTGATTGTTTAAAATTTCTGAATGATTCACCCAAAACTGTGGATTTGTCATGTCTTCATAAACGGGAACGACCACATGTTTCCACTGTTCCTTATATTTTATCCTCTTTTGTAACAAAATCGTTCCCTTCTTAAACATTATGGGCTCGTTATTGTAATTAACACCAAACTCACTAAAAAGTATTTCATTCTTGTCCGCCGATACAGTTTTACATAATCGTTCTTCTGCCTAAAAAAAGTCAATTAAAAAATATTAATGTACTCTCAGTTTAGTCCCTCTCACTTGTTGATTTGTAAGTCCTCCTTGTTGTACTAAAGCCCAAAACGTCGTATTGTACAAATTATTAATATGAGTGTCGACCTGCCTCCAACACAAGTAATCGCAAAGTTTATCGTTGGTAGGATACAACACAACTCTGGAATCGAAACTGGGTGGGTACAACAATTTCACGTCACCGAAATATTGACTCCAAAAGAATACGAACGAAGACGTAAACAAACTATTCACATATGAAGTAATTTTGTACTTCCTCCTGTTATAAACTTCGGTTTCTTTCCGAAAAACAAACGAGTACTCGTCACTTTCCCCGTAGGCTAAAACAATATCGCGATATTCTTGCATTACGACCAAAGCTGCTCTGTTCATTAAATTTAACGATCTCAAATCGTTTGGCTTTGAGAAATTGTGTTTGGCAGAAAATTTGTGAAAACTTTTACCATCGATACGTACCACGATCCAACAATCTGGTAAAAGTGTCTCATCTGACTCAAATTTTCTTACATATTCGTATTTACTTTTCGCCATTTTATTCAAAATTCTTGACTTTTTTGTTAATAAACTGTTTAGAGAATAGAATGAACGATATAGCATGATAATAAAAGTTAGGTTATGATTGAAACAATTGAACTACTGAATAGTCAAAATGAACCACAAGTCCGAAACTATACCGTGTTCACTCAAAAAATGCAGCTAAGCCACCCCCCACAAATTTTTACATGCGCAGAACATCAGCGCAATGATCGTTCTTACAGAAAAATTCTATTCGATTTGCGCTCGCTTTCTTTGGTAGTGTTGCCACCGTCATGGGCGCCCTTTGGGGAGGAGGGGCAAAAGGGTCAGTTGCCCCCCTGGCTCTTGACTGCTTAAATTTTTTTTAGACATTTAATATTTCACCAGCCTAAATTTTTAAAATTTTCTAAAACTTTCGGTTTTAAATGATTAAAATTCTTATATAATAATTTTTTTTTTGATTTTGCCCCCCCCCCCTGAAAATGGTCCTATGGACGCTCATGGCCACCGTCAATACATTTTTAGCCTCAAAAGTTAGTGTTACCTTGAAATATTCAGTACTTTTTTACTTTGGCGACGCTGTTTAGTACATTTATAGTACTTTTTTTCTATAAGAACACCGACAAATAATTTGAATTAATTCATGGTATGGAATACCCTCCAGCCTTTAAGAAAATTAAATTTGCCGCTTTATCAATTTTTAAAGTTCCATATGCTGGAGGATATTCCAGACCCCGCGGTTTTACGCCCATTTCTTTACATTTTGGGATATTTAATTGGTTTGGTCACCCTAGAAAAAAATACTTAAAATTAGATAAAATTCAGTATTACGTAGTTGATATTCCTGAAAATATCTTTCCCTGACATAAAAGGTACATTTAAAAGTAAACAATCGAAAAACCGGGATGTCTGGGAGATCAGATATAATAAATAAAGAAAAATATATATTTTTTTAAATTAAATTTGTGTCGTTATCAATTCTGAAAAGTCTTCTCGTTACTTCCTTGTGCTGGGGGGTATTCCATACCCCCCAGTTTCATCACCGTTTCTTTACATTTTAATAAAATAAAATTAAAAATACAAAATAATTAAAAATAAATATTTTTTTTTATTTATGTATTTACGCTTTAAAAAAGGTTTAAAAAAATATTAAGGTTTTATTTCGTTCGTCTGTGAGACGAATGTGTAGTGACAGAATAACTTGAAAATATAAATATACTCTGTTCATTTAACATATGCAGCTAAGCTCCTCCTAAAAAATAAAATTGAATATTTCTATTGCTCAAATTTTGAAAATCTCGTTTACCATTGGCTTAAATACATTTTGGGGAGTGGTTTAGTTGCATCTGTTAAGTGAACAGAGTATAGTGATCTAGAGTTAACTACGTCAACGTAGTTAAAATGAAAATCTTTCTGGGATTTTCCCCATTTCTGGAATTTGGCAGCCCACAGTTTGTTCACCACTGCTTTAAACCATCAATATAATTAATATTAACCGACAAACAAAATAATTATTACTGAAATTAATTTAATAAATAAAAATTCCGGGTTTCTTATTTATTGATTCGATACCTTATTTTATACACCAAGTTGTTTAATTACTCGAATTCACCAAAAAAATACCAAAATCATTGCTTGCAAAACATGACTTATATTATAAAGCAGAATTATATAGCAAAAAATGTAAATAGAATTATATCACTTTTACACAGATATAATAATTAAATTAGGAATTTAATCAAAATACCAATTTTTGCCTAGGCGATTGATACTAATAATGTAGAAAATCTAAAAAACAAAACTTTAGTTTGTAATGTTATTTTGAGTGTAATGTTTTATAAAAATTGTGCATTCATTTTTAAAATCTATTTGTTTTGAATTTTAACAAATTTTCTGAAGAAATTAATATTAATTTGCTGATGTTTATTAATTGACCAAAGTATACACTTCAACCACCCAAAACTCGCCCCCCCCCCCATTAACAATTTGAATTTTTTCATTATTTTAGTTGTTTTTAATAGTGCAATTTTAGTAGACTAATTTAATTACAAATTTTCAGAATATTTAATTAAAATAATTTTGATAAAACGCACAATTAAATTGAATATAATCTTAAATTTGGGGCAATCCTCCGATTTTTAAGTCTTTTTCTGTAACCTAGGATTGTCTTTTGAGTAACAAAAACAAAAAATGCTAAGTTTCTGGAGAAAATTAATAATTGGCTTTATTTGTTAATTAACCAAAATGGACACATCAACCTCTTGAAAACCACTCCATTATCAAACAAAATTTATTGGTTATTTTTGATGTTCTTAATAGTGCAATGTTAGTATGATTACAAAGTTTAAGAATATATAAATAAAATAAATTTTTTTACTAAAAATTTCAATGAGCAAAATTAAATAGAGTTAGTACCGAACTGGCCCCACTCACTATGATATTCTGTTGATCCCAAATGCTCAATAATTGAGTAAAACACAAGCATTGTTTTACTTATTTTCATTTGGCCCCAATTTAACTGCCAAACGCCGGTCTGGCTCTGAATGAAATTTTACTTAAATTTAGGACAAATAAAAGATTTAAAATTAACCTTTTCCATAACTTTGGATTGCTTTTGAGTAACCAAAGCAAAAAATTCAGCTCAATTTACAAATTTTCTGAGAAAATTAATAATAATTTGTTGATTTGTCTGGCATTAACCAAAATGGACTCTCATTCCGTTAAAAACAAAAAAAAGTTTTCATTAGTACAAAATAAAAAAATCCGATTCTGTCTGTCTGTTAGTAATGCAAAGTCACGTATTACCAAAACTTATAACCATTTACTTTTATGTTTACAAACCCAATTAGTTTTATTTTCAGAAAATTAAATAAAATAAAAATTAAGTCCTCATATTTAAAAACTTTTGAATGTAAAAAAGTGCAAAATAAAACAATTACACATTTTTTACAATCAGATTTTTCAACAGCTATTAAAACATAAAACTGTTGTCAAATAGAAAAAGATTAAGGAAAAGAAAAACTGCTTAATTTAATAATCATTATTGCTAAAAAAATTAAACATTCTACTAAAAATTAAAAAACCTAACTAGCGTAATGTTCCAGCAATTTCTCCTCTGTTGGCTTTAAAATAACTTGGTCTTTTAAATTCACGACCCAACCAGGATGTAAACCATAAAATATTTGACGTGGATCTTTCTTTTCATTTAGCATTTCATAGTCGGAATCTTCCTCAATCGTCGGTAGTGTGTAACCAAACTTTTGTGCCAAAACCAAACGTTCTTGAGCAACCAAATCAGGATTTGCTAAATAACCCCGCTTGCTGGGATCCGTATAGTATTCGATGGCATCTGATGGCGGCATCATTCGTCTAGGTATGGGAGTACCTAAAAGATAATGAAGTTTTATTTGTAACATTGCAAACCACAGTTTTACCTCTTTCAAAAAACTTTTTAGGATTCACCATGCACTGAAGACTGTGAACATCATAAAAAGCGGTGGTGATGACACCTCCTACCCTTTCGATGGCAGCTATTACCAAGTCGCTCGCCCACTGCACTTCAATGTTAATTTTAATGTTAAAATTATCGGCTCCTTCGTCGGTTAGGTTCACACCAAAGTGACGTTTGTCTGGTTCAATCCTATAGATACCGGTATTACAAAGCGATACCAAGTCGATGGGTTTCGTGATGTCAACACGATTTGTTTCAATCAATGTCTGTAGTTGCAGCATGGAAAATGGAGGATACTGTCTCCTTAAACTAAAAGTTTTCATTATAAAGTAAAGTAGTATTCAAAAAAAGCAAAAGTAAAATCATACTGATGTCCTTTGTAATATGGTTCCTTTCCGAATCGAAGGTAGAAAGGCCAATTTCCCGTCTCGTAACCTAATCGCATGTAATTTTGTCGTTGACCAGATCCACCATTACCATGACCGTGATAATCACCTCCATGCTGACCTCTACCCCTTTTTTGACACTAAAATATAATTTTGTATTACATTGAAAAATCATATTACAACAAATTCACCATTTTGCTTCCGGGATTATCGCGTATGTTGTCTAATTTAACGCGAGGCAGGTTACGCAGCATCGACAAAGCTTTTTCGCTGGCATTTCTACCTGCCATTTTATTTACTTTTTAATCAAATATAAATTTTGTAACATTTATCATTTATCCCACATAACCTAACCACACAAAATATGGATGGAAGTGGTTCAACTACCGCAAAAATTCAATAAGTACTGTGGAAGTGGTATACTTCACATTTCGTGTAAAATGCAATTCTCACCTTTCGAGTATAGTTAATGGGGCATTGGAATCTGGATAATCTCGCACATTTTCAGAATCTATTTCTAGACCGACCTGTATTTAAAAAATCAAAGTTAAAAATTTACATGTAGGTAACGTAAAAGAAAACATCTTTAAATATTGTTTAATATTTGTTCCATGTGTTACAACATCCTAAAAATAAACTAATCGCTAAAATAATAAAACTTACATAATATAATTTAACACCTAAATTTCTTCATCCAAAATTTTTGTTCACAAGATAAATTAAAATAAGATAAAAATTTTTAAGTATAAAATACTTACACTTGAACTTAATTTTAAAACAAGTAGAAATACTTAAAATGATTAATAAACATAATCTATTCCTACATCATCTGAAAGAAAATTGTGCACCATAACATAATTTTTGTTAATATAGTAAAATTCGTTTTTCCACTGCTTTTCTACAAATAGGGCACTCAGACATTTGATCTCCACACATTTGGCATAATCCATGACCACATAAAAATATCATATTTTTCAAGCGATCTAAACAAACTGGGCACATAGTCTGAAAAAAAAATTAACGTTTGTCTTTTACTGGTTAAAGTGCATGATTGGGTACTTACTTGTTCTTTAATATCTTGCAGTTGTTGTTGTAATTTTTGAATGTCGTTGTTCGAGTCACGATTGCCATTATTCATAATGGCTTGATTATTTAGATCACTAGTAGAAGGGATAGGTTCCAACTCGATTTCAGGTTTAACTTCGGAAATTACTCCAAGACCTCCACTACAAACGGTCATGGGAATCATCAATTCGATTTGAGCCCTGCACAAAACGCACTTCTTCATGATCTGTGAACAACTATCGCACGCGCACATATGCCCACAAGGTTTAAATAAAACGGCTGCTTTCTTATCCGAACAGACTAAACATTCTTCGATCTGTGAAAACATATAAATTGGTAAACAAAATCAAAAGAAGGAAAGGAAATACCTTATTTCGATTAACAACGGATTCGCGGCAAATAAGACACTTCTTCACTCTTGGACCACAACCAGCACAACAAGCAACGTGTCCGCAAGGTTGAAAAATCATGTCTCTCTTTGCGTCCGAACAAACTAAGCATTCCTCCATGGAAGACGATATGTTTGTATTTTGACTATTTTGGGGAACCATTTCAACTTCTTCGCCCTTCTTTTCTTTGTGACATTTAGTTAGCATTTTACATAAATTGGGGTCGGGACACAAGTCCAACGGAGTTTGGCTTTTTTTATTTTTTATCGTTAGATCGGCTCCGTTACCCGCTAGGTAACATGCAATACTGGCGGAGGATTTTTTGTCGGAGCCCTGAGTGCCTAAACCCATTAGAAGCTTTCCGACGTCTTGGACATCTTGGAGTTGGCGTAACTGGGACAGAGTGTGGTGACGAAGTGCTTCGTGTAAAGGCGTATCGCCGTCTTTGTCGGCAATGTTTAAATTCGCACCTTCCTTCACAAGAAGCTGAAACAAAATTGAAATTAAATTTCCTACAAAAAAGTTCGTGACATATTTATTATTAGGTAGTACAAGAAAATGTCTTTTAGGCCATATGTTTTTATGTGACAAGGCAAAACTGGGAAATCTTCTGGCTTAAGTTAATTACAGACTTACCCTAACGATTTGGGTGTGTTGACGTTCTACGGCAAGGTGCAAAGCAGTTTGAAGATTAACATTTTGTAAATCCATGTTAGCTTTTCCGTTGAGAACCAATTGTTCGGCAACTTCCACGTGGTTATTTAGAGCGGCTAGGTGTAGGGCGGTGTATCCATCATCCTTTTTCTCGTCGACGATCCAAGGGCGAGGAAGTTTGGCAAGTAGGATCTTCATGGCACTGAAAAAAGATTCAAATATTATATGAAAATATCAACATTGCTTGGTATTCATGGAGATATTCCAAATTCAGTTGGGAAAAGTATGTATTTACATAGAAGTGTAGCACATTTAAATGTGCATATTTACCGGTGTATGTACGTACATTTACGTAACATATCCATCTGTTACTTGTACTTACGGGGTCATGAGGGTATGATCGATTAAAACTAAGACGGCGCCCTTATAGATTTGGCCATCTTGGTGCTTCTAAAGTGAAACTTAATTTCACTTCCAAAAACTAAATACTTTTTTTTTTAAATATTTTCTCATTGATTTTTGATAGGAAGAAATGAGTCAATGCACCTCCGAAATATTATTTAAATTCCGTTCTACAAAATCATTCTGAAAATATTTGTGCGTAATCAATGACATAATTATTTAACAAGACCGACCTTGAGATGGATAATATAATTAAGTATGTGCAATCAAGGATAAAACGAAGAGTTCAAACGAATTCAAAATAATAAAAGTTTGAAATTCATTAATTTTCCAGAGGTGGTAGTTTCTTAAGATCGAATTAGAAGCGAAGTTACAAGCAACAATTTAGTGTATACAGATTTGTCGAACTAAATCAGAAATTCTGATTATAGAAGCGGTGGATAAATGTAAATTCCAAATTGAAATTGGGTACCATAGACATACACATTCATGATGAAATTGTCATTTTGTAGTAGTCGAGACAAAGTCATCACATGTGTGTATTTAGCAGCGCAAGTGGGAGAGTCACCAATGCATCATATTGTAAGACTTGCCCCCTGGCCTCGACCCCCCGAAAGCAGTGGCGTCCCTAATATTTTAATCGCTTCTAAGACATTTCCACTCCACAAGCCTTCAAAACCAAAATCTAAATACATTTTTGGTTTAACTGAAAACCTTTCTAATTTTTTGCATCATAAAAAACTAAGTTTTTAAGACTTAAGTTGTAATTTTTTAAAATTAATCACCCAAGTTCGACTCCGAATTAAAAGTTTAGGTGATAAAATGATAATAAAAACGTAAGTGCCTTAAAATTTTTTTAATTAATTTGAATTTTTAAGCGCGTAAAAGTCCCCTCAAGTTCCAGCTATGTGTTAAGTACTTATGTACGGAGGCAAAACTTAATTGAAACTTATGTATATTTTACAGTTCGTAGTTCGACTCACTAAATTTATGTAGTTATTTTTAATAAGTCGAATAAACTGCTAAAGGATATAAAAATTAAAAATATGAAAATGTTAATATTTGTGTAGTTGGTGAATTATTATAAAAACTGTGATCATTTAAATGGAATTTCTAGTTAATTATACAGTGAGTAATCTATAATAATTACCCATTTATTACATTTTTAACTCAACAAAACTGAAACTTATAAAAATGTAACTTGAATTTTATTTTAATTTTTAAAAATTTATTCTTTTGTATTTAAAATCTAAAAAAGTGGCTTAACGTTAATATTTGTTTAAAAAAGTATGGGTGGAAACATTGCATGGTTAATTTACCATCAAAATTGAAATTATTTTCACTGGTAATAACAAAATGGAGAGAGAGTCTTAAGCCGATAATTAATTTAATAAAAGCAGAATACACCAACATTTTATCGTGCAAAAATTTCACTGAAATATGAAGCAGGGTTTCTAAACTTTGCAGATCAAAATTAAGTTAAAAAATTCTTTTTATAAACTCGGATTCCAATAATAAAGCGTCGCCCACGCAATTTGCGTTTGAAATTTGGTTCATCTTGAGTCATCCAAAAAATATTATAACTTCTAAAAAAGAAACTGTACAATTTTGATTTTCCTCCTTTTTTTCCGGAAGATAATTGTTTAAATTAAGGAATATTACTCTACATGGAAAAATTTAACAATTCAAAGGTCATTGAAGCAATTCGTTAAAAATAAAACTAATTTTTCAAATGTAAAACTTTGAAGCATTAAAGGAGTTGTTTCTTAAGATTTTTGGAGTATTTCGGTGACGTCACTTAGGATCTTGGTCATGTAATCATAATATTCCGTGTCAAGTGTTATCAGAGGGAACCTACAGTTTAATGTTGGCACCGAATTACGAGAAATATTCTACAGTATTTTCATTTTGAGAACATTTTTAGAAGCAGAATGCACTTCAGTGGTTTGCAATGATCTCTCAAGAGGAGACAGCCAGGGTCAAGTTTTTACCTCGTCCAGGATCGAGCCGGATACACCTCGGAATTATTTCCGAGTTTGTTTATCGTTCGAGTCCCAATTTCAAGAAATGCTTCTTTTTTATTGATGACGTCAAAACGCCTAATTTAATTTAGTGCATAAGCCATAAGCTCTGAATTTTTTCCGTCATACTAATGGAGTCAATCGAATCTATGGATATTCAGATTGGATTGTAATTTAATTATTATCAAATGGTCCAGATGGACGCCACAACGTGTCGCAAAATACCCTCATTCTCGATGAGTTTTCCTTGGAATTGGTTTTATAAGTTTATTCGGTTTTTGGAATTTTTTTAGAACGATCTATGGCGATGTGCATCTAGAGATCATCATCGACTATCAATTAAGTTGATCGGATCATCGATAAAAAGGACGATCTCTAGAAGGTGACTCAATCGATCGATCGATCTGTGCTTCGGAAGGCACGTTAAGGCGGTGGCCCTCCTGAGCTAATGAATTGCCATCGTTAAAAGCTGCTCACAACCCGTTCGGAAAAGTGATCACTTTAGAAAGGAGAAAACTCCAACCCTTGACTGGAGATGCTTAGAGCAGCACGAGGGGTGAGGTACTCTGCATCCCAAATTTAATATTCAGTGCCACTTGACGTAAAACGATCAGAACTGACGAGTAGAACGTACGACAGTAAGGATTTTTTTGCCTCCATAAATTCGAAATAACTAATTTTTTTCAGATTATTTTCACAAAGAAAACGAATTTAATCACGAAGTGGTTTCAGGTAGCTATCGAGGCCCCGAAAATACAAATTTTACGATTGAAATCTCGATGAATTCTGAAAGAGTATATATTAAATAAGAGAATTAGCTATGACAGAATGCCTTAAATGTACCTGTTTTTTCAAAAATCGAATTTAAAAACTTCGATTTTCACAGTAAATTTTAAGCAAAGTCGCTCGGGATTGGTGAATCAATTCATTCTATTGACAGTCCGTGTAATTTCAACTGGTCTTAGCTTTGCGCAGAGCGGGAATAACCGGAGCGACACTTGCATTGGGATGCAGCAACAGTGCACTCCAAACAAAAATCATGGTTTTCAATACTAAATGTGCAGGAAAAATGGCTTAAAGCGCCCGAGCGCAGCGAGGAGTTTCCTTGCACAACCACCTTTCTGAATAGTAAATGTGCAGGAAAAATGGCTTAAAGCGTCCGAGCGCAGCGAGGGGTGCTGTAAGTCGATTTTTCTTTGCACAATGACCTTGCGTTTAGAATCACATCACGAGTTTCACCCCTCAAAGATCCACCATTTTCCTTAATCTAAGGGCCTAGGGGTATTTTTAAATTGAGTGTCGTACTACGCACCCTTCGGGCGCTCCGGGCCATTTTGATGAAAACCACCATGGCAAGAGTAGGATCCACGCGAAAAAGTAACTACCGTTCGTTAAATTTAAGTAACCCTTTTCTGAAGTAATTTTGGTCCTAAAAAGAACGTATTCGTACCTTAGCGTACGAGTTACTGACAAATTTGTCAACAGCTACACTCTTATGTATAGGAACACGCGTACTGACAACAGAATGCATTGATTCACCAATCACTAGTGATTTACCTTCAAATTTGCAGTGAAAATCGAGCTTTTTTAAATTCGATTTTTGAAAAAACAGGTGCATTTAAGGCATTCTGTCATAGCTAATTCTCTTATTTAATATATACTCTTTCAGAAAAGTTCGAGGTTTCAATCGTAAAATTTGTATTTTCGAGACCTTTGTAGCTACCTATCCCCCACGAAGTTATTTCATAATAATCAAAATAAAATTGCGATAAATGTTAGTAAGTAACATTTATTTCAGATTCCGATCATATCCAATGCGACACCCTGTATTTATTGTAACCTCAGATATAAAATCGCAATGCATAAATTTCAAAAGCCCAATTTATTAAAGATTTTTAAAACTTTACGTTCTTAACAAGTTTTGTCACGTTGTCTGTCGATCTGCTTTAACTTTTTCCAATAAAGTGAGGATAATCAATCGCTTCGAAAAAAAAAAGGTTTTTATGTATTTTTATAAAATAAGTTTTGACAACTTGAATTAATTATCTTAAAATGAAAACCAAAAACCGAGAAATTATTATTAACAATTTTTATGACTAATAACGATTTGCAACTTTAAAAATAAATTTCAGTAGTAGGATTAAGGAAAGACAAATAACTTACCCATAAAATTGTAATTTATCTCGAAAACTTAGATTAGAGAAGTTTGACAATTTTCTGGGTCCACTAATGAATAAATGTTGTATATTGCACATTAGAGTACTGCAAATTCGTAAATGTTTATTTCTAAAAATAAACTTTAATTCGATCCTCTTGCATCAGTCTTTTGTTACGAGATTAGGTTTTTCTTTTCTATGGTTCTTTCAATATTCCTGTGGTTTATCAGGTCAATACTTATTCTGCCCAGTAGCAGACTAGAAGGATAAACTCATTCCTATTTGAGTCTAAATAATTTCGTTTGAACGTAAAACTTTAAAAAATATCGATTTTTAAATTTTCTCCTTTATTCGATAAGCACGAACGATTTATTAACGTGTTTTTCACGCGTCGTTATAACGTTAAAAAAACGTGTTTTCAACGTAACAATTTTTCTTTCTCGTCTCCCTAATTCTTACAAATTTACATTAATTTCTTGTTGTATAATTTAGAATAAAGCCCGTTATAATTTCCAGGATATTTACTATGTGAATTTTTAAAAAAGTCTGCTAAATATGCGTAATAACATTTTCTCCCTTTCGTGTTTGTTCCCCATCCCATTTAAAATTTCGGATGTTATTTTATCGCATCCTGTTGTCCTTCTATTTTTCAGTTTTATATTGCTTCGTCCAGCTCAAATGTCGGCTTAAATAATGCAATTAATTATCGATAAATTGAATAATTTACCTTGGCAACTACAGCATAAAATATCTCTTGAGAAAAGAAGAGGCTCTCCATTAAAATGTTAATAACGAGTGCACCACCAAGTGGATTTCTTTTATAAATGGTAACTTAATCTTTATGTTAATTTTTTTTTTCAAAAGTATGTAAATATGTAATAAAATTATGAAAATGTTGGCAACGGCAGTGCTTTGTATGGAACACCTAACCGTATAATAATAGACCTCTATAAATATGCATAGTTTTAATTTAAACATCGTCGTCATTGGTGAGAATACAACACACGCGTTCGAACACACGTCGTTTGTATTTTTAGTTTTGTTAAAATTTGTGAAATGTTATTTTTTAAATCACCCATGCTACCTTTTAATTGTATAATTACTTTTTAGGTAAGTTTAAAGATTAAACGTTGTGATTCCTAGTGTGTGCATAATCAAATTATTCCTTTGCCTATACAAAGTCATTAGTAAACATCATTAAGCAATGTGTAATCAATTGCGAAAAATACAAATAACGAACCACGCAAATATTTATTTAGGTATCACAAATTACATTATCCCTTTTCGTTAAATACGGAATAAAATGTTCCGCATGAAAAAAAAACCCTCACCGAGTTCAAAGTTCCATTAATTTGTAAAAAATTGTTTAGACCTGTATTAGTTCGAGATAAATTAACTCTTCCAAATAGTGAACAAACTATTTGCAGCAGGAAGTATAAAAATTATATTAATCCAATAAATTATTATTTATGTAATGGAAGACCAAAACAAACGATGAGCAAAATAAAAAGCACCAAAGGCCAAGGTCTGAAATGCGAGAATGTACTTGGTCACTTGGAACAATGACAAAACGAACTCGTCAAAGAGTTATAAATATTAAAAAAAAAATTTATTCTTCTTTTTCTTATCATTTTCTTCGAACTTACTCCAACTTGCAATAGATATTATGCTTCTTCTTATGGAATAAGAAAATTTTGATAGGTAAGAAGAAAATTGAATCGTTTTGCTCTGCTGTTCTCGCCAAAAACTTCCCGAAGAAAACAAATTCGTTCTTCCATACACCCAAAATGAATGGAATGAGTCGACTTTAAAATGAATCGTCATCGATCGCGATCCGTAGAAAGAAAACGCAACACCGAAAATTTTATTGATAAAAGTCGCAAAGTGTTAATAAACCCGAACGTTGGGCGTCGCGGCGTTAAGATAAATAATAATTGAAGACAAGTAAAAATAAATTCATAATTGTGATTAATTAAGAATTACTTCATTCACTAATACTTGACTTTATTAATAGGTCGGTTAAGTTATAGTTAAGTATACGATAATTTTCAATTACTGGTGGAGCAAAGCTCCAAGTAAGGAGCGCATCAACTTACGAGATATAAATAAGCGCCTCTCTGCTGTCACTCCTAATCAGAGAACGCACCGTGCTTCGTTTTCTCTGTCTATTATCATTAATTTAAGGTTCACAAATATAGGGGCACCAGGTACATTTTAATCGATGGATTTTCCTCGAAACAGATTTTTGTGTCTTGGGGAAAACGCACGAAATTGTAACCTCAAGTGTCGGCGATATAATCAAGTTTTGCAATGTAGGTCCTTAATAAAATAATTTAATTCCTAATTCGCATTAGGAACGAGAAAAGATGAGCGGCGGTTCGCAAGAAAAGCTTCTTACTTATTAAAATATTTTGCGAGCGGTGTGAATATAGGATATGCAAATCTTAATCTCGTGAATAATAACAAGGCAACAAAGAATCTCATAACTGCACTACTTTACTTTATGATGAGTCTCGTTTGATTAATTTTAAGAAAATGTAATTATAATTTCTACATTTGCTTTAATTAAATGTTTGTGGTGTTTTTTTAATAATCGCAATCCAGATCGGCTTAACTGTTACATAAAAAGAACTGTCATCCCTTTCCTAATTAAGTTTAAAATAAAAATGTTTGTTTGGATAATTGCGCCAAATAAACGTTATTAATTTTGTAAAGATATCTCGAGAATTTCCCGTATCCCTAGTCAAGGTTTTCATTGTAATTTTCCTTTTAACCCAATGATATCCGCCATAACCCGAAAGTGTTCCTTTTATCTGTTATCTGTAATTTAGAGCCTTAGGCGTCCGTTAAGTTAATACTTAATTAAGATAAGAATGGACATAGATTACGCTCGCTAAATAAATCTCAAGCTCGATAAAATACTAAAACTTTTCTTAAAAATTATTTATATTGACCTATATTCTCATATTATAGCTTCAATAATTAATTACTTTTATGTTTTCTATTTTCAAGCTCTTAAACTGCCCTGCCCTCTGCGGCAGACGCATTGTTAATTTTTATCGGCTTTTACTGATGAATCGGGAAGATTCATTCAACAAGATGTAGTAGGTACGTTATTTACCTAAAAATTCTGGAAGCTAACCAACTCGAGTTCATTGCCCAGAAACACCAAACAATTATCTTTCAATCGGATATTTTCATAATTAAAGTGGTAAAAATATGCGGATTTCCAAAAGTTTTCGATACACTTCGTACCTAATAATATAATTTTTGTAACAGCTGCAAGTCAAAAACGCATTTGATCAGTTTTAACAACTTATAAACTTATGGAATGCTTAGCGGGAAGGAAGCACAAATTCAGTCCACTATCGTTACAAAAAATAACATATTTTTGGGACACCCGCACTCCAATTCCAAGTAAAACATTGCGAATTGCGATGACGTCCCAGTTACTCATATCGAAATAATTTCGAAATTAAAAATACTTTTCATTGAAACCTGGTTTACAAATTAGAGGATCGTTTTTCTCTACGATTTTCCGTTTCTTTGATTGTCAACAAAAATACATGCAAAAGTTAAAAGGACAGTTTGCATCATCGATGTGCCAATTTCCATTAGAGAGGGACCCGCGTGGGAGGAAGCTCATTTATTTGGCAAGTTTGATCACGATAATGATAAATAATTTACCCTGGTAATAGAAAATCAGCTAATTTATTATTTCGCATTCCGACCTCTTTCCGTTTTTGAAAATATTTTGGAATAATTTAAAAGTGAAAAAGTTTGAGAAATAATATAAAGAAAAATTTGGATGGTTGGTGAAATAAAAAAATTTGATTTCTGTATATGACTGAATTTAAAAAACTTTTCTTTAATATTGATGATTGACGATGTTGTATAAATCGTACTTATATCAAAACGACGCCTGTTCTAAACATACGCCTATATTCTGACAGAGACAAAATAGACATCCCTTAAAAATAGACGTTATAGATTCTATGAATTTATGATTGCCACTTATCATTATTCAAATGGAAATATATGTTTAATGCAAAGGATTCTTTGTAATCTATAACTTACTTAGTTATTCATTAGCGGAAAAACTTTTATGGTAGATGGGTGATTTTTTGGCGAGATAAAAATGCACGAAAAGGTAGATGACACAAGGTATGAAAATAAAATAAAAACAATGTTAGAAAATAGTATCAAAGAAAACCTCCTGCCAAGTTAAGGTTAACTTGCACGGATACCAACAGCCAAGATATCCTAAAATGTTGGCCGGTGAAATGTAAATCAGCTTTAAGCCACGACGACTGTGCTGTGGCGGTATCGACAACCAACACATGTGCTAACACATGGTAGTCTATAATTATCAGCCCTAGCACAGCAGCCAGCCGGGGGGTTCAGCCTAGCCACAGATGTATTTTAAGAAAAGACAAATTTGGGAAGAGGGGTTGGGTGTAGAGTTATGTTCCTTTGCGGTTGCACCAATGGCATACATGGGGCCATTTTTAGACTAGAGCTTCTTAAGAGGTATCTCAACAGTAGCTCACAAATGCAGGGTGCATTTAGTAGTGAACCAAGAGTCTTCAAAGACACGACAATCTCAGAAGATAGCACATCTTCGAGAGTTCCGTGCTTCCTTACTTCCCATAGTACTTAAGACGTATGGAATGTAAAGAAGTATGGAGCAAACGAAGGTTGCACAATGACCCGAACATCTGTTTATCTCTGCAAATAACCGTGTGGATTTACTGTGACCGGAAGTTGAAGAATTCTTCAATTTTAAATCGACGTTTTGTGAAAATGTTCTTTAGTGACTGACTCTGTAAGTGCAAAAGTGACAAAAAATTTCAAGTGATGTGAAAATTATACCTATTACCTACTTAAAAAATAAAATATCGACTACCTAATTTTCCATTTACCATTAAAGTAGCTACAAAAAAAGTTGGTGATAGAAATTTGAGAACAACTTTGTAAATGTTACGATTAATTATTAAAACGAACTCAAAAGTGAGGACCTTTTACCATAATTAACAACTTTTAAAGCAAAAATTTCGATATCCCATTGCAAACAAATTAAAAGTTAAATTATAAATACTCTTTTAAAAATTAAATAAAATTTCGTTGACAAAAAATTTCGTGATAATTGACTAAAAAAAGTTAATTGAGTTTATTCTAAGGGGTTAAGTTAAACATAAAAAGTAATTAAATGTTTAAGTGCATTTTATCTGCACAAGTTATTTATGAATTTATCGTTGGAGTTTCAAAGTTTCCTGCATTTGCTTATTTATATAAATGGCAAGGGGAACACGCCTTTAACATCTTGAAAATATCTGTGTAACTGAAACCCAAATTATACGACACAAACTTAACCGTTAAGTTCAAAATTTTAACCATCGTTCCTTTAAAATTACAAAATTTGGGATATAAAATTTACGGGTGCTATTTTTGGCAATTTTTGCCAGAAAAAATGCCTTTTATCATAAAATTGGAAGGAAAAATGGTGAGAAAATTTAACTTAAAAGTGATTTAAATATTAAATGTGGTTTATTGTTGCCTTACAAACTGTAGAAGAAGAGTTAATTTAACATGAAATAAAAAAAGTGTTCTGAAACTCCCAATGGGTAAAATTTGCCCTAAGTTATCACTTATCAATTTAAGCGTGGCTTTATTGAATCAACCGGATTCGTCGAGAGAAAATCTTTAGTTGCGCTTTCTCGAGCTCCTACCCTACTCGATGTTAATTCCTGTATTAATACATTTTTATGATTACTTCCCGCGATCTACAATTATTATTGCTCACTCACAAAGATGCCAAGATCGATATAATGCCGATGAATATCGATCGCGTTTTTCGTCAAAAATATACAAGAATAAAAGTGGAAGAAGTAAAATCAGCTAGTCATAAAACCTCGTGAACTTCAATCGTACACAGTCGAATCTCTAATAACTTTTAGATGGAAGGACGGAATGTTTTTCACAAGCTCCGATTTTTAATACCATGACCTATACGAAAACTTAAAAACGTTCAAGGTCAGGTATATTTACAAAGCTCATATTACAGCTCCTCAGTGGTCCAAAAAGTTTCATCATTATAAATTAAGAATTAATTGTTGGTTATTATTTCGAAGCGTAAGACTGTTTTGCCAAATCAAAGAAATTAATGGAAGAAGATAATTTGGCTAACCTCCCTCCACTAGGATAATGCACGAAAATTATGACTAAATGTTAAAAATTTAATAAAGAGTGCCCCCTAGCTATTTGAACAACATAATTTGTAGGCAAAATGATGATTGCCGGTTTTTATGAATGGCAATTTTCCACATTCTGCATATTAGTTTGGACAGTTTGCTTCCATCATTTACCACTAAATAAACTGTAAATTACATCTTTGCCTAGAGTTGGATCTAAAATTGTGATTACTCTGCATAAAACTATTATCATTTTGTTTTCGAAATTAACCCTAAAAATTCAAATGGTGACTGTGGTGAATATTTAAAAAGAAATTATAGCAATTAAAGTCCCAACGTAAACACTTTACTAAGTATTACCAGTATTTTATAGCATCGTGATCAAGTATCCCTCTTAAGTGGGGGAGATTTGATCTCTAGCCGTAGAAGATGTGATCTCATTCTAATAATTTAGTAATTTATTATTGGTGACCATACACACAAAAGAAAATAAGTACTAGAAATAGAAGATTAATAATAATTTTTGGATCGTAATAAAAATAACGATCCGTTAAAACGATGTCACGAAATGTTTGCAAAATTAAAAATCCGTTACGTAATCATTCATTATACGTTACTTTGTGAAGATGAGCTTTAGTATTTAACCAATCGGTACTACCAAAATAATGAATTTTTACTTAAGTCATTATCTAATTATAGCAAAGTATTTAATTAAAGTAATGCCTGCTTATATTAGATATCAAAAATATATCTTTACAATTTTTCTTCTAGCAATAATAGAAAGTTACGTTTATTTATATTTCAGGAAGGAAAATAAAAAAAAGGATCATTCTTTTAAATGCGACTTATGACAGATGCGATTTTTTCTCTGGAAGTAAAAAATCAAACCATCAAATCAACCATCAACAATCAAGTGTCCCACTGTTTTGACGCTCAATAAATATAATATCTATTAAAATTAGATTACTCAGCGTGTGCGGCCTGAAGACTTTCTTGTTATTATTTATATAAACATTTATTATAATAAAAGTATCAGTTAATACAACAAAAATTCTTTTTATAATTATTTCCGATGATAAGTTTAGATTGGATCCGAGTAACATTAATTTAGGAACCCCTGACCTAAACATTTTTTGATCACTTCTGATGTATTTAAGCGTCAAATTATGGTTTTAAAATCAATTGATTTAAAAACTTAGTTTCCCTCGATATCTTAAAACTTCACGTAAACCGCATCCCAATATCTTTTTTTGGTTGCAGGTAGCTACTCTGGGCGAGAAAATACAAATTTTACGATTGAAATCTCGATGAATTCTGAAAGAGTATATTTTAAATAAGAGAATAAGCGGAGGTACAATGCCCTAAGTGCACCTGTTTTTTCAAAAATCGAATTTAAAAACTTCGATTTTTGCAGTAAATTTTAAAGCAAAGTCGCTCGGGATTGGTTAATTCTGTCGGTACGTGCACCCAGATATAGTCTTAGCTTTGCGCGGAGTGGGAGCGACACTTGCATTGCGATGCAGTAACAGAGCACTTCGAACGAAAATCATGGTTTTCAACCCTCAATGTGCTGGTAAAATGGCTTAAAGCCCTCGAGCGCAGCGAGAGGTGCTTTAAGTCGATTTTTCCTTGCACAACCACCTTTCCGAATAGTACATGTGCTAGAAAAATGGCTTAAAGCCCTCGAGCGCAGCGAGAGGTGCTTTAAGTCGATTTTTCTTCGCACAGTTACTTTGCGTTACAAATCCACTGTCACGAGTTTCACCTCTCAAAGATTCACCTTTTCATTGATCTGTCGCGCCTAGGGATATTTTTAAATTAGTTGTCATTTTGATGAAAATGGCTCGAAGCGCCCGAAGGGTGCTGAGAGTCAATTTTCATCAAAATCACCCTGGCAAGAGCCGGACCTACCGGCAAAAGTAACTACCGTTCGTTAAATTTAAGTAACCCTTTTCTGAAGTAATTTTTAAATAATTTTAAATTTTTAAATTAAATAAAAAAGGAGAACGCATTCCTACCATACTGCAAGAGTTACTGAGTAATTGTTAAAGTGTAACCCTGTTATATATATCGGCGCACGTACCTCCCACAAACGAAGTTGATTGACCAATCACGAGCGTTTAAACTTCGAAAATCAAGCTTTTTTAAATTCGATTTTTGAAAAAACAGGTGCACTTAGGGCATTGTACCTCCGCTTATTCTCTTATTTAAAATATACTCTTTCAGAATTCATCGAGGTTTCAATCGTAAAATTTGTATTTTGTCGCCCAGAGTAGCTACCTTTCCCCCTTTTTTTTTGGTGGCGAAGGATAACAAAAAAGTGGGATACCATTTAAAATTATAGTGTTAAGGAAAGAACACAAAAAAATATTTACATTTTCCTTTAAAAACTTTTCAAATGAATATCCGCTATGTCACGTCTGGTGTTAACTTACTATCACTTGATTCGCAATCCTAACATTACCAAGGGTTAAAATTATGTTCCCACAAACCGAACGCTATAACTTACTGTTCATTAATCGAATTTTCCGTTGAGGAACGGAGAATATGCGTAATAACCGGCGAATTTGATAAATTCGTAAAAGTTAATCATATTCTATTTGGGGATTATGTAAAATCTCTTTATTAATCGAATTATCTAAACTCTCATCTCCGCTGGAAGAAGTCTTATTTAGTCATGTTTTGTTGGATTTAAAATTGAAAAGAGAAAAATAGGCAAAGAAATCCGGCGGTCACGAGTTTCATGTGTCGTTATTTTGAGTTATTTTTTTCAATTTATTGAATTGTTCCTTCGAGAGAAATTATTATCAATGCAGGATAAGCTGTGCAGTCGAGGCTTGAATTATGTGAAACTTCCTTAATCCAACTTGGTCTACGTTCTTTTACCTCAGTAATAGTACAAAACAGTCAAAAGAATTTTATTGATTCAGTTTACGATTTCAATTTTGAAGCTGCACAAACAAAGAGAAATGTAAGCAAAAATTAAAAAAACGATATAATAAATCCCGGTAGCTCAATAAATTATTAAAATAGAGGTCCTTTGGTAAGTTATCTCAAAGTTATAAGTGGATTGTCCAAAATTAATTATGAATGAAGTTATAGAAAGTACTTTACATATTAAATTAAATTGTCGTGTGCGTTTTACTAACTTGAAGTTTATTAACTGGGTATTATTAACAACTTAATGGCTAACAAGAGAGAATTCAATTTTACGATGTACAAATGACATAATATTATATTTTATCTCTACTATAAACCATTTACGGCGACCATTAAGTAAAACGGTGACTTAATTTGCATTCTCTCACCTATACAAGTCCTTAAAAACTTTCAAAATAATTTCACAATTTACATTACTCGTTAAAAATGCTCTCGAATCGTTAAAAAACAGATGAAATGAATAATTCATACCTTGAGAGAGGAATATTTTGTGTTAGAAAATATAATAATAAAAGTTCCTCAAGAGCATTCATTATGGACGAGTTTTGATATAATTTTTTTTCCAATTATATCAAAATTTGAATAAAAAAATTTATATTTGCATTCGAGCATAACTAACCACATTATGCATTAATTTCCACTTCAAACCGACAGACACAATAATAATAATTATTATTATAGTCCTCTCCATATTTTCCATTTCCATTTTTAATAAAATCGTACCGGCGGAGCCCAAGTGCACGCAGTGATAAAGAAAATAATAGCACAGGTTCAGATTAACAAAAAGTAAATTAATTAGTCAAACAATAAATAAACCATCCACTAAAATTTTCCATTAAAACGGAATTTGTACAAAAAGAACTAAGCAACAAAGATGTTAATGTTAATTAAAAGACAATAGTTTATGTTGATATAGCACTGGATGTTCTTTTATAAAAAGGTTTTTCTTTAAGTAAATTTGAAAGCGAAAAAAACAACTTAAGAACGAACGTCAAAAGAATTAAAAAATACAGAAAAAATATAACATTAAATTAAAAAATAATATAGGATGAACAGGTTAAAAAAATACCTTCGGGGATACAGCCATCAGATATAATTTAGTAAAAATAAAGTCGATTTTTAACAGGAACGTATCGAGTTTTCGTTTTTAAGTTGAGATCAATTAAAATGCAAATTTTAAAAATTGGGCAAAGCATTCGAAAAGATGAATATGATGTCATTTTTTTTTCGATCACATTAATACAGCTGTCTCACGAGCATGTAAATAGGTGCCTCTGCCAAAACCAATTAATTTTACACAAGGTGACGTCATTGGGAGCAATCAAAAACTTTCGGTCGGTCCACTTTGTTGAAAAATTTTTTTTAGTTTAAAAATATTGGACACTTTAGAGCAGTTAAAGTTTCAAGACCAAGTTAGAAAATTATTCTATTAGTAGAAAATCCAAAAATAGTTTGTTGATAGTTGTTGCACTCGGTACAACAGACGGTCATGCACCGATTTAGACATCGCGTTACATTAATTACATCTTATTGCATTCAAGTTGATGATTCTTCTTTCAAACAATTATAAATTTAGAACAATTCATTAAAAATACATTTAAAGTATCAGAAAAAATAATTTACTTGTCTAGTAATTCAGTTTAAATAACATTTTTGGATTAGATCCATTAATCACGTGACTAGGTTCTTTACTATTAAAACGATACCACTCCAACCATTGATTTTAAATTTGAGAAAGATGAAAGAATAAGGGATGCAGTTTTAAGTCATGCCCAGGACCATGAAATGGCTTAGCGTGTGTAGGCAGCTTCAACCGTTCTAAATAAATACATCAACATGTCTTGGTATTTAGACCGGGGGGTCTGGGGGGTATGGAATACCCCCCAGCGCAAAGAGGTTAAAAATTAAACTTTAAACTTTTTTTTATAAGATCTTAATAAAAATAATCTATATAGAATGGATCTTCTAGATATTAACATTGATGCGGTGTTAGACTCATGAAAAATACCACCAATTTATGTCTATTTTTCCACTTCAAAGCCAGTCAGCTGGCTCTGGTCTAAAACATTCGTTTCTATCTAAATATTTTCAGTCATTCTGTAGGAATACTCACACGTTGATTTACTGACTACATATAAATTCCTTTTAAATATCTCATTTCTAATGTGATTCTTTTTTCCTTAGAAATCCCATCTTTAGGGCTTCCATTCCAGTGGTACTTCATACCAGTAAAATTTTCCTGGTTTAGACGGCACGGTTTGAAATTACGTGGTTCACTGACTGTAACAGGCACAGACATGACAATTCGAAATTTGTTTCAAAATCTGAAAATTAGCTATGGTATCAGCCGCAAAAATTAAAAGTACCATCATCGTCCATTCTTTCGAATAACACGCTGTACCCATTCGTCGTGTGTGATCTGCCTTAAAACTAAAAATCTTTAAAACAGCTGCCTATAAAAAACGTCTGTTTCAAAATACAAACTATAGCATTTCTATAATATAACCAATCAGTTGCCAACTAAAGTAACCAATAATAAAAGCAATTCAATTTCCAATAATAATAAAGTTTTATTTGATTAAAATTTTAAATAAAATTTTATAGTCGATTTTCAATAAAATGAATGTTGGCTCAGATTTTGATGACCACCAAGGAAAATGTTTTATCGAAAAATCTCACTTAGTGTCCACAACGAAAATAATATCAATTTACAATACTACCTAAAAGTTTCAGGAAATAACCGTTATTTTTACCTAAACGACTACATTTCTGTTTTCAAACAACAAACATTATACATTAAACTGCAGTAACATCCTGAAAAGTAAGCTCGACGTGATTAGTGACACAAATATCACAGATAAGAACAAACGAACAGAAATTTTTAGAAAGAAAACAGAAAGGGGCAGGAACGGAATGGCCCGTCGAGCAATCGTTTGTCAATAATGAATTGTGGTGTAGATAAAAAACGAAAGCCAAAAAATATAATCGATAGAAAATTTTATGTTTAGGTACTAATAGTGAGTGAAAATGTATTATTTTTTTTACGAAATTTCACTGGGCCCTTGAACTACAACTTATTTCATTTATTAAAATCAATAGGTAGTACCTACATACTACTAATGTTTGACGATTTTAAAACGAGAATCAATTAGGGAATTCTTTTCTCCTTTTTGTACTTTAGGTTGGCAGTCTTGTTTCTATAATTCCTATTCAACTTTAATTTTGTTTTTAGAGGGTTATATGAACGTTACGAGTTAAAATGAACGTAGGCATGTATACACGTAAATATGAGTATGCGTGTCACGTGCCGCTGTCTCAGCGCTCCTCGCTTTACGATCCGTGTACGGAATGCATCTCAAAGGATAATATGTTTAGTCCTTTCCTCCATCCTAGGCTGTGGCCCTGCTAGATTTACCAAAGGAGTTCTTTAGTCTATAAAATTAAACACGCAAATAAATAAATGCAACTAGTGGACTTTTCATGTTAAAACAAAAAAGTCGAGACGTTTTATGGTAAAAACAAACAAATCGAGTTGATATTCAAACAAAACTTTCATATATCACAAACTGGTCTTCAATGTGAAAGGAGCAAACCGAGCACAGGTTCTAAATTGTCTTCCATTCCATTTGTTCAGGCGCCTGTCACTTACTAGCAACACTCGTCTTTACGTCCGTCCCCAAGAACTCGAGGATTTATTTTAATGTCGACGTTGCGGTTTTATATGTGTACAGTAACAAGCAAAAAGTACAAACAGATAAAAAGCGACCTAATTAAAAAATAAATTCAATAAAACTTTATTTACCATTAAAAAGTACCAACTGGAATTTAATTTAAATAATTTCCGAGATTTGAGGTGAAAATACGAGGTGCTTCCACGTGAAAAGCCCCCAAATTTCAAAAGCGAAGGAAAACCCCGTATACCAAAAGTCTTCGTTACCTAATACTAAAATTTCATAATACGTCTCAAGATGTCGCCCCTAATCAAAATTATTGCAAAATATTAGCAAATTCCTTCTTCCTCTTCACGTGAGGATAATATTTCATAATGAAAGTTAATATAAAATGAATAACAAAACAAATTGGTTTTACTAGAAAAACTTTTTGGGTAATAAGAGATACTATCGCGCCGTTTGGTTTCTTAGTATTAAAAAACTTTGTCAGATATATGGCTGTTTGGACCGTGCCGAACAAACTTGGATTTATGAAAGCGCTGTGGGTTATTGATTTGATTTCGACGATGTGGACTTTACCTACATTTAAAGTCTCACAGTATCAAGCAAAATATTTTATATCTAAAGTTTCCTCCTTTGTTTAAGTGGGTTAATTTGTAAAATTTATGTCTTTGTTTTTTCATCCTAGAAAATTTCAAACTAAGAAATATAACGAAACCTGGTGTTAGTCAACGGATTAAACAAATCCGAAGAGCAAAACTTATCATTTTCTCAATCCAAAATTTTATTCGATTTTGTAGAACAACATAATAAGAAAATGTTAGTTTTAGACGCAACGCTGTTGATTTATTAACGATTTATCTATTTTTTTATATGATAAAGTGGAATCGAGCTATAAAGCATCTGTGTTTTTCTTTCGCCCGAAAAATTTTATTATAATTAAAAAATTTAGCTTTAATTAGTAAATGCTGTACCTGCAATTCCGGTGCAGCCATTACATGACGCTCTCAAACGTTTTTAACATCAGTTTCACTCATCCGAAAAAAAAGAATTGTTGAATTTTAAAATTAATTTCTGCTCGACATATTTTATAAAATAAAATGATATAATAAAGTATAAAAGTTACATCTTGGTTTTAAGATGCTTCAAGTGATGTTTATAAACAGATTAAATGCCATCCTGAGCTAAGTTTGAAAAGTTTATATCATAAAATTGAATGAAACGATAGCTACCTACAGCAAGATTATGTAATCAATTTTTATGAGCCACAATGTTTCATTTACTTTGATATGAAATCCACTTTAGCACGGAAAATTTGACAGACAAGTTTATTAAAATATGATAGGATAAGAAAACAACAAAATTAATTGGTTAATAACTTTTTAAGATATTGCAATGGATGGGAAGGGACGGGAGTTCAAATAATTAATTTTTTGATCGAATTTTTACATTCTGGTTTGTCGCCTTAATCAAAATCGATTGTTACAAATTGTGTTACTGCTTGATTTTAAGTGAATTTGTAATTTAGCACTGAAATCAAAATGATAATACTACATAAATAAATTTTAGTGAAGATATCGAATATAAAAACAAGTAAAGATTAAAAATATGTCAGTCACTTCTACAAAAACCATCCCTGGTGTTATATAATATTTCTGTCAAATATTATGACAAGTGTTAGTTTGATTGATGATGTAATAATGATGTAATGTAGTATTATTAAAGTAAGTCAGAAACACCTGTGGTACAGAAGTCTTCAATAGAAGCTGAAGTTACTTTCAGTAGTTTCAGTTTATTTTTCACTCTCGGCGAGCAGTTCCTCGGCCACTAATATTTTTTTGAATTTCAGATCTGTTTCCACGCAACCGCGACCTTCTGAAGTGCTAGTTCTCCTTTTCATTTTCTATATTCATTAAAATTTACATTTTTGACTTTTTAAACGAGATCCCTCGAAAAAATGTTCCATTGTAGATTTTCTCGTTACAACAATACTTCGATACAAATGTCAATCAGAAGAATCCATTACGAGTTAATAAATGATCGTTCCAAGTTGATAAAAATTTTGGAAAGTATAATTTATTGTAGTGTTTTGTTTGGTTTGTTTGTTTTTGAATTTTTTATCGTGTAAAACATATACTCGGTGATGTTTGTTACAATGAAAATCCGATCGGTGGCTCTTTGAATACTCTGGGTTTTGTTTCCAATCGATCATTAGTTAAATTTGAAGCTTTTTAATTTGTTCCATTGCGAGGTTATCATTCGGCGAATATGAAACGGACCATTAACTTTTGGAAAAAGCTTTTCCATTCTTGTTGTTTGTTTATATTATTCAATTAAATTTTGAAACAAAATGTCTTAATTAAAGAGGAAGTTATTAAGCACACAAAAGAAAAATTATAACAACAGTGATAAGTCCAGAGTAGGAACATAGCTTACAGGAAACTGGGGAAAATAAACTGACGGAAGGAAGCAGGAAGATGTGAAAGCGACATTGTTGTTTGCATATTATAATAACAACACTTTGTACTTTAGTTATATTGCCGGTTGTGTACGAAGCTCGTGCATTTTACTTAATAAATTTTGAAATTTTGCAAAGTGAAAATATTTAGGCACGAAACGATGAACACTTTTTTTTTAATTAGTCAGAAGCGTATTGAAAAAGTTGCTGCTATAAAAGTACAGTGAGCGTTAATATTCCATTACAAGCTTTCAGCGTTGGTACTTTCAGTAAACAGTTATCTCGTAAAATTAGTAAAACAGCTTTAGCTAGCACGTCGTAAAATGATCTGGATTTCCTTTTTACGATACTTATAAAGTTTCCGAATTTCAAATTTCAGGTCTAAAATTACAGTATCCCGGATCTACTAATGTTTGCCGCCATGACGTTTTAATGCCGAATGAGAAATTTTATATGGCAAATTAAGACTTTACAATAATTGTAACTAGAAATTTTGAGTAGGTACTTTACTTTTCGTGCTTAATATTTAGTTGAAAGCTGCGTCCGACGGACCGACGCGACGCCGACGTATGGTGCATCGAATTTTAATTTAACCTTATTGGTCACATAAATTTTTGTTTGTTTTGGGTCATTTAATTTATGTAAAACTGTAACGTCAAGTATAATAAATTTAAACACAAATTTCTCGTGTGTACAATCAAAACCTCAGTGACGGAATTTCGAGACAATCGCGCACCGCCCTTTTGTCAGAGTATTAAATTAAATCCCTAAATTTAAACAAGTCACGTTTTCTCATTCTTCCAGTTTTACAATGAATAATTAAATTCTGTATTATAAAGTTTTAGGGTCGCGCCGGGGAAAACTCTAATACCTTCGTCCTGGTTCGGGGTTTACGATTGCACCTGATGGCCAAATTCGATCATCCACTCTTAATCAAACCAATATCGAAAATTACGATTTTACCCCCTATTCCAACTTTTATAGTATTTATACCTACGAACAAGGGCGTATATATACTAACCGACATGTTCTACATGCGACCCTTTTTATATGGGTCAAATTGATCCAACTATAAATAGGTTACTACTTAACAAGCGTCTAAAACAGCACAACCTACTTTTTAAAAAATATTAAGAAGCAAGTGAAATTGTCGAAATAAATTTTATTCTAAATTAACCTACCCTCCCTGTATATTCAGGTAATATTGATTATTCTCATGTTTCACGAATCCGTTTGCAAATCGAATTATTATAAAATTTTAGTTTGCCAAAAAAATTTTCTCGAGTTGAAAAAATCGTCGTCTGTGAAAATTTTATAGATAGATAGGGGAAGAAAAAATAAAAGCATTAAATTGATAAATATTGCGGTCTTTATTATATTATTTTTAGACGTCGAAAATGTATGACATCTTGTTAGAACAATAAAGTTTTCAATGGAGGTCGTATAAAATTTATAAATCTCGATTGTTTGGTTTTGTCTTCTTTTTTTTTGGAGAAGATTTAAAATGCTTTTAACGTGAACTGATAAGATAAATCTGATTTGTAGCTTGCACGGCCTGCGTATATCGAATACATGTATTGGAAAATTTCTTCTTAACATTCCTTACTCTCTTTAAATTTATTCGTCCTTTTTGTATATACAGAGACCCTTTAGGGTCAGAATTTTTTGCTTCCGTAATACCGAAAGTCCGATGGGTTTTTACAACGTTAGTGCTTTTGTTTCGAAAATGATTGACGCACTTTACGACTCGATAACAAAGTTAGACAGCGACATAAATTTGACACCGTTCAAACTCTCTCCCTGTTTTTCAACGATACATCTCTATTATGGATTCAGATTTCCAAATTTATTGAATCATATAAAACGAAATCGTTATGAAATTTTGGAATTTTCAACTGTCAATGAAATATGTATGAAGCATTGTTAGTTCTGAATTGTTTGTTGAACCTGGACGTTCCGCCAATAATCGTTCACTATCAATCATGTCCTTCCGTATGACAAACAGCTGATTCAAACCACGGATATTTTATAATTTTTCATTTTTTGTCCCTTCTTTTTCGTCTTGTTACAATTTTCTTTCGATATTACGACATCGATATATCAAGTCTAGCTTGACTTTTTCATATACACAATGTCCAACATTCTCCCTTTGGGCATTTTTATAAACTAATCACTTTCCCACCAACTTGCGTCCTGCTTCCTTGCTTGGTTTAAGAAAACACTTTGTATTTACGATCAAAATTTACACTACTCAAACTGCATCGTACCTCGATTATTTTGCATTATCCTGCATTGAACTGTTTATTGATCCAAAAATTTATACAAAGGTTGACCTACAAGCTACATTAGGCCAACCTTTAAAATATACAGACGGAGAGCAAACAAAAACCAAAGGAAAATCGCCCAGACATGCATGGGTTTCTCAAACTTAATCCTGCAAACAGGAACCCGTTAAAAAGTAAGGTTGAGCAAAAATAAAAAATCTAATATGAACGAGCTACATTTAAAAAATTAGAGCGCATTTGAACAAATAATGCCCAAAACCGTATTTCCTCATCTTCGTTCTACTTTCAATTTAAAAAATCCACTAAAATTGGTGGATGGTCAGCCACCGATTCCGCTTGTTAATTTTTTAAATCCCCTTTCCGATAATAATTAATTAATATAATGTTGATTTCATCCAATACCATAAAAATAGCAATAAAGATTATAACCGCAAAATCCAAAACGAAAATAAAGATAATATAAATAATGTTAAAACACGTAATTGTAAAAAGTTATTGATTTTAGCTTATTAACAGATTTAACTGCATTTGTTGTATAACTACTCGCGTGTGTTTAATTATCAGATAACGTTTTCGATTCGAATTAGTACAGAGATTTAACGTGGTGCAGCTGTGTCATCTAGATTAATCTAAAATGTTATATGCTAGAAGAGCATGACTTTTTCATTGAAACTCGAGGGAATGATGTTGGCAAGCCCAACTTCACATCTCTCGGGACGCATCGTTAAACTTGTCACCGTTTGCTAACCTAAAGGGATTTACCATTTTTATTTAAAAAAAGTTAAAATCAAATACGATTTAGCAATTGCTCCAATTTTTAACGCACTCGTTTTTATCCGTCAAATAAAAAGAAGAGAGTTAGGTATGTTAGTTTTGGTGCAATGGAATAATTTTAATGTTGAAATTAACATTTTCAACATTTTCTTCTCGTGTTTCGGAGCCCACGTTAAACGTTTTCGTCATCATCAGAAAATATTGACAAGAATTATTTATAAGTTAGTCGATCAAGAGGGGGAGAAAGTTGGTAGTTTCAGTTTAGGGAATTTTTGATTAGGGAGAGGTTCATGAACAGCTCGTTAATCCATTAAATAGGGGAATAATATAATAATTACCCCTCTCTCCGTTCCTGACCGTCGTCCCAACAAAAAGAAAACACCAAAAATTCCCCAACTTCTGAAAAAAATGTAACCGATGCATTTGTTTCTTAACGATAAGAAATTAAGTAACTGGATGGTTTGTTTTGTAGTTTAGATGTGATCGTTTGGCAATTCTTCTCGATTGCACTAAGACGTCTCGAAAGTTTCAACAACTCCTTGGGTTATCTTGGAGCAACGGTGCAGCTTTGAGTAGAACTAATCTTGATGCGTTTCCAAAAGAAAGCAAATATTTAACGAGGTAAAATAAAAGAAGTAGTGCCGTCGTAACAGTAAAAGTAATGAAAAACTCAAGTCACGTGTTACCTGAATTTTAGAAGTCAAATTGACTTTAGTTAAGTTTTATGTAACACAAAATGGAGTGGCTTTTGCTGACTATACTTGTTCAAAAGTTCACACATCTGACATAACTTTTGTGAGTAATTAAGGTAATTCATTGCGGTTACAACTTGACACTATTATAATTATAAATTTCTTTGCAACGATGATGCTCTCCATTCGAGAGATCCATTTTGTTGACTTACTTAAATCCGACATATTTTTCAGGCAATTAGTGTTGACTAACTAGGAACTAATGAATAATTAAGGTGCGGCTTCAATAGTCTCTTGTTAGGTCGGTTTCTAAGTAATTAATTTTCAACGAATTTATAGAAATCGCGCAGTGAACTTAACCCGTGCAAAAGCTAATTTAATATTAGCTTACAGAGCTTGAACTAATATTCATATATTTACATTGAACAAATTCTTATCGAGAATTTTAATGAGCAATATCGGAGTAGTTAAATTAATGCTAATTACTTCTGATGTTCGTGAAATAGCACTTTTTATAATATATAAAGAAGATATTGCAATATACTACGAGTACCGATATCTACAGGGTATTTCGTAAGTAAAACCAAATTTTAACAGTTTTAGTACTTGGATGGGGCGGGGAGGCCCTCTAGGTCTAGGAAATATGTACCATGCAAATTTTAACGTGACCCAAGTTTTCCCTTGAAAACAAAAATTTCAATTATTGTATATTATGCAAATTCGCAGAATAACTTAATTATATATAAGTTGGAACATAAATAAACCTACTATGATTTGAATGGTCACCCAATTTTCTTTAAAAATACTTTACATCAGGTTGCCCAACTTGATTATTAATCACGAAATAACTTTTCAATGTTTGACCTGAATTTCCAAAATGAAATATTTATTATGTCGTTGGCGCTTTTCGATGTATTTTTTCGGTATTGTTAAATTTATGACGTGGTTTTTGTATTAATTTAAGCAGATTTATACACTGGTCGTAACAGATTTAGTCGAAAATTTATAGTTTGTTTTTTGAATGTGAGCTAACGGAACAGAGAAGAGTGTGCCATACGATATTCATGTATTAAATAAATTTATATGCCAAATTCTAATAAAAATTTAGATGCACAAAGCAAACGCACACTAAATAGGCGAATGAATGTGTAGGTAATATTAGTTTTCTTTTTTTGTGAAAAATGGATAGGATACCGGGAGTCGATAATGATGAGTATGTATGTGTCTGTTTTCTAATGAGAGTAATCAAAATTCGTTTGGTAATTGGAGCACGCTTGAAAATTGATTTCGTGATTGCTGATTGCACGAAAATTTGCCTTCATTTAGTTTCGTTATTTTGATATATGGAAAAGCGCATGCTTTTAATTTAAAAAGAGAGGTTATGTAGGACAAATATCGTTTAAGTATTATTATTTTTTTTTATTTCGAGTTAAGTACGTCGTTCTTCTTATTACATCTTTCTCCAGGATTTTATAAGCTGGTAAAGAACTTTGTGTGTTCTAGCAACGAAACACAAATAAACATTAGTAATTCATGAAACCGCAAACGAGATGACGGGTCTCGGTATATGCTGAGTTTATGATTCTGACTTTTCATATTAGATGCTAGGAACCTTTTGCCTTCATCAGCGATGTTATATTTTTTGATGTTTTTTATGAACGTAACGTAGCGTTGCGTCTGCGCCTTCTTTTTACCATCTCATCAACTTGGACGAATTACCTTTCAGTAGACGGCGTGATACTTGGCTGAAGTTCTTAGATTGTCTTTATTGATGACTCCTCTTAGATTTGAATTATCTTCAGACACGTGTCGTTCGATTCCTGTAGACATCCTTCTCCACTGTAGCTTATGGTGATTTATATGCAAGTTTAATAACCATCAAGCCCAGTTAGTTTCATACAACACGGAAGAGTATCAGCTCGTTTAAGTCTTTTACTTTTATCATTTAGTTATGATAAAATGTGCAAAACTAAAGTAATTTTATGTCGGAAGTTGAAAACTTTTCTAGCAGGAAAACTTTTGTTTTATGGTAATAATTAATTTTCTAGATTTAAAGCGTTTTCCCTACCGAGTAAAATAATTTTATTAATTATTGTTGTAAGTTTTACGAAATTCTACAACTATTCGGAGCGTTAATTTTTGAAACCTCCTCGTAACAAATCTAATTTTAAACTTTTGCGAGCGACTTTAATATTTATAATTTTTAATAATATTTTTACAAAGTAAGTTTTATTACACTTTAACTGGCGATAACAAAAAAAGATCATTTATAAAGAGCTTATAATATAAAAAAGTTTAGCCCGGAGATTAACTCTTGGGGTATAATTTAGTGTTCTGTAGCGGTGTAGGTTGTGAGTTTTTTCACCCCTGTTTCATGTGCAGCCTTATGTAACGAGATGAATGGAGAGTTGGAACTTGTAAACCTGGGGGGCGTTAATAATTTTAGCGATATGCGTGAATCTAGTAATCCGGAATTATTTGCAATGTTGTCCGGTGCCAGGGACCACCACAATCACTATAGCCCAGTCGATATCTGGAGTAAAGCCGTGCCCGGACCATCGCTTCTCTCTATCGATTATTCATTATTTATACAAACGTTCTTATTATTCGGGACTGAGCTTTCCTTTTTTACTATCTACTTATGGAAAAGTTGCTCGGAGTAAAGCTCCGAGTTTTTACATTATTCCCAGGATTTCTATCTACTTTTTATCTGATTTTTTTTACTTAATCATTATTAAAATCGCCCGATTTAAATTTTAATTTACATTAAAAACTTCCCAAACTTAAAATTCCGTTATTTTATTTTGTTATTAATATTAAAAAGTGATGATTTTTTTTAACGCCCGCCGGAAAGTTTTTTTTTATGGCTGCAACTAGAAAGCACTCGGTTGTTCGGTTTTTTTTTAGGCAACTGTCAACCATCTTTTTATATGAAATTTTCGAGTAAGTATATAAATTATGTGAAATATTTGAAAAGTTGTAAGGCAGCAAAAAGCGTTTTGCGAAAGTACCAGTAGTATAACTGGGGAATATACTAACGATCAATAACATAAATTGCTTGTTCCTGTTTTGGCCATTATAACATGGCTAGGATGGTTCATTCATAACTGATGGAGCTACTTAACTCCCTTTACCAGCTTCGCACAAATTGACCACAGTAATAGTTTTAATATAGTTGCGTCTTTGTCATTGTCCTTTATGCTCCTTTTAATAGATCTCTTCTTCTGCCATGTATAAAATAGTTCATATACAAAATATATGAATTTTTAAAATCCCCAATGAATAATTGAGTTGAATTTTGATGCTATTTTTAAACGTACAAGACTTTATGAACAAGATGATTTATTGTTGAATTTTAAACCCAACATAATATTAAATTTATATTAAAATTTCTTTTCTTCCCTTTTCTTCGCAATACTACGATTTAGGAAATTTTCAAAATGTGTTCCAGTTGAATATAAAAAAAATAATACACATCAAGTCGAAACAGATAAAAGATATTGCATTCTAAGTAATGGCCAATGAAGAAACTGACGACAGCAACATCAGCACAAGAATTGTTAAATACATCGAACAATATCCATAATGTATCCAACTTTTTTCTTTGTGTATTTTATGCTACTAGATACATATAATATTTATATATTTTTTTAGACTTTTCTATTGTAGGTATATTATATTAAATTTAGTTTTCGATTTTCCACATTTTTTTATATTATAACATTTTTTATTGGTTGCGGCTAATAATTAGGCAGTTTTTATTATCAGACCATCAACTTCTCAATATATTTTTCAAAATAACTTACAATTTATATTAGAGATTTTACAAAAAAACTTTTTAAAATATTATGATCCTTAGATAATTCTGAAAATCATTATATTAATAAATAGATTTTCTGTAGTATCCTCACTTTTCAATGACCATAATATTCAGTAAATATTGATTTTTCAGTAAAAAATACCTTACTAACTTTTTAAAAAGTGTTCAATTTTGTAAAAACTACATTCAAACATATTATTATCGTACAAAATCAATGCCTTTCGAGTTATAGAGTAAATTAATTAAAAAACTGCTGAAAATTCAAAGTTTTATTTTGTAAACCCTGTATTTTTAAACGAAACGTTTTACAAAAATAATTGACAGAAAATTTTACTTTTTCACAAAGCAAATTTAATGAGCTACAACTTTAGTCTAGTGAACCATTTTGAAAAATCAATCAGTTTCACAGCAAAGCTGAAATTAATTGTTGTTTCCCTTAAAAACTACATTTTATTTTGTTGTGGTTTCAGCTTTCGTATGAAATGGATTAATTTTTCAGAAAAATTCGACAAGACAAATTTGTGGCCCATTAAATTTGCTATACAAAAAACCACGTCAATAATAATTATTCTGTAAAACGTTTTGTTTCAAAAATAAAAAATGAAACTTCAAATCTTCAACGCTGTTTATTTTAGCCAATAAAGGATTATAAATTAATTTGTAGATTGTAATTGCACACTCTTGAAAAAACAATAATGAACCGCTTTTATCCAAAAATCGTTAATTAAAAAAATTAATTTACAGATTATCTCAATGGTATTACAAACCTTCGCTGGTCAAGTTATTCAATTTATAATAATGGCAAACCTTGTGAATAAATTAAAGTTATTCATACATTGTAAAAATAAATTATGAGACAAATGATAACAACTTGAAAATTTTAATATTTTGTCAAACCAAAGATTGAGATAAAGGGGGAGCAGAGTCAAAAAGTTGAAAAATATTGCGGACGTTATTTATAGACGACCCCTAAAACAATATTATATTACTATCTACTCTTAAAATCCAATGAAATTATTTGTATTTATTTCAATTTTTTGCCTATTTGAATAAAAAAACACGAATTTAATCACTAAGTTATTTCATAACAATCAAAAACAAGATAGAGACTAATCGTTCCTTTGAAGTAATCGTTGTATTTCTTTATCTTGATAATATTTACTAAAAGAAATCATAAAAAAATAACTTAGAAAACGACCAACTTGAAATATTGGCATAAGCAGGTACATTTAATATTTTAAACGAAATAAAACTAAACTGTCGTCGGGGATTGAGCATGTCAAGCACCCGGTAGGTACTCGCAAAAATTTCTCTTTATACCGTACTCGTGCTTTTAAAGTATGTTTTTAAATTTTCTAATTTAAACACACATGGCTGCACACAATTTATTAAAAATGGGCACTTAAGCTAAAGCTATCATAAATTTTTAAAAATGCAGCTTGCAGTTTATACGAAATGCGAGATAAAAGTAGGTTATCGTTATAATAAATTTAGAAAAATTACGGAACTTCTAAAATGTGCAAGCCGTTGTAAGTCTCCTGTTCCTACCCAAACAAATAATAAATAAATACACAGCAAATGCGTATTTTAAGAGCTTAAATTTTCACTTTACGATGTTTTCTTATTATAAGTTTCAAACGTTTTGTTAGAAAAGAAGTTTATTCCACCGTCACAAGTCTCGAGTACTTCCCTGTCTTTGCTATTGCTTCCATGCTTTGGACGTTAACATTAACACTATTACGATAAGGAAGTATCGATAATTGATTTAATTAACAAGATAACCCAGGGCGTCCAATTATTTAAAATTAACTTGTTATTTATGTCGCATTCGGTATGCGAGAGTCGCCACAAGACCCGCTGCCATTGTTTAATTCCTAGATTCCTCTTAAGAATTTCATGTTTTGTTGTGAGCATCAGACTCAATGCCCAAATTTTGCAAAACTCAATACAATTTTGTATACGAAATGAAATTCCATGTTAAATTTTGTTTACACACATAACACGTAGAGTTATGAATATATGGTTTGATTAGACTGGAAATTACTAATAGAAAATGGTGGAATACCTCGTTTGCAAAGAACTTTTAAAGTTTTCAAGTAAAAATTAATTTCCACTGATCTCAATGGAATCTCAGCTGAAATAAAAGATTATGAGCGTAAATTTAAAAATGAAAAATTAATATCTGTAATTTAACTTTTCAAATTTTGAACATAATGAAATTTTATGTGATGAATAGTAAATGATTAAAACGTGAGTTTCATAAACTACTTTAATAAACTTGCGCACAATAGACTATCCGAAAGTTGCATAATACCATTAATATGCAAAACTAACCCAAAATTTTAATAGAAAGCCTTTCAATAAAATTCTATAGTACAAGAAATTAATTATAATTATATTTAATTAGGCCTTGACGAGGCTCAAGTAACATTTGGGTAAGCATAAAAAGTACACAATAAAAATGTCCTTAGATGTGCAGACGGAGTATCAAGAAGAATTAAATTAAAGCTTCATGTCAAAAGCGGACAAGACACTTTTTCCATTTATCTAACGTTAAATGTAATATACAGACACAATAATGTGTTCGGTGAAGTGTGAATTTCAGACGACATGCAGTGATTGGAAGAAGAAAAGCGTACGTACTTTTCACGGCGTCCGAACGTGTACTTTCTAAATGAACCTCCGGGTACTCGGATTTTATTGGCACAGAACGAAAAGATAAAGACTGCCTGAAAGTTTTTGCAAAAAAAAGATTCGTGTCGGTCATGACAAGTAATCGTGATGAAGCAAAGAAACGCAGACGGCATTCTAATCAGCGTTACACCTGCCCGCGTCGCGTCGCTCTTCCCCGATTATTATTATTATTATTGCATTACACGACGCTACAATCTCGCTCGGCAATCAATGATTTCTAAGATTGGTCATTATCTTATATCTGCACAATTACGTTCAATTCATAACGTCCTACACACAAAATTCATTAACGTGCCCAATTAGATCCCTCGAACACCATTATGCAAATTCATCTAACTCCATGGCAACCACTAATCGAGCAAAAGTTTCTTGAATAAAGTTGTTTATCATAACATAAGCTTTGAAAACTTGCGCCGATAAAATAATATATTTAGAAAATTCCCTCAGGTGTCTTACGTGGATAATCGCATAATTATTATCTCGACTACCTCGTTACACTACCTACATCAACATATTTTCCAAAATTCAACGACTAAAATAACTTTTCCTTCATTCCGTTTCCTGGTGCATTTAAAATAAATTGAAAAATTAGTTGGAGCAAAATTTATGGAAAAGTTTAAACCAACTACGATTTTGTCTTTGATAAAAAAGTAATTGCAATTCTTTCGTTTTTTCGCCAAAGTGGGGCATTATCGATTTAAACGTGGTACTTCGGTCTCGACATTAATTCTAAAAAACCCAACAAATAATGACCGTGATATCCCGTTTTCGATTACTTCACATTTTCTGCTTTATTCTAGCAGCACTGCAATTGATACTCAAAACGTTGTGTATACGTTCAAATTATTCCGAATCGAAAATCAAGCAGCTGTAGCATTTTCTGCATCTTCTATATTTTGGTCACAGGAAGAAAATATTTCTGTATATTTTCTTCTTTTTTAGGAAAATTTTCATTAATGAACTAAACAGTTTTCATTTTATTAACTTAAAACAGTTATCACGAATTTCAAAAAACAGCAGTTGTTGTCTCCAAATTAGAAGTAGGATATTTTTTTGTGCCAGGATTGAAAGAACCTTTAAATTTTTAGAACAAATCTCGCTTTGTTAATGCAAAAATATTTGGCTAATCAACAAAAAAAAATTTTTTAATAAAATTTTCGATGAAATGGATGTATCAATTTTTCTTTAGACAAAGTTTATCATCAATCATAATTTAAAGTAAATAATCTCCAGTAAATCTCGAGTTTCTGCGAGATTAACTAAATAAGATATTCCTTGTTTTTTTTAATATTGCAATTTTAAAGAAAAATAAAAATTTGTGACGAGTTCAATTAAAAAAAAAAGTTGCGTGTAACTCAATATAGTGAAAAAATTATAAGAAAGAAAGCACGCGAAAGAAAATTTCAAGCACCACGACGCGACGCTCAAGACGCGGGACCATATTTAGACGCTCGGAGAGGATCGGCATCTACGTCGGTATCAGATGACTACCAAGTTTAATTTAATCGCCTTAACCTTAACTTGCACGACCATGCAGTGTGTAATTATTAAATTTCAGATCGATAAATGTGAATATCAATCAAAGAATTAATATTTCTAGTGGATCAAAAATAATAATAACGTTGTACCTAGATTATGTAATACTCAATTTCCATTACTCTTTGCATAATTTAAAAGTAATTAAAATTGAATTACAGTGTTATGCTTATAATCGGAAATAATTAAATAATTTACGACTCCCAACAGTTCATTTTAATTGTAAGCAAATTACACGTTCTTGTACAACCCATAAAGAATGTTTGTTGTTAAAGGCCAGCTAAACTGGAAGTGGAACCCCCTTAAAATAAATGTGAGTAGGTGGTATGTGGGGCCCTCTGCTAATAACCAAGTCAATTAATATAAAAATTCAAAGTTTAAAATAATGAAATAGTCATAAAATGCTTAAATTGACTTGTTACGAACAAATTTCAAACTTCAAATATTTTTTTAATAAATTTTCATTAGCAAGCACAGACTATAAAGTAAAAAAATAATACGTAAAAGTTGTATAATAATCATGCGATGGCGTGCGGGTTTACGCTTTTGATCTTGCAATCTTATAAAAATACAAACGGATAATAAAAACACGCACCCTGAAAGAAACACATACTAAGCATCTAATCATCACAAGTGGAAAATCTTAACACACAACGAGAAAACAGCAACCGGGAGTTTTTCCTTCCTTTCGTTTTGTTCATTAAAATTTTTTCTTTTTCTCTATTACAATTATTACTAAAGCAAATATTTTAAATAAATCGCGACACGTTCAAGGAGCAAATAAAACGCAACAATAAAAATCGTGGAATGTCAAAGATGTTCCGTAAATAAACGCTCGTGATGTAAAAATAAATCGTATTTAAATATTAATCTATTTTTGATCGATTAAACCCGCCCTTTTAATTTAATCAAAATTCTCGTATATTATATTTTTCACCCAATTATTTTGTATTACTAAATTAAACAATTTGTGACGTTTCGTTATTCTTCAGGATTGTCTGATTGAGCCTAAAAGAATGCGTAGTCGCCCCTCTCGTGCAGCTCCACGGATTTTTGATTTCTTAACGTTATCTGATTTTGTTTAAATTTTGCACTAAAATTAACAATGTTAGGGTTGCAAAAACAATTAAATCGGTCGTTTAGTTTCGGAGAAATTGATTTAGTTAATTATAACTCCGTATAGTTTGTGACCAAGGTGACTACCGCTAGGTAAAATTTGAAAAGTCTGTGATTAGTATCGTATTTTTTGTGATTGGCGGTTAACGCCATCCTTAATTTCCTACGTCTCTCTTCTGAGGATTGCATCAAGTCGTCAATTGCACAACTTCTACTTAAATTCTGCAGTTACAATTATAAAATATTGTCAGGATCAGGATCAATCAAAATATTCTCCATACACCGATCACACATCAACGAAAACTCATTATTTACTTAAACCCTACTTATTCTAAAAAAAATTAAAACGACGCAGTTATTCTAGGAAAACCATAAAAGCATAACATTTTCCATAAAACCAACTAAAAAGCAAAATATTTAGTATTAAATAAATATTCGCAATTTAATTCCAGCTTTAGTAAAACAAATCTGTTTAAGCTTGCCATAAAATACTACCCCGCTTTTTTATTTATCTCTACACTATCCTATCAATTTTAAAATTAAAATTGGGAAATTTTACACAACACTGAAATTCGCTTGTTATTTAATTGCTTTAGTTGAAAAAAGTAACTAAAAAAATTTAAGACGAAATAAAATAAATCCATTGGATTTGATAGTGGCAGTAAATTTTATGCACTAGAACAAAATAACAAAAATACGCGTAAGTTTTCACATAAAGTGAGTCTTCCGGAAAATTATGGGAAGTTAAGTAAAGTGCACAAGAATGAAATTTTTCTATTAGGCGATTGATTTAAATTTGAGGATTTAAGGGGTGAAGGATCAATTTTGCTGACACAAAATGTTTCGGTTGCCTCCATAAACATTTCAAAGCTTAAAGGTCTGAGTTTGATGTTAAAAATAATTTTCTTTAACGACATGGCATTCATTTTTTACATCGAGAAAATTGATTTTATTGAGAACGATAGAATTTTCCATTTTAAATTAACATTAAAAAATTATTATTAACCACATCAAGTTACGAATTTTGTTTATTAGTTGTTGTAAATGTTGTAAGTTATTTTTTTTTCATAATAATAAGCGGGAGTAAATTTCCTGCGCACGAGGAATTTTAATATTATGTTAAACAAGAAGTTAGTGACCATCCGTGCCCTATTTTAGTTTGGTCGTTGCACGTCAAAAATTCCATTTTTAAACAAATATTTCTTAATGACGTTTCCTTTTAACGTGAGGTAAATTTGGCATTTTTTACTTTTGAATGCAATAAGCTTCAAAATATTGTACTTTTTAAAGCACAATTCTAGAGAAAAGTAAGACATTGACTCGAAAAGTGTGACTAATACAAATCCTTTCATCTTACATTCGACGTCGAAGAGCTGCTTTGTGGGATTTAAATAAATAAACAGTTTCTGTAAAAGTAAATCTTTTCAAATGCTTCATTCAAAACTTATACATTTTAAGAACAATTTGAAAACATGGCTTGCATTTAGCGATTGCAAATTATTGGCACGACCGGATGATAAGGTTGAAAAAACGTAATTTTTTACTTACTTGGCTCGATACTACTCGAGTAAAATTAAATTAAATATTGATTTTGATATGCGATATCCAACAGTACGCTTGTATATTTTGATATCGACGGAGTTTTCTAAACTATTTAGCATAACAAAAAGTCTCCAACACTAAGTGCCGGATTTGCGTGACACGAGAAAAGAAATGGCGAAAGTAACTTCGTATTCAACTTATTTGAAGCTTTACAAAAGAGAGAGGCAAAGTTAGATTTGGAATAAATCATTTTGTTATTGCGGCAATTTTATGTTATAAAAACTAATTTAACTTTAATAAAATATTGTCGACCAATTTTATTTTTCGGTCGTTATCAAATATTCGTGTAAAGCTCGAGAAAAGATCCAAACATAATCTCCTTCTCATGGAAGAAATTTATATTAATAAAAATGTCATAAAAACTCTAATGCCGAAATTTGTTCCACGGTATATAAAACCATAAATTATACACGATGAGTCGAAAGCCAAAATTACGATCAAAATGTTTCCAGCTCAAGAGCTGCAAATTTTGCACCAGAATTTATCAATATTTTATTAGGTTTTTCTTGCACAAGAAATTTTAGGTGATCAAAATCTTGGATAGCAACTTAATTACCAAGACGTATCCAATAACTCGCAGATGGAGGAGATGAGGGAGAAATACAAACAAAATTGTGTAATATGTGCAACCTACAGACCTTTGGGGTGTTGTCAAATCTCCTGTTAACTATTATATTAAGTAGGGAAGCTTTTCGGATTTCATATTACAGCATTAATCTTAAATTTTTCAATATTTCAGGATTTTCATCCAAAACCCTTGTGGACCGTAAAAAATTCATTTTACAATAAAATTTTAGCTATCTTTAAAGGCAGAAATAATAATAATAATTATTACTAACCGTGAGAAGTATTATTTTGTCACCTCGTTCATCCACATCACACATCAGATAGTATTTGTCTTACCTGAAAAGAAAAAAAAATTAGTAAAGCTACTACTGATGTAATAAAAAAAAAAAAGTAAACGAGCGATTAAAATTTAAATCTAAACAAAAGATTTGAAAAGCATCTTCAAGTCAAAATATTGATTTATGAATAAAAGATTGGAAATAATTTGGGCAATTACTGGAGCAATTAAAAACTTCGTGACTGATTGGGCAAAACGATAAGAAAAACAAAATTTTGTTAAGTAAAAATCTAAAATTTCCACTCAATAAAATTTCTGAATGACGAATAAAATTAAGGTCAAAAGAAGCGCAGTTTAAATTAAAGTTAACTTTCAAGCAGTGCACATTCTGCTTCACTACTTTCCTTCAACTAACGCGAAATTAAATGACCACAGCTGCAATGACGCGAAAACCACAGAAAACTTTTCTAAAGAAAATCGTATTTTAATATCACAAATAGAAAGAATCGTAAAAAGAAAAACAGAATCTAATATCAATCAATTCATCATTAAGCAATTTTACTCAAATAATCAAATTTTCTTATTTAAAAATTCAGAATATTTTAAAACGCTATGAACCAAAAGTAAATATTGATATTCAAATCCCGAGGCAACAAGATACTCGAGAAAACGTTCGAAACGAATTTTCTTGCATCATTTCCATTAGCGCAATCATAAAAGAGAAAATAAAAATAAAATATTGTACACTATAATTTCATTTGATAAATTTGTGCGATACTCCTCGACAAGAAATGACTACCAAAGCAAAGGTCAGTGGAAGAAAATCGCATTTCTACACAAACAAATGTGCATTGCACACCAAAATAAAACAAAATGACACTATTCGTGAAGCTTGCCAGAAAAGAAAAACGGCATTCCATTTTTATAATTCACAACAGCAAAACTTAAAATTTCTCAAAAAGTTGAAAAAGTTGACAAATTAGTTGGAGAAGAAAACTTGCTTAGCTAGCAGTTGGGATTAAAACAGAAATTGTGCAGCCAAAAGCAGTTTGGGAGAAACTTTTGCATTTGTTTGTGTACAAAAAAAATGTAAAGAAAATTTCTCATGTATGCAACGTGTAATAAACACGAGTCACGTTTTAGCTGCAGAAGTAGATTTGAAATATGAAGTGATTTGTAGAGACATGACGGCACGTCTTCCCATCCCTTACCATTAAACTAATCAGTGGTACGTCAGCAAATTTTGATAGTAGCCAAGTTGTAAAAGTCAACAAAGACAAAAAATCGACTAGCGACAATCGCATTGAAATTCGAATTAAGAATATTTAGCAATTAAGTCCAATTTGTGATGAGAAAATAATCCACTCGGATTATACGGATTAAATACGCATATTATAAGGAATCCACAAGTATAAGGAATATTCAGGATAGGCAACATAAACACGTAGACGTGGAAGTGGGGTTTAAAATTCCCTCGGAATCATCGATTTCGTCGGCAAATATAGCTGACGATTTCTATATTATCCTAAAAAATAAATAAACAAAATTGCCATTCCAAAAAAATCCTTGTCCCGATTAAGTGCATATTTCAATATTTAATCGTTTCCAGATTATATTACACGTTTAGTTTAGTTGAGGTTTTCGTTTGCATGCGCCAGTATTATTTATTCAACAAAAGTTTGGGAAACACGGCATCGTTATTCCCATTACCAAATATCTAAACTTCAAAACATTCTATAAAGATTTTAATCTTACAATCGGGAGCTAAAACCGACTCTATTTACTGCTTATATTTGTCTAACAATTTCAATAAAAAAATTTCCTATTCGAAAAATTACGCTTAATTAGAAAATAAGCTCCACGTGGGTGTTCATTAGCAAAGTATTTACACAAAGTTTCTACTACACGAAATTGATAAAACATAAATCCAACAATTTAACTTGATTCAATAATAAACAAAAAACAAGAGAGCAGCTCATGTAGCTAATGATCAGTATAGCTTGTGCTAGCTAAAGTTGGGAAAAACTTTTAACGTTTCCCGCAGTGCTTCCTCTTAACAGGAAAAACATTAAAGTTGGTGCAAAATTTCAGAACATAATTTAATTAATAAATTCAAAACTATGTGTGACGAGTTCTCCACAAATTACAGTGTGATTAAGGAAGAATCTTAAAACTTTTATTTAATTCTTAAACTAAAAAAGGGTGGAATTCCGAGTGAAAACCTAATTTTAATATTTAAATGAGATTAAACATAAAATACAATTTTTATGAGTTTGTGTGATAAGAAAAGTATTCCATTCTTTTCCAACAGGAAAAATTTAAAAGCATAAATCTTGTACAAACATTTTTGTAAAATGTAAAATCTTCAGAATTATTTATAGGCCAAGAAATGTATAAAATATTGAAATATAATGCATAAGAGAGGGATTGTGTTGGCGGCGTCTCAATCTCACGCATCATCAATCAATATAAAATTAAATTGAGAAAAGAATTTTGTAACTAGAGAAAAAAAATTCATTGTGCATTCGCCGTTTTGAAGGAGTGGATTGCGATGGATTGGAATACGATGATGCGGGCTCAACTCGCCCCTGTATTGATCTCGCCATATCTATGCGCTATGCGTCTTGCTGAATTCTGCAATGCTTGAGGGGTGCGGGCATAACAAGTATCTTAAAGACTTTTATATCCCCTAATATTGGATGGGTTCAAACTGTCATTCTCAGAGAACCAAATTCCACTAGCTGATCTTTTATCTAGATAGCCTCCACAGAAAGCCACAGACTTAATTTTCTTATTCATTTTTCATTGTTTCATAAAAATAACATTTGCGACATATCAAATTAAACCAATCAAAAAATGAAAGCCCAAAAATAACAAATTACAATTCAAACGCTTCAGATATTAAAACGTGACTACTAAACCTTGTTTGAGAAAATTATTTAAAATTCAGCAAAATCTCTAATATAAAAATTACAACACGAAAATAATGACAACAACAAAATTATACGCCATGGAAGTCAGTAGATTTCGGCCCATTAAATTTAAAGTGACAAATTAAAATTCGTTTTTTTTTCAATTGTCATTCTCTTTCACGCCATTTTTTAACTTCTATTCCCATTTTTATAACTAAGTGAATTATCAAACTACCCCCACGTCGCTTGTTAAACAAGCCAGGGATCATAAAGCACCAAGTCTCAACAATTAAATTTGAATTACTGGTACAGAGCATTTTTTAAATTCAAATTTCGCCCGAAAATTCGTTATATCTTCTTCCATTTTTTTAAACTTCTCGAGTTATCGACTCGGTTTTGAATCTCGCTTGAGCTTAAGCCAATGAAAAGAAAATGGTGTAAATGGTTCCCTAAATACATTGTGATTCTACGTTTCCACCATAATTAATCACCCAAACAGATGTTAGCGAATACATAGAAATATGAATATTGTTTTAATTTTCTCCCCAAAATTTCGTTCCGACACAACACGGCGTTCAGACCTAAATATGTATTTTAATTTAATTAATTTAAAAGGTGACTCTAGATAGGCATATTGTTCTATTTCCTGTAACAAAGAGTGATCGGGTCTAAAAGAACAATAAGAAAAATTAAACTAAAAAAAAAAAACAACAATCACAAAAAGGAATAAAATCTGCATCAGTTCAGAGCATCAGGGAAAAAACAAAATATTGAAATTAGCGAATCCGCTCAGAGATTAACGAAAACACGACCCAAACTATGGGCAAGCAAGAACTCGATAGATATAATATTATTATGTTGAGAACAAAATCCATTGAAATGGAAATTACGCAAAACTTAATAGATTTAGAAAATTACTTTTAAGATTCCTAAATGAATTACAATTCAGTTTAATTTTTAACAATTCAACTTATACCCTCTTACGTTTAAAATGCAAATAATTTAAATTGCGGCGTATTGGATAAAAATTTGTTTAGTTTACGACTTTCATACATATTAATAGAACACTCTGTACCTCGGATCCTAAGATAATATAGCTTACAAATTAATCCTATCAGGGGTGACCCAATATAGCAAAAATATGCAATACCTGAAGCAAGAAATAGAAAATCGATAACTTAATGTGGACCTAATCGAAAAATCAATCCAATAAAGTAGTCGTAATGGTTGCATCAAATAAATTACCTATAAAATACATTAAGGAAATTTCAAAATTTTCCTCCAACAAAAAACAAAATGCGTCCGTGAAAAATGCCAAACTGTGTTCGAATTGAAGAGCTTTATCAACAATTTTCATCGCTTTAAAACCGTTTCAGAATGTTAAAATTTAATCACGGCAATAAGTACAATGAATTGTAATTAAATTTCTGGGTTTGTCAACTACGACAAAGTTCTGTGTCTTTTGTGGTTACAATAGGAAATCTGTAGTTTTGCATTCAAGGGTTAGGGGAAATATTCAAAGCACGTGCACACAAAAATCTACGTCATATTTACCGGCTCTTTGATTTCGTGTCGGAACACCAAAGAAGAATAAATTATAAATCGCGCCAAGTCTGCCGCTTAACTGCATGTTAAATGTTTGGTTGAATAAATTTCACGAAATAATTTGACTACTTAAAAATTTAGTACGGGTACCAAATTGAAATTCGAAATGAAAACATTATGTCGTACACAATCATGACATGCCTTTGTATAATAATAAATTTAAACATAATATAGACACAGCGTTTTTAACTTAACGAACGTTTTTAATGAAAAGCAAATAAAACAAAAACATTTTCAAACATTTTGCACATGTCACAGACACACAAAGTTGAAATTTAAATTGTTATATTATTAAAAAAAAATTTAGTTGTTACTAAAGATTAATAAAACGTTATCTCGTCGAGTAGCAACAATAAAGATATTTGGGTGAAATTTACGATTTCATTTGAGAATAAAAAATTTGTTTTGTTAAAACGGAAAAAACACAAAATAACCAAATATAGCAATTTAAAATAAAGAGGGGAAAATAAAAATGGTGGTTATAATTTTATTTCTAGACAAGAAATTCGAGTAAATATTTTTTTGTTTTCTTTTTGGGGTCACCATTTCGCATCAGCTTGTATATTACATTAACGAAGTGGGCTTTTTGCTTATTTATTAGAACAGTAGAAATCCCGCCCTTCCAATAAATTCTTTCAGCGCAGCTTTTAGACATTCTGCTCAATAAAAAGGAGCCACAAATGCATTCAATTTCCCTTAATTTTATTTTTATATTTTTTACAAAACATAAACTTGGCCTATTAAAAGTCTTTCCCTTCTTAAAATACCACATCCATTTGCCATTTTAATTGTTCCTCTAATTTCGGTAATTAAAGGGAAATTTCATTTCGCGTCTTACACAAGCGCACATTCAAGGATTTCAATATTTTCAATTCGGAGCTATAGGGTGGTCTACCGAAACTCTGTTTCAAATGAAACAAATAAAATTCAGAACTGTTTTATTTGAAATCAGAAAAATATTGGTAAAAACATTTTTTCTATTTCAAACTTTATTAGCCCTCATCGGCGATGTAAAGAAAGAAATCCTCGATAAGTTTTGTTCGTTATTTCCCTAAATTACTGATGATTTTTTTTTAATTACTATCTTACAAATCGGAGCAACAACATAATATTAATTTAAAGTTATTATTCTAAGAAAGAGATAACAGAAATAACGAAAAATTAGAAGAGCCGTCAATTATACTAATCATCAGGGGAAGATTGAATAGCGGATGAAATGCTAAAGCTGAGTGAAAATACTATGGAAGAAAATTTAAAGATTATTTTGAATAAGTGCAAATTTGAATAAGAAAATACTTTCAGCGTTTTAGGAAAAACGTGAAGTAGTGAGGCTGTACAAAGCAAAAACACAGTAACTACAAAATGTAGCCGCTTAAAATTTAAAATATTAACATTTTCAGATTTTGTAAATATATCTCAAATATCCTCAAGCTTCTAATCATAATTTTATTAAACTGAATTTTGTACAAAAAGACCGTTTTGCAGCATTATGCTTTCTTTTTGAAAAAATAACAAAAACCCATCAAAAATGTCGTGGTGTTTACGTTTGACAAAACTTTTGTTTTTCCCTTATTTATTTCCACGTAAAAAACAATATTTTATCGATACACGAAATTCACTTTTCTCCATGTTTGCAAAAATAAGACAGGTTGTCTACTTTGAATGGCTGTCAAAACTAAAGTAAATGACAAATTTCTCTTTACAATTAATTGTAATGACCCTTATTAGAATTTTACCAGACTTATCACTATTCCCTCGTAATTTGATATTTATTTAGATACGGACTATTGAACTGACGTCACACCTAATTTTGCCTGTTGTAACTGTTAAGAGCAAACACCAAAATCGCTCGTTGAGTGGAAAACCCGACCAAAACGCGTTCTGAGCCATGTCAAGATATCAGAAAACAAATTTTCGTGAAATAGACGTTTCCAAACAGCTACAAATATTTCTCGCAATTTATTATTGGCTACAATAGTCCAGTCCTAACAAGAGACATTATAACATCATTACATTAACGAGACATTGAAAAAGAGCCCTCGAAAAACACATTAAGTCCTCTACAATTTTCTACTGCAACTTTAACGACAAAATATTGCCAAAAAACTAAATTATATATTTTTTAAAACAAAAATGGGTCTTTTTCTACCAGACGCATCGTCAGAGTAGTAAAACTACTAAGGCTAAAACAATAATTATTATTTTTCAAATATTTTTACATAGGAGCATTTTATCTTAATCTAAACATTTTTGCCGTTGATGCATCTAAAACAAAAAACTTCGACACTGAAAAACACCTTTCAAAAAAGGCTGAAAATGGTCAACTCTGAAGAGATCACTCTAAGGCCTCATTGGGTCTAAAAGTATTAACGGTAATTTATTAAGAATTTAGTTTAATTTAATTCATTTGTAGATGACTTTTACATCAGATCGATAGAAAAAAGTTTTCTACAGGGTGGGCCATGTAACATTTGGAATTTAATTTCGCTTAAAAAAAAATACTAATAGACATTTTTTCAAAATTATGATTTTATTGGTAAGGCCCATCATTGAAAATTATAAATGAAACATACATAACATCGTTCAATTGGCTTCCACGACTTCCTTTGCAGTGCCTCATTCGATCTACCCAATTTTTCAGTACATTTTCGATTGTTTGGGCCTCTATCTCGTGAACGACGGCGTCGATTTCGTGTTTTAAGGCCTCAATGGACTCGGGATTGTTTGCGTAACACTTATCTTTCACGACGCCCTAGAGATAATAGTCTAACGGGGTCAAATCGCAGATCTTTTGAGCACTGTGTTCGAAAACCGCATAATCAGTCAAAACTTGGAAGTCCATTGACCGCCTCGCAGCTTCGATTTGACTCCGTTAGACTATTATCTCTTCAGCGCCGTGAAAGATAAGTATTACGAAAACAATCCCAAGTACATTTAGGCCTTAAAACACGTTCACGAGATAGAGGCCCAAACAATCGAAAATGTACTGAAAAATTGGGTAGATCGAATGAGGCACTGTAAAGAAAGTCGTGGAAGCCATTTGAACAATGTTATGTTTCATTCATAAATGTCAATGATGGACCATACCAATAAAATCATAATTTTGACAAAATGTCTATTAAGTAGTATTTTTTTTTAAAACGAAATTAAATTCCAAAGGTTACATGGCCCACCATATACATCGTAAAATTAGAGTTCTATCCCAAAACCGAAAGAATTAGAAAAATAATTTTTATGTGGAACAGATGCAGAATTTTATCTAATTTAATTAAGCCTAAAAAACATACGATCAAGACAATTCAAGATATTTTATTTTTTTAAGGTTTTTTTACAAACTTCACCCTATTCCGGTCCGAAGCGGAAGTTGAAATCTTAAAGCCTCTTTTTAGATTCCAAACTAAAAGTTGTAAGCAAACAAAATTTATGATTCAATGTTTTTGACAAAATAACATAAATCACTTATTTACATACTTATCACTAGACTATTTATGTTGAGATTGAAAATAATTAAATTATATTATAATGACAACAAAATTAGAAAAACAAAATAATATTATATTATTTTACTATACCTATAGAAATTATCTGTTGCGATTCAAAATTGTTTTGTAGGTACCATAGTAAATTTTAAGACTAAAACGTGTTGTAGCTATTTTAAAAATGACCCCAGTGCGAAATTTGTTTTTTGAATATTTGACCTAGTGCAGAACGAATTCTGGTCGATTTCTTTGATCAATGAGTGATTTTGATGTTTACATCTCACATAAACAACAAATTATTTTTCATTAATCGGTTATGAATAACTCAAAAAGTTTAAAGACTTCGATCAGCACTTTCTATTTGAACTACGAAGTCAAAAGTGTTAATAAATACATAATATAATGAACTGAAGATGATATTGATGTTATACTTGGATTATACACGCCTCTCCCTTACAGGATAGATTCCAACTAAATCATCCACTAATGAAGGGCTAAATTTCTTATATACAATTTAATGTGGAATCCGAACCGCATCGATAAAGGTATTAATTCTCTGAAAGGTCACCCATCTAAATTCTAAATTTGCCGCACATTACTAGACCTCTGTATTATTCTGTTTCCAAATTTTTGAGTTAATAAAATTCCCTAAACCTTTTCAAAGCAAAAGTTCCCAAAATCGAATAAAATTTTGGTTTTAATTCAATAAAAGGTAAAACTAACCTTTGTCAAAAATCCTGTCGGCTTCCGAACTGCAAATATGGGAAAAAGCACCGATCCATTTACACATACACAACACAAAATTGTTATTTTGTCAAAACGACTTATCAACTCGAAGGTACACCACAGACTGATTTATATTAACTGACAATTCGAATATTGTTCGGTAACAAATGTATTATGATTAAGGCGATTAGTAATACCTGTTACAAACTTCTTAATTCGAATCACCGGAAATAAACGTACAAAATAATAAAAACGGTAATTTTCGATTTATAATATGGTTGTGCAAGATTACGAATAACAAAGCATAGTTTTAAAATACCTCCGAGCATGTTACAAACACAAATTAAAGATTTTCTTTTGGTCAAGAAGAAAATGGTGTAAATACGAATAAATGCAAATTACTTGTATTAAAATCGATATAAACATTTCCTTCTACTTGTTCTATATTTACACGTGCACCTTATCGTAAATATCCTAACTACGTAGTACCGGTCGACGTGCCGAGAAATTTAAAAAAAAAATTTTTTTCTCCCCAAGTTCAAAAATGCAACAACATAAACGTTACTTGTGGGTTGTTATAAAAAATTGCTAGATTAAAGTGTGTTCAGAGTTCTCTTGTCATCGTTTTTCAAGTTTAGCGATCTCTTCGTAAACGCAAATAACTTTATAAGTTTAATTTGTGAAAATTCATTACATGTCGGAGAGTGCAATTTTATTTAAAATTTGGTATTTTAAAATGAATGACTTGATGTAGCCGACAACACTTAAGGATTCAAATAGAAATTCCCTTGACGTAACGGCCACTATGGTAATATCGAGATGGTCATGCTATATGCCGTAATATGTAGCTAACCAAGAAAATTTTCTCATTAAGTTTTCTCTTGTATGAAAATGTCCAACCAGTATTTCTCTGTTCCAATGCGAAACTACCGAGTATTAGAGCCACATGTTGCAAGACAAAGTGTATTGTAGATTCCATTATTACGGACATGTTTTGTTAGTACGAAGGGTGGTGGAAAGACTGCTCCAAATTTGTCTATTTCGTGGTTTATCTGGATAATACTTTATCTTGTTAATTGTGCGCTTTAATATTACGTCTGAATTTAGATGCATGTCTTCTTAGATACGTACTACAACCTAATGACGTACGGATTAATTATCCTCCTGCAATCAACTCACCATTATGTATGCGAAAATATTATATAAGATAGCCCAGTGGTGCTGTATCAGTTCCATAAGCTTTCGAGATCAATCCAAGTTGTTTCGAATGCTGCAAAAGTCTATCTAAGAACTTAAAATTGGACGTAGAGAAGTTGGAAATTTCTCCCTATTATCTGAATAAAGAGAACTTATGTTGCTAATAAAAAAGGAAAAAATTACGTAAAACTGTACGTTCCTTAATGGAAGTTTCATAAGTCGTTTTGTTTTAGATGAGACAAGTTTTCAGAGATATAGAGTGTTAAACATTCCGTTATCTCGAATAGCTACCCATTTTATTTGGCAGTTGTCGGAATTACGCTTAAAAACAAGAAACGTTTAATGTAATTTTCTTACTGATCCAGCTTATCGTTTCAAATCTTAGTTATGCTACAAGCAAGCATTTTATTTATGACAAAAACAAAAGGCCTAACTTTTCGAATGAAGCAAACGTTCGGAAAAATTATATTATCTAAAGAAAAAGAAATAAGAAACAAACTATAATTTATTGTTGTTTACATCTTACTTTTCAGCTGAAAAATCTGATATAAGCAAAGTGGGCGCAATAAATTTAACTTTGAATTAAATTTAAATATTTTTGTTCTTTAGTCAAAATTTTCATAAAGCTCATTTGCATAAAAATGTTACGAATTTCTATTGATTCCACATTATTTGCAAAAACTAAATAGTAGTACAAAAAATTACAAGAAAATAAAATTTTTCCATTAGGAAAATCTCGAAATGTTTCTATGATTAAGAGACGTCAAAAAATCATAATTTATTAGTCAGTCTATTTATCTATCAGTTCATATATCATTTCTCACATATTCACAATAACATCTTAAGTGATTTTTCAAAAATCGTTTATTATTTTGACAAGAAAATCTTCTAATTTTGAAAACCGCTTTTTTTGGGTAAAAATTTGAATGTAACCCTCACAAAAATAACAACCAAGCAATGCTTTTTTTAATTGAGGTACAAAAATTTTCGATACAAAAAAGTCGGGTTAAAAATAAAAACATAAAACAGCTAACGGCAACATTAATGCAGTCATTTTAATCTTTTTAGTCGTTAGCTACCGTGGAAAATTTAAATATTTTTCTTTCAAATAGGACTCTTAATTGGGCAACTATCTGGAAAGTCAAGCAGAAAGAAAACATTGCGGTGTGTTCATAGCAATATTTCAGAATTAAAGTAGCAACTACTTGAACTTTCTAGCGGTAGCTCAAGAATACATTTGCATAAAATCAATTTTGTTTTGCTTGTGTTTCATCGTCCGAGATAGAAAAAAAGTTTGAGGCTATAAAACCTCAACCGCCACGCCGTTAAATGTAAACATACTACATAATATACCTTCTCGATAAAAAGTAAAATCAAAAACAAATCACCCAATTTTTTTTTTAAATTCAATGGGCTTATAAATCAGGACGGGGTGCTTTCAAAGTCTATGCCGGAAATCACGGCCTGCTAGTTGCGTGACCGATGTTGTTAGTTGGCGCATGCTTAGGAATAGACGGATGAACTGAAATTCAAGGCGTCTCGGGCGTCGTTTCAGCATTAAGCTTTAAGGAACACCTAAATGCTCACACAAAAACCAGATCACATTGAAACTTCCTGAATTATTAACAAGTCACATCTGTGCCAACCGACAAACACTTATTCGACACATTTGTCCCTAGTACGAATTTATTTACTTAATATCGTCAACATCAAATTTCTCCTCGCTTCTGGTGCGATAAAAAATTTGCACTAATAAAAATCGTCATGTTTCTCCACTAATTGAGGCTTTAACACGAACTTTCCATCCGCATTAGATTGTTCCATTGATTTTCCAAGTAGTACAAAAAATAACAACCCTAAACCAAAGATTGATCACTCTAACACCACTAACATGTCCTCACAACATTAAAGGACCTAAAATTGGATTAAATTTTCATCAAACAAAATAACGATGGCTCAATCGTTGTATCTTTAAAAGAAAATTAATAGCCCAAATTTTATCCACACCTTTATGAATCACTCTGTACAACGAGAGGAAAGTAATCCTCACAACAAAGCAAAACTTTTGAGACGACGTGTAAAGAGTAATCTCATATTTCACAAAAAAAAGCTTAGCACGATTTTTGCGTTCTTTTTAAATTTTATTTTAAATAAAAATGGAAAACAAAACTTGTAGGCTTCCAAGTTAACAAAGAAATTAAATAAAAATCCTAATAAAATATCACTTTTCAAATTTTCAAAGGATAGGTACTGTCAACATTTTCAACCCCCTTTGGAAAGTGTGTTCAAAACCTTCCCTCGTTTACGTCTTAGTCTTCTTTAAATCTCTTGAACAAGTCAAACACTTCGTCGTTATAGACAAAGGCCAAGTCTATAAATCTTATTCAAAGTATCAACAAAACTTTATTGTAAACTTTACTCGATTTGCTTCCAAATTTAAGTAATACCAATTTGATAGAAACAATAAAAACAAAATTTCAAAACTTAATTACTTGGGCCAAAATTGTATACGAAAGCAATTTTTTACCATTTGCTTTGGAAAATTGAAAGTCAAACTCAGCAATTTTTATTGTTCGATTAATGAAAGGCAACACTAACAGATTTCACATCACTTACTCAAAAAAAATACGATTGTGAAAATTAAATTTAAAAATAGCAGCAAAGTAAATAAAAATATTTCACTTCAAAACTAGGTAGGTATGTAAATTTAGTAGGTATTTATGTAGTACGTACCTACTATAAAATTATTTCTGAATGAACAAAAGTTTTCCAACGCGAAAATGTAAATAAACAAAAAAAATGGAAAAGAATGAATTTGGAAAATCAAACGTCAAAATATTGAGGTTAAATATTTGTCACATCACCTCATCCAAAGGCTTTCCCCATAAAGAAATCGAATCCATGTTTCGGTGAATGTAACACGATGTCGGGAAATAAAAATTCTGAAAGTAAAATAAATTTGAAATATAGCAAGGATTTGTGAGAAAATATGATTATTTTTTAGCGTTAATTGAAGAGGTAAACAAACGCACAAAAAAATTAAACTTGGCGGTTTAAAATAATGAAAATCAAATGAAATTTGAGCAAGGTTTTTGTGGCACTCGGATAATAAAAACAATGCACATTATTATATATAAGACATTTTCGCGTTAGTGTACGATATATAAATTATTTAATTGAGCAATTTTTTTCGTGGCGATTTCATTGTATACGATTCTATCGCTCTAGTTTAATGTTAGGTCTTCGAGTAAGGATATAAATTACAAAAGTTTAATGCGAGGCCAATAATTCAAAATTAGAACTCGTAAAGGATGTGTCGAAAACAAATGTACAAGTAAAACTAGAGCAGGGTGCAGGTAATCGGGGTGTCCGGGGTTAATGTGCAAGAATGCGGTGCGGGTGGGTGTGCCTGAGATGTGCTGGGGCGCGCATGGCGTCCGGGTGCTAAAGGCTGGCGTCGAGCGCGTCGCGATGCTGCGGTGCTCAGTTGAGATCTGGACCTACACGAAACGTCACGGAGCTGTTTATATCAACCGATCCGCTTCCAATGCTGGCGCATTTGAGCGATGCATTTTCATCTGCAGTGCCGTTTTCCACGACGTTCTTACGTCATTAAGTGCGAGGAGTGGCGAGGGTGTAGCAAACTTCTGCCTACAGGTGCGGCTAAGATATACGAGACGATAGGAAAGGATTTCATTTGTAAAAGTGATTCGTATCATTGTAACAAATTTAAAAGCTACTTTTCTTCAGCTTAATTGCTTTATTTTTTCATAAAGTTTTGTGATCAACTGTGATAAAGGTGCAATAAAAAAAGTTATTAATTTGATAATTGCTTTGGGCAAAAACAATTAGCTAGCAATTAGTGTGTCGAAATCGATACAGTGATGTAGCAGCTGGTGCAGTAGAACTGTTGGCCAGAAACAGGCAACATCCCCAAAATAGCCGGCGGCTCCGGTTACCGGATAAACCAACGGACATGTGTGCTAAAACAGTGGGTGAGTGACGTATTCTATGCACGTCTTTTCAAAGGGAGCGCGCCACCTGCGACAATTACCCTTTCTGGAAAATACCAAGCCGATAATGATGAGCGGGCGATGTATAGCTTTAGCTGGTTGAATCCGGGTCAAATTTTAAATGTTATTTGGTCCCCTTCAACCAGCTGTAGTTGACATTGCAAGCAACAAAACAACAAAGAAAATCTCAGCCAAAACATCACCTTCGTTTCTTCTTCTTCTTCTCCTCCTTATGTTCCAACGAGAATTAAACATCTTAAGACGCCCCTTTAAAATCAATAGTTTTAATTAAAATCTAGGAAGCGGTGATACTCCAGTTAAACATTACTGTAGACAATAGAAGAGACGGGTTATTAAAATTTCAGTCAAATTTAATTAATTACTACAAAATGATTCGACATTTTCGATCGATCTCACATCGGGATTCACTTGCTTTCGGCATCCTTAAACACTTTCTTAAAAAATAATACCTAATACAAAAAATTGTGTCACCAAGGACCAAAAAATTGTTTGTTTGGTAATAATGACGTAAATTTCGGTGGCGCTAAAATTAAAATTGCCGCTCGTTAATTAACTCCAACATTTATAACGTAATTTTCGAGATAATAAAGTTTAATTAAACTTTACTAAACTACCTATATGTTATCATTACCAAACAATTCTAAAAGGATTTCACAAAATATGCAGTACGGTACGAGCAATTTATGAAAATGCCTTTTAGTTAAGGGGATTAAATATTTTACATTTTCTTCTTATTTTCAGATCAAGATTTCACGAACATCTGCATTTTGTGAATAATTAAAAAAAAATAATTAATTTCTTCCTGCGAAAAGTCGAATAAGTAATCGTACGAGAGAAGATTTTATACAAAATATGAAACAAAAATAAAAGTTGAAACCAAAACATTTACAAGATCTGACTTTTTTAATTTAAAAATACTTTTGCAAGTTTCAAATATCACATTTCTTTCAAATAAAAGGAATTTATCAAAGCTTGAGAAAAACTTCCGGAAAGCTTGAAATTCTTTACCTCTCCCGTTTAATTATTCAAGTTGGATCAATTTTTTTTTAGTAAAAATGCCATCGTTCCTTTGTTACCCCAATATAAAAACCCTTATTTTAAGATCGAAGGGAAGATTAAAACTTTTTGTGGTCGAGGGCATAAAATTTTTAAGATAATAATACAAATAGAGAGGCTTCCCATTATAGGAATCCTTATTAATTGCAGACAACTTTAGGGAAATTCAATAATTCGACAGCAATCTTATTTTTTGAAATGCTTAAGTGGCAAAGAAAATCCGATTCATGCCAAAATAATTGTTTTGTTCCCCTAATACCAAAATAGCACCCTACTTTTCTTACAGCTTTAATGAAACCCCCAAATAGAACATCAAAGGAAATTTGTAAAAAACAAAGAGAAGAAGAAATATTATCGAGGTGCGACATCCTTTTAGAAAAAAATTTATAAGGAAGTATAAATACGTTCGAGGTGCTAATAAGAAAAATTGTTTTATTTTCAAAATTGAAAACTGGAATACCCACAGAGTTTTAAATTAATTTGCTAAAACAAATTACCTCAAGCGAATAAAGTGTAAGGGAAAGAAAGAAATTTCATATAAAAATAAAATAAAATAGACGTCGGCAATTACAACTTACAAATTTACAAAACTTATTAGAAATATTATTTATTTAAATAATCAAATAAACGTTAAAATATTGCTATTTATTTATTATATCCCACTTAAAAATTTTCTTTGATTGCACGGAGTGAAAAACTTTACTGGAAATAAAAGAAGAATAGAAGAGTAGCCAAAAACAATTATTTTCTTTTTTAAATTTTTGTTTCCAAAATTTAAGTGATGAATCAAATTATTATTAATATTATAAAAATGTATCCCCCCCTTCCGGTAATATAGAATTTTAGTATCAAATCGAAGAAATGTTAAAAAGAAAATATAAGCATCGAGGTCAGTGCAAAATAATAATAATAAAATTTATCAAATCGATAAACAAATCTTGGGGAAGGATCATATTTTATGTATAGTTCCCGTAAGGAATAAAACAAATTGACACAGAGACAATCCAAAATAAATATTCTTACATCTAAATTCTGAAATATTTATGTGGGTAAAACGCAAAGGTATGTATGTATGAACCTTTGAATGTGGCTCTATACACCAAACTTCACCTTTAGAATTTAGTCCTCGGGGTGAAAACACCTACTAGTGCTAGGACTATCTTAGGTCAGGTATTCCTTTAGAATTTAGGAACTACATTATTTTCCCAAGATGACCAAGAAAATGTAATTTCAATCTTACTACCCCCTCCCCCTCAATCATGAACCATATAAACATTTGTGATTAATAATAATAATTCATTTTCAGGTTATTAATAAATTTCGTGACACTTTAAAGTAAAAATTCAATTTTTTTTATACAACTACGAGTACTATAGTAAAATTTTCTAACCCCTGAGACTTAAAATTAAAAATAATCAGATAAAAAATTTAATACATAGTACGTACTGATATTTAAAAATTGTAGGATGTAGAATTTTCATTTTATGCACTTTTAAATAATTTGTTATTCAATACATTTTTAATTTGCCACTTTTTTATTTTAATTTTCAGGTATAAGCTGAAAATGCAATACATAATTCTTCAAAATGTAAAATATTGAATTTCATGGAGTTATTAAATTCTTCACCAAAGAATGATAAAATGTTAAAAATATCTTTGTAAAATGGGAACAATTTATGATGAGGCTTGTCCTGATATCGATTATTTAAACAAGATAAAAATTCAATCGAAGATGAGCGCCATATATTGGACCAAGTGATGACCTAACACAATAAAATGATAACATAGATGATCGCCTACATTAAAAGGTGCAAAAATGTTCCAGATATCCAAATCAACACTATTTTGGACTATGATTGAACGATTCGTTCCTCCAAGCCAATCTTGATGTCGCACCATGATCCTGTGATGACCAATGGTACGTGAGTTATACTTTCCTTACTACCTAACGGAAATGTAAAACTGTGGGAAAAATATGTCAGTCTCTATCTCATTTTGCAAACATCGTCCCCTAGTTTTTCGAAGATTTCTTACTACTCCATCTTCTGATCAAAAAATGATTGCTCCAATGGTTTATGCAAAGCTTCTGCAAGGACCTCAGTAAATGATAACCAGAAAGAATACTAAGTCTGCGGAAAGCTTCAATAATTTTTCCCGGTTCTCTAAATAATCTTGAAGCCTCCCTTCTATTTCTGTGTACATCTCGCTGTTCAATGATCATATTCGTTTGTTGCCGGCCTCAGATGTGCTTCTGACCCTGTTATCATTGTTAATGGTGATAACCAATAACATAAAATTCATGCTTTACATGCCCTCCGAAGCACGGAAACGATCATATCTTCCGATTCGAGCTGGGTATCTTATCATTAGCAATTGATTAGTCAATCATGGTCTCTATGTTTCAACAATAAATCACAAACAGATTACCCAAATCATTTTGCAACATCGTGACGATCGATTAAATATCTTAATAGTGACAGATTGTATTCCAACAGGCTTTGCATGTTCAAAACCAAAAAGACCAGCTTTAAAATTCTACATCTCATCCATACTCAGCAAAGATCTGGTTTTGGGTTTCTTCAACGTTCTTACCCTTACCATATAAAAAAATCATTACATTCCAAAAAATGCAATTTATTCAACAAATTCAACCAATCTTAACAATTTATTTTTAATTACGCATTATAATTATAAATATTATAATAATAAATATGTAATAGCTTTTAAAAGCAAAGTTAACTAATCAAGAATTTATTAACGACTTATAACAATTAGTAAAGTTCAGATGATATAAACTTAAAAAGCTAAACATTTTAAGCAGGTTGAACAAGAAAATATGTTATTCGTTCCTGTGGTTGATTCCATGATTGGTGGATGATATTAACGGTGAAAATTGAAATCAATGAAGCGATTTTAGTCTTTAAATCAAATCACTTGGAATTACATTTTTCTTTCCCTTCTAGAAACCTCCTACACAATTCTGCAAGTATGGAGGTCGGGGTTTTTCCGTAATTTTGGTCAATGTTTGGAATTATAACTATACAACTTGAGATTCAGACGAATTAGTAGTTAATTGCAGAAACGGCGGCAGTTGCACATATCATAGACGCTTCACTAAAGTCGATTCTACAACCTCAAGTTTGCTGTGGGCATATTTACACAACTAATTTGGCTCATAAGGTGTTTCATAGCAAAGTATACTTTGAAACTGTAGGATTAGGGTAATCTGAGATCTTCTCAGACACTTGAGAAAAAGTTGTATCTAGCTAAGAGGTCGTACCCGAGTGCACCTTATCAAGTCTGTGGTGTAAAGTTTGGACGACGACGTTAAAATTTTAATAAAAAAGTTTTTCCGACCCGACCATACTTTGGCACAACATGGACGATAAATTAGATACGATAAGAAGAAATAGAAAATAGAAGTGAATTAAAGAAAATCGAATTTCAAAATCAATTTAAACACTTAAAGAGCTTTGGAAAGAAGGAAAATTAAAGAAAATAGTTTAATTTAAATTCTGGACGTCGAACATTTTGATCAATATAAGAATAGTGGTACGGTCGTACGGCCAACCTTTCAGTTTCTGGTTCAAAACACAATCAATTCGAAATAAAATAAAACCAGCCAAGCAAGAAAGTAATACGTGGACTTTACACTACTACCCCTTAAGATACAATAAAGTAAGAACTTTGCTTTCTCTGATGTCACCGAACGAGCTTTTCATGAACACGCAATCCATAATCACAATTTACACAAAATCCTCGACGCGATAATTAAATCTAAATATTTAACGTTAATTTAAAGCAATTAACGGGTTAAATTAGTAGGTATAATCGATATAATATAAAAAAAAGTTTAAGATCGGAAATTAATTGTTTAAAAAAATTTCATTACTGCTACAAACAATAAATAAGAAGCAGTCCGAATAACGTTCCGTCACAAATCCATTCATAATAAACAATGTTGCCAGGATTCCACGGATATATTATGATGGCATTTTCATTATAAGCCAATAATGTTAGGCTTCCTGCAAGAATGTCATTAATTTAGGGAAATACAATTATATTAATTAAATAATAAAGATTTACGATACAAATTGATCTATAAAGCAGTAGGTCATTATTATTACGGCAATTTTATAAAAATATCAAAGGGGACTGGCACAAATTGCAATAATAATTAAATATTAGCAGTAATAATAGCCTGGATATTATTCTCGTCTCGTGGAATCAAGTAAAAATTTGAGTAGATAGTAAAAAATATATACCTAATATAGAATGAGAAGAAGTGAAACTTTAAAGTAAACACTAAAAGTTTTTGAAGTGGAGAAAGCTTGTTGCTAAGAATTTTCAAGTCAATCTTGTAGCAATTCCGTTGAATTATTTAGTAGGGATGTTCTCAAAGCTATAAAAGTCAACTAATTAGCATTGATTATGTTTTAAAATGTAAAACTAATATATTTCTTGGCAAATTGACAATATTAGTTTAGTAAATTTTGTGATTACGTTAAAATTTTATATAAGAGAAGAAAATTATGAGAGGATGAGATGAAGGACGAGAAGTAAATAAAACACGATAAGCCTGCTGACAGAATGATGTAATAATAAATGAACTAATGAGAAGGTGCTAGTTAGTTGGGCCGCCTGGAACGACAGGCAAGATGTTGCCTCGCAAAAGCAAAGGTGATTTAACCACCCTATACCACCACCGTCGAATTTCAAATGATAAGGGCGTAAGGATGAATACTAAATAGAACCACGAAGAACTTAATGATTAATATGGATGGTTCAGGCGATGCTTTCTTCTTACATCAAACGAGCTACATTCTACAAACAATACTTTTAAGTGCATCTCTTTGTTTACAAAAGCAGCCCCGGATTTATTAAAATTATAATTCGTACACAAAAGTGGCTCTTTATTAAATTCCTTTTTCTATGTACCAGTTATAAATTAAGTGGAGCAAATTGCAGTAACTGCCCTCTCGATTAGTAGTATAATACCTACTAGCTCCGATGGCAGCAGGAAACATAATTAATTCTGAAACCTTTTTTCCGACCGACAAACTATTCCTTTATTTTCCTTTTGTTTAATTGTGAAACTGAAAATAGTAAGAACCGGTGTAAGCTGCTAGGTTACAATCTTAAAGCACACGCCAAGGTGGTCGTTGATCTTCTTCACTCGGCGAGGGGTGAGTTGATAACACTAAGCTCCATTTTCGTTTACTTGTTCCATTTAAAATTTTACATTTTGTTCTATTAAATTTAACTTTGTTGTAATGTAAATTTAATTTGTATGGAAGCGGAATGTCGCCCTCTTTAAATTAATTTACAAATTATTACATGAAAAAGTCTTTGTTTCAGAATTTATGGTAGTTCCAAAGGAATTAAGCCGGCTTAATTCTCCTATTTCCTAAACGATCGTTAATAAACGGATTTCAATGATTCGCGACCATTAAATACGGTCCTGACTTTTAGTTACTTTTCCGCTATTACTCTCGCAAAAAATTAATGTATCGTCAAATAAGGAAAACATCAGCAAATTGGATGTAACAACAAAAATAGAATAAGAAAAAGTTGGTACTACGCTTTAAAAAAGCTGTTCATCACAAATTAACTAAAGCAAGTGAGCTGCTAGCTATCGTCTAAATTACAAAGTTTTTCCCTTCGCAAAACTTTTCTAATCCTTTTATTTTTGCTCGCAAACCGGTAAGTAAATTCAGACAGCAGTGGGTTGTGTGCTACTGGAAAGTGTTGATGCCAAAAGTATTTTTGTACAAAGTTTGCTAATTTCGAATTGATGTTATTGTTTTGGTTGTAGGATGTTTTATTGGACAAGAAGTTTCTTCTTGCTCTTTTTTACTTCACATTGTATCGATCTTTATCATACAATAACTTAATTAAATTTATTAAAAATTTACAATGGCGATCTTCCAACGATACTTCTTAGCCAGCCAATTGAATCCGAGTTTGCTGCAGCACTACATTACATTATATCGGCAGACACAAATTATTGTGCAGTGAAATGTATTCCCTTAACTATTTGTTCGTTGGTTTAAGCTGTTGGCGTTGTTACATAATTTCTAGTTCGACAAAATGTATAAATTCAATTTGCCAATTACTGTTAATTCTCTTACACATGTTAGAATGCTCTAATTAGTTATTTTAGCACCAAACTATTCCAAATCGTTCTATTTATTTTGCTTTACACGATAATTCAATTTTCCATCAAATTTTAACGAAAGCTGCATACGATCCAATTTAGTTAAACAAATAACGTTTTAAAATTGCAGTATAACGGAAGAAAAACGCTCTCCGAAGAATGCAACCCATTACGATAATTTGATAGTTTACTTTCCAGGTCATTGGCCCAAAGCAAATTTTTTTGACAAAATCGCTTCAAGTCTGTCCCAAAACAAATTTTATTATGAGACAAAAATTTGCTCCTTTCAAATGTCCGGTCTATTTTAAGATCTATTTACATCGAATGCAAAAATAACCTTGGAGGACAGTTCATTTTAAGAAAATAATATATTTTAAAGATTTTATATGTGAATTTAAAATTCGTATTCGATCGATTTGTATATTGATACTATAACAATGGTCGTTTCAAAAGTTCTCGAGTCATTGCTTGGAACAAAATTAAGCTTTAATTTTCCGATTGCTGAAGAATTGCAGTATTTGAAATTCATTCCGATTTTTGCCTTCTTTGGTTGGAAGGAATCCTAATCGTTGATCAGCGATTCTTGCTCCATCTAGTGAACTTCTATAAGTTAAGTTTCCTCAAAAAAAAAAGTCGCGTCATCTGTCGTTCACTCGAGAGTACACAGAAAAAAATGTGTACTTAAAAGTAGAACAATTTGTGCCTAGATTGTCTACAGGTACAAATTGTGTAAAAATTTAGCACAATTTGTGCTATAAAATAGTACAATTGCGCTATAGATGACTGAATTTGACTAAAATTAAGTACAATTGTACCTAATTTTCACCCAATTTGTACTTGTAGACAATCTAGGCACAAATTGTTCTACTTTTAAGTACACCTTTTTTTCTGTGTAACATTTCAATGGTGGTAATTGGCGTTTTACATTACGTATAGATGGCGTTGTAATTCAACAACATGGACGACATAAGTAGTACATCTGCTAAATTAAACCTATGATAAACATTGCATTTTACGTTGTTTACATTGGAAATCGTGTATTTAAATCAATTTAATTCGTATTAGTTAATTATATAACCTCCAATTTGTTCATTTTTAACGATAAGTACACGCTAAATATTACTTAAGTTAGTTACCATTAAGGACACTACGTGGCGTTTCACTAATGTAAAACGCCAATTGCCAAACCTGAGCCAGACCAGCCGCAGGCTTGGCAGGTAATTTCAGAGAATTGCCAAGATGTTGCATTGGTCTTTTCTTGGTACCCCAGATTTTATCAGATTTTTATTTTTTTATCACCACACGGAATAATTGAAACTGCTGTTGAACGTAACATTGCACTGACAGTGGCGCCACCGACGGTAATATAAAATTTTCAAAATTTGTTCTAAGCCGACATCTTTTTAACCGACCCAGGTATGCCCTGGTGTAATATAATGTTTATTATTAGTTTAGAATTATACTGATTACAGGGTTTAAATTAATTCCGAGTTTTACTAAAATTACAAAACATAATTTTGATCATCTACTATGTTCTAATTGGCACGTAAAATTAATAATTTACAATGGACTGCAGTTTATTGGTCATTACTTTATAATAAACGATCGAGATTTGCGAATATTGTTTACAATGTTTATTATAAATTTCCATGTTTCAATTGCTAATCACAAAAATTATATTATGCGATAGATATACATATTACTATGAATAATATAATGTAAATATAGAGATGAGAGTAAATTATTAAAATAGCAATGTCGGGTGGTTCGGATCCGAGTTATAATTAATTAGAAAATTTAAAGGAAGTTTTGTAAACATAACATAGAATAAGGTAAATAAAAAATTAAAACAATCCGAAAATTTGCCCAGCCTGTTATTTTGTAATAATAAAGCAAAATTACTGGAGATATTTGCTAGTTTGTTAGTCCAATTTGCAAAATAAACCTCGACACGCTGTTGTCCTTATCATACCTGGCTCGTATTATTGTTTTGTTTCATACTCCTTTGCACAGAATAATAATTTAGTTAGTAAATTATCTAATTATTCTTAATGTAGTTAGTTTACGCCGGCATCTATTATTACATTATTATTGTAGCAATAACAATAAAGTTGATAAGAAAAAAGAGCTGGAAACAAACGTGGAACATAAAGGATCAATTTACTTCAAAAAATAATTGTGGGTCTTTTTTCTATTTCCCTTTTTTATTTAGTTTTGCAGCCTACCAAAAGAAAATTCTTTTAGTCCTAAATTGAAGAAACGTTTCAGGCGGTTAGAAGTAAGAAAGCAACTGTGTAAAATAGTTTAACACTCATTTATTTCTCGAGCGATGTATTCTACAGGGAACGATGTTACGTACGTTTCTTTAATTTTAATACCAACACAACATCTTTTAAAAACAATTTTCAATCCGACACTTTAAATTTCCTTTCAAAATGCTTCCCGCTATGATATCTAACTAAACAAAATGTTATCGTTTCGTTATATTACAGTTCACAACACATTAATAATTAACTATATTATGTTGATCAAAATTTAACATTTTCAATTATCATTTTGACAATTAAATTAATTATATTTCCATTCAAAACATCAAACTTGCTCTCGTTAATATTTTGATTTGAAAATTTTAGCCAACAAAATGTTATCGTAAAAAATACATAAATCGCTTTATTGTTACATTAATGCATTTAAATTTTTTGTTTACCACCGTTGGGCGTGTTAAATGCATAATAAAAATGAATAATTAGGGGGGCGAAGTTGCAATTTGCATAAAATTACATACAAATTAAAAATTTTCTACCAAAAACGTGCTCTCTCTAGTAATACACGATTGAAGAAATTTGATAAAAATTTTATTTCCAAACAAAATTTTACCTAATGATCCGCTTTAAAATTTCATTTAGCCTGCAAGTTTTGAACATATTTTACATATAAATCCGTGGTCGAGTATAATTCGGCTTTTAATGAGCTTTGAGTTTCCAATTTCTGGATCGGAGTACAATTTTTAGATTTTTTCTCTATCGTTAGTAACGAAACCGCTTTAAAAAATCTGGAATTTTAAACCCGTTCGAAATATGCAGGATTCCTTAATGTAAACACTGTAGAACGCTTCCGTAATTTTTAAAAAGTTGGGAAAATGCTAGTGAAATAAATTTACGAAACAAAAATAAAAATAGTCCAAAACGATGCAACATTTTCTCGAGCCACCGCAAAATAAACTGCATCAACCCAAGTGATAAACTTCAAGAGTTGTGGCTTTGTAATTCCTTTAAATTAAATTACGAGTTGTTTTTAAATCTGACAAATGATTTTTAACTTTTATCTTCTTAAATAAAAATATTTTTAAAATTTAGGTGCTTCATTTAATAAATCAAAAAATAAACAGGTTAGCAAATACCTAGTAGGTACCCATTAGAAAATTTTGAAAATATACAGAATGAACTATAGAAAGCTCACAAATACAGTGAAATTTCGATGTAACGAAAATATTGAAGTGTGTGTATTTTTATCTCATTCCAAAGAAGTTTTTTCATACTAATCTAAACAAGACAGTTTTTCTTTCGATTTGGGACGTCCTTTAAACCAAGCCTCCACTGCTAATTATATTATTTTTGTATAAAAAAGTGACCGATGACACACTAAAAGCCAATTTTTTTGACAAAGTAATTAGGTTGTCTATGCAATATAAACGAAATTTACGGACAGCCGTTAAAATTTTATTATATAAGTAAAAATAAAATTTAGAATTTTTGAAAACAAAGTGTGGTATGTGTAAATAAAAATTTCTCAAAAAAACAAATAACTAAAACGGTAACGCAGTTTAATAGCATTAAAATTCTCTAGTGAAAACAACTGAAATTATCAATTAAAAAAGGGGTGGGTTGAAATTAATTGAAATTAGAAAAAAACTATGATTATAAAACTAGTACATGCTCGTGAGCTACTAAAATTAATATTATTTTAATATTTCAGATATAAGCAACTTTTGAAAATTTTATATAAAAACATAATATTTTGGAAATCTGCTTTACACTTTTTACCAATAACAAAACAGCCGTAGGCAACACACCAAGCGCGAGTTTGTACACTTGTTTGCTTTGCACGTAAATTGTTTTCAGTAAAATTTGTTTTGGAGGAAACTACCCCTATAATAATACTGTTTTCATTAAAATTTGGTGTGCAGAAAACTACCCCTAATATATCTAGAAAACAGTTAGTAATTCTACGGAACTCGGTATCCCTAGCAACAACCATTGTTTGCGTTACAAATTAGTAATCGTACTAAAAACTATTTAGATCATTGAAAAATAATAGCGCAGTTTTGGGGGTAGGTATTTATTAATCCGATAATATAAATTTGAAAGTAAAAATTGAAATACAAAGCCTCCATGCAATTTTTAATTAACTCGGTGTATTAAAATCAAACAATTAAACAATAAGTTTGAGGAAATCAAATTTATACACTTCCATAACTTCAGTGAATATAAATTTGGTCTTTCTGAAAATCTATTAGGATAGTAGATTCACCATTATTAATGTGGATTTGTGAGATTAATATAACAGTTTGGGTAAATATACCAGACCCCGAATGTTGCGTAAACTTCTTAGGATTATAAACTAATCAACAAATCGGAACGCGTAAAGTGCACTCAATATTAAATTAAATCTACATTTTGCAACACAATAGATCAACCCTTCCCTTCGGCGGTATAGAGAAACGCTTAAGTTATTAGCAGCTATTTACGAGTTAAACGCATTCTTAGTTTCGTCATATTATTATTTTGGTCGAGTTAAAGTTGACCATTGCTAGCTTGGGAGATTTTTGGTGATATACGACCTTAGGTGTCACATAATCACCATAACTCTCAGTACGACTTGGCGTTATTGTCCTGATTTGTGTGAAACCGACTTTTCAATAGAGTTTAATGGAAATCGTGCGTGTAACCTCGAATCTCATCCGCCTCTGTTTCATAGCATCTACCTGAATTCCGATCTCTCGACAAGGATTTCCTTTCCAAGTAACCAAGGATTTTTAGTAAAACGTAAAACGACCTCACCTACTCCGAATAGATTAATTCCAACGGACTAAAAATAAAATTTTAATTTTGTAAAAAAATCCATTGCATCAGGTTCACTATTTGCTATAGTGAAAGCATATTTAAAATGCAAAGTGGTTTTCAAGTTTTGCAGAAAAAGAAAATTTTTTATTCCATTAAAAAGTTTTTCGACTTTCTCAAAGGAGTTGTGAATCTGCTAACCCCATGAAAAACAAATTTGGAACTTTATGCAGAAAAAAAATTAAAAAAGCAATAACAAAAGGTCCAAACGAATCAACAGTGTCATAATAGCGTATGTGAATATCATCAATTATGAAGTTAATTTCGTCCAGGATCAAAAACTTTTCGCCCTTTGTGATCTACCGCCATATGTTGCACGCTCCGTTTTCATAATTTCAATTCGAGTCGGGAAATCCCAGAGGTGTGTAGCCACAAGCATAAATATTAAACGAATAGCGTTCGCAGCTTTGTCTGCTGGTAAAACCAAATAACAATATTAAGTGATACAAAATACTAACTAGCAAAGACAACCCTAATATCTGTTTTGTTGTTTGTGTAGCGAAAATTTATTTTATTTTACACGAAAAAACCTATCACAAAATGTAAATGATCTCGTTATTCAAATTCGCCCAATGTTGTGTTGTGGACGCTCGCAAAATAAAAATACACATTTCTGTCAGCCTTGCAATTTCAAATTACCGCTGCTTCGTATAATTAATTTAATAAATTTGGAAACCAGATTAATTGGATACAACTAATTAGTGCTGAGTGTCTTCCTTAACGAGCCAACCTACTACAGGTGACAAATGCACCATTGGTCTTGTTTGAATTGCCTGACCACTATCATGTCACATTAGTTTAGATCTAAAAGCTACTTGTTCTAATTTGTAGTATAGCAATATACGAGGAACACTCAATAAATTATTTTGCTCTAAATTTAACCTCCAGGATTTTCAAAACGTAGTGCCTCAAGTTGTTATTGAAGATACGGTCTAGTTACCCATGAAGCATTAACACGTGTCGAAATCAAAAATTATCATTGAATAAGCGTCGCTTTTTACCAAAGGTGTCAAAATTGTTAACCGCCTACGTATCTACGAGCGGCCATCGAGGCAGTGCTTTATCTTTATCCAAATATATCACATTGAATAACAATAATAAAATATTTAAAAACTTGGTCATTTCGCAACGTGCAGAAAATGTTAATTTTTCTTAAAGAGTAACACAAAATGGTGGTATCTTCCTCTTTAATTTCATATAACGTTCACCATGTCTAAAAATACATCACCAAATCAGAAAATTGCAAACTTTCTCAAATTAATGAACACAAACAAAAGAATTCCGTACATAACAAAATTAAAGGAAATAATTATGTCGATTCACAACAGCAATATTAAAGCTACCTATTGAAAAAAAAATTGAACTTTTACTTTAAAAGGTCACTTAGCTAGAGAAGGAGAAAAAGTATCATCAAAATTCCTTCTTTTATTCTACAACTTGCTTTCACTTGGGTGCTTATAATTTTGTTTTACATTTACGAATATTAAAATCACTTATTACAATAGAAATCCGAGTGCTTTATGAAATAATATAAACGAAAATTGAGAAAATGCGACACCCACGAAAGTCTTATTTTTTTTAAATCAGTACATCCAATTACAAGTTCAGGTTCTTTCAAATAATTTCACCTTTTCCTTCAATACTGTACAGAATACCAATAAGTTCCATTTGAAGTAAATCCAAAAGTAATTATATATCCAATTTCATTCTTATTTGCAAGTTTATTAAAATCATCTGCTCCATAAATATATCATACCTACGTAATTTTTTTAAATAATCATTTGACGATTAATGCCTTCATTAAAGGCCATTTTATACAAAATTATATTTTATTATTTATATTCGAACTTGTAAATTATAATTTAAATCTAATTAAACTTTCGAGTTAAAATAAATTCATAGTGATATCCTGTACATACCCACATAGGCAAATTATATTTTGAATTGAATAAGGGGATAATAAAATATATATTAATGTAGTTATTAAAAATAAATTAAAATATTGAAAAAGCATTTTAAAATTAAGATAAACACGATTTCGTTTCGCTTCGCAAAAATTGAGTTGCATGGATAATAAAGAATAACAAGCCCAATATTTTGTTATGAATATTAAAAATTATTGAATTTTTATCAAGTTACAACAAAGTTTAATAAAATTTAAATATAATAATAAACCGGAGTAAACTTGGCGCATTATTGATTTTTTTAAATATATAATTTCCGCAATAATTTTTATGTATTAATTAATTAATTATATTGGTATAGCTATTACCAGATTGACCGTTCGGTAAATGTAATTAGATGCTCGATGACTGGTAAAAAAATTCGCTCTTTTCTTACGACTTGGCTGTGATGTAAACTAATTTTCTATTTAGGATATTTAATTTAAAACCACTTCATAAAATTGAGATGGAGTTGGCAACTTAAAAAAGATTGCAAACAAAACTACACTTAAACTAAATTACTACATAAGTGGTTCGTTACTTTGCGACGCTGTATTTACAAGCAAATATAGTTTTGGCAACAAAGTAAGCATAAAATGTATGTATGTATGTGTGCACAAGTAGCAAATGGAATATCTAAATTTTGAAAGGCCATGTTTATTATGTTAAGTTTTTGCAATATTAATTTCCAAAATTTGGAAATTTTGCTGCGTAACCTGATTACTGTAAATAAATTGTTGATTCTTTGAAAAGTAAAGTAAAGAAAATTACACACAAAAAATAGGGGATGCAGTTTTAGGTCATACCCAGGACCCATCAGGGCAAAATCCTCAACGTTTATTCTATTTTATGATTTGGTTTTAGATCATCTTGCGATACTGTCCGGTGCCTAATTTAAAGCAGTTTTCTTTTTGAAATTAATTCGATGCTTTAAACCCCTACTTGGAGGTGGAGCGCAAGAAGTGGTCACCCATCCAAGTGCATTTCCTTGTTGAACTTGCATAAATTGCAATGTTTAACTCATACAATATAACAAGAAGGGGCATTTGCATTATACTCTACATCGAAGCCCCATTATTGAAAATGATTATACGTAAAACTTTAAAGTACTAGGAGTAGTACGTATTTTTCGCCCTGATGCAATACCACATTTTTTGTGAATTTTCAGTAAAAATAAAACTTAAAACAGGTGATTCTAAAACTTTAAGCACACTTAGGCGACGCGACACCACACCACATCACAGACAGAAGCCCACAACACACCACACACCAGGCGACGCCACAGCTTGGTAGGGTCCGCACATTTTTGTGTGTGTTGTGGGCTTCTGTCTGTGGTGTGGTGTCGCGTCGCCTAAGTGTGCTTAAAGCTTAAAACTTAAGAATACCTAAAGAATACCTAAAGAAGAAGAAGAATACCTAAAGGTAAAGAATTATTACATAGACCCCATATAATATATAAAAGTGTGGTTTTTCGAGAATAATCGGATGTGTAGTCGCCCGCCTTTTCATAAAACCTCGGTTAATATTTATTTTAAATACTAAATCGTGGTAATAAATTTTCGAAATAATCCAACCACATCGCTTTATTAGGTAAAAAGAATAAATTTAAAAAGTAAACAATAATAAAATTTATTTAGAGAAAAACAATTCTTTATCACAATAAACGTTGATATTTTAAAGTAAAATAACAAAAAGCTCATAAAAACTATTAGTTGTCAAAAAGAGAATCGTTCTAGTAAAACGCCGAATGTTGACACAAAGCTTTAGATTTGTTTGGCATTCAAATATGGGACACCGAAAATTCGATTAAAGCCGATGAATAACTTGATGGAATTTTGCAGTTTTTATATTTTAAATCAAAATATCTAGGGGAATAAAACCCACCGACGACAGAATATGCAAATTAAAATTGAAAAGGCACCTTCCACGATAATAAATTTAACCACAATAGTTCACAATAGGACATTTAAGTATCAAAGCCCTAGAGCACTTCATACATCTGAAATGGAATTCGAGATTACAATTATCTCGGTGATAGGTAAATTGCTATGCAGTAACACAACAATATGACACATTTAATGTATGTTTCGCTCCTTATCATATTTAAATGTTACACTATCAGAGTAACCCACTTCAAACTAATTTCGCACAACCCTTCGCCGTAACAATCATAAATTATAAATCAAGCAGAAAAACACAATTAACGGAGAAATAATTTGAATAACTTAATTTGTCAAATCTATTCCGAAATAATAATAACTAATAACCGACGTGTCGAATTTATCGAATCGGACAAACTTGAGTCCCCTACACACGCACGAGCGTGTGCGGGTGCGCGTAAGCATCGACGAGCTCACATATTACATAATATTATTATATACCATCGATAGTACGTGTAGGTAAAAAGAAAAAAAGAAATAAAACATTAATTGAAAATCGTGATCCGTATTTCCGTAGTTAAGGGGCACCGCCATTCCCTCCGCCTAGTTCATAAAACAAAAGCTTTAAATTTTAAAATTACAAAATAATAACCCTTTAAAAATTTTATTGCGTCTCCTCCATATTTGAAATCACGAAGTGTTCTAAATTAATAATGGAGCACCGTGGGACTAATAATTACACGACGTAGCTGTAAGTAGCCAATGAAAAGAATCGTTAAAAACACTCGTTTGGAGGATAGATGCACAAATAAAAAGCATCTTTGCACACAAATACGAGAGACGATCATTAAATATGACTTATAGTCACACCAGTTGTTATCAACACCATTACAGTGCACATTGGAAAGCCTCAAGTTACGATTATGCATAGTGTAAGAACTAACTCGTATTTATCATGGTATAAGTGTATTTTATTATTGAGCCAACACGAACCAAGTTGGTGTATAAGGTAAATTTACTTTACTGTTTATGTAGGTGAGGTATCGCGTAAATTAACAATTCTTGCTTAATTATTATGGCTGCTGTTCATGAAACAAATTCCAAAATAAAGTTTACCTAATACTACGGCACGGCCTTTGAGAATTTGTTTATTTCTCTTCCTTAATCCCCAAAAGAGGTGTTCCAGTTTAATGTAACGAGAATTCGTAAGATGTTACACTAAAATTGTATTTTAATAAGTCGATTTAAGCGTGCCTCTTAATTTTCACTTTATTAAATTCGTCATGGCACAATATTTCATTATTATTTTCGGCTCAAGAGACCCACGAGCAGTTAAATCGGACGCATTTATGGCAAGTGCTGGAACCACAACGTGCGGCAGTTTAAAAATTGATAAAAATTAATTTTGAAATTAAATAGCGATAGTAGATAAAATAATTACCACCTATGTGCATGCATATACTCGAATAAATTCAAACCCTCGACGAACAAATCGCTTTCGGATAAAACGAATCATTAATGAGTTTCTGAAGTGTGAAGTAAATCTAGGATCGGTTCCCTTTTTGTTAAACAGCAAAATGTAATTATTTAATGGTTTGCTCTAACGATTAAATCTTAATTTATGTAAAAGATTGAACTTTGTTAATTTTACATAATAAAGTACGAGAATAATGCTTTTTAATTTAAAATTCTCTGTTATAAAAAATTTAAAATCGCATTAAATGGATTTGTTTGAGTAATAATTACAAATTTACGCAACATATCACTTACAAATCCGTTAAACAAAAAAATTAATTCACACAACATGATAAAATGGTTGTTTATTATGAAAACGGATTATGTTTTTAAAAACACTTTCCACAATTTTCAATTGGATAGTTTACACAATATAATTTCCACCACCGCACCGGCTTAAACCTAAAAACATTTGGGCAAATTACACTGCTTTATAAGATTTTCTAAAAAAAAGTCTTCAACAAATTTACACAAATAAATTAAAATGTAAAACTGAAAATGTTTCCTTTTACAGAAGAAAATGTCGACTTCAATTTAGTAACCTAAACAAACATTTGGTTAGACTTAAATTTTAGTTGGTGTTTTAAATTTTGAAAAAAAAACCCTACTTAGCCGACTATGTAAACTGCAATTCTTAGTAAAGTGCCAAAATAAATTATGAAATAATAAAAATGCTGCTACCGCAGGTCGTGGGTCATTATTTTATTTTTATAGTTGATTAAATCTCAAATAAATTGTGACAGACAAAAAGTACACTAAATTTACAAAATAACAAAAAAGGATACCACCCTAATAAATTTTGCTTTTCTTTGCCCAAACACTAAATTAGAGACCTTTTTTGTTTTGAGTTTAAACAAAAATAAAATCAAATTGAATGGAACGTGAAAACCAAAAGAGGAATTTTAAGTTGGGCCACAATAAAATGGTAAAATCGAAATATGTACGTGCAACTGCAATAGAATAAACAACACCAAAAAGTGTAGCTTCCGGACGAAGCTCTGCAATGCAGTAAATTCAGGCGCGACACGACCCACTACAGAAAAGTCCGTGACTCCGGGGCAACTTAAGGATGATACGATAAAGTTACCGGAGAAAAGTCTGTGTGATGTTGTGAAGCACCACTTTTTGAGAGTTGCCACTTGTTTAATACTTTATACACCTTCTCATAACTTTAGGGGTTAAGAGTCTCATAACTTAAATCCATCAAGACGAACGACTTTCATTTTAAGAAAAAAAATTTTAAATGCACCTTAAAGACTAATAATAACAATTTTCGCGAAACTTTTCTACAACTTCTTTGCGTATAAAAAGTAATTTAACTAAAATTCGCCAAAGGTTCAAATCTTCATCATCGTCACCAACCTCCAATTCATCTGATAATATTTCAACATTGATTTTTTTAGGTATATACAAGAAGACAGCAGCAATGGTGGTTTTTCCACATTATACACGGTGGCTATACTTAATACTTTTCGTCGATCAAAAAACTTTTTTGAAATTTTTCTAAAGCACTCATCCATCTTTATTTTTTGTTAACCCTCAAAAATAATATTACTTTGCATCTAAAAACCTCAAAACTTTGGAACAAAAACATTTTATTTATTTATTTGAATAGCAGATTTTCTTTTATAAAAAATTGTCTTGGGAAAGTTTTAACTGCCAAATCCCATTTTAGTAAATAGCATCGGTTCTTTCATCCGCACACAAGTCCATTTTATTTATCGAACTTCTCACACTCACACTTCTAAAAAGCTCTTTCTTTTATTCGTACATTTTAAATAGCAACCGAAATGTTTCTACAAATTAGCAACAACTAAATTAGGTATGCAAAAACGAAAATTTGACGACTAACAAAATAATTACCTAAAAGACTTTGCAGTGCAAAATTGCAAAAGCAAAACCTATTTCCATCTCAATTTATCAAAAGACAATTAGCCTCGCTGAAAATGAACAAATTGTATATTATTTGTCTTAAATTAATTTTCCGGCAGTATTTAATGCAGTTTTAGTTCGGTTTAATGTGCCCGGACACTTTTCGATTAAGTTTTCACAATTTTTCTTTTATAAAACAACAAGCATTACAAAGTTAATTAATTGCACAATTTTTTAACTTAAAGCACCGGACACACTAGTTTACCAAAAACCTGATTTTCCAAGCGAAAGTCGCTATAGCAAACAGATAAAAAAGGTGCGATTAGAGTTTACGTGTTACAAATTGTAAAACAAATCTCATTTGTAAGAAACTCTTTTTGATATAATTAAATTGAGCAGATTATATGGATATTATTTTATAGGTCATGCTGTTTCAGTAATTTTCAGACATTTTATTCATGCAATCAGCTTAAATTATAACCAAGCAAGATATAGTAAGAGGTGTGGTAGAGCCTCACGCTACGTTTCCTGTCGTGCCACGTGGATATGAGATATTAAGAAGTTCAATACGCCGGCATATTTTCGCTTCGTTTCGCATCGCTACTACATACAATCGGTGACATATTGACCTAACACACTAAACTTTAACTTACGTCAAAATCTCCATCTTGCCTGGAGCCCGCACTCGAATTTTATTAAAAATTACGTTGAATTAGTTGAATCGATTTGCCCGGAAAACGTTACAAAATTTTCTATTTATTTGGAATGCTATTACATGCAATAATCGATTTTTGCCAATCTCATATTTGAAATCAAATTTTTCAGTTTAGAACGCGCACTGATTATTCGGTTTAGTCATTTCTACGTTCAAGTCGAGAATCTTGACATGCTATGCCATTACGTTTACGAATTAGCACAATGATTTTGCATTTCTTAAGGCCATTATATGCAGAGTTTAACTAACCTCTGGCATTAATGTCTTATAAATCATAGGATGACGTTGAATATACCAAGAACATGTAATTCGGCCATTTTTCTTATTCCAGTTTTTCCTATCGTAATTTTGCACAATTATGTTTATCATTGGTTGAAATATTTACCATAGCTCGCAGTTACACCATCGGGATTACCTCTCCAAACATTTTGATACTCTTCAAGATTCAATAACGCAAAAATAAACTTTTATTTTATTAAAAGCGATTTTGCAGATCTCCTCCACGACTAGCGAAATTAAATTTTTTGACTTTATTTACTACCCGATTTAAAATCGTGTCGCTTTTATGCTCATTTAGCCAACATAATGCTTTTTGCAAATTGAATTTTAATAGTTTTGTTGATGACACATACTACCCATTAAATTTATGAATTTTGAGCACTTTTTGATTAGTTTAAATTGTGATTTATTATCATCACCTGGATAAACACGAAAATTGTTTGCTGCCCGCTGAAAACATTTTTTTTTTATTATTTAGTTTTCCATTTTCTATTTATTATGGCGAGTTTTTGTTAAAATAGAAAATGCAATTTAAATCTACTCGGGCTTTAACAAATATAGAGAATTAATTTTAATTTTCAATTTCGCATTCAGATTTCATTTAGATAATTGTGGTTCAGTATTTCATTTACGTGATTTTAAAAAATAAAATCTACGTTTTCCCCGTTTTTCCTTATATTTTGTCGAGTCTTTCATCCTCGAATGGTCAACTAGGGTAAATTCGTACCCCAATATTTTTCTTGTTATCATTTGATAGGGAACGCAAATAGTTGAAGGCTTTTTTTTGTTTTTTTTAACAAAACGTTTATTCTTTAGTAGGTGAAAAACTGTTTGCGTTCAAATGTGAAGCAAAATTTTTTGCTTATCAGAATACCTGCGGTAAATTTATAAAAATAAAAATTTATTTTTTTTTAGAAAATAAACAAATGTTTTGATACGAAAATTAGGAAAGATAATCAAATTTTAATTTTCTTTTATTTTAGTTGGAGAAAATTCTAGCCATTTGCACTGGCGCCTGTTCGGCAAATAAACGAAATCTTACTCAAATAATTTACACTTGTCCTATGCTTTTTCGCTCTTTCTGTTGTTCGAGTGCCAAACGCTTGTGGTGAGTAGGCGATCAACTTGCACGAAGGCAAGAAGCTTTAGCTAGGGAAATGTATCTAATTAATGGGGTGGTTTCTCTAGGCCTTCTGCATGCCCACATATCGATGTTAGACTTTAAATTTAGAAGATCTGGTAATATAATCCTGGTTTTACCTTCTCTAGCACGGCTGGTTTAATACTTTACATGAGCGGTTCTCAAAATTTTTTTGTCATAACACAATAGAAAGATATTCTAATCAAAAATTTAATTTCAACAATCCGCGGATCAAAATTAAATGAAAGGTAGCAGCTGATTAACCTTAGCGAATGACCGGTTTCAATTTTAGAAGCTTTCACAATCTACCGCCACATTGGAGATCTACAGTAGGATATACAACAAAACTGAGAAACGCGTACTGGATATTCAATTGAATTGTGGTGAATGTAATGAGTTTTGATAATAATTGTTTTTACTAATTTAATTATCAGAGAATTACTAGTAATTCAGGCGATTAATGAGGGTACCTGGCTACTGCTGTTATTTGTATGCAAATACCTGTATTTCTAGAGCAAATTATAATCATTAATACAACGAAATTTGCACCTTATTGAAATAATTCATAATTAAAATAAAACATTTGTTACTTTGAACACGAGTGGTATTGACAGTAAAACACATGACATTGTTTAAAAATCGGTGACGTCAGAAGATGTTTTCCTGTGACTTTTGTAAATTAAAATTTCTTTTTTTCCATTTTAAGTTTAGGTCTGAGACCTGTGCCAACCAACAGCTAACTCGGTTGTGTTCCAAAGCCATTTATTGGTTCTTTAATTGACCCTGGTTTTTTGTTAACCCTTTGTACTCCTATGTCGAGTGTGGCTCCACATCATATTTCTTACATCAACTCCAATGTCAAGCCAGACTCAAATTACATAAGACAATTTCTAATTAATATATAATTCATAAATAATAAATAATTCATAAAACTCAGGGGGACCGGTGGTTTTACGTGCCCTCCTAAGAACAGATACGATCATAAGAAAGTTTAACTCTCCCGGAGTTATTAAATAACATGTAAAAGAGTTGCATCACAAAAAATCTAACCATGACACGCAATGGCAAAAAGACAACCTTGTCCTTGCATTATAATATGAAAAGTGCATTTTAATTGTGTGTTCTAAAGAGCTTTTGGTGATTAAAATTGCAGATACTTTTCGATCGATTCCAGTTAAAAATATCAGGAAAATAAGCAACCCGAGCACATCAGACAAAATTTTTAAATATATCGGAGCACTCTCGTATCTCTATATTTAAAAAACAGAACATAATTCACTTTTTAAGTTCCAAAACGCGCTGAATTTTACATTTGCAATATGAATTATGCTGCTCAGTGTATCTTAATAATTTTATTATTTCAATATGAGATTACTTTACAAGGTATTTCCAAACGTACCTCTCTTACGATTTGAAACGCAAATTAAATTATAATATTGTATATTAGTAGTATAGTTTGACCCAGTGCCAAAATTAATTAGTACATAAAAACCAATCAGGAATGAGATCTCCATAATTTTAATGAATCGCAATGCGCATATCAAATTTCTCGCGCTACAGTAGCTGCTTTACGATTACGAGTAGCTGCTCTGAGGTAGTTAACTTCTAAATAAACATTATTTTACGGAATTGAAATAAAATTTAATAAAAAACATCGTCAATCTTAAAATACAGCCACCCCTTTCGTATTTACAATAAATTATCAATTTTTCTATCAATTCATAAAATTTCTAAGCAAATGAAAATTTACCATTGAAACATAAGCCTAACTCTCATTATCATACATTTGCGTTCTGCTACTCTCCCTTTGACATTTAAGTGCTTCATTTATTAACTGCAGTGTCATCGACATGAGATCGTTATGATACACCCCATAATTTTAATGTTAATGGGAATAATTGAGTTACTCATTAACACATCATAAAGTTGTTTAATGTTACTGCAAACTAACATTAACCGCATAAATTTTGTCTGCTGAAAGTTTTTTTTATCAAGATTTATGCAAAATTTAGGGAAAAATCGATTTTTTGTAATTTATTAATGTGGTTAAATAGAGGCTTTTCGCTCTCACACAGTGGCGTCACAATTTAACCTCGACCTCATACTTTAGTCTTGCAGTTGTCAATTCTTCCAATTGGTCCGTTGTTATTCCATTTCCATCTTCGAAAGACTTGTTTCATTAATTTAATCATTCAAAGACATTCTAGGTTATTCCTAGATCTGGTCTTGGACTAGTCATTGCCGTGATCTTCCCAAACTTGACCTCCACAATTAGGTCATATAGCAGGATCATCCTCGTCTCTTATTATAATTGGCTCAACTCGCCAATTATTTTCTCCCCTCTTCAAAATTCAAGTTATGTAAAAATATTCTTGCACCAACCTCATCTAAGAGGCAATAATTTTGGGCGCCGCTATGCAAAAAATAAATTTTTTCTGCATCTAAACGGATGAGATTCACTTGCCGTGTTTGGAAAATAATTCTGTTGGATTAATAAAATTAACCGTTGCATTTTCTTGTATAAATTAACAATTTTAATTAGAGCACAACAATGTATCACCAAGTGTCTAGTGAAAACTCGAATAATTATCGCGAATGTAGCTTAACTGGCTTCATAAATAAAATTAATCGAATTTTCGCTATGCACTTGGTGAAACATCGCTATCAATAGAATATAACCGAACACTTGGTGTTGTATTTCATGTACAACTTTTCGCCGTTATAAATTTCAAAGAAAACAATTGTTCTTTTAAGCCAGTAAAGTTTTAATTGTACGATTTGGCAAAATGTCAATGATGAACGTCGTGGATTTTTGCCAAGACATCCTAGTAACCCATAACCGGCTTCATATATCTCAACATTTTTGTAAAATTTTAATAGCGAGGTTATTCCGTTCGTTTTGGACAACTTCCAACGTGTAGTGCATTTTAACAACGGCATCGGCTAATTATTAATTATTGTTTCATTAGGTTAGACTGGAAGAGGTAAATTTTAGTTTGCATTGGGCCGATGTAAATTTGATTTATTTGTTGGGATGAAAAAGTAAATAGTAGTTGGAATTTATGAATGCCGGTCAGATGAAACGGGATTTTCTCTCAGGGTTGGAGTATTATAGTAGGTATTAAGTATTATCCTGATTTAGCGACTGTTGCTCTTAACCGACACCCGGACTTTTAGACAAATTTACACTCGTGCTTGCGCACACTAACAGTTTTGAACCAATTTTCCTATATTACAGGGCGATGGCGCACGACTATAAGGCTGCCACCATTAATCATTTAGCCCCGGCTCGCATTTACATATCCCGCTATCAATTTTTATCCCATGACGTCATAAATCGCAACCACAACAATGAGAATAGAAAACTGGATTCGCAAAGCGTGCTGCAATTCTATTGTTTTACACAAGACAAGTTATCGCCCGCCACCCTGCTCCTGTTCAGGTTTCTCTGTTTTTTCAGGATGGTTTTTTTTCAATAGGATCTCATAATTTTTAAAAATTGTTTGGAGATATCACCTACAGATAATAGCAAATACGACCGACCGTTTGGAAAAGTAGTTTTTATGTCGATTGCCATTTTCCTTTTTATTGGTATTCTTAACATAAAATCTTGGGCAGGTAATATCAATTTGACAATTTTTTATGTCGATTCCGTTAGGTTTTGAATATTACATTATAACGCTGCATGCACTTATCGGCTTCTTGCCATAAATATAGACTTCTCCATTAAGGACGATAATGATCGCATTTCGAAAATTGCATTATAAGGCAAATTGGGAATTCTCCTTATAAATAAAATATACATAACAGTTAAGTACTGATATAGATCGAAAGGCCAATGAAGAAGTTTCTTGTAAGGAAAATAGTTAGGAAAGTGACATAAACAAGATACATAGAAATCGTTGATGGCAGATTGGTAGAAGTCTCTAGAGACTATCGGATGTTGCATGTAGGTCCTACACTCTCCATCGATTCCGGTATACTTATCCTGGCTCTGTTGATCCTCCACACTTTCGAAGGTACTTTGTAGGGATAGCGAGTAAGCTTTTTGCCAATGCTATTCGGTTTAAAGCGTGCAGACGGTTTGCTATTGCCGCCTGAGATAAATAAGCATGTCGAAACTTCAATACATTTCCAACACTATTAGATCTCGAGACATATCCAAACCACGAACTCGATTAACTATTTTTTTTATATTTCTTCGACTACATTTTCTCTATATTAAATTTACTTTACATAAAATATCCATCAATATCCTCCCTCCAACTATTTAATCAATTCATCTGTGTTTCAGATCGCCATTTTTATCGAAATATTCTTGCATTTGTTTCGATCGGTTAATGTAGAGGTACGTAAGCACAACTTACTATGGAAGTATCGCTATTCTTTCTTCATTGCAATAGTCGACATTATAATATTCAGAATTTACATAATTGATCAAATAGTATTTCACCAGAAACGAAATACAGTTCAGTGATTCTTTGGCGTAATTTGTTACTTCATTATTTTTTAAGGTAAAGATAAAAAAATTCTTTCTTTATATTAAACCAAGTGTCATTCATCATTAAGGTTTCGCGTGTGATTAGTGCTTACCAATCAACGTCATGATATCTTTTAAAATTATGTTCGCTTGTCGGATTTGCTACAAGAAAGAGGGCATTTTTTCTCGTAAATTTTTTTCTGGACGATTTATTTACCTAAATGTTTTTAATGAACAAGTATCCTAGCGAAATGAGGTATAAGCATCAGCGGGATTAATTAATATCTCTAATGTACAATTTTACCGTAAATTTTTCAAAAAAAAGAAATTGAAAATTTAATATTTTTAGTTTTACAATGTAGCCTTTTATTTGGACTACGTTTATTGTTAAAAAAAATGAAGCGTACTACGACGCTAAGTAAATTTATCGAGTTATTTTTTTATCGTCTTTTTTTTTAACAAAAAAGCCATACTGTGAAATTGAACTTTTCCTATCAACTGTTGCGAGTTATCCAATTTTAAATATTGAATGCGTTCGTTTGATCTCGATGTAGTATAAAGTAGATCGTATCTGGAAGAGCGAACGTTTCGATTCATAAATTCTTATAATGTTTCGCGTCACCTTAGTCAAAAAAATATTAACGGGAAAGAGAAAGACGCCCAACTGTTTTGTGGACGACGCCTTAATGTTAACGTCACGCTTTAAAAACACGGTAAGGGGTAAAGAGATCTTCGCGTGCCCTTTATGAGCCTCTCATCATAACTGTGTAACTGCAGACCGGAGTCGAGCACAAGTTTTGCATAACTACTCCCCGGAGTCGTATTCTAAACATCTCTTTTCGTTATATCAAAACACTAATCTTTTATCTCTTTCTTTTTGGTGGTAATAAAACAACCCTTTATTTCTTTATTATTGTTCAACAAAATGACGAGCGCGATGTTGTTAAATCGCCTTGGGATAGTGCACTATCTATATAGTGCTATGTTCTGTTTATTACTATACCACATCCATTTTTACAAAATTTGCGGTTTACAAAATATTTTTAAGTCCTAGAGGGGCTTTTTTGTTTAGGGACTTTTATAAGAGAATGCGAGTCGCATAACGAAGCAGGTGTAGAATCTAGTGCGAATGGTCGTAAACGAAAATGCTGGGTAAACATGACTGATGAGCCTCTAAAGAGAAGGGAAATAGGAAACACTAGAGAGAAATTGCTTAAACGAATAAACATAACCGCAAACTCAAACGAATGCATTTTTTTTCTACACGTAAATTTCAAATTTTTTCGATAAAAAAATAATTGTTATTTCGATTTTTATTGGCGTTTATGAAAAGTTGTTCGTACATAATATTTGCACCATCATCGTTTATGTGGTTTATACAAAAGGATCTCATAAAATAATAAAACGACCACGGCGATTGTACTCCTGAGACCGACTATGAAATTGGCCAAATGAAGCGGTTATTGCATATTCCAGTAGCATCTTGTAGAGCTAAATGGGAAACCTTTAAAATAAGTCGCTACATGCAGATTGTATTACGGTATGCTAATACAGTAATTCTCATGCAACTGCACTTGCTAAAACCGCATCGCGGTTCATTAATATCGCGAAGAAGATTAAAACAAAATATGACTGGATAACTATTGATCTCGGCAGGGAACTTGAAAGCAAAAACAGTAAAAAAAAACATCTTTGTTCTCCAAACGAAAACTTTACAATGCTTCAGTTGGCTGGACCGGAATTAGGTAGATTTGAATACTTTAGAATTTATCTTTAGTTTAAATGCTCCGCATAAAACGTGTAACTACTGATTTTAACGTGGACTTCCTAGAGTCCTATGAAATTCAAATTGAACACAACTACAAAATCCGGAAGTCCTCGTGGAAGCAGAAGAAGATGCAATTGATCGCACTGATTTTGTGTGTACACAATTTTGAAATTGACTTTTTTATTAAGGATTATAATAGCAAGGATATATTGAGTTTGCAGCAAAATTTACGACCAACTTGCTCAACATATCCTTGTTGAGTTTTAAAAGTTTTATGGTTCAGTTTATGAATGCATTTTGTATTATCAGAGAGTTACTTGTGGATTTATGAAACACTTAACGGAATTGTTTTCATGTTTCCATAAAAATGTCCGTTCTTTTTATTGTTCGATAAATACTCGTTTTTGTTTGTTTATTATATTTTAATATTTCTTTTTGTTTTATACGCCGACTTGAAAACTGCTCCAGTTTTCCCGGATTTTCTCAAACGTTGTTCTAGGAAGTTATTAAAAAGTGCAAGCCGACAATTTAAAAGTGCCCGGCGCTTTGAGCGTTTAAAAGTTATTTTTTCGCCTCAAACTCTCTTGCATTATGATAGAAAATAAGTGGTTCTTTCATACTTACACGTTGTAAAATTAATTATGCCAAAAGAAAGAAAATTGTATTTTGTAAAATCAATGAATTTTTTATTCAAAATTGTGCAAAAGTTTTTGCTACTAGTATAGTATTCATCCCTTTTTTGCAATATCATACATGCAAATTTTATACACAGAGAATCGTTTCCATTTCATTACTTCTTCAGTCAAATTTAAATTTGTTTTGGTTGCCTTTTGCGCTTTTATGGGCACCAGGAATTTAGCTTCAGAACTTTGAAGCGCTTCTGAGTGATGGAGCATTTTTTTCTATTTAATGTTACACTCACATTATAAGTTTTTTCAACTTGCACGAAACGTAATTCTTTAAAGCAATTTTCTATGTTAAAAAGTGGAATGTTTGGTCGATTAGACTCTTACAGCGACTCGCAAATTTTGAGCTTTTTGATTAACGTTAAATGCAGCTTTCCAACTCCACGTTCACATTAAGTTACCTGTTAATTTGCAAGCACTCAAACACATTTTACAGTTCACGTTGTTTTCTCGACTCGTATTTACATTTCAGTGTGCTTTAATTGCAGAGCTTGTTGATGCTTTTGGATTACTCATGTTATGTTTATTGTGTGTCTTCATAAATGAAAGGTAACGAGATAAGCTTCCGTAATATTTTCATAATCAAGAACTTTACCAAAACAGTAGGTAATATAAAGTTTTTTTTTCAAAACGGCGTTCTCATTTTGTTGATTTATGTTAATTTGCCTTTGCAATAACGGCGAAGGTGGTAAACACTAAATTACAATTTTATGAGTTAAATGCAACTGTAATTATTATCTGGATAATTGCAAACCGACAATTAATTTTGTGTGTCTGCACTTAAAATCCTATGTCAGCATTGTCTCTGTCTGCTGTTCACAGTTAATGACTTTGCTCAACTTTCCAAAGGATATCCGAATAATAATCTTGAGTAAATTCTTTAAGGAGTTTGCATAATTATTATTGTAACAAAAATTTAAAATAAGAGCACGGGAGTAGTTTGGGGTGGTTGGCGGACGACCAGCTACAGCTACATTTCCAAGTTTAATTGGTGCGCGACGAGGAAACGAGAACACAAAAAGAAACTTGCGTCAATTTCAATCTTTTTCGGCATCCCCAAAATACTCGTGTTCCAAAATTTACAACGCGATAAACAATTAAATGTTATATTGCGCTGGGAGAACATCAGTATCGCTCAGCATGCTCTTTAAAGTTGAGCAAACTTGGCGTATACTAAGCATACTATAAAATCTTATGAGTAACTAGGGTGTTGTTTCGAGAACTTTTTCAAGTAATTTAGAAAGATTTCAAAATATTCCAATTAAAGCTTTAATTACGCACCAATCAAAAATAAATGCCTCCATAGTATTTTCCAATCAATTTTAATAAGATCTTCCATCTTATAAATGTCTTTAGAATTCACCGAGGACTCTTCCTACGAAGAGAGACCTTTAAAACTTTTAATAAATATCCCTCATTATATTCCCCGTCTAAAATTTGATAAATATTTTGCAAATAGGCTATCAAATAGACCGAATTTTAAATAGTAAAAGTTAAACATCAGTTTGATTGAAATAAATTGAGAAAATGGGGAGGCTTAATTTGAGAATTTTCGAGAGCAAAATATATAAAAGTATTTAAAATAAAATCCCGGTTTTTGCACAATGATAAATTGTGGGTCATTTTGTTTGTTGTAGTAATTACTTTCACTAAATTTTCAAATTCGACCGAATTTATATGGCTCAAGTCTAGACAGCCGCGCATCGCTGTCATCATTTAACACGGCTCGTTTCGTAGCTTACAAAAACAAGCGGTCTCACTGAAATATCTCTTAAAACCATTTAATCCAGTATTTGTACTTTATTTTATTTGCGACATCATAAATAGCGGACAAATCCCTCCCAGGCGTCGCGCGATCGGTTCCTAGGGATAAATAAGTGGCTAATGTTCTCGCTCCAGAGCACCGGCAGGTCGTTAGGTCAAGTTCTGTTGACCGACTCTCTGATGAAATGGATTTTACCTTCCGGTCCCTACTAGAATCAAATCGACACATAAGTTTCCTCATATCACATCGTTCCCAAAATTATTTCGCAGGCATAAATCTTGAGCCGTATGTACCTAATTCCGCGCGACAATCAAGAAGTAATTTTTTTTCACAATTTTAGTGGGTGTCATAGAGAATCATAAAATTCTTTTATTATTATTACCAGTATTAGGTATCATTAATTTATTGGAAAACGGGCGGTTATTAGTAATTGCGAGCCAAAACACAGAAAATACAAAACTGTATGGATTGAAAATAGATTTTCATGACAACGTGATATTTTACAACCAAATGCATAAATTACAGTAGTACGTTTAAAAAGACCTATCCCATAAATTCGGACATTCGTTTAATGTGTTTTCAGTTTAGCTGTTCGAATTTTACAACGACCAAACGTAACGAAAAAGTTATGTGTTTGATTTCCTGAATTTAAGTGATTTTTTGTTCATTTTTGCTACACTCACAAAACTTAACACCGATTCACTACCAAACTAATCAAATAAATGTCACGTCAAACTACATGAAATCAAACTAAATAATTGATGGACGTAATTAAGTTTCATGTTTTAGTACCTACCCAGCAGAAAAATATTATAGCACCTACTGAAAATTAAAGGTTTCCAAACGAAACGCTTTTATGAGCACTCAAGTTTGAGGCCATTTGAAAATTTGGATATTTGTAACGTAACTTTTCGAAACCCCGGTATCTACACGCCGATGCCAAAATTGAAAAACTTCAATAAATCGATAATAAAATATCGCATCTCCATAAAAAGTGTGGCAGTAAATAATCAAGTACGGAATTTTGACTATTAACCGCAAATTGATTTCAATAAAGAAGAGAACAAGTCGATTCAAAGTAACAAAAAAATATGAGGCGTTATTTCAATTCACATCAATGCTCGCAATGGAAATGTAAAGAAAATTGCATTGCCAAGTTCGGCGAAATAAAACGAAAGCTTGTACATACCTACATCGTTTTAACACAATAATGGTCCGAATGTTCTGTTTTTTAATGTAATTTGGTTGGTACTGTATGAGAACGGAATACTAAACCGATCACGTAAAATAAAATTTATTTGCCCTGTTTCAATGCACAACGGAATAACTGAATAGACAAGTTGGGCGCATATTATATTGTGTAATAATAAATCTATGCTTTTTTATTAACCGTATAGACGAAAATTAATGCACGATAAGGCAAATAAAAATCCTGGAGCATGCTCAGGTCAAAATATTCAAACTTTATTCGAAAAATTAAAAGCTAGTTCGATAAAACCAGACGGCCATGATAATATACAAGGGCTTAATCTAAATTTAAACGTGAAGAATGTAACACTTTTACAGGCAATTTTTTAGATTACTACCTTAAAAGTGTGATTATTTTTGTGCGGATATATTCTAGAAAAAGAAGATCACCATCGTCAAGGAAACGATGAGAAAAACAAGAAAGATATCTTGACTTTCTTTCGTAACACCAAAACTTTCGAAATTATTCTTCTTCTTCTTAAGGTGCCGTCTCCTATCGGAGGTTGACGATCCAATTTAATATGTTATTATTAAATAGATTTCTTGACAGATTACTCTCGGTGGTTTGCCATTGCCTTCCGAGAAGAGAGGGTCATAATGAAGTTGGATAAATTTTGTAGCCGAATTAAGGATCGAACCCAGGGTTTCTAGCGTAGAGTCCGGTGCTTAGCCCGTTGACTTAGTTCACCTACTTATAATAATAATTAGTATATCAGATTTTTGAACAATGCAAATATTGGGAGGTTTGAGTTGACCCCACGGTAGCTATACCCTGCCTCTAATAAACCCCTCAAACCCATGGGTCTCAGACACCCCACCGAATTGCCCTGTGATACGTCCGCGACTGTGGGTTTAATAAAAATCGCTTAAAATTTAATATATAAGCGTAAATTTAACTTGCCAATAGAAAACGTCTATACGCGCTAATAAATTATTATTATTATTAGTCATTAGATTAAATGACGAGATCAGACTGATCTTCTGGCATGTATGGACTTCTTGATGAAAATTTTTCTGCGGTAACTAGCCAGATGTTGCTTTTCATGTCTTAAATTATTTCCAAATTCCAAATTTTCGCCCCCGAATATTGTCGTTCACTATTTTACTTTAGCATAAACCATAGGCTTTAACAGTATTATCAATTTTATTTTAAAAAAATGTGAAGGACTTGAAGTGGGTTTCATAAAAGTGTCTTAAAATTTAATACAGGCTTAAACTTAACTTGCCAATAGAAAATGTCTATTTGCACTAATAAACGTTTATTATTGGTGAGTTAAATTTAAGCCTCGTGAGGCTTATATATGAAACTCACCATTACGGTCTCGATTTGAATTGGGATTACGTTCCGACGTGCTTCGAAGCAATGTAAATTTAATTACAATTTTCCATAAGATCCCACAATAATTTTCCCATACGGCGATTTATTTTATGATAAAAAATGATTCAAATGGTAGTCAAAACTATTGTGACTCAAATCGAGACCCGGTGTCTCTGATGGGAACTTCTACATTGGGTTTATCAAACTTTTTTTTTGTTAAATTTAAATCCTCACTCGAAAACCGTTGCTTCTAGACTACAAATGATTTTAATCTATTTTGTAGACGGTTACTCAGCAGTTTCGAATCTATGGCCTTTTTAGGTAGTAATCAAAAAATTAGGTTAGCTCCTGAAGGTTTAAATTTACACAAGAAGTTTTGTTAAAATTTCTTTTTAAAAAATCTCCTCACCAGCAAACTACAAATTTATTTTTTCTAAATTATATAATAGACAAAAAATTAAACGAAGCACCTAAGAAAGCCGATAATTAAAATAAATTACGATTATTATCCGAGTAAAACAAATTTACACGATTAAAAATTCTATAGTAGCTTTTGAAAATTAACAGCTATAAAATACAGTTATCGTTTCTGTTGGATATAAAATGGGGGCTTAAAATATAAATTATCCGACCTGTGTTCTTTATTAGGTACGAGTTTGAAACTGGAGATTACACAGCAGACATTAATTCGAAATTTCCGATAACTGCTGCTGAGAACAGACCCCGCTCTGCCTCATAAAACAGCGAAAAGTAAGAAAAAACAATACACTTAACTTATTGGCATTGAAAAAGTTCTACACGCACCCCCAAAAAACATTAAACTGCACTTTTGCATAAATTATCTAATACAAAACTGGGTGAATCTACCCCATCTTTCGCGTAGTTCGAGGTTCATATTTAGTTTAAAATGTACCTACAGATGACGATACAGAAAAAGAAAATACCCGAGTTAAAGTAAGCTACAGCAGCTGCAATTTGTATGATGGTCCGTTTTAATAAGGTAACAGCAAAAGCTCTCATAATTTTTATCGATTGCACTAAACCTTTTCAATCGGGTCTATAACAGTAAAATATTACTTTAATTAAAGGCAATCGAAACAAATAAAAGCGATAAATTGGAGATTGTAACAAAACCGAAAATTGGTCAATAAAGAGTTACACGAATTTGCACGTTTATAGTTAAAATAAATTAATGTAAAAAGCATCAAATAAAATACAATTTAACTTACAAATTTGCTAATCGTCCCCATTTTGAATTTTTAAAAAGAGGTTTATCATAATTTGTCGCAAATGAAAATTTTTCCAAAGCCGAGTGTTCGATGATAAATTTTATCGAATATTTGGTAATTCATCATATTTTTCATTCAAAAATTAATAAACCACTAAAAAGTTAACTCACGTTTGTATGTAGAATGCTGATTGGCCTTATCGAACGGATACATTTTACATAATATAATATAATAATGCACATACCTGAAACAAAAAAAAAACTTTTACAAAATTATTAAACAAAAAAATCCATTTTGGAGTAATAAACTGTTTTTCATTATGAACTAATAAATGTACCCAGTAAATAATGTTAGAGCTAAGAGAAAATAATATCTTTAGGGAATGTTGAAGTTAGGTGTACATTTCAGGTCGTGTAAACTCCCATGCTTCCATAATTTCAGGCAACGAGAAGTAAGGATTGCTGCTAGCTCCTGAATATTCAGTTTCCATTCTTGCGGCTCGGTTATTATTGCACATTTGCAATGTAAAGAGGGTCATTGGCTGAATTTACCTTAAATAAGAGCTCACATTCACGATCGTTAATGTACTCGTATTATAATCAAAATTTTTATAAGCGCCGATTTTTGCTACCCTCGAAAAATTGAATAAAAATTTTTAATAATTTTCCTACAAAAAGTTTAATTTAAAAAACAATTTATCTTATTTTCTTCGACGTTAATTCTTCTATTACGGGAGAAAAATAATTTTAATTTTCAAAACAAGTGAAAGCTTGTCTTGGTGTGAGAGTAATGGACAAATTTCTCGGTGCTTATTTGCCAAACCTCATTAGGGTCGTGAATAAAAGATAAAGTAAATAAGAGAAGCATATCCAGTACTAACTACAAAGTAAGCTTTATTTTGATAACTACTTATTTTTGCAAGGAAAATAATATGAGCGAGAAAATTATTCTTCGCCAATACATAAGTAAAGCAATCCGATTTTGTTAACGTTTATTAGATTTGTGCTAAGCACTTCTTGTTACAAAAATGATTAGGCCGTTAGAAAAATAAAACATTTTATTGTAATTGAATTACAATTGAATTAGGGAATGAGCGAACAGAGTGCTCTGATGATGAAATTTTAAAGTAAGATGACTTACGGAATTATCATAATAAATCATGAAAGGTGAGGTGCGGTGCGGCGCGGCTGTTCGCTGTAGCCACATCGGCTAATGATAAAATTGGTTCATCAAATTGTGTTAAAGCAATAAAGGACCAACGACTTTTAGTGCCGTATTAGCACCTACACACCTATCGCATTAATGTAATATGTGATTATTTGAAAGCCATAATGTTCATAATCGGTTTAATTTAAACAGGCAATTAACGATTATATTTAGTAGCAATTTGGAACCGCCACAGGATACAAAAGCACATCTATACGGATTAATGGATTTAGCAGCAATAAATGCGATAAACTTGAGTGAATTTAAGGAAGAAAAGCGCGTAATATGACAACATTTTTTGTTCGTTTAATTAAACGAGCGCACAGCAAACGTAATTCACTGTGATTACATTTTGGAGAAATTTCAGACTCGGTTTTGCGTTTTGATCTGCATAATGTATACTCAAAATGTGTAATATGTATGCATTCTATTTGCCGTAGGAAAACCAAGAATTGTGTATAGGTAGGTACATAACAAACATAGAAGCTTGTTGGTATTCAATTCTCAGGACAATACACAAAACACGGCAAAGCACGTGCGCATAATTACGTCGATGGAACTCTCAGCACACCTACAAAGCTACGTGTTTAGATAAAATCTACAGTTGACTATTTAACAATGATTACATGTCGAGCAGTCTAATGAATTGATAAATTTCGTTATTAATGACTTAATAAAAACAAAAATTCGATTTATAATAATTGATACTAAGCGTTTCATTTTAATCGTTGCGTTTGGTCCTTCTTCGAACCCAAACCTTGCCTTAATGAAGAAGGCGAAATATACCTATGTATTATTGAGCTCCAGATTCCTTAACAACCTACACTTAAATCTAATTTATCAAAAATGGGTTAGTAGTATTGGTAGGAATGCGGATTAAGCTGTTACGTTCAAATATTCAATATTATTCCGAACGCTTGGGGATACTTTCTCAGTTGTCACTTTTTCAGATGCGTCGAAATATCTCCGACTATCTCACATGTATGGTTCAGTGGAGGCTTGCCTTAAAGGACCAAAAGGGCACGTGCCCTCCTAACCTAAACCCAAAACAATTACAATCTAGCCATCATTTAATCAATGTTAAAATTTACAAGATTTGATTAATTTTTATTTTGTCTTTGTGCCCTCACACTCAAATAACTTGTAACTTGACGCATGGCTGCAATGGTTTAAATTAATAACAGAGAAAAGACAACGAATGTTCAAAAATGGATGGGATGTTGTTGGGTAGTAGCAAAAAGCTTATTTATATTTGTCATCTAAATCAATCAATTTTCTAACAATATCTCAAATTTCAGCTAATACGTTCGGCCAAATTTACACATTTTTCATTTAAAGTGATATGTTTGCAGGCTTTGCTTTTAATGAAAAATGTGTACCTACATTTTGCTTGGAAATTTGAGATATCTATCGTTAAAAAGGTAATAATAATAATTATTATTATTGCTGGTGACAAATGAATCTAATTGTATCATAATTCCTTTATAAAAAAATTTTGAATTTTTTTCAAAAATCCAGCAGGCCCCTTTTTGCTAAAAATTAATTTCGATCTAGAAGTTAATGCGTCAAAAAAGTTTAGTTTCACCTTGCTCGCACACGCAGTAAAGCCCTTTCAGCTAAAATCAACTAAAATGGATTTTCCAGACAGTCTAGTTAAAAATTAACTAGAAACTAATTAAATTTTAATTACGTTTCAGTTGTAGCAACAAATTTCTAGTTAATTTTTTTAACTAACTAAGCGATAATAATATGTTAATTTACTTATTAATTTGCATCTAAAATCAGTTATTTCAAAATATTATAGTTCACAAATGAAAAATATTAGTTATGATTGCTAATTTATGACTTATTGTGTTTTAGTACCTAACAAAATGGTATTGTTACATTTTTGTTATTTTGGAAGTACAATAATTTTATTATTGTGGTAAATTATAAAAATCCAATCAAAGCCTATGGGCTAAAATGTGACCCATTAATATGTAATCCTGAGATAGGTGGCAAAATTATTTTGCCTTTGATGATGGAGAATCAACCACCACTTTTGGCACACTTCAATCAGATTTTTCTAATGATAAAATTATGCGATGTCATGGCAGAAACTAATATAATTATGTATTTAAAATGCTATCCTAATTTTTATCTTAATGGTAGATACAGAGAATAGAAGTGGAGCACCCAGCGCACAATTCGTTTCTCGCGCTTTTAGCAGATACAGTATGGTATAGTAATTTAGTAGATGAAATATGTAACTGTACCTTTGATGACAGGCAAATAAATTTTGATATAAATTTAACAAGAATGTAACTAAACGTACTAATATCAAACCTATTCTTGAAATTTCTTTAAATTTTGGTACACTTTCAAAACACTCGGTAGTAGACATTCGTAACTACAAGTACATCATACTACACATTTGGATGAATCTAAGGAACCTTGCTCCCTAAATATTAATATTTATCACTTCGATTCTTGCGAATTAATTCATCAAAAAAATACCTCAGTTATAAATAAATGTAAAATATTACAGAGTTTGACGTCACTCGTTCATTCAAAATTTATTCGGTATTCTAAATATCATGGAGATAAAAATGAATAGGTCAACAATTTGCAAAAAAAAAATTCACAGCAAAAATACATTTTCCTAAATAAAGTGATGGGCGATAATCTCACACTTATGTTGATTGCGACTTTATTCGGATTAAATGAGTGGAAATGAAAGGAGGGTGCAAGTTTTTGTTTTTAATTGGACCACTTGTCGCGTCCAAAAGTTAACGTCGTCGAGTGACGTGAAAGCAAATTTATTCTTTAAGCTCGACATTCATTACACTGCTCATGTGTTTATCCGAACCGTACGTAATGTCAAGGGTTGTACAATTAAACGCACCAATTTCAATCCGTGTCCAACTCGTACAAAATTAGTTTCGATTAACTTGTTAGGGATAAGTCAATTTTTCCGAGGGTTTAAATTAGTAATTTTTGAGACTTTGTCTCCTCCTTGATAAAAATAAAATTGTAATTATTTTGGGGAAAAAACCCATCGACATCGACGTGATGTTGGATGTGTGGTGCAAACCACCAAGTCTAAACTAACAACAGAAACTCGTAGTGGTCTAGTTTCCAAAGCTTGAAGCTGGTCAGCTAGTTGAACAGTTGGCAGATATACGACCATTAATAACATTTCCCATTTTGCATTATAATGCAGCTATGGGATTTAGTAGCAGTGTTGGAAACGTCATAGTGCGTACTTAAAATTACATGTGGATTTATGGCAGCTTTTAATGATACTACTAATTGTAGTAGGGGATCGTTGGGTCATTCGCGTACATTTACGGCATTCAAATTAGTTTAAATTTTTCAAAAGTTCCATTCAATGTTACTATAATTGAATAACATCATAAATGGTTCATTAATTAATAAATAACACAAACGTCGATAGTACATACATAGATATTTTCAATTCAGGGTGTAAAAGGACGCCGCGCCGCCCGCCACTGATGCTATAATAACGATAATGTAGGAAGAATGACATTTTAAGAACAATTTTCAGTTGGAATGCAAAGGTATCCCGAACTTATCCAAATGAGCCAGTATTTAACGTTTATTACGTCGACTTGTCAACTGTTCTGCTTTAATTAAATTCGAGCTAAGTACCTAAATGGAACTGAGAAAAATGGTCACTGATCACGACACGTACTTGAAGTAGTCCTTTTCGTCTGAATTCTATTTAATTTTCCATTTTCATCCGGAATGAACTCTTGATTCCCCTTTCTATGAGAATATTAGAGCAGCATTGTTTAAAAACTCATTTTAATTTAAATTATCCATTTTATAAAAAGTCGTTACTTTTAATTACATTTTGTAACCGCTTTGTTTTATTAAGTTGGCAAATAATTTTATAAAACACCACTTGAACCATTCGACGACTCTTTATTAGAAATGTTGTGCGGTTGCGAGGTGGTCTCGCAAATATTATCTCGACCCGCATGGCGACGAAAAATTCACCGAAAATTGCAACTAAAAACAAAAGAAAAAACTTCTTCCCTTTAATTCCCCAGATTCTTAACATAAATCTACAATTTTTCAAGTTCCACAAGACGTTACATCCGCGAAACGTTTCGATATATATATCCTAAATAATTCCTCCTTTTCCTAGCGATAATAATTGTTAAACCGTTAAGAAAATGTAATACGATAGCAATAAATTTTCGAGAAAAATGTCAAGATATATAAATCCGAATGTAAACGTAAATCTGATAAAATCAGTTGTCGAAATGTTTCCTTTTCAGTTTTACATATCGTATAAGCTAAGCAAAGTGAGAATTAAATGGAAAGTTGTATATAATTGTCAGCAAAGTAATCCCCGCTAAAGTGTCCCGGGAGCGAACTTCGGACTCACCTCCGGATAAACGGGTACGATTTACGACGGAAGCGTCTAATGTTCGCCCCGAAAAGCCCCCTCGACCTAAACCCGATTCCCTACCGAACATGTGAGACTTCTATTATAACGTTAAAACGTGCGCTACAAATATGAAAATCGCCCGCTTTCTGTTAAAAATTACTTTCAACTTATAAATATTTAAAACTTTTTCGGCGCTAATTTTAGATGCTTGATTAATGGCCCACATCACGTGCAGACGTAAAAGTTTATTACTTATTACAATTTTGAATTAAACATCGATCGGGACATTTTTGAGTTGGGTAGGTTCGGGAAACGGATGCCGGCTTACGGGATACTATGCATAAATATGACTGTACTACTTTGTACTGCGCAAGTCGGCCGTAATCAATTTAAGATATTTTCCTATATATGGTTCACCCTGTTAACATCAAGATTTAGTACCACTTAACATTTGGGAATCTTTTAATAAATGGATTCTATTGTTAAGCCGCAGAAAAACGTGCCCTGAGTAAATTAATATCTGATTTATTGCGACTTCCAGCATAAGAAAGTTGTAAATAAAAAATTAATAAAACCCAAATAACATGAAAAAAAAAATTAATTATCTTACGGTTTCGGAGGTTGATTTGCATTTTTCACTGTTAAAAAGTTAGCGAGACAAAAGAAAAGAAATTCGCGCGCCTCGAAAATGACAAAAAGTAATTTATAAAAGGTTTCGAAAATCGACTATCTACAAAACATAGTCAAATCGAGTATCAAAATACGATGAAAAAGCCAATCCAAAATGTCGCTTTATGCCTTCATTTTGTTTCGTGTAGGCAGAGAGCGATATGTCTTTACCACCCTTTTATATTCGGAATGTTATTTCATCCATGTTTCATCCTCACAATAGCTTAGAATATATGAAGATACGATACAGCCTTCTTATATCTAATAAAAGGGCTCCTGTTTTAGGATCCGTCTCGCTCGAATCTACTAAATATCCATTGCAAGAGAGGCAGAGATCACGAGTTATAGCAGCACACGTCGTTGCTAAATTGTCAAGTAGATTGTGTTTCAGCAGATTGCTATGTAAACAAAAAAATACTAACACGCTTCTATTTAAGATACCCCTATACAGTGCGATCTTCGATAGCGCTCCTAACGATAAAAAATTATCCAAAAATCGATTTAAACTTCCTTTAAATACGAATTCACCAAGTTAAAATGCATTTCTACATTAGTATAGTTTAAACAATAAATCTTGGCAGCGATGTGGCCATCTTGTGCGAAGTGAATGGTGAAAAGAAAACGCTGCCTATATCGTACCACCGCCGCGCCGTCGATATGACGTTGGTACGATATGAACAACCTTCCCCTACAAGTACATATTATTTTAATAAACCTATTTCGAAGTTTAATTATTTCAGGACACAATAAACTATTATTTTAATTAACAAAAAGCAGTGACTTTTTTAAATTGGAGAGGAAAATTTTCAAATTTATAATTTTTTATAAGTTAACATTGAGTTTCACAATAAACACATAAAATATAAAAATAATTGTTTGAATAATAGAACTGTTTTCCGATTAGCATGGAAGGACGCGAGCCCTTGTGGCCTTTAAGGCAAACTCCTCTGGTAAAAGATGAATTCTTTGCAGGGCAACGCGGGCTGTAATATAAAAAGAGACGAGTCCCAATTGTACAATTTTTGCATTTTCTTTTTGACGACGCGTTTCGAACTTTAAATGGATCATAATCACGACAAGAGTAAAAAAATTAAGCAGCTAAAAAGTGACTTTTCTTGTTTCGTATTCTGCAAAAATAATTTCTACTAATTTAACCGATGTTTAGCGTTAAACTTGGAGCGTTGCAATGCCGTTGGCGTTATAGAATTAAGAAAAAAGTTGTTCGTTCTTTAGAAAGAAATCAGAAAAACCTAATTACTTAGAAAAATTTCACCAAAACCATAATAAACATCTAAATTGAGTGGAAATAAATTTTGCGAACAGTAAAAGAATAAGATATGTTAACTTGATTAAGTGTAAAACTTTTGCCAACAAAATACTTTTTCCATTAAAATTCTCCTCGCAAGTAGTTGCTCTAAAAACTACTTTATTTAATTTTTTTGTTAAAACCGTCTAAAACGTTTTTCTCCGGGAAAAAATTGTAATAAAAAGAGGTAGGAAGCAAAAAGTTTTTTCCGCAATATGTATGCATATGCAAGGATAAAATTGTGTCCCACGTCTGCGACTATTTTTTCGCTATCAGTGCCACACTATCACGTGTGTAATAGAAGTTGAAAACGCTTTTTCTACCCTAAAACTCTTGGATTTTCGATTTCAATCCTCGTGCACGAGGTAAATAGATCGAGCGACGTGTTCTGACTTCTACGTGCTGTTTTCACACTTGCACCACAAACTTCCTCTCAGGGATATTTCGAATTCCGTTTCTTGAACATCTCGCACTAACTCATCCTCGTAACAGTTAACTAAACCATTTATAATTTGAAAAATGTTGGCACAGTCGAAGGCAAAAAAAAAGTGCGAGTGGTTTATTACAATAAAATTATAAAATTACTTGGGTCGCGTCGTTAAATTAAAAAAAAATGGGTGGAACGAAAATTGTATATAAATTTGAAATTTCTTCAACATTAGGTCGGGTGTAATGTTGATTAAACAAGCCAGTAATTCGAGCTTCTAATTTGTGTGTGTGAGGACGTAACCTTATTAAGGATAATTTGGGAACTTAACTTCTATTAACGTAGAAGCGTAAAATACTCCCACAAGACCACCCTTCTCGTGAAACAGGCAAATATAATTCAGAAATATTGTAAACTGCCCTTATTAAGTTACGGCTGCGAATAAACAGAAAGCTAGTGAGTTGTTTCCGCTTTGGATTCAGTCAACAGAGAAACAAAATCAAGATGCCGTGCCGTTGTGAACATAAACATCCGGGCATAAAATATTTTACAACTTCAATTTTTGTTCTACATTCTCCTTTTTATTTAATTAACTAAATTATCCTTAAAAATTCTTTTTAAACGAAACACAATATATCAACGTCCTTAAATTTGTCAAATATATCACGTCTACGTGCATGATGTCATAAATTTAGACAAAGCAATTGCATGTCTCAGCCAAAAACGTCGAGCGTGATTAAGTTAAAATGTTTCCTTAACAAAAAGCTGTCGTTTCGGTCAAGAACACCTGAAGACATTTTCTCAAAAAGGGAAATTTGCTTGCTGCGTGGTAACTCTACATAATATTCTTAATTATTAGCGCCCGCTTTAAGGCTCCCCAAAGCAGATTTACTGGTGATCTATATTGAAAACAGATCACAAACTTTAATTAGGGGTTGTCATTGCGACGAGTAGAATTTCTTCTTAATTTGTGTAAAATTTGATGATCGATCTACCTAAATACTTAATTTTCCAATCGAATGAATAATTTTAAGCTAAAATTTGATAAATAACCCAAAGTAATCGACATAAAATGCAAACATTTTTTTTGGAAAAGTTTTGTTCAAGTTTGAGCTCTTCCCAAAATTACTTGAATTTAAAGTATAAACTTAAAATAAATACAAGTTAAAGTCTTCTTCTTGTACGAAATGCGATCAATAACAACAAAGATTCCATAAGGGAATAACAGAAATAGAGCAACTCTCCCACTTTGGATAATTCCATCAGGATATACACGAAAACAGTGGTAAAATTATAACTACGTATAAGGACCTTAGTTTAATTAAGCTTCTACTGTAACGTTGATGCAATTAGCTGACTATCAATAGCACAATTTTGTAACGTGGTAGATTAATTTGAAATGAACTCGTGCAGCGTATAATCTTCACTAACTATGCCATGAAATCCTATCGTAATGTACATATTCATTTGACGAAATCGGTTGTTCTAATTCCGAATGATAAATTAAAAATTCCTTTCAATTTCCTAAATAAAATCCACATGATGTACGAATACTTAGGTACGTGTGTACATTATTTATAAGATGATGTTTCCCAAAATATTATTGCTCTTCAACCTCTAATCCAGGCATGTTAAATTCATTGAGGCAAACGGACCCAATTACAATTAATTATGTATTATGTAACAGTAAAAGCATGAAACCGATAGTAACATTACCAATAAAAGCGGTAAATGATAAATAAATTGATAGGTTTACTATGGTAAATGTATGCATTTACAAATTGTAGTACTTTGCATAAAAAAATTTAAGGGCACAATTTTTACTGACGATTTGGACATCCAAATCCAATTTTAATCTGAAAATGTGCCTGTAACCCTGTGTTCGTTGTTAACAGTGGCAATCATCAGAAAAAGTGCCATCCAAAGCACGGAGACTTTCTGCTTATCGATGTTAGGTATTCTAACCGTAAGTTTTCTTTAAAAAAACAATAGTACAAAGAAACGGAGTTTTTCTGCTCCACTAGGTCTCCTACTTGGTACCTATTATGTACCCCCTCAACTGCAAAGTCTCTTGGCTGAACAAATTTTCATTTCACAATTCGGTATAAATCTCAACCGCAAAATAAGATTTACGTCCCAAAATACGTGATGAAGTCAAACTGCAGGTGGAATTAAGTTTGAAAATGTAATGTCTGGAAAGCGATTCAAGAAAATGGCCAAGAAATAAATTCTCTTGCCGGTAAAATAAAACCATAGAAACATAACTCTTCGAGATAAGTAATTCATAATATCAATCAAGATATTTTATATTGCGTGCCATTAAACAACTTCGATAGAAAAAATATGAAAATTTTATCTGCAAAATTACAGCTAAAGAATTTATTCACGAGTTTTCGTGTCGCAGAAATGTTAATTTGTTTTTTTATTGTGGGGAAGTGTGTGTGAATTATTATGAATGTATCGTTTCCCGTTGTTGTCCCCATTAAATCCTTACTGTAGACAGACAAAATGTCAAAATTCTTCCTCTATTGCATAGTTTTCATTGCCTTTTTAATCAGATTTCGTGAGTATAAAAACTTTTATATCTGGCACGCAAACAAGTTAGGAAACCCGACTAAAAATTTAAAGGTTTCATTTTAAAATTGTTGGTGGCACTAAATCACCAAAAGTTTTAAAGAATTTTAAGTGGAAAGTTAAAATTAAAATGAATGATGTAATGGACTGTTTCCTTTTGAGAATTTCCTTTTGTTAAGTTTTCCTATGCCAAGGAAACCAAATTTACAAAGAAGTTCCTATCTCTGTAAACTAAACAACCCTTTTTTTGTCTCTGCAAATAATTTCTTTAATTGCCAAAGAAAGTTAAATAAATTTCCGACTGAGGCAATAAACTATAGGTTCAGTTGTGAAAGGCTTAGGTGTAGATTTCGACGATTTTCTTGATTTCCCTTCGCAAGATAACATCTATCAACGACCTGCGTCACCGGTTAACGGTTAACTACACTAAGAAATTGCAGCAAGATTTATAGCGCCTCCTTTATTACTGTAACATAATACATTTAGGTTAATTAAGCGCTCTTGTAGTTTGCATAACAATTAAATTTTGATTTTCTCCATAATAACTGCAGTATTATTTAACCTTTCTAATTGCCTTAATTATAATAATATAATCAATATGCCAAAACGGTTTTATCAAACATTTATCGATAGGAAGCGAGATAAAAAAAAGTACAAACCCAAAAATTCCATAAAACAAATCTCAACTATTAAAAGGAAACGAATTGTAAGTTTTATTGCCTACGGTAGTCTAAATGTGAGGATTTCTTTAAAATCCCACAAAACTGCTAAAATAAATCTATTTAACAGCCATTATTGTCAACTTACAGATTCCTCCGACTGCGCCAATTTTTCTAAAAACAATACGAAATCGGGCACTAAAATTTAGTTGCTTCTAAAATGTGAATAAGTAAAAGCGTAGAATTGTTGTGAGCTCGACATGTAATTCGCATGAAACTAAGTGGAGCGTGTTAAGTCGCAATTTCGAATCTTGGCAATGCACAAGTCATGTAAACTTATCCTCTTATCTGCCTAAGTCGTTTGCCCACATTAAAGAGATCTCATGGACTTACTTGCACTTTGAAATGCAACTCCTAGAGATCTCTCTTAAATGCTTATACTATATAACTTTCAAATAAATTAAGACAAACTCCCTAACTTTGCAGCTTTTACCTAACAAATTCCTAATTAGCTTGTTTACTAACAAACTTGATCAAGCGATTTTAGATTACGAAAGTCATAAATTGCTGGTAAATATTATTATAGGTGATTTTCCGAAATCCAATAATACTGATGTTTCTAAGCGAATTATTTATTTGTTTATTATTTATTGTGGTGTGGTTTTGCTTTTCCTTGAAGTTTTTTGCCTATATGAATTCGTTTTATCGATCATTGCGTAACGCGTTAATAGGGAATACAATTTAATTTACAAAAATACTATTGATAACTACAGTTATGAACAAACTTTTCTGCTACGACTTAATTCTTTCGGATGGTTTTCTCTAGGTACGATTGACTAATTCCTAGCAATAAATAATAAATTATACCTAATAATTTAACTTTCCAACAATTTAGAACTTAGTTTTTCTTGAACCATTTAATTAGATGAATATTATTTTCATAAATCTTCCAAAAAAATATCAAATAGAGGAGATGCACGAGTTATCGTCCCACAAATACGTCAATTCTTTGCAAATTGCAGTTAAAACTCCCCTACTTTATTGTTAGTGCCGAATAATGGTAAATGGTAAGAAATCCCGAAATGGCAATAACACTGAAATGCGGGAGACAACATTTCGCATTGTTGGAGATCAAAAGATATTTATTATTTTCTTTAAGACGTTTGAAAACATAAAATATAAAGTGTTAGTGTAGATAAAATGCAACGATTGAGATATTTCCAGCTTATTTGTGAAAATTGTCAATTAAAAAGCAATATTCGACATTTAAATCCGATGTAATGCACGAAGTCGCTTTTAGTGAAAATTTTTCTGTACAATATTTATTCATAAACACAATTCAATTTAATTCTGTAAAATTTTCATGCAAGGGCAAACAATAACAGTCTTTGATGTTTTAGATTTATTTGCAAAGGAAAATCAGTCAGAAATTCAAAATTACACAAAGAACTTTGCATGCCTAATATTTTATTTAAAATACTCAAAATAAAAATAGACACATTAAAAATTCTACCTTCTGTCCGTTCCAATTGGAAGATAAAATAATATATAACCTAATTAATTGATTTAATTAGAAGTGAAAGGATTATAATTTTTACGCAATTTTCTTGTATTGTACTACCAATAAATTACAATTAAAATCCCCATGTTGTATTGTATTTATCTACGTGTTGTAGGCTTTACAAATTAAAGCAAATCTGAATTTAGAATGGATAATATTTTCTCGTTTCTGTTGATGAAAGATGACATGCACACGAATGCCGTTATGTCTAATTGCTTCTATAAACAGCAGCATTAATACCACTGAAATGCTTATTGATTGATATAATTTCCAATAATTCTAATGGAAATTACGATTGTTGTAATATCTATTAGCTATTATGAATTTTATTAGAATGTTAAATATTTTCAGATATTTTAAAAAATAGGTATTATGTTTGCATTGGTATAATAAAAGATTAGAAGATTATCGATGGCATCAAATAAATTAATTTGGTTTAAAATGAATTTAAATTGTAGAATTTAATTCTGTAAGCGTCAGTGTATCAAAAGTGTAACATTTGAAATGTTAGTTTTCGAATTTGAAGTCTGTTGACTCTACTAAATATTTATATTTAATTTATTACATAATTAATATAAATAAATAAAGAAATGTCGGACGACCGAGGAAGAGATGGGCACCGTGACAGGCCGAAAGCCTAATGCGAATAGTGAAGAAGAAGAAGAAGAAGATTAATATAAATAAAATATAATATTTTCTCTAAATATTTTTTAATAAGACCAAATGAAAATAGTTAAACTCTACACCCCGCAAATAAATCATTGATAATATCTAAGAAATCTCTTCCATTTCGATAATTTTTATTAATTTTTCCTGCGTATATTTAAAAATTGGACATTTAATCTACAAGCACTGAGGTATATTCCTATGTTGATCTATGTTTGTTTTTGCGACCGGGGGGTTTGGGGGGTATGGAATACCCCCCAATCATAAGCAGAGTTACTGTTTGGGGGGAACGGTAGTTAGAAAGGCCGTGAAAATACAAATTTTACGATTGAAACCTCGAACTTTTCTGAAAGAGTATATATTAAATAAGAGAATTAGCTATGACAGAATGCCTTAAATGCACCTGTTTTTTCAAAAATCGAATTTAAAAAAGCTCGATTTTCGAAGGTTTAACGCTCGTGATTGGTTAATGAAGTTCGTTGGTGGGAGGTGCGTGTGCTCCTATACATAAGAGTGTCGCACTTGACAATTAGACAGTAACTCTAGCGCAATGGTAGGAATGCGTTCTCCTTTTTTATTTAATTTAAAAATTTAAAATTATTTAAAAATTACTTCAGAAAAGGGTTACTTAAATTTAACGAACGGTAGTTACTTTTGCCGGTAGATCCGGCTCTTGCCATGGTGATTTTGATGAAAATTGACTCTCAGCACCCTTCGGGCGCTTCGAGCCATTTTCATCAAAATGACAACTAATTTAAAAATATCCCGAGGCCCGTAGGTCAAGGAAAAGGTGAATCTTTGAGAGGTGAAACTCGTGACAGTGGATTTGTAACGCAGAATAGCTGTGCGAAGAAAAATCGACTTAAAGCACCTCTCGCTGCGCTCGAGGGCTTTAAGCCATTTTTCTAGCACATGTACTATTCGGAAAGGTGGTTGTGCAAGGAAAAATCGACTTAAAGCACCTCTCGCTGCGCTCGAGGGCTTTAAGCCATTTTACCAGCACATTGAGGGTTGAAAACCATGATTTTCGTTCGAAGTGCTCTGTTACTGCATCGCAATGCAAGTGTCGCTCCCACTCCGCGCAAAGCTAAGACTATATCTGGGTGCACGTACCGACAGAATTAACCAATCCCGAGCGACTTTGCTTTAAAATTTACTGCAAAAATCGAAGTTTTTAAATTCGATTTTTGAAAAAACAGGTGCATTTAAGGCATTCTGTCATAGCTAATTCTCTTATTTAATATATACTCTTTCAGAATTCATCGAGATTTCAATCGTAAAATTTGTATTTTAGCGGCCTTTCTAATTACCTGCAACCCTGTTTGGATTTTAAGCACACATAAAATTATAATTAGCTTCTCCCCAAGTTAAAAACTAATTCCGCTAGTTCCTCCTCATCCCAGTCATTTACAACTAAACAAATTATATTAAAAAACTATAAAACTACACTTTTCTGTTAAAACTACCGCAAGTTTATTTTTGATATATCATGGATATACTGCAAAATAATTAATTACTCTTCTTGAATTACAATAAAAATTGCCAAAATGTAAATTTGTACCTACAATAATAATTAAACTCGTCAGTATCTTACTGTAGTATGAATTCACGATATTTGAACCTAAAAATACAAATATTTCAAAACTGAAACTCGCGGACGTTTTGGAATAAATCCTTATAATACGTTGGTTAAAGCTTTAATGCAGATTTTAACAAGATTCTTCTAAGATACACAGTAGCATTTGCAGCAAAAGTGTACTCACAATTTCACTATTACCCACAAATGCAATGTATTGCAAAATATAACATGAAAAATGAAGAATAATTTAAACAGTAAGAAAACTTGTACCTTGTGAATTATAAATTTTCAAGTTGTGATTACCATGATGTTGGTGGAAAATATTATAGCAAAGTGAGATAAAATTTAGTTTAATAAATTAAAAACCTTTTAAATTTGTATGAAAATGAGTGAACTAAAACAATTAGGTTTTAATAACGGTTATATAAGTAACAGTTGAAAAGTTTCGCACTTAATATTTAACTAAACGTTATATCTTTCAGTTCCAGTGCGCAAATGTTAATTAAACGAGGCTTTTAGATCGTAATTATAATTTTAACGACTACCTTTATGTACTAAAAACAAACAAAAAGTAGCATAAAAGATACGATAAGTTTAAGGCTACTCGTTAAGTAAATGAAATAATAAAATGCTACGAGAGAGAATAAAGTAAGACATCAAAAGGAATTGCCCTAGTATAAGAAATCCGTAAGAAGAAAAACTAGTAGGTTTTATGCAATTTTCCAACAAAGACATATCAAGAAAAGTTTTTACTTTATTTTCCAGCAATTCCACTAAGCTCGCAATAGACGTAGCGTTTAATATATATGACCAATATCCATTTAAGTTTTCTATAGGCAGCGGTCTCAGTGGCCAAGTTTCCAAACCATTCGCCACTTACTCAGATTACACATGACAAAGCCTAGGCTGTTACATGAGAAAATTGGATTGTATTAGATAAGGACTCCATTCACTTATGCTTTTGTTTTACCACCCACCCACTGTCAAATAATAATTTCGTTTTACCTTTGCCTGCCATATTTATTCTTTTTCGACAACCAAATTCCAATATCATTGAAGTAGTCATTCAAATATTTTCGAAAATTTCAATTCACCATTTGTTAATATGTTATGAAAAACTAATTATTATTAACGTAAAATATTTTGATTCATGCAAAAAAAAGCTCGGTAGTGACAGGATTCGAACCTGCAAATTTTGTATTCAATTCAATGTCGAATTAAAGTATTTTTTTCGAAAATCTCAACAAAACTACTTGTTTTTCAGTTTTATTTTGTTTAAAAATAAAAAATTAATTATTAACATAAAATGTTTCGATTGGTGTAAGATAAAAAGTTCGACCGTGACAGGACTCGAACCTGCAATCTTCGGATTCGAAGTCCGACGCCTTATCCATTAGGCCACACGGTCTCCTACCCTAGTTTTAGCCAACCCCTCTACAGCAAGGATAGTCCTGGCGGGTCAGAACGTTAAAAATTTATTTTCTTAATAATACTTTATCTGTCCATAATATGACAAAATATTATGCATCAATCTAACCTTTCGACGTCCTTTATAGCGAAAATATACCACACATTGGTTTATTAAACGAGAGAATATTGAAATATATCGCTTAAGCGATATTCAGAATTGACAAATTGGTATATAACAGTAAATGTACCTTTACTGCGCCATAAATTGACAGTAAAATGCACATCTCCTCCTTAAAGACGTCGGGAAATTGAAGATGCATATCACCAACCACCACGAGGGCTATAATATTACGGTTACAGGTTACATTCATCGACTGATACAAATTTTGAAACATTTCGCAAAAGAAACTTTTAAAATGATTTCAGTGAATTTGTGAATAATTTGAAAGTATTTTTGTACCTCGCCTTATCTAGACAGTTATCACTTACACAAGGAAATCCCTGAACACCGAGATTAGAAAGAATTCCAATTTAAAAACTACTTTACAACTAAAACTTGCCTAACTTTCGCAAATCTAGGATCAACGGGATTAAGAGTTCCTTCCACAGAAATTTTTTGTTTGACGTGACTTCGAGTGTCTAATTAGCTACCCTAAACTAAAGTATGGGATCCTACAAGTTTTTTCGTTATAAAAAACCAGAGCCTAATTCTTTTACACTACTAGTATATGAAAATTTAAAGCAGGATAATATTGCGCGATGGTATCCATTTTAGCGCTGTAAATAACAAACAAAACTATGAAAATCTCGGTTGGATAAAACTCCATTAGTTGAGAAGCATTAGCATTTCAAAGGAAGTAAAGGAAATGGAAATAGTGCTTATTCGGGAGCCGTTGTTCGTTTACCTGTCTGTATTCCATAATACATGGCAAGGCGGATGATAACGATGTTGCTTGGTGAGAAAGTAATCAAGAAAAAAAAGAAAAGGTTGTCGTAACAAGACCACTTTGTATAATAGAGTGCTGTACCGCGAAGCTCTTCAAAGCAAAAGAAACCAAACACCAATACTTGATAGAATAATAATTGAAACGTTAACTAACGGCGTTGTATCAAGAATGAAAGCTTTTGAAACTCAAATCCACCATGTTATCCCGATTGTTATTTTAGATCGCCAAAGTTGTAAGCTTTCCAGTACACAATGGGGCGGAATAGAATAAAACTAGTGCGAGATAGGATTAAAATAAGCCCAGATTGATTCGACGAGATGATTACGAAGAATTAACGGAATGATTGGTCAATTCTGATAATTTTAATAGAACATCGATTGGAATAATCCATTACCGTCAAGAGCAAGTACAATTTATGTAACCAATTAGTTTCCTAATCAGTTAAGCGCATATCAGTTGCACCTGATGTATCCACCTACATAACATTATTAAATTTTCACTAAAAATTATTATTTTTGTTACGTACTACCTACTATAGTCGTTATATTATGCCGTTATAGCGCGCCGAATAACGGGTTATATGGAAAGGATATTGAAAATTCTTGCAATTGATTGCAGATTTAGCCTTACATATACAATTTCTTCATCATTTTTGCCTAATATTCGTACTAGTGCTTATTTTCACGTTTGAGATTTGCAGTAGTTGTAGATAGATGTGAGTAAAATCAGTCAGTAAATTTTAGTTTAAAATTTAATGCACGAGAGCTAAATATGCAATTTGGGCGACTGTACTGTTCTGCGATAGAAGCGAGCGCATATCGCGGCGGTAGATCTTCAGAATGGCTCCTGAAGCGGCCCTACTTGCATATCCATCTCCTGAAAATGTGAATTGTGCTCTTTATTATATATTCTACCCATTTTTTATTGCTTATATTGATCGTATAATTTATTAGTTTTTATATCCAACTTTTTTTTACTAAATTTTATCTTTAAATTTCTAACCTGAAACGACCGCATTTCGGAATTTGCCACTCTAATATCCGCTTATACTTATAAGGTTTAGCAAAATCAAATTTATCGAGTTCGAGTTAGTATATTACATTTTTATTTCTACCAATAATGAGCGTTCAATTTTGCTTTTTATTCTTTTATTCAATCGATTTCAATTTTTAACTAACGCGAGCCAGCGAGCAGCGCCATCTTGTAACGAAAATTTAGGGAATTTCTGTTCAATAAAAGTAACCAAAAGTTGAACTTTAATTTTGTAAATCGCTGTTTGTTAAGCAAATTTGGATAGCGATGGGCATTTAAATCAGTTTCAAATGGTAAAGTTTGTTGGGCGTGTTAAAGGTTATGCTGTACTTTTTGTTGACCGACAACCTTTCTACAAGCTTTCCTCGAAGGTGGAATAGGAGACGGCTAAAATAAATACACGTTAAAGTAATTAAGCAAATCCCTGGTGTGCAAGGATCTGGGATAAAGTAACTATGGGCCGAACCCCAATTCTAATCCCAAGTTTGTTGAGCACTGTTTAACTTGTTGTCGTTCTGGGATGTGCGATATCTACTGTTACCTACTACAGTCGGTTACAACTTGTGCAAATTAATATCACTTCGCAGAGCGTGTATTAACTGGAATTTGAAATATGAGGCTTAGATAAACGTACGTGAATATAATGGAAGCTAATGCCGCAATCTACTGAATGTAAAGTTATGTACGCGAATTACAATAAAGATAACGGAAGCGCTTCCAAAGATTAGGCTGTAGTTTCATTTTAATGAAGGGATTAATTTTCGTAAAGGTCTTTATGCTTTTGCTGCCCTATTACTTTGTTTGTATATGTGTGTTGGTGCACCGATTTTCACTTTTCCTCAAACGTTTCTACAAACCGGGTTCTACCTTATTTCCTTGCCGTTCGTTCATCATCCTCCATTTATAATACTTGACGAGGTGTCCGATTCGTTTACAGTGCTAAGTGCCACTAATTGTCTACCATTAGAAAAAGATTTTTAGTACCTAATATAAAAAAAACTAGGAGCGAAATAAAAACTATTCGGTCCGCAGTCAATTTTATTTGTAAGAAAACTTTTCCTTCTTAGGTAGATAACTCAAACATTTCCACTATTTGCTGAGATTTAGGACGACGACTTGAAAACTATGTGAACCGTTTAGGGAATTCAGAAGTCCCGAGGAAAATTTTTGAGGTAACACGAGAAGGTTATTTTTTAATTATTTTTCATCCAGTTTAAATATCAGACATTTCAAATAATTTCGATGTTATTCGCTGCACAGATAATAATCAATTTGCCTATTAATATTTGTATATGAATGGCGTTCAATATAATATATTCTAGGTACCAATACATGCATAAATTGTTTCAGCTTAGTTTACTCATATATTACATAAATACAATGTTTCATATAACAATACGGACATCATACATCGCGGTCGTCATAGATACCTAGCCAAGTACACCGAATAATTTTTACATATTACTAAATTTAGCATAATATTATAAAATTCGTGTTTGATCTAATGTGGTGGATTTTCGGAAATATCGCTTTGAAATGTAATTTATTAAATATCATTCAAATAGACAGTGGCAATATCGTTAATCTATTCATGAGAGTCATGTAAATAACCCATGAAACTAAATATGAAAAAATATCTCAAACAACAATTTTTTTTTTAATATTAACAATGAATAAGAATTTAAACATTTTTTATTTTTAGTAAAAACGTTCGCGAGTAATATTTGGTTTCGAATAAAAAATATAACGCAGTTAGAATCTGTCTAAATCAAGAATAAAAGTTAATAAACTAAAATTACAAAATGTTCATTAGCAAATGTGTCCCCTACAGATTTCATCAATTTTGATAATAAAAAGCTATAGCTTCGCTAACCAGACGGATAAAATTTTCTTCCTGCTCGACTTGGGAAATTTTCCGAATTATAGAAAAATTTATAAAAAATACACAAATAATGAATTTTTAGTAGTGGGGTGACGCAAAACTTTAAGAGTTTTAAGGCCCCCCCCCCCCATCACACAGAAACTTTTAATAATAGCTTCATTTCAAAAATGTTTTTACTTTTTATATACTAATTAAGAGGATAATTAAGAATGTAATTAAGGGTAAGACCTATCTGATTTTTAAAATATTTACAGTTGTCAAACGTGAGGTGTTTACCTCTAAATTTACCAAATTTTCTTTTTAATTGCATTTTAAAAAAAAGTAAAACTAACCTTATCCAAAAATCCTATTAATTTCTGAACTGCTTTGGAAAATTTACACAATAAGCACTTTTCACTTTGCAAAACGACTTATCAACTCAAAGGCACACCACAGACTAATTTATTTAGACTGACAATTCAAATATTGTTCCGAAATAAACGTATGATTAATGCGATTAGTAATCCCTAACTAATACAAACTTCTTTATTTGAATAATTGAATTGCAGGAAATAAAACTAAGCAAAAAAAGGTTACCTTTTATTTGAATGGTTGTCAAAAGTATAAACAAATTTGGTTGTGCAATATTTCTGAACACGTTACGAACAGAAATCTAATTATTATCTATCTAAAAATGGAAAATCAAATTTTGAAAAGTGGCTTTACAAATTATACCCTTTTATTATAAAAAGGATACTTATCCTTTGTGGAAAATGTTATTGTTATTTATTCTGTTCTTTTTACATTATAAATAAATAATATTATCTAAGGTTTTATTTTTATAAGATAATAAAAATTTAATAATATTATAATAAAAAAAAATTTTTAATTTGGAAAACTAAAAATGTTCTATTAAATTTTGTTGCCCCCCTTCTCGATTAAAATCTCTGATTTAGACAATTGTAAGATCTAATACTTTGTTGGGCTTCGATTGTGGTTATTGAAAATTTATATGCAAGGATTCCACCGTTTCGAAAATTTATCAACCCATTTCCAATGTTACAAATTGCACAAATTAATACAAAAAAACTACAAAGTGAAATAAAAATTACAAATAAAATTAAAAAATTTACAACCATTATAATATTTGTAATTTGCAGCCTAGAAAATGGGTTAATAAATACTTAGACGAAATGTCAGACTAATCACTGAATAGTTTTCATTAACCGCAATCTCAACCAACATAATACCAATTATCTTGGAAGGTCGACCAAATAATCACTACATTTATGAAATATAATAAAATCGCGTGTCAAGATTTCTTGAAAAAAAATGTTTTTTCTTCTTTTCAATTGCTATGAAATTGTTGCAAACTTTACAAACTCTCTGTATAATTTACTGTAGAATTTAATTTTAAATCTACGAAAAATTCTTTTGGTATTGAGGTATTGTAAGTTATGTTATCAAGTCAAAATGGCCTCTGAATTTATATTCTGATGTACCTCCTATATTCATAAAAGATGCAAGTGCACTAAATTAATTTATTATTAAAAACAAAGATCGTGTCTCAAAAAAAACAGCTTCTTAAAGCAGCAAGGATGGGCTATTCAAAAGCTACAGAAAAATATAAAATTGACTAAAAGCGTGGGGACACTGATTCAGCCTGAAATTAATAAGTCAATTTGATAAAAAAAATTTAATTACTTGTTAAATTTTTTTAACTTATGACAAAGTTCTTAAAGAAAATCTCATGGCGCATTTTATTTGGAGGTTTACATTATTAGCGTTTGTGTTAAAAACACGTTTAAAAATCATTAATTAAAATGGCTGTTCCACTAATTCAAGAGTCGAATCGGTAGAATTCGAACTATTTGGGCTTGATTTTGCACTCTTAAAGGGAATTAACGGGAATGCACTCTGAAACAAATTCCTTCTACCAATATATGCTACATGTCTACGTGATCGCAATTGTTTAGTACTAAGTATTGTTAAATTGTAAATAAATTAATTTTCATGAAAATATGAACCATCAAAATATTATAACGTCTTCGTTGTATATCAAACTAAAAGAAAAATGTCTCGTTTACTTCGTATTTCAGACGAAAAAGAAAAAACCAAACTGATGTCGGTTTCAGTGAGTTGACATCCCCTCATTCATCTCGTTACTACATTGACAGGCGACAGCGAAACGGGGAAACTTTTTAACTTTTGTCACCTTTTGAAATAACACATACGCGCGAAAGCTCAGCTAGAACTTGACAGTTCACTTCTAAAAAGTACAAACGATGACACTCAAGAATTTCAGAAACGAATTATAAAGTGGAGCGCAACTTTTTATATGATAGTTTCAAATTAAAAAATATTCTTACCGCTATAATACACACCAAAACATGAAGTTCAAGGAGTCCCTCAAAGAAACGCCTTTTAGTATTTAAAGCACGTATTCCTGTTTATTGTTAGTTAGAAAACGTAATAAACTTCTGGAACGTATAAGGCATACTACTTTTCGCTTACTGTGTTACGTTTGTCTAGCGAATTTAAAATATACGAAAACCTTGCCGTGAACGCACCTTTAGAACGAAAATAATGAAGTCGGTTAGTTTCTGATTTTCTGCAAGTTTAAAAATCGCTGGTTTAGGAGAAAAATCTCTGAATTCCATTCGGTGGCCGTTTGCTATTGAAAAGAACTAATGACGCAAAAAAGTTTTAAAGTAGCTTGAAAAAAAACACGCCAGTATAAAGTTAATTTTTCACCAAAAAAAAAGAGGTGAAACTACAATTCCTAACAAATGCAAGAAACTTCAAGTTTTGCATACTTAAAGCTCCGAAAAGGAAATTCAATAACGTGTTGGCTATGAAAACCCTAAACTAGTTATGGCGAAAATAAATTTGATAAACTACATATAGGAGCTCTGTAAAATATACACGGTGAAATATGCAACTTTCAACTCGACGGCGACGTCAGAAGCGCCACGTTCGTATGGTCGTTAAAATAAGAATAATACATAAAATTATGTAGTATGAATGCACGTACTTACAAATTTTATGACAAAAATGATGTCGACTCACCTGAAACAAAAAAAAAATATTAGAAAATGCACAATAAATAAAATTATATTTAAAATGGAAGGAAATTAAATATTTGCTCCGTTTTATTTGAAAAATTTACGCTTACTCTAGCTAGTCATTAAAAATCCATTCAACTCAACAATTTCTGAATTACTTTTACTCCAGCATAGCAATTTCCTATAATTTAAACTGCATGGAACTTAGCTGCAACTTTTATAACAAACAATCAATGCACTTGCAAAGAAAGAACATTTTAAAATATTTCCACAAATCAAACATTGCGAGTAATTTTTTTGTATTACGAAGAGGTTCTTTAAAAGCATTTAGTCGTTTTTTCAACCTGTAATGTTATATTTTGGCTACTTGATGCTCAGGACACTTCTAATATTTCACATTTCAATACTATAAAGCGTTTTACTTAAGGTATACATATCGAATTTTCTCACATTTTGTGAAAGGGATAGTATTAATAAATTGAATGATAATATCGTCGTCGAGGGATATAAATGTCACTACTCAATTGAATGCTATGTGACCATTATATAAATTCTATAAATGCTTTTACACACATGCATCTTCTTAATGGGATATTTTACAATAATTTATTTCGCCTTCTGTCGAATTGTTCCGCAAAACCATTTTACTTTATGCCTCTGCAACGTAAATTACAACCAAAAATCTCCACGATTCTCTATGCCTAAAAGTACCCAAATATGCAACAGTTTTCAAATTTAACGTTGGTTGATTACTAATTTTAATTAGTAATTCTAGCATCGAGGAATTCTTGCAGCTGATGTGTTTTGAGCCACTCGCTTTTCCATCCCAGGTAGTCAGTCAATAATATTATTAATTTTTTGTTTACATTGTCCCCCCCACTTTATTCTTTACCATTGTTTTACAAATAAAACCAACACTTGTATACCTGGATGTTTTATATTTTTGAAGACTGGTGCCAAAATAATTTTCCTCGGTTAGTTGCCAGATAATCGCCCGAGTTAAATGTATAGAAAAAACTCACGAACCGCATACATGCCGTGGTTGGGGGATGAGGGTTCAAATTTAGAGGAATTTGTGCTTCATCAATCATCCACCTATTGAAAACTAGCCAATTGGTTTTCATTTGATGACGGCCCCTCAGGAGTTTATAAATCGTAGTAATTGACAATTCTCGCGGTATCGAAACTAAATAATTTCAAGTTTAAGCGCTTGGTGGGAAAATAGTCCATGCTCACGAGTATCCAATACTTCAAACATTTTATGGAGAACGTAATTAGGTAAAAGCAAAAGAGTGAGCGACAAAGTAGAGCAGTATTTATTTCGTTATTGGGTAAAGGTAATTTAATACCAAAACCTCGTTTATTATGACAAGAAAATCGCTACTAATTTACTTTAAAATTAACACCCTTGTAAGCTGACTATAAAGATGTGTTGTTAGCTTGCGTGCTACACATAGGTATCTTTTTATCTGCCATGTTAAAATTTGTTTAAAATTAAACAGATGCAACATTTTCTAGCACGAAAGTCCATTAACGCTATAAAAAAATTAAATAAAACTTAGCAACGCGATTAGTGGAAAATTTAAAATCGCGATAACTTTGTTTGCTATGAATGAAAAGCTTCACAGAAAAACCTGAAAAACGAAATCATTAAATGAAAAACGATTTCGTTATATCATAAAAGAAAAAAACATCATCATTTCTGAGTTGTGTTGGTGGTTAGAAAGTTAAGGCTTCGTGTCTCAACGGGAGGGAATCTGCAGTTTGCCGCCGCCGGTGTTACCATGATTTAATGCAACACTTTTTGACCCAAACCAGCAGTTTGCCAAACCAGAACTTCGAATATGTAGGAGTAGTTAAAATTGTAACTGCAAAACTTTCTTATTGAAATACAAAACTATGAATCTTAGTTTTAAGAATACAAGAAAGTTAGCTGCACAAAAAAAACTCACTTGAAAAGTTGTAAAATGCACGTCCGATTTTTAAAGTTCCATTTTATAAATTTTCGTTTAAACCAGACAATATTTACAGAAAAGTTTCGATTTGGTTGATTTACTGCGGATTTCTTTAGCAGCTAAAATGTCTCAGTTTTGCAATTTTTTTTTAAATAGTTCTGTATGTGGAGCATATTTGAAAATTCAAAGTAAAAGAAACCTCAAAAGGTTTTTATCCTTCACTATATAATAGCAATTTCATTTATAATGGATTTTCCTGCTTCAAGTAAAATAAACAAGAAGACCATGTACATCACAAGTAACGAAATGCTTCCTCCTTCTATTCCAACCATAAAATCAACACTAACTTCCTACTGACGATCCATTTAATAGCCATTTTCTAACACAAATTTCGTCCACGTTATACATCGCTTAGTACACGATTCGTTGCTATTGGGCAGTTAAGATCTCTTAAATTTTATTTAAAAAAAAAACGAAGGTCCGATTTCAATAATTAGTCTGTTAGTGAATTTCTCGCAATTAAATTTTAAAATTAAACGAGCGCTTAATAAAAACGATTAAATTTCAATTCTTAATTAGAACAAACCAGATCATCCTTAAATTACTGTTGAATAAATTTTTAATTATAAAAAAATCAATGAATTTTTATTAATTACCGAATTAGCAAACAAGATGGAATTTACATGAGTTTATTTTTTAATAGACAGTATAACTTAATTATTATTATTGGTTTAATTAACAAAATACAATAAACCGTTAATGATTTATCGATTAAGTCGTGGTTTATGTAGCGAAAATGAATTTTCTTGGCATTGTCGTGAAGGTTTCTGTAACCCAAAAGAAGGGTTTTGCAAAAAGGCAATTATTGGCGAAAATAAAAATATTTTTTAAGTAAAATATTTTTTTATGTTATAGAAGAAAAAATTATATGCTGTATTTGGAGAAAAAGTAACTTTTTGTGGTTGGTAATAGTAGAACGCCTTACGACCGGCAAACTATGAACATCCTTTACAGTCCTTCGTACAGGAGCAATACCAATAAATAATTAGAGCTATTTATAGTTATTCGCTTCTGTACTTGAGATCACGTGAGACTTTAATTGTTCATTTTATCTTATTTACTGTTTTGTATTCGCTTCAGTCGATTGAATTATAAAATTATTCTAACTTTTCTAATGTGGTTACAATTAAAATGAGCTACCATTAATTTAACTTGACTGAAAATACAGCTTCACTTACATCGCAACGCTTACGTTTTAATGTCAAAAATTTTATTTTATAACTTTTGAGCTTGTTTGTAAATCTAATATCATAATTTATTAATAATAATATAGAAATCCTGGTAATGTTCAACATTTTATATAGCCCCATAACTTTTAAATTACTCTTTACACTTTTACAACCTACAAACTTACTAGATTTTAAAAATGTGAAATATACTAGTATTCAGGAGGTAGGTCAAAAAAATCTACTAAATTAACAAAAATAAAATTTAAAATTAGTCAGAAAGTATCCTTAATTGTGGAAATTGGGTTTACCTAGAAATAAACGTTTTGCACGATAATTCGCTTTCTAATTATCCTATACCCAAAATGGTGATATTCAATATCGAAGAAAAAGAAAATTTTCCTTGCTCCGAGCAGGAGCTGCTAGAAATTCGTAGTTTTCCATATTACTATTACTGGTATTTTTTCGTTTTTTTTTTTTATTTTTGTTTTTCTTTGCAGGAGAGTAACGAGGTTAGAAAATGTCAGTGGCAAGAAGTCAAAATATCTTTAAACTAAAACAAACAGAATTTAATGAAAATTAAAATTTTTCCTCCTTCCCCTTCTTGCATTTTTTAAATCGATCGGTCGGTAGCGAGAATCTTGTTAATCCATACATGCGCGTCAGTGATGAACATAACAGATAAAATTCGAGCTTCTTAATTCAAAAACAATTGCTCTCATGGATCAACTGAAGACAGAAAACCAGATCAATGAGTTTAGTTGTCCTCCTACCTTCACAATTTTTTTCAAATTAAAGTTTAAGGCTACCTTGTTATCATACACTTAGAAACCTTCTAAGTCCATGCTTCTTATTTTGGATAAACCATGCTATTTGTTTAAACAGAGAAAATTTGTGGAATGCAGGAAGAAGCACAGGTTTTAATTTTAACAATTTTCTTTATCAAGTTTGAGTTTAGCAAAGTCGTAACGAGAGCAAAAAGCGCCTGTGGCAAACCGTTTAATTTGCGCTAAACCCCCGCCAATCTCTTCGAACAAAGAAACTTTTGAAAACGTTAAATATGTTCATATTCAACAACTAACAAATAATAAAGCAGAAGTATTCTATCGTAACCTTTGACCTTTTGTTTCTTTAACATCATCGATGCGAAGATATTAAAAATTAAATATTATTTCTTGTGACATGAAACTAAATAATGGTGGTCTTATAACCTTTTTATAACCCCGCAGACCCCCCCGGTTTTCCAAGTGTTTACTTCAAAGGTAGAGCATAATTTTTTGTGGAAGCAGAGGTGTGGACCAATTAGGTGCAGTGGACCATAATGTGATCATCGCGTCATCACTGTCTTTCACGAAAAATTACGCTATACCAAATTTTTTCAGAAACATAATAAGCTACAATACTTAATTTTATCTCGCTTTTAAAGGGAGCTTGTACCATCCAGTCAAAAAAATCGATTTGTCAAAAATAGGAAACAAAACATTTTTGTTACCGCTGCCAGTCACAAATTGTCATATTTCACGAAGTATGAAGAAACACAGATTTTATGCATTTTTTGCATATTTCTTTCCCTTATCTAAATTTATCCTTCAGAACCGACATTAATTGTATGACACCCATAGGGTTGAAGAAAGTATTATTTTACAAAAAGCAAAGAAACCGCGTTAAATAATTGACGTTACAAGGCCGAAGATACCGATAATTCAGATTTGAACAAAACTTATTATAAATTGCAAAAACGTAGAACCTACTAAAAGTTTTTCTAATTCAATTCTAAATTTTTTTCAAAAGTTAAGTGAAAAAGTACGAGGAAAACGTGTCTAGAAGTTTTGTAAATCTTACGCGACAGTTTTCGACACTGGAAATGAAATTTATTAATTAAAATTGTTAATAAAGCAGAAGACGCTATCCGATGATGCTTTCTTCCATTATAAAATAATTCATGGCTCAATTTTAAAAGTTAAATATTGACGAAACAAAATTTGGTTATAATATTGCGGTTACCTTGTAATTTAAATAAAAAAAATAAAATTTAATGCGTCCAAAAAGAATGAATGATATTATAAAATATTCCAAAGACGTACCGAATTAATGTTGATAGAGACCATGTAGAAAACATTTGGGCTCGAGGGAGTAGTTTCAGAAAATGTCTAATTTCTCATCGTCTGTTCACCAAAATGATTAGGTATACGTCAAACTAATATTTGAGCAGGGATGTTGTAGTTAATAACACCAACATATCTATGTCATCAGTAGCAATTTTTTTTAAGTTGGAAGTTGTGTTTCCACCACGTTATTTTGTCCTCCGTAATAATAATTGAAATTCTTAGTTTCTGGTGAAATTAATTTCTGTTGATTGTACGAAATGGAGCTAAATTTTGCTCGTTTTGTTGTTGCAAAACTAGAAAGCGATTGTCTTTAGCTTATTTATCTCGATATAACGCTACATAACACAAACGCGACGATGTCGTTTAGCTAACTTTATAAGATTAAATGCACTTTAATCGTTTAAATAAAAACGTTAATGTGATTTTACGAGCACTTTCAAACATCCGACAATACGACGAGGGCGGCGTTCCGCAGTGTGTCGTCTGGGCCCACCGTTACGCTAACATAATAATATAATTGTGTTATTTAAAAAAATTTTGTTATTTAATTCCGAGATGTGTTTTTTTTTCCAACTTTATCATGATTCTTTTGATATCCTGTAACTTTATTTATCCAAGTGGTTTATCATATTTCATCGATAGTAATTTTCTTTAAAGTGCTTCAACGAGCTTAGAATGGATGATTTATATGATTAATTATCCTTTACTCTACGTTTTACTCATCTCGAATCGTCAGAAATGGTTTACATTTTTATAAACGACGATTTCTTTTGCTTATACGATTTTGCTCAATATGAAAGGAATCAAGTTTATGGAAGAACGGATAACTATAAAAGACAACATCATTCACTATAAGCTGATAATTATTTTCTCGGTGACATTGGAATTTTTTCTTCAAGTTTTTGAATACTTAAAATAACAAACCTTTTTAAAGTTGTGCGACGAAAAAATTTGTTTAAATTACAAAATAATTTATGTTTGTGTCGGTGGTTTAGGTTAAAAGGGCCGGGTTGGTTGGTGATGTAATATAAATATTTTCACAGGCGTCACATGGAAAACATGGTTAAATCTCGGTCACAAAACATAGTACCATTAATATCACTTAAATTTGCATATTATGCTGCACAACTGGATCATTTACAGTTGTAGGTATAACGGCGTTACCGATATATATATTTCAATGCAATTTCCTATGTGGTTAGTTATGGAAATGGAGATATGGAAGTGTATTTTGCGAGAATTGAACGAAGTCCGGGCACGGCCAATACCAAGTTGTCCCGAGGGTCCTCTACTATCTAATCCGTTTACAATCGCCTCCAGACTTACTCCTTTGAGCTTTCTGCCAAAGCAAACTTAGTTTATGTAGGGAATATGAAAATATTTAAAGACAACGAATTCCTTCTGAAATTCAAACAAGAACGTAAATCGCTTAAATCTAAAGCTCGCTAAAATCCTAAGTAGCTTTATTTTAAAAATTTTGAAAAGCTTCACAAAACCGAACAAAAATAAAAATTACAAAACTGATTACTTTTAAAAATTCCCAAATTTATACACACGTCGAAGAGAGAAAATTCAATATTTACGAAAAGTTTTATTGGTTTAAAATTTGGGATGAGACTGTTTACAACTTATGAACTTTTTTTGAACTGACAAGCATCGGGTATGTTATCCAATATCGTTTAAAAGTTTTTCGTAATTTTTGTAATCGTCGGATGTGCATTATGCAAAAAAAAATTAATGGCCACGAAAAGCTGATAAACTTGTACTAAGTGAGATTGTTTCTGGTGCGGTTGAGAATTAATGAAGTTAGAGGAGGTAGAATCACTGGTAATGGAGATTGACCTAGGCAAATTACCCAACTTTCCTCTGTTATACATCCGGTCATTTGGTTTATGCAAGCAGGATTAATTAATAAACTGATAATTTTTGGGCGTGGTAGAGAGATAAATAAAGTTTTAGTTAGTTGGAAAACATTTTAGTGATCAATATTTTTAGAGTTTAGATAAAGGCGATAGCAACGATTTTAGATTTTAAGTGCGTAAGAGGGTTAGGATGGATTTTATAAGAATGCGATCGTAACGTAGAAAAGTCACCGATTTTATTGCACGTTTGCTTCATGCTGCATGAAATTTATAGGACATCACGAGTGCGCTTTTACCTTAGGGTTTAGAAATAGTATCAGTACCTATCGCGCGCGACTTGAATAATTGATTGCTATCTTTTTATAGCATTTTATATATTCAAGTTTTTGCCTTCTTACGTGCATTATTATATACTCCAAAAATCATTTTAAAACTTTTAAAAATTTTCTTGGAGGAGATTACAAAAAAAAGTTGTTTGAAAGCAAACGATAATGTAAAGTTTTATGAACAAGGGACGATCAAGCTTTATCTAGTAAAACTTTTGCTCAACAAAGCACGTGCGTTTTTGCGTCACGATTCTTAAGAATTATCGAAAGGATTTCAGCTTTTATAAGTCATGTCCTAAAGCATAATCCGAATACCAAACAAGCGTCAGCTGCGCCTAGGAAAATATATCTTGTCTCTTGTATCTCGGGGTCAGTATTTCTTTTTCCTTCTTCCCCGTTTATGCATTTGCATAACGTTACATATTCTAAATACAAATTTATTTTTAAATGTTTCATCCAGTATTCCGAATAAAAATCCTTCGTTTCGGGTTTCATGTAAATTTGGACCGCCACAAACGCCCCTCGGAGATTAAAATTCGTTAAAAAATTATGGACTAATTCATCTCGATGAAATGGGTCCGTCCATGTCTTCTCTATGATTTTCACAATAAACTTCTCATTGTTCCCGACTTCCTGGGGGAAAACAACCCCTTTCATGAGTTGTTCCAGAAACCAATAATTAATACATAAATAATTTGTTTTTCCTACAATAACTTTCATCCAAACTCGAGAACAACATTTTCGATATTATGAAACTACCACAACAAAAAGATTTTAGTTTTTAGGTGCGATTCCTTTGGTTGTCTCCGATTTGTAATGCCCCTCTAACGGAAAGATTTATGTGGTGACATCAATTTTCACGCCTACAGAACGACTGAGTTCATTGTTCAAGATTTTCGATTAGCCTTATGTGACACCATTTATCACATGCACACTTTGAAAAGTGAACTAGCAAAATTTTTAAAACTAATTCAATTTGTGTTAACTTTTCCAAGACTTTTCGTGTTTGTTTGCCGATAAATTCACCAACGTAATTAAAATTCTCAAAGCTTGTTGATTAAAGCAAGAAGCTGTAAATAGTAAATGAGTGAAAAGTATCCTACGTGTTTGAAAAGGTTCTAAAAGGGTGATCGGTTCTAAAAGGACGGGACGTGGTGAGGTTGTTCTCATTATCAAGTAGTTCTACAAAGGCGTAGAAATCTCTTTCATTGTTTCTTCCTTGGCGGGCACGGCACGGCGTCGATTACTCCATGTATCTTGGTAACGTGTAATATGTGCATTATTATAAATAACAGAGATTTATCCTTTTTTTTCCAATTTGTCAGCCTTTATTATACAACCAATATTTTCAATTAATTGAGTGCATTGAAAAGCGGTGGCGGTAATAAAGGTCTGAAAGAAGCAATGAATTGCACTACCGATATAGTCACGACACAATACAAGAAAAATAGACGAGCGCTTGTACAAATATCGATGTATCCGTTAGCGATTCCTTATCGGAATGCGAATGAATGGTTTAGCTCATGCAATATATTGTAACCCACGAAGCGAAACTAACGTTGCAGTCGCAAAAATTTTTCATTTAAATGTTCAGAATCTTAAAATTTTAATTAATTTTTGTTTCATAAAACAAATAATATATCCCGCAAATCCCAGGATTACATTTCGTAACAGTTCGAAATTGTTTAATGGAATCCATACGTCGGGAACGAGAAAAATCCGAATGCAAACTCTGAATTGTCTTAGGAATTATGTCTATTGCGCCGATTCCTTTGGCTTGTCGAGTTTCCGAAAATACCGACACATAATGGAGAAATGTACTTTCCCCTCATCTTCCTCATTGTCCTTCCAAACCACTGATCCGCGAATTCTCGGAAATTGGATAGTTGTTGCTTTATGAACCACTTGCTCAATGCAATTTAGTTCTTACCCTTCGAGCTAAATATTTTAAGACCATATTACCGACTACCTTTTTCCCTAATAAAGAAATGAAATATTGACTGGAACTGAAAAGTGTCGTCTAACGCTTTTATTTACAAAAAAACAGCGTATTAGGAGATCATTTTTAAGTAAAAAAGATGAATGTTTTGAACTAAACAAAGTGTTTTAAGTGGTAGGTACCCTGGAGACTCATTCCATCACTGTAACTTTTCCTGCGTGACCTAAACGATGGATCTTTAGGGAGTTCTCGTAGTATAACATCTGATAACAAATTTTCTAATAATCACCAACTGTAATACGACGCTATGAAGATTTTTTTATTTTAAATTTTACTTAATTCTTCCGTGCTGTATGTCGAACCCGTATCACATTTTCTGCTACTCTCAGCAGCTCGAAAATTTTTCTTTATAATCAAGAACATTTGCCTACGTACTAAAATGAGCCCTCATCTTTTACTATAGCAAACTTTTTGGCAGTTTTGATGTTGGTGCTTTATTTGATATGCTTATCGAACTTTGTTACTTTTAAATAGGAAAACTGACGATGTCAAACTTTGAAAGTTTTGATGTTTTTTAAAAGCATCTAATATTAGGGTGGGTGGTGTGTTTTTTACGTGCGACTCGTTTCGACAGATCGAGTTAATTACATTTTAAATTGGAATTGCAGTAAACGCTGTATGGCAAGTTTTTGCATTTCTACAATTGCCATTGGAAATGTTTTTTATTTTTGGGCGCGAGGACAATCCAACGGAAATTTGTGGCGCGCTTTATCGCCTGGAACACATTGCTTTTTATCTTTCTCCGAGAAAGAAATTTGTAAGATTACAGATCATGCATATACCTGCCGCGGAACGGAGGAATTCTTATTACTATAAATTATGGGTAAAGTTCGCGGTTATGACGGCCTCCGCACTTGGCTGCTGGTTTGGATTTATGGAATTCTTATTTACAATGAAATTGTCGAGTAGACTATAGGGGTTACCATTTTTCTTTCTAAAACGTCTTCGTTTGTAATTACAAAAATATTCTTTAAGTTTTTGTCAGTTAAATTAAACTTTTCAAATTTATGTTTTCAAGTAAATTATAGTTTTATCGTCCAAGATTTATCCTTCGAGAATTATCGAGTACCTATAGGGGACAAGTGCGTCAATCTCGACATTAACCCCACGTTAACCGCTTGCATATCTCTAAATCGGATATCTAACGTGATTGATACAAATATGCCAATTTTCCAAGTGAAAAATGTTACTAACGTTAAGTGAAATGTCGCACAGAAAATATCTGAACAAGCCTCGTATTTGTACAAAAATAGCAACGATTGATTAAGAAATTTTATCATTCGATTCAGTTTTGATTGTTCACCTAAACTAATGCAACCCCACCTTTAAAGGCGACTCGTTACTAGATCAATTATCTAATTTAGTTCAACCCATTATCTGTCCCGGCCAACATTATTGACTCAATCAATTTATTACCAAAGCGAGTGGCGTTAAATTAGGAAAAGAACTGATTTTTAAACTTAAATCTGAACTAGAAGAGAAAAAACGTGCAAATTCACAAAATTTTGCAATAATTTAAGGCTGTCTCATATTTTTACTCAGACGTATTCTGATTCATGTGCAGAATTGATATAAAATGTGGAAAGTTGGAAATTGAACAAAAGACAAATGTGATTCTCACATCCAAATCTGAAATTTGGTAATAATTCAAAATCAGACAAATATCGCAATTTTCCTTTAACGAAATATCAAATATTACAAACTAAAAAATATTATAATATATTACAAACTAGGTTTTTGTTTATATACGAGATGCATCGATCATATCGAACGTCACCTACAGCCTGTGGGATTTCAACATTACCGATGCAATTTCCTACTTGGAACAGCAAACTTGATGCATTGCCCATGGGAATGTCTACATGCAGTATAATACTAACCAAATAGCTACCGAACCAGCATGGTTCCATCTTACACGGGAGGTGAAAATTTTAAATGAGGCCATTTCCAGGATGGCCGTTTAAATAGTAATGTGGCATTCCATTGGACGACGAAACAAACGAGAAATAAATAAAAAAAATAAGTCGAGAAATAATACGAACATTTTCGGGACTCTTTAAATGAACAAGGCGACTACAAAAGGATGTAAACGTGCTTTTACTGCTAAGAGAGTAAAACACAAAGTTACTGAAAGCACTGGGATACTTTTATGCATTTTCCGACGTTAGTCTTGATTAAGGAAGGTAAAAACACTTAAACAAATACGCCTCTAAATATCCATTCAACATCGTTATGAGCTTAACGAAGCTCTCAAAAACAAAATGAAAATGTGCATTTTAAACTAAGTCGAGTTACAAATTACCAATGTGCGGTACAAAATTTACAACAAAATAACGTCTACATAATGTATGAGCTCTCAGCATGCTTCAATTTAGTTCGGTGATTGGTTAGCCTTAGGATGTTGACAAGGAATTTTATAAGATATTACAGTATTCCATCAACATTGTACTGGAACCATAAAAACAAAATTTTTCATTAATATGGAAGAGAAATATATACATAACAATCAAAACTAAATAAATATTAGTACTTCCACTCACAAGAGAACGAACCGATGAAGTAAAAACATGAAAAGACTAATTAAAGCTCGAACTATAAATTTTAAAATGTATGTAGCTTCGGTGATTGATCGTTTTTAGATAAAAGTTAATAACAATAAATTTCCTGCCAATTACAATAAACTTAATCATTAATTAAACTTTTGAAAGTTCTTATTATAGTATAAGGATACTCGTCGGTACAATAACGCATAACTTTTCCTTAAGAAAATGGAAATGTGCTAGGGCTATAATATTTCGAGCAAACGTTGCGTGAAAATTTGAAAACTAAAATAAGAAACGATAATATAAAATATCGAGTGATTTGATGTAAAATTTGCACATACTTATCAACATTTTGTTGAAATAATTTAGGAAAATAAGGTCTGATAACACATTGACCCACGCCTCACTAATTTCCCTCATCTTTTGCAACGCGGTCATGTCTTATTCGGCAACCAGCAGTCCGTAAAATTAGATATGTAATGGTAGTTTTCTAACCGGATGCTTTGGAATGGGTCGACGAGCAATAAGGACGCGCCTTCGGCTTCTATGTGCTTTTCCACCTTCAAGACATACAAAATCCTAAACCAGAAAAGAATCATTCATCAACGACATTTTTCGTTTCTAATCAAATTTTTCCACTTCAAATTTTGTCGAGATGAAAGCCGGCAAACTAAATTCAAAATTACTAATTAGCCCCATGTTTAATCTCGGTACGCATTCTAAACGGGAACATTTTGCAAATTGGAATTAAGAAAACCACAAAGTGTAAAGATTTGTCTACTATCTCCATTCAAACCTACACTAATGCTTTGATCCACTGGCACAGCTCAGCGCGCAGCTACGCCGAAGAGCTAATTGAACTGGACATGGACTAATACCCGAAACATATGGGGGTGACTTTCCTCTAATGTAGGAATCAACAAATCTTACTCCTAGTCCAACCCATTTTCTCAGCGAAATGTAAGAATTACTTTTTTAAAATTAGGATGAGGTAAGGCGACGCGTACATCGATGTACCTACAATTCGCTCACCTCTGGTGAATGTCACAACAAACAACGGTATCCATTAATTTTGTTAAACCTAGTAAAGAAAAACATGAAAATTAATGTAACAGTTTAATTAAGAAAATATGCTTAGTCGGCAGCGCGTGCAACTAAACTGAAACACAAATAGTAGAAAATCTAATAATACCATTGCAGGAAAATAAAGCACAGTGGAAACTAAGAATAATGAATATGAATGAGTGTCAGGAGAAATAGTTTAGCATGACTCTTGCAAACATAACCTAAAATATCTTTGAAAACGAGAAGTTTATGCGTTATTCTCATTTGATGCTAATGTTCATTAAACTTAATCACTAAGCGAATAATTTGTCCGAGTGTAATCCTTTAAGCTACGAATGACTAATCTTAACAAACTGCGACGCTACCGGAAAGTGAGCGAGATGAATTATCAGTAATTTGTTCGTGATCCCGTTTGTTAAATTGTACACTCCAGACTGCATTAGCTTTATGTACTTTCAAATATATGACAATACTTCGTCAACAAATTTCCGGCAAGACAGAAACGTATAACATTATCTTTTAACTTTTGACAAAAAGGATACGAAAACTTTCTTCTCGAAAACTTTTACAATTTATAAAAAAAGAAAAACTTTTAAAATTAAGACGAAATTATAAATATTTTATCTCTTGGGCGATATTTTTATGCGCAATTTGGTCAAGCCCCAATCAATAATTGACAAGTTCTCGCAAATATTTCAAGTAAACATAAAACAGGTTTATTTTCAATTTAGCCGGAAAAGCGCATAAAATCTCACCCAACATAGCCAGCAAAATTCATTATAAATATCGCAGACGTCAAATAACGTCGAAGAAAAAATTTAATACTCGACATTACGTGTAATAGTGTCGGTGACACAAATAAAGTGGAAATTTCACCACGAAAATCCTAATTTTAGTTAAAATTCAAATTTCATTTGTATATTATTATACTGAAATTATTTTTCTATTAACGAAACGAATGGCGGTTCGTCCACAAAAACGATATTTATCTTTGAATTAATATACGTAACCAAATGTGATAGTTTGATACCGCGTTTATATACACGGGCTCTGTTGAACAAATTTCCCTAACACGATTATTTTTTACAATTAAGTTCATGCGTTTTCAGGAAGTATCGAACGTTTATTGGACTAAATCGTTATAAAAATGTTTTATAATACCTATATCCCTTATTAATAGTAGTCGAAACTCGACGAGCGGGGCAGTAAAAATAAAAAAGTTTGGTAGTGTGAAATTTAAAAAAAAAGCCGAAAGCAAGAAGTATATTATGAAAGTTGCGTTGGAAAGAAAATGGAAACCTTAATAGAAAAGGAAAAATCAAAAGAATATTTTTGCACTTTTAAAAAACAATTTTTGATAAAATAACGAAAAATTTAAATAAGATTCCCCTTTATAACAAACGCGATAAAATTTCATGATTTCCCTTAAAATTTTCAGCTTTAATACATAATACATTCAAGGATCCAGGCCTCAAAAGCACGTTCACATATAACAGTCATAACGGTAGACAGGCACATTTTCTCTTTAGAATAAGTGAAGTTTGAAGTAATGCAATTCGGTAGGAACGTGCATAAGTGAAAAGGTGATGCTTTTCATGATGTATCTTAGACAGTGTAACCAAAGTAAAGACGTGTTGCTTAAACAGGAAATTGGGAGCTGTCGGCAGCCGCATCCTCTTCCGTACATATCAACTCCAGATACTCAAAACCAAACTGTTGCATATTATTTGCTTTGCACGTTCGTGTTTTCGACATTTTAGTTTTCATATTGGATATTTTATTCATATAAAATTTTATACTCGGATACATATTACTCTCCAAAATAGCAAAAGTAATAAATAACGTAATTTAACTATTTCCATAACGCGAAGGCTTCAATTTTAAAAATGAATTTTCGCCAAATGCAATACCCTGCCTGATGTTCGATACGTTATTAGCTATGAAAGCAGCAAAGAAAGAGCGAATACGATTTTTCTATTTTTAAAATGTTAATTTTTGCAAGTGCATCTGCATACTATTACCATAATGTTTAACATGCAAAAATATCATTGATCTTTTTAGCTTTGAAAGATTAATGAAACTTTCCAACTAAAGCCAGAAATGATAAAATTTACTCGTTCCAAAAACCAAATTTCAATATCCAATAATTTTGTTAAACTAAAATCCACCTACCTTGGATTTCCACGAAGAGCTGCATGATGAAGAGCATTGAATCCATTGTTATTAGTCAGCGTGATATCTGCATTGTGATCTAGGAGTAAAGTCAGCATATCATCCCTCTTCTTAGAAATGGCATCGTGTAATGGAGTGTCACCTTCCGAATCCTAAAGCAATAAATATTTAAGTAAAAAAACATCAATCCACACCATTAATAATTTTCTTAACCGAATTTATTGTTTAAGTACCTAGTTAATATTATATACTAAGATCTCCAAGTTTATGAAACGTCGGGGGCACCAATTATTATATTTTGCTATCGAGTTTTCAATTGCCCTTACATTATGAATTTATAATTAACTGATTCTTCTTAATAATTAGGTCAACTTGACGCTAAATTATCGATATGTTCACATACTACAAAGTGAGCAACATGAAACACGTTAGTAAATGACAGTGATTCTGTTGATTGAATGACGTTATTAGCTCCAAGCTAATTGTTTACAATCTATCTATTAATTTCCGAGCCCATCAACAAATACACACGACCAATTAAACATACAATGGTTATGTCATACACAAAAGGAAATATGTGACACAAAGTGAAACACTACTTAACAGAAAAAAAGAACAAACTTTAAATAAAAACAGGTTCTGGCTGTGGTTTTGGAGTTAAACAATAAATTATTATCTACTAATATGTACCTACATATTATTCCAAATTTGAAAAATGGTACCATTACCAACACCTTCATTAGTGGAAAAAAATTTAAGGGCAGACTAAAAAAGTTCAGAAACAAAAAATTATTATGATATTGAGAGTGCAACTAATGAGGTGTCTGGTTGGATTTTGGCAAAATAAAAACTTTATTCTAGCTGTCTCCTTTTGGAAGACAATGGTAACCATATAACTGTAAACATATTAACCTCATCTTGACAAAATCTGGTATTTTACAATAAAAACAAAAGAAGTTTTTTGTAAACCATTCAAAAGATATAATTTCCTAATTCCTACAACTTCTGCTTTAAAAATTTTCATATACGGGAAAACTAATAAAATGCGTTTAATTTCAATGTTACAAATAATGATAAAAAGGTAAATCTATTGGTGAATAAACAAGTAACAGCAGACAACACTGTTATTTTCATGCCCTTGACATTAAATATACCCATTTATTGGTTTTCAAAACCACAAATTTTGTACCACGGTTCAAAAGTAGCAACTGAACCGGATAGAAAGCACTGGGAGAGGGGGGGAGGAAAACATTTTCTTGCCGCATTACACGTCGGCGACACCGAAAAGGAAATATTGGATGCACTCAGAAATTTCCACTTGACAGTTCTGCATTCGGTAGGAATGTACCTTATTGAATTGACACATTTTTAACATTTATATGTTTGTGACTAAATGTGCAGAAAATTTTGTCCTTGATAAGTTTTATAAAAATTAAGAATCAACCGATAAGGAAAATGAAAAATGCAGCTACGGTATGGGGCAATACCACCATTATTAAATCTTCCCATCGATATCTTTTGAGTCTGCATACTTTATTTATTTAGCTCTAGTAATTTATTGCTTCAGGTGCATTGTAAGTTTTTAGGGTGGTATTTAACACGAAGTTTAATACTTCCTAAATGGAAGTCATAGCTACTCAAGCTGTTTTCACTTCACACATAAACATTCACATCTTATTGTTGTAATTGACAATCGATAAGCTTCGTCGAAGTTTCTTTATTAAACACAGAAATTTTCTCACTTTTAAATCGGAAAACATCCTATTTTAATGAAAAGGTCGTCTGCAAAGATATGAATTTCGAATTTGAAAAGCTTTGATGAATATAAAATAAATTTTTTTGAATCTCCGACGTTTCAAAATGTATTTTCATGCAAAATAAAAGATTCGGATACTCGTTAAAAAAGTATTTTAAAATCTGTCAAAACTTGAGAGAAACATTAAATTTTCAATGAAAAGTTTACGATAAAGTTTTTATGTAAATATATTTTTAGAACTTAATTAAAATGTAAATCAACAGGTTTGTGTAATTATTGCAAACTTTGTTATGTAATCACAATAATTAAACATGTTATAATTTCAAGTTAGAATTTTCGAATTTTGAACAACCACAAGACAAATTTACTGTAATTGTAGTGTCTTTCGAAAAATTTTAATAGCTAATGGGGGTAAAAAAGATGGAGTGTACAGACTACTTAAGTTTTGTTAATTTATTTGTGCTCTGAAAAAGTTGTAGTTAAGCTAATGATGGTTTGTAGCCACAAATTTCAACTAATTGCCAACTTTTTGTCGAAAAGTGTTTTATTAAACTGCGCCGGCTGGCAAAAGTTTGGTCACAAAACATACAGCCAACAGCAAATAACATGAAAGGATGTATGATATTCAAATAGAATAGTTTTAACAGTTGCCCTAGAGCAGAGCATACATGAGAACGGAGTGAGTGGTGATAATCGCTGCCAACAAGTCTTAAAATAAAGATATATCATATTAAACCCTTAGGTACAATTTTCCTATTCGAATTTCATATATTATGTACTTGGTAAAAAAAAGTGAAACTTTTACCTTATTACTTTTAATTACAGGAAATATTTATTACTTATTCTCATTATTTTTAACATAATGAGAAGTACGACCGACAGTTTAACGTGGAATCCAAACCATAGGTAAGATTCCAATCGTGGAAGTTCAACTCCCTACATTTCCATAACAGGTAAAGCCACAAATTATGTCACTATAGGTGGCGATATCAATCAATATTAACTAAGAGAAGTCCAACAGTCATTGTAGCTATCGGCTGGAATTTATGTACAAATCCGCTAGTTGTGGACAAAGGTTTCATTTCTGGTATTGACCAAGCAATATACCAACTCTCACATGAATTTATGCTACAAATATTCAAATTAATGTACAGTGGTAAAATTTAATTAACGCAATTAGAAACAATCGCGTATTTAATTATTGGGTTCGCCCTATAATTAACTTAATTCGATAATTAAACAATTTTTAGAACAAAGTAAAATTTTTGAAAATAATTTCAAACTGCGTAACAAATTTAAGGGTTGTCTGACTAACAACACGTCAAAACTTTAACCCTACCCCTTTAACCTCATCTTGAAATGAATGGTAATGCAATTAATTAACAACTTTCTACCAGTAAGAAAATTATTATGAAAATTAAATTATTCCACTGTTCGTTAAAATTATTTTATAGCTCAAAGTAAAATATTCTCTTTATGCAATAATAAAAAATTTCGCTAAAACAAAATAAATTTGTAATTATAGATTTTTTTATGTCCTTAGTGCGCGTCTTTCAAATTCCTACATTTTAATATTGTTTACAAAGCCATAACCACAATGTTCCTTCTGTAAAGAGAAACTTAATACAGCAATTTGCACGGTTATTACCTACTAGCAACCCTCGTACAAAAGAAGAATATAACTATAACTTTTTACAAGAACAAAATTGCCTAAAATCCTATAAATAATGGGATACATGAGGCGTGGCCTTATATGATAACGTAGCGGTCATAAGAAATTCTGTCAGGGGTTGAAGAAAAGTGTTGTGTTAACCAAATAATATTTAAGAATAGGTATAAGGGCGATTCACTTTACTTTAATTGAAAAAAAAAAAAACTAAAAGATCTCTGTTCAAATTTAATCATTAAAAGAAAAATGGACGAAAGCTTTGATTAGCATCTAAAAGATGTTGGCGGTGGAAGCTACAAATAAAACATTTGACCCTTTTGCCGAGGGAAAATAAGCAGTAGTATCAAAAGGAATTGTGATATTAAGCCCCCGTACGATATAGAAATCTAAAAATATTTTTTGATAATAATTTAATAAACATAAATTTGAACCCTTTCACAAATAAATCCGAGTCACTTAAAACTAAGTTTTAATAATTTTAATGATTGTACGAGAGCGTAAATTTATTACATGAAAATGAAGTAGACAAATCATTAAAAAGTAAAGCGGATTACCGCATTTTGAGAAGTATTTTAGTAAAAACAAATAATTCATTGTCCCGCATTTAGTTACCTACAAAACAACACAAAAATACAAATCTGTATCTCTAATCCTTGTACATGGCACCGAAACGACAAATTTGACTTAAAAGGCTTAAAAATATTTTTCTATAATTAAATGATAATAATTCCTTGTCAGCTTTTCTCAAAAATAAAAAGATTCAAATCGATAATGGTTTTTACGAGATATGTTTTATTAATAAATTTGTCAAAATACTACAATAACCAACCGCATCAGCTTTTAAAGAATTTAATCCAAGGATTTTATTTTTAGTTGGTTCCGTTCAACCATATTCGTTTTTATGATATATCGGACATACAAGCAGAAAGAATATTAAAGCGTCGATCTTCCTCTGTTTGATCTTTGTATTTGTTCGATTGAGCATTGATATTCTTATCACGAAGAGAAGGCAATAAGTAGCTGGGATATTAAAAAGTGGACTACTATGCTACTTCTGTCACTTTTTGTATGATACGTGTACATAAGTTTCTTTCAGTATTTCGTCGCGATGGTAAGTTTTTTAAAAAGAGGAAAAGAAAGGAAACGTAAGTAGCGAAATAAGAATAAAAAGTTGTGACAAAAGAGTCAGACTAGGTGGGCGGAATCGAAATGAAGACATTTTCTGTAGTTCGTGTCCTGGCATCGTAAGCAGCGTTCCTGTATACGGTCGCCTCTCTATACATTGATTCTTGTTGAAATTTCTTGCTTCCAGGCTAAATTCTCCCTCCATTTATTGCAATATTAGTTTCCCGCAAACAAAAATAGGTTTTCCCTTGTGCAATTAATTACCTTGTTTGGAAGATTTCTAAAAAAAAGGACGACGTCGCGTTGTTTAGTGCGCTTCACGAATGATGAATGTTTCCTCACCGATGTCGCTTGAATTCACAACAACGGCGAGAAAAGCGTTATAATTCGCTATCTTTAGTATTCCCAGCTCATTTTATTAATTCAACTTTCAATTTAATTTTGCGCATTGCGGCTCATAACTTTTAGGATAATGGAAATTATTGAAATGTCGTACTTCTTTGATTAACTTATAAATTTACGTCTGTCTACCACGACGTTATATACTTTTGTCAATTTTTCAATTTAAAAAAGGAACCCCTTTTTTCGAATTATCAATAAAAAATATTTTAACGCCGATACCCTGCTATATCTGCTTACATGAAGACAAACTTTTAAACGGATTTAAAAGCAGTGCCTCTCCGAATTAGGGTTCGTCTTCGCCATTACCCTCGACTCTAATTAATATGTCAGTCAATGTCCGAAATAATTTATTAGCGGTCGAACGAATCTGCTGCATTAGAGATAAATATATGACACAAATTAGTAAATTTATTTAATCATAAAAAAGTTTAAATGGGACTTTTTGCTTTCTGAAATAATCGGGAAAATAATTATTATTAGATACCTACTATAAAAATAAAAACAAAGAAAAGTTAAATTGGTATTGATCCTATCGTTTGATATTTAAACGTAATGAAACACAAATACGAAAAAGTGCGAGTGGGCTATAAGCTTTGATGCAAAAGCCGTTACGCCAACACCCATTCCATCCGTAACATTGAAGCTGAGAATTGGCTAGCGGTCGTTGAATCTATTCACGTTTATTACTAAAACATGTAAAAGACACTCAAAATCCAGCTAGCTCACCAAAAAGTCATTAGGAATTCTGTTTAGATTTATAATTCATCGAGTTGAGCTGACGTTCCGCAAGAAGTCACAAAAATTATTCGTCGTTAAAAGATATGTTAGATCAACAAAGCTTCCTAATAATAAATCTGAACGATCGTAATACGGTTCAACAAAAGTAAGAGTTAGTTGCATTAACTCCATCATCCCAAATGGGAAAACGTGTGATACTTCAGCGAATGGACTTACGTGTAGTTTCGAATAGTGCAGGGTTTCTAATGCGGTTTGCGTTGGTCAACTACTATAAAACTGTCTTGTTGATGGCATTTTCTTTTATTACAAACACACTAAATGGATTTGCCTTAATGGATGGTCTTGCATAACTCGCTTTTAGACTTACGACTTCTCATCTTATTTTCTCCCTTACTTTTACAAGCGGAAAATTAGAACGACTTCCGCTGGGATTTCGTCTACAAGTGTTTACATTTTATGTTTCTCTTAATCTTAACAAAAAAGATTACAATAAAATATAATCAAAACATCACTTATAAGTGATTCTATTAAAATAAACAAAAGAAAACGGTTTAGAGGGGAAAAATTTCGCATTATTCTTCAATTCTATTTAAAACTCATACCGAGGCTTCAGAAAACTAGCAATTTTGTTCAGTTGTGCTTTTTCGTTACACCCTTAGGATAAGAAAAGATTGGGTCGTTCTGCTGAAGCTTGATTAAATTGTTTTTCTTTCGTCAAAATATAAGGCATAAAAAGATCTTACGTTATAAAGAACTCATCGTCTTTTAATAGTGTTAATTTATTAATTCTCATTTAAAAATCTAATCGACATAAAAAAAATTTTAATTCGTCTTAAGAATTAAAATACACAGTTGAATATTACAAAGGTGTGCAAATATAACATCATGGATTACATCTTGTCATGCTTCATGTAGACGTGGTAGAAAAACACCAACGTGAGTTTCATGTGTCTTATTATAAAAATTAATTATTAAACACATGGCTTCAGGCAACACGAAAGCTAAAGTCGATAGCAGATTACGAGGTAGTAAAATAAAATTGTGAAATTAAAATTAAATAGTAGGTAGGTAATAATATACGAATCATCGCTGCATAGTAATGCACAAAAACAAGATGTCTGCCAAAAAAAATCACCAAAGTGTTATAAATCTTCAAACCCCGACGACATCAATGCTGCTCTGCAGATAGAAAATAGCTGACGTGGTCGTCTTGGAGTCAAAAATCTTCCTTCAATTCCTTCCACCCAAACCAATTTCGATTACCAAACTTGAAGACTATTCCCAGCAATGCTTTGTACAGCAGAATGATTTATCGCGTTCGCCTTCTAGTTTATCCCAAATTGTTAACTGTCCGCGGACACCGACATGGAAAGGATGACGTATCAGAAGTCAGGAAGAAAATTATACTTTCCTTCGTCTTGTAATATTTACTATCGCGTTAATAAATTTAGAACTGCGACAAAGTTGAATCCGAATATCGAGATAATCATTTGCCATCTTATTAATGGTTTACCTGCAGACGCAACTTATTCTTTCCTGAAGAACAAGGGATGCAGTTTTAGGTCGTACCCAGGACCCGAAAATTGTACAAACGTCCAGACGTATAGATAAGCCTCTCGTCAAGTAGCTGAGTAGCAAAATTATGTACCACAAATTGCTCTTATTTGTGTCGCTTGCCCCGCTGATCTGCGATGGAATGGCAGACAGGCCAGCTAAGGGATTACACCCCCGTCCAGTACCAGAGCATGGGTCGCGCATGCGCGGTTTGTGGATTCTTTCACGTTGTGACTCAGACGATCTTTGGCAACTAACTAAGGAAAAAATATAATCGGGCGCCAGTCTTCTAAATAAAACACGATAGTAGAAGAATTGGTTTTATTTATAAAACAAAAGTCGAGATAAAAGATGGGGTTGACAATGCTTGACTCCAAAACTCCATATAGGAGACACAAACACATAACAATTCAAGTTAAATCCAGGATACCCTGAAGGGATACCCTGGGACAATAAATGCAAAATAAAAGAACTAAAAAAATACAAATGAGTTGCCATATGAAGACAACCCACCAAAAATAATATCGCGCATCCAGGAAACTGCCCAACGCAGACATAACACGTCGGTAACATTGACTACAAATACTCATTCGCAAGAGATATCATCAAGTAGAATTAAATACAGTAATTGCCTTTTCAACTTACCCTTCCACTACAATCATTCCGATTCAACATCGCTATTCTTTTGGAACCTCTGGAATATTAATGGTTCATCGTGCAAACTGAGTTTCAGATGTAAAGCTAAAAATAACAAAACTGCAATAATTAAACAAGAATCAATTCACCTGCGAACGGTAACATCTCAATGTCGATGTAAATTATTGAAGTAAGCTAATTTCCTAAATACGCTCTTAACAAAATAAAAATCCATGGTTTTCCGGTCATCCCACGTCGTCGAAATTATCAAAATCAAAGCCGATGATAGGGCGGCGACGTCAAACGGACAAGGTCAGCTCAAGTGGACTGATAAGAAATAAAACCAGATGCGGATCCATTAACAACATCCATGGGAATAAAAAAGGAAAACACCCTCATGGAAATGGCTCCATCACGCTGATCGAACAATAGAAATATATCAGCTCCACTTTAAGTTTGCTTCCAGAAAACCATAAACAAAAGTTGAAAACCAAAATGGACGAACACAGAAATGGACAGGTGGTAATAAAAAGCTAAAATTTATCAAAGTCAAACTTCGTTCAAAATGGAAAATATCAATGTAATGCTTACCCACAAACATAAAACTGAAGGTTATTAAAAAGATCACTTCATTAAAATAAAGTTTGTGGCTTTTAAAACTCAAACATTACACAGAACAAAAATGAAACTTCCATTTTAGATGGTGATAACGAAAGAATGCCAATTTGACAAATTTTCGAAATATTAACGCTTGCGCGTGATGGATATGCATAGGATGATGCGTAGATTTCAAACCAATTTAAATAATAGCATTTGGAATGCTACAATTATTCAGTTCTTATTTTTATCAGGCAGACTAGGAACAATCTGGTTCTAATTTGGTCCAGTTGAATTAATGATTCTTAGATCTCCACGTCTTTTTGTCGTTGGAATATTTTTCCTTGTTTTGACTACTTAATCCCTCACCCACTTCCGATTAAAAAATAGATAATCATCATTCGCTGTAATCCATCACAATTGGAGTTTAAAAATATAAAAATTTTAATTGCATGGTAATAAAATTTTAATTTATTACGTTTTGTTGCGTGAAATTCTTACTGCTAAAAGAAAAAAGTGCCGGTGGAAATTTCAAATAAAATTTAAAATGAAAAACGAGAAAGAAAAGCGGAAGCTAGTCAAAATAATTTTAAGTAAATTTTTTAATAAAAATTCTTAATATTCAATCGATAGCATGAAAATGACTCCCGTCCTTTTGTATAATCTACTCCAACGTAAGGCCATTAGAAAAAATTTGGCAATATCATAAATTTTACTAAACTACACTTTGAAGTATTCTATAATATTCCGTTATACTTAAAAACTCCATAGGGAAAAACTTCCGGTACTTGGATAACGTTTTAAATTGGATATTACACAAGTTTTGGAGATCACTTTTTAACAACTTCTCCATTCTTACTTGGAACAAAAAATGCTTTAAGGTAAAATTTTTACAACTTAAATCAAATCTTCAAATGAAAAAATTGATATATTTTGGGAGATAAATAAAAATTACAAGCGAAATCAGTTTTATGTAGATTTTTACCAAAATAAAAGTTTTAAACTACATATGGGCGAGAAAATTTGAATAAAATCCATTTCACCGTAAAAACAAATACATAATATACAAATACACAATTCGCAAACGTTATAAAAGAGGAGAAATGACGCTGAAAAGCCACCGAGAGAAATCCGGCGACTGAAAACAATAATTGGGCGACCGTAATCTGGGTCCAATTAAGGGGGTGATCAACTGGAATTACCTCGGAAAAATTTTAAAGTGGAAATTTAAAATTGTGTGTACATACATCGTTATTTTTCAAATAAGAAAACTTATCGTACAATTTTATTTAGCAGGTAAGAACGTAAGCAACTTTAATATTAACAGTCATCAATCATCACTTTTAAATTGCATGTTACGTAAATGAAATGCAGAAACATTTCCTTTCAAGTACATCACGACCAAGAATAAATTTTATCCAAATGCATTCTAGTTTGAATTTTGTTATGCATTATACACACAATGCATTAAATCCCGACTGTTGTTTCACTTCCGAAATCTGACAATCTTGTTTTATTGAAAAATGTATTATTTGTTTGGTGGTTGGGATGTTTCATAAAAATCATAAAGTTGGCATAGGATTCACCACGATGCCGACGTAGTGCCTTACCAAGCAATATGCAAAAAAGCGTACAACAAGCGCAAAAATGTCGTAATAATTTAAGAGACAAAATTTCTTTTATAAATAATAATTATTGTTAAATATCCGATCTTGCGGGGTTGGATCTCAATGATTTAAAATCAAAAATAGTGTTTAACGTTTTATCGGAGTCACCAATTTAACGAGAAAATGTGTTTTTCTATCTGAAACCACACCCGCGTCATATTTGCCGATACAACAGTTCTATATTGAGAGAATCAGATGCCGATTGAATTTAACGAATTAGGGAAAATAAAATCCCCAAGTCTTTAAAACTTCCTTTGTTTAAGAAAAAGTAACACAAAAGCGGAAAGTTTGAAAATTTCCTTTTTCCAATTCTGCACAAATTGTCAGCTACTAAATCTCACCAATTCCGAACAACAAACTACATCAGTGGCTATAGTTCTGTCTATGCTATAGCTGTATAAATTGAACCCTGGTTTGTCCGGTCTCAACTTGCGAAACTTGGGTCATTGAATTCCGCAAGAGTAAAGAGGAAAGTTCAGAAACGACAATTACTAAAAGTTTGTAGTAACAACACATGTTCTTAGAGAAAACGTACGATCCCAAAATTAAGAATTATTTTCTAAACGCGAACAGAATTACTTGAAACTAAGTTGAAAGATTTCAGAAATAAATTGAAACATAATGAACGTTAATTAATTAGATACGAATAGCACCGCAATATAAAACCACCGTGGATTCGAGCTCAAGAACGCTTTTCGTTTGTCACTCTGTTGGGCTAATTGATACAAACAAAAATACGAATTTATAATTTTCCTCCGTTATAAAATTAATGTCGGGTATAAAAGTAAAGCAAAAATTGTACAGAACAAAACAGGAGGTAAGATAAAAGTAATAATTTGTTGCAATATAATTTTTGCCAAAAAAAAAAGGAAAATAAAAAGTGAAATTATGACAAGACAAAAGAGAATTGCAAATCCTAAGGATCTCAATTAAAGATAAGAAAAATGCCAGCATGTGTGGCACATATATTTTCCGTTAGCTATTTCACGGTTTTTCGCTTCCGATTACGATCTTTTTCACTCGAAAAGCGAAGGATTAATCGCTACTGTTTAATTACCGACATTATGAACTTTTAGAATGATACTACGCTAGTGGATGTTAGGGCTGAAGATGGATATGATAAGTGTGAAGGACGAGTAAGAAGGGTCTGATGAACGCCCTAGGGGCACGAAGTAGCTTTATGGTGCTCTCGAGACGCGTTATGACGCTGTGTCAGGATAATGCAACTCTGTCACTTTTCGCTCACTTTATACGTTACTCGGCTCTTCAAGTCAACTCCATTTTTTTCTATGGTCGCTATCAAAGATATAAATTTGAAACGAAGATTTAGGCAAAAATAAAATTAACTTTCGGTAATTACAAGTTTAATGGAGAAATAAGATCCCGTCGTTTCATTGTTCTATTTTGCGGTGAAAGATCGATAGCAAGATGTATACGAGTGAGACGTAGAAAAACTGCAATTAAACGAGAAATAGAAAAACAACGACGATGATTGGTTGGAATTAAATAATGTTAGAGGAAGTGGGAAAATTTAGAAAAATAAGTGAATCTAGAAAAACGGGTTTTCCCTAAATATACTTAGGGTAGGCGACAATTTTATGGTGCTTTCCTTTCATTTTCAAGGTCGTAAATTAGAACACAAACTGTTCTACAGCTGGTGCCTGCACAGGCATCCACTAGGTCCTAGATTGTATACGGCAGGTGGACTATAAAGAACATAGAAAAGCAGGAAGTACATCACATACAGGAAAGCAGCAGTATTTTTACCAAGAAAATGTCAAAAATAACATCTCCTTTCTTTTGTTTCAAACAAATATAAATTTTAAGCAAAAATGCTGAAAACTAGAAAGAAACCAAGGAAAAGCGCGTAATTAAGTTGGAAATTTTAAAACGTTTTCCGAGTTTCTATAAATTCGTTCCAAATAAAAAATAAATTACGGTTATATCTTGCAAAATTAATTTTTAATTAAGATTTATTCTAGGTCGATCCTCATTAAGATACAAAACTAATAAGAAACAAGTTAATGGTATGACATGAACTTTTCTTTCCCTGTGCATAAAGCTATGAATACCAAAAATGAAACTTGAATTGCTTACGTTTGATAAATTACCAGACTAAACTTCTTAATTAACTTGAATTAAGAATTAAATTTCTGAAACAAGTCAAAAATTTTAACTTTAATTATCCAAAAAGGTTCATAAAGAATAAATATACGGTAACATCAGTTTCGTTAGGTTTTAGAGCCGCCATATCACCCCTTCCCCACAGAAAACTATGCTACAAAGACAATTAGTTTTAATATTATAGTGTTGATTTGCTACTACATAATACTAAAGACTGTCGCAAAATCATCTCGTAAAAAGTTAACAGCTTTTCAATATCTTCGAATTTAATATACCGAAAAGGGGTATTTAAAAATATAATAATAAAATGACAAATTAATTTTTCCTAGCTTGAAAGGGATAATAAAAATTCAAATAAAACACAAACATTTTCCATCATAAAATCTAGCAGGTTTTCGTTGACATTTTTCATTGGTCGTAAAATAGCCAGAATTTCAATATTGCCAATGATATTTTTCAACTATCAAGTTCCTACATCAGCAACTTAAAAAAGTAATAATTCAAATTAAATTTTCCACATGAAATGGCACAAATTCAAAATAGTTGGGTAAGATATAAAAAGTAATAATTAAATCGCCAAACAGTAAAATCATTGAAGCTAAACTAAGAAGCGTAATTGAATTTCGATGTTCGATGGAATATATTGTAGACGTGCAAAATTTCTAAAACACAATAGAGTAAGTAATTTAAATTGGAGAACAATATAAGAAGTAGGAAGTTTTGCTTGAATTAGCGTAAAAACTTTTACGTCATCTATAATTAATAGATTCCAAAGTTTTTTAATTAAACTGACATAATTAAACTAAGCTTTCTTACTAATCGTAAAATCAATTAACAATGCCGTAATATTATCGTGGTTAATGGGTTTTACAAAACAGTAGTTCAAAGATGCCAATTTTGGATTGAATGCGAATGTATTGGGATTCGAATGTCTACATTGACACTAAATCCAACGAACTTTTTTTATTACTACCATTATATTATTTATTATTATCATTATACTATGAAATATTATTAAATTGAAACTCAACCCCTTCGACACACTGAAAATTAATGATTATTAACTTTTTAAAATCGGATATTTAATAATATGTAGATCTGATTCGTGAAATGCCGTCTAAAAGAATCCTTAATGATCATTAAACTTGACAGTGTACCGAAGCTTTCAAGTCTCTGGAATTATAAAATAATTAATTTTAGTTTTAGAGTCAATGAACATTTCATTGTAATTATGGCGGTTTTTGGTTCAATTAAAATTTTAGCCAAACTTGAAAAATTTAATCTTTTACGGTAAAAACAAGAAAAGGTAACTTTTTCTATAGCCAAAAATATTCCATATTGTGTATAAAGTGATGAACAACTACTGTAAATAAACTTAATGACGGAATAAAAACAAGAAACGCCTAAAAGTAATAATATTAATCAACATTTTTGGAATTTGCAAATACATATACATTTTTTTTTTTTTTTTCGAGCAAATCCCTAAATATCGTTGTCTTCGATATTATAAATCCACTTTTAAATTGCAAATGAGAACGTCCAACTTATGAGATTGGAAAGGGAATACGCAAATAATAGATTATAATGAAAGAAAGCTGTAATACTAATAAATAATTTAAAAAGCAAGCTTTCGGAATAAAAAATTATTTTGTACTACGTAAACAGTATTTTTAAGGATTTAAAAAGTAGGCATGTTATGTAAATAAGTTCTTGGTTAATTACGATATTTCACAATGAAAACCAAAGAAAGAAGTAGGTAAGTAGGCAAAATTAATTTACTAAAAGCTATTTTTTCTAACGATTCTACTTCTTGAGACTTAACGTGTTTGTTGCTGCTCCTACCGACTTTTGTCTGTAGGGAAAAGATTTTTACATAATTTTCTCGCAATGACGGTTTTAAATTGACATTGTGATTTCTTAGATTCAAGGAAAGCTAAAATTGTTTAAATAAGTAGTTCGTTTATATTCATGAAAATGTTATACACCGAAATATTTATCTACTAGAAACAACATCCAATAGGAAATGAGAAAAATAATCAACATTTTCATGTTCAACTAACGGGGAAGTTTAAATTTATTGTTATAAAGTGTACCGCAAGAATGTAATCTAGGGCCGCTGCTATTAAAACAAGGCCTAATCCTTGTGATTGGCCAAACATGAAGCGCAAAAGTCGTTTAGCCAATCGAAATAATGGATTCAGTTTTAAACCCCGAAACAGAAATTGCCAACAATAAAAATAATTAAATACCTTTACGTGTGACTTACTAAACTTTCGAAATTGTATTACATAACGGGGTAGTTAGTTTTAACAAGGAAATTATAACTATACATTTACAAACAAACAATTAACAATAATTATAATGAACATTGTGTTTCGAAATGTAATGTAATAAACACCTGCAATTCTAACGCAAATAAAGCAAGTCGGTGCATTTACAAATCACAAGTTCATAATGAAAATGAGTCAACTACAGACTTCCTCTTGATTTTCAAATTTTCTACGAGAGAAAGTATTAGTTCCTCTTGAAAAATATCAAAATTCAAGAAAAACGCCGTGTTCTATTTAATCCAAATAGTGCGGCTCAATTTTCTTACCAGATTTGATACATTTAGCAAATGAAAAAAAATAAAATCAGAAACTAATTTCACATATGTGTGGAAACGAGGAAAAAGTTAAAAAAAACCGCTATAAGAAAATTACTTAGAAAAACTTAGGATTTATTGGTTATTTTATTTCGTCTTATCTCCTAGCTGAAAGAGTTTGTTTTGTATGTTTTAGACTGCTTACTTATCAGATCCGATTTCTGTGATATATTTTCGACCAAAATGAATGGCAGTTTTTCCTTTTATACGACACAGTTTCTTTCCATTAATCTAAGAATTCAGATTCATCCGTTTACGTCGATATAAAAATGTGAGAACTTTTACTTTTTCTAATCTCAAGTTTTATTAGTGAAGGAAACAAAAAACATTAAGCTGAAAATGTTTTAAATTTAATTACGATAAAATAATTTGGCGTTGGAGATAATTTTATTGTACCTTTTTATTTACTTTGTTTTCGAAAAGAAAATAGCACATATGCACGCGAGATTAGATGGTTTTAGGTGAGACAGTTCAGAGTAGACTCGATGCCACTTAATGCAGCACTTACCACACGTAGACTTAAATAATAGATGCCACAGGAGGCTAAGTTTACACCGCGAATTTGGTGAATGTTATCTAAAACCAGCATTTGAAAAAGAACCATAACCTAATGATAAATCGCAACAAGAAATTGTAACGCTGCATTTACACCCTCTTTGCATGCATTTATTGTTTAAGAGTCAAGAAAAACGTAGTAAATTTTTTACACGGTTGCGTATCTTTCCCAAATGAATAATCAATGACCTTAAACATAAAGGACGATTACTTTTGGGGCTAGATCAACCACGCCCATGTTTAGTAATAAGGCCATATTTATATATTCCAAAGACTAAAACGACGGTACATAATTTAGTAAATTCGACACCTCTACAAGTAACATTAATTAAAACTACCTAATATTAGTCGATAAATTGTAAAATTTCCAAAGCACAACAAAAAAGTGCTTTTCAGAAAAATTGATTATATTTTTGTAAATGAAATATCGAGCCAATGTTTTCAACAGTCACAAAAAAATAACACTAATTAATCATCGAGTAATTTAATGGGAAAATTTGCATTATTTCGATACCTTTCCATTAATGGAGAAGAAAAACATCACTCACTGATCCATATCGTAGATCAGAATATTAAAATTTGTTGAGAAAACAGAAATCGGTGAAATTTTAATAAAAACTAAACAAAAAGCTGGCATACAAAATTCACGTTAAATTTTATGTGTGTTTATCGATAGTCAGACGGAAATTCAACGTTTGTCTTCAGCACACTATTGTATTGGAAAAGCGAACGAGTTGTCCTAATAGCGTCGCTGGCGCCAGATGCCACCGGCATCTTCCAACTTCTGTAAAACTTTTAATTCGCGAAGAACTCCTTCAACATAACAATAAAATAAGATTCCATTTGAAATGATACTCTTTTGATTCAGACAGTTTTTTAAGTTTTACGAAATAGCAACGACTAAAAGCTTAACAATTGTATTTTTATAATCCAACTTTCACATAAACCGAATATCGTTTAGTAATCGCAAACCAATAAAATAACCCTTTTTCCATCTCAAACAAATAAGAAACGAAAAAATTAATAAAGCTTCTCTTTACGAGTTAAAGAATCCTCCAGTCTGAAAATGGAAGGTTCCGGGTAGATTTTTGGGGATTTACTACGCGAGTCACTTGATGAACAATAATAAAAGAAGCCCATTGATTCCGTTAGAGAAGCTCAAAGGAAACGAAATCTTTTAAAAATCCAATATTCGAACATAATTTTTTTACTATTATTTAATATGAATCCACTACGAATGAACCGCACTTAAAGTCCAAGTCCAGTATATTTCGAGTATTTACCAACAGATTGAGAGTGATAAACAAAAAAAATAAAATGCTTAAGACGCGATCGTTCAGACGTACCAAAATAGGCTGAAACCCAAATTCCAAAAATATTTTTGATACGACTCGAAAAGAACAGTTGCATTTAAACCGCCTATCAGGGGTATTATGTATCACCAACGTTATCATAAAGGTGACCGTTATAGCATATTTCGGTAAATCGTAACGATTTCATTGGTAGGATTTACCGAAAAACTTTATTTTATGTCATAACTGTCACCTTTATGATAACGTTAGTGATACATAATACCCCTCTATATCAAAATAGTTATAATTAAATAAAATGTATGACAAAACGTACGTACCGCTATGCAATACAAAGCGTTCTGAAAATGCAATGAAATTCGAGACGTGCGGTAAAATTTGCGATCTAATAGATTTATCCAGTGTCAGAAGTTGTAAAATTGTTTTATACAAGTTGGTTGAAGATAGAAGTTTTTAATAAGACAAGTAAACGTGAAATTTAAAGTTTGTAATATTATTCATGTTATTTTACTTTAATATTTAATTAAAAAAAGGTAAGCCGTTGTTTTTCAAGTTTCTCATGTCAAAATGAAATAAAATTGCTGATGTTGGTGCTCCAACATGTTAATGTATTTAGTATTTACCTAAAAGGTTAATTTTTATTTGTAAAATTTACACAAATAAAATTGAGTTTTATTAAACATTTTCTAAATTCTGATTTAAAAAACGGTGCCGTCCTAAAATAGCTTTACACTGTAAGAAAATCAAACATTTTTTTCACTTCGATTTTAAGGATGTCGTAATATATAACGAATTTCCAACTTTACAAAATATTAAAAAAATTTTTTTTTGAAATAACTGTTTAAATTTAAAAATATGATAAGTTTGAAGCGTGGTAATCAAATTGGCTTTATGTGTGTTAATTTTATTTCATCCTGGTGATAAGTTATACTTTATCGCTTTTTTCTCATATAATACTAAAAAGATTTTTTATGATAAACTCTATATGAAATCTAGTAAAGCTTGCGTCTCTTCATATATTTTTTATAACTTTAGCATCTGCCATAAGCAGATAGCATGATAATGAAGAAAGCCGTCGAAATTACAAGGCTTCGTAACGCAAACGCGTCTCTATGGAGCAGTGCGTAAGTTTTGGTAGCGATGAAAGAATTTGAATTATTCAGCTTGTCATACTTTTACGACCCTAGCTCAGCTATACGATTTACAATGAATGTACCAAGCATCAGTGTTGCCCCTTGGAGATTTTTAAGTAGAAAACTTTTTTGTGGGATCATAAAAGATAAGTCATTAAATTGTATTTGGGATTTGGTCATAGTTTAAAAGAGTGATGGTGACACGAACGTAGGCAAAATCTTTTTGTCCTTTAAAAGTTTTTAAATTGCTATACTGAAATGACTGTGCAAATTTAGCGTAATTTGAAATTACTTTTCAAAGTATTTCCATTTTCAGAGACTTTACTGGCTCGAGTTAAGCGCGAACCCAGAAACTCTTCAAATTTAGCGATTATCATGGTTTGTTGGATATTGAAGTAGTTAACATTGAGCTATAATTGCAACAAGGATCACAAAGATCTTTCAGAAACGTAGGTCTCCTTTGATAGTTCAACCCTTTTAAACCCCCATTTTCTAATGGCACGCTTAAAAAATTAAACAAATCCGTTTGCGACGAGTGTCTGTCTACCCATGAGGACCAACACCGTAATCATTGCTTTATTAGATTGCAATTATATTATGGATAAGTTAAAAGTCGGTGGTCGTTAAATTACTGCATGTATTGTATAAGTTACTTAGTAGCTGATAAAAGCTACAATAAATTTTTACTGCCCAGCGTTAAATCGTTTTCTTTCGTGTTCCTTAAATACAAACATTAATGAAACTACTACTACTACATACAACACACTAGTCGTAAAAATTTTACGACCAAAAATTAATTTCTTATAAGATTTTCTCATATCAACTCAATTTGCTTTTAGTTATAAAAACATTTTAATTTTTCTGATCAATTTTCTTCTTTTACAAATTTACATCGAAAATAGCGAACGAGTTTTAAATTATGCCTGTGCACAAAATTTTTTATTTTCCCCCAAAGGAAAGCAATTTATTAAATGGTTCAAAATTATAATTTATAAATCAGATGAAGTACCGAATTTATATGACGATATTAAAATGGATATGAATTTTTCGTAATTCAAAAGGATTTTAGGACCTTCGAACCTCACTGAAAATATTCATAAAAAAATGTCAGGAGTTTTAAGACAGACAAATGTTTGGCTCTCTACCAAATTTCCATTCTCAGATAATATCTTCTTGTCCGACGTTTTTCAAAAACGATCACGGTCCCGAGTCCTCGCAAATTTAATTAAAAGCGCTGTGGGTCAACGTTTCAAAATGTAAGAGGGAGGTGGTAAAAATTTTAAACTTTCGTTGAAAATTAAAATATTAGTTTTCCATCCGTTGCTCCTATGTGTGTGTGTTTCTCTCTCGTCTTCGTCGTTTTTATTAAATTTCTTGCACTGATTTGTACGAAATCTGCACCGATGTTTATTCTGCATTCTCTGCACACTTTGGTGAAGTCTTGGAGTAAATAACATTCTTCTTGTCTAGCTAAGATTGCAGTAGGAATTTAGACATGCGGGTCTTTTCTTAAAGCGCACGTACATGTTTCCACTTATTTAAAATAAACTTCATTTAATGGAAAAGCAAAAAATTCGATTATATTTCCACGAGCTTTAATTAATTTTCAATTTTCTTTGATATTTATCGAATCTAAAAAATATACAACGCAACAGGATTATTGATTTACGGCGGAATTCGAGGGTTAAATTTTATAAAATTTACATTACGTTTCCAAAGGAATCTAGATAAATATGTGGTTTAATTTTAAACAAGGTTTAATTACATATATTTTCAGGATGTGTTGTGTAGTTATATAGCAGCTCGCTTTGCATTTAATAAATGTTTAATTGATGTGCGTACACTCGAATTATTATGGGGTTGTTTTCTTAGTAATCCTTATTATTTAATTTAAATTAAGTTGGTAAACAGTACGCGTTTATTAATGTGGAAAGCAAGATTTTCAACCAAATTTTAGAAAATCCTATTAAAATCAGATATCATCGTGATAAAAAGTTGTACCAGCACGACCGACGCTGGAATTTATTAAAAATATCGCAGCGTCTTGCGTTAATCAAAGCAACTTTTGTGAACAAACATACCCACCTACCTACCTAATAATTTCTTCATTATCTAAACCGCGCCACGTCTTGGCCAAAGTTTTCAAATTGAATAAAAATCTAAAAATAAATTTCCAAAAATCTATTCGTACTTCTTCAACATTTAATGCATGTGTTTCTAAATTGATTCGAGTTTTAAAACTTTTAAGGTAAACGTTTTTCAATTGTTGAAATGAATTGGATCGTTAAAATCAAACTTTTAACATGAATTACACTCACTCGGCACTAAAGTTTTTGAAAAGTGCAGTTGCTCGAAACAAGTAAACTATACACAAAAGTGTGTCACCAAAATGGTGATTTACAAAGACGTTAACAGGAATTAATGGTGACGTTATAGCACATTCAGGACCGGAATTACTGTAAGCATCCTGTTTATTATAAGTTGCTGCGGCATCGCTAAATTTTCTACACGATGTGCTTAACTATCGTAACCAACGAATATGGAGAGTTATATATTTTAAACAAAATTATCTGGCCTTCTTTTTTCTCCATGTTACAAAATAGACCGTAGAATAATAGAGAACCGACAGAAAGGGTAATTGGGAGGCGTCAGAAAATTATAAGATTAATTTGGTGGATACTTTTTTATGTGTGCCAAGTTTGGTTCGTTTATGTCTGCTCTAAAAAATAAGAGTACCGCTGTTTGGGGTCGATTATCAAGGGTAGTGGTTGGGTTGGGATAGGGTGAATTATATCGGTAGGGAAGAGTGTTTTGTTGATCATTTATTTCAGTTTTTATCAACTTATTTTTAGTGTTATTTGAGGACTATGACAAAAGTTACAAAGATCGTTTATTTTTATGGCACAATAAAAGATAACTGATTATTTCAAATTTAATTTGAGATGAAAAATATGTAGACGTAAATATAAATGAAACGTACTTGAGAATAGTTGGGAAGCTTTCGCATTTTTATGATGGAATGTTTTGGAAGCTTTATACTACTCGAACTAGAACATATAATTCAGCATAAGTTACGATTGTCTGCACTAACTTCGGTAATGACTTGTTTTCGAGTTGAAGCATGTAAGTTAATGTGTGTAAAGCGTGAATTATATTGCTTGCGAGTTCTTCAAAGGGCTGCAACTGACAAGTTCAAAAGTTAGAGCAATCCTTGACACACTATAATCCTCGCTGGAAATCGCACTGATATTTTTGTGTCTTCAAACTCTATTTTAGTTGTTTTGCTACAACTATTCGCTTCTCTTCTATATTCTTCCATTTCATTCTTTCATACAACGCCATGTCCTTCCATTGGCAAACGGTAATAAATTTTGGACGATAATGTCAATTTTTTAACGTCCGTCGTTGCTTTACAGGCTGACGCAGTTCCTAACCGTACGACATTATCGCCTCAAGATTTCTGTGATAAAACAGGATCATGCTCATCCCACGGGAGAGCAGTCAATTTTTAGATAAATTTTCGTGTGTGCTCAAATTTCGCCAAAAATGTTCACTATAATTAGGTAATTCGTAGTTTACTGCACCCTGTATATAAAAATTTTATCACTTCAAAGTAAGTATAATATAAGGATTATAAAAATTGTCTTTCATTTATTCATTGATAAAAAGTGATGATCAACTATGAATTTCTGATCAGCCACGAAATGATTGCATTGAAATTCTTCAGAAATCCTTTATGAGAAATGTTAAATTTATGTATTTATATAAATTTTTTGGTTCTATTTCTGTGTCTGAAAATCCATACTTTTCTGAAATACGAGGGTTAGCTTGAAAGAGTTGGAATAAAAAAGGGTCAAGTTTTAAAATGCAATTCAGGAATATATAGGACGTCGGGCATTTTTTGGCACTCTTGGAAAATTTTAAAATATCGGTCCCGACAAGAAATAATAATTAGACCAAGAGCTGGAAGGAAAAACAAGCGCCTCATAAGATACCAAAGGTTTGAAGTTGCAGGTAAGTAATTGTATCCGCGTTAAAAGAAAATCCGCTCGTCTGCCGGCCGTAAGTGGTCGCACACTGGCGTAGTAATTTTCGAAATTTTGAAAAAAATGACCTACAACAGCCTCATTAATACCAAGTTGAAGTAAAGGCAAAAGTGAACAGAAATATAAATTGAATCGAAAATATGAGCGTCTGCCGCTTCCAGCGGTCGCTTTTTTGAATCAGACGGCTTTAAAAAATTTAAAAAAACGCCGTCAACATCCTCATAAAATACCATCTTAATTTTTTTGCAAAAAGTTACTTGCTCATGTAAACTATCGAGCTGTAAAAAAATTAGGACGGCAGACGGTCGCGTTAAAAGGGCAGACGAGCTCAAAGTTTTACAAAAATCCCTTCGAAGAGCACTTAAATTGTGGATCCATTCGACCGCCTTATAAATACCACGCTAATTTTTGGAAAGAATAGATGAATGCACAATATATTTTTAGATTTGCAGCGTCTGCCACTTGTAGGTGGTCGCATTATCAAAACAGACGACTTTAAGGAAAAAAAATACATATACAGGGTGTCTCCGTGACCGTGTAGAACCTTTAAAGTGGCGATAAAGAACACTTTTTTAAGACAAATTTTCAAATACAATTTTTGTCCTAGTCCAAACCCTGCGGGGGGAAGGGGGTACCTCTCTTTAAAGCAATTTTTTAAATTTTTGATTTCAAACGGCCATAGCTCCGATATTATTAATTTTTTAGGCTTAATGAATAAGACTTTTTTAAGGCTGTTCTCTCGCAACCACTTTTTTATTTACAATTTTCTGACTTTATTTTTGAAAATAACGAGTTAAAATTTTTACAGTATGTCTGAAATGTTATTTACAATATTATGTCGGAGCGCTTTTATCGCGAATAAATTAATCGCAAAAAAAAAATTTTTAATGCAATTTTAAAAAAATTTTGGCTCCGACATAATATTAAAAATAACGTTTTAGACATACTGTAAAAATTTGAACGCGTTATTTTCAAAAATAAAGTCAGAAAATTGTAAATAAAATTAACGCTAAAATGCGCGTATCTCTTGCATTCGCGATTTTTTTACACATTACTTTATTTTTTATTGTACGTTTTTGGTCAGCTACTGTTATTGTACACCAAATAGTCCATTTTCTATTTATCGAATTTTCATTCTAAGTGAGAACACAGCCTTAAAGATCATTTGCTTATCTACAAATTATATTATAATCCTTTATCGTCTAGAATCAACGGATTTTGAGTTATAAATTAAATTAAAGAAAAAACTGTTAAAAAAATGCAAGTTTTATTTTTTTTAGTTCTCTTGCAAACCCTGTATTGTTTAAACAAGACGTCTTAGTAAAAAACGATTGCCTAAACTGTATAGAGAATATATAGCCGTATAGGCTTCAACTTTCGACAAAATATTTTTTTTGGGAAACCAAGTATTTTTACAGATATTTAGAAAATAATAAACAAGGTGTAGGTTGCACGGTATTATTTATAATGGCGATTTTTTTGTTAAGTTCTGTCACACCTATCTGTATTCTTTCCATTAATTTGTTTCTAGTTTCGGTATTTCTTCTATCGCTGTAAACTATAGCTTTAAGAGCACCACATAAAAAATAATCGAGAGGTGTTAAATCGGCCGATCGTGCCGGTCAATTGATAAATCCTCTTCTTTCTATCCATTTTTCTGGATATTCATTATTTTAAAAATTTTGTACTTGTCGTCCAAAATGTACCGTGGCACCATCATGCTGAAACCACATTTCTTGCTTTGATGCCAGTGGAATATCATCTAGCAATAATGGAAGATTTTTTTCTAAAAAGTTTAGGTATTCGCATCAGCTGTAAGCCTTATGTTGTTGGAAAAAAATATGGACTTATAATTTGGCTTCCCTGTATTCCACACCGACAATTCACACTGAAACGTCACTGATGTCCTTTCTCAAGTTTTACCCTATAATTTTCCACTGCCCATTAATGTTCATCTCTACAATTGTTTACACCATCTCTTTGCAACAAATCTTTGTGCATTTGCTTGCCCTCGTAAATATTTAGAAAAAATTAATCTTGATCCATAATCTCCATTCTCCAATACATTCACCGGATATGAATGATATGGATATAGTACCTACTGGTATTTATACAAAATTTTCCATATCTAATTGTAAAAGGTCAAATTAATCTTACATAATTTTTTAAAAAATTCTTTAAAAACAATAGGTAGGTACTATTTAATTTGACTTATTTGTAGTTCAGCTGCCAATTTTCTGATGTTAGTTGCCGGATTGTTTTCTACTATATCCAAAACGTCTTAGCTGTTTGGTAAGTCATCTTCATCGACAGCATGCCGATTTCTTTCTTTATACGTATTTGGAATCTTCCAAATTCTGTTAAATTTCTAGAGAGATTTATTTTTACATAATTTATTGTTCAATGCATCTTGATGAATTTAATAATAATAATTTTTATACAAACCCTTGTATCCTAGAAAAGACTTGCATCTGGAAGCTTTTTTTGGGGATATCCGGGGATATCTTTTTTGGTATTCTTTTTTAGCTGCCAATGTATTTCTATTGCAATACCCGTATAAAAATGTATTTTAGCATACTTGAAGTTTGAATATAACATACTCGTAATATTATTAACGATAATAGGGGTATTCACATTGACGTGTATATACCCTTGTATTTTTACACCGTTGTATTTATCCTAGTAACGCCAAATAAAGTTGTATATTACTAGACGTTGCTAGGATATTACAACAGTGTATAAATTCAACATCAATACACGAGCCAGTGTGAATACCCCTAATAAATAAACAATATAAACTAACAAAGTAATTAATTATAAACTAATGCGTTTTATAACAATGTCGCTTAAACGTCACGCTACAATATGTTTTAACATTAAAACAAATGCTATAAATCTAATTAGGGGTATTCACACTGGCTCGTGTATTGGTCTTGTATTATACACCGTTGCAATATCCTAGCAACGTCTAGTAATACACAACTTTACTTGGCGTTGCTAGGATAAATACAACGGTGTAAAAATACAAGGGTGTATACACGTTAGTGTGAATTATCTCTTATTATTAATTAAATCTTTTAATTCTTTCTTATTGAGATTTTTAGCAAAATTAATTTATTTTTCTTTTACCTACACCTTGTTCATTATTTTCTAAATATCTGTAAAAATAGTTGGTTTCCCAAAAAAATTATTTTGACGAAAGTTGTAGCCTATACGGCTATTCTCTATATGGTTTAGGCAATCGTTTTTTACTAATAAGACGTTTTGTTTAAAAAATACGGGGTTTGCAAGAGAAGTAAAAAAAAATAAAACCTGAATTTTTTTAACAGTTTTTTCTTTAATTTAATTTATAACTCAAAATCCGTTGATTCTAGACGATAAAGGATTATATGAATCTTTAAAAAAGTTCGTATTCATTAAGCCTAAAAAATGAATTAATTTTTATAATAATATCGGAGCTATGGCCATTTGAAATCAAATATTTAAAAAATTGTTTTAAAGAGAGGTACCCCCTTCCCCCCGCAGGGTTTGGACTAGGACAAAAATTGTATTTGAAAATTTGTCTTAAAAAGTGTTCTTTATCGCCACTTTAAAGGTTCTACACGGTCACGGAGACACCTTGTATATATATTTTTTTTCCTTAAAGTCGTCTGTTTTGATAATGCGACCACCTACAAGTGGCAGACGCTGCAAATCTAAAAATATATTGTGCATTCATCTATTCTTTCCAAAAATTAGCGTGGTATTTATAAGGCGGTCGAATGGATCCACAATTTAAGTGCTCTTCGAAGGGATTTTTGTAAAACTTTGAGCTCGTCTGCCCTTTTAACGCGACCGTCTGCCGTCCTAATTTTTTTACAGCTCGATAGTTTACATGAGCAAGTAACTTTTTGCAAAAAAATTAAGATGGTATTTTATGAGGATGTTGACGGCGTTTTTTTAAATTTTTTAAAGCCGTCTGATTCAAAAAAGCGACCGCTGGAAGCGGCAGACGCTCATATTTTCGATTCAATTTATATTTCTGTTCACTTTTGCCTTTACTTCAACTTGGTATTAATGAGGCTGTTGTAGGTCATTTTTTTCAAAATTTCGAAAATTACTACGCCAGTGTGCGACCACTTACGGCTGGCAGACGAGCGGATTTTCTTTTAACGCGGATACAATTACTTACCTGCAACTTCAAACCTTTGGTATCTTATGAGGCGCTTGTTTTTCCTTCCAGCTCTTGGTCTAAATGTGTAGCAGCTACTGGCTAACACTCTTCTTGGCGATTCCCCAAGTTTCAATGTTCTACTGAGAAAAATACTTGCGGAAAAAATTAACAAGAAATATTTAATATCAGTAATTATTTCATGACGTTGGTTGCGAGTAATATCCATTAGATTGTTAATCAAATTCGTGGAAATTTTCGATGGTTAGTTAACATTATTTTGTTTTTAAAATTAAGACATTTATTCTGAACGATGACATTTCAACATCCCGTTTAGACGTTCTTCTTGCACCTCCATGTATGGTCCAGTTAGCAACCAAAAGTATTATTTCATCTCTTATAAAAGAATTTATTGTCATCAGCTGTGATACTATGCACATGGCGATGGAATATCATGATTTTCGTAAAAAATTTGCTCAATATTATTGAACCTTATCCTGCTGTACCTATAACTAATTTCCCGGGTGCCTGGATAAAAATGACCCAAATTTAAATCCTACAGCTCTTATTGGAAAATCCGTTAATATTGATTGAAGTTGCCGTTGTAGTATTGCACAAAAACTTGGCTTAAAAACAAACGTCACGAACTTTATTGACAAAATGATACTTCCGAAAAACATTACCTCCATAATAATAAATTATGTCATCTTTTCAAATCACGAATTGTAAGCTTATATTTTTCTAATAAAATCCGGTCGTCAGTGAGATAAAACATTTCTCCAAATTGAAATTCACCAATATAACCCAATTTACAAAAGTTACGAGTGCAGCACTACGAATTTTAAAAGTCACTTATACTATTAAATTTTGTAATTCTTGCAATGTTCCTATTGTTACATGTCCCATTCATCGGCCATTCTATTTTATTGTGCGACGATTTCCAACAACATAAACTCGTTCCTTTATAATAGGGCAACGTTTTCCTCACTTTTAATGTAGGAAATGTAATGTTGTTAGGAATTAACAAATTTATTTGATAAACCGAAATAAAAATAGAAAGGAAAAATTCTAAACTGCTATTAAAAGTAAGTGGCGTTTCTTACATAGAGCGCAATAATAAATATAACTTACGATATCCTAGAAAATCCCATCCAATAACGTTATTCAATATAAAAACCGCGAGAAAACGGAAGAATTTTGATAATTGCACCATTCCGAAACAGTGGACGTAAGCACTATTAATCCGGTAAGGAACAAGAAACAATTTAGCTGGACGTTTTGATTTAGTGCAGTTTCCTTAGCCCATTCATCCTCAAACCAATAACTAATATTTTAGAGATGCTAAAGTTACGTCATAAAGACTAATTGCAAATCCAAGTTGGAAAAAATGTAATATATCACCCATTTTCAATTAAAATGCACTCAGACAATTAAATTTCAAAAACGAGTTTCACAAAAGTAGTTGTACGTATAATTTTACCTTAATGAGAAGACAAAAACAGATTTGGATTTAACATTATATTTTTAATTTGAATTAAAAAAACTTGAATGCGGGATTTATTCAACAGCAAGAAGTGAAATTAAGATAAAATTTAATTAAATTGTGAAAACTCATGAAAACTTTCCCAATTCTGGATGACAAGTTTTAGCCTCAAGCATTTTTCAACTGTGTTGATATTTTCCAACACTCGCGGAATCTAAATAAAATTTAAAATTTTCAACCTATAAAATGCAAAAAAAAAATGTTATCTGAAAGAAGGAAAAGTTTTTTGAAAGTAAAAAAACCAAATTAGATTTGCAATGGAGCACAAACAACACATCTCTACGATCAGGCAATGACAACATCGAAACGTCCGCGTAATGCAATTCCCGAATCGCTCACGTTTTGCAGACAAGGCATTTTATAGCAAACCGATTTTATTCGGTGTTCATATTAGTTCCAGGTGCTCCCACATTTTTGATTGCAGTTTCGAAACAATTTGCTGATTCGATGATAGTTTCTCTTCCCAACTTTCATTATTTTAATAAAAAAAAAGTAACCGTAACTGCATGGTTATGCAGTCAAAAATTTTGGAACAAGAAAACATTTTACATTTCTACAAAAGTTAAATTAATCAAAATATTCGTATTTCCATAAAAACGTCGGTTACAATTTATTAATAGAAACATAATTAAAACGTCCAGATAATAATTCGTCTCTTATACAGGCAATTGACTCCGATTTAATTCAACAAAAACGCCATTGTCCTTTCTATTGCATGCATAATGAAAGCAAGACATTTCGCTCGTAACAATAAGACAGGATGGTATTTATATGTGCGATATAAATTTGCAATCGGCGTCTGTAGTTGAAGGTAATTATCTAGTGACGTCATTAAGCACACAAAACAATTGACGTCGCAGCGTCGTATTAGTGCTACCACCTTTGTTACCCACAAAGCACGAGCCAACAATCATCTTCGAGGAGTTGGTCAGAGGCGTGCAGATGATGTAAAGAATCGAAAGGCACTTAAACACGAGTGCTTTAACCTATGCTTTTATATGAAAGACGAACCTTTGACACACTTAAAAAATATGTGCTTTTATATTTTGTAAGCAGCACAAAAAAGACTTTCAAAAGAAATTTTACATATCAAAAACAAAAATCACCTTTTAATATTTTGAAGGAAACTCAAAATTTTGTAATTACAAGGTTTAGGTAAAAGGCCTAATGAATAACCGTAAGTGTAGGTAGGTACCGATCGAAAATAGCAAAAACTCCAATAATAAACCACTATTTATTTTGAAACGAGTTTGGGTCAAATGGAATAATAAAATCAAGCAATAAATTTTAGATAAATGAAAAGAATTTCTCACAAGCCCGGAATTAAACAAAAACTTGGGCGTTTCAAATTTCGTTATAAATAATATCTCTCGTAATTCGCATTCCAACTTTACGCCACAACAGAGAGCAAATAAAATGTAGCAGTCTAATAGAGCAAAAAGGTTTTTAAAGTGGTTATGATGCCAGTTACAAAGTTATCGGTATAAAAAATGTTTCTTCGTTATTAGCATGAACTTTACCACTTTTAAAGTAAAGTAATAACACAAGTCAGAAGCTTTTTAACTCGAAGGAAGAAAACTGACAGTAATTGATCGCTCTCCACTTGTAAATTACAAAAGCGAAAACTTAAGTCTCTTGCAAATTTTTTTTATCGTTTCAAATAATTATCCATCATTCCGTCAACGTTCAACATTAAATATTTAACCAAAAAAGCAGCCCCTTTCACGTTCACGTCTCTATTACCGCCTATATATTTCGTATTTGTAGCTGCTGTAATATGTTTTTCCTATTAAACAAAATAATTACAATGAATTTTCCACATTAACGCAAAGCTTCGTTACTTTGACTGGAAAACTTCTATAGTTTAAAGGAGCTTAATATAAAACATAAAACCCCATTTTAACTAAGCACAGTTAATTAAAGTGAATTTCCTTGCATTTCCGTTACTACACGATCCTAATTCCCATAATTGTAAAGAATAGAATAGTATAAGCTCTACAAAATCGAACGATGAACATTTTCCTAACAATCTACTAGAACTATAATTTCATTTTGAAAAACAAAAAAAAAAGTACAGGTAGGAAAATAAGAGTTAGGATCGGTAAGTTAAGTGTGAACGTTAGGCACGTTCAACTTGAAATCAGTATTACCAAACATTACGGGCATATTTATGTAAACTCCCCTAATACGGCAGGTAAAATTAAAAAAAAAAAAAAAATGTAAAGATATGAGTTCTCCTAATGTAATACATTTTAAGTTGACCCATCCAAAGCAATCCATATCCATCGCATATTGACATATTTAATATATTAAAGACAAATTTATTCTCAAATGAAAAGAGCAAAATTCAACAAGTAACCTAAGCTTTAGCGTACCAAACCTATCCGTATGGAATACATATTTACTACAAATTATTTATTTCACAAATAAAAAAAGAAAGTACAATAAATAACCTAAGGTGTCATCCATAAAAGACGTCCGGCAATTTTTTCCTACTTTTTTGACTCCCCTCCACCCTTTACCGTAATTCTGGCAATGACCCTTGCCGGGTCACAATCACCAGACCCTCCAAGAACGTGCGAATGTCACAAAAACCCCTCATTTTTTTTAAATCGAACTTGACAAAAACTATTCAATAATTAATTATTTAAAAAAAAAATCGAGCAAACAAGGCCGAGTTTGATTAAATTAACAGTGCAAACCAGATATAACATTGCAATCCTGATAATTGCCTGCCCATCCAGAGCCAGGCCCACCCCAGACTTGACAGGTAAACTGCAGGCAATTACCAGGATTGAAAAAATATTGCTTGGGAATGAGCTACACTTCGCTTAGTAGATAATACTGTAATTCCCCTGAATACATGAACAAGAGACTAGAGTGCACACGGGGCTAGAGTAATCAGATTTTTCTTCCGCATCTCAAGATACTTAACACGTGATATTTTGTCCTTTAATTTATTATAGTCTATAATAAAATAACAAAATAATATATTAGATGCCTTGTTTGAAATTCATGACGCATTTTTTGACGCATTAAAATAAATGTGGTTAAAAATGAACTTAAACCCAAGTTTGACATTATAATCCATAAGTTAGTGTGGTCGATACAGTGCAACTTGATGGTAAACATATCATAATTTTTTAGACAAACTAAAACTATATTAAACACTTTTAGAACTAAAAATATAAAGTTATCATAATGTAAAATCAAAGATGCTATGAGCTTTACAGATGGATAACGATACACAAATTTATATGTATGCTTTTTCTATACCCATTTTCAGATGGCGCTAATGATTTGGGGATACTATTTTTTAAATATCGTAAGCTTATTTTGTTAATTTTAAAAAATAGTAACCCAAATCAGTAGCGCCATCTGAAAATGAGTATAGAAAAAGCATACATATAAATCCATCTTTAAATCATAGAATCTTTGGTAAAATATACTGAAAATACAATTATTTTATTCTCAAACGTTTTCGTTATACGATAACATCGTCAGGTGACTAAACAAAAAGTGACAAGAAAATTTTGGATAAACATTACCGACAAAAGGGGGGCGTGAAAAGAATAAGTTTGGAAAATTTTTAAATTTTAATTTTTAAAAAAGTGAAGTGTTTTCTATCAAGTTTTGATGGTTTAAATATCCAAATCAGGTCTAATTTTTCAAAAATCTCTTATTTTAATTCTACATTTTTAACAATAACTAAAGAACAAAAAATCAAGTGCCGAGTGTCTTAAGACGCGGAAAATAAACTATTTAACTTTATACCTTTTTCATTCTTATCCTTTATATTATAATGAGAAGTATGAATTTTAAAAAATCAATTTTTCATGTTATTTTCCTATGATAGAATCGGATCGGTGGTCGGTCATCTGGTAAGTAAACTCTCCTAATACAGCAGGTAAAATTCTAGCAGTATATGATCCCTCAACATTAGGAGAGTTTACAACCAGAATTATAAAAACAATATAAGCCCCCCCTTAAGGTGGGTCAAGATTAAAAGAGTTTACAGAACCCCTGTAGAAGTGGTGGTTCCAATTTAGCCATGTTTTATAAAGGTTCAGAAGCAAGAGGTTTGCCAATCATATCACAAATAGAGGTTACATTGTAAATTTTAAAATAATTAAATAAATGTTAGAGAAAGATTTATCCTTCATAACAAATGAAAAACATAATTCATAAATTTTTTCATAAAATAGCAAATTCAACAATCAACAACTAAAATTTAGACTTCATAAAATCACTCAAAAATGGTGATGGATATCAAGAATGTGAAGAGGTCACAAATGTTCAACAAAAAAAGACGATTATTAAAAAAGAAATCATGCCACGTACCGCTTCATATAGTAAACGCAATTATAAGACTACAAAATGAAATTAAAATTAAAAGCCCAGTACATATTCAGAAAACCTAAACTTAAGAATAAAATTATTTAACTAATAACAACTGTAACTTTAGAATTAAATCGGGGGTTTCCAAAACTTTCAAAAGAAATTGGTAAATATGATAAACTAAATAATCAAAGATAATTCTGAAGCACTTGAATTGAAGCTACTTGAATTTTTAAATTTCTTATCAACATTTATAATAATTTTAATACCAATAATACTAAGATTACAGAACAACTAGAAAATTTGCACATATTCTAGTAGGTTCAGAAATCAAACAATATATTTAATCAATAGATGCAATGTTAATTTCCAAAATTAATTTCCACAATAAAATAAATTTAAAATAAAAATACAGTGAAATCTCTCTTGAGCAAACACCTTAGAGGCTGTAAAAATGTGTCAACTTAATAGAGGTGCCCCTTTTTGAGACAAGAATTCCTGTACTATTATCGATTTTCAGATTATGAATAAGTTATCCATAATGAGATATTTCAATATAATCATTTACGCTTTATACATTATAAATAAATTTCTAATTAGCTTTCAACTAAAAAATGCAGAAACTTATAAAGTAAACAATTATTACTAAACTTTGTGACAAAACTTTTATAGCAACTTGAAAATAATCACCAACCTGTAAACTGGAATGGCATCCCAAATCCAACAACATCTTAACCACTCCGATATGTCCCTTGTTCACCCCAATATGAAGAGCAGTTTGTCTTCTTTTATTTCGAGCATTCAAATCGGCTCCAGCATGCGCCAAAAGTTGCATCACAGCAGGTTCATCTCCAAATGCGGCATGATGTACAGCTCGATCCCCATCTTTATCTTCAATTTCAACATCAGCACTATACCTCAGCAAAACTGTAATAACTTCCAAATGACCATTTTGACTTGCCGCTTGCAAAGCAGTGTGACCGGCAAACACACCATTTACATCAGGTCCAATTCCGGCACCAGCAGTGTTACTTTGCTTCAAAACTTCTTCTACCTTTTGTGAATCCCCATTTGCGGCCGACTTAACCAGTTCTTCGTTAACATCTCCCGATACGTGAGTCTCAAATAATTTTTTCAATAAAGCACTTAGCCGTTCTCCACTTGTAGTTCCATGCATTGTTCCATCTTTACTGGCAACTTTTGTAACTGCCAAGGGATTATAAGTCCAAGTTGTATTGCAAACTTCAACCTTTAAATCGTTATCATTGTAAATTTGTTGAATGTGACCAATCTTTCCAAGCGTCTAAAATAAATTAAATTAAGTATTAGTTAAATGAATAGAGCATTTTTTAAATTTTACACACATAATCTTGCATAGTGTAGAATCGAAAAATAAACAAAATATAAAAAATTCATTAATTAAACAACATAGATTTTGGATTTATTCAAACTCAATCGATAATAATTCAAGACCTTACTAGGTCACGACGATTGGATTATACTAAAACTCCTAACACTCATTTTACGGGACTATAATAAATTAATGCAAAAAGAATTTATACATGAATCAATAAAACTGGAGAATGCAGACATGTCCATATTTTTCTCAAACTGACATTTTTACATTGTCGTAATCTAGAAGTTTTTTAAACACATCTTTACTGCAGAAATAGGACGTCAGTGCACTGTCAGAAATCTAGGAATTAGAAAACCGATGGATTTTACAGCCAGGTCAACTTCTAAGAATCAAATTTGTGTTTCATCAAAAGAACCCCTATTTCACATTAATTTGACCTGATAAGTCAATAAGTCATATTTGATATGATACTGAAAGTTTAATTGATAAATGTATATTTTAAAGTGCTCTTAAATACGGAAACGTTATTAAATTTTAAGAGCTGAAGCTTTCACCAGGAGAGAGGAAACTGACAATATTTGATTCCACACTATCATTGCTATTATAATACAGTGAAGTTGTGTACCAAATTACAAAACTATGTGAAGAATTTCTGCTTGATAGTACTAAATAAAAATACTTACAGGTGCCATGCCATCTGCCCATTCTCCATGACCACGTTGTAACATTTTAATTCTTTCCAAATCCGAGCAAATCTGAACAACATCGCCAACTGCAAATTGTTGTTGTGGTGTCTCATTATAACCATCCGTAGAAGGTGTGGCAACTTTTGTAAGAACTGCCGGGTTAAAAGTCCAACGATTCCCACTCATATAAGCAACAACAATATCGTGATCCTCGTCGATTCCCACAACTGTTCCCATATTACTCAAACATTCAAACATTCCGTCGGTCCAACCACCGTGTCCGTGTTGGAGAGATTGCACAATTTCTAAATCCAAATCTACGTTAACTTGGTCACCAATTTTTAAGCCAGGAGGACCCGAACGTCCTGCACCTTGCTCGCCCAAACATGGCAAATGATCACGATAAACCGTTTGTCCTTTTGCATCATTCACTACTTTCAAATCTGCCATACCTTCAAAACCGACGCGATATAAATTTTTAGATGCATTGTCCCAAACAACGTAAGCTGCAGATCTCGGACTAGCAGCAGACCAATCTTGAACTTCTTGAACTTTACCACGTCTGCCGTTGCCTCCATCTTGATCTTCCCACTGCCAGTCCACCCCTCTCACAACTCGAGCACCAGGAAATATGCCACGAACTGCTACTTTCTTACTTTTACGTCGCGTTTCTAAAAACACCCGCTCGCTACCGGGAGTTGTTATTCGATAAAATCGATGTCTCAACTGATGCTTATCTGCATGATAACAAATGGAACATAAATCATAATTTCCACATTCGGCACACTTCCAACGAATTCCAAAAATTGGCTGTTGACGACAAGTGTCGCACATAGTACCTTCGTGTTTAATTCCAGTCGGTGCACTATCCAAAATGCGCAAATCAAACTGACCTGAGCACCGATAATTTGCAGCAGTGCCGTTATCCCAAACAACTACAACCTCATCGGGGGATTCAAAATTACGAACGGTGCCTACGTGCCCTTCGCCACCGTCCTTCATGCAATTAAAAAATTCCAAGTTAGCACAATTAATAATCGAAAGTAAATCAAATTAAAACCTAACCTGCTTTCCCCATTTCCAATCGGGTCCGCGTATTACGCGGGCTCCTACGCCTTCCATCATAACTCGCGTAGTTCTCGTTACATTGGTTGTTCCTCCAACGATGGCATTTGCCATTTCCATAACAATTTTATCTGCAAAATGTAATACAGTAATGATCTAACTTGTACTTCTTGTATAAAAGTGTATTTAGTTACACGAAGTTAGGTCAAATGTATCAGAAGTTCAAATGTTCCCTTCAGAAAACAGCTGATATGCATTCGACCTACCTGTGATATTTTCAGGGCTGGGCAAAATACTTTCATACATAAAAATTAGAAAAAATCACACGATAGATTTGAATATTTTGCTTGATATTTAAAATAGAGTGCACAATTTTGTATCTATTATTTTAAATTAAAAACAAAAAATTCCAAAACATTTTGTTTCCAACTTCAAATAGGATATCAAGGGTAGACAAAATGTATTTGAAATACATATTTTATATATTTATAAATATTCATTTTCTTTTTTATTTTATAATATGTATCTGAAGTATACATGTAAAATATTTTGACATATTTTATTTTAAACTCAAAATATGAGAAATATATTATGTTACTATGAAAGACCGAAATTAGTGAATGTCAACATTCGCCGGTGAATGTCGACAAACACAATTGAGCTTCGGTGAATATCAAAGCGTACGGACTACGGAAAGCCTCGTCACAGTCAAACACAAAGCTCAGTCGAAAGAGCCAATCAAGACATACAAAATATGTTAACTGTATGGATGCAAAATAATGATTCAAATAAATGGTCAAAAGGTTTGCCGTTTGTCCAATTCGCCAAATACACAACATATCACGAAGGAATACGTCATCAGAGTCCATATAAAGCTATGTTTGGAGTTAAACCAAAAAGGGGGATAGCATCGTCATCTCTCCCTTGCGAGCAAATTGCAAACATTGACACCGAAGAACAGCTAGAAGCCTATGTTAATACTTCTGAAAAAATTTGGGTAGTGACTATATTAACACAGATTATTAATGACCATGTGTCAGATGAAAGCGACGTGGATAACCAAAATACCATTAGAGCAGATCCGCAGCCTAGTAAGTCTTCTTCTCAACTGCACACTGATCCACCTAGCACGTCTTCATCTCAAGCATTGACTGAACAACACAAGCTAATTTCTTCAAAAAGAGTAGCCGCAAAAAATAATCTCTTACTTCAAGCAACAAAAATGTTGCAAACCTCAAAAAAGAAGTTTCCGCCGACCCAAATTGGCGATACCGTAAGAATTCAAGTCCCTGATATCGACCGTGATTTTACAGATCCCTGAAATGTGTTAGCGGTTGTTGTTGAAATAAAGGATTCAAACTTTTATAAATTGGCAAACAAAAATGGTACCTTGAAACATCTTTTCACCCGAAATCAGATTGTAATTTGTAAAGAAAGGTTACTTTTCATAGATGAGGTTTCAACTCAAGAAATGTCGCTTAGACATAAAACAAGAAGAATATAAGAAAAGACATGTGACATAATTCACCAAGTGGAGGGCAAGGCTATACACGTTGGAACTGCAAAAGGAAGTGTTCCATGGCTAAATTCAGCCGTATATAAAAGCAAGGATTTTTTGTGCAATTCAAAGTGCTGTGGTAGTTGTTGCAATAAATAAGATTGTCATACATTTTTTTGTTCATTTTTATATTCCAGGTTAAAAATTATATTAATAAATATAACCAACAGAGTTTTATTGTTGTTTTCATTCATTAAAAAATGTTTCTTTTCAAAATACATCATGAGTGCATGGTGAATGTGAATTCGCCGGTGTAAGTTAGATATAATGATATTCGACCACGATACACTTGACCGATATTACGAACATATGCCAAGCAACTTAGAGAATGTTGACATTCTCCGGAGTATCTTGATATTCACCGGCTTTCGGTTTTTCACAGTAACATATTATACAAGAACTGTGCATCCTATTTTAAAGTTCAAAGAAAATACAAATGTGCTTTGCTCACAACTGAATTTTGGAATGACGTATTTACTTCTTATTTTGCGCAGAATTATTACACAGACGGATGTACTTGTTTAAACAACACGGGTAAACCTTTCTATCCCTTATGGATTCTTTATTATAAAGTTAAAACCATAACCTATGTTAAATCTATTCATACACAAGTTATACTTCTTAAATAATTTGAGTACTTATGATGGACTTAGAAGTCCATAGGATTTATAAATATCATTTAATTATTTAAATCTCTTGGAAATCTTTATTAAAATTTAACCCGTTAACTCTCGTTTTATCTTCTTTAGAAAAAGGGGATCAAACAGTAACTTTCATGTTATTACCAATACTAAATAACATTAATTATTTATAAATACAACATAAAAATTGTAAATAATCAGAAAAATATGTGATTATGATTACCTTTAATCCTGATGTCCTGCGTTCAATTTGCTTCCGTGGTGTGCTCTATCTCAACCATCCTTTATCACCTCAAACAAACTACCAACACAAGTTACAATTAATATTTTACTTCATCATTCCAAATACAAATACAAAAATTTTCAACATAAATCACAAACTCAAACGACTAAACAATCCTGTAAAAAAAATTCATTATTTTATTCAAAAACTTTATTCTAACATCAACCGAAAAAAATAACAAAAATTATAAACGATACGAGGCAGGGTGCAAAATGTTCATTGGTACGTCGGATATTACCTTGGCGTTTAAGGAATTTTTGGTCACCATTTAGAATAACAAATTTTTATTTTATTTTAAAAATATAAACGATACGATAAAATAATAAAAATTATAAACGATAAGAGGCAGGGTGCAAAATGTTCATTGGTACGTCGGATATTGCCTTGGCGTTTAAGGAATTTTTGGTCACCATTTAGAATAACAAATTTTTATTTTATTTTAAAAATATAAACGATACGATAAAATAATAAAAATTATAAACGCTAAGAGGCAGGGTGCAAAATGTTCATTGGTACGTCGGATATTACCTTGGCGTTTAAGGAATTTATGGTCACCATTCAGATTTTATCAAATTATCATTTTTGAAACGGCCCTGACGTCAAAAGAGGCTCATACTGCTATAATTGATTACTTCGGAGTGAGTGCTCATTATACTCTTCCAATAAATTGAATAATATGAAGGCGCTTCTGCCTGGAAACCATTGAAACCGAGGCCGGTGACCGATACATCCTAAATTAATAGAACTAAACTCTACACGGCTCGTACACCCCGATCCAATTGCCTAAGGACACCTTGACTTTTACGCGGTCTATGTTTAAAGATAATTTTCAAGTAATCAAATATATTAAAACAACATGAACAACTCTTTTAAATTATAAACGACACGATAAAGTAATAAAAATTATAAACGATACGAGGGTGCAAATGGTTCGTTGGTACGTCGGATATTACATTGGGGTTTAAGGAATTTTTGGTCACCATTCAGATTTTATCAAATTATCATTTTTAAAACGGCCCTGACGTCAAAAGAGGCTCATACTGCTATAATTGATTACTTCGGAGTGAGTACTCAATATACTCTTCCAATATATTTAATAATATGAAGTCGTAGTGCCCGAAAATGACTGCACCGACGCCCGGGGACCAGTATATCCTAATAAATAGAACTGCATACGACACGGTTCGCACCCCGATACAGTCAATCCCGGACCCCTTCCAATTACGCGGGTCTATAATTAACAATAATTCTTAGGTAATCAAATATATAAAAACAACATGAACAACTAATGAGGAAATCTAACCTCAGCTGAAAAAAATATTAAAAATATAAACGATACGAGGGTGCACAAATTTTAATTTTTGAATTGCACGGCCCCGACGTCAAGAGAGGCTCATACTGCTATAATTGATTACTTCGGAGTGAGTACTCAATATACTCTTCCAATATATTTAATAATATGAAGTCGTAGTGCCCAAAAATGACTGCACCGACGCCCGGGGACCAGTATATCCTAATAAATAGAACTGCATACGACACGGTTCGCACCCCGATACAGTCAATCCCGGACACCTTCCAATTACGCGGGTCTAAATTAACGATAATTTTTAAGTAATCAAATATATAAAAAACAACATGAACAACTACTCGGAAAATCCAACCTCAAATAAAAAATATTGATAAAATTTATTATAAACGATACGAGGGCGCAAATGGTTCATTTTACAAAAATTACACACGTACGTCGAATATTATATTGGGGTTTAAGGAATTTTTGGTCACCATTTAGAATAACAAATTTTTATTTTATTTTGAAAATATAAACGATACGATAAAATAATAAAAATTATAAACGATACGAGGCAGGGTGCAAAATGTTCATTGATACGTCGGATATTACCTTGGCGTTTAAGGAATTTATGGTCACCATTCAGATTTTATCAAATTATCATTTTTGAAACGGCCCTGACGTCAAAAGAGGCTCATACTGCTATAATTGATTACTTCGGAGTGAGTGCTCATTATACTCTTCCAATAAATTGAATAATATGAAGGCGCTTCTGCCTGGAAACCATTGAAACCGAGGCCGGTGACCGATACATCCTAAATTAATAGAACTAAACTCTACACGGCTCGTACACCCCGATCCAATTGCCTAAGGACACCTTGACTTTTACGCGGTCTATGTTTAAAGATAATTTTCAAGTAATCAAATATATTAAAACAACATGAACAACTCTTTTAAATTATAAACGACACGATAAAGTAATAAAAATTATAAACGATACGAGGGTGCAAATGGTTCGTTGGTACGTCGGATATTACATTGGGGTTTAAGGAATTTTTGGTCACCATTCAGATTTTATCAAATTATCATTTTTAAAACGGCCCTGACGTCAAAAGAGGCTCATACTGCTATAATTGATTACTTCGGAGTGAGTACTCAATATACTCTTCCAATATATTTAATAATATGAAGTCGTAGTGCCCGAAAATGACTGCACCGACGCCCGGGGACCAGTATATCCTAATAAATAGAACTGCATACGACACGGTTCGCACCCCGATACAGTCAATCCCGGACCCCTTCCAATTACGCGGGTCTATAATTAACAATAATTCTTAGGTAATCAAATATATAAAAACAACATGAACAACTAATGAGGAAATCTAACCTCAGCTGAAAAAAATATTAAAAATATAAACGATACGAGGGTGCACAAATTTTAATTTTTGAATTGCACGGCCCCGACGTCAAGAGAGGCTCATACTGCTATAATTGATTACTTCGGAGTGAGTACTCAATATACTCTTCCAATATATTTAATAATATGAAGTCGTAGTGCCCGAAAATGACTGCACCGACGCCCGGGGACCAGTATATCCTAATAAATAGAACTGCATACGACACGGTTCGCACCCCGATACAGTCAATCCCGGACACCTTCCAATTACGCGGGTCTAAATTAACGATAATTTTTAAGTAATCAAATATATAAAAAACAACATGAACAACTACTCGGAAAATCCAACCTCAAATAAAAAATATTGATAAAATTTATTATAAACGATACGAGGGCGCAAATGGTTCATTTTACAAAAATTACACACGTACGTCGAATATTATATTGGGGTTTAAGGAATTTTTGGTCACCATTTAGAATAACAAATTTTTATTTTATTTTGAAAATATAAACGATACGATAAAATAATAAAAATTATAAACGATACGAGGCAGGGTGCAAAATGTTCATTGATACGTCGGATATTACCTTGGCGTTTAAGGAATTTATGGTCACCATTCAGATTTTATCAAATTATCATTTTTGAAACGGCCCTGACGTCAAAAGAGGCTCATACTGCTATAATTGATTACTTCGGAGTGAGTGCTCATTATACTCTTCCAATAAATTGAATAATATGAAGGCGCTTCTGCCTGGAAACCATTGAAACCGAGGCCGGTGACCGATACATCCTAAATTAATAGAACTAAACTCTACACGGCTCGTACACCCCGATCCAATTGCCTAAGGACACCTTGACTTTTACGCGGTCTATGTTTAAAGATAATTTTCAAGTAATCAAATATATTAAAACAACATGAACAACTCTTTTAAATTATAAACGATACGATAAAGTAATAAATATTATAAACGATACGAGGCAGGGTGCAAAATGTTCATTGGTACGTCGGATATTACCTTGGCGTTTAAGGAATTTATGGTCACCATTCAGATTTTATCAAATTATCATTTTTGAAACGGCCCTGACGTCAAAAGAGGCTCATACTGCTATAATTGATTACTTCGGAGTGAGTGCTCATTATACTCTTCCAATAAATTGAATAATATGAAGGCGCTTCTGCCTGGAAACCATTGAAACCGAGGCCGGTGACCGATACATCCTAAATTAATAGAACTAAACTCTACACGGCTCGTACACCCCGATCCAATTGCCTAAGGACACCTTGACTTTTACGCGGTCTATGTTTAAAGATAATTTTCAAGTAATCAAATATATTAAAACAACATGAACAACTCTTTTAAATTATAAACGACACGATAAAGTAATAAAAATTATAAACGATACGAGGGTGCAAATGGTTCGTTGGTACGTCGGATATTACATTGGGGTTTAAGGAATTTTTGGTCACCATTCAGATTTTATCAAATTATCATTTTTAAAACGGCCCTGACGTCAAAAGAGGCTCATACTGCTATAATTGATTACTTCGGAGTGAGTACTCAATATACTCTTCCAATATATTTAATAATATGAAGTCGTAGTGCCCGAAAATGACTGCACCGACGCCCGGGGACCAGTATATCCTAATAAATAGAACTGCATACGACACGGTTCGCACCCCGATACAGTCAATCCCGGACCCCTTCCAATTACGCGGGTCTATAATTAACAATAATTCTTAGGTAATCAAATATATAAAAACAACATGAACAACTAATGAGGAAATCTAACCTCAGCTGAAAAAAATATTAAAAATATAAACGATACGAGGGTGCACAAATTTTAATTTTTGAATTGCACGGCCCCGACGTCAAGAGAGGCTCATACTGCTATAATTGATTACTTCGGAGTGAGTACTCAATATACTCTTCCAATATATTTAATAATATGAAGTCGTAGTGCCCGAAAATGACTGCACCGACGCCCGGGGACCAGTATATCCTAATAAATAGAACTGCATACGACACGGTTCGCACCCCGATACAGTCAATCCCGGACACCTTCCAATTACGCGGGTCTAAATTAACGATAATTTTTAAGTAATCAAATATATAAAAAACAACATGAACAACTACTCGGAAAATCCAACCTCAAATAAAAAATATTGATAAAATTTATTATAAACGATACGAGGGCGCAAATGGTTCATTTTACAAAAATTACACACGTACGTCGAATATTATATTGGGGTTTAAGGAATTTTTGGTCACCATTTAGAATAACAAATTTTTATTTTATTTTGAAAATATAAACGATACGATAAAATAATAAAAATTATAAACGATACGAGGCAGGGTGCAAAATGTTCATTGATACGTCGGATATTACCTTGGCGTTTAAGGAATTTATGGTCACCATTCAGATTTTATCAAATTATCATTTTTGAAACGGCCCTGACGTCAAAAGAGGCTCATACTGCTATAATTGATTACTTCGGAGTGAGTGCTCATTATACTCTTCCAATAAATTGAATAATATGAAGGCGCTTCTGCCTGGAAACCATTGAAACCGAGGCCGGTGACCGATACATCCTAAATTAATAGAACTAAACTCTACACGGCTCGTACACCCCGATCCAATTGCCTAAGGACACCTTGACTTTTACGCGGTCTATGTTTAAAGATAATTTTCAAGTAATCAAATATATTAAAACAACATGAACAACTCTTTTAAATTATAAACGACACGATAAAGTAATAAAAATTATAAACGATACGAGGGTGCAAATGGTTCGTTGGTACGTCGGATATTACATTGGGGTTTAAGGAATTTTTGGTCACCATTCAGATTTTATCAAATTATCATTTTTAAAACGGCCCTGACGTCAAAAGAGGCTCATACTGCTATAATTGATTACTTCGGAGTGAGTACTCAATATACTCTTCCAATATATTTAATAATATGAAGTCGTAGTGCCCGAAAATGACTGCACCGACGCCCGGGGACCAGTATATCCTAATAAATAGAACTGCATACGACACGGTTCGCACCCCGATACAGTCAATCCCGGACCCCTTCCAATTACGCGGGTCTATAATTAACAATAATTCTTAGGTAATCAAATATATAAAAACAACATGAACAACTAATGAGGAAATCTAACCTCAGCTGAAAAAAATATTAAAAATATAAACGATACGAGGGTGCACAAATTTTAATTTTTGAATTGCACGGCCCCGACGTCAAGAGAGGCTCATACTGCTATAATTGATTACTTCGGAGTGAGTACTCAATATACTCTTCCAATATATTTAATAATATGAAGTCGTAGTGCCCGAAAATGACTGCACCGACGCCCGGGGACCAGTATATCCTAATAAATAGAACTGCATACGACACGGTTCGCACCCCGATACAGTCAATCCCGGACACCTTCCAATTACGCGGGTCTAAATTAACGATAATTTTTAAGTAATCAAATATATAAAAAACAACATGAACAACTACTCGGAAAATCCAACCTCAAATAAAAAATATTGATAAAATTTATTATAAACGATACGAGGGCGCAAATGGTTCATTTTACAAAAATTACACACGTACGTCGAATATTATATTGGGGTTTAAGGAATTTTTGGTCACCATTTAGAATAACAAATTTTTATTTTATTTTGAAAATATAAACGATACGATAAAATAATAAAAATTATAAACGATACGAGGCAGGGTGCAAAATGTTCATTGATACGTCGGATATTACCTTGGCGTTTAAGGAATTTATGGTCACCATTCAGATTTTATCAAATTATCATTTTTGAAACGGCCCTGACGTCAAAAGAGGCTCATACTGCTATAATTGATTACTTCGGAGTGAGTGCTCATTATACTCTTCCAATAAATTGAATAATATGAAGGCGCTTCTGCCTGGAAACCATTGAAACCGAGGCCGGTGACCGATACATCCTAAATTAATAGAACTAAACTCTACACGGCTCGTACACCCCGATCCAATTGCCTAAGGACACCTTGACTTTTACGCGGTCTATGTTTAAAGATAATTTTCAAGTAATCAAATATATTAAAACAACATGAACAACTCTTTTAAATTATAAACGATACGATAAAGTAATAAATATTATAAACGATACGAGGCAGGGTGCAAAATGTTCATTGGTACGTCGGATATTACCTTGGCGTTTAAGGAATTTATGGTCACCATTCAGATTTTATCAAATTATCATTTTTGAAACGGCCCTGACGTCAAAAGAGGCTCATACTGCTATAATTGATTACTTCGGAGTGAGTGCTCATTATACTCTTCCAATAAATTGAATAATATGAAGGCGCTTCTGCCTGGAAACCATTGAAACCGAGGCCGGTGACCGATACATCCTAAATTAATAGAACTAAACTCTACACGGCTCGTACACCCCGATCCAATTGCCTAAGGACACCTTGACTTTTACGCGGTCTATGTTTAAAGATAATTTTCAAGTAATCAAATATATTAAAACAACATGAACAACTCTTTTAAATTATAAACGACACGATAAAGTAATAAAAATTATAAACGATACGAGGGTGCAAATGGTTCGTTGGTACGTCGGATATTACATTGGGGTTTAAGGAATTTTTGGTCACCATTCAGATTTTATCAAATTATCATTTTTAAAACGGCCCTGACGTCAAAAGAGGCTCATACTGCTATAATTGATTACTTCGGAGTGAGTACTCAATATACTCTTCCAATATATTTAATAATATGAAGTCGTAGTGCCCGAAAATGACTGCACCGACGCCCGGGGACCAGTATATCCTAATAAATAGAACTGCATACGACACGGTTCGCACCCCGATACAGTCAATCCCGGACACCTTCCAATTACGCGGGTCTATAATTAACAATAATTCTTAGGTAATCAAATATATAAAAACAACATGAACAACTAATGAGGAAATCTAACCTCAGCTGAAAAAAATATTAAAAATATAAACGATACGAGGGTGCACAAATTTTAATTTTTGAATTGCACGGCCCCGACGTCAAGAGAGGCTCATACTGCTATAATTGATTACTTCGGAGTGAGTACTCAATATACTCTTCCAATATATTTAATAATATGAAGTCGTAGTGCCCGAAAATGACTGCACCGACGCCCGGGGACCAGTATATCCTAATAAATAGAACTGCATACGACACGGTTCGCACCCCGATACAGTCAATCCCGGACACCTTCCAATTACGCGGGTCTAAATTAACGATAATTTTTAAGTAATCAAATATATAAAAAACAACATGAACAACTACTCGGAAAATCCAACCTCAAATAAAAAATATTGATAAAATTTATTATAAACGATACGAGGGCGCAAATGGTTCATTTTACAAAAATTACACACGTACGTCGAATATTATATTGGGGTTTAAGGAATTTTTGGTCACCATTTAGAATAACAAATTTTTATTTTATTTTGAAAATATAAACGATACGATAAAATAATAAAAATTATAAACGATACGAGGCAGGGTGCAAAATGTTCATTGATACGTCGGATATTACCTTGGCGTTTAAGGAATTTATGGTCACCATTCAGATTTTATCAAATTATCATTTTTGAAACGGCCCTGACGTCAAAAGAGGCTCATACTGCTATAATTGATTACTTCGGAGTGAGTGCTCATTATACTCTTCCAATAAATTGAATAATATGAAGGCGCTTCTGCCTGGAAACCATTGAAACCGAGGCCGGTGACCGATACATCCTAAATTAATAGAACTAAACTCTACACGGCTCGTACACCCCGATCCAATTGCCTAAGGACACCTTGACTTTTACGCGGTCTATGTTTAAAGATAATTTTCAAGTAATCAAATATATTAAAACAACATGAACAACTCTTTTAAATTATAAACGACACGATAAAGTAATAAAAATTATAAACGATACGAGGGTGCAAATGGTTCGTTGGTACGTCGGATATTACATTGGGGTTTAAGGAATTTTTGGTCACCATTCAGATTTTATCAAATTATCATTTTTAAAACGGCCCTGACGTCAAAAGAGGCTCATACTGCTATAATTGATTACTTCGGAGTGAGTACTCAATATACTCTTCCAATATATTTAATAATATGAAGTCGTAGTGCCCGAAAATGACTGCACCGACGCCCGGGGACCAGTATATCCTAATAAATAGAACTGCATACGACACGGTTCGCACCCCGATACAGTCAATCCCGGACCCCTTCCAATTACGCGGGTCTATAATTAACAATAATTCTTAGGTAATCAAATATATAAAAACAACATGAACAACTAATGAGGAAATCTAACCTCAGCTGAAAAAAATATTAAAAATATAAACGATACGAGGGTGCACAAATTTTAATTTTTGAATTGCACGGCCCCGACGTCAAGAGAGGCTCATACTGCTATAATTGATTACTTCGGAGTGAGTACTCAATATACTCTTCCAATATATTTAATAATATGAAGTCGTAGTGCCCGAAAATGACTGCACCGACGCCCGGGGACCAGTATATCCTAATAAATAGAACTGCATACGACACGGTTCGCACCCCGATACAGTCAATCCCGGACACCTTCCAATTACGCGGGTCTAAATTAACGATAATTTTTAAGTAATCAAATATATAAAAAACAACATGAACAACTACTCGGAAAATCCAACCTCAAATAAAAAATATTGATAAAATTTATTATAAACGATACGAGGGCGCAAATGGTTCATTTTACAAAAATTACACACGTACGTCGAATATTATATTGGGGTTTAAGGAATTTTTGGTCACCATTTAGAATAACAAATTTTTATTTTATTTTGAAAATATAAACGATACGATAAAATAATAAAAATTATAAACGATACGAGGCAGGGTGCAAAATGTTCATTGATACGTCGGATATTACCTTGGCGTTTAAGGAATTTATGGTCACCATTCAGATTTTATCAAATTATCATTTTTGAAACGGCCCTGACGTCAAAAGAGGCTCATACTGCTATAATTGATTACTTCGGAGTGAGTGCTCATTATACTCTTCCAATAAATTGAATAATATGAAGGCGCTTCTGCCTGGAAACCATTGAAACCGAGGCCGGTGACCGATACATCCTAAATTAATAGAACTAAACTCTACACGGCTCGTACACCCCGATCCAATTGCCTAAGGACACCTTGACTTTTACGCGGTCTATGTTTAAAGATAATTTTCAAGTAATCAAATATATTAAAACAACATGAACAACTCTTTTAAATTATAAACGACACGATAAAGTAATAAAAATTATAAACGATACGAGGGTGCAAATGGTTCGTTGGTACGTCGGATATTACATTGGGGTTTAAGGAATTTTTGGTCACCATTCAGATTTTATCAAATTATCATTTTTAAAACGGCCCTGACGTCAAAAGAGGCTCATACTGCTATAATTGATTACTTCGGAGTGAGTACTCAATATACTCTTCCAATATATTTAATAATATGAAGTCGTAGTGCCCGAAAATGACTGCACCGACGCCCGGGGACCAGTATATCCTAATAAATAGAACTGCATACGACACGGTTCGCACCCCGATACAGTCAATCCCGGACCCCTTCCAATTACGCGGGTCTATAATTAACAATAATTCTTAGGTAATCAAATATATAAAAACAACATGAACAACTAATGAGGAAATCTAACCTCAGCTGAAAAAAATATTAAAAATATAAACGATACGAGGGTGCACAAATTTTAATTTTTGAATTGCACGGCCCCGACGTCAAGAGAGGCTCATACTGCTATAATTGATTACTTCGGAGTGAGTACTCAATATACTCTTCCAATATATTTAATAATATGAAGTCGTAGTGCCCGAAAATGACTGCACCGACGCCCGGGGACCAGTATATCCTAATAAATAGAACTGCATACGACACGGTTCGCACCCCGATACAGTCAATCCCGGACACCTTCCAATTACGCGGGTCTAAATTAACGATAATTTTTAAGTAATCAAATATATAAAAAACAACATGAACAACTACTCGGAAAATCCAACCTCAAATAAAAAATATTGATAAAATTTATTATAAACGATACGAGGGCGCAAATGGTTCATTTTACAAAAATTACACACGTACGTCGAATATTATATTGGGGTTTAAGGAATTTTTGGTCACCATTTAGAATAACAAATTTTTATTTTATTTTGAAAATATAAACGATACGATAAAATAATAAAAATTATAAACGATACGAGGCAGGGTGCAAAATGTTCATTGATACGTCGGATATTACCTTGGCGTTTAAGGAATTTATGGTCACCATTCAGATTTTATCAAATTATCATTTTTGAAACGGCCCTGACGTCAAAAGAGGCTCATACTGCTATAATTGATTACTTCGGAGTGAGTGCTCATTATACTCTTCCAATAAATTGAATAATATGAAGGCGCTTCTGCCTGGAAACCATTGAAACCGAGGCCGGTGACCGATACATCCTAAATTAATAGAACTAAACTCTACACGGCTCGTACACCCCGATCCAATTGCCTAAGGACACCTTGACTTTTACGCGGTCTATGTTTAAAGATAATTTTCAAGTAATCAAATATATTAAAACAACATGAACAACTCTTTTAAATTATAAACGACACGATAAAGTAATAAAAATTATAAACGATACGAGGGTGCAAATGGTTCGTTGGTACGTCGGATATTACATTGGGGTTTAAGGAATTTTTGGTCACCATTCAGATTTTATCAAATTATCATTTTTAAAACGGCCCTGACGTCAAAAGAGGCTCATACTGCTATAATTGATTACTTCGGAGTGAGTACTCAATATACTCTTCCAATATATTTAATAATATGAAGTCGTAGTGCCCGAAAATGACTGCACCGACGCCCGGGGACCAGTATATCCTAATAAATAGAACTGCATACGACACGGTTCGCACCCCGATACAGTCAATCCCGGACCCCTTCCAATTACGCGGGTCTATAATTAACAATAATTCTTAGGTAATCAAATATATAAAAACAACATGAACAACTAATGAGGAAATCTAACCTCAGCTGAAAAAAATATTAAAAATATAAACGATACGAGGGTGCACAAATTTTAATTTTTGAATTGCACGGCCCCGACGTCAAGAGAGGCTCATACTGCTATAATTGATTACTTCGGAGTGAGTACTCAATATACTCTTCCAATATATTTAATAATATGAAGTCGTAGTGCCCGAAAATGACTGCACCGACGCCCGGGGACCAGTATATCCTAATAAATAGAACTGCATACGACACGGTTCGCACCCCGATACAGTCAATCCCGGACACCTTCCAATTACGCGGGTCTAAATTAACGATAATTTTTAAGTAATCAAATATATAAAAAACAACATGAACAACTACTCGGAAAATCCAACCTCAAATAAAAAATATTGATAAAATTTATTATAAACGATACGAGGGCGCAAATGGTTCATTTTACAAAAATTACACACGTACGTCGAATATTATATTGGGGTTTAAGGAATTTTTGGTCACCATTTAGAATAACAAATTTTTATTTTATTTTGAAAATATAAACGATACGATAAAATAATAAAAATTATAAACGATACGAGGCAGGGTGCAAAATGTTCATTGATACGTCGGATATTACCTTGGCGTTTAAGGAATTTATGGTCACCATTCAGATTTTATCAAATTATCATTTTTGAAACGGCCCTGACGTCAAAAGAGGCTCATACTGCTATAATTGATTACTTCGGAGTGAGTGCTCATTATACTCTTCCAATAAATTGAATAATATGAAGGCGCTTCTGCCTGGAAACCATTGAAACCGAGGCCGGTGACCGATACATCCTAAATTAATAGAACTAAACTCTACACGGCTCGTACACCCCGATCCAATTGCCTAAGGACACCTTGACTTTTACGCGGTCTATGTTTAAAGATAATTTTCAAGTAATCAAATATATTAAAACAACATGAACAACTCTTTTAAATTATAAACGATACGATAAAGTAATAAATATTATAAACGATACGAGGCAGGGTGCAAAATGTTCATTGGTACGTCGGATATTACCTTGGCGTTTAAGGAATTTATGGTCACCATTCAGATTTTATCAAATTATCATTTTTGAAACGGCCCTGACGTCAAAAGAGGCTCATACTGCTATAATTGATTACTTCGGAGTGAGTGCTCATTATACTCTTCCAATAAATTGAATAATATGAAGGCGCTTCTGCCTGGAAACCATTGAAACCGAGGCCGGTGACCGATACATTCTAAATTAATAGAACTAAACTCTACACGGCTCGTACACCCCGATCCAATTGCCTAAGGACACCTTGACTTTTACGCGGTCTATGTTTAAAGATAATTTTCAAGTAATCAAATATATTAAAACAACATGAACAACTCTTTTAAATTATAAACGACACGATAAAGTAATAAAAATTATAAACGATACGAGGGTGCAAATGGTTCGTTGGTACGTCGGATATTACATTGGGGTTTAAGGAATTTTTGGTCACCATTCAGATTTTATCAAATTATCATTTTTAAAACGGCCCTGACGTCAAAAGAGGCTCATACTGCTATAATTGATTACTTCGGAGTGAGTACTCAATATACTCTTCCAATATATTTAATAATATGAAGTCGTAGTGCCCGAAAATGACTGCACCGACGCCCGGGGACCAGTATATCCTAATAAATAGAACTGCATACGACACGGTTTGCACCCCGATACAGTCAATCCCGGACCCCTTCCAATTACGCGGGTCTATAATTAACAATAATTCTTAGGTAATCAAATATATAAAAACAACATGAACAACTAATGAGGAAATCTAACCTCAGCTGAAAAAAATATTAAAAATATAAACGATACGAGGGTGCACAAATTTTAATTTTTGAATTGCACGGCCCCGACGTCAAGAGAGGCTCATACTGCTATAATTGATTACTTCGGAGTGAGTACTCAATATACTCTTCCAATATATTTAATAATATGAAGTCGTAGTGCCCGAAAATGACTGCACCGACGCCCGGGGACCAGTATATCCTAATAAATAGAACTGCATACGACACGGTTCGCACCCCGATACAGTCAATCCCGGACACCTTCCAATTACGCGGGTCTAAATTAACGATAATTTTTAAGTAATCAAATATATAAAAAACAACATGAACAACTACTCGGAAAATCCAACCTCAAATAAAAAATATTGATAAAATTTATTATAAACGATACGAGGGCGCAAATGGTTCATTTTACAAAAATTACACACGTACGTCGAATATTATATTGGGGTTTAAGGAATTTTTGGTCACCATTTAGAATAACAAATTTTTATTTTATTTTGAAAATATAAACGATACGATAAAATAATAAAAATTATAAACGATACGAGGCAGGGTGCAAAATGTTCATTGATACGTCGGATATTACCTTGGCGTTTAAGGAATTTATGGTCACCATTCAGATTTTATCAAATTATCATTTTTGAAACGGCCCTGACGTCAAAAGAGGCTCATACTGCTATAATTGATTACTTCGGAGTGAGTGCTCATTATACTCTTCCAATAAATTGAATAATATGAAGGCGCTTCTGCCTGGAAACCATTGAAACCGAGGCCGGTGACCGATACATCCTAAATTAATAGAACTAAACTCTACACGGCTCGTACACCCCGATCCAATTGCCTAAGGACACCTTGACTTTTACGCGGTCTATGTTTAAAGATAATTTTCAAGTAATCAAATATATTAAAACAACATGAACAACTCTTTTAAATTATAAACGATACGATAAAGTAATAAATATTATAAACGATACGAGGCAGGGTGCAAAATGTTCATTGGTACGTCGGATATTACCTTGGCGTTTAAGGAATTTATGGTCACCATTCAGATTTTATCAAATTATCATTTTTGAAACGGCCCTGACGTCAAAAGAGGCTCATACTGCTATAATTGATTACTTCGGAGTGAGTGCTCATTATACTCTTCCAATAAATTGAATAATATGAAGGCGCTTCTGCCTGGAAACCATTGAAACCGAGGCCGGTGACCGATACATCCTAAATTAATAGAACTAAACTCTACACGGCTCGTACACCCCGATCCAATTGCCTAAGGACACCTTGACTTTTACGCGGTCTATGTTTAAAGATAATTTTCAAGTAATCAAATATATTAAAACAACATGAACAACTCTTTTAAATTATAAACGACACGATAAAGTAATAAAAATTATAAACGATACGAGGGTGCAAATGGTTCGTTGGTACGTCGGATATTACATTGGGGTTTAAGGAATTTTTGGTCACCATTCAGATTTTATCAAATTATCATTTTTAAAACGGCCCTGACGTCAAAAGAGGCTCATACTGCTATAATTGATTACTTCGGAGTGAGTACTCAATATACTCTTCCAATATATTTAATAATATGAAGTCGTAGTGCCCGAAAATGACTGCACCGACGCCCGGGGACCAGTATATCCTAATAAATAGAACTGCATACGACACGGTTCGCACCCCGATACAGTCAATCCCGGACCCCTTCCAATTACGCGGGTCTATAATTAACAATAATTCTTAGGTAATCAAATATATAAAAACAACATGAACAACTAATGAGGAAATCTAACCTCAGCTGAAAAAAATATTAAAAATATAAACGATACGAGGGTGCACAAATTTTAATTTTTGAATTGCACGGCCCCGACGTCAAGAGAGGCTTATACTGCGATAATTGATTACTTCGGAGTGAGTACTCACTATACTCTTCCAATATATTTAATAATATGAAGTCGTAGTGCCCGAAAATGACTGCACCGACGCCCGGGGACCAGTATATCCTAATAAATAGAACTGCATACGACACGGTTCGCACCCCGATACAGTCAATCCCGGACACCTTCCAATTACGCGGGTCTATAATTAACGATAGTTTTTAAGTAATCAAATATATAAAAAAACAACATGAACAACTACTCGGAAAATCCAACCTCAAATAAAAAATATTGATAAAATTTATTATAAACGATACGAGGACGCAAATGGTCCATTTTACAAAAAATTACACACGTACGTCGAATATTATATTGGGGTTTAAGGAATTTTTGGTCACCATTCAGAATAACAAATTTTTATTTTATTTTGAAAATATAAACGATACGATAAAATAATAAAAATTATAAACGACACGAGGCAGGGTGCAAAATGTTCATTGGTACGTCGAGTATTATATTGGGGTTTAAGGAGTTTTTTGTCACTATTCAGATTAACAAATTGTTTTTTAATAACGTTACCTGCAAGTTTCTTTCAATTTACCTACTAACAATATTTTTGAAACAGAATAGAAACTGCTTGCTTGCATTTCATCTGTTCTGGAATTAATTACAATTTCAGAATTTATTTAAGGAAAGATAATAACGATAAGTTTCCTACACTCGTTCTGAAGATTTGGTGGATTTTGAAATAAAGTTCTACCCCTATGGATAGACTATATTAAAAGATGTACACTAGTCACTTAACCTAAATCACCGGAAAAAGATTAATTTACACTAACCTTTTTTGTTGAAAAACCATCCACCATTGCGAACCTACCTACATGATACAGAAAATTATGTATTAGTTTTATTTATAAGTAGTTAGTAAAAATTTGTGATTACCTTTAATCCCGTAGTCCTTTCGCCCGATGCCACCCCGCGGCACTGCTCCATCACCCCATCTCTTCTTTCCATCACCACCAAGCAGAAAACCAACACTTTGCACTACTTTTTCACTTTGATAATTAAGAACAAAAACCATCCGCGCAATTTAAAGTTTTTTTGAAGCTTTTTAATCTTTACTAACAATCGCAAAAATTAGAAACAAAAGCGATCAGCGAAGTTTAGAGCTCCCAACAAGAAGCTTTTCACTAATAGACAAACTTGACGCTTTTACTACCGACCTCGGTATTTCGAAATGATTATCACGAACGCAAATTCAAAATTTTCCTGCAAATACAAATTTTTTCATTATTATAATGATAAGACAAAAATTCAAAATTTGAAACTTACCCAAGATTATTTAAAGTCATCAAGCATACTAACATCATAATGATCACATCTTCTTCGACCTCTACTACTGATGAGTGAATGATAGAATACACACCGAACATGGAAGGAATTACATTCATTTAAAGTACGACTAGCTGGGAATACTTATTTATTTGTACGTAATGCTAGGATTGCTAAATTAGGCCATTCATCAATAGGAATCCACTACTTGCAACCTACTTCATCTGAAACAAAACAAACAAAACTTAAATTAATTAGAAAAAAAAAATTTTAATTACGAGATAACATTTTTGCTTGTTTCCTTCACAAAAATCGATTTAAGTAATATAATATTATGTAATCGAAAAAAAATTTATAATCGTAGTAGTCCAACAATCTTTTAAAGGTATTCTGTAGTTAACAATATTTTTCAATTGTTGGACAACTTGAAAATGTAGAATACTTGAAAATGAACGGAATTATACTAAGCGTCAAAAATTATTTTTCATGAAAGAATTGATTAAATTAACAACAAAAGGAATATTTAGTTTGGTTGTAAAGAAAAGTTTTGAAAGCACCCTGTACGTATTAAAATTTGTGAGTTATCAAAAAACTAGAAACTACAGGAAGAAATAATTATATGGCATATTAAAAAGTTTGAAACTTGTACAAAATCTGCAACTGATTCAGTAGTACAACAAGATATTGTAAGCAGACTGTAAGTGATCGCTTAATATTTTGCAATACAGAAGTTTATTAACATTAAGGTAACCCCCCTAAAACAAAATTAAACAATAATGCTATTGTTTTGTATCTGATTTGTACCCAATTGTACCATCGATAAAAAATTTTGTACCTCAATAGTTTTCCGGAAAAGCGCATACCAAATGTGGGGTTCCTACTTAATGCTGTAACCCCCATGTAAGCAAAATTAAAAACCAATTATGCTATTGTTTTGTACCTGATTTGTACCCAATTGTACCATCGATGAAAAATTTTGTACCTCAACAGTTTTCCAGAAAAGCACAATCCTAATGTGGAGTTTGCGCATTGCAGGCAAAATATTATAATTATTTGCATTTTTCTTCCCTTTGTTGTATGCCGGCTTCAAAGGATTATTCGCCGCAGGTTACCCACCCCCTTGATATAAAGCATCTTGAAAAGTATAACTGACTTAGGTTTTAAGTGGAGGGAGTGGAAAATATCACCCAGAGGTCGCGGTTAAACCAAACCGAATTAATATCGTCGGTTCAAGATGCAAATGACCTACATAACTTACAAAAAAAATAAATAACTATATACCAAAATTTTAAAAAATTTGTGTGTAATTGTCGGAATCCTTGTTTCTAATTGTTTCTATTATTATAACAAAAGAATAATTTTTATTTTGATTTATTGTTAATTATTAAATTTCTTCGCTCTTTTGTAAATATTTTTATTTATAAGTAGGGCAATTTTTAGTTGCATATAAAACGTGTAAACTTGCATTTAAATGCAACAAAAAAATTGCCTTATTTATTATAATTTAGGCCTCTTGCATCTTAGATCGACGATATTATGTATCCTAATGGCCAAATTAAGATCGGAGATTCTTAGTGCAGACAATTACAATAAACGAAAATTTAAGTAAAATTTGTCAATACTATTATAAATAAACAGGAAGACACAATTATTCTGTATATTCAAAAGTTCAAAACTGCAACTGATCCAATAAAACAAAATTTTGTAAGCACCCTGTAGGTAAAAAACAAATATTTTTTAAAGTCGGTTGTCTTACAAAATAAAAAGTTCTATCTTTTTTAGAACGAAAGTTCTTATCGGTCATTCTAAATTATAAACAAAAAAAATTATTTTGGGAATTCAAATTCTCTTACTATTATTAATTTATACGAAACAAAAAAACCTTTTAGATTACACACACGAATTAAAATTTATCATAATACAAATTAGTATAAAAACTTTGATTGCAAAAAGTATTAATCTTTAAGTAAAAAGTAAAAATAAAAATATTTGGTACATAAAAAAATGCAAATCAAGTGTGCCTATTACAACATTGCCATCAACGCAATGACTCGGCATGTTATTTCTGGGAACCCCTGGTTCCTGCTATAACGCAAGGGCATCCAAGTATGATTTCAAAATTTTCACGAAATTACTGTAAACTTAATGTAATTAACTTTATTTAAACTATAGATTCCTTGGTTTTTGCAATATTAAATTTTATATAGCTTTAATAAAGAAGTGACGCATTCTAAGATGGTGACCATAAAAAATTGGTAAACTTATTCTTCAATCATCGCGAAAACTAATAAACATTTTTTGAAAATTTCACCGCAATAAGCCCTAGGATATAATCGTTCGTCATAAAAAAACAATAGTTTGTTCAAAACTGCTTTTTGAATTTTTAAAAATGGAAAAACGGCAAATTGAGATATACATGGAAAAATCGTTCTTTTACCTTCTTTTCTGGGGTCAGCTTTGATAATCCAACGACACTTTACTATTCACTAATTACACACAGTTAACACATAATTAAAATTTTCATAATTTGTTAATTTAAAACATGAAAAATGAAACAATTTCATCGCGCATCTGCAAAGTGCACATCTTAACTCGACCGTAACACAAACGAAAGTGAGCGATGCATTACGACCGCTGTCGAACGTATTTGCAAGTTCAAACACATTCGCCTTTTTCCTGGAATTTCTAACACCACCTAATTTAGAAGATAAAAAATTATTCATTTTAATAATTTTACATAATCAAATCATAAATTACTTATTTTGGATACTCGAATAGGTAATTTTTTTGTTTGAAAATTAAACTTTTGATTTACTACAGTGTTAGTAAATTTTTTTTGGAAAACGTTTATTTTTTTAGTAATTTGACGTCATGGACGTTCAAAGAATAATTTCAATGGGGGAGAATTCCCAAAAAAGAGAAGCAAAGGAAAACTTTGCTTTCTACAGGACACTGTTGACTTCCTTTGAAAATAAAGATCAAGAAAATATAAAATGTTTTTTTGATACAACATAAATTTGTTAACTTGGCTGAGAATTAAATAAAATTTTTGTGGCACTGTTTAAATCGATAATTAGGATAATTTACAGCATTAGAAGAATTATTCTGATTTAAAAAAAAACCAGGAAGCAGGAGTCCATTTGAGTACTGTCCTTACTTTCCTTATCAAAATTCGACATTAACATGAAATATGAATTTCTCTCCCATTTAACCGTCTTTCTATTAAAGCATGAGCGGAATTAACTTCCATCTCTGTATGACCTTTTTCCAAAAATTGTTGGTAAATGATCACATCGTGTTCCACTGCAAACTTAATAAAAAGTATGTGTTTTGTGCAAAACTATTTACGATGATTGAATAATATAAAGAATCTTGAAAAGTATAACTGACCTAGGTTTTAAGTAGAAGGAGTGGAAAATGTCACTCAGAGCTCGCGGTTAAACCAGACCGAATTTTTCGTCGGTTCAAAATACAAATGACCTACATAATTTACAAAAAAATTAAAGTTTTTCAACAGATTTAGAAAATATATTTAAAAACAACAGTAAACCAAAATTTAAAAAATTTGGTGTGTAATTGTCTTAGTCCTTGTTTCCATTATTATAAGAAAAGAATAATTTTTATTTTGATTTATTGTTTATGAATAAATTTCTTAACTCTCCTGTAAATTTTTCATTGTGCATCTTAGATGGACGATATGTATCCTGATCGCCAAATTAAGATCCAAGATTCTTAGTGCAGACAATTACATTAAACAAAAATTTAAAATAAACTGAACGACAAAAAAAGAAGAATTATTACATAAAATCAAAGTTAAAACCACAAACAAAGATTAAATCATAAGTCATATAACATTGTTTTGTGCAATGATCAAAAAGGAACAGTTTGAAATGTTCAAATAACCTCGGATGTAAAGTGGAAGGAGTGAAAATTTCTCCCAGTTGGTGTTCGCGGATAAACCAGACCAGACACCAGAGACCAGAGTGATTTCCAGATCTTGAAATGTAGGTCCAGGATGAATAGTGCAGACAATTACAGTAAATTAAAATTTAATAGTTTCAAGTGCTGCGTTTAACAAAGGGCACAGAGATTCCCCTTTTCAGGATTTCACTTTTCTTATTTTGAGTTACTGAGAAAATCCACAATTTTGATGTTTTACACTAAACAACCAACCTTCACTTCAAGTCAAATTTGAAGACTCGTACTGAGGTTTGTAAATAAATTAAACTTTTTTTAACAAAAATAATTTCAAACCATAACTTTCCAATGCTTAATATTAATAAATTAAATTGTGTAAAAAAATGTGAAGTGAAGTTCAAATAGTGAAAATCAAATGGCTTATTTAAAATAAATTACGAGGTGATGGAATAACTAAATAATAAATCATTACATTCTTCAACGAATTGGGCTTTCTTGAATTATTTCATAAAAACATAACTTGCTCTTTTGGTTCTATTGAAGGTCATGTGAAATTTAATTTTCTAATCAAAATTTTCAATGTGATCTGGGTCTCATATCAGATTCCAGTATTTAAAACTAATCTTTTCATTAAAAAAGCTTTTCAACCAAAATTTTCATTGATTGGTACAATCAATACACATTGTAACCCAAAATCTCTCACAGATTCTGTTACATTTTCTAACCAATGAAGGATAAATTTATTGAAATTACAAGCTAAAGGACACTTTATTCCAGTTTTGGTCCACAAATTATTGTAATAAAAAGTAATTTTTCTGGATATTAATGCAACATTATATCTATTAAATAAATTTTCAAAAATCACAAAAATATAAAATATTTATTGTCAAATTTTAAAATTTTGTTGGAGCTGCATCAAGTTGTTGCAACTACTGCTGACGATTAACATAAATTGCCAGTGGTTGATGTACAGAATATTTTTCCTTCGAACTAATATTAGTTTTCAAAGGACAAAAAAATTATAAAACAGTAATTTTATATTTAGGTACCTACAGCACGAAAAGTTCAAGTGACCTCAGATGTAGGTACAATTTATGTAAAAAAAGGGAGTGCAGTTTATCGAGTAAATTAAACCACAGATCCTTGTTACTGTACCTACAGAATGCCACCATCGAGAACTCAAATTAAAATAATAGCAATTTCTCACATTTTAAACCTATAGTTAGACCTATAGTTTTCATTCGGTTAAAATATAAATTTTCACTTAATTCGATTTTATGGTAATTAACAGGATTAAGTACTAATTACATCGGAAGCTATGACGGGTTTTTGATATATAACTTATGATGGTGTAGACGTGTACAGAATTTTGAAAACAAGGTACAAAAATGGTATAATCATGCAGACAAAATTATAAATTGTTATTACCTTTTTTTTCCACAAAAGATTTTCCCGGACATTTTTTAAGAACCTCGAATTCAGCAATAGATGATTCACCCTGGAACAAAAGAAAACAAAAAGTTTAATATTTTTCTTTCGAGAGAGATTGCTGTGAATTAAAAAAAAATTTACAGACAAACTACATGTGGTTTTCAAAAAAAAATCTGGCTGTGGGTCTTAAACTTGAACACTTAAAGACGGCCTTATCACAAAAAATTTAATTTGCAAAACGTAAATAAATAAAGTACACAATAAAAAGTGCACCTACGTCATTTTCTTTTAGCACATAGGGGGCCTCATATGTAGCCGATCCGAGTCCCACATGAAATCTTATGTACTATGCATAAAATCTTAAAAATTCAAAATAAGTAGGTCACTATGGCAATAAATTAGTTAACCCCTTTATCCATTAGGTACAATAAAAATCGTAAAAAAATTGCAGAAAAAAATTGAAAATTAATTTAGCTACATACCACTAAAAAATATGGTAATCGTATGATTACTCATCATATTTCTGGGAATCCCTTCAAGTATTACGCAAGCGCCTTCAGCATCAAAGTATGATTTTAAAATTTTCATGAAATTAACTTTATTTAAAACTTTCAGTTCGTTAGTTATGCAATATTAAATTTTATGCAGCTTTTGTTTTTTAAGGTACGCTAAGAGTTTTTCCAATATGGCGGCTATAAAAAATTAATAAAATTGATCTCTTATCATCCGCCAAACGCATAAACATTTTTTCAAAATTTTACCGCAAATAGCTTTAAAAAAATATCGTTCAACATAAAAATATAGTATTTAATTCGAAACGCGCTTTAAATTTCTGAAAATAGGATACAGCAAAGTGTGATACATACATGGAAAAATTATCCTTTAAACTTCTCTCTGGGGTTTGTTTGATGATAAAAACACATTTCACTATACACTAAACATCCACAATAATTATAATTTTCAAAATTTGTTATTTAAAACTTTGAAAAAACCACTTTAACGCGCAACTGCAGACCCACTACGTAGTCTTTCGCTAAACGAACGAGACTAAGCGGCCACTGTCGAATGCACGAACGTTTGAAAAATTGTGATTCGGCTAAAATGTTCGCGCCGTTGAATTAAAAACTTAAATTTTTTTAAAACGTTTTAAAAAAAATATAGGAATGTGATAAATGCGAATTAAGTTACTCCAGAGGGAACATACAATTTATTAACAACAACGATAATCAAGTTTGATTCATTTTGGTTCTGTAATTTTTGGTAAATTACATAAATTTTTAAACTTTAAAATTTTTACAAAATTTAAACGATTTTTTGAGCAGATTTATTACTATCGATGAGATGTTTGTTCACCACTTTTTGCCGAAAACAAATCAACAATCCAAGCAATGGGTTGAAGGCGGTTGTTGTTCAACAACAGGGGCGGATTCAGCAATTTTCTCAAGGGGGGCGATTCCATAGATTGTTAAGAAAAATACCAAAATTGATAGCTCCTTCTATACTTTGTTCCAGTAATTTTAGTTTTTACGTTATATTTATAATGCATAATTTTTCCAAGGGGGGAAGTAAGAGTGAATTCAAATAATTGCTATTAGAGGATCAATTTAGCATCTTAGATGCAAAATACAAAAATAAATAAGAACAATACAGGTCAGTGTCTATGACTAATGTGGGGAGGCAATCTCACTTCCCCGAATTCACCACTTGTAGTTTTCAGCTTCAGAGAGTCATCAATGATAAAAAGAAAATCCCAAAAATAAAAAACAAGGCGAGAGCGACCTCCTTCTACAGTTTGGTACATTATCACTATGTGTAGATTATGATTAGAGCTTCAACAAGCAAAAAAAATGTACAGAAAATCTCTTCAAATAGAAAATAAACAAAAATTGCTAACCCAAAATACAAGTAAGATTTTGAGTAGGTGGCACAGAAGACAAAATAAAAATCGACTTTTCAAATTAAATAGAAATTTAAAAAAGCATTTATTTTGTGAATTTCAACAATTAACAATAAAAAGTCTGAATAAAAAAAAATAAAATTGAAACCAACTTTAGCAAAGCAAGTAACAAATTACCAAAACATTTTTACATTTATACAACTATCACATAGAATAATAGACAATAATTTCTTATTTTTAAAACGATTAACAAATATAGATAAAAACTTTGTACAATTTATTAATAATGCTTTAACTTGCTACAATGAGCCTTGAGATATCCGGGACTTTTAAATCTCCTATTACATGTGGAACATTTAAAATTACGCATTTGAAATTGATTTTTTAACAACGGATTTATAAACGGATTACCACGTGTTCTGCACTTTACACTGTTGGGCGACAACGTCCTATGTTTCCTAAAATTATACATGGGAACTTCACTATACTCTCTTAAAATATTAAATTGAAAATAATTCGGCTTCACCATAGGATAGGGTACGTTTATCATTTTATTAGTCTCTTCCGGTTGTGTCGTATTATCGAAACTTAAATTTTCCGGCTCTTCTTGATTTTCCTCGTCCTGATCCGAGGTGTGTTCAAATTCGTCTTCTTCATAATAAAGTTCCTTCTTAAAGTTTAAATCTGGCTCCACTATGACAATTTCTTGTTTAATATCGACACATTCGTTGCATTCCTCAAACATCAACTCATCTTCGCTACTATCCGAATCTAAATTATCACGAACATGCAAAATTACGTCTCTATAATCGCCAAAGTGGTCGTAAAAAAAGGAATCGGTGAATTTCGTCAAGCAATCGATTGGAGTGAGATCAAAATTGTTGCTGGGTTTGCCGATGTCGTAACCAAAATTGTAATTTTTTGTAAAATTCAAAAGATCCTGAAGACCTTTACTTTTCGTCTCCTTCACTAAACTCTCCTCCACACTACTCGTGTCCTGAATTCTATCACAAAGTTGCGTTAGTCCGCTTATGTGAACGTTGTGTACGATTTGCTCGTTGGTTATCTTCGACAGTAACCTCTTAAGTAGGCTGCACCTCTGATCTTTACCGATACGTTTCCTTCTTGGTTTTAAATTAATTTTTCGTGAAGTTTTATCCGGCGAACTTAGAACTTGTGCGAGATACTGCTCCAGTATCGAAGTGGACTTTTTGCACATCAGCTGAAACTGGTACGACACGCGCAACTTTTGAATGCACGACGAACATATTTTGGTAGAAAAACTTTCCTTGTTGATCACCTAAAACAAAAAAAATCAATATGGCATTGACACACAAAAAATTAGCTCACCATTTGAGTACATGCTAGTAATTTCTCGCTGAATTTTAACGAATCTGTGTCCCTGTCGTCGACGTCTGTTAATTTAACGCCCGTTTGTATGCATATTCGACAAAATTTTTCTAAATTGTACATCACGAAAACGTCAATCAAACTTGAACAACATAATTTTATGTGTCAAACTAACGTCACTTGTCACCCTGACAGCTGTCGAAAGTAAACAAAACATTTGGCAACGTTTCGTTTCAAAATATCTGCTAAAATTTGAAAGAAAATGTGTAATTAAATCGTAATGTAATCGAACCGTCGAGTTATTAATTTTTAAAACTTTCTAATTACCCCGCTAGGTAATCTCGGTCAAATTACGCGCAGATTTGACAACGTTGCTAACTGAATTTGACAACGTCATACGTCAATTCCAACGTGTACGTTTTCTTGATTACAACGCGGCGCGGTGACGAAAAATCTGCTGGTTATTTTCGTTCAGATAGTTGTTGAATCAAGTCTTCAATATGGTAAGAAGTCTTTGGTGAAAATTAAGTTGCATTTTAATTGATTGATTTTTGTTCTATTTTAGCCTGCACCACCTAGTTCCACAAGTGTTGGTTCGTCCACCAGGTCACCAACGAAAGCTGTTGCTCCAAGAGCCGGTGGCGGTGGAGGTACGGTTCGTCAGAGAAAAACGACGACAACTACGGCGGCACGTAGTCGTAATACTGCAGCTTCCGGAGGCATGTGGAGGTTTTACACCGACGATTCTCCAGGAATTAAAGTGTAAGTAGTTTGATTTGAATCGTTCGTAGAGCCCAACACTAAAGTTACATTTTATAGAGGGCCCGTTCCAGTTCTAGTGATGTCGTTACTTTTCATTGCATCCGTTTTTATGTTACACATTTGGGGCAAATATACGAGAAATTAAACACATCATTTTATTCATTCCATTTTTTTGTAAATGTATTTTATAAAGGTTTATTGGATAAGATTTGATATAAGAACTTTTCAACTTTATAGAATAAAAATGTTAACTCGTAAAAAACTTATTTATTAACATAAATTTTGTCGTTTTTCTTTTTATAATTGAAAAATACAAGTAATAAAAGAGATTATTAGAGTTTGTATGTTTTAAATTGAAACCCCTAATTTTACTTGAGCTCAAAAGATGTTAAATGTTTATTGCTTTTGCAGTGGGCACTTACCTCAAAAGATAAATAATAAAAAGGGGTGTACTCTTATATAAATTCTACTTTATATTACAATGTAAAGAGAATCCTGGTTCATAATATTGCATACCTTCCTTTTCTTTGGCTCTGTGGAGCACCATGGCATAACCCTGGTACCTCTTTCATCAAATAAGAACTGATAAGAGGAGCCATCCCAGCTGTACAATGAACTCCAGGATCTTGATAGGCAGAGTGTCACTGATTGTGGCCAGAAGTCTCCTCAACCTCTCATTGAAGTTAATGCCGGACCGTAACAAAGTACATGTTTAGCTGGCTTCCTTCTCTTCATTACATCCCAACCTGAGAGCACTACAAAAATAGGGGAAAAAGTTTAATCAGCAAAAGGCAATTTTTGAAGAGAAGAAATAAATTTTAAAACTTTAACTATGTAAATATTAAACCTGTCAATACTACAAATATAGGGAAAATATAAAATAAAATCAAGAGGGTCCACAATTCACCTTTTTTGGACACTGGAGCAGCACAGGAAAAACCCTGCTATTAATTATTTAAATACTACCTTGTTAGAATGTTAGAATCATACAAAAAATTCGTAGATAAGAATTTCGAATAAGGTTTATTTACAAATATTTGATTTTTCTTTTGTTTCTTTCGTGTTTTGCTGATGAGAATGGCCATTATTTTCTAATAATAATCTGTTACTTTTCAATTGATTTTCTTTAAATTGTATAAAACCTAAATCTACTTCTATAGATTATATTTTTATACTTAAGTCAGTAAATAATCTTTTTAATCTTATAAAAAAATAAAAGTTCGTACGTATTTCTCTAGGGTACTTTTATAAATTATTACTTTTCCTTAAATACAAGTTTAGAATTACTGCAATGTTGCTTTAACTTGAAGGTCTCTTATAACAGGATTTTTGCTCTTCTGCAAATATAAATATAAATTTTGTTTAGAAAGTTTGAAACTCTTTAGTTTTATTAATTAAACCTCCCACTACTACAAAAATGGGGAACAAATTAATTGTAATCAACAAAGAACAAATTTTTTAAGGGCTAAAAAATAAAATAAGTCTTTAATTATGTAAATTTTGAACTTATCAATACTACAAAAATATGGAAAAAATTCTAATCTAGTTCTAAGCTAAGGAGTAAATTTTGAGGGGGATAAGCAATACGAATTTTGTTTAAAAAGTTTGGAACTCATTAGTTTTATTAATTAAACCTCCCACTACTACAAAAATGGGGAACAAATTCTAATCAACAAAGAACAAATTTTAGAAGGGCTAAAAAATAAAATAAGTCTTTAATTATGTAAATGTTGAATTTATCAATACTACAAAAATAGCGAAGAAATTCTAATCTAGTTCTAAGCTAAGGAGTAAATTTGAGGGGGGTAAGAAAACGAATTTTGTTTAGAAAGTTTGGAACTCATTAGTTTTATTAATTAAACCTCCCACTACTACAAAAATGGGGAACAAATTCTAATCAACAAAGAACAAATTTTTTAAGGTCTAAAAAATAAAATAAGTTTTTAATTATGTAAATGTTTAACCTATCTATACTACAAAAGTAGGGAAAAAATTCTAATCTAGTTCAAAGCTAAGGAGTAAATTTTGAGGGGGGTAAGAAAACGAATTTTGTTTAAAAAGTTTGGAACTCATTAGTTTTATTAATTAAACCTCCCACCACTACAAAAATGGGAAACAAATTCTAATCAACAAAAAACAAATTTTAGAAGGACTAAAAAATAAAATAAGTCTTTAATTATGTAAATGTTGAATTTACCAACACTACAAAAATAGGGAAAGAATTCTAATCTAGTTCTAAGCTAAGGAATAAATTTTGAGGAGGGTAAGAAATACGAATTTTGTTTAAAAAGTTTGGAACTCATTAGTTTTATTATTTAAACCTTTGAATAGTACAAAAATGGGAAACAAATTCTAATTGCCAAAGAGCAAATTTTGAAAAATTGTTTTCTGTTTTACTTAATTATTTTTAAAAATATTTATTAACAGCACAGTCTTGACTTGTAGAAAAAAAGGAGAATTTTTCAGAAAATGTTGAAAATATTACATGCTTTTCACGACATTTCAAGTGCCATAGCGAATATTTTGTTTTCCTTTCCATCCTTTTAAATTTTGATGGAAGGCAAGGCCTTAAAAATATCAGTGGCTTTTGGTCAGTTTTGATTGTTAAATTATAGTATAATTTTTTGTGGAAGGCAAAGGACATTTATGTGCAGTAGACATATGTGAGTATCGAGTCAGCACTGCCTTCCACAAAAAATTCCACTATACATACAAAGCAACATTATCAGATTTATTTTACCTGAAATGACGCAAATTTCCACGACTATTATTTGCAAATTTAAAAAAGTAGTTTCAATAAATAAAAGAAATTTGAATTTCAAAAAAGGGGGTCAACTTCAGGCACGTGGATATTTAAGAAGAATTATTTAAAGTGGAAAAGTACACTAAAGTGGCTCAAATAAGCATGAAAATGCATTTTATACAAAATATTAAGAAAACATCATTATCAACATAAAGTCATATCACCGCAAATTTTAAAAACATCAAGATAAAAAAGAATATCATTTATTTATAATTTAAAACAAATAATAAAAATATAATAATAACTAGAATATAGCAAAGGACTGCAGCTCATTTTTAATCCCAGTGTGAAAATGAGAATATTTTAGCAAAATCTAGAAATAAAAAATGTGTAAAGGTAAAAAGTTTATTGCACAAATAAATTATACAGACTTTGTTGACGTTTTGAATTTTTTCAAAAATAAATAAAAACAAGGTTTTCTAAAAGAAAATTTGAAAAAGAAATCAATAACACAACCATGTGATGTAAAATAATTTGTTATGACTAATAATTAATTAATCTACTTATAAATTAATTTACATTCATATTTGTACAATTTATTACTTTTAAAGTTGTTCCACTTAATAATAGCACCATTTTTAATTATACATAGTATTAAAATTTTGCTAAAACTCACTGGCAATCCATTCTTCCAAACTGGAAATAAAATAATAACAAAAAAATAATAAATAAAAGAGACCCCTAATTGGTACGTTAAGTACTTTTAATTAATTTTCGTGCAATACTGCAAATAGGCGTTTCATAACAAATATGAAAAAATACAATTAAAGTTTTACCTAAAATAGAAATACAACATTTCTTTACACAAATTCACTAATAAATATCCATAATTAGAATTAAAAATAAAACCCCCTACAAAATATTTTTAAAATAGCTAATTATTACAAAACTATAACATTTTGTAAATTTTAAAACTTTAAAACGCGATGTATAAAAATTACGGTATAAAGGGAAGTGTTTCTTCTTTTCTTTTAATAAAAAGTAAACAAGATGGATCAGGTCCTAGCAGTGTCAAGAGAACGTCTTTTTCTGTTTGTTCAGCAGTTCAATTTTAACTTGGCGGCCCGAGTTAAGGGCCCCACGATTAATTGGCACTCCTCGTATTATTTACAAAGTTCTATGAGTATTAACCATAATGATGTTCAAAGTGAGTCAATTTGTGTTGCGCAAAAGTAAAACAAAAACCAATACACACACACCGTACTATTACATACTAATATTTGCAATATTTTTCTTTTTAAGTCTTTTTTAACCACACAAATCAACAACCGTACATTCTATTTATTTCGTTTTGATATCGCTCTTGAATGTCTTTTCGTTTTAATTTAAATGCCGCCGTCACCAGACCCATATCTGGCGACCAAGCTTCTTTACACAATTTTACAGCTGCGGGAATTTCAAACTTTTCTAATTTACCTGCAAAATTTGCGTTAGAATTCGAGTGGGAAAATAATCACGACAACTTACATTTTTTACCGTGATCCATTAATTCTTGTAAAACAGCCTTTTCAACGTCGGGTATCGCACAGAGATCTTCAAAAGCTTTCTCGGGGATTCCCTTTTTAATTGCTAAATCGCGCAACTGTTGCGCATTGGGTACTACTAAAGCCACACAGAATTGTTTACTGGAATCGCCGTAAATGCATACGTTGTCCACCAAGGGACAAGTCTTTAATTCAGTCTCGACCTTTCCTAAAGAAACATATTCGCCGGCTTGTAATTTGACCAGGTCCTTCTTGCGATCTGAAAAGTTACAAAATTTAACATTCCATTTTAACAAATCCACGCTCTGAATGACTTACCTATAATTTTCACCACACCATCACTTTGAATTTCAACAATATCGCCAGTTTTGAACCACTTCTTTCCATCAGCTTCATAAAAATCTTCCTTTGTTTTGTCCGGCAATTTGTAGTATCCGCAACTAATATTATCACCCCCTATGACGATTTCTCCCCTAGGATATGGTTTATCTGTTATTCTATAATTTCCTTCTTCCCAATTAACTAATTTAATATCACATGCTGTTGCGGGACCACCCACTCGACCAACCGTTCTGTCATAGCCTAAAATTAAAACATTGTCGTAAAGTAACACCAGACAATCAAAGTCAATCCAAACCAACTACTTACAATCCATAATTGTTGCACAAGACGTCGTTTCCGTAAGACCGTACCCTTGAATGACGTTCACGCACAAGCAAATGTTGGTCATTTCGTGTGTGTCGGGCGACAGCGGAGCACCACCCGATAATATTAACCTAACACGTCCACCCAACATCGCTCTAACTTTAGAAAATATGACCCTGCAAAGAAAAATTCAATTAAGCATGCGACCTTGAAACATTAAAACAATCACGTCCTACGTAATTGAAACAATAACCAAAAGGGTATGAATAAAAAAGGAGCAGCTATTACTCACTTATCTAACACAGGGGTCGAGTGGCCACGACGAGTCCAGTACATTTTGTAATCGTAAGCAACTTTAAAAATTATTTTCGACAACGGACTTCCCTTACTGATCTTTTCTTGAATTCCCTTGGATATCCTATCTAAAATCAACTGGAATAAAAAGAATATTTTAGTAAACGGCGGTCGACTGTGGGGAAAAATAGGACTTACCGGTACGGCGGTCATACAGGTGGGACGTAAAACCGAAGCGTCGCCTTTCGTGCCTTTCTTAATTTTACTTGAATTATCGAGCATGGTTAAAGGTGTCGAGTATCCTATTGCGATTCCCATACATAAGCAGACACTTTCAACTAGTAATTCAAAAACGTGTGCAAGAGGTAAATAACCAATTAAACAGTCGTCGTCGTTAATCGAAACGGCATCCGTAAACGCTTTTAGTGTTGCTAACAAATTTGAATGAAACAAGATCACGCCTTTAGGAACTCCAGTAGACCCGCTAGTGTACATAATAATTGCAACATCGTTATCTTTAGGGTAATTATTTTCGATTAACGATTCGGAACCCTTTCGAAGGACTTCCGAAAACGTTACAATATTGACGCCTTCCTTGTAACCTTCATTTTCCAACGCTTTGAGCTGATCTTCCATGTAAATCAAAGTTTTAACTCGCGGGGTTTTAGCCAAAATGTTTTTAAATTTCGGCATCAAATCGTAACTCGTTATTACGGTGCTAACTTCTGTTTCGTTTATTCCGTGAGCGATCGCTTCGTCCCCAAGAGTCGCGTAAATAGTGACAACAGGAATGTTTTGTTTAAAAAGACCTTGGGCGGCTACCATCCATTCTTCCCTAGTTTCGGCAAATATCACCACGTTTTCTTTTGGTTTGTTTCCCAACTCCCGCATTCCTCTTCCAAAATGCGTGGCTAAAATATTAATTTCGGCGAAAGTTTTCCAGATGTAATCGCCCATTACGTACTAAAAAGACGTAAGTAATAAATTTGCAAGTTCAATTTTCAACTGTTACTTTGAACTTTGATTATATAAAAGATATTAAATATGAAAAAATTTTGTATTGTGCAGCACACGGAGTTAACTTGTACTCCATGGCCAAATGTACTGTTGCATAGTCAATTGAAATTGGCATTATGGGAACAAATGGAGCTTTAGTTTGCATATCATGATGATACTATATAATTTTATAGTTTTTGGTGAGGAATGTCTTACCTTCTTAAATATCCTGCCGTTTGGTTGAACTTCATCTTCTTCGGCTTTAATTTGCCTTGTACCCAAACACTTTTTGTTTCCAAACTTTTTCGTACAAAAATCCAACATTTTTGCCATGGAATCAACTTTACACCGTACGATTTCGACATGGCATTCGCTAGGATTATCCAAAGATCTGTACGTGATGCTTCTGGTATCGCTGGTTATTGGTATTGCCTAAAGTGGGAAAAATTGATATCAAAGTTCGGTAGATACATTTTTTGAATGGTTAGTGCTTTTTACCCAAATTGCACCATTGAACTAGTTACTTGCAATTTAAAAAGCATAATATTTAATCCGCTTCCTTTTGAGCAATTAAAAAATTTCAAAATAAATAATTCTGATACGCTCTACTTACCCAAGACGTACGTACTATTGGTGCAACAAAAAAATTAAAATACATGCATCAAGAACATCTTTGTTGCATGATCTAAGAAATTATTGTTAATTAAGCAAACGTGCAAAAATTATAAAAATGTTAGTTTGAAAGAAAAAAACAAGTGTTTTGGCATCTCCACCTACATATCACCCAAACATTTGACTCTTCCCACTGTTTAAAAACCAAAATATTTTATTAAAATTCCCAAAAAAATATTCCACCGCCTTAACGTCCCCAATGAACTTTTATCAAAATATACCTTGCATATTTTAGGTGGTAGCGAAGCCAATTTATCAGTATTACTTAAATTGGTCCCATCAATATCTACGTTTACATCTTTCTTATGGTCGTTTTCGACAGCCACCACTATTGCCTATAAATAAGGATCGTAAACGAAAGAAACAATAATATGAAACCAAAAAAAATTATGTACAAATTTTTTTATAAAGCAAACATTCAATAGATGCTTCGAAAATTGCTATTTACAGTTTTTTAAATTTAATATTCCAAAACCCACATCGTAAATTTTTATTAAATTTTTCACCAACTTATAGGTACAAGTGTTTTTGTCAAGGCAATGAGTCAAGAAGTATTTATTCAAGATTATGAAAAAGCTTTTCATCAACTTAAAAAGTTTCTATCACTCACCGATATTATCATAATTAATTGATAAAAAAGAAGTATTATTAGGTACAAATAATATTTATGAGATATTGCGAATATTTTTATTATCAATTTCCTAGAAAACGCTAAGAGGTGTCGCATTTATGATAAACTTTTTTGTTTAGGACAATCACGAGCATGCATAATTGGGACACCCCGTATACAAAATCAATTAATTAATTAATATAAAATTTCAAGAAAACAACACAAACAAAAAATCTACGATTAATTTGGAGAAAATTAATAAAAAGCAAAAGTAAGAATGGGAGTTGCGCTAAGAAAGAAGCTAAGCAACGTGAAAAGTATGCAAACTAACAGCTTAAACTTACATCAAACACTTTTTTTGTTATTTAAATCGATAGTTTGAATACTTGAAAGTTGGAAAAGAAACTAGAGCCCGCATTTTCGTAATTGCACTATGGATCATTCAATTGCCTTTAAATGTGTCCAAGAACACTGTTCATATAAGAAAGCATAAACGAGCTCGAAGATTCTATTTCTTAACAAAATCTTTTCCTAAAAACAATAATTAAATTGTAATTATTGTGTTTCATTGTTTTTCTTCAAACAATGCGCATTTTGTAAAAGAGTGAGAACCAACTTTAGACGCATATGATTAGTGCAATTATGAAATGGAACGAATAAACTCTTTCCTCATGTTCACAAAGAGAGCTGGACAAAAAATTGTAGAATATCAGATATCAAAGATGAAGACGTAGTAGAAAACAAGTAAAAGAAGAAGGTCATACAAAGACTACCAATTTTTAGTGCAGAAAATGGAGAGTGATTTGAAAATATCAAAAGCTGTAACAATAAATCCCGGAAATAGTATCAAGCCAAATTACGAAAAGCATAAACTTAAAAAAAAATCTTAAATTGATTACTGACCTTTACTCTCCTCGATAGAGATCTGACCCTCCAGGGTCTCTGAATGAAGTAATATATAGGATACGTGAGAAGATCATATACAAAAGCTATGGTCCGCAATGTACCAATTGCTAACGTATAGCCGAATCCATCCATGTTCCTATAAATAAATAATTAAATTAATAATAAATTTTATTTTCATTAATTAAAAAGTTTGTTTACATATTTATACAACCAAGTATAATTTATGTACTATTATGTAAATTTTCGCGTACCGTTTAATAAAAATTAGCAAATCCAATAATTATAAATTTTCCTTTATGAAAAGAAAAATTAATTGCTTAATTACCCAACCGTAACTTTACTTTTAAAAATTTAAATCAACAAATTTGTTATTTACCTATGATCGTACATGATTTTCTCTTTGGCAACCTAAAAAAGAGACACTACTGATTCGATATAAAGTTTGATGTGAAGTAACCAAAAATCATCCTTTTTATTACCACTGTAAAGGAGGAGCATCTGTTAATCAGAGGTCACTGATAAGTTTGATAACATTTTAATTTCATGTATATCAGGTATCAAATAACAAATTTGTTCAATAAAAAAAAAAAACAAAACCTTCTTGAACGTGGGAAAATAAGTTTTCTTATAAAAAAATAAATTGTTGTCATTCAAAAATTCAATAGGTACTTGTACTACGTTCCATGCAAAAATAGGCATGCCTGCAAATCGTGGAAAGTGCTGCAGAGTGGGTTTGTGGTTTTCAAGAGAAATTGTGCCGAAAATTCGGGTTTTCTTCCTGTTTTTAAAATTGGATTTTTTTATTACTGAGAGAGCCAAAAGTAAGAAGCGTGATCGAATGAACCCGGAGATAAAGAAAATTGAAACATTGCCCGTTCTGGATTTGAAAGTTGGATATTATTGAAGAACGCACGCTAGCTATTCGTGAAGTTTGAACCTATGATCAGCATCACACCACAATTACTAATCTCAAACAGTCAATAAGTAATAACCCCTACTTGTCATAAATCTTTAAGAAACATGCCAAAGGTTTAAATAATAAATTATGTAAGAGAGAAGTTATTGTAAAGATAAGAAGAGACGTGCAAATAATGCGTACATGCACATGCAACAAATGCATTTTGTACTCACATTTTATCATCGACAAACATTTTTACGATGTTCTGAAAAAATGGAACAAAAAATTAGAAATATTGATAGTTTTTTAAAAATAAAAAAATTATTTTATGTAAATTTATGGACTACCAAAATAGAATTGGTGCTACATTCATAATAAATGCAGTAAAAATGGGTTTGATAAATAACAAAAATTGCAAAATTTTAAAATTGGAAAAGCTGCTGAAAAATGTCTTTTTTCAGGTTTATTCAAGAACAAACTTCCTCCTCTATCAACATAAATAAGATTCTTAACATAATTAGTGCATTAATGTGCTGATTTTGAATTCGAACATTTGAGATTATAAGGTTTCTCAAATTTTAAAAAGCATTTCAACAAAATTAATTACCAGTCTTTATTGGACACCGAGTGAAAATTTAATTAACATTGCCGATAAGCAGAAATTGGATTTTCTCGTTATGTCAAGAACCGAAGTTTATTTAAAATTATGTAACAACACAATTTTAAATGCGGTAGATCGGAATTATCTATTAATAGTTAAACTACGGACTCGAACGAAAATACCCTTTTGGCTTGCATTCTTTAATAAATTTTTAAGGGTACAATGATAAAATCGAAAATTTATCAAGCTTTTTCAAAAAATGTAACCCGAGCTTCCAGCGCATGACCCGGCTTTATGCCTCTCCGTACAATGAAGACTTTATTGCATATTAAAAATCAATTTCTCTGATAAAAAATGTATTCTATATTTAAATAAAATATTAAATTGTTTGGCACCGTTAAAACCAAGTTATAGTTTTTTTCACAAGTGCAAAAATAATTAAAGATAATAAAAGTAACCTTGTGATTATCTCAAGTAATAAAAACGATTACTATTTTAGGATTTAATATAATAAAAATTATTTGCGTCTACTACGGTGGCTTGGTGTGACCACCAGTTAAGCAACATTCAGAATCGCCCACTAAGTAGGACAAAAAATAGCGTGATTACTTGCATTTTTGTTCTTGATTTTACCATTATTATTAAATTAGTAATGCGTATATTCGTTAGAATGATCAAACGATCAAAAAATAATTCATAAAAAAAAGTCAAATCAGAATTGCCAATAAATAGCACTCAAAAAAAATTATTACTGTGGTAAACATACACAACCACTTAAAAAAGTTAATCAAAATAAATTTTGATAAGAGAATTACTTAATATCAATTTCTGATAACACACGGGTCGGTAAACTGAATAGAACGATTTTGATTTTTATTGATAATAAATAACCTATAGCAATTTTAATTAATTAAGTTATAATAGCTTAAGTAAATAAATTTTTAGTATAGTAATTTAAAACGTATTTTGTTACATAACAAGTCATTATCTTATCTCACCTGTACAGTTTAATAAAAAATTAATTTATAATTATACTGCTAAAGAAAATAACTATTATAAATCTAAATTTTGTTGGTGTAAAAATTCAATCAAACAAAATTAATCAATCCTCGATATAAAACGAAAGGATTACGAGAAGGACGGTAATTAAATATAAAAAAATAAAAACGTAATTGATAAACTTAATCGTATACACTTTTGAGGTAGGGCATGATAATTTTGGAATTTTAAAAATTAAAAAAGTACGCACTTTTCAAAATTTACACACCAAAACTCAACCACCACGTTACAACTACTGAAACTACTACTTGAAAAACTTATAAAAATTTTGTTTTCTTATCTTCTGCTTGACTTACCTAAGGATAAGGTTCAATGATAACGACAAACTCAATGGTGCCACGAACTTGAAACCTTTTCAATGCGGTTACGTAAAACCAATGCAGCTTATGACAATTAACACCACACAGTTCAAACTTGTGAAAAAGTGATAATGAAAACTTGTGACAAGAATTAATAAAACCTACGAATTAGCAATGAATAATTTGATTAAAAAAAAAATGATTCAGAAAATCGAACAGGTGTAAAAGTTTGAGGTCAGTCAGGCCAAAAAAATGTGTTGGTGCATCACAGTACATTGCTTTTGAAAACAATAATTGGAATGAAAATGAAATGAAATCATTAAAGCACAGTCAACCAAAGAAGCTTTTGCAGCTGACAAACAGCTGTGATTTTATACAGATGTTTGTTTACTTGATTATAACTTCTAACTTCTACTAACAGTTAACTTACAGCAAGCTAAAATGACCAGCTGGCAGAAAACTGTAATGACCAGCTAACGGTTCCTTTATTAAGTAATTCTCATATCTTTTTTGTCGACCTCCACTTGTATTATATAATTATAATACAGCAATCCATCATCATCCTATAAATAAGATGAAAGGAGAAGGAGATTAATAATATGTCGATTCTGGTCGTACCTTTAAATCGCCTCTAAGCTTAAAAAAATTTGGTTTTAAAACAATTTAATGTTTTGTCGCTGTGTGGCAAATGCCCAAACGTACATTGTCTCCGTTGTAAAGGAAAAATCGAATACATACTCAGGAAAAACGCCTTTCGAACCAAATATCGACAGTATATTAAATTGTGAAGTTTAATAAATCCAAAGTCTAAAGTCAAACGCTTTTCCACTATTTAAGTGGAAAATAGATTAACGTGAAAAATTAATATCATTAAAATGAAGCATAAAAAATAATGTTTACTATTACTAAAAAATCTATTAGTCGATAACACAACGTACTTTATCCTTTTCAATTTGTTATCAATCAAAAGGTATGCGGTTAAAATTATTGTAAGTGAGGTGCAAGGTTCACGAAATTTTTCGTGATCATTTTTAATTACTAAATAAAATGAATACCTAATGTTTAATTAAAAGTTTGAGAAAATTATCATTAAAGTATTTTAAAAACAAATTTGACACTTCCTAGTCAAGATTATTTATTTGCATACAAAATTAGCATATGTGTGGGGCACTATCGATCTGAGGAATTGTGGCATTTAATTAGAAATTTGTATTTCACATTAAAACTTTCGATTTTTTGTACTTTTGTTAGAGCAAAGAAAATGTTCTGCAACCTATTCTTCCCCAATAAATAGATAGAAGATTATAATTACTTTTTTGAGGAAATTTATTTTCCATCGTCCTATCCTTACCAATCACAGAGGCTGCTTTGATTGGATAACCAATCAGAGTGCTTTACGTGCTATAACAACAAGGTAAGGACTGTAAATATACAGTTATTTGTTAATATTTTTATAATGTAATATTATGGTACATGAAATATTCAATTCAAGTTCGTACTGTCCTGCTAAGACTAAAGGTCGTTTTTAGCCTCAGTACGACAGCGTAGTAAAAAAAAACAATACAAAAATCTCACAGGCATTTCTCTCAATAACATCAACAAAGGGTACTAATAAATATCCAAAACGCAGTAGAAAATAAGTTCTTCGATTACCTTTCTGACCGTGAACCTCAACATTGCTGTTTATAAATAACTTTGGGATTTCAAAAAGCTACCTTCAAATTTTAATTTATTTAACCTTGCATATCATTGCAATTAATTCAATTTCTTCTAAATTCGACTCAATTTTATATTCCAAAAAAGTGGTTTGGTTTGTTTATTTTTCAAGCATACGCATTTATCCTAATCAAGTTTTTTTTTGCAAAAATTACCATTTATCTTGTAGTGAACATTTAATTTTTAAGAAAAGTGGAAAATTAAAGTATTATATTAATGTAATTTGACCTTCTAATCTCGAAATTGCCTCATTGTGTCTAGACTAATGGGCTACAGAATTTTTTCTTCATGATTCGGAAGGGCTCCCCTACGCTTCCAAAGTCCAATAGGAAATCCTCATTTATGTAATTATTGGTCCGGCCAAAGGTTTATTTTAGATGACACAACCCGCACGCGACAAGTTTAAAATAATTCCAAACAATTTAATTGTTTAATTTAATACCTATCTACCACGTAATTGTAACTATTTTTTTAATACTGATTGGTTACATAATAATTCACCTGTTAGATTAAAATTTACGTGCTGATATTTCATTTGTTGTGAACTGTGAAGGTTAAGTTTTTATGGGCGATTTTGTACACATTAAAATCATTTTATTCATCCAATTTGTATAAATCGATCTATTTTTAATGTCAATAATATAAAACGAGTGAGTGGTGTGATTTATTCAACACGTAACGCTAATTTAAAAGAATTACATAATTTAACAGTGGCAAGTATTTGGTGCGAGGAAGTCGAGCAAAAATGAATTTTTTCTTCAAAATTAAGGCTTAAAAGGAATTGTATCGATCAGGTGTCGGTGGGTGATAATTCAAATTTTGCTTGTAACAGAAAAATTATTTCATTTCCTGAATTTGTAAAATAAACCATTATATATTATGTGACCATGTCCTTTGAACATATAACATTAAATCTTAGGTTCCATTCTCACTCTTATTAACATTAGTTCCAACATGTAATTTTTATTTAATCGTTTTTTTCTTTGGCTATTAATGATATTAAAAGACAAAATTTCCTATTCATTGTTAATATGATTACGAAATAATAAATAAAATGCAACTTTTTTACTATATAATAACCATGAATTTATTATAATATACTCAATGTTTAGCCCGTTATAATTGCTAATAGTAGGTAACGAAAAAATTCCATTAATTATCATGAAAATCGTTCCCAAAAAACGGTAAATAGCGGAGATGATTACCATAATAAGAATTGAAGAATCATTTGGAAAACTATAGTTATTTAATTTACAAACCATAACTGAAATATTTTTTTGTTATCAAGTTATCATGTCGGGAGGAAATTGACGTTTTAGGATGACCTTTGACCTATAACAATTTAAGTAGAAGAAATATTTTTGCGCAAGAAACAAAGTTGAAAATCAATAAAATGCATCGGTGAAATCCAAAAATAAATTACCTACAGTACGTAGATTAAAATAAAAGATTGCAAATTCAGGACGCCCATTGTTAGTGAAAACTCTCTCTCTTGAAAATATACTTCAAGAAAACGAATCATGAAGTTTCTAAATCTTGAGAGCTACAAAAATAAAAATGCATTAATAAGAAAAAGTAGTTCAGTGCAGAAATTAAACAAATTAAATTGCAATTTGAAAGTTGCTCATTAGTAAGATAGCAGAGAAAATCTGCTACATTTTACTTTGTACCGCTTTGGTTATTTTTTTAAGGGAGACTTCCAAAATTCCTATAGGAAATAACAATTATAAGTATTTTTAGATAACCTTAATTAAATATTGAGATTATAGATCGTCGGAAATTTAAAATTAAAAAGAAATTTTTTTCATTTTCTATATTTGTTTATGTTAAATAATAGGTCTGTTTGGTACCACAGTCCTAGTGCTACACTAACTACACTACTACAAATTGATTGGTGGTACAATTACCAACCCACTTTTTACACCAATCAATTTGTAGTAGTGTAGTTAGTGTAGCACTAGGACTGTGGTACCAAACAGACCTAATATACCTTTTTATTTTAAATTTTTTTTTAACTTTTGGGGATTTCAAAACATAATCATGTCAAATTTTAGAAATATTTTATATATTTGGCAAAAACACAAATTTGTCAAGTTGGCAATTTTTAATTAATTAAGTTGGCAAATTTGGAATTGCTCCACCTTGAAAAAAGTTGGTTAGCCTCTGTTCCCTGTTAGGTCATAGGGGTAATGGGATCAAAAAAGTTAGGAAACATTGAGTTAAATCCTCGAAAACAAATGGAAAAGTATTAAAAAAAATGATTTTCTAGATTTTATGTTTAAATAAAAAAAAATGCTGAAAAACATTTATTTATCCCATATGACAGCATAAGAAAAAATTTATTTAAAAATATTAAAGGAAATAGGGTAATATAATTAAATAAATTGAAAACCGCGATAATGTAATTTGGATCCATTTTATGGTAATTATTATTATTAATCTTTAGCTGAATTTAATAAAAACAAAACACCAAAAAATTGATCGTAAAAATATTGACAAATAAACTAACATAAATAATACCTAAACAAAAAAAATGAATAAACAATAAATAGCATTAACTACCAATGCGGCTTTCAATTATTTATTCGATTAATATTTTTGATAGCCCCCTCCCCGTTGTTTTTTAATTATACAATTTTTTTTACAAATAAATACAAAAATTTAAATTTTAAAAATAGGAAAGAAATATTTCAAATAAAAAGTTGAAAAACGTATATCCTGTACAATAATTATTATTATATACTATAGGATAATAAAACAAAGTACTATAATTTGTAATTAGCTAGGAATAAGTACAAATGTGTAGATTAAGGTAATCTATAATGCAAGGAGGTAATTAGTTAAAAGGAGTACAGGGAACTTGGTGATATTGCTATCAATGAGCTTCTGGTTTTCATGTAAGTAATAGACATAAAATTAAAATATTTGTGTGAGCAAAATTTTTGAATAATCATACCTACTTATAAAAATCTACCTATATTCTGTCTGTTAGTAACGCAAAAAGTCGCGTGTTAGCAAAAAAAACATGGTATAATAATATAACAATTTTATGAGAAAAAAAGTCATGTAGTTTTCTATTTATAAATTTTTTTAATTTTACAAATTACATAAATCAAAAATTTTTCAAAATTCTCAAAACTTTGTCGGATTTACCGATACATGTGCACCAGCTTCATTCAGTCTTGCTTACAACAAAATTATTTTTCAAAGTAATTTAAAATTCTTCTTTTCTTTTTCAAACAAAACACTAAAAATAAATCATAACTTTTCTTAATAATTTTTACTTTTATTTACTCCAAATTTTACACCTTTTCCAAATAAAAATTTCCTCGACGATCGACCGCCAATTTTATATCAAAAATTATGCCCTCCTCCCTCGTTGGAAAAACACTTTCTTTCAAACACCGTTTTTGCCTGTTTTTAAAGCCTTTTTTAAGGTTTTATTTTGCGTAACTATCCTGTCTCTAGTATTGAAAGACATGAAGAACAATTTACAATTATGTTGACAATTCATTTATTTACCTACTATTTATTTTACTAATGTTTACCTGAATTTCAAATCTTATTAAAGATTCGACATCCAACTTAGGTGTATTCACCAAAACATTCAGAAATCATAACATACACCAATAAGACCCAGGGATGTGGCAGAACAACCCACGCTAGAGTGGATTTAAGAACTGATATTAATAAATTTGAAAAATTCACCCTATTATGGTGGACCCCCAGGGACGTGCCCAACCAACTTTTTTTGGGGGGGGGGGCAGAATTTCAAATTTGCCAACTGAATTAATTCAAAATTGCCATCTTTTTGTAAGTATTGCAATTTGTTGTAAATTTAGATATAAAAAAATGGCAAATTTACCAACTTTTGGGTGTTTTTGTCAACTGTTTGCCAACTTTCTGCAACATTGGGAGAGGGAGCTCCCTCCCATCCCCCATGAGCACGTCCCTGTGGACCCCTTTAACATTTAGATCCAGTTTATCAATCTCTAGTTAGTGTTTAGAAATTAGCCAATAGAATGATGCATAACCATTTTTATGTACTATTATGTATTTAACCATTGGTTAATCCGTAGATAAATTTGAAAATCTGAATTACTACAGGTAGCTCATCCTAGCACGAATGTTTTGCAATTCCTTTATGAAAGGATCCTTTTACAAAAGATAAAGTTCGGTGTACAGCCAAAATTTAAATACGAGCAACTAAATTACTAAATTACAAAAGCAATAATTTTACCTAGAAACCTAATTTCACCTTTCGTGCAAGGATCCTTTGTATGTAATATTGTCAGACTCAACCTTCGCTAATTACCTCACAAAGACAAAATTTATGTTTTTGGAAAAAAAACCCTCTAACAAAGTAAAAAATCCTAAACAAAAGTTTAAGGCCGATTTCAAAAAACTTTTAAAGAGCCGTTAAAATAAAAAAAAAAGAGTTCTATTGGATTGTTAGAGTTAACAGACGTTTTCTATTGGTTAACCAGGACCTTTTAGTTAAGTGGACTTTAACGCTTTTATTATGAAATCGGCCCTAAATAAAACATTTAGATAGCCATTTAAATTTTGCCCCCATATTAATTACATAAAATTACAAAGTGGGCAGTCCTCTTACAAAGTAATAATTTTATGGTTGAACGAATACTTTTTAATTTTAATGAGATCGTATAAATTCACCCAGTAACCTTAATCAGTTTGGATTACTACTTATATTATTGATCAAACTTCCACCTACGAATCTAATATTATTTTCCGATAATTTTAAATATAAAAAACCAAAATTAAATTAGGACAACACTCAAAAAATATGGAGGGTTTCCACTACTTCCTCGCTCACTACTAAAGCCGTCCCTGCAGTATTTACAATGTGAAAGGTGTGAAAAAAAATAGAACACCAAAAAGCAGTCGACCTGATTAATTTAATATTGTTATCATTACGGTAGTAGGTCAAGCCGGTCCTGTAGAAATTGTATTATTTCACCTACTTCTTATATTTCATTACACTTCTGTTGACCTTCTTGAATGCAAAATTTTGATAATCCAAGTTCACTGTTATTTTTAGATCCTGAAACGTGGTTAACGAGCGTTTCAAGAGAGAGGAGGCAGTTCGTTTACCTTAAAGTCAAGACCACTAAAAAAAAGAAAAAACAGAAAAACAAGAACGATTCGTGTCTTACCGGTTTTTGTTACCTATTTTTGAAAAGGTAAAACGACCTTGAAAAGTATCTTATCAAAAATAGCATGAAAAATTTTCAATCGAATTTGAAAATTTACATGACCTAACCTAACAGAGTCATGGTGGATTTAGACGTTTACCGTATGCGCCCCCATAAAAATGTGATGTTATAAATGAAATAGACCATAAATTAATGTACCCAATTTAAAATATCGAACGAAAACTTGATTGGTTTAAAAAAAAAGATAAATAATTTCGGTTACTGAGGTAACGAAAAAAATTAACGTTAGATACTCACCGACAACTCGTGAACCGAAATGAGTTTTAATTGAAGTTCTTTATCAACAACAGTCTTGTATAGATAAGTTTTTACGCACTATCACATGCACTGATAACTGGAACAACAAGAAACAACACACCTTTAAACCACGATCTGCAAAAGCAAAACGCCACCGTATTTTTGGTTTGCTTCTTTTAGCCAATGGGAGAACATTTATGAATGGAAGGGATACGTGGCGTGATTCTACGTCACCGAACTAATACACAACGGGATCGATACGGGAATGATATACGCACAACTTGATGAAATTTAAAAGGTTTGTAAATTCAAGTTCATCTTTTTTTACACTCATCGCCAATTTTCGAAAAGAAATTTCAATCCTAAAGCCATCCCATTGCATTGTTTTACTAAAATTTTGAATTTTCTGACGGTTGTCTAACGCAATGCCACCTGTCAGATATGTCAAACAATTCCACCAGAATTCTTTAATACAGGTAATTTGTAAGAAATTTTTTGGAAAACCATCCGATATTGACCAATTTTTTATTAGGTACTTGAATCGTTTTTAAAAGTTGTACATTTCCCGCGCATGTAGAAATTATGTAACAACTGTCACGTTTTGTATACATAACCCTACTTTTTTGTCTAAATAACGTTCGTCGGAGTGGTGCACTTTGTAAAGATGAGTGACTTTCAAGAAAATTTACGGAAAAGTAGAATCATATTTTTAAACAGTTTATCTCACCTTTTGCCCCAAAATCCAGCAACCAATGCTTTGCGGTCCCACTACTTGTAAGTTACATTTTCAAGTTACAAAATTACCCCTGATTGATTTTTTCTTACAGAACCAAGTGTCGAGAATTAACTTCACAGACCACCGTAGATTTACCTCAAGAAATTATCAAGGAGAGTTGTCCTCGTTGTTGTGTGCTGTACAAAGATGCTCCGGTCTTGCATAGAGTTGAAACTGCAAAACGAAGGAATCGTTTTCAGCGTAGATTGTTACAAAATACTGATGAAAGTGTCAATACGAAGTTTAAAAAGGATTACTTGAACAGTTTGCAAAGCAAAAATGCAACACGAGAACATAATTTTTTGGTACTGCAATTTGAATCTCGTGCTTATAAATTTGAATTCATTTTTTTTTAATTTTAGGTTCGAATTTGTGGGGTTTGCAAACATAAAACTAAAAAGGTTTTACGAAAGCCTGTCTTGCAAACACAAGAAGACACATTTGAAATACACCGAGTTCCAAAAAAGAAGAAAAAAAAGGATAGGTTTTCAGGATTAAACATGGATGCAGTTTTGTCGGTAACTCCTCAACTTAAAGCACCTCAGAAGGTGATACACAAACCATCTAATAAAACACCAACTCAAAGTACACCTAAAAGTTTGCATAACAAATCTCAGATTAGAAAAAATAATAAATTGGAAAACAAAAAGAAACTGAAAGGATTAAAAAATATTTTCAGCGAATCAAACAAGAGCAGCCCTGGAAATTCACTTAAAAATTTTTTAAATAGTTTATAATAATAATTTATGGTTTTTTATATAAATATTTATTTTTGTATGAATTTGATTTCTTTTGAGTTGAACTTTGAAAAAGCCTTAATCCCGGTTTCCAATCCAGACGTGGACTGGTGCAAAAGTTTGTTTAGAAAAACAAGTTTTTATTTTATTAATTCATTATTTACCATTTAAAAATGTGAATTATTTTATTAAATAAAAGGGGAACTCCACGATTAGATTTTTTTTAAGAGTGGCATAGTAAGGGAGGTAAAGCAGTAAAAATTTTGTTTAAAATTTTTGAAACTTTGTAACATAATTATTATATTAGTGTTAAATTTGTGAACACTACAAAAATAGTGAAAAAATTCAAAGCGCTTAGGGGTGGTTTTAAGAAGGGCAAGTACAAATTTTGTTTTTTTTCCTTCTCTTTTTCAAGGGAATTTTTTTCAGTAATTTTAGTTTTTATAAATTTAACCAAACGTTAAAAAATAGAATTTGTAAATTAAAAAAAAGGAGATGAAAAGATTGGGAAAAACTTTCACGGGGGGGGGGCGTCATGTCTTCTCCTCTCTGGCTACGAGCCTGACATGTACAAAGCAAAGACCTAAGATCATTAGTTCTTGGAGATATTAATATCATTTTGTTGATATTAAATAAAAAAAACATTTTTTTTGCTTAAACTTTGGTTTTTCATTTATTTTTAACTTGATCATCATTATGAAATCTTTAACAAATTATATCAAGGGTAGGATTTTGTAGGATATGAAATTTGCTGACTACTTTTGTCACATCTAAAATTTTAAAATTAGATAGATAAATAGGTGTAATGGACTTTTTTGTAGGAGACCATTTAACTTTGCAAAAATCTACAAAAATTAAAATAAATAAAACCATTTATTTTTTGTCAAGTACATAAATTTTATATATTATTATAAATTTTCACAAAATGTAAAATAAGCTTTCAAATTAACTGACGAAGCGCTTAGGTCTTAAATAATAACCGAGATATTATATCTATATCTTCCATTCTCTTCGTAAACCATTCATATTTTGGAACTTTCTTGTTTAAGAAACCCAAACAATCTTTTTTTGGTCAATTAACATAATATTGTAACTTCATTGCATTAAATATCTTTATTACATTTTAGACACAAAATTCAAACAAATAATAGAACATACTTATAAATCAGCGTTCTGGAAATTTTAACGGAATACACATTGGTCAAAAAAATTTCTAATCGCATCTCTCACTCTAAAGGTATTTGTTCTTTCACAATCTGAAATAAACTCTCATTAGTCCAGTATCAACCTACCCAAGTGAAAGAACCACACTGCAAGCAGTTTAGATGTTACCCAAGCTTTTGGAAAAAACCATCAATCGAGTGTTAATTTTAATTTTTCTTTTGTAACTCGAGAAAAATAATCTCAACACTGTTAAAATGATTAGCAAAAATTGGGCACATTGACAGACGATTCCAAAATTTATCAACATACCTGAGCACACAAAATACGGTATTGGTAGTCGGTACAAGGATCAGGTCTTTCGGGCAATTCTTTGCCTCTTCTGCGCAATTCTTGACTTACTTCCACTAAATCGAGAATAGTCACAGGATCCAATTTATGTCTGCCAATGAGCCCAACTAAGTACTCGATGTAATGAAGCCTATACACAACACAAAAAATTAAAAAATGTCTCATCCCTCAGAATTTATAACAATTTTTATCTTATAATTATAAATTTCGAGTTTTAGACCACCACATTTTTTAATAGTCAACCCAAACAGGTACTCAACATCAACTTGCAAAATTTTGTTTGAAATCTGCGCACCTGTAACAGCCTATTTCTGTAAACTGGTCGGGGAGTCCCCCAAGCATTTGGAGGTAGTTTTTTAGCCGCTCTTCTGACTAAAGTTTCTAAATCATCGGCCGATAAAATACTTATAGGATCTAAGCGGTGGTGTCTTATTATAACACAAAGATATTCTAAATAGTGCATCCTACAAATTTTTTAAATTTCTGAATTTTGAAATAACTTGTTTTTTTTCGATTTTTAAGAGTTTTCGTTTATAATTACCTGCATAAACCTGCCTGGCCGGGAATAACTTCATTGTTACACACCGAGTCGATTAAACCACCGGGGGTTTCTTTTTGTAGCGCCACAACGCATTTTGCAATAGCTGAAGCATTTTCTTCGTCAACTTTGACTTCGGTGTCAAAAGGAATTTGATGTTCCTGTGGAATAGAAGTTTTATTAGAGTGGAGTCGGGAAATTTGAAAGTTTGTTACAATATTACATTTAATAACTGTTGCAACTCTTGGGGTTCTTTATCTCTGAGGTAAAACAAGCAATTCCTAGGATGGTGAGCATGCAAACCAAGTTTACTACAATATTCGCTAATTCCACATTTCGCACCCATCATAAACGGTTTTCCACAACCATAGCAAAACTCGTGTTTGCATTGAGTGCACGTAAAATGCATACAACCACCTTTCGCCAAAGAATATTTGAATTTACACTTGGGACAGTCGATTCCATTTTCTGCTAAATGTTTTGCAACCGCATTAGCCTGATACTCGGGATCATTTGCTTCTTTCCATTCGGCAAACATTTCGCAAGTAATCCCTTCGTGTTGTTTTTCCCACTAAAAAGCCGGCGATTAGGCGCGGTGTCGAAAAGAAAAACTCAACTTACGGGACGCCTGCAACTTGCGCAAGTAACGGAACGACAATCGGGACATATTAAACGTTTCTGCTTAGGATTTGCTATGAAACCTGAAGAACACTAAAAGAAGTTATTTTACTCAAAATTGAAGAAAACGGAAGAAAAAAAGTTGTAGTACCTGAACGCACCATTTGAAGTTTGGATCGAGCATAAGAGTGCGATCACGAAGTTTCCTTTGGAATAGCTCATGGACTTCCATTTCTAAAATACCTTTCAGTAAAATGTCTAGGTTTGAAAAATATTCGGATAAGTCATCTTCCGTAACTTCGTCGCTATTGAGATCAGGTATATTACAAAACGGACAAGCCAAATCCATGATGTTTTTATCCGTTACTTGGATTGTGAAGTAGTTCTTGGCGCATTCTTTGCAACAACGGTGCGTGCATTTCAACATCGATACCATCTGAACAATTTTTAAATTTTAACTTGTAAAAATTGTTCAAATTTTTGGCTGCTTACCTGATTCATTGGGTATCTTTCGGTACAAAGCTCACAATATTGTTGCAAATATGCTAGAGAAGCATCCAAATTAGTACATTCTTTAACAGCTTCCAAAGCTTCCTCTTTGGAAAATTTCAAGGTGAGCAAACTCACCACCAATTCGGCCTGCTGATACGAATCTACCTGACCCTCTGCTAAAAATCTTCTTGCTTGCCTCTGTGTGATTCGTTAAGAAAAAATCAGTTATTAAAAATTGATCAACTCTAAGAAAAAAGAAAAATGAATCAAGCGGAATCTTACCTCCATATTTTCTAATACGTTTGGTGTTTTCAAAATTACACTAAAGTCTTTTGTGAATGTTTCTGTGTGAATTTGTACTTCGTTAGGGTTATTATCGTTTTCATCTTCTTGTATGGGCTCTTCTTCTTCTTCTTCTTCCGAAAACACACTTTCGGTTTCGCATGTTTCTTCAATATAATTTCTTCTTTTGCTTACAATCGGCGATTCGATTTTTTCAGTCAGTTCTTCAACCATGGCATTAATTTGAGTCAAATCAACTCCCAGATCGTTTACGGTTTTCTCAAAATGTTCGTAATCCTCCGTATTGGACTCCTCATTTTCTTCCTTTTCATCAAATTCTTCGTAACTTCCTTCGTCGCTACTTTCAGAAATAAGATCTTCGATGTTACTGTCCGATACGGAAGACTCGCTATCGTTCCCGATCGATTTAGTATACGAGCATTGTTTCGAACTCGTGGTGGATTCGATGGAATTGGTTTTGGTGGAAGCAAAGTTGATTCGTTTGGATGTATCTGAAGATTTACTTAACTGTCGGTTTATTTCTTTTACAGCATCGACCGAATTTTTTAATTCGTTTGCAATGTTTTCGATTGGCGATTCATCTTTTTTGAATTTTGGTTTTGTGCGCAAAGGTCTTACGGGTTTATCGTTTTCGAGCGAATCTGATTCACTTGTAAGCTCTTTTTCCGATAAAGATGATGACTTCTCTTTCTTCGTTTGGTCTAAATTAATCACTTTTTCGGTCGATTGTTTTAATAATGGAATTTTACTTTGATAAATTTCTGGAGATTTTGGTTCACTCTTAGAAATGGATCTTTGACGAGAAATTGGAATCTTGGAAGGTTTTTTTGGCGTTAAAACAGTAGTTTGAACATTTTGGGGTATTTGGATTTTTGTTGAAATTTTAAGGGGTTCCGGTAAAGTTTCTGGGTTTTCTTCCGATTTGATAGCTTCATTTTTGGAAGCTTCCCTTTTTTCTTCCCCGATTAATGTTTCCTGCGTTAATGTAAAATTAACAAGCGTAGGTTGATTTCTCCTTCTCTTTTTTCGTGTTTTACGTCTTGGCAGCGTTCCTTCATTTTCTTTTGGTTGAAAATTTATCATATTCTTTTCTTCTTCTGAAATTGTGATTGGTTCCTTTATGGGTTCTTTAGTTTCAACAGATGAAAGACTTACATTTTGTTTATTAAGCGTTTCTTCTAATTGGTTGGATTCATTTTGAATTCGCTGCGGCTTTTGTAAAACCACATTTTTCTGGCTTTGTTTCCTGTTAAAATTTCGTACTAGCTTTTTCTTGTATTTAGAAAATTTTGTTTCTTTTTTCGAAGGTGTATATTTTAGCCTAGGCTCAGATTTTGTTTTGTGTTCATTTTGTGGAACATTTTGAGTTTCAGAATCTTTGTTGGAATTTTTCAAAATAACATCTTTATTTTCTTCTTGGTTGATTTTTGGTTTCTCTTCAGCTTCAGAGACTACAAGCGCTTGCGCGTTTTCACTTTGTATTTCCAAGTGTTCTGACCGATTGTTGCTTTTCAGCACTATGTTTAAGGTACTGACGAGATTTTTACCGTTAGATCTGCGTTCCATTTCATTTTCTTCATTTTTCATTATTAAGTTTCCCGATTGCGCATCCACAAATTCATAATCATCATCGCTATCGCTGGCACTGGAATCACTTGCATCATTTTCAAAAGATTTATTTACCACAGTAACAAATGAAGATTCACCGGGTTCTTCGGTTATGTGTATAACCGTGCCACTTTTTTCAACCACAATTTTACTGGATTCTTTAATTTGAGAGGGGGTGCTTTCCTCGATTTCATTTGGTATGGTTTCAGGAACATCGAAAACTACTATTGCGGATGAATCATTATTATTAATTGGAATATCATTTGGTTGGATTTCAATTACTATTTCGGATGAATTGATCGGAATATTATTTGGTTGGATTTCAGTAGCATCGAGTACTATTATTTCAGATGCCTCACCATTACTGTTTACAATTTCGTTTGGATCTGACGATTTACAAGCTATTAGATTTTCTTCATCGTTCAATTGAATTAAACCCAAAACCGAAGCTTTTAACTTTTCATTCAAATTTGGCTCCTCCACGAGCCCACTCAAAGTTTCATTATGATTTGTTTGAATTAAAGAAAGTAATTCGTCTTCCAAATTTAACATGTCCAAATGAGTTGCATTGTTAAAATTTTCTTCATTATCCATTTGGGATTTATTTTGAACATTATTGGAAAGTTTTAAACTTAATTGAGCGGTACTTGTTTGGAGAGTTTCTGGAAGACCGATTAAAATAGAATTTGGATCAACTTTTTCTATTTTCTGTGTATTTATTAATGGTTCATCGTTAGATGCAGGTTTGGTTAAGACAACTTCCTCCTTTGCAACGTTTGGTTGTATTTTTTCTTGGTTTTCCAAGTTCGTTAAAATCATCAATTCGTTCTCTAACTTTTGCAAATTTTCAAGAGTCACATTATCATTGCTTTCATCCAAATCTTCATTTGTAAACATAATTTGAGAAGGAGAAACTAAATTTGCCAATTCATGCTGACACCTCATGGAAATTGAATTATTATTAGAAGAGGAACTCACCGCTTTAGATGTTTCTAAAAAATCTTCATTATCATGCGCTTTGCCTACTGTAAAAAATTGAATAAAAATCTGAAATTCAAGGAAAATCTATACTTTGGTACCTTCCCCCTTTAAATATTTAAGCGTTGCCCCCTCGTTGCCAGCTTCATTTTCTGTACCCACGGGTGGTCCCCAAATTCTCATTAGAAATGGTTTAATTTGTGTCTTACTTAGCTCTGTTAGAGCAGCGTCAAAATCACCATGGTGAGCCGTTAATGCCGAAATAATATCTTCGCGATTAAAATCACCTCTGGAAGCCAATTCCGTATACTAAAAAAAAAACAAATAAATTTTGATCCAAAGTCGTTCACACACCACCCTACCTTTTTTTGCCTCTGTTCCACACATTCAGTAACTGCTGGCCAAATATTTCCATTATGTAAACGTAGTGCGTCTTTAGCTTCAGCTTCAGAAACCGTCCCAACTATATTCATGGGACTTTCTCTTCCCATTTGGGTCGCCAAAGTTTGCACACTATTGATGGTTTTCTGCCAGTTTTGACGCAGCCAATCGATTGGGTGCTGATCACCACAGTGAATCAGGGCAATTTGAACTTCGTCGGCTGAATATTTGAAATGTTCGGCATCCTAAAATAAATAAATCTTGCTTAGATGTTCGATGAAACCTTGCTCACTCACTCTTAGCAGTTTGACCAATTCGAGACCTTGAGTTTTAAAGGTATCGTATCTGTGTATTCCCGAAAATTCGGATCGATCGGCATGAAATGAATCGGCTCGGCTTCGGTGACCAGTTGCCTCATTCTGAAACAGCAAATTGGATTAGAAAAACAACAAAAGAAAAAAAGAGAAATTCTGATGATGGTTTAGGCTCATTCAGTGCATGCGCATGCCGTTAATTTATCCAATATGAATTTCCTAACATATCTACTATATTATAAAAAGATGCAATAGATTTAATTGAATGAGAAAATTTAGAGCACACCCTGTAATCTCTGTATCTTAAGTCACTGTAACTATTTCTTTTGTTGAATTCCGGACGACGTGAATCGTTGAAATTTAGAGACGAGCGATTTCGATCTTTCACTTCGTAGGGAATTTCGTTAGGAGAATAATCAAAACGATGTGGACTGTGTTCTCTTGGAGGTGTTCCAGGAAGACTCTACAAAAAGTTTGTTTTTCATTGCTGCGATTTTGTTTTTCTTAAATACCTGAGAATCGGTTGAGAACGATTGCCTGCTCAACGATCTAGTAGATCCCCAATTGGTTTCTCCCATATAATTACTAGCATGTACGGACTGAGATCTGGTGCGATCCTTTTTGCGAACTGTTCTGTTTACGGATGAAGCTCTAAGCTTTGAAGCACGGGAATCGGTTCGACGATGTTCTTGAACCTCGGATGGTACGTCGTACGTCTAAAAATGTTATTTCAATAATACCCAAAAGTCTAAAATTATTGACACTTACCTGTGTTGAAATATTTTGGGGTGGAGGAGAAGTTCCCGTGGAAGTTGTTACAACTTTTGCCGAGTTTGGATTAGTCACCACAGCTACATCAAAGCTTTCGGTTTCTGAAGCTTGAACAATTTGATTTTCGATTTCTCTTGGTGGTGACGAACTCGTTCCGGTTGACACTTTTAAAGTACTATTCACATTTTTGGCACTTTCACTCACTTCAAAATTAGAGTCACTTTTTTCGTACGTATCACACACATTGTTTTTTTGTTGCGTCGTCTGGCTTTCACCTGCTTGTTCCTCTTTTCCTATAACAACAGGATTTCGTTACTTAAAAACACTGAATGCACACATACACACATTTACTAAAATTATGTTGATTCTACGTTGATTAATAAAAATAAAAAGAAAATGAAAATTTTATGTGTTTGCTAATTAAATTTCTTATTTTGGACGGAAGTGAATTTGGTTCCAGGCCAAAATGATATTTTTCTACTGGTCCTACCTTTTTTGTATTCTGCAGCTTCCGTATTTTTATTGGCCTTCAGCGTCGAACTGTCAACTAAACTTATTTGCTTTTCAAATTTATTTAAAACTGACTCGGTTTCGCTTGTATCTTTGCTGTAGTCGTCACTCGATCTGCTTCTTTGTAAAAATTTGGAATCTTTCCCTTTTGACGCAAAATTTTTCGGTTCACTTTTTGGACTGTTTGGTACAATTTTAATAGACGTAGAAGTGGGAGTTTTACAGCAAATTAAGCAGACCCGAGTACCTGCATCGTTCACAAATGTGCAGTGTTCACATTCCCATCTTTCGTTTGGAATTTCGGCTAGTTCAGTGTTTTTTTCTAAGTAATCTTCTACTTTTATTTCCATATCGTCGTCTTCTTCAACTATCTGGTTAGGTGGTTCAGTTTCCATTGGATATTCATTTTCGGAACTAGTAGAATTTTCCACACTACGTCTACCACGAGGAAGCGGTATGCGTTCGTTGTGCTCAACCACAATAGCTCTTCTTTTCATATCTCTCGGTATCGAGCACGTATCTCGGTTGGATCTCGATCTTTCTGGATGCCTACTGCCGGTAGACTTTCTATCGCTTCTAATCGAACGTCTATCGTCACATTCGTCGTCGGAGTCTTCTTCGTCGCGGTATTTACGCCGACTTGCTTTGCTTAGATAAGACTTTCTTGATTTTATACTATGAGGAGGAGAACCACTACGAGATTGCACGTCGTGGTGCATTTGATGACAAGGTGGAGAAGGGTAACACATTCCCATTGCCGATGGAGGGGGTCCGTGCCAAGTTCCCATCCACATGGGGTTCATTGGATACCCAGGGTTCATATTTAAACTCATATTACTTCCGGAGCAATGTGGATCACAAACGTTACCCCACTGATCCAACCACATCCCCTGGTTGTAACAGTTTGGATAATTTAACTGTGCCATGGATTGTGCCTAAAATATTTGATTTATTATTTAAATAGTTTTAAAAAAAGAGATAATTCTACCTGTTGCATCGGCATGAAATTTTGAGGATGATGATGTCCTGCCACGGGTGTATTGAGATTGAACACAGAAGAACTGTGCGGTAAGCCCCTGCTTGGTGTTGGAGACGAAACGTTGCTAAATCGCCTTTGCAATCGAGGATGACCTGTATCCGAACCAGAAGTGCTTCCAGAACGTACGCGACTACCCCATTGTTCGTGTTCCCAATCTGGATAACCACTATCTTTACTTGGAGCCTAAATAATTGTTGAATCAGTAAGTGTAAAAAAACTTTTATAGTTAACTAACATGATCAGAAAAATCAGAACCGTGAGAAATGTTTGGAGTGGTGCCGCGCATAACTGCTTGGTGCTGTCGATATCTTTCTTGGAGATTTGGACTTGTCAAATCGAGATGACGATAGCGTTCGCTAGTTGGAGGAGGATTTGACGGATACGAAGATCTGTTATGAGCTAACAAAGAAATACATACAGATATTAAAAATGAAATAAGCATAGCGCTTACTCGGTTGTGACTGTGGAGTCGCTGGAAGAGGTCTTGTCCCCATCATCCGTTTTAAACTTCCAAATTTATCTTTTAATGAAAAGCCGCTGTCTTTCCGTGGTGCTCCAAAATTCTAAAAAAAAATGCAGTAATAAACGAAAATTCTTGGGTTTTCTCAGAAGAAAACCTTCTTCTTCATAAAGAAGACTTTCAACAATTAAAATTGCATCTTACTTGAACTCAGTTTTGTTTACAATTTTATAACAATAATTTACTCTGTAAGAAAGTGGTTTTATTAGTCAAAACATTAATCATCAGAAACTACATCTGCAAAAATTTATTTTTAAACAGGCAATTCATTCCACGGTTGCAAAATGTAAATCTACAAAAACCCAGGAACTTAAAAATTACTAACTAACGAAATTACTGTACCTAATTTACTGTAATTTGTCATTCAAATTAATTAGTGGCAAATTATCATCAGCACATAACATGAATTGGTAACTTTTTACCTGATTTTGACGCGACGGGGTAGGGCTTGGACACGGCGATGGACCTACAGAACCTGCACGACGATGACGACGAGGGGGTGGCACTGGGGGACTAGGCATTCCTTTGGGTGGAAGGGGTGGCCGGAACGTCTCCATTTGGGGTGCAGTAACCGCCTAAAAGGGTAGAGTAGTAAAGCAGAAGAACTATGATATTTTATTTACTCTTCGTATGTGGGATTGTCGCTTGGGATGGCGATGGTACATGTCGTCGCAAGACGGACAAAAAATTTGAGTACATTGGTCGCATTTTACGGCGGGAACAGACGATCCACATAACTCACAATGTTTTCCATCTCCGCGTTTAATTTCTAGTGGAAGAACAAAGCATTAAATAGTAATTTAATTTTATTTAGTTTAAAATGGTTACGTTTATTTTGAAGTTTTGTTGGTAAAGGAGGCGGAGTGTTTGAATATTGCTGTTGTTGGCCTTGGAAATCAATAACTTCGTAGTCGGGATCTTGTCCTGGTAATCGATGTTTATGAAAATGGGCTCTTTCTTCTCCTGGAACTGGAGGTGGTGCGGGTCCTCCACCATTTTTATTCTGAAAAAATGTAAGGTAGATTTACTTAAAATTTGAATATTTAGCGGAGTAAAAAAAAAAACTACAAATAAAATCAATATTTTTGTAGATTTCTTCAGAAATTTTTATTATTATTTATTTCACAAGTTAAAAAGTTATTACAAAAAAATTTTGAGCACTACTGCTTTTCAAATATTTAGTTTCTTTTTTCAACCGCTCACGTAGAGTTGGCAGTGGTAAGTCAGCGTTGACAGGTCATTGATCCTATTTTTGGGTTAGGTTTACCTGTTAAAACTTGTAAAAAAATGTTGTAAAATTGTAAATATCCATAAAACGAATTTTTAATAATTATTTTAGTGTAATCGAGTATCGGCCGTGATGTATTACATGAAAGATTTTTGTCGCGTGTGCCTACGCTCCGAAGATTGTATGCAAGATGTAAAAAAAAATTTAAACGAAGAAAATTGCGATACACTACTAAATAAGTTGCAAACTTGCATTTCGGAAGTGGTAAGTCTTTCATTGTTGTACTCTTAATCATTTTTAATTCGTCCTTTTTAGGAGTGGTCAACAATGAGGCGCATTTTCATGTGTAATTTGTGTGTTGACCGCTTAAATTCGGCTTTCGAATTTAAACGTCAGTGCTTGGGTACCACCAAAATTCTCCAAAGTTACACTTCGCAATTGGAAAAGAGCAAAAGCGAATTTAAAAAAATTGACGTTCAAGTATCGAGGAAAGATATCGGACAGGAGATTATTGACAAATATATTAAACAACAAGCAAAGAAATCAAAACCTCGAGGCAAGTTACAAAAAGCTTTACAGGTTGCCCCCGCCATTAAACATTTTCTTCCCACCATACCAAGTTTAATAGTAGCTCCTAACAATAACAACGACATAAACCAGAATACATTCCAAAACATTTTTTTAAATTTAATACCGTCACCTAAAGTAAAGCCGAATTCTAAGGAAAAGCCTGTTAAACAGGCCCCAAAAAATAACAGCGTCTACATGAATATCAATAATGCATATCATAAAGTTTTTCCTCTCACTCCTACGGAAAGTACAAATATTTTGTCACAAATAGCAGCAACTCCTAACGCCACAAGTTTATTAAATGGAACAACTCAAATGGAAGAGTTAAGTGTGGAATTGGACCCCAGCATGTTTGATTGTACACCGGAAGTGGAGAGTATTGAAATTCCGGACAGCGAAGGAAACGATTGGGAAGATTTAATTTCCACCAATAAAATTTGTCCTAGCAGCACTGTACCCCCTACCAGCGCCCCCGAAAAAATGAGTCCACCTGTGTTACTTCCAAATGAAGTACAACCAAACCTAGAAGACTATTTTAACATAGACCACTTTATGGCACCGAAGGAAGCAAATCCAAAAGGTCCTCCTAAAAGTTTTCCGTGTGTACAGTGTGGAAAAGTTTCAGAGACTTTCAAAACTTTAATCGATCACATAAACCAAGTTCATGGGGGTAGATTTCCATACAATTGTACTCACTGTTCTGCTACCTTTGCTCTAACTGCTCATTATGAAATGCACATTCAAGAGCACGCTCGATTTTTCTCGAATCCCCTGCACAAAGACATGCTGACTTTGGAAGATGTATCGATTCAGAACGAATCGATGTTGTTTCCCAAAACAAATATAATTATTGATGATGACTCTGACTGTGATATAAAATTTGTCGATTCCATAGGTAACTTTCCAAGACCTAAAAAACTTGCAAGGGGGAAGTATTTTGTTAAGGGGGTGAAAAATGCCAAGTGTCCCATTTGTGAGCGCGAATTTTCTACCAACTCCTACTTGCAATCGCACATTAAATTGCACTACAGGAAAAACGACCACAGACTTAAAGTTTATGATGAAAGCAACAAGAAATCTTCTTTCCTTGAAATTGATTTTGAAAACGAAATATCAAAGTCGGAAATATTAATCGAAAATGGTACGAAATTGCCTGAATCCGCTGTTCCAACTAGCAATTTGAGAACTTTGCTGGAAGGAAAAAACTTGAAGGAAGCGGAAGAAATGATGGAAGATTGCGAAGAGGTTGGTTCTGAGGCTGTGAGTCAATTTCAAGTTGGCGAAGTGGTTGAGGATGGTCTAAATCCACCGAGTGATGCATCTGCCGATAATAGTATGGACTGTGATGCACACTTGGACGGAAGTGATCCAATCAAAGGTAAAGCTTGCAAAAAGAAGGCTTCAATTAGAAATAAAAATGCTTTGAGGAAATTTCTTAATAATATGTAGGTGTTGGAATCCATTAACATTTCATTTCATATTTTCATGTAACAAAACACGAGAAACATCTTGACTAACTGTAAGAATTGAGGTTTCTTCTCCAATTAAAAATATTATATTTTACTTTAGTTTTCAATGTTTATTGAGTAATTGTCTATAGGAACAGCGTAGTAAAATAATAAAATTAAATCTTCTACGAAAGGTCCTATGGGGCTATTGAAAATTTCAATGATTTTTTGTTTTGTAAATAACTTTCATTTGATTAGATTTATGTTGAAAATCAAAGTTAAATATTGTAGATTGTATAATCTGCTATTTTATTTCTTAAGTACTTAATTTTCTTTGTAAATAAACAGTGATAGGTGGTGGAATTGGTGGTATCATTCCAGGTTCTTCCTTATTACATTTTTTATAATTAAATACGTCTAAAACGGATTTTGAATTATATGTTATTGTTGTTCTTAATGAAGTGAAAGTCTTAATTTTAAAGTTTAACTTTTTAATATACATGTAACAATTCTTACAGTTTTCAGGTTTTGTCTTAACTTACATTCCACTTTCATCATTTATAAGAGCAATGCTCAGTGCTGTATTAAATAATTTATCTTGTAATGTAATTTATTTCTAGAAGGTTTCAAAACTTTGAAGCTAAAATTTGGGGATTCCCAATATTGCAGTATATTTATTCAAAATAGCACAAGGATATTTCTATTTTGGCTATCAGCATGAAGTTTGATTATACATGTTAACTGCTAAAAACAGTTTTTTTCTAATAAGTCAAAATCTATCTATTTTTTATACAATTCTGGAAGTAAATGGCACAAAAATGAGTTATTTGGTAAAGTACTGTACAAATCTCTTAAGGCATGGCTAAACTTGTGCAACTAAAGCTTAATTTAAATGTTAATCTAATTTTTGTAACAAATTCTACTTGATATTTGAATTTATTTACGTATTTATTTCATTACTTAGCAATATTGCCAAAAAGGTATAGTTGTAATCTTCTAACCTGGGAATCGTTGGAAGATTACAATCATAACCAATTTTCTCTTTTGAAAGTTTTAAGTTCATTTGAATTATTTTCTCCAATACCGTTAATATCCGCAAATTTCCTTCTAACCATTTTTTGTACCTGAAGTTCTTTGATGAAGGCTTTAACTTTCCAGAAGAGGAATCGCCTGAGCGACGCCCTCCTTACCTTCAATTAACCACCGAAGGTGGAAAGCCACAATGCAACATTTGTTTTAAAGTGTTTAGTAGGAGGCACGATTTGAAGAGGCATATGAACAATATTCATTTAAAAACAATACAATATACTTGTCATTTATGTAACAGTTACTTTTATGAGGCATTCCATTTGACAAGGCATTTGCGTATTCACGTAGGTTTTGTAAAGTGTACCATTTGCTTTAAAGATTTTAGTGCGGTACGCGATTTGAAGTTTCATATTATGGGCTCCCACGATAACTGTGCTTCGGGTCAGTGCGGGATGTGCGGGCAACATTTCCAAAGAATTAAGCATTTGCGCGAGCACATGCAAGAACACGAAAATAGCATTTTGTATAAATGTCATATATGTGGGGACGAATTTAGAGAATCGCGTGAACTGACCAGGCATTTAGTTGGTCACAGTGGAATGTATTCGTGCAGTTTATGCGCAACAACTTTATCCAACGAACACGAACTTAGCAATCATATGAAGTGTCACAATGAATTTTCGCAAACAGAAAGAAAATATGCGTGCTCATTTTGTAGTAATAGATACAAAGAAAAAAGGTATTTAAATTTACACATGAGAAATGTACATCCAGTAGAATACGAAAATATTTAACAACATTTTTTTAATCGGTTTTTCTAACTAAACTTCAAGTTTGGTTACAAGAAACTTGAAGTTAAAATTTGACTGTATTATTTCCCTTGCAAATTCTTCCATTATATTAAATTGTGCTGTAGGCGTACATAAAATAATTATTATTTATTATGCTTTTATCACCAAAAAAATAAAGAAATATTATTTGTTATAATTTGAATCTCATTAAAATCATTTTTTTCTGATTTTACATTTATTGTGCTTATTTCCTTTAACAGTATTTTATGTAGTACCTACTTTAAGTTAACTAAAGATATGATTATTATTGTTCTACTCACCACCCATTGGGGCATGTTCCTGGCGAGTCTTAGTTTTGTTGAAGGATTGGATATGGCCATCGGGCGCCACTTGTTATCACTTTTATTCTGTAACGTTAATTTACTGTTAAGAATTATTTATACCACGTATTTTTAGCCTAATAAATATTTTTTCAGATAGTACTTGTTTTTACATAATTAATTTATCAAAAAATATTTTGTGACATTAAAGTGTATCATCTATTAAAAATCAATGATTATGAAAATAGCAGCCAAAAATTTTATTTATACTCAACTATTTTTATATGTTTTTTAAAAATAGATTTTTGGTGCATGTACGTAATTTAAAATTGCGTTAAAAAGTATTAGTTGATGAAAGATCAGCATTTACAGGTTCCGTGGTGGGAAAGTAGAAAGGAAAAACAGAAATTTTCCATATTACAGCTTTCGGTGTGTGTTCAAAGCGCTATTTTCGATAAGGAAATAATTTATTATAATATATAATTTACAGAAGAACTTGAGTGTATTTTTGACCTCTCCTTGAAATAAATTTCTTATTTTTATAAATATCTAACATTGTTAACTAGAAATATTTTCGACAAGGTTCAATTGGGTTTGGTTAATTTTCTCAAGTGAAGTTGTTTGTATCAAGTTATTTAATTAATAGGTAATTCTGACCCAGTTTACGTTTCCTGCTGTAAAATTAGTCTTTATATTGAACAAGTGAACAGAAAATTTTTGAAAAATTGGTCTAAAATCTTTAATTTAAATGGGGCTGATTTTTGTTGTTTTTAATTATAAATTTTTTCTTTTTCCTTCTTTTTCTGTTTTACTTTTAAATTTTTTAAATTTCTCATTATTACAACTTAAATTTTGTATACAAATTCAAATACCATGCTCTTACGCTGGAGGGTTAAAAATGAATATATTTTTTTAATAAAGCTTTTTTATGTATGAAATCTGCAAAGCACACCTTATTACCTATATTAATTTGTATAAAGGGGTGAAGCTGAAGAAAATCGGTAAAATGAATAACCAGTAACATAGTAAAAGAAAAAGGGATTTTTTCGGAAATAAATTGCGTCTGCGACGTTATTTTTTGATTTTCAACTCTTCACACAAAGTTCTGGCTATGCTTAACGTTTACGCTAGTCCCAGATACGTTTGTACACACAGAGTATTACAAAAAACATTGAAATTTTGATCTCAATTTGAGAGAAACATAAGGTTAAAAGCATGAATTTGGGGGTCACACCCCCCGGTTTCATTTATTTTCTGATATTAAATAGCATTAGTTGTAAGTGAGCACCCCTGTGCCACTTCACAAAATTGATAATGGCGTAAATTTAATTCTTTAAAAATCGCCTTGTTACTATTATAACTGGGGTATTTCACCCCCCCCTTTCCGGATTTTTTTACCAATTTCTTGAACTAAATAGGAATTTTCAAGGGTCCAGATTTCAGTGGAAATACTTCGATTATGATATTGTAATTCCATTTTTAAGCAAAAATAAAGTTGACCAAAAAAGAAGCAAAATTTGAATAATTTATCCTTAAAATCAAAATTAAAACATGGCGCTGAAAAAAGGTTTCAAAATGTTCAGCTACTTCTATAGTTTAGTTTTTCAAAATAAATTACGTTCATGTCCAGGTTTTTATTTGAGAAGAGGACTTGCGGTTTACGAGGATCGTAAGCAATCCGAACCTTATTTAGAAAAATGTTAGACAGATATAGAGTAAAAATAGCGCTTCAGGTGATTTTTTAGAGTACTCGTTGATATTGGGGGGGGGGGGGTAAAAATCTTTCAAATTCTTATAAAGTACCTAAAGCGTTTTTTACGTAAATTTCCGACTTCTAATTATCAATTCATTTCACAATAAAATTGCTTAGGCTGTTCGGCCTAAAGGCCGCACTTAAACTGTTTTTAGATCAACAATAAACGAACGAACCAACTTTATTTTTTATTACGGATCAAGGGTCGCCGACAAATCTAGAAGTTTTTATTAAATATACATTTTCAATGAAGCTGTCCGACCAATCGTATTTCTAAGTTTATGTAGGAAGGATAAATTAAATCCGAAACTTATGAAACTTCATTTCTACTTGAACCACTTTATTTAGTACTAAATCTTAAAATCTCAGGTACTCTTGCAAGAGGAAGGTGGTAAAAAGTCATACATCCGTAATTTTTAATTTAAATCAAAACTAAAATAGAAAGCGTCTGTTAGCATGAACACGCCAACAGAAAACATTTGATAGTTTTAACGGCTCGTTAAAAGGTTAATAAAAAGCGTGCAGGTCCATAATTTGGTTTGTTATTTTGGTCAATTTTTTTGGTGTTCTTCTAGGTTTATCAGTTTTATATCTTCATATTTGATATTGATAAGATATGACGATTAATCAAAAATTTTAAGATATAATCAACACTCGATCACGTGGTTTTCTTGTAGGGTAGGCCCTAAACTAAATCGTTCACTAACGAGCTGTTTTTTTTTTAAATAAAAATTTCACAAGTTTACCGGCAAGTCCATCACTCATTTTTGTTGTACTTTAGGAGATCACCAATGATTTATCGTGAATGTGAGTTTTGATGGGTATTGAGACCAAGTAGGAGATAAAATAATTGGTTCAAGTTTATTAGACCATCAATAGGTACCTGATTGCTGCAAAATTTAATGTTAATGAGTCCTATTTATATTATAACAAATTTGGTTTGTAGATGGGTTGAAATTTAATAATCTAAAACGAATCTCTATCATTAAAAATGAACTAAAAATGGTAAATAATAAATATTGACCCAAAGCGTTTAATTCAAACGTTTTAGAAATTCTATTTTTTCAAAAATATAAAAAAAAACATCGCTTATTTTATATATACAAATTTCCGCGATATTTACAAATTCCACAGGCTTTTGATCTCCTCCATGCATATAAAATCTAAAACAATTTACTTCCTCTATTGTTTTGAATATTTGCCAACATTTTCACACCGTTTCCGTAAAAATGGCGTTCCCAAAAACCGGTAACTGATTTTTCGCATAAATATTGACATAATTTCAATTTTGGACAGTTGCAATGTTTAAAATATTTAAGGTCAGATGGAAAATCATGCAATTTTCCAATCAAAGTGGTGATTGAAAAAGGTTTGAAAATAAGTCGAACTTACATTCATTGCGATTAATGTTAATCCTGATACACACAAAAAACAATTTTTTTTTAGCTAGAACACATCGCTGATGATCATTTTAACACCAACTTGTAACCAAAGCTGAATTCAGCTAAAACTTTTCACGACTAGCCACGCTAATTCTAATATTAGTCGACCGCCTTGACACAATGCCAAAATCTCTTGGTATTTATATAGCGAAGCATAGCAAGACTTTGTTTAATCTCCAGCATCTAAAATACTTCATTGTTCTTAGTCATACTCGATAAAACAAGCAGAAATCGGACATTTCGTTAACATCCTGTATATTTGCAACCGAAAATTTGATAGCAAATTAGAGTGACCTTTTTTATTATTTCATGTCAAAATAAATCATGAATAAAGCAGAACACAGAAGAAAATCGAGTGGTTCTTCACGTAAGCGCAGATCTGGTGAAAGAAAATCTATTACCGAATCACTGAAAAACGATATTCAATCGACAATCTTGGAGGAACCCTCACAAGAGGATACTTTGCTCACACAAACTGAAAAAGTAAAACTCAATTATCAAAATGAAGTGGTTTTTATATTTTTTAACAGTATGCTCGATACAATTATCGACGAATGGGTTACTATTCCGGATACGCCAATTTGTGAATGCAAAGATATTACAAAAGATATCAATACCTTATCGACAATCGATAGCCGGTATAAAGAAAATGTCGAGATTATTAGCATTCCCGAATTATCAACCTCGAGTAGAAGAAGAAGTTCCAGACGTTCGCTGAACTCAAGTATTTTCTTATATAATTATTTTATAAGTTAAAAAATAAAAATTTAATAGCCAGCAGGAGAAAAGATTCCCGATCGACGACATCGCACACGAAACGCGAATCAGCCGACCATCATCAAAAATTGAGTTTGAAAAGAGTTTCCAATACTTCGGCTTTAAAAACCGTAATTATAACGTTATTTTTGTTTCCCTTGACAAAATTAGAAATTAAAGGAAGTCAAAAGATCATCAATTACCACCCAAGATGACGAATCTGTCGTCGTTCCATCAAGTCATTCTTTGGATTGGATTGTTAGCGCGCCAGACGAAAACGTTATAATTAAATTTAAAAACGGAAATAGGTACGAAGGACCTGTATCTAAGAAGGTTATGCATGGTTACGGGGTATTTAAATGGGCCGATGGGGCCATTTACGAAGTAGGTTTTACGGTTTATTGAAATTGTTGCATGGATTTTGTTTTACGTTTTAGGGCGATTTTGTTGCTGGAAATGCAACGGGGAAGGGAACTTTGCGATATCCGGATCTTACTGTTTATAGCGGAGAATTTTGTAAAAATCGTCTTAATGGTCAAGGCGTCATAAATATTAGCTCTTCGTCTATGATTTACAGCGGGGGGTGGAAGTCGGGAGAAAAGCATGGTATAGTAAAAATAATTTAAGTCGTTCGAAATTAAAAAATACTAGTATTATAGGACGGGGTTGGTTATTATACGAATCCGGGAATACGTACGATGGAGAGTGGTGTGAAGATCAAAGACATGGTGTTGGATTGCGGCAGTATAAAACTGGAGAGAGGTATAAAGGGGATTGGATCGAAGGGAATCGTGAAGGTCGAGGAACGATTTTATGGAATAATAATGATGTAATAAAACTTTATTTGATCTAGACGAATCAATTACAAAGTTAATTTTAGTTTTACAAAGGAGAATGGTTGGGCGGGGAAATGCACGGTTATGGTGAATATACTTGGAAAGCTTTTCTAAATCGGTCTTTCACTTATCCAATTCAAAACATATACCGAGGTTCGTGGATTCAAGGTAAAAGAGACGGCGTAGGTAAATATAATCGATTTCGTTAGCAAACTTTTTTCTCGATAAAGAAAACTGTTGTAGGGTTACTAAATTTTGGGACAGATAGCGGAGCACGACTGGCAGGTCTTTGGCAAGCAAATGGAAAACACGGAGCGGGAGTTCTGATTTGCGATAACGGTATGATAATCGAAAGAAATCCCTTGTTTTGGAACGATAAACCAATTCATTTGGAAGCGGAATTTGAAAATGCATATTTAGAGGAAGACGACAATTATTCATTCTTGTCAAGACATAGTATTACTTCCTCTAATTTTCTTAAATCGAATTTTAAGTTAATCGAAACAATGGTTCACTCTAAACATCCTAGCAAAACCTTAAACGCGCACATCTTGCACAACATTAATAAAACTAATAAAAGTCACGCTTATAACGCTTATCCTAAAAGCGTCGAGTGCAGTCCTCTTCCCATACCTATTTTATCGCCTCCAGAACAAATTAACTTATCTCATCTGGTTACTTTATGTGTCACAAAATACATTGGAGATTTATATAGATCAGAATGTCTTTTGAAAAGTGGTCCAGCGGTAAGGTCAGTTATGAAAAATTTTGCATTATATTGGTATAAATTGTATCTACCCATTTTTAGCTTCTCCGAAAACATGGTGAAATATTCAAAATGGAATTTAAACGGCGACGATGCTTTGAAAGTAGCAAATCCAAACGAAGATTCCAGTCTAGAACTTCAATCTTCTGAAATGGAAGCACGAATTGCGAATTATCAAGTCATTCAAGTCGACATTGAACTGAAATACATACACTATTCTTTTCTACAAAATCTTCCAAAGTTGTACAGGTTGTACCACAAATATGCTACAATTGCATCCCCCGAAGTAGTTACAATCCAAACCGTACTAATACGATTGTTTCTTTGGCAAATGTTGAGGGAGTTGCCAATCTTTCGAAAAAGATATTCCCTCTTTGAATTAGATAACATTTTATTTGAAAACATCGAAACTGGATTGGAAAGCGAACACGATCCGTTTGAACAGATTTATTTTTGGCAGTTTTTGCAAATTTTGCTTACGTTAGCTTGGATATCGCACTCACCGAGTGAGGTTTCTGCAGAGTGCAAAAGATTTGGGATACTTGCAAACATTTTTGAAAATTTTATTACGAACGTAATTGACCAAAACGTTGAAATTGCTTCGGGCTGTTCTCTGTTTGCGTATCGAGACGTGGTGCCAATACACGCCATGTACTTGCTGTATCGTGGATTAGGAGAACCTCATACTGCTAGGAAATTTTTATGCAATGTTTGTGTTAAAAAGGGAACCGAACCTCCGTGTTATTTGAAAGCTTTCGATAGTGACCTTACTCCAAAATTGGCAAAAGGAAGCAATTCGGTTGCAGTTGGTGGAAATCTGATTTATTTACCAGGTTAAATTTTTGGTTTATCATTTTAGAATGTAGTGGTAACTTAAAAATATTTTAGATGAACCACCGAATTTTGGAGAACCACCTGATGAGGAATTGGAATATCCTCAAAACGATCCATTCCGTAAAGAATTGTTTGCTTTACGCTCGCTTGGGCCTAAAAAGGTGGTGCAATGTTTAATCAAGGTTTGCCCAAAAATTGCAGAAGATGGTGTGGTTGTAAATATGGAATATTTGTTATCGTTTATAGAATTTTATGACGTAATTTCCATGTGTACTTACATGGTTGTCGATAAAATGAAGAAACGGGAAGAGAGACTGAGGTTAATCGAACAACGAAGGCTTCTGGAAGAAGCATTGTTGGCAGAAAATTCTAGCAAAATTACCATCAACTCGAAAACGTCAAAAGAACCTAAGAGAAGAAGAACTAAATCGAATGATGCGGTTTTGCACTGATACAAGAACTACGAATCAATTTTTTGTTCTCAAATCCCCTTGCGATTTTTTGAACAAATGTTTTAAAAAAATTGTACCGACTTTTTTATACAATAATTAACCTTTTAATAAAATTTTTGAATAATTGTTTTTAAAAATATTACCTACTTTTTCTTCGACTACAAGTAAATAAGTTTCAGATTTTCCCAATCAATTTTGACCCAAATTACATTTTTGAATTGGCTCCGATTTTATTTAAAAGAAATTGTTTTTAAAATAAACTTAAGTAATTAATTTATTGATAATACAATAATCAAACCAAAAATAATTATTATTGTTTAGGAAGCCATAAACAACTCGAGATAAAGAGATTGAAATATTTACTAATAACTTCCTGTCTGGTAATTTGTCTCTGTCTCGTCACTTTTGAAAAAACTTATTGTTACCTCTGATAAGTTAAGCAAAAATTTTGCTGTATCTGCACTTTCGCAGATTAGGAAAAAGCACTCAAAAATACATTAACATTTTTTATCGCTACTTTGAAAATGAATATAAAGGCATAACTGGATGCGTTTGTTAATAGTTGTGTCCAAGTTAAAGAACTTACAACATGGTTGCTGTAAAGCGAAACGTAAGTAAAGACATTGAAAATTTAAACTTTTTACTTACCTAATTTATGTTTTAAATTTCAGAATTTCACTTTCGTTTGGAGAACTTTGGTGGTTGTGCTTCTTCCAGCTTTAGTTCACAGCGTACCCATTAGTTTCGTGGAACAAGATGTAATTAAATTGGATCCATTGGAAGAAATTGTTCCGGAAGAACCGCTTCCTGTGGAAATAGTAGAAGAAGTTTCGGGAACGTTAGAAGAAAACTCAAATTTATTACCAATAGTTGCAACCTTACCGACTACAATTCAATTGCCAATCGTTTTTGCTTTACCCAGTGAAGGACCTGCTGCTAAATTGGATACTCCTTTAGTTGAAGAAGTCCCTATTAATAATTTAGATACTATTTCGGTAGAACATCCAACTGATAAATTTGAAAAGGAAGAGTTAATTAACGAAATAGAAAACAAACAAGATTCAATCATCGAAAAGAATGACGAAGCAGCGGTGTTACCGGTTCAAGAGAAACCCATTATCAAATTGTTATCGCAGAAACCTTATAAAGTAACTTACGATTTAAACCATCCAAAACCAATTACAACGTTAAGTGCTGTAGCTAACGTCCTACGAGGAGATGAAATTAATACAGTGGAATTACAATATAGTGGATATTTAACCGATTACGATTATGAAACTCTTCCAGTTAAGGAGGAATCATCTAATTTATCTGTTGAAAAAGTAGACGAATCTTTGGTCCCAGTTTCCGAAGAAGCAATAACGACGACGTTAATTTCAGAGGATGTACACCACGAAGAGGAATCATCTAAATTTGAAAAACTGAAAAAGCAAATAGATGAAGATTGCAATTTAGCTGTTAAAGAAGTAAAGGAAGCTTTGGAATTATCGACCTCATTGGGAAGAGATCAAAAATTTTGTACTTATTATCATTATTATTACGAATATTACGATTATTATTATGTCAAAAAATTAGAAGAGATGAGTCCCGATAAAAAGTTGCTGATTCTTCAAGAAGTCGTTAAAGCTATAAATTATTTCGTGTTACAAGAAAATGAAAGTAACGTAGAAGATGTTCTACCAATTGTAACTAATTTTGTGTCTTTGGAAGGAAAACTTGAGCCATCAAGTGTAAACCAAGTTGTTACTGTACTTCCTTCCGAAAAATCATCATCTGAATTACCAAATTTCGAAGTTAATGACGAAAGTTTAAAATTTATCGATAATTGATTTTGAAGTATTACTAATAAATATTGAAATAAAATAGAAAAGTGCTAATGCTTAAAATTGTCTTTATTTTAAAATGTGCCTGAATTTTCCATTTCCAAATTTAACCCCTTCCTCCCAACTGCCCTTGGGAATATAACCACAGTAACCATCAACGTGCTGTTAAATATTTATAATAAAAGGTTTAAATAATAACAAAAATAAATTATTATCGAAACATAAACAAAATGCCAATTTAGCAACAAAAAAAATCATTAAATTATTGCTCATGAAGGATTGGTAGAAAATATTGTTTTAATTTCTTCACAACAAATCACGAACGTTTTATAAACAATAAATTATTGTTAGTATAAATAAATACGAATAAAGTAGCAAAATTAATTTTACTATTAGTTGTTTAACGTTGTAAGATGGAACGCATTTTAAATTTATTTTTTAGCTTTTTAAATTTGGTGAGTAGAGTAAATTATAATAATAATTTTAGAAAATTAATTAACTAAATAATCAATTTCAGTTTTTATTTATTAATATTATAACGATAACGGTGTGTGCTCCTACTTGCCCGATTGGAGATCCAAAATTTAAAGATAATCAAAATGGTTATTTAGATGGAATTCCAATAACAGATAATTGCCCAAATACGGATAAAAATGCAAAAGTTAAATACATAATTCCTGTTGAAAATGTCGATTCGCCTCCACTAGAAGTGAATGATAATAGAATTGCCAGTTTGGGATTATATAAACCCAACGAATTTCAAGTCGATTTTGAAAATTTGACAACTTTCTTATCAAAACATAACATTCCAGGTTATATTCGTTTTGCTGTCGTCAACGATAAGGATGGCCTTAAGAGCACCGACGACTGACTTAGAAATAAAATAAAATTATTATTATTGTAAAATGAATTTATTGTATCTGTCACAGTAGCACTGTTGAAAAAATAATTGTTAGATTTGATAAGTTTAATTACCGAGTAAAAAATGGTCCCAAAAGTAAATTAAATTTTTAATCACTTTATTACCCAATTACTAATAAAAAAGACACCGCAATATAAGGCAGCAACCGGATACATTTTATTAGTTGTGTTCAAGTTTAACAACCGTTAACATGGATGTAAGGCAAATTGTAAGTTAAAAAATTTGAGAATAAATTAAACAAATTTTAATTTCAGACTTTTACGTTTCTTTGGGGAACTTTATTGGTCTTGGCTTTTCCAATCTTAGTTTCCAGTGTTCCTATCAGCAACGTTGACTTGCAAAAAGAATCCGCAGACTTTCTTGGTGGAAGACAATACGGAAACTTTTTACTAGGTCCTAAAGAGTATAATTTAGATGTCTTGCCGGTATCATCTAATGAGGTTCGTAAAGAATACGCCGGTGTCTCAGCAGTTCCTGAAAAATCGTCCAAGTCTCAAGTTGATAGCAAAAGAACAATACGACCACCAACAATAAGTAGTGGCAATTTGACCGATAACTACGAAACGTTTTTTCTGAAAAATACGAATAATCGCAGTGTACCTAGGATAGGATAGAATATAAAAAAAAATAACGTTTTGATAAGTTATTAATTTGTCTTTATTTAACCGATTAATTTAAAGTTTAAAATCAGTTAGCGCTTTTATATTAGGATAAGAGCTACGGTAACGAGAGTAGAAAGCGCTTGTGGTAAGCGGTTCACTTTACGCTACCTCCCCCCCTCCCGTTCGAACCAAAGATTTTCTAAATGTTAAATAAATTAAAAGCATTGTTAAATCAAAATAAATTTCATTGTTTATTCTAGAGTGGCTAAGATCGCTAGACCCCCTAAAATGTGAAGAAATGGTCGTGAAATAACCGGAGGGGCATAAAAAAGTAAGAAAATGACTTTTCAGCAGTGGAATCTCGTTAATCTATTTATAGTTGCCACAGTCATTTCATTTTCTGAGGTCAGCTAAGAATTTCTAATTTTTTTCTAATCTTCGTAGCCCCCAAACTATAGTTACCTCAATGGCTGCAATAAATCTACGAAAAAGTATATTTTTCCTTCCAATTTTTTAAACGTGAAATAAAAATAAGGGTAGTTTCAGGTAAAATTTTTCTTTTTCCTGTTTTTTGCGACTTTGTTTGGAAAGAAATGGAATCTTCCCACTTATGGTATTCCCAGGAGCTCACAAATCGAAAAATGTTAGTACTGTCCTGTTGTAAAGGCTACGGCATGACATAATTTTGTGATTGAACCGCGTCGAGACCTTGGATCTTTCCGAACCCCCGAACTTGTCTGTTTTTCGATTAGCGTTAGCGAACTCAGTTGTGTAGAAATGTTCGGTTGGTGTTATCGTAATAGCTCTCTGCAATGTTAAACATCGAATGCAAATTATTTAAACTACTTTTAAGTGAATATAATAAAAGGTTAATGTGACCGTTAGGTGGTGTAATGAAACCAAATTCAAATTTGAGGGTGTTACTGCTAAGAAAAGATTTTATATCATAAACATCGACAAAATTGAGTACGTACCTATATACCTAACCTTAAAATATTATAACAATTAAATACCTAATTCGGGGGGTTTTAATTAAAACGCGTTAATTACATTTGATTTAATTTAATCGTTTAGAATAAAAATAATTTGTTTGTATTATTTTTCAGTATAGATTATACTTCAGTGTCGGGTATTTGTCATTTTTGAAGTTTTTATTGTAAAATACTACTGCAAAATGCCAATTTTTGTAACATGATACTAATAAGTGTACATATTTTTTATGTGATGGTTTTATATAACTTGATTGTGAGTACATGTTTTTTTGTTCTTTCAAATTTAAACACTATATCCTTGGACAAATTTCAAATTTACCTATGCTTTTCAAAATTATTCTTGAAATGTGTGTTCAAATATTAAGATTTTGTCACAATTGTACGTACAGGGTGCTTCGTAAGTCATAACAAATTTTGCAAAAATTCGCACTTGTGGGCTTTCAACGTTTTCCTTGCAAGTCTCTTTATAAAAGTTGATAATAATGAGGAAATTAATGTTGATATTTGGGTTTTTTATACCCATAATCAAAGTGTATAAAAAGGAAGTTAAACGTAAGGTTTCTCTCAAATACCTCTTCCATTAGATCATTATTTTTGAGAAGCTTTTTCGTCAAAATATAAAATCATCAGACTGAAACTAAAAGAATACCGAGAAAAACTGCATTTCCACGATTAATAAATTAATGACACGATAATTCACGGTAATATTAATTAAAAGATATTAAAGGTTGACTCATTTAATACTTTTTAATTTACTCTAGCCAATGTCGACACGTTAACGATATCATTTAATAATTATTAAATTAAATCGTATAACTTAATTTAAGAAGTCAAAGTTGAATATCGTTAATAGAAACAGAGCTTCATTTTCAATTAGAGTATCTAATTTACCACAATAACTTTCAATTATTTCTGTGAGGTCAATAATAATCAATTAAAATGATTTGATTGAGTTACATATAAACAAATTTTGCACTTTAATGTACTATTTTCTATTTGTATTCCTTATCGTTTACAGGTTTATATTATATTGACTTTTGTTTATTGTGAAAGAGGGGTACGTCACTTAACCAATATTGGTAAAGGTATGACTCCTTTTGATCTATACTATATCTGATAATATCAATATTATTACCCAATAATTGTATAAATATTTTTAAGACCTGAACCTGGTAAAATGGAGAAAATCATAGAAAATCAAATATAATATATTATTCTACATTATATAATATTTTTAAATATTATTAGCACTTAATCACAGATTATTATTAATTTCTTTATCATTTATTATGCGTGATACCTAATATCCGAGTAAGCGAGGCTATGACTGTTATACTATTTATGTAAATGTGCTTCAGTTATTCCTTTGACACCTTTTCAAGTTAATGATCATTAAGGGTCCTTTTAGGCGGAGTTTCACGAATTGTAGACACAGGAATAATACTCAAATTACTTTTCATTCTGCTGTTGACCCAATTATTATTTAAACAATTAAAATAATTTGCAATTTTCCCCTTTAAAAAAGTTAATGATCATTAACTTTCAGTGTGCGGCGGGTATTAGAAATGTATTTTTGATTGCAATTATCATGTATTTTAAAATCACCAAAAAATGCACCAAGTTTTACAAATAAAATACTGTGAGATGATGTCATGGCATGACGAAACCTTGGTGTTTTCATCTTATTATCTCTCTATAAAATACAGAGGTTATTGGTTGATTACATTATTTGTTGTACTACATTTTACAGTTGTAATATCACAACAGGTTAAAGCATGCAATTTTATCACTACAACTACCATGAATAATATAATATTAGGGGAGCTAAATGCCTTCACGATAATAAATTCTACCCAAACTGACATTTTGAATGCATTCCATATTACCGCAATTTTACCCTTTCTTTCAAAACAATACATTTATTTATTTCTAAAATAGTTTTTTTAATCTTCCACAAAGTCTCTTTAATATTTTCAGATGTTATTTTAAAAATCTAAATATTTTTCAACGTTTGTTTAGTGCGGCCTTTAGGCCGTACAGTTATAATATTTTTAAATAATTAAAATACAAATCACTTCGAAATTTAATATTCAGACCGTAGTTTCGGGACCCCTGTTCTAAACGATTGATATCATATAAGCAAATTGTAAATATGAAGTTTTTATGAGCTTCCTCTGATTTCGTAATTTTCCCATTTATTCCAAATATTAATTACATGACTAACGAATAACATTGTTGACAATTTGTACATTGTTTTTATTGATCAAAGTTTAATTAATCTAAAACCTTAAATAAAGTTTCATGGAACTTTTTGAAAAATCGGAAAAATTTTCGTTTAAAATTCCACTTACAGTTGACTTCAGTGTCTGGTAAGAAAATTATTTTTGCAAAAACGAAATGCAACCAGAAAGTGAAATTTACGATTTACAAGAAGTAGTAAAATAAAATTTTCAGGTCGTCATATAAATTTATTAATTACCTAATTTAGCCAATCTTAGCCCCCCCCCCCCCCCCAACGAAATTCTCTTTGTAAAATATTTGTCTATTAAAAAGTTTAGGAGTTCCTGTTTAAAAATTGCAATATGAAAAATAATAATTATTATTAATCTAAATTTTTTTATGTTTTTAATTTGATTAAATGAAGTAATAGAGCGATAAGAATATCTGTGAATGGTATTATAATAATTAAACATGACGTATTATGTAAGAGAATTTCAAGTTTGAAAAGCATAGATATGGTATTATTTTTTGAAAATTTCAAAAGCCTTTTTTTTAATTTTAATTGGAATTTTTACTGATGTTTTTATTCTCTCCATTTCAGAATTAACCTCTTAAGATGGGACATTTTGTTATTAACGCTGCCGTTTTTAGATTAGCTTTACCATTTCTTCTAATAGTATGTGAGTATGAATCATTTTAAAAAAATTAAACGATTAGATTATTAGTTTTACAAAAATTGTAAACAAACCGATAAGATTGAATTCACATGGTAAATAAAAGAGGGGGCCAATTATTAACGCATCGATTCATAATAAGTGAGATCTGTTAAATTTATTGCTTATTTGAGTAATTTTTGGTAAAATATATGTTTAATTTGAATATTGTAGAAATAACATTTATGTATTTTTAGAAATGTAATGTGAATTATTTATGCAACCTTGTATTTTTATCATCGTTTAGGTATTTTGTAATTTTTTTAATATGGGAAAGGTTGGAAAGAAAATTTGAAAGTTCTAACACTTTTCGCAAGCAGAAATACAATGGTCTCGTTGTGATTTTTTTACAATTTTTAAATCGAATCGAAAATGTTATTCCCACCTATAATTTCTCCAGGAAGGTTGCAAAAAATGAATAATTGCAAATTATGACTTAATTTGACTGAATTCAATGAGATTAATTCATTAATGCCGACATTCACATATTTATTTTGATTATAAAGGCAAGGAACAAATTTTGATAATAAATAATAATTATTGTAAATTTATGAATTTAACCAGAAGTTTCCAAACAAATTTCAAAAGTTCGGATCAATGACCAAACCTTATTTGAATCGTTGATAAAATTGTGATTAGTTACCTGTCTTCGGAATTCGCGATTACTAATTCAGACATACACATATTATGTAATTTTTATTACCTTCACCTTCTCCCCCCTTTTTGATTAATTTGATATGAATTCTTTTTTATTATTTCGAAAATAAGCAAAACTAAGTCATTTTTAGTGTTAATTTCTAGTAAATTAAAAGTCCCGTCTTAATTAATCCAATTAACGTAACAGTTTCAAACATATCTGAATTTTATTAACTACTCGAATGTAATTAAAATTCGATAAATTGTCAATTTTGGTTTTATCCCACTTTCCATACTGTTTTATTGATTTGAATCGGTTAAATTTAGTTCTAGAAACGAAATTGATTATATCAATTCTGTTGTATATGTAGCTGATGAAATCTTTTTTAGGAGTTCCCTGTTTAGATTTTCCTTAATTATTTTGCATTTAAATTTAGTTAGGTAGCCTAAAGAATCTCTTGATATAAATAAACACTACTGAAATATTTTCTTTAGTTCCGAAACTATTTCGCTATTTATAATATCAATTCTAATCCTCCTCTTCTACAATTAAGATTTTTGCACCCACTTACGAGATATAATTATAATTAAAGACAATTTTATTATTGTGTAATTTGATTATTTAAGCAGAAACATTTTTTAGCAGCTTGGTTAGTTTCATTGTTATTTTTTGTTCAAGCTTAACTTTTATTTCGGTTTTTTTTTTACTAAATGATATTTGACCGACTTTTGACTAGGGAGGGTTGATGATGACCTTTTAGGTCACCAACACGACTTTTTAGGTATTACACAAATTTTCATAATATGTATGCATTTTAATCTTTACAATTTTTATTACCTCTGTAAAACACGCACTGTTTTTTTTTTTAATCATAATCATGCAATTTCATTTTATATTAACCAAAAAAGCTCTTCCGTGTTTTAACTAATTTTTTAATCTAAACAATTAATTTATAATAAAGAATCCTGAAACAGCAGCAAGACTGATATAGTAGGTATTAGTTGAAAATACGAAATGAAAGGTATGGCGATCCCATTTTTCCCCTTGATAAAAGGTTATTGGCAGCTCTTACTATAACACGAGGTATATCCATCCATTCTATCATGAATGGGATTTACCAAATCATTGATTTGGCGTTTATTTTTCTTCCTACACGCCTTATTAAATTCCCTTATTTAATTATGCTAAATAACGAGGTGCACCTGAAAACGGAACGAAATTAATTAAATTTACCGCAACATTACAACATTGCAGGACCGACTCGAGAATAATTATTGATTATTATTTTAGCTACAATCTTTCGACCATGTCTGTTATCCGGCATCTATTTATTATTTTTATTGTACCTGCCTTTGGTGCCAATTCCTTCAACGCAAACTCTGCAAGGACATACCGGAATTTACCTCAAAATATTATTAGTCGTATCAATTTTAATTGGGATATGTCAAGTTGCCTTCCAAATAGTTTTATTTGCTATGCCACCTTATGGAGATTTTTTAAAGGTACTTAGTATTACCGTATCTGCTAACTTTTAAAAATATAATGTTCGGTTTTCTAATAGAATTGCGAACTGCTGGAACAAATTTTACGACATGTTGGATTCGTGAGATTAAATAACATATCTATCACCAGCGCAATAACATGGATAACACCAGAAGTTGTTATGGTGATAGGATCTATCGTTATCTACATGGTTTGTTCCAAAATGGGTGCAGAAGAAGAAAATACCGAAGATGGAAGAATAGTTACTGGAGTGGTTTCTAATAAACCAAGTAAACGAGCGACCGCCGTTCTCGTTTCAATTGGTTAGATTTTCCTAAAAATGTGACTTATTTTACGCTCCTTTGTTTTTTAGGAAAGTATCTAACTTTAACGTCCATCTGCGTGTCGGCTATATTGAGACCATCGGTACAAGGTGGTTTATACTTTTTGGTCTTTCTATCTTCTGCTACTTGGTGGTCTCTTTATAAAGAACTAAGGAGAGGATTTGCTATCGTTTTGCGTTGTTTGATGGTTGTAGTTTTCTGCAATATAGTAGCACTCTTTGTAATTCAAATGCAATGGCCTCAAGAACTAATGAAAGACTACGACAATTATAGAAGGTAAAAAGTAATTGGGGCAAATTTGTAAATACTACAAATTTAAATTGCAGGTATTTTGGGTTAACAGAGTTGATGACTGTGAGTTGTAACGACCCCAGGGAGTTTTTGTGGACGAGTTCCGAATGGGCGTCATATTTAAATCCTTTGATGCTTATTTGGTTATTTTACATGCTCGCAATCGAATCAAAGCAGTTAATTAAAACAAAGGTGAGCAAAGTAATTATGGATCTGATTGGTTTTGGGTGTACTAATAATTGGGCTTAAACTAAACAATCTTTTGGTGTATTTTTAAGATCCAAGTATTGGGAACGCATACTTACTCTTAATTTTACTAACGCAAAACTTTTGCTAAACATTTACAGGTGTGGAAGAAATCGGGTGCTTTTTCGTTATTAGAAAATCAGAAAAATGGAAGCCTTGAACGTGGTAAAAGTAAACGTTTATCTAATCGCCGTTTAATTAGATCTGGTACTACTAGAAATAGGTGGCAATCAGCTACTCGGAAGGCCCGAGTAAGCCAATTCGATTCCCTTTTGTGTTTTTTTTTAATCTCGGGTTGATTTAACATGAAATAAAATTTTGGATCTAACTGTATCGTTGAAACTTAATTTAAAAATTCCTGTGGTAAATCAGTGAAATTCTTTCAGTGAAAAAAATCAGTGGAAATCAAATTTTATCAAAAATATTATTTCAATTTTCTTGTCGCAATTTGGTTGTGGTTTTAAATGTCATTTTTATATCTATAAACAGATCGATATTATGACATTTAAATAAGTGCATGTAGGTAGAATTTGCTCTACGAATTGCTACTATATTTAATTTTTTATATAAAACAAGAAAATTGTACCTAATATTTGTTTAAAATTTTTGGACTGGCATTGTGGAGAAAAGTTACAATTCCACATGGGTCAAAAGAGGGCCCCATAAATTTTCAGAAATTGAAAAAGAACTAAAAATATACCTTTATTTTTCTGTTAGTTATTGTACTATACTTTAATATTAGTCAAGGGGGTCAGCTTATCTTTCTCGAACTAATAAATTATCATAAAAACCGCCTCACAGATATTAATATCCAAGGCTTTGCTTATTAATAATTTGAAAATAATGAAATATTTTTATCGGAGAGCTGTTTAGGTGGATCAACCTTTAATCCAAACTACAGCAGTTACTACTTGACTTATTTTTACTAACCGGTCGGTGTGGCGCTTGATTAAATGCTTATGGAAATTGAAGTGGAGAATAAAATTTAAGATTAATACGAAGTTAATAAACTTTAAGTCATGTTAAGATCAACTCGAAAGCATGATTTTGCATTTCATAAAATTAATTATTATTTGAGCATAATTTTCCTTGTATTATAAATTACTTTTATGCTTTATTATTTTATTTACTGAATGTGTTTTCGTTTAGTTGACGCTTAGCTTCGCTGATTTTAGGTTTTATCAGAACACGGCACGACCGCTGAAACAACTCCCGTATGTATTTTTTATTTAATTTTTTTGTTTGCTTTAATTTTTTATTTAACTTTCTGCTTTTTTAATTTTTTTGTTTTTGTTATTTTGTATGAGATGAATATTCTGAGTGTAACATACGGTTTTTTAGTTGATTAGCGGTGTTTCGCCATCCAAACGATATGGAAGCGGAAGCGGAAGAAAGACTTCCACCATACTGCAAGATTCTACAGGAAGTGTTACCGTGGTGGAAGAAATACAAGATGACATTCCTATGGAGCCGTTGGGTAAGGGTAAGATTATATTTGAAGTTCTACGCATGACAATAATAACTAACTCAAGGCGGTTAAATTAGGGTGACCTGACATCCCGTATTTTACGGATTGTTATTTATTTTCAGACTGCGTCCTGTAAAATAAATAATTTCTGACGGAAGGGGGCGCGCTATGGGTTTTGCACCAGGGCCCCTATATTGATTTGCTACGTTACTGTAAATATTTGTATGTATATTCAGTGGCGGATTTCCCATTAGGCGCAGGAAGCGCGCGCTTCGAGCCTCCAAGAACCAGGGGGCCTCAAAATTCAGCTCCCTCAAAATAAATGTCAAAGAACTCGTTTACCACCAAGGGCCACATCAAGTATTATTACATGCAAGCCGCGGATCGCATTAGCTAAAAAAAAAGGTCATTACATACAAAATTGTTATATGGGGCCTCAGATTTGAATTGCGCCTGGGGCCTGGGGAATTACAGAAAAATTTAATGAAAAATTCCGTAACAAACACAGAATTAACATTGTTATACTGATTGAATTAATTTGCGGTATGCTTTACTTCCAGTATAGAATTATTAAAAATTAAAACGCTATAATTTCAAACTTTATTTTTGTTTTCCGTGACCTAAGGAGTACATTAATGAAATGGTGAGTTAAAATCGCTGTTTTCTTTTTATAAATAATTGAATTACTACGGAGAAATTATTGCAATTTTATTAGGTGCTCCAGTTATTATGCGACTCCCTGTACATACATTAATGAATTTCATATCTGATAACTTGTAATAAATTCATTTAAATAATTCTTTTTTTGAAAATGCTATACTATTTACAAAAATTGCTTTTATTATGTGATATTTAGTCTTCAGTCTAGTCGGAAAAGAAACGTGATATGATAACAAATTGTTGAAATGCTTAGCAAGCGACAATGTTAGCGTCGAGTTTGAATGAAATTCATTTTCCACACATTTTTCAATAAAGAAGAAAAATTTTAATTAATAAGGTGTAGGTACAATAAATTAGATCAGACCAATTAGGGGTTTTGAGAAGTTTATTTTTTAAAAAGAAGAAATTTTTTGTCCCCCTGGAAACACAAAAAGTAGTACGAAAGCATAAAATTTCTAACTTGTAATCTAAGCACTGTTGATCTAGAAAATCTAAATTTTCTCTCTGCATTTTGGCCTTCCGACGTCTTTATTGTCCCGTAGTTTTTGTTCAAAAATCTGGTCACCCTAGGTCTAGCTTAAATATTTATCGAAATATTTCTAAATAATGTTTTTAACGTAACGCATTTTGTCAAGGTACTCCAGAAGAGGAAGAAGAAAATCCGACTTGGATAGATAATGTTTTCTACGTATTAGACTCCTTGGTACAAATTATCATTAAGTCGTCGTACATTGCGACAAATATTATAATGATGACCTGGAGTATCACGTTCCACAGTTGGATCACGTTTGTGCTGTTACTGTGGGCCAACATTTTGTGGATGGTGCCAAATCAAAGACGCGTAATGTTCCGTTGTAGTCCATTTTTGGTCTTATATGCTTGGTTTTTATTAATTTCCGCATACGTTTATTCCATGAATCTCACCGAAGAGGAACTACCCACAACAATAGACGGTGTGGATTTGTTGTTTATAGGTTTTGAAAAAATACTCGTTTTGCCTTGTAAAGCTTTAGCGGCTAAATGTTTGTTTACAAGTATGTTTTGGATCACATTGAGGCAATACATGCAAGAACGAGCCGAATCGAGGCAAACCAGTGCTTTAGCCGATATGGTTGCACCCTTACAAGTTACCGTAGGGACCGCAGCTGGTAAGCTGAGCTTTTAAATCTTTTTGGTTTTATTTTAAACTTCTCTAGGTGTACCGGAAGAAACAGAGAAGGGGAACAAAACTATGCAATTAATCGGAGAATATATCACAAACTTTTTGACTAAATTTTGGATTTGGATTGTGGCTATCACCTTATTTTCGGTTGCAATAACGGGAGAAAGAATGACGTGCTTTAGAATTATCTATATGGCCTTGTTTTTATTTTTTATTATTAGTTTTCAGGTAACGCATCGAAATTAACTTGAAAGTTGTATTTATCAATTTTTTTTCTTTAGTTTTCTTTCACTTTTTGGAGAAAAATGATGTTGGTGTTTTGGTTCACCGTTATTTTATATTCTATGGTTGTTTTAATTCTCACTTACACTTACCAGTTTAAAAATATTCGAGAATATTGGACAACCGATTTGCATGTCTCCAGAACATTGTAAGAGATAGGTTTTCCGTTTTGTGGCCACTTGGTAATTTTTTTTTTGCTTTCTATAGACAACTTGACATCGGTTTGGAAGATTTTGGTACCAAGCAATTATTTATTCGATTGGTTACGCCGACATTCTTCGTTATTATTACTGCCATTCAGATCCACTACTTTCATACGGACTTTATGAGAATTTCAGATCCTAAAAGTTTGACCATTACCGAACCATTTTCTGAAGGTAGCTCGGCACAAGGAGGCATAGTCGAACCCACCAGCGAAAAAACAGATTTAGAGAGCTCCCTTAAGTATGATTTAACTGATATAGGAAGTAAGTATTCTATTTCAGTCATTTTGCTTTGAAATAACTTGGAAATGCAATTTTTTACAAACTAAAGCGTTTCCTTTTCATTGCTTGCTTGTGACTCAACTCTAGTTGAAACATTTTAGATATATCGCATGCACAAGTGCAAGAAACATTCAATGAGATTTTAAAATTATTCCACCACTTTGCCAATTTATTTTTCATTTTTATGGAAATTCACTTACCTAAATTGGTGTTATGTCTCGCCATGTTATTATGCGTGTACGACAAATGCGCGATATATTTGGTGATGATCATACTTTTGGTGCTGTCCTTTTTGTTTGGACGTCCAGTGTATCTGTTTTCCATCTACAGTTGCTCTCTCCTGGTCGCACTGATGGTTTTGGCTCGAATGATTTATCAAATCGAGTATTTTTCACACGAAAGCTGGAACGTTACTTGTCCTGTAAATAATAAACCAACTTTTAAATTATGAATTTTTCTTGATATACTTTTTAGAACATCGATCCAAATATAACTGCCAATGACACATTGCAAAACAACGCCGAATGGTTGGGATTTAGAAAATCTGACAGCATAAATACCGTGCCTGTACTACTCCAGTGGAACATTTATTTTTTGCTGGGTGTAACTTTGTGGACTGTGGTTTTAGTACGACAGTTTAATTACAGAGTTGCCAGGGGTCGACCGACCAACCGGGCCTATTTTATGTTTCCAAAAATAAAAAGATCAGATGCCGACAAAAACGTTAAAAATTGTCTCAAATATTTATTAAATTACGGTTTCTACAAATTTGGTGTCGAGGTAATTTGCATATTTTGTTGGTTTTTTTCCTTAAAATAAATGCAATTTTTTAGATTTCCCTCATAGCAACTGCAACTCTTATCGGAATTCGAATGGATATGTATGCTATGTTTTATTCCTTCTGGTTATGCGTTTTATATTGTTGTAACAGAAACTATTTGAGCAAAATATGGCCCGTTTACTTTATATTTATAGCTATTGTTTTACCTGTTCAGTACGCCATGCTTATCGGTCTACCACCAAGTTTATGCATAGGTAAAACATTTTTAAATAATTAAAACATTTTTTTTTTTATAAAACTGTTTGCAGAATTTCCATGGGATTCGAGCCCGATGCTAAGAAGGTTAAGAAACTGGGCGTATTTAATAAACGTGAATTACACCTTACCCAACGAAAAGTTGTTGTGTGATTTTGTGGTTTTATTGCTTGTTTCGCGACAGATGCTCGTTTTCCGTATAGAGAATCATCATGCAAATCGAGATTATCCCGGTGGTTCCAACCAAAGCATAATTCATTTTGCCGAACAGAAGGATTTTGTAAATCCGGTTCCCGACTTTATAACATACTGCAGGTTTGTTGTTAGCATTATTAGGCCAGAGTAATTAGCTATAAAAATGAAAAAAAAAACTTGAAAAAACCAAGAAGTTGTGGCAATATCTAGTTTTTCCCTTTTTCAATGCACATTTTGTGTGTAAGTAGCCTTAACATATTTTTTAGACCATAAAATTTTCTACAGCTTTTATATTAATAATTTTCTTCTATCTCTAGTAGCTAGCAAGATATAAAGTCATAAGTTAGTTGTCAAATATCAAAAACTATTTGGGTACAAACAAAAAACAAAACTTGCACAAACAAAGTACAAACGTTCTAAAGTATTTTAAATCCAAAATTCGAAATTTAAAAAAGCATGTCTCCAGCCCCCCCCCCCTCTCCCAGCGAAATTTTAAAATTTCTCGAAAACTATTTGGGTACAAACGAAAATAATGTTTGCACAAACAGGTACAAACGATGCACAAACGATTTAGACTATTTTGGAGTCAAAATTCGACTGGGGGGGGCTAGCATGTCTCCAGCCCCCCCTCAGCGAAATTTTGAAATTTCTCAAAAACTATTTTGGAGTCAAAATTCGAATTGAGGGAAGGGGGACATGCACCTAAAGTTGTCGGAAATTTTACGCTCTACAAAATTTCTTATAGCTCTATTTTAACTCTGAAATTTGCAAAATATATGAAAAAACTAGATTTTGTTGTGATTTTGCTTGATTTTTCAAGTTAGTGCGCCCACGAAAATTTGGATGTTCCATTTGGAGACCAATTTATATTAAGTCAAAAAAATGACTTACTTTCAATATCTAAAAAAATTGCTAAATTTTTAAAACTGGCCTAAACAGTACATCATTTCTTTTTGATTAAAACCGAATTTTGTAGGTCATACTTGGACGTTTTTAAGCGAACAATATTTCTCAGCTGCATGTGGATTTGTTTAGCCGCCATTTTCTTAGCCGGTACAAATCGTGTTAATATTTTTTCAATTGGTTATTTAGTTGGGTCATTTGTGTTTCTGTGGCAAGGTTCCGAATTTTATTTACGACCTATTCCAAAAATTTTGCGATCGTAAGTACTTTGTAGTAGTGTTTTAAATAACCTAATGACCATAATTATTCAGATGGGATTGGCTTGTGGGCTACAACGTAGCAGTGATTGTAATTAAAACGGTTTTACAACTCGCAGGCTGTGTTTACATCGACGAATTAAAAGAACATGCTTGTTGGCTCGTGCACTTACTTGCAATCGGTTGTATTAATCATAACGTTTCCGATTTGAACGATTGTAACGTTTCGAAAGAGTATATTGGATTAGTATGGGACATAATTTGTTTTGGTTTCTTGTTATCGCAACGAAGAATTTTCAACAGTTACAACTTTTTCCACATGATAAACGAAACGAAAGCCACCACTATTTTAGCATCGAGAGGTAAAAATCTTTCATTTTTCAAATTTATTAAGTATCACTAATTTTTTCAAATTAGGTGCCGATTTGATTGAAGAACTTACACACAAGCGATTGAAAGAACAAGAAGACGGTGAACGATTGGTGTTGGAAAAAATTAAGGCCAAGATGGATCGAATCAAAGCCAGTCAACAAAAAATACACGGACCTAAATACGAAGACACTACAAATCACTTTGTTGGTAAGCGTTCATTTCTTCACCTTACATTTTTACTTTCTCATGTAGGAAATTTAAAACGAAATTGAAAGTAAATAAAAAGAAAATTTCTGTAGCTCAACCACCATTAGCTCGATCGACATCCATGTCGTCTTGCACATCGGCAACTTCTGAGCAAACTCCTCCTGCGGGCTATCACACCCCGATAGACGAAGAAGAACCTGCTCCTCTAACACCCCACACTGGTTCGATATTACACACTCAAGTCCCTTCCCCATTTTCGGCCATCATGACGGTTTCGTTGGAAGGCTATCTCGAACCGCAACGTATATCGTTTAGTTCGCCTCCTAATTCCGAATTAAATCCTCGTCCGCCATCTCCCGACGATAGTTTTCCTGTCTTTTCACCGCCCCCCTACGAAGCGACTCCCGCTTACCCGGCAGTAGTAAGCGAAGTTCCGTCGATTCCGATTCAAAGACAAAGCAGTATAGGTCCACCTTGGATGCAAGGGAGTTTAATTACGCCTAGACAAAGTATTATTTCGTATTCGTCTCGATCTCCGTTAAGTCATCACACATGTAATTTAAATTCATTATTTGGATTGTTTAATGATGCAGTACATATTAGCTTCATAATGTACATAATAATAAAAAAAAATGTAAATAATTACTACAGATACTTCATGTAAAAATTACTTTTTTATAATTTTGTAATATACCAAGTGCTTTTGTTATATTTTACTTATAGATGGGATATATTCAAGTTCTAGTAGACCGAGGTATAGAAAACACACTCCAAAGACATATAAAGAGGGTAAAGAGTTTCTACAAGTTTTTTTTAATTGCTAGCTAACAGGGGGTAAAGCGGTTGGTGTAGCTTATTTAGTTGAATAATTTACGAATAAAAGTGCATGCTAAGAAATTTCACTGTAAATAAATTGAAATGCGCACAAAATTTGCATGTTCAGCTTTAAATTTTTTGATTTTAATTTTCTTGTTGTCAAATTTAGCAATACGATCTGGAGATTACTACATGTTTGACCAATTGGACGACGACGACGACTTGGAATTAATAGAAGAACCTACGTCTCCAGGTGAAGATTTAGAAGAGGAAGAACCACCACCGCGAGAGAGGAGGTTGACCCTAGGAGAGGTGAATTATTTAAATCTTTATTATTCTAACAAAAATATGTTTGGTGGAATTGTAATTTTGGTTTCGTTTGGGTGGGATTTATAGTTGCTTAGTACTACGATGAAGACAGATATAAAAACGACCATAAGAACAACTGAACCTGAGATGGTACGCAGACGTTCCAGTACTCCATTGGCTCGTCAGCGTTCGATATTATCGGCGCGTTCTCAAATATCTGTTCCTTATTCGGCCCCTCCCGCTGTGAGTGAAAAACTAACAAAATTTTTTTTAATTTTAGCTAATTGTGCTTTTATTGGAATACTTTACTTTCTTCTACTTTTCTATTTGCTTCAAACACAAATACCTAATTTCAACTTTTCTTTTAGCTGTACATTTACAGGCTTAAATTTTCTTCTTCTCAATATTACACGAAATTTCCGTTTTCTTGTAGTATCTAGTATTAGGCAGCTGTTAGAACGTTTTATGTAAATACTAATATTTTAATTATAATCAAAACTTTAAAAAGAAAAGAAAAAAGCGGGTGGTGCTTTTGATTTTTTTTTTTTTTCATTTGCTTTGGGTGTTTGGAATTTGCTACAAATTACAAATTATTTTTACAGTTTTGATTAGGTAAAAACTTGGTTTGTACAATAAAGATTAATAAATTCATATGTAGGTGGGAGCACGTCCATATTCAGTTGTTATAATTGATCCAAAAGATCAAATTCAGGCGGTAGATGAAATCGATCGAGAACCACAGCCCGGTACCAGTAAGGACGAAGATATCAGCGAACTAACTGAACCAAGTACGATTTTTATTTAATCACTTTTAATGAAAACTCTGAAATGTAATGTTTTTTGCTTAACCCCTTGATGTTTTTCAAAGAATTTACCTCTGTTCCAGTCTGAATTTGGAACATTTTTTCCAAAACCAAACTAAAAGGTTTAAGCAAAAAATCGCATTTCTCTGTTACTTACATGAAAACCACATACTATTTGTAATTTAATTTTAGAAGAAGATTCGTGGTATCAAAAAATAATGAATTATCTCATTTTTGCTTGGGTATTTCTTCAAAGTGTAATGGTTTCCTCTATCATATTTTTAAACAAATATTCTCGTGAGTACAGGTACATTTTGAGGGTTCTCAACAAGGAAAAAAAACTTCTAAAGGTGACATTGTATTTAAAAGGAATTTTTAGATGTCTAACTGTAATATTTTTTTAGGAAAAAACCGATTACAATATTGGATTACGTTTGGGAACCGGTCAAGTTTGGCAACCCGCCGGATCATATCACACCTTATTAAAAGATGCTAGGTAAGTTTTCAAAAAGAATCCCAAAAACTTTTCTTTAAACAAGACTTTTGTTTCTAATTTATCCTAGTCTTAAGAGTAGTAGTAGTAGAATTAATATTAGCGCCACGTGTTTGAGTCGGGAAGAGAATATTGAAGTGACACCTTCGGTGGGAACATTCAGTCCAACAGACTCGTATAGAATTTCTCTTTTAAATAGCAGGTGTGTGGCGCACGTAGCACCTTTTCCAACAAATTTTTGCAAAATTTGTAAATATGCAAACAAAATACAGTTAATAATCCAAAATTTTACAACTTTCCCACAAAGAATTTCAATTTTGAAAAGTTTCCACTTTAATTTTCTTTGCTCCTTGCTTTTACTAACCAATTTAGTAGACCAGTTAACAATGTAATAAAATACAGGTTCAACTTTAAAACATTTTGATATGGTTTAAACTTTAACGAACAATAAGTTTAAAAATATAATGCGGTTTTAAATAACTTGTCTACTGAATAACTTGGGTTAATTAAAAAAAAAGCAATTTTCCCTATTCTTTTTGCTTTTTAGCTTTTGTACCTACAGCTTTATTGGCTAAAAATTTGAAATTATAATTATTAAATTGCTTATTAATACAAAAAAAAAATAATACCGCTCAACAAAATTAAACGTTTTTTAATCACTAGAAAAATTGTATATGGGGCATTCTACACCAAATCGACCACTTTTGAACACGACCTCTTTTGATTTTCTTGAAATTTTTACATATTATACTATCTCACCAAAAACAGTTTTGTGAATTTTTTCAAAATATTTTACTCAACCTAAAAAAAAGTTACGAATTTTTAGAAAAACTGATGTTTTTCTTCTTCAAACGATCATAACTATTTTAACGTATTTTTTTTGTCTTTAGTACTTTTCAGGAAAAAATATAAAAAAAATATTCAAACTTGCATTCTACAAAATTTTTCAATTTTTCGGAATTAATCATTGATTTTTCAAATTTCGCCACTTTTGATTTTTGATTTTTTTATTTAAAAAAAAACTCTGATTTATTCCGCGTATAACAACGCAAACCCCATAATGGTCCGACATTTCTTTCTATTTATTTTGTTTAATTGAAAAATATTTTTGCGTAAAAATAAAACAAAATATCGTTTGAAGAAGAAAAACATCAGTTTTTCTAAAAATTCGTAACTTTTTTGGGTTGAGTAAAAAATTTTGAAAAAATTCACAAAACTGTTTTTGGTGGGATAGTATAATATGTAAAAATTTCAGGAAAATCAAAAGGGGGTCGGGTTCAAAAATGGTCGATTTGGTGTGGAATGCCCCATATAAACTTTTGTAAACCAATTTTTTTGCACTGATTTCAAATCTGTAATTAGATATTTTCTAGCATGTGGAGATTTTTAGTTACAAGAGTTTTTAAATTTTTGTGGGTAAAACTTACAGCACCCAAGTTTTCTGGAAAAAAATCTAAGTGTGAATGCAGAAATTGAATTGTTAGCGACATCAGACACTCAATTTTTTGGTATGCATTGAGTAGACTTTTTATTCTTTCTTTGAATGTAAAAAAAGTTTTCACATGTCCATTTGAAAGATTTTCCATATGCTCATTTGGTTTTTAAAAAGTTCCCCAATTGGGGGATTTGGAGAACTTTGATTACTATCATTTCAAAAACTGTACGTGCTAGAAAAAAACTAAAAGCAGTTTAAATCATCTCTGATGACCATTTTTTGTTGTTGACCAGTGCAATTGGATACCTTTATGTAAATTTAATTGTATTTATTAAAATTAATACCACCTAATTTGTATAAAATAGAATTTATTAGTTATAAATGTGTGGCATGAACTGATTTAGGGCAAGAGCAAAAATTAGAAGCACCGAAACTAGTGAAGAGAAAGCTCCACTTAGCGAGGAAGAAGACTTTGGGGACACAATTCCTAGTAGTTCTTTACCCATTTCTCCCGATTATTTCAGGTACTTAAAATATACCTAATATAAAATTGTCATTCACTAAAGTACCTACCTCCTTGGTTGTGATTTTTATTTTTTTCAATTTTTTATAGGTACCTACCCTTTTCATACTTTTCCGCAATTTTCATATTTTTTTAAAGCTTATAGGTATTAATTAAAAAAAATTTTTTTTTCAAAAATTATCCCCACTTACTACCTACCTGGCTCAAATTTTTACTTTTGTTTTTGCTTGTAGACTTTGTAACTTTTACCTTTAATTATTTAGTGTAGTGTAAACCATTATAAAAAGTAGTGTAGCATGGCTAAATATGTTAACCATAGGCGCAAGGCAAGTGTGCTAACCGTCCCTGAGATCCGTATTCTGGCACCTAGTTTAGAGCGCGGACTTGATTCACCTTTTGAGGCCAGGTAAAATAGCGCTTGACGATACAGCTCCCCGTTGCATGAATTTTTTTTATTCAACAAAAATATTGATTATTCACTTCAACTTTTATGATTTTTATTTTATGTTATCACACCTTTTATAGAAAAAATTACAGTTTCACGATTTTGATGTTTTAACACTCGATGGGCTTCATTTTTGTAAATTTGTTATTCAATCGTTTTAACTTGTGTCTTGACACTTTTTTACACTTTTAGTCGCCAAGCGTCTCCGACACTGTTTTTCGACGAATATGACGCAGAAATGTCCTCCGTCGATCAGCCCACAATTATTCGCTTGCTGCTGGCTATGTGGTACATCGTTTTGAGCCACTCAGAAATTTTGTGTTACTTTGTCATCTTTTTGGATCAAATCAAATCGGCCACGTTTTTGTCGTTACCCTTACCTCTGATGGTATTTTTATGGGGGACTTTGAGCATTCCGAGGCCCACAAAAACGTTCTGGGTTACGATTATCGCTTACACGGAAGTAAAAAATTTTATTTCTTAACAAATTTCGTAAAACCAAAGTCTGATTTGTTTTTAGATAATTGTGCTAATAAAGTGTATGTTCCAATTTGAAAATTTGTTATGGAACCGTAGCCAAATAATATCGCCCTTCTATCCACCGAGGATTATTGGAATCGAAAAGAAAAAATTTTATGCGCTTTGGGATTTGCTTGTTCTTTTGATTGTATTTTTCCACAGGTAAGGTGTAAAAAATATGACTTTTCGCCTTAAATAATGGCCGACTTTTTTGTTAAAAAAAACAGATTTCTACTCAAGTGTTTGGGTTTATGGAAGTCGACTTATATACCAGCTGTAATGTTGGCCGATGGCGAGTACAAAATAAAAGACGGGACCCTGACGCCGTCAAACCAAAACTATAGGTTGGTTCTATTTTATAAAAATAATATGATTTATGTTGTATTGTAATTATAAAAGAATTTTAGAATGAGATTCCTCAATCCTACTCGAAGTAACAAGCGATATTCCCAAAGATTAATGTTCCAACATACCATTAACATTTACTATCCTTATCGTTTGCGTTACAAACGCGACACCTATCGAACATCCAAATTCCTTTCCGCTTATTTAAATACCATAAGGATCCAAGCACGAAGGTAACCCACCTTATGCCCGACTCCTTTATTAATTTGTTGTGCTAACATTAAATAAAGTTAAATTAATTTGTTAGCGCCGGTATAACGGCAAACACGACGGGAACACTCAACACGTTCGAAGTGGTAATTTCTGAACAGAAACCGGATTCGGAAGCAAGTGCTGCCACCGATCTTCCAAGAGACCGAACCGATAGTTTACATTCAGAAGAGAAAGTCGTTTCGATTCACACTGAAAAAGTTCATCCGTTTTCCAATTTTAAAGCTGGAATTACTTTGGCGTAATGATTTTTTTATTCTGATTTAGTCAAACTTCTAACATTTGAACTCTTTTACAGTGTTTCGAGGTACGGAAGTTCCGTTAAAACATTTTTTCAACAGTTATTAGACCCGACAAGTCGAATCGCGGCAGACGTTTACTCTTACATGTTCTTGTGTGACTTTTTTAACTTTTTTGTACTGTTAGTTGGATATTCTTCGTTTGGAGGGGTAAGTGGTGGGAAATGCTAAGGCTTTCTAAGTTATTTTTCGCACTTTCTAGGCACAACAAGGCGACGAAGGTGTGCAGACGTATTTGGAAGATAACCGAGTTCCCGTTTTGTTTCTGTTAATGTTGATATTACAGTTTGCTCTCATCATCATAGATCGTGCTATATTTTTAAGGAAATACATTTTTGGAAAGGTCGTTTTCCAATTTACACAAATTATAATGTTGCACATTTGGCTTTTCATTTTGTATCCCATAATAACGGATCGGTAAGTGATTAATTTATGTAATTTTTTTCTACGACCGTTTTTTTCTTTTTAGAGGTTTTAATTCGGTTATCCCACCTCAAATGTACTACATGGTGAAATGTTTTTATTTATTGTTATCCGCATACCAGATACGGTGCGGTTATCCTACCAGGATTTTAGGAAATTTCATTTGTAAGGGATACAACTATCTGAATATGTTTTTGTTTAAAGCATTTATGGCCATTCCGTTCCTGTTTGAATTGCGTACGGTTATGGATTGGATGTGGACCGATACGTCAATGACGGTGTTCGATTGGATTAAAATGGAAGACATTTTTGCTCACATCTTCCAACTTAAGGTAAACTTGCGCTATAGTCTTAATAAAGATTGTACTAGAAAGCAATTTTAGTGTACGAGACACGTGGAGAGCGAATATCCCCAACCAAGAGGTGAACGGAAATCTCCGATTATTAAGTACCTAATGGGAGGCGCAGCTTTGATTATAATGATCGCTATTATTTGGTTCCCTTTGGTGTTCTTCGCGCTTGGAAATGCCGTAGGAACCGCGAACGTTCCATACGACGTCACAATGGACTTGCGGATAGGACCTTACGAACCAATTTACAGAATGTCGGTTCAGTCAAATTCTATTTTTTCGTAAGTTGCTCGATGAAAATCAAACTTTCTATTACAAGTCGATTTTCTAGTTTCAACAACGCCGACATGAATAAATTACTAAAAACTTACGACGATAATAAAGCAGCTTTGACGTTTATAAATAATTACGAGGCCAATGATATTGCTGCAGTTAAATTTAGTAATGATTCGGCTACAGTGTGGACCATATCGCCTCCAGATCGCAAACGCATGATTGAAGAAATTAATTCAAGTAAGATGTGTGCAATAATTATTCCATTATATTAAAATGTTTGTATTCAAATTGCAGCCCAACCTCTAAACGTTCACCTACAATACATCGTCTCTCACAAAAGTAACACCAAAGAAGACAGTGGTATAATTCGAGAAGATGTGGAACTTATTTTACCCCCTTTGACGTCATCAAATTTGGAACAGAATCCTATCAGAGCTCAGTTGTTCGAAATGTTGATAAATCCGGCAGCTACGCCGCCAGTTCCTCTCACGCATTTGTTCCCAAAATTCATAAAGGTTACAAATAAAGGAATGGCGAAAGCGGTAGCGTCATTGATGAATAAAGTAACCGGTAATAATTTTTAGCACATTTCCAATTATTCCTATTACCTACACCTTTTTTTCATAGATGCTAAAGACAAGAGGTTTCGTAATATAAAAATTAATCGCCAGTTAGAAGCACCGGCGGGCGAACCGGTCGTCGAGGAATGGTGGGAAATTCACGAAGACTGCCAAGATGCTAATTACGAAAAATATTTACAATATATTCCCTACTTTGATCATTGCCAGTCGTTAATAATGTACACGTTCAACGACAAAATATTTCCATCTCAACTTAATTTTATTGCTGCAGGAGGGTAAGAAGTAACTTTTTAAATTTATTATTATTAAGTGTTATATTGTTGTTTTTGTACCTACTTTATTTTTCAAAATCTTGCAGTATAATCGGAGTGTACACCACAATCGTGTTGGTAGCGGGTCGTCTCCTTCGAGGGGTCTTTGCAGGCATGTGCTTCCAAATTATGTTCGAGGATATGCCCAACGTGGATCGCGTTCTTCAATTGTGTTACGACGTATATTTAGTACGGGAGGTTGGCGAATTTTCGCTGGAGGAAGACTTGTTTGCGAAACTTGTCTTCCTATTTCGTTCGCCTGAGACTCTCATCAAATGGACACGACCTAAAGACGAAACTAACGACGAAGACGACGACGACGAGGACATTGAAGAAGACGACGACAATAGTCGACCTAATCAATAAATATTTAGGCTTTCTAAGCTTCATATCTAAGAAAAAACTCAAAAAGTACCTGCTGGGAGTTGTTCTATTATAATTAACATTCCACTCGAGGCTAAACTTTTCCTTTAATTGGAAATTTTACAAATTAATGTAGTTCAAGCATTTTCTATATTATCGTGCTTGAATGAGTTTTTGTTATATTTCCGTCTGCACATCGTTGATGCATTTTAAACTGCTGTTGTTTTGGTTTTCTGATGTTGATTTATTATTATTTAAAATTGTATTAACCTTCGTTATTTTAAGGCAACTAAATCAAACACCTCTATGGCTTAATTTTAAATAATGGAGTTGTGCATAAACTGTGATGATTTTTTTATGGGTGTAAATTTTTGCGTTACTTAATTTTTAAGTGCAATTTAATGTACCTAAGCTCTTGGTGTAAAAAGTAACAAAACACTGGTAATGCAATGCCTAGTCACATCGTGAATATGCTTAGCTTGTTTTAGTTTATAAAATGTATTTTTTAAGTGTTTTTCACTTTTTTAAATTAACCAAAAACTTGGTAAAATGGCTTAAAGAATTTATTGTGTAAAGTGTAAAAGTAATTATATTTATATACCTACGGGCTATTTTATATTTTGAGTTTCAAACAAATCACATATTTTATAGATTTCGCATTAAAAATGGCTTACTTGAATCTCAAAATGTAAATTATTTTATACTATGTGTCCAATAGAAAAATCGAAAAAAATATTCTTTTTCTTGCTTTCCTTTCCTTTTTTGATTTCCCAGTCAATTTTATAAATCATCTACGATTTGTTTTATGAAGTAACTTTGTGATTAAATTTGTTTGGGCTAACACTTGCTCTTTTCTAGGTTCCTAAAAGTTTTATAACAAATCAAAAATTGACTATAATAAAATAATTTTATTTTACCTAGGATAGCTGGTATGTACATGCTGTATTTCTTCGTTGCTTTTCGATTTATACGCATGGTCGTAATTGGACCATTATTTGAATCCATATGGTTTCTTGATATGCCAAATGTTGATCGAATTTACGCCTTGATTAACGACATATATTTGGTTAGGGCGATGCTCATTTTTGACTTGGAAGAGGATCTATTTGCAAAATTGGTGTTTGTTTTAAGATCGAGAGAATTGGCTATAAAGTTCACCAGACCGATCACTTCTTCTTATAATCCAGATTTCATATTCGAAAGAGAAAAATCAAATATTAAAGGTGAAATCAATTTTTTCTATGTGAAAATATTTAACTTTGAAATTTATTTTCAGAAACAAACAGGTAACAAGAAAGGAGCACATGACAATCCAAAAAGTATTATTTACATCTACATTTGTTTTTAACTTTAGAAATATTTACCATTTAAGTATATAATTTGTGCGTGTTCCTATATTTATTTATTTATTATACTTTTTTAAATAATTATCATTCAATTTTTTGTGTTTCTTGTTAGTTTGTCATCGAAATTTTTCAAAGAGAAAATTTAGTGGGTAGGTACATAATATTTCCAATATTATAAATTTTCTCAGTTTCAATTAAATTATTATAGCCTTCGGATTTATCAACTTGTTGATTGGATCTGAGGGATTAAGGTGCTTCTCTTATTTTTGAAGAAGGTAAAACTGTGCTGTTAAAACAAAACTATTCTGGGCGTCTTCAAATTTTAAAAATAAAATTAATTTAGGCGCCTATACATCATCTCTTGGAGGGCGATAGACCATCTCATAACTGACCAGAATATCAAAATATGACGTTGGTAATATGTTGTTAGTTTTCGAGATTTTAGCACTTTTATGAATTTCGTAAAAATCAAGAACTTCAGCCAGTTTTTCGAATGCCACAAGTACGAAATTCCATATTCTAATTTTGGTTGCGCAACCCTGAATAGCCCTGCTATTGATCACATACTATAAAAACTAATAGTGCTATAATTTTCATAAACCATAAAAAATTTTTTGTTTTGTTTTTTAGAATCGAAAGTTCTTGTGGAACTTAAAAGTTTTACACTTGGCAATATTAAGTACATGATTCAGTTTTATTTTATTTGTGTACAACAAAAATTGGCAATATTTAAAAACATTTACATCATTAATGTACAGGATGAATAACAAGGGTCCCTTGACCCTTGTGGAACTCCCGATTTAATAAAAATCTTCCTTTGAACTCTTTCACAAAGATAAGAAAATAGCCAAATAATTAATACCTTTTCTTGAAAACTTTGTGGTTTTCACCAATAATATTTTACTAATCTGATGTGAGAGAAGCACCTTAAATTTGATGGAATTATAATGACCTATTCTTTTTTAAATATAAAAAGTTATTATTGTTTGTTCACTTTTTATTTAAATAAATATTTAACAATTTAACTTAGGATACAAATAAAAATTATTTTAAAAGAAATTTCAGTAATACTTAAAACAATATTACCTATAAAAGATTATAATTTTATTAATTTATAGAAACTATGTAGGTTTTATGCAGTTATGTAAAAAAATAAAGCTGTAGGCACATAAAGTTATAAACGAGTATTGAATATAATATTTTTGGTACATTTTTTTGAATACTTCAAAAGGCCACAAAAGTTGTCCACCATAGGAATTTTATTTCTTATAATAGGCTTTTTTTATGGACATGACTAATATATTTTGCCACCTTATTAACACGTGACCCCTCAATTTCAATATTCATTCAATTACAATCAAAAGTGTAATATCGATTTGCATAAGCTTAATTTTTTATTTGAATAAGCAAATAAATAACTAAAGGAACAATGACATGTGCAAAAAATTATGTTCCATTTTTAAAACAACTAAAAACTAATTGAAAAATTAATAAAAAATAAGTATTTGGCAAGTTGAAGAATTATATTATTCAAAATTATAAAAGTATTTCTTAAATTATTTGTTTATCTTCAGGAAACATTACATTGTTAAAATGTCGTCTTCCATCGATATACATCAAAGTTTCTTTATACGATTTAGGAATAACTTCAGGTGCCAATTCGGGTATTTGATAGGTAAAATTAAACACGTTAGTGGACGTATTTTCACCCGTGGCAGCATCTAATGCTTCCGCAAAAACCGTTATTTCAAAATATTGCATGTGAGTATAAACGACATGAGCCTTCATTTTAATTAACGAACTAACCGATATGGGCTTGTTAAAACTAACATTACTTATACATTTCAATTCGGGTCGATATTTAGTGTAAATAAATCCTAAAGCCCAACTCAATTCAGCGGCTTGCCTCATCAAGAATCCCCCAAAAACCTTATTATGTAAGTTTCTATTTTCAGGATGACTGAAAATTAAATTTGCCAATTTAGCCGATTCCATCCAAACAAATTGTTTGGGTAAACCGCGTTTGGTCAAGTCAAACTCCTCCACGAAGGCCGTTTTTGTAAACAAGGAATGAACAAGCTGTTGTTCTTCTGCATTTGGAATAACCTGAGTTAAATCGTGCGAAACCATCCGCCCCTTTTTCCTCATTTGGGCCTCTTCCAAAATTTGTTTTTCTTCTTCGTTTGTAGTAATTAAAGCGTTAATGACCGCCGCTTTAGATGCCGAAGCGTTTCGGGCCGCCATCAGAAAAAAAGCTTTGGTTAACATTACCCACTCTCCCTGGCATTTTTGTTCCAACCACACCGCAACTTCGATTGATGATTTTCCAACCCACGTCACATGGCCTGACAGTCTTATATCTTCGTTTGACTAGAAAAAATAATTTTGAAAAGAACTAGGTACCAGAATTATAATTTTACCTTTGGAATGAAATTACTAAAATTCATTTTATCTACTAAAACGGTGACAAGAGTATAAGGTGTTACTTGGTCTTGTGGTACTTTTGGATTTAATATGTGTTTGTGTGCAACGTATACTGAAAAAATGGTACAATTGTTTCTCAAGAATTTCCAAAACGTTCGTATTACCTGCAAAAAGATCCATGTCTTCTAGCAATCGTCCAGTCCGCACGTGGCCTAAAAATGTGACGTACTTGTCTTGCAATTCCAAATCTTTCGATAATGGTATTATCGCCGAAGTAAAACTGTCCTTCATGGTTCGCTGTGGCAGTTCTTCTTGCTTCTCGGGTAAATACTTGTGCAAGTGTGTTCTGTCACTTGCTCGTAGTAACGGACTATAGCCCACTTGCACTCCCATTTTTTTCTCCAACCTCTGCTTCACTTAAAAAAGAAAATTATGATTTAAAAAGTAAACCTCTCTGGAATAGTAAGCTCACGTTCTTGAATTGTGCCAGGGGATTCACACTTTAAAGAAACAATCGACAACCATTTCTTCCCAGTGGCATACTTTGTGGTAAAACTAAAATATTTCCTTGTTAAACAAAAACTTGGAAGTTAAATAATTTACCTCAGTGATGTAGAAGACAGGAAACCACGTTTGCATGTAATGCTCGCCCTTTGAAAAACGCGAGTCAACATTTTCTTCTAAATGGATTTTTCTACTAGTAAAAATTTAAGGTACACCCACAATGACGAGGTTGATATGAACAACTGATATCCTAGAATAACAATGGGCTAAATATAAACCGAAAAATTATTACTGTTTACCGGTGAATTAAACTTTCATCATTGCTAAATAAATTAAACTTGTAACATTGTTTAACTGCGATTAGAAAATATAAGGCCGTTTTAATGAAACTTGCCACCTTTCGTTTTCATTGAAAAATATTTCATATCAAATTTGGGGAAAACAACTTGGTTAGGTGAAAAACCATTCCAAAATTACTCGTGCTCCTGCGTGTTCCTGCGAAAAGGAAATCTGCCATGGGCGTCCATAGGGTACTTTCGAAGTGTCAGTATGCAATTTTTCAAAAGATGCCGTTTGTTCAATATCACCAATTTATCAAATAATAGTAAATTATTCGCATTAAAAATAACTTTAATTTCGTTAGTCGCCCCGTGGAAAAAATCTTACGGATGCCCATGTAGGTTTCAGTGACGTCTTGCATATTATCATCGATCTTTTATTTGTAATAAAAGATCGATGCATATTATGCAAAATTTGACACATTCAAATGTCAAAACATGTAAAATGGCTTTTTCTGATGTTGATGAAAATTATTTTCCAAAAAGTTTAATGGATGATGACAGAAGAGAATGGGTTCCCTTGTCCCTAACGCTAGTCGAATATCCAAAAGGTGGTAAACTTAATTTATTTCACTTGAAATTACTTAACCTACAACTAACCAAATTTTGTAATAATTGCACTTTGCTCATTTTCATTCAAGCGAGGTTTCCCTATGATTTCACTTACTCTTCAATTTTGTAATCCGCCAAATTTGTTCCAGGTGATGTATTAGGAAAAATTCTAGCAATTATTAGTTTATCACCGTTTGGAATTGGATCTGGGTTTTTAACTTTAATTCTCTTTAGAAGAGATTTGCATACGGTACGTTTGTGCCTACAGCTTACTTTTTCATTAACAACTTTACAACATTAAGCAACTTTTTCATTAACAATTTTTCTTCCAGATCACCTTCTTCATAGGGATACTTTGTTGCGAAGGTTTAAATTATTTCTTAAAACATACAATATGCGAAGCGAGACCGAAAGTTCGACCTGACGATATGGTCGAATACGGAATGCCCTCGTCACACTCACAATTTATTTGGTTTTTTGCAACTTACGTAATTTATTTCGTTTTTATTAGGTACGTGATTACATTTTGTATCTACGTAGTTTTTGTAATGTTTATGTTTGTAGATTACATCACATGAACAACAACACAATTGTTGAAAACTTATCCAAGTTTTTAATAATTTCTTCCTCTGTGACGTTGGCAGTGTTGGTGTGCTTTAGTAGAATTTATTTGCAATATCACACGATACCGCAAGTGTTGTTTGGATCACTCGTTGGTTTTCTTTTTGCCACCTTTTGGTTTCTCTTAACCTACTTTGTTTTTACACCTATGTTTCCACAAATTGTTACTTGGTACGTTTCTGTGTTTTGATGTTTGATTCCTTTTAATGATTGACATGTTCTTGTAGGAAAGTTTCCGAGTTTTTATTATTAAGAGATACGACTCTTATACCCAACGTTTTGTGGTTTGAATACACAAACACGAGGCAAGAAGCACGAGCCAGGAGTCGTAAATTGGTCAGTATGAAGTCTCAATGACATTTACTTCAACACGGATTTAATTTTAGTTTACCCAATATATTAGTTCGATATGTTAAGGCTGCTGCTAGAAAGCGATAAAAGTTAATTTTTGTTTTTTGTTGGGATGTTTTTGTTAATTGTTTTATTTTACTTTTGGTTTGGTAAGGTAGTAATAGTACCTAAACAAGATTATTGAAAAAAGTTTCAGGTGGAAATTAAATGTAGAGTTCAAGTTATGTGCGAAATTTTTGTATCATCCAAATGCCCCACTCCGTCAGTTGGAGTAAGAGATAAAATGTAGGTTGCCTGTGATTGTGAAAGTGGCCAAATCACATAAATGAAAAAGTAAAAAGAAGTCATTTGTTGCCTTAATATCTTTAAAATTCCTGTTAAAATTGTCCAACTTTTTAATAAGAAAAAAGAGAGGAAAAAATGCCATTTTCATCAATCGCTGGCGGAAATATGACCCATAAACTGTTGAATTGTACGTGTTAGGAAAAATTATAATCTATAAAGTTCATTGGTAGCTATTCACTAGCAAATTGGCCCATTTAAACGTCTTAAAGCTGAGCCTATCGTGACACCCTTTATCTTTAAAGTAAAAGCTGATACTTGACAACAAGATTCGTGAAAGTAGATTAATTACCACAAACGGTGTTCAATTCATTGTAATTGATTAAAATTAATTAAATTTGTGACAATCAAAAAGTGCCAGTGTGGAGGGATAAAATAAAATTTCACTTTTTAATTCTCATCACCTAAAAAAACATTAACGTGTCAATTTGCGTCATTCAAAGAAGATTTAAATTTCAATAATCTTGTTTTAAGTTATTTATGTAGTTTTAGTTTGGATGTGGCAGTACTTTTACAAAATATGTAATTTCAAACGTCTTCGAGATACCTACTATAATTATTTATTGTGCAATATTTTTCTCATAAGTAAGTTATTTTATAGATTTTGTAAAAATATTAAAGCACTTGGGAATTCAAGAAAACAAACACCACTTTTAAAGTATAAGCGTTAAAGTGGCAAGTAGCAAAATTTTATTTTCTCAGTATTCGAGCCCCGATCGAATCCAATCTTCCCCTCCTCGAATTTCACAGTTATCTCGGGGTTTAAAAACGTTACTCTGTCACTTGTCAATTTAATAGGCATGGTGGTATAAAAAATGAAAGCACCAGTTTAATTAAGATAGATGAGAAGAATTTGTTGTAATTTATTATATTTTTTCTTAATTTGTTAGATTAGCAAAGTGCGTGTTTAATGCAAATGAATAAATAATAATTTATAAAAAATGAAACGCATAAAAAGAGCTTTAATTTTGATAAATTTAATGTTGGGTGTTTGATATTTTTATTAAGTGGCTATTTAGTTTAGGAAATGTTTGCGTAGTGATATTATCGACACTCTCGTTATAATAACAATAATGATTGTATAAATTAAGTTAGGTTGATATTAATGTACCTTTTTGTCTAGAGAAATAATAACAAAGATAGGCAGCCTTTATTTCTTGTACCATTTACTCGACACTACAACATTCTCTCTTAGATGTGATATTTCGATGTTTTATTATTGTTTAATTTGTATGTTGGTTAATAAGTCATACATTGTACTTAACAGTAACTAAATGACTGATTATATAATATTTTTTACAAAATATGTAAATTAAGGCTAAAATTGGTAACTTATAGTTGCACATTTTAAATAAAAGTGATCATCTACTAAAACGTTTTAAATTTTGCTGCCGTTTAACCGAGTTGCACAAAAACTTTTCATATAAACAAAACTCTAAAAATTAGGTTTCCAGTATGCAAACTTTAAAACGCTTTGTATAATGCAAACTAACAGTAGAAGTGTAATCAAACTGAAAAATTCGTGCCTGTATAAAATTGCTAGTAAGTACAGCACATAGAGCTGGATAATTCCACCTTTTTTATAATCATTCTTATCCAGCCATACACATCAACCAAATTCATTTGTTAAATAGAAAATACATAAATTTACCCATGTATGTATATTTTACAGTTACATAAATACAGCTAAATAGTACAAACGATTTTTATTCTAATTTTCCTATAACAAAGAGGCGGGGGCTTTGTCAACTGTTGGGACAGCGGTTCAACTTTCGAGCAGTACTACTTCAGCTTTTTTTGTAAACACAATGACAACAAGGTACAGCTCCACCTGAAACTAACGAACAATTTGTTTTTTTTTCAGATTTTGGCGGATTTACATTTCTTTTTGGTCATCTGCATTATGGTTATGCAACCCATGTTGCCCCAATAAGAAATACATGGTTAACCTTAATAGAATCCAAATGCAATTTATACAGTAATTTTATGAATTATTGTATTATCCTATTTTTGTAACGTTCTACGCCGTATTTTAATTCCCAAAACATTTCCAAGCGGTGTTTGATTTGTGAGTATTTTACATTTTTTACCTACGACAAGGAGCTAGCCCAAAGTAGAGCCCCTAACCTGGGGCACCAGCGAGGTGGCCAAAATAAAGTTGTTACTTCACCCCCGGATTCGAACCGGGTATTGAGAGTTCGTAGTCAATTTGCTTGACCATTCTCTCTGAATGTTGTTTCTTCAAATTGGCTGAATTAAGGGTTTTTAAATTTTTACCCAATGTACTACTAATAGTACAGGAGAAATAGGTTTTAGGGTACAAATAATTCCCACAAAAACGGGATTTGAATTTTCTAGTTTGTTCTTGGTATCTTTTTAACATACTAAAAGTCTAGAAAAATCTAAGTATGAAAAAAGCGTTTTTTTGGCCCAAAAGTTTTAAACAAATGACTCGCATGAATGGATTAACGAGATTCTTAGAAAAATAAGTTGTTTTTTTTGTATAACTAATTCCCACAAAGATGGAATTTAAATTTTTAAGTTTGTTGTTGGTACTTTTTTGACATACTAAAAATCTAAGTGTTTGCAATGAGTTTTTTAACTTTTAAAATAAAGACGCCCATGAATGAATTAACGAGATTCATTTTGCTTAATGGTTGCTGAAGAACTGAAAACTTATGCCGTGTTAAAAATCATATTTTTATTAATCAAAATACGTTTTCTACTACAATTGCTTACTTTTTTCAATCTATGGAATTTTGAATTTAGTCTTGATTGAACTCAAAATTTTCTAAAATTTATTGCAAATTCCTTTATAAAACGACGTACAAAAATTTAAAAGCTTTTATTAATAAATAATTCACAGAAATTAACGTTTTACTACAATAATATAATTATTACGACAAACTTTCTTCATCAGCTAAACTTGATTTACTTGAAATTTTCTTCGTTTTCTCTGGATTTTTATGAACAACTGATGAGGTCCTATTTGTTTCCGTTTGATTATTTCCACTACGACTACCGCCGTTACTTGAATTTTTGTTACTTTTTTCATTTTTAACTATTCCACTATAACTACTTTCTGTATCGTCGTCGAGCGGTATTTTTGGTCTTCTTTTATACCTTTTTATTTTTTTAACTTTTCTATGGTATTCTAATTCGCTTTCGTCGTCATAATGAGATTCTTTCGAACTATTCGAAGAGTCTGATTTTTTTTCATATAAAACTGTTTTTTTCTTTTTAATTGTTTTATCATTTTTTACCTGAAGCTCTGTTAGTAAACGACGATGTCTGTCCAAATGTTCGACTGGAATGTTTAGACATTTTTGAATCTGAAACCTTCTCTTCATTTGGTAGTTCTTCTAATTTTGGGAGACTCAACTGCAACGTTACAAAAAATTTTATTATTTTATTAATTTAACACTACATCACGTACGGATGCTTTATTATTATTAATACTGGGTTTTTTATCTGACGAAGTTCTATTAGGGTCAGATTGTGGCCTTTTAGACATTTTTTTTTAATAATCAAATTTTTTATATTACTCCATAATTTTGACTTTTAATTGATTTTGTTATTTTGTTGCAACTGAGACTTTACATTTTTTTTTTTCGACAGTACCTATCAACCTAAAATACCTACACATTTTAATTTACCTTAACTTGTGAAAATCTTTTACTTTTTCTCATGTGCGTAAAATCTGGTTTTTGACCCACCAACAATTTAGTTATATCTGATGTGGATTCGTTAGACGAAACCAATTTCTTTTTATCTGGAGGTGTATTTCGCAATGACGGAAATAACGAATAGATTGGCAGTTCTTCCTCATCGTTTACTTCCATTAATACAACTTCTTCGACGTTCTCTTCGTAATCTGAGATTTTATTTTCCGTATTGCATACATTTAAGCCGACCCATTTTGAATCTCGGGCTGCTAAAGGAATGTATTCATCGCAATTGTCCTAAGAAGAAAAATATTATTATGAGAAAATTAAATATTGAAATATTTACCTCTAAAGAAGTGTAACTGCTGGATGAAGAAGAGTCGCTCGTCAATTTTCTTACTTTGATTTTTTTTTTATGCAATGGTAAAGGTTTGTTTTCGGTAGACTTAGAAGATGAGGCCATTTCAATTTGATTTATAGAAAAAAGACATTTCTTCAAGACGTCAATTTTTAAAACTGAAATTTGGTGAATAAGTAGGCGGAACGAATAAGGAGCTTTCTAATTTTTATAATCCTGGGGGAAGGACAAGACTAATAAAATTAACAGCTGATTATTTTTTAGATTTACTTCTTTATTTTTAGATTAAAAAATTAAATTTTTTTCATTGTAAAATTTATAGAGATCATAATAAATTATGCTATCTAATCTAGATCCTATAAAACTTATAAAGCAATAATTTGCGACTAACATAATCTTTTTAGAGTGTTATTTTATTATCAATATTACCTAAGATATGTAGTTCTAGAAGAAGAAAAAGTTAGAAATTTGTATTCAATTTAGAAAATTTTTCAAGTACCCCCTGTACCACCCTGTACGTTAGCCATTATCAGTCTATTATGATGACAGTAGGCAAATAGTGACACTTCCATAACCTCAAGTTTTGAAGTGTCAAATCATAAAATCAATTTTAGTGTTTTGTCGATTTATCAAAAAATTTAATGAATTACATTTTAAAAATATCGTTTAATCACGTCACTACCACTTTTAATTCCTTCAAATTGTTATTGTAAAGTTTTCATATTATAAAACAATCAGAATACCAGAAAATTGATTTTTTCGTCGTAAAACATGGACTTTAACGTGAAGAAAATGGTTAAAGATGCGGGGGCAGCTTTGAGTCGTGTCGTACAAGTAAGTAACTCTCGTGTTAATTTATTTTTTCTCATTTTCAATTTAATTTTCAAGTACACCGAAGAAAAGTTGGGGACTTCGGAAAAGACCGAACTCGATGCCCATTTTGAAAATTTGTGGAGTCGTGCTGAAATAACTAAAACATGTACAGAGAAAATTGTACGTAACACCGAAGCCGTTTTGGTTCCCAATCCTGGAAACAGAATCGAAGATTTTTTATTTGAGAAGATGGAAAAGAAACGTCCCTCACGTTTGAGTAACATAGAGTACTTAGGGTTGGATATGATCGAAGCTGGAAATGAGTTTGGACCCGGTACTTCGTACGGGAGTGCTTTGATAAAGATGGGTCAATGCGAGCAGAAATTGGGTCAAGCTGAAAGAGATTTTATCGGTTCGGCTGCTCTCTGTTTTACTCAACCTTTGCAGAAGTTTTTGGATTCCGAGATGAAAACGATTACAAAAGAAAAAAGTTTGCTCGAAGTCAAAAGGTACAATTTAGGATTGCAACTTCTACTTGGGTACTATAATTTTATTTTTTAGATTAGATTTGGATGCGTGCAAAAATCGCGTTAGAAAAGCCCGAAGTCTTTTGGGAACTCAGACCGTAAGTTGACTGTTTTAAATTTTTTAAAACATAGAAATTATTGTCAATTACTTTTTTTGTAATGCTAACATAAAATAGAAGGAGGGAATTTCTCCTGAAGTAATGTTGGAACAAGTAAGAAAAGATTTTATTTAATAAACGTTTAGAGAGTTTTTTTGGGTGTGGTTAATAATTTTGTGATTTTTAGGCGGAACGAGAGCTTCGAATTGCTCAATCGGAGTTTGATCGGCAAGCAGAAATAACAAAGTTATTGTTAGAAGGCATTGGCAGTTCACATTCCACCCATTTACGGTATTTGTACCAATTTGCCGAGATGCAGGCCAATTATTACTCTCAGTGTCATAAAATCATGATCGAGCTGCAAAAGGATTTGTCAAGGTAATTTCTTTGTCACTGCCCGTATAGCACAATCAGTAAAATTTAATTCAAAATTGACTAACATTTTATGTAGAAAAAATTTTGCGTAAATCTAATTGTAGTTTTTGTAATTGAAGTTTCTTTTCAATTGAAATTTTGGTTATTATGAAACTGAAATGTAAAAGCATAAAACCCCAAAAGTTCCCCCCTTGAAAAGAAATCTTATTTTGATTTCATAAAATAATAGACATTTTTTAAAAACAAAATTTTGCACCTCCCAATTTGGAAATCGCTGCTTTAACGTGTACAAATTTTGTAGAAAATTTCCAGTTTTGATTTAATGATAATTTTTCGTAAAAGTGAAATTAATCGAGTTATATTAGTTATTTGGAAGTTTTTAGTTATTTTGACCAAAGGATAACCAAAATTTGTTATCAAATACCGACAATTTGTGCTATATGGGTTTGTAATGTGCTTCTATATTTTCGAAAATAAAAACCCCCTTTCGGTGAAATATAATTAAAATGTTGATGCGTTTGTTTGCATTGAAAACTTGGTGGTTGGTGCATGTGTGTGTGTGTTTCAGCTCTATGAAATCTAACCCGGTTGTGAGAGTTAACAGCGAAGACACCGAAACCTCCTACATTCCATCTATTGTCGTTGCGACAAACGAAATCGATATATCTTCCATCTAAATCGCTTATAGTAAAATTCTGCAAAAATATAAAATTGCAGTATTTTATTTTTTTTCTTCTTGTAGTTGTAGTTTTCTTGTAACTTTTTTAATTTAGGCTAATAAGACGTAATTTTTTTGCACCAATTGTTCTTCAAAACTGAAAAAGCTTACCTACCGCCACCTTTATGTGAAATCAAATTTAATCGTCATCTCTGCAAAGCAGAAATTTACTAAATAACAATTTTTGCTTAGCTTATCGGTGGTATCTGGTGGCCCATCGGTACATTCAGATAGCGTAGATATCACTCAAGTAAATGGTAATAAAAATAATAAAATGGCACGTGTTTTGTACGATTACGATGCAAAGGATGTGACGGAGCTTAGTTTGATGGGGGATGAAGTAAGTCAAGTGGCTTTGTTTTGTTTCTACTAAATTACATACAATTTTTGCATCGCAGATTATAATAGTCGAAGAATTACCTAATCAATCGGACGAAGATTATTTTTTGGGCAAACGAGGGCAACAAACTGGCAAAGTGCCAAAAGCGTTTGTCGATATTATTTCTTAATCTTTTATTTTTATTATTAAAATATAAAACGAGTGTGATAGATTATACAAAGTTTTCTAATTTTAATTATTAGTTTCGACTGAAGAATTTTTCATAGTATATCAAATAAAAATTCTCAAGTTTGCAATAATTATAGTCAATAAATAAATAATTGGTGCAATTATGTAGTTCCAGTTATTAGACGATTGTTTGTTTGAATGTAAACAATTTTAAAAAATAGATTTTATTCTCCAATTTACTCTACCCTAAAGAAGGGTAGGTACAACAGGTTTAACTATTTTACATTCCCGACATAATATTATAAGAAATTCACTGAGATGTAAAATTTTCGCTTTCATATTAATTTAAAAAATATTCATTAAATCAACAGCAACTCGAAAATTGTCGGTTACCATGGCCCAAATACATCAAGTAATGGGGGAAGTTTGGTATTTTAATTAGTGAATATTATTAAAGGGCAACAGTGCTCTTACCTCCTGTTGCTTTAGTTTTTTTAATTCGTGGACCTAATTGTACAAAACTAAAATACTTAACTTTGTTAAGTTCAAAAATGTAAAGCTTGCCCCGCAATGAACTAAGAAATGATTTTATTAAAAAAATTTGTGATTTAATCCCATTTCATCGTTATAAAATGTGTAATGTTTGTATAGGTGTAGTTTTTAAAACGCTTTAATCTTACCAAAAGATAATGTAAATGTGATTGTAAAATTTTGAACACCCTTTGCTGCACTAATTTTACCAAATTGTTGATCTACCAAGAAACTAATAAAAAATTTGATGGATCAAATTTAAAGCAATTTGTGGTTTGAATGAAATACTCAATAAAAGTAAAATATAAGTTACTTTTACATAGACAATATTATAAAACTGTAATTATTCCATTCTATTAAATATGTTACTAAAAAAAAAGTTTTATTATTTAAATGTTTTCAAGCAAAAGCAAAACATTTTTGTATTCAATTTATTGTTCTTAAATAAAAGATAAAAATACAGAACAAAGTTTACTTCTTCTTGGACACACCAACAGTACGTCCACGACGTCCAGTTGTTTTTGTGTGTTGTCCTCGCACACGAAGACCCCAATAATGACGCATACCCCTGTGAGCACGAATTTTCTTCATCCTTTCTAAATCTTCACGCAATTTCGAGTCCAAGTATGAGGACATCAACTGTAATAAAATGGCAACGTTTAGATTTCAATAATTCTAAAACCACACAAAATGTCACAAACTATACAATTTTACTGATTCACTCAATAAGTGCTTTTCGGATTTCATATAATTCATGACCGAGCTACACGTTTCGAGTATTAAATCGTAAAATTGAAATTTGTTTTAATATGGCACATGCTACCAGCAAACTATGCAAAATGCCCTAGTTGCCGTTTTAAATGTGCATAAAAATAACTGAATAAACAAAGTACCTGGCTGTATTTGCCATCGACAATATCCTTTTGCCTGTTCAAGAACCAGTCGGGAATTTTGTATTGTCTTGGATTGGACATGATGGTTATTATCCTTTCGACTTCCTCCTCGGTGCACTCGCCTGCCCGCTTGTTCAAGTCAACATCGGCCTTTTTCAAGACGATATTAGCATAACGTCTACCGACTCCCTTAATAGCAGTTAGGGCGAACATCACCTTACGTTTACCGTCGATGTTCGTACCCATGATACGAAGAATGTGTTGAAATTTATCAGGAATTACCAGCGACTAAAAGGAAAATAAAATATAGTTTTGCTCTTTTTTCTTCGTTAAAAATCATGTTGGAAAAAAGGGGTTATGTTGCCAAAAATAATGTACCCTACAATTTGAAACAAAAATATAGGAATTAAATAAAAGTTTACAACAGAATATCCATTTTTTCCAACAATATTTTAACGATTGTATAAATTTGAAGGAGATATTAGAAGAAAATTCTTACCATTTTGGACGATTTAAGAAAACAACTTTTCTTCCAAAAACTACTGTCAAAATGAACGTAAGTTAACCCATAGACAGCGTTGGGTATTTCCTCTTTACTACCACCACAATACAAAAAAAGTACTAGAAGCGGTAAATTTAAATTTAAAATCTCATGGAAACTATTTTTGGCAACTTTTAAAATCCAAATGATTACGTTTTTTTCAAAAATTTGAATATGCTTTTCTTTTGGCCCAAGTGACTTATTCGATCATCTTAAGTCATTATTTCAGCTTTAATTAAAAAACCATCAATTTATTATAAAACAGATCAACAAATACTTAACAAGGTCAACTAGCCATTAGAAAACGTCTGTTGAATTCTAACATGCGTTTTCTATTGGTTAGTTATCATTTTGACTAAAGTTTTGTCCAGTAAGACACCTGCTCCAGTTGGTTCTTTGTAATTTTGTGTCTACAATAATTAAATAAATTAAATTTTCTTCATGTTTATTCTGTGTCTTAGGAAGTGCGAAGCCGGAGGTTTAACTACGTTTGGTGATTATATGGAGGCCCCAGAAAATTAGATCATGCTGACCAACAAAATGACCACAGTTGCTTTGGAATCCCCCCTTTCCCCCAAAAAACATTCGATGATCACAAATCAAAGGCACCCCCCTTATTTATCTAAAATTACGTTACGAAAAGTATTCATTAATTTAAAATTTCTTTATATATTCCAAATATAATAAGCATTCAAGCTCAATTTTCTTATAAATTTTAAAAGTAGAATTTTATGCAGACTTCAGATTTGGCTAATCCCCTAGACACACTGCAGTCATGTTTACTGACCCCTCCCTTTCTCAGTCATGGACGACTCATAATTAGTAATTAAATTACAAAGGTGCACTAAAAAGTAAAAAATAACAATAATAAGCAGGGACGTGCCCATGGGGGAGAGCTCCCCCCCCCCCAATGTTGCAGAAAGTTGACAAAAACACCCAAAAGTTGGTCAATTTGGCATTTTTTAAGTCTAAATTTACTAAAACCTGCAAAACTTACAAAAAGTTGGCAATTTGGAATTAATTCAGTTAGCAAATTTCTCCCCCCCCAAAAGTTGGTTGGGCACGTCCCTGATAATAAAAGCAAACACAGCTTCTTGAAAACATCAATATAAAAGTGTAGATCTTTATTTATAAGTGGCTAACCAGGTTCACTGTTGAGTGAGCTTATTCTATTGTATTTGGAGTAACACACCAATCGAGTTTTGAAACAGTAATCCGTTCGTGGACCAGTCTTTCCATTAGTCATTTTTTTTAAGTAAATTATTTGTTTAATAATGAATGATCAATTTTTTTTAATAGACAAATGGAATCTTCTTAATTTATCACAAGTGTCTTTAATTTTAGAAGTACTAGAACTTGAAAAAGTCAAGATATCTTTTTGTTTGCTTCGTCGTTTCATTGGCCACTTTTCAATAGCCACGCAGAAATAATCGTAGTATCATACAAGAAAAAAAAACACAAAATTGGTAAAATTAATTTGCAAAGCAAAGCAAATTATTTTTGGAATTTAATTATTACACATTATTTGTTTATATAGATAGATTCAGCATTCTTTCATAATTAAACTTTTTATTAATTAAAAACTCTTTAGTGGACAGTGGGAATCTCGTTAATCCACTCACGTGCGTCTTCAATTTTTTTTTTAAATTCATAAACCGAATGTCATGTCGTATATTTTTTAGGATGAAGAAATTTATTACTTGATAATAATTTTTATATTTTTAATTTATATTTGTGACGCCCCTGGTGTGATCTACTTATTTTAGCATTATACTACGGTAGAACAGCATAGTCCTAATAAGATTTTTTCTTACAAGTAGACACCAATTTCATCCCAAAATTCAACTTGGGAAGTGGGCCAGCATGTGCCTGCTTAGATGCAGCACTTAATAGCAAAAAGGTAACAACTCCGATGAAATAAAAAACTGTAAGTTTCAAATTAATAATTTTATTAAACAAATTTACGAAAACTTTTAGTGAGCTATAGTTTACTTTTTTTTTTTTTACAAAATATGAATAATAAACATAAGTAACTTCTATTGAAAAATCTGCATTTTTAAAATTTGATGAAAATTTAAAATTCAAATGCATAAAATACATACAGAAATATGATGTTCATATTTTTAAATGTAAAATCACAAGTTTCTTTTGCTAAACTTTATGATTCCAATAACGATAATTAAAATAAATATTTCATCAACCATTTGATACTGCCGACGTCGAAGCTCTTCTAAAATAAACCCCCATCTTCAGCTGTTGATTTTCCTATAATAAAATTTGTTAACGCAACTTTCTCATACATGCATTCCTTACAAACTCCACACAAACAGATAATTTTGAAAATAAGATTCTATATAAAAATTAAATTATTCCCCAGTCAAAATTGGAAAAAAAAAACCTGAAAATAAAAAAAACGTATAACCGAAATTTGTGAAATTTAAAATTAAATATATCAATCATATCTCCGTCTATAAGGTACCCCCCGACCGTAATCTCCCCTACTACGTGACGATTCTTCCATTCTTCGTTTATGTTCTGCCATTCTCAAAAGCCTTTGCTGCTGTTTCGTTGCAATCTAAAACCACCCCTTTATAAAATCACAACAAACATATCTTAATTGTTTACTTTTACCTCTTCGGGAGTGAGTGGTAACCAATAAATACTCGGAGTTGCTTTCGTTCTTTGGAACAAATCGTCCATTAATTTTTGTGGAACGTCATCTTCCTTCAGCTTTTTCTTGTTGATTACATCTAAAATTATAATTTGTTAATGAAACTTTCTAGAAACAAATTTAGATTAATTTACCTTCGATCGGAGTGAGACTTCTCTTATATTTCCGTCGATCGTTTCTCTCATGTCGTTCGTGCCTGTCATTTCGAATCTCCCGGGGACTGCGACTCCTCGACCGCCGTCTGTGTAAATCTTCCTTGCCGATGTCCCACTCCCTGACATGTTGTTCACTCTTGGCTATGGGCCGCTCCTTTTTGAATTTTTCTTCGTCTTCCAATCTTGTCCTCTTGGGTGGACTCTGTGATAATAAAAACGTTTAATTTTGTCTTATAATTAATAAATCGGCAAGTCTCGAACCTGATTTTCTAATTCTTCTTTTTCTGGAATTACCGGTTGAACAACAACGGGTGGTGGTGGAGTTGGATTTCTCGCCTTTTCTAACTCCTCCAGTTCAGAATATTCAATCACCAACTTTTTTCCGTTACAAATTGGCCAATGGACACCGTGAAGAGCATTTCTAGTTGCTTCTGCTTCCCTAAAAAGATAAAAATTAAAATCCACGTTTTCGAGATACTCCAATATCGAACTTACTCGACGGTCTCGTAACAAACATAACATTTTGATTTAATACGATCAGTCCAAAATCCATTTTCGGTTATCTTTCCCGTACGTTCTAACAATTCTTTTAGTTGCTTAAGTGTAAACGGGCGAACTAAGTTTGTTATGTAGAGAACCTGAGAAAGTGGATTTTTTGCAGGACTTGGTGGGGGCTTCATTTTACTAGCAGTATCGTCTACAATGGAAATTTTACGATTCATAGCAATTATGTTTGAATTGTCGACTTCGACTTCCATCGGTTCCGATACTTCTGAAGAAACAGAAGTTTGGGTCTCCAATCTGTCGTTGGTTTTGTAATCAATGGAAACCTTTCTGGAACTTGTTCTATCAGCTTCCGACGACGATTTACGCCTGTCTTTAAGTTCAATTTGGATTTCGTTTTCTTCCAAAAACTTCAAAGTGGGGCAAAGCTCCTTAATAGTTTCCATGTTTATATTTGTTGACGCGTTTGTCAATTCCAAACCTACCAATGATGTACCCCACTTGCGTTTACGTATTGCTTTTATTGAAGAAATTTCCTCCTTTGCATCGTCATCTCTTGTGGAATTTAAATTTATAATCGTGTCAACAGAAATTGCTTCTTCATCAAATTGCTGCTTTTCATTTGCAGCTTTTTGAACAGAATCTTCATTTACGTCCATCTTTTCCACACTAGATGATTGCTTTTTACTATCTTCCCTGTCTGAAAGTTACATAATATTAAAAATCTGAAAAGTAGAAGTAGAGCAAAATTTTCGAGTTGCCACAAAAATATTAAAATCCAGTTTTGAATAAATTTTTTGTTCAAAACTTTTGTTGAATAAATATTTGTGGTAACTCTATGAAAGATAAAGTACAAACCTGCTTCGTCCGAAGATGGTGAACCAGGCTTAAGCTCACTCGGGGCGGCGATGATTTGTACTTCACTTTCTTCCGCGACTTGGGCAGGTTTAGATTCATCGGAAACTTCATCATTTTTCTTTTCGGTTTCTTCTGCTTGCATTTCACTTTGACCTTCTTCCGTCACAGTTGCAATAGCACAATTTTCTTCAACTTGAGTTTCCTCAACCAAACCTTTGGTTTCCTTGATCTGAGGGCAAATTTCAGTATCGTCCTTGACGTTCTCTGGCGTCACTTCCACTTGCTCTTCGATCTTACATTCTTCAATTTTAGTATTTTCGGTCTGGTCTTCAATTTCAATTTTAGTTTCTTCGTGCTTTTCCTCAGAAACACTTTCATTCTTTTGTTCTTCTTGAATAGGTTCATCATTCACTTGCTCACTACTTTCTTCTATTTTTTGAACGTCACTTGTATCGTCCACCGATGCAGCAGGAGTGTGACTTTCCGATTCGTCATCACTTTTAGTTTCGGTTTTAGTGTCCAAATTTTGGGTGGACGCACGCAATACATCCGCACTTTTATTTTCTTTGTTGATTGTCGACGTATCAGAAAACTGAGTGGTGGTGTTAATTTGGGAATTAGAATCTTCGGTAATCGAATCGTTCTCATTATTGGATACAATTTCATTATCAACCCGAATTTCACTAGCGGCTTGGGGTGACTGAGGTGTCACCTGTATATTTTCAGAAATTTGATTTTGGGTTTCATCTTTAACCTCTTGTATTTCCAGACTTTTGTCGTGTTTTGATTTATTTTTAGTTTTAGACTTACCTTTACCTTTTTTATCTTCCACTTCTTCGATTTCAATTCCAGAAGATCCTCGATGTCTGGATTTTCTTGTAGGTGTAACAACTACGTCTTCCGAACTTGTTACGTCTTCATCTAAACGGCTGCTAGATTTGTTACGACGGCGTTTACCAATTGGTGTTTCCGTTTTTTCCGGCGAGGAAAGCACAGGTCGAGTCAAGCAGAGTTTAATTTTTTGAATCTCGCCGCTGGGTGCTGCAGTTGCTTTCACCTTCCACACTGGCTCCTCGGTATCGTCGTCAGGAGTGGCATTTTGTAATGGTAGCTCGGGTGATTTGTTTTGTTGCGAATCAACCGGAGGAGGCGTTTCATGGGATTCTTCGTTGGAAGATCGAGACGAAGATCTTTTACGACGCTTCGAGTGCCGCCGAGACCTGCGCGTTGCAGTTTCGACGGGCTTCTCGGGCGTCACCTTCGTCGCACCTCGCTGGCTCTTTCTACGCATTTCTTGAAAATCTGTAAATATTTATAAATAAAATGAGGTTATGTTTTTCGAAGAGGGGACGCCATTGTTAGGTTTCGCCCGGGTACGGTTTATATTTTTTTAATCATTACAAACACAAGTATATTTACCTTTACCGATATCCGAAACGAAACGGCTAAGATATCCGCAAATTCACTATAAACTTCAAAACGTCACAATATTTACGCAAATTAAAACTATTTATTATTTCTTCTCAATTATATAAAGCTCGATAAAACAAATAGCATACGCATGCCTGACGTTCAGAAGAACTACCAACTAAACTGCTGCCATAACAAAAAAATTTTTTTTTTAAATCTTTCTTTGCTTTCGAACTATAATAATTAGTTAGTTTCCTATTACTATTAAAATCTAATATTAAAATAAACTTATATTAATAAAAAGATTCGTCGGCCAATATAAAATTATTTATTTTACGTCACCCTGTACGTTTCAATTTATACAGGGTGGCAGAAAAAGTATTACCCGTAAGTATTATCTCTTATTAGCATGCTCAAGGGGGATGTCTACCCTAGTTTTAAAACTTAATTTAATAGGTTGCTTCAGAGGCGGTGCTAAGCGGTAAGCCGAAGCATACGGACGCAAAATGTTATATCTTATTTATTTAGATTTTTAGAAAAGTTAAAAATTGAGGCCCCTAAAATTGTGAGGCCCAGAGCAGCTGTCCCTCCACTCTGAGAAAATGTGTATTTTGTTTCCCAAAACCTGATCTATCCTAACATCTGACACAGCACTAATATAAAGTCATTTTGTGCCACCTTAGAATATTTAAACATTTATATACTCCTTATCTTTACTGATGTCATAATTTATGTTAAACTCAAATTTACTCAATTTTTTTATTAATAAATACAAAATATATTTTTTGTTATCACCGAATTTGCATTTCATTTTCTTAGTTGGTAACAACCGCGGTTACATTTTAGCGAGTGACGTTTCTAGTTTGATGTGTCGAATTATGATAACTCTCGAGTTCCGATAAAAATTTTTGTCCGAGATGATAGTTTAGGAAATTATTATAAAAATGAAGTTCCTTCTGTTTAATTTAACGTTGATTTTGTATAGCGCCAGTGCATTTTATTTACCGGGTTTAGCTCCGGTCAACTATTGCAAGGAGGAAGAAGCGACAGATAATTGCAAGGTTCGCAAATTTTAGCACTTAAAAATTGTATGTTTAATGATTTGAATTTTTATTTCTCGTAGTTGGAAGTTTTATTATACGTGAATCGTTTGAATACGGAGGAGTCGGTTATTCCATACGAATACAGCCACTTTGACTTCTGCGTTCCTCCAGAAGATGTTAAGTCTCCCGTCGAAAATTTGGGGCAGGTCGTGTTTGGAGAGCGTATTAGACCCTCGATGTATAAAATTAAGTTTATGAAAAACATGACATGTGAAACTGTGTGCACCAAGTCGTACTCGAACGATAAACCAAGTTCTGATGTTTTGTTAAGCATAATTAGGAAAGGCATTAGTCTCAACTATCAACACCATTGGATTGTCGATAATATGCCGGTGACTAGTTGTTACGAGACTGATGATAATCGTCAATTTTGCACTACCGGATTTCCTATGGGATGCAATTCGCGGGACAGTTGTTTCAGACACGTGGCGAATAAAAACGCATTTTATATTTATAATCACGTAGATCTCGTCATTACTTATCACTCGGGCTCTTTGGAAGAGTGGGGAAGTCAGTTTGGAGACAATGGTGGTCGAATTATATCGGTCAAAGTTGTTCCACGAAGCATCAAACATCATGGGTGAGTTTATAATAATTTCTATGATGTGTGCTAGAAACTTCACCGATGTGTTGTTTTAGTTCTCCCGACTGCAACTCTCAAGAACCCCTTGAAATTCCAAATAAATCTTTAGGAAAAAATGAAAAATTTGAAATTACTTACACTTATTCGGTTACTTTTGTTCAAAATAACACGATTAAGTGGTCTTCTCGATGGGATTACATTTTAGAATCTATGCCTCATACCAATATTCAGTGGTTCAGTATCTTAAACTCGTTAGTTATAGTGTTGTTTTTGTCTGGAATGGTAGCAATGATTTTGCTGAGGACATTGCACAAAGACATTGCGAGATACAATCAAATCGATAGTGGAGAGGATGCACAAGTAAGTGTCGAAATATCGAGTAAATAGTATTATTTTTAAAGTGGTTTTTTGTCCAATTTAGGAAGAATTTGGTTGGAAATTAGTGCATGGTGATGTATTTCGGCCACCGAGGAAAGGAATGTTATTGTCGGTTTTGTTGGGCTCTGGAGTTCAAGTTTTATGTATGACTCTGGTGACTTTGGTGTTTGCTTGTATGGGATTTTTGAGTCCTGCAAATAGAGGAGCTTTGATGACCTGTGCCATGGTGTTGTATGTTCTGCTAGGAACACCTGCAGGATATGTTTCTGCTAGAATTTACAAGAGTTTTGGAGGTGAAAAGTGGAAATCTAATGTTTTGTTAACTTCGATGTTGAGTCCTGGGTACGAACATCTTTCTGTCTTTATAATATTTTGCTAAAGTTATTTTTTTGTAGAGTCGTATTTTGTTTATTTTTTTTGATGAATTTGGTGCTTTGGAGTAAAGGTAGCTCGGCTGCTGTGCCTTTCACCACTCTCATTGCTTTACTGGCACTTTGGTTTGGAGTGTCGGTTCCTCTCACCTTCGTGGGCGCCTATTTTGGCTTCAGAAAGAGGGTAAGTTTTTAGAAGTAAAAGAATGTCATAAATAATTGCTTATCCATGATTTTTGTTATTCAGGCTTTGGAGCATCCGGTGAGAACGAATCAAATCCCACGACTTATTCCCGAACAATCAATTTATACTCAACCAATTCCTGGAATCGTTATGGGAGGAGTGCTACCATTTGGCTGCATTTTTATCCAACTCTTTTTTATTCTTAATTCAATTTGGTCGTCTCAAATGTATTATATGTTTGGTTTTCTATTTCTTGTATTTATAATTTTAGTGATAACTTGTGCAGAAACGACGGTATTGCTCTGCTATTTTCACTTGTGTGCAGAAGATTATCACTGGTGGTGGCGCTCATATTTAACGTCAGGGTTTACGTCTGTTTATTTGTTCTTATACTGTTGTCACTATTTCTTTACTAAATTACAAATAGAAGATTTTACCTCTGCATTACTATATTTTGGTTACACTTTAATAATTGTATTTTTATTTAACTTACTAACCGGTAGCATTGGTTTCTTTGCTTGCTTTTGGTTTATTAGAAAAATTTATAGTGTTGTAAAGGTAGACTGAGGGGTTTGTAATAAAATAAAATTTTGTGATGTATATAAAGTTATGTACTTTAAATAGTCGGCCATTAGAAGAAATTAAGAATGGTAGTGTTTTTAAATTTCTCCAACATTTCCTAAATAACTTGCAAATCTCTTGTTTTTTAAATTACACTAAAACGATATGAAGGTATTCCAATTATTGTAAAGATAAATAAAATTGTAAAAATTGAAACAATTCTCTATTATCGATTGTATGTATGTATTTTATTTATCTATTTTATTATGACGTTTCGGTTTTGAAATTTAGGTTGCAATCTGTTTTATTTTGTAAATTATAAATTTATAGCGTTTTGTTGTGCAATTAATTTTATTTATGTGCTTTTTATGATGTAATGAATGTCTTTTGACAATAAAAACATGCACAAAAACATCGTTTCTTTATTTTTATATTGGTGGAGTTCATTGTTACTGGACCTATGTCCTGAGTTTTCAAGAGGCTCTTCAGCATGGCCCAATTTTGGTTTGTGGTCACCGGCGAGTGTCACCATAGGTACTTAACTTCAGTGACCTTTTTGATGGTGTTCTTGGGAGGCTGCTGTATTGGTTTTTCTGGGGATCTTCTGTAGTTTGCTGCTTTTGATTCCTTGGTCTGCAAGGTGGTTGCTGATGACACCTGGTACATTTAGCCAGTGCCAGATTATTGCAGGAAGAGAAGTAGCAAATGCAAGCAAGAGTATTAAAAAGAATAATTTTTATTTTCGCCTTGGAAAAATTAGCATTTTTGTTTAGAAAAATTTTCACTTCCACTTTCAAGTGATTAAAAGAGGTGGAGAAAGAAGAATGGACTGAAACGCTACTGAAGTACAGCAGGCCATCGAGAGTCCTTTGTCAAAAAAGACTCCCAAAGGTCTTTTTTCCTTGCTGAAAAAAAAAGAGGAGGGGCTTGCTGTGATCTTGAAGACATAAAACCGTCTCCAATTCGGAAACGACCGACAAGCCAGTGATTCCATCTGTAGGGTGAGAAAAACTAGACAAGGCGACGTTTTGAGTGAGTTGGAAATAGGAAAAGAAAACCTCCAACATTTAAGGAAGAAGCTGGAAAGCAACTCCAGCGGCTACCAGTGGTTAACCACGCCAGTAGGAAACCTGGCAGCTTTGATCAGGGACATAGATCCCTGATCTGGAGGCATCAGATGTCGCAAGAAAAATCCGGAGCATGGTGAGAGTCAATGAACAGACATTTATCAGAGCACTCCAAACTACGCATAACGAAACGAAGGTGGCGATAGTCGACCACGATTGGCACAGCAATGTGACTCTCATGAGCACCCTGAGGCTGAAGATGAGATTCACTGGAGCCTGCAGATTGAGCCGGTTATTAAATTAAAGAAAATTAAAATGGACAAATTGGATACACATGAAAGATGGGTTTCTAAGATTCCAAGACCAAGGCCGAAGTAAATTAAAAAGATCCGCAAGGGCAGAAGAAAGTGATGGAAAAATCCGGGCGCACATCTACGATAAGCCGTTTTTGAGACTGGAAGTTAGATAGATCCAAAAATCGTTTTGTGTATAATTATCATGAAGTCGTCAGTTTGTAGAGAGGCTGCCTTGAATTTTGCGTGGATGACGGAGAAACGAGAGAAGACATCGTGTGAAGGCGCTTGCAACTCCTAGGAAAAGTCAAGGATTCTTCGACCGCTTTAGGGTCGCTTTTAAGTTCCATGTCGTCATTTTATATAAAATGACATAATTTGTTTGTTGTTTAATAAAAAAAATGTTATATAATTTGAAACTCGTAAATATTGTAAATTTACCGAAAGGAGGGGATTAACTTTATTAACTTTAAAACTTCTAGTGCCATTGTTGACCGCCAGTCCTTAGTGCGTGTTCAAACGGTGTAGTTTGGTTAGTTTTATTCCGCAAATTTCGGTTTTAATTGTATTTAATTAATGAGGTATAGCCTGTTTCTTGTTGGATATGTTTTCTCTAGTGTTGTAACGAAAGCATTGAATAGTGGATCTTTCTTTTTGCGTGAAAACTACGTCGATATATCATATTTGCTTTTGGCGCGTCTATAGGTTAGCTGATGGTGATCCCGCCAAATTTTGGTTTATAGTAAAAATTTCAATTTTAAGTGCTTTTACGTACAGTGTGCTATCAGTTTTTGTGAAAGTGGTGTGTTTGTTCTGTGGTAGTGTCCTTAGTTTTTCTCTAGGATCGTTGTTTAGGCGTTGGATGGATATTACCAGGAGTAAACCATCAACAATTTGTTGGAAGGAAACGGTAAGCCTTTTTTACTTTTTGATTGTATTTTAAGGATTTTGCTGATGTTTAATTGGTACATAATTTAATGGTAGTACTAAAAACTTGCATAATATAAGAAAAAAGTTTTTGTTCCAAAATGCAGTGTTGGAAGTTCATGACTCATGCAATCGTATGACTTTTATTGGTAGATCCTGACCTCATGTTCTTGACAAAAACTTTTGTTAAAGATTTTATCAAATTTTTGTATCTTTCCTTTTAGTCCTTGTCAACATTTTGGTTCGACGAATTTTTATCCTTGCGTTTTTCCACTAGTTCTATAATTTTACTCTCGTCAGTCGCGCATTTAGCAATAAGTCGAAAAAGGCTTTAGTTAATATTTTTATTAAGTTAAATAATATCAAATTAATATTTTACAATAATTTCTATGCTAATTTTTAAGCTTTATATTATAGCCGCCGTGTCGTCTTCCGACAGGTGTCGACGGTGTTCGTGCCGTTAGTCGCTTAGTTTCGTGTAGCTTACCATTGTGTTCGGACGCGCAACTTGTAGATGCGCAATTTTCAAGTTTTTAACTAACAAATTTTAAATATTTTAATTATATGTGAATAATTGTGGATATTTAGTGTATAGTGAAGTGTCGATGGATCATCAAAAGAGACCCCAGAAAGAAAATCAAAGGATAATTTTTCTATGTATGTACCACTTTTTCAATTATCCCCTTTTTAAAAAATTCAAAAGAGGTTCCCAACAAACTACTATATTTTTATTTTGAATTATTATTTCTTAATAACTTTTCTGTTGAAATTTTGAAAAAATCTTGAGCCGTTTTCACGATGTTTGAAGAAACATTTATCAATTTTTTCTAGTCCGCCATCTTGAGATAAGTGTAAGCGTCCCTTGTTAAAAAAAGCTATATGAAATTTCAAGTTTATTTATTTTAGCATGATATAATTTAACTATTGCAAAGCTAACGAAGCAAAGATTTTGTGAAAATTTCAATCATAATTTTATGTTGAAGGCGCTTGCGTAATTTTCAGTGCTTCCCAGAAATATGATTAATTGATGAGTCATCACACGGATGGCCATATTACTATACATTGTAGTATGTAACTAACTTGATTTTTAATTTTTTTTTTGTAATATTTTTACGATTTTAATTTTGTTGTTGTACTTAATGGATAAATGGGTTAACTAATTTATTATCACACTGACCTATTTATTTTATATTATTAAGATTTTGAGAAATTTTTATACTTACACAGAATTTGCTTTATTTACCTACCTTTTACAATTGAATTTCTTGTGATCAGGACGTGTTTAACTTTAAGTGTTCAACTTTATTGGTCTGAAATCAGATTTATTTTTCGAAACGTTGTTTTTGAAGGATATTTTTACTAAGCCACTAATAGAAATAAATAGGAAAAGCACCAAATTTATTTTTTTCTTTTCAAATTATTTTAAATTTTTCACATCAAATTTGTAAAATAATTACACTGTAAAAATTGTTTTACACCTACATGGTGCTGAAAACTATGTGTACAAGTGGTTTGGTCATCGGTATAACTAGAAGGTTAACCAGGGCCCCAAATTTGGGACCCTGGTTCAAGATTTAAATGCGAGCTTCTTCTCATTCTTACTTGCCGTTATAGCAGGAACCAGGGGTTCCCAGAAATAACATGACGAGTCATCGCGTTGATGGCAATGTTGTGCACTTGATTTGCATTTTTTTTATGTAGGTACCTAATATTTTTCGAATTTTAATTTTATTTTTGTTATAAAAGAGTCGTGCTTGATTTACATTTTGCAACAAAAGTTTTTGCACTAATTTTTATCATTGTAAATTTTAATTTGTGTGTGTAATCTAAAAGGTTTTTTTGATTTGTATAAATTACTAATAGTTTAGAGAATGTAAGTTCTCAAAATTATTTCTTTTTTAGAACGTTCGATAAGAACCACCGTTCTGAAAAATGAAAGAACTTTTTATATTTTTACACAACTGCTATAAAAAAATATTTGTTTTTTACCTACAGGGTGCTTACGAAATTTTTTTCTACTATTTGGTCAATAATTATGGAATGTATTGAAGCTTTAAACTTTTGAATATCTTAAATAATTATTTGTTTTTAAATATTTTCTAGTTTATCTATAATAATTTACAAATTTCAATAACTACAGGGTGCTTTCAAAATATTTTTTTACAATCATAACAAACAAACTTTTTGCTGCTTATTTAATCAATGTTTTGAATGAAAAACAATTTTTGATATTTTAGCTCTCTTACCGTTTTAAAATTTTCAAGTTGTCCATCAACAATAGAAAAATTATTCACAGCTAAAAAATTCTTCTAAAAGATTAACACCTATAACTTCTCATAGTTAAATAATAATTTTGAATTCTTAGTGAAAGAGGGCGTAGTACTGTAGCAGTCCTAACGTCACCTACAAATATAGAAATATTCTCAACAAGTCGTACATTAAATGAATATAATCCTTTCCACGTTTCCACAATAAATTTTGAATTTTTACATTATCACTCAAACAATAAAAGAATTTGCATATGCAGGATCATTTTTAATTCGCGTTCATGAAAATCATTTCAAAATTTCATCATCATAATATCATATCTTAGGTGCTTGACAGCAAAATTTTCAATTTCAAGATGACCGATTTTATGCACTTTGATCCGTGTAATTACAAAGATTTGGATCATGGACCGAACGTGACATTGGAAGAGGAAAATGAAGATCTTCAAAATGTTTTGTAAAATAAATTATATGAATATGCAATTATGTAAATAAATTTTCACTTTAACCTAATAATAATATAAGTTTATGTGCAGGATTATTTTTTAATTTCTTCCACGTTGGGTTGGAATTCTTTATTTGGCTCAAGGGTAGAAGAGGTTTCCAGAGAAGTTTTGGTTCTTTATAACTGCAGTACCTCGAACGACAGTAAATAATATTAGGTATTCAACAATTTTTAAATTTTTATTTTATAACTACCTATATAACAGTGACATTTTTATGTGCAGATTTATTTTTATAATTACTTCCAAGTTGGGTGGGAATTTTTTATTTGACCCAAAAGTAGAAGAGTTTTCCAGAGATGATGTGGTTTTTCACGGCTGTGTGATAATATACTCCCAAAATACCGTAAATAATCTTAGGTAAGCAACAAATTTTGAATTTTCATTTTGTCCTTATAATAATGGTATTTTTATTTATTTACAGGATAATTTTTTTGTTTAAATAAAATGCGTGTTTGCGATAATTATTTTGAAATCCCGTGGTCGGTTGTGAGGAGTGTCGAGTACTACGGATTTTATAGTTAAAAGCTTCTTGTTGGAAGCTCGAAATTTCGTGAATTGTTTTGGTTTATAATTTTCCTAGTGTAAAAGTAGTGCAAAATGTTGGTTTTGTGCGTGATGGAGATGAAAAGAAGAGATGGTGGTGATGGAGGAGCTGTGCCGCGGAATGGCATCGGGCTAAAGGACTACGAGATTAAAGGTAATCACAAATTTTCACTAACCATTTATAAATAAAATAACTAATTTGTTTTTTTTATGTTTAATGCGGGTGGGTTTGTAATGGTGGATGGTTTAACAACGAAAATGGTTGGTGAAAATTAATAGTTTTTCCAGTGATGTAGGTAAAAGTGATTTTCAAAGTGTTTAGTGTGTCATGTCATAAGGGGTAGATTTTTATTTAAATGTACCCCGAAACTCCCGAAGAAACGATCGGTAGGAAAATGTTTAATATTTTTTCAATCAGTACGTCCTGAAGTTTTCACTAATTTCAGGACAGATGACATAGAAGCAACAATTTTTCCGTCTGTATCGGGTGCAAGTTTTTTAATTTTTTAGGATTTTCTTATAGCCATTATTTATTAATAAGTCACTAGGGGGTGACTTTACTGGAGAAATTTTGTTGTTTTGCAAGTAACAGATTGCAAGATGCACTTTGCGACTGACTCTGGAAAAGGTCAGAGAAAAATGAAGATCAGATCTTCAAAGTGTTAGTATGCCGAGTGGCCATAAATAATCTTCGGTAAGCCTGGTATTTTGAATTTTCACACTTTATTTCGATAATAATGTAATTTTTATTTGCAGGATTATTTTTTTAATTCCTTCCAAGTTGGGTGGAAATTATTTATTTGGCCCCTAGTTAGAAGAGATTTCCGGAGAAGATGCGGTTTTTCATGGCTGTGTAATACCCCCGAAAGACGGTAAATAATCTTAGGTAAGTAACAAATTTTGAATTTTCATTTTGTTCATATAATAATGGCATTTTTGTTTATTTTCAGGATTATTTTTATTTTAAATAATAAATGCGTGTTCGCGATAATTATTTCGAAATCCCGCGGTCGGTTGTGAATTGTGTCGAGTACGTATGTATTTCATGGTCAAAAGCTTCTTGTTGGAAGCTCTAAAATTCACGAATCGTTTTCGTTTTTAATTTTCGCGGTCGGGAGTGAAAAGTGTCGAGTTCGAAATTTATGATAATAAGCTTGATGGAAGCTTTAAATATCGCGAATCGCTTTGGTTTATAATTTTTCTAGTGAAAAAGTAGTGAAAAGTGATAGTTTTGTGCGTGATGGCAATGGAAAGAAGAGGAGATGGCGGTGATGGAGCTGTGTTGCAGAGTGACGGCGGACTTAAGGAATACAGGATTAAAGGTGGGTTCGTAATGGTGGATGGTTTAACAACGAAAAATAAGGTTGGTGAAAATTAATCGTTTTTCCAGTGATGTAGGTAAAGGTGATTTTCAAAGTGTTTAGAGTGTGTCATGTCCAGATAAGGGGTAGATTTTTATTTAAATGTACCCCGAAACTCTCGAAGAAACGATCGGTAGGAAAATGTTTAACATATTTTCAATGAGTACGTCCTGAAGTTTTCACTAATTTCAGGACAGATGACATAGAAGCAACAATTTTTCCGTCTGTTTCAGGTGCAAGTTTTTTAATTTTTTAGGATTTTCTTATAGCAATTATTTATTAATAAGTCACCAGGGGGTGGCTTTACTGGAGAAATTTTGTTGTTTTGCAAGTAACAGATTGCAAGATGCATTTTGCGACTGACTCTGGAAAAGGTCAGAAAAAAATGGAGATCTTCAAAATGTTAGTACGCCGAGTGGCCATAAATAATCTTCGGTAAGCATGGTATTTTGAATTTTCACTTTATTCCGATAATAATGTAATTTTTATTTGCAGGATTATTTTTTTAATTCCTTCAAGTTGGATGGGAATTATTTATTTGGCCGAAAGTTAGAAGAGATTTCCGAAGAAGATGTGGTTTTTCACGGCTGTGTAGTACCCCCGAAAGACCGTAAATACTCTTAGGTAAGCAACAAATTTTGAATTTTTATTTTGTTCCTATAATAATGGCATTTTTGTTCATTTACAGGAGTTTTTTTTAAATAATAAATGCGCGTTCGCGATAATTATTTCGAAATCGCGCGGTCGGGAGTGAATTGTGACGAGTACGTATGTATTTCATGGTGAAAAGCTTCTTGTTGGAAGCTCTAAAATTCGCGAATCGTTTTCGTTTTTAATTTTCGCGGTCGGGAGTGAAAAGTGTCGAGTTCGAAATTTATGATAATAAGCTTGATGGAAGCTTTAAATATCGCGAATCGCTTTAGTTTATAATTTTTCTAGTGAAAAAGTAGTGAAAAGTGATAGTTTTGTGCGTGATGGCAATGGAAAGAAGAGGAGATGGCGGTGATGGAGCTGTGTTGCAGAGTGACGGCGGACTTAAGGAATACAGGATTAAAGGTGGGTTCGTAATGGTGGATGGTTTAACAACGAAAAATAAGGTTGGTGAAAATTAATCGTTTTTCCAGTGATGTAGGTAAAGGTGATTTTCAAAGTGTTTAGAGTGTGTCATGTCCAGATAAGGGGTAGATTTTTATTTAAATGTACCCCGAAACTCTCGAAGAAACGATCGGTAGGAAAATGTTTAACATATTTTCAATGAGTACGTCCTGAAGTTTTCACTAATTTCAGGACAGATGACATAGAAGCAACAATTTTTCCGTCTGTTTCAGGTGCAAGTTTTTTAATTTTTTAGGATTTTCTTATAGCAATTATTTATTAATAAGTCACCAGGGGGTGGCTTTACTGGAGAAATTTTGTTGTTTTGCAAGTAACAGATTGCAAGATGCACTTTGCGACTGACTCTGGAAAAGGTCAGAAAAAAATGGAGATCTTCAAAATGTTAGTACGCCGAGTGGCCATAAATAATCTTCGGTAAGCATGGTATTTTGAATTTTCACTTTATTCCGATAATAATGTAATTTTTATTTGCAGGATTATTTTTTTAATTCCTTCAAGTTGGATGGGAATTATTTATTTGGCCGAAAGTTAGAAGAGATTTCCGAAGAAGATGTGGTTTTTCACGACTGTGTAGTACCCCCGAAAGACCGTAAATGCTCTTAGGTAAGCAACAAATTTTGAATTTTTATTTTGTTCCTATAATAATGGCATTTTTGTTTATTTACAGGATTTTTTTTAAATAATAAATGCGCGTTCGCGATAATTATTTCGAAATCGCGCGGTCGGGAGTGAATTGTGACGAGTACGTATGTATTTCATGGTGAAAAGCTTCTTGTTGGAAGCTCTAAAATTCGCGAATCGTTTTCGTTTTTAATTTTCGCGGTCGGGAGTGAAAAGTGTCGAGTTCGAAATTTATGATAATAGCTTGATGGAAGCTTTAAATATCGCGAATCGCTTTGGTTTATAATTTTTCTAGTGAAAAAGTAGTGAAAAGTGATGGTTTTGTGCGTGATGGCGATGAAGAGATGGTCGTGATGGAGCTGTGTCGCGGAGTGGCATCGGGCTAAAGGTCTACATGATTAAAGGTAATCACAAATTTTTACTAACCATTTATAAATAAAATAACTAATTTGTTTTTCTATGTTTAATGCAGGTGGGTTTGTAATGGTGGATGGTTTAACAACGAAAAAGGTTGGTGAAAATTAATCTTTTTCCAGTGATGTAGGTAAACTGAATTATAAGTGTGTCATGTCCAAAAGGGTAGATTTTTGTTTAAATTTATCCTGAAACCTTAAAAAACGTGGTAAGAAAAATTTAAATACGTTCTGAAGTTTTCACTAATTTCAGAACAGATGAAATAGAAACAACCTCTTTTCTTTCTGTTTCAGATACAATTTTATTTTCAGGTGTTTCTTAACTATTATTTTAGGTGTCATTCAGTTTCTAAATAAACAGTTGAGTATCGGGTTGATGATAGCGTTATACCGTTTGATCTTCGAAATTACATACATTTGTAGCATTAATCCAAAAGTAAAAGAGGTCAGAGAAGATGTAATCCTTAAATTTTTAGTACGTTTAAAGTTTTAGTACGTATATGATTACATCATATAATAAATATTTCAAAATATTAACTTGTTTAAAAATAAAACTAAAAATGATTTTGTTTTTTGAGTGTGATTCGCGAGTGCTTAAAAATTTCACGCGTACGTGGCTTTGCGTTACTAATAGATAGATAGAAAAACCGATTTTTTTTCTCATGTGGAAAATGGACGGTTTTTTTTTCAATTTAATATGAAATAGTGAATTATATTTATCGCCAATTTTTGTTTTAAAACTTCAAATGGATTTACGCCCACATTCAAGCAGCGTCGTGGATAAGGCAACCCAAATTTACTAACGAAATAAGTAGAAGACTATTTTCCTACTGTACTGTAATTTTACATTTCGGTCGTTTCTTACATTTTAAGAGTATGAGTACTCTCTTGCGTGTTTAACCCCCCCGAGAGCCTTATCGATATGAAATTCTTACAGGACATTGTGATGCGAATTTCTAGGTCAATACAATAAATTTTTATATTTAATTGGGCTGCGCGGAATAAGTTATCGTTGTTTTTCTTAATAAATTATAAATATTAAAGGTAGATGGCGTGATAGTATTCAAAGATTTTTTTACACAGGGTAATGCCGAACACTTTTGATTGCATTACTCCTGAGGTTTTTTTTCGTATGGAACACTCGTGGTTTTAAAGACTAACAATAAGAGATTTATAAAAATCAATAATGGAAAAGATACTGCAAGTAATTCTTTTTGAATTTTTCCAAATCAAATGGTTCAAAGTGAACAGAAATTTGAGATACAAATTATTTTTTGTAAGATTTGATTTCGTCGGGTTGGGCACGTGGCCCTCTTCTGGTTATGTGAATAACCACAATAGTCATAGCTATTAGGGCTCGATTATGACCGAACACAAAAAGACGAATATTCTTTTTATCTTGCGCCGTTTGTTTAATCATTGAAGAAAAACTAATGGCTATTTTCACCGACAATTTCCTAACGTTAAGTATTTCCTAAAGTACTAGGTGTTTTTTAGCGACTGCATTTTGATTATAGATTATGATTCATTCATACTTTAGGAAATACTTAACGTTAGGAAATTGTCGGTGAAAACGGCCATAAGAGTCATATTCGAGCTCTGATAGTTAAGATATGACTTTCGGGTTACAAGCTTCTTCAATGTCATTCATCTTATGCTGTTTAACATTGGGATTTCACCTTATCAGCTTATCCTGTCGTATTTTCATATAAAATTCAATGCAGTTTTTGAAGAAGTCAGAAGCAAGAAGTCTGTTACTCTGTGAGTAACAGGCCCAGTAGACCACTTTCGTCTTTGATATGATCAGTTTGTGGCACTACCTCTGTAGTATAGATGTCCATCTGTCCTCGAAGCTTAAACTGTTTTTACTAATAAAAAGTCAAAATTTAGGTTTGTCCATAAAATATCCATTTATTTTGTGGCATTAATTTTGATTGAATTTCTTGCAAAAATTTAGTAAACATAGAGTTTTTGAAAATTATTAAATCGGAATGGAATCGAACCTCTTCAGCTAATTGGAAAATACGAAAGCTGTGTTCGACTTTCCTAAAATTGGGAACGAAGTCGAACAAGCATTCTGCAATACCGACCTTGAAATTTGTAAACATTCGAAATTGTAAAATCACCAAATATTGTAATGCAAATGAAAAGTGAATGATAGAAAACATTTTCAATATTTTGGGGAGATTTACTTGAAATGTGGGTTTTAAATTTGAAGAACGTATAATCTTTTTCTGAAATCAAAATATGAACAAACCTCTCCCGAAATGCTCTTTATTGTCAATTGTGTTATAATTAACATCATAAATCAAAACTAGTTTAAAATTTTTATTTTCTCGTTTTTTCAATATTATAATACTTTTCACTAATAAAAAAACTTCATACGCAAACTCAATGTTCATGAGAGTGACTTATTAGTTAGACTTATTATATTAAGTTTCTGCAACTTAACCATACAAAAGTAACGTTTCCACAAATTTTGCTATTCTACGACTAAATAATCATTTTTTTACTTAATCGTTTAAAACAATTATTACAAAACGCTAAAAGTAAAGGCAAATATCCGACTCTTATTTTGGTGTTACATCAACAGTGAAAGAACTAATTCAAAATTATTACAGTCGGATTATAACGGATTTCAAATTCGAAAAATTAAATTTTTGAAAGGGCAAGGTTTTCTCTATACAATAACGTGGTAAGGAATCGTATAGTATAGTTATTGCCATGTCAAAAACTTGAGCTTTCGATTTTAATTTTGTAATAGTAGTTTAGCTCGAGTACAAGGAAAATGCAGCAGTTTTTTTTGGTGTACGAGTCGCCTAAACGGAGAAAAACAGCGTAACCTCTTATATATTATATGTATGTATTGTGTACTATAATATACTATACGATATATAAAAGCAAATGCTTGTAACGAACGGGTGAATTTTGTTGAGACTGCAATAATTTTTGTTTGTATACTTATTACCTATATAATACTTAGGAGTAGACATTTTTACATAACAACAAACACATTTATACATGTACAATTTAATAACGACTCGTATAATTCTGCATTTACCGACAGTCAATGTTTTATTAATCTAAAATCTATAAATGTACATTAACAACAATTTATTTTGTAAAAACTACAATATAAACGCTCACAGATTCATTCATTTTCACGTATTTTTTACCCAATTATATGGACCAACTCATTCGATTTCTAAACTTACATATTACTATGTATATGTAAATGTTTAGGTTTAATCGGCGTTATAAAAACGTTACGTACCCATACACTTTGTGAGTTTTATATGTGTGCACATATTATCAAAAATTAACTTCAAAATTTTTGGTAACCTGATGGTACCCACTATACCTAAATATACAAATTTCGAAAAGGAAGAAGTTTGAAATTATTAGGTATACCTATGTATGTATATTGTGCATACACCAAAAACTTACAAGTTACAAATTCGACTTTTTTTTTATTTGAAAAGCCGGCGATAAGTCGGATGAGCACACAAATAGAAGGTAAAATTTATGCTCGTACAAAAATTTGAGCTAAATATTTATTGGTTTAATAAAATAGCTTATACTTTGATCTATAAAAATTGTGCTAATATTAAATCTAATGAAATAGTTATAAAAAGGCCTTTTAAATAAAATAGCTAACATCTTCTAAATTCAACAACAACAACAACGCTATAAGTAATAGCAACAATAATAATATATTTTCCAAACAACATAACAAATTTAACGATGCAAAATCGACAACAAATTTTATACTTTTCTACCATCAAAAATGGACAATAACATCGGGTGTTTTAATTACGCGATTTATTCAAAAGTGAAACGGAAAATATCTGATTTTCGTTATTCGGTCGATTTTACTTCGTCAACTTTCATATTACACTAAATGCACAATATTATCCCGTGCTATTTGTTTTACAAAAAGCTATATAATGAGGCAGAAACATCTTCTTAATATTGTTAAAGTAGGTAGTATATAAAAGAATAAGCGAATTTATAAAAAATAGCAAATACCATAAGAAAAAAGTAAATAAATTTTATTTTTGAAACTGATCGAGCAGAATACTTGCGCTGTATTATTATAAATACATAATAGTACCCTACTATGTATTATATAATAGCCAAGTATAAGTATGTAAGTACATAGGATCGGTTTTATCGAACGATACAAATAGATAAAATAATTTTATAATAAATAATTACTAGTTCGCTCCCATGTTTAGAACCGACCATTTTTTCGTGTAGTAATGAAATATTTTTGACTGAAATAAAAAAAAGCGCAATATCTCGAGACTTACTTAGATAATAGTTAGTTTATTAGTAAGTCAATGATATTATATTAAAATTTATACTATTACATCCCGTATTTTGACGCAATTAATTTAATATTTTTTTAAATTTCTGCCATTTTCAATGTTTTAGAAAATAAATTTCTACTTATTCTCTTATAACATGAGTTCACTCTATAACAAATTCAGATGCTTTTAAGGTCATCGTGTTCCTTATAGTTTAGTACCGTTTGAGTCGGATATTTACTTGTACAAATTTTTTCCTACAATAATTAAAAATTTGTTTAAAATTCCTAGGAAAGTTTGTCATAAAATGTAATTTAAAGGAAACGTTACATAACAGTACAAAATATATGACACAAAATGTTGCTTTCAGAATAACATTTTCCCTTTTTTTGTTTTACTGTACACCCTTGTATATCCATTCCTTTTTATCGATAATATTGCACACATTAAGGCTAAACCTCCTACGCTTGGTAGTCAGAATTGAAAATAAATTTTAAAAAATAACGTTGTTTCTACAAGCAACACCTTGTACATTTCGTTTTGCAGAGACTCCATCGAACACAGCTAGTAACATTGTTTGTCCACTAGCAACATTCGTACTTTGTGGACGAATCTATAAACTCAACTACGTAGAATCGTCCCAATATAATTATGTATGTATATTTTTTAATATATATTTTTGATTTCTTTACTAAAACATACGCACACAAACATGGTCTCATGTGTTTTTTATGCTTTTAAATATTGACGGTGATGGCTTTGACTATTGATAATTAAAAAAAAAGTTTCATCTGTCTTAAAAGATTACTGTCAATGCTTTGATCGGTTGGCATCTTTTTCCATTTTTACACCCTGTATATTCAAACATACATCAATAAACTGATTTGTCTATTTTAAAAATGAGATTTGCGTGCATCGTTCAAAAATATTAACAATAATCTCAATTTGTCATTTTCTTTAACAATAACAAATTATTAAAATGTTATAATAAGTAACTGATTTTTTAAAATGTAAAAATGGACGAAATTAAATGGCTAGTTTATACAAAGTGACAATTTTTTGTAAATTGTGATGAAAATGTTTCATCGTGCTCGTGATGTTGTGATATAAATATAGTAATTACAACTAATAGACACACATAAATATATACCCTGATACAAATTATTATAAAAATTTATATTTTGAATAATATCGCTTTTTTGCTGTTTTAGCAGAACTACAATTTATCACTTTGTATCAAGCAAATCGTTTCAGACAATACTTCAAAAATATAAATTTTGACCTCACTTTACCAAAACGAAAGAAAAGCTACCCATTGATTATAACGTTAATAAAATTTTATTACTCTTTGAACTACGTACCTTCCTTCCTTCCTATTATTTACGTTAGTATGTATAGTACAAATAACGAAATTTAGTTTTGAAAGTTTAATAATAGATACCTACTTATCGGTTTTTCAAAAAAAAAAGAAAAAAGTTAGTAGGTAGTACATAATATTATTATGGCGATCCATAAAGGTTCGTTATAATCAACCAAGTAACCACATTTCTTAAGAATTTATTTACTTATGTAATCACAACGAGAGATTCCCTACTTGATTGTTTAAAATCCTAATATTAAATTGGACTCAACATATGAAGTATTGCCTCTTGTTTTATAGTGTCGTACTTATCGATGGATGAATAAAAAGGAATGAGGAAAAAATGGTTGGGATTGTTGATATGAAGAAATTGTGCTTTTTTATTTATCGTTGACGTTCGGTGTCTTTAAAATAACACTAGAATTTTTATATTTAGGTAATCTTCACTAAGCACTCGAGATATTTATTTATAACGGCAGTCGGGAAAAAATTCTTGCACTGAACCGAAAATAAGAATGGTGTTTCTATAGAAACTGCTATGTTACCAGTCGGAATTTTTATTTTTCCAACTTCTACGGAGTTCTCACATTTAACAATATTTTATTTTTGTTCTGCATACGTCTAAATTACCATGCTTTGTTATTGTTTAACTAACAATGAAAATACAAACTTATACAAAACGTAAGATGGATTTCAACTATACTTTTGTTTGACCGCTTTTTTGGCTGCTTGGCAAGTATATTATTTGTGGTACCTATCGATACATTTACGTGGTGAATAGATAGATTGTTGGAAATTAAACTATAGCATAGATTAAACAAGTTTCTGGAGTGGAGGAGCAATTCGACAGAGAGATACACCGTCGAGTTGCTCCTCTATAATTTTTTTTATGGTAAAATACAGAAAAAAAAAACAAGTAAACGGAACCAATCACATATGAGCACCTCTTTAACATAATAAAGTGAGCATTGTTGATTGGATATTAACTTACGGTGCAATAATTTATTATTAACATGTTTAATTAGAAAATTATTAATTTGCGCATAAAATATTGCAACAAAGTTTTTATTAGTATCAAAATTAAAGAATCAAAATTAATAATATATTATGCATTTTTCAACATCAACAATATATTTTTAATAAACTTCTTAGCGAATCATATACTTCGCAACAGCCATTTAAAAATGCGAGTCAGTTAATACCAATATTGTATTATTATTATTACTATTATTATCATCATCATTACCTTATTCATTAACATCTTCATTTTTACAACAAATTATTTTACTTCGTTTGAAGACCGGCATACAAGATTTAGTTTCTTTTTTTTAATTTTAATCAAAATTATAATTGACGTTCCATCGGTATTTTCCTGACTCTGCATTTGCATTGCAGTCCTATCAAGTTCTATGTGCATGAAGATATTTCTTCTAAAAAAGTCCAGATACATTTTTGATCAGTTGGGAAAATAACGTAAACTCGTCAGCACGACATAAAAAATAACACGATTGCAAATCAAAGCTTGTGTTTCTTCCAGTCGATTATGTAGGCCGTTCGATGTTGGAATTTGGACTGACTGAGATTGTAACAATAAAACATCAGAATGCTACATTTTCGCAACGTAACAGAAACGTTGTTGCGATCTGTACTTATTGGCCTTGGCGTAGTCAAATTGAAAAAAAAATCGATTTGAAACGATCAAACATAATATGCGATGAGGAAGGTAAGATGAGGTAAAATTATCGTTAGGGCTGATTAGGAGAACGCGCGGGCCCACCTATATCAATCTCGGCTATTGCTCAAAGCAAATATTTTAGACACAACTTTTTGCAACTCAAAATTGTCGAAAACGCTTTGATTTGCTTTTGCTATTTTTATTTTAGAAAAAGGAACGAGTCTCTTATTGAAACGAAACGAATAATTTAGAACTGAAAATTCGGTTAGCGCAATACTCTTTTTCTGGTTAAATATTTTTGGTCGAAATTATGACCCAACTTGGGACAAAAGAGCATTAGAAATCTGCTCTCGTATAACGTGGTTATTGCAAATATCTAAGGCTCGCGTGCCAAAGATTTAATATATTAAAAATTTGTTTTATCACACAACACATTAGAAAGGCTTATAAAATTGTGCCTTAATTAAAGCTTTTGTTACCAGAAAGTTTAAGTAAAATTTTCTTAATTGCTAACTTTATCATATTAATATCTTATTTAGTAATTTTGTAACTCGCATCAGGTTTTGTATTACCCCAACTAATCAAAATATGCAAGTGAACAGAACACATATCGTCTAACTTTCCTAATTCTATGAGCACGCTCTCCATTTGGTCTTTATCCACCTAAATAATGTCCGCGCACTATTCGCGCACATAACCAATAAACATTTTAAAATGTTTTTATTAATCCATATTTGTGTTAATAAAATCCATGCGGTCCACAAAGGATGCACAACTATTTTATTAGTTCTTGCGGCGTTTGAAAGCGCTATAGCTTTGCAATCGGATGTCTTAGCGGCAATACCGACCGCGCACCGCACGGGCACTGGGGTGTTGTTGGAAGGCCGCCCGGGGCAGTTAATACATAACCCTCTGCCTGGTGAGCCGCAATGCGTATAACAACAGTCTTCATCTCCGTGCGAGGACTTCACTAGCTGCTCTCCCGTTTCTGGAATATTGGGATCTGAAAACATTTACATAATGTAATACATGTATCTTCGATAGTATACTAACAATTTTTTATAACACCAAACAAGGGCCCGTGGGGGTAGTTGTGAAGTCTTCACTTAATTTCGCTGTCCACGAACCCTTTAATTAACATTATTACCCTTAGTTATCTTCTACGCTTTCCTAAATATTTTTTTTGGATCTTTTTATTGCGTGAAAGCTTGTAGAATTTAATTTTTGAATTTCCGTTCAAGCAAATAATTGAGCTAAAGTTTTTTAAAAATTACGGGCAATTTTTGAAGTAGGTATTTTCAAATGCACCGCCCTTAAATATGACCAGATTAGATAGTACTTATTTGATTTTTTCGTAAGAAGTTCTTCTGCATCTTAATTTAGTCTACGATGTGTATTTTTTGACTCTCTTGGAACTGATGACGTGATGACCAACAATCTCCAATGTTTCGGTGGCCACATGATCCAGCTTTTGGTGGTGGTAGAAGTTATCTGAAACAAAAAATGTTTGCCCCGAGATGGCTTGGAGAATTCCAAACGTGGCGAAAAACTCGGTAAAAAAAGTTATTAGATAAGCAAATACTTAGTTTTCAAAAACTGTTTTTTCCCTCTATACTTGTGTCACATTTAGGAAATCAAGCAATTGCATCTGCATAATTTTAAATTAAGCAAATCAAACTCAACCAACCACATAATATTTAATTTTCATTAAAATTTTACTTAATTCTTTGCAAATGCGATTTACAATTTCCGCGCGATAACTTTCTTGAATCGAGAAGAGAATAAAATTTATTTTTCAGTTCAACTACCTATGGCAATATCGATCAAATTTGATGGAAAACTCGAAAACCACTTCCATTAGTTTCTCGAAAATTTGAAAAGCAAATTTAATTCTTGTTCTCAATTTTATAATGACAGTAGCACAGTAGCAGTAATTTTATGTTAGTAATAAGTACCTACTACTATTTTTTGTAATAAAATTTAATAGCGTAATATCTATTCAATAACTTGGCGAGGAATTCTGCGACACGAGATTTGCAAACAAAATAAATATTAGGGGAAGAGGTGTGATTTTTCCACGCACAGCTGTCGTTTGATTGAAACTTCAAACGCCTTGGCTGAGGCAATTCTCAGATTATCTTTTTGTGATTCAAGAAAAGAATCAACAAACGAATCAAAACCACGTTAAGCAAAATAAAAAAATTCGAAACCTTCAAAAGTGTTTTTTCTCCACACGAGATATCCAAAACTATCCGTTATTAGTCAATAGTAATAATTTTTTTGGAAATGAATTCCAATAAGCGTTGGTTTTTTTGTCCGATGAGGGGGTTATTGCCATATAATAATTTGTTTCGTTCCGTGCTTTAGAGTAAATTTGTTTAATAAATTTATTGGACGTTTGTGAGCTTTAATATTGACAGTGTGTTTAATATTTGGTGCAAAACTGACGTTGGACAAAAAGAAGCTCGTGAATTATTGATTGTTCTTGAAGCGATTTCGGTCTCTACGGATGAAAGTGGAACACTACTAGGGATGAACGTGACTTGTAAGATCATCGTTCCTGTAGATTATTACCAACATCTTGCAATTCTGTCATTTTTAAAAAATGCCTTGACGAAAAATGCTGTTGTGATTGTGATGTTGTTTTCCATAAATTTACTCAAACTTCGACCTGGTTAAGCATTGGAGAAAATGGGTGATTCTCATATTTGCATGATGGCATAAATCAATCAATGTTTCGTTTTTTTATTATTATTTTAAATTTCGTTATATGGCTCTTCAATTTAACTTTTACATTTTTAATCAAATATAAATTTTTTATTAGCTTAATCTGAGATTTTGCTATCTGGTCGTTCTGTGTTTAAGGCCTTACTGATTTACGCTTTCCGTGTCATTAATTCCAGTCTTAATTTCGACATTTGCTGTAAGTTATGTGCGTGTAAGTGGAAAACTCGAAGAATGGCAATCGAGAAGTGAATGTGCCGGATGGAGGATTTATATTTTAATTTTATTAATTCATTTTTGTGCTGTATGCTTGTTTATCAGGTAACAAAATTTAATTTTGCTGTACCTATATAAACATCACCATTAAAGTTTCTAGTCATCTCATTCCCATCCGACTAATTCGATCTCACGTCTTTATGGTGAACTTTTTCTCATGATTATTTTATTATTGAAAACACATATTTAAATATAAAAATCATTTAACACTTAGATCAACTTGGAATCTTGGTATTTTCTATAGACGAGTACATTTTATGGGACCGTTCGAATACCTAACCGAAGTGATCCGGTTATTAAAATTGGGGGCGCCCTCTAACAGATTTTTGTTGCTACCGGATAATGTTTTTGATCAAAATCAAGAAATTTGCAATAACAAAAAATCTTGTTTTTTAAATTTTTTATTTAATCACAACAAAAATCCGTTAGAGGGCGTTACGAATTTGATTAATTTGTATAATATACTGAAAAGGAGTTTGTATCGCCATAACAGCTTTAATTGCAAATATTTCATTAATCAGAAATCCAATATATTATAAAATTAAATCTTCAAATTAGCTCATTTTAGCGTAAATATTGTAATGATGTATTTTAAATTGTAAATTTCTTGCTAATAAAAATGCTGCAAGCCCAAAACATAGATGTTACTTTATATCATCTTATAACTGGGTTAGATCTCTTTTCAAATTTGACACTGAAGGGAGCCCACGTATTTTAACAATTGTAAGTCTTTCATATTTTGTTGTATATTTATGGTAGCTACTGGTCTTACGTTACAGAGAAAGTTTAGTTTGAATTTTATCAAAATCAGGTGAAATTAATCTTGCTATTTCGAATTAAACTTCCATACATATAATTATTGTGTCTTACGTATTAATCACAATTAATAGAGCTATCGATTACTCCACCCTTTCAAGGGAAATCCATTAACTAAGTTAATGGAATTTCTTGCAATTAGTAAGCGGTTAGATGGGAATAAAATTGAATAAATACCTCAAATTTTAATCCTGATTAATTTTAGATTAATTTTTTCTTAATTTTATATTTTTGAGGTAGCAAGTTTAATCTACACTTGGCAGAGTTTTATAAAACTACGCCATTTTTTTGTAGCTTGAAGGGGAGCTAAATTTGAAATTATTTGAACTAGAAACAGCAAAATTGCTTAAACACTTTAGTGCATTCGAATACCAAATCAGGTTAATTATATTAAAGTTTGTGGCGCCTTCTAACGAATTTTTATTGAAACCAAGTAAACATCATATTTTCTCCAGAAATTTGGTTGAACAGGAAATGAGTGGAAAATTTGAAAGCTATCTGCAATATTACACAGAATTTAACCTTAGAATATTATATTATTCCACTTTAGTTTATTGAAATAATTTGTAATTGCAGATGCAGTATTGATTCAAATTCTCTTTTTATTGGCTAAAACTAATAATAAATAAATAAAAAATAAGTCAAAACAGTAACACTTTCCAAATTACTTTTCAGATAGTTAAATATGAAGGAAATTCTCCCATAAAATAATGTCTTCTTGTATTCCTTTGGACAATTCCAAAAAGAAATGGATCAATCTTTATCAGTACCTACTCATATAATAACCTGCACCGGTATATACTTCCTTTCCAATAATAATAGTGCGATACTGATGTAACAAAGAAGCTACGATACAACGTCGTGCGATGTATCATCATCATCATATTTGCTCGTTTTCCCAACTTTTTGTCGTCTTTATCCGCTTCCACATCCACCGACTGCCCATACCAGCAATCGTAGTCAAGGTACTAAACTAATTATTACCAAAGTATAAAATTATTTTATCACTTACGGGAAGATTTTTTTCTATTAAAAAAAAGTTTCAATAAAATTTCCGATCTAAATTTTGAAAATGTAATAAAATGGTTTTATATACTGAGTTTACTCGGGGGATCCCTTTATTCCCTTCGCCCTTATTGTCAATCTTCCCCTGATAATCCATTTACACATTGATGTAGTTATATTAATCGATTGCAAAAATTAATTAATTAGATTTCACAGGCTCCAACAATAATATTATTTAAGTAGTTTGCATTATATTATTATAGAACACTAATGATGTAAATGATATCCATTTCTTCATCAACTTCAATCATCAATTAATATTTTTAATTAATTTCAGGCAATTAAGAAGCTTTTCGCCTTTTTTTTTTAAATTTCGTGCTGCTAAAATAAATTATTTAGGTTAGCCAAATTGTTGACTTAAAAGTACTTGTGCGGATAAGAATTTGAGTAAAAAATTACATTACAAAAAGATAAGAAAAAGTTTGTACTCCCAAGTGAAATCCGATCACACTGTGCAAAAGGACAATCGTCCTTTTTTGTCAACTCTTCTGATTTCTCTTTATACAATATTCTCGTGACAGTTTTGTTATCTTATTAATACAGATGCTTCATTCAATTTAATAAATTTTTATTTCGAAAATTTCATTAACTTTGGTAAATTTGATGGATAATATAATAACAGTTTTTGGTTTCCCTTTCAAAGTTTTAAACAAAAATGATGCAAACCGCTCGCACTGCGATATTCTAGTCGAGGTTCAACTGGATCAAAGTATTGAACTATAATGGACAATTTTTGTTTCTCATCCTTTACAAATTTATTTTTCGACCCAAACGAAAATAGGTTTTTTGTGGCGAAAACATAAATTTGTGAATGTTTTTCAAAAATATAATAAAATAATGTATGAAAGAAAAGCTTTTTTGTTAAATTTCAACTGTTTTTTAAAATATACAAAATTAACCTACCGAGACAGATAAAGGTGGGTTCCCCAGCATATTGTGTTGGGTGTGCAGGAGCACGATCTCCAGGCAACATGTAAGGGCACTGCTCTTCCACAGCTTGACACACACTGCGACACGGTCGTACACGAACATTCACTTCTCCTGGTAGAAAATGAGGCACCAATGAGCTGCACACCCACCTACGGTATGCTTCCTGAAAATAAACAAAAAGAAGTTATCAATTTTTGGTTATCGATGGTATAACTGGAGCTACTTAAATTGGCGAGTAGGAAGAATTAGCTTTTAATTGAAAATAAATTGATTAACTGAATTTAAAATGATTAAAAAGTTCAGTTTCGTCAAAAATCTTTTTGAAACAAATCGTTAAAATTAAATTAAAAATTTAAAACGAGCAGCCGAGTCTCTTAATTACTTGGACTTATTATGTTAATGATATAACAAAAAGGTCTTGGGTAATTTAAAGAAATGTCGGTTGCCCATGTTTTATTGATCGATTAGATTTTGGTATGCCAGGAGTATGTTAAAATATGAAATTCAAATAGCTATCGTACTCAGACTCGCTGAGACCCCTCTATAAAACGAAAATTGTTGGTGATCCATCACTCTAATGATAGCTGCATCCCCAAAATCGGATTATGTCTTTGGGTATGAACAAGCTGATCAGATGCGGATGTCAATATTAATTTATAAAACAATTACCTTCAAAATCACCAAAAAAGATTAATATCGGCTTCTTTCAGCTTATACGTCGAGTTGTTCAATTAAATCGTTTCATTGAATTTAAAAGATAATTAATAAAATCGGGATAAAATGCAGTCAAAATAATTTATTGCATTTCGTGCTAATACAAATTGATTTGGTCGCTATAATATAAGTGATACTATTTTAAGGTTCGCTTTACTGATGAGACATTTTGTCATTATGAAAAAAACAATATTGAATTGTTTAAAATAAAATGAAAAATAACTCGCAATAAAACTGTCGTTCTATGTAAACATTATTTTAAAAGAAGAAAACTCAATCGCACATCTATATAAACTTAAGAAAAGTATAAGGGTAAATTATTATATATCGATATTTTAGTTGGAAGAAAAGGAAAACCTAAAGGAAATTTATCAAATAAATGATATTTTGTATGTGTATATTGAAGTTTTGGGTCATTTTTTATGTACAAACAAATTTACTTTTTCTTAGATGTGTTCGATGCTGTAATTTTTGCCTACAAAATGACAAAGATTTAAAAAACTTTTTCTTATTTTTTTCGCTATAGCCATTTCACTCGGACAACTTTTATATGTTATTAAATTTTTGATTGAAAAACATTGAAGAATTTTGTATCAGGGTGGAAGTCACTAAGCAATAATATTTATAGTTATAGTTTCATAATTTGAAAAAAAAACATGTTACAGGTATTACGCGTTTTGTATCATTTAAAATTTTATTTCTCTAATATTTTTTTAAATAGTAGGTATATAGATATGTTTTTATCTCGTGAAATTAATAATTTTTTTTATAATATTATAAAATATTTTTACTAATATTAATTTTATCAAACAAATATTTCACTTGCTCTTTAATTAAGGTGCTCATTAATTTGTTTCAATTTATCATAAAATATTTCTTAATTATAAGTAATTTTTATTTAAATTTTAATGTAATATTTCTTATATTTATTTTTGTTAAATATTTAGCGATTTATAAATATTAGGTACTTGCTTGAAATCCACCTATATTCAAATTTTATTTGAAAACGTTTGTAAACCGGAAATCTGCAAGTATACGGAGTTCCCTCCTAGGTCAACAGAAAATTTTTTTAAGAAAAATAAATAACATATTTAATTAAGAGGTAAAAAAGTCTTGGTTATCAGTGGATGAAGAAATAAACCCCAATAATAAATTGTCATCAGTTGTATTTTATTACTTTTTATTTATTTATTTTGTTTTAAGTATTTCCCCGTCCACTAATAACCATGTTTTTACCTCAATTAATGGTAATTGGACGAAAAGTATTTTTTTACTATTATTAAAGTGTTTTTTTTTCGTTTTTAAGGGTGGAATGTCATTAGAGCTTTTAGTTACATTCATGCCCATTTAAAATTAAACTTATAGCCAACTAAAAATTGGCTTTTTCTCTCATACTTACCTACTCCTCACTCAGCTCGGTACATTTACTTGATTTTCGTTGTAATTTATATATTCTATGAGCTATTTTCAATATTAGTTAAAAATTTTATATAGCATGTTATTAATTTTATATAGCATGTTATATGGGTTTTTACACCTTAGGGTGTTTCACTCGAGCTAATAATATTTACAATCGTTTAAAATCTGCAATAACGTAATTGGTTACATAATTAGCTTTTTTAATTACTGTTGTAAGAATTAGAAAAACTGTAAGCTATTATAGGGCAGAATTTTCGTTGAACTTCTACTACGAAATTTAATTTAAAAAATAAAATAAAATGAATTATATTTTTTTTTATCTAAATCTACATGTAGCTGAAATTTACAATTTTTTAATTTCATTCATTATTTAATTTCAATTTTTTATATGATTAAATGAAAATGTAATTAGTTTTTGCGTATTATCTTGAAACTTTAACCGATTCAAAAATAAGTAGACAAACTAAATAATTTTTTTTATAATTCTCTTCAAAATTCAATTTATATTTCATCATCAAATTATATGGATTACTAGTTTATCCCTCTCCTTACTTATCCTCTTCCGGAAAGTCGAATGATTTGAAACGATAACATTGCATAATAATAGATAACCAATAACCAAGAGTGTGTGCAAAATTCATAAGTCCACATTTAACCCCAATTGGACTAAATTGACCCTGGGGATAAAAATCCCACCTGTACAGTGGTGGACAGTGGCGTAGCTTCAAATTTCAAGTCTTCACAATAAATTCTTTTTTGCTCTCTAATATTCAAAATTTTTATATAGTAATGAAGTACTTCACCAAAGTCTCGATGTTCGATGGGGTTACGTTTTAGAAATGTCGACACAACCCAAATCGTTAATGTAAAATAACGCAATACGAATAATTGATATTGAGTAATTGCAAATTTGGATTTTACCATCGAGATTTTACCAATCGAAACCCCGATTTACTAGGTACATATAGGGGCTGTTTTAATCATCATAAGAGAGATATTGCTGACTAATTAGTTAATGATATCGTATAGTCCTCTCCAAGAAACTTTGGTGTTACGTCATCGTACATCTCACCCTACATAAGCACTCCCATTGGTTATGCAACTATTCAATTTTTGTTATTGGCTTATTGGTTGGATTACCATGACATAACTTCAAAGTGCTTTGGCAAGGACTCTAAGCATTGTTATTAATGTTTTTAATTCATAATTTCTTAGACTTTAAAACTTCTCTGCTAGGAAATAGTTGTTAAAGTTTAATGGTAATAAAATTTAAAAACTAAAAGTATTGTGTTTATTTTACTATAGAAGACGACGCCGACGTAGTGAATATGAATTTCTAAGTTTACTTCTCTAAAGACAAAATTGAATAACCATTGTCGAAATGATTTCTGAAATTAATTAGGCAAATAGAGAATCTAATAAGGTATAATATACTTCATACTCATGAGTCGCGAAAATGCAAATAATGAAAAAAGCATTGGAAGATAAAAATGATCTACTTTAACATTTTTATAACAATTAGGAAACTTATTTTTTTTTTTTATTTTACGGTCAACAAAGTTCGTAAATAAACCCGAACCGCATGATTATCGCTTTATATATTTCAACACATACCTACAAAATTTAACCCTCATAGTTGGAGTTGGATACAGTTACGATGATATAAACTGTTGATTTCAACGTTTCTCCCCTTAGTTTTCGCCTTCTTTTCTGGATCTAAGTAATAGCTTTCTCGTTGCTTTACTCTTTCACTTTATTACACTTTTGGGATTTCTCTTCAAGGAATCCCTTTAGCCTTACAGAGGGACCACGCGAAAATTAAAGTTTTTTTCTTGGTTTTAATTTCCGTTCGGATTTCACTTTGGGTACTGGCAGAACAATTGTCAAGAATTTAAGAAAGAAAGAATTGAATTACAAAATTTTGTGATGGATTCAGAGGTGGATTTTGTGTTCTTTCATTTAAAACCCCGTTCACACTACATGATTTATCATGTGACTTGTCACATGACTTCTCATATTTTGATATTATAAAAGTTATAGCTGTTGTGATGGCATGACTTTAGCCATGACTTTTCTTATGACTAAGTCATACGAGAAATCATGTAGTGTGAACTAGCTTTAAGAAATGAGGTTAAAAAGATATGACTGGAATATTGGTGTTTTGCACACCAATTTTTAACAGTCAATTCTGCTGCTTTAATGGAATTTTATAAATATTAGGTTTAATTTTAACGGTAAAATATTTCTGTTTCTATTTGAGAGGTGCTAAATTCATGATGAATATTAAAATACACGTGTCCCACCTCATGACGGGGGGGAGGGGGGATGTGCTAATGTAGATTTTGGAAAGCTTCTTTTAACTCTGTTAATATGTTTATAATTGAATACGAAGTACCTAAAATAATATTCTTGCGCTGAACTAAATCTATAGCGGATTAGGGTTTTATTCGAATGGACCCATTGAGAGAACTTGATGAATCTGTAGAACTATCTAACTCTAGACAATAATGATGTTGTCGGCATTAACACACTCAAATTCTAGTGTTTTCTTTTTTATCTCTTGTCCTATAAGCATGGCTTTATGAGTACACACCTTAGTAACATTTTTATTACCTACTCTCTTGTAGTTTTACGGTAGTACTACTTTTCTCCTGAATTTCCAAGCTAACATAGGAACTAAAATTTAGCCAGAGCTGTCATATAAACTTGTAAATTGTAAATAGTATTGTTTCCAAATTTGTTTCAACTGGTTGAGTCAGTTGGTATTTTCACCTAAATTGCTGAATATGTTTGATGTATTTCCCAACAATTGAATAGAGAAGTGGATCGAATATCAACAAGAAATCCGTGGCTTTTTAATAAAATACGCATAATATTAGAGTTTTGTACTTGACATAATTATTTTCAGACCAGATAACTCTGCAGCTCTGCTAAAAGTATCCATCGATTTTTATCGAAATAAAACAAAGCAGAATAAAAAAACATTATAAATTCTAGTTTTACTACTTCTAATAAAATAAAATTGCAATTTCAGTATTATTTCATGTTACATGTCATGATGGGAGGTTTTCAACACGTTACTCGTCTAAGGTTAATTATGTAGGTTATTATAAATTAATTCATATAAGTGGGTGCGTTTTGAATTTGCAGGATATTGATGATGAGAAACTGTAGATAGACTTTACGGATCACATAGAATTAATTAATTTCTCACCTCCAATTATTATGTAATAGCATTTTTTAAATCTTTTACGCTTTTAATTAAAATGTGTTAATTAAACATTCAAATTTGTTTTTTTTTTAATTAATTTATTCTAATCGAAATTGTTAAAGATTAATTTTTGATGTATAAAAAGTGAATAAGTAGATGTTGAAAGAGCTTATCCTCCTTCAACATAAATCACGATCTTCCCACTACAAGGATGAATGAATGGAGGATATGGCCCGGTCCTGGACCTAGTTTCGTATAGAGATCGATTCTTGAGCACAGCTGGCGCTAGGGCGGTGCCCCCGGTAGCGCGCCCCCGCAAAATTTCCCCCCCATTCCCCACCTGATACCCTAGTAACCCAACATCTACAAATCGTGCATCCCCAACGTTATGATGTTTAAATTGCTCTTTGATTTTTTCAGGTTATCGTCTCTCGGCGAATACAAAAAACTATTCAAGTAGTAGGTACATAAGTACAAATATAATTAAGAATTTGTAATCGATTGATTTATTAAGTACTACAGTTCGTACTACGTACTTGCTAAAAAAATTAACATAAATTTAGATAAACATCAAATTAAGGTCTTTATCGTATCATCTTTATTTATAAAAAAAAAGTTTTTTAATTGGTAAAGCGGTCCTTGCACTGTCACTTTAATTAAAAGGGAAAAAGGAACTTAAATCATTTTAGGCCACATTAAGCATTTTGCAGACTCTGTATATAAATATCTAGGTAAAAGTTTTGATTTAATATTAAAGAACCAAGTTTAAAAGAAAACTATGCTACGGAAAATTTATTATTTTTTGATAGGGTAATAAAATTTGAAAATGTCTGAAATATACAATGCATCATAAAATAGCATTTTATGAACTTTTTCTAGTATACGATCTGGTTGGATTTTACCCCGGTAATGTGTATTTTGGTATAGGTACTCGATACTCATAATTATATACGATAATGGCATTATCAATCGTATTAGTTAACAAAGTTTTTCTATAGTCGCAAGTGAAAAGCTATGGTAATGGATAAAATAAAATAACAATGCGAAGTAGGGTGGTACTAATCTGAAATCTACAAACCATCGGAAATGCATGCAGGAAGATATTTCGGGAAATCCTCAACAATATTAATAAAATTGGAAGAGTTATAAAGATGTTGGATAAGAGTCGAAAGAAAATGATCCACAAAGTTGGAAGGGTGTTTATGAGAGTGCGTGACAAGGAAATTAGAAGCATCAACCGAAGTTGATTAACAAAGCTTATAAGCAGACCTTGCTTTCAAAAACGTATTAAATATCATACAGTTTGTACTAGTATCTAAAGCAGAAGATACAACATGTACAACTAAAATAGGAATTGTGTCGGTTTATATAACTTTTGTAAATATTTAACTGCGTGAGATCAACTTTATTAACTTTATCACACCCACACACATCTATAGCATAGCAATAATTTATTTTACAAATTCTTGTGTTTTTCGTGATAGCATCTAACAACAATTTCGTGATTCGACTCACGAAGCTCATTTGAAAATTTTAGTGATTCTCAATTTGTGTATAATAATTGTGCAATAAGAAGCCCCCATGTGGATACATCTGGATAACCTAAAGCTTACGTTAGATTGAAATTGCTGAACCGAGTCTATATGTTCCTTGGGACGGTGCATCATCTTTCTTAATTGATACACATGACGAGATTCATCTTCTATTATTAGGCTTGTTGGTATGTAATATTATTAGCTTATATTGAACAATTATTTATAAATTGTACATTTATCGCTAATTTCAAAATTGCACTTTTTGGGTTCTGAAATTGGGAAGAAAAACGAATGTGATACCTGTTGACCTACAGATTTACGAATTTCTTTGACTTATTCTGAAACACCTGTGACCTTTTTGTTACTTTTCCATGAAATCTTTAAAAGAGAAAATTGTTATTTTGGTGCTCGGGGAGCTCCCACCATTTTTACTTGGGATAAAAGTTACAAAAACAAGCCCGAATTTAATTTTAAAAGCAGGATATCTATCAATGCCGTTGTAAAATCACTTATTGTGAAGTAGAAATACTACGTGGCATTAATTTCAATTTGTTCCATAGACGAGAGAGTGTATGTATACAGCAAAAAGTTAATTAAAAATGAGTTTATTAAAAACTATGGGATTGCAAAAAGATTGAAATTAAAAATTCTTTTCGAGATATGAGAGATTGGCTGGAGCAAGAACAAACTATGCAACATGTTGAATTTCCACATCATTAATTACCATAAAATCGTTACAAACATCAAAACAATCAAATAGCTAGGCATTCATTGTATAATGACGAGGTAAGCTCTGAACATTCTTGAAATTCTAACGAGGATGTCAAGCACGAAATACTTGAGGAATTTACGATTGAAACCTTAATGAGGGGTGAATTAATCACTTTTCAGCGTTATATTATTTTGACCATATAAATCAACGTGAAAATTACGAAAAATATTTTAAAATAAATTATTAGCAAGTCGAGACTAGTTATAACTTATATGTTGTACGTGTGTAGGGTGCCTAACTACTAATATACGTTAGTGTATAAGTAAATACGACGCGTACTTGCTAATAAAATTTGTTAAAAATTAAATTGCGCAAAGAAGATGAAAGCGTTTGTAATTAAAATGATCATCATGCCGAGGTGGCGTGTCGTAAATATTAAAAAAATATTTTGTTTCTTGTGCTTTTCAGAAAGCAATGAATAAGAGTACCGGCTTTCATAATACAGGAAAGCAAACAAGCAACAAAGATTGTTAACTTCTTTAACTTGGTAATTTATTTTAAGATTAATTGCAACTTTAACAAGAAGTATTTAATATAAAACATCGCGTTTTTGACAAATGCTTTTTTGTTTTTTTCGTTTTTCTGTACCTACTATTTATTTCATTATTTAAAAGTTAATGATACAAGGTGGTTCTGACGTTTTTGTTTCTCCAAATGTTTTAATTTCATACCAATGAAAATCTACGATGTGTTCAATAAAAATTTGGAGTAGGTAATTCCCTCATTGAAGTGTAAGTTAAAGCACGTATATGAACCCCCCATCCGAGGCCTGGATCTACGGTTTTTCAGAATTGTGGAAGTGATATAGTAATCAGTGAATTTTTATTATAATATCATTTCTGTGGTAAAAAGGCAAAAGATGTTGTCGAAATGTTAAAGAAAGTCTCCCAGATTCTTAAAAATATAAATAAAAATTGCTAAAGCTGAAATTTTTCATTCTCTATGGCTGCAAATAAATGAAAATGTATAACTCGACTTACAACCTTTTGTCCTTTTAGCACAGATTTAATTAGTAAGTTTTATTTCAATATTTTTTATTCCATCGCAACGTGTAAAATTGCACCATATTGCAAGTCATTTTAATACATTGTTAGAGAGGGCTCAAATTTCAATTATTGCTATTTTTGGTTGAGAGTTCAATATTCAATTGACCTGCCTTAATTTAACTTAATTACTTTTATTATTTTGTCTAGGAACTGAGATTCGAATGGGTTTCGAATTAATTTGAACTTCTCCATATTAACTTTTTGAAAGTATTTTTGGAATCTGCTACTAAGAGAGATTGATTTTGTAACGAATTTGTTTGTTTGATTTGTATAGGAGCCTCGTATTTTCCAGTAACGCGGCTATCATCTAAACCCAAATTAATTATATTCAAACTTGAACGGTTGATTTACCCAAGTTTGTTATTTTGTCAATATGTCCCGGAAACGGCGAGAATATCAGGTAGTTTAATTTTATAAGTTCAGTGTTTTTTTTTAAATTTCATTCAATCTTTCCAACTTTTGATCTCTGTCCCTTTCGTTATCCATTTGGAAATTTAGAGACATTAAGCACAAAATAAAATGTTGCTCGCAGTTTTAGAATAATTTTTGTTCGATGAGTTGGAATGTGCATTGGATTTATTTAGTTATCACACCTTTTTTACATCCGGTCTGATTCGATACCTTTACGTTTACAGTATGAATGCGAGTGCATTTATTGAAAAGTGTTAATACCTTGCATAGCTTTGAAAGTGTGAATAGTTTATATTTTATAAAATTATTATTATCGATATTCACTGGCGTATATAGAACGGCATGCAATGCGAGCGGGCCCCCGAGGAATAAATGGATCACTGAATTTTTTTATTAGTTTTATTTTCATCATAATTAACCAGTTAATTCTAAAAAAGTAAAAAAGAACCCCGAATTTAAAAGTTTCCTCAAACCTCTGATTTTCAAAATTATTTTAATATTACATCATGTAACTTTTTTAAAAGTTGGTTGAACGACTTTGGCAAGCGAGCAAGGACTTGCAATAATTTTCAATTTCAGTTGAAGGAGCAGAACTAATTTAATGTTTCAACAATTATTGATGATTTTGCAACAGCGAAAGCCAGCAAATAGTTCTAATAAGATTTAAGTTTTTAACGTATATAAACGGCGTTTCGCCCCCCCCCTTCAAATCTCAATAAAGTAATACTATAGAAGTAACTTTCAGTTAATTACATTTCATTGTTTTTATGAGGTCTATCTATAATCAATTTAAAGGAGAAAAACTAGGGATTTTTCTCAACTTAGAAAAGAAAATTAAGAATTATTGTTGAAGTTTATTTGAATTTTTGTCCTAATACGCTTTATACAGCTAAAGTCTTGCGTTCGTATTCTTGAGCAGCAATTGTGTACGTAGGTTCATTTAGTAACCCACACAATGGGATGCGTTTGTAATTAAAAGCCCCGACGTGCCTTTGTAGAATTGTGCGTTTGACACATAAGGCTCTAAGATCAACTCTTTGTTTTACATACACGATAGATAGACATTGTTTATGTAAATACGTTAAACACTAACTTGTATTTTGTCTTATCGATAATGTAAATGTATTATATTATAATTTAACATTATTTGTTCTCCGCTAATTGAGCAACATAAAATAATTTTTTCGATTCTTTAAAAATCTTCTTAAAATGTGCCCCCCTCTCGGAGAAAAATAACAAGATTAATTTGCAGTTGTTGCATCAGGCATGTGGTAGTTACACAATTATGGTCTTAATGAGATTTTCTAAATTTGTTGCGAATTCCCTGATCAGCCAGGTTAAAAATTTATTCTCATGCATATTTAATTTATTAGTAGCTAACGTGTAGTGTAGCTACTAACTTAGTAAATACTCATCATGCGAAAAAAGTTCAAAATAAACAAGAAAACTTCTTTGTTTTTACTTATTTATTTTTTACTAATCGGGTTCGGTTACTTAGCGGGTGCCCACCGGACATTCCTAATTAAAGGATAATATTAGCAATTTTTTATTTTATTTTCCCAATTGTATGGGTTTTTTATGATTTTTCTATTTGTAATGTTGTAATTACGACTTAATCTTGTTGATTGTTCCATTGTAAACTAAACCAATTATTTGTTTCTGATGAGTGGGGATTTTTAATTTTATACAGGGTGAATCAATAGCGCGAACTTGCTTTATCACAAGGAAATTATAATTTCTTCTGTAAAATTAAGTAACCAAGTACAATAAAAATGCTTTAGTATTGGATTCATTATGATATAAAATGTAGTTTTAAAACTAACTTTTGCCTTTTTTTATTAACAAAAATAACCCAATTATAAAAATATTTGCCACAAAATTTAAAGTCCGGTTTAAAACGGTTCTCTAATAGAAAAAAATTTAATTTTCTAAACCTCAGGAGTTTTGCTCGTGATGGGTAAAATGTCGGTTGTTTTTAAATTTTTTTATTTTTAATGCAAATAATTTTTCTACATTATACCCGCAAATGATCGGTTGGGTTTCTATACATAATTTAGCCTTGTGTCCCAAATAAAAGGAGTAAAGGTTTTTCTTTTAATATTTTATAATTTTCGTAACAGAAATATTTTTTATCCAAGTAATTCTTCGATTTTCTTTAAATTTATTAATTCTCATTTTCTTTTTCTTTGCAGTAGAATCTCGATTATCCGGGTTCGGTTTATGCGTTTTTCGGTTTATCTTCGGATAACAGAAGTAGTAAATACGTAATGTGAACACAAATAAGCCAAAAACGCATAAACCGCACCCTAATAATTGAGTTTCTGCATTGTAATTTTCTTCAATTTTCAACTAAAAATTCAACTACATACTTGAATTTTTTTTTATCATAAAATTAATTTTTTATTGTATTTAATCAATGTTAAATTTGCGTTAGCTGTGAGTGTAAACCACTAATGCCTTAATTTCTTGGATTTCCGTTCAGTTTTTAGTACCTTCTAATATATTTCCTAAAACTTATATGGGCCATTTTTGCTATTATGTTATAATAAGGATTGGAATAATAATTGAAAATGGTGCATTGCTTCTCACCTACTTCAAATGTAGGTTAGCGAGTCTCGAAACCAATTTTTACGTTTTTTTAAAACTGAAAATATGCTCATAAATAGTGAACTTTTTTTTAAAGTGTACAACGTAATCTTTTTTTACCTACTTTTTTTCTTTCATTACAAACGAGCACAATTATAAGTCGATAAAAGACATAGTCGGGTTGCGTCTAGGGTTATAAAATAAGTACAGTTACAGAAACTGCAATGGAAAACTCGAAAGCACGTACGGATTGTTTAATGATAGTAGTTGCTGAGTCAATCGGAAGTGGATTTTGAATTAAACTCGGGAGTTTTAAATGTACCAGTTTTTGGGATTCATGTAGAGACGACATTTAAAAGTGAGAGAAATGTAAAAAATCGACCACTCTATAAACGACAATTGAAATCTACCGTGAAAATTAACCTAATTTTTACATTTTAAATTTAAATTTATGATGTTAGAGACCGTTTATTAATTAACATACACGATTTTTCTACATTGAACATTTTTGAAGACCCTAAGTTTTCAAAAATATAAATAAAGTTTAATAAAATAGATAATAATTACTCCTTATAAAAAATAAAGTTTTATAACTGTATTTATATAAAGATTATCTATTATTTTGAACTAATTTGTAATTATTATCAATTTCTTTTGCATACATTTTTAGAAAATTATAAAATTTACTCCACTCTCGTAAGAACCATTACATTGATAATTAAAAGTTTTTTACTATTTTTGATGTAGGTACCTACTATTTACCTAATAGTTTTAGTATAATTTTAAAAATAGTTTTAAAATTTTTAAACAAAATGTGTTTTTCATCCCTCCCTGAAAAGAACCCCCTAGAAACAACCTGGAGTACTTAAAACTTTTTCACTTTTATTCGTTCACCTTAGTTAACCAACTTTATAATGGTGGATCCGCCACTGTGTAATTGTAAGAGATAGCATTGGTATAGTACAATCCAAATAAACTGTCACTTTCGTCAACCTAACTAATTACTGAAGCTTATTTGATTACATAAACGCGAAAGACCTAAGTGGCAATTTATTTGGATTGTATCATATAAAGTTACACGTTTATATAATTATTTAAAACAGTCACAACCAGAAATTTCCACAACGAAATACGAGTTTCGATCCTTATAGATTTCATCAGTAGCTTGTATAATTCTACACACGTACATCACTGGATTATTGTGGTTGTGGTTTTTTTTTTTTTAAATTTAATCACAACGTTTTTGTTCATATTATAATCTTAATTTTTATCGTTTAATATTGAACGCCTTTAACTTGCTATATAACGGGTAGATTTAAATGTGAAAAATTATCATTTCCAAACGAAAAGGCGCCCAGTATGTTTTAGCGTTACAATTTGTAACAATTAAACTCGGTGAATTATTATTTATTATTATTATTTATTAATATTATATTTATTCGGGAAAACATTCTCAAAATATGAACAAACCAAGAGTTAAAATAGTTAGAAACTAATAAGTTTCAACTTGGGGAATAACTATTGGCTATTTTATTATCAAAGTTTCTTAAATACCGATAACAAATTATTGTACCTCTTTGACAAATGTCAAATGAATTGTATGAAGTTAAATAAAGTTATAGGAAGGTTGATATCTCACAGTCGCAATAGTGCGAAAAATAATATTAACAAATAAAAATTAAATTGTCTCACTGTTTGCCACGTTTCGATCAAAATAGTCAAAGTTTTACGGTATATATTTTGAACAAAATCGATGAGTCATCGTTGTCATTTAAAAAATATGTTAATAATTACTTTTTAAATTATTTTTTCCATTTTAAATTAACTTGAAATAAAGTAATTTTGTAATCATACGTTTTTAGAGATAAATAAGTGTAAATCAAAAGGAAAACTAAAAATTCAGTTAAAATTTAGGACAATTAGTGGTAAAGCTGTAAAACATCTTGCTTTAGAGTTAACGAATTCTAAGTTGACACCGTCAAGGACAAATTTTTCCCCTGTAGATATGGAGGGAGAACGCGCCATTGCCGTCGTGATTTAATTTACTTCTGAACTTAAGAACTCTGCGAATTGACATTCCTGAAATACTCGACCGGACAAATTTTTGTATCTGCGCATTATCACCGCTGATCCAACTTGGAGTGTATGAATTCTACCAAAATTATTATAATAAAATTATTATAATATGAAATATTTTAACTCTAGAGGACGCTAATGTCAGTTTTCACCTTTCTTGCTCCCCATGCTCTACGAATGGTCCTGAGCATGACCTAAAACTGCATCGCTTGTTCTTTGTGAAAAGAATTTAATTTCATTTCGTCATTTTGGCGAAGCCCCCCAGTCCGAAATTTTTATCGGCGCCACTGCACACTATTACTCTGCTATTTTGAAATTTGAATTATGATACAAAATGGTTAGGGGAAAATCATTGACTGTATAATGGTTATTATCGTTTCTTACGCACAAATTCTGACAAAAACTTCCTATAAAAATTAGCACAATTCTTTAATTTTTAAAATAAATACTCAATCGTATGAATTCGGTTTATCACGCAGTGAACGTACAGCCAAACGTAACCTCAATCTTTTAAAAGGCCGTGCGGTCCAGAAATGTGTTGTTAAAACTAAATTTCTGTATCTAAGGCATTTGCTTACGTTATCAATTTGCAATCGGTTATTTAAATTCAAGGTTCAACTGCTGATAAGCAATAATAAGGTAACTTGAAATTACTTTCAATAACCACGTGCTTTTGTAACAATTTAAATGTTCCCCAACAGAGTAATGGCCGATTATATAGTAAATTCGGTAAACGAAAATTCTCAGGGCGAGTTACCTGTAGATGGTTTAAGCGCTAATGATTTGATGGAACAAGGAAACGGCTTAACCTACAAGTAAGTTCATCCAGTTGTTAGAACGCTTCCTAATTATAATTTTATGTTAAAGTGACTTTATTTTACTGCCCGGTTATATCGACTTCTCCGCCGACGAAGTGGTAAGTGATGAGATTGACGGTGACAAATTTTGATTACTTACTACGAAACTTGTAGGACCTAAGCTGTCATTTAACCAAACGTATCCTTCTCAAGTCTCCCTTAATTTCATCTCCCATGGACACGGTTACCGAAGCCGATATGGCCATTTCGATGGCGTTATGTGGAGGAATTGGTATCATACATCACAATTGTACACCTGAATTTCAAGCCAACGAGGTCGTAAAAGTTAAAAAATACAAACACGGATTTATTCGTGACCCAGTTGTATTGGCACCCTCAAACACCGTTTCGGATATTTTAAATATTAAAAAAACCCACGGTTTTTGCGGTACACCAATCACAGAAAACGGTAAATTAGGAGGTAAATTAGTTGGAATGGTAACATCACGTGATATCGACTTCTTAGATAAAGGAACCAATGTCAATCTCAAATTAGCTAATGTAAGTTTCTGTTAAAAAAGGAGTCAAAAAAACATTACAACTTAACTTTGTCTTAGGTCATGACTAAATCAGAAAATTTAATTACTGCCCAATCTGGTGTCACTTTAACCGATGCAAATGCTATATTGGAAAAAAGTAAAAAGGGAAAATTGCCAATCATTAATTCGCAGGGAAATCTAATAGCCTTAATTGCTCGCACAGATTTGAAAAAGTCTCGAAGTTACCCCTTCGCATCTAAGGATGAAAATAAACAATTAATTGTGGGTGCAGCTATTGGAACTAGGGAAGAAGATAAACATAGATTGTCTTTATTAGTGGGCGCTGGTGTAGATGTCGTCATTCTGGTAATCTTTAAAAAATTAATTTTGCAAATTTGAATTTCCCCACTTGAAAAACGTTTTTCTGGTGAAATTGAAATTTTAATATATTGAACATGTTTTCTTAATTAATATTTTGATTGAAGAGTATTGCCTATGCTTACAAAATGGAAGAACAGTCCTTCTGTCTTTTTTAGTTTGTTTAATTTTCTTTTGCCAGAGCGACATTTAAATAGGTCAATTTTAACTCGTTTACATTACTTCTAGGATTCTTCTCAGGGAAATTCAATTTATCAAATTAACATGATTAAGTACATCAAGAAAGCATACCCGTACTTACAAGTAATTGGCGGAAACGGTATGCAATTTTTGTTGTGATTAAAAGTTTTGCCATTAAAAGGTTTTTGTAGTTGTTACTGTCAAACAAGCCAAAAATTTGATCGATGCTGGTGTGGATGCTTTGAGGGTGGGAATGGGTAGTGGAAGTATATGCATCACTCAGGAAGTAATGGCGGTTGGTCGCCCACAAGCAACTGCTGTTTATCAAGTAGGTGAATACGCTCGACGCTTTGGTGTCCCCGTAATTGCCGATGGTGGTATTCAATCTATAGGGTGTATTGTGAAAGCGATATCTTTGGGTGCATCTGCTGGTACTAATTTGTGAGCACTTGCAAGAGAGGTATTATAAAATTAAGTGAATTTCAGTGATGATGGGATCTCTTCTTGCTGGTACAAGTGAGGCTCCCGGAGAGTACTTCTTTGCCGATGGTGTTAGGCTTAAAAAATATAGAGGGATGGGTAGTTTGGAGGCAATGGATCGAAAAGATGCACAAGGAGCTGCAATGGATCGATATTATCATACGTAATTGTTTTGTAATCGTACCTTCTGTTACCTAAATTTTGTTTCTTGCAGTCAAAAAGATATAGTTAAGGTGGCTCAAGGAGTAAGTGGCTCTATTGTAGATAAAGGATCGGTTTTAAGCTTTGTTCCTTATTTACAATGTGGTGTAAAGCATTCGTGCCAAGATATAGGAGCCAAGTCCTTAACCTCCTTAAGATCTATGATGTATAGTGGAGAGTTACGATTCGAGAAAAGATCTCAGTCGGCCCAATTGGAGGGTAACGTACATAGCTTGTTTTCCTACGAAAAACGTTTATTCTAATTTTTGTAATTATTGTACATTAAATTTTCAATTTTAAAATGATATTTATTTATATGTTTCTTCAGACTTTTGAACTTTTAAGCTTTTGAGCTTCATATATTAGATTGTAAGTGTATATTATACCCCTTTTATACATTATTTTTTTGCTTGACAAGCCATTTGACCTGTGATAAATTACAATTTTTATGTTTTCATTTCAATTAGGTACCCACTCCTAAAAAAAACATGAAGGAAAAATTCGTCTTAAATTTGGTTGCTTTTATTCTGTAAAATAATTTCAAGAGTAAAATAATAAAAAAAAAAGAGTAACCCTTTAGTTAAATTAGGTGTATTCTTTTTGTTATTGTTGCAAATAAGCATTTTCACAACTCTGTAGAATTTACTTTGAATTTTTTTTTTATAATTAAGTTCAGACTTAGAAAAGAAAATATTCCATGAGAATACTAAACTGTTTAATGATAAAATATATAATTTTAAGAACTTACGTGTAAATCGCGATTTTTAAACAAAAATTTCCGCTTTGTAACTCGACAGATGATCACACCAAGCCACTGCTTTGGTTGTGTTAATCTTTATTTATTATTGTTATTTATTAATAGTAACATGATAATGACATTTCAACGTGTTTTTTATTTTTGTGATTTTCAGGAGTGAATATTTGCGCCCAAAAGGAGCAAACATTTTTACTTTTCTTATGTATGAGGTACGGAGAGCATAGTGGAATCCGCGTATAACTACATGGGTTTGGTTTTAAATGCATTGTTTTATATGGATTTATAAACCGTCCTTGACGTCCTTATTTTAACCGAATTCCACTTTATTGTAAAAATGATAAAAAAATTGTGAGTTTGCATTTTGAGCTTCGCGAGGGGGGGAGAAATAATTTTTTAAATCTGAAGAAACATTTATTTTTAAAGTATGTCACAAATTTACTTTATTTGAACCGTTTTTGCTTGATGTTTTAAAATTCACAGGAGGGCGATTAACCGTTCTTTCTAAATTTTTTTAAAATTTTAACGTATGTAAATCTTGTTTTTACGATTCGCTGATAATTTTGTATGAATATGGAAAACAACGTCAGCGTTAACAAGGTAACCATGAAACGAACAGAAGAGATGTCTTGCCCTTTCCTTGTAAAAAATTTGTTTCGACTTTATTGCAAACTTAATAATGGCCGGTAATTAGCAGTAATAAACTTTTCGGTTTGAAATAAGTAATTAATGATTAAATTTTAATTATCATTTCTAAAACCAGCCATAAGTAAATGTAATCTGTTTTGTTACACATTAAAGTGTACATTTGATGGATTTAAATTTTTTAAAAAAACTGAAATTTGTTTAACCATTTCATCCACAGCATCGTGTCTGACACGATTGTATTCATGTATGTCGCATCTTTATTTAACGTTTACGACCGACAATTAACTTATGGATCAAGTGGTTTAAAAATGTTTGCCATATTTTTTAGAAAAATGTTAAACGTGGTCGATTTGTCACTCACCTATCGAATTAAAAATTTGTAGAAAATTTTTTTCAAAATTCGTGTTCGAAAAACCGGAGCTAGTTGTAACATTTTTTACATCTCGACAATCTCAAAAATTCATTTTAATTCATTTAAAAAAAATTTGTTAATAAGATTTTCCTAGCAAAATATCGTAACTTTGTATAAACTCGAGACAACCAATAGTAAACCCCTGAAATGTATAAATTATGCAATTCTGCGATTTATAGTGCCTATTTAAATATTGAATTGCGTTTTTCTTCAATAAAAATAATTGATAACAAATTTCCAAAGAAAAATTTATTTATCTGTGCAATTTTAATTTTAGTTTAGCTGAAAGGCGATATGCTCTTTTATTAGAGTTATCATAGTTTAAAAAGTTAAACTAGGGCAATCGCACTTTCAAAAGGAAGCAAAAACTAGGACTGCAATATTCCATTTTGAATTTTTTAATTAATAAACGAAGAGATAACGCTTAGAGTTTAGATAATAGAGTTTTGTTCTCGTATAAAATAAAAATGGTCTGATGTTGCGGCCCTCTCTAAATTTAGATTCTGGTTACGCTACTGTTGACTGTTGTGATCCATAATGGATCAAATCCACAGGGGCGTTCGATGAGATCAATCAAATCGGTATACGAGTGTTTCAACGCAATCTATGCGATTTTAATCGATTACAAAAAATTTGATTTTAATCGTTTTTTAATTTTATCTGTATAGTTTCAGGTTAGAATTGAAATGTCAATTTATAAATGCGATGAGTAATCGATTCAATAAATCGATTATACTTGTTGAACGCCCCTAACGTTTTAATTCTTAAAAGTACAATTAATTGAACAATAATTTAACATTTTTTAAATAATTTAATAAACAAAAATAATTAAACAATAAATTATTTTATGATGCGCCTGGTGCAGGATAATATCGAAATTATTTCAACTTTTTTATAAAACGATTTTAAATCACTTCATGTTTTCAATAATAGTGTACCACCAAGGTATAATTTGTTCAAAGAAATTAACAGTTTTTTACTTATACGATTTTCCAATTTGCTAAAATAAAAGATTTAAACCTGTTGTATTATTATACTTTTCTATTACATTGCCAAAATGCCATTTACAATAGTGCCCAACCAAAATTCCTTTCCTTTGTTATAAATTTATATAAATATTTTAAACAACAAATTTCAAAACGCAAATTAATTGACACTCATGATTACCTATAGGTATTTATGCAAAAGAAATTTGATGACTTCACATTTATTTTATGAATATTCTATGTACACATGTAATTTTATTTTTGAGGTATACAAATTTTTATAATAAATTTGAATTGCTTAAAATCTCGGGCAGGATCAAAATTTCTTCCGGACTTTTCCCTGTACGCTAAAGAAACCCGGACGTATGGCAATCCTATTTATTTTGTAGGAGAACGATTTTCGTTTTGCTCTCTTATAGAAAATATTTCCCCCAATATCTGATAAAATTAAAAGTATGCAGTGACATAATTAAAACCTTAATTAAGAGTTTGGTGGGGGGTAGGTTAGGCTAAATAATTTTTTTAAATAAACGAATGATGTATTTCGGAGTCCTGGCTGACAAAATCCGACAGAATAAAACTTTTTGTGCCTCTTTCATCTGAATATTTTATTTTCTTGATTAAAAATTTTGCTTTGAATAAAGTACTATATCTACCTTCTTTTAAGCAATTTTGTCATTAAATATAGTAAGTTACAATTTATAGTTTTTATCGAATGTGTACTAAAAATATATCAGTATTTGGAGACTCGGCAGGTTTTTCCTTAGTTCCGTTTATGCTTTTAACTAATTGCTGTTTTTCAGCTTGACAGAGTTAAAAGTTAATCAAACTTTTTATTTAACGTACAAATTGATACAATTTATTTAAGTCCGGCCAATTAATCTTGCACATTATCAACAAGTTAAGTTTTAAGTTCTTTATTTTTGTTAACGCGATGAAAAATGGTGCAACGGAAGGAAACTATAAAGTTGCGTCAGTTTATTGTACACCAAACAATTTGAGTAATTGTTGTTTAAATAAGAATTTGATTATTATCAATAAACAATAAAGGAATAATTCTATACGTTTCCAAATACCTTTGCTCTTATAGAACCATTGAACCGAATAATAATTGGTTCCCTTTTATCTTATTTTTCCTCTCCAATAAAACATTGTTAAGCGTTACCAAACGAGTTTTTGTGAACGTATTATTTGCAAAATTGGGTGCGCAGTCAGATGATACTACATATTTTCTGTTATTTACTCATTGTTTTCTAAATTTATCATAATTTTCACTTTTGAGAATGAAGTGCTTTGTATTATGTAGATTAACAATTCAATTTATTTCTAGATGTAATAATTTTGGAAATTGTTCATTTTCAAAACATAATCAATTTGCTTAAAGCATTATCTTTATTTTGCTGATTTTATCGGCGTTAACTGTCTCCTGCACCGAATTGAATGGAAAACACTTTATTAAAATACAAACAAAAAGTAGGTATAAAATTGGACGAATACTGAATTTATTGAAAATGGTGAAAATTCTTTAGTTTTATCTTGATCAATGTTTTTTGTCGATTGATTTGGGAGAACTTATGAAACAATCGTGTACAGTTTAATGTAGAGGCGAGGACTTGATGGTTGTGAGTTCGAATCCCGGCCACCGCGATCAAGCACGTGTACATCTCTTTCGTATGTCTTAATGTAGCCACCACAATCTACAAACATCAACTACTATAAAATAATCAAATTCGACCTAGAAAATTATTATCAATCACCTTGGTGGTTTCCGATTTACGCCGGAAAGTAAACATTTTCGTATCGTATTCCTGTCAAGTGATATTTTCTTAGACAACAATCGGATGGAAAATGGCTACTTTTCGGATGGTTGGAGAAAGATAATTTATTTTAAAGCTTCCGTTTTAGCCGATCTCGTTGTAGTTGATGAATGAAGAAGTCACCGCGAGACATAATGAATAACTTTGAGAGGTTAGATCAATATAGTCTACTCTTCAAAATTGTAATCACATATTCCATCGGAGTATACTGCTTTTTGTATGTGACCTTACCTTCAGGATGTTTCCAGGAAATCATAACGAGAATTCAATTACAAAAAATATTGTTATTATTATTATTTGAAATATCTTATAAAATTATGAGCCTTTCGTATCTGTGATGTGAGGATAAACCAATTTTAATTATTTAAAAAGTCTACAAATATGACTTACTGCAATTTTTAACCACATTAGTAAAATCAACATAAAAATAAAATTTATATAAGTGAAGAAATTAATTAAACAATCAAAGTAAATATCTTCTCATTGCCGATAGTTTCCAAGTAAATTTTCGTTCTTGTTTTCTAATTTCTTTATTGCATCTCTCACGTCTATTGAAGATATTCTCAAAAGTGTCAGCCACTTTATTCATATACGTTCATAGACGTAACGATATCATTTTCCATGTTTACAAAGTAATTATTGAAATCGCCTGCTTTGATGTTTACTATTGCATTTGTTTCAATTTCCGTTTTTCTATAGTTATTTATAATTTTACAAGATGCTTTGATTTTGATATCGGCCTCGATCATATTATTATTTTGTATTTGCTGTTGTTTTTCTTTGATTATACTTCACGAGGAAAAAGAAATAAACTTTTAACGAAAGGAAGGCATTTTAAATTTTATTATACAATAGTTAAATGTATTTCTGGATTAGCTAATTTTGGATAAATAGGTCTCTTTAGCACGTGTGTTTTACTGTTAACTATCATTAATTTCGTGTAGGTGTTTCACAATAGGCGCACGTATAAGGTATAATAGACATTTTATTATATCATATTCACGATTAGCATATTGCTATACCATTAACCGCCTGTTAAAGTGTAATATGTTTATAAATAGGCGAAATCGTGCCATATTCCGTAATGGACTCAAAATTATGCAAATTTATTATAAATCCAATAAGTCTAAAGAGACAAAATTGCGTTTATTAGATAAATATAATAGGTTTGTTTCGTGTACGGTTTGAGTAGTTTGAAACTGTCACACGCATGAGCAGACTACAATTCGATACTGCTCATGCGTTTGATAGTTTTCAAATCGTCACGAATTGTAGCAGAAACAGAACTAATATATTATTTTATTATGCTTTTGTAAACTCGAATTTCTAGATTTCTTTAATTTTATATTTGTTGTCATTTTAGAATTGCTGGTTTATCGAGTGCAATTTTTCTCTTAACTACGGTATGATTGATCTGTAGGATAAATTGGTAGTGTAAGGTTGAATTTTTTTAGTTTCCTTTGTTGTACATTTTTCCGCCGTTCTTTTGTTAAAAGGAAATCATCACTGTTTTAAGAGCTTCGGTAACAAAATTCAAAATTGCATTAACACTGATCAGCATAAAACCACATCAAATTCGTCAAGTTTAACTACTAACCCTAGGGTATATTATTTGCAGTTGTGTTTCAACACTTCATTGTTAAAATCTTACTCCCAACTATCAAAAGCTTAGTTTCCAATATTAAAAGTTCCAAATCGAGAGCTTCATAAGTGATTTTTAAAAGCTTAGATATTATTTTAATTAATCAAAGTTTATTTTAGCAAGGGAGTTCCTCGCTATTTAGCAAAAAAATTCACTGAACCCACGCTGACAATACTCCAGCAAAATTGCAATTTAATAAAAAAATTAAATTAATGTTTCTCCCGGAGTTCATTTTGTTTAGACCATTTATAAATTTTTTATACACGCGTCCGTACGTCGCAAATTAACTTAATTTTCTTTTTAATTTATTGCATCTCGAATCCTTTAAACTTGAATAAACGCTTACCGATTGTTTAGAAAGATAATAATTCACACTAAAGCCCTCTGCTTTAATGATTTTCTCCGCATGACTCACAGATTTTCTGTTTTCGTATCACAGCTCAAAACGATAGCAAATTTTTATTGCAGTTGTAGGGTTGATGCAGTTTACACGAGTAAAATAATTTTGGATAAATCTGGTTCTGGATAGGTACAATATTATTTTTAGGTTAAAAATTAAAACTGTAATTTTTTGTTACAATCCAATGAAAAACTTCGTTTAAAATGAAATATTATTCAAATAAATTTTTATTTTTATTTATTTCCTAAAAGTTTTGACTAAGAGTTCTTGCTCGAACAGATATCGTGAGGGGAAAGTACTAGATAATCATATAAATTATTGCGACCACGGAGGATTTTCCTGTTCACGGGAGGGCTCAGAGCTAAGAAACTCGGTGAAATTCTAAACCAGTGTTAAAATGTTGATTATATTTACTGTATCACTGTATCTCTTCCAAACGAGTTGACAATTTTAAATTTAGAGAGTCACAACCAAGGTTCTAACAATTATATGTACATGTTTCGATCTTAGTAGATCTCATCGGTGCAATATAGCAGGAAATCCTTTGAAATGATTAATTTAAATTTGCTTATACAGCGCCGATTAGGTGGTGATGGAATTTTGTCTTAATTTATTTTTGAAGATCCTGAAGTTTCCTTCAAAGTTCGCGAATCTATAAAAGGTCACTTTCTATACTACATTAGGGTAATATGCAATCAGTAATTAAGGTTTATAAAGAATTTTGCCCCCAGGACTTTATGATTTTGGGGGGCCAATGAGCCCTTACTCCTAAACGCTTGGATGGGAGCATCAATTTTGTTACCCCGCGTAAACATTTTACCGACAGGAGAAAATGTGAAAATAAATTAGTGATTTCCAAAAGTTTTCTTCTGCCTGGGACTGATGAGATTGAATAAGATCGAAATATTATGTAATTGTTGTAATTTTTGGTTGTAAATTGTTGATTAGAAAAATGCGTACATCAAACAACATCAGAGTTCAGATATTAATAAAAATAAAGACCATTACAAAAATTTTATTTTGTAAGTATTACCTAAAAAAATTTAATAAATTATATTTTTTAATGCAATTAAAATTTTAATTGAGTACAAGAGGGTGAGTTGAAAACAAACAAACTGAAAAACTTATTGTAGCAAGAACATTTTCTAACAGTTTGTTTCATTTTCAACCGACCGTTTCTGTCAACTAATTAATTAAATTTTTGAAAATTGAAAAGATTGCATCAAAAAATATTATAAAAAACCTAGAATTTTTTAATTTAAATACCTAATTTTGTATAACAGTGGAGTTTTATTAGTTACCTTTAAATATAATAGATTTTTTTGCATTAAATTAACTTTCCCAAGTTTCAAATTTTTCATTTTTAAATTTTATAAAAATTTATTTAACAAGTTAAGAAAGGTATATTATTACAACATCTGAATTTTTAAGGATACGTCAGAAAGTGTTAACAAAAAGTTAGCACAATAGTAATGTGAAGGTTAATCTTAATAAGTGTTAAAAAGTTTTACTAAATCATAATAAAATTTTAGTGCTAAATATAATAATTAAAATTAAAAAAACAACTTTTAATATTCTTGCGATTTTGCTTTAGCTTTCACTAGAAAATTTAATTCGATTATTCTGTAATTTAAATTGTTATTAGTTATTAATATTTTAGTTCAAACTGCTAAATATTGTTGTTGGGCTAATGTGTTAAAATTTGTAAAGTTGGCCAATTAAAAAAATTAATTCAATGGTACTAAAAAAATTGTTAAAGAAAGTGTGAAATAAGTAATAATCTAGGGGCGTAATACACTGGCAACTGCAAGTATAAATTCGGTGACAGAGAAGACAACAACAGCTCTAAAATCGATCTTTGTGACCCGAATACAGCAAGCTCGCACCCTTGCTATATTCCCTTATAAAAGCACTGTTAGATGCTATGGGTAACCTGACTTTTTGAATTCTGGAAAATTTTATTACAAAGTATCGCTTTTAATTTTTAAAATAACTTTTTTTTAAAACACCCTTATTTAATTATATTGCGGATATTTAATAATAAACGTATTTCCTTATTAATTTAAAATAACTCAACACCAAATTGTATTAAAAATGTTTGGGGAGGAATGCAAATTTTTGAAATTAAAACGTTTTAATGGTTGTAATCGCAAATGATTGCATAATTAAACCGCGTTGTCAAATTGTTAGCAACATAAGTATAGACCACAGATTATATGCAAATATATCTCGACCAACATCCCAGGAATCATAGACAGAATTAGAATGAAATTTGCATCGGTCACAAAAGCTCTTTCAATTTGATTTCGAGTGATGAGCTTTTATTTGGATGTGGTTCAAATATCATTACTATCGACCTGTATATTGCCAATTACTTTTTGTCTTATCTTATTATGGCGAGTTCACTTTTGCCAATATGGGTAGTTCGTAATTTTTATACCTATGACTGACGTATATGATATCATTTAAAGAAGATAACTAAAACCGTGGATCAAAATCGCTCCGTAATTTATTATTATTAGTCTTTACCGAAGCCAATGCTTCGTTGATTATAGTTTATTAAGTATTGGATCCTATTAAATTTGAATTAACGAACACGCCGGATTTTATGCTTTACTTTAAAATATGCACAAAGTTGTGTTGAAAACTACAAATTTTCCAAGTTGTGTTGTACAAAAATGTCGCCTACTATTCATAAAAAGGATTATTAACAATTAAAGTTTAGCACGTAATTGCGCATTAACGGCCGGATTCATAGACGATGAGTTACTTATACTTAAAACGCTACTTACGAAAGTGTCCCTTGAGTAGTGAGTAACCGATTTTTATCAGTGCATTTCATAGTCGCTACTTCGTGAATACTCGGGAAAGTAATACTTAGACCACTTTGGACAGGGATATTTGCGAGATATTTGGTAACTTTTACTAATTTATGTCAGTTTCGTTTGCATTCACATATAACCTAAGTGTTTTTGTTACACAGGGTAGTTTAAAATTAATTTTTTTATCGAAATGGATGATTTTTATGAATACGTAGAAATGGTAGAAGAAGTAAAATTACGACCATATCGCCTATCAAAGCGATATATACGTGATCGAAGTAATCCCATCGAATATTTTTCCGTTGTTGATTTTCGTGCGCGCTATAGGTTTTCGAAAAGAATTGTGACTTCAGTTATTTTACCCCTGATGGAACAGGACTTAAGATCAGATAGTAATCGTAGTACTCAATAAGTCAAAAACACACACAAAAACACTCAATAATTTCAAAATACGCAAATAAAAATTAGCTGTCAATATCAGTTACTCAAGTCCTTACTCAAGTAAGCTCGCTTCCTTACTTGAGTATTTCAGAATGTTCCCGCCCCCTAAGTATCGAATATGTGTCTATGAAATACAAATTCGATACTTACTACTTAATACTTGGTACTTGTTACTTATTACTTGTCTATGAATTCGGCCGTAAGAGCTTTTATGTAAATTTCGAACAAAGGAATAAGAAATTTTAGTTTTTAATTATAAAAACACTTCCACTAGGCAACTTTATAAAAAAAAATTGACTGACACAAGTTTTTATTTTAGATACGTTTAATAAGTTATTGCAAATTACCCTTACAATTTTTCACGTGATTCAAATTTTTAGAAAGTTTGGGTGTAAAACTTTTTTTTTAAGTGGTGTCAAACTCCTTTATCTTTGTCTTTCGTAATTAATTCATCGAGAATTAATTTTAATTTTGTCTGAAATTTAAGTACCATCAAATTGTAAGGAATTCTTGTTGCAGTTTATAATTTATGAATGAAATTTCGTAATATCCTGAAACGTTTTATTAATTACTGTAAGCTCAAGCTAAAGGCGTTTAATGAAAAATTAGTCATTTTTAAAGACCGAAATGCTGCTATTATATTTAAATGGTTTATCTGCTGAGCTTTGTTGGTGTTGAAAGTCTGAAATTGCAATAACAAAATTAATGTGTGCGATATCAACAAAAATTAAGCATTTTAACTTTTTCGAATCTTTGTTCAAAAAATTGTAACTTAAATTTCTCGTTTACAAAACTTATACATTATTATTGAAGTTTTACATTTTAATTCGATGCAATTGAAAACTTTTTTGGAAAAAATTGCAAATAGACTTAAATTTGCTCTAGGTTATCTTTTGTCGAGAAAATCTTTTTTATTTGATGCTTCTTATTATCTTGGATTAACTGGGTTAAGTGTAAAAACCTTCAGGCTTTTTTCTCTGTAGTGTTTTTCAAAATACCGCAATTGTTAAAAGAATTGCCAACTTTATGTTTGTTCTATTTATTTTAAAATAAAAATTAAGTATCTTTTGTTGTCTTTGGTGTAGTATTTCCTTTACTATAATGCAAAATGTATTTTCTTAGTGCGTTTTGGTAAATTTTTCTGTTGTGTTGCAATTATATTATGCTACCGTGTTAAAATGAAGTATATAAACATTATGAGGCTGGATGAAGTAGATGTAATACATAGTGCTTTTTTAAGTCGACTATACGTCAAAATAGTGGCGATCTTCGAGGGTAGACGAACACATTATACCATTGGAGAAAGCGAAGGGTCAATATTGGTATACATAGTAAAAAATATGCCATGTGCTATTGTAGTCCTTGTCTTTTCATTACATGTCCGGTCTTATACTATTATCCTAATAATTTCTTTGTACAATTTGATAGTACTATACTAGAATTTAATTAATTAACGATTATACACAGAAAAAAATGTGTACTTAAAAGTAGAACAATTTGTGTCTAGATTGTCTACAGGTACAAATTGTGTAAAAATTTAGCACAATTTGTGCTATAAAATAGTACAATTGCGCTAAAGATGACTGAATTTGACTAAAATTAAGTACAATTGTACCTAATTTTCACCCAATTTGTACTTGTAGACAATCTGGGCACAAATTGTTCTACTTTTAAGTACACCTTTTTTTTCTGTGTAAGTTAAACATAAATAAACAATCGTTTTCCGTAACTTTTAAGATGTATAAATAAATTGTATTCAAGATTTTTATAAGCTCTGTTCTTTCAGCAGTTTGAAACCGCTCGCAACTATCAGACGCACTGATCGCTTATCAATTTATTAAAATTAATTGTGAGACGTTTAATGCGGAACATTCTGTAAACGAAAAATTTAAATTATCTATCTATAGTACATAATCTCAGGGTAAGATTCATATAATTCACTCATTCATCAAATTTTCTCTGGACCATAATCAACAAGCTTCGATTACTCAGTAGTATTTAGATTAGAGCATCATCAAAAATTACATTGTGAACAAAATTAAAATAATATAAGTATTTTACATGGCAAGAAAATAAATTTCCCAGGATTATTTTCAATTTTCGTGTCCTGTTTATTAAAGACTTGATCTCTAATTTCAATAAAAGATCGTCCGTCATTCATTTCATTTTATTCATTCATTCGGCTCGGTTAAATTTTTGTTTAAAATTAATCTTCGATATAAATATTTACGTAGTTTCAATGTGGAAAAGTAATAAACTGAAATTATATGCATAAAGCTTGCAGCATCTGGTACGAATTTTTGTATGTTACTATTAACCAGAGTTGCATCAGTATCTCTATTTTAAGTGACTTTTCAAGTAGCCGAATTTATACTTTTATTTTATTATTTAAGCTACTTTCGAGTGCAAGTTGAAATATTTTAAATTAAATAGAAATTATAAAACTATCAGATCCTTTTTATGTAATCACGTAGTAACAGTTAAATGTACATTATATTTTCTAAGTTTACATCAGCATGAACGTGTGCTGTCTAGAAAACTCGGTGAAAAAGAATGGTAATTAGTACAACATTTTTGCAAAACAAAATGAACTTTGATGATGAACAAAAAATGAATGGAAATGAACAAAAAAATGAACTAGAAATGGTCATTTGCCTTGCAGGTAATGCGATCAACTGCGAATACGAGGTACCGGGTTCAAATCCGGAAAAAGTAACTTTCTTATGACTAGTCTCCGTGCTTCGGAAGGCACGTTAAGCCGTTGTCCTCCTGGGTTAATGAATTGCCACCATTAACATAAAAACCAGGGTTACAGGCTCGTCTGGAGACAATTCTAGCAAACTACCTATCGGACGTTAAACGATTTATATGCTCAAGGATCTGGCACTGCCAAGGAAACGACGCAGTGAGAAGAAGAAAAAAATGAACTTGGAAATTCTGCAGGTGTTGCCTACCCACCAAGCTCATATTGGACGTTGGTCACCACGTGATAATGGTACGACGTCACGATTGGCTTAGAGGAATGCAACATACGGTTAGGTGAGCATGGTGGAATATGTGACGTTACGTGCACACGATTTATATGTTTTTGCCTTAACATTAGAATTTTAATACTTTTAGTGTTTTTGCAAAACACTGTCAAGTGTTAAATTAACAGCTAATTGCTTTATTTCTAGTTGGTTATTTCTCCAAAAGCTAACTTTTTTGATTAGTAATTGAGACAGGCAACCGAATTCATTCGTCAGATTGTGAAATTTTGCTCTAGGAAAGTTTTTAAACAACAATTGCAGATAAATTATACAAGCGATTTTTGTTTTATCTTATTGCTCATGCATGGGCAATGTTTAATAAAATTCAGATTTAAATTTAAAACAAAAATTTATTTATTTACTACCACTGACAATATTATGTTTCAAAAAGTAAGTAGGTTGCCTAATATTTTTGGGCTTTAATAACTTCTAAACAGAAAAGTTTTAAATTGATTGCAAGTTTTTAGTACTATCAGGAGAGATATAATCAAAAACTTTTTTTTTTATTATAATAATACTAAAAATGCACTATTATGACTGCTAAATTCGGAAATTTTTTTAGGTATCACCTTAAATCTCGACGCTACTTTAAAAGTAATTCTATTTTTTTCTACTTTTTAATTTATGTTTTAATAACTCACGTACAACCTCTTAACAAACAGATCGATTATTTTTGTTACAGCAAAAAGGCATAATATAAAACAGCACTAATGATGTCTTGAAAGTACAATGAAAATATGAAAAATGATCAGTAGCTTCTTTATTATTTCCTTTCATCGAGTTTATTTTTCCTTTAGCCAAATATCAAATGTTTGTCTTGTTTGTTGTTGCTACATTAATTGATTGATGAGATACAACTTTGAGCTACCAATCACTTACACACAAATTTAATTACTATTGTAACTTTTTTGTCTATTATATTATATTTTTTCTTTTTTGTAGACCCATCAAACTTTTTCCGAAAATATGAATTTTACTTGTTAAGTGAAAAATAAAAGGCACTGCTAATTAAATACGTTGCGTTAATTTTTTCTTTCCTAAAATTATTTTTGGTGTCAAGCTTTATTTTTTCAAATCTATTTTGACGTAAAGATCGGTCAAGATCGTGATCAGGATTTGTTCAATGTTCCTTGAAGAGTAGCACTTTACAAACATCGATTGACAAAATACTCGGATTTTACTTCCCTTTTATATTCTCTTACAAGTATCACAAAATAAGAAGACAAGGTACAATAAAGTAGTCTCAAAGGGTATTTATAAAAATGCAATGTTTTAAAGATTTTTGAACGCTACACCTAAATATTAAATAAAAATTGTGCTGCAGGCTAACTACAAAAATTTTTGTATTGCTCGGTTTGAAAGGACTATTTAATATTACTAAAAAAAATTAAATAGCAAAGGTGGTATTATTTATGCCAAGAGTTTAAACGTTAAAGAACTTTTTTGAAAATTTTTATTTCATTATTTTTAATTAATTTCATTAGTTTTTAATGCATGAGTTTATATTTTATCGTGTAATCCATAAAACGTTAAATTTGATTTCAATAAAAGGAAGAGTTTAAGGCTATCTTTGCGATCAATACGTAAAATAGTAAAAACGGCAATAAAATATTTTATATGGTGCATGAAACCGTTTAAGTTTTATGAATAAAATGAAATTATCAAAATGACATTGTTCAGAACAATGGCAGTTTGTAATAGCCGTAACCATAGCTTTTTGTAGATAATTCAAGTTCAAATCAGTTAACAAATCATAATTTTTTAGACACACTAAAACTGTATTAGACATTTTTAATGATGACCATCGGGGTCGGTAACTATCCTTAAGTTCTAAAATGTCCGTAATTTATAAATGGTGATATAGGTATAACCGGGGTAGAGGCACATCGGAAAGGCAAACCTAGCAAGCTATCTATGGGATGTAAAGACATTTTATGCTCATAGAATCAATACTCCTGTCAAGAAACTTGATACGGTATGACAAACAAGAAAAATCCTAGTTGAAATTAAAGGAATAACATTTTCAAAATTAAGGGTGGTTGCTCGATCTCAGGGAGTAATCATATTTTAGATATGGTTTTCAGGACTCTTTAACTAAACCTAATTTAAGAAACATCATTGGTGTTGTTTTAACGCTCAAAATTTTCTTATGTCCAGACTATTTTCGCACTACTGTTATAATTCTTTTCCTAACGCGAAAAAATGACAAAAGGTTTTCGTACGGAATCTTTAATGAACAATGTGGGAATTTTATGCAAAGCAAGATTTCATAAAAATCAGAGAAAGAAAATTTTAAGTCAATTGCTTAAAAAGCATTCGAAAGATTTCATTGTATCTATAAATCCAAAAATTCTATATTTTGTGAAAAGTTTTATTATAAATTAGATAATATATTGAAAGACAGAACGCATGGGGAAAAATATTTTCACTGAAAAAATTAAAACTAAAATTTGTAAAATTTTACATACGTTATTCGTTACACGTATTATGAATTACAATCCTAGGATTACATTTTCGTAGTATACTAAGGATTTTGTGAAAATAAAATACATTAAAATTAAATATTTCTTAAGTTACGTTCAAATTAAATTGATTTGTACAATTACGTACTAAATCAAATTGATTACTTATTAAATTAATAAATGAACGAGAAAATCATTATGAAATGTCCCAATAATTAGGACTTTGCATCCAACAGTAACAGGAGCCTCCTGAGCACTGAAAATTTTACTACGCCACTGTTTTAGATGAATTTTTATTGTTATAATAATTTGCAAAAATAAATAATAAAATTTTTTTTTTATCATAATTACAAGTAGATGAATCTGCAATAATTGTAGTTTGTTTATTTACTAGTAATAATAATGAATGAAATAATAATTTTTATTTAAACTTATACTTTTTATTTAAAATAGATTGTTTTTGTACTACATTAAACTTTGTCATTAACATTTTTAATTAATAATTTTGTTAAATTTCACTTTATATCTTATTGATTTTTTACTATAAAGAAGTTCATTTTTATATAAAGATATTTTAAAATTTTCGGTAAAATCGGGGAATAATAATCTGCATAACTTGTAATTCGAATTAAAAATTAAATTGGTCTGTTCAAATCCGCGATATTTTATACGTAAAATTTTGTACATTTTGGCAATGGGGTGGGTTAAGGGTGTCACATATTTTAATTGCATCAATATTTTTTCTATAACTAGGGGGAATTACTTTAAAATTTTGTTTTTTATAATATTAAGAAAACTAAAATGTATTTGTTCTTCTTCCACCTTGGAGAACGCCAATAGATATCCATATTGGTGGTTTAAAGCAGATGTTTCTGGAGTTATTTAATCGCGAAACGTTTCGATTAAATTTTCATTGGAGAAACGGATACGATTAGCAATTATTTTTGAAACATTGAAGCGATTTGATCATAACGAAGCTAAAACCTCCAGAAACTTACCATAATGAAGCAATTTTATTTTCAACTTACGTGGAACATTTCGCAAGGAAAGGATTTTATTTCCTTTGGTTGCCTAGTAGTTACGACCAACTCACCTGGAAAAGAAAATAAAAATCAATCGTTAAAAAAACAATTTATTCAAAAAATAATTAATTCTATCAAAGCTGATGATACACAATAAATATAGCGACGGATTCTTAATGTAATCAACAGTTTCGATGATGTTTAACTTGTACGAAATTCACTACGCGTTGCTTAGTAACGAGGGTAATGTAATTGAGTCGATAATAAAATATAAAGAGAATAAGTACGAAGGTGGGATCACACAAATTACATGCAAATTTATAAATACCACTTGAAAATTTTGTCAAGTATGGGTAGTATCTAGTAATTGTGGGTTTTCTGAACGACACTCTTTTTATGTGGGCTCAATTACTTATTGGTTTCAAGATTATATTATTATTATCATTGAGAAGGTAAAGTGAAAATGTTGGAGTTTGAAACTGAATATTTTATGGTTTTCCACATTTAAGGTTGCGGTTTAGAATCAACTAAGGGAGTTGGATTAGTTGAAGGTATCATGATAAACCCCTCTATGGTCTCAACGTTAATCATTTAAAGCTTCACAATTAATAGACCCAGCTTTTTGTAATGCTCGCAATTTACAAATAAGTTGTACAGCTTTTTGAATTAATATAATATAGCACACTGTTAATTAAATCAAATCTGTTATCGCGATAATTTTATATTTCAATTACGAACATATCTGATTAATTTAATTTTCATATATTACGTTGTTAATCTGATTACATTTTGAAGTTGGAGGAAATAACTTTGTAGTGTAGAAGTTTACTTAAGTTTCGTGTTAATTACGTTGCATGTCCATTTACGTTACACGGCAAAGAGAATTTCAGTTAATAATATTGTCACTCAGTAGGTACATACATTTTGAAATTTAATAAAAGTTGCACCACCACATTTATTATGAAGGTGGAAGAAATATTTTTTGATTACAATTTAGATTTATAAAATATCTTCGAGCAAGTAGTCCCGGTAAAAATATTAATGCAAAATTATTTGTACCGAAACTACGAGGTTACGAAATTCGCAGGCATCATCAGTCGATTGCTTTAGCGAAATAATTTTAGTCGATCGAGTAGTATACATAATTACTTTTACTCTAATAAGTTTATCTTTTGATTAGCCAAGTAAATTTAAAAGCACCTAAAATACAGACATGCTTTTTGCGATTTTCTAGCGGATAGTAAAAAAAAACGTAATTTAACCTGGCAATTTTTTACCATGTAACATAAAAAATTAGGAAAACAAGATTTTCGAAATAGAAATGTACTTTATAAAATTGTCCAACAGTTAAAAAATAAATTGATGTTGATTTTCTTTTGTAATATAGATGTGGGTAAAAGCCATAAATGGGTGTCACGGGAATAGATTAAGTGGATTTTTGTATGTAAAAGGTGTGAAATAGACAGGGATAAGTAGGTCGGACGTGAAAATGGAAGTAAATTCCATGGTTAGCTACGGAAAAAAGTTAAGAAATTTAATAGATCGACTAGAAATGGCGATTTCTAAGTGGTGTTTGATCTTTTATTAACGTTCTGTGTTTTTATGGCTGAGCATTAACGTTACTGTCGTTTCTCCCAATAATTTATCGACTAAATATATTATTGAATAAAAATAGAGATAGGTTAAAATTTTTAGATGGATACCGAGTATATTCCGCTTTAGTATTGGAAGATTTTTTTATGAAATTTTGTTCGAACCGTGGTAGTCGTCTTGTCTAAACCAATATTAAAAGTTATATATTGGAAAGACAGGAGCGACACACTTTTCAACTTATATACACATCAAGCAAGACAAGTATAAAAATAAGTTATTAGATTATCAGACGTTGGGGAAGTTATCTAACTATTTTGGACTTGAAGTCCATTTAACTAAGGTGACAGTTTCAAATCAAATTTAATCAAACTTCAATATTTATTTTATACAAAGAGCATCTCTTATAGCTATACCCAACCACCGTACCGATTCAAAAACTCCGTTGAATGCATGCGGTGGAAAAGGTGGGGATCTACATTTCAGACTAAAGTAAAAGAAAATCCATGCACAAAAAATCGAAAAGGTTATACAAAAGCTACGTCGCGATGTCGTCGTTACTATTACCTACAATAAATTCTATACCTATGTAGTATATCTAATAAAATATATTATATTATCCAATACCCATCTAATAAGGTAGATGACATTGTATCGTATAGCAAATTAGGTGGTGTGTAATTATGATGTGGGTACAAGACTAGGCAGTTTAGAAGATAAATTAATTAAATGCTCTAAACCTATTAATTTTCCATTTGATTTAAGATATGTAACCAAGTTCAGAACTCAAATTTTATTAAAAGGACCATATTTTGATAAGTCGATGTCGTAATCGCCAAGACCAGCTGTGAAGTTTTTGAGTTATTTTTATATCAAGTAACTTTTTTACTTGATGTCTGGGGATTGTTTTGGTGCTCGACAATTGATGACAATAACGTTATTAGTGAATTTATAAACCTCAAGTCTACAAACTAATCGAGTTTATGTGAAAATTAACAATGTTATGACTACAAATTTAATTTATGCCTTACAAAGTTGTAGCGGATATGAAACATATCGAAACTTACGAACATCACAAATACACGTTATTGAATTGAAACTGCAACAAAATAAATTTATTACATTTTGTGCTAGTATTACGGAGGAATTAAAGAATACAATTTCATAAGATTTTCTCTATGGGAGTCATGGGTGAAACTTCCCGCAAAATGGCTTGTAAATTATAAGCTTTGCTTTTAATAATGTACTAACATCGTTTATTGAAGATTGTAGTCCCTCAGCTGTTTGTTCCCATGTACAGTAAATTTAATTGTTTGTTGATTAGTTAAAATTGGTTTAGTGGATTTTTAAGCAACTAAATTTAAATTAATTGGCGTAGTTTGTGATGCTACAAAAAGCCTTTTGCTAATCTTTAATCAACTTTGTATACTATAATATGCATTTTTACGAACCATCATGTTATATTATTTTAATAATGCATCTTAAATTTTTATTATAGTATAAATATAAGTTTATACCCAAAATGCGATTTGATAGGTGACCATTTTATTACTGTGGGATTGAAATATACACAAAATCTATACATTGTGCTGTGGTATAAAAGGTGCTAAGATTTGGGTAACATATTTTACAAATCAGACAATTAAATTTCCGTGCTTCGGAAGGCACGTTAAGCCGGTGGTCCTCCTGGGTTAATGAATTGCCATCATTAACATAAAAACCAGGGTTACAGGCTCGTCTGGAGGCAAGTCTAGCAAACTACCTATCGGACGTTAAACAATTTACTTATATGCTCACAGATCTAGCACTGCCAAGGAAACGACGCAGTGGCTGGAAATAACAAGCCCTAGGCTTGCTGAATTTATTCAGTTGAAGAAGAAGAAGACAATTTAAATTTGTATTAAAAAGTAAAAGTAAATTCGACTTAACAGTGTGCAATTTTTAAAAATATGTGAGTTTATAGTTCCGAATTAAAGCATCAGATAGAAATGTGAATTTAAGTACTGTGTCTAGTTTGCAGTGAAAATTAAATAAAATTTTCTAGAAAACACTTATTAATATATTACATGAGTCCCTTTTGAGTCCCTGATTTAACCCAAGTATTTCAATTGATTTTATATTTACAAATGTACAATTCAATACAAAATTTGGCTATAACTTTCATGAACCTTAAGGTCATGAGAGCAACCTATCGTAGAAAGTAGTGCAAGACTTCCACCAATAGTAGTTGATTATTCAGCATTATTTTACCACAATCTTACTACGTCAGGTAGCATCCAGGGCCTTAAAGTTCTCTCAAGTTGGAAAACACATTTTCGTAATTCGCTGTTATTTTGCTTGTTACTCAAAAAAATTGCACATATTAAGTACATATTTTTTAAAAGCGGAGACTTGAACACGGACCGTCTCGTTTTAATTTTTTGAAAAAAATTTGTATTTAAAAAAATTTAAACAAGACAGTCTGTGTCCAAGTGTTCTCTTTTAAAAAATTTATACTACTTGTGCAATTTTTTTTTGAGTAATAAGCAAAATAATAGCAAATTAATAAAGCCTGTTTTCGATCTTGAATGATTCCTCAAGGAAGACACATACGTTTTTGATATTTTTGTGCTCTGAAAACTATGAAGAGTTTTCTTCAAGAGGCAGGCTAAATTGCAATATTTAGATTTTTGCGTCAATTGAATGCTACTTTAAAACTCCATCGTATAGCAAGATAAAAAATAAGGACAATAAAAAAATATAGTATGTTCAAGTTTGACTGTACCCGTTTAAACATGAGAGATGGCCAATTTAATTCACTACACTCTTCGTATAGGCTTATGTAAATAAGTACTAAATGCTCGAAACGTCGGCATGAAAATCATAGTTTTACTGACTTCCTTCTCAAATAAATAATAATCTGAAAGTTATATGAATTGATTAATTAATTAATCAAGACTGTCATTGCCTTGCAGCTAACGCAAACAATTGCGAATGCGAGTTCAAATCTGGGGAATGGTCAAACTTTCTATGACAAGTCCCCGTGCTTCGGAGGGCACGTTAAGCCGGCGGTCCCCCTTACCAGGGTTACAGGCACTTCAAAGGTCCAGCCTAGCAAGCTACCTATCAGATGTAAAACAACTATATGCTCACAAAACCAACAGTGCCAAGGAAACTTGACACATTTGTTCGTCGAACAGATCGAAAGATCTCAAGAAAGTTAAAGATGAAGAATTAATCTTCACAAGTTAAAAACTCAAGTAAAAATTATTTGTAAACGGAAAATTTATAGTTGAGAAGAGGTCTAAGTAAAAATCTACAAGTAGATTTTAAATTTATACTTCTTTTACAGAATTTATAACACAACAGTAATAAATATAGTCAGGACCGTCATCAGGATTCAAAGTTCATTGAAATAATTAGCAAATAAATTATAAAATCAAAAGACACCTTATCGGATTACATGTTTCAATCTTATCCACGATTCTACTCGTGAAACTGATATCATCAGACCCGCACTGGTTTTTAAGAAAATATAAGTTACTTACCAATTCTTCAAAAAACTTTGGATCCTTTTGGTCTTGACTGTACAACTACTTTTGTAATAATAAATCTGTTAGAAGTTGCAAGTACCCTTTTTTAAAAATTTAGGGTTATGTAACTTGCTGTATTTTCCCACCTCGTGGAAATTAATAAAAGTAGTTTAAAATGAAATTTGAATTTCATAAAAACGTGTAATAGTTTCCACGAGGTGGGAAAATACAGCAAGTTACATAACCCTAAATTTTTAAAAAAGGGTACTTGCAACTTCTAACAGATTTATTATTACAAAAGTAGTTGTACAGTCAAGACCAAAAGGATCCAAAGTTTTTTGAAGAATTGGTAAGTAACTTATATTTTCTTAAAAACCAGTGCGGGTCTGATGATATCAGTTTCACGAGTAGAATCGTGGATAAGATTGAAACATGTAATCCGATAAGGTGTCTTTTGATTTTAAAATATAGCAAGTTACATAACCCTAAATTTTTAAAAAAGGGTACTTGCAACTTCTAACAGATTTATTATTACAAAAGTAGTTGTACAGTCAAGACCAAAAGGATCCAAAGTTTTTTGAAGAATTGGTAAGTAACTTATATTTTCTTAAAAACCAGTGCGGGTCTGATGATATCAGTTTCACGAGTAGAATCGTGGATAAGATTGAAACATGTAATCCGATAAGGTGTCTTTTGATTTTATAATTTATAATATTTCAATGAACTTTGAATCCTGATGACGGTCCTGACTATATTTATTACTGTTGTGTTATAAATTCTGTAAAAGAAGTATAAATTTAAAATCTACTTGTAGATTTTTACTTAGACCTCTTCTCAACTATAAATTTTCCGTTTATTTTGTATAAGGTCAACTATTACACGTTTTTATGAAATTCAAATTTCATTTTAAACTACTTTTATTAAAAATTATTTGTATTTACTATTTTTATCAAATATCAAATTTGTAATTTTAATAAAATAAAATTACACTCTTCGTTTTACTATAAATATTTTCAAAAGAGGTATTTTCTTTTTAAAGTATATAAAGTGGTCGTCACGCAATAGCGTGTTTATAGTTCATGATTTTCTACAAAACTGGTAAATTTTTTATTTCATTAAAAGTTAATCAAATTTTTATTATTAGGACTAATAAAATCTGATTTCTTGAATTTTAGATTTTTATATCTTATGTTTTATTTGTGATTTATCAGTTAGTTACTACAATTTATTATTATTATTTATAAATACGGGGCGATCATTGGTCTTGTATGTATGTATAGATAATTCAAAGTAAGAAAAATAAGCAAGCCCAGATTTCTGTAAAGTACAGGTGGAAGGAAAATGTGCCAGTGCAGTCGTGGAAACGAACGGGACGGATTTTCGTTTCTGATGCACATCAGTTTAGCCCTTTTTTTTCTTACTTTGAATAAACCTTAGATACCGCGATAAATTTCTAATCTCAAATTCAAATCCGGAAAGAGTCAAATTTTCTTATGATCATCCCCGTGCTTCGGAGGGCACGTTAAGCCATCGGTCCCCCGGGGTTGATCAGTTGCTACCATTAACGTGAAAATGAGGGTCAGAGGAACATTTTCTGTAGGCTATCCTAGCAAGCTTCCTACCGGATGTAAAACAGTAATCAACTAAAATGAAAAACAAGGTTTTGAATTTTATTTCGAAACGTTTTTTTTAAATTTTGAATAGACCTTTTGAATAAATTCAAAATGTGACTGTTAATCTAAAGTTTGTAAAGGTCACCCAAAAAATTATAAATTTTTGAGAAGTGTCATAAAATATCGTCAGAATGTCATAACATTTTACAATTGACCCAATCTATGGACTTCTACCATTTAAGAGGTCCATTCATAAGTAACTTTAAATTTACTATTTATAATAATTTTTTTTTGGTTTGTCGACACTGCAACATCCTGATTCCCTGTCCCTGTCCAAAGTGGTCTAAGTATTACTTTCCCGAGTATTCACGAAGTAGCGACTATGAAATGCACTGATAAAAATCGGTTACTCACTACTCAAGGGACACTTTCGTAAGTAGCGTTTTAAGTATAAGTAACTCATCGTCTATGAATCCGGCCGTAAATGGTCTCGATTTATTTTTTAGATGGGTAATAACTGAACGAGAAATCATGTGCGAGGGACTGTTACCGACAGAGAGACAGACATACATAGTTTAGTACGATATTCTTACACTTATTCTGTTATTGTACTCTTTTTACAAGTGTGGAAAAGTTGAAAAAATATCATAAATTTTTGTTTCGAATTGTCATAAATTCAATCATCCTGGTCATTCGTTCAAGATTACAATTATTAGTACTACCGAAGGAAAACTTATTGCTCATTAAATTTATAAGTTAACGTTCAATTTCTTCAAATTTGTTTTCAAAATGTTTCTCAACAGCAGAGCTTCATGATCCAATCTCACTACATGTTGGCATTTGTTCGGTGTATCAACATTAAGGGCTGATATTTCCATCTCCGAATACAGTACCAAATAACTTTATTCGCCGAATAAGTGCTTCCATCCAATAGGAACATCTTATTTGAAGATGAAAATACGCACTGATTAGATGGAAGCACTTATTAAGTTATTTGGTACTTTATTTGAAGATGGAAATACCGACCCTAAGTTAGTTTTCCAAGAGCTGGTCCTGATTTCAAATATTTGATGTATTTCTTAGTTTGGTTTCCGAATTAATTAGCTCGCAGTACTTAGTTGTTGCATATCATTTTAAACAATATTTTTTATAGATGCATATTACGAACTAGAACACGCAATTGAAATGCCGTCGATAGCAAATGTTGCAAGTAAGGGTGGAAGTAATATACATATAATAATGACAGAATTGCATCGGCACGTGTTTCAAGCACGTGTTCCATACACGTGGCTAATTTTAAAATATAGGGGTAGTAATAATTTTCCGTTGTAGAAAGTTTATACTTTAGTTTTCTTTAAAATGTATACACCGTTTATGTTTACCAACAATATCATTTTCTAACAATGGAAAATTTAATGTATCATAATTATTATATTAATTAATTACATTTGTCAAAAACGATTATATCCAATATAGATTACATCAATTTAATTTGGTGTGTCAACTATTAGGAGTGTGTGTATGTGAAGCGAACACAAATGCCAACTGGTGATGACATTAACGTGCTTTGACAAGATATAACCCATCCTCTCTTTCTCTCCGTCACTCTATCCTTCACGTGCAGCTTCAGCTTCATTTTAATATAATGAAATAATTCAAAAATTTTGTTAGTGGCATTTTCAAACAATTTTTCAATTTTAACCAGCACAGAATAAACTCGATCGATATTTTCGAGATGGGTTCCGTTCCTACCAAATCATAGATGATGCTCTACCCGGCACTTGTAACTCCATTTTTATCTATCGATTTCTTATATTTGTTCACAAAATTATTTCAAATATTTGATGTTCCATTGTTATTTATTCTCTTACCAATGTTTACGTTTGCACTAAGAGCGAATTACATTTTTTTACCATTCGGAAAGTCAAGCTTTACTCGATAAATTTGTGTTCATCATGTATGAACTTTTTTTGTTTTCCGCGGTAAATATAAACACCGACCAATTAATTATCCCTCTGCAACTCTTTCGACGTGTAAACGAACAATATTAAAATTTGGGGTGACTTTTCAGGCATAATATGACGCGTACAGAATTTCCACGACCTTCACCTATATTAGGTACTTGAGAATAATTATTAAATACAAGTTTTTAAACTTGTATTTTTAAATAGTTTAAAAATTGAAATGAAAGTAATTTTTGCGGTGGAAAGTTAACCACCAACAAAATATAAAATAGCAAGAAAGACACATAAATTGAACCCTGCAAATACGTCCCAGTCTCTCGGGGGAGATGGAGAAAATCCGAAAAGCGGTGACAGAAAACTTATAAATAGAGAATATATGAAACGGCTACAAATACGATATCGATTTTTTTGTTCCAGAATATGCTTATTTTTTGCAACAAAAATAAAATTATTAAGTATGAAGGATCGTTAAGTAGAAAGTTGAAGAGGTTCTTCCCTCATTATCATTTACACGATGTAACATTATGAATTTCACGAGTTACTAATAACAACTCGAAACTTATCCTTAATCTTTAAGGATTAAATCCTAATATTCTAATACATTAATCTCATAAAGCTAAGTAGGTGTAACTAAAATCATCCAATTACTATGCAATTTGTATCGTGGAAGCTTCACAAAGAAGATATCGTTGTATAAAAAAACTCTTTTATCGCCATCAAAATATTTTCACACATTTTACTACCCTATTTTGTATTATGAGGCGATTTACTTTATAGTTGACGATTAATTTTGAAAATTACCTGAACGAGATTTAAAATGTTGGCAAATTGACTCTCATGGTTTTTATAAGGGAACATTTTTCTGTTTTTCATTTTAATTTAATTTCGTCTAGCAACTTCTTAATATTACCCTCTCTTGAACGGAAATTAGTTTAATGGTATATTTAATATATTGGGGTGCTCTTGATAGTTTGTCGAGGGGATCTGGATGAAATCAAATAAAGTGTTTATTTACTGCACTATTATAACTACTATATTATGTATTTTAACAATGTCTATACTTTTCCGGAGTAAACATTTTCTACTTTAATTAATGGGATTTGAGTTTATTTTGATATATTTCGGAAATTTAAGAAAATTAATTTATGTTATTTATATTTATCACTCTTATCTGAATTGGTCAGTCAAAATTTTTGTAATCTCAAACATTTCATAAAAATCTAACAATATCTGTATTTAGGAATTATAAAAAAATGCACTTTTTTGACCAGGGATTTTAAACTATAACGATGGATCAAATTATTTGACGGCTATTATATAGGGGGGTGGGCGGTTAGAATGACAGTGAAGTAAGTCACAATTGCTTAATTGTTCAGTAATTAATATTATAAAAAAACTCAAATTTTTTAAAAACATTTTGAACAGTGAACATTTTTAAAACAAGAAAAAACATTTGGGTTTATTGTAGCTTGTTTTTCAAAGCATTAATTACTAAACAATTAAGTAATTATGACTTACTTCAGTGTCATTGTAACCCCCTCCCCCCCATCATTATGTTTCAAACATATTATTATGTTATTATCACTACAACAATAATTTAAATATCATAAATATTGAATACCGATGGAAATCAATATAAACGAGAAAAGTATAATTATTATTAAAATATTAATAAGTAAAACTAAAAATAATAATAAAAAAACAAAATAAATAATAATGAATTTACAAAATAAATTAAATGTTTATCATTATTTTTAATAAATTTTTCCTTTTAATTAATCATCCAAATTTTCTAAGACAAGTCATAAGTTTTAATAATCGCTTATCTGTTTATTAAATTAATTTATTTTAACTGAATCAATACAATGCCATAGTATTATAAAATAATTAGATGGTACCTACTATATTCCATAAATTGTAATTCTAAAAATTACAAGGATAGAAATCAATGTTACAGAAGAAATGACCCTACTTATGTGAAAATAGCAGACATAATGGAGAGATTAGCGGATGGAAGATGGAATACGCAATGTAATTAATACGTACATTCGGTGGATATATTTAGCGAATAGAGTATATTACGAGTGGATAGCTTTAGATCCATGCAGCAAGCGTAGAAGAGAAAGATTTGGAGGATTACGTCCAATATTGGTATAATTAAAGTTAGATAGAGATGGTCATTCAATCCGGGAAGAGTTAAATTTTCTTATGATCGTCCTTTGGAGGACACGTAAAGCCGTTGGTCCCACTGGGTTGATAAATTTAACCACTTAATGTTCATTGATGTGTATGACACGTCCGCTCCCACCGAATAGTTTTGCAAGGACTATTACTGCAAAATTGAATTCTAGTACAAGCTGTTAAGATCAATAATTGTTTATCATAATAATTATTGTTCGAAAGCAAATTGGTTATTGTGGAAATTTTTTATACTTCCACTGTACAACTAAACTAGGCCGATATTTCGATCCAAATTATACCATAGTTCAGATTCCACGTTACGCTGCAGGTCCCACCCATACTCTGTAGGTGTATCAGTCAGTGCTTATGAAATTCGTAATGTGCCTTCTTCCCTAAATATAAATTTAAGATAAATAAGCTCGTTGTTTATTTTATATCATTATGCACAACAATTTGCATATTTAACGTGTTCATCGTTTTCTTCAACAATAATTTACTACTGCAATTTTACACGCTGGTGGGTGGAAATATTGAATATGGAAACGAGAGAATCTAATGGTTGGAAGGAAGTTGTATGGCCGAAGTAATTCTATGCTAAAAGGTATAAATACATAAAAATGGGTTAAGATATAAACCAAACTCAATCCGGAAAGGAAATTGTTCGAGTTTATATTTTTGCTTGCCAATTATTTTTTATTTATCATCAGCATTAGTTTTACTTATATGTAAATGGAAATTGTAGTACGCAAATAATGATAAATATTTTTTTTCCTGTTGTATAAGATAACCTGAAACAAATAGTTTTGTATATTCGATACAAAATCAGTTTTCGCAAAGTTGAAACTGCACGTTTTGGATCTTGCATGCAATTATGTAATTCAATTTGTTAAGATTGGATAAATCGGTGATTTTCTAGGTACAAATTTAAGGGGGGGAGTAGTGTATAATAATGTTTCTCTTTAAACCTTAAAATTATTAAGTATAAATAATCAAAGCTCGTGAGATTAAGTCGTGAACCTTCTCAATGGTCGTGGAAGGTTTTCATTTTACTAGAAGTTAAATTTCAGCATTCATAATTAACAGAAAAGGTAAAACAAGAAGTTTTGCAAAAACTTTTTAATCGTTCATTTTTTAAACACGGTCCTATTAAAACAAATCTCAAAAAAGATTGCGCTTCGGTATTAAGTTTTTTTTTATTTTGTCTCAACGTGCGGAAGCAAAGAAAATCTATTCTAATTTTATAATGCAAAATTTTATGCGAAAGTACTTGAGAAATTGTACTTTGAAAGCTGTGCCGTAACCTCATTTGAAAGCTTTGTTCACCTGATACTTTTGAAGTCAAAAGATTTGAGTTCAGATGCCTGCCTTTTTCTTCGCAAATACTACTTACTACTCGCTCTGATTGTGGGATTGGAGTAGGTACTGTCATAAATATGGTTTTGTTTGAACATTTTAGTTTAAGATAAAACTTCATCTACGTGCATCGGAATCGAATTTTCATGTGAAAAATTAATTTTTGCATTCTTCTACCTTCTCCCTCTAAAAATGTTAAGAATCAGAATTATTCTCGTTAACCTCATTTAAGCTCGAGTAAAAGAAGTAAAACAAAAAATGACGTAATAAGAGATTCAAGGATCATTTCTCTTTCCCCCAGGTGATATTTAAATATTTAAGGAATAATGATTCTCCGACAATATCGAGCTATAAGGCTTCATACAAAATGCATAAGACTAAACTCCTTGGGCTATACATTTAGAAACTAAACGTTACTGTAATCTGTTAGTTCCCACCGCTGAAACATTATTCAATTATCCTGTCAGGTTATTAGGTAATAATTGCCTTTTTAATTTCTCATTAATACGGTTTGGGAGCTTTAATTAGTTTCTTCACAAAGTTCAAAAATGGATTTAGCCAAGTGTATTAAACTCAGTACCACCACGTAGATATTACTTCACTTCGCTTCGAAAAGGCCTCATCAAAGTTTTCGTTAAGGAATGAGAAATTACGTTACGTTTATTTATAATAATTTAATATTTTTTGTTTGTGTTAACTTTAGGCAAGGTCGATTTGTACATGCATAGATTTAGTATACGTAAAACTGCACAGAATATTCATCGACCTTTACCCTTCCCATCAAAATTGAAAATCGGGCAACGTAACAACTTGGTAACAAGTTGTTTACACAACTCACACAACTCTCTTTTCTATTTTGGCAAGATTATAGCAAAAATCTAACAATCTCGGACGACAAAATTACTTTTTACTAAAGACTAAATATTGAAAAAGTCGAATTTTAACCTGATTTAGTAAAACGAATAAATGTTTACAAAAAGTAACATAAGATACATCAGTAGGCACGACCTAAGCGAGCAATACACTACCCTATCTTTCTTTTAACTTCTACTCTCGAGTAGTTGAGAATTTGATAGATTGATCGCCAAATAAGTGCGATTGCTAAAATAAGAATAGCGTGACTCCTGTTTGGGAACAACCAAGTGCAAATCTTTTATTTTATTTAGTCATTTAATTTTCCTTTTCTTTTTATTCTTCCAAATCATAAACGTTGTAAATAATTGTTATATATTAAGATAAATGCAGTTAAGATTCGGTTAAATAAGAGCATTTTTTATTTGTTACCTTTTGAAAATATCTTTTTATTAATTATCTGATTTTTAGTGCGAATTAAAAGTTAAATATTAACATATACAAAGTCATGCTGAAAATAAGGGTTTTTAATGATGTCAGCAATGCAGTATAACTTTTCTGCGTTGGATTTCAATTTGATGTATAAATTGTATAAAAACAATAAATTTGGTAGTAAACGTAAAAAAGAACTTTAGGTCAACGCGGAACCATAACCACGGCACTTGGTAATTTCAGATGACTTAAATGTGCAACAAAATAGTAGCACTTGGTGATTTTATTAGATTTGTCAGATCATTTTGATGACTTACTTTTTGCATGAATTTATTATTTATCTTTTTCTACAGTTATTTATACATTAAATTAACCTCATAAAAGATTACATTGCTAAATTACAGTACATCGCTGAAATCCTTAAAGAAAACTTGTATTTCTTAACATAAGATAATAATCCTATGTAGCCTCTCCAAGAGAAACTCGATGATGATTTCGAACAAACAAAATCTGGAATGGAAAGCCTCTTTCTTTACAAAAGTATCTCTTAGAGTCGTAAATAAGAGCTATGTTAGACAACTTAAAATAAAGCACCCTGTATAGACGACATAAAGAGGCATTTACATAATAGGCCATAAATAGAGGAGTATTTGTGTAAAAGATTAGGTTTATTTCGGAATTAGACTTTGTAGGATACACTTTACAAATGATTCCTTTGATCACCAATTACTTTACTCAAGACGTAGCACGTCGCCTCGAAATATGGAAAAACTTTTTATTCCCGACATTGGAAGCAAATTTTCCGAACGTATCGATTTTCTAATTTCAAATGTAGAACCAAAAATGTTGTCGAATTGATTAGCTTTATTCAAACACAAACTCAATTTTGAACATTTTAATTTTACATTCAGAAAATCCATGATTAGAAAAAGTGACACGTTGCAAAAGCAATTTTAAAGGTAAATTTTAAATGAAAATTGGAATGATATTGGGTGCATTTGAATGGAAAATAGGGGTCTTTCAGTTTATTAAAACGGCATAATGGTGCGTACCAACACAAAGAAAATGGTCCTTATCGTTTGATAGAATAAAGAAAACGTGGTTTTGATTTAGGTATTGTACGTAAATTGGATACAATTTCCGTTAAAATTGATAAAAGCTCGAGGGCGAAAACGTTAAAACAAAGAGCTGGTAATTACAGCGATAAACGTAGTTTCCGACTTTGTTGCTGTTTCTTTAGCTATTCCTTGCAAGTAAATGTGGAGGGTACCGCTGCATTGATAAGAAATGTGAGATTACTGTATAGGTGGATAGAATACCTTGCAATCTTCGCAGTGATGCGCTATGGAATAGGTCTGACCGCAATCGTAGCGAGTCAACACTTCCGCAAATTCACAAGAGATTCTAGCAGCCAGCGCATCCACCTCAAGTAGTGCGTCCAGCAGGTGGCGGCAAGTTTCCTCGTCCTGGTGCACGCTTTCTGGAAGGGTGAAATTCACCGCGTGTTCGCAGCAGTGGCGCAAATGGAGTCCCTGCAGCGCGCGCCGCCTGCGCTCTGGGCTGGAGCCGCACACCTCGTCTTTGTGCGATTCTTTCAAATATTGAAGGCACTGTGTAGAACTGTTGCCAGTACAGGGCAGCGGACAGAAGGGCCCGGGGCCCCACATGGCGGAGCACGCGCCCTGCAGGTCGGTTGCACTGGCGGGCTGCAGGTCGCACGCCGACAACCAGGGGTTGATGACTTCGAGCGGCGGGGTGACGGCGAGCGCCAGGCCGGCCATCAGCAGCAGCGACAGGCCCGCCAGGGCCCGGGGCATTCTGTGTGGCAGGGCGCGGTGGCGGCTCGGTCGTCGGCAGCTACGGGAGCCGGGAGCATTGCTGCGGGCGGCCGGAGTGCCCCCCCTCGCGGCTCCGATTGCCCCCGGGGGCCGACTGCCAGGGCCCGCTAGGCCGCCCAGGTGCGGGCCCCCCACGGCCCTCGCTCATGCTGCATGCTCACCGTTGCACATCACATCACTGCACTACTACACACTAGACGCTCCCGAGATGTCCGCCATCTTTAGTAGGTATGTTGGTCACAGTCCTCCCCGCCCGGGCGCGAGCTGTGCCGGCCGTCTCTCGCTCGACACTGGCGCGGTGGTGGCGTCGACAGGCGCAAGCGTCGTAAAATCGATAGCCGCCCCCAATCAATCGCGCCACCTCGCATGCACGTCTCTAATCCGTTGCAACAACAAACACGCAGTCAGGTGCCGCCGACACGCTGCAATTTCTAGTTCTACGACAGGACGGCGCCTTCTCTCGCATCCTATTCACAATTCCTCCTGAAAGTCGATCCTCTTTCGTGCCTTTTCAATTTAAAAATGTACTATTCTCTTCATCCTTAATCGTTACTTCGCGATACAACTCAAATTTTTAAACTTGCCGCACATACACTCTTCTCTTATTAAATGTAAACAAAACACGCATTTCGTTTTTTCAAAATCTCCTCTCACGTCACCCTTAATTCCTTAATAAATTTCCTTTCGTTTGCGTTAATTGGACATGGAAAAATTTTTATCACCATTTTTTTACACCTGTACTAATAGGAACATTTTTTTACTACCGTTGATCAAGATAAATTTTAGGTTAAACCTGAATTGGTGGCGCTAGCGATTCTGCCGATAACACAGGAATGGTTGAAGCAGAAATTTTTCAATTTTTAGACGATATATTATTACCTATCCAATATTTGCCTTAATGGTTATTTTTGTGAGACTTCACATTCTAATAAAAATTAACAGAGTTAATCGAGAATTGAAACGTTAGGTTGGATTAGGAAAAAGAATTAAGGAATTAGCCTTAGTGAAAAAAGGACAAAATTTTTTAAGTTTCTTTTCAACAATTTTTCTGTTGGAAACTTGGCCAATAAATGAGACTGTTTAAGTTTGAGTGTTTGTAATTTTGAAATAGTTTAGCTAATTGCTGTTTTTCTTGAGCTAGTTAAATTCTGATTAATATCCAAGTTTACAAATCAGATATTGTAAAGTTTGCAGCGTCTTTATGATTAATGTTTCGCTCAATGTGTCCTACCTACAGACACCAACTCATCATTTCCGAATTAATCGTTAACATTGACACAAATTACTTGATTATTAATTAGACGTAATTAGTTGTTTCCATTTTCTTGCAATTTAAAGAATAATTTGTTGCTTTATAAGTTGGTAAAAATGTTGCCAATCGACATTGACTAATAATCCATTACTAATGATTTTAAGGGTTCGTCGAAAGTTGTGAGGTTTTAATAAAAAGTAGTAACGCACTTTTTTTTTCTATTAATTTTATTTGTAATTTTTGTAACAATGGAAATCATAGTTGCTGCTCAAAAATAAAAGATATATAAATAATTTTTTGAAATTTTTCTAATCACTCCTTAAACATAAAATTATTAAACTTCACTTAAATATTACTACAATTGTATTTTATAAATTTATATTTAACGAGAGTTTTTATTATAATTAACACTTAACACTATATTTGTCAATTTTAAGGACATCACACTTGAAATTAATTATTTTTGATGTTGCATTCAGTCGGTTCCATTTTATACACTTAAATCGTTTATAAAACGATTGTGTTGGAAAACATAATAATTGGTTCACTGAAAACTATGAAAAATAGTATCTCGCGATTAACATTGTCAATATGGACGAAACAATAAAACGAGCACTGAGTTTTTCGCTTCCGCTTTCCATATCTTGACTACTGCCGCTCGGATCGCTAAATTGGTGAGCCCCTACAGAAAGCAAATATTTAGATTATTTTTATTCTCACAAATTATGTATAGCAGACAAAACGTTTTGCAAGCCAAAAATTATAAACAACAAAATTTTAAAAAGCTATACAAATAAAATTGATGAATAACAAAAATGTACAAAAGCTTTTTCTTCGTTATAGTATTAACCACCACACAATGAATTTTGAAATTTTGATGTCGATTTTGATTATTTTATAATTATGAATTATGAATGAAACACATACTTATGAAGGGATTTTAGTTGCGGAACTTCAGTGGCTGGCATGTCGTTTGTTGTTGGATTCTGGAATGTAGTGGCGATGATCATTAAAAATACCATCTACGCAAAACTGTTAGAAATTATTAGCCAATAGCACAAGCCTTTTGATGAAATTCGTTATTAAAACGAATTCCGCAGTCGAGTTTTTAAAAGTTTACTTTGAATGTTAACCGTTACCGGGTAACGAAATAACCAGCAATTCCGTTAAAATTTATTGTAACGAAGAGACTAGCCATTTCGTTAACGTGTTTAGTATCTAACGAATTTCAAAAGTGTTTATTTTAAGCTTTACTTTTTTTTATTTCAAATAAACAAATTGCAGTATACTCAAATTAAAATAACCCAAAACCTTTCTAAAATTTTTACCATTAAACTTGACAAATTGTTGCAAATTTAACAAACGAACGGGGTATGCGGTAATTACTAAAATAATCTAACAAAATGAATTAATTCTTTGCTTACTACTTCTTTTGTTGTCGGTTCTTAACAATTCAAATTTATTTAATTTGACGATGTGTTGCGTACACAACTAAATTAATTAAATGTTTAATGTGGTTATTAAAAAACCTTTTTTACGGGATTTACTTTGCTTTACTAATTTTTACTATCCCAATTAAATTATACAGCAAACAGAATGGTGCAAAAATATATTACAACATGCTCATTGACAAAAACAACATTTACAACAATTTGCTTAACAAATTTCACATTACGATAGTTTCTAATAAGCGTGCTTACAGTTGTGCAAAGGTGATTATAAATTATTGATTATTATTAATCATGGTCCAGATCAATTAGGAAAACATTATTCCGAGTTTCTCATTAAACCTTCATAAATAACACACTAAAAGTTTTGAAAAAAATACTCTGCACTTATGCATTTACTTTAATAAAAAGCAAATAAAAATCGGTTTACTCTTTCAGAAATAGAGTGACTCAAAGCGAAAGAAATTGAAAATAAAACTTGTCGATTGAAGTATAAAATTTTAAAAATGTTTGAAATTATTTCGATTGGTGGCATAGGAAAGTTGTCCATCAGTTAAGGTGAACTCGGGGATCGCAATTTTGCAACCTTAAAATGTATTGTAGTACATCTAGGGTAAATAAGTAACTAAAGCATTTTCTTCGATTGTAAATGTTTTAAAGTCTTTAATTTTTTAGAAAAGTATTTTTAGTTCAGATTGAACGGGAAACGAATTATTTATGAGAAGGCGATTTTAACAACATTTAAGGCGCTTCTGTGGGAACCCTATACTTTATGGGAGCTCTTAGTATGTCGATTAGAGATTTAATAACCAATTTATCAAAGTTTATTTATGATTTTGTGATCTAATTTGTCTGGACCGTAGTAACTACAGATTGCAAAATACTAAACGGTAGAATGACCAAAAAGTATCAAACTTTTTGATCAGACACCGGAAGTGCGTTTTTAGTACTATTGCAAAAATATTAATAATGCAAGCTTAAGCTAGTAAGTAATAAGGTGTTTGTCCCAACACCACAAGTACGTATAAATGTGCAAGTAAGAAAAAAAACTTAACAAATACATACTTGTTGAGGAGAGCGACTATTATTTATTGTTTAATGTTGAAAGGCAACTGTTAATATATTAATTTTAAAAGTTTAATAATTACAGAAAAAAGTAAGAGATTCATTTTAGTTAACGTAAATGATGCGAAAAATTCAATGGTTAATCTCGAATAAAGGAAAAATTATCAATCAATCGTCATGCTTCTGCAAGACAAATTCTCGACAGTTTAATTTAGTTTTATTAAAAACTAATTTAAAATTTTCATTCCTACCTGCATCTAAGGTATCGATGCCATTGCTCGGTCCGTAATAGTCGCTCCCATCATCGAGTAACCAACCCCTGTAGGTCCTGGTACCTATCGTTCCTTGAGGTGCCGACTTGCACCCTAACCACCATTTTCCTGCAGATCTCGGAAATGCGGGATTAGCCGGATCTACAGAAAATTGTCTATCGTTGAACCTATAATAAGCATCATCTTTGAAAAAGTAGGTGAAACCATTCGTATATTGAAACACCGCGTCTAAATTATCAGGAACTCCTTCCCAGTTTGAAATGGGTTTAGGGTACGTACTCTTCACCGGTGGCCTTTGGGAGGGATCAAACTTCCAGAATTTCGAACCTAAAATTGAAAATCACTTAATTTTCTTCCCCTCACTTGAAGCGTTCGATTCTATTTACCTTTAAAGAAGTAAATTTTTCCATTTCCACTCCAAACCATCGCCGCATCTAAATCGTCCGGAATACCGGTAAATCCTTCCGAAATGTCTTTAGGATAGTCACCGTCAACTTTTTTTCCTTTATACCTCCAGTATTGTTTTCCCTTAAAGAAATAAGATTTTCCATTTTTGTACGTAAATGCGGCATCTATGTGACCTGGAAGTCCGCTCCAGCCTTGCGAAATAACTTTAGGATATCCTGCTGCGACGCTATCTTCTGTTAGTTTCCAGTAGTTGTTTCCCTTGAACACGTAAGTTTCGCCTTCCGCGTTATTAAAAATAGTGTCAATTTTTGTATTTGTACAAAGAATCGAATCTTCGGATGGTGCAACTGGTGGAGCTTCGGTTTTTCGACCGGCACTTGCATCACTTTCATCTCCATCGCTGTCCTCTCCTCCACCAAAACCGGTGTGTCTTGTTTTCTTTCCATACAAAGCTTGAATTCCTTGAATATCGTCAATATCCAATTGGAAGGTTGGGTCGTATCCGCGATAAAATGGAGCCATAAGCGCCGCTCTGATGTCCGAATGACTTAAACCTAAAGAATGCCCAAATTCGTGAGCAGCAACTTGGAATAAATTGGTTCCTCTGTAGGAATTGATCGACCATTGTTCGGAAGCGTCAAAATGAGCGTCTCCACCAAATACCTTTATAAATAAATATTTTTAGAAACGTGATTTTCTTTACTTTTAAGTTTGTCTTACGGGAAAGTAAGCGTGAGCCAAGGTTCCTCCTGGACCATCAAAGGGATCACCGTCACCGTGTTCACCACTTTCGAACCTGATTTCAATGTGAACTTGACCTTTGGATGGTTTAAATGTGAGATCTGTGTAATCCGACCAAACTCCGAAAGCTCGTGCAATTTCCTTATCTACGTCTTTTTGTTGCAGTTTTCGCGGATATTTTGATATTCTGTATGTTAGATTCTTTACCTTCCATCTGCTACCTGCAAAATATTTCAAATTTTGTTTTACATTTGCCATAGTTTTGTTGATATAAAATACAATAAATGGTTTATATACGTTTTGTGCAATGTACCGCATCTCCGTAACCAGCGGCCCAAACATATTTTGAATAAAAGTGGACAGATATTTATTATTTAAAATAATGCTGTTGAAGCAATCGTTATACAGAGATGGATACACGTAATCCTGATTTTTGAATCCGATGAACATTATTTTTATTGTTGTAAAATGTAACCGAAAAAGAAATAGTAGTCAATATTCAAGCCCTTCATTAAAATTACACTCATATTAATTTAAGATAACGTTTTCTTTAATTTTATCGTAAATATTAAAAATTGTTTTACCTTGTAAAGCGTATCTTTTTGACCTAGAATCGCTTCCAGAACCCACTTTATCTTTAACTCCACATCTAGGCAACGACATGGTCTTTAAGGTTTCGTCATCTAGTTCACCTAATAAAGATAAATTGCATAATTACTACTATGTATTTTTTTTATTATAATAATAAAAATACAAAACGCGACAAGCGACAATTTGAACCTTCACCTACATATACAATGCATACAAAATTACTGATAATTTATTATTAACAAAGAAAAACTACGGTATTTTTACAATTATAATTAAATAGCAATTATAATTAATATTCAACCAACAATTTTTTTTTAATTTCTCCAATTTTTTTCTTACCTGTCACATCCAATCCTGCAAAACTTTGAAAATCTGCAATAGCACCCGTCAGGACTTTTCCATCGATTAAATTGCTCGAATTAAATATATTTCTAGTATTGGCTCCCAAGTATCCATATTGTGATAAATAATACTGAAAAAGAAAAAGTTTTGTTAAGAAAAATAATTTAAAGTTGTTCAATAATTAATTTTTTACAGTTACATCACTTCATTTCCGTATTTCAAGATTTTTCATAATAAAAGTTTGAAAATTCCTATTGGTTTATTTATTTACCTTTGACACACTGCCAAGTTAATGAGCATTAAGAATTCTTTCAAGCGGAATTTCGGGAGTCGGATACAGTGGTTGTTAAATTATTCACAATGATCCGATTTAAAATAATCTTAATAATCATTAATTTTCACTGTGTCCACTTTTCTTCCAAAATTAACAGTTTTACCAAAGTTTTTACGTAGTTGATGGATAGGTACATACAGTTTCCTTTTTCTGGAATAAACTAATAATCACGGAGATGCGTTCGTTCATGTGAAATTCAGCAAGTGTGCTGAGATAATACATCATTACAAGAAAGGCGATGCCGTAAGAGTGTAATAATATTACCACAGTTGTGGAATTTTAATAATTCAGAGCACAATATCTAAAATCTTGGAAAAACCACAAAGTATTTCATCGCTTTGTGGTTGAACAGGTAAAATTTCTACGATCTTAACAATACTTTATCTTTTTCAAACTCAGCGGTATTCAAATTAGAGCAACATTTTTAATTTAAATCATCGGTCTTCCCTAAATTCGCGTGTCTTTTCTATGTATTTAGGTAGTTACCAATTTTTTACCATCATTTGCGGTGTTAAAATTTAAGGTTTAAAACAATAACAAACTAAAATCGGGAGAAGTTGAAATTTTTTTAACGATGTCACGGTCGCTATCTAATTGCCTTGCACTTTTAAACTTGAAGAAAAAATTTATTAAGTCAGTTACGATGTTTATTATGTTTAATTTAATTTAACATCTTGGCTAAAGATTATTTAAAATCTTTTTACAATAGTAAGTAGCCAAGCAAAACTTACAACGATGTACAGTAGGTTTTATTGACCATTCACCTTGATTAAATATGCAAGTGCAAAATCAAGGTGAAAGGTCGATTAACAAAAATCCTTCGTTTTGTAAATTACTGCTATCTGATTTTGAAATAGGTACTTTTTAACGAGCGTGATCTTTCGTTCCATTCAGTACTTTACATCGAAGTTTGTTCTTGCATCAATCACCTTGGATGCAATTTTAAGACGATCGTCTTTTTCCAAAAATATGAAAGGTGAAGTTGTGCTTTGATTTTCCTGCCTTTCGAAGTTCGTCTTTGTAATAAAATTTTTTATTTTCATTTAATCTGCGTTTTTTATATGTGCAATTAAAATTACATAAATTTGTTAAAACCACAACACGGTTGCTAAATTAACTTAAAATTTACAGACGGCGCGGCGTGGAGAAAGTTTCTCGTAAATTTTTTTTTACCATTTCAACCGCAAACAGAATGGATCAAAATGATTATTCTGATTGCTTTGTATTGTCTCGTAACAAGAAATTTGTTACGTCACACAAAATATTGAACTTCCTTCTAAAATTTTATGTAAGAAATGTTCCACCAATTTTGAAAAATTATAATTTGTTGCTAAATCTAAAAAGGTTTACAATACCGAAATTCACTGACGCGACGTTCAAGAACGCTTTTCCGCCCACAATATTTAATAAATAATATCAAGATTTTCCTGGTATGAATCAACATGAATGAATACACCTACTACGTGATTCCGTATTACCGAATTTTCAATTCAGGGAAAAATGGTGACAAATACTACCTGTGTTAGTCACACGGAAGATTTGCATATATGTATGTTCGAACACAGATCAAGGGCTTCAAGTATAACACTTTGTCTATAACATATTCAATATATTTCTCTCCTTGTCTGCATTAGCATGGACTAAAAATATATTGAGATTTATAATTACTGTAACATATCATCAACAGTGAAGTCTTTGTGTTTATTTACTAAAATTTCAAAGTTGAATTTATTTTTCTGAATAGTATCAGTTTGTATATAAATATTAAAATTTGTTTAGTCATGATGCATATTTAAACATACTGTCCTTCTGTTCCTTACTTTAAATAAATCATATGTGTTTTATTAATCATTAATGATTCACCGATCGTTCCTTTCCTTTTTCCGGATATTTAAACTTGTATCATAATTGCGAATTCTATTTGTAAAAACAGTGTGATACCATCGATAAAAATTTGCCATATAAAATCAATAGATATCTAGTATTCACTGATAAAGAATAAATTATTACGACACTTGCATCATCAACGGGAATTTATATTTTCTCATATTAATGTTTGCTACTTACTAATCTGCATAATTTGTTTCGCGATCGCATACCTACCGCCCGCGGTAGTTTTCTGGCCGGCCCGCACACAAATAAACTTGTATTGCTATTTAAAATGAGAATTATGTAAATTTTCTTCAGCGACAAAGTTATTATTTATTAACTTAATATTTAGGTACCTAAAGCATCTGAAAAAGTTTGGAAATCAGAGCTCTATTGTATTGCTGTGGTTCTTCCTCGACAATATTGAAGAGGTAGTTCGATTTTGAATACCTACTGTAACTTCCAGAATTGCAATTTTTTCGAGTTCGTTGACTCAGCACTTAATTTTTTATTTAAAACAAAAAGTGCTAATATTATTCACACACTTGATGCATCCATCTATTTTTGTTTAATATAAAACAGAATTTGTCTAAAGAACTTGTCAAAAGTTTTTTGCTTTAAGGAGCATCCATTTGCTATTTTTTAAATGTTTTCTGTTGCTGCCTACATTAATCTTGTGTTTACTAATGGTTCCAATAACAGCTACATGTAACTTATTTTGACTTTAACAAAAGATAATATACGGGTGAAGATCCTTCTAAAAAATTCAGCCGCACCTTAACATTGTGTTCTGAAAGTGAAACTGTTTTTTTTCTAATTTTTTTTCATAATTTGCATGTACAAGCAATTCATTGTTTTCGTTTTGAACTGGATCCGATTCAAACTTTTCTTTGTCTTTAAGAAAGATTACGATGTAGATTTGGCATCATTGAAATTCATGCCCGACTCTCATCATTTTTGGGTATCAGAAAATGTCGCGAGCAAGGCGTAATAATAATATTAAGCGTGTTTGATTATCGATAAATTCAAATATTTTGGACACGTTTCTAATGCATTTAAAATAAAAGTAGCCGGAAATGTTTGAATACAGAATCACTTCATTGTAATAATTATTATTGACCCGAGGAAGCCTAACACGGATGAGTCATGTATGTTTATGTACCCACTTGAGTTTGTTTTTACAGAAGAGCAAACACTTGATTTATATTTTAAATTAAGTTAACAATATGCTACTGATGAGATTTGAATTAATTAGTAATAATATGATTTAATATTAGTAATCAAAAAATGATGCTGAGAGTTTGTATGCTGCTTCGCTGGAAATATATAAATTGAAAATTCTTGAAAATTTCAATTGTAGGAAATTAACGTAAAGTACTAATTAACACAATAATTACCAAGAGTGACGTTTCAAAACCGTTACCAACAATATACCGACAACACAATAGGAGAGTATATCAACAAATCACGCATCGTGAACACGAATAAACGACACCCAAATGAAATTCCAAAAATAATGATAAATGATGATTTAAATTGCAATTAGGTTAAAAAATTAGGACAAATACAACGGAAATAAGAAAATTGCGAACAGAGTGAAATTGGAGCAAAATTATTTAATGAAGATGAAAAAATTTTATTGTTAAAAAAACATTCTTGAGTTTAACGATAACAAAAAACGTAAAAAGGAAATGATTTCTGGATTTCCCAAGCACCTTTTATTTTTCTAGCTGGTCGTGCTTTCGAAATTTTCTAAACTATTTGTTTTCATAGCCAGTCCGCCCCTGATGTAGATGTTTATATTTTAATTCGAAAATTCTTTGATATGTGACAGTCATATTTTTTGGTGCAACTCATTTACATGTTATTAAATAATTAAATTAAGTTGCATAAAACGAACCCCGAAATTAAGAGTGTGCACTACGAGCGGAAGCGGGTCAAGTCCCGTTGTTAGTCGGATGAAACGGGAATTGTATGTTTAAATTTCCTGGTCGGCCCGTTAACCTTATGGGAACCTAAAATTTGCACAATAATAGTTGTTCTCCAAATTAAACAATAACATCATCACGAGAGTTCGAGTATGACCCAAAACAATTCTTCTCGAATAACTTGAAAACGGTGCAAGATATCAAAAACGTTTAAAACAGTAAAATGTTATCCTTTTCAAGCTGAACACTTTCGATCTTTTGAACAGTTTCGATAACTTTAATTGTTCTTCTTAGATTAGTGGATAAAATGTGGGTTTCCGTTACTTTAGGACCCCAGAAACGCAACCGTGGAGGTACCTCTTCCCCAAATTTGAAACTTTGGAAATTTACGTATTCAGCCACCCTTTTGGAGAAATCCTGCCTGCATCATTAGTATGACATACCTACATTTATATTATTCAGATGTTGGTATCAGAATTAAAGTTATTTGTGTAGTCGAAATTAATTAGTGCAAATTGAACAGTTCGTTGAGTGGGTACAAATTTAGTCTCAGTAATAGAATGATTTGAAAATGAAACACGCACGTTATGTAAAATAGGTAAATATTAGTCAGTGGAGGAAAAATAATATTGTTTGGTAAGAAATTTACGATATTATAATTTTAACCTATTCTTGTTATAGTATAAGAAGATTTGTTTATTCAATATATTAAAATGCTCCCCTTTACTTGAGTAGCGTGTACGGGTACAATATATTAATCAAGTGACCTTTGACTAGCCTTGTGTTGGGGCATATCCTGCATGACAGCGTGAATAATACATCTAAAGCTTATTGCTATTTAAATGTCCAACCAAGGATTCTAAAGGATTGCATACTTAAATGTCGTCTTCTATAAACTCCCAACTACAGCATTTCCTTCCTGAATTGCAAATTTTTGCTTTAAAATCTAATTACCTTATTTTGTAATTCAGACGGCGACAACCTTTTGAAAAAGTATTTTGAGGTCAATATTTTTTAAGAATGGTCACTGACTGCGTAAAAATTTAAAGCTATTCTTATTCAACAAACGTTTTCGGATGCAAATACCTTTTGATGTCCTTGGAAGGTAGCAACAATAAGTTTTAATAATTGCACTATTAAAGTTTTCTTCTCTTTGCTTTTCAAACTCTCAAGTTTTTCCAAAAAATTTATAGTACCTGGAAACGGTCAAGTAATAAAACCACATTTTCAGAACAGCATCTTTTTGTGATTGTAAATACTGATATGGCCTACTATCAGTTACTCTAGTTAACCACGAAGTAATCGATTAAATTAATATATCCAATCAATTTTGGAAGTAAGCAACCCCAGGTTGAATACCATGGGAAAGTTTTATTAATTATTACCCGAAGGTTCCAATTTAGCAAATTTAATCCAAAATACTTGGGTTCTTCGAAATTAATCGCGATTATTTTTATTTATTGCCCTTATGCAATTGAGATGAAACCATAATGATTATAGTGGGTGGACATTTCATGATTGCTAATTTAAACCGAGCGTTTTTATTTTTTAATTTACTGCAAAGTAGGACCGGTTCTAGAGGCTCTAATAATTCTTGATAATGTCAAGTTTTGTTTTCTTCGGTTGTGCAGGATTTCAATTTTGCAGTAACTTCATTGTTCTCTAATCCGGGGAGCTACACCAATGGAAAATTTTTCAATTTTCAACAACATGTAAAATGAATTAATGGTGATCTAATCGAATAAGCTAAGCTATCATTACTCGTAATAAAATCACGGATTTCGATAAATACTTTTTGTATAAAAAAATTGTTTGTGACTTATGACAATTGAATGGACTGTAAGCATCGTGCAGAGCTATTCAAATATTATTTTTCAAGGCAAAAATTAATATGCATTCTGTGTAATCAGTCGTGTAGCTTTTTTTCGAATTGGATAACTACGTATGTACGTGAATTAGTTTCTTGAATTTTTTAAGATTGCTGTAATCTAATCAGTTTTGATGACGACAAGAGGTGTTTATGAGACATTAAGAGTAATGAACATATTTGGATAATTAAATATAACTTTTCATTTTTTATTTTTTTATACCTTTCAACTTCTTTCTTTTTTTAATTTTTTTAAAATATTCTTGGAGATAAAAACAACATTTTCTGCTGAATTCCTTTTGTATCTACCATGTTATCAATGAATATTTGCAATTTTTTATTTTAATGCATACTGCAATAAATACTTATTGTTATTATTATTATAACTTTTATCTTCATATGACTAATTGAATCAATTTATCTTTTTATTGTTAACTCGAAAAATTAATTCGCATGAAATATTTTCAATTTTTTTGTTTTTAAACAACTTTTTTTTTGTTCATTTCTGTTCTTCTATTATCTTTATTATTATTGACAAAATTTTACAAGGCGTAAAGGTTTATTTCGCAATTTCTCCTTCAAAATATGCTATCACTATTGATTACCATGATTTAATAAAAAAAACTAATGTAGCGGTTGGTCGATAATTTAAATTAAATAAAATACAAAGAATTTATTTATATAAATGAAACCAAAACGCATTAATATTCTTCGTGCGACAAGTCTAACAATACAGTCAGTCTAGGCGCGTTGATACGCTTACAATTTTTTTTATTGAAATTTACTTAAAAAGAATTTTTAATTATCTAAAGTGGAATTGTAATCAGCGTTATCGTTTTTATCATTGTCTTTGTGTTTGAACAAATTTCATAAGATAAAGAAAATGATACAATTTTGTGATATCATCACAACGAAAACAACGTAACTTAATGACTCACAACACTTTTTCATATTTTTTACACAGAAAAATTTAATTGTGTTTATCAACACAAATTTTAGTAAGTAGGTACCCCCAGGAAGCTGAGTATCGAGAAAATTTTAATCTGCCTGCATTTTTGTTCTTGTTTCCTTTCATTAATTAGTTTTAGAAATATTAATTATTTTTTTTATTAATAGGTCAATCAAGGCTACTTCTTGTTAGCCGAGTTGTTTCCGGGTTATCACAATTATTATGATTTAACCTTGTAATTGAAAAATATTTACATAATATTTATTAATACGATTATCTTTTCGTGTTAAAAATATGAAAACTTAAAATAATTACTACAGTGATTTTATTAAATTTTAATTACTTAAAGGGGGTGTCCACTATGTAAAAATTGTATTGTTCTAATTACATAACCTAAAAATTTATGTACTAAATGCTTTTGACAATTTGTGATATTTATGTTGCTACTATATTTTTTAAACTCAAGCAGTGATATCACTAAATATTAAAATTTATATGATTGACTATAATTTAATTCCATAGGCACAGACCTTGTTGTACATTTTACGTCATATCAAGGTCCACATTACAATAAAATATACCATTATTTATATTAACTTAGTTAAATTACCAGCAGACAGTAAACGTTACAGAATTTTAATTAAAGTTGTAATTAGTGAAGTTTCTTCGGAATGTTTTTCGTTTTCGAACAGTAATTTTATTTCCATTGTGATAAAAAAGAAGCTCATTCAAGATTTATCAAAATTAGATCTAAATTGACCGGATATTATGTCACAAAATAATTTTTGACCTTAGCTTATTATTTCCTGTATTTTAAAAATATTTTGGAAAAATTGTCATCAAAAGTTGATTTTGCAAATTTTGCTGTTTTTTTAAATAATTTATTTCATTTTACATCGTGATTAAATCATTTGAAATTAGGCGTTATCACTGTCTTTACACTATTAATTTCTTTAAAAATTTAAAAAAAAAATACTTTTATATTAGTACAAAGTAGAATTGCAGTATTAGACTTGGGACAGAACGTCATAGAGCGGATTTTAGGATTCCACTTTTAGCTACATGTCATTATTGCTTTTCAATTCACTGGGGGAATTTTCCAAATTTGAGTTTCTAACTGCCCATATTATATTTTAAATCCTGACCTAGTAACCAACCCCAATTGAAATTGGTTGTTCTTGCAGTTATAGAAAAACAGTAACAATTCAGTTGGTAGGTTATACGATTGGAAGATCTCCGGTTCGATTCCCGGGTTCCGCAGGTACATCGAACGGATTTTTCAGGGGTTACGGTCTCAACCTTGTACAGGACACCTTGAGCTGAACACATTGTTTGTTGACATTGAAATTTTATTACACCAATTTATGATACTTCGTGCACTAGAAAATTTAATTTTGCTAATAAAATTTAGGTAAATTATCGAAAAAAATATGACACAATGCGTAATCTACGTGCGTTACTAAAATCGGATTGAAGGGTTTCGAAATGAAGTTGCTTTTTGGAACCGAAATCATGACCGATTAATAAAAAATGTTAGGACTACTACTTTCGTTACACACTCAATAATATCAAGCTAACAAAAATGTTAATTGAACAAAATTGAAATGATAGACTGTGAAGTAAATTGCATCAGGAGTGCAATGAACGCGAGTTTTAATGCAACTTCTGGTGCATCGTGCATATTATTTAGGGAACATTGCATCGACAGTTTTAAAAACCTGTCAATCAATTACCTGGTTGGTTATTCACAAAATGTCGACACGATTTTGTTAAAAATATTCCTTCGGCATTTAAAAAACCAAGTTTCTTCAAATGAATGAAAATAATGCGTCCTCTGTATTAAAATGGGTTTGACTTCTATTGGAGAAGTATCAACTCTCAAAGTTTAATTAAATTTGAATAATCAAATTTTCTAAGATTTTTCTTCTATTCAAATTATGTGACGTACCGGTTAATGTTTTTCGGAAATGCTTAAAAATTCTAATGTGGAAATTGCATGTCATTAATAAGTTTCCGGATAAATTCCTATGTCATGGTCAACAGGTAGTAAGCAAATCCATATCGTATATGCATACGTCATTATCGTTTTATTCGAAAAGTAATTTTTTTGGAAAATTGTTCCATTTTTTAATTATAATCAAAATTAGCTAATACTAATTGAAATGCTGCCCTTTACAAGTTGGTTGTCGTGTAACTAGCACATGGTTGGTTGCATGGTTAGTAGTTAATTTATTCAACTTGTAATTAACTTATTCGCAAATTTATGACTCATTTTCTTTCTTCTTGCATTAAATAATTAATAATAGTAATTTTTTAGTAATCTGGCTAATTAATTCACACTAGCTTATCGTATGCTTTGTGTCTCGAACTGAAAATCAATAATAACTAAGGATAATTACCAGCCAGATACTTATTAGAATTGAAAACCTTGAACGGCAAGTTTTTTCAAAAAATATTAAATTTGGTTATTGTATAAATTTTCCATCGTGAGACTTACCAAAGCTGAATTTCCACCGCTTGGCGCACTTTTACCCGTTTTAAAAATTACGAGAAACACAACGGATAGTATAATAGCATTGAGATACATTTTTATTTTTTATTCCTATCTAAGCACGTAAATATTTGTAAATAAAAAAAAATCACATAAAATTACGACCGTTAATTTTCCCGCACAGTCTAGTGTATTTCGAACGGACTATTTAATCAAAATTGAAATCAATCATGTAACTAAGTTTTAATTCATTTACACGAACGATTTTGTTTGATACATGAGGATAGCGCGAAACGATTCGCTCACTGTGCGAGATAACACTAAACCATGAGCGTCAACTATCGCCATTTATATATTGGATACCAATCCCTCACTTGCCCGTTATTGTTTTGCTTCTGTACGAATTGATACAATAATTTTCATTTTCTTTGTTAATTGATTTGTGTCGTTATACATGGAAGCCTCGGAAGGCCTAAACGCAAGTTTCAAAATTTTTGAAACCGCCTTGTAAATTTCTACGACGTTTTACTTTGAACTTGAAAGACACTTTACAACAACGTAATTTCTTTTTTAAACCATAATAATAATAATATAAGTATTTGTACCATTAGCGTAAGAATGTGGTTTTTAGAAAACAATAAACTCTCGACGATTAATATATTGACGGATGTGTAGGTACATATTATATCGAATTCAGGACGAAAGTTTATTTTCAAAAATTGACAATTTGGAGGCAAAAATTAATGCAAACTGTAAAGCAAATTAATTTCTTGCTATTTTTACAATAGAAGTTAAACCACCTTGAACTTCCACCTACACTCTTGAAGTGCAAAATAAAATTTAACCTTTCATTCTATTATTAATATCGAACGAAGATTTTTTTTACATTAATGAACGTTCCACGAGGCTTTCTCATCAATAGGAACTTAAGTGTAGGTGTATATTACCAAGTTGAAATTTTCGCCTTCATCGAGTGTAGAATCCAAGCAAATTGGAGTTTTGCCATTTTTTTTATTATTAAATTTTCCAAATTAAACATTTTTTCTGGTTTTCTAAAATCGACCGTTATTTCAGATGCTTCTTCGCTTGGCTTTGGTGTGGATCATTTACACTAATTTTTGTTTTCCGTAATGAAGTGCTTTGTCCATTCAGCTTGCCGATGCATATTTTATTACCTGTTTTTTGACACTTTAAAGTTTAAACCGTGCGATTAATTAACTAAATGCTTTGGTTTAGCAGAAGTGATCGATGACTAGAAAAATTCTGTGCGACTCAACTATCACTTTTACCTAAACTGAAATATTAGATAAGGTATTACACGAACCGTTGGTGGAAAATTTTTGAAACAACTTCAAAGGTTTACCAAGATGAGCCTTTTTAACACGTAACCATAGAGTGGTAAGTTAATATAGAAGAGCAACCCGCTGCAGTATCGCCATGCAAGATTTATGTAAATTACGTTTTGATGTAAAAAAAAAATTACATTAACATAATATTATAGTCGACATAAATGCTCATTTAAATTTATGTTATTTCTTTGGACAAAATCTTTGCTCTAGGGTAGGTTCTAAAATACTAAGCTTCACTAAGCGGGGGTGCACGAGTGACAGCATTTGGGCGGAAGAACCCCCAGAGGCAAAAAAATTGAAAACGAGAAAATAAATATTGAAGTATTTAAAGCAATGTAATTGGTTGTAATATCTGAATAATATGATCTCTTAAGTGTGGAATTGGAATAACCAAGTTATAATAAGACTGTGCCAACTACCGTAGGTCCTATTAAAACTTACTATAGTATTCTTTTTCATTTGAAATGAAGAACAGCCTCACCTTTTGCGTGAAGCCTTCCAGAACGCTTTAGGTGTCGGATCTTTAAGTTCGTCTTTTTACCAAATTTTCCAACAGGGTATTAGGTACCTCCAATGCGTTCGACTTGGTCTTGCCCATCTAACCGTATCAAAATATAAATGGATAAAACCATTGAAAATATTAGTTACTTTTTTTATTGCACCGAGTTTTATAAAATAGGAATTTTTGAAGGACTAAATTTTAATCCACCCACATCTGGTAAAATTCTACAAAAAATAGATAAAAATTATCATTTACGTATGAATTATAAGAGTAAATCAGTAAGTTTGTCACCATGGTCATCACCACCAGGTGTTTATTTCTTACTTTAAATTGATTTTTAATTAATTCAATCTTTGCAGATTACAAAAAAACTCACGTCTTTTTTATTTTAATTGAGAGCCTCTAATTTATTCTCCAAGAAATTGGATATGTGCATAATTAATTTTTTGTCGACTTCCTCAATTTGAATTTTTAATTAACTTAAACAAAATTGTTAAATCAATAGGTCGTTAATACAGTGGTATGAAAATTAACATGTAATTAACTAATTAAATAATTTTTCCTCGTTTGTTGAATAAAATTTTCATCTAATCTGATATAGTAGTATATAATAATTTTTCAAGTGTAATGGTCATTACTATAAAAGACAGTAGGTTTATGATGGGGATGATTACAAAATAGTCCAGGGGTTGATTTCAAGTGTGAATTTCAGGGCAGGCGTGGAATTGCTTTCTTTTTTTTTATTGTTTACGCAATTCATAATCGTCCCTGACCAGAAAGTGTAGAAAATTAGTTTAGTGTAACAAATAACAATTTGAAGGATGCGAATTAGCATATTTAAGATAAGTTTTAACGAACCTTTCTCCATAACAATAAAGTTCAATTGCAGATTGAACTAATAATTTAAACAGTACATTAACAGTTATTATTTTAAGGTAATCCATATTTAACATAATGAGAGGCGGTTTAAGCGTAAGTGTAAATCTTCTCGAGATCTAAAATGTGACTCACCCATCTCCATTTGTTGGCTTGGTATTTGGATGATGGTGAGTAGTTTCGATGTCGGCGGTTATTCTAAGTATTTAATTTTATTGGAATGATTCATTTACAGCTGTTTTATAATAATATATAACTTGGGGCTAATTGTTTATTGTTGTACTAAGATAATTAATTAATTTTGAACCCTTTGACTTGAACATAACTCATTTTTTTGCTCTCGCTTACTTTTTAATTGTCGGTTCCTTGCCCCAACATTTTTTATTCCTCTGTACTAATCACTAGTGTTACTATAAAATCATCGATACAATTTCTTTGAACTTTTAAGTGATTGGAAATTTTGTTTATAGTGCTTGGGTATTTTTCTGATCTAATTTTTTTCGGTTTTTGCATATTAATTATTAACATTCTGCTCTTGATTAATTCCAAATGTTAATTTTTATAAGTACTATATAGTAAATACCTATCTAAGAGTTAATAATTAACTATTTATAAATGACGTTATTAATTAAAAAATTATGAAAATTTAATAATTTCATCTTATTCATTTCTATCGGAAAATTTATTAGTGCATCTTTCAAGCTTTGCAAGTCATCACTAATTGTATGAAGATGACTGGTTTCAAAGTCATACTTATCTAAATTTTGCTGATGAGAATATTCCAGCAAATTCCATATTGGACGTCCAGATGGATATTACTTATTTTATTAAAAAGTTTTCAGAAATATATTTTGTGACGACGCATTTTAAATAAAATACAGTACCGGTTTAGTTATAAAGTTGTTAAATATCCTTCCATAATTTTCACACAAAAAATGCAGGGTAGAATGAGAATGGACCAAGCCTTCTTCTCAATAAATATTTATTTATTCAATTTTGAAAAATTTTGTACCTGATAGACGTTACCATGAATAAGTAAAGCTCGCGTTTTTAAAATTTTTAGATATAAATTAAAAATATTTTAAATTAATTTTGTGCTCAGGTAATAAACCTAAAATAAAACGAAATAGCCAGCGGTACTGTATTTCATGAATCAAGTATTATTATTAATAGATTTTAGAAAAAAATTACTCTAAATTGTTTGTTATAAATATTATATATTTTGATATGATACGTATCGTATACATCGACGTAATACGTCATTCAGATACGAAAAACTTTATTAGAGAAGGTAATTTGTTTTGTAATTAGCATTATCAACTGCTAATGTCAAAGTGGAGAGTCAAACTTTCGTACGATTGTCTCCGTACTTCGGAGGTCACATAAAGCCGTCAGTCTCCCTGGGTTGATGAATTACCACACATTTAACAAAAAACCCAGGTTACAGGCACATCTGTAGGTATAAGCCTAGCAAAATATCTACCTGATGTGAACAAAGCTCTTATGTGGTTGTCTCTTTTATATCTGAAATTGGATTTACGAAAAATTTAAAGAACATTTTACAGTTATTACTACCATACATTTTACTAGTATTTTCATCACTATTGAATATAGGGAAAACGATTTTCAAAATCAATTTCAATTAATTTTCTAAAATTGTTTTTATCTTCAAAGAAAAATTTAAAAATTATCATTTTACGCTTTCGTCTGGTCAGTGTTCTTTCTAAATTTTTCAACAACTTGTCAATATTTTTTTAACCACCATTGATTTCCAATACGAATTTATGTTTCCCCTAAGTATGAGATACATGTTCTCGTAATAAAGCAGTTTTTAATAAAACCGCGATGTCTGACCAGAATAGTGAAATATAAATCAAAAACTGTTGTCATGTTTTTGTCGTAATTTTTTTAATTTCTTTTTTGTCCCTCGAGAGCTAGAAGTTTCAACTGTATACATTTAAATACAATTGGTGATTGATTTAGCGGTTACAGTTTTCCCCAAGATGGACTTAAAAAATACAATAGTTAATTTGTTATTTTTTGTGTACCTACCTAGTTAAAAAAACCGAAAATTAAAAGATTTTGTAAAATTAACTCAATTTTAGAAAGCTATTATTAAATAATCCAGTTAAATAACGAATTATATTTTACAAAAACTTTAGTGAAAGTGGTTAATGTAACAACGATCGTTTCAATTTTTATACCAATTAGAAAAATTTGATTACGTGTACCTATATAATATCAATCGGGCAGCTTTTTTTGGAATAAATTTTCGCAAGTGTTAATAATTTGATTCGTAAAGAAGTTGAAATGTCGTTTTATTATCGATTTTTTTTGCTACTAGTCATTTGATCCTCTAAATTTTTGACAAATATGTTTGGGTTCTTAACCTTAAGTGAGATTAAATTAAAGATCAATCACATTTTATATAAAAAAGACCCACGCAATTTTTAATATATGATCTTCTATTAAACTGAAACGTTTGCTATTAGCAAAATGACAATGCTCTTCATTTTTTTTTAATACAAGGGTGTGTTTTGATTGTCAATTAAGTTGTACATTGTTGGTCCACCAAACAATGTGTTATGAATAAATTTTACTCAAGTACCGATATATAATAAACCATAGATCATTGCTCTAGAGTAGAGATAAAATGTCGTTCGACGAATTTTTCTTATAATCTTATAAGTTTTGACTGTCATCTCGATCGCCTTCTTAACCGTAGGGGTTTGCTGATTCACTTGAGATAAAATATGTTGAATGAATTTGATAATACAGGTATATAAGGCCATCGGACGAATAACACGAATTACTCAAAAATGAGATCACGACTCTGCCTTTCTATTAAAAAAGTCGATAGGTACCTACTACTAACAAATTATGTTTCGTTGCATATAGTACCACCTACCTACATAAAAATATCGGTTATTAATTTTCTGTTTGATAGTAGGTACATCAGGTACATACGTTAACTAAACGAGGTGATTTTTTTGCAGTCGTGGTTATTCTTCTAATTGGCTAGTTCTTCGCTTAAAATTCGAGCCACGTAGTATCTATTTTCTTATGAAAAAGAAATTTCAATATGATTAGATTTAATCTACTGGTATCACCTTAGGAACGTGCGAAGGCTGCAATGACTTCATTAAAATGATTTTTTTATGTTGAACAAAAAGCGGAAAACTGTTTTCCTTGACTCATCAATAATCTTTATAATTAAAATTCAGGATGCACTCGAAATAAACTTTGATGTGTGCAACTTTTTATCTTGATTACAAGTTCCGAATGAGGTTTGGTATGGTGTGGTTTAACCACACCGAAAGGGTTGATTCATTACTTTAAAATGTTTCCAATTTTGTTTAAATAGGCACGATTGTTATTTAAAACTTAAATTATTATTTTATTTCTTCGATTTTAATATTCATTATGTCTAATTTTGCGGTTAGTCATGATGATTAATGTTGACCGTAGATTTTATATTTTTTAAACTTCACTTCGGAAGTAGGCAAAATATTACATTATTATTCATTTTCATTATACCCCACGATTTGAAAAAATTACCTCAGATAGTTTACTTAAATCTTATCTAATACAAACTTGTACTCACCTATTAAACTCTGATTAAATATTTGTTTTACTGCAAGGTATACGATGATTTTTATAATTAAAATTTAGGAGTGAATCATAATTTTATAATTAACTTTAAATTAATTTGATGCATACGCCGCAGGGTCTGTCCGTCTGTCAATTCGTTGTGTTACTTACGCCTGGCGAATTTTCATGCTTCTGTTATAATAAAGTCCAAATATTTTTGTAACCGTTTTGATGGAGGTGCGTTGACTTTAATTTTTGATCACTATCCGAATTTATTTTACCAAAACACCCATCATAAAAAACATTTTTGGATCCTTAAAACGAACAATTTTTTATACGAATAGAAATGATTAATGAGAAATAAAGTTGAACAGGTTGATTTTTTTTTCTATCATCAATTGTGTCTTTAATCCTCATTTTCTTTAGTTGCGACAGTTTTGACAACTGTACCTAGGTGTATCGAAAATTCCTTACGATCTACAAGTTTGTGGTGAGACAAAAAATCCAAATTGCTTTATGTAAATTGTTGCCCATTGTTTTTTAGTTTGAAAATTAAGAATTATGATGAATATTTTTTGTTTGTGCTAAAGCCATTGTATTATTAATTGTAAGTTTGTAATCTTATTGACACTGACTGATAATTCAAAATTGTATCAATAAGATTTACATAATGATGACCTTAGCATATCACAGGATGTTACTTAGGTACGTGAACCTTATCGATAAAGACTCACCCACTTTAAATAAACATCAGAAGCATTTTTAAAATGTTTTTTGTTTAAAAGATTTTTAAAATTCGCGGCTTATTACAAAAGCGGTCTCGTGAGAGTAAAAGATATTCGGTGTTGATGATCCCTCTCGGTGGTTGAGAGACCTGAAGATATTGAATTTCAATTCGATTAAAAGTCATTTCAATTTTGTAAATGTTTATCATGTTTAGGGTTTACATTACAATACAATTTTTTACATTGTGGTGTTTTCTTTTTTGTTTATGCAGGTGTTATGACCTTTGCAGGTCTTTAACATTTACCTAATTTGTAGTGTTTGTTGACCAAAATCGATAAAGTGATTTCCATTTAGGGTAGAGCTTCTCATCTTCTGTTATTCTCGAGTACTTGACTAATCAAAAATGTGTTTTTATATACATGTCTAATTTAAATTTGTATTATATAAAAAAATAGTTCAAATAAAAAAAGCGCTACCGCACCTTAAGAAACAGGAGTTTGCTCTCCTTAGCTCTAATAGATCAAAAAATAATATAAATATTTCATCTTCTAGTCACATAAATTCGTTGTATAGATTATACTAATATATTAACCAAAATGAAAATTTTAAATCATTGTGCAGCTTGTCTAACATAAGCCATATCCGTGGATACTCAAAGCTTAAAATAACCCAACCAAACAAATAAAACTGTCGCCAATTAAACCAATTAATTGTAGCGCTACCATGGTTCATCGATACTTTTGTCGAGCATGGAATCAAGTTCAAAAGTTTTTTTTCTACGGTTCTACATTTGGAGGATTTCAAGTTAAACGAATTTCCTCCTTAATACTAATAAAAATTTGTAGTTAACTCAATTTCTATCTTTTTACATTTTGTTTGTTACAAAAGTTAAAGTTTACATGTACAGGGGGTTATGAATTATTAGGAACATTTTATTATAAATAATTGAATTTCAATAGTTTCAGCAACTTATCCTACTAAATCCTGGTATTCTTATGTATCCTGACTTAAAAACTACGTTATCACTGGCAACGTTTAAGGAATATGCTAGTAATTTTTCAGCTGCTAAAGGGTGCCATACACCAAATGTACATGCAGGATTTTCTTCTTTGTCGTAGTAATGACACTTTTTAGTTGTACGAAGAGATGGAATGTATTCAAACATGTGGATGTAATTGCAGTATGGCAGCAAAACTGCTAGACCTGAAACAAAAACAAATTAATTAGCAAAATTGAAAACTTAAGAGAGACGGCCATTTGCCTTGCAGGTAACGCGCTCGACTGCGAATGCGAGGTACCGGGTTCAAATCCGGAGAAGGGCAACTTTCTTATGACTAAGTCTTCGTGCTTCGGAAGGCACGTTAAGCCGTTGGTCCTCCTGGGTTAATGAATGGCCATCATTAACATAAAAACCAGGGTTACAGGCTCGTCTGGAGGCAAGTTTAGCAAACTGCCTATCGGACGTTAAACAATTTATATGCTCACAGATCTAGCACTGCCAAGGAAACGCCGCAGTGGCTGGAAATAACAAGCCCTAGGCTTAGGCTGAATTTATTCAGTTGAAGAAGAAGAAAACTTAAGGATTATTCGCGCGCCTACTTCTGTACCTTCTTTACCTGGTGCTGGATTTTCCAGTAGTACATGGAGAATTAACATAAAAATTATGGATGAATATTATTATATTGAAACTACAAATCCAAAAATAATACCCAGTTGCACTTTGCGTCGTTGGCCCTTTAGGCTTTTAACCTACTTTTGAAGATATATAAACAAATTGAGGTTGTTGACGTTTGGTGATTAATGCAAGTAGACGAAACGAAAGGAAGTTGTCTAAAATTATACGCGGTTAACAAAATTTTTGATTTTCTAGAATTTTAATTTACGCACATATTTATGGTTTCGTATCAAAAACTTTTTCATCTCACGATTCTTGATAAATGAGTGATACTTCCTTGGGATTTGTCAAGACAATGTTAATGTTAGGGATTGTGCTTTACAATTTAATTCTATAACTTCTTAGAAAATAGAACTTATCGATAAAAATGTTCTGAACAGGACAATTTTTGACTTTTCAAGGGACGAATCACGACCTTAAAATGTGCAAATAAAGTAGCTCAATTATGATATTTCTTTTTTGAGCTCGCACCAAGATCTAACCAATCTTCTAAGATGCACATAACTCAAATGGGGAGATTGCAATTATACGCATTAATATTTCCTTATAATGGATAATTGTGGTTTTTAATAATTTTTACAATATTATAATATTATGTAATATAATTAATGATTAACTTTTATCGATAGGAAGTAATATTTGACACCGTGGCCATAAAAACCTCTTCCGTTACATTTGTCATATTTCCTAGTGCGTAAATTTTGTTTACCGTATTGTGAATAAATGAACAAGTAAGTTCAGATATTACTCTGAATAAATTTTGAAATAAAAAAGTTTTATTTACCAATAATAAGGAAACAATTTTCGAATGAGTAATATTTACTGTCGAGAACGAATTAAAAATTTACAATATAAGGGATCTTCATGGGATACTTTGTATTCCAGTCTCCTAACTTGAGTAGACGGATTTTATTATTTCACATCATAATACACTCATAGTACAGTACATCTTATGAAACTAATGGCTAGTTTCATAAAACTTTTGATCAGCTGTTAAGTTGGTGATAGACCAATAGAAGTACTACTAGAATAGGTCTATTGAGCACTTGATCGACGATCACCAACTTAACAGCTGATCAAAAGTTTTATGAAACTGATGGCTATTAGAGTCTTTACTCACTCATCAAAATATCGGGATTGACTAAAAACGAAAGCTTTAATTGCTTTAGTCATAAAATTCATTGATTACAGTGCATACCAATGCCTTGAATAATTTGTATCATTGCTAAACATCATTGCCGAAGCATAATTTTATAATGAGGTTATGTTGCTAGTATGATTCCGAAAACCACCTCAGAACTACCAATGTGATTTGTCACATTTCTTGGTGGTTCTGTGGGTGTAAATTCCATGATAATTATATAGGTTATCTTCTTAAGGTGCCGTCTCCTATCGCAGGTTGGCGACCATTTAATATGTTATTATTACATAGCTTTCTTGTCAGATTACTCTCGGTGGTTTGCCATTGCCTTCCGAAAGGAGAGGGTCATAATAAAGTCGGATACATTTATACAGGTTATACCTTTTTTATACCTAAAAATTTAAATTTATTGGAGAAAAAACTTAAAAAAAACGACCTATACATTTCAGTCACCTAGATACAAACCCCGACAAGTCACATTTCACCTTAGATGAAATAAACCGACAATTCCTTGCTTATCTTAGATTTTTTCAAGAGAATTTTTTCTTTTTCAATGCCAACAATAACGTATTTATACGTCAAAAAAATTTACTACTTCATTCGCTTAAAACTAATTGTAAGATAAGCAAATACTTCTCGGTTTTTGTACTTAAAGTGAAATGTGACTTGTCGGGGTTTGCATCTAGGGATTGCATTGGCTCGAAGTTATTCAATCAAAATCAACTTTTGTCGTTCAAAAAAATGCAAAGGTTTCTTTTGTTTCTTTTTGGACTTCAATAATTGGCCACCACCAGTGGCGTACTCGTAACTTTATTTCGGACAGAACTGAGATTTTATGGTAGATAAAAAATTTATTATTTTATAGTTCTTTACGAAACAAATATTATTTTCTCAAATTAAATGTTTATAACATTTTTCTTGGAAGAAAAATAATAAATATAATATTTGTGGGCCACAGGTTACCTACCACGGTTACTGTGAAATTTTTATTAATTGTGCGTATTAACATAATTAAAACGTAAAAACAGTTTTGTATTAGTAATGTCATTTTACAAATTCTTCAAGTCTCATAAATAAAATACTAGAAAATTTTCACATTCAATAGCCACCGTCTGTAGTTATCGAAGTAACATTAAGAGTCTGACATGTAAAAGAAAAGACTGGCAAATGCCTGGCAGCTAATCAATGTTTGTTGGGTAACGGGGTGATGCTCTACAAAATTAACGTAAATTGGATCTCCATTAGATTGGTTTTGCAAGAACTTACACCTACTGCAATCTTATATTTTTTTTTATTTGACCATAAATTGTTGTCAATCGTTTAGTTAATTTTGATTTCCAAATTTGTACACCGCAATTTTGTTGAATTGCTAATTATTTTTGGTTGAGGTAATAATTTGCAGCATTGCGTAATAAATTATTGTAATATAGTAATTGGGCACGTGTCGCCATGTAATGCACAATAAAAACGAAGTCATATTAATTTGTATTTGTAACAACAAATAATACGCACTGAGGTTAATTTTCTAAGACGACACTTAACTCCTACGTAATTAATTTTTTCAATAAATTATAATTCAATTCTTTGAACGTAAATTAAATTATAATACATATTTATTTAATTACTGAGGAAGTTATAATCAGATTTATGTAGGAATTCTCACAAGGTGTGATCAAAAAGTATTCGGACTAAACTTAGTTTTTACCTAAAAATCCTGATGACGGTGGGTTATGCCTTAATTGATGGGGTGATGTGTTTTGTAAGAATGTCCATAAATTCCACAAGGAGCTGGGGTTGAGCAGATAAAATTTGTTTTTTCGATATTTTTTTCTAAATTCTAAATAATTTGGAAATAAATTGAATTCCGGTTGATTGTACCATTCTTCTAAAGTTGTTGTAAAGTTACTAGGGTCCCATGCTAATAAGGTAATATTTTTGTATATTTCTGCATCGAGAAAATTAAATTCGGGTTTTGATACTACTTGAGAATTTAAAATCCTTATCGTCGTTTTGCTTCCGACGTCTGTTACGTAACCATCGGTGGGTGCATGATTAAAACGCAGGACGACGTTATGGGCATCTGAAAGTAGAAACTCATAAAAAAAAAAAAATTTTAATAATTCAGTCGTTGCCAGGAAACTTTGGTGTTACTTCAACCAATCATGGAAGCCGGCCGTGTTTATGTACGAGAATGTAACACTAAAGTTCACTTGCAAAGATTATATTATGTTAGTATCAATCGATGCATTTGTCTCCAATAATTGAAATTATATTTAAATCCTAACAATGTACCTAACGTTTTTATTTTTGTAAAAATTTATATGATGGTTAAATTAGTGCTAAATCCATTCCTGTTTAAATTCAAGCTGAATAAAGCTTTCGAGACAATAGGTATATATAATTATTATAATATCGTGCAAAAATTAACATATTTTACCTATAAACTCTCCAAGATTTGAATTGACCAACGAACCGGCACTCGCAATCACCGCACACTTTTCAAATCGTTTATTTTCAAACAACTTCTTCTTGGGTATGTAGTCCCTGAACATATTTTTACTAAACGGATAATCAGTTCGCTTAATTGTTTTAACTTTTACGTTTTTAAATTGACATAAAACTTCTTCGGTATTTTTGTTCGCAAGACTACCTCGTCTTCCGTCATAAACGACGTTATACGGATTTTTAATTTTATTTCTCAAAACATTACTCTCTTGTATTAGAACTCTCTCCAACTCCTTTAATAGTTTTTCCTTATATGCTAAAATTTTTTTATCACAATCGTTTGTACTATCGTTTTTAAAACACTGCAATTTTGGACTGTCCATTTGGAAGTCGGTTTCTGGTAAATTTGGAAATCGTGGTTTGCTATTTTTGACTACAGTTATTGGGTTATTTTCTTTCGTTGCATGTTTTGAGCGTTTTCGCGAAAAATCGTGAAATCTCATGATCGTTTCGTTTGAAATGCTTGTCGAATAACCGCGATTATAAATATTTATTTGCTGGTCATAATTACTGTATACGGTCGTCGGCGATTGGTTTTCCAAGTACATCCAATATTGTGACCATAATAGGTACATATATCCACACATTCCAAAAAATACTAAATTAATAAAGACCCATATCGACACCACAAGTGCACGCATAGTCTGCAAAATTTAAAAATATTTTAAGTACGGTCCTGTCTTTCGAAAATTTTGTGATCACTTTTAATTTTTTAACAAATTTCAAGTTACTTATTCTCATTTGGGAACTTTTAAATAATTTACTTTTACAAAATCAACGTTTATGTTGAGCAAGATATTGTTATTAGTTATTACTAGACTACCACAAAAGATAAATCAATAATCAAATGGGGCAAATTGGTCAATTAGCTTGAGTTAAAACATAAAAATGCTACATGAGCATATATTTCCTTTTGGTAACAATTTATTTTACAAAAATGTAAGTTTTACTTACGCGTGATGAGTGTTTTGACGAATTTTTACATTTTTACTTCCAAGTCAAAATAATTTTTGGTTTTCTCAAGTTAGGTTAGGTGAACGCTACGTTTGCGCGTTTGACGGGTTGCATTATATTATTATTTAGGCGCAACAAAGTGCGTGTTTTTTTCTGTGAGAAAATTGTATAAGAATATTGTTGAAAGGTTAGAATTATTTTAAAAGTGAAGTCATTTTATTATGTAATATAATTTGATTACCACCCCTGGATGTTAGGGGAACGCGATCATGGAGTTTAGTTTATTGGAGGAATTTAAACGAAGTTGGTTAACATCTCTCATTGGAATTATCTTGTTTTTTGCTGGAATTTGGCTCCTTACTTGGAATGAAGTAGGTTAATTTAATCTTGGGTAGTATTGATTTAAATTTGTCATGTTTAGGGGAGAGCAGTGCATCATGCTCATTCATTAGACGAAGCTTACACCAACATCATTGCTTTGAATCCTTACGAAACAGTACACAAAGAACTTGATGGACGGTTAATCCATATCAATGGGGTAATTGTTATTGACGAACCGTTAACCGAACTGGATTATGGTATTTCGATTCAAGCTGTTAAGGTGAAACGACGAGTACAGATGTATCAATGGGTCGAGGAGAGAATGTAGGTTGTTTTAGCTACTTTTGTGGCAGTCTTACATTTGTTGTTGTAGTCAACGCGATTATTCTGATTCCACTAACATGATGAGCAATGACAATGCTGATTATTATTATACCACCGAATGGAGAGACAAACTTGTCGATAGTCAGAATTTTTATATTCGACATGGTCACCAAAATCCAGAGTAAGTAATGTCATTTAGGAGATTTGTGTTTGAATAAAGTTCAAACTGCAACCACATAAATAAGTCAGATTTGAGGTACTATAACTGAGATCAATATAAGCAAAAATGCGATTTGAGAAACTTTCTGAAATACCTCAAGAATTAGGTAAGATTGAGTATCCAACTATAAGTACATTTTTTTGTTGAGCATCAAATTATCTATCAACTAATTTTGTTAAAATTTACTAACTTTGAGTCTTGGAAAGTCGGGGAAATTTTAAGCAAAATTCAGAGAAATGAAAACTTTTGATCCAGGAAAATTTTTGTGAAATAAAATATATATAAAAATCTTTTTGATTTATCATACAAATTAATAAGTATTGTTTTTGCTTTGGTACTTATGTATTTAGTTTAGTTGACTAACATTAGATTTCTAAAATTTACAGTTTTAAAGTCGGGGAAAATTTTCAATGTTTGTCTCTGAAAACCTTAAAAAGTCAAAAAATTTGATTTAGAAAATTTACTGGTTCTTATTTAAATTAAAATGATCTAAATAAATAAAAATGATTATATTGTTTGTAGGTCACTGTCATATTTTTATTAGCTTTTTGTAATAATTTTTTTCAGACTTTCAGTTAATCTAATGAAAATAAAGCACTATTATTTATTATATTTTGCTTTATTTTATTATTACAAAAAGTGTGTTCCACCAAGATGATTTTTGATTCAGTTAAACTGTTCAAACAAATCAGTGACTAACAGACAAAAACTTTCCTAGGTACTGCTAATGGGGGGTACAGTTTCTTACTGAAAAGAGTATGGAGTACCTCCAAGTTGTGAGGGTTCAGAAAAACTTATTTGAGAAAAATGACCTTAATCTTATCATAACTAATTTGTAATTACACTGGTCAGCAAATTCAAACTTTTTTTAATCATCAGAAATATAACTAAACTTTTCTGAACCAAATTTTTTGGCTGATTTCAAATCTCTAATCACGTCGAAATTTTTAAAATTTTTGTAGGTAAAACTTACATCACTTAAGTTTTGTGGAAAACTTGTGAATGATAAAAATTAAAAATGAATTCTTATTGATATTAGACATCCAATTTTTTGGTATGCATTTGGTAGATTTTTTATTCCATCTTTGAATGTAGGAGTCTTGTGAATACCCAAGGAGTTTTCACATGTCCATTTGAAAGTTTTTCTTTTTTTGCTTCTTGCTGATTTCTATCAAGATCATCCACAAAATTTTGTGACTTGCATTTCAAAAACTGTACGTGATAGAAAAAAAATTAAAACAGATCTGAAATCAGCGTAAAAAATTTATTTAATGTAGTTTAAATCATCTCTGATGAAAATTTGTTGTTGATCGGTGTTATTAATTCTAAAGGAAATTACCCCTTAATGTTCCCAGATGAGGTACCTCGTACTTTTTTTGACTTTACACTGTGATATCTCGGCTTATACCTTTCAATTTTAGACATTTATAGTATACCTATATCACTTGGACGAGGTATTGGGTATTTGTTACTATCTATTAGTGAAAAATCCGTTAAAATTGGTTCAATATTTGTAGGAATCTCGTTGATTTATTCATTGAAAATTCATTAGTGAAAGTTATATCAAAATTGATTAAGTATCGAGCGTTTTTGAAACTTGTGCTCGAAGCTAAACGATAGAATTGATGGTAAAAGTGGTTAGAATAATTTTTGTAAATTATTTTATGCTCTACAAAAAAGGAACCTACGGTTGGATATCCTATCATAGTTTTTGAGATATTTAAAAAAAATTTAATGTATGTAATAAAAATGACTGGGCCTAAATGTAACAATTCAACTTTTAAACTTAGGAGAATTCCTTTGAAAAGCCAAATTCAAGTGTCACCTTTAGTTCGAGTGGGACAATTAATAGTTGGGTCTGATTTGAAGGACAAATTTGACGATTATATCGAGATGACAAGCGATGAAAGACCCGAAAGGCGAGAAATTAAGTTACACATGGGAATTTATTATCACTGTGAAGATGTGTGGAATCCAAAAGTTGGAGATATCAGGGTGCAGTTTTATTATGCCGGAGTGTCTGGCGAATCTGTCTCGATAATTGCTATGCAGAAGGATGGTATCCTTGTACCTTACATAACCAGCAAGGGTCACAATATTCTCATAGTTAAATCGGGCACTTTTACAATATCTCAAATGTTTAGTGCGGAACGTTCCGATGCTTACTATGAAACTTGGAAACTCAGAGGTGCAGGCATTTTTATTTTATATGCCTCTTTTGTAATGTTGGCACGACTTTCTAAAATATTCCGTAAGTTTCCTTTTTTGGTGGTTTTATAATGGTAATAACTTAAATTTGTAATTTTTAGTGGTGCGATTCTCATTATTTCAATGGTTAACAACTCAAGAGATGACTTCTTCCACAAATTTTGCAATATCGGTCTCAATTTCGTTGTTAGTTATAGCAATTGCATGGTTTTTATACAGGCCATGGTTAGGGGCTGCCTTACTGATGGCAGCTGTTAGTCCATTTTTGTATTGCACTATGGGTGACTACAATGCTGTGCCACATCAATATTAAATTTATTTGTTTATATTTAATAAACTATTTAAAAAAGACTTTTCAATTTTTAACACCAATGGTAGTTGGCGTCCAAGTGCTATTTTTATTTTGTTACCCTTATTCAAGGTGTTTTGAAACTTGGTATTTACTGCCTGAATATTAAAAAATATTTCGCGATTTTTAAAATACCTTGGCGATTTAAATTTAATTTCAAAATTTTCCAATATTAAAATTAATAGATTCAGAATTCTCATTGAAATATACTTAAATTTTATTCAGGTTTTTGTTTTGCGGGTGCTGGATACCTTTTGAACCTTTGCTTGTCGCGCCTATGGAAATAATCCGTTTCCTTGACGAACGGATATTAGTACAAATTCTAACCTCAAAATTTACAAAATGAAATGTTTTGTTTTAATTACTTTAATAAACTTCATCGCACACTTTAATTTTATTACTTGTAATGACCAATTTTGTGTTAAAAATGATTGCAGAAGCAACGTTTCACATAAATACACTAAAGGTAACCGAATTAAGATTATTTTTTCTTTCTAAAATTTCTGAATTGTAGAAGGTAACACTCGATACTCACAGTATTTTGAAAAAATCGAAGAAGCCAAGCGAACTTACAAAGCTTGCGATAAAACGAGTTGTTTGTGTTACGTCGATGTTATAAACGAGAATTTGAAGCCTTTTCGGAACGGTATTACAAAGGAAATGATAGAAAACGTTAAAGCAAAGTAAGACTTGCGAATTGGTATTTTCGTCAAGTAACTAGCCAAATTTTACTTTTAGGGGTACCAAGTATCAAATAATTGGTGGACGTTTGTACCGAGACAAAAACTGCATGTTTCCTGCAAGGTGTTCTGGAATTGAACATTATTTGTTAAAACTGGTTTCAAAGTTGCCCGACACCGAGTTTATCATTAATACTCGCGACTGGCCTCAGATTCACAAAAATTATGGTGTTTTTGGTCCCGTATTTTCGTTTAGTAAGACGCAGCTGTATTATGATATTATGTACCCAGCTTGGGCTTTTTGGGAAGGTGGTCCTGCCATTGGTTTATATCCCAAAGGAATTGGTAAACTTTAGTCATTCACGGTCTCTTACCACTTTTAATGTAACATTTTTAAGGTAATTGGGAACTACACAAAACAAAAATAGCCAATTTTGCTAATAAAACTGAATGGTCGAAAAGACAAGACGTCGCATTTTTTAGAGGGTCTCGTACGAGTTCTGAAAGAGATCCTCTCATTTTATTATCGAGGGAACAACCAGAAATTGTTGACGCTCGATACACAAAAAACCAGGCTTGGAAATCAGACGCAGTGAGTTTTTGTTTCAAACTTCCACGTTAGATTTTTAAGATCAAAATTTTAGGACACTCTTCATGCACCGCCGGCATCAGAGGTTTCTTTTACGGATCATTGCAAATATAAATACTTGTTTAATTTTCGAGGGGTTGCAGCAAGTTTTCGTTTTAAACATATTTTATTATGTAAATCTTTGGTCTTTCATGTAGGCGATGAGTGGTTGGAATTTTTTTATTCTGCTTTAAAACCTTGGGTTCATTACATTCCGGTCGATCAGGGGGCTAACAAAAATAACTTAAAGGAGCTTATCTTGTTTGCAAAAAATAACCAAGATGTTGCACAAGAAATTGCTTTAAACGGTTTTAGTTTTATTTGGAACCATTTGAAAGGAAAAGATGTAACTTGCTATTGGAAGAAGCTCTTAACGAAATATTCAAAGTTGTTGAAATATTCTGTGGAGCTAGATAATGAGTTAATAGAAATACTATAAATAGTTTGAATGTAATTATGTGATGAAATGACAATAATTGTAACGTAAGACTGTTTGATTGTTGAATGTGAGTATTAAAATTTTCTATTTACAGCTTTAAATGTTGTTAAATTGTTGTGCTATGTTTACAAACTGAATTACCTCTAGGAGAGCATTTAAAGATTATGTGACTTTCATGACAAATTTTAGTTTTTTTGAGCTTCTTGTACAAAAGGTCTAGCGTGGTGGGGAAAGTAAAGAATGATTTATAAATGCATTTAAGGTGGTAGTTTGCTGCTTAAATTCGGTACAAGGTTTAAATACAAATATGAAATTTTCAAGTTTTGGCTGGTTTCAAGTTAGTGGTCAGTTAAAAAACTTAATAGTAAATTAAAGCTGTGAATTATTTATTATTTTTGGAGAATTATTGAAATATTTTTCAAGTATTTAAATCTCATTAATGTCTCGACAAACTGGGCCAAGGGGACCAATCCTATTGTTACATCCATACATCAAACCCAGTCAGAGTGTGTGGATGTTAACTCGGGGCATTATTAATTACTAGTAAAATCATTGTGGAATTTACATAAGTATTATTAAAATAATATCTCAAAACTGGCAGATCATTTATTTTGATATCTCCAAGTATTAAAATGCTTAATGGAAGTAAGAAGATAATTACTTAAACGACTGCATAATAATTAAGAAAATACTAGGTTTATCCAGACGACTCTTGCCTTATGTCAAAAAACTTTTTGTCTGTGCTGTTCAACTTTGTCCATTAATATACAATAATATATAGGTAAAGACTGATTTTTAGAGAACTTGGATCACTTTTGTACCTTATTGGGTACCTACTTATTGTAGGTGTTACATAATGTGTGTTATTTAATTCCTATATTATTGAAAAAGGTTTGTGTAAAAATTCATTGCTTTTTTATGCGTTTTCTTACGAAAATAAATAAATCACATGCCAAAATTATTTAGAATTGTTTCATACGAAAGAATAGATCTATCAAAAAATAGCCAAAGGTGTATTACATAATTTTTTAATGGTCTCTAGAGCATATTTTATACTTTTAGTTAATTTTATATACTCAAACGCCACAGGCGACACCATAAGAAATTTTATTAATTATTATTGAATTTTAAAGGTTGACTATACAGGGATGCCATAATATATCTGAATGAGTATGGTTCTAACGAAATATTTTGTATTTGCAATTTTTAAGTACAATATCGCAGAGTGATGTATGTGTATGTCATATTTTGTGTCACGTATATGTACGCCAGTTTACCTACAAAAGTTTCTAGCTGATTTTAAATTATTTAAGCTCTTTTTCAACTTGTTCAGCTCTAAACTTTTTCTTTTAAAAATTATTAAGGAACCGTCGTTTTTACAATAGACTTTGATATTTCTAATTGTTTTCAATTTCTTTAGGCAGCTCACATTTTAATAATTTTCTGTGATATTTTTTCTAATTGGAATAATTGTGAATGCTTTAAACTAAAGGGTTCTCTATAATTTCCAGTAATTTAAGTAAAATCTCGATGTTATGTCCTAAAAATTAATGTGTCTGACAATAAACTAATAAAAATAAGAAATATTTAGAAGGTTTTTTTATTGCAAATTATAAAAAAAATTTCACATTTCCTTAAACGATTAAATTTTAGCACTAAAATTTGTATCCTCGGGAAGGATTAATTTTTTATGCTAAAATTCAAAAATTGCCTACTCTTAGAACTAACACCTTTATAATAAATACTATTATGAAATAAATAGTGGTTTCTCAATTTTACATACAGGGTATTTTTTATGAAATGTAAAAAATGTAGTGTTTATACTTTTTTCCTCTATGGGTCACTATTTTATCACTATGGCACACTTTTATACTGAAACATCCTGTACGTAAAAATTAAATTTTTGAAAGATGAAATTGTCTTTTAAAAGAAATTATCGACTTCTACATTACTGTTGCTACCGTACAAAAATTGATACATAGATGACGCTAAAAGATCGGTATCTTCTTCGGGCATTTTCATTGCTTTTCCAGTTCTTCGTAGTTCCATATCTGAACTATCAAAATCGTCTTCAACTCCGGGATACTTTTCTCTAATATCTTTCATGATGCAGGCTTCCAATTTTTTATGCTTGTAGCACTTGAAGAAGAACATTGGACGAACAAATTCGCTCGACAATGGGGTACTTTCACCGCGTACTTCTGGAACGCATTTCTGAAAATAAAACTTTAGTATTTTTTATCTCGTAAAATTTTTTAAGCACCATTTACCGAAAATTGTTGGCAAAAAGTTACTCCATCTTCCATGTCGTCTTTTAATTCTTTCGAAATTGGCAAGTTACGGATACGCTCTCTGATTTTGAAAAAGTTTGGTTCCAATTTATCATCTAAATATCCAAGTTCTTGCATCACACAAGTTACATTTTTTACGCGACCGCTCATTTTGGAAGTTATGGATTCTAATTGACCTCTGAGATCCATGTCCCTCTAAAAGATTTAAAGTAGATTATGAGGTACCTAATAAATACTTTTTTAGATGATTTACCGCTGTTCTTTGATTTCCAAAGTACTGGGGTCCCAAAAATGGAACGTTGTATGGTGAAAATCCGTAAGATTGTTGGAACGGTGGTTGGTAAAGCATGGGGCCTTGACCTGGATAACCGGAATAAAATGCTGGATTTGCATATGGTCTAAACGCTGGCGGTAAGGGATATGGGTTCTGAAATTTTCTCGTTTATTTAAAATAAACAAAACTTTTTATTTAATTATTCTTACATTGGGTTTGTATGCAATAATTCCTGGGTTAAGTTTATCCGCGTCGTATGCTTGCGCGTTTGCATAAATTATATTATCTTGATCGCTTATTCCGCCATCCATTCTGGGTGGAATCGTTGGAAAAGGACGTGGTGGTAATGTCGAGGGTTGAGGAGGTACTGGCGGTGGCGCGGGTGTTTCATATGAAGCACATTTCAAACAGGCCAATTTCATTTCCTTACGAATTTGTTTAACCACTTCTGCACCGAAGCAACTTTCGTAAATCTGTAAATAATAGAGAATTATATTAATGGTTCGGAAATCACGTTAAACATTAATAGTCTTCTTTGTAGGTGAAAACACTTCGGAATGAAGATGAGAAAATTAAGACGTTCTGTATCAAACAGTATAACTTACTTATATAATGAATTGGTAAAATACCGAACAGTAATTTTCTCAAGTATATCTAAGTACCGTCTACTGTAGTAATTTACCTGTGAGAAATTGTAATTAAATTATGTGCGTATTGAAGATTAAAAAGTGTTCTTCCTTCGAATCCGGTTCTTATTTGTAATTATTTTCTTAAATGCATGGAATTTCAGCCTAAGGAATTAATAATAACGAAATAATTGCTGTACTTACCTTCATCATAGCATATTTTTTGAGAAATTTTTCATCGCTTCCGCCGAATGAAGAAGATACCGCAATTATTAGATAAGCCAAGATGCAAAGTTTTAGAACCAACATTTTACTGCAACAAAAAATATAATAATTAATTATTTTTTATTTATATGGTCATTATAAGTATAATATTATTTATTTATATTAACAGGTATTTTATAATCACAATTTGCTTTGATTTTTTAAAGACAGGAAGTTAGAATTTTATTAATGAAAAATTCAATCGGCAATAACCGAATGGTGTGTTTCAAACATTCTTTTCATTTTTACACCGTTACTTATTCTTTATTAATTATATAGCGTAATTTAGGTCAATTTATACGAAGTATATCGATATAGATCTTTTGTTGATAGTTTTGTATAGTTTGACCTAGAAGAATTATGAATAACAAATATTAGGTATGTATGGTAAACAGCCCAGTCGGAGTATTTTGAGGACTTGGTGCAAAATATTCCACTGATTGCTTCACCAAAATACCTTTGTTTGGTGTATCTGTTCGTAACGTTCTTCTTGATTGAGGTGATCACATAAAACATCTCAAATTGTAATCGGGGGCCCGCACAGTAAAAGAAATACTTAGCGCTACGCTGACATATAGCGCGAGGGTAAACGTTAAAAAAATTTATCCAATGAGAATCAATAAAAATTTCCTCGCCAGCAAAATGTCACAATCTTATTGGTTAAAAAATTGTTTACAGTTAACCCTGGCGCTAAACATCGGCCGCGGCATTGCGCTTGAACCTTTATTTATTAGCGTTTGTGATGGCTTTGATTAATGTATTATCTTCTTATGTTTACATACTAAAAACTTGTCCATAATTTATGACGGACGAAATTTTATAAGTAAATGATTATAATCGGCTTATATGATGCTACGGGTAATTTCCAATTTATTTATTAATTAACAAACTCAAAAGACTTAATTTCGGCGCTTACAAGTAGGTGACTTAATTTTTAAAATCTAATTCAATTTTTTATTAAATAACAATGAGTAACACCACACGACGAAATTTTTAAATTTTTGTTGTATAAAAGAACGCTAATATGAAATTGTAGAGCAGAAAATTAATAATTTTAATCGGCATTAAAGCTTTTTTCGAACATGCATGACTAAAGCCTTCGTAATTACGCTTTTCATCATTGACAACAATGGCACAGAACTTGCAATGTGAAGTTTTACACTATTAAATTAATGAAAAGGAATAATCAAGAGTTGCATTAAAACGATCCGGAGTGGATACAGCAAATTTTTAATATGGTCTCTTCTTCTACTCCTTAATAATAGATTTTACGATTTAGAATTTAAATTGACTTCTTTATGGAAGGAATAAATTCTGCAGTGTAAAACTACCGTACATTTTTCCTCTCTTATTTAATTGCTATAGGTCATCTTAGGTCGTATGTAGCGTAACGGTGCAAGAGGTTTTAATGTTTTTTTCGAAAAATCTTACAAAAAGTGGAAATGCAGTATACGAATACCTATTATTGTCAAACGGGGACAAGTTTTAAGTTTTCGAGAGCGCCTAAAATTTAACGATGAAGAAGATGGGATTGAGAAATTTTAATTAGAATGATATTCGTTATTTTATTGGAAGCTGTAAATTTGCGATAAAGTCGTTATAAAAAATAACTAATGAGTGGATTTGAATATTAAGTAAATAATTATTTATTACAAGTTAAACTGGTTTAAAAAAATTATGTAATTATCTTGTAAAAACAGCATTAATTGTTATCGAATCGAATGAATTATTTTGCGATTTCTCCCCCTCCGAAACTCCAAGACAAGTTGAAATTAAAAGATTTACCTATTGTTAACTCATCAAGTTTGTCCATCAAGTTGAGCGTGGATTAGTTTTTATAAATAATATTATCACTAACTAGTTAATACATTTGCGAAGGTGAATAACCTTGCGTGAGGTTTTTTAAGTACTTGCGTTAATTACATTAACGTACATTAGACAGTCTCAAAAAAATTGAAAGAGTCCAAAATGAATGTGCAAATTTTTTAACTAATTATATACATGAAGCGTCGATTTGAACACGGACAGTTCTACGACCTGGGGTTATAATAACATGAAATCCAAATAAATTTTATCTGTCAGATTTTTTTGCCAATCATTTAGTGTTACTCTTAAGTCTTCATTATAATAATTTATTGTAACTGTTGGGAAGGAAATTATAAACTTTGTTTAAATTGTCTAATGTAAGTGTAACATCGAGTGGCTCTCTAAATTACGCAATTACCTTTATTAATGTGCACGTATTTCATTTTTAGCTACCGTTAATTTATTGAAGGAAACGAAAACTTTTTTTTATGTCGCAGGTTACCTATCTACTTATAGTAGTTAATTGGTAGAACGTTAGATTAAGCAAAAAATAAATGATGTAGAACGTGTTTTACCATAGAAAATCTACAATATTAGCTATCACAGCTCTGGTGGGCAGTACTTTCAAGAAGAAAATCAACAATGCATAACAAAACGACTTTTGTTTTAACTTGGGCACATCCATTAACATTAGGCACAAAAAGGTATCTTGAAAAGTAAATAAACTATCTAATATTGTAACTTTAATTACATTTTTCAAAAAAATTACCATCTGCAAACGAAATTTGAGGCAAAAGAACCGATTAAATCGTTTTTAAATGTTAGTTATGTCTTCGAACCCATCTTTTTTTACTTGCTGGAATAATTAAAAAAATTTGCATAAATTCTATTCTACGAGCAGTTTGTAATTTAAAATCAAATATTTAAATATTTTTCGACCATTATTATACTAATCTATCTTGGTAACTTTTGCTCTACCAACATTTTTCTCTTTCTAATTTACCTCAGAGTAATCTTTGCCGTTTCTTTTCTAAATTAAAAATAATTTGTTTCTTAAATCCGACACGAATTTTACAAGTCTTTCGGTTTCATTAATTACTAGATTCTTGAATAAAGACTTAATTTTCTATTAGAATTTGTGTGTAGGTACTATAATTATGTTTCGCTTTGGCTTGACTACAGCAAAACTTCTAATTTTTCTTAACGAAGAAGAAAAACGACAAGAAGTTGAAATAAGCTGATTCCTGTGATGAGAGAAAAACAATTTTGTACTCTAATTGATTATTAACATTTCTTTAAGAAATAGAAATTCTGCCAATAGGACTGGTTCATGTTAAACTTCCTTGCGGAACTGCTTTTCGAATAAAATTAGAAACCTTCAATATGTATGGTGTAGCTGATGATGAAGAAATGCAACCTTGAACTTACAGTCGAAAAATGGTAATTGCTAAGTAAATTCTAATTACTTCCTCATACAGAGAGTGAATATTCCATGTTAATTAGTGTACACAAACATTAAACATTCAACTAACATTTTCAAATCGGATCTCACATAAGTGGAGCACAGCTGCGAGTAAAGAGAATAATGTGAACAATTCGAATTTTTTATAAAATTATGCCGCCCATAAAAATAACATAAGTAAACAAGAAGATGACTATCGATTATGAGAATACATAATTTTATTTCATAGTAATTTAATATTTCGTCATCGATTATAACGGTCCTGGGCATGACCTAAAACTGCATCCCTTGTTTTTTGTGGAAAAACAAGTCCCATCTTAAGGTAGTACCGTTATACTGTTACAAAGAATACCGCGGTTTTGATTCCACGTTAAATTGTAGGTCTCATAGCAGTGTTCAGACCATTGTGAACCTGATTCACATTGCCTGAATCACAAGAATCGCAGTTTCAAGTGGTAAACTAAATATTCAGACAGATTCGGGGAATATTTCGTCAACATGCAACGAAAACCCGTTAACTGTATGAACTATTTTTTGGGTTATTTATGTTTGGAGCTCAACCAGCGATCATATAACTTCACTTCCACAAAAATTTCCCTTTTAGATTCAAATAATAGTGGTTGAAAAATTAGTTTTATATAATGATTACCTATGTATTTAAATTGTTATGCTTTTAACTTGTGAAAATTAATAAATTAAAATATTTTAAAATATTTATATTGAGTTAACTATAATGAATTTTAAATTAAATAAATATTAGAATTTCCATTTTATTATTGTTAACTCTATATTTATATTTTAAAATATATTAATTTATAATAATTGCGCTTCCCATAAATTGCAGTTTTAATTTTACGCCTGTAAAAAGTGATAAAAATCGGTAACCGTTAAAAATTAAGTGTAGTAACTTTTGAAATATCTACATACTAATTCTTAACTTTTATTATACCAAATAAACGAATCTTTTAATTAAATCGCTAAATTCCACTCAAGTTATGCGGTTGAACACCCCCATCGTAATAGCGTTAATTATTATGAATTTCGAATAAAAACTCCGGTCATTATGCATGCGTTTTTCAATAAACTTTTTTGGTTGGTATAATAAATGAATGAACCAATCAGAGGCGCACCTACAAATGACACGATAGAAGAGAAGAAATTTTCTGGAAAATTATTATATTAGATAACTAGTATCAGGAGGCTTCCGGTTACATTTAGCCATCTAATGCGCGATTTCGTATTTATTTCGTAAATCGTATAAGTTTTTATGTTGGTAATTTATAGTGGTTGGTAAATGAATGAACCAAATTGAAGGAGGAGGAGATTTATAGCAAATTAATATATTGGATTGAATAAAATAAAAAAGTAATAGTTATATTTATTCATTATTTTTCGTTCCATAGTTGTAATTCGATTTGGTAGTGATTTTATTTTTTATTATCTATGTATAAGTAATTTTAAAATGTTAGACAGCCAACAGTAATTTATTTTTTCATACTTAGTAAACAATAGATATTAATTTATTGTTGGGGATATTTTCAGACCCAAAGAAAAATTTTCTTTGAAGTAACCATTTTGATTTTATCTATTGCAAAGGTAACATAATAGTTTTTTAAATGTTCATTAACTTTTTGAAACTTTGGGACTTTCAGTTTTTAGTTAATCTTTAGTGATTATTATATTTTATAGTCTCGAATTACGAGGAAAAAAAACACGTTAATGCTTTCATACTTTTCAACTGTGATACGCCGTTTTACCTTGTATTACCACGTTTTAATTTTAACCGTTTAAATAACAATTAATTTAATTAGTTGAATAATAAATGTAAGCTTATAATTATTTTTAAAACATTTTTTAATTTGACTCTAATCGATTGGATATTATGAGAACTTAGCATGAATTCATTTAGCAAGTAAATAATCGGTGATTGATTTTCTGCGAACTTAAAGAAAATTTTCAAGTGCTAACGAGCACCATAAGTACCAAAGTTGAAAGAATCTATTATTAATAATTATGATGAGTTTGTTTCAAATAAATATTATGTATAGACACAAATCCACTATTAATGTAAATTTGACTCATCATCTGATTGATCACACATTTGCCAAATGAATTTAAGCAAAGTTTTCACAAGATTGACTTGACCCCACATGTAGGTATAGTACTACAGCCTGCTAAGCAAAAACTATAATTCAAATTATTTTGATTTTTATTTTCTTGAATCTTCAGATGTTTATGTTTGCAGATTAATCAAATTTTATTGTAACCATATTTTGTATGTGTAAATTATATTCTTTGGGGGAATTAACCACTTAATGCTCATTGTCGTATCTATCACGTCCACTCCCACGCGCACCGTGTCTTTGTTTAATACTGTAGGTATAATTAAATTTGACCACCCAAAATTAATGTTGACATGAAGTGTCTTTTTTTTTCGACTTTTTCTTATTTTATCCGACTTGACCGTTTATTGAATACTCATTATCAATGCTTTTGAACAAAGGACATCTTTATTTCTTTGATTAGGTTGTGATATTTTAATAATAAACTTTTTCTTTCTTCCATGTAACAACTTTAAAAGATTGTTTATTATTGAAACATCACAATCTAATGGAGGAAATAAGGATATCCATACGTTTACTTCTGAAAAAGCATTGATAATAATGGGTCAACAATAAACGGCCCAAAATGTTAACACAAAATTTAAATCATACCTGCAACCCCAAGGAAAATTATTTACAATTTCAATAACTATCAAGTAAAAATTTTTATTCTTAATACTCTACATTTTGTAGTAATGAATCATTAATAGTATTATTCATCTATCTGCAATATTACATCTAGGTATAATACTAAATTTTGCTGTATTTTCCAAATTTTTAATTTCTTTAATTTTATGGGCAAAATAGTCATGGGTAAAGGCTAAACCCCAAAAAAACGTATGAAATATTATCGTGTAACCAAAATATGGAAATGTGATATGCTGGAACAAAATAAAAATATTCTTCGAAAATATTTTATCAAATAGCAAACGTTTTAAGTTACTAGGTATAATTATTATTAGAACATTTTCACTTTTATTTTAATGTACTCTCACTGCAGATAGCACTTTTTGGTACAAATCTCAGCTCACTTGTTTTGATGAAAATTTACGACGTAATTTAAACCACTGGTTTCAAAATTTAATATTTCTAAAGAATTTATTTAATTTTAACATCCTAATAAATCTGATTTACAAAAAAGTCTAAGGTTTGTCGCCTAACTCAGCATCGAAGTCTTCCTTATAAATTATGAAATTATAAAGTTTCAATTGCGATTATTCAACCCTTTACAAGTTACTTTTGAAATATAGAAAACTTTAATGTTTTTTTTTAGAAAAAGTACTCACGCTTTTTTGTGGTCTTGTCAAGTTTACACACCTATAACGCGATTTACAAACATAGAATTCCAACGAACTCTTTGATGATAACAAGTCTTCGTGGTCTGGCTTTATATTCCTCCACCTCTTCAGTTTCAAGTTGGAATTGCGAATCACGACCTCCGGCAAGTACACAAACTATTGAACAAGTTCAAGAGCAAACGTAATTCAGGGCAATTATTTTGAAAAAAAAGTTTTCGATTACTGTTTTTTGGGTCAAAATTTTATATAAAAAGGAGTAATTAAAATATTATCCGGCACACTTAACTTTTTATTCTTAAGCCTGGCTCTATAGTGGACTCGATGATTTTTTTTTATATTTATATGCGTTGCAGTAAATTTGATCTCGATAATTGTTCCAGTTTAATTGACTGGGTAATTAATCTTCTTTGAAGATAGCTTAAAATTATTCAATATCGGATTTTTTTTAAATGTTGACTTTAGCATAAGAGGAAAATGCACTCAAACGTCAATTACACTTTACTCTCCGCCTACTTTGGTTAATACTCGACGTGTAATTTAAATAGACTTAACGGTTTAATTTGGAAAAGTAAATTTTTGAATAATGAAATACAATAATTGAAGCTTCTTAACTAAACATTTTTACTTTTGTCGACTACTTGCTAGTTGGGTAAAATTCCATTTCTAATTAATACCTACGTCGTCTTTTGTAAATAAATATCAACTACGAAATAGGTTATTTTAAAGTTTGTTTTATATTTTAGGGCCAAACTTTTTCCCCTTTTTTCATGCATCTTTTGAATTATTCTTTAGATAAATTTTGGCTTAAGAGGAAAAATAAAATATTTAATCTGAATAATCTAAGATCGGGATGAAAATGCGTACTTTAGAAATGTGGTATTTCGTGAATTGCATAAACATAGTGGACATTTTGATTTTAATCGCATAATTTTAAAAGTAACAGAAAACGGACAGAAAATTCTTTAAACCATAAATGTAAGTTGTTTTCCTACTGGACAGTGGAAAGGTCAAAAAATTATTGTTCATACTCAAACGGTCAAGTTTTAAATTCTCTCATCAAGTGCCACCATTAGCAATTTTTATGTTAATAATGTTTCGCTTATTAAAATCATCAATTTTGTATTGTAAATAGCACGTAGCACCTACAGATGTAATAATCTCCAACTGTAGATTTCAAATTTGTAATCTGATGATGACACAGCGAGATGAAAATATTGGTGTGCGTTACACTTGCGGTTTAGTTGTTGAAAACGAAAATATGTTTAAGCAAAAATATATAGTACCATGTACATAATAATTTTACTCCAGTATAGTAGGTACGCGAGTAGGTGGTCGGGTATGTCGAGGAAAGTCAATGACACCACATACACACGTACATACATAGGTAGGTACTACGTAAACATGGATAATAATTAAACGAATTTTTGCTAGACACTTGGTTAAACATTGTTGAAGATAAATACATAGATGTTGCACAATGGGGAAATTGTATATTATGTTTGATCATCAATTTTGTATCGAGTATTGGATACCACATCGCTAAATGTAAAGGGTACGAATTTTGACCATATTTGGACATTAAAACAATTCTAAGTTTCCCTACTTTCTTGGTCACCTTATTCGTGATCTTTTAATTTTTCGTCGACATAACGACACTTCTTGAAAAATAAGCAAGGAGTTTTAGGAAAATTCTCAAAAAGACATGAAATTTCTGTTGGACTAATATTTCACCAAAAGCTAAATTAGTATTGCGTACACAGGTATATATGACGCATCTGACAAAACCGTAAATCATTGCTCAAATTGCTTCAATAAAAACCTGTACGTACCGTTAAATGTACAAATAATTTTTTCATTTCAATAAACGAAATATTTCTTTCAGCATTTTCAATTATCTTTTCTAATTTTTTTTTACCAACAATTATTACCGGTCAATTGAAATCATCTTATAGGGAACATCCTAGATCTTAATGCAAGTTTGATTATATTGCAGCTTATTATAGGTGACGTTGATAGTGTTTAATAACGTGTAATGTATATGCTCGGTTAAGTACTTTTTTATTTACCAAGGTTTAGTAACGTTAGTATTATCAATAACCATTTATCTCCACGTGTGAACAACTTCGGTAATCCATCTCTGGCAAATTTGAAATATACAAATACGGAATTTAACTGCCTATAATTTGCTTCAAAAATAAATTAGTTTTTACTTCAGAAGTAGGGGGAAATATAAGAAAAATCTAAAAAATACTTTTTTAAGTCGATTTTTTAAACTTATGATTTAATAGTAGCAATTATTTGAAATGCTTTTAAATTACGTAGACCGACAACACTAATTTAATGTTTTTATTAAGAAAATTGGAGAAGTTTTGTTTGAGCGGTTTGCATGTTGTAATATTTGTATGATTTGCCATTAGGTAGCAAAAGGTAACTGTATTTATATGGATTAACTTTATTTTCTTTAGTTTTTGTGATTGTATTTTGTTCATTGGTGACCTCACAATAAATAGGTACATTTGAGTTCTCCTTTGTTCTACGATTTTGGAAAATAAAAGTCCGATTGCAATTTAGATGATAAACTTTAAATTACGATTAGAACATTTTTTAAAACCGCTCATCTTGAGCTTCAATTGGATGCGTCTGGTGGATGTATTCATACGGTTAGAAAAATTTAGTTTACGTGTGTGAACTTTTTATCGTGCTATTTTATCCATACATTAATTTTTTACACGATTATTAAAATTCCTCGACAGAACTTGCTCAATAGGCAATTATAGGCATGCAATGATTGTAAAAAAGTTAAATTATGCACCAGTACGATACAATTCGTTTAATTTTTTGTCTTACTGACTGAGATAATGTTCATTGTCTAAGGGCTTTTATTTAAATTACTTATTATGTTAGTCTTATGTATCCGGTCCTGTCCTCATGGTCCTGTCTCTATCTGATGGTATATAGAATAGAGTATATTAGAGGAATGAATGTCATAACAAAAAAAGAAAAAGGGATAAAATGGACAACACGGTCATGTCGGGTACGCGAATGACATAAAATTATGTTTAAAAATAGGTAATTAGTTTGAAAAGCATTATGAAAACTTTTCAAGTTAATTTTTTCGAAAACCCACAACGAAACTTTTTGGTTTGGGCCGAAAAGTACTGCAATTTCAATAGAAAAATTTTAAACCTGCACTTTTTTCAAAATATTGCGCTTGCTTACCGTTCTTTTACTACAAAAATATAATTGAAAACACAGCGCCTTTTTAAAAATTTTCGACTACACTGATAAAATTTCTTCGTATTTTGACATTTTTTTGGGCCACCGCAGCACAGTTATTAATGGACATACAATCGGAAGCACCACAAAATTACTAAATGTAACATGTAACCGTGGCGTTTATCGATAGAAATTTAAAAAAGGATAAAAAAGCTTATCAAATCATGAGGAAAAAATGTTGAGTTAATTTGGTGGAAACTTTTCGATTATAATTTTCTTTACCAAATGATTGATCTGTAAATTTTGATGTTTTTACCAGTAAACTATGCCACTTCAAAAATTTTATTTTTAGAGCCAAATTTTGAAAAGACAAATTTTGGTTAAATATTATACTCGTTTCCCCCAACCACCAATTTTGTAAAGAATGAAGGTCACGAAATGTATAATAAATTATAAATTTTTATGTTTCCTCTTCTGCGGGGTCTTTATTTTCTTCAGGTTGTTCTTCTGCTGGAGGTTCCTCGACAATTTCAAGAGGTTGTTCGACAACTTCGGCCGGTTGCTCAATAATTTCTGGAGGTTGTTCGACACCTTCTTGTGCTTGCTGGAAATTTTCTTCAGATTGCTCTTCAGATAAATCTATCATCTCGACAAACAAATCGGTAGCTTCTGAATGATCTTGTTCAATGTCCGGGGTTTTCTCAGTTAATCCAATTTCCGTAACATTTTTAATATCGGTGTTGGAATCGGAACTGACGCTTAATGAAACTTCCGATGCAGTTGTCAAGTTATCCAAAGTAACGATTGTACTTTCGTAATTCTGCACCTCTTGTTCGGATTTAAACAAGTAGCTCAATATTCTTTCTCTGTCTTCTAATGCTTTATGTATAATGTCGGAAATAACACCTTTGATGATTACAGCTTTTTCTTCAGCGTTGAACGATCTCCAATCCCTCTTAAAAATAAATTTAACATGATTCACTAAAATTAGTGCCAAAATTTGCACTTACGGCTTCTAAGTGTGCTATTGCTTTTTCTACAATTTCGTTCAACAATTCCTTCGGGACATCTTGGATTTCCTCTTCTTCTTCTACGGGAACGGGAACTGAAATTTTTTCTTTTTTATATTGTAAATTTAATCCTACAGCACTGTCTCCTTCGTAAATATGAGGATCCTATTAAATATATGCGTACGTCGAGCTTTTTTTGTATTTAGCGTCAAATTTTACTTACTCTACTACGTATGTATTCCGCTACTTCTGTTTCGATGTCTAATTTAGGTCGTAAAAAAAATCGTCCAATAAATTCGGGCAAATCTGTTCTAGGCCGATGTAAAAAGACGTAGCGACTAACCAACGCAATTAATGCTCTAATCTAAAAAAAATGTAGGAATATAAGTTAAACGGAAAGAAGTCTTTCTTTTCAAGATTGATAAACCTCTGGATGTGATGCTAAATATTTTTCGTTTTCTCTAACTGAATTTCTTTTGAATTGGTTCAATTGTATTTGTTGGTCGTTAGTTAAATCTCGAAGATCGTAGTATAGCATACCCCGTGGGCTGTTACATGGATGAAAATCGAATGGTTCTATAATATCTATTGTGTCGTCGGCCATAATTATTCTTTTTTTAAATTTATAAATTTATTATTTTGTTGTATATTTGCAAATATTATTGCCAACGTTTATATTTAATTACAAATTTGATGTAAAGTGTCACTTTATATATTAACCTTTTAGAATATTATTGTCAATCGAGATAAAACATATCCTAGGTAACACGCGAAAGTACATTCTATGTTGATTTCGAAAAAATATCTGCTTACAAAATGCCTTAGCAAGAATCTCAACCAAATTCAAAAAGTAGATAACTGAAAAATATCGTAAAGTTAGTAAATTTTACCATAACTTCCTTCATAGGTTAATCTATTAATCACTAGGCGGCATCACGTGTTAGTGTTACAAAATAGGGGATATAACTATAAAATTTGTGTATAAGTAGGTACGAATAATTTAGAGTTCCTTTAAAAATGAAGAGCAAGTTAATCCGATAGAAAACGACTTTAATTATATATTTAAGTATTTTTATTATTTAGTTGTATTACCAAATTAAAAATTTTTTTGAAAAATTATTTTTTAATTTTGATCAGGATAATTCCATTTTAATTTAGATTTGCCAAAAATAATATGCCTTGTATGTATTGATAAGATAATTAAAAACCCAACAAAAAGACTTGGAAGTGGCGACTACGAATAATAAGAAGTTGCGGGTTTGAATCCTCAGTTGCCTTTTGGGCTGGTGCTAATAATCTAGTATTAAATGCACGTTAAACAGTAAATAAAAAATAATAATAGAAATAAATTAAATTATACTCTCGTGGTAAAAGGCAGGACTTTAAATGTACAAATAATTTAAAAATTATATGGTTAACGATTTGTCTGTTTTTATTAAAAGCTTTATTACCCATATAATTGGATTTTTATACCTTCTTTTTTTAAGTTTCTTCCTTTTTTTATTAAAACTCGTTTATTCATTCAATGCACAATAATCTTCAGTTTAACTCAATGAATATTTATAATAATTCTGTGCTTTTAGAGTATCAAATACGCTTTTCGGGCTAAATTTTGAAATAATTGAATTATCAAAAAAATTTTAACAATTCAATTATTTGTTGTTAAACATATTTTATTCAATTTACCACATTATATAGTATCATAATCGCAAATGGTTTTTTTTCATATTTTGATGAATTTAGATTCCTTGAGGTCCCACAAGTTGAAAGAGGCCAAATATCAATAAAAAATGTCTGTTTGTTTTTTAATTTTGTATGCATTCAATCTCCCAAACCAATAAGAATATCACTAGAATATAATTAGTATCTATACATTTTTATATTTTAAGATTTTCAGCTGATTAGATCTTGGTTGAAATTTGTCCAAATTTTATGATATATATATTACAGCTCTACAGGCCTAGAAGGCCCATGGCTTCATTCCCTGTCTACCTTAACCTGTCTTGTAAACTCTCGTGTGTGACGCAGCCGTATCAACGGTAATGACGTCGACACAAACATCAGGGATCACCACAGGAGTGTAGATGCCCACCGGAAGGCCGAACCAAGAAATTCTGTGCAATCCGCGATTTGAACCCAGAATTTCCGCTCTATACTCAACCAGCGATCACATCACTCCACTGCTGTGGCACAAATTTTATGATAAGAGAACAATAATTGTAACATTAAATTTACTGTAATTATATAAATGTTTTGTATAAACCTCGATTGACGAGTTAGGCGGTATCACAGACAAGAATCTTGTTGCATCGAAAGCTCAAAGACACTCAAATTGTTCTTCCCAGTTTCTAATTATCGCTGGTTAATCTGGAACGATCATTTTGATATATTAAAACATATCTTTTATTCAATTATATATCAATTATATTGATAATTGTTCGTAAATCGATCGTTGGTAAACCGAGGTTTTCTTTGCTTTTATTTCATTTATGGAGATGTTAAGTAGCCTATTTTTATTTACATTTTTTGTAAAGTGAGAAACTTTCCTAGGTTTTGAAACTTTTGTAAAATGAATAATTTTACCTGTTTAATGAAGTTTATACTTCAAAATTTGAATTATTTCCAAAAAGGAGTAAAAAAGTAGAGAATTTAAAGTAAAACTTATTGTTATAAAATTTTCTCAAACAATTGACTGATTGCTTTGTTTTACAGAATGTTATTTAAAATAATTTAGCTGCAAAAAATAGATATACACGTAAATATTAGAAATTATTCTGAAAAATAAACAATTATAATACTAAATAAGATAAAAATATTACCTATGCAAGATACGGGAGATTTAATTATTTTTGAAATTTTTAAGTTTTTTTTTATGAGATTTTGGAGACCCTCAAAATGTTATAAAATTTTAATTAATATCGAATTTATTTTTTAAGATTTTATTTTGAATTTATAAAATAAATTCATTTAAATAATTCTTTTGAAATTAAAATTGCACTTAGTTCGTAGATTGTTCCGCGTTTCGAATCCACTAAAATTATATAATTACCATTGAAAAAAAGTATGTGAGCTAAGCGCAATTTCATTTTAATTAATACCAATCAAAATTATTTAAGTAAAGGAGACAAATGACTTTGTATGCTAATCTACATTATCGAATAATTTAAATTAGGTACATATTAAATTTTAATTTGGGGATTAATTTTTAGAAATTGATCTTGGTTATAAAGCTGTATTCGAAAATACTTTATTAAAATTTTGGTTTGCCGCTTTTAAAAATTAAATATACATACATCGCTTAAAAATTTTAAAATATCCATTTTTGCACAAAAAGATGAATTGTTTTAAAATTTTTCAGTAGCAAATAGTACGTATTTGTATTTTCCTAAAATTTAAAAATGTTATGCAGATTTGTATTTATTTACGATTCTGACGCGTTATGTTTACTTTGTTATTATGTTTTTTCAAAAAAAGCTGTTTCGGCAGATTTTGACGAGATATGAGTTTCATGGTTATTATGTTAAATAACGTGCAAAAAAACTTGTATGCATAATTTACCTTCGGTATAATAATCTTCATTATTCATTTTTTAACTATAAAATTGTAATCTTACGAGCAATGTCCAGTGCTATATACCTATTGAGTAATTCGTGTTTTATGTAATTTATTTCCAGAATGTTATATTATACAGTCGTTGGTTTTATGCTGGAAAAAAATTTTATTTACTCACAAGAATATCGTCTAAACTAAAATTATGATTTAGGGATTTCCAAACTCTAATAGTACTTACTGATATAAAAGGTAGAGATAATTGGATGCAATGGTAGGATAATGAACTTTGGATCGAAGGATTCAAGTTGAAATTCCACTCAACCAAAAATTTATTGTGGCCGTTGTTCGGATTCCACGTTAAGCTCTAGGTTTTTGTTTACGTTTAGGAAGTAATTAACAAATACTAACTTGTAATTCGGTATTTATCCCGATTTTAAAATTAATTATCGTTAAACTTTTTTTTTAAGTTTTAATAAATTGTTTTTGTCCTCTCTAAAACGGGAATTTAACACGCACTTAATAAAATAATAGGAAAAAATCGGTAGGATTAATTTCATTTTTAGGAAAACTAAGAACTTAGGCTTAAAATCGTAAATATTATCTACCTAATTTGTCAAGCACAATTTTGCATTCCTCACACATCGTGGGGTTCACGAACTTCTTTTTACATGATTATAGAAATTCTCGATTCGGTTATTGACTACATAAAACTGTAAACACAGCTTTTTTGACCATTTTTACTTTTATCGATTAAAAAAAAACTTTTTTATTATAATTTTATGCTGAAATATCAAACCAAATACTGTTATTATAAGCTTATAGTCGATTTTTCGAGAAATAAATAATGATTATAAATAGTAAAAAAAAATTCAGAGACTGAGTATATATATGCAAACGCACAATTTCGAAACGTTCATGTTTTAAAATTTTCAAAATGAGGTGCAATGTCGTAGTTCTTTTGCTGGCAAGTTTAGTTGTTGCTACTCATTGCAAAATCAAAAGCGAGGTAGTTGTTATTTCTATTTAACAGTATTTTAAATTTGTCAAAAAATGCATTAAATAATATTATTTTAGTGAGTAATTTCAATATTAAGGCACCTTTCTAGTAGCTTAAAATGCAGTGTCTTGAACAAGTCAAACCTGTGCTGTTCATAAATTACCAACATAGTTTCATGTTTTACCTAGTTTATTCTTTTTAGATAATCGAAAAATGTTTATTATTAACAGCACAGTCTCGACTTGTTCAGGACATTGCATTTTTCTCTCGAAGCGCCCTTTTCCATAATCAAAAAATTGAAATGTAGCTTTTAATTATTTTAAAACTTATGAAATGCATACTTTATTTGAATGATTAAATGATTACTTTTCAGTATTGTTGTATAATTTTAATATTTCAATTAAATTTTAGGCTTTGCGAATAGCAATCGGAAAATTTTTGAAAGCTAGCTTTGACGCTAAAACTGACTGCTTGAAAAGTAGTAACGCTTCAGAAGAATTGGTTGCCAAATATTGGGATCATGAATATAACGGAGAAAATGACCAATCGTTGAAATGTTATCTTCGCTGTTCGTACCTCAAAACCAAAATTGTCGATGAAAAAGGTACATTAAATATAAAAAGTTTAACGAACAAAAATGGCATAGTATATAATCTTGTTTATCATAAACCACAAGTTATTGAGAAGCTGATCGAGTATTGTAAAGATCCAAAGAGTCTCGATCTTTGTGAATCTGCGTACCAACTAACAGAATGTGGTTTCAAATGGTTTTTGGCAACGTAACAAGTAAAATTGTATATTATTCGACAAGTGTGTTATGATATTTATTACTTCTGAGTAAATGTTAAAAATAAATAAAACACGAGCGCTGGCGAGTCCATCATCACCAGCGGGTAGAATACTATATTTTTTATTTATTTTATTTATTTAAAATATTTATATATTTTAATTACCTCTGGTGATTTACTATAATAAGATAAAATTAAAATTAATTTACTTTTGTTCGTTCATATTATAATTTTGTATGGTAATCTAAAAAATTATTATAAATATTATAAATAAAATTAAAATTTTCACTGGTTTTAGAACTGCTTCTATTTCAGTTTGGTTTGGTACAACAGAGAGGTGAAATTTCCTACAATCAGAAATCGTTAAATAAACCATGCAGAGGTTTTTTGGATGACTTGATCTTGAAAAAGACATTTGGCAATATGAATAAAACGGAGGAGGTATAATATAATATACTACTCACAATTTTGCAGTATTTCTCAGAGTCGTATGAATAAAAATCAAAAATACGTAAGTAAGTACATTATATGAGTAGATAATCTTATAATAAGCATACCTACTCATGCTAAGCGTCTACTTATAAATTTTATTCGTATATTGAGGTATTAAATTCAAAATTTTGAGTATATACTTCATGCTTACTTTATTCATAATACCCAATGTCGACAATTAATTATATCATGGCAATGTTACATATGAATTTAAAAAAAGGCGTTGGTAATGGTATATCAACTGTTAATTGTAGCCCAGGGGTTGATTATAATAATAGACAAATATTATATGTCTCAACAAGAGATGCAAAAACTTTTGTACCCCTTTAAATAAAGCTAAACGACGGCGACGTTTTAAATTACATTCAGTACTTGTTATTTCTTAATCAGGAAGGACCCCGCTACGGCCTTATGGGTTTTGGGTCCCAGTCAAATTTAACCATAATGTAGGATATTGTAGTTTATAACATGCTGATAAAAAGTGTCCATGGGCACAAAGTCAAAAAATGGACAGTTTCCGAGATATAAAGCATTACAAAGTTTGTCCAGTCATTCTACGAAAGACACAATGATAAAGTCAAAATCGATACTACCCGAAAACAAAAAATAGGGCTGTGTAGATGAAAGAATTTTAAAAAAGATAGAGTTTTTTGCATCGCTTTAGCTAGTGTGTTACATAACCTAAAAAATTAAACAAAGTCGAAAATGCGGTTTCTTGCGATTTAAGAAAAAAACAAAAACGGCAAATTTTGACGGCATTTTTCGCTTTTCTCAGAAAATAAATAATGAATCAGTATTTTAACTTTCTACAACTTATTTTCTACAACTTTTTCATTTAACTTTTTTTTTGTTCAAAAATTCATTTTTTTTTAATTTCCGCTTCCGAAACCGCTTTTTCGACTTTGTTTAATTTTTTAGGTTATGTAATACACTAGCTAGAGCGATGCAAAAAACGCTATCTTCTTTAGAATTTTTTTTTCTACACGGCAGTATTTTTTTTTTCTAGGTGGTATCATTTTTGACTTTATCATTGTGTGTTTCATAGAATGACTAGATTAACTCTTTAATGCCGTATTTCTCGAAAACTGTCCATTTTTTGGCTTTGTGCACATTGACACTTTTTATCAGCATATTATGAACTACAATATCCTAAATTTTGATTAAATTTGACTGGGACCCAAAACCCATAAGGCCGTAGCGGGGTCCTCTGTGACGTACACAGAAAAAAATGTGTACTTAAAAGTAGAACAATTTGTGCCTAGATTGTCTACAGGTACAAATTGTGTAAAAATTTAGCACAATTTGTGCTATAAAATAGTACAATTGCGCTAGAGATGACTGAATTTGACAAAAATTAAGTACAATTGTACCTAATTTTCACCCAATTTGTACTTGTAGACAATCTAGGCACAAATTGTTCTACTTTTAAGTACACCTTTTTTTCTGTGTAGCCGTCAATTTATTTGGTTTAGCTTATAGCAGCGTTAAATGAAAAGAAATTCAATTTCCATCGAATATGTGAGCAGCCAATACTACAGCACATATCGTTTCTGAATAGGTAGTACATGTTTCGAAAACAAAAAGAACATGAACATTTTTTCTTTAGTTGCACTCAAGTTTGCACTGTTATGCAACAGTTTTGTTACGGTTAAATAAACCTTAGAAACTTCTTAGTTTTTGTAAGCCATTTTAACTACAATCGAATTAGGAATCTTAAAATTTTAAATAAATTATCATTTTATGCGAAAATAATAAACAAAAAACTATCATATACCTTCGTAAGAAGTTATCTACCTAGATCTACAATTGACTTCTGAATTTTGATATTGTAATTAAAATTATCTAACAAAAAAATCACAACTGCATAGGGTATATAAAGTATAGATATCAACACAACTCTAAAACATTCTCAAAAAATTTCAAAATGAGGTACAGTGTCATAGTTCTTCTATTTGCAATTTTAGCTTCTGCTAATTGTAAACTAAAACACGAGGTAATTATTATTATTTATGTATAAGAATTTACGAATAAATATGCTATAAAAATGTTAACTAAATGTTGAAATTTTTTATCAAAGATAAAATACAAGTCCAAGCAAAAAAATTTGACTTAGTTTTTGCATTAAGTCCACGTTTATCTTAATATAAAATTTTAAAATTTTTGAGTTAATTTAACGTAGTAAAGATTAAAAATATTTTACTCAAACAATTTTATATTATTATTTATTTTACAAGTTGAATTAAGTTCTCGAATAAAAATTAATATTTGATTTTAAACTTTAGGCTTTAAGGGTAGCCATCGGTAAATTTCTGAAAGCTTCCTTTGAGCATACAACTAACTGTATGGAAAGTTCTGGCGCTTCAGAAGAATCGATATCCAAATTTTGGAACCATGAATATTCGGGAGAAAATGACCAAGCTTTGAAATGTTATCTTCAGTGTTCGTACTTCAAAACTGGAATTATAGATGAAAAAAGTGGACTTTTAATTGATGCTTTAATGAACAAAAATGGAGTGGTGCATCAAATCGTTTCTCACAATCCACAAATCATTGAAAAGCTGACCGAATTTTGCAAAGATCCACAGAGTCCCGATCCTTGTGAAGCGGCCTACTTACTTACACAATGCGGTTTCAAATGGGTTATCGAATTAACATAAATATAAATTTATTTTAATAATAATTATTGTAACACCAATTCAACCCTAATTAGACATTGTAGATAGTTTACAAATTCGATTAAAATATTGGTAGGTTCTATATAGGATATTTTGTATCGTGGGATAAAAGTCAATTTTTTTTAAATAAAATATTTACATCTTACTGAATTTTGATAATTTTTTAAAACTCTTCGGTGGTGCTACAGGTGAACTATTTTAAAATTTTCAACATTCTAAAAAACCAGAAATTAATACATTTCTTAACAAAAGAAAAGTTTATTTTCTTTTGTTTATTTTGTGGATTATTCGTTTTATCGAAATCGAACAAGTGAACCTTGTTTTTCTTTTAATCGGTTACCAGTAAAATTCTTGTTGCAGTTACATAAAACTTTTAAAACATATTTTTTGCAAGCAAACAAACATTGCTTTATCGAATTTAAAATCTTGCAAATTATAATTTGTTATAATTTTATGCGCAAATAATAAAAAAAGGCAAACATAATACATATTTATAATTGACTTTTGATTTCTGAAATTATAATTATTTATTATCTAACCAAAAAAATTTGCGGATTTATGATATAAATATATAGAGGACGTAAATGCAAAACATTAATGTTCAAACATTTTTATAATGAAGTACAGTGTCTTAATTCTTTTATTGGCGATTATAGCTACGGCTAACTGCAAACTAAAGCACGAGGTAATTATTATTTCTATATTATTATGAAAATAAGTTACGATGCTTAGTGGTTAAACGATTTAACATTATAATAATCTCTAGATCTACGTGATTTTACATTTTATCAATAGTTTTGCCGCAAAGGCATAAGCCGTTTTTCACAAAATTTCACGTACTTTTTGATCAGAACATAATCACCGCGTAAATTAAGGGAATACTTTCCGACTTAGATTCAAACATTAAATTTTATTATTAAGTTTTTAAAATTTTTTAATTATTCAAATTGATTTCTATAGCATTTTTTGATGGCCGACGTTGCAAATTTATTTTAATATAAACGATTTAAAGTTTAATGTTAAAGTTTGGCGATGCATTTTAAAACCACTCTGTATATTACTAATGTTCAACTTTTTTCTATAAAATGAATCTTGAATTTTTTATTTTTAGGCCTTACTAAAAGCTATAGGTAAATTTTTGAAAGCTTCCTTCGAGCATACAACTAATTGTATGCAAAGTTCTGGCGCTTCCGAAGAATCGATTACCAAATTTTGGGATCACGAATATTCGGGAGAAAATGATAAACCGTTGCATTGCTACCTTAATTGCGCATTTTTTAAAACTGGAATTATAGATGAAAAGGGTACACTGCTTGTTGATGAGTTAATGAACACAAATGGAGTGGTACATCAAATTGTTTCTCACAATCCATTAATTATCGATAAATTGAACGAGTTTTGCAAAGAGCCCAAAACCACCGATGTTTGTCTTGCAGCATACGAGCTTACACAATGTGGTTTCAAATGGATGTTGGCAGTGACATAAGTAAAAAAATTGTAATTTTGTAGTAGTATTTGTAATATAGTTTTGCCGTTTTTCAACTTTGTAAAGCTTATACATTTTAATAAAATATTAGGTACCAAACTTACCAAAACTTTAGTGACTACCAAAACTCCCAAATTTCCGTAATTTTGTAACCTAGCATTGAAATGTGTTTTAATAGCTACTTCCAGAGCGAAAAAATTTAGTTTTTGCATCCCATGTGACTCATATTAATTTTTATGTTTTTACTTACATAATATTTAAGAAAAAAAAATTTGGTTGGCTTTATTTTATTTTAATTAATTAATTTTGCGCAGTAAAATAAAACTCTTGGTCACCTTGATTAAAGTGTATTACAATTTTAATTTAAAATTTTTAATTTGTTTGGATGAGGAAATTGTACTCTTCTGAGCGCAACTCCACAGCAAAAATTTTCCGCGATAATTTTACTTTTTTATCAAAAATTTTTTATACTTTTCTTGTAATTTTTATCAAGATTTTTCCAAGGACTATTTTGATTAACCTTTTAATAACATGCGAACATTTTTTAGGTTGGAATTTTGTCCTTAATTATGTTTTATCAAAATTATTAGTTACAGTCAGGTGCCCATATTTAGGACGGTAACCTTAATTGGACATGTGTGGTTTTTTATTTTGTAAAATTTCCATCTATCCATTATTTTTTAGTCTCAATTTTTTTTTACAAGTCTATAGAATCTAGGGGCTACTTTAAAAATATTTCATTAGTATTGAATAAGCAATATTATTGATGATGATACATCTTGTGGCGATAAAATACATTACATTTGTGAGCTTCACCTCATGCCCTCCCCCTACATGCGCCTTGAATCGCTGCGCACTACGTCGATCGATTCGCTTGCGTTAAGTTATAGACTTTAGTTTCTGCCAGACATTGAAAGAGTTTGCACGTGCCATTATATATTTATGAAAACTTAATAGCGAATTTGAATCAGATAAGTAATAAAATCGTTGTATGTATTTTGTTAAAAATTATTTAATGTTTCCCTCTCAACAGATTTAAAAAAATACGGACTAAGCAGTAGTCTCAATTTTATTTTGGTTGATTTTGTTTCATTAAAAATTTAAATAGTTCTACATTTTGCACTCTCTTTTCTACGCTACAAAACAATTATTTAAATTAAATTAACGAGAATCCGGGGAGAACTCCTTGGTGTGGGTACATCGTTTTACATTGGAAGGATAATATTGCATATTGTCGTAATATTTTTGGGATGAAAAATCTTTGAGCTAAGTTATCCAATTTCTATTATTATTTTGATGATTTTGATTTAAATTTTTTTATAAAAATGTAAAATTGTACGAGATGCCACTGGAAACAGACGAGGGAGAATAGTGAAAAATTGAATTTTGATTGAGCTGGAGAATAAAATTTGTCATGCAAAATTTATTTTTTTTTTTTTTGAAATTTGGTGGGCCGGATTATAATGTCAATATGTAATAAACACCGGTCCCTTATAAACAAACAACTAACAACAATGTACCGAAGTGCTGTGGGTTTTCACATTTCCTTACCTTTTCAGCTAAAGTTATTGTATCACAATTTTTTAGACAAACCAAAAATGTATCGACACTACACTGTAGTCAGGTCACTAAACAGACGATCCTATGGTATAGCGAAAACGTTTGTGAATAAAATTATACATTTAGTATAATTACAATTAAAATACATTTAGTATAATTTACATTGTGTCAACTTTTAATATTTTTAGTTCCAAAAGTGTCGATACAATTTTGGTTTGTCTAAAAAATTCTGATATGCTTATCAAGTTGCACTACTTAGACAACACTGTTATAAATTATTAAAGTTATTGCGTTTTAGGATTTCCATGAAGGTGTGATTTTTGAAGAGGAATTTAGTGGGTAAAAATTTCACATTCAACCCATCATGATGTCCTGAGAAGATTGTCTTCCTTTCAACTCAGATATTGAAAATAAAATGCCCTCTTTGTTTATAAGTTCGACTGTTCGAGGTGTTTCTAAGATACAGCTGGTATCTTTTTTAATTATTCTTTTTTAGGAACCATTAAAATGAATTCAAAAGAGATGAATCTAGGAATTATAAGGTCCTTATGCAAAATATTTGCTGGTACCAATCACCTCACTATTCATGGAGATAATTATCGTGTTTATTTATTTTCAAAATAACAATAACATTTTAATGTCAACAAACAAAAATAATAATATAATATCTTCGTTTATTTTGCCATTATGGTTATACAGTTAACATTAAGTTATAAAAACTATAATTGAATATTTGAACGCAGTCAATATAGGGTTTTTCAGTTGGGATTTAATGTTAGGATTACAGCGCCACTGTGGCGGAAATTTAACTAATCCGGAGACATGGAAGGATTTTCAAATAAAATATAAACATTGTATAAAACGAGTTACAGTACATACTAAATTTTAATATTTTGTTATAAAGTTAAATATTACATATAATTAATTACTATAAATGAGATTATAAAACAAAGTTAAAATTAAAAGTTATGTTATCAAATTAAAAGGGCATAACAATTTTGTATTTAAATACCAACGCACTTTTAAACTTTTTACGATATGTCAAAACGTCAACTGAAACTTCTTGATTATTTGAGCCCTCAAAAGTTTGAAAAATATCCTGGACTTCATTGAAAAATCATCTTCATCTTTGAAGATCATTTTTGGCTTAATGGCTTTGTCAGCAAGAAACCCACATGTGCTTTAAGAGACTCTATTTTGCATCCACAAAAAGTAACCGTGTGGTTTGAATTTCATTCCGGAGTTGCGATTGGACCGTATTTTTTCATCGATGAAAATGATCGACATGTTACGGTCAATGGAGTTTGCTGTCGTGTCATGTTGGAAAACTATTTTTGGCCAGAATTGGATGAACTGGACATCAGTGATATGTGGTTTCAGCAAGATGGTGCCACGCAGCAGGTCAAACAATTGATCTATTGAAGGGGAAGTTCGATAATCGTGTAATCTTGAGAAATGGTCCGGTCATATGGCCACCTTGCTCATGCGATTTAACGCGATTGGATTTCTTTTTATGGGATTTAGTTCAGTCGTTGGTTTATGCCAGCAATGAAATTGCCAACGTTCCGGCCGATACGTGTGGAAGAGTGGTAGAAAATTGGCTCCATCGAATCAATAACTCCAAAACGTACTCGCGGTGGTCATATGTACCAGATAAAATTCCATACTTAAATGTAACATGTGTACTACACCTGGAATAAATTTAAGCCCGAATCTCAATTAATTATTCTGTCTTTTTATTTAAATACAAAATTGTATTATGTCCTTTTTGAGAAATTCTATACAAGAAAACACTATTTGTAAAAGACAAAGACTACTTTAATGAACATAATAATTAATAAAATAATGTATGACATAGTATAATATGAATATGACAGTTGCACCATTTACAATTATAAAATTTATCCATCCTGTTATTCTTAATTCCTGAATTTGTTTTTATTGAACCTTATAAAGTACATATTAGTATCAGATCGTGGGCGTACAAGGAAGATCAACAACCAAGTCTAACTTTTGTCAATTTTATTTTTTATGTTCGCGATAATATTTAATACGTACTAGGTACTTACTTTAAAAATTAAAATGCATCTTTTCCGAAAAGACATTTTTGAATTTAGATGTCTTTTCTTGAAAGCACAAGATGTAAAGTGTAAATTAAAAAAAAAGTTTCTCTTCCCACTATAGCGTGCTTTGTGATCTTCAATGTTAAGAAATGATTGTAAACTTAGGGAGTCCGGGGGTCCGAAGTACCCTCTTTGAAAGGAAGAATTTTTTTAGAGAAAAATAACATACAGAGAATTCAAATAAATATTTACTTGCATTATCATAACCTGAAAAAATATCAGGTATACATATAGGTATAAAATTTTTGAAAGTTTCCTTTAATTTCCATTTTTGAGAACATTTTAACCAATGGAAATGATATAAGATTTTTTTAATTTTAAACATATTTTTTGCTACTTTGAATTAGGAACGAATACCAAAAGCTTATTTGCTGTGCATATCCGTACAATGTTCCAAGTTTAATTTGTAGGTGGATAATTTTTCCAACACTAAAAGTTAATAACTACAAATAGCTAAAGCTATAGTTGAGTAAATAACTGAATTAATTGTAATATGATTATTTTTATCACGTTTATGAAATTCCGTCTGGAAGAATCCTTAATGATCATTTATTAGGTAACGTCGTTATGAATTCTTTGTCTATATGTTTATCAAAGGTTATGAAATAGATTAAATAAATTCTTAAGTAGGTACCTATATAAAATTATTATGCCTTACAGGATTTTGATAACACATTAAACATTCATTCATCATTCGAACAGTCGTAGATAAATTACCCCCATTGAACTTAATAGTACCCTTATAGCATTTTGAACACCAAAATTTTTGCAAGTTTTGAATTTTCAACAATTTTGTATAAAAACGTATTCACTTTTTGGTTTTGTTAAATGAAAAATTGTTGATCAAATAAACCGTAGAAAATAGACAAGTTGCAAATTTTATCATAAAGTTCCCATCGTAAATATTCTAAAACGTGGAATAATAAATAGAAGATATCATTTCGGCTGTAATTAATATTACAAGTTTTGCATTTAATTAATATTAGGTCATTTTATGCTAAAATAGTAAATTTAAAACTAAAATCCATAATTGTGGAATTAAAGATTGCGTTTTTGAATTATAATTAAGTAATTTCTAACAAACAAAAGTCGCAGTACATAAATTTGCGAAAAATAAAAGCTGTAATTCTTTATAGATAATAAATTAATATTATTATTTTATTTTAGTCTTTCGTAATTACAAATTAAATCACGTCGTAATTATTCAAAAATTTTCCAGTAAGAAGGTTTTATATTAATTTTAGTACAAAATTATTATCTTTAAGGTCTTTAAAAGTAAGTAAGATGATATCAGCCAAATTTCCACTTTGTCCTTTCTGAAAAATCGTTATCCTTGTGATAAAATTGTTCAATGTTTCATTTTAGATTATCAGTCATTGAGAAGCGTTTTTGTAAACTTTTCCTTTCTCGTAGCCCCAAAAGAAAAAGTCTAGATCGCGAACAATTTTGGGGACTAACTAATGTCACCATTTCGTAGAATAACGCGATTGGAAGATTTAGAGAGCAATAATTGGATTATTTTTAATTAAATTTGTAAATCTATTATTATTATTATTATTTATTTTGCAAGTTAAAAAGTTACATATTTTTAAATTATTATAGTTAATTTTATAGGTATCTACAATAAATAGTTAAAAAAACAAGTTGTTAAATAATAAAATTCGCTGCTGGTGCATATTGCAAGGTTATTATAAAAAGGTATAAAATTAATTTTAATTTTTAAAATATATTATTAATAATTATAAAATGCAAATGAATAACGAATTATTTAACATGAGCATTTTAATACGAGCAGGTTAAATAAGAAATCATTGGAGCCCATAAATTTTTGATTATATTTTTCCACGAACCATAGTGCTATAACGTATAAAATAAAATATGTTAAATTATGTCTTTTAATAATTTCCATTTTTAATATTTAAAACCAACCAAAAAAGTTTACCTCATCATTCAAAATCTAACATAATTAACAGTTTCCAAATGCATATTATATACATACATACATAATATATTATACAACTGCCGTGATCGTTAATAAAGATTTCTTTCGGCGAGTGTAAGAAAGAAGTAATACACGAAAAAAGCTTAATTTTAAATAACGATAATAATTATTAACAATTATAATCTATTGTGTTATGTAAAGGAAAATGAAGGCATATAAAAGGTACCAAAAATAAAAGTTTAGACACTTCTCTCTGTACTTTGCTACAACCATGAAGGCTATAATTGTATTAGTTTTGTTGAGTGTTGGGGTATCGGTGAATTGCCAGGGACTAGAGGTAAAATCGATGTAACGCTGACATTTTTATTTAATTAAATTTTTAGTCGGTCTTTTTAGCAATCGAAGCTTATTTACTCAATGTGGGCAATCAATATCGTGAGGAATGTATCACAACAAGCATGGTTGATAGAGCATTGGTTGAAGATTTAGAACAGAAAGCAAAAATGGCTGATGATAGAAATTTAAAATGTTACTTAGAATGTCATTATTTAAAATCGGGGGTAATAGACACGAAGGGTATCATTAATTCAAACAACTTAAAAACAATACTAAAAGCTGGAAATCCAGCATTCGTCGACGAGGTGGAGAAGCAGTGCAAACATCCCAAAAGTGCCGATATTTGTGAAGCATCATACGAAGGTACACTTTGTGTATTCAAAATACTCTTGGAAGAACAACACTTGCATTAAATTTTCACCCAGATGGAAAGGAATCCTCCACTTTACCTTAATTAATTAATTATTTTTTAAATATTGATTGAAATTAAATACTGTAATTAAAATATATTTATATATTTTTTTTAATAAATATTATTAACCGCTTAACGCACAGCTCACAATGAATTGTGAGTTAAGCGGTTAATTTGAAAGTACATAATAATTTTTAAGATTCCTGCAAAAAGTAAAACAAAGAGCTATGATAAATAGATCCATTTTCAAAAATATTAGGTGTACAGCAGGGGGTATCAAACTCATTTCAGCCGTGGGCCATTTCCTGACAAGCAAAGTTTCCGCGGACCAAATGTATGACCTTTTTAACCCTATCTCCATTTTTGAATGACATGTCTATTTTAAAATATACATAGTTGTTACCTATAAATATATGTTTAAACAACATTATTATTTTGTTTTTAGAATCATCCTCATGGTAACGGCAGAATTATAATAATAAATTTTTGAATAATTTGCTCCAGTTTAAGTTTTTAATTTTTGAAGTAACGGAGGATCAATACAACCATTACCCACAATATAAAAGCAACAAAATGAAACGGACACATAATAATCATGTTCTTTTCATATTTTTTCTAAGATTTCAGTAAAATTTTTCAAAAATTATTAGATTATAAAGTTAGAGTTGAAGATAACTAAAGATGCAAAAAATATTTATGTTCCCAAAAATACCACCCCGACGAATTTTAACAGAATTCGTAACTCTATAAAATGGAAATTACGAATAATTTAGGTTACCTAGTTATGTCAGTTCTAATGTGTAAATATTAAAAATTTTAAAAAATCATCACAACTTTACATTACTAAGGCATTTCATCAACGATGCTACTAGTAGCTTTAATTAAAAATAAATTAATAATTAAACCTAAATTATTTACAGGTAATTAATTTTCTTTATTTACACTTAAGCATTACCTAACATTATCAAGGTCACTTTAAATTAAGTCTAATTTAAAAAAAACTAATCAGATATTCATTTATTTTGTAAAGTTTGCGTAGAAACTAATAGCGATTTTTTATTAACCACTTGATGCACAGCTTATTATCTTTGTTTAATACTGTAGGTGTAGTAATTAATGTGTACATACATGAAGTGGTTAAAGGAATAAATATATGTACATTAATAAATTGTCGTACGTAGGTAGAACGAAATTTTTCTTTTGCGATTGAGCAGAACTAATATGCAGAAACGAATATTCGTCCGGTCCGTTTACACGTCGGCACTGGCACATTCTCTTTCCACATCTACTACGCATAAACTCGGGGTGATTTTAATTTTTGTAGGGTGGTCCCAAAAATATTTGAGAACCTATTATGGTCTAGGCTAGGCTCTAGGGGGTTTAAAAAATATATTATTTCTTTGATAACTCTAAAGTTTCCCAAGATAATCACGATTTTGCCCAAAAAATTTGATAAAAGTTTTATTGAATTTGGGACTCTGATATTTGAGTTGTATTGGTGAATTGAAAAGGTTTACCTATCAAAATTCTATCAATCTCGCATTAGCAATAAATTTTAGAATTATAACCCTTTATTTTCAATAAACATTTTATTTACTAATTACCTACATTAATTTACTTTACATTTGAAATCAATTAATTTAATTAATTGAAGGGTACGCGGAAAGAAAGATCATTGTCACAATCTATCTCAAAATTTTCTCAAGTATACAGTTAGGTAGCTTACATAAAAATCACTAATCATTTTGAGATTTATTGTGACATTCATCTTTCTTTCCGCGTACCCTTCAATAAATTATTATCGATGCATTTGTGAGAAATTCTTCTTAATTTTAGATTTTTTGTTCCAGTTTTTCTAATAATTCAAGTGCTTCAAGCAAACCAAATTTGGATAGCAACAACAGGAACATTTACCCAAACGAAAAGATACGATCAATTGGGAAGCTGCAGCTTAGTTGCATTTGGACAATATTTGCGTGACAGTTTTTTCCTTATCTGCCATTAATTTCAATAGCGTAAACACCCAGGTCTTTCAAGGGAGTAGCGGAACGCAAAAATTTTCAGTTCCTCGGATTGATAAGTTTGATATGACATTGAGAGTCAAAGTCGACTGAACGTTCTATTCCTACTATGTGAAAGTTCAGTTGGATCAGGATGAATGTTAACTATCTCTACTATACTCTGTTTTATTTAAGAAAAATATAAAACGTTTGCACTAAACGGATGACCTTTAAATGTTAACCAATGAAATTGCTTAAAATTAACACTAAATCTCGTATAATTTCCTTATTGTGAGTGAGTCTTTATTCAAAGCAATTTCATTGGTTAACATTTAAAGGTCATCCGTTTAGTGCAAACGTTTTACATTTTTCGTAAATAAACCAGAGTATAATGTGCATGTTTTCTACTTTTTCAGATTTGAAATATTTAAAGGTTAATTCAAGGACGATCTTAAAAATTAAATATTCGAAAATAATAGCTTTTTTGACGTATTCTTATGTAATTTGATGTGAAAAATTGGCTGGCACAGTTTATTTTGCTGTAAGTATTAAAATTAAACATTTACTGTCGATTAAAGTCATGGATATGGATTTTTAATTTTCTAGCTTTATGGTGGTTTTTGAGCAACTTCCAGTCGATTCCGCAAGCTGTAAATGTGATTTTTGGATTGTACGCACCCAAATGCACTATGCACAATGTTTAAAACGACTTTGAAATTTTGGTCCGAAATTACAAATACGATAGATTAACCCCTTTGAATTTTTTTTTACACAAAAATCGCTCAAAAACCACGATAAAGCTAGAAAATTAAAAATCCATTTCCATGACTTTAATCGACAGTAAAAGTTTAATTTTAATACTTACAGCAAAATAAACTGTGCCAGCCAATTTTTCACATCAAATTACATAAGAATACGTCAAAAAAGCTATTGTTTTCGAATATTTAATTTTTGGGTAAAAAAAAATTCAAAGGGGTTAATCTATCGTTTTTGTAATTTCGGACCAAAATTTCAAAGTCGTTTTAAACATTGTGCATTGTGCATTTGGGTGCGTACAATCCAAAAATCACATTTACAGCTTCCGGAATCGACTGGAAATCGCTCAAAAACCACGATAAAGCTAGAAAATTAAAAATCCATTTCCATGACTTTAATCGACAGTAAAAGTTTAATTTTAATACTTACAGCAAAATAAACTGTGCCAGTCAATTTTTCACATCAAATTACATAAGAATACGTCAAAAAAGCTATTGTTTTCGAATATTTAATTTTTGGGTAAAAAAAAATTCAAAGTGGTTAATCTATCGTTTTTGTAATTTGGGACCAAAATTTCAAAGTCGTTTTAAACATTGTGCATAGTGCATTTGGGTGCGTACAATCCAAAAATCACATTTACAGCTTCCGGAATCGACTGGAAATCGCTCAAAAACCACGATAAAGCTAGAAAATTAAAAATCCATTTCCATGACTTTAATCGACAGTAAAAGTTTAATTTTAATACTTACAGCAAAATAAACTGTGCCAGCCAATTTTTCACATCAAATTACATAAGAATACGTCAAAAAAGCTATTGTTTTCGAATATTTAATTTTTGGGTAAAAAAAAATTCAAAGGGGTTAATCTATCGTTTTTGTAATTTCGGACCAAAATTTCAAAGTCGTTTTAAACATTGTGCATAGTGCATTTGGGTGCGTACAATCCAAAAATCACATTTACACCTTCCGGAATCGACTGGAAATCGCTCAAAAACCACGATAAAGCTAGAAAATTAAAAATCCATTTCCATGACTTTAATCGACAGTAAAAGTTTAATTTTAATACTTACAGCAAAATAAACTGTGCCAGCCAATTTTTCACATCAAATTACATAAGAATACGTCAAAAAAGCTATTGTTTTCGAATATTTAATTTTTGGGTAAAAAAAAATTCAAAGGGGTTAATCTATCGTTTTTGTAATTTCGGACCAAAATTTCAAAGTCGTTTTAAACATTGTGCATAGTGCATTTGGGTGCGTACAATCCAAAAATCACATTTACAGCTTCCGGAATCGACTGGAAATCGCTCAAAAACCACGATAAAGCTAGAAAATTAAAAATCCATTTCCATGACTTTAATCGACAGTAAAAGTTTAATTTTAATACTTACAGCAAAATAAACTGTTCCAGCCAATTTTTCACATCAAATTACATAAGAATACGTCAAAAAAGCTATTGTTTTCGAATATTTAATTTTTGGGTAAAAAAAAATTCAAAGGGGTTAATCTATCGTTTTTGTAATTTCGGACCAAAATTTCAAAGTCGTTTTAAACATTGTGCATTGTGCATTTGGGTGCGTACAATCCAAAAATCACATTTACAGCTTCCGGAATCGACTGGAAATCGCTCAAAAACCACGATAAAGCTAGAAAATTAAAAATCCATTTCCATGACTTTAATCGACAGTAAAAGTTTAATTTTAATACTTACAGCAAAATAAACTGTGCCAGTCAATTTTTCACATCAAATTACATAAGAATACGTCAAAAAAGCTATTGTTTTCGAATATTTAATTTTTGGGTAAAAAAAAATTCAAAGTGGTTAATCTATCGTTTTTGTAATTTGGGACCAAAATTTCAAAGTCGTTTTAAACATTGTGCATAGTGCATTTGGGTGCGTACAATCCAAAAATCACATTTACAGCTTCCGGAATCGACTGGAAATCGCTCAAAAACCACGATAAAGCTAGAAAATTAAAAATCCATTTCCATGACTTTAATCGACAGTAAAAGTTTAATTTTAATACTTACAGCAAAATAAACTGTGCCAGCCAATTTTTCACATCAAATTACATAAGAATACGTCAAAAAAGCTATTGTTTTCGAATATTTAATTTTTGGGTAAAAAAAAATTCAAAGGGGTTAATCTATCGTTTTTGTAATTTCGGACCAAAATTTCAAAGTCGTTTTAAACATTGTGCATAGTGCATTTGGGTGCGTACAATCCAAAAATCACATTTACACCTTGCGGAATCGACTGGAAATCGCTCAAAAACCACGATAAAGCTAGAAAATTAAAAATCCATTTCCATGACTTTAATCGACAGTAAAAGTTTAATTTTAATACTTACAGCAAAATAAACTGTGCCAGCCAATTTTTCACATCAAATTACATAAGAATACGTCAAAAAAGCTATTGTTTTCGAATATTTAATTTTTGGGTAAAAAAAAATTCAAAGGGGTTAATCTATCGTTTTTGTAATTTCGGACCAAAATTTCAAAGTCGTTTTAAACATTGTGCATAGTGCATTTGGGTGCGTACAATCCAAAAATCACATTTACAGCTTCCGGAATCGACTGGAAATCGCTCAAAAACCACGATAAAGCTAGAAAATTAAAAATCCATTTCCATGACTTTAATCGACAGTAAAAGTTTAATTTTAATACTTACAGCAAAATAAACTGTGCCAGCCAATTTTTCACATCAAATTACATAAGAATACGTCAAAAAAGCTATTGTTTTCGAATATTTAATTTTTGGGTAAAAAAAAATTCAAAGGGGTTAATCTATCGTTTTTGTAATTTGGGACCAAAATTTCAAAGTCGTTTTAAACATTGTGCATAGTGCATTTGGGTGCGTACAATCCAAAAATCACATTTACAGCTTCCGGAATCGACTGGAAATCGCTCAAAAACCACGATAAAGCTAGAAAATTAAAAATCCATTTCCATGACTTTAATCGACAGTAAAAGTTTAATTTTAATACTTACAGCAAAATAAACTGTGCCAGCCAATTTTTCACATCAAATTACATAAGAATACGTCAAAAAAGCTATTGTTTTCGAATATTTAATTTTTGGGTAAAAAAAAATTCAAAGGGGTTAATCTATCGTTTTTGTAATTTGGGACCAAAATTTCAAAGTCGTTTTAAACATTGTGCATAGTGCATTTGGGTGCGTACAATCCAAAAATCACATTTACAGCTTCCGGAATCGACTGGAAATCGCTCAAAAACCACGATAAAGCTAGAAAATTAAAAATCCATTTCCATGACTTTAATCGACAGTAAAAGTTTAATTTTAATACTTACAGCAAAATAAACTGTGCCAGCCAATTTTTCACATCAAATTACATAAGAATACGTCAAAAAAGCTATTGTTTTCGAATATTTAATTTTTGGGTAAAAAAAAATTCAAAGGGGTTAATCTATCGTTTTTGTAATTTGGGACCAAAATTTCAAAGTCGTTTTAAACATTGTGCATTGTGCATTTGGGTGCGTACAATCCAAAAATCACATTTACAGCTTCCGGAATCGACTGGAAATCGCTCAAAAACCACGATAAAGCTAGAAAATTAAAAATCCATTTCCATGACTTTAATCGACAGTAAAAGTTTAATTTTAATACTTACAGCAAAATAAACTGTGCCAGCCAATTTTTCACATCAAATTACATAAGAATACGTCAAAAAAGCTATTGTTTTCGAATATTTAATTTTTGGGTAAAAAAAAATTCAAAGGGGTTAATCTATCGTTTTTGTAATTTGGGACCAAAATTTCAAAGTCGTTTTAAACATTGTGCATAGTGCATTTGGGTGCGTACAATCCAAAAATCACATTTACAGCTTCCGGAATCGACTGGAAATCGCTCAAAAACCACGATAAAGCTAGAAAATTAAAAATCCATTTCCATGACTTTAATCGACAGTAAAAGTTTAATTTTAATACTTACAGCAAAATAAACTGTGCCAGCCAATTTTTCACATCAAATTACATAAGAATACGTCAAAAAAGCTATTGTTTTCGAATATTTAATTTTTGGGTAAAAAAAAATTCAAAGGGGTTAATCTATCGTTTTTGTAATTTGGGACCAAAATTTCAAAGTCGTTTTAAACATTGTGCATAGTGCATTTGGGTGCGTACAATCCAAAAATCACATTTACAGCTTCCGGAATCGACTGGAAATCGCTCAAAAACCACGATAAAGCTAGAAAATTAAAAATCCATTTCCATGACTTTAATCGACAGTAAAAGTTTAATTTTAATACTTACAGCAAAATAAACTGTGCCAGCCAATTTTTCACATCAAATTACATAAGAATACGTCAAAAAAGCTATTGTTTTCGAATATTTAATTTTTGGGTAAAAAAAAATTCAAAGGGGTTAATCTATCGTTTTTGTAATTTCGGACCAAAATTTCAAAGTCGTTTTAAACATTGTGCATAGTGCATTTGGGTGCGTACAATCCAAAAATCACATTTACAGCTTCCGGAATCGACTGGAAATCGCTCAAAAACCACGATAAAGCTAGAAAATTAAAAATCCATTTCCATGACTTTAATCGACAGTAAAAGTTTAATTTTAATACTTACAGCAAAATAAACTGTGCCAGCCAATTTTTCACATCAAATTACATAAGAATACGTCAAAAAAGCTATTGTTTTCGAATATTTAATTTTTGGGTAAAAAAAAATTCAAAGGGGTTAATCTATCGTTTTTGTAATTTGGGACCAAAATTTCAAAGTCGTTTTAAACATTGTGCATAGTGCATTTGGGTGCGTACAATCCAAAAATCACATTTACAGCTTCCGGAATCGACTGGAAATCGCTCAAAAACCACGATAAAGCTAGAAAATTAAAAATCCATTTCCATGACTTTAATCGACAGTAAAAGTTTAATTTTAATACTTACAGCAAAATAAACTGTGCCAGCCAATTTTTCACATCAAATTACATAAGAATACGTCAAAAAAGCTATTGTTTTCGAATATTTAATTTTTGGGTAAAAAAAAATTCAAAGGGGTTAATCTATCGTTTTTGTAATTTCGGACCAAAATTTCAAAGTCGTTTTAAACATTGTGCATAGTGCATTTGGGTGCGTACAATCCAAAAATCACATTTCCACCTTGCGGAATCGACTGGAAATCGCTCAAAAACCACGATAAAGCTAGAAAATTAAAAATCCATTTCCATGACTTTAATCGACAGTAAAAGTTTAATTTTAATACTTACAGCAAAATAAACTGTGCCAGCCAATTTTTCACATCAAATTACATAAGAATACGTCAAAAAAGCTATTGTTTTCGAATATTTAATTTTTGGGTAAAAAAAAATTCAAAGGGGTTAATCTATCGTTTTTGTAATTTGGGACCAAAATTTCAAAGTCGTTTTAAACATTGTGCATAGTGCATTTGGGTGCGTACAATCCAAAAATCACATTTACAGCTTCCGGAATCGACTGGAAATCGCTCAAAAACCACGATAAAGCTAGAAAATTAAAAATCCATTTCCATGACTTTAATCGACAGTAAAAGTTTAATTTTAATACTTACAGCAAAATAAACTGTGCCAGCCAATTTTTCACATCAAATTACATAAGAATACGTCAAAAAAGCTATTGTTTTCGAATATTTAATTTTTGGGTAAAAAAAAATTCAAAGGGGTTAATCTATCGTTTTTGTAATTTGGGACCAAAATTTCAAAGTCGTTTTAAACATTGTGCATTGTGCATTTGGGTGCGTACAATCCAAAAATCACATTTACAGCTTCCGGAATCGACTGGAAATCGCTCAAAAACCACGATAAAGCTAGAAAATTAAAAATCCATTTCCATGACTTTAATCGACAGTAAAAGTTTAATTTTAATACTTACAGCAAAATAAACTGTGCCAGCCAATTTTTCACATCAAATTACATAAGAATACGTCAAAAAAGCTATTGTTTTCGAATATTTAATTTTTGGGTAAAAAAAAATTCAAAGGGGTTAATCTATCGTTTTTGTAATTTCGGACCAAAATTTCAAAGTCGTTTTAAACATTGTGCATAGTGCATTTGGGTGCGTACAATCCAAAAATCACATTTACAGCTTCCGGAATCGACTGGAAATCGCTCAAAAACCACGATAAAGCTAGAAAATTAAAAATCCATTTCCATGACTTTAATCGACAGTAAAAGTTTAATTTTAATACTTACAGCAAAATAAACTGTGCCAGCCAATTTTTCACATCAAATTACATAAGAATACGTCAAAAAAGCTATTGTTTTCGAATATTTAATTTTTGGGTAAAAAAAAATTCAAAGGGGTTAATCTATCGTTTTTGTAATTTGGGACCAAAATTTCAAAGTCGTTTTAAACATTGTGCATTGTGCATTTGGGTGCGTACAATCCAAAAATCACATTTACAGCTTCCGGAATCGACTGGAAATCGCTCAAAAACCACGATAAAGCTAGAAAATTAAAAATCCATTTCCATGACTTTAATCGACAGTAAAAGTTTAATTTTAATACTTACAGCAAAATAAACTGTGCCAGCCAATTTTTCACATCAAATTACATAAGAATACGTCAAAAAAGCTATTGTTTTCGAATATTTAATTTTTGGGTAAAAAAAAATTCAAAGGGGTTAATCTATCGTTTTTGTAATTTCGGACCAAAATTTCAAAGTCGTTTTAAACATTGTGCATAGTGCATTTGGGTGCGTACAATCCAAAAATCACATTTACACCTTGCGGAATCGACTGGAAATCGCTCAAAAACCACGATAAAGCTAGAAAATTAAAAATCCATTTCCATGACTTTAATCGACAGTAAAAGTTTAATTTTAATACTTACAGCAAAATAAACTGTGCCAGCCAATTTTTCACATCAAATTACATAAGAATACGTCAAAAAAGCTATTGTTTTCGAATATTTAATTTTTGAATAAAAAAAAAAAATTCAAAGGGGTTAATCTATCGTTTTTGTAATTTCGGACCAAAATTTCAAAGTCGTTTTAAACATTGTGCATAGTGCATTTGGGTGCGTACAATCCAAAAATCACATTTACACCTTGCGGAATCGACTGGAAATCGCTCAAAAACCACGATAAAGCTAGAAAATTAAAAATCCATTTCCATGACTTTAATCGACAGTAAAAGTTTAATTTTAATACTTACAGCAAAATAAACTGTGCCAGCCAATTTTTCACATCAAATTACATAAGAATACGTCAAAAAAGCTATTGTTTTCGAATATTTAATTTTTGGGTAAAAAAAAATTCAAAAAATCTATCGTTTTTGTAATTTCGGACCAAAATTTCAAAGTCGTTTTAAACATTGTGCATAGTGCATTTGGGTGCGTACAATCCAAAAATCACATTTACAGCTTCCGGAATCGACTGGAAATCGCTCAAAAACCACGATAAAGCTAGAAAATTAAAAATCCATTTCCATGACTTGAATCGACAGTAAAAGTTTAATTTTAATACTTACAGCAAAATAAACTGTGCCAGCCAATTTTTCACATCAAATTACATAAGAATACGTCAAAAAAGCTATTGTTTTCGAATATTTAATTTTTGGGTAAAAAAAAATTCAAAGGGGTTAATCTATCGTTTTTGTAATTTGGGACCAAAATTTCAAAGTCGTTTTAAACATTGTGCATAGTGCATTTGGGTGCGTACAATCCAAAAATCACATTTACAGCTTCCGGAATCGACTGGAAATCGCTCAAAAACCACGATAAAGCTAGAAAATTAAAAATCCATTTCCATGACTTTAATCGACAGTAAAAGTTTAATTTTAATACTTACAGCAAAATAAACTGTGCCAGCCAATTTTTCACATCAAATTACATAAGAATACGTCAAAAAAGCTATTGTTTTCGAATATTTAATTTTTGGGTAAAAAAAAATTCAAAGGGGTTAATCTATCGTTTTTGTAATTTCGGACCAAAATTTCAAAGTCGTTTTAAACATTGTGCATAGTGCATTTGGGTGCGTACAATCCAAAAATCACATTTCCACCTTGCGGAATCGACTGGAAATCGCTCAAAAACCACGATAAAGCTAGAAAATTAAAAATCCATTTCCATGACTTTAATCGACAGTAAAAGTTTAATTTTAATACTTACAGCAAAATAAACTGTGCCAGCCAATTTTTCACATCAAATTACATAAGAATACGTCAAAAAAGCTATTGTTTTCGAATATTTAATTTTTGGGTAAAAAAAAATTCAAAGGGGTTAATCTATCGTTTTTGTAATTTGGGACCAAAATTTCAAAGTCGTTTTAAACATTGTGCATAGTGCATTTGGGTGCGTACAATCCAAAAATCACATTTACAGCTTCCGGAATCGACTGGAAATCGCTCAAAAACCACGATAAAGCTAGAAAATTAAAAATCCATTTCCATGACTTTAATCGACAGTAAAAGTTTAATTTTAATACTTACAGCAAAATAAACTGTGCCAGCCAATTTTTCACATCAAATTACATAAGAATACGTCAAAAAAGCTATTGTTTTCGAATATTTAATTTTTGGGTAAAAAAAAATTCAAAGGGGTTAATCTATCGTTTTTGTAATTTCGGACCAAAATTTCAAAGTCGTTTTAAACATTGTGCATTGTGCATTTGGGTGCGTACAATCCAAAAATCACATTTACAGCTTCCGGAATCGACTGGAAATCGCTCAAAAACCACGATAAAGCTAGAAAATTAAAAATCCATTTCCATGACTTTAATCGACAGTAAAAGTTTAATTTTAATACTTACAGCAAAATAAACTGTGCCAGCCAATTTTTCACATCAAATTACATAAGAATACGTCAAAAAAGCTATTGTTTTCGAATATTTAATTTTTGGGTAAAAAAAAATTCAAAGGGGTTAATCTATCGTTTTTGTAATTTGGGACCAAAATTTCAAAGTCGTTTTAAACATTGTGCATAGTGCATTTGGGTGCGTACAATCCAAAAATCACATTTACAGCTTCCGGAATCGACTGGAAATCGCTCAAAAACCACGATAAAGCTAGAAAATTAAAAATCCATTTCCATGACTTTAATCGACAGTAAAAGTTTAATTTTAATACTTACAGCAAAATAAACTGTGCCAGCCAATTTTTCACATCAAATTACATAAGAATACGTCAAAAAAGCTATTGTTTTCGAATATTTAATTTTTGGGTAAAAAAAAATTCAAAGGGGTTAATCTATCGTTTTTGTAATTTGGGACCAAAATTTCAAAGTCGTTTTAAACATTGTGCATAGTGCATTTGGGTGCGTACAATCCAAAAATCACATTTACAGCTTCCGGAATCGACTGGAAATCGCTCAAAAACCACGATAAAGCTAGAAAATTAAAAATCCATTTCCATGACTTTAATCGACAGTAAAAGTTTAATTTTAATACTTACAGCAAAATAAACTGTGCCAGCCAATTTTTCACATCAAATTACATAAGAATACGTCAAAAAAGCTATTGTTTTCGAATATTTAATTTTTGGGTAAAAAAAAATTCAAAGGGGTTAATCTATCGTTTTTGTAATTTGGGACCAAAATTTCAAAGTCGTTTTAAACATTGTGCATAGTGCATTTGGGTGCGTACAATCCAAAAATCACATTTACAGCTTCCGGAATCGACTGGAAATCGCTCAAAAACCACGATAAAGCTAGAAAATTAAAAATCCATTTCCATGACTTTAATCGACAGTAAAAGTTTAATTTTAATACTTACAGCAAAATAAACTGTGCCAGCCAATTTTTCACATCAAATTACATAAGAATACGTCAAAAAAGCTATTGTTTTCGAATATTTAATTTTTGGGTAAAAAAAAATTCAAAGGGGTTAATCTATCGTTTTTGTAATTTCGGACCAAAATTTCAAAGTCGTTTTAAACATTGTGCATTGTGCATTTGGGTGCGTACAATCCAAAAATCACATTTACAGCTTCCGGAATCGACTGGAAATCGCTCAAAAACCACGATAAAGCTAGAAAATTAAAAATCCATTTCCATGACTTTAATCGACAGTAAAAGTTTAATTTTAATACTTACAGCAAAATAAACTGTGCCAGCCAATTTTTCACATCAAATTACATAAGAATACGTCAAAAAAGCTATTGTTTTCGAATATTTAATTTTTGGGTAAAAAAAAATTCAAAGGGGTTAATCTATCGTTTTTGTAATTTGGGACCAAAATTTCAAAGTCGTTTTAAACATTGTGCATAGTGCATTTGGGTGCGTACAATCCAAAAATCACATTTACAGCTTCCGGAATCGACTGGAAATCGCTCAAAAACCACGATAAAGCTAGAAAATTAAAAATCCATTTCCATGACTTTAATCGACAGTAAAAGTTTAATTTTAATACTTACAGCAAAATAAACTGTGCCAGCCAATTTTTCACATCAAATTACATAAGAATACGTCAAAAAAGCTATTGTTTTCGAATATTTAATTTTTGGGTAAAAAAAAATTCAAAGGGGTTAATCTATCGTTTTTGTAATTTGGGACCAAAATTTCAAAGTCGTTTTAAACATTGTGCATTGTGCATTTGGGTGCGTACAATCCAAAAATCACATTTACAGCTTCCGGAATCGACTGGAAATCGCTCAAAAACCACGATAAAGCTAGAAAATTAAAAATCCATTTCCATGACTTTAATCGACAGTAAAAGTTTAATTTTAATACTTACAGCAAAATAAACTGTGCCAGCCAATTTTTCACATCAAATTACATAAGAATACGTCAAAAAAGCTATTGTTTTCGAATATTTAATTTTTGGGTAAAAAAAAATTCAAAGGGGTTAATCTATCGTTTTTGTAATTTCGGACCAAAATTTCAAAGTCGTTTTAAACATTGTGCATAGTGCATTTGGGTGCGTACAATCCAAAAATCACATTTACACCTTGCGGAATCGACTGGAAATCGCTCAAAAACCACGATAAAGCTAGAAAATTAAAAATCCATTTCCATGACTTTAATCGACAGTAAAAGTTTAATTTTAATACTTACAGCAAAATAAACTGTGCCAGCCAATTTTTCACATCAAATTACATAAGAATACGTCAAAAAAGCTATTGTTTTCGAATATTTAATTTTTGAATAAAAAAAAAAAATTCAAAGGGGTTAATCTATCGTTTTTGTAATTTCGGACCAAAATTTCAAAGTCGTTTTAAACATTGTGCATAGTGCATTTGGGTGCGTACAATCCAAAAATCACATTTACACCTTGCGGAATCGACTGGAAATCGCTCAAAAACCACGATAAAGCTAGAAAATTAAAAATCCATTTCCATGACTTTAATCGACAGTAAAAGTTTAATTTTAATACTTACAGCAAAATAAACTGTGCCAGCCAATTTTTCACATCAAATTACATAAGAATACGTCAAAAAAGCTATTGTTTTCGAATATTTAATTTTTGGGTAAAAAAAAATTCAAAAAATCTATCGTTTTTGTAATTTCGGACCAAAATTTCAAAGTCGTTTTAAACATTGTGCATAGTGCATTTGGGTGCGTACAATCCAAAAATCACATTTACAGCTTCCGGAATCGACTGGAAATCGCTCAAAAACCACGATAAAGCTAGAAAATTAAAAATCCATTTCCATGACTTGAATCGACAGTAAAAGTTTAATTTTAATACTTACAGCAAAATAAACTGTGCCAGCCAATTTTTCACATCAAATTACATAAGAATACGTCAAAAAAGCTATTGTTTTCGAATATTTAATTTTTGGGTAAAAAAAAATTCAAAAAATCTATCGTTTTTGTAATTTCGGACCAAAATTTCAAAGTCGTTTTAAACATTGTGCATAGTGCATTTGGGTGCGTACAATCCAAAAATCACATTTACAGCTTCCGGAATCGACTGGAAATCGCTCAAAAACCACGATAAAGCTAGAAAATTAAAAATCCATTTCCATGACTTTAATCGACAGTAAAAGTTTAATTTTAATACTTACAGCAAAATAAACTGTGCCAGCCAATTTTTCACATCAAATTACATAAGAATACGTCAAAAAAGCTATTGTTTTCGAATATTTAATTTTTGGGTAAAAAAAAATTCAAAGGGGTTAATCTATCGTTTTTGTAATTTGGGACCAAAATTTCAAAGTCGTTTTAAACATTGTGCATAGTGCATTTGGGTGCGTACAATCCAAAAATCACATTTACAGCTTCCGGAATCGACTGGAAATCGCTCAAAAACCACGATAAAGCTAGAAAATTAAAAATCCATTTCCATGACTTTAATCGACAGTAAAAGTTTAATTTTAATACTTACAGCAAAATAAACTGTGCCAGCCAATTTTTCACATCAAATTACATAAGAATACGTCAAAAAAGCTATTGTTTTCGAATATTTAATTTTTGGGTAAAAAAAAATTCAAAGGGGTTAATCTATCGTTTTTGTAATTTCGGACCAAAATTTCAAAGTCGTTTTAAACATTGTGCATTGTGCATTTGGGTGCGTACAATCCAAAAATCACATTTACAGCTTCCGGAATCGACTGGAAATCGCTCAAAAACCACGATAAAGCTAGAAAATTAAAAATCCATTTCCATGACTTTAATCGACAGTAAAAGTTTAATTTTAATACTTACAGCAAAATAAACTGTGCCAGCCAATTTTTCACATCAAATTACATAAGAATACGTCAAAAAAGCTATTGTTTTCGAATATTTAATTTTTGGGTAAAAAAAAATTCAAAGGGGTTAATCTATCGTTTTTGTAATTTGGGACCAAAATTTCAAAGTCGTTTTAAACATTGTGCATAGTGCATTTGGGTGCGTACAATCCAAAAATCACATTTACAGCTTCCGGAATCGACTGGAAATCGCTCAAAAACCACGATAAAGCTAGAAAATTAAAAATCCATTTCCATGACTTTAATCGACAGTAAAAGTTTAATTTTAATACTTACAGCAAAATAAACTGTGCCAGCCAATTTTTCACATCAAATTACATAAGAATACGTCAAAAAAGCTATTGTTTTCGAATATTTAATTTTTGGGTAAAAAAAAATTCAAAGGGGTTAATCTATCGTTTTTGTAATTTGGGACCAAAATTTCAAAGTCGTTTTAAACATTGTGCATTGTGCATTTGGGTGCGTACAATCCAAAAATCACATTTACAGCTTCCGGAATCGACTGGAAATCGCTCAAAAACCACGATAAAGCTAGAAAATTAAAAATCCATTTCCATGACTTTAATCGACAGTAAAAGTTTAATTTTAATACTTACAGCAAAATAAACTGTGCCAGCCAATTTTTCACATCAAATTACATAAGAATACGTCAAAAAAGCTATTGTTTTCGAATATTTAATTTTTGGGTAAAAAAAAATTCAAAGGGGTTAATCTATCGTTTTTGTAATTTCGGACCAAAATTTCAAAGTCGTTTTAAACATTGTGCATAGTGCATTTGGGTGCGTACAATCCAAAAATCACATTTACACCTTGCGGAATCGACTGGAAATCGCTCAAAAACCACGATAAAGCTAGAAAATTAAAAATCCATTTCCATGACTTTAATCGACAGTAAAAGTTTAATTTTAATACTTACAGCAAAATAAACTGTGCCAGCCAATTTTTCACATCAAATTACATAAGAATACGTCAAAAAAGCTATTGTTTTCGAATATTTAATTTTTGAATAAAAAAAAAAAATTCAAAGGGGTTAATCTATCGTTTTTGTAATTTCGGACCAAAATTTCAAAGTCGTTTTAAACATTGTGCATAGTGCATTTGGGTGCGTACAATCCAAAAATCACATTTACACCTTGCGGAATCGACTGGAAATCGCTCAAAAACCACGATAAAGCTAGAAAATTAAAAATCCATTTCCATGACTTTAATCGACAGTAAAAGTTTAATTTTAATACTTACAGCAAAATAAACTGTGCCAGCCAATTTTTCACATCAAATTACATAAGAATACGTCAAAAAAGCTATTGTTTTCGAATATTTAATTTTTGGGTAAAAAAAAATTCAAAAAATCTATCGTTTTTGTAATTTCGGACCAAAATTTCAAAGTCGTTTTAAACATTGTGCATAGTGCATTTGGGTGCGTACAATCCAAAAATCACATTTACACCTTGCGGAATCGACTGGAAATCGCTCAAAAACCACGATAAAGCTAGAAAATTAAAAATCCATTTCCATGACTTTAATCGACAGTAAAAGTTTAATTTTAATACTTACAGCAAAATAAACTGTGCCAGCCAATTTTTCACATCAAATTACATAAGAATACGTCAAAAAAGCTATTGTTTTCGAATATTTAATTTTTGGGTAAAAAAAAATTCAAAAAATCTATCGTTTTTGTAATTTCGGACCAAAATTTCAAAGTCGTTTTAAACATTGTGCATAGTGCATTTGGGTGCGTACAATCCAAAAATCACATTTACAGCTTCCGGAATCGACTGGAAATCGCTCAAAAACCACGATAAAGCTAGAAAATTAAAAATCCATTTCCATGACTTTAATCGACAGTAAAAGTTTAATTTTAATACTTACAGCAAAATAAACTGTGCCAGCCAATTTTTCACATCAAATTACATAAGAATACGTCAAAAAAGCTATTGTTTTCGAATATTTAATTTTTGGGTAAAAAAAAATTCAAAGGGGTTAATCTATCGTTTTTGTAATTTGGGACCAAAATTTCAAAGTCGTTTTAAACATTGTGCATAGTGCATTTGGGTGCGTACAATCCAAAAATCACATTTACAGCTTCCGGAATCGACTGGAAATCGCTCAAAAACCACGATAAAGCTAGAAAATTAAAAATCCATTTCCATGACTTTAATCGACAGTAAAAGTTTAATTTTAATACTTACAGCAAAATAAACTGTGCCAGCCAATTTTTCACATCAAATTACATAAGAATACGTCAAAAAAGCTATTGTTTTCGAATATTTAATTTTTGGGTAAAAAAAAATTCAAAGGGGTTAATCTATCGTTTTTGTAATTTGGGACCAAAATTTCAAAGTCGTTTTAAACATTGTGCATAGTGCATTTGGGTGCGTACAATCCAAAAATCACATTTACAGCTTCCGGAATCGACTGGAAATCGCTCAAAAACCACGATAAAGCTAGAAAATTAAAAATCCATTTCCATGACTTTAATCGACAGTAAAAGTTTAATTTTAATACTTACAGCAAAATAAACTGTGCCAGCCAATTTTTCACATCAAATTACATAAGAATACGTCAAAAAAGCTATTGTTTTCGAATATTTAATTTTTGGGTAAAAAAAAATTCAAAGGGGTTAATCTATCGTTTTTGTAATTTCGGACCAAAATTTCAAAGTCGTTTTAAACATTGTGCATTGTGCATTTGGGTGCGTACAATCCAAAAATCACATTTACAGCTTCCGGAATCGACTGGAAATCGCTCAAAAACCACGATAAAGCTAGAAAATTAAAAATCCATTTCCATGACTTTAATCGACAGTAAAAGTTTAATTTTAATACTTACAGCAAAATAAACTGTGCCAGCCAATTTTTCACATCAAATTACATAAGAATACGTCAAAAAAGCTATTGTTTTCGAATATTTAATTTTTGGGTAAAAAAAAATTCAAAGGGGTTAATCTATCGTTTTTGTAATTTCGGACCAAAATTTCAAAGTCGTTTTAAACATTGTGCATAGTGCATTTGGGTGCGTACAATCCAAAAATCACATTTACAGCTTCCGGAATCGACTGGAAATCGCTCAAAAACCACGATAAAGCTAGAAAATTAAAAATCCATTTCCATGACTTTAATCGACAGTAAAAGTTTAATTTTAATACTTACAGCAAAATAAACTGTGCCAGCCAATTTTTCACATCAAATTACATAAGAATACGTCAAAAAAGCTATTGTTTTCGAATATTTAATTTTTGGGTAAAAAAAAATTCAAAGGGGTTAATCTATCGTTTTTGTAATTTCGGACCAAAATTTCAAAGTCGTTTTAAACATTGTGCATAGTGCATTTGGGTGCGTACAATCCAAAAATCACATTTACACCTTGCGGAATCGACTGGAAATCGCTCAAAAACCACGATAAAGCTAGAAAATTAAAAATCCATTTCCATGACTTTAATCGACAGTAAAAGTTTAATTTTAATACTTACAGCAAAATAAACTGTGCCAGCCAATTTTTCACATCAAATTACATAAGAATACGTCAAAAAAGCTATTGTTTTCGAATATTTAATTTTTGGGTAAAAAAAAATTCAAAGGGGTTAATCTATCGTTTTTGTAATTTCGGACCAAAATTTCAAAGTCGTTTTAAACATTGTGCATTGTGCATTTGGGTGCGTACAATCCAAAAATCACATTTACAGCTTCCGGAATCGACTGGAAATCGCTCAAAAACCACGATAAAGCTAGAAAATTAAAAATCCATTTCCATGACTTTAATCGACAGTAAAAGTTTAATTTTAATACTTACAGCAAAATAAACTGTGCCAGCCAATTTTTCACATCAAATTACATAAGAATACGTCAAAAAAGCTATTGTTTTCGAATATTTAATTTTTGGGTAAAAAAAAATTCAAAGGGGTTAATCTATCGTTTTTGTAATTTCGGACCAAAATTTCAAAGTCGTTTTAAACATTGTGCATAGTGCATTTGGGTGCGTACAATCCAAAAATCACATTTACAGCTTCCGGAATCGACTGGAAATCGCTCAAAAACCACGATAAAGCTAGAAAATTAAAAATCCATTTCCATGACTTTAATCGACAGTAAAAGTTTAATTTTAATACTTACAGCAAAATAAACTGTGCCAGCCAATTTTTCACATCAAATTACATAAGAATACGTCAAAAAAGCTATTGTTTTCGAATATTTAATTTTTGGGTAAAAAAAAATTCAAAGGGGTTAATCTATCGTTTTTGTAATTTCGGACCAAAATTTCAAAGTCGTTTTAAACATTGTGCATTGTGCATTTGGGTGCGTACAATCCAAAAATCACATTTACAGCTTCCGGAATCGACTGGAAATCGCTCAAAAACCACGATAAAGCTAGAAAATTAAAAATCCATTTCCATGACTTTAATCGACAGTAAAAGTTTAATTTTAATACTTACAGCAAAATAAACTGTGCCAGCCAATTTTTCACATCAAATTACATAAGAATACGTCAAAAAAGCTATTGTTTTCGAATATTTAATTTTTGGGTAAAAAAAAATTCAAAGGGGTTAATCTATCGTTTTTGTAATTTCGGACCAAAATTTCAAAGTCGTTTTAAACATTGTGCATAGTGCATTTGGGTGCGTACAATCCAAAAATCACATTTACAGCTTCCGGAATCGACTGGAAATCGCTCAAAAACCACGATAAAGCTAGAAAATTAAAAATCCATTTCCATGACTTTAATCGACAGTAAAAGTTTAATTTTAATACTTACAGCAAAATAAACTGTGCCAGCCAATTTTTCACATCAAATTACATAAGAATACGTCAAAAAAGCTATTGTTTTCGAATATTTAATTTTTGGGTAAAAAAAAATTCAAAGGGGTTAATCTATCGTTTTTGTAATTTCGGACCAAAATTTCAAAGTCGTTTTAAACATTGTGCATAGTGCATTTGGGTGCGTACAATCCAAAAATCACATTTACACCTTGCGGAATCGACTGGAAATCGCTCAAAAACCACGATAAAGCTAGAAAATTAAAAATCCATTTCCATGACTTTAATCGACAGTAAAAGTTTAATTTTAATACTTACAGCAAAATAAACTGTGCCAGCCAATTTTTCACATCAAATTACATAAGAATACGTCAAAAAAGCTATTGTTTTCGAATATTTAATTTTTGAATAAAAAAAAAAAATTCAAAGGGGTTAATCTATCGTTTTTGTAATTTCGGACCAAAATTTCAAAGTCGTTTTAAACATTGTGCATAGTGCATTTGGGTGCGTACAATCCAAAAATCACATTTACACCTTGCGGAATCGACTGGAAATCGCTCAAAAACCACGATAAAGCTAGAAAATTAAAAATCCATTTCCATGACTTTAATCGACAGTAAAAGTTTAATTTTAATACTTACAGCAAAATAAACTGTGCCAGCCAATTTTTCACATCAAATTACATAAGAATACGTCAAAAAAGCTATTGTTTTCGAATATTTAATTTTTGGGTAAAAAAAAATTCAAAAAATCTATCGTTTTTGTAATTTCGGACCAAAATTTCAAAGTCGTTTTAAACATTGTGCATAGTGCATTTGGGTGCGTACAATCCAAAAATCACATTTACAGCTTCCGGAATCGACTGGAAATCGCTCAAAAACCACGATAAAGCTAGAAAATTAAAAATCCATTTCCATGACTTGAATCGACAGTAAAAGTTTAATTTTAATACTTACAGCAAAATAAACTGTGCCAGCCAATTTTTCACATCAAATTACATAAGAATACGTCAAAAAAGCTATTGTTTTCGAATATTTAATTTTTGGGTATAAAAAAATTCAAAAAATCTATCGTTTTTGTAATTTCGGACCAAAATTTCAAAGTCGTTTTAAACATTGTGCATAGTGCATTTGGGTGCGTACAATCCAAAAATCACATTTACAGCTTCCGGAATCGACTGGAAATCGCTCAAAAACCACGATAAAGCTAGAAAATTAAAAATCCATTTCCATGACTTTAATCGACAGTAAAAGTTTAATTTTAATACTTACAGCAAAATAAACTGTGCCAGCCAATTTTTCACATCAAATTACATAAGAATACGTCAAAAAAGCTATTGTTTTCGAATATTTAATTTTTGGGTAAAAAAAAATTCAAAGGGGTTAATCTATCGTTTTTGTAATTTCGGACCAAAATTTCAAAGTCGTTTTAAACATTGTGCATTGTGCATTTGGGTGCGTACAATCCAAAAATCACATTTACAGCTTCCGGAATCGACTGGAAATCGCTCAAAAACCACGATAAAGCTAGAAAATTAAAAATCCATTTCCATGACTTTAATCGACAGTAAAAGTTTAATTTTAATACTTACAGCAAAATAAACTGTGCCAGCCAATTTTTCACATCAAATTACATAAGAATACGTCAAAAAAGCTATTGTTTTCGAATATTTAATTTTTGGGTAAAAAAAAATTCAAAGGGGTTAATCTATCGTTTTTGTAATTTGGGACCAAAATTTCAAAGTCGTTTTAAACATTGTGCATAGTGCATTTGGGTGCGTACAATCCAAAAATCACATTTACACCTTGCGGAATCGACTGGAAATCGCTCAAAAACCACGATAAAGCTAGAAAATTAAAAATCCATTTCCATGACTTTAATCGACAGTAAAAGTTTAATTTTAATACTTACAGCAAAATAAACTGTGCCAGCCAATTTTTCACATCAAATTACATAAGAATACGTCAAAAAAGCTATTGTTTTCGAATATTTAATTTTTGAATAAAAAAAAAAAATTCAAAGGGGTTAATCTATCGTTTTTGTAATTTCGGACCAAAATTTCAAAGTCGTTTTAAACATTGTGCATAGTGCATTTGGGTGCGTACAATCCAAAAATCACATTTACACCTTGCGGAATCGACTGGAAATCGCTCAAAAACCACGATAAAGCTAGAAAATTAAAAATCCATTTCCATGACTTTAATCGACAGTAAAAGTTTAATTTTAATACTTACAGCAAAATAAACTGTGCCAGCCAATTTTTCACATCAAATTACATAAGAATACGTCAAAAAAGCTATTGTTTTCGAATATTTAATTTTTGGGTAAAAAAAAATTCAAAAAATCTATCGTTTTTGTAATTTCGGACCAAAATTTCAAAGTCGTTTTAAACATTGTGCATAGTGCATTTGGGTGCGTACAATCCAAAAATCACATTTACAGCTTCCGGAATCGACTGGAAATCGCTCAAAAACCACGATAAAGCTAGAAAATTAAAAATCCATTTCCATGACTTGAATCGACAGTAAAAGTTTAATTTTAATACTTACAGCAAAATAAACTGTGCCAGCCAATTTTTCACATCAAATTACATAAGAATACGTCAAAAAAGCTATTGTTTTCGAATATTTAATTTTTGGGTAAAAAAAAATTCAAAAAATCTATCGTTTTTGTAATTTCGGACCAAAATTTCAAAGTCGTTTTAAACATTGTGCATAGTGCATTTGGGTGCGTACAATCCAAAAATCACATTTACAGCTTCCGGAATCGACTGGAAATCGCTCAAAAACCACGATAAAGCTAGAAAATTAAAAATCCATTTCCATGACTTTAATCGACAGTAAAAGTTTAATTTTAATACTTACAGCAAAATAAACTGTGCCAGCCAATTTTTCACATCAAATTACATAAGAATACGTCAAAAAAGCTATTGTTTTCGAATATTTAATTTTTGGGTAAAAAAAAATTCAAAGGGGTTAATCTATCGTTTTTGTAATTTCGGACCAAAATTTCAAAGTCGTTATAAACATTGTGCATAGTGCATTTGGGTGCGTACAATCCAAAAATCACATTTACAGCTTCCGGAATCGACTGGAAATCGCTCAAAAACCACGATAAAGCTAGAAAATTAAAAATCCATTTCCATGACTTTAATCGACAGTAAAAGTTTAATTTTAATACTTACAGCAAAATAAACTGTGCCAGCCAATTTTTCACATCAAATTACATAAGAATACGTCAAAAAAGCTATTGTTTTCGAATATTTAATTTTTGGGTAAAAAAAAATTCAAAGGGGTTAATCTATCGTTTTTGTAATTTCGGACCAAAATTTCAAAGTCGTTTTAAACATTGTGCATAGTGCATTTGGGTGCGTACAATCCAAAAATCACATTTACACCTTGCGGAATCGACTGGAAATCGCTCAAAAACCACGATAAAGCTAGAAAATTAAAAATCCATTTCCATGACTTTAATCGACAGTAAAAGTTTAATTTTAATACTTACAGCAAAATAAACTGTGCCAGCCAATTTTTCACATCAAATTACATAAGAATACGTCAAAAAAGCTATTGTTTTCGAATATTTAATTTTTGGGTAAAAAAAAATTCAAAGGGGTTAATCTATCGTTTTTGTAATTTGGGACCAAAATTTCAAAGTCGTTTTAAACATTGTGCATAGTGCATTTGGGTGCGTACAATCCAAAAATCACATTTACAGCTTCCGGAATCGACTGGAAATCGCTCAAAAACCACGATAAAGCTAGAAAATTAAAAATCCATTTCCATGACTTTAATCGACAGTAAAAGTTTAATTTTAATACTTACAGCAAAATAAACTGTGCCAGCCAATTTTTCACATCAAATTACATAAGAATACGTCAAAAAAGCTATTGTTTTCGAATATTTAATTTTTGGGTAAAAAAAAATTCAAAGGGGTTAATCTATCGTTTTTGTAATTTCGGACCAAAATTTCAAAGTCGTTTTAAACATTGTGCATTGTGCATTTGGGTGCGTACAATCCAAAAATCACATTTACAGCTTCCGGAATCGACTGGAAATCGCTCAAAAACCACGATAAAGCTAGAAAATTAAAAATCCATTTCCATGACTTTAATCGACAGTAAAAGTTTAATTTTAATACTTACAGCAAAATAAACTGTGCCAGCCAATTTTTCACATCAAATTACATAAGAATACGTCAAAAAAGCTATTGTTTTCGAATATTTAATTTTTGGGTAAAAAAAAATTCAAAGGGGTTAATCTATCGTTTTTGTAATTTGGGACCAAAATTTCAAAGTCGTTTTAAACATTGTGCATAGTGCATTTGGGTGCGTACAATCCAAAAATCACATTTACAGCTTCCGGAATCGACTGGAAATCGCTCAAAAACCACGATAAAGCTAGAAAATTAAAAATCCATTTCCATGACTTTAATCGACAGTAAAAGTTTAATTTTAATACTTACAGCAAAATAAACTGTGCCAGCCAATTTTTCACATCAAATTACATAAGAATACGTCAAAAAAGCTATTGTTTTCGAATATTTAATTTTTGGGTAAAAAAAAATTCAAAGGGGTTAATCTATCGTTTTTGTAATTTCGGACCAAAATTTCAAAGTCGTTTTAAACATTGTGCATAGTGCATTTGGGTGCGTACAATCCAAAAATCACATTTACAGCTTCCGGAATCGACTGGAAATCGCTCAAAAACCACGATAAAGCTAGAAAATTAAAAATCCATTTCCATGACTTTAATCGACAGTAAAAGTTTAATTTTAATACTTACAGCAAAATAAACTGTGCCAGCCAATTTTTCACATCAAATTACATAAGAATACGTCAAAAAAGCTATTGTTTTCGAATATTTAATTTTTGGGTAAAAAAAAATTCAAAGGGGTTAATCTATCGTTTTTGTAATTTCGGACCAAAATTTCAAAGTCGTTTTAAACATTGTGCATAGTGCATTTGGGTGCGTACAATCCAAAAATCACATTTACAGCTTCCGGAATCGACTGGAAATCGCTCAAAAACCACGATAAAGCTAGAAAATTAAAAATCCATTTCCATGACTTTAATCGACAGTAAAAGTTTAATTTTAATACTTACAGCAAAATAAACTGTGCCAGCCAATTTTTCACATCAAATTACATAAGAATACGTCAAAAAAGCTATTGTTTTCGAATATTTAATTTTTGGGTAAAAAAAAATTCAAAGGGGTTAATCTATCGTTTTTGTAATTTGGGACCAAAATTTCAAAGTCGTTTTAAACATTGTGCATAGTGCATTTGGGTGCGTACAATCCAAAAATCACATTTACAGCTTCCGGAATCGACTGGAAATCGCTCAAAAACCACGATAAAGCTAGAAAATTAAAAATCCATTTCCATGACTTTAATCGACAGTAAAAGTTTAATTTTAATACTTACAGCAAAATAAACTGTGCCAGCCAATTTTTCACATCAAATTACATAAGAATACGTCAAAAAAGCTATTGTTTTCGAATATTTAATTTTTGGGTAAAAAAAAATTCAAAGGGGTTAATCTATCGTTTTTGTAATTTGGGACCAAAATTTCAAAGTCGTTTTAAACATTGTGCATAGTGCATTTGGGTGCGTACAATCCAAAAATCACATTTACAGCTTCCGGAATCGACTGGAAATCGCTCAAAAACCACGATAAAGCTAGAAAATTAAAAATCCATTTCCATGACTTTAATCGACAGTAAAAGTTTAATTTTAATACTTACAGCAAAATAAACTGTGCCAGCCAATTTTTCACATCAAATTACATAAGAATACGTCAAAAAAGCTATTGTTTTCGAATATTTAATTTTTGGGTAAAAAAAAATTCAAAGGGGTTAATCTATCGTTTTTGTAATTTGGGACCAAAATTTCAAAGTCGTTTTAAACATTGTGCATAGTGCATTTGGGTGCGTACAATCCAAAAATCACATTTACACCTTGCGGAATCGACTGGAAATCGCTCAAAAACCACGATAAAGCTAGAAAATTAAAAATCCATTTCCATGACTTTAATCGACAGTAAAAGTTTAATTTTAATACTTACAGCAAAATAAACTGTGCCAGCCAATTTTTCACATCAGATTACATAAGAATACGTCAAAAAAGCTATTGTTTTCGAATATTTAATTTTTGGGTAAAAAAAAATTCAAAGGGGTTAATCTATCGTTTTTGTAATTTCGGACCAAAATTTCAAAGTCGTTTTAAACATTGTGCATAGTGCATTTGGGTGCGTACAATCCAAAAATCACATTTACAGCTTCCGGAATCGACTGGAAATCGCTCAAAAACCACGATAAAGCTAGAAAATTAAAAATCCATTTCCATGACTTTAATCGACAGTAAAAGTTTAATTTTAATACTTACAGCAAAATAAACTGTGCCAGCCAATTTTTCACATCAGATTACATAAGAATACGTCAAAAAAGCTATTGTTTTCGAATATTTAATTTTTGGGTAAAAAAAAATTCAAAGGGGTTAATCTATCGTTTTTGTAATTTCGGACCAAAATTTCAAAGTCGTTTTAAACATTGTGCATAGTGCATTTGGGTGCGTACAATCCAAAAATCACATTTACAGCTTCCGGAATCGACTGGAAATCGCTCAAAAACCACGATAAAGCTAGAAAATTAAAAATCCATTTCCATGACTTTAATCGACAGTAAAAGTTTAATTTTAATACTTACAGCAAAATAAACTGTGCCAGCCAATTTTTCACATCAGATTACATAAGAATACGTCAAAAAAGCTATTGTTTTCGAATATTTAATTTTTGGGTAAAAAAAAATTCAAAGGGGTTAATCTATCGTTTTTGTAATTTCGGACCAAAATTTCAAAGTCGTTTTAAACATTGTGCATAGTGCATTTGGGTGCGTACAATCCAAAAATCACATTTACAGCTTCCGGAATCGACTGGAAATCGCTCAAAAACCACGATAAAGCTAGAAAATTAAAAATCCATTTCCATGACTTTAATCGACAGTAAAAGTTTAATTTTAATACTTACAGCAAAATAAACTGTGCCAGCCAATTTTTCACATCAGATTACATAAGAATACGTCAAAAAAGCTATTGTTTTCGAATATTTAATTTTTGGGTAAAAAAAAATTCAAAGGGGTTAATCTATCGTTTTTGTAATTTCGGACCAAAATTTCAAAGTCGTTTTAAACATTGTGCATAGTGCATTTGGGTGCGTACAATCCAAAAATCACATTTACAGCTTCCGGAATCGACTGGAAATCGCTCAAAAACCACGATAAAGCTAGAAAATTAAAAATCCATTTCCATGACTTTAATCGACAGTAAAAGTTTAATTTTAATACTTACAGCAAAATAAACTGTGCCAGCCAATTTTTCACATCAAATTACATAAGAATACGTCAAAAAAGCTATTGTTTTCGAATATTTAATTTTTGGGTAAAAAAAAATTCAAAGGGGTTCAAATCTATCGTTTTTGTAATTTCGGACCAAAATTTCAAAGTCGTTTTAAACATTGTGCATAGTGCATTTGGGTGCGTACAATCCAAAAATCACATTTACAGCTTCCGGAATCGACTGGAAATCGCTCAAAAACCACGATAAAGCTAGAAAATTAAAAATCCATTTCCATGACTTTAATCGACAGTAAAAGTTTAATTTTAATACTTACAGCAAAATAAACTGTGCCAGCCAATTTTTCACATCAAATTACATAAGAATACGTCAAAAAAGCTATTGTTTTCGAATATTTAATTTTTGGGTAAAAAAAAATTCAAAGGGGTTAATCTATCGTTTTTGTAATTTGGGACCAAAATTTCAAAGTCGTTTTAAACATTGTGCATAGTGCATTTGGGTGCGTACAATCCAAAAATCACATTTACACCTTGCGGAATCGACTGGAAATCGCTCAAAAACCACGATAAAGCTAGAAAATTAAAAATCCATTTCCATGACTTTAATCGACAGTAAAAGTTTAATTTTAATACTTACAGCAAAATAAACTGTGCCAGCCAATTTTTCACATCAGATTACATAAGAATACGTCAAAAAAGCTATTGTTTTCGAATATTTAATTTTTGGGTAAAAAAAAATTCAAAGGGGTTAATCTATCGTTTTTGTAATTTCGGACCAAAATTTCAAAGTCGTTTTAAACATTGTGCATAGTGCATTTGGGTGCGTACAATCCAAAAATCACATTTACAGCTTCCGGAATCGACTGGAAATCGCTCAAAAACCACGATAAAGCTAGAAAATTAAAAATCCATTTCCATGACTTTAATCGACAGTAAAAGTTTAATTTTAATACTTACAGCAAAATAAACTGTGCCAGCCAATTTTTCACATCAGATTACATAAGAATACGTCAAAAAAGCTATTGTTTTCGAATATTTAATTTTTGGGTAAAAAAAAATTCAAAGGGGTTAATCTATCGTTTTTGTAATTTCGGACCAAAATTTCAAAGTCGTTTTAAACATTGTGCATAGTGCATTTGGGTGCGTACAATCCAAAAATCACATTTACAGCTTCCGGAATCGACTGGAAATCGCTCAAAAACCACGATAAAGCTAGAAAATTAAAAATCCATTTCCATGACTTTAATCGACAGTAAAAGTTTAATTTTAATACTTACAGCAAAATAAACTGTGCCAGCCAATTTTTCACATCAGATTACATAAGAATACGTCAAAAAAGCTATTGTTTTCGAATATTTAATTTTTGGGTAAAAAAAAATTCAAAGGGGTTAATCTATCGTTTTTGTAATTTTGGACCAAAATTTCAAAGTCGTTTTAAACATTGTGCATAGTGCATTTGGGTGCGTACAATCCAAAAATCACATTTACAGCTTCCGGAATCGACTGGAAATCGCTCAAAAACCACGATAAAGCTAGAAAATTAAAAATCCATTTCCATGACTTTAATCGACAGTAAAAGTTTAATTTTAATACTTACAGCAAAATAAACTGTGCCAGCCAATTTTTCACATCAGATTACATAAGAATACGTCAAAAAAGCTATTGTTTTCGAATATTTAATTTTTGGGTAAAAAAAAATTCAAAGGGGTTAATCTATCGTTTTTGTAATTTGGGACCAAAATTTCAAAGTCGTTTTAAACATTGTGCATAGTGCATTTGGGTGCGTACAATCCAAAAATCACATTTACAGCTTCCGGAATCGACTGGAAATCGCTCAAAAACCACGATAAAGCTAGAAAATTAAAAATCCATTTCCATGACTTTAATCGACAGTAAAAGTTTAATTTTAATACTTACAGCAAAATAAACTGTGCCAGCCAATTTTTCACATCAAATTACATAAGAATACGTCAAAAAAGCTATTGTTTTCGAATATTTAATTTTTGGGTAAAAAAAAATTCAAAGGGGTTAATCTATCGTTTTTGTAATTTCGGACCAAAATTTCAAAGTCGTTTTAAACATTGTGCATAGTGCATTTGGGTGCGTACAATCCAAAAATCACATTTACAGCTTCCGGAATCGACTGGAAATCGCTCAAAAACCACGATAAAGCTAGAAAATTAAAAATCCATTTCCATGACTTTAATCGACAGTAAAAGTTTAATTTTAATACTTACAGCAAAATAAACTGTGCCAGCCAATTTTTCACATCAAATTACATAAGAATACGTCAAAAAAGCTATTGTTTTCGAATATTTAATTTTTGGGTAAAAAAAAATTCAAAGGGGTTAATCTATCGTTTTTGTAATTTCGGACCAAAATTTCAAAGTCGTTTTAAACATTGTGCATAGTGCATTTGGGTGCGTACAATCCAAAAATCACATTTACAGCTTCCGGAATCGACTGGAAATCGCTCAAAAACCACGATAAAGCTAGAAAAATAAAAATCCATTTCCATGACTTTAATCGACAGTAAAAGTTTAATTTTAATACTTACAGCAAAATAAACTGTGCCAGCCAATTTTTCACATCAAATTACATAAGAATACGTCAAAAAAGCTATTGTTTTCGAATATTTAATTTTTGGGTAAAAAAAAATTCAAAGGGGTTAATCTATCGTTTTTGTAATTTCGGACCAAAATTTCAAAGTCGTTTTAAACATTGTGCATAGTGCATTTGGGTGCGTACAATCCAAAAATCACATTTACAGCTTCCGGAATCGACTGGAAATCGCTCAAAAACCACGATAAAGCTAGAAAATTAAAAATCCATTTCCATGACTTTAATCGACAGTAAAAGTTTAATTTTAATACTTACAGCAAAATAAACTGTGCCAGCCAATTTTTCACATCAAATTACATAAGAATACGTCAAAAAAGCTATTGTTTTCGAATATTTAATTTTTGGGTAAAAAAAAATTCAAAGGGGTTAATCTATCGTTTTTGTAATTTCGGACCAAAATTTCAAAGTCGTTTTAAACATTGTGCATAGTGCATTTGGGTGCGTACAATCCAAAAATCACATTTACACCTTGCGGAATCGACTGGAAATCGCTCAAAAACCACGATAAAGCTAGAAAATTAAAAATCCATTTCCATGACTTTAATCGACAGTAAAAGTTTAATTTTAATACTTACAGCAAAATAAACTGTGCCAGCCAATTTTTCACATCAAATTACATAAGAATACGTCAAAAAAGCTATTGTTTTCGAATATTTAATTTTTGGGTAAAAAAAAAATTCAAAGGGGTTAATCTATCGTTTTTGTAATTTCGGACCAAAATTTCAAAGTCGTTTTAAACATTGTGCATAGTGCATTTGGGTGCGTACAATCCAAAAATCACATTTACAGCTTCCGGAATCGACTGGAAATCGCTCAAAAACCACGATAAAGCTAGAAAATTAAAAATCCATTTCCATGACTTTAATCGACAGTAAAAGTTTAATTTTAATACTTACAGCAAAATAAACTGTGCCAGCCAATTTTTCACATCAAATTACATAAGAATACGTCAAAAAAGCTATTGTTTTCGAATATTTAATTTTTGGGTAAAAAAAAATTCAAAGGGGTTAATCTATCGTTTTTGTAATTTCGGACCAAAATTTCAAAGTCGTTTTAAACATTGTGCATAGTGCATTTGGGTGCGTACAATCCAAAAATCACATTTACACCTTGCGGAATCGACTGGAAATCGCTCAAAAACCACGATAAAGCTAGAAAATTAAAAATCCATTTCCATGACTTTAATCGACAGTAAAAGTTTAATTTTAATACTTACAGCAAAATAAACTGTGCCAGCCAATTTTTCACATCAAATTACATAAGAATACGTCAAAAAAGCTATTGTTTTCGAATATTTAATTTTTGGGTAAAAAAAAATTCAAAGGGGTTAATCTATCGTTTTTGTAATTTCGGACCAAAATTTCAAAGTCGTTTTAAACATTGTGCATAGTGCATTTGGGTGCGTACAATCCAAAAATCACATTTACACCTTGCGGAATCGACTGGAAATCGCTCAAAAACCACGATAAAGCTAGAAAATTAAAAATCCATTTCCATGACTTTAATCGACAGTAAAAGTTTAATTTTAATACTTACAGCAAAATAAACTGTGCCAGCCAATTTTTCACATCAAATTACATAAGAATACGTCAAAAAAGCTATTGTTTTCGAATATTTAATTTTTGGGTAAAAAAAAATTCAAAGGGGTTAATCTATCGTTTTTGTAATTTCGGACCAAAATTTCAAAGTCGTTTTAAACATTGTGCATAGTGCATTTGGGTGCGTACAATCCAAAAATCACATTTACACCTTGCGGAATCGACTGGAAATCGCTCAAAAACCACGATAAAGCTAGAAAATTAAAAATCCATTTCCATGACTTTAATCGACAGTAAAAGTTTAATTTTAATACTTACAGCAAAATAAACTGTGCCAGCCAATTTTTCACATCAAATTACATAAGAATACGTCAAAAAAGCTATTGTTTTCGAATATTTAATTTTTGGGTAAAAAAAAATTCAAAGGGGTTAATCTATCGTTTTTGTAATTTCGGACCAAAATTTCAAAGTCGTTTTAAACATTGTGCATAGTGCATTTGGGTGCGTACAATCCAAAAATCACATTTACACCTTGCGGAATCGACTGGAAATCGCTCAAAAACCACGATAAAGCTAGAAAATTAAAAATCCATTTCCATGACTTTAATCGACAGTAAAAGTTTAATTTTAATACTTACAGCAAAATAAACTGTGCCAGCCAATTTTTCACATCAAATTACATAAGAATACGTCAAAAAAGCTATTGTTTTCGAATATTTAATTTTTGGGTAAAAAAAAATTCAAAGGGGTTAATCTATCGTTTTTGTAATTTCGGACCAAAATTTCAAAGTCGTTTTAAACATTGTGCATAGTGCATTTGGGTGCGTACAATCCAAAAATCACATTTACAGCTTCCGGAATCGACTGGAAATCGCTCAAAAACCACGATAAAGCTAGAAAAATAAAAATCCATTTCCATGACTTTAATCGACAGTAAAAGTTTAATTTTAATACTTACAGCAAAATAAACTGTGCCAGCCAATTTTTCACATCAAATTACATAAGAATACGTCAAAAAAGCTATTGTTTTCGAATATTTAATTTTTGGGTAAAAAAAAATTCAAAGGGGTTAATCTATCGTTTTTGTAATTTCGGACCAAAATTTCAAAGTCGTTTTAAACATTGTGCATAGTGCATTTGGGTGCGTACAATCCAAAAATCACATTTACAGCTTCCGGAATCGACTGGAAATCGCTCAAAAACCACGATAAAGCTAGAAAATTAAAAATCCATTTCCATGACTTTAATCGACAGTAAAAGTTTAATTTTAATACTTACAGCAAAATAAACTGTGCCAGCCAATTTTTCACATCAAATTACATAAGAATACGTCAAAAAAGCTATTGTTTTCGAATATTTAATTTTTGGGTAAAAAAAAATTCAAAGGGGTTAATCTATCGTTTTTGTAATTTCGGACCAAAATTTCAAAGTCGTTTTAAACATTGTGCATAGTGCATTTGGGTGCGTACAATCCAAAAATCACATTTACACCTTGCGGAATCGACTGGAAATCGCTCAAAAACCACGATAAAGCTAGAAAATTAAAAATCCATTTCCATGACTTTAATCGACAGTAAAAGTTTAATTTTAATACTTACAGCAAAATAAACTGTGCCAGCCAATTTTTCACATCAAATTACATAAGAATACGTCAAAAAAGCTATTGTTTTCGAATATTTAATTTTTGGGTAAAAAAAAATTCAAAGGGGTTAATCTATCGTTTTTGTAATTTCGGACCAAAATTTCAAAGTCGTTTTAAACATTGTGCATAGTGCATTTGGGTGCGTACAATCCAAAAATCACATTTACACCTTGCGGAATCGACTGGAAATCGCTCAAAAACCACGATAAAGCTAGAAAATTAAAAATCCATTTCCATGACTTTAATCAACAGTAAAAGTTTAATTTTAATACTTACAGCAAAATAAACTGTGCCAGCCAATTTTTCACATCAAATTACATAAGAATACGTCAAAAAAGCTATTGTTTTCGAATATTTAATTTTTGGGTAAAAAAAAATTCAAAGGGGTTAATCTATCGTTTTTGTAATTTCGGACCAAAATTTCAAAGTCGTTTTAAACATTGTGCATAGTGCATTTGGGTGCGTACAATCCAAAAATCACATTTACACCTTGCGGAATCGACTGGAAATCGCTCAAAAACCACGATAAAGCTAGAAAATTAAAAATCCATTTCCATGACTTTAATCGACAGTAAAAGTTTAATTTTAATACTTACAGCAAAATAAACTGTGCCAGCCAATTTTTCACATCAAATTACATAAGAATACGTCAAAAAAGCTATTGTTTTCGAATATTTAATTTTTGGGTAAAAAAAAATTCAAAGGGGTTAATCTATCGTTTTTGTAATTTCGGACCAAAATTTCAAAGTCGTTTTAAACATTGTGCATAGTGCATTTGGGTGCGTACAATCCAAAAATCACATTTACACCTTGCGGAATCGACTGGAAATCGCTCAAAAACCACGATAAAGCTAGAAAATTAAAAATCCATTTCCATGACTTTAATCGACAGTAAAAGTTTAATTTTAATACTTACAGCAAAATAAACTGTGCCAGCCAATTTTTCACATCAAATTACATAAGAATACGTCAAAAAAGCTATTGTTTTCGAATATTTAATTTTTGAATAAAAAAAAAAAATTCAAAGGGGTTAATCTATCGTTTTTGTAATTTCGGACCAAAATTTCAAAGTCGTTTTAAACATTGTGCATAGTGCATTTGGGTGCGTACAATCCAAAAATCACATTTACACCTTGCGGAATCGACTGGAAATCGCTCAAAAACCACGATAAAGCTAGAAAATTAAAAATCCATTTCCATGACTTTAATCGACAGTAAAAGTTTAATTTTAATACTTACAGCAAAATAAACTGTGCCAGCCAATTTTTCACATCAAATTACATAAGAATACGTCAAAAAAGCTATTGTTTTCGAATATTTAATTTTTGGGTAAAAAAAAATTCAAAAAAAAAATCTATCGTTTTTGTAATTTCGGACCAAAATTTCAAAGTCGTTTTAAACATTGTGCATAGTGCATTTGGGTGCGTACAATCCAAAAATCACATTTACAGCTTCCGGAATCGACTGGAAATCGCTCAAAAACCACGATAAAGCTAGAAAATTAAAAATCCATTTCCATGACTTTAATCGACAGTAAAAGTTTAATTTTAATACTTACAGCAAAATAAACTGTGCCAGCCAATTTTTCACATCAAATTACATAAGAATACGTCAAAAAAGCTATTGTTTTCGAATATTTAATTTTTGGGTAAAAAAAAATTCAAAAAAAAAATCTATCGTTTTTGTAATTTCGGACCAAAATTTCAAAGTCGTTTTAAACATTGTGCATAGTGCATTTGGGTGCGTACAATCCAAAAATCACATTTACAGCTTCCGGAATCGACTGGAAATCGCTCAAAAACCACGATAAAGCTAGAAAATTAAAAATCCATTTCCATGACTTTAATCGACAGTAAAAGTTTAATTTTAATACTTACAGCAAAATAAACTGTGCCAGCCAATTTTTCACATCAAATTACATAAGAATACGTCAAAAAAGCTATTGTTTTCGAATATTTAATTTTTGGGTAAAAAAAAATTCAAAAAAAAAATCTATCGTTTTTGTAATTTCGGACCAAAATTTCAAAGTCGTTTTAAACATTGTGCATAGTGCATTTGGGTGCGTACAATCCAAAAATCACATTTACAGCTTCCGGAATCGACTGGAAATCGCTCAAAAACCACGATAAAGCTAGAAAATTAAAAATCCATTTCCATGACTTTAATCGACAGTAAAAGTTTAATTTTAATACTTACAGCAAAATAAACTGTGCCAGCCAATTTTTCACATCAAATTACATAAGAATACGTCAAAAAAGCTATTGTTTTCGAATATTTAATTTTTGGGTAAAAAAAAATTCAAAAAATCTATCGTTTTTGTAATTTCGGACCAAAATTTCAAAGTCGTTTTAAACATTGTGCATAGTGCATTTGGGTGCGTGCAATCCAAAAATCACATTTACAGCTTCCGGAATCGACTGGAAATCGCTCAAAAACCACGATAAAGCTAGAAAATTAAAAATCCATTTCCATGACTTGAATCGACAGTAAAAGTTTAATTTTAATACTTACAGCAAAATAAACTGTGCCAGCCAATTTTTCACATCAAATTACATAAGAATACGTCAAAAAAGCTATTGTTTTCGAATATTTAATTTTTGGGTAAAAAAAAATTCAAAGGGGTTAATCTATCGTTTTTGTAATTTCGGACCAAAATTTCAAAGTCGTTTTAAACATTGTGCATAGTGCATTTGGGTGCGTACAATCCAAAAATCACATTTACAGCTTCCGGAATCGACTGGAAATCGCTCAAAAACCACGATAAAGCTAGAAAATTAAAAATCCATTTCCATGACTTTAATCGACAGTAAAAGTTTAATTTTAATACTTACAGCAAAATAAACTGTGCCAGCCAATTTTTCACATCAAATTACATAAGAATACGTCAAAAAAGCTATTGTTTTCGAATATTTAATTTTTGGGTAAAAAAAAATTCAAAGGGGTTAATCTATCGTTTTTGTAATTTCGGACCAAAATTTCAAAGTCGTTTTAAACATTGTGCATAGTGCATTTGGGTGCGTACAATCCAAAAATCACATTTACACCTTGCGGAATCGACTGGAAATCGCTCAAAAACCACGATAAAGCTAGAAAATTAAAAATCCATTTCCATGACTTTAATCGACAGTAAAAGTTTAATTTTAATACTTACAGCAAAATAAACTGTGCCAGCCAATTTTTCACATCAAATTACATAAGAATACGTCAAAAAAGCTATTGTTTTCGAATATTTAATTTTTGGGTAAAAAAAAATTCAAAGGGGTTAATCTATCGTTTTTGTAATTTCGGACCAAAATTTCAAAGTCGTTTTAAACATTGTGCATAGTGCATTTGGGTGCGTACAATCCAAAAATCACATTTACACCTTGCGGAATCGACTGGAAATCGCTCAAAAACCACGATAAAGCTAGAAAATTAAAAATCCATTTCCATGACTTGAATCGACAGTAAAAGTTTAATTTTAATACTTACAGCAAAATAAACTGTGCCAGCCAATTTTTCACATCAAATTACATAAGAATACGTCAAAAAAGCTATTGTTTTCGAATATTTAATTTTTGGGTAAAAAAAAATTCAAAAAAAAAATCTATCGTTTTTGTAATTTCGGACCAAAATTTCAAAGTCGTTTTAAACATTGTGCATAGTGCATTTGGGTGCGTACAATCCAAAAATCACATTTACAGCTTCCGGAATCGACTGGAAATCGCTCAAAAACCACGATAAAGCTAGAAAATTAAAAATCCATTTCCATGACTTTAATCGACAGTAAAAGTTTAATTTTAATACTTACAGCAAAATAAACTGTGCCAGCCAATTTTTCACATCAAATTACATAAGAATACGTCAAAAAAGCTATTGTTTTCGAATATTTAATTTTTGGGTAAAAAAAAATTCAAAGGGGTTAATCTATCGTTTTTGTAATTTCGGACCAAAATTTCAAAGTCGTTTTAAACATTGTGCATAGTGCATTTGGGTGCGTACAATCCAAAAATCACATTTACAGCTTCCGGAATCGACTGGAAATCGCTCAAAAACCACGATAAAGCTAGAAAATTAAAAATCCATTTCCATGACTTTAATCGACAGTAAAAGTTTAATTTTAATACTTACAGCAAAATAAACTGTGCCAGCCAATTTTTCACATCAAATTACATAAGAATACGTCAAAAAAGCTATTGTTTTCGAATATTTAATTTTTGGGTAAAAAAAAATTCAAAAAAAAAATCTATCGTTTTTGTAATTTCGGACCAAAATTTCAAAGTCGTTTTAAACATTGTGCATAGTGCATTTGGGTGCGTACAATCCAAAAATCACATTTACAGCTTCCGGAATCGACTGGAAATCGCTCAAAAACCACGATAAAGCTAGAAAATTAAAAATCCATTTCCATGACTTTAATCGACAGTAAAAGTTTAATTTTAATACTTACAGCAAAATAAACTGTGCCAGCCAATTTTTCACATCAAATTACATAAGAATACGTCAAAAAAGCTATTGTTTTCAAATATTTAATTTTTGGGTAAAAAAAAATTCAAAAAATCTATCGTTTTTGTAATTTCGGACCAAAATTTCAAAGTCGTTTTAAACATTGTGCATAGTGCATTTGGGTGCGTACAATCCAAAAATCACATTTACAGCTTCCGGAATCGACTGGAAATCGCTCAAAAACCACGATAAAGCTAGAAAATTAAAAATCCATTTCCATGACTTTAATCGACAGTAAAAGTTTAATTTTAATACTTACAGCAAAATAAACTGTGCCAGCCAATTTTTCACATCAGATTACATAAGAATACGTCAAAAAAGCTATTGTTTTCGAATATTTAATTTTTGGGTAAAAAAAAATTCAAAGGGGTTAATCTATCGTTTTTGTAATTTCGGACCAAAATTTCAAAGTCGTTTTAAACATTGTGCATAGTGCATTTGGGTGCGTACAATCCAAAAATCACATTTACAGCTTCCGGAATCGACTGGAAATCGCTCAAAAACCACGATAAAGCTAGAAAATTAAAAATCCATTTCCATGACTTTAATCGACAGTAAAAGTTTAATTTTAATACTTACAGCAAAATAAACTGTGCCAGCCAATTTTTCACATCAGATTACATAAGAATACGTCAAAAAAGCTATTGTTTTCGAATATTTAATTTTTGGGTAAAAAAAAATTCAAAGGGGTTAATCTATCGTTTTTGTAATTTGGGACCAAAATTTCAAAGTCGTTTTAAACATTGTGCATAGTGCATTTGGGTGCGTACAATCCAAAAATCACATTTACAGCTTCCGGAATCGACTGGAAATCGCTCAAAAACCACGATAAAGCTAGAAAATTAAAAATCCATTTCCATGACTTTAATCGACAGTAAAAGTTTAATTTTAATACTTACAGCAAAATAAACTGTGCCAGCCAATTTTTCACATCAAATTACATAAGAATACGTCAAAAAAGCTATTGTTTTCGAATATTTAATTTTTGGGTAAAAAAAAATTCAAAGGGGTTAATCTATCGTTTTTGTAATTTGGGACCAAAATTTCAAAGTCGTTTTAAACATTGTGCATAGTGCATTTGGGTGCGTACAATCCAAAAATCACATTTACAGCTTCCGGAATCGACTGGAAATCGCTCAAAAACCACGATAAAGCTAGAAAATTAAAAATCCATTTCCATGACTTTAATCGACAGTAAAAGTTTAATTTTAATACTTACAGCAAAATAAACTGTGCCAGCCAATTTTTCACATCAAATTACATAAGAATACGTCAAAAAAGCTATTGTTTTCGAATATTTAATTTTTGGGTAAAAAAAAATTCAAAGGGGTTAATCTATCGTTTTTGTAATTTCGGACCAAAATTTCAAAGTCGTTTTAAACATTGTGCATAGTGCATTTGGGTGCGTACAATCCAAAAATCACATTTACAGCTTCCGGAATCGACTGGAAATCGCTCAAAAACCACGATAAAGCTAGAAAATTAAAAATCCATTTCCATGACTTTAATCGACAGTAAAAGTTTAATTTTAATACTTACAGCAAAATAAACTGTGCCAGCCAATTTTTCACATCAAATTACATAAGAATACGTCAAAAAAGCTATTGTTTTCGAATATTTAATTTTTGGGTAAAAAAAAATTCAAAGGGGTTAATCTATCGTTTTTGTAATTTCGGACCAAAATTTCAAAGTCGTTTTAAACATTGTGCATAGTGCATTTGGGTGCGTACAATCCAAAAATCACATTTACAGCTTCCGGAATCGACTGGAAATCGCTCAAAAACCACGATAAAGCTAGAAAATTAAAAATCCATTTCCATGACTTTAATCGACAGTAAAAGTTTAATTTTAATACTTACAGCAAAATAAACTGTGCCAGCCAATTTTTCACATCAAATTACATAAGAATACGTCAAAAAAGCTATTGTTTTCGAATATTTAATTTTTGGGTAAAAAAAAATTCAAAAAAAAAATCTATCGTTTTTGTAATTTCGGACCAAAATTTCAAAGTCGTTTTAAACATTGTGCATAGTGCATTTGGGTGCGTACAATCCAAAAATCACATTTACAGCTTCCGGAATCGACTGGAAATCGCTCAAAAACCACGATAAAGCTAGAAAATTAAAAATCCATTTCCATGACTTTAATCGACAGTAAAAGTTTAATTTTAATACTTACAGCAAAATAAACTGTGCCAGCCAATTTTTCACATCAAATTACATAAGAATACGTCAAAAAAGCTATTGTTTTCGAATATTTAATTTTTGGGTAAAAAAAAATTCAAAGGGGTTAATCTATCGTTTTTGTAATTTCGGACCAAAATTTCAAAGTCGTTTTAAACATTGTGCATAGTGCATTTGGGTGCGTACAATCCAAAAATCACATTTACAGCTTCCGGAATCGACTGGAAATCGCTCAAAAACCACGATAAAGCTAGAAAATTAAAAATCCATTTCCATGACTTTAATCGACAGTAAAAGTTTAATTTTAATACTTACAGCAAAATAAACTGTGCCAGCCAATTTTTCACATCAAATTACATAAGAATACGTCAAAAAAGCTATTGTTTTCGAATATTTAATTTTTGGGTAAAAAAAAATTCAAAGGGGTTAATCTATCGTTTTTGTAATTTCGGACCAAAATTTCAAAGTCGTTTTAAACATTGTGCATAGTGCATTTGGGTGCGTACAATCCAAAAATCACATTTACAGCTTCCGGAATCGACTGGAAATCGCTCAAAAACCACGATAAAGCTAGAAAATTAAAAATCCATTTCCATGACTTTAATCGACAGTAAAAGTTTAATTTTAATACTTACAGCAAAATAAACTGTGCCAGCCAATTTTTCACATCAAATTACATAAGAATACGTCAAAAAAGCTATTGTTTTCGAATATTTAATTTTTGGGTAAAAAAAAATTCAAAGGGGTTAATCTATCGTTTTTGTAATTTCGGACCAAAATTTCAAAGTCGTTTTAAACATTGTGCATAGTGCATTTGGGTGCGTACAATCCAAAAATCACATTTACAGCTTCCGGAATCGACTGGAAATCGCTCAAAAACCACGATAAAGCTAGAAAATTAAAAATCCATTTCCATGACTTTAATCGACAGTAAAAGTTTAATTTTAATACTTACAGCAAAATAAACTGTGCCAGCCAATTTTTCACATCAAATTACATAAGAATACGTCAAAAAAGCTATTGTTTTCGAATATTTAATTTTTGGGTAAAAAAAAATTCAAAAAAAAAATCTATCGTTTTTGTAATTTCGGACCAAAATTTCAAAGTCGTTTTAAACATTGTGCATAGTGCATTTGGGTGCGTACAATCCAAAAATCACATTTACAGCTTCCGGAATCGACTGGAAATCGCTCAAAAACCACGATAAAGCTAGAAAATTAAAAATCCATTTCCATGACTTTAATCGACAGTAAAAGTTTAATTTTAATACTTACAGCAAAATAAACTGTGCCAGCCAATTTTTCACATCAAATTACATAAGAATACGTCAAAAAAGCTATTGTTTTCAAATATTTAATTTTTGGGTAAAAAAAAATTCAAAAAATCTATCGTTTTTGTAATTTCGGACCAAAATTTCAAAGTCGTTTTAAACATTGTGCATAGTGCATTTGGGTGCGTACAATCCAAAAATCACATTTACAGCTTCCGGAATCGACTGGAAATCGCTCAAAAACCACGATAAAGCTAGAAAATTAAAAATCCATTTCCATGACTTTAATCGACAGTAAAAGTTTAATTTTAATACTTACAGCAAAATAAACTGTGCCAGCCAATTTTTCACATCAAATTACATAAGAATACGTCAAAAAAGCTATTGTTTTCGAATATTTAATTTTTGGGTAAAAAAAAATTCAAAAAAAAAATCTATCGTTTTTGTAATTTCGGACCAAAATTTCAAAGTCGTTTTAAACATTGTGCATAGTGCATTTGGGTGCGTACAATCCAAAAATCACATTTACAGCTTCCGGAATCGACTGGAAATCGCTCAAAAACCACGATAAAGCTAGAAAATTAAAAATCCATTTCCATGACTTTAATCGACAGTAAAAGTTTAATTTTAATACTTACAGCAAAATAAACTGTGCCAGCCAATTTTTCACATCAAATTACATAAGAATACGTCAAAAAAGCTATTGTTTTCGAATATTTAATTTTTGGGTAAAAAAAAATTCAAAAAATCTATCGTTTTTGTAATTTCGGACCAAAATTTCAAAGTCGTTTTAAACATTGTGCATAGTGCATTTGGGTGCGTACAATCCAAAAATCACATTTACAGCTTCCGGAATCGACTGGAAATCGCTCAAAAACCACGATAAAGCTAGAAAATTAAAAATCCATTTCCATGACTTTAATCGACAGTAAAAGTTTAATTTTAATACTTACAGCAAAATAAACTGTGCCAGCCAATTTTTCACATCAAATTACATAAGAATACGTCAAAAAAGCTATTGTTTTCGAATATTTAATTTTTGGGTAAAAAAAAATTCAAAAAAAAATCTATCGTTTTTGTAATTTCGGACCAAAATTTCAAAGTCGTTTTAAACATTGTGCATAGTGCATTTGGGTGCGTACAATCCAAAAATCACATTTACAGCTTCCGGAATCGACTGGAAATCGCTCAAAAACCACGATAAAGCTAGAAAATTAAAAATCCATTTCCATGACTTTAATCGACAGTAAAAGTTTAATTTTAATACTTACAGCAAAATAAACTGTGCCAGCCAATTTTTCACATCAAATTACATAAGAATACGTCAAAAAAGCTATTGTTTTCGAATATTTAATTTTTGGGTAAAAAAAATTCAAAGGGGTTAATCTATCGTTTTTGTAATTTCGGACCAAAATTTCAAAGTCGTTTTAAACATTGTGCATAGTGCATTTGGGTGCGTACAATCCAAAAATCACATTTACAGCTTCCGGAATCGACTGGAAATCGCTCAAAAACCACGATAAAGCTAGAAAATTAAAAATCCATTTCCATGACTTTAATCGACAGTAAAAGTTTAATTTTAATACTTACAGCAAAATAAACTGTGCCAGCCAATTTTTCACATCAAATTACATAAGAATACGTCAAAAAAGCTATTGTTTTCGAATATTTAATTTTTGGGTAAAAAAAAATTCAAAGGGGTTAATCTATCGTTTTTGTAATTTCGGACCAAAATTTCAAAGTCGTTTTAAACATTGTGCATTGTGCATTTGGGTGCGTACAATCCAAAAATCACATTTACAGCTTCCGGAATCGACTGGAAATCGCTCAAAAACCACGATAAAGCTAGAAAATTAAAAATCCATTTCCATGACTTTAATCGACAGTAAAAGTTTAATTTTAATACTTACAGCAAAATAAACTGTGCCAGCCAATTTTTCACATCAAATTACATAAGAATACGTCAAAAAAGCTATTGTTTTCGAATATTTAATTTTTGGGTAAAAAAAAATTCAAAGGGGTTAATCTATCGTTTTTGTAATTTCGGACCAAAATTTCAAAGTCGTTTTAAACATTGTGCATAGTGCATTTGGGTGCGTACAATCCAAAAATCACATTTACAGCTTCCGGAATCGACTGGAAATCGCTCAAAAACCACGATAAAGCTAGAAAATTAAAAATCCATTTCCATGACTTTAATCGACAGTAAAAGTTTAATTTTAATACTTACAGCAAAATAAACTGTGCCAGCCAATTTTTCACATCAAATTACATAAGAATACGTCAAAAAAGCTATTGTTTTCGAATATTTAATTTTTGGGTAAAAAAAAATTCAAAGGGGTTAATCTATCGTTTTTGTAATTTCGGACCAAAATTTCAAAGTCGTTTTAAACATTGTGCATAGTGCATTTGGGTGCGTACAATCCAAAAATCACATTTACAGCTTCCGGAATCGACTGGAAATCGCTCAAAAACCACGATAAAGCTAGAAAATTAAAAATCCATTTCCATGACTTTAATCGACAGTAAAAGTTTAATTTTAATACTTACAGCAAAATAAACTGTGCCAGCCAATTTTTCACATCAAATTACATAAGAATACGTCAAAAAAGCTATTGTTTTCGAATATTTAATTTTTGGGTAAAAAAAAATTCAAAAAAAAAATCTATCGTTTTTGTAATTTCGGACCAAAATTTCAAAGTCGTTTTAAACATTGTGCATAGTGCATTTGGGTGCGTACAATCCAAAAATCACATTTACAGCTTCCGGAATCGACTGGAAATCGCTCAAAAACCACGATAAAGCTAGAAAATTAAAAATCCATTTCCATGACTTTAATCGACAGTAAAAGTTTAATTTTAATACTTACAGCAAAATAAACTGTGCCAGCCAATTTTTCACATCAAATTACATAAGAATACGTCAAAAAAGCTATTGTTTTCAAATATTTAATTTTTGGGTAAAAAAAAATTCAAAAAATCTATCGTTTTTGTAATTTCGGACCAAAATTTCAAAGTCGTTTTAAACATTGTGCATAGTGCATTTGGGTGCGTACAATCCAAAAATCACATTTACAGCTTCCGGAATCGACTGGAAATCGCTCAAAAACCACGATAAAGCTAGAAAATTAAAAATCCATTTCCATGACTTTAATCGACAGTAAAAGTTTAATTTTAATACTTACAGCAAAATAAACTGTGCCAGCCAATTTTTCACATCAAATTACATAAGAATACGTCAAAAAAGCTATTGTTTTCGAATATTTAATTTTTGGGTAAAAAAAAATTCAAAAAAAAAATCTATCGTTTTTGTAATTTCGGACCAAAATTTCAAAGTCGTTTTAAACATTGTGCATAGTGCATTTGGGTGCGTACAATCCAAAAATCACATTTACAGCTTCCGGAATCGACTGGAAATCGCTCAAAAACCACGATAAAGCTAGAAAATTAAAAATCCATTTCCATGACTTTAATCGACAGTAAAAGTTTAATTTTAATACTTACAGCAAAATAAACTGTGCCAGCCAATTTTTCACATCAAATTACATAAGAATACGTCAAAAAAGCTATTGTTTTCAAATATTTAATTTTTGGGTAAAAAAAAATTCAAAAAATCTATCGTTTTTGTAATTTCGGACCAAAATTTCAAAGTCGTTTTAAACATTGTGCATAGTGCATTTGGGTGCGTACAATCCAAAAATCACATTTACAGCTTCCGGAATCGACTGGAAATCGCTCAAAAACCACGATAAAGCTAGAAAATTAAAAATCCATTTCCATGACTTTAATCGACAGTAAAAGTTTAATTTTAATACTTACAGCAAAATAAACTGTGCCAGCCAATTTTTCACATCAAATTACATAAGAATACGTCAAAAAAGCTATTGTTTTCGAATATTTAATTTTTGGGTAAAAAAAAATTCAAAAAAAAAATCTATCGTTTTTGTAATTTCGGACCAAAATTTCAAAGTCGTTTTAAACATTGTGCATAGTGCATTTGGGTGCGTACAATCCAAAAATCACATTTACAGCTTCCGGAATCGACTGGAAATCGCTCAAAAACCACGATAAAGCTAGAAAATTAAAAATCCATTTCCATGACTTTAATCGACAGTAAAAGTTTAATTTTAATACTTACAGCAAAATAAACTGTGCCAGCCAATTTTTCACATCAAATTACATAAGAATACGTCAAAAAAGCTATTGTTTTCGAATATTTAATTTTTGGGTAAAAAAAAATTCAAAGGGGTTAATCTATCGTTTTTGTAATTTCGGACCAAAATTTCAAAGTCGTTTTAAACATTGTGCATAGTGCATTTGGGTGCGTACAATCCAAAAATCACATTTACAGCTTCCGGAATCGACTGGAAATCGCTCAAAAACCACGATAAAGCTAGAAAATTAAAAATCCATTTCCATGACTTTAATCGACAGTAAAAGTTTAATTTTAATACTTACAGCAAAATAAACTGTGCCAGCCAATTTTTCACATCAAATTACATAAGAATACGTCAAAAAAGCTATTGTTTTCGAATATTTAATTTTTGGGTAAAAAAAAATTCAAAGGGGTTAATCTATCGTTTTTGTAATTTCGGACCAAAATTTCAAAGTCGTTTTAAACATTGTGCATAGTGCATTTGGGTGCGTACAATCCAAAAATCACATTTACAGCTTCCGGAATCGACTGGAAATCGCTCAAAAACCACGATAAAGCTAGAAAATTAAAAATCCATTTCCATGACTTTAATCGACAGTAAAAGTTTAATTTTAATACTTACAGCAAAATAAACTGTGCCAGCCAATTTTTCACATCAAATTACATAAGAATACGTCAAAAAAGCTATTGTTTTCGAATATTTAATTTTTGGGTAAAAAAAAATTCAAAGGGGTTAATCTATCGTTTTTGTAATTTCGGACCAAAATTTCAAAGTCGTTTTAAACATTGTGCATAGTGCATTTGGGTGCGTACAATCCAAAAATCACATTTACAGCTTCCGGAATCGACTGGAAATCGCTCAAAAACCACGATAAAGCTAGAAAATTAAAAATCCATTTCCATGACTTTAATCGACAGTAAAAGTTTAATTTTAATACTTACAGCAAAATAAACTGTGCCAGCCAATTTTTCACATCAAATTACATAAGAATACGTCAAAAAAGCTATTGTTTTCGAATATTTAATTTTTGGGTAAAAAAAAATTCAAAAAAAAAATCTATCGTTTTTGTAATTTCGGACCAAAATTTCAAAGTCGTTTTAAACATTGTGCATAGTGCATTTGGGTGCGTACAATCCAAAAATCACATTTACAGCTTCCGGAATCGACTGGAAATCGCTCAAAAACCACGATAAAGCTAGAAAATTAAAAATCCATTTCCATGACTTTAATCGACAGTAAAAGTTTAATTTTAATACTTACAGCAAAATAAACTGTGCCAGCCAATTTTTCACATCAAATTACATAAGAATACGTCAAAAAAGCTATTGTTTTCAAATATTTAATTTTTGGGTAAAAAAAAATTCAAAAAATCTATCGTTTTTGTAATTTCGGACCAAAATTTCAAAGTCGTTTTAAACATTGTGCATAGTGCATTTGGGTGCGTACAATCCAAAAATCACATTTACAGCTTCCGGAATCGACTGGAAATCGCTCAAAAACCACGATAAAGCTAGAAAATTAAAAATCCATTTCCATGACTTTAATCGACAGTAAAAGTTTAATTTTAATACTTACAGCAAAATAAACTGTGCCAGCCAATTTTTCACATCAGATTACATAAGAATACGTCAAAAAAGCTATTGTTTTCGAATATTTAATTTTTGGGTAAAAAAAAATTCAAAGGGGTTAATCTATCGTTTTTGTAATTTCGGACCAAAATTTCAAAGTCGTTTTAAACATTGTGCATAGTGCATTTAGGTGCGTACAATCCAAAAATCACATTTACAGCTTCCGGAATCGACTGGAAATCGCTCAAAAACCACGATAAAGCTAGAAAATTAAAAATCCATTTCCATGACTTTAATCGACAGTAAAAGTTTAATTTTAATACTTACAGCAAAATAAACTGTGCCAGCCAATTTTTCACATCAGATTACATAAGAATACGTCAAAAAAGCTATTGTTTTCGAATATTTAATTTTTGGGTAAAAAAAAATTCAAAGGGGTTAATCTATCGTTTTTGTAATTTGGGACCAAAATTTCAAAGTCGTTTTAAACATTGTGCATAGTGCATTTGGGTGCGTACAATCCAAAAATCACATTTACAGCTTCCGGAATCGACTGGAAATCGCTCAAAAACCACGATAAAGCTAGAAAATTAAAAATCCATTTCCATGACTTTAATCGACAGTAAAAGTTTAATTTTAATACTTACAGCAAAATAAACTGTGCCAGCCAATTTTTCACATCAAATTACATAAGAATACGTCAAAAAAGCTATTGTTTTCGAATATTTAATTTTTGGGTAAAAAAAAATTCAAAGGGGTTAATCTATCGTTTTTGTAATTTGGGACCAAAATTTCAAAGTCGTTTTAAACATTGTGCATAGTGCATTTGGGTGCGTACAATCCAAAAATCACATTTACAGCTTCCGGAATCGACTGGAAATCGCTCAAAAACCACGATAAAGCTAGAAAATTAAAAATCCATTTCCATGACTTTAATCGACAGTAAAAGTTTAATTTTAATACTTACAGCAAAATAAACTGTGCCAGCCAATTTTTCACATCAAATTACATAAGAATACGTCAAAAAAGCTATTGTTTTCGAATATTTAATTTTTGGGTAAAAAAAAATTCAAAGGGGTTAATCTATCGTTTTTGTAATTTCGGACCAAAATTTCAAAGTCGTTTTAAACATTGTGCATAGTGCATTTGGGTGCGTACAATCCAAAAATCACATTTACAGCTTCCGGAATCGACTGGAAATCGCTCAAAAACCACGATAAAGCTAGAAAATTAAAAATCCATTTCCATGACTTTAATCGACAGTAAAAGTTTAATTTTAATACTTACAGCAAAATAAACTGTGCCAGCCAATTTTTCACATCAAATTACATAAGAATACGTCAAAAAAGCTATTGTTTTCGAATATTTAATTTTTGGGTAAAAAAAAATTCAAAGGGGTTAATCTATCGTTTTTGTAATTTCGGACCAAAATTTCAAAGTCGTTTTAAACATTGTGCATAGTGCATTTGGGTGCGTACAATCCAAAAATCACATTTACAGCTTCCGGAATCGACTGGAAATCGCTCAAAAACCACGATAAAGCTAGAAAAATAAAAATCCATTTCCATGACTTTAATCGACAGTAAAAGTTTAATTTTAATACTTACAGCAAAATAAACTGTGCCAGCCAATTTTTCACATCAAATTACATAAGAATACGTCAAAAAAGCTATTGTTTTCGAATATTTAATTTTTGGGTAAAAAAAAATTCAAAGGGGTTAATCTATCGTTTTTGTAATTTCGGACCAAAATTTCAAAGTCGTTTTAAACATTGTGCATAGTGCATTTGGGTGCGTACAATCCAAAAATCACATTTACAGCTTCCGGAATCGACTGGAAATCGCTCAAAAACCACGATAAAGCTAGAAAATTAAAAATCCATTTCCATGACTTTAATCGACAGTAAAAGTTTAATTTTAATACTTACAGCAAAATAAACTGTGCCAGCCAATTTTTCACATCAAATTACATAAGAATACGTCAAAAAAGCTATTGTTTTCGAATATTTAATTTTTGGGTAAAAAAAAATTCAAAGGGGTTAATCTATCGTTTTTGTAATTTCGGACCAAAATTTCAAAGTCGTTTTAAACATTGTGCATAGTGCATTTGGGTGCGTACAATCCAAAAATCACATTTACAGCTTCCGGAATCGACTGGAAATCGCTCAAAAACCACGATAAAGCTAGAAAATTAAAAATCCATTTCCATGACTTTAATCGACAGTAAAAGTTTAATTTTAATACTTACAGCAAAATAAACTGTGCCAGCCAATTTTTCACATCAAATTACATAAGAATACGTCAAAAAAGCTATTGTTTTCGAATATTTAATTTTTGGGTAAAAAAAAATTCAAAGGGGTTAATCTATCGTTTTTGTAATTTGGGACCAAAATTTCAAAGTCGTTTTAAACATTGTGCATAGTGCATTTGGGTGCGTACAATCCAAAAATCACATTTACAGCTTCCGGAATCGACTGGAAATCGCTCAAAAACCACGATAAAGCTAGAAAATTAAAAATCCATTTCCATGACTTTAATCGACAGTAAAAGTTTAATTTTAATACTTACAGCAAAATAAACTGTGCCAGCCAATTTTTCACATCAAATTACATAAGAATACGTCAAAAAAGCTATTGTTTTCGAATATTTAATTTTTGGGTAAAAAAAAATTCAAAGGGGTTAATCTATCGTTTTTGTAATTTGGGACCAAAATTTCAAAGTCGTTTTAAACATTGTGCATAGTGCATTTGGGTGCGTACAATCCAAAAATCACATTTACAGCTTCCGGAATCGACTGGAAATCGCTCAAAAACCACGATAAAGCTAGAAAATTAAAAATCCATTTCCATGACTTTAATCGACAGTAAAAGTTTAATTTTAATACTTACAGCAAAATAAACTGTGCCAGCCAATTTTTCACATCAAATTACATAAGAATACGTCAAAAAAGCTATTGTTTTCGAATATTTAATTTTTGGGTAAAAAAAAATTCAAAGGGGTTAATCTATCGTTTTTGTAATTTCGGACCAAAATTTCAAAGTCGTTTTAAACATTGTGCATAGTGCATTTGGGTGCGTACAATCCAAAAATCACATTTACAGCTTCCGGAATCGACTGGAAATCGCTCAAAAACCACGATAAAGCTAGAAAATTAAAAATCCATTTCCATGACTTTAATCGACAGTAAAAGTTTAATTTTAATACTTACAGCAAAATAAACTGTGCCAGCCAATTTTTCACATCAAATTACATAAGAATACGTCAAAAAAGCTATTGTTTTCGAATATTTAATTTTTGGGTAAAAAAAAATTCAAAGGGGTTAATCTATCGTTTTTGTAATTTGGGACCAAAATTTCAAAGTCGTTTTAAACATTGTGCATAGTGCATTTGGGTGCGTACAATCCAAAAATCACATTTACAGCTTCCGGAATCGACTGGAAATCGCTCAAAAACCACGATAAAGCTAGAAAATTAAAAATCCATTTCCATGACTTTAATCGACAGTAAAAGTTTAATTTTAATACTTACAGCAAAATAAACTGTGCCAGCCAATTTTTCACATCAAATTACATAAGAATACGTCAAAAAAGCTATTGTTTTCGAATATTTAATTTTTGGGTAAAAAAAAATTCAAAGGGGTTAATCTATCGTTTTTGTAATTTCGGACCAAAATTTCAAAGTCGTTTTAAACATTGTGCATAGTGCATTTGGGTGCGTACAATCCAAAAATCACATTTACAGCTTCCGGAATCGACTGGAAATCGCTCAAAAACCACGATAAAGCTAGAAAATTAAAAATCCATTTCCATGACTTTAATCGACAGTAAAAGTTTAATTTTAATACTTACAGCAAAATAAACTGTGCCAGCCAATTTTTCACATCAAATTACATAAGAATACGTCAAAAAAGCTATTGTTTTCGAATATTTAATTTTTGGGTAAAAAAAAATTCAAAGGGGTTAATCTATCGTTTTTGTAATTTCGGACCAAAATTTCAAAGTCGTTTTAAACATTGTGCATAGTGCATTTGGGTGCGTACAATCCAAAAATCACATTTACAGCTTCCGGAATCGACTGGAAATCGCTCAAAAACCACGATAAAGCTAGAAAAATAAAAATCCATTTCCATGACTTTAATCGACAGTAAAAGTTTAATTTTAATACTTACAGCAAAATAAACTGTGCCAGCCAATTTTTCACATCAAATTACATAAGAATACGTCAAAAAAGCTATTGTTTTCGAATATTTAATTTTTGGGTAAAAAAAAATTCAAAGGGGTTAATCTATCGTTTTTGTAATTTCGGACCAAAATTTCAAAGTCGTTTTAAACATTGTGCATAGTGCATTTGGGTGCGTACAATCCAAAAATCACATTTACAGCTTCCGGAATCGACTGGAAATCGCTCAAAAACCACGATAAAGCTAGAAAATTAAAAATCCATTTCCATGACTTTAATCGACAGTAAAAGTTTAATTTTAATACTTACAGCAAAATAAACTGTGCCAGCCAATTTTTCACATCAAATTACATAAGAATACGTCAAAAAAGCTATTGTTTTCGAATATTTAATTTTTGGGTAAAAAAAAATTCAAAGGGGTTAATCTATCGTTTTTGTAATTTGGGACCAAAATTTCAAAGTCGTTTTAAACATTGTGCATAGTGCATTTGGGTGCGTACAATCCAAAAATCACATTTACAGCTTCCGGAATCGACTGGAAATCGCTCAAAAACCACGATAAAGCTAGAAAATTAAAAATCCATTTCCATGACTTTAATCGACAGTAAAAGTTTAATTTTAATACTTACAGCAAAATAAACTGTGCCAGCCAATTTTTCACATCAAATTACATAAGAATACGTCAAAAAAGCTATTGTTTTCGAATATTTAATTTTTGGGTAAAAAAAAATTCAAAGGGGTTAATCTATCGTTTTTGTAATTTCGGACCAAAATTTCAAAGTCGTTTTAAACATTGTGCATAGTGCATTTGGGTGCGTACAATCCAAAAATCACATTTACAGCTTCCGGAATCGACTGGAAATCGCTCAAAAACCACGATAAAGCTAGAAAAATAAAAATCCATTTCCATGACTTTAATCGACAGTAAAAGTTTAATTTTAATACTTACAGCAAAATAAACTGTGCCAGCCAATTTTTCACATCAAATTACATAAGAATACGTCAAAAAAGCTATTGTTTTCGAATATTTAATTTTTGGGTAAAAAAAAATTCAAAGGGGTTAATCTATCGTTTTTGTAATTTCGGACCAAAATTTCAAAGTCGTTTTAAACATTGTGCATAGTGCATTTGGGTGCGTACAATCCAAAAATCACATTTACAGCTTCCGGAATCGACTGGAAATCGCTCAAAAACCACGATAAAGCTAGAAAATTAAAAATCCATTTCCATGACTTTAATCGACAGTAAAAGTTTAATTTTAATACTTACAGCAAAATAAACTGTGCCAGCCAATTTTTCACATCAAATTACATAAGAATACGTCAAAAAAGCTATTGTTTTCGAATATTTAATTTTTGGGTAAAAAAAAATTCAAAGGGGTTAATCTATCGTTTTTGTAATTTCGGACCAAAATTTCAAAGTCGTTTTAAACATTGTGCATAGTGCATTTGGGTGCGTACAATCCAAAAATCACATTTACACCTTGCGGAATCGACTGGAAATCGCTCAAAAACCACGATAAAGCTAGAAAATTAAAAATCCATTTCCATGACTTTAATCGACAGTAAAAGTTTAATTTTAATACTTACAGCAAAATAAACTGTGCCAGCCAATTTTTCACATCAAATTACATAAGAATACGTCAAAAAAGCTATTGTTTTCGAATATTTAATTTTTGGGTAAAAAAAAATTCAAAGGGGTTAATCTATCGTTTTTGTAATTTCGGACCAAAATTTCAAAGTCGTTTTAAACATTGTGCATAGTGCATTTGGGTGCGTACAATCCAAAAATCACATTTACACCTTGCGGAATCGACTGGAAATCGCTCAAAAACCACGATAAAGCTAGAAAATTAAAAATCCATTTCCATGACTTTAATCGACAGTAAAAGTTTAATTTTAATACTTACAGCAAAATAAACTGTGCCAGCCAATTTTTCACATCAAATTACATAAGAATACGTCAAAAAAGCTATTGTTTTCGAATATTTAATTTTTGGGTAAAAAAAAATTCAAAGGGGTTAATCTATCGTTTTTGTAATTTCGGACCAAAATTTCAAAGTCGTTTTAAACATTGTGCATAGTGCATTTGGGTGCGTACAATCCAAAAATCACATTTACACCTTGCGGAATCGACTGGAAATCGCTCAAAAACCACGATAAAGCTAGAAAATTAAAAATCCATTTCCATGACTTTAATCGACAGTAAAAGTTTAATTTTAATACTTACAGCAAAATAAACTGTGCCAGCCAATTTTTCACATCAAATTACATAAGAATACGTCAAAAAAGCTATTGTTTTCGAATATTTAATTTTTGGGTAAAAAAAAATTCAAAGGGGTTAATCTATCGTTTTTGTAATTTCGGACCAAAATTTCAAAGTCGTTTTAAACATTGTGCATAGTGCATTTGGGTGCGTACAATCCAAAAATCACATTTACACCTTGCGGAATCGACTGGAAATCGCTCAAAAACCACGATAAAGCTAGAAAATTAAAAATCCATTTCCATGACTTTAATCGACAGTAAAAGTTTAATTTTAATACTTACAGCAAAATAAACTGTGCCAGCCAATTTTTCACATCAAATTACATAAGAATACGTCAAAAAAGCTATTGTTTTCGAATATTTAATTTTTGGGTAAAAAAAAATTCAAAGGGGTTAATCTATCGTTTTTGTAATTTCGGACCAAAATTTCAAAGTCGTTTTAAACATTGTGCATAGTGCATTTGGGTGCGTACAATCCAAAAATCACATTTACAGCTTCCGGAATCGACTGGAAATCGCTCAAAAACCACGATAAAGCTAGAAAAATAAAAATCCATTTCCATGACTTTAATCGACAGTAAAAGTTTAATTTTAATACTTACAGCAAAATAAACTGTGCCAGCCAATTTTTCACATCAAATTACATAAGAATACGTCAAAAAAGCTATTGTTTTCGAATATTTAATTTTTGGGTAAAAAAAAATTCAAAGGGGTTAATCTATCGTTTTTGTAATTTCGGACCAAAATTTCAAAGTCGTTTTAAACATTGTGCATAGTGCATTTGGGTGCGTACAATCCAAAAATCACATTTACAGCTTCCGGAATCGACTGGAAATCGCTCAAAAACCACGATAAAGCTAGAAAATTAAAAATCCATTTCCATGACTTTAATCGACAGTAAAAGTTTAATTTTAATACTTACAGCAAAATAAACTGTGCCAGCCAATTTTTCACATCAAATTACATAAGAATACGTCAAAAAAGCTATTGTTTTCGAATATTTAATTTTTGGGTAAAAAAAAATTCAAAGGGGTTAATCTATCGTTTTTGTAATTTCGGACCAAAATTTCAAAGTCGTTTTAAACATTGTGCATAGTGCATTTGGGTGCGTACAATCCAAAAATCACATTTACACCTTGCGGAATCGACTGGAAATCGCTCAAAAACCACGATAAAGCTAGAAAATTAAAAATCCATTTCCATGACTTTAATCGACAGTAAAAGTTTAATTTTAATACTTACAGCAAAATAAACTGTGCCAGCCAATTTTTCACATCAAATTACATAAGAATACGTCAAAAAAGCTATTGTTTTCGAATATTTAATTTTTGGGTAAAAAAAAATTCAAAGGGGTTAATCTATCGTTTTTGTAATTTCGGACCAAAATTTCAAAGTCGTTTTAAACATTGTGCATAGTGCATTTGGGTGCGTACAATCCAAAAATCACATTTACACCTTGCGGAATCGACTGGAAATCGCTCAAAAACCACGATAAAGCTAGAAAATTAAAAATCCATTTCCATGACTTTAATCGACAGTAAAAGTTTAATTTTAATACTTACAGCAAAATAAACTGTGCCAGCCAATTTTTCACATCAAATTACATAAGAATACGTCAAAAAAGCTATTGTTTTCGAATATTTAATTTTTGGGTAAAAAAAAATTCAAAGGGGTTAATCTATCGTTTTTGTAATTTCGGACCAAAATTTCAAAGTCGTTTTAAACATTGTGCATAGTGCATTTGGGTGCGTACAATCCAAAAATCACATTTACACCTTGCGGAATCGACTGGAAATCGCTCAAAAACCACGATAAAGCTAGAAAATTAAAAATCCATTTCCATGACTTTAATCGACAGTAAAAGTTTAATTTTAATACTTACAGCAAAATAAACTGTGCCAGCCAATTTTTCACATCAAATTACATAAGAATACGTCAAAAAAGCTATTGTTTTCGAATATTTAATTTTTGGGTAAAAAAAAATTCAAAGGGGTTAATCTATCGTTTTTGTAATTTCGGACCAAAATTTCAAAGTCGTTTTAAACATTGTGCATAGTGCATTTGGGTGCGTACAATCCAAAAATCACATTTACAGCTTCCGGAATCGACTGGAAATCGCTCAAAAACCACGATAAAGCTAGAAAAATAAAAATCCATTTCCATGACTTTAATCGACAGTAAAAGTTTAATTTTAATACTTACAGCAAAATAAACTGTGCCAGCCAATTTTTCACATCAAATTACATAAGAATACGTCAAAAAAGCTATTGTTTTCGAATATTTAATTTTTGGGTAAAAAAAAATTCAAAGGGGTTAATCTATCGTTTTTGTAATTTCGGACCAAAATTTCAAAGTCGTTTTAAACATTGTGCATAGTGCATTTGGGTGCGTACAATCCAAAAATCACATTTACACCTTGCGGAATCGACTGGAAATCGCTCAAAAACCACGATAAAGCTAGAAAATTAAAAATCCATTTCCATGACTTTAATCGACAGTAAAAGTTTAATTTTAATACTTACAGCAAAATAAACTGTGCCAGCCAATTTTTCACATCAAATTACATAAGAATACGTCAAAAAAGCTATTGTTTTCGAATATTTAATTTTTGGGTAAAAAAAAATTCAAAGGGGTTAATCTATCGTTTTTGTAATTTCGGACCAAAATTTCAAAGTCGTTTTAAACATTGTGCATAGTGCATTTGGGTGCGTACAATCCAAAAATCACATTTACACCTTGCGGAATCGACTGGAAATCGCTCAAAAACCACGATAAAGCTAGAAAATTAAAAATCCATTTCCATGACTTTAATCGACAGTAAAAGTTTAATTTTAATACTTACAGCAAAATAAACTGTGCCAGCCAATTTTTCACATCAAATTACATAAGAATACGTCAAAAAAGCTATTGTTTTCGAATATTTAATTTTTGGGTAAAAAAAAATTCAAAGGGGTTAATCTATCGTTTTTGTAATTTCGGACCAAAATTTCAAAGTCGTTTTAAACATTGTGCATAGTGCATTTGGGTGCGTACAATCCAAAAATCACATTTACACCTTGCGGAATCGACTGGAAATCGCTCAAAAACCACGATAAAGCTAGAAAATTAAAAATCCATTTCCATGACTTTAATCGACAGTAAAAGTTTAATTTTAATACTTACAGCAAAATAAACTGTGCCAGCCAATTTTTCACATCAAATTACATAAGAATACGTCAAAAAAGCTATTGTTTTCGAATATTTAATTTTTGGGTAAAAAAAAATTCAAAGGGGTTAATCTATCGTTTTTGTAATTTCGGACCAAAATTTCAAAGTCGTTTTAAACATTGTGCATAGTGCATTTGGGTGCGTACAATCCAAAAATCACATTTACAGCTTCCGGAATCGACTGGAAATCGCTCAAAAACCACGATAAAGCTAGAAAAATAAAAATCCATTTCCATGACTTTAATCGACAGTAAAAGTTTAATTTTAATACTTACAGCAAAATAAACTGTGCCAGCCAATTTTTCACATCAAATTACATAAGAATACGTCAAAAAAGCTATTGTTTTCGAATATTTAATTTTTGGGTAAAAAAAAATTCAAAGGGGTTAATCTATCGTTTTTGTAATTTCGGACCAAAATTTCAAAGTCGTTTTAAACATTGTGCATAGTGCATTTGGGTGCGTACAATCCAAAAATCACATTTACAGCTTCCGGAATCGACTGGAAATCGCTCAAAAACCACGATAAAGCTAGAAAATTAAAAATCCATTTCCATGACTTTAATCGACAGTAAAAGTTTAATTTTAATACTTACAGCAAAATAAACTGTGCCAGCCAATTTTTCACATCAAATTACATAAGAATACGTCAAAAAAGCTATTGTTTTCGAATATTTAATTTTTGGGTAAAAAAAAATTCAAAGGGGTTAATCTATCGTTTTTGTAATTTCGGACCAAAATTTCAAAGTCGTTTTAAACATTGTGCATAGTGCATTTGGGTGCGTACAATCCAAAAATCACATTTACACCTTGCGGAATCGACTGGAAATCGCTCAAAAACCACGATAAAGCTAGAAAATTAAAAATCCATTTCCATGACTTTAATCGACAGTAAAAGTTTAATTTTAATACTTACAGCAAAATAAACTGTGCCAGCCAATTTTTCACATCAAATTACATAAGAATACGTCAAAAAAGCTATTGTTTTCGAATATTTAATTTTTGGGTAAAAAAAAATTCAAAGGGGTTAATCTATCGTTTTTGTAATTTCGGACCAAAATTTCAAAGTCGTTTTAAACATTGTGCATAGTGCATTTGGGTGCGTACAATCCAAAAATCACATTTACACCTTGCGGAATCGACTGGAAATCGCTCAAAAACCACGATAAAGCTAGAAAATTAAAAATCCATTTCCATGACTTTAATCGACAGTAAAAGTTTAATTTTAATACTTACAGCAAAATAAACTGTGCCAGCCAATTTTTCACATCAAATTACATAAGAATACGTCAAAAAAGCTATTGTTTTCGAATATTTAATTTTTGAATAAAAAAAAAAAATTCAAAGGGGTTAATCTATCGTTTTTGTAATTTCGGACCAAAATTTCAAAGTCGTTTTAAACATTGTGCATAGTGCATTTGGGTGCGTACAATCCAAAAATCACATTTACACCTTGCGGAATCGACTGGAAATCGCTCAAAAACCACGATAAAGCTAGAAAATTAAAAATCCATTTCCATGACTTTAATCGACAGTAAAAGTTTAATTTTAATACTTACAGCAAAATAAACTGTGCCAGCCAATTTTTCACATCAAATTACATAAGAATACGTCAAAAAAGCTATTGTTTTCGAATATTTAATTTTTGGGTAAAAAAAAATTCAAAAAAAAAATCTATCGTTTTTGTAATTTCGGACCAAAATTTCAAAGTCGTTTTAAACATTGTGCATAGTGCATTTGGGTGCGTACAATCCAAAAATCACATTTACAGCTTCCGGAATCGACTGGAAATCGCTCAAAAACCACGATAAAGCTAGAAAATTAAAAATCCATTTCCATGACTTTAATCGACAGTAAAAGTTTAATTTTAATACTTACAGCAAAATAAACTGTGCCAGCCAATTTTTCACATCAAATTACATAAGAATACGTCAAAAAAGCTATTGTTTTCGAATATTTAATTTTTGGGTAAAAAAAAATTCAAAAAAAAAATCTATCGTTTTTGTAATTTCGGACCAAAATTTCAAAGTCGTTTTAAACATTGTGCATAGTGCATTTGGGTGCGTACAATCCAAAAATCACATTTACAGCTTCCGGAATCGACTGGAAATCGCTCAAAAACCACGATAAAGCTAGAAAATTAAAAATCCATTTCCATGACTTTAATCGACAGTAAAAGTTTAATTTTAATACTTACAGCAAAATAAACTGTGCCAGCCAATTTTTCACATCAAATTACATAAGAATACGTCAAAAAAGCTATTGTTTTCGAATATTTAATTTTTGGGTAAAAAAAAATTCAAAAAAAAAATCTATCGTTTTTGTAATTTCGGACCAAAATTTCAAAGTCGTTTTAAACATTGTGCATAGTGCATTTGGGTGCGTACAATCCAAAAATCACATTTACAGCTTCCGGAATCGACTGGAAATCGCTCAAAAACCACGATAAAGCTAGAAAATTAAAAATCCATTTCCATGACTTTAATCGACAGTAAAAGTTTAATTTTAATACTTACAGCAAAATAAACTGTGCCAGCCAATTTTTCACATCAAATTACATAAGAATACGTCAAAAAAGCTATTGTTTTCGAATATTTAATTTTTGGGTAAAAAAAAATTCAAAAAAAAAATCTATCGTTTTTGTAATTTCGGACCAAAATTTCAAAGTCGTTTTAAACATTGTGCATAGTGCATTTGGGTGCGTACAATCCAAAAATCACATTTACAGCTTCCGGAATCGACTGGAAATCGCTCAAAAACCACGATAAAGCTAGAAAATTAAAAATCCATTTCCATGACTTTAATCGACAGTAAAAGTTTAATTTTAATACTTACAGCAAAATAAACTGTGCCAGCCAATTTTTCACATCAAATTACATAAGAATACGTCAAAAAAGCTATTGTTTTCGAATATTTAATTTTTGGGTAAAAAAAAATTCAAAAAAAAAATCTATCGTTTTTGTAATTTCGGACCAAAATTTCAAAGTCGTTTTAAACATTGTGCATAGTGCATTTGGGTGCGTACAATCCAAAAATCACATTTACAGCTTCCGGAATCGACTGGAAATCGCTCAAAAACCACGATAAAGCTAGAAAATTAAAAATCCATTTCCATGACTTTAATCGACAGTAAAAGTTTAATTTTAATACTTACAGCAAAATAAACTGTGCCAGCCAATTTTTCACATCAAATTACATAAGAATACGTCAAAAAAGCTATTGTTTTCGAATATTTAATTTTTGGGTAAAAAAAAATTCAAAGGGGTTAATCTATCGTTTTTGTAATTTCGGACCAAAATTTCAAAGTCGTTTTAAACATTGTGCATAGTGCATTTGGGTGCGTACAATCCAAAAATCACATTTACACCTTGCGGAATCGACTGGAAATCGCTCAAAAACCACGATAAAGCTAGAAAATTAAAAATCCATTTCCATGACTTTAATCGACAGTAAAAGTTTAATTTTAATACTTACAGCAAAATAAACTGTGCCAGCCAATTTTTCACATCAAATTACATAAGAATACGTCAAAAAAGCTATTGTTTTCGAATATTTAATTTTTGGGTAAAAAAAAATTCAAAGGGGTTAATCTATCGTTTTTGTAATTTCGGACCAAAATTTCAAAGTCGTTTTAAACATTGTGCATAGTGCATTTGGGTGCGTACAATCCAAAAATCACATTTACACCTTGCGGAATCGACTGGAAATCGCTCAAAAACCACGATAAAGCTAGAAAATTAAAAATCCATTTCCATGACTTTAATCAACAGTAAAAGTTTAATTTTAATACTTACAGCAAAATAAACTGTGCCAGCCAATTTTTCACATCAAATTACATAAGAATACGTCAAAAAAGCTATTGTTTTCGAATATTTAATTTTTGGGTAAAAAAAAATTCAAAGGGGTTAATCTATCGTTTTTGTAATTTCGGACCAAAATTTCAAAGTCGTTTTAAACATTGTGCATAGTGCATTTGGGTGCGTACAATCCAAAAATCACATTTACACCTTGCGGAATCGACTGGAAATCGCTCAAAAACCACGATAAAGCTAGAAAATTAAAAATCCATTTCCATGACTTTAATCGACAGTAAAAGTTTAATTTTAATACTTACAGCAAAATAAACTGTGCCAGCCAATTTTTCACATCAAATTACATAAGAATACGTCAAAAAAGCTATTGTTTTCGAATATTTAATTTTTGGGTAAAAAAAAATTCAAAAAAAAAATCTATCGTTTTTGTAATTTCGGACCAAAATTTCAAAGTCGTTTTAAACATTGTGCATAGTGCATTTGGGTGCGTACAATCCAAAAATCACATTTACAGCTTCCGGAATCGACTGGAAATCGCTCAAAAACCACGATAAAGCTAGAAAATTAAAAATCCATTTCCATGACTTTAATCGACAGTAAAAGTTTAATTTTAATACTTACAGCAAAATAAACTGTGCCAGCCAATTTTTCACATCAAATTACATAAGAATACGTCAAAAAAGCTATTGTTTTCGAATATTTAATTTTTGGGTAAAAAAAAATTCAAAAAAAAAATCTATCGTTTTTGTAATTTCGGACCAAAATTTCAAAGTCGTTTTAAACATTGTGCATAGTGCATTTGGGTGCGTACAATCCAAAAATCACATTTACAGCTTCCGGAATCGACTGGAAATCGCTCAAAAACCACGATAAAGCTAGAAAATTAAAAATCCATTTCCATGACTTTAATCGACAGTAAAAGTTTAATTTTAATACTTACAGCAAAATAAACTGTGCCAGCCAATTTTTCACATCAAATTACATAAGAATACGTCAAAAAAGCTATTGTTTTCGAATATTTAATTTTTGGGTAAAAAAAAATTCAAAAAAAAAATCTATCGTTTTTGTAATTTCGGACCAAAATTTCAAAGTCGTTTTAAACATTGTGCATAGTGCATTTGGGTGCGTACAATCCAAAAATCACATTTACAGCTTCCGGAATCGACTGGAAATCGCTCAAAAACCACGATAAAGCTAGAAAATTAAAAATCCATTTCCATGACTTTAATCGACAGTAAAAGTTTAATTTTAATACTTACAGCAAAATAAACTGTGCCAGCCAATTTTTCACATCAAATTACATAAGAATACGTCAAAAAAGCTATTGTTTTCGAATATTTAATTTTTGGGTAAAAAAAAATTCAAAAAAAAAATCTATCGTTTTTGTAATTTCGGACCAAAATTTCAAAGTCGTTTTAAACATTGTGCATAGTGCATTTGGGTGCGTACAATCCAAAAATCACATTTACAGCTTCCGGAATCGACTGGAAATCGCTCAAAAACCACGATAAAGCTAGAAAATTAAAAATCCATTTCCATGACTTTAATCGACAGTAAAAGTTTAATTTTAATACTTACAGCAAAATAAACTGTGCCAGCCAATTTTTCACATCAAATTACATAAGAATACGTCAAAAAAGCTATTGTTTTCGAATATTTAATTTTTGGGTAAAAAAAAATTCAAAAAAAAAATCTATCGTTTTTGTAATTTCGGACCAAAATTTCAAAGTCGTTTTAAACATTGTGCATAGTGCATTTGGGTGCGTACAATCCAAAAATCACATTTACAGCTTCCGGAATCGACTGGAAATCGCTCAAAAACCACGATAAAGCTAGAAAATTAAAAATCCATTTCCATGACTTTAATCGACAGTAAAAGTTTAATTTTAATACTTACAGCAAAATAAACTGTGCCAGCCAATTTTTCACATCAAATTACATAAGAATACGTCAAAAAAGCTATTGTTTTCGAATATTTAATTTTTGGGTAAAAAAAAATTCAAAGGGGTTAATCTATCGTTTTTGTAATTTCGGACCAAAATTTCAAAGTCGTTTTAAACATTGTGCATAGTGCATTTGGGTGCGTACAATCCAAAAATCACATTTACACCTTGCGGAATCGACTGGAAATCGCTCAAAAACCACGATAAAGCTAGAAAATTAAAAATCCATTTCCATGACTTTAATCGACAGTAAAAGTTTAATTTTAATACTTACAGCAAAATAAACTGTGCCAGCCAATTTTTCACATCAAATTACATAAGAATACGTCAAAAAAGCTATTGTTTTCGAATATTTAATTTTTGGGTAAAAAAAAATTCAAAGGGGTTAATCTATCGTTTTTGTAATTTCGGACCAAAATTTCAAAGTCGTTTTAAACATTGTGCATAGTGCATTTGGGTGCGTACAATCCAAAAATCACATTTACACCTTGCGGAATCGACTGGAAATCGCTCAAAAACCACGATAAAGCTAGAAAATTAAAAATCCATTTCCATGACTTTAATCAACAGTAAAAGTTTAATTTTAATACTTACAGCAAAATAAACTGTGCCAGCCAATTTTTCACATCAAATTACATAAGAATACGTCAAAAAAGCTATTGTTTTCGAATATTTAATTTTTGGGTAAAAAAAAATTCAAAGGGGTTAATCTATCGTTTTTGTAATTTCGGACCAAAATTTCAAAGTCGTTTTTAAACATTGTGCATAGTGCATTTGGGTGCGTACAATCCAAAAATCACATTTACACCTTGCGGAATCGACTGGAAATCGCTCAAAAACCACGATAAAGCTAGAAAATTAAAAATCCATTTCCATGACTTGAATCGACAGTAAAAGTTTAATTTTAATACTTACAGCAAAATAAACTGTGCCAGCCAATTTTTCACATCAAATTACATAAGAATACGTCAAAAAAGCTATTGTTTTCGAATATTTAATTTTTGGGTAAAAAAAAATTCAAAGGGGTTAATCTATCGTTTTTGTAATTTCGGACCAAAATTTCAAAGTCGTTTTAAACATTGTGCATAGTGCATTTGGGTGCGTACAATCCAAAAATCACATTTACACCTTGCGGAATCGACTGGAAATCGCTCAAAAACCACGATAAAGCTAGAAAATTAAAAATCCATTTCCATGACTTTAATCGACAGTAAAAGTTTAATTTTAATACTTACAGCAAAATAAACTGTGCCAGCCAATTTTTCACATCAAATTACATAAGAATACGTCAAAAAAGCTATTGTTTTCGAATATTTAATTTTTGAATAAAAAAAAAAAATTCAAAGGGGTTAATCTATCGTTTTTGTAATTTCGGACCAAAATTTCAAAGTCGTTTTAAACATTGTGCATAGTGCATTTGGGTGCGTACAATCCAAAAATCACATTTACACCTTGCGGAATCGACTGGAAATCGCTCAAAAACCACGATAAAGCTAGAAAATTAAAAATCCATTTCCATGACTTTAATCGACAGTAAAAGTTTAATTTTAATACTTACAGCAAAATAAACTGTGCCAGCCAATTTTTCACATCAAATTACATAAGAATACGTCAAAAAAGCTATTGTTTTCGAATATTTAATTTTTGGGTAAAAAAAAATTCAAAAAAAAAATCTATCGTTTTTGTAATTTCGGACCAAAATTTCAAAGTCGTTTTAAACATTGTGCATAGTGCATTTGGGTGCGTACAATCCAAAAATCACATTTACAGCTTCCGGAATCGACTGGAAATCGCTCAAAAACCACGATAAAGCTAGAAAATTAAAAATCCATTTCCATGACTTTAATCGACAGTAAAAGTTTAATTTTAATACTTACAGCAAAATAAACTGTGCCAGCCAATTTTTCACATCAAATTACATAAGAATACGTCAAAAAAGCTATTGTTTTCGAATATTTAATTTTTGGGTAAAAAAAAATTCAAAGGGGTTAATCTATCGTTTTTGTAATTTCGGACCAAAATTTCAAAGTCGTTTTAAACATTGTGCATAGTGCATTTGGGTGCGTACAATACAACAATCACATTTACAGCTTCCGGAATCGACTGGAAATCGCTCAAAAAACACGATAAAGCTAGAAAATTAAAAATCCATTTCCATGACTTTAATCGACAGTAAAAGTTTAATTTTAATACTTACAGCAAAATAAACTGTGCCAGCCAATTTTTCACATCAAATTACATAAGAATACGTCAAAAAAGCTATTGTTTTCGAATATTTAATTTTTGGGTAAAAAAAAATTCAAAGGGGTTAATCTATCGTTTTTGTAATTTCGGACCAAAATTTCAAAGTCGTTTTAAACATTGTGCATAGTGCATTTGGGTGCGTACAATCCAAAAATCACATTTACACCTTGCGGAATCGACTGGAAATCGCTCAAAAACCACGATAAAGCTAGAAAATTAAAAATCCATTTCCATGACTTTAATCGACAGTAAAAGTTTAATTTTAATACTTACAGCAAAATAAACTGTGCCAGCCAATTTTTCACATCAAATTACATAAGAATACGTCAAAAAAGCTATTGTTTTCGAATATTTAATTTTTGAATAAAAAAAAAAAATTCAAAGGGGTTAATCTATCGTTTTTGTAATTTCGGACCAAAATTTCAAAGTCGTTTTAAACATTGTGCATAGTGCATTTGGGTGCGTACAATCCAAAAATCACATTTACACCTTGCGGAATCGACTGGAAATCGCTCAAAAACCACGATAAAGCTAGAAAATTAAAAATCCATTTCCATGACTTTAATCGACAGTAAAAGTTTAATTTTAATACTTACAGCAAAATAAACTGTGCCAGCCAATTTTTCACATCAAATTACATAAGAATACGTCAAAAAAGCTATTGTTTTCGAATATTTAATTTTTGGGTAAAAAAAAATTCAAAAAAAAAATCTATCGTTTTTGTAATTTCGGACCAAAATTTCAAAGTCGTTTTAAACATTGTGCATAGTGCATTTGGGTGCGTACAATCCAAAAATCACATTTACAGCTTCCGGAATCGACTGGAAATCGCTCAAAAACCACGATAAAGCTAGAAAATTAAAAATCCATTTCCATGACTTTAATCGACAGTAAAAGTTTAATTTTAATACTTACAGCAAAATAAACTGTGCCAGCCAATTTTTCACATCAAATTACATAAGAATACGTCAAAAAAGCTATTGTTTTCGAATATTTAATTTTTGGGTAAAAAAAAATTCAAAAAAAAAATCTATCGTTTTTGTAATTTCGGACCAAAATTTCAAAGTCGTTTTAAACATTGTGCATAGTGCATTTGGGTGCGTACAATCCAAAAATCACATTTACAGCTTCCGGAATCGACTGGAAATCGCTCAAAAACCACGATAAAGCTAGAAAATTAAAAATCCATTTCCATGACTTTAATCGACAGTAAAAGTTTAATTTTAATACTTACAGCAAAATAAACTGTGCCAGCCAATTTTTCACATCAAATTACATAAGAATACGTCAAAAAAGCTATTGTTTTCGAATATTTAATTTTTGGGTAAAAAAAAATTCAAAAAATCTATCGTTTTTGTAATTTCGGACCAAAATTTCAAAGTCGTTTTAAACATTGTGCATAGTGCATTTGGGTGCGTGCAATCCAAAAATCACATTTACAGCTTCCGGAATCGACTGGAAATCGCTCAAAAACCACGATAAAGCTAGAAAATTAAAAATCCATTTCCATGACTTTAATCGACAGTAAAAGTTTAATTTTAATACTTACAGCAAAATAAACTGTGCCAGCCAATTTTTCACATCAAATTACATAAGAATACGTCAAAAAAGCTATTGTTTTCGAATATTTAATTTTTGGGTAAAAAAAAATTCAAAAAAAAAATCTATCGTTTTTGTAATTTCGGACCAAAATTTCAAAGTCGTTTTAAACATTGTGCATAGTGCATTTGGGTGCGTACAATCCAAAAATCACATTTACAGCTTCCGGAATCGACTGGAAATCGCTCAAAAACCACGATAAAGCTAGAAAATTAAAAATCCATTTCCATGACTTTAATCGACAGTAAAAGTTTAATTTTAATACTTACAGCAAAATAAACTGTGCCAGCCAATTTTTCACATCAAATTACATAAGAATACGTCAAAAAAGCTATTGTTTTCGAATATTTAATTTTTGGGTAAAAAAAAATTCAAAAAAAAAATCTATCGTTTTTGTAATTTCGGACCAAAATTTCAAAGTCGTTTTAAACATTGTGCATAGTGCATTTGGGTGCGTACAATCCAAAAATCACATTTACAGCTTCCGGAATCGACTGGAAATCGCTCAAAAACCACGATAAAGCTAGAAAATTAAAAATCCATTTCCATGACTTTAATCGACAGTAAAAGTTTAATTTTAATACTTACAGCAAAATAAACTGTGCCAGCCAATTTTTCACATCAAATTACATAAGAATACGTCAAAAAAGCTATTGTTTTCGAATATTTAATTTTTGAATAAAAAAAAAAAATTCAAAGGGGTTAATCTATCGTTTTTGTAATTTCGGACCAAAATTTCAAAGTCGTTTTAAACATTGTGCATAGTGCATTTGGGTGCGTACAATCCAAAAATCACATTTACACCTTGCGGAATCGACTGGAAATCGCTCAAAAACCACGATAAAGCTAGAAAATTAAAAATCCATTTCCATGACTTTAATCGACAGTAAAAGTTTAATTTTAATACTTACAGCAAAATAAACTGTGCCAGCCAATTTTTCACATCAAATTACATAAGAATACGTCAAAAAAGCTATTGTTTTCGAATATTTAATTTTTGGGTAAAAAAAAATTCAAAAAAAAAATCTATCGTTTTTGTAATTTCGGACCAAAATTTCAAAGTCGTTTTAAACATTGTGCATAGTGCATTTGGGTGCGTACAATCCAAAAATCACATTTACAGCTTCCGGAATCGACTGGAAATCGCTCAAAAACCACGATAAAGCTAGAAAATTAAAAATCCATTTCCATGACTTTAATCGACAGTAAAAGTTTAATTTTAATACTTACAGCAAAATAAACTGTGCCAGCCAATTTTTCACATCAAATTACATAAGAATACGTCAAAAAAGCTATTGTTTTCGAATATTTAATTTTTGAATAAAAAAAAAAAATTCAAAGGGGTTAATCTATCGTTTTTGTAATTTCGGACCAAAATTTCAAAGTCGTTTTAAACATTGTGCATAGTGCATTTGGGTGCGTACAATCCAAAAATCACATTTACAGCTTCCGGAATCGACTGGAAATCGCTCAAAAACCACGATAAAGCTAGAAAATTAAAAATCCATTTCCATGACTTTAATCGACAGTAAAAGTTTAATTTTAATACTTACAGCAAAATAAACTGTGCCAGCCAATTTTTCACATCAAATTACATAAGAATACGTCAAAAAAGCTATTGTTTTCGAATATTTAATTTTTGAATAAAAAAAAAAAATTCAAAGGGGTTAATCTATCGTTTTTGTAATTTCGGACCAAAATTTCAAAGTCGTTTTAAACATTGTGCATAGTGCATTTGGGTGCGTACAATCCAAAAATCACATTTACACCTTGCGGAATCGACTGGAAATCGCTCAAAAACCACGATAAAGCTAGAAAATTAAAAATCCATTTCCATGACTTTAATCGACAGTAAAAGTTTAATTTTAATACTTACAGCAAAATAAACTGTGCCAGCCAATTTTTCACATCAAATTACATAAGAATACGTCAAAAAAGCTATTGTTTTCGAATATTTAATTTTTGAAAAAAAAAAAAAAATTCAAAGGGGTTAATCTATCGTTTTTGTAATTTCGGACCAAAATTTCAAAGTCGTTTTAAACATTGTGCATAGTGCATTTGGGTGCGTACAATCCAAAAATCACATTTACAGCTTCCGGAATCGACTGGAAATCGCTCAAAAACCACGATAAAGCTAGAAAATTAAAAATCCATTTCCATGACTTTAATCGACAGTAAAAGTTTAATTTTAATACTTACAGCAAAATAAACTGTGCCAGCCAATTTTTCACATCAAATTACATAAGAATACGTCAAAAAAGCTATTGTTTTCGAATATTTAATTTTTGAATAAAAAAAAAAAATTCAAAGGGGTTAATCTATCGTTTTTGTAATTTCGGACCAAAATTTCAAAGTCGTTTTAAACATTGTGCATAGTGCATTTGGGTGCGTACAATCCAAAAATCACATTTACACCTTGCGGAATCGACTGGAAATCGCTCAAAAACCACGATAAAGCTAGAAAATTAAAAATCCATTTCCATGACTTTAATCGACAGTAAAAGTTTAATTTTAATACTTACAGCAAAATAAACTGTGCCAGCCAATTTTTCACATCAAATTACATAAGAATACGTCAAAAAAGCTATTGTTTTCGAATATTTAATTTTTGGGTAAAAAAAAATTCAAAAAAAAAATCTATCGTTTTTGTAATTTCGGACCAAAATTTCAAAGTCGTTTTAAACATTGTGCATAGTGCATTTGGGTGCGTACAATCCAAAAATCACATTTACAGCTTCCGGAATCGACTGGAAATCGCTCAAAAACCACGATAAAGCTAGAAAATTAAAAATCCATTTCCATGACTTTAATCGACAGTAAAAGTTTAATTTTAATACTTACAGCAAAATAAACTGTGCCAGCCAATTTTTCACATCAAATTACATAAGAATACGTCAAAAAAGCTATTGTTTTCGAATATTTAATTTTTGAATAAAAAAAAAAAATTCAAAGGGGTTAATCTATCGTTTTTGTAATTTCGGACCAAAATTTCAAAGTCGTTTTAAACATTGTGCATAGTGCATTTGGGTGCGTACAATCCAAAAATCACATTTACACCTTGCGGAATCGACTGGAAATCGCTCAAAAACCACGATAAAGCTAGAAAATTAAAAATCCATTTCCATGACTTTAATCGACAGTAAAAGTTTAATTTTAATACTTACAGCAAAATAAACTGTGCCAGCCAATTTTTCACATCAAATTACATAAGAATACGTCAAAAAAGCTATTGTTTTCGAATATTTAATTTTTGGGTAAAAAAAAATTCAAAAAAAAAATCTATCGTTTTTGTAATTTCGGACCAAAATTTCAAAGTCGTTTTAAACATTGTGCATAGTGCATTTGGGTGCGTACAATCCAAAAATCACATTTACAGCTTCCGGAATCGACTGGAAATCGCTCAAAAACCACGATAAAGCTAGAAAATTAAAAATCCATTTCCATGACTTTAATCGACAGTAAAAGTTTAATTTTAATACTTACAGCAAAATAAACTGTGCCAGCCAATTTTTCACATCAAATTACATAAGAATACGTCAAAAAAGCTATTGTTTTCGAATATTTAATTTTTGGGTAAAAAAAAATTCAAAAAAAAAATCTATCGTTTTTGTAATTTCGGACCAAAATTTCAAAGTCGTTTTAAACATTGTGCATAGTGCATTTGGGTGCGTACAATCCAAAAATCACATTTACAGCTTCCGGAATCGACTGGAAATCGCTCAAAAACCACGATAAAGCTAGAAAATTAAAAATCCATTTCCATGACTTTAATCGACAGTAAAAGTTTAATTTTAATACTTACAGCAAAATAAACTGTGCCAGCCAATTTTTCACATCAAATTACATAAGAATACGTCAAAAAAGCTATTGTTTTCGAATATTTAATTTTTGGGTAAAAAAAAATTCAAAAAATCTATCGTTTTTGTAATTTCGGACCAAAATTTCAAAGTCGTTTTAAACATTGTGCATAGTGCATTTGGGTGCGTGCAATCCAAAAATCACATTTACAGCTTCCGGAATCGACTGGAAATCGCTCAAAAACCACGATAAAGCTAGAAAATTAAAAATCCATTTCCATGACTTTAATCGACAGTAAAAGTTTAATTTTAATACTTACAGCAAAATAAACTGTGCCAGCCAATTTTTCACATCAAATTACATAAGAATACGTCAAAAAAGCTATTGTTTTCGAATATTTAATTTTTGGGTAAAAAAAAATTCAAAAAAAAAATCTATCGTTTTTGTAATTTCGGACCAAAATTTCAAAGTCGTTTTAAACATTGTGCATAGTGCATTTGGGTGCGTACAATCCAAAAATCACATTTACAGCTTCCGGAATCGACTGGAAATCGCTCAAAAACCACGATAAAGCTAGAAAATTAAAAATCCATTTCCATGACTTTAATCGACAGTAAAAGTTTAATTTTAATACTTACAGCAAAATAAACTGTGCCAGCCAATTTTTCACATCAAATTACATAAGAATACGTCAAAAAAGCTATTGTTTTCGAATATTTAATTTTTGGGTAAAAAAAAATTCAAAAAAAAAATCTATCGTTTTTGTAATTTCGGACCAAAATTTCAAAGTCGTTTTAAACATTGTGCATAGTGCATTTGGGTGCGTACAATCCAAAAATCACATTTACAGCTTCCGGAATCGACTGGAAATCGCTCAAAAACCACGATAAAGCTAGAAAATTAAAAATCCATTTCCATGACTTTAATCGACAGTAAAAGTTTAATTTTAATACTTACAGCAAAATAAACTGTGCCAGCCAATTTTTCACATCAAATTACATAAGAATACGTCAAAAAAGCTATTGTTTTCGAATATTTAATTTTTGGGTAAAAAAAAATTCAAAAAATCTATCGTTTTTGTAATTTCGGACCAAAATTTCAAAGTCGTTTTAAACATTGTGCATAGTGCATTTGGGTGCGTGCAATCCAAAAATCACATTTACAGCTTCCGGAATCGACTGGAAATCGCTCAAAAACCACGATAAAGCTAGAAAATTAAAAATCCATTTCCATGACTTGAATCGACAGTAAAAGTTTAATTTTAATACTTACAGCAAAATAAACTGTGCCAGCCAATTTTTCACATCAAATTACATAAGAATACGTCAAAAAAGCTATTGTTTTCGAATATTTAATTTTTGGGTAAAAAAAAATTCAAAAAATCTATCGTTTTTGTAATTTCGGACCAAAATTTCAAAGTCGTTTTAAACATTGTGCATAGTGCATTTGGGTGCGTACAATCCAAAAATCACATTTACAGCTTCCGGAATCGACTGGAAATCGCTCAAAAACCACGATAAAGCTAGAAAATTAAAAATCCATTTCCATGACTTTAATCGACAGTAAAAGTTTAATTTTAATACTTACAGCAAAATAAACTGTGCCAGCCAATTTTTCACATCAAATTACATAAGAATACGTCAAAAAAGCTATTGTTTTCGAATATTTAATTTTTGGGTAAAAAAAAATTCAAAGGGGTTAATCTATCGTTTTTGTAATTTCGGACCAAAATTTCAAAGTCGTTTTAAACATTGTGCATAGTGCATTTGGGTGCGTACAATCCAAAAATCACATTTACACCTTGCGGAATCGACTGGAAATCGCTCAAAAACCACGATAAAGCTAGAAAATTAAAAATCCATTTCCATGACTTTAATCGACAGTAAAAGTTTAATTTTAATACTTACAGCAAAATAAACTGTGCCAGCCAATTTTTCACATCAAATTACATAAGAATACGTCAAAAAAGCTATTGTTTTCGAATATTTAATTTTTGGGTAAAAAAAAATTCAAAGGGGTTAATCTATCGTTTTTGTAATTTCGGACCAAAATTTCAAAGTCGTTTTAAACATTGTGCATTGTGCATTTGGGTGCGTACAATCCAAAAATCACATTTACAGCTTCCGGAATCGACTGGAAATCGCTCAAAAACCACGATAAAGCTAGAAAATTAAAAATCCATTTCCATGACTTGAATCGACAGTAAAAGTTTAATTTTAATACTTACAGCAAAATAAACTGTGCCAGCCAATTTTTCACATCAAATTACATAAGAATACGTCAAAATAGCTATTGTTTTCGAATATTTAATTTTTGGGTAAAAAAAAATTCAAAAAAAAAATCTATCGTTTTTGTAATTTCGGACCAAAATTTCAAAGTCGTTTTAAACATTGTGCATAGTGCATTTGGGTGCGTACAATCCAAAAATCACATTTACAGCTTCCGGAATCGACTGGAAATCGCTCAAAAACCACGATAAAGCTAGAAAATTAAAAATCCATTTCCATGACTTTAATCGACAGTAAAAGTTTAATTTTAATACTTACAGCAAAATAAACTGTGCCAGCCAATTTTTCACATCAAATTACATAAGAATACGTCAAAAAAGCTATTGTTTTCGAATATTTAATTTTTGGGTAAAAAAAAATTCAAAGGGGTTAATCTATCGTTTTTGTAATTTCGGACCAAAATTTCAAAGTCGTTTTAAACATTGTGCATAGTGCATTTGGGTGCGTACAATCCAAAAATCACATTTACAGCTTCCGGAATCGACTGGAAATCGCTCAAAAACCACGATAAAGCTAGAAAATTAAAAATCCATTTCCATGACTTTAATCGACAGTAAAAGTTTAATTTTAATACTTACAGCAAAATAAACTGTGCCAGCCAATTTTTCACATCAAATTACATAAGAATACGTCAAAAAAGCTATTGTTTTCGAATATTTAATTTTTGGGTAAAAAAAAATTCAAAAAAAAAATCTATCGTTTTTGTAATTTCGGACCAAAATTTCAAAGTCGTTTTAAACATTGTGCATAGTGCATTTGGGTGCGTACAATCCAAAAATCACATTTACAGCTTCCGGAATCGACTGGAAATCGCTCAAAAACCACGATAAAGCTAGAAAATTAAAAATCCATTTCCATGACTTTAATCGACAGTAAAAGTTTAATTTTAATACTTACAGCAAAATAAACTGTGCCAGCCAATTTTTCACATCAAATTACATAAGAATACGTCAAAAAAGCTATTGTTTTCGAATATTTAATTTTTGGGTAAAAAAAAATTCAAAAAATCTATCGTTTTTGTAATTTCGGACCAAAATTTCAAAGTCGTTTTAAACATTGTGCATAGTGCATTTGGGTGCGTACAATCCAAAAATCACATTTACAGCTTCCGGAATCGACTGGAAATCGCTCAAAAACCACGATAAAGCTAGAAAATTAAAAATCCATTTCCATGACTTGAATCGACAGTAAAAGTTTAATTTTAATACTTACAGCAAAATAAACTGTGCCAGCCAATTTTTCACATCAAATTACATAAGAATACGTCAAAAAAGCTATTGTTTTCGAATATTTAATTTTTGGGTAAAAAAAAATTCAAAGGGGTTAATCTATCGTTTTTGTAATTTCGGACCAAAATTTCAAAGTCGTTTTAAACATTGTGCATAGTGCATTTGGGTGCGTACAATCCAAAAATCACATTTACAGCTTCCGGAATCGACTGGAAATCGCTCAAAAACCACGATAAAGCTAGAAAATTAAAAATCCATTTCCATGACTTTAATCGACAGTAAAAGTTTAATTTTAATACTTACAGCAAAATAAACTGTGCCAGCCAATTTTTCACATCAAATTACATAAGAATACGTCAAAAAAGCTATTGTTTTCGAATATTTAATTTTTGGGTAAAAAAAAATTCAAAGGGGTTAATCTATCGTTTTTGTAATTTCGGACCAAAATTTCAAAGTCGTTTTAAACATTGTGCATAGTGCATTTGGGTGCGTACAATCCAAAAATCACATTTACACCTTGCGGAATCGACTGGAAATCGCTCAAAAACCACGATAAAGCTAGAAAATTAAAAATCCATTTCCATGACTTTAATCGACAGTAAAAGTTTAATTTTAATACTTACAGCAAAATAAACTGTGCCAGCCAATTTTTCACATCAAATTACATAAGAATACGTCAAAAAAGCTATTGTTTTCGAATATTTAATTTTTGGGTAAAAAAAAATTCAAAGGGGTTAATCTATCGTTTTTGTAATTTCGGACCAAAATTTCAAAGTCGTTTTAAACATTGTGCATAGTGCATTTGGGTGCGTACAATCCAAAAATCACATTTACAGCTTCCGGAATCGACTGGAAATCGCTCAAAAACCACGATAAAGCTAGAAAATTAAAAATCCATTTCCATGACTTTAATCGACAGTAAAAGTTTAATTTTAATACTTACAGCAAAATAAACTGTGCCAGCCAATTTTTCACATCAAATTACATAAGAATACGTCAAAAAAGCTATTGTTTTCGAATATTTAATTTTTGGGTAAAAAAAAATTCAAAGGGGTTAATCTATCGTTTTTGTAATTTCGGACCAAAATTTCAAAGTCGTTTTAAACATTGTGCATAGTGCATTTGGGTGCGTACAATCCAAAAATCACATTTACACCTTGCGGAATCGACTGGAAATCGCTCAAAAACCACGATAAAGCTAGAAAATTAAAAATCCATTTCCATGACTTTAATCGACAGTAAAAGTTTAATTTTAATACTTACAGCAAAATAAACTGTGCCAGCCAATTTTTCACATCAAATTACATAAGAATACGTCAAAAAAGCTATTGTTTTCGAATATTTAATTTTTGGGTAAAAAAAAATTCAAAGGGGTTAATCTATCGTTTTTGTAATTTCGGACCAAAATTTCAAAGTCGTTTTAAACATTGTGCATAGTGCATTTGGGTGCGTACAATCCAAAAATCACATTTACAGCTTCCGGAATCGACTGGAAATCGCTCAAAAACCACGATAAAGCTAGAAAATTAAAAATCCATTTCCATGACTTTAATCGACAGTAAAAGTTTAATTTTAATACTTACAGCAAAATAAACTGTGCCAGCCAATTTTTCACATCAAATTACATAAGAATACGTCAAAAAAGCTATTGTTTTCGAATATTTAATTTTTGGGTAAAAAAAAATTCAAAGGGGTTAATCTATCGTTTTTGTAATTTCGGACCAAAATTTCAAAGTCGTTTTAAACATTGTGCATTGTGCATTTGGGTGCGTACAATCCAAAAATCACATTTACAGCTTCCGGAATCGACTGGAAATCGCTCAAAAACCACGATAAAGCTAGAAAATTAAAAATCCATTTCCATGACTTTAATCGACAGTAAAAGTTTAATTTTAATACTTACAGCAAAATAAACTGTGCCAGCCAATTTTTCACATCAAATTACATAAGAATACGTCAAAAAAGCTATTGTTTTCGAATATTTAATTTTTGGGTAAAAAAAAATTCAAAGGGGTTAATCTATCGTTTTTGTAATTTCGGACCAAAATTTCAAAGTCGTTTTAAACATTGTGCATTGTGCATTTGGGTGCGTACAATCCAAAAATCACATTTACAGCTTCCGGAATCGACTGGAAATCGCTCAAAAACCACGATAAAGCTAGAAAATTAAAAATCCATTTCCATGACTTTAATCGACAGTAAAAGTTTAATTTTAATACTTACAGCAAAATAAACTGTGCCAGCCAATTTTTCACATCAAATTACATAAGAATACGTCAAAAAAGCTATTGTTTTCGAATATTTAATTTTTGGGTAAAAAAAAATTCAAAAAATCTATCGTTTTTGTAATTTCGGACCAAAATTTCAAAGTCGTTTTAAACATTGTGCATAGTGCATTTGGGTGCGTACAATCCAAAAATCACATTTACAGCTTCCGGAATCGACTGGAAATCGCTCAAAAACCACGATAAAGCTAGAAAATTAAAAATCCATTTCCATGACTTTAATCGACAGTAAAAGTTTAATTTTAATACTTACAGCAAAATAAACTGTGCCAGCCAATTTTTCACATCAAATTACATAAGAATACGTCAAAAAAGCTATTGTTTTCGAATATTTAATTTTTGGGTAAAAAAAAATTCAAAGGGGTTAATCTATCGTTTTTGTAATTTCGGACCAAAATTTCAAAGTCGTTTTAAACATTGTGCATAGTGCATTTGGGTGCGTACAATCCAAAAATCACATTTACAGCTTCCGGAATCGACTGGAAATCGCTCAAAAACCACGATAAAGCTAGAAAATTAAAAATCCATTTCCATGACTTTAATCGACAGTAAAAGTTTAATTTTAATACTTACAGCAAAATAAACTGTGCCAGCCAATTTTTCACATCAAATTACATAAGAATACGTCAAAAAAGCTATTGTTTTCGAATATTTAATTTTTGGGTAAAAAAAAATTCAAAGGGGTTAATCTATCGTTTTTGTAATTTCGGACCAAAATTTCAAAGTCGTTTTAAACATTGTGCATTGTGCATTTGGGTGCGTACAATCCAAAAATCACATTTACACCTTGCGGAATCGACTGGAAATCGCTCAAAAACCACGATAAAGCTAGAAAATTAAAAATCCATTTCCATGACTTTAATCGACAGTAAAAGTTTAATTTTAATACTTACAGCAAAATAAACTGTGCCAGCCAATTTTTCACATCAAATTACATAAGAATACGTCAAAAAAGCTATTGTTTTCGAATATTTAATTTTTGGGTAAAAAAAAATTCAAAGGGGTTAATCTATCGTTTTTGTAATTTCGGACCAAAATTTCAAAGTCGTTTTAAACATTGTGCATAGTGCATTTGGGTGCGTACAATCCAAAAATCACATTTACAGCTTCCGGAATCGACTGGAAATCGCTCAAAAACCACGATAAAGCTAGAAAATTAAAAATCCATTTCCATGACTTGAATCGACAGTAAAAGTTTAATTTTAATACTTACAGCAAAATAAACTGTGCCAGCCAATTTTTCACATCAAATTACATAAGAATACGTCAAAAAAGCTATTGTTTTCGAATATTTAATTTTTGGGTAAAAAAAAATTCAAAGGGGTTAATCTATCGTTTTTGTAATTTCGGACCAAAATTTCAAAGTCGTTTTAAACATTGTGCATAGTGCATTTGGGTGCGTACAATCCAAAAATCACATTTACAGCTTCCGGAATCGACTGGAAATCGCTCAAAAACCACGATAAAGCTAGAAAATTAAAAATCCATTTCCATGACTTTAATCGACAGTAAAAGTTTAATTTTAATACTTACAGCAAAATAAACTGTGCCAGCCAATTTTTCACATCAAATTACATAAGAATACGTCAAAAAAGCTATTGTTTTCGAATATTTAATTTTTGGGTAAAAAAAAATTCAAAAAATCTATCGTTTTTGTAATTTCGGACCAAAATTTCAAAGTCGTTTTAAACATTGTGCATAGTGCATTTGGGTGCGTACAATCCAAAAATCACATTTACAGCTTCCGGAATCGACTGGAAATCGCTCAAAAACCACGATAAAGCTAGAAAATTAAAAATCCATTTCCATGACTTTAATCGACAGTAAAAGTTTAATTTTAATACTTACAGCAAAATAAACTGTGCCAGCCAATTTTTCACATCAAATTACATAAGAATACGTCAAAAAAGCTATTGTTTTCGAATATTTAATTTTTGGGTAAAAAAAAATTCAAAGGGGTTAATCTATCGTTTTTGTAATTTCGGACCAAAATTTCAAAGTCGTTTTAAACATTGTGCATAGTGCATTTGGGTGCGTACAATCCAAAAATCACATTTACAGCTTCCGGAATCGACTGGAAATCGCTCAAAAACCACGATAAAGCTAGAAAATTAAAAATCCATTTCCATGACTTTAATCGACAGTAAAAGTTTAATTTTAATACTTACAGCAAAATAAACTGTGCCAGCCAATTTTTCACATCAAATTACATAAGAATACGTCAAAAAAGCTATTGTTTTCGAATATTTAATTTTTGGGTAAAAAAAAATTCAAAAAATCTATCGTTTTTGTAATTTCGGACCAAAATTTCAAAGTCGTTTTAAACATTGTGCATAGTGCATTTGGGTGCGTACAATCCAAAAATCACATTTACAGCTTCCGGAATCGACTGGAAATCGCTCAAAAACCACGATAAAGCTAGAAAATTAAAAATCCATTTCCATGACTTTAATCGACAGTAAAAGTTTAATTTTAATACTTACAGCAAAATAAACTGTGCCAGCCAATTTTTCACATCAAATTACATAAGAATACGTCAAAAAAGCTATTGTTTTCGAATATTTAATTTTTGGGTAAAAAAAAATTCAAAAAATCTATCGTTTTTGTAATTTCGGACCAAAATTTCAAAGTCGTTTTAAACATTGTGCATAGTGCATTTGGGTGCGTACAATCCAAAAATCACATTTACAGCTTCCGGAATCGACTGGAAATCGCTCAAAAACCACGATAAAGCTAGAAAATTAAAAATCCATTTCCATGACTTTAATCGACAGTAAAAGTTTAATTTTAATACTTACAGCAAAATAAACTGTGCCAGCCAATTTTTCACATCAAATTACATAAGAATACGTCAAAAAAGCTATTGTTTTCGAATATTTAATTTTTGGGTAAAAAAAAATTCAAAGGGGTTAATCTATCGTTTTTGTAATTTCGGACCAAAATTTCAAAGTCGTTTTAAACATTGTGCATAGTGCATTTGGGTGCGTACAATCCAAAAATCACATTTACAGCTTCCGGAATCGACTGGAAATCGCTCAAAAACCACGATAAAGCTAGAAAATTAAAAATCCATTTCCATGACTTTAATCGACAGTAAAAGTTTAATTTTAATACTTACAGCAAAATAAACTGTGCCAGCCAATTTTTCACATCAAATTACATAAGAATACGTCAAAAAAGCTATTGTTTTCGAATATTTAATTTTTGGGTAAAAAAAAATTCAAAAAATCTATCGTTTTTGTAATTTCGGACCAAAATTTCAAAGTCGTTTTAAACATTGTGCATAGTGCATTTGGGTGCGTACAATCCGAAAATCACATTTACAGCTTCCGGAATCGACTGGAAATCGCTCAAAAACCACGATAAAGCTAGAAAATTAAAAATCCATTTCCATGACTTTAATCGACAGTAAAAGTTTAATTTTAATACTTACAGCAAAATAAACTGTGCCAGCCAATTTTTCACATCAAATTACATAAGAATACGTCAAAAAAGCTATTGTTTTCGAATATTTAATTTTTGGGTAAAAAAAAATTCAAAAAATCTATCGTTTTTGTAATTTCGGACCAAAATTTCAAAGTCGTTTTAAACATTGTGCATAGTGCATTTGGGTGCGTACAATCCAAAAATCACATTTACAGCTTCCGGAATCGACTGGAAATCGCTCAAAAACCACGATAAAGCTAGAAAATTAAAAATCCATTTCCATGACTTTAATCGACAGTAAAAGTTTAATTTTAATACTTACAGCAAAATAAACTGTGCCAGCCAATTTTTCACATCAAATTACATAAGAATACGTCAAAAAAGCTATTGTTTTCGAATATTTAATTTTTGGGTAAAAAAAAATTCAAAGGGGTTAATCTATCGTTTTTGTAATTTCGGACCAAAATTTCAAAGTCGTTTTAAACATTGTGCATAGTGCATTTGGGTGCGTACAATCCAAAAATCACATTTACAGCTTCCGGAATCGACTGGAAATCGCTCAAAAACCACGATAAAGCTAGAAAATTAAAAATCCATTTCCATGACTTTAATCGACAGTAAAAGTTTAATTTTAATACTTACAGCAAAATAAACTGTGCCAGCCAATTTTTCACATCAAATTACATAAGAATACGTCAAAAAAGCTATTGTTTTCGAATATTTAATTTTTGGGTAAAAAAAAATTCAAAAAATCTATCGTTTTTGTAATTTCGGACCAAAATTTCAAAGTCGTTTTAAACATTGTGCATAGTGCATTTGGGTGCGTACAATCCAAAAATCACATTTACAGCTTCCGGAATCGACTGGAAATCGCTCAAAAACCACGATAAAGCTAGAAAATTAAAAATCCATTTCCATGACTTTAATCGACAGTAAAAGTTTAATTTTAATACTTACAGCAAAATAAACTGTGCCAGCCAATTTTTCACATCAAATTACATAAGAATACGTCAAAAAAGCTATTGTTTTCGAATATTTAATTTTTGGGTAAAAAAAAATTCAAAGGGGTTAATCTATCGTTTTTGTAATTTCGGACCAAAATTTCAAAGTCGTTTTAAACATTGTGCATAGTGCATTTGGGTGCGTACAATCCAAAAATCACATTTACAGCTTCCGGAATCGACTGGAAATCGCTCAAAAACCACGATAAAGCTAGAAAATTAAAAATCCATTTCCATGACTTTAATCGACAGTAAAAGTTTAATTTTAATACTTACAGCAAAATAAACTGTGCCAGCCAATTTTTCACATCAAATTACATAAGAATACGTCAAAAAAGCTATTGTTTTCGAATATTTAATTTTTGGGTAAAAAAAAATTCAAAGGGGTTAATCTATCGTTTTTGTAATTTCGGACCAAAATTTCAAAGTCGTTTTAAACATTGTGCATAGTGCATTTGGGTGCGTACAATCCAAAAATCACATTTACAGCTTCCGGAATCGACTGGAAATCGCTCAAAAACCACGATAAAGCTAGAAAATTAAAAATCCATTTCCATGACTTTAATCGACAGTAAAAGTTTAATTTTAATACTTACAGCAAAATAAACTGTGCCAGCCAATTTTTCACATCAAATTACATAAGAATACGTCAAAAAAGCTATTGTTTTCGAATATTTAATTTTTGGGTAAAAAAAAATTCAAAGGGGTTAATCTATCGTTTTTGTAATTTCGGACCAAAATTTCAAAGTCGTTTTAAACATTGTGCATAGTGCATTTGGGTGCGTACAATCCAAAAATCACATTTACAGCTTCCGGAATCGACTGGAAATCGCTCAAAAACCACGATAAAGCTAGAAAATTAAAAATCCATTTCCATGACTTTAATCGACAGTAAAAGTTTAATTTTAATACTTACAGCAAAATAAACTGTGCCAGCCAATTTTTCACATCAAATTACATAAGAATACGTCAAAAAAGCTATTGTTTTCGAATATTTAATTTTTGGGTAAAAAAAAATTCAAAGGGGTTAATCTATCGTTTTTGTAATTTCGGACCAAAATTTCAAAGTCGTTTTAAACATTGTGCATAGTGCATTTGGGTGCGTACAATCCAAAAATCACATTTACAGCTTCCGGAATCGACTGGAAATCGCTCAAAAACCACGATAAAGCTAGAAAATTAAAAATCCATTTCCATGACTTTAATCGACAGTAAAAGTTTAATTTTAATACTTACAGCAAAATAAACTGTGCCAGCCAATTTTTCACATCAAATTACATAAGAATACGTCAAAAAAGCTATTGTTTTCGAATATTTAATTTTTGGGTAAAAAAAAATTCAAAGGGGTTAATCTATCGTTTTTGTAATTTCGGACCAAAATTTCAAAGTCGTTTTAAACATTGTGCATAGTGCATTTGGGTGCGTACAATCCAAAAATCACATTTACAGCTTCCGGAATCGACTGGAAATCGCTCAAAAACCACGATAAAGCTAGAAAATTAAAAATCCATTTCCATGACTTTAATCGACAGTAAAAGTTTAATTTTAATACTTACAGCAAAATAAACTGTGCCAGCCAATTTTTCACATCAAATTACATAAGAATACGTCAAAAAAGCTATTGTTTTCGAATATTTAATTTTTGGGTAAAAAAAAATTCAAAGGGGTTAATCTATCGTTTTTGTAATTTCGGACCAAAATTTCAAAGTCGTTTTAAACATTGTGCATAGTGCATTTGGGTGCGTACAATCCAAAAATCACATTTACAGCTTCCGGAATCGACTGGAAATCGCTCAAAAACCACGATAAAGCTAGAAAATTAAAAATCCATTTCCATGACTTTAATCGACAGTAAAAGTTTAATTTTAATACTTACAGCAAAATAAACTGTGCCAGCCAATTTTTCACATCAAATTACATAAGAATACGTCAAAAAAGCTATTGTTTTCGAATATTTAATTTTTGGGTAAAAAAAAATTCAAAGGGGTTAATCTATCGTTTTTGTAATTTCGGACCAAAATTTCAAAGTCGTTTTAAACATTGTGCATAGTGCATTTGGGTGCGTACAATCCAAAAATCACATTTACAGCTTCCGGAATCGACTGGAAATCGCTCAAAAACCACGATAAAGCTAGAAAATTAAAAATCCATTTCCATGACTTTAATCGACAGTAAAAGTTTAATTTTAATACTTACAGCAAAATAAACTGTGCCAGCCAATTTTTCACATCAAATTACATAAGAATACGTCAAAAAAGCTATTGTTTTCGAATATTTAATTTTTGGGTAAAAAAAAATTCAAAGGGGTTAATCTATCGTTTTTGTAATTTCGGACCAAAATTTCAAAGTCGTTTTAAACATTGTGCATAGTGCATTTGGGTGCGTACAATCCAAAAATCACATTTACAGCTTCCGGAATCGACTGGAAATCGCTCAAAAACCACGATAAAGCTAGAAAATTAAAAATCCATTTCCATGACTTTAATCGACAGTAAAAGTTTAATTTTAATACTTACAGCAAAATAAACTGTGCCAGCCAATTTTTCACATCAAATTACATAAGAATACGTCAAAAAAGCTATTGTTTTCGAATATTTAATTTTTGGGTAAAAAAAAATTCAAAGGGGTTAATCTATCGTTTTTGTAATTTCGGACCAAAATTTCAAAGTCGTTTTAAACATTGTGCATAGTGCATTTGGGTGCGTACAATCCAAAAATCACATTTACAGCTTCCGGAATCGACTGGAAATCGCTCAAAAACCACGATAAAGCTAGAAAATTAAAAATCCATTTCCATGACTTTAATCGACAGTAAAAGTTTAATTTTAATACTTACAGCAAAATAAACTGTGCCAGCCAATTTTTCACATCAAATTACATAAGAATACGTCAAAAAAGCTATTGTTTTCGAATATTTAATTTTTGGGTAAAAAAAAATTCAAAGGGGTTAATCTATCGTTTTTGTAATTTCGGACCAAAATTTCAAAGTCGTTTTAAACATTGTGCATAGTGCATTTGGGTGCGTACAATCCAAAAATCACATTTACAGCTTCCGGAATCGACTGGAAATCGCTCAAAAACCACGATAAAGCTAGAAAATTAAAAATCCATTTCCATGACTTTAATCGACAGTAAAAGTTTAATTTTAATACTTACAGCAAAATAAACTGTGCCAGCTAATTTTTCACATCAAATTACATAAGAATACGTCAAAAAAGCTATTGTTTTCGAATATTTAATTTTTGGGTAAAAAAAAATTCAAAGGGGTTAATCTATCGTTTTTGTAATTTCGGACCAAAATTTCAAAGTCGTTTTAAACATTGTGCATAGTGCATTTGGGTGCGTACAATCCAAAAATCACATTTACAGCTTCCGGAATCGACTGGAAATCGCTCAAAAACCACGATAAAGCTAGAAAATTAAAAATCCATTTCCATGACTTTAATCGACAGTAAAAGTTTAATTTTAATACTTACAGCAAAATAAACTGTGCCAGCCAATTTTTCACATCAAATTACATAAGAATACGTCAAAAAAGCTATTGTTTTCGAATATTTAATTTTTGGGTAAAAAAAAATTCAAAGGGGTTAATCTATCGTTTTTGTAATTTCGGACCAAAATTTCAAAGTCGTTTTAAACATTGTGCATAGTGCATTTGGGTGCGTACAATCCAAAAATCACATTTACAGCTTCCGGAATCGACTGGAAATCGCTCAAAAACCACGATAAAGCTAGAAAATTAAAAATCCATTTCCATGACTTTAATCGACAGTAAAAGTTTAATTTTAATACTTACAGCAAAATAAACTGTGCCAGCCAATTTTTCACATCAAATTACATAAGAATACGTCAAAAAAGCTATTGTTTTCGAATATTTAATTTTTGGGTAAAAAAAAATTCAAAGGGGTTAATCTATCGTTTTTGTAATTTCGGACCAAAATTTCAAAGTCGTTTTAAACATTGTGCATAGTGCATTTGGGTGCGTACAATCCAAAAATCACATTTACAGCTTCCGGAATCGACTGGAAATCGCTCAAAAACCACGATAAAGCTAGAAAATTAAAAATCCATTTCCATGACTTTAATCGACAGTAAAAGTTTAATTTTAATACTTACAGCAAAATAAACTGTGCCAGCCAATTTTTCACATCAAATTACATAAGAATACGTCAAAAAAGCTATTGTTTTCGAATATTTAATTTTTGGGTAAAAAAAAATTCAAAGGGGTTAATCTATCGTTTTTGTAATTTCGGACCAAAATTTCAAAGTCGTTTTAAACATTGTGCATAGTGCATTTGGGTGCGTACAATCCAAAAATCACATTTACAGCTTCCGGAATCGACTGGAAATCGCTCAAAAACCACGATAAAGCTAGAAAATTAAAAATCCATTTCCATGACTTTAATCGACAGTAAAAGTTTAATTTTAATACTTACAGCAAAATAAACTGTGCCAGCCAATTTTTCACATCAAATTACATAAGAATACGTCAAAAAAGCTATTGTTTTCGAATATTTAATTTTTGGGTAAAAAAAAATTCAAAGGGGTTAATCTATCGTTTTTGTAATTTCGGACCAAAATTTCAAAGTCGTTTTAAACATTGTGCATAGTGCATTTGGGTGCGTACAATCCAAAAATCACATTTACACCTTGCGGAATCGACTGGAAATCGCTCAAAAACCACGATAAAGCTAGAAAATTAAAAATCCATTTCCATGACTTTAATCGACAGTAAAAGTTTAATTTTAATACTTACAGCAAAATAAACTGTGCCAGCCAATTTTTCACATCAAATTACATAAGAATACGTCAAAAAAGCTATTGTTTTCGAATATTTAATTTTTGGGTAAAAAAAAATTCAAAGGGGTTAATCTATCGTTTTTGTAATTTCGGACCAAAATTTCAAAGTCGTTTTAAACATTGTGCATAGTGCATTTGGGTGCGTACAATCCAAAAATCACATTTACAGCTTCCGGAATCGACTGGAAATCGCTCAAAAACCACGATAAAGCTAGAAAATTAAAAATCCATTTCCATGACTTTAATCGACAGTAAAAGTTTAATTTTAATACTTACAGCAAAATAAACTGTGCCAGCCAATTTTTCACATCAAATTACATAAGAATACGTCAAAAAAGCTATTGTTTTCGAATATTTAATTTTTGGGTAAAAAAAAATTCAAAGGGGTTAATCTATCGTTTTTGTAATTTCGGACCAAAATTTCAAAGTCGTTTTAAACATTGTGCATAGTGCATTTGGGTGCGTACAATCCAAAAATCACATTTACAGCTTCCGGAATCGACTGGAAATCGCTCAAAAACCACGATAAAGCTAGAAAATTAAAAATCCATTTCCATGACTTTAATCGACAGTAAAAGTTTAATTTTAATACTTACAGCAAAATAAACTGTGCCAGCCAATTTTTCACATCAAATTACATAAGAATACGTCAAAAAAGCTATTGTTTTCGAATATTTAATTTTTGGGTAAAAAAAAATTCAAAGGGGTTAATCTATCGTTTTTGTAATTTCGGACCAAAATTTCAAAGTCGTTTTAAACATTGTGCATAGTGCATTTGGGTGCGTACAATCCAAAAATCACATTTACAGCTTCCGGAATCGACTGGAAATCGCTCAAAAACCACGATAAAGCTAGAAAATTAAAAATCCATTTCCATGACTTTAATCGACAGTAAAAGTTTAATTTTAATACTTACAGCAAAATAAACTGTGCCAGCCAATTTTTCACATCAAATTACATAAGAATACGTCAAAAAAGCTATTGTTTTCGAATATTTAATTTTTGGGTAAAAAAAAATTCAAAGGGGTTAATCTATCGTTTTTGTAATTTCGGACCAAAATTTCAAAGTCGTTTTAAACATTGTGCATAGTGCATTTGGGTGCGTACAATCCAAAAATCACATTTACAGCTTCCGGAATCGACTGGAAATCGCTCAAAAACCACGATAAAGCTAGAAAATTAAAAATCCATTTCCATGACTTTAATCGACAGTAAAAGTTTAATTTTAATACTTACAGCAAAATAAACTGTGCCAGCCAATTTTTCACATCAGATTACATAAGAATACGTCAAAAAAGCTATTGTTTTCGAATATTTAATTTTTGGGTAAAAAAAAATTCAAAGGGGTTAATCTATCGTTTTTGTAATTTCGGACCAAAATTTCAAAGTCGTTTTAAACATTGTGCATAGTGCATTTGGGTGCGTACAATCCAAAAATCACATTTACAGCTTCCGGAATCGACTGGAAATCGCTCAAAAACCACGATAAAGCTAGAAAATTAAAAATCCATTTCCATGACTTTAATCGACAGTAAAAGTTTAATTTTAATACTTACAGCAAAATAAACTGTGCCAGCCAATTTTTCACATCAAATTACATAAGAATACGTCAAAAAAGCTATTGTTTTCGAATATTTAATTTTTGGGTAAAAAAAAATTCAAAGGGGTTAATCTATCGTTTTTGTAATTTCGGACCAAAATTTCAAAGTCGTTTTAAACATTGTGCATAGTGCATTTGGGTGCGTACAATCCAAAAATCACATTTACAGCTTCCGGAATCGACTGGAAATCGCTCAAAAACCACGATAAAGCTAGAAAATTAAAAATCCATTTCCATGACTTTAATCGACAGTAAAAGTTTAATTTTAATACTTACAGCAAAATAAACTGTGCCAGCCAATTTTTCACATCAAATTACATAAGAATACGTCAAAAAAGCTATTGTTTTCGAATATTTAATTTTTGGGTAAAAAAAAATTCAAAGGGGTTAATCTATCGTTTTTGTAATTTCGGACCAAAATTTCAAAGTCGTTTTAAACATTGTGCATAGTGCATTTGGGTGCGTACAATCCAAAAATCACATTTACAGCTTCCGGAATCGACTGGAAATCGCTCAAAAACCACGATAAAGCTAGAAAATTAAAAATCCATTTCCATGACTTTAATCGACAGTAAAAGTTTAATTTTAATACTTACAGCAAAATAAACTGTGCCAGCCAATTTTTCACATCAAATTACATAAGAATACGTCAAAAAAGCTATTGTTTTCGAATATTTAATTTTTGGGTAAAAAAAAATTCAAAGGGGTTAATCTATCGTTTTTGTAATTTCGGACCAAAATTTCAAAGTCGTTTTAAACATTGTGCATAGTGCATTTGGGTGCGTACAATCCAAAAATCACATTTACAGCTTCCGGAATCGACTGGAAATCGCTCAAAAACCACGATAAAGCTAGAAAATTAAAAATCCATTTCCATGACTTTAATCGACAGTAAAAGTTTAATTTTAATACTTACAGCAAAATAAACTGTGCCAGCCAATTTTTCACATCAAATTACATAAGAATACGTCAAAAAAGCTATTGTTTTCGAATATTTAATTTTTGGGTAAAAAAAAATTCAAAGGGGTTAATCTATCGTTTTTGTAATTTCGGACCAAAATTTCAAAGTCGTTTTAAACATTGTGCATAGTGCATTTGGGTGCGTACAATCCAAAAATCACATTTACAGCTTCCGGAATCGACTGGAAATCGCTCAAAAACCACGATAAAGCTAGAAAATTAAAAATCCATTTCCATGACTTTAATCGACAGTAAAAGTTTAATTTTAATACTTACAGCAAAATAAACTGTGCCAGCCAATTTTTCACATCAAATTACATAAGAATACGTCAAAAAAGCTATTGTTTTCGAATATTTAATTTTTGGGTAAAAAAAAATTCAAAGGGGTTAATCTATCGTTTTTGTAATTTCGGACCAAAATTTCAAAGTCGTTTTAAACATTGTGCATAGTGCATTTGGGTGCGTACAATCCAAAAATCACATTTACAGCTTCCGGAATCGACTGGAAATCGCTCAAAAACCACGATAAAGCTAGAAAATTAAAAATCCATTTCCATGACTTTAATCGACAGTAAAAGTTTAATTTTAATACTTACAGCAAAATAAACTGTGCCAGCCAATTTTTCACATCAAATTACATAAGAATACGTCAAAAAAGCTATTGTTTTCGAATATTTAATTTTTGGGTAAAAAAAAATTCAAAGGGGTTAATCTATCGTTTTTGTAATTTCGGACCAAAATTTCAAAGTCGTTTTAAACATTGTGCATAGTGCATTTGGGTGCGTACAATCCAAAAATCACATTTACAGCTTCCGGAATCGACTGGAAATCGCTCAAAAACCACGATAAAGCTAGAAAATTAAAAATCCATTTCCATGACTTTAATCGACAGTAAAAGTTTAATTTTAATACTTACAGCAAAATAAACTGTGCCAGCCAATTTTTCACATCAGATTACATAAGAATACGTCAAAAAAGCTATTGTTTTCGAATATTTAATTTTTGGGTAAAAAAAAATTCAAAGGGGTTAATCTATCGTTTTTGTAATTTCGGACCAAAATTTCAAAGTCGTTTTAAACATTGTGCATAGTGCATTTGGGTGCGTACAATCCAAAAATCACATTTACAGCTTCCGGAATCGACTGGAAATCGCTCAAAAACCACGATAAAGCTAGAAAATTAAAAATCCATTTCCATGACTTTAATCGACAGTAAAAGTTTAATTTTAATACTTACAGCAAAATAAACTGTGCCAGCCAATTTTTCACATCAAATTACATAAGAATACGTCAAAAAAGCTATTGTTTTCGAATATTTAATTTTTGGGTAAAAAAAAATTCAAAGGGGTTAATCTATCGTTTTTGTAATTTCGGACCAAAATTTCAAAGTCGTTTTAAACATTGTGCATAGTGCATTTGGGTGCGTACAATCCAAAAATCACATTTACAGCTTCCGGAATCGACTGGAAATCGCTCAAAAACCACGATAAAGCTAGAAAATTAAAAATCCATTTCCATGACTTTAATCGACAGTAAAAGTTTAATTTTAATACTTACAGCAAAATAAACTGTGCCAGCCAATTTTTCACATCAAATTACATAAGAATACGTCAAAAAAGCTATTGTTTTCGAATATTTAATTTTTGGGTAAAAAAAAATTCAAAGGGGTTAATCTATCGTTTTTGTAATTTCGGACCAAAATTTCAAAGTCGTTTTAAACATTGTGCATAGTGCATTTGGGTGCGTACAATCCAAAAATCACATTTACAGCTTCCGGAATCGACTGGAAATCGCTCAAAAACCACGATAAAGCTAGAAAATTAAAAATCCATTTCCATGACTTTAATCGACAGTAAAAGTTTAATTTTAATACTTACAGCAAAATAAACTGTGCCAGCCAATTTTTCACATCAGATTACATAAGAATACGTCAAAAAAGCTATTGTTTTCGAATATTTAATTTTTGGGTAAAAAAAAATTCAAAGGGGTTAATCTATCGTTTTTGTAATTTCGGACCAAAATTTCAAAGTCGTTTTAAACATTGTGCATAGTGCATTTGGGTGCGTACAATCCAAAAATCACATTTACAGCTTCCGGAATCGACTGGAAATCGCTCAAAAACCACGATAAAGCTAGAAAATTAAAAATCCATTTCCATGACTTTAATCGACAGTAAAAGTTTAATTTTAATACTTACAGCAAAATAAACTGTGCCAGCCAATTTTTCACATCAAATTACATAAGAATACGTCAAAAAAGCTATTGTTTTCGAATATTTAATTTTTGGGTAAAAAAAAATTCAAAGGGGTTAATCTATCGTTTTTGTAATTTCGGACCAAAATTTCAAAGTCGTTTTAAACATTGTGCATAGTGCATTTGGGTGCGTACAATCCAAAAATCACATTTACAGCTTCCGGAATCGACTGGAAATCGCTCAAAAACCACGATAAAGCTAGAAAATTAAAAATCCATTTCCATGACTTTAATCGACAGTAAAAGTTTAATTTTAATACTTACAGCAAAATAAACTGTGCCAGCCAATTTTTCACATCAAATTACATAAGAATACGTCAAAAAAGCTATTGTTTTCGAATATTTAATTTTTGGGTAAAAAAAAATTCAAAGGGGTTAATCTATCGTTTTTGTAATTTCGGACCAAAATTTCAAAGTCGTTTTAAACATTGTGCATAGTGCATTTGGGTGCGTACAATCCAAAAATCACATTTACAGCTTCCGGAATCGACTGGAAATCGCTCAAAAACCACGATAAAGCTAGAAAATTAAAAATCCATTTCCATGACTTTAATCGACAGTAAAAGTTTAATTTTAATACTTACAGCAAAATAAACTGTGCCAGCCAATTTTTCACATCAAATTACATAAGAATACGTCAAAAAAGCTATTGTTTTCGAATATTTAATTTTTGGGTAAAAAAAAATTCAAAGGGGTTAATCTATCGTTTTTGTAATTTCGGACCAAAATTTCAAAGTCGTTTTAAACATTGTGCATAGTGCATTTGGGTGCGTACAATCCAAAAATCACATTTACAGCTTCCGGAATCGACTGGAAATCGCTCAAAAACCACGATAAAGCTAGAAAATTAAAAATCCATTTCCATGACTTTAATCGACAGTAAAAGTTTAATTTTAATACTTACAGCAAAATAAACTGTGCCAGCCAATTTTTCACATCAAATTACATAAGAATACGTCAAAAAAGCTATTGTTTTCGAATATTTAATTTTTGGGTAAAAAAAAATTCAAAGGGGTTAATCTATCGTTTTTGTAATTTCGGACCAAAATTTCAAAGTCGTTTTAAACATTGTGCATAGTGCATTTGGGTGCGTACAATCCAAAAATCACATTTACAGCTTCCGGAATCGACTGGAAATCGCTCAAAAACCACGATAAAGCTAGAAAATTAAAAATCCATTTCCATGACTTTAATCGACAGTAAAAGTTTAATTTTAATACTTACAGCAAAATAAACTGTGCCAGCCAATTTTTCACATCAAATTACATAAGAATACGTCAAAAAAGCTATTGTTTTCGAATATTTAATTTTTGGGTAAAAAAAAATTCAAAGGGGTTAATCTATCGTTTTTGTAATTTCGGACCAAAATTTCAAAGTCGTTTTAAACATTGTGCATAGTGCATTTGGGTGCGTACAATCCAAAAATCACATTTACAGCTTCCGGAATCGACTGGAAATCGCTCAAAAACCACGATAAAGCTAGAAAATTAAAAATCCATTTCCATGACTTTAATCGACAGTAAAAGTTTAATTTTAATACTTACAGCAAAATAAACTGTGCCAGCCAATTTTTCACATCAAATTACATAAGAATACGTCAAAAAAGCTATTGTTTTCGAATATTTAATTTTTGGGTAAAAAAAAATTCAAAGGGGTTAATCTATCGTTTTTGTAATTTCGGACCAAAATTTCAAAGTCGTTTTAAACATTGTGCATAGTGCATTTGGGTGCGTACAATCCAAAAATCACATTTACAGCTTCCGGAATCGACTGGAAATCGCTCAAAAACCACGATAAAGCTAGAAAATTAAAAATCCATTTCCATGACTTTAATCGACAGTAAAAGTTTAATTTTAATACTTACAGCAAAATAAACTGTGCCAGCCAATTTTTCACATCAAATTACATAAGAATACGTCAAAAAAGCTATTGTTTTCGAATATTTAATTTTTGGGTAAAAAAAAATTCAAAGGGGTTAATCTATCGTTTTTGTAATTTCGGACCAAAATTTCAAAGTCGTTTTAAACATTGTGCATAGTGCATTTGGGTGCGTACAATCCAAAAATCACATTTACAGCTTCCGGAATCGACTGGAAATCGCTCAAAAACCACGATAAAGCTAGAAAATTAAAAATCCATTTCCATGACTTTAATCGACAGTAAAAGTTTAATTTTAATACTTACAGCAAAATAAACTGTGCCAGCCAATTTTTCACATCAAATTACATAAGAATACGTCAAAAAAGCTATTGTTTTCGAATATTTAATTTTTGGGTAAAAAAAAATTCAAAGGGGTTAATCTATCGTTTTTGTAATTTCGGACCAAAATTTCAAAGTCGTTTTAAACATTGTGCATAGTGCATTTGGGTGCGTACAATCCAAAAATCACATTTACAGCTTCCGGAATCGACTGGAAATCGCTCAAAAACCACGATAAAGCTAGAAAATTAAAAATCCATTTCCATGACTTTAATCGACAGTAAAAGTTTAATTTTAATACTTACAGCAAAATAAACTGTGCCAGCCAATTTTTCACATCAAATTACATAAGAATACGTCAAAAAAGCTATTGTTTTCGAATATTTAATTTTTGGGTAAAAAAAAATTCAAAGGGGTTAATCTATCGTTTTTGTAATTTCGGACCAAAATTTCAAAGTCGTTTTAAACATTGTGCATAGTGCATTTGGGTGCGTACAATCCAAAAATCACATTTACAGCTTCCGGAATCGACTGGAAATCGCTCAAAAACCACGATAAAGCTAGAAAATTAAAAATCCATTTCCATGACTTTAATCGACAGTAAAAGTTTAATTTTAATACTTACAGCAAAATAAACTGTGCCAGCCAATTTTTCACATCAAATTACATAAGAATACGTCAAAAAAGCTATTGTTTTCGAATATTTAATTTTTGGGTAAAAAAAAATTCAAAGGGGTTAATCTATCGTTTTTGTAATTTCGGACCAAAATTTCAAAGTCGTTTTAAACATTGTGCATAGTGCATTTGGGTGCGTACAATCCAAAAATCACATTTACAGCTTCCGGAATCGACTGGAAATCGCTCAAAAACCACGATAAAGCTAGAAAATTAAAAATCCATTTCCATGACTTTAATCGACAGTAAAAGTTTAATTTTAATACTTACAGCAAAATAAACTGTGCCAGCCAATTTTTCACATCAAATTACATAAGAATACGTCAAAAAAGCTATTGTTTTCGAATATTTAATTTTTGGGTAAAAAAAAATTCAAAGGGGTTAATCTATCGTTTTTGTAATTTCGGACCAAAATTTCAAAGTCGTTTTAAACATTGTGCATAGTGCATTTGGGTGCGTACAATCCAAAAATCACATTTACAGCTTCCGGAATCGACTGGAAATCGCTCAAAAACCACGATAAAGCTAGAAAATTAAAAATCCATTTCCATGACTTTAATCGACAGTAAAAGTTTAATTTTAATACTTACAGCAAAATAAACTGTGCCAGCCAATTTTTCACATCAAATTACATAAGAATACGTCAAAAAAGCTATTGTTTTCGAATATTTAATTTTTGGGTAAAAAAAAATTCAAAGGGGTTAATCTATCGTTTTTGTAATTTCGGACCAAAATTTCAAAGTCGTTTTAAACATTGTGCATAGTGCATTTGGGTGCGTACAATCCAAAAATCACATTTACAGCTTCCGGAATCGACTGGAAATCGCTCAAAAACCACGATAAAGCTAGAAAATTAAAAATCCATTTCCATGACTTTAATCGACAGTAAAAGTTTAATTTTAATACTTACAGCAAAATAAACTGTGCCAGCCAATTTTTCACATCAAATTACATAAGAATACGTCAAAAAAGCTATTGTTTTCGAATATTTAATTTTTGGGTAAAAAAAAATTCAAAGGGGTTAATCTATCGTTTTTGTAATTTCGGACCAAAATTTCAAAGTCGTTTTAAACATTGTGCATAGTGCATTTGGGTGCGTACAATCCAAAAATCACATTTACAGCTTCCGGAATCGACTGGAAATCGCTCAAAAACCACGATAAAGCTAGAAAATTAAAAATCCATTTCCATGACTTTAATCGACAGTAAAAGTTTAATTTTAATACTTACAGCAAAATAAACTGTGCCAGCCAATTTTTCACATCAAATTACATAAGAATACGTCAAAAAAGCTATTGTTTTCGAATATTTAATTTTTGGGTAAAAAAAAATTCAAAGGGGTTAATCTATCGTTTTTGTAATTTCGGACCAAAATTTCAAAGTCGTTTTAAACATTGTGCATAGTGCATTTGGGTGCGTACAATCCAAAAATCACATTTACAGCTTCCGGAATCGACTGGAAATCGCTCAAAAACCACGATAAAGCTAGAAAATTAAAAATCCATTTCCATGACTTTAATCGACAGTAAAAGTTTAATTTTAATACTTACAGCAAAATAAACTGTGCCAGCCAATTTTTCACATCAAATTACATAAGAATACGTCAAAAAAGCTATTGTTTTCGAATATTTAATTTTTGGGTAAAAAAAAATTCAAAGGGGTTAATCTATCGTTTTTGTAATTTCGGACCAAAATTTCAAAGTCGTTTTAAACATTGTGCATAGTGCATTTGGGTGCGTACAATCCAAAAATCACATTTACAGCTTCCGGAATCGACTGGAAATCGCTCAAAAACCACGATAAAGCTAGAAAATTAAAAATCCATTTCCATGACTTTAATCGACAGTAAAAGTTTAATTTTAATACTTACAGCAAAATAAACTGTGCCAGCCAATTTTTCACATCAAATTACATAAGAATACGTCAAAAAAGCTATTGTTTTCGAATATTTAATTTTTGGGTAAAAAAAAATTCAAAGGGGTTAATCTATCGTTTTTGTAATTTCGGACCAAAATTTCAAAGTCGTTTTAAACATTGTGCATAGTGCATTTGGGTGCGTACAATCCAAAAATCACATTTACAGCTTCCGGAATCGACTGGAAATCGCTCAAAAACCACGATAAAGCTAGAAAATTAAAAATCCATTTCCATGACTTTAATCGACAGTAAAAGTTTAATTTTAATACTTACAGCAAAATAAACTGTGCCAGCCAATTTTTCACATCAAATTACATAAGAATACGTCAAAAAAGCTATTGTTTTCGAATATTTAATTTTTGGGTAAAAAAAAATTCAAAGGGGTTAATCTATCGTTTTTGTAATTTCGGACCAAAATTTCAAAGTCGTTTTAAACATTGTGCATAGTGCATTTGGGTGCGTACAATCCAAAAATCACATTTACAGCTTCCGGAATCGACTGGAAATCGCTCAAAAACCACGATAAAGCTAGAAAATTAAAAATCCATTTCCATGACTTTAATCGACAGTAAAAGTTTAATTTTAATACTTACAGCAAAATAAACTGTGCCAGCCAATTTTTCACATCAAATTACATAAGAATACGTCAAAAAAGCTATTGTTTTCGAATATTTAATTTTTGGGTAAAAAAAAATTCAAAGGGGTTAATCTATCGTTTTTGTAATTTCGGACCAAAATTTCAAAGTCGTTTTAAACATTGTGCATAGTGCATTTGGGTGCGTACAATCCAAAAATCACATTTACAGCTTCCGGAATCGACTGGAAATCGCTCAAAAACCACGATAAAGCTAGAAAATTAAAAATCCATTTCCATGACTTTAATCGACAGTAAAAGTTTAATTTTAATACTTACAGCAAAATAAACTGTGCCAGCCAATTTTTCACATCAAATTACATAAGAATACGTCAAAAAAGCTATTGTTTTCGAATATTTAATTTTTGGGTAAAAAAAAATTCAAAGGGGTTAATCTATCGTTTTTGTAATTTCGGACCAAAATTTCAAAGTCGTTTTAAACATTGTGCATAGTGCATTTGGGTGCGTACAATCCAAAAATCACATTTACAGCTTCCGGAATCGACTGGAAATCGCTCAAAAACCACGATAAAGCTAGAAAATTAAAAATCCATTTCCATGACTTTAATCGACAGTAAAAGTTTAATTTTAATACTTACAGCAAAATAAACTGTGCCAGCCAATTTTTCACATCAAATTACATAAGAATACGTCAAAAAAGCTATTGTTTTCGAATATTTAATTTTTGGGTAAAAAAAAATTCAAAGGGGTTAATCTATCGTTTTTGTAATTTCGGACCAAAATTTCAAAGTCGTTTTAAACATTGTGCATAGTGCATTTGGGTGCGTACAATCCAAAAATCACATTTACAGCTTCCGGAATCGACTGGAAATCGCTCAAAAACCACGATAAAGCTAGAAAATTAAAAATCCATTTCCATGACTTTAATCGACAGTAAAAGTTTAATTTTAATACTTACAGCAAAATAAACTGTGCCAGCCAATTTTTCACATCAAATTACATAAGAATACGTCAAAAAAGCTATTGTTTTCGAATATTTAATTTTTGGGTAAAAAAAAATTCAAAGGGGTTAATCTATCGTTTTTGTAATTTCGGACCAAAATTTCAAAGTCGTTTTAAACATTGTGCATAGTGCATTTGGGTGCGTACAATCCAAAAATCACATTTACAGCTTCCGGAATCGACTGGAAATCGCTCAAAAACCACGATAAAGCTAGAAAATTAAAAATCCATTTCCATGACTTTAATCGACAGTAAAAGTTTAATTTTAATACTTACAGCAAAATAAACTGTGCCAGCCAATTTTTCACATCAAATTACATAAGAATACGTCAAAAAAGCTATTGTTTTCGAATATTTAATTTTTGGGTAAAAAAAAATTCAAAGGGGTTAATCTATCGTTTTTGTAATTTCGGACCAAAATTTCAAAGTCGTTTTAAACATTGTGCATAGTGCATTTGGGTGCGTACAATCCAAAAATCACATTTACAGCTTCCGGAATCGACTGGAAATCGCTCAAAAACCACGATAAAGCTAGAAAATTAAAAATCCATTTCCATGACTTTAATCGACAGTAAAAGTTTAATTTTAATACTTACAGCAAAATAAACTGTGCCAGCCAATTTTTCACATCAAATTACATAAGAATACGTCAAAAAAGCTATTGTTTTCGAATATTTAATTTTTGGGTAAAAAAAAATTCAAAGGGGTTAATCTATCGTTTTTGTAATTTCGGACCAAAATTTCAAAGTCGTTTTAAACATTGTGCATAGTGCATTTGGGTGCGTACAATCCAAAAATCACATTTACAGCTTCCGGAATCGACTGGAAATCGCTCAAAAACCACGATAAAGCTAGAAAATTAAAAATCCATTTCCATGACTTTAATCGACAGTAAAAGTTTAATTTTAATACTTACAGCAAAATAAACTGTGCCAGCCAATTTTTCACATCAAATTACATAAGAATACGTCAAAAAAGCTATTGTTTTCGAATATTTAATTTTTGGGTAAAAAAAAATTCAAAGGGGTTAATCTATCGTTTTTGTAATTTCGGACCAAAATTTCAAAGTCGTTTTAAACATTGTGCATAGTGCATTTGGGTGCGTACAATCCAAAAATCACATTTACAGCTTCCGGAATCGACTGGAAATCGCTCAAAAACCACGATAAAGCTAGAAAATTAAAAATCCATTTCCATGACTTTAATCGACAGTAAAAGTTTAATTTTAATACTTACAGCAAAATAAACTGTGCCAGCCAATTTTTCACATCAAATTACATAAGAATACGTCAAAAAAGCTATTGTTTTCGAATATTTAATTTTTGGGTAAAAAAAAATTCAAAGGGGTTAATCTATCGTTTTTGTAATTTCGGACCAAAATTTCAAAGTCGTTTTAAACATTGTGCATAGTGCATTTGGGTGCGTACAATCCAAAAATCACATTTACAGCTTCCGGAATCGACTGGAAATCGCTCAAAAACCACGATAAAGCTAGAAAATTAAAAATCCATTTCCATGACTTTAATCGACAGTAAAAGTTTAATTTTAATACTTACAGCAAAATAAACTGTGCCAGCCAATTTTTCACATCAAATTACATAAGAATACGTCAAAAAAGCTATTGTTTTCGAATATTTAATTTTTGGGTAAAAAAAAATTCAAAGGGGTTAATCTATCGTTTTTGTAATTTCGGACCAAAATTTCAAAGTCGTTTTAAACATTGTGCATAGTGCATTTGGGTGCGTACAATCCAAAAATCACATTTACAGCTTCCGGAATCGACTGGAAATCGCTCAAAAACCACGATAAAGCTAGAAAATTAAAAATCCATTTCCATGACTTTAATCGACAGTAAAAGTTTAATTTTAATACTTACAGCAAAATAAACTGTGCCAGCCAATTTTTCACATCAAATTACATAAGAATACGTCAAAAAAGCTATTGTTTTCGAATATTTAATTTTTGGGTAAAAAAAAATTCAAAGGGGTTAATCTATCGTTTTTGTAATTTCGGACCAAAATTTCAAAGTCGTTTTAAACATTGTGCATAGTGCATTTGGGTGCGTACAATCCAAAAATCACATTTACAGCTTCCGGAATCGACTGGAAATCGCTCAAAAACCACGATAAAGCTAGAAAATTAAAAATCCATTTCCATGACTTTAATCGACAGTAAAAGTTTAATTTTAATACTTACAGCAAAATAAACTGTGCCAGCCAATTTTTCACATCAAATTACATAAGAATACGTCAAAAAAGCTATTGTTTTCGAATATTTAATTTTTGGGTAAAAAAAAATTCAAAGGGGTTAATCTATCGTTTTTGTAATTTCGGACCAAAATTTCAAAGTCGTTTTAAACATTGTGCATAGTGCATTTGGGTGCGTACAATCCAAAAATCACATTTACAGCTTCCGGAATCGACTGGAAATCGCTCAAAAACCACGATAAAGCTAGAAAATTAAAAATCCATTTCCATGACTTTAATCGACAGTAAAAGTTTAATTTTAATACTTACAGCAAAATAAACTGTGCCAGCCAATTTTTCACATCAAATTACATAAGAATACGTCAAAAAAGCTATTGTTTTCGAATATTTAATTTTTGGGTAAAAAAAAATTCAAAGGGGTTAATCTATCGTTTTTGTAATTTCGGACCAAAATTTCAAAGTCGTTTTAAACATTGTGCATAGTGCATTTGGGTGCGTACAATCCAAAAATCACATTTACAGCTTCCGGAATCGACTGGAAATCGCTCAAAAACCACGATAAAGCTAGAAAATTAAAAATCCATTTCCATGACTTTAATCGACAGTAAAAGTTTAATTTTAATACTTACAGCAAAATAAACTGTGCCAGCCAATTTTTCACATCAAATTACATAAGAATACGTCAAAAAAGCTATTGTTTTCGAATATTTAATTTTTGGGTAAAAAAAAATTCAAAGGGGTTAATCTATCGTTTTTGTAATTTCGGACCAAAATTTCAAAGTCGTTTTAAACATTGTGCATAGTGCATTTGGGTGCGTACAATCCAAAAATCACATTTACAGCTTCCGGAATCGACTGGAAATCGCTCAAAAACCACGATAAAGCTAGAAAATTAAAAATCCATTTCCATGACTTTAATCGACAGTAAAAGTTTAATTTTAATACTTACAGCAAAATAAACTGTGCCAGCCAATTTTTCACATCAAATTACATAAGAATACGTCAAAAAAGCTATTGTTTTCGAATATTTAATTTTTGGGTAAAAAAAAATTCAAAGGGGTTAATCTATCGTTTTTGTAATTTCGGACCAAAATTTCAAAGTCGTTTTAAACATTGTGCATAGTGCATTTGGGTGCGTACAATCCAAAAATCACATTTACAGCTTCCGGAATCGACTGGAAATCGCTCAAAAACCACGATAAAGCTAGAAAATTAAAAATCCATTTCCATGACTTTAATCGACAGTAAAAGTTTAATTTTAATACTTACAGCAAAATAAACTGTGCCAGCCAATTTTTCACATCAAATTACATAAGAATACGTCAAAAAAGCTATTGTTTTCGAATATTTAATTTTTGGGTAAAAAAAAATTCAAAGGGGTTAATCTATCGTTTTTGTAATTTCGGACCAAAATTTCAAAGTCGTTTTAAACATTGTGCATAGTGCATTTGGGTGCGTACAATCCAAAAATCACATTTACAGCTTCCGGAATCGACTGGAAATCGCTCAAAAACCACGATAAAGCTAGAAAATTAAAAATCCATTTCCATGACTTTAATCGACAGTAAAAGTTTAATTTTAATACTTACAGCAAAATAAACTGTGCCAGCCAATTTTTCACATCAAATTACATAAGAATACGTCAAAAAAGCTATTGTTTTCGAATATTTAATTTTTGGGTAAAAAAAAATTCAAAGGGGTTAATCTATCGTTTTTGTAATTTCGGACCAAAATTTCAAAGTCGTTTTAAACATTGTGCATAGTGCATTTGGGTGCGTACAATCCAAAAATCACATTTACAGCTTCCGGAATCGACTGGAAATCGCTCAAAAACCACGATAAAGCTAGAAAATTAAAAATCCATTTCCATGACTTTAATCGACAGTAAAAGTTTAATTTTAATACTTACAGCAAAATAAACTGTGCCAGCCAATTTTTCACATCAAATTACATAAGAATACGTCAAAAAAGCTATTGTTTTCGAATATTTAATTTTTGGGTAAAAAAAAATTCAAAGGGGTTAATCTATCGTTTTTGTAATTTCGGACCAAAATTTCAAAGTCGTTTTAAACATTGTGCATAGTGCATTTGGGTGCGTACAATCCAAAAATCACATTTACAGCTTCCGGAATCGACTGGAAATCGCTCAAAAACCACGATAAAGCTAGAAAATTAAAAATCCATTTCCATGACTTTAATCGACAGTAAAAGTTTAATTTTAATACTTACAGCAAAATAAACTGTGCCAGCCAATTTTTCACATCAAATTACATAAGAATACGTCAAAAAAGCTATTGTTTTCGAATATTTAATTTTTGGGTAAAAAAAAATTCAAAGGGGTTAATCTATCGTTTTTGTAATTTCGGACCAAAATTTCAAAGTCGTTTTAAACATTGTGCATAGTGCATTTGGGTGCGTACAATCCAAAAATCACATTTACAGCTTCCGGAATCGACTGGAAATCGCTCAAAAACCACGATAAAGCTAGAAAATTAAAAATCCATTTCCATGACTTTAATCGACAGTAAAAGTTTAATTTTAATACTTACAGCAAAATAAACTGTGCCAGCCAATTTTTCACATCAAATTACATAAGAATACGTCAAAAAAGCTATTGTTTTCGAATATTTAATTTTTGGGTAAAAAAAAATTCAAAGGGGTTAATCTATCGTTTTTGTAATTTCGGACCAAAATTTCAAAGTCGTTTTAAACATTGTGCATAGTGCATTTGGGTGCGTACAATCCAAAAATCACATTTACACCTTGCGGAATCGACTGGAAATCGCTCAAAAACCACGATAAAGCTAGAAAATTAAAAATCCATTTCCATGACTTTAATCGACAGTAAAAGTTTAATTTTAATACTTACAGCAAAATAAACTGTGCCAGCCAATTTTTCACATCAAATTACATAAGAATACGTCAAAAAAGCTATTGTTTTCGAATATTTAATTTTTGGGTAAAAAAAAATTCAAAGGGGTTAATCTATCGTTTTTGTAATTTCGGACCAAAATTTCAAAGTCGTTTTAAACATTGTGCATAGTGCATTTGGGTGCGTACAATCCAAAAATCACATTTACAGCTTCCGGAATCGACTGGAAATCGCTCAAAAACCACGATAAAGCTAGAAAATTAAAAATCCATTTCCATGACTTTAATCGACAGTAAAAGTTTAATTTTAATACTTACAGCAAAATAAACTGTGCCAGCCAATTTTTCACATCAAATTACATAAGAATACGTCAAAAAAGCTATTGTTTTCGAATATTTAATTTTTGGGTAAAAAAAAATTCAAAGGGGTTAATCTATCGTTTTTGTAATTTCGGACCAAAATTTCAAAGTCGTTTTAAACATTGTGCATAGTGCATTTGGGTGCGTACAATCCAAAAATCACATTTACAGCTTCCGGAATCGACTGGAAATCGCTCAAAAACCACGATAAAGCTAGAAAATTAAAAATCCATTTCCATGACTTTAATCGACAGTAAAAGTTTAATTTTAATACTTACAGCAAAATAAACTGTGCCAGCCAATTTTTCACATCAAATTACATAAGAATACGTCAAAAAAGCTATTGTTTTCGAATATTTAATTTTTGGGTAAAAAAAAATTCAAAGGGGTTAATCTATCGTTTTTGTAATTTCGGACCAAAATTTCAAAGTCGTTTTAAACATTGTGCATAGTGCATTTGGGTGCGTACAATCCAAAAATCACATTTACACCTTGCGGAATCGACTGGAAATCGCTCAAAAACCACGATAAAGCTAGAAAATTAAAAATCCATTTCCATGACTTTAATCGACAGTAAAAGTTTAATTTTAATACTTACAGCAAAATAAACTGTGCCAGCCAATTTTTCACATCAAATTACATAAGAATACGTCAAAAAAGCTATTGTTTTCGAATATTTAATTTTTGGGTAAAAAAAAATTCAAAGGGGTTAATCTATCGTTTTTGTAATTTCGGACCAAAATTTCAAAGTCGTTTTAAACATTGTGCATAGTGCATTTGGGTGCGTACAATCCAAAAATCACATTTACAGCTTCCGGAATCGACTGGAAATCGCTCAAAAACCACGATAAAGCTAGAAAATTAAAAATCCATTTCCATGACTTTAATCGACAGTAAAAGTTTAATTTTAATACTTACAGCAAAATAAACTGTGCCAGCCAATTTTTCACATCAAATTACATAAGAATACGTCAAAAAAGCTATTGTTTTCGAATATTTAATTTTTGGGTAAAAAAAAATTCAAAGGGGTTAATCTATCGTTTTTGTAATTTCGGACCAAAATTTCAAAGTCGTTTTAAACATTGTGCATAGTGCATTTGGGTGCGTACAATCCAAAAATCACATTTACACCTTGCGGAATCGACTGGAAATCGCTCAAAAACCACGATAAAGCTAGAAAATTAAAAATCCATTTCCATGACTTTAATCGACAGTAAAAGTTTAATTTTAATACTTACAGCAAAATAAACTGTGCCAGCCAATTTTTCACATCAAATTACATAAGAATACGTCAAAAAAGCTATTGTTTTCGAATATTTAATTTTTGGGTAAAAAAAAATTCAAAGGGGTTAATCTATCGTTTTTGTAATTTCGGACCAAAATTTCAAAGTCGTTTTAAACATTGTGCATAGTGCATTTGGGTGCGTACAATCCAAAAATCACATTTACAGCTTCCGGAATCGACTGGAAATCGCTCAAAAACCACGATAAAGCTAGAAAATTAAAAATCCATTTCCATGACTTTAATCGACAGTAAAAGTTTAATTTTAATACTTACAGCAAAATAAACTGTGCCAGCCAATTTTTCACATCAAATTACATAAGAATACGTCAAAAAAGCTATTGTTTTCGAATATTTAATTTTTGGGTAAAAAAAAATTCAAAGGGGTTAATCTATCGTTTTTGTAATTTCGGACCAAAATTTCAAAGTCGTTTTAAACATTGTGCATAGTGCATTTGGGTGCGTACAATCCAAAAATCACATTTACAGCTTCCGGAATCGACTGGAAATCGCTCAAAAACCACGATAAAGCTAGAAAATTAAAAATCCATTTCCATGACTTTAATCGACAGTAAAAGTTTAATTTTAATACTTACAGCAAAATAAACTGTGCCAGCCAATTTTTCACATCAAATTACATAAGAATACGTCAAAAAAGCTATTGTTTTCGAATATTTAATTTTTGGGTAAAAAAAAATTCAAAGGGGTTAATCTATCGTTTTTGTAATTTTGGACCAAAATTTCAAAGTCGTTTTAAACATTGTGCATAGTGCATTTGGGTGCGTACAATCCAAAAATCACATTTACAGCTTCCGGAATCGACTGGAAATCGCTCAAAAACCACGATAAAGCTAGAAAATTAAAAATCCATTTCCATGACTTTAATCGACAGTAAAAGTTTAATTTTAATACTTACAGCAAAATAAACTGTGCCAGCCAATTTTTCACATCAAATTACATAAGAATACGTCAAAAAAGCTATTGTTTTCGAATATTTAATTTTTGGGTAAAAAAAAATTCAAAGGGGTTAATCTATCGTTTTTGTAATTTTGGACCAAAATTTCAAAGTCGTTTTAAACATTGTGCATAGTGCATTTGGGTGCGTACAATCCAAAAATCACATTTACAGCTTCCGGAATCGACTGGAAATCGCTCAAAAACCACGATAAAGCTAGAAAATTAAAAATCCATTTCCATGACTTTAATCGACAGTAAAAGTTTAATTTTAATACTTACAGTAAAATAAACTGTGCCAGCCAATTTTTCACATCAAATTACATAAGAATACGTCAAAAAAGCTATTGTTTTCGAATATTTAATTTTTGGGTAAAAAAAAATTCAAAAAAAAAATCTATCGTTTTTGTAATTTCGGACCAAAATTTCAAAGTCGTTTTAAACATTGTGCATAGTGCATTTGGGTGCGTACAATCCAAAAATCACATTTACAGCTTCCGGAATCGACTGGAAATCGCTCAAAAACCACGATAAAGCTAGAAAATTAAAAATCCATTTCCATGACTTTAATCGACAGTAAAAGTTTAATTTTAATACTTACAGCAAAATAAACTGTGCCAGCCAATTTTTCACATCAAATTACATAAGAATACGTCAAAAAAGCTATTGTTTTCGAATATTTAATTTTTGGGTAAAAAAAAATTCAAAGGGGTTAATCTATCGTTTTTGTAATTTCGGACCAAAATTTCAAAGTCGTTTTAAACATTGTGCATAGTGCATTTGGGTGCGTACAATCCAAAAATCACATTTACAGCTTCCGGAATCGACTGGAAATCGCTCAAAAACCACGATAAAGCTAGAAAATTAAAAATCCATTTCCATGACTTTAATCGACAGTAAAAGTTTAATTTTAATACTTACAGCAAAATAAACTGTGCCAGCCAATTTTTCACATCAAATTACATAAGAATACGTCAAAAAAGCTATTGTTTTCGAATATTTAATTTTTGGGTAAAAAAAAATTCAAAAAAAAAATCTATCGTTTTTGTAATTTCGGACCAAAATTTCAAAGTCGTTTTAAACATTGTGCATAGTGCATTTGGGTGCGTACAATCCAAAAATCACATTTACAGCTTCCGGAATCGACTGGAAATCGCTCAAAAACCACGATAAAGCTAGAAAATTAAAAATCCATTTCCATGACTTTAATCGACAGTAAAAGTTTAATTTTAATACTTACAGCAAAATAAACTGTGCCAGCCAATTTTTCACATCAAATTACATAAGAATACGTCAAAAAAGCTATTGTTTTCGAATATTTAATTTTTGGGTAAAAAAAAATTCAAAGGGGTTAATCTATCGTTTTTGTAATTTCGGACCAAAATTTCAAAGTCGTTTTAAACATTGTGCATAGTGCATTTGGGTGCGTACAATCCAAAAATCACATTTACAGCTTCCGGAATCGACTGGAAATCGCTCAAAAACCACGATAAAGCTAGAAAATTAAAAATCCATTTCCATGACTTTAATCGACAATAAAAGTTTAATTTTAATACTTACAGCAAAATAAACTGTGCCAGCCAATTTTTCACATCAAATTACATAAGAATACGTCAAAAAAGCTATTGTTTTCGAATATTTAATTTTTGGGTAAAAAAAAATTCAAAGGGGTTAATCTATCGTTTTTGTAATTTCGGACCAAAATTTCAAAGTCGTTTTAAACATTGTGCATAGTGCATTTGGGTGCGTACAATCCAAAAATCACATTTACAGCTTCCGGAATCGACTGGAAATCGCTCAAAAACCACGATAAAGCTAGAAAATTAAAAATCCATTTCCATGACTTTAATCGACAGTAAAAGTTTAATTTTAATACTTACAGCAAAATAAACTGTGCCAGCCAATTTTTCACATCAAATTACATAAGAATACGTCAAAAAAGCTATTGTTTTCGAATATTTAATTTTTGGGTAAAAAAAAATTCAAAGGGGTTAATCTATCGTTTTTGTAATTTCGGACCAAAATTTCAAAGTCGTTTTAAACATTGTGCATAGTGCATTTGGGTGCGTACAATCCAAAAATCACATTTACAGCTTCCGGAATCGACTGGAAATCGCTCAAAAACCACGATAAAGCTAGAAAATTAAAAATCCATTTCCATGACTTTAATCGACAGTAAAAGTTTAATTTTAATACTTACAGCAAAATAAACTGTGCCAGCCAATTTTTCACATCAAATTACATAAGAATACGTCAAAAAAGCTATTGTTTTCGAATATTTAATTTTTGGGTAAAAAAAAATTCAAAGGGGTTAATCTATCGTTTTTGTAATTTCGGACCAAAATTTCAAAGTCGTTTTAAACATTGTGCATAGTGCATTTGGGTGCGTACAATCCAAAAATCACATTTACAGCTTCCGGAATCGACTGGAAATCGCTCAAAAACCACGATAAAGCTAGAAAATTAAAAATCCATTTCCATGACTTTAATCGACAGTAAAAGTTTAATTTTAATACTTACAGCAAAATAAACTGTGCCAGCCAATTTTTCACATCAAATTACATAAGAATACGTCAAAAAAGCTATTGTTTTCGAATATTTAATTTTTGGGTAAAAAAAAATTCAAAGGGGTTAATCTATCGTTTTTGTAATTTCGGACCAAAATTTCAAAGTCGTTTTAAACATTGTGCATAGTGCATTTGGGTGCGTACAATCCAAAAATCACATTTACAGCTTCCGGAATCGACTGGAAATCGCTCAAAAACCACGATAAAGCTAGAAAATTAAAAATCCATTTCCATGACTTTAATCGACAGTAAAAGTTTAATTTTAATACTTACAGCAAAATAAACTGTGCCAGCCAATTTTTCACATCAAATTACATAAGAATACGTCAAAAAAGCTATTGTTTTCGAATATTTAATTTTTGGGTAAAAAAAAATTCAAAGGGGTTAATCTATCGTTTTTGTAATTTCGGACCAAAATTTCAAAGTCGTTTTAAACATTGTGCATAGTGCATTTGGGTGCGTACAATCCAAAAATCACATTTACACCTTGCGGAATCGACTGGAAATCGCTCAAAAACCACGATAAAGCTAGAAAATTAAAAATCCATTTCCATGACTTTAATCGACAGTAAAAGTTTAATTTTAATACTTACAGCAAAATAAACTGTGCCAGCCAATTTTTCACATCAAATTACATAAGAATACGTCAAAAAAGCTATTGTTTTCGAATATTTAATTTTTGGGTAAAAAAAAATTCAAAGGGGTTAATCTATCGTTTTTGTAATTTCGGACCAAAATTTCAAAGTCGTTTTAAACATTGTGCATAGTGCATTTGGGTGCGTACAATCCAAAAATCACATTTACAGCTTCCGGAATCGACTGGAAATCGTTCAAAAACCACGATAAAGCTAGAAAATTAAAAATCCATTTCCATGACTTTAATCGACAGTAAAAGTTTAATTTTAATACTTACAGCAAAATAAACTGTGCCAGCCAATTTTTCACATCAAATTACATAAGAATACGTCAAAAAAGCTATTGTTTTCGAATATTTAATTTTTGGGTAAAAAAAAATTCAAAGGGGTTAATCTATCGTTTTTGTAATTTCGGACCAAAATTTCAAAGTCGTTTTAAACATTGTGCATAGTGCATTTGGGTGCGTACAATCCAAAAATCACATTTACAGCTTCCGGAATCGACTGGAAATCGCTCAAAAACCACGATAAAGCTAGAAAATTAAAAATCCATTTCCATGACTTTAATCGACAGTAAAAGTTTAATTTTAATACTTACAGTAAAATAAACTGTGCCAGCCAATTTTTCACATCAAATTACATAAGAATACGTCAAAAAAGCTATTGTTTTCGAATATTTAATTTTTGGGTAAAAAAAAATTCAAAAAAAAAATCTATCGTTTTTGTAATTTCGGACCAAAATTTCAAAGTCGTTTTAAACATTGTGCATAGTGCATTTGGGTGCGTACAATCCAAAAATCACATTTACAGCTTCCGGAATCGACTGGAAATCGCTCAAAAACCACGATAAAGCTAGAAAATTAAAAATCCATTTCCATGACTTTAATCGACAGTAAAAGTTTAATTTTAATACTTACAGCAAAATAAACTGTGCCAGCCAATTTTTCACATCAGATTACATAAGAATACGTCAAAAAAGCTATTGTTTTCGAATATTTAATTTTTGGGTAAAAAAAAATTCAAAGGGGTTAATCTATCGTTTTTGTAATTTCGGACCAAAATTTCAAAGTCGTTTTAAACATTGTGCATAGTGCATTTGGGTGCGTACAATCCAAAAATCACATTTACAGCTTCCGGAATCGACTGGAAATCGCTCAAAAACCACGATAAAGCTAGAAAATTAAAAATCCATTTCCATGACTTTAATCGACAGTAAAAGTTTAATTTTAATACTTACAGCAAAATAAACTATGCCAGCCAATTTTTCACATCAAATTACATAAGAATACGTCAAAAAAGCTATTGTTTTCGAATATTTAATTTTTGGGTAAAAAAAAATTCAAAAAATCTATCGTTTTTGTAATTTTGGACCAAGGACCACAATTTCAAAGTCGTTTTAAACATTGTGCATAGTGCATTTGGGTGCGTACAATCCAAAAATCACATTTACAGCTTCCGAATCGACTGGAAATCGCTCAAAAACCACGATAAAGCTAGAAAATTAAAATCCATTTCCATGACTTTAATCGACAGTAAAAGTTTAATTTTAATACTTACAGCAAAATAAACTGTGCCAGCCAATTTTTCACATCAAATTACATAAGATACGTCAAAAAAGCTATTGTTTTCGAATATTTAATTTTTGGGTAAAAAAAAATTCAAAGGGGTTAATCTATCGTTTTTGTAATTTCGGACCAAAATTTCAAAGTCGTTTTAAACATTGTGCATAGTGCATTTGGGTGCGTACAATCCAAAATCACATTTACAGCTTCCGGAATCGACTGGAAATCGCTCAAAAACCACGATAAAGCTAGAAAATTAAAAATCCATTTCCATGACTTTAATCGACAGTAAAAGTTTAATTTTAATACTTACAGCAAAATAAACTGTGCCAGCCAATTTTTCACATCAAATTACATAAGAATACGTCAAAAAAGCTATTGTTTTCGAATATTTAATTTTTGGGTAAAAAAAAATTCAAGGGGTTAATCTATCGTTTTTGTAATTTCGGACCAAAATTTCAAAGTCGTTTTAAACATTGTGCATAGTGCATTTGGGTGCGTACAATCCAAAAATCACATTTACAGCTTCCGGAATCGACTGGAAATCGCTCAAAAACCACGATAAAGCTAGAAAATTAAAAATCCATTTCCATGACTTTAATCGACAGTAAAAGTTTAATTTTAATACTTACAGCAAAATAAACTGTGCCAGCCAATTTTTCACATCAAATTACATAAGAATACGTCAAAAAAGCTATTGTTTTCGAATATTAATTTTTGGGTAAAAAAAATTCAAAGGGGTTAATCTATCGTTTTTGTAATTTCGGACCAAAATTTCAAAGTCGTTTTAAACATGTGCATAGTGCATTTGGGTGCGTACAATCCAAAAATCACATTTACACCTTGCGGAATCGACTGGAAATCGCTCAAAAACCACGATAAAGCTAGAAAATTAAAAATCCATTTCCATGACTTTAATCGACAGTAAAAGTTTAATTTTAATACTTACAGCAAAATAAACTGTGCCAGCCAATTTTTCACATCAAATTACATAAGAATACGTCAAAAAAGCTAATTGTTTTCGAATATTTAATTTTTGGGTAAAAAAAAATTCAAAAAAAAAATCTATCGTTTTTGTAATTTCGGACCAAAATTTCAAAGTCGTTTTAAACATTGTGCATAGTGCATTTGGGTGCGTACAATCCAAAAATCACATTTACAGCTTCCGGAATCGACTGGAAATCGCTCAAAAACCACGATAAAGCTAGAAAATTAAAAATCCATTTCCATGACTTTAATCGACAGTAAAAGTTTAATTTTAATACTTACAGCAAAATAAACTGTGCCAGCCAATTTTTCACATCAAATTACATAAGAATACGTCAAAAAAGCTATTGTTTTCGAATATTTAATTTTTGGGTAAAAAAAAATTCAAAAAAAAAATCTATCGTTTTTGTAATTTCGGACCAAAATTTCATAGTCGTTTTAAACATTGTGCATAGTGCATTTGGGTGCGTACAATCCATAAATCACATTTACAGCTTCCGGAATCGACTGGAAATCGCTCAAAAACCACGATAAAGCTAGAAAATTAAAAATCCATTTCCATGACTTTAATCGACAGTAAAAGTTTAATTTTAATACTTACAGCAAAATAAACTGTGCCAGCCAATTTTTCACATCAAATTACATAAGAATACGTCAAAAAAGCTATTGTTTTCGAATATTTAATTTTTGGGTAAAAAAAAATTCAAAGGGGTTCAAATCTATCGTTTTTGTAATTTTGGACCAAAATTTCAAAGTCGTTTTAAACATTGTGCATAGTGCATTTGGGTGCGTACAATCCAAAAATCACATTTACAGCTTCCGGAATCGACTGGAAATCGCTCAAAAACCACGATAAAGCTAGAAAATTAAAAATCCATTTCCATGACTTTAATCGACAGTAAAAGTTTAATTTTAATACTTACAGCAAAATAAACTGTGCCAGCCAATTTTTCACATCAAATTACATAAGAATACGTCAAAAAAGCTATTGTTTTCGAATATTTAATTTTTGGGTAAAAAAAAATTCAAAGGGGTTAATCTATCGTTTTTGTAATTTCGGACCAAAATTTCAAAGTCGTTTTAAACATTGTGCATAGTGCATTTGGGTGCGTACAATCCAAAAATCACATTTACAGCTTCCGGAATCGACTGGAAATCGCTCAAAAACCACGATAAAGCTAGAAAATTAAAAATCCATTTCCATGACTTTAATCGACAGTAAAAGTTTAATTTTAATACTTACAGCAAAATAAACTGTGCCAGCCAATTTTTCACATCAAATTACATAAGAATACGTCAAAAAAGCTATTGTTTTCGAATATTTAATTTTTGGGTAAAAAAAAATTCAAAGGGGTTCAAATCTATCGTTTTTGTAATTTTGGACCAAAATTTCAAAGTCGTTTTAAACATTGTGCATAGTGCATTTGGGTGCGTACAATCCAAAAATCACATTTACAGCTTCCGGAATCGACTGGAAATCGCTCAAAAACCACGATAAAGCTAGAAAATTAAAAATCCATTTCCATGACTTTAATCGACAGTAAAAGTTTAATTTTAATACTTACAGCAAAATAAACTGTGCCAGCCAATTTTTCACATCAAATTACATAAGAATACGTCAAAAAAGCTATTGTTTTCGAATATTTAATTTTTGGGTAAAAAAAAATTCAAAGGGGTTAATCTATCGTTTTTGTAATTTCGGACCAAAATTTCAAAGTCGTTTTAAACATTGTGCATAGTGCATTTGGGTGCGTACAATCCAAAAATCACATTTACACCTTGCGGAATCGACTGGAAATCGCTCAAAAACCACGATAAAGCTAGAAAATTAAAAATCCATTTCCATGACTTTAATCGACAGTAAAAGTTTAATTTTAATACTTACAGCAAAATAAACTGTGCCAGCCAATTTTTCACATCAAATTACATAAGAATACGTCAAAAAAGCTATTGTTTTCGAATATTTAATTTTTGGGTAAAAAAAAATTCAAAGGGGTTAATCTATCGTTTTTGTAATTTCGGACCAAAATTTCAAAGTCGTTTTAAACATTGTGCATAGTGCATTTGGGTGCGTACAATCCAAAAATCACATTTACAGCTTCCGGAATCGACTGGAAATCGCTCAAAAACCACGATAAAGCTAGAAAATTAAAAATCCATTTCCATGACTTTAATCGACAGTAAAAGTTTAATTTTAATACTTACAGCAAAATAAACTGTGCCAGCCAATTTTTCACATCAAATTACATAAGAATACGTCAAAAAAGCTATTGTTTTCGAATATTTAATTTTTGGGTAAAAAAAAATTCAAAGGGGTTAATCTATCGTTTTTGTAATTTCGGACCAAAATTTCAAAGTCGTTTTAAACATTGTGCATAGTGCATTTGGGTGCGTACAATCCAAAAATCACATTTACACCTTGCGGAATCGACTGGAAATCGCTCAAAAACCACGATAAAGCTAGAAAATTAAAAATCCATTTCCATGACTTTAATCGACAGTAAAAGTTTAATTTTAATACTTACAGCAAAATAAACTGTGCCAGCCAATTTTTCACATCAAATTACATAAGAATACGTCAAAAAAGCTATTGTTTTCGAATATTTAATTTTTGGGTAAAAAAAAATTCAAAGGGGTTAATCTATCGTTTTTGTAATTTCGGACCAAAATTTCAAAGTCGTTTTAAACATTGTGCATAGTGCATTTGGGTGCGTACAATCCAAAAATCACATTTACACCTTGCGGAATCGACTGGAAATCGCTCAAAAACCACGATAAAGCTAGAAAATTAAAAATCCATTTCCATGACTTTAATCGACAGTAAAAGTTTAATTTTAATACTTACAGCAAAATAAACTGTGCCAGCCAATTTTTCACATCAAATTACATAAGAATACGTCAAAAAAGCTATTGTTTTCGAATATTTAATTTTTGGGTAAAAAAAAATTCAAAGGGGTTAATCTATCGTTTTTGTAATTTCGGACCAAAATTTCAAAGTCGTTTTAAACATTGTGCATAGTGCATTTGGGTGCGTACAATCCAAAAATCACATTTACAGCTTCCGGAATCGACTGGAAATCGCTCAAAAACCACGATAAAGCTAGAAAATTAAAAATCCATTTCCATGACTTTAATCGACAGTAAAAGTTTAATTTTAATACTTACAGCAAAATAAACTGTGCCAGCCAATTTTTCACATCAAATTACATAAGAATACGTCAAAAAAGCTATTGTTTTCGAATATTTAATTTTTGGGTAAAAAAAAATTCAAAGGGGTTAATCTATCGTTTTTGTAATTTCGGACCAAAATTTCAAAGTCGTTTTAAACATTGTGCATAGTGCATTTGGGTGCGTACAATCCAAAAATCACATTTACACCTTGCGGAATCGACTGGAAATCGCTCAAAAACCACGATAAAGCTAGAAAATTAAAAATCCATTTCCATGACTTTAATCGACAGTAAAAGTTTAATTTTAATACTTACAGCAAAATAAACTGTGCCAGCCAATTTTTCACATCAAATTACATAAGAATACGTCAAAAAAGCTATTGTTTTCGAATATTTAATTTTTGGGTAAAAAAAAATTCAAAGGGGTTAATCTATCGTTTTTGTAATTTCGGACCAAAATTTCAAAGTCGTTTTAAACATTGTGCATAGTGCATTTGGGTGCGTACAATCCAAAAATCACATTTACAGCTTCCGGAATCGACTGGAAATCGCTCAAAAACCACGATAAAGCTAGAAAATTAAAAATCCATTTCCATGACTTTAATCGACAGTAAAAGTTTAATTTTAATACTTACAGCAAAATAAACTGTGCCAGCCAATTTTTCACATCAAATTACATAAGAATACGTCAAAAAAGCTATTGTTTTCGAATATTTAATTTTTGGGTAAAAAAAAATTCAAAGGGGTTAATCTATCGTTTTTGTAATTTCGGACCAAAATTTCAAAGTCGTTTTAAACATTGTGCATAGTGCATTTGGGTGCGTACAATCCAAAAATCACATTTACAGCTTCCGGAATCGACTGGAAATCGCTCAAAAACCACGATAAAGCTAGAAAATTAAAAATCCATTTCCATGACTTTAATCGACAGTAAAAGTTTAATTTTAATACTTACAGCAAAATAAACTGTGCCAGCCAATTTTTCACATCAAATTACATAAGAATACGTCAAAAAAGCTATTGTTTTCGAATATTTAATTTTTGGGTAAAAAAAAATTCAAAGGGGTTAATCTATCGTTTTTGTAATTTTGGACCAAAATTTCAAAGTCGTTTTAAACATTGTGCATAGTGCATTTAGGTGCGTACAATCCAAAAATCACATTTACAGCTTCCGGAATCGACTGGAAATCGCTCAAAAACCACGATAAAGCTAGAAAATTAAAAATCCATTTCCATGACTTTAATCGACAGTAAAAGTTTAATTTTAATACTTACAGCAAAATAAACTGTGCCAGCCAATTTTTCACATCAAATTACATAAGAATACGTCAAAAAAGCTATTGTTTTCGAATATTTAATTTTTGGGTAAAAAAAAATTCAAAGGGGTTAATCTATCGTTTTTGTAATTTTGGACCAAAATTTCAAAGTCGTTTTAAACATTGTGCATAGTGCATTTGGGTGCGTACAATCCAAAAATCACATTTACAGCTTCCGGAATCGACTGGAAATCGCTCAAAAACCACGATAAAGCTAGAAAATTAAAAATCCATTTCCATGACTTTAATCGACAGTAAAAGTTTAATTTTAATACTTACAGTAAAATAAACTGTGCCAGCCAATTTTTCACATCAAATTACATAAGAATACGTCAAAAAAGCTATTGTTTTCGAATATTTAATTTTTGGGTAAAAAAAAATTCAAAAAAAAAATCTATCGTTTTTGTAATTTCGGACCAAAATTTCAAAGTCGTTTTAAACATTGTGCATAGTGCATTTGGGTGCGTACAATCCAAAAATCACATTTACAGCTTCCGGAATCGACTGGAAATCGCTCAAAAACCACGATAAAGCTAGAAAATTAAAAATCCATTTCCATGACTTTAATCGACAGTAAAAGTTTAATTTTAATACTTACAGCAAAATAAACTGTGCCAGCCAATTTTTCACATCAAATTACATAAGAATACGTCAAAAAAGCTATTGTTTTCGAATATTTAATTTTTGGGTAAAAAAAAATTCAAAGGGGTTAATCTATCGTTTTTGTAATTTCGGACCAAAATTTCAAAGTCGTTTTAAACATTGTGCATAGTGCATTTGGGTGCGTACAATCCAAAAATCACATTTACAGCTTCCGGAATCGACTGGAAATCGCTCAAAAACCACGATAAAGCTAGAAAATTAAAAATCCATTTCCATGACTTTAATCGACAGTAAAAGTTTAATTTTAATACTTACAGCAAAATAAACTGTGCCAGCCAATTTTTCACATCAAATTACATAAGAATACGTCAAAAAAGCTATTGTTTTCGAATATTTAATTTTTGGGTAAAAAAAAATTCAAAAAAAAAATCTATCGTTTTTGTAATTTCGGACCAAAATTTCAAAGTCGTTTTAAACATTGTGCATAGTGCATTTGGGTGCGTACAATCCAAAAATCACATTTACAGCTTCCGGAATCGACTGGAAATCGCTCAAAAACCACGATAAAGCTAGAAAATTAAAAATCCATTTCCATGACTTTAATCGACAGTAAAAGTTTAATTTTAATACTTACAGCAAAATAAACTGTGCCAGCCAATTTTTCACATCAAATTACATAAGAATACGTCAAAAAAGCTATTGTTTTCGAATATTTAATTTTTGGGTAAAAAAAAATTCAAAGGGGTTAATCTATCGTTTTTGTAATTTCGGACCAAAATTTCAAAGTCGTTTTAAACATTGTGCATAGTGCATTTGGGTGCGTACAATCCAAAAATCACATTTACAGCTTCCGGAATCGACTGGAAATCGCTCAAAAACCACGATAAAGCTAGAAAATTAAAAATCCATTTCCATGACTTTAATCGACAATAAAAGTTTAATTTTAATACTTACAGCAAAATAAACTGTGCCAGCCAATTTTTCACATCAAATTACATAAGAATACGTCAAAAAAGCTATTGTTTTCGAATATTTAATTTTTGGGTAAAAAAAAATTCAAAGGGGTTAATCTATCGTTTTTGTAATTTCGGACCAAAATTTCAAAGTCGTTTTAAACATTGTGCATAGTGCATTTGGGTGCGTACAATCCAAAAATCACATTTACAGCTTCCGGAATCGACTGGAAATCGCTCAAAAACCACGATAAAGCTAGAAAATTAAAAATCCATTTCCATGACTTTAATCGACAGTAAAAGTTTAATTTTAATACTTACAGCAAAATAAACTGTGCCAGCCAATTTTTCACATCAAATTACATAAGAATACGTCAAAAAAGCTATTGTTTTCGAATATTTAATTTTTGGGTAAAAAAAAATTCAAAGGGGTTAATCTATCGTTTTTGTAATTTCGGACCAAAATTTCAAAGTCGTTTTAAACATTGTGCATAGTGCATTTGGGTGCGTACAATCCAAAAATCACATTTACAGCTTCCGGAATCGACTGGAAATCGCTCAAAAACCACGATAAAGCTAGAAAATTAAAAATCCATTTCCATGACTTTAATCGACAGTAAAAGTTTAATTTTAATACTTACAGCAAAATAAACTGTGCCAGCCAATTTTTCACATCAAATTACATAAGAATACGTCAAAAAAGCTATTGTTTTCGAATATTTAATTTTTGGGTAAAAAAAAATTCAAAGGGGTTAATCTATCGTTTTTGTAATTTCGGACCAAAATTTCAAAGTCGTTTTAAACATTGTGCATAGTGCATTTGGGTGCGTACAATCCAAAAATCACATTTACAGCTTCCGGAATCGACTGGAAATCGCTCAAAAACCACGATAAAGCTAGAAAATTAAAAATCCATTTCCATGACTTTAATCGACAGTAAAAGTTTAATTTTAATACTTACAGCAAAATAAACTGTGCCAGCCAATTTTTCACATCAAATTACATAAGAATACGTCAAAAAAGCTATTGTTTTCGAATATTTAATTTTTGGGTAAAAAAAAATTCAAAGGGGTTAATCTATCGTTTTTGTAATTTCGGACCAAAATTTCAAAGTCGTTTTAAACATTGTGCATAGTGCATTTGGGTGCGTACAATCCAAAAATCACATTTACAGCTTCCGGAATCGACTGGAAATCGCTCAAAAACCACGATAAAGCTAGAAAATTAAAAATCCATTTCCATGACTTTAATCGACAGTAAAAGTTTAATTTTAATACTTACAGCAAAATAAACTGTGCCAGCCAATTTTTCACATCAAATTACATAAGAATACGTCAAAAAAGCTATTGTTTTCGAATATTTAATTTTTGGGTAAAAAAAAATTCAAAGGGGTTAATCTATCGTTTTTGTAATTTCGGACCAAAATTTCAAAGTCGTTTTAAACATTGTGCATAGTGCATTTGGGTGCGTACAATCCAAAAATCACATTTACACCTTGCGGAATCGACTGGAAATCGCTCAAAAACCACGATAAAGCTAGAAAATTAAAAATCCATTTCCATGACTTTAATCGACAGTAAAAGTTTAATTTTAATACTTACAGCAAAATAAACTGTGCCAGCCAATTTTTCACATCAAATTACATAAGAATACGTCAAAAAAGCTATTGTTTTCGAATATTTAATTTTTGGGTAAAAAAAAATTCAAAGGGGTTAATCTATCGTTTTTGTAATTTCGGACCAAAATTTCAAAGTCGTTTTAAACATTGTGCATAGTGCATTTGGGTGCGTACAATCCAAAAATCACATTTACAGCTTCCGGAATCGACTGGAAATCGTTCAAAAACCACGATAAAGCTAGAAAATTAAAAATCCATTTCCATGACTTTAATCGACAGTAAAAGTTTAATTTTAATACTTACAGCAAAATAAACTGTGCCAGCCAATTTTTCACATCAAATTACATAAGAATACGTCAAAAAAGCTATTGTTTTCGAATATTTAATTTTTGGGTAAAAAAAAATTCAAAGGGGTTAATCTATCGTTTTTGTAATTTCGGACCAAAATTTCAAAGTCGTTTTAAACATTGTGCATAGTGCATTTGGGTGCGTACAATCCAAAAATCACATTTACAGCTTCCGGAATCGACTGGAAATCGCTCAAAAACCACGATAAAGCTAGAAAATTAAAAATCCATTTCCATGACTTTAATCGACAGTAAAAGTTTAATTTTAATACTTACAGTAAAATAAACTGTGCCAGCCAATTTTTCACATCAAATTACATAAGAATACGTCAAAAAAGCTATTGTTTTCGAATATTTAATTTTTGGGTAAAAAAAAATTCAAAAAAAAAATCTATCGTTTTTGTAATTTCGGACCAAAATTTCAAAGTCGTTTTAAACATTGTGCATAGTGCATTTGGGTGCGTACAATCCAAAAATCACATTTACAGCTTCCGGAATCGACTGGAAATCGCTCAAAAACCACGATAAAGCTAGAAAATTAAAAATCCATTTCCATGACTTTAATCGACAGTAAAAGTTTAATTTTAATACTTACAGCAAAATAAACTGTGCCAGCCAATTTTTCACATCAGATTACATAAGAATACGTCAAAAAAGCTATTGTTTTCGAATATTTAATTTTTGGGTAAAAAAAAATTCAAAGGGGTTAATCTATCGTTTTTGTAATTTCGGACCAAAATTTCAAAGTCGTTTTAAACATTGTGCATAGTGCATTTGGGTGCGTACAATCCAAAAATCACATTTACAGCTTCCGGAATCGACTGGAAATCGCTCAAAAACCACGATAAAGCTAGAAAATTAAAAATCCATTTCCATGACTTTAATCGACAGTAAAAGTTTAATTTTAATACTTACAGCAAAATAAACTATGCCAGCCAATTTTTCACATCAAATTACATAAGAATACGTCAAAAAAGCTATTGTTTTCGAATATTTAATTTTTGGGTAAAAAAAAATTCAAAAAATCTATCGTTTTTGTAATTTTGGACCAAAATTTCAAAGTCGTTTTAAACATTGTGCATAGTGCATTTGGGTGCGTACAATCCAAAAATCACATTTACAGCTTCCGGAATCGACTGGAAATCGCTCAAAAACCACGATAAAGCTAGAAAATTAAAAATCCATTTCCATGACTTTAATCGACAGTAAAAGTTTAATTTTAATACTTACAGCAAAATAAACTGTGCCAGCCAATTTTTCACATCAAATTACATAAGAATACGTCAAAAAAGCTATTGTTTTCGAATATTTAATTTTTGGGTAAAAAAAAATTCAAAGGGGTTAATCTATCGTTTTTGTAATTTCGGACCAAAATTTCAAAGTCGTTTTAAACATTGTGCATAGTGCATTTGGGTGCGTACAATCCAAAAATCACATTTACAGCTTCCGGAATCGACTGGAAATCGCTCAAAAACCACGATAAAGCTAGAAAATTAAAAATCCATTTCCATGACTTTAATCGACAGTAAAAGTTTAATTTTAATACTTACAGCAAAATAAACTGTGCCAGCCAATTTTTCACATCAAATTACATAAGAATACGTCAAAAAAGCTATTGTTTTCGAATATTTAATTTTTGGGTAAAAAAAAATTCAAAGGGGTTAATCTATCGTTTTTGTAATTTCGGACCAAAATTTCAAAGTCGTTTTAAACATTGTGCATAGTGCATTTGGGTGCGTACAATCCAAAAATCACATTTACAGCTTCCGGAATCGACTGGAAATCGCTCAAAAACCACGATAAAGCTAGAAAATTAAAAATCCATTTCCATGACTTTAATCGACAGTAAAAGTTTAATTTTAATACTTACAGCAAAATAAACTGTGCCAGCCAATTTTTCACATCAAATTACATAAGAATACGTCAAAAAAGCTATTGTTTTCGAATATTTAATTTTTGGGTAAAAAAAAATTCAAAGGGGTTAATCTATCGTTTTTGTAATTTCGGACCAAAATTTCAAAGTCGTTTTAAACATTGTGCATAGTGCATTTGGGTGCGTACAATCCAAAAATCACATTTACACCTTGCGGAATCGACTGGAAATCGCTCAAAAACCACGATAAAGCTAGAAAATTAAAAATCCATTTCCATGACTTTAATCGACAGTAAAAGTTTAATTTTAATACTTACAGCAAAATAAACTGTGCCAGCCAATTTTTCACATCAAATTACATAAGAATACGTCAAAAAAGCTATTGTTTTCGAATATTTAATTTTTGGGTAAAAAAAAATTCAAAAAAAAAATCTATCGTTTTTGTAATTTCGGACCAAAATTTCAAAGTCGTTTTAAACATTGTGCATAGTGCATTTGGGTGCGTACAATCCAAAAATCACATTTACAGCTTCCGGAATCGACTGGAAATCGCTCAAAAACCACGATAAAGCTAGAAAATTAAAAATCCATTTCCATGACTTTAATCGACAGTAAAAGTTTAATTTTAATACTTACAGCAAAATAAACTGTGCCAGCCAATTTTTCACATCAAATTACATAAGAATACGTCAAAAAAGCTATTGTTTTCGAATATTTAATTTTTGGGTAAAAAAAAATTCAAAAAAAAAATCTATCGTTTTTGTAATTTCGGACCAAAATTTCATAGTCGTTTTAAACATTGTGCATAGTGCATTTGGGTGCGTACAATCCATAAATCACATTTACAGCTTCCGGAATCGACTGGAAATCGCTCAAAAACCACGATAAAGCTAGAAAATTAAAAATCCATTTCCATGACTTTAATCGACAGTAAAAGTTTAATTTTAATACTTACAGCAAAATAAACTGTGCCAGCCAATTTTTCACATCAAATTACATAAGAATACGTCAAAAAAGCTATTGTTTTCGAATATTTAATTTTTGGGTAAAAAAAAATTCAAAGGGGTTCAAATCTATCGTTTTTGTAATTTTGGACCAAAATTTCAAAGTCGTTTTAAACATTGTGCATAGTGCATTTGGGTGCGTACAATCCAAAAATCACATTTACAGCTTCCGGAATCGACTGGAAATCGCTCAAAAACCACGATAAAGCTAGAAAATTAAAAATCCATTTCCATGACTTTAATCGACAGTAAAAGTTTAATTTTAATACTTACAGCAAAATAAACTGTGCCAGCCAATTTTTCACATCAAATTACATAAGAATACGTCAAAAAAGCTATTGTTTTCGAATATTTAATTTTTGGGTAAAAAAAAATTCAAAGGGGTTAATCTATCGTTTTTGTAATTTCGGACCAAAATTTCAAAGTCGTTTTAAACATTGTGCATAGTGCATTTGGGTGCGTACAATCCAAAAATCACATTTACAGCTTCCGGAATCGACTGGAAATCGCTCAAAAACCACGATAAAGCTAGAAAATTAAAAATCCATTTCCATGACTTTAATCGACAGTAAAAGTTTAATTTTAATACTTACAGCAAAATAAACTGTGCCAGCCAATTTTTCACATCAAATTACATAAGAATACGTCAAAAAAGCTATTGTTTTCGAATATTTAATTTTTGGGTAAAAAAAAATTCAAAGGGGTTCAAATCTATCGTTTTTGTAATTTTGGACCAAAATTTCAAAGTCGTTTTAAACATTGTGCATAGTGCATTTGGGTGCGTACAATCCAAAAATCACATTTACAGCTTCCGGAATCGACTGGAAATCGCTCAAAAACCACGATAAAGCTAGAAAATTAAAAATCCATTTCCATGACTTTAATCGACAGTAAAAGTTTAATTTTAATACTTACAGCAAAATAAACTGTGCCAGCCAATTTTTCACATCAAATTACATAAGAATACGTCAAAAAAGCTATTGTTTTCGAATATTTAATTTTTGGGTAAAAAAAAATTCAAAGGGGTTAATCTATCGTTTTTGTAATTTCGGACCAAAATTTCAAAGTCGTTTTAAACATTGTGCATAGTGCATTTGGGTGCGTACAATCCAAAAATCACATTTACAGCTTCCGGAATCGACTGGAAATCGCTCAAAAACCACGATAAAGCTAGAAAATTAAAAATCCATTTCCATGACTTTAATCGACAGTAAAAGTTTAATTTTAATACTTACAGCAAAATAAACTGTGCCAGCCAATTTTTCACATCAAATTACATAAGAATACGTCAAAAAAGCTATTGTTTTCGAATATTTAATTTTTGGGTAAAAAAAAATTCAAAGGGGTTAATCTATCGTTTTTGTAATTTCGGACCAAAATTTCAAAGTCGTTTTAAACATTGTGCATAGTGCATTTGGGTGCGTACAATCCAAAAATCACATTTACAGCTTCCGGAATCGACTGGAAATCGCTCAAAAACCACGATAAAGCTAGAAAATTAAAAATCCATTTCCATGACTTTAATCGACAGTAAAAGTTTAATTTTAATACTTACAGCAAAATAAACTGTGCCAGCCAATTTTTCACATCAAATTACATAAGAATACGTCAAAAAAGCTATTGTTTTCGAATATTTAATTTTTGGGTAAAAAAAAATTCAAAGGGGTTAATCTATCGTTTTTGTAATTTCGGACCAAAATTTCAAAGTCGTTTTAAACATTGTGCATAGTGCATTTGGGTGCGTACAATCCAAAAATCACATTTACACCTTGCGGAATCGACTGGAAATCGCTCAAAAACCACGATAAAGCTAGAAAATTAAAAATCCATTTCCATGACTTTAATCGACAGTAAAAGTTTAATTTTAATACTTACAGCAAAATAAACTGTGCCAGCCAATTTTTCACATCAAATTACATAAGAATACGTCAAAAAAGCTATTGTTTTCGAATATTTAATTTTTGGGTAAAAAAAAATTCAAAAAAAAAATCTATCGTTTTTGTAATTTCGGACCAAAATTTCAAAGTCGTTTTAAACATTGTGCATAGTGCATTTGGGTGCGTACAATCCAAAAATCACATTTACAGCTTCCGGAATCGACTGGAAATCGCTCAAAAACCACGATAAAGCTAGAAAATTAAAAATCCATTTCCATGACTTTAATCGACAGTAAAAGTTTAATTTTAATACTTACAGCAAAATAAACTGTGCCAGCCAATTTTTCACATCAAATTACATAAGAATACGTCAAAAAAGCTATTGTTTTCGAATATTTAATTTTTGGGTAAAAAAAAATTCAAAAAAAAAATCTATCGTTTTTGTAATTTCGGACCAAAATTTCATAGTCGTTTTAAACATTGTGCATAGTGCATTTGGGTGCGTACAATCCATAAATCACATTTACAGCTTCCGGAATCGACTGGAAATCGCTCAAAAACCACGATAAAGCTAGAAAATTAAAAATCCATTTCCATGACTTTAATCGACAGTAAAAGTTTAATTTTAATACTTACAGCAAAATAAACTGTGCCAGCCAATTTTTCACATCAAATTACATAAGAATACGTCAAAAAAGCTATTGTTTTCGAATATTTAATTTTTGGGTAAAAAAAAATTCAAAGGGGTTCAAATCTATCGTTTTTGTAATTTTGGACCAAAATTTCAAAGTCGTTTTAAACATTGTGCATAGTGCATTTGGGTGCGTACAATCCAAAAATCACATTTACAGCTTCCGGAATCGACTGGAAATCGCTCAAAAACCACGATAAAGCTAGAAAATTAAAAATCCATTTCCATGACTTTAATCGACAGTAAAAGTTTAATTTTAATACTTACAGCAAAATAAACTGTGCCAGCCAATTTTTCACATCAAATTACATAAGAATACGTCAAAAAAGCTATTGTTTTCGAATATTTAATTTTTGGGTAAAAAAAAATTCAAAGGGGTTAATCTATCGTTTTTGTAATTTCGGACCAAAATTTCAAAGTCGTTTTAAACATTGTGCATAGTGCATTTGGGTGCGTACAATCCAAAAATCACATTTACAGCTTCCGGAATCGACTGGAAATCGCTCAAAAACCACGATAAAGCTAGAAAATTAAAAATCCATTTCCATGACTTTAATCGACAGTAAAAGTTTAATTTTAATACTTACAGCAAAATAAACTGTGCCAGCCAATTTTTCACATCAAATTACATAAGAATACGTCAAAAAAGCTATTGTTTTCGAATATTTAATTTTTGGTTAAAAAAAAATTCAAATCTATCGTTTTTGTAATTTCGGACCAAAATTTCAAAGTCGTTTTAAACATTGTGCATAGTGCATTTGGGTGCGTACAATCCAAAAATCGCATTTACAGCTTCCGGAATCGACTGGAAATCGCTCAAAAACCACGATAAAGCTAGAAAATTAAAAATCCATTTCCATGACTTTAATCGACAGTAAAAGTTTAATTTTAATACTTACAGCAAAATAAACTGTGCCAGCCAATTTTTCACATCAAATTACATAAGAATACGTCAAAAAAGCTATTGTTTTCGAATATTTAATTTTTGGGTAAAAAAAAATTCAAAGGGGTTAATCTATCGTTTTTGTAATTTCGGACCAAAATTTCAAAGTCGTTTTAAACATTGTGCATAGTGCATTTGGGTGCGTACAATCCAAAAATCACATTTACAGCTTCCGGAATCGACTGGAAATCGCTCAAAAACCACGATAAAGCTAGAAAATTAAAAATCCATTTCCATGACTTTAATCGACAGTAAAAGTTTAATTTTAATACTTACAGCAAAATAAACTGTGCCAGCCAATTTTTCACATCAAATTACATAAGAATACGTCAAAAAAGCTATTGTTTTCGAATATTTAATTTTTGGGTAAAAAAAAATTCAAAAAAAAAATCTATCGTTTTTGTAATTTCGGACCAAAATTTCAAAGTCGTTTTAAACATTGTGCATAGTGCATTTGGGTGCGTACAATCCAAAAATCACATTTACAGCTTCCGGAATCGACTGGAAATCGCTCAAAAACCACGATAAAGCTAGAAAATTAAAAATCCATTTCCATGACTTTAATCGACAGTAAAAGTTTAATTTTAATACTTACAGCAAAATAAACTGTGCCAGCCAATTTTTCACATCAAATTACATAAGAATACGTCAAAAAAGCTATTGTTTTCGAATATTTAATTTTTGGGTAAAAAAAAATTCAAAGGGGTTCAAATCTATCGTTTTTGTAATTTCGGACCAAAATTTCAAAGTCGTTTTAAACATTGTGCATAGTGCATTTGGGTGCGTACAATCCAAAAATCACATTTACAGCTTCCGGAATCGACTGGAAATCGCTCAAAAACCACGATAAAGCTAGAAAATTAAAAATCCATTTCCATGACTTTAATCGACAGTAAAAGTTTAATTTTAATACTTACAGCAAAATAAACTGTGCCAGCCAATTTTTCACATCAAATTACATAAGAATACGTCAAAAAAGCTATTGTTTTCGAATATTTAATTTTTGGGTAAAAAAAAATTCAAAGGGGTTCAAATCTATCGTTTTTGTAATTTTGGACCAAAATTTCAAAGTCGTTTTAAACATTGTGCATAGTGCATTTGGGTGCGTACAATCCAAAAATCACATTTACAGCTTCCGGAATCGACTGGAAATCGCTCAAAAACCACGATAAAGCTAGAAAATTAAAAATCCATTTCCATGACTTTAATCGACAGTAAAAGTTTAATTTTAATACTTACAGCAAAATAAACTGTGCCAGCCAATTTTTCACATCAAATTACATAAGAATACGTCAAAAAAGCTATTGTTTTCGATATTTAATTTTTTGGGTAAAAAAAAATTCAAAAAAAAAATCTATCGTTTTTGTAATTTCGGACCAAAATTTCAAAGTCGTTTTAAACATTGTGCATAGTGCATTTGGGTGCGTACAATCCAAAAATCACATTTACAGCATGCGGAATCGACTGGAAATCGCTCAAAAACCACGATAAAGCTAGAAAATTAAAAATCCATTTCCATGACTTTAATCGACAGTAAAAGTTTAATTTTAATACTTACAGCAAAATAAACTGTGCCAGCCAATTTTTCACATCAAATTACATAAGAATACGTCAAAAAAGCTATTGTTTTCGAATATTTAATTTTTGGGTAAAAAAAAATTCAAAAGGGGTTCAAATCTATCGTTTTTGTAATTTTGGACCAAAATTTCAAAGTCGTTTTAAACATTGTGGCATAGTGCATTTGGGTGCGTACAATCCAAAAATCACATTTACAGCTTCCGGAATCGACTGGAAATCGCTCAAAACCACGATAAAGCTAGAAAATTAAAAATCCATTTCCATGACTTTAATCGACAGTAAAAGTTTAATTTTAATACTTACAGCAAAATAAACTGTGCCAGCCAATTTTTCACATCAAATTACATAAGAATACGTCAAAAAAGCTATTGTTTTCGAATATTTAATTTTTTGGGTAAAAAAAATTCAAAGGGGTTCAAATCTATCGTTTTGTAATTTTGGACCAAAATTTCAAAGTCGTTTTAAACATTGTGCATAGTGCATTTGGGTGCGTACAATCCAAAAATCACATTTACAGCTTCCGGAATCGACTGGAAATCGCTCAAAAACCACGATAAAGCTAGAAAATTAAAAATCCATTTCCATGACTTTAATCGACAGTAAAAGTTTAATTTTAATACTTACAGCAAAATAAACTGTGCCAGCCAATTTTTCACATCAAATTACATAAGAATACGTCAAAAAAGCTATTGTTTTCGAATATTTAATTTTTGGGTAAAAAAAAATTCAAAAAAAAAATCTATCGTTTTTGTAATTTCGGACCAAAATTTCAAAGTCGTTTTAAACATTGTGCATAGTGCATTTGGGTGCGTACAATCCAAAAATCACATTTACAGCTTCCGGAATCGACTGGAAATCGCTCAAAAACCACGATAAAGCTAGAAAATTAAAAATCCATTTCCATGACTTTAATCGACAGTAAAAGTTTAATTTTAATACTTACAGCAAAATAAACTGTGCCAGCCAATTTTTCACATCAAATTACATAAGAATACGTCAAAAAAGCTATTGTTTTCGAATATTTAATTTTTGGGTAAAAAAAAATTCAAAAAAAAAATCTATCGTTTTTGTAATTTCGGACCAAAATTTCAAAGTCGTTTTAAACATTGTGCATAGTGCATTTGGGTGCGTACAATCCAAAAATCACATTTACAGCATGCGGAATCGACTGGAAATCGCTCAAAAACCACGATAAAGCTAGAAAATTAAAAATCCATTTCCATGACTTTAATCGACAGTAAAAGTTTAATTTTAATACTTACAGCAAAATAAACTGTGCCAGCCAATTTTTCACATCAAATTACATAAGAATACGTCAAAAAAGCTATTGTTTTCGAATATTTAATTTTTGGGTAAAAAAAAATTCAAAGGGGTTCAAATCTATCGTTTTTGTAATTTTGGACCAAAATTTCAAAGTCGTTTTAAACATTGTGCATAGTGCATTTGGGTGCGTACAATCCAAAAATCACATTTACAGCTTCCGGAATCGACTGGAAATCGCTCAAAAACCACGATAAAGCTAGAAAATTAAAAATCCATTTCCATGACTTTAATCGACAGTAAAAGTTTAATTTTAATACTTACAGCAAAATAAACTGTGCCAGCCAATTTTTCACATCAAATTACATAAGAATACGTCAAAAAAGCTATTGTTTTCGAATATTTAATTTTTGGGTAAAAAAAAATTCAAAAAAAAAATCTATCGTTTTTGTAATTTCGGACCAAAATTTCAAAGTCGTTTTAAACATTGTGCATAGTGCATTTGGGTGCGTACAATCCAAAAATCACATTTACAGCATGCGGAATCGACTGGAAATCGCTCAAAAACCACGATAAAGCTAGAAAATTAAAAATCCATTTCCATGACTTTAATCGACAGTAAAAGTTTAATTTTAATACTTACAGCAAAATAAACTGTGCCAGCCAATTTTTCACATCAAATTACATAAGAATACGTCAAAAAAGCTATTGTTTTCGAATATTTAATTTTTGGGTAAAAAAAAATTCAAAGGGGTTAATCTATCGTTTTTGTAATTTCGGACCAAAATTTCAAAGTCGTTTTAAACATTGTGCATAGTGCATTTGGGTGCGTACAATCCAAAAATCACATTTACAGCTTCCGGAATCGACTGGAAATCGCTCAAAAACCACGATAAAGCTAGAAAATTAAAAATCCATTTCCATGACTTTAATCGACAGTAAAAGTTTAATTTTAATACTTACAGCAAAATAAACTGTGCCAGCCAATTTTTCACATCAAATTACATAAGAATACGTCAAAAAAGCTATTGTTTTCGAATATTTAATTTTTGGGTAAAAAAAAATTCAAAAAAAAAATCTATCGTTTTTGTAATTTCGGACCAAAATTTCAAAGTCGTTTTAAACATTGTGCATAGTGCATTTGGGTGCGTACAATCCAAAAATCACATTTACAGCTTCCGGAATCGACTGGAAATCGCTCAAAAACCACGATAAAGCTAGAAAATTAAAAATCCATTTCCATGACTTTAATCGACAGTAAAAGTTTAATTTTAATACTTACAGCAAAATAAACTGTGCCAGCCAATTTTTCACATCAAATTACATAAGAATACGTCAAAAAAGCTATTGTTTTCGAATATTTAATTTTTGGGTAAAAAAAAATTCAAAGGGGTTAATCTATCGTTTTTGTAATTTCGGACCAAAATTTCAAAGTCGTTTTAAACATTGTGCATAGTGCATTTGGGTGCGTACAATCCAAAAATCACATTTACAGCTTCCGGAATCGACTGGAAATCGCTCAAAAACCACGATAAAGCTAGAAAATTAAAAATCCATTTCCATGACTTTAATCGACAGTAAAAGTTTAATTTTAATACTTACAGCAAAATAAACTGTGCCAGCCAATTTTTCACATCAAATTACATAAGAATACGTCAAAAAAGCTATTGTTTTCGAATATTTAATTTTTGGGTAAAAAAAAATTCAAAGGGGTTAATCTATCGTTTTTGTAATTTCGGACCAAAATTTCAAAGTCGTTTTAAACATTGTGCATAGTGCATTTGGGTGCGTACAATCCAAAAATCACATTTACAGCTTCCGGAATCGACTGGAAATCGCTCAAAAACCACGATAAAGCTAGAAAATTAAAAATCCATTTCCATGACTTTAATCGACAGTAAAAGTTTAATTTTAATACTTACAGCAAAATAAACTGTGCCAGCCAATTTTTCACATCAAATTACATAAGAATACGTCAAAAAAGCTATTGTTTTCGAATATTTAATTTTTGGGTAAAAAAAAATTCAAAAAAAAAATCTATCGTTTTTGTAATTTCGGACCAAAATTTCAAAGTCGTTTTAAACATTGTGCATAGTGCATTTGGGTGCGTACAATCCAAAAATCACATTTACAGCTTCCGGAATCGACTGGAAATCGCTCAAAAACCACGATAAAGCTAGAAAATTAAAAATCCATTTCCATGACTTTAATCGACAGTAAAAGTTTAATTTTAATACTTACAGCAAAATAAACTGTGCCAGCCAATTTTTCACATCAAATTACATAAGAATACGTCAAAAAAGCTATTGTTTTCGAATATTTAATTTTTGGGTAAAAAAAAATTCAAAAAAAAAATCTATCGTTTTTGTAATTTCGGACCAAAATTTCAAAGTCGTTTTAAACATTGTGCATAGTGCATTTGGGTGCGTACAATCCAAAAATCGCATTTACAGCTTCCGGAATCGACTGGAAATCGCTCAAAAACCACGATAAAGCTAGAAAATTAAAAATCCATTTCCATGACTTTAATCGACAGTAAAAGTTTAATTTTAATACTTACAGCAAAATAAACTGTGCCAGCCAATTTTTCACATCAAATTACATAAGAATACGTCAAAAAAGCTATTGTTTTCGAATATTTAATTTTTGGGTAAAAAAAAATTCAAAGGGGTTAATCTATCGTTTTTGTAATTTCGGACCAAAATTTCAAAGTCGTTTTAAACATTGTGCATAGTGCATTTGGGTGCGTACAATCCAAAAATCACATTTACAGCTTCCGGAATCGACTGGAAATCGCTCAAAAACCACGATAAAGCTAGAAAATTAAAAATCCATTTCCATGACTTTAATCGACAGTAAAAGTTTAATTTTAATACTTACAGCAAAATAAACTGTGCCAGCCAATTTTTCACATCAAATTACATAAGAATACGTCAAAAAAGCTATTGTTTTCGAATATTTAATTTTTGGGTAAAAAAAAATTCAAAGGGGTTAATCTATCGTTTTTGTAATTTCGGACCAAAATTTCAAAGTCGTTTTAAACATTGTGCATAGTGCATTTGGGTGCGTACAATCCAAAAATCACATTTACAGCTTCCGGAATCGACTGGAAATCGCTCAAAAACCACGATAAAGCTAGAAAATTAAAAATCCATTTCCATGACTTTAATCGACAGTAAAAGTTTAATTTTAATACTTACAGCAAAATAAACTGTGCCAGCCAATTTTTCACATCAAATTACATAAGAATACGTCAAAAAAGCTATTGTTTTCGAATATTTAATTTTTGGGTAAAAAAAAATTCAAAGGGGTTAATCTATCGTTTTTGTAATTTCGGACCAAAATTTCAAAGTCGTTTTAAACATTGTGCATAGTGCATTTGGGTGCGTACAATCCAAAAATCACATTTACAGCTTCCGGAATCGACTGGAAATCGCTCAAAAACCACGATAAAGCTAGAAAATTAAAAATCCATTTCCATGACTTTAATCGACAGTAAAAGTTTAATTTTAATACTTACAGCAAAATAAACTGTGCCAGCCAATTTTTCACATCAAATTACATAAGAATACGTCAAAAAAGCTATTGTTTTCGAATATTTAATTTTTGGGTAAAAAAAAATTCAAAGGGGTTAATCTATCGTTTTTGTAATTTCGGACCAAAATTTCAAAGTCGTTTTAAACATTGTGCATAGTGCATTTGGGTGCGTACAATCCAAAAATCACATTTACAGCTTCCGGAATCGACTGGAAATCGCTCAAAAACCACGATAAAGCTAGAAAATTAAAAATCCATTTCCATGACTTTAATCGACAGTAAAAGTTTAATTTTAATACTTACAGCAAAATAAACTGTGCCAGCCAATTTTTCACATCAAATTACATAAGAATACGTCAAAAAAGCTATTGTTTTCGAATATTTAATTTTTGGGTAAAAAAAAATTCAAAGGGGTTAATCTATCGTTTTTGTAATTTCGGACCAAAATTTCAAAGTCGTTTTAAACATTGTGCATAGTGCATTTGGGTGCGTACAATCCAAAAATCACATTTACAGCTTCCGGAATCGACTGGAAATCGCTCAAAAACCACGATAAAGCTAGAAAATTAAAAATCCATTTCCATGACTTTAATCGACAGTAAAAGTTTAATTTTAATACTTACAGCAAAATAAACTGTGCCAGCCAATTTTTCACATCAAATTACATAAGAATACGTCAAAAAAGCTATTGTTTTCGAATATTTAATTTTTGGGTAAAAAAAAATTCAAAGGGGTTAATCTATCGTTTTTGTAATTTCGGACCAAAATTTCAAAGTCGTTTTAAACATTGTGCATAGTGCATTTGGGTGCGTACAATCCAAAAATCACATTTACAGCTTCCGGAATCGACTGGAAATCGCTCAAAAACCACGATAAAGCTAGAAAATTAAAAATCCATTTCCATGACTTTAATCGACAGTAAAAGTTTAATTTTAATACTTACAGCAAAATAAACTGTGCCAGCCAATTTTTCACATCAAATTACATAAGAATACGTCAAAAAAGCTATTGTTTTCGAATATTTAATTTTTGGGTAAAAAAAAATTCAAAGGGGTTAATCTATCGTTTTTGTAATTTCGGACCAAAATTTCAAAGTCGTTTTAAACATTGTGCATAGTGCATTTGGGTGCGTACAATCCAAAAATCACATTTACAGCTTCCGGAATCGACTGGAAATCGCTCAAAAACCACGATAAAGCTAGAAAATTAAAAATCCATTTCCATGACTTTAATCGACAGTAAAAGTTTAATTTTAATACTTACAGCAAAATAAACTGTGCCAGCCAATTTTTCACATCAAATTACATAAGAATACGTCAAAAAAGCTATTGTTTTCGAATATTTAATTTTTGGGTAAAAAAAAATTCAAAGGGGTTAATCTATCGTTTTTGTAATTTCGGACCAAAATTTCAAAGTCGTTTTAAACATTGTGCATAGTGCATTTGGGTGCGTACAATCCAAAAATCACATTTACAGCTTCCGGAATCGACTGGAAATCGCTCAAAAACCACGATAAAGCTAGAAAATTAAAAATCCATTTCCATGACTTTAATCGACAGTAAAAGTTTAATTTTAATACTTACAGCAAAATAAACTGTGCCAGCCAATTTTTCACATCAAATTACATAAGAATACGTCAAAAAAGCTATTGTTTTCGAATATTTAATTTTTGGGTAAAAAAAAATTCAAAGGGGTTAATCTATCGTTTTTGTAATTTCGGACCAAAATTTCAAAGTCGTTTTAAACATTGTGCATAGTGCATTTGGGTGCGTACAATCCAAAAATCACATTTACAGCTTCCGGAATCGACTGGAAATCGCTCAAAAACCACGATAAAGCTAGAAAATTAAAAATCCATTTCCATGACTTTAATCGACAGTAAAAGTTTAATTTTAATACTTACAGCAAAATAAACTGTGCCAGCCAATTTTTCACATCAAATTACATAAGAATACGTCAAAAAAGCTATTGTTTTCGAATATTTAATTTTTGGGTAAAAAAAAATTCAAAGGGGTTCAAATCTATCGTTTTTGTAATTTTGGACCAAAATTTCAAAGTCGTTTTAAACATTGTGCATAGTGCATTTGGGTGCGTACAATCCAAAAATCACATTTACAGCTTCCGGAATCGACTGGAAATCGCTCAAAAACCACGATAAAGCTAGAAAATTAAAAATCCATTTCCATGACTTTAATCGACAGTAAAAGTTTAATTTTAATACTTACAGCAAAATAAACTGTGCCAGCCAATTTTTCACATCAAATTACATAAGAATACGTCAAAAAAGCTATTGTTTTCGAATATTTAATTTTTGGGTAAAAAAAAATTCAAAGGGGTTAATCTATCGTTTTTGTAATTTCGGACCAAAATTTCAAAGTCGTTTTAAACATTGTGCATAGTGCATTTGGGTGCGTACAATCCAAAAATCACATTTACAGCTTCCGGAATCGACTGGAAATCGCTCAAAAACCACGATAAAGCTAGAAAATTAAAAATCCATTTCCATGACTTTAATCGACAGTAAAAGTTTAATTTTAATACTTACAGCAAAATAAACTGTGCCAGCCAATTTTTCACATCAAATTACATAAGAATACGTCAAAAAAGCTATTGTTTTCGAATATTTAATTTTTGGGTAAAAAAAAATTCAAAGGGGTTCAAATCTATCGTTTTTGTAATTTTGGACCAAAATTTCAAAGTCGTTTTAAACATTGTGCATAGTGCATTTGGGTGCGTACAATCCAAAAATCACATTTACAGCTTCCGGAATCGACTGGAAATCGCTCAAAAACCACGATAAAGCTAGAAAATTAAAAATCCATTTCCATGACTTTAATCGACAGTAAAAGTTTAATTTTAATACTTACAGCAAAATAAACTGTGCCAGCCAATTTTTCACATCAAATTACATAAGAATACGTCAAAAAAGCTATTGTTTTCGAATATTTAATTTTTGGGTAAAAAAAAATTCAAAAAAAAAATCTATCGTTTTTGTAATTTCGGACCAAAATTTCAAAGTCGTTTTAAACATTGTGCATAGTGCATTTGGGTGCGTACAATCCAAAAATCACATTTACAGCTTCCGGAATCGACTGGAAATCGCTCAAAAACCACGATAAAGCTAGAAAATTAAAAATCCATTTCCATGACTTTAATCGACAGTAAAAGTTTAATTTTAATACTTACAGCAAAATAAACTGTGCCAGCCAATTTTTCACATCAAATTACATAAGAATACGTCAAAAAAGCTATTGTTTTCGAATATTTAATTTTTGGGTAAAAAAAAATTCAAAAAAAAAATCTATCGTTTTTGTAATTTCGGACCAAAATTTCAAAGTCGTTTTAAACATTGTGCATAGTGCATTTGGGTGCGTACAATCCAAAAATCGCATTTACAGCTTCCGGAATCGACTGGAAATCGCTCAAAAACCACGATAAAGCTAGAAAATTAAAAATCCATTTCCATGACTTTAATCGACAGTAAAAGTTTAATTTTAATACTTACAGCAAAATAAACTGTGCCAGCCAATTTTTCACATCAAATTACATAAGAATACGTCAAAAAAGCTATTGTTTTCGAATATTTAATTTTTGGGTAAAAAAAAATTCAAAGGGGTTAATCTATCGTTTTTGTAATTTCGGACCAAAATTTCAAAGTCGTTTTAAACATTGTGCATAGTGCATTTGGGTGCGTACAATCCAAAAATCACATTTACAGCTTCCGGAATCGACTGGAAATCGCTCAAAAACCACGATAAAGCTAGAAAATTAAAAATCCATTTCCATGACTTTAATCGACAGTAAAAGTTTAATTTTAATACTTACAGCAAAATAAACTGTGCCAGCCAATTTTTCACATCAAATTACATAAGAATACGTCAAAAAAGCTATTGTTTTCGAATATTTAATTTTTGGGTAAAAAAAAATTCAAAGGGGTTAATCTATCGTTTTTGTAATTTCGGACCAAAATTTCAAAGTCGTTTTAAACATTGTGCATAGTGCATTTGGGTGCGTACAATACAACAATCACATTTACAGCTTCCGGAATCGACTGGAAATCGCTCAAAAACCACGATAAAGCTAGAAAATTAAAAATCCATTTCCATGACTTTAATCGACAGTAAAAGTTTAATTTTAATACTTACAGCAAAATAAACTGTGCCAGCCAATTTTTCACATCAAATTACATAAGAATACGTCAAAAAAGCTATTGTTTTCGAATATTTAATTTTTGGGTAAAAAAAAATTCAAAAAAAAAATCTATCGTTTTTGTAATTTCGGACCAAAATTTCAAAGTCGTTTTAAACATTGTGCATAGTGCATTTGGGTGCGTACAATCCAAAAATCACATTTACAGCTTCCGGAATCGACTGGAAATCGCTCAAAAACCACGATAAAGCTAGAAAATTAAAAATCCATTTCCATGACTTTAATCGACAGTAAAAGTTTAATTTTAATACTTACAGCAAAATAAACTGTGCCAGCCAATTTTTCACATCAAATTACATAAGAATACGTCAAAAAAGCTATTGTTTTCGAATATTTAATTTTTGGGTAAAAAAAAATTCAAAAAAAAAATCTATCGTTTTTGTAATTTCGGACCAAAATTTCAAAGTCGTTTTAAACATTGTGCATAGTGCATTTGGGTGCGTACAATCCAAAAATCACATTTACAGCTTCCGGAATCGACTGGAAATCGCTCAAAAACCACGATAAAGCTAGAAAATTAAAAATCCATTTCCATGACTTTAATCGACAGTAAAAGTTTAATTTTAATACTTACAGCAAAATAAACTGTGCCAGCCAATTTTTCACATCAAATTACATAAGAATACGTCAAAAAAGCTATTGTTTTCGAATATTTAATTTTTGGGTAAAAAAAAATTCAAAGGGGTTAATCTATCGTTTTTGTAATTTCGGACCAAAATTTCAAAGTCGTTTTAAACATTGTGCATAGTGCATTTGGGTGCGTACAATACAACAATCACATTTACAGCTTCCGGAATCGACTGGAAATCGCTCAAAAACCACGATAAAGCTAGAAAATTAAAAATCCATTTCCATGACTTTAATCGACAGTAAAAGTTTAATTTTAATACTTACAGCAAAATAAACTGTGCCAGCCAATTTTTCACATCAAATTACATAAGAATACGTCAAAAAAGCTATTGTTTTCGAATATTTAATTTTTGGGTAAAAAAAAATTCAAAGGGGTTCAAATCTATCGTTTTTGTAATTTCGGACCAAAATTTCAAAGTCGTTTTAAACATTGTGCATAGTGCATTTGGGTGCGTACAATCCAAAAATCACATTTACAGCTTCCGGAATCGACTGGAAATCGCTCAAAAACCACGATAAAGCTAGAAAATTAAAAATCCATTTCCATGACTTTAATCGACAGTAAAAGTTTAATTTTAATACTTACAGCAAAATAAACTGTGCCAGCCAATTTTTCACATCAAATTACATAAGAATACGTCAAAAAAGCTATTGTTTTCGAATATTTAATTTTTGGTTAAAAAAAAATTCAAATCTATCGTTTTTGTAATTTCGGACCAAAATTTCAAAGTCGTTTTAAACATTGTGCATAGTGCATTTGGGTGCGTACAATCCAAAAATCACATTTACAGCTTCCGGAATCGACTGGAAATCGCTCAAAAACCACGATAAAGCTAGAAAATTAAAAATCCATTTCCATGACTTTAATCGACAGTAAAAGTTTAATTTTAATACTTACAGCAAAATAAACTGTGCCAGCCAATTTTTCACATCAAATTACATAAGAATACGTCAAAAAAGCTATTGTTTTCGAATATTTAATTTTTGGGTAAAAAAAAATTCAAAGGGGTTAATCTATCGTTTTTGTAATTTCGGACCAAAATTTCAAAGTCGTTTTAAACATTGTGCATAGTGCATTTGGGTGCGTACAATACAACAATCACATTTACAGCTTCCGGAATCGACTGGAAATCGCTCAAAAACCACGATAAAGCTAGAAAATTAAAAATCCATTTCCATGACTTTAATCGACAGTAAAAGTTTAATTTTAATACTTACAGCAAAATAAACTGTGCCAGCCAATTTTTCACATCAAATTACATAAGAATACGTCAAAAAAGCTATTGTTTTCGAATATTTAATTTTTGGGTAAAAAAAATTCAAAAAAAAAATCTATCGTTTTTGTAATTTCGGACCAAAATTTCAAAGTCGTTTTAAACATTGTGCATAGTGCATTTGGGTGCGTACAATCCAAAAATCACATTTACAGCTTCCGGAATCGACTGGAAATCGCTCAAAAACCACGATAAAGCTAGAAAATTAAAAATCCATTTCCATGACTTTAATCGACAGTAAAAGTTTAATTTTAATACTTACAGCAAAATAAACTGTGCCAGCCAATTTTTCACATCAAATTACATAAGAATACGTCAAAAAAGCTATTGTTTTCGAATATTTAATTTTTGGGTAAAAAAAAATTCAAAGGGGTTCAAATCTATCGTTTTTGTAATTTTGGACCAAAATTTCAAAGTCGTTTTAAACATTGTGCATAGTGCATTTGGGTGCGTACAATCCAAAAATCACATTTACAGCTTCCGGAATCGACTGGAAATCGCTCAAAAACCACGATAAAGCTAGAAAATTAAAAATCCATTTCCATGACTTTAATCGACAGTAAAAGTTTAATTTTAATACTTACAGCAAAATAAACTGTGCCAGCCAATTTTTCACATCAAATTACATAAGAATACGTCAAAAAAGCTATTGTTTTCGAATATTTAATTTTTGGGTAAAAAAAATTCAAAGGGGTTAATCTATCGTTTTTGTAATTTTGGACCAATATTTCAAAGTCGTTTTAAACATTGTGCAGAGTGCATTTGGGTGCGTACAATCCAAAAATCACATTTACAGCTTCCGGAATCGACTGGAAATCGCTCAAAAACCACGATAAAGCTAGAAAATTAAAAATCCATTTCCATGACTGTAATCGACAGTAAAAGTTTAATTTTAATACTTACAGCAAAATAAACTGTTCCAGCCAATTTTTCACATCAAATTACATAAGAATACGTCAAAAAAGCTATTGTTTTCGAATATTTAATTTTTGGGTAAAAAAAAATTCAAAAAAAAAATCTATCGTTTTTGTAATTTCGGACCAAAATTTCAAAGTCGTTTTAAACATTGTGCATAGTGCATTTGGGTGCGTACAATCCAAAAATCACATTTACAGCTTCCGGAATCGACTGGAAATCGCTCAAAAACCACGATAAAGCTAGAAAATTAAAAATCCATTTCCATGACTTTAATCGACAGTAAAAGTTTAATTTTAATACTTACAGCAAAATAAACTGTGCCAGCCAATTTTTCACATCAAATTACATAAGAATACGTCAAAAAAGCTATTGTTTTCGAATATTTAATTTTTGGTTAAAAAAAATTCAAATCTATCGTTTTTGTAATTGCGGACCAAAATTTCAAAGTCGTTTTAAACATTGTGCATAGTGCATTTTGGTGCGTACAATCCAAAAATCACATTTACAGCATGCGGAATCGACTGGAAATCGCTCAAAAACCACGATAAAGCTAGAAAATTAAAAATCCATTTCCATGACTTTAATCGACAGTAAAAGTTTAATTTTAATACTTACAGCAAAATAAACTGTGCCAGCCAATTTTTCACATCAAATTACATAAGAATACGTCAAAAAAGCTATTGTTTTCGAATATTTAATTTTTGGGTAAAAAAAAATTCAAAGGGGTTCAAATCTATCGTTTTTGTAATTTCGGACCAAAATTTCAAAGTCGTTTTAAACATTGTGCATAGTGCATTTGGGTGCGTACAATCCAAAAATCACATTTACAGCTTCCGGAATCGACTGGAAATCGCTCAAAAACCACGATAAAGCTAGAAAATTAAAAATCCATTTCCATGACTTTAATCGACAGTAAAAGTTTAATTTTAATACTTACAGCAAAATAAACTGTGCCAGCCAATTTTTCACATCAAATTACATAAGAATACGTCAAAAAAGCTATTGTTTTCGAATATTTAATTTTTGGGCAAAAAAAAATTCAAAAAAAAAATCTATCGTTTTTGTAATTTCGGACCAAAATTACAAAGTCGTTTTAAACATTGTGCATAGTGCATTTGGGTGCGTACAATCCAAAAATCGCATTTACAGCTTCCGGAATCGACTGGAAATCGCTCAAAAACCACGATAAAGCTAGAAAATTAAAAATCCATTTCCATGACTTTAATCGACAGTAAAAGTTTAATTTTAATACTTACAGCAAAATAAACTGTGCCAGCCAATTTTTCACATCAAATTACATAAGAATACGTCAAAAAAGCTATTGTTTTCGAATATTTAATTTTTGGGTAAAAAAAAATTCAAAGGGGTTAATCTATCGTTTTTGTAATTTCGGACCAAAATTTCAAAGTCGTTTTAAACATTGTGCATAGTGCATTTGGGTGCGTACAATCCAAAAATCACATTTACAGCTTCCGGAATCGACTGGAAATCGCTCAAAAACCACGATAAAGCTAGAAAATTAAAAATCCATTTCCATGACTTTAATCGACAGTAAAAGTTTAATTTTAATACTTACAGCAAAATAAACTGTGCCAGCCAATTTTTCACATCAAATTACATAAGAATACGTCAAAAAAGCTATTGTTTTCGAATATTTAATTTTTGGGTAAAAAAAAATTCAAAGGGGTTAATCTATCGTTTTTGTAATTTTGGACCAATATTTCAAAGTCGTTTTAAACATTGTGCAGAGTGCATTTGGGTGCGTACAATCCAAAAATCACATTTACAGCTTCCGGAATCGACTGCAAATCGCTCAAAAACCACGATAAAGCTAGAAAATTAAAAATCCATTTCCATGACTGTAATCGACAGTAAAAGTTTAATTTTAATACTTACAGCAAAATAAACTGTGCCAGCCAATTTTTCACATCAAATTACATAAGAATACGTCAAAAAAGCTATTGTTTTCGAATATTTAATTTTTGGTTAAAAAAAAATTCAAATCTATCGTTTTTGTAATTGCGGACCAAAATTTCAAAGTCGTTTTAAACATTGTGCATAGTGCATTTGGGTGCGTACAATCCAAAAATCACATTTACAGCATGCGGAATCGACTGGAAATCGCTCAAAAACCACGATAAAGCTAGAAAATTAAAAATCCATTTCCATGACTTTAATCGACAGTAAAAGTTTAATTTTAATACTTACAGCAAAATAAACTGTGCCAGCCAATTTTTCACATCAAATTACATAAGAATACGTCAAAAAAGCTATTGTTTTCGAATATTTAATTTTTGGGTAAAAAAAAATTCAAAAAAAAAATCTATCGTTTTTGTAATTTCGGACCAAAATTTCAAAGTCGTTTTAAACATTGTGCATAGTGCATTTGGGTGCGTACAATCCAAAAATCACATTTACAGCTTCCGGAATCGACTGGAAATCGCTCAAAAACCACGATAAAGCTAGAAAATTAAAAATCCATTTCCATGACTTTAATCGACAGTAAAAGTTTAATTTTAATACTTACAGCAAAATAAACTGTGCCAGCCAATTTTTCACATCAAATTACATAAGAATACGTCAAAAAAGCTATTGTTTTCGAATATTTAATTTTTGGTTAAAAAAAAATTCAAATCTATCGTTTTTGTAATTTCGGACCAAAATTTCAAAGTCGTTTTAAACATTTTGCATAGTGCATTTGGGTGCGTACAATCCAAAAATCACATTTACAGCTTCCGGAATCGACTGGAAATCGCTCAAAAACCACGATAAAGCTAGAAAATTAAAAATCCATTTCCATGACTTTAATCGACAGTAAAAGTTTAATTTTAATACTTACAGCAAAATAAACTGTGCCAGCCAATTTTTCACATCAAATTACATAAGAATACGTCAAAAAAGCTATTGTTTTCGAATATTTAATTTTTGGGTAAAAAAAAATTCAAAGGGGTTAATCTATCGTTTTTGTAATTTCGGACCAAAATTTCAAAGTCGTTTTAAACATTGTGCATAGTGCATTTGGGTGCGTACAATACAACAATCACATTTACAGCATGCGGAATCGACTGGAAATCGCTCAAAAACCACGATAAAGCTAGAAAATTAAAAATCCATTTCCATGACTTTAATCGACAGTAAAAGTTTAATTTTAATACTTACAGCAAAATAAACTGTGCCAGCCAATTTTTCACATCAAATTACATAAGAATACGTCAAAAAAGCTATTGTTTTCGAATATTTAATTTTTGGGTAAAAAAAAATTCAAAAAAAAAATCTATCGTTTTTGTAATTTCGGACCAAAATTTCAAAGTCGTTTTAAACATTGTGCATAGTGCATTTGGGTGCGTACAATCCAAAAATCACATTTACAGCTTCCGGAATCGACTGGAAATCGCTCAAAAACCACGATAAAGCTAGAAAATTAAAAATCCATTTCCATGACTTTAATCGACAGTAAAAGTTTAATTTTAATACTTACAGCAAAATAAACTGTGCCAGCCAATTTTTCACATCAAATTACATAAGAATACGTCAAAAAAGCTATTGTTTTCGAATATTTAATTTTTGGGTAAAAAAAAATTCAAAGGGGTTCAAATCTATCGTTTTTGTAATTTTGGACCAAAATTTCAAAGTCGTTTTAAACATTGTGCATAGTGCATTTGGGTGCGTACAATCCAAAAATCACATTTACAGCTTCCGGAATCGACTGGAAATCGCTCAAAAACCACGATAAAGCTAGAAAATTAAAAATCCATTTCCATGACTTTAATCGACAGTAAAAGTTTAATTTTAATACTTACAGCAAAATAAACTGTGCCAGCCAATTTTTCACATCAAATTACATAAGAATACGTCAAAAAAGCTATTGTTTTCGAATATTTAATTTTTGGGTAAAAAAAATTCAAAGGGGTTAATCTATCGTTTTTGTAATTTTGGACCAATATTTCAAAGTCGTTTTAAACATTGTGCAGAGTGCATTTGGGTGCGTACAATCCAAAAATCACATTTACAGCTTCCGGAATCGACTGGAAATCGCTCAAAAACCACGATAAAGCTAGAAAATTAAAAATCCATTTCCATGACTGTAATCGACAGTAAAAGTTTAATTTTAATACTTACAGCAAAATAAACTGTGCCAGCCAATTTTTCACATCAAATTACATAAGAATACGTCAAAAAAGCTATTGTTTTCGAATATTTAATTTTTGGGTAAAAAAAAATTCAAAAAAAATTCAAAAAAAATTCAAAAAAAAATTCAAAGGCACGATTAATCTATCGTTTTTGTAATTTCGGACCAAAATTTCAAAGTCGTTTTAAACATTGTGCATAGTGCATTTGGGTGCGTACAATACAACAATCACATTTACAGCTTCCGGAATCGACTGGAAATCGCTCAAAAACCACGATAAAGCTAGAAAATTAAAAATCCATTTCCATGACTTTAATCGACAGTAAAAGTTTAATTTTAATACTTACAGCAAAATAAACTGTGCCAGCCAATTTTTCACATCAAATTACATAAGAATACGTCAAAAAAGCTATTGTTTTCGAATATTTAATTTTTGGGTAAAAAAAAATTCAAAAAAAAAATCTATCGTTTTTGTAATTTCGGACCAAAATTTCAAAGTCGTTTTAAACATTGTGCATAGTGCATTTGGGTGCGTACAATCCAAAAATCACATTTACAGCTTCCGGAATCGACTGGAAATCGCTCAAAAACCACGATAAAGCTAGAAAATTAAAAATCCATTTCCATGACTTTAATCGACAGTAAAAGTTTAATTTTAATACTTACAGCAAAATAAACTGTGCCAGCCAATTTTTCACATCAAATTACATAAGAATACGTCAAAAAAGCTATTGTTTTCGAATATTTAATTTTTGGGTAAAAAAAAATTCAAAGGGGTTAATCTATCGTTTTTGTAATTTTGGACCAATATTTCAAAGTCGTTTTAAACATTGTGCAGAGTGCATTTGGGTGCGTACAATCCAAAAATCACATTTACAGCTTCCGGAATCGACTGCAAATCGCTCAAAAACCACGATAAAGCTAGAAAATTAAAAATCCATTTCCATGACTGTAATCGACAGTAAAAGTTTAATTTTAATACTTACAGCAAAATAAACTGTGCCAGCCAATTTTTCACATCAAATTACATAAGAATACGTCAAAAAAGCTATTGTTTTCGAATATTTAATTTTTGGGTAAAAAAAAATTCAAAGGGGTTAATCTATCGTTTTTGTAATTTTGGACCAATATTTCAAAGTCGTTTTAAACATTGTGCAGAGTGCATTTGGGTGCGTACAATCCAAAAATCACATTTACAGCTTCCGGAATCGACTGCAAATCGCTCAAAAACCACGATAAAGCTAGAAAATTAAAAATCCATTTCCATGACTGTAATCGACAGTAAAAGTTTAATTTTAATACTTACAGCAAAATAAACTGTGCCAGCCAATTTTTCACATCAAATTACATAAGAATACGTCAAAAAAGCTATTGTTTTCGAATATTTAATTTTTGGGTAAAAAAAAATTCAAAGGGGTTAATCTATCGTTTTTTGTAATTTCGGACCAAAATTTCAAAGTCGTTTTAAACATTGTGCATAGTGCATTTGGGTGCGTACAATCCAAAAATCACATTTACAGCTTCCGGAATCGACTGGAAATCGCTCAAAAACCACGATAAAGCTAGAAAATTAAAAATCCATTTCCATGACTTTAATCGACAGTAAAAGTTTAATTTTAATACTTACAGCAAAATAAACTGTGCCAGCCAATTTTTCACATCAAATTACATAAGAATACGTCAAAAAAGCTATTGTTTTCGAATATTTAATTTTTGGGTAAAAAAAAATTCAAAGGGGTTAATCTATCGTTTTTGTAATTTTGGACCAATATTTCAAAGTCGTTTTAAACATTGTGCAGAGTGCATTTGGGTGCGTACAATCCAAAAATCACATTTACAGCTTCCGGAATCGACTGCAAATCGCTCAAAAACCACGATAAAGCTAGAAAATTAAAAATCCATTTCCATGACTGTAATCGACAGTAAAAGTTTAATTTTAATACTTACAGCAAAATAAACTGTGCCAGCCAATTTTTCACATCAAATTACATAAGAATACGTCAAAAAAGCTATTGTTTTCGAATATTTAATTTTTGGTTAAAAAAAAATTCAAATCTATCGTTTTTGTAATTGCGGACCAAAATTTCAAAGTCGTTTTAAACATTGTGCATAGTGCATTTGGGTGCGTACAATCCAAAAATCACATTTACAGCTTCCGGAATCGACTGGAAATCGCTCAAAATCCACGATAAAGCTAGAAAATTAAAAATCCATTTCCATGACTTTAATCGACAGTAAAAGTTTAATTTTAATACTTACAGCAAAATAAACTGTGCCAGCCAATTTTTCACATCAAATTACATAAGAATACGTCAAAAAAGCTATTGTTTTCGAATATTTAATTTTTGGGTAAAAAAAAATTCAAAGGGGTTAATCTATCGTTTTTGTAATTTCGGACCAAAATTTCAAAGTCGTTTTAAACATTGAGCATAATGCATATGGGTGCGTACAATCCAAAAATCACATTTACAGCTTCCGGAATCGACTGGAAATCGCTCAAAAACCACGATAAAGCTAGAAAATTAAAAATCCATTTCCATGACTTTAATCGACAGTAAAAGTTTAATTTTAATACTTACAGCAAAATAAACTGTGCCAGCCAATTTTTCACATCAAATTACATAAGAATACGTCAAAAAAGCTATTGTTTTCGAATATTTAATTTTTGGGTAAAAAAAAATTCAAAGGGGTTCAAATCTATCGTTTTTGTAATTTTGGACCAAAATTTCAAAGTCGTTTTAAACATTGTGCATAGTGCATTTGGGTGCGTACAATCCAAAAATCACATTTACAGCTTCCGGAATCGACTGGAAATCGCTCAAAAACCACGATAAAGCTAGAAAATTAAAAATCCATTTCCATGACTTTAATCGACAGTAAAAGTTTAATTTTAATACTTACAGCAAAATAAACTGTGCCAGCCAATTTTTCACATCAAATTACATAAGAATACGTCAAAAAAGCTATTGTTTTCGAATATTTAATTTTTGGGTAAAAAAAAATTCAAAGGGGTTAATCTATCGTTTTTGTAATTTTGGACCAATATTTCAAAGTCGTTTTAAACATTGTGCAGAGTGCATTTGGGTGCGTACAATCCAAAAATCACATTTACAGCTTCCGGAATCGACTGCAAATCGCTCAAAAACCACGATAAAGCTAGAAAATTAAAAATCCATTTCCATGACTGTAATCGACAGTAAAAGTTTAATTTTAATACTTACAGCAAAATAAACTGTGCCAGCCAATTTTTCACATCAAATTACATAAGAATACGTCAAAAAAGCTATTGTTTTCGAATATTTAATTTTTGGTTAAAAAAAAATTCAAATCTATCGTTTTTGTAATTTCGGACCAAAATTTCAAAGTCGTTTTAAACATTGTGCATAGTGCATTTGGGTGCGTACAATCCAAAAATCACATTTACAGCTTCCGGAATCGACTGGAAATCGCTCAAAAACCACGATAAAGCTAGAAAATTAAAAATCCATTTCCATGACTTTAATCGACAGTAATAGTTTAATTTTAATACTTACAGCAAAATAAACTGTGCCAGCCAATTTTTCACATCAAATTACATAAGAATACGTCAAAAAAGCTATTGTTTTCAAATATTTAATTTTTGGGTAAAAAAAAATTCAAAGGGGTTAATCTATCGTTTTTGTAATTTCGGACCAAAATTTCAAAGTCGTTTTAAACATTGTGCATAATGCATTTGGGTGCGTACAGTACAAAAATCACATTTACAGCTGCCGGAATAGACTGGAAATCGCTCAAAAACCACGATAAAGCTAGAAATTTAAAAATCCATTTCCATGACTTTAATCGACAGTAAAAGTTTAATTTTAATACTTACAGCAAAATAAACTGTGCCAGCCAATTTTTCACATCAAATTACATAAGAATACGTCAAAAAAGCTATTGTTTTCGAATATTTAATTTTTGGGTAAAAAAAAATTCAAAGGGGTTCAAATCTATCGTTTTTGTAATTTTGGACCAAAATTTCAAAGTCGTTTTAAACATTGTGCATAGTGCATTTAGGTGCGTACAATCCAAAAATCACATTTACAGCTTCCGGAATCGACTGGAAATCGCTCAAAAACCACGATAAAGCTAGAAAATTAAAAATCCATTTCCATGACTTTAATCGACAGTAAAAGTTTAATTTTAATACTTACAGCAAAATAAACTGTGCCAGCCAATTTTTCACATCAAATTACATAAGAATACGTCAAAAAAGCTATTGTTTTCGAATATTTAATTTTTGGGTAAAAAAAAATTCAAAGGGGTTCAAATCTATCGTTTTTGTAATTTTGGACCAAAATTTCAAAGTCGTTTTAAACATTGTGCATAGTGCATTTGGGTGCGTACAATACAACAATCACATTTACAGCTTCCGGAATCGACTGGAAATCGCTCAAAAACCACGATAAAGCTAGAAAATTAAAAATCCATTTCCATGACTTTAATCGACAGTAAAAGTTTAATTTTAATACTTACAGCAAAATAAACTGTGCCAGCCAATTTTTCACATCAAATTACATAAGAATACGTCAAAAAAGCTATTGTTTTCGAATATTTAATTTTTGGGTAAAAAAAAATTCAAAGGGGTTCAAATCTATCGTTTTTGTAATTTTGGACCAAAATTTCAAAGTCGTTTTAAACATTGTGCATAGTGCATTTGGGTGCGTACAATACAACAATCACATTTACAGCTTCCGGAATCGACTGGAAATCGCTCAAAAACCACGATAAAGCTAGAAAATTAAAAATCCATTTCCATGACTTTAATCGACAGTAAAAGTTTAATTTTAATACTTACAGCAAAATAAACTGTGCCAGCCAATTTTTCACATCAAATTACATAAGAATACGTCAAAAAAGCTATTGTTTTCGAATATTTAATTTTTGGGTAAAAAAAAATTCAAAGGGGTTCAAATCTATCGTTTTTGTAATTTTGGACCAAAATTTCAAAGTCGTTTTAAACATTGTGCATAGTGCATTTAGGTGCGTACAATCCAAAAATCACATTTACAGCTTCCGGAATCGACTGGAAATCGCTCAAAAACCACGATAAAGCTAGAAAATTAAAAATCCATTTCCATGACTTTAATCGACAGTAAAAGTTTAATTTTAATACTTACAGCAAAATAAACTGTGCCAGCCAATTTTTCACATCAAATTACATAAGAATACGTCAAAAAAGCTATTGTTTTCGAATATTTAATTTTTGGGTAAAAAAAAATTCAAAGGGGTTCAAATCTATCGTTTTTGTAATTTTGGACCAAAATTTCAAAGTCGTTTTAAACATTGTGCATAGTGCATTTGGGTGCGTACAATACAACAATCACATTTACAGCTTCCGGAATCGACTGGAAATCGCTCAAAAACCACGATAAAGCTAGAAAATTAAAAATCCATTTCCATGACTTTAATCGACAGTAAAAGTTTAATTTTAATACTTACAGCAAAATAAACTGTGCCAGCCAATTTTTCACATCAAATTACATAAGAATACGTCAAAAAAGCTATTGTTTTCGAATATTTAATTTTTGGGTAAAAAAAAATTCAAAGGGGTTCAAATCTATCGTTTTTGTAATTTTGGACCAAAATTTCAAAGTCGTTTTAAACATTGTGCATAGTGCATTTGGGTGCGTACAATACAACAATCACATTTACAGCTTCCGGAATCGACTGGAAATCGCTCAAAAACCACGATAAAGCTAGAAAATTAAAAATCCATTTCCATGACTTTAATCGACAGTAAAAGTTTAATTTTAATACTTACAGCAAAATAAACTGTGCCAGCCAATTTTTCACATCAAATTACATAAGAATACGTCAAAAAAGCTATTGTTTTCGAATATTTAATTTTTGGGTAAAAAAAAATTCAAAAAAAAAATCTATCGTTTTTGTAATTTCGGACCAAAATTTCAAAGTCGTTTTAAACATTGTGCATAGTGCATTTGGGTGCGTACAATCCAAAAATCACATTTACAGCTTCCGGAATCGACTGGAAATCGCTCAAAAACCACGATAAAGCTAGAAAATTAAAAATCCATTTCCATGACTTTAATCGACAGTAAAAGTTTAATTTTAATACTTACAGCAAAATAAACTGTGCCAGCCAATTGTTCACATCAAATTACATAAGAATACGTCAAAAAAGCTATTGTTTTCGAATATTTAATTTTTGGGTAAAAAAAAATTCAAAGGGGTTCAAATCTATCGTTTTTGTAATTTTGGACCAAAATTTCAAAGTCGTTTTAAACATTGTGCATAGTGCATTTGGGTGCGTACAATCCAAAAATCACATTTACAGCTTCCGGAATCGACTGGAAATCGCTCAAAAACCACGATAAAGCTAGAAAATTAAAAATCCATTTCCATGACTTTAATCGACAGTAAAAGTTTAATTTTAATACTTACAGCAAAATAAACTGTGCCAGCCAATTTTTCACATCAAATTACATAAGAATACGTCAAAAAAGCTATTGTTTTCGAATATTTAATTTTTGGGTAAAAAAAAATTCAAAGGGGTTAATCTATCGTTTTTGTAATTTCGGACCAAAATTTCAAAGTCGTTTTAAACATTGTGCATAGTGCATTTGGGTGCGTACAATCCAAAAATCACATTTACAGCTTCCGGAATCGACTGGAAATCGCTCAAAAACCACGATAAAGCTAGAAAATTAAAAATCCATTTCCATGACTTTAATCGACAGTAAAAGTTTAATTTTAATACTTACAGCAAAATAAACTGTGCCAGCCAATTTTTCACATCAAATTACATAAGAAAACGTCAAAAAAGCTATTGTTTTCGAATATTTAATTTTTGGGTAAAAAAAAAATTCAAAGGGGTTCAAATCTATCGTTTTTGTAATTTTGGACCAAAATTTCAAAGTCGTTTTAAACATTGTGCATAGTGCATTTGGGTGCGTACAATCCAAAAATCACATTTACAGCTTCCGGAATCGACTGGAAATCGCTCAAAAACCACGATAAAGCTAGAAAATTAAAAATCCATTTCCATGACTTTAATCGACAGTAAAAGTTTAATTTTAATACTTACAGCAAAATAAACTGTGCCAGCCAATTTTTCACATCAAATTACATAAGAATACGTCAAAAAAGCTATTGTTTTCGAATATTTAATTTTTGGGTAAAAAAAAATTCAAAAAAAAAATCTATCGTTTTTGTAATTTCGGACCAAAATTTCAAAGTCGTTTTAAACATTGTGCATAGTGCATTTGGGTGCGTACAATCCAAAAATCACATTTACAGCTTCCGGAATCGACTGGAAATCGCTCAAAAACCACGATAAAGCTAGAAAATTAAAAATCCATTTCCATGACTTTAATCGACAGTAAAAGTTTAATTTTAATACTTACAGCAAAATAAACTGTGCCAGCCAATTTTTCACATCAAATTACATAAGAATACGTCAAAAAAGCTATTGTTTTCGAATATTTAATTTTTGGGTAAAAAAAAATTCAAAGGGGTTCAAATCTATCGTTTTTGTAATTTTGGACCAAAATTTCAAAGTCGTTTTAAACATTGTGCATAGTGCATTTGGGTGCGTACAATCCAAAAATCACATTTACAGCTTCCGGAATCGACTGGAAATCGCTCAAAAACCACGATAAAGCTAGAAAATTAAAAATCCATTTCCATGACTTTAATCGACAGTAAAAGTTTAATTTTAATACTTACAGCAAAATAAACTGTGCCAGCCAATTTTTCACATCAAATTACATAAGAATACGTCAAAAAAGCTATTGTTTTCGAATATTTAATTTTTGGGTAAAAAAAAATTCAAAAAAAAAATCTATCGTTTTTGTAATTTCGGACCAAAATTTCAAAGTCGTTTTAAACATTGTGCATAGTGCATTTGGGTGCGTACAATCCAAAAATCACATTTACAGCTTCCGGAATCGACTGGAAATCGCTCAAAAACCACGATAAAGCTAGAAAATTAAAAATCCATTTCCATGACTTTAATCGACAGTAAAAGTTTAATTTTAATACTTACAGCAAAATAAACTGTGCCAGCCAATTTTTCACATCAAATTACATAAGAATACGTCAAAAAAGCTATTGTTTTCGAATATTTAATTTTTGGGTAAAAAAAAATTCAAAGGGGTTAATCTATCGTTTTTGTAATTTCGGACCAAAATTTCAAAGTCGTTTTAAACATTGTGCATAGTGCATTTGGGTGCGTACAATCCAAAAATCACATTTACAGCTTCCGGAATCGACTGGAAATCGCTCAAAAACCACGATAAAGCTAGAAAATTAAAAATCCATTTCCATGACTTTAATCGACAGTAAAAGTTTAATTTTAATACTTACAGCAAAATAAACTGTGCCAGCCAATTTTTCACATCAAATTACATAAGAATACGTCAAAAAAGCTATTGTTTTCGAATATTTAATTTTTGGGTAAAAAAAAATTCAAAGGGGTTAATCTATCGTTTTTGTAATTTCGGACCAAAATTTCAAAGTCGTTTTAAACATTGTGCATAGTGCATTTGGGTGCGTACAATCCAAAAATCACATTTACAGCTTCCGGAATCGACTGGAAATCGCTCAAAAACCACGATAAAGCTAGAAAATTAAAAATCCATTTCCATGACTTTAATCGACAGTAAAAGTTTAATTTTAATACTTACAGCAAAATAAACTGTGCCAGCCAATTTTTCACATCAAATTACATAAGAATACGTCAAAAAAGCTATTGTTTTCGAATATTTAATTTTTGGGTAAAAAAAAATTCAAAGGGGTTAATCTATCGTTTTTGTAATTTCGGACCAAAATTTCAAAGTCGTTTTAAACATTGTGCATAGTGCATTTGGGTGCGTACAATCCAAAAATCACATTTACACCTTGCGGAATCGACTGGAAATCGCTCAAAAACCACGATAAAGCTAGAAAATTAAAAATCCATTTCCATGACTTTAATCGACAGTAAAAGTTTAATTTTAATACTTACAGCAAAATAAACTGTGCCAGCCAATTTTTCACATCAAATTACATAAGAATACGTCAAAAAAGCTATTGTTTTCGAATATTTAATTTTTGGGTAAAAAAAAATTCAAAAAAAAAATCTATCGTTTTTGTAATTTCGGACCAAAATTTCAAAGTCGTTTTAAACATTGTGCATAGTGCATTTGGGTGCGTACAATCCAAAAATCACATTTACAGCTTCCGGAATCGACTGGAAATCGCTCAAAAACCACGATAAAGCTAGAAAATTAAAAATCCATTTCCATGACTTTAATCGACAGTAAAAGTTTAATTTTAATACTTACAGCAAAATAAACTGTGCCAGCCAATTTTTCACATCAAATTACATAAGAATACGTCAAAAAAGCTATTGTTTTCGAATATTTAATTTTTGGGTAAAAAAAAATTCAAAAAAAAAATCTATCGTTTTTGTAATTTCGGACCAAAATTTCAAAGTCGTTTTAAACATTGTGCATAGTGCATTTGGGTGCGTACAATCCAAAAATCACATTTACAGCTTCCGGAATCGACTGGAAATCGCTCAAAAACCACGATAAAGCTAGAAAATTAAAAATCCATTTCCATGACTTTAATCGACAGTAAAAGTTTAATTTTAATACTTACAGCAAAATAAACTGTGCCAGCCAATTTTTCACATCAAATTACATAAGAATACGTCAAAAAAGCTATTGTTTTCGAATATTTAATTTTTGGGTAAAAAAAAATTCAAAGGGGTTAATCTATCGTTTTTGTAATTTCGGACCAAAATTTCAAAGTCGTTTTAAACATTGTGCATAATGCATTTGGGTGCGTACAATACAACAATCACATTTACAGCTTCCGGAATCGACTGGAAATCGCTCAAAAACCACGATAAAGCTAGAAAATTAAAAATCCATTTCCATGACTTTAATCGACAGTAAAAGTTTAATTTTAATACTTACAGCAAAATAAACTGTGCCAGCCAATTTTTCACATCAAATTACATAAGAATACGTCAAAAAAGCTATTGTTTTCGAATATTTAATTTTTGGGTAAAAAAAAATTCAAAAAAAAAATCTATCGTTTTTGTAATTTCGGACCAAAATTTCAAAGTCGTTTTAAACATTGTGCATAGTGCATTTGGGTGCGTACAATCCAAAAATCACATTTACAGCTTCCGGAATCGACTGGAAATCGCTCAAAAACCACGATAAAGCTAGAAAATTAAAAATCCATTTCCATGACTTTAATCGACAGTAAAAGTTTAATTTTAATACTTACAGCAAAATAAACTGTGCCAGCCAATTTTTCACATCAAATTACATAAGAATACGTCAAAAAAGCTATTGTTTTCGAATATTTAATTTTTGGGTAAAAAAAAATTCAAAGGGGTTAATCTATCGTTTTTGTAATTTCGGACCAAAATTTCAAAGTCGTTTTAAACATTGTGCATAGTGCATTTGGGTGCGTACAATCCAAAAATCACATTTACAGCTTCCGGAATCGACTGGAAATCGCTCAAAAACCACGATAAAGCTAGAAAATTAAAAATCCATTTCCATGACTTTAATCGACAGTAAAAGTTTAATTTTAATACTTACAGCAAAATAAACTGTGCCAGCCAATTTTTCACATCAAATTACATAAGAATACGTCAAAAAAGCTATTGTTTTCGAATATTTAATTTTTGGGTAAAAAAAAATTCAAAGGGGTTCAAATCTATCGTTTTTGTAATTTTGGACCAAAATTTCAAAGTCGTTTTAAACATTGTGCATAGTGCATTTGGGTGCGTACAATCCAAAAATCACATTTACAGCATGCGGAATCGACTGGAAATCGCTCAAAAACCACGATAAAGCTAGAAAATTAAAAATCCATTTCCATGACTTTAATCGACAGTAAAAGTTTAATTTTAATACTTACAGCAAAATAAACTGTGCCAGCCAATTTTTCACATCAAATTACATAAGAATACGTCAAAAAAGCTATTGTTTTCGAATATTTAATTTTTGGGTAAAAAAAAATTCAAAAAAAAAATCTATCGTTTTTGTAATTTCGGACCAAAATTTCAAAGTCGTTTTAAACATTGTGCATAGTGCATTTGGGTGCGTACAATCCAAAAATCACATTTACAGCATGCGGAATCGACTGGAAATCGCTCAAAAACCACGATAAAGCTAGAAAATTAAAAATCCATTTCCATGACTTTAATCGACAGTAAAAGTTTAATTTTAATACTTACAGCAAAATAAACTGTGCCAGCCAATTTTTCACATCAAATTACATAAGAATACGTCAAAAAAGCTATTGTTTTCGAATATTTAATTTTTGGGTAAAAAAAAATTCAAAAAAAAAATCTATCGTTTTTGTAATTTCGGACCAAAATTTCAAAGTCGTTTTAAACATTGTGCATAGTGCATTTGGGTGCGTACAATCCAAAAATCACATTTACAGCATGCGGAATCGACTGGAAATCGCTCAAAAACCACGATAAAGCTAGAAAATTAAAAATCCATTTCCATGACTTTAATCGACAGTAAAAGTTTAATTTTAATACTTACAGCAAAATAAACTGTGCCAGCCAATTTTTCACATCAAATTACATAAGAATACGTCAAAAAAGCTATTGTTTTCGAATATTTAATTTTTGGGTAAAAAAAAATTCAAAAAAAAAATCTATCGTTTTTGTAATTTCGGACCAAAATTTCAAAGTCGTTTTAAACATTGTGCATAGTGCATTTGGGTGCGTACAATCCAAAAATCACATTTACAGCTTCCGGAATCGACTGGAAATCGCTCAAAAACCACGATAAAGCTAGAAAATTAAAAATCCATTTCCATGACTTTAATCGACAGTAAAAGTTTAATTTTAATACTTACAGCAAAATAAACTGTGCCAGCCAATTTTTCACATCAAATTACATAAGAATACGTCAAAAAAGCTATTGTTTTCGAATATTTAATTTTTGGGTAAAAAAAAATTCAAAAAAAAAATCTATCGTTTTTGTAATTTCGGACCAAAATTTCAAAGTCGTTTTAAACATTGTGCATAGTGCATTTGGGTGCGTACAATCCAAAAATCGCATTTACAGCTTCCGGAATCGACTGGAAATCGCTCAAAAACCACGATAAAGCTAGAAAATTAAAAATCCATTTCCATGACTTTAATCGACAGTAAAAGTTTAATTTTAATACTTACAGCAAAATAAACTGTGCCAGCCAATTTTTCACATCAAATTACATAAGAATACGTCAAAAAAGCTATTGTTTTCGAATATTTAATTTTTGGGTAAAAAAAAATTCAAAGGGGTTAATCTATCGTTTTTGTAATTTCGGACCAAAATTTCAAAGTCGTTTTAAACATTGTGCATAGTGCATTTGGGTGCGTACAATCCAAAAATCACATTTACAGCTTCCGGAATCGACTGGAAATCGCTCAAAAACCACGATAAAGCTAGAAAATTAAAAATCCATTTCCATGACTTTAATCGACAGTAAAAGTTTAATTTTAATACTTACAGCAAAATAAACTGTGCCAGCCAATTTTTTACATCAAATTACATAAGAATACGTCAAAAAAGCTATTGTTTTCGAATATTTAATTTTTGGGTAAAAAAAAATTCAAAGGGGTTAATCTATCGTTTTTGTAATTTCGGACCAAAATTTCAAAGTCGTTTTAAACATTGTGCATAGTGCATTTGGGTGCGTACAATACAACAATCACATTTACAGCTTCCGGAATCGACTGGAAATCGCTCAAAAACCACGATAAAGCTAGAAAATTAAAAATCCATTTCCATGACTTTAATCGACAGTAAAAGTTTAATTTTAATACTTACAGCAAAATAAACTGTGCCAGCCAATTTTTCACATCAAATTACATAAGAATACGTCAAAAAAGCTATTGTTTTCGAATATTTAATTTTTGGGTAAAAAAAAATTCAAAAAAAAAATCTATCGTTTTTGTAATTTCGGACCAAAATTTCAAAGTCGTTTTAAACATTGTGGATAGTGCATTTGGGTGCGTACAATCCAAAAATCACATTTACAGCTTCCGGAATCGACTGGAAATCGCTCAAAAACCACGATAAAGCTAGAAAATTAAAAATCCATTTCCATGACTTTAATCGACAGTAAAAGTTTAATTTTAATACTTACAGCAAAATAAACTGTGCCAGCCAATTTTTCACATCAAATTACATAAGAATACGTCAAAAAAGCTATTGTTTTCGAATATTTAATTTTTGGGTAAAAAAAAATTCAAAGGGGTTCAAATCTATCGTTTTTGTAATTTTGGACCAAAATTTCAAAGTCGTTTTAAACATTGTGCATAGTGCATTTGGGTGCGTACAATCCAAAAATCACATTTACAGCTTCCGGAATCGACTGGAAATCGCTCAAAAACCACGATAAAGCTAGAAAATTAAAAATCCATTTCCATGACTTTAATCGACAGTAAAAGTTTAATTTTAATACTTACAGCAAAATAAACTGTGCCAGCCAATTTTTCACATCAAATTACATAAGAATACGTCAAAAAAGCTATTGTTTTCGAATATTTAATTTTTGGGTAAAAAAAAATTCAAAGGGGTTAATCTATCGTTTTTGTAATTTTGGACCAATATTTCAAAGTCGTTTTAAACATTGTGCATAGTGCATTTGGGTGCGTACAATCCAAAAATCACATTTACAGCTTCCGGAATCGACTGCAAATCGCTCAAAAACCACGATAAAGCTAGAAAATTAAAAATCCATTTCCATGACTGTAATCGACAGTAAAAGTTTAATTTTAATACTTACAGCAAAATAAACTGTGCCAGCCAATTTTTCACATCAAATTACATAAGAATACGTCAAAAAAGCTATTGTTTTCGAATATTTAATTTTTGGGTAAAAAAAAATTCAAAGGGGTTAATCTATCGTTTTTGTAATTTCGGACCAAAATTTCAAAGTCGTTTTAAACATTGTGCATAGTGCATTTGGGTGCGTACAATCCAAAAATCACATTTACAGCTTCCGGAATCGACTGGAAATCGCTCAAAAACCACGATAAAGCTAGAAAATTAAAAATCCATTTCCATGACTTTAATCGACAGTAAAAGTTTAATTTTAATACTTACAGCAAAATAAACTGTGCCAGCCAATTTTTCACATCAAATTACATAAGAATACGTCAAAAAAGCTATTGTTTTCGAATATTTAATTTTTGGGTAAAAAAAAATTCAAAAAAAAAATCTATCGTTTTTGTAATTTCGGACCAAAATTTCAAAGTCGTTTTAAACATTGTGCATAGTGCATTTGGGTGCGTACAATCCAAAAATCACATTTACAGCATGCGGAATCGACTGGAAATCGCTCAAAAACCACGATAAAGCTAGAAAATTAAAAATCCATTTCCATGACTTTAATCGACAGTAAAAGTTTAATTTTAATACTTACAGCAAAATAAACTGTGCCAGCCAATTTTTCACATCAAATTACATAAGAATACGTCAAAAAAGCTATTGTTTTCGAATATTTAATTTTTGGGTAAAAAAAAATTCAAAAAAAAAATCTATCGTTTTTGTAATTTCGGACCAAAATTTCAAAGTCGTTTTAAACATTGTGCATAGTGCATTTGGGTGCGTACAATCCAAAAATCACATTTACAGCATGCGGAATCGACTGGAAATCGCTCAAAAACCACGATAAAGCTAGAAAATTAAAAATCCATTTCCATGACTTTAATCGACAGTAAAAGTTTAATTTTAATACTTACAGCAAAATAAACTGTGCCAGCCAATTTTTCACATCAAATTACATAAGAATACGTCAAAAAAGCTATTGTTTTCGAATATTTAATTTTTGGGTAAAAAAAAATTCAAAAAAAAAATCTATCGTTTTTGTAATTTCGGACCAAAATTTCAAAGTCGTTTTAAACATTGTGCATAGTGCATTTGGGTGCGTACAATCCAAAAATCACATTTACAGCATGCGGAATCGACTGGAAATCGCTCAAAAACCACGATAAAGCTAGAAAATTAAAAATCCATTTCCATGACTTTAATCGACAGTAAAAGTTTAATTTTAATACTTACAGCAAAATAAACTGTGCCAGCCAATTTTTCACATCAAATTACATAAGAATACGTCAAAAAAGCTATTGTTTTCGAATATTTAATTTTTGGGTAAAAAAAAATTCAAAGGGGTTAATCTATCGTTTTTGTAATTTCGGACCAAAATTTCAAAGTCGTTTTAAACATTGTGCATAGTGCATTTGGGTGCGTACAATCCAAAAATCACATTTACAGCTTCCGGAATCGACTGGAAATCGCTCAAAAACCACGATAAAGCTAGAAAATTAAAAATCCATTTCCATGACTTTAATCGACAGTAAAAGTTTAATTTTAATACTTACAGCAAAATAAACTGTGCCAGCCAATTTTTCACATCAAATTACATAAGAATACGTCAAAAAAGCTATTGTTTTCGAATATTTAATTTTTGGGTAAAAAAAAATTCAAAAAAAAAATCTATCGTTTTTGTAATTTCGGACCAAAATTTCAAAGTCGTTTTAAACATTGTGCATAGTGCATTTGGGTGCGTACAATCCAAAAATCGCATTTACAGCTTCCGGAATCGACTGGAAATCGCTCAAAAACCACGATAAAGCTAGAAAATTAAAAATCCATTTCCATGACTTTAATCGACAGTAAAAGTTTAATTTTAATACTTACAGCAAAATAAACTGTGCCAGCCAATTTTTCACATCAAATTACATAAGAATACGTCAAAAAAGCTATTGTTTTCGAATATTTAATTTTTGGGTAAAAAAAAATTCAAAGGGGTTAATCTATCGTTTTTGTAATTTCGGACCAAAATTTCAAAGTCGTTTTAAACATTGTGCATAGTGCATTTGGGTGCGTACAATCCAAAAATCACATTTACAGCTTCCGGAATCGACTGGAAATCGCTCAAAAACCACGATAAAGCTAGAAAATTAAAAATCCATTTCCATGACTTTAATCGACAGTAAAAGTTTAATTTTAATACTTACAGCAAAATAAACTGTGCCAGCCAATTTTTCACATCAAATTACATAAGAATACGTCAAAAAAGCTATTGTTTTCGAATATTTAATTTTTGGGTAAAAAAAAATTCAAAGGGGTTAATCTATCGTTTTTGTAATTTCGGACCAAAATTTCAAAGTCGTTTTAAACATTGTGCATAGTGCATTTGGGTGCGTACAATACAACAATCACATTTACAGCTTCCGGAATCGACTGGAAATCGCTCAAAAACCACGATAAAGCTAGAAAATTAAAAATCCATTTCCATGACTTTAATCGACAGTAAAAGTTTAATTTTAATACTTACAGCAAAATAAACTGTGCCAGCCAATTTTTCACATCAAATTACATAAGAATACGTCAAAAAAGCTATTGTTTTCGAATATTTAATTTTTGGGTAAAAAAAAATTCAAAGGGGTTCAAATCTATCGTTTTTGTAATTTTGGACCAAAATTTCAAAGTCGTTTTAAACATTGTGCATAGTGCATTTGGGTGCGTACAATCCAAAAATCACATTTACAGCTTCCGGAATCGACTGGAAATCGCTCAAAAACCACGATAAAGCTAGAAAATTAAAAATCCATTTCCATGACTTTAATCGACAGTAAAAGTTTAATTTTAATACTTACAGCAAAATAAACTGTGCCAGCCAATTTTTCACATCAAATTACATAAGAATACGTCAAAAAAGCTATTGTTTTCGAATATTTAATTTTTGGGTAAAAAAAAATTCAAAGGGGTTAATCTATCGTTTTTGTAATTTTGGACCAATATTTCAAAGTCGTTTTAAACATTGTGCAGAGTGCATTTGGGTGCGTACAATCCAAAAATCACATTTACAGCTTCCGGAATCGACTGGAAATCGCTCAAAAACCACGATAAAGCTAGAAAATTAAAAATCCATTTCCATGACTGTAATCGACAGTAAAAGTTTAATTTTAATACTTACAGCAAAATAAACTGTGCCAGCCAATTTTTCACATCAAATTACATAAGAATACGTCAAAAAAGCTATTGTTTTCGAATATTTAATTTTTGGGTAAAAAAAAATTCAAAGGGGTTAATCTATCGTTTTTGTAATTTCGGACCAAAATTTCAAAGTCGTTTTAAACATTGTGCATAGTGCATTTGGGTGCGTACAATCCAAAAATCACATTTACAGCATGCGGAATCGACTGGAAATCGCTCAAAAACCACGATAAAGCTAGAAAATTAAAAATCCATTTCCATGACTTTAATCGACAGTAAAAGTTTAATTTTAATACTTACAGCAAAATAAACTGTGCCAGCCAATTTTTCACATCAAATTACATAAGAATACGTCAAAAAAGCTATTGTTTTCGAATATTTAATTTTTGGGTAAAAAAAAATTCAAAAAAAAAATCTATCGTTTTTGTAATTTCGGACCAAAATTTCAAAGTCGTTTTAAACATTGTGCATAGTGCATTTGGGTGCGTACAATCCAAAAATCACATTTACAGCTTCCGGAATCGACTGGAAATCGCTCAAAAACCACGATAAAGCTAGAAAATTAAAAATCCATTTCCATGACTTTAATCGACAGTAAAAGTTTAATTTTAATACTTACAGCAAAATAAACTGTGCCAGCCAATTTTTCACATCAAATTACATAAGAATACGTCAAAAAAGCTATTGTTTTCGAATATTTAATTTTTGGTTAAAAAAAAATTCAAATCTATCGTTTTTGTAATTTCGGACCAAAATTTCAAAGTCGTTTTAAACATTGTGCATAGTGCATTTGGGTGCGTACAATCCAAAAATCACATTTACAGCTTCCGGAATCGACTGGAAATCGCTCAAAAACCACGATAAAGCTAGAAAATTAAAAATCCATTTCCATGACTTTAATCGACAGTAAAAGTTTAATTTTAATACTTACAGCAAAATAAACTGTGCCAGCCAATTTTTCACATCAAATTACATAAGAATACGTCAAAAAAGCTATTGTTTTCGAATATTTAATTTTTGGGTAAAAAAAAATTCAAAGGGGTTCAAATCTATCGTTTTTGTAATTTTGGACCAAAATTTCAAAGTCGTTTTAAACATTGTGCATAGTGCATTTGGGTGCGTACAATCCAAAAATCACATTTACAGCTTCCGGAATCGACTGGAAATCGCTCAAAAACCACGATAAAGCTAGAAAATTAAAAATCCATTTCCATGACTTTAATCGACAGTAAAAGTTTAATTTTAATACTTACAGCAAAATAAACTGTGCCAGCCAATTTTTCACATCAAATTACATAAGAATACGTCAAAAAAGCTATTGTTTTCGAATATTTAATTTTTGGGTAAAAAAAAATTCAAAGGGGTTAATCTATCGTTTTTGTAATTTTGGACCAATATTTCAAAGTCGTTTTAAACATTGTGCAGAGTGCATTTGGGTGCGTACAATCCAAAAATCACATTTACAGCTTCCGGAATCGACTGGAAATCGCTCAAAAACCACGATAAAGCTAGAAAATTAAAAATCCATTTCCATGACTGTAATCGACAGTAAAAGTTTAATTTTAATACTTACAGCAAAATAAACTGTGCCAGCCAATTTTTCACATCAAATTACATAAGAATACGTCAAAAAAGCTATTGTTTTCGAATATTTAATTTTTGGGTAAAAAAAAATTCAAAGGGGTTAATCTATCGTTTTTGTAATTTCGGACCAAAATTTCAAAGTCGTTTTAAACATTGTGCATAGTGCATTTGGGTGCGTACAATACAACAATCACATTTACAGCTTCCGGAATCGACTGGAAATCGCTCAAAAACCACGATAAAGCTAGAAAATTAAAAATCCATTTCCATGACTTTAATCGACAGTAAAAGTTTAATTTTAATACTTACAGCAAAATAAACTGTGCCAGCCAATTTTTCACATCAAATTACATAAGAATACGTCAAAAAAGCTATTGTTTTCGAATATTTAATTTTTGGGTAAAAAAAAATTCAAAAAAAAATCTATCGTTTTTGTAATTTCGGACCAAAATTTCAAAGTCGTTTTAAACATTGTGCATAGTGCATTTGGGTGCGTACAATCCAAAAATCACATTTACAGCTTCCGGAATCGACTGGAAATCGCTCAAAAACCACGATAAAGCTAGAAAATTAAAAATCCATTTCCATGACTTTAATCGACAGTAAAAGTTTAATTTTAATACTTACAGCAAAATAAACTGTGCCAGCCAATTTTTCACATCAAATTACATAAGAATACGTCAAAAAAGCTATTGTTTTCGAATATTTAATTTTTGGGTAAAAAAAAATTCAAAGGGGTTCAAATCTATCGTTTTTGTAATTTTGGACCAAAATTTCAAAGTCGTTTTAAACATTGTGCATAGTGCATTTGGGTGCGTACAATCCAAAAATCACATTTACAGCTTCCGGAATCGACTGGAAATCGCTCAAAAACCACGATAAAGCTAGAAAATTAAAAATCCATTTCCATGACTTTAATCGACAGTAAAAGTTTAATTTTAATACTTACAGCAAAATAAACTGTGCCAGCCAATTTTTCACATCAAATTACATAAGAATACGTCAAAAAAGCTATTGTTTTCGAATATTTAATTTTTGGGTAAAAAAAAATTCAAAGGGGTTAATCTATCGTTTTTGTAATTTTGGACCAATATTTCAAAGTCGTTTTAAACATTGTGCAGAGTGCATTTGGGTGCGTACAATCCAAAAATCACATTTACAGCTTCCGGAATCGACTGCAAATCGCTCAAAAACCACGATAAAGCTAGAAAATTAAAAATCCATTTCCATGACTGTAATCGACAGTAAAAGTTTAATTTTAATACTTACAGCAAAATAAACTGTGCCAGCCAATTTTTCACATCAAATTACATAAGAATACGTCAAAAAAGCTATTGTTTTCGAATATTTAATTTTTGGGTAAAAAAAAATTCAAAGGGGTTAATCTATCGTTTTTTGTAATTTCGGACCAAAATTTCAAAGTCGTTTTAAACATTGTGCATAGTGCATTTGGGTGCGTACAATCCAAAAATCACATTTACAGCTTCCGGAATCGACTGGAAATCGCTCAAAAACCACGATAAAGCTAGAAAATTAAAAATCCATTTCCATGACTTTAATCGACAGTAAAAGTTTAATTTTAATACTTACAGCAAAATAAACTGTGCCAGCCAATTTTTCACATCAAATTACATAAGAATACGTCAAAAAAGCTATTGTTTTCGAATATTTAATTTTTGGTTAAAAAAAAATTCAAATCTATCGTTTTTGTAATTGCGGACCAAAATTTCAAAGTCGTTTTAAACATTGTGCATAGTGCATTTGGGTGCGTACAATCCAAAAATCACATTTACAGCTTCCGGAATCGACTGGAAATCGCTCAAAATCCACGATAAAGCTAGAAAATTAAAAATCCATTTCCATGACTTTAATCGACAGTAAAAGTTTAATTTTAATACTTACAGCAAAATAAACTGTGCCAGCCAATTTTTCACATCAAATTACATAAGAATACGTCAAAAAAGCTATTGTTTTCGAATATTTAATTTTTGGGTAAAAAAAAATTCAAAGGGGTTAATCTATCGTTTTTGTAATTTCGGACCAAAATTTCAAAGTCGTTTTAAACATTGTGCATAGTGCATTTGGGTGCGTACAATCCAAAAATCACATTTACAGCTTCCGGAATCGACTGGAAATCGCTCAAAAACCACGATAAAGCTAGAAAATTAAAAATCCATTTCCATGACTTTAATCGACAGTAAAAGTTTAATTTTAATACTTACAGCAAAATAAACTGTGCCAGCCAATTTTTCACATCAAATTACATAAGAATACGTCAAAAAAGCTATTGTTTTCGAATATTTAATTTTTGGGTAAAAAAAAATTCAAAGGGGTTAATCTATCGTTTTTGTAATTTTGGACCAATATTTCAAAGTCGTTTTAAACATTGTGCAGAGTGCATTTGGGTGCGTACAATCCAAAAATCACATTTACAGCTTCCGGAATCGACTGCAAATCGCTCAAAAACCACGATAAAGCTAGAAAATTAAAAATCCATTTCCATGACTGTAATCGACAGTAAAAGTTTAATTTTAATACTTACAGCAAAATAAACTGTGCCAGCCAATTTTTCACATCAAATTACATAAGAATACGTCAAAAAAGCTATTGTTTTCGAATATTTAATTTTTGGTTAAAAAAAAATTCAAATCTATCGTTTTTGTAATTGCGGACCAAAATTTCAAAGTCGTTTTAAACATTGTGCATAGTGCATTTGGGTGCGTACAATCCAAAAATCACATTTACAGCATGCGGAATCGACTGGAAATCGCTCAAAAACCACGATAAAGCTAGAAAATTAAAAATCCATTTCCATGACTTTAATCGACAGTAAAAGTTTAATTTTAATACTTACAGCAAAATAAACTGTGCCAGCCAATTTTTCACATCAAATTACATAAGAATACGTCAAAAAAGCTATTGTTTTCGAATATTTAATTTTTGGGTAAAAAAAAATTCAAAAAAAAAATCTATCGTTTTTGTAATTTCGGACCAAAATTTCAAAGTCGTTTTAAACATTGTGCATAGTGCATTTGGGTGCGTACAATCCAAAAATCACATTTACAGCTTCCGGAATCGACTGGAAATCGCTCAAAAACCACGATAAAGCTAGAAAATTAAAAATCCATTTCCATGACTTTAATCGACAGTAAAAGTTTAATTTTAATACTTACAGCAAAATAAACTGTGCCAGCCAATTTTTCACATCAAATTACATAAGAATACGTCAAAAAAGCTATTGTTTTCGAATATTTAATTTTTGGTTAAAAAAAAATTCAAATCTATCGTTTTTGTAATTTCGGACCAAAATTTCAAAGTCGTTTTAAACATTGTGCATAGTGCATTTGGGTGCGTACAATCCAAAAATCACATTTACAGCTTCCGGAATCGACTGGAAATCGCTCAAAAACCACGATAAAGCTAGAAAATTAAAAATCCATTTCCATGACTTTAATCGACAGTAAAAGTTTAATTTTAATACTTACAGCAAAATAAACTGTGCCAGCCAATTTTTCACATCAAATTACATAAGAATACGTCAAAAAAGCTATTGTTTTCGAATATTTAATTTTTGGGTAAAAAAAAATTCAAAAAAAAAATCTATCGTTTTTGTAATTTCGGACCAAAATTTCAAAGTCGTTTTAAACATTGTGCATAGTGCATTTGGGTGCGTACAATCCAAAAATCACATTTACAGCTTCCGGAATCGACTGGAAATCGCTCAAAAACCACGATAAAGCTAGAAAATTAAAAATCCATTTCCATGACTTTAATCGACAGTAAAAGTTTAATTTTAATACTTACAGCAAAATAAACTGTGCCAGCCAATTTTTCACATCAAATTACATAAGAATACGTCAAAAAAGCTATTGTTTTCGAATATTTAATTTTTGGGTAAAAAAAAATTCAAAGGGGTTCAAATCTATCGTTTTTGTAATTTTGGACCAAAATTTCAAAGTCGTTTTAAACATTGTGCATAGTGCATTTGGGTGCGTACAATCCAAAAATCACATTTACAGCTTCCGGAATCGACTGGAAATCGCTCAAAAACCACGATAAAGCTAGAAAATTAAAAATCCATTTCCATGACTTTAATCGACAGTAAAAGTTTAATTTTAATACTTACAGCAAAATAAACTGTGCCAGCCAATTTTTCACATCAAATTACATAAGAATACGTCAAAAAAGCTATTGTTTTCGAATATTTAATTTTTGGGTAAAAAAAAATTCAAAGGGGTTAATCTATCGTTTTTGTAATTTTGGACCAATATTTCAAAGTCGTTTTAAACATTGTGCAGAGTGCATTTGGGTGCGTACAATCCAAAAATCACATTTACAGCTTCCGGAATCGACTGCAAATCGCTCAAAAACCACGATAAAGCTAGAAAATTAAAAATCCATTTCCATGACTGTAATCGACAGTAAAAGTTTAATTTTAATACTTACAGCAAAATAAACTGTGCCAGCCAATTTTTCACATCAAATTACATAAGAATACGTCAAAAAAGCTATTGTTTTCGAATATTTAATTTTTGGGTAAAAAAAAATTCAAAGGGGTTAATCTATCGTTTTTGTAATTTTGGACCAATATTTCAAAGTCGTTTTAAACATTGTGCAGAGTGCATTTGGGTGCGTACAATCCAAAAATCACATTTACAGCTTCCGGAATCGACTGCAAATCGCTCAAAAACCACGATAAAGCTAGAAAATTAAAAATCCATTTCCATGACTTTAATCGACAGTAAAAGTTTAATTTTAATACTTACAGCAAAATAAACTGTGCCAGCCAATTTTTCACATCAAATTACATAAGAATACGTCAAAAAAGCTATTGTTTTCGAATATTTAATTTTTGGGTAAAAAAAAATTCAAAGGGGTTAATCTATCGTTTTTGTAATTTTGGACCAATATTTCAAAGTCGTTTTAAACATTGTGCAGAGTGCATTTGGGTGCGTACAATCCAAAAATCACATTTACAGCTTCCGGAATCGACTGCAAATCGCTCAAAAACCACGATAAAGCTAGAAAATTAAAAATCCATTTCCATGACTGTAATCGACAGTAAAAGTTTAATTTTAATACTTACAGCAAAATAAACTGTGCCAGCCAATTTTTCACATCAAATTACATAAGAATACGTCAAAAAAGCTATTGTTTTCGAATATTTAATTTTTGGGTAAAAAAAAATTCAAAGGGGTTAATCTATCGTTTTTTGTAATTTCGGACCAAAATTTCAAAGTCGTTTTAAACATTGTGCATAGTGCATTTGGGTGCGTACAATCCGAAAATCACATTTACAGCTTCCGGAATCGACTGGAAATCGCTCAAAAACCACGATAAAGCTAGAAAATTAAAAATCCATTTCCATGACTTTAATCGACAGTAAAAGTTTAATTTTAATACTTACAGCAAAATAAACTGTGCCAGCCAATTTTTCACATCAAATTACATAAGAATACGTCAAAAAAGCTATTGTTTTCGAATATTTAATTTTTGGTTAAAAAAAAATTCAAATCTATCGTTTTTGTAATTGCGGACCAAAATTTCAAAGTCGTTTTAAACATTGTGCATAGTGCATTTGGGTGCGTACAATCCAAAAATCACATTTACAGCTTCCGGAATCGACTGGAAATCGCTCAAAATCCACGATAAAGCTAGAAAATTAAAAATCCATTTCCATGACTTTAATCGACAGTAAAAGTTTAATTTTAATACTTACAGCAAAATAAACTGTGCCAGCCAATTTTTCACATCAAATTACATAAGAATACGTCAAAAAAGCTATTGTTTTCGAATATTTAATTTTTGGGTAAAAAAAAATTCAAAGGGGTTAATCTATCGTTTTTGTAATTTCGGACCAAAATTTCAAAGTCGTTTTAAACATTGAGCATAATGCATATGGGTGCGTACAATCCAAAAATCACATTTACAGCTTCCGGAATCGACTGGAAATCGCTCAAAAACCACGATAAAGCTAGAAAATTAAAAATCCATTTCCATGACTTTAATCGACAGTAAAAGTTTAATTTTAATACTTACAGCAAAATAAACTGTGCCAGCCAATTTTTCACATCAAATTACATAAGAATACGTCAAAAAAGCTATTGTTTTCGAATATTTAATTTTTGGGTAAAAAAAAATTCAAAGGGGTTCAAATCTATCGTTTTTGTAATTTTGGACCAAAATTTCAAAGTCGTTTTAAACATTGTGCATAGTGCATTTGGGTGCGTACAATCCAAAAATCACATTTACAGCTTCCGGAATCGACTGGAAATCGCTCAAAAACCACGATAAAGCTAGAAAATTAAAAATCCATTTCCATGACTTTAATCGACAGTAAAAGTTTAATTTTAATACTTACAGCAAAATAAACTGTGCCAGCCAATTTTTCACATCAAATTACATAAGAATACGTCAAAAAAGCTATTGTTTTCGAATATTTAATTTTTGGGTAAAAAAAAATTCAAAGGGGTTAATCTATCGTTTTTGTAATTTTGGACCAATATTTCAAAGTCGTTTTAAACATTGTGCAGAGTGCATTTGGGTGCGTACAATCCAAAAATCACATTTACAGCTTCCGGAATCGACTGCAAATCGCTCAAAAACCACGATAAAGCTAGAAAATTAAAAATCCATTTCCATGACTGTAATCGACAGTAAAAGTTTAATTTTAATACTTACAGCAAAATAAACTGTGCCAGCCAATTTTTCACATCAAATTACATAAGAATACGTCAAAAAAGCTATTGTTTTCGAATATTTAATTTTTGGTTAAAAAAAAATTCAAATCTATCGTTTTTGTAATTTCGGACCAAAATTTCAAAGTCGTTTTAAACATTGTGCATAGTGCATTTGGGTGCGTACAATCCAAAAATCACATTTACAGCTTCCGGAATCGACTGGAAATCGCTCAAAAACCACGATAAAGCTAGAAAATTAAAAATCCATTTCCATGACTTTAATCGACAGTAAAAGTTTAATTTTAATACTTACAGCAAAATAAACTGTGCCAGCCAATTTTTCACATCAAATTACATAAGAATACGTCAAAAAAGCTATTGTTTTCAAATATTTAATTTTTGGGTAAAAAAAAATTCAAAGGGGTTAATCTATCGTTTTTGTAATTTCGGACCAAAATTTCAAAGTCGTTTTAAACATTGTGCATAATGCATTTGGGTGCGTACAGTACAAAAATCACATTTACAGCTTCCGGAATAGACTGGAAATCGCTCAAAAACCACGATAAAGCTAGAAATTTAAAAATCCATTTCCATGACTTTAATCGACAGTAAAAGTTTAATTTTAATACTTACAGCAAAATAAACTGTGCCAGCCAATTTTTCACATCAAATTACATAAGAATACGTCAAAAAAGCTATTGTTTTCGAATATTTAATTTTTGGGTAAAAAAAAATTCAAAGGGGTTCAAATCTATCGTTTTTGTAATTTTGGACCAAAATTTCAAAGTCGTTTTAAACATTGTGCATAGTGCATTTAGGTGCGTACAATCCAAAAATCACATTTACAGCTTCCGGAATCGACTGGAAATCGCTCAAAAACCACGATAAAGCTAGAAAATTAAAAATCCATTTCCATGACTTTAATCGACAGTAAAAGTTTAATTTTAATACTTACAGCAAAATAAACTGTGCCAGCCAATTTTTCACATCAAATTACATAAGAATACGTCAAAAAAGCTATTGTTTTCGAATATTTAATTTTTGGGTAAAAAAAAATTCAAAGGGGTTAATCTATCGTTTTTGTAATTTTGGACCAAAATTTCAAAGTCGTTTTAAACATTGAGCATAATGCATATGGGTGCGTACAATCCAAAAATCACATTTACAGCTTCCGGAATCGACTGGAAATCGCTCAAAAACCACGATAAAGCTAGAAAATTAAAAATCCATTTCCATGACTTTAATCGACAGTAAAAGTTTAATTTTAATACTTACAGCAAAATAAACTGTGCCAGCCAATTTTTCACATCAAATTACATAAGAATACGTCAAAAAAGCTATTGTTTTCGAATATTTAATTTTTGGGTAAAAAAAAATTCAAAGGGGTTAATCTATCGTTTTTGTAATTTTGGACCAAAATTTCAAAGTCGTTTTAAACATTGAGCATAATGCATATGGGTGCGTACAATCCAAAAATCACATTTACAGCTTCCGGAATCGACTGGAAATCGCTCAAAAACCACGATAAAGCTAGAAAATTAAAAATCCATTTCCATGACTTTAATCGACAGTAAAAGTTTAATTTTAATACTTACAGCAAAATAAACTGTGCCAGCCAATTTTTCACATCAAATTACATAAGAATACGTCAAAAAAGCTATTGTTTTCGAATATTTAATTTTTGGGTAAAAAAAAATTCAAAGGGGTTAATCTATCGTTTTTGTAATTTTGGACCAAAATTTCAAAGTCGTTTTAAACATTGAGCATAATGCATATGGGTGCGTACAATCCAAAAATCACATTTACAGCTTCCGGAATCGACTGGAAATCGCTCAAAAACCACGATAAAGCTAGAAAATTAAAAATCCATTTCCATGACTTTAATCGACAGTAAAAGTTTAATTTTAATACTTACAGCAAAATAAACTGTGCCAGCCAATTTTTCACATCAAATTACATAAGAATACGTCAAAAAAGCTATTGTTTTCGAATATTTAATTTTTGGGTAAAAAAAAATTCAAAGGGGTTAATCTATCGTTTTTGTAATTTTGGACCAAAATTTCAAAGTCGTTTTAAACATTGAGCATAATGCATATGGGTGCGTACAATCCAAAAATCACATTTACAGCTTCCGGAATCGACTGGAAATCGCTCAAAAACCACGATAAAGCTAGAAAATTAAAAATCCATTTCCATGACTTTAATCGACAGTAAAAGTTTAATTTTAATACTTACAGCAAAATAAACTGTGCCAGCCAATTTTTCACATCAAATTACATAAGAATACGTCAAAAAAGCTATTGTTTTCGAATATTTAATTTTTGGGTAAAAAAAAATTCAAAGGGGTTAATCTAATCTATCGTTTTTGTAATTTCGGACCAAAATTTCAAAGTCGTTTTAAACATTGTGCATAGTGCATTTGGGTGCGTACAATACAACAATCACATTTACAGCTTCCGGAATCGACTGGAAATCGCTCAAAAAACACGATAAAGCTAGAAAATTAAAAATCCATTTCCATGACTTTAATCGACAGTAAAAGTTTAATTTTAATACTTACAGCAAAATAAACTGTGCCAGCCAATTTTTCACATCAAATTACATAAGAATACGTCAAAAAAGCTATTGTTTTCGAATATTTTATTTTGGGTAAAAAAAATTCAAAGGGGTTAATCTATCGTTTTTGTAATTTCGGACCAAAGTTTCAAAGTCGTTTTAAACATTGTGCATAATGCATTTGGGTGCGTACAGTACAAAAATCACATTTACAGCTTCCGGAATCGACTGGAAATCGCTCAAAAACCACGATAAAGCTAGAAAATTAAAAATCCATTTCCATGACTTTAATCGACAGTAAAAGTTTAATTTTAATACTTACAGCAAAATAAACTGTGCCAGCCAATTTTTCACATCAAATTACATAAGAATACGTCAAAAAAGCTATTGTTTTCGAATATTTAATTTTTGGGTAAAAAAAAATTCAAAGGGGTTCAAATCTATCGTTTTTGTAATTTTGGACCAAAATTTCAAAGTCGTTTTAAACATTGTGCATAGTGCATTTGGGTGCGTACAATCCAAAAATCACATTTACAGCTTCCGGAATCGACTGGAAATCGCTCAAAAACCACGATAAAGCTAGAAAATTAAAAATCCATTTCCATGACTTTAATCGACAGTAAAAGTTTAATTTTAATACTTACAGCAAAATAAACTGTGCCAGCCAATTTTTCACATCAAATTACATAAGAATACGTCAAAAAAGCTATTGTTTTCGAATATTTAATTTTTGGGTAAAAAAAAATTCAAAGGGGTTAATCTATCGTTTTTGTAATTTTGGACCAATATTTCAAAGTCGTTTTAAACATTGTGCAGAGTGCATTTGGGTGCGTACAATCCAAAAATCACATTTACAGCTTCCGGAATCGACTGCAAATCGCTCAAAAACCACGATAAAGCTAGAAAATTAAAAATCCATTTCCATGACTGTAATCGACAGTAAAAGTTTAATTTTAATACTTACAGCAAAATAAACTGTGCCAGCCAATTTTTCACATCAAATTACATAAGAATACGTCAAAAAAGCTATTGTTTTCGAATATTTAATTTTTGGGTAAAAAAAAATTCAAAGGGGTTAATCTATCGTTTTTTGTAATTTCGGACCAAAATTTCAAAGTCGTTTTAAACATTGTGCATAGTGCATTTGGGTGCGTACAATCCAAAAATCACATTTACAGCTTCCGGAATCGACTGGAAATCGCTCAAAAACCACGATAAAGCTAGAAAATTAAAAATCCATTTCCATGACTTTAATCGACAGTAAAAGTTTAATTTTAATACTTACAGCAAAATAAACTGTGCCAGCCAATTTTTCACATCAAATTACATAAGAATACGTCAAAAAAGCTATTGTTTTCGAATATTTAATTTTTGGTTAAAAAAAAATTCAAATCTATCGTTTTTGTAATTGCGGACCAAAATTTCAAAGTCGTTTTAAACATTGTGCATAGTGCATTTGGGTGCGTACAATCCAAAAATCACATTTACAGCTTCCGGAATCGACTGGAAATCGCTCAAAATCCACGATAAAGCTAGAAAATTAAAAATCCATTTCCATGACTTTAATCGACAGTAAAAGTTTAATTTTAATACTTACAGCAAAATAAACTGTGCCAGCCAATTTTTCACATCAAATTACATAAGAATACGTCAAAAAAGCTATTGTTTTCGAATATTTAATTTTTGGGTAAAAAAAAATTCAAAGGGGTTAATCTATCGTTTTTGTAATTTCGGACCAAAATTTCAAAGTCGTTTTAAACATTGAGCATAATGCATATGGGTGCGTACAATCCAAAAATCACATTTACAGCTTCCGGAATCGACTGGAAATCGCTCAAAAACCACGATAAAGCTAGAAAATTAAAAATCCATTTCCATGACTTTAATCGACAGTAAAAGTTTAATTTTAATACTTACAGCAAAATAAACTGTGCCAGCCAATTTTTCACATCAAATTACATAAGAATACGTCAAAAAAGCTATTGTTTTCGAATATTTAATTTTTGGGTAAAAAAAAATTCAAAGGGGTTCAAATCTATCGTTTTTGTAATTTTGGACCAAAATTTCAAAGTCGTTTTAAACATTGTGCATAGTGCATTTGGGTGCGTACAATCCAAAAATCACATTTACAGCTTCCGGAATCGACTGGAAATCGCTCAAAAACCACGATAAAGCTAGAAAATTAAAAATCCATTTCCATGACTTTAATCGACAGTAAAAGTTTAATTTTAATACTTACAGCAAAATAAACTGTGCCAGCCAATTTTTCACATCAAATTACATAAGAATACGTCAAAAAAGCTATTGTTTTCGAATATTTAATTTTTGGGTAAAAAAAAATTCAAAGGGGTTAATCTATCGTTTTTGTAATTTTGGACCAATATTTCAAAGTCGTTTTAAACATTGTGCAGAGTGCATTTGGGTGCGTACAATCCAAAAATCACATTTACAGCTTCCGGAATCGACTGCAAATCGCTCAAAAACCACGATAAAGCTAGAAAATTAAAAATCCATTTCCATGACTGTAATCGACAGTAAAAGTTTAATTTTAATACTTACAGCAAAATAAACTGTGCCAGCCAATTTTTCACATCAAATTACATAAGAATACGTCAAAATAGCTATTGTTTTCGAATATTTAATTTTTGGTTAAAAAAAAATTCAAATCTATCGTTTTTGTAATTTCGGACCAAAATTTCAAAGTCGTTTTAAACATTGTGCATAGTGCATTTGGGTGCGTACAATCCAAAAATCACATTTACAGCTTCCGGAATCGACTGGAAATCGCTCAAAAACCACGATAAAGCTAGAAAATTAAAAATCCATTTCCATGACTTTAATCGACAGTAAAAGTTTAATTTTAATACTTACAGCAAAATAAACTGTGCCAGCCAATTTTTCACATCAAATTACATAAGAATACGTCAAAAAAGCTATTGTTTTCAAATATTTAATTTTTGGGTAAAAAAAAATTCAAAGGGGTTAATCTATCGTTTTTGTAATTTCGGACCAAAATTTCAAAGTCGTTTTAAACATTGTGCATAATGCATTTGGGTGCGTACAGTACAAAAATCACATTTACAGCTTCCGGAATAGAATGGAAATCGCTCAAAAACCACGATAAAGCTAGAAATTTAAAAATCCATTTCCATGACTTTAATCGACAGTAAAAGTTTAATTTTAATACTTACAGCAAAATAAACTGTGCCAGCCAATTTTTCACATCAAATTACATAAGAATACGTCAAAAAAGCTATTGTTTTCGAATATTTAATTTTTGGGTAAAAAAAAATTCAAAGGGGTTCAAATCTATCGTTTTTGTAATTTTGGACCAAAATTTCAAAGTCGTTTTAAACATTGTGCATAGTGCATTTAGGTGCGTACAATCCAAAAATCACATTTACAGCTTCCGGAATCGACTGGAAATCGCTCAAAAACCACGATAAAGCTAGAAAATTAAAAATCCATTTCCATGACTTTAATCGACAGTAAAAGTTTAATTTTAATACTTACAGCAAAATAAACTGTGCCAGCCAATTTTTCACATCAAATTACATAAGAATACGTCAAAAAAGCTATTGTTTTCGAATATTTAATTTTTGGGTAAAAAAAAATTCAAAGGGGTTAATCTATCGTTTTTGTAATTTTGGACCAAAATTTCAAAGTCGTTTTAAACATTGAGCATAATGCATATGGGTGCGTACAATCCAAAAATCACATTTACAGCTTCCGGAATCGACTGGAAATCGCTCAAAAACCACGATAAAGCTAGAAAATTAAAAATCCATTTCCATGACTTTAATCGACAGTAAAAGTTTAATTTTAATACTTACAGCAAAATAAACTGTGCCAGCCAATTTTTCACATCAAATTACATAAGAATACGTCAAAAAAGCTATTGTTTTCGAATATTTAATTTTTGGGTAAAAAAAAATTCAAAGGGGTTAATCTAATCTATCGTTTTTGTAATTTCGGACCAAAATTTCAAAGTCGTTTTAAACATTGTGCATAGTGCATTTGGGTGCGTACAATACAACAATCACATTTACAGCTTCCGGAATCGACTGGAAATCGCTCAAAAAACACGATAAAGCTAGAAAATTAAAAATCCATTTCCATGACTTTAATCGACAGTAAAAGTTTAATTTTAATACTTACAGCAAAATAAACTGTGCCAGCCAATTTTTCACATCAAATTACATAAGAATACGTCAAAAAAGCTATTGTTTTCGAATATTTTATTTTGGGTAAAAAAAATTCAAAGGGGTTAATCTATCGTTTTTGTAATTTCGGACCAAAGTTTCAAAGTCGTTTTAAACATTGTGCATAATGCATTTGGGTGCGTACAGTACAAAAATCACATTTACAGCTTCCGGAATCGACTGGAAATCGCTCAAAAACCACGATAAAGCTAGAAAATTAAAAATCCATTTCCATGACTTTAATCGACAGTAAAAGTTTAATTTTAATACTTACAGCAAAATAAACTGTGCCAGCCAATTTTTCACATCAAATTACATAAGAATACGTCAAAAAAGCTATTGTTTTCGAATATTTAATTTTTGGGTAAAAAAAAATTCAAAGGGGTTAATCTATCGTTTTTGTAATTTCGGACCAAAATTTCAAAGTCGTTTTAAACATTGTGCATAGTGCATTTGGGTGCGTACAATCCAAAAATCACATTTACAGCTTCCGGAATCGACTGGAAATCGCTCAAAAACCACGATAAAGCTAGAAAATTAAAAATCCATTTCCATGACTTTAATCGACAGTAAAAGTTTAATTTTAATACTTACAGCAAAATAAACTGTGCCAGCCAATTTTTCACATCAAATTACATAAGAATACGTCAAAAAAGCTATTGTTTTCGAATATTTAATTTTTGGGTAAAAAAAAATTCAAAGGGGTTCAAATCTATCGTTTTTGTAATTTTGGACCAAAATTTCAAAGTCGTTTTAAACATTGTGCATAGTGCATTTGGGTGCGTACAATCCAAAAATCACATTTACAGCTTCCGGAATCGACTGGAAATCGCTCAAAAACCACGATAAAGCTAGAAAATTAAAAATCCATTTCCATGACTTTAATCGACAGTAAAAGTTTAATTTTAATACTTACAGCAAAATAAACTGTGCCAGCCAATTTTTCACATCAAATTACATAAGAAAACGTCAAAAAAGCTATTGTTTTCGAATATTTAATTTTTGGGTAAAAAAAAATTCAAAGGGGTTCAAATCTATCGTTTTTGTAATTTTGGACCAAAATTTCAAAGTCGTTTTAAACATTGTGCATAGTGCATTTGGGTGCGTACAATCCAAAAATCACATTTACAGCTTCCGGAATCGACTGGAAATCGCTCAAAAACCACGATAAAGCTAGAAAATTAAAAATCCATTTCCATGACTTTAATCGACAGTAAAAGTTTAATTTTAATACTTACAGCAAAATAAACTGTGCCAGCCAATTTTTCACATCAAATTACATAAGAATACGTCAAAAAAGCTATTGTTTTCGAATATTTAATTTTTGGGTAAAAAAAAATTCAAAAAAAAAATCTATCGTTTTTGTAATTTCGGACCAAAATTTCAAAGTCGTTTTAAACATTGTGCATAGTGCATTTGGGTGCGTACAATCCAAAAATCACATTTACAGCTTCCGGAATCGACTGGAAATCGCTCAAAAACCACGATAAAGCTAGAAAATTAAAAATCCATTTCCATGACTTTAATCGACAGTAAAAGTTTAATTTTAATACTTACAGCAAAATAAACTGTGCCAGCCAATTTTTCACATCAAATTACATAAGAATACGTCAAAAAAGCTATTGTTTTCGAATATTTAATTTTTGGGTAAAAAAAAATTCAAAAAAAAAATCTATCGTTTTTGTAATTTCGGACCAAAATTTCAAAGTCGTTTTAAACATTGTGCATAGTGCATTTGGATGCGTACAATCCAAAAATCACATTTACAGCTTCCGGAATCGACTGGAAATCGCTCAAAAACCACGATAAAGCTAGAAAATTAAAAATCCATTTCCATGACTTTAATCGACAGTAAAAGTTTAATTTTAATACTTACAGCAAAATAAACTGTGCCAGCCAATTTTTCACATCAAATTACATAAGAATACGTCAAAAAAGCTATTGTTTTCGAATATTTAATTTTTGGTTAAAAAAAAATTCAAATCTATCGTTTTTGTAATTTCGGACCAAAATTTCAAAGTCGTTTTAAACATTGTGCATAGTGCATTTGGGTGCGTACAATCCAAAAATCACATTTACAGCTTCCGGAATCGACTGGAAATCGCTCAAAAACCACGATAAAGCTAGAAAATTAAAAATCCATTTCCATGACTTTAATCGACAGTAAAAGTTTAATTTTAATACTTACAGCAAAATAAACTGTGCCAGCCAATTTTTCACATCAAATTACATAAGAATACGTCAAAAAAGCTATTGTTTTCAAATATTTAATTTTTGGGTAAAAAAAAATTCAAAGGGGTTAATCTATCGTTTTTGTAATTTCGGACCAAAATTTCAAAGTCGTTTTAAACATTGTGCATAATGCATTTGGGTGCGTACAGTACAAAAATCACATTTACAGCTTCCGGAATAGAATGGAAATCGCTCAAAAACCACGATAAAGCTAGAAATTTAAAAATCCATTTCCATGACTTTAATCGACAGTAAAAGTTTAATTTTAATACTTACAGCAAAATAAACTGTGCCAGCCAATTTTTCACATCAAATTACATAAGAATACGTCAAAAAAGCTATTGTTTTCGAATATTTAATTTTTGGGTAAAAAAAAATTCAAAGGGGTTCAAATCTATCGTTTTTGTAATTTTGGACCAAAATTTCAAAGTCGTTTTAAACATTGTGCATAGTGCATTTAGGTGCGTACAATCCAAAAATCACATTTACAGCTTCCGGAATCGACTGGAAATCGCTCAAAAACCACGATAAAGCTAGAAAATTAAAAATCCATTTCCATGACTTTAATCGACAGTAAAAGTTTAATTTTAATACTTACAGCAAAATAAACTGTGCCAGCCAATTTTTCACATCAAATTACATAAGAATACGTCAAAAAAGCTATTGTTTTCGAATATTTAATTTTTGGGTAAAAAAAAATTCAAAGGGGTTAATCTATCGTTTTTGTAATTTTGGACCAAAATTTCAAAGTCGTTTTAAACATTGAGCATAATGCATATGGGTGCGTACAATCCAAAAATCACATTTACAGCTTCCGGAATCGACTGGAAATCGCTCAAAAACCACGATAAAGCTAGAAAATTAAAAATCCATTTCCATGACTTTAATCGACAGTAAAAGTTTAATTTTAATACTTACAGCAAAATAAACTGTGCCAGCCAATTTTTCACATCAAATTACATAAGAATACGTCAAAAAAGCTATTGTTTTCGAATATTTAATTTTTGGGTAAAAAAAAATTCAAAGGGGTTAATCTAATCTATCGTTTTTGTAATTTCGGACCAAAATTTCAAAGTCGTTTTAAACATTGTGCATAGTGCATTTGGGTGCGTACAATACAACAATCACATTTACAGCTTCCGGAATCGACTGGAAATCGCTCAAAAAACACGATAAAGCTAGAAAATTAAAAATCCATTTCCATGACTTTAATCGACAGTAAAAGTTTAATTTTAATACTTACAGCAAAATAAACTGTGCCAGCCAATTTTTCACATCAAATTACATAAGAATACGTCAAAAAAGCTATTGTTTTCGAATATTTTATTTTGGGTAAAAAAAATTCAAAGGGGTTAATCTATCGTTTTTGTAATTTCGGACCAAAGTTTCAAAGTCGTTTTAAACATTGTGCATAATGCATTTGGGTGCGTACAGTACAAAAATCACATTTACAGCTTCCGGAATCGACTGGAAATCGCTCAAAAACCACGATAAAGCTAGAAAATTAAAAATCCATTTCCATGACTTTAATCGACAGTAAAAGTTTAATTTTAATACTTACAGCAAAATAAACTGTGCCAGCCAATTTTTCACATCAAATTACATAAGAATACGTCAAAAAAGCTATTGTTTTCGAATATTTAATTTTTGGGTAAAAAAAAATTCAAAGGGGTTAATCTATCGTTTTTGTAATTTCGGACCAAAATTTCAAAGTCGTTTTAAACATTGTGCATAGTGCATTTGGGTGCGTACAATCCAAAAATCACATTTACAGCTTCCGGAATCGACTGGAAATCGCTCAAAAACCACGATAAAGCTAGAAAATTAAAAATCCATTTCCATGACTTTAATCGACAGTAAAAGTTTAATTTTAATACTTACAGCAAAATAAACTGTGCCAGCCAATTTTTCACATCAAATTACATAAGAATACGTCAAAAAAGCTATTGTTTTCGAATATTTAATTTTTGGGTAAAAAAAAATTCAAAGGGGTTCAAATCTATCGTTTTTGTAATTTTGGTCCAAAATTTCAAAGTCGTTTTAAACATTGTGCATAGTGCATTTGGGTGCGTACAATCCAAAAATCACATTTACAGCTTCCGGAATCGACTGGAAATCGCTCAAAAACCACGATAAAGCTAGAAAATTAAAAATCCATTTCCATGACTTTAATCGACAGTAAAAGTTTAATTTTAATACTTACAGCAAAATAAACTGTGCCAGCCAATTTTTCACATCAAATTACATAAGAAAACGTCAAAAAAGCTATTGTTTTCGAATATTTAATTTTTGGGTAAAAAAAAATTCAAAGGGGTTCAAATCTATCGTTTTTGTAATTTTGGACCAAAATTTCAAAGTCGTTTTAAACATTGTGCATAGTGCATTTGGGTGCGTACAATCCAAAAATCACATTTACAGCTTCCGGAATCGACTGGAAATCGCTCAAAAACCACGATAAAGCTAGAAAATTAAAAATCCATTTCCATGACTTTAATCGACAGTAAAAGTTTAATTTTAATACTTACAGCAAAATAAACTGTGCCAGCCAATTTTTCACATCAAATTACATAAGAATACGTCAAAAAAGCTATTGTTTTCGAATATTTAATTTTTGGGTAAAAAAAAATTCAAAAAAAAAATCTATCGTTTTTGTAATTTCGGACCAAAATTTCAAAGTCGTTTTAAACATTGTGCATAGTGCATTTGGATGCGTACAATCCAAAAATCACATTTACAGCTTCCGGAATCGACTGGAAATCGCTCAAAAACCACGATAAAGCTAGAAAATTAAAAATCCATTTCCATGACTTTAATCGACAGTAAAAGTTTAATTTTAATACTTACAGCAAAATAAACTGTGCCAGCCAATTTTTCACATCAAATTACATAAGAATACGTCAAAAAAGCTATTGTTTTCGAATATTTAATTTTTGGGTAAAAAAAAATTCAAAGGGGTTAATCTATCGTTTTTGTAATTTCGGACCAAAATTTCAAAGTCGTTTTAAACATTGTGCATAGTGCATTTGGGTGCGTACAATCCAAAAATCACATTTACAGCTTCCGGAATCGACTGGAAATCGCTCAAAAACCACGATAAAGCTAGAAAATTAAAAATCCATTTCCATGACTTTAATCGACAGTAAAAGTTTAATTTTAATACTTACAGCAAAATAAACTGTGCCAGCCAATTTTTCACATCAAATTACATAAGAATACGTCAAAAAAGCTATTGTTTTCGAATATTTAATTTTTGGGTAAAAAAAAATTCAAAGGGGTTAATCTATCGTTTTTGTAATTTCGGACCAAAATTTCAAAGTCGTTTTAAACATTGTGCATAGTGCATTTGGGTGCGTACAATCCAAAAATCACATTTACAGCTTCCGGAATCGACTGGAAATCGCTCAAAAACCACGATAAAGCTAGAAAATTAAAAATCCATTTCCATGACTTTAATCGACAGTAAAAGTTTAATTTTAATACTTACAGCAAAATAAACTGTGCCAGCCAATTTTTCACATCAAATTACATAAGAATACGTCAAAAAAGCTATTGTTTTCGAATATTTAATTTTTGGGTAAAAAAAAATTCAAAAAAAAAATCTATCGTTTTTGTAATTTCGGACCAAAATTTCAAAGTCGTTTTAAACATTGTGCATAGTGCATTTGGGTGCGTACAATCCAAAAATCACATTTACAGCTTCCGGAATCGACTGGAAATCGCTCAAAAACCACGATAAAGCTAGAAAATTAAAAATCCATTTCCATGACTTTAATCGACAGTAAAAGTTTAATTTTAATACTTACAGCAAAATAAACTGTGCCAGCCAATTTTTCACATCAAATTACATAAGAATACGTCAAAAAAGCTATTGTTTTCGAATATTTAATTTTTGGGTAAAAAAAAATTCAAAGGGGTTCAAATCTATCGTTTTTGTAATTTTGGACCAAAATTTCAAAGTCGTTTTAAACATTGTGCATAGTGCATTTGGGTGCGTGCAATCCAAAAATCACATTTACAGCTTCCGGAATCGACTGGAAATCGCTCAAAAACCACGATAAAGCTAGAAAATTAAAAATCCATTTCCATGACTTTAATCGACAGTAAAAGTTTAATTTTAATACTTACAGCAAAATAAACTGTGCCAGCCAATTTTTCACATCAAATTACATAAGAATACGTCAAAAAAGCTATTGTTTTCGAATATTTAATTTTTGGGTAAAAAAAAATTCAAAGGGGTTAATCTATCGTTTTTGTAATTTTGGACCAATATTTCAAAGTAGTTTTAAACATTGTGCAGAGTGCATTTGGGTGCGTACAATCCAAAAATCACATTTACAGCTTCCGGAATCGACTGCAAATCGCTCAAAAACCACGATAAAGCTAGAAAATTAAAAATCCATTTCCATGACTGTAATCGACAGTAAAAGTTTAATTTTAATACTTACAGCAAAATAAATTGTGCCAGCCAATTTTTCACATCAAATTACATAAGAATACGTCAAAAAAGCTATTGTTTTCGAATATTTAATTTTTGGTTAAAAAAAAATTCAAATCTATCGTTTTTGTAATTTCGGACCAAAATTTCAAAGTCGTTTTAAACATTGTGCATAGTGCATTTGGGTGCGTACAATCCAAAAATCACATTTACAGCATGCGGAATCGACTGGAAATCGCTCAAAAACCACGATAAAGCTAGAAAATTAAAAATCCATTTCCATGACTTTAATCGACAGTAAAAGTTTAATTTTAATACTTACAGCAAAATAAACTGTGCCAGCCAATTTTTCACATCAAATTACATAAGAATACGTCAAAAAAGCTATTGTTTTCGAATATTTAATTTTTGGGTAAAAAAAAATTCAAAAAAAAAATCTATCGTTTTTGTAATTTCGGACCAAAATTTCAAAGTCGTTTTAAACATTGTGCATAGTGCATTTGGGTGCGTACAATCCAAAAATCACATTTACAGCTTCCGGAATCGACTGGAAATCGCTCAAAAACCACGATAAAGCTAGAAAATTAAAAATCCATTTCCATGACTTTAATCGACAGTAAAAGTTTAATTTTAATACTTACAGCAAAATAAACTGTGCCAGCCAATTTTTCACATCAAATTACATAAGAATACGTCAAAAAAGCTATTGTTTTCGAATATTTAATTTTTGGGTAAAAAAAAATTCAAAAAAAAAATCTATCGTTTTTGTAATTTCGGACCAAAATTTCAAAGTCGTTTTAAACATTGTGCATAGTGCATTTGGGTGCGTACAATCCAAAAATCACATTTACAGCTTCCGGAATCGACTGGAAATCGCTCAAAAACCACGATAAAGCTAGAAAATTAAAAATCCATTTCCATGACTTTAATCGACAGTAAAAGTTTAATTTTAATACTTACAGCAAAATAAACTGTGCCAGCCAATTTTTCACATCAAATTACATAAGAATACGTCAAAAAAGCTATTGTTTTCGAATATTTAATTTTTGGGTAAAAAAAAATTCAAAAAAAAAATCTATCGTTTTTGTAATTTCGGACCAAAATTTCAAAGTCGTTTTAAACATTGTGCATAGTGCATTTGGGTGCGTACAATCCAAAAATCACATTTACAGCTTCCGGAATCGACTGGAAATCGCTCAAAAACCACGATAAAGCTAGAAAATTAAAAATCCATTTCCATGACTTTAATCGACAGTAAAAGTTTAATTTTAATACTTACAGCAAAATAAACTGTGCCAGCCAATTTTTCACATCAAATTACATAAGAATACGTCAAAAAAGCTATTGTTTTCGAATATTTAATTTTTGGGTAAAAAAAAATTCAAAGGGGTTCAAATCTATCGTTTTTGTAATTTTGGACCAAAATTTCAAAGTCGTTTTAAACATTGTGCATAGTGCATTTGGGTGCGTACAATCCAAAAATCACATTTACAGCATGCGGAATCGACTGGAAATCGCTCAAAAACCACGATAAAGCTAGAAAATTAAAAATCCATTTCCATGACTTTAATCGACAGTAAAAGTTTAATTTTAATACTTACAGCAAAATAAACTGTGCCAGCCAATTTTTCACATCAAATTACATAAGAATACGTCAAAAAAGCTATTGTTTTCGAATATTTAATTTTTGGGTAAAAAAAAATTCAAAAAAAAAATCTATCGTTTTTGTAATTTCGGACCAAAATTTCAAAGTCGTTTTAAACATTGTGCATAGTGCATTTGGGTGCGTACAATACAACAATCACATTTACAGCTTCCGGAATCGACTGGAAATCGCTCAAAAAACACGATAAAGCTAGAAATTTAAAAATCCATTTCCATGACTTTAATCGACAGTAAAAGTTTAATTTTAATACTTACAGCAAAATAAACTGTGCCAGCCAATTTTTCACATCAAATTACATAAGAATACGTCAAAAAAGCTATTGTTTTCGAATATTTAATTTTTGGGTAAAAAAAAATTCAAAGGGGTTAATCTATCGTTTTTGTAATTTCGGACCAAAATTTCAAAGTCGTTTTAAACATTGAGCATAATGCATATGGGTGCGTACAATCCAAAAATCACATTTACAGCTTCCGGAATCGACTGGAAATCGCTCAAAAACCACGATAAAGCTAGAAAATTAAAAATCCATTTCCATGACTTTAATCGACAGTAAAAGTTTAATTTTAATACTTACAGCAAAATAAACTGTGCCAGCCAATTTTTCACATCAAATTACATAAGAATACGTCAAAAAAGCTATTGTTTTCGAATATTTAATTTTTGGGTAAAAAAAAATTCAAAGGGGTTAATCTATCGTTTTTGTAATTTCGGACCAAAATTTCAAAGTCGTTTTAAACATTGTGCATAGTGCATTTGGGTGCGTACAATACAACAATCACATTTACAGCTTCCGGAATCGACTGGAAATCGCTCAAAAACCACGATAAAGCTAGAAAATTAAAAATCCATTTCCATGACTTTAATCGACAGTAAAAGTTTAATTTTAATACTTACAGCAAAATAAACTGTGCCAGCCAATTTTTCACATCAAATTACATAAGAATACGTCAAAAAAGCTATTGTTTTCGAATATTTAATTTTTGGGTAAAAAAAAATTCAAAGGGGTTAATCTATCGTTTTTGTAATTTCGGACCAAAATTTCAAAGTCGTTTTAAACATTGTGCATAGTGCATTTGGGTGCGTACAATACAACAATCACATTTACAGCTTCCGGAATCGACTGGAAATCGCTCAAAAACCACGATAAAGCTAGAAAATTAAAAATCCATTTCCATGACTTTAATCGACAGTAAAAGTTTAATTTTAATACTTACAGCAAAATAAACTGTGCCAGCCAATTTTTCACATCAAATTACATAAGAATACGTCAAAAAAGCTATTGTTTTCGAATATTTAATTTTTGGGTAAAAAAAAATTCAAAGGGGTTAATCTATCGTTTTTGTAATTTCGGACCAAAATTTCAAAGTCGTTTTAAACATTGTGCATAGTGCATTTGGGTGCGTACAATACAACAATCACATTTACAGCTTCCGGAATCGACTGGAAATCGCTCAAAAACCACGATAAAGCTAGAAAATTAAAAATCCATTTCCATGACTTTAATCGACAGTAAAAGTTTAATTTTAATACTTACAGCAAAATAAACTGTGCCAGCCAATTTTTCACATCAAATTACATAAGAATACGTCAAAAAAGCTATTGTTTTCGAATATTTAATTTTTGGGTAAAAAAAAATTCAAAGGGGTTCAAATCTATCGTTTTTGTAATTTTGGACCAAAATTTCAAAGTCGTTTTAAACATTGTGCATAGTGCATTTGGGTGCGTACAATCCAAAAATCACATTTACAGCTTCCGGAATCGACTGGAAATCGCTCAAAAACCACGATAAAGCTAGAAAATTAAAAATCCATTTCCATGACTTTAATCGACAGTAAAAGTTTAATTTTAATACTTACAGCAAAATAAACTGTGCCAGCCAATTTTTCACATCAAATTACATAAGAATACGTCAAAAAAGCTATTGTTTTCGAATATTTAATTTTTGGGTAAAAAAAAATTCAAAGGGGTTAATCTATCGTTTTTGTAATTTCGGACCAAAATTTCAAAGTCGTTTTAAACATTGTGCATAGTGCATTTGGGTGCGTACAATACAACAATCACATTTACAGCTTCCGGAATCGACTGGAAATCGCTCAAAAACCACGATAAAGCTAGAAAATTAAAAATCCATTTCCATGACTTTAATCGACAGTAAAAGTTTAATTTTAATACTTACAGCAAAATAAACTGTGCCAGCCAATTTTTCACATCAAATTACATAAGAATACGTCAAAAAAGCTATTGTTTTCGAATATTTAATTTTTGGGTAAAAAAAAATTCAAAGGGGTTAATCTATCGTTTTTGTAATTTCGGACCAAAATTTCAAAGTCGTTTTAAACATTGTGCATAGTGCATTTGGGTGCGTACAATACAACAATCACATTTACAGCTTCCGGAATCGACTGGAAATCGCTCAAAAACCACGATAAAGCTAGAAAATTAAAAATCCATTTCCATGACTTTAATCGACAGTAAAAGTTTAATTTTAATACTTACAGCAAAATAAACTGTGCCAGCCAATTTTTCACATCAAATTACATAAGAATACGTCAAAAAAGCTATTGTTTTCGAATATTTAATTTTTGGGTAAAAAAAAATTCAAAGGGGTTCAAATCTATCGTTTTTGTAATTTTGGACCAAAATTTCAAAGTCGTTTTAAACATTGTGCATAGTGCATTTGGGTGCGTACAATCCAAAAATCACATTTACAGCTTCCGGAATCGACTGGAAATCGCTCAAAAACCACGATAAAGCTAGAAAATTAAAAATCCATTTCCATGACTTTAATCGACAGTAAAAGTTTAATTTTAATACTTACAGCAAAATAAACTGTGCCAGCCAATTTTTCACATCAAATTACATAAGAATACGTCAAAAAAGCTATTGTTTTCGAATATTTAATTTTTGGGTAAAAAAAAATTCAAAGGGGTTAATCTATCGTTTTTGTAATTTTGGACCAATATTTCAAAGTCGTTTTAAACATTGTGCAGAGTGCATTTGGGTGCGTACAATCCAAAAATCACATTTACAGCTTCCGGAATCGACTGCAAATCGCTCAAAAACCACGATAAAGCTAGAAAATTAAAAATCCATTTCCATGACTGTAATCGACAGTAAAAGTTTAATTTTAATACTTACAGCAAAATAAACTGTGCCAGCCAATTTTTCACATCAAATTACATAAGAATACGTCAAAAAAGCTATTGTTTTCGAATATTTAATTTTTGGTTAAAAAAAAATTCAAATCTATCGTTTTTGTAATTTCGGACCAAAATTTCAAAGTCGTTTTAAACATTGTGCATAGTGCATTTGGGTGCGTACAATCCAAAAATCACATTTACAGCATGCGGAATCGACTGGAAATCGCTCAAAAACCACGATAAAGCTAGAAAATTAAAAATCCATTTCCATGACTTTAATCGACAGTAAAAGTTTAATTTTAATACTTACAGCAAAATAGACTGTGCCAGCCAATTTTTCACATCAAATTACATAAGAATACGTCAAAAAAGCTATTGTTTTCGAATATTTAATTTTTGGGTAAAAAAAAATTCAAAAAAAAAATCTATCGTTTTTGTAATTTCGGACCAAAATTTCAAAGTCGTTTTAAACATTGTGCATAGTGCATTTGGGTGCGTACAATACAACAATCACATTTACAGCTTCCGGAATCGACTGGAAATCGCTCAAAAAACACGATAAAGCTAGAAATTTAAAAATCCATTTCCATGACTTTAATCGACAGTAAAAGTTTAATTTTAATACTTACAGCAAAATAAACTGTGCCAGCCAATTTTTCACATCAAATTACATAAGAATACGTCAAAAAAGCTATTGTTTTCGAATATTTAATTTTTGGGTAAAAAAAAATTCAAAGGGGTTAATCTATCGTTTTTGTAATTTCGGACCAAAATTTCAAAGTCGTTTTAAACATTGAGCATAATGCATATGGGTGCGTACAATCCAAAAATCACATTTACAGCTTCCGGAATCGACTGGAAATCGCTCAAAAACCACGATAAAGCTAGAAAATTAAAAATCCATTTCCATGACTTTAATCGACAGTAAAAGTTTAATTTTAATACTTACAGCAAAATAAACTGTGCCAGCCAATTTTTCACATCAAATTACATAAGAATACGTCAAAAAAGCTATTGTTTTCGAATATTTAATTTTTGGGTAAAAAAAAATTCAAAGGGGTTAATCTATCGTTTTTGTAATTTCGGACCAAAATTTCAAAGTCGTTTTAAACATTGTGCATAGTGCATTTGGGTGCGTACAATACAACAATCACATTTACAGCTTCCGGAATCGACTGGAAATCGCTCAAAAACCACGATAAAGCTAGAAAATTAAAAATCCATTTCCATGACTTTAATCGACAGTAAAAGTTTAATTTTAATACTTACAGCAAAATAAACTGTGCCAGCCAATTTTTCACATCAAATTACATAAGAATACGTCAAAAAAGCTATTGTTTTCGAATATTTAATTTTTGGGTAAAAAAAAATTCAAAGGGGTTAATCTATCGTTTTTGTAATTTCGGACCAAAATTTCAAAGTCGTTTTAAACATTGTGCATAATGCATTTGGGTGCGTACAGTACAAAAATCACATTTACAGCTTCCGGAATAGACTGGAAATCGCTCAAAAACCACGATAAAGCTAGAAATTTAAAAATCCATTTCCATGACTTTAATCGACAGTAAAAGTTTAATTTTAATACTTACAGCAAAATAAACTGTGCCAGCCAATTTTTCACATCAAATTACATAAGAATACGTCAAAAAAGCTATTGTTTTCGAATATTTAATTTTTGGGTAAAAAAAAATTCAAAGGGGTTGTTAATCTATCGTTTTTGTAATTTCGGACCAAAATTTCAAAGTCGTTTTAAACATTGAGCATAATGCATATGGGTGCGTACAATCCAAAAATCACATTTACAGCTTCCGGAATCGACTGGAAATCGCTCAAAAACCACGATAAAGCTAGAAAATTAAAAATCCATTTCCATGACTTTAATCGACAGTAAAAGTTTAATTTTAATACTTACAGCAAAATAAACTGTGCCAGCCAATTTTTCACATCAAATTACATAAGAATACGTCAAAAAAGCTATTGTTTTCGAATATTTAATTTTTGGGTAAAAAAAAATTCAAAAAAAAAATCTATCGTTTTTGTAATTTCGGACCAAAATTTCAAAGTCGTTTTAAACATTGTGCATAGTGCATTTGGGTGCGTACAATCCAAAAATCACATTTACAGCTTCCGGAATCGACTGGAAATCGCTCAAAAACCACGATAAAGCTAGAAAATTAAAAATCCATTTCCATGACTTTAATCGACAGTAAAAGTTTAATTTTAATACTTACAGCAAAATAAACTGTGCCAGCCAATTTTTCACATCAAATTACATAAGAATACGTCAAAAAAGCTATTGTTTTCGAATATTTAATTTTTGGGTAAAAAAAAATTCAAAGGGGTTCAAATCTATCGTTTTTGTAATTTTGGACCAAAATTTCAAAGTCGTTTTAAACATTGTGCATAGTGCATTTGGGTGCGTACAATCCAAAAATCACATTTACAGCATGCGGAATCGACTGGAAATCGCTCAAAAACCACGATAAAGCTAGAAAATTAAAAATCCATTTCCATGACTTTAATCGACAGTAAAAGTTTAATTTTAATACTTACAGCAAAATAAACTGTGCCAGCCAATTTTTCACATCAAATTACATAAGAATACGTCAAAAAAGCTATTGTTTTCGAATATTTAATTTTTGGGTAAAAAAAAATTCAAAAAAAAAATCTATCGTTTTTGTAATTTCGGACCAAAATTTCAAAGTCGTTTTAAACATTGTGCATAGTGCATTTGGGTGCGTACAATACAACAATCACATTTACAGCTTCCGGAATCGACTGGAAATCGCTCAAAAAACACGATAAAGCTAGAAAATTAAAAATCCATTTCCATGACTTTAATCGACAGTAAAAGTTTAATTTTAATACTTACAGCAAAATAAACTGTGCCAGCCAATTTTTCACATCAAATTACATAAGAATACGTCAAAAAAGCTATTGTTTTCGAATATTTAATTTTTGGGTAAAAAAAAATTCAAAGGGGTTAATCTATCGTTTTTGTAATTTCGGACCAAAATTTCAAAGTCGTTTTAAACATTGAGCATAATGCATATGGGTGCGTACAATCCAAAAATCACATTTACAGCTTCCGGAATCGACTGGAAATCGCTCAAAAACCACGATAAAGCTAGAAAATTAAAAATCCATTTCCATGACTTTAATCGACAGTAAAAGTTTAATTTTAATACTTACAGCAAAATAAACTGTGCCAGCCAATTTTTCACATCAAATTACATAAGAATACGTCAAAAAAGCTATTGTTTTCGAATATTTAATTTTTGGGTAAAAAAAAATTCAAAGGGGTTAATCTATCGTTTTTGTAATTTCGGACCAAAATTTCAAAGTCGTTTTAAACATTGTGCATAGTGCATTTGGGTGCGTACAATACAACAATCACATTTACAGCTTCCGGAATCGACTGGAAATCGCTCAAAAACCACGATAAAGCTAGAAAATTAAAAATCCATTTCCATGACTTTAATCGACAGTAAAAGTTTAATTTTAATACTTACAGCAAAATAAACTGTGCCAGCCAATTTTTCACATCAAATTACATAAGAATACGTCAAAAAAGCTATTGTTTTCGAATATTTAATTTTTGGGTAAAAAAAAATTCAAAGGGGTTAATCTATCGTTTTTGTAATTTCGGACCAAAATTTCAAAGTCGTTTTAAACATTGTGCATAGTGCATTTGGGTGCGTACAATACAACAATCACATTTACAGCTTCCGGAATCGACTGGAAATCGCTCAAAAACCACGATAAAGCTAGAAAATTAAAAATCCATTTCCATGACTTTAATCGACAGTAAAAGTTTAATTTTAATACTTACAGCAAAATAAACTGTGCCAGCCAATTTTTCACATCAAATTACATAAGAATACGTCAAAAAAGCTATTGTTTTCGAATATTTAATTTTTGGGTAAAAAAAAATTCAAAGGGGTTAATCTATCGTTTTTGTAATTTCGGACCAAAATTTCAAAGTCGTTTTAAACATTGTGCATAGTGCATTTGGGTGCGTACAATACAACAATCACATTTACAGCTTCCGGAATCGACTGGAAATCGCTCAAAAACCACGATAAAGCTAGAAAATTAAAAATCCATTTCCATGACTTTAATCGACAGTAAAAGTTTAATTTTAATACTTACAGCAAAATAAACTGTGCCAGCCAATTTTTCACATCAAATTACATAAGAATACGTCAAAAAAGCTATTGTTTTCGAATATTTAATTTTTGGGTAAAAAAAAATTCAAAGGGGTTCAAATCTATCGTTTTTGTAATTTTGGTCCAAAATTTCAAAGTCGTTTTAAACATTGTGCATAGTGCATTTGGGTGCGTACAATCCAAAAATCACATTTACAGCTTCCGGAATCGACTGGAAATCGCTCAAAAACCACGATAAAGCTAGAAAATTAAAAATCCATTTCCATGACTTTAATCGACAGTAAAAGTTTAATTTTAATACTTACAGCAAAATAAACTGTGCCAGCCAATTTTTCACATCAAATTACATAAGAATACGTCAAAAAAGCTATTGTTTTCGAATATTTAATTTTTGGGTAAAAAAAAATTCAAAGGGGTTAATCTATCGTTTTTGTAATTTCGGACCAAAATTTCAAAGTCGTTTTAAACATTGTGCATAGTGCATTTGGGTGCGTACAATACAACAATCACATTTACAGCTTCCGGAATCGACTGGAAATCGCTCAAAAACCACGATAAAGCTAGAAAATTAAAAATCCATTTCCATGACTTTAATCGACAGTAAAAGTTTAATTTTAATACTTACAGCAAAATAAACTGTGCCAGCCAATTTTTCACATCAAATTACATAAGAATACGTCAAAAAAGCTATTGTTTTCGAATATTTAATTTTTGGGTAAAAAAAAATTCAAAGGGGTTAATCTATCGTTTTTGTAATTTCGGACCAAAATTTCAAAGTCGTTTTAAACATTGTGCATAGTGCATTTGGGTGCGTACAATACAACAATCACATTTACAGCTTCCGGAATCGACTGGAAATCGCTCAAAAACCACGATAAAGCTAGAAAATTAAAAATCCATTTCCATGACTTTAATCGACAGTAAAAGTTTAATTTTAATACTTACAGCAAAATAAACTGTGCCAGCCAATTTTTCACATCAAATTACATAAGAATACGTCAAAAAAGCTATTGTTTTCGAATATTTAATTTTTGGGTAAAAAAAAATTCAAAGGGGTTCAAATCTATCGTTTTTGTAATTTTGGACCAAAATTTCAAAGTCGTTTTAAACATTGTGCATAGTGCATTTGGGTGCGTACAATCCAAAAATCACATTTACAGCTTCCGGAATCGACTGGAAATCGCTCAAAAACCACGATAAAGCTAGAAAATTAAAAATCCATTTCCATGACTTTAATCGACAGTAAAAGTTTAATTTTAATACTTACAGCAAAATAAACTGTGCCAGCCAATTTTTCACATCAAATTACATAAGAATACGTCAAAAAAGCTATTGTTTTCGAATATTTAATTTTTGGGTAAAAAAAAATTCAAAGGGGTTAATCTATCGTTTTTGTAATTTTGGACCAATATTTCAAAGTCGTTTTAAACATTGTGCAGAGTGCATTTGGGTGCGTACAATCCAAAAATCACATTTACAGCTTCCGGAATCGACTGCAAATCGCTCAAAAACCACGATAAAGCTAGAAAATTAAAAATCCATTTCCATGACTGTAATCGACAGTAAAAGTTTAATTTTAATACTTACAGCAAAATAAACTGTGCCAGCCAATTTTTCACATCAAATTACATAAGAATACGTCAAAAAAGCTATTGTTTTCGAATATTTAATTTTTGGTTAAAAAAAAATTCAAATCTATCGTTTTTGTAATTTCGGACCAAAATTTCAAAGTCGTTTTAAACATTGTGCATAGTGCATTTGGGTGCGTACAATCCAAAAATCACATTTACAGCATGCGGAATCGACTGGAAATCGCTCAAAAACCACGATAAAGCTAGAAAATTAAAAATCCATTTCCATGACTTTAATCGACAGTAAAAGTTTAATTTTAATACTTACAGCAAAATAAACTGTGCCAGCCAATTTTTCACATCAAATTACATAAGAATACGTCAAAAAAACTATTGTTTTCGAATATTTAATTTTTGGGTAAAAAAAAATTCAAAAAAAAAATCTATCGTTTTTGTAATTTCGGACCAAAATTTCAAAGTCGTTTTAAACATTGTGCATAGTGCATTTGGGTGCGTACAATACAACAATCACATTTACAGCTTCCGGAATCGACTGGAAATCGCTCAAAAAACACGATAAAGCTAGAAATTTAAAAATCCATTTCCATGACTTTAATCGACAGTAAAAGTTTAATTTTAATACTTACAGCAAAATAAACTGTGCCAGCCAATTTTTCACATCAAATTACATAAGAATACGTCAAAAAAGCTATTGTTTTCGAATATTTAATTTTTGGGTAAAAAAAAATTCAAAGGGGTTAATCTATCGTTTTTGTAATTTCGGACCAAAATTTCAAAGTCGTTTTAAACATTGAGCATAATGCATATGGGTGCGTACAATCCAAAAATCACATTTACAGCTTCCGGAATCGACTGGAAATCGCTCAAAAACCACGATAAAGCTAGAAAATTAAAAATCCATTTCCATGACTTTAATCGACAGTAAAAGTTTAATTTTAATACTTACAGCAAAATAAACTGTGCCAGCCAATTTTTCACATCAAATTACATAAGAATACGTCAAAAAAGCTATTGTTTTCGAATATTTAATTTTTGGGTAAAAAAAAATTCAAAGGGGTTAATCTATCGTTTTTGTAATTTCGGACCAAAATTTCAAAGTCGTTTTAAACATTGTGCATAGTGCATTTGGGTGCGTACAATACAACAATCACATTTACAGCTTCCGGAATCGACTGGAAATCGCTCAAAAACCACGATAAAGCTAGAAAATTAAAAATCCATTTCCATGACTTTAATCGACAGTAAAAGTTTAATTTTAATACTTACAGCAAAATAAACTGTGCCAGCCAATTTTTCACATCAAATTACATAAGAATACGTCAAAAAAGCTATTGTTTTCGAATATTTAATTTTTGGGTAAAAAAAAATTCAAAGGGGTTAATCTATCGTTTTTGTAATTTCGGACCAAAATTTCAAAGTCGTTTTAAACATTGTGCATAATGCATTTGGGTGCGTACAGTACAAAAATCACATTTACAGCTTCCGGAATAGACTGGAAATCGCTCAAAAACCACGATAAAGCTAGAAATTTAAAAATCCATTTCCATGACTTTAATCGACAGTAAAAGTTTAATTTTAATACTTACAGCAAAATAAACTGTGCCAGCCAATTTTTCACATCAAATTACATAAGAATACGTCAAAAAAGCTATTGTTTTCGAATATTTAATTTTTGGGTAAAAAAAAATTCAAAGGGGTTGTTAATCTATCGTTTTTGTAATTTCGGACCAAAATTTCAAAGTCGTTTTAAACATTGAGCATAATGCATATGGGTGCGTACAATCCAAAAATCACATTTACAGCTTCCGGAATCGACTGGAAATCGCTCAAAAACCACGATAAAGCTAGAAAATTAAAAATCCATTTCCATGACTTTAATCGACAGTAAAAGTTTAATTTTAATACTTACAGCAAAATAAACTGTGCCAGCCAATTTTTCACATCAAATTACATAAGAATACGTCAAAAAAGCTATTGTTTTCGAATATTTAATTTTTGGGTAAAAAAAAATTCAAAGGGGTTAATCTATCGTTTTTGTAATTTCGGACCAAAATTTCAAAGTCGTTTTAAACATTGTGCATAGTGCATTTGGGTGCGTACAATACAACAATCACATTTACAGCTTCCGGAATCGACTGGAAATCGCTCAAAAACCACGATAAAGCTAGAAAATTAAAAATCCATTTCCATGACTTTAATCGACAGTAAAAGTTTAATTTTAATACTTACAGCAAAATAAACTGTGCCAGCCAATTTTTCACATCAAATTACATAAGAATACGTCAAAAAAGCTATTGTTTTCGAATATTTAATTTTTGGGTAAAAAAAAATTCAAAGGGGTTAATCTATCGTTTTTGTAATTTCGGACCAAAATTTCAAAGTCGTTTTAAACATTGTGCATAATGCATTTGGGTGCGTACAGTACAAAAATCACATTTACAGCTTCCGGAATAGACTGGAAATCGCTCAAAAACCACGATAAAGCTAGAAATTTAAAAATCCATTTCCATGACTTTAATCGACAGTAAAAGTTTAATTTTAATACTTACAGCAAAATAAACTGTGCCAGCCAATTTTTCACATCAAATTACATAAGAATACGTCAAAAAAGCTATTGTTTTCGAATATTTAATTTTTGGGTAAAAAAAAATTCAAAGGGGTTGTTAATCTATCGTTTTTGTAATTTCGGACCAAAATTTCAAAGTCGTTTTAAACATTGAGCATAATGCATATGGGTGCGTACAATCCAAAAATCACATTTACAGCTTCCGGAATCGACTGGAAATCGCTCAAAAACCACGATAAAGCTAGAAAATTAAAAATCCATTTCCATGACTTTAATTGACAGTAAAAGTTTAATTTTAATACTTACAGCAAAATAAACTGTGCCAGCCAATTTTTCACATCAAATTACATAAGAATACGTCAAAAAAGCTATTGTTTTCGAATATTTAATTTTTGGGTAAAAAAAAATTCAAAGGGGTTAATCTATCGTTTTTGTAATTTCGGACCAAAATTTCAAAGTCGTTTTAAACATTGTGCATAATGCATTTGGGTGCGTACAGTACAAAAATCACATTTACAGCTTCCGGAATAGACTGGAAATCGCTCAAAAACCACGATAAAGCTAGAAATTTAAAAATCCATTTCCATGACTTTAATCGACAGTAAAAGTTTAATTTTAATACTTACAGCAAAATAAACTGTGCCAGCCAATTTTTCACATCAAATTACATAAGAATACGTCAAAAAAGCTATTGTTTTCGAATATTTAATTTTTGGGTAAAAAAAAATTCAAAGGGGTTAATCTATCGTTTTTGTAATTTCGGACCAAAATTTCAAAGTCGTTTTAAACATTGAGCATAATGCATATGGGTGCGTACAATCCAAAAATCACATTTACAGCTTCCGGAATCGACTGGAAATCGCTCAAAAACCACGATAAAGCTAGAAAATTAAAAATCCATTTCCATGACTTTAATCGACAGTAAAAGTTTAATTTTAATACTTGCAGCAAAATAAACTGTGCCAGCCAATTTTTCACATCAAATTACATAAGAATACGTCAAAAAAGCTATTGTTTTCGAATATTTAATTTTTGGTTAAAAAAAAATTCAAAGGGGTTAATCTATCGTTTTTGTAATTTCGGACCAAAATTTCAAAGTCGTTTTAAACATTGTGCATAGTGCATTTGGGTGCGTACAATACAACAATCACATTTACAGCTTCCGGAATCGACTGGAAATCGCTCAAAAACCACGATAAAGCTAGAAAATTAAAAATCCATTTCCATGACTTTAATCGACAGTAAAAGTTTAATTTTAATACTTACAGCAAAATAAACTGTGCCAGCCAATTTTTCACATCAAATTACATAAGAATACGTCAAAAAAGCTATTGTTTTCGAATATTTAATTTTTGGGTAAAAAAAAATTCAAAGGGGTTAATCTATCGTTTTTGTAATTTCGGACCAAAATTTCAAAGTCGTTTTAAACATTGTGCATAGTGCATTTGGGTGCGTACAATCCAAAAATCACATTTACAGCTTGCGGAATGGACTGGAAATTGCTCAAAAACCACTAAAAATCTATTGTTTTCATAGTAGTATGAAGCAAGTCACATGAACATAATTTATAAGAAAACTCTCACGAGCAGGGTAGTGTGGTTAAAATCTAAAATGATATTATCCTTCGCGTAATTAATGGACGTCTACAAAATAAACTTGGTCACTCGAATTTTTAACAAAATATGTTAATACCCGTCAAATAAGCAAAGGTGTAGGAAACAACGATGACTGTTTGAAGTGGTATAAGTTCAAAAAGAAAATAAATTATATCGTTTTTAGAAACTTAAATATAAAAAACTATTTCAAATATGCCGCTCAGAAATTTTAAAGAAGTGATGTTTTAAGTTTGGATTTTCTAAAAAAAAAAATTTGATGATGTTTGTTGAGACACAGTGTCGCAGTCAAAAATACGTTCTGGGGGGGGGGGGGCAAAACTTGATTGGGAAAAAATTGATATTATTTTTATTATTGATATTATTAATTTGGGAAAAATACTGTGTAACTTTTAAGTCTTTGGCTTACCCGCGCCCGTGACTGCGCCACTTATGAGACAGCTGGAACTGTTTTACAAATTCACTCTGTAATACGATTTAATAAATTACGTAGTTACATATAAAAAAAATTATAAAATATGGTAAATAAGTACTTTACATACAGGATTTTAATTGTTTATTTAATTAGTAGATATTAATTGTCAAGTTGACTCGTTATCAATTATTCATATATGTAATAGGTATCTAATAACTTACACATACTACATGTATAAATTCAAATGTATTCCATACAATTTAATAAGAACAAAATGAATATCTTAACGGTTGTGATTTTGTTCGTAACAGTCGGACTTTCTTGCCAGAATTCTGCGGTAAGTGCACCTAAAAATATTTTTGATTGATTAATCTTCTCTAGCTTGTATTACTTCATTATACTGCCAAGTTAATGATCATTAAGGATTCTTTGAAAAATATTCAGTCTATTAAATCAAAGATTATATATGCTGCACCATTTAAAAAATTAAATTATTCGCAAATCGATTAAAAGAAGTTAAGTATTCTACTATGGTTATACCAAACAAACCTAATATTAAAAATAATTTATAACTATGTATTAAAATAAAAAATAATAGGTAATTAAAATAATTAACACAAAAAATTTTAAGTATATTAGTTGTAGATAATAAGCAAATTCAATTTTATTGGCAAAAAAATTTGTTTTTGTTTACAATTCGATATTATTTTTTTTAGAAATTAGTAAAGGCCGTTAAAAATTTCGCGGAGACTGGAAATGAATACGAAGCCAGTTGTATGAAGGAAACCAACGCATCCGAAGAACTCGTACGCATGGTCCATAACACCGGCCAAATAGCCGATGATAAAAATTTGAAATGTCACATCAAATGTATGCTTACAAAAACTAACATAATTGATTCCAAAGGATTAATACAGATCGATTACGTAAAAACGGCGGTGAAGATAACCGAACAACAGCTTTTAGACGATATTGTTGCAAATTGTCAAAAAATCGGCAGTCCAGATTCATGCCAAGCTGCTTATTTGAAGACGATGTGTATTTTTAAATATATTTTGATGTATTAAAAAAGAATACAGTATTTTTACTATTGTATCTATTATAAAATTAAATAAAAAAAAATATTTTATTCGGTAGGTAGAAACAGACGTTTGTATTTGCAATAACATACAACTGATACAAAGTATTTGAGTGATGTTTTATTGAAATGATTTACAACAGCCATGGTGCCGTAAAGGGTGCATTATATTCAAATTTGTTACTTTGGCCAATAAAAATTAAAATGGATTTCCGAAGAACGAAGCCATAAAAGAAGTAAAAGTTTTAAAAACATTCTTCTGCCATGAATCGAACTAAATATGTAACAGCAAATTTGCATCCCTTTGCTTCTTTTTAAATTGTAAAAGTGTCACATTTATCTACTAAAAACCCTTTGTTGACGATTAACCTTGTTATGCTTAAATTTACAAGCAAACGTTTGCAAAACATCTTTTCAATTTATGTATGTTGACGGTAAAATATTAACATTCCAAAATTTTCATGAATTAAAAAAGATCAAAAATATGTATAGTATGTATAGAACATAATTCCTTCGGGAAAAAGTTAACTCTTTGCCCCGTTACTTTACACCTGCTAGTAAAAAGAAATACCGCTATGCATTTGATTGTCCTTCAGACATTTTGAATACCGAAACTTTTACTCATAAGAATTTTTTTCTATTGATTTCGAATTTGACAACAACGTTCAAACAATAGGATTACAAAATGCACAGTTATATGCCAGCTTCTGGTTTTTAGAATCCATGACAGTAGCTATTTTTATAAAACTAAAAGTTAAATTTAGAAATAAGCCAACAAATTTTAAATGTCAAGAAGTAATTTTAACTATGCCGTGTGAACAATAATTGAAAGTACAAAAAGAAGAAAATAGCTAACGGTTCGCTTTTATAAATATGAAACCTTTTGTAAAATAATTTATCGAGAATTAGTTATTAATTTGTAATATTAATAACCATCGCGAAAAATTTGGTATAAATAATATATCTATCTCATTTTATGATCGGAGAGCCGAATTGAGGTTTGGCTTTCCTGACCACGGATGAAACAGAAGCACTTTTCTACAATAATGACAGCTCAGTGAACCATAAGTAGTTATTATTATGATTTTTTTACTCGCGATATTTTTAACCCCTTGTGGTAAGTTTCAAAAGAAAAGATTTTTTAAGTTTCCACTTGATAAGTATAATTATTCTAAGCAATTTTGAGAAAAAAAATTATAGGTAAAGGTTACGTCGCCACTTAATCAAAAATTAATAAGTAACCGGATATGTACATGCAATGAACCAAAAAATAACATGAGGGTGCACTGGAACACGCAAATCAATTAATGGCCAATTAAAATTTATTACTAAAAAAAATAATAACTTCTAATGTAAGTATTATTGATAACCTTTCATAAATTGTTAGGTTTAATGTCACGTCACCCAGTGATGGGTTTCACCTTTGAATCGATCAATTTAAGTGATACTAAAACACGAATTAAAATCATACGAAAATTCTCAAAGTACCTACGTATCTACGTACAACAGAACAATTGATTTTTTACTTTAATAAGTACCTATCTACCTAACTGTACTCTCCAGAAAAATGTGGGCTTCTTTTAAAATAATGTAAAAAGGGTTAAAGCAATAAAAACGTGCCGCTATCTCTCTAGAGGAAAGTTCCAACTTGAAATATTTTCGGTGTACATTTTGGGTTTTTGCTACATAAATACTTTTTTTGTTCTTTTATGGCTTCAATTTCCAAATTTTTAGGGTTGTAACTTCTAATTTAAATAACGGTAAAGTAACTTCTTAGAAATTTTTTGTAACAGCTCACTCTTTCGCAATTTGTCGAGAAGGGTAAAATTGTATTACTTTACGACCCACCTAATAAATATTCATAAAATTTAACAGTAACTCAAAAAATTAATTTTACTTACTTCTTAGCAAAAACACTTTCAACAAAATAATCTTATCCCAAGCTTACAGCGTTTATCGTTAAATAAATAAAACGGAACTGACCTGGTATAACAAAACATTTGTTGTACTCAAACATTTTCTTAGATTATTATATTTCTGATTCAACTAAAATATAAAAAAAATATCCTATATAAATAAAAACGTTTATTTTTAAATTTAAAAAGATTAGAAAGTTGGCGACTCTAATAAGATAATTTTTGTTTATACACATTACAAATTTGACTTTTTCAAAAAGAGATAAATAAAATTATTGAAAAATACTAACTGGTTCGAATTAGTTAAAATACTTTTATCTATGATATAATTTTATTTACACGGTGACTAAAATGAAGATAATTTCTTGTTGTCGTTTTAAAATTTTAAAAAAATTTAATAAATTTCTGCAAAACTTATTTTTAAATTACTGTAAGTAAATCTAAAACGACAATTTTATATAGTTTTCGTAATTTGAATTACTTAACAGTTTTCTGGTAGAAATAAAGCAGAACTACTATCCTTACAAATTAATACAGTGAATCAGCGAATGAATGTTAAATTAAAGCCGTATGAAAATTGTGTTAATTTTGTATAAAATTTAATTTTCGTGAAGTCATAATTTAAACTTTATAATTTCTGATAAAAAAATGAATCCGCAGAACATCTTCTGGCAAAAGTTCTTTTCAGGGATTCATTATAGTTCTAAAATGCTGCAGGTTCCACTTTAGAAAAAATCTTATCTTCCACATCTCCAATTATTACACCATCGATGGGCTCAGATTAGCTTTCATACCTTGCGATGTATGAAATCTATCATAGTTCCCCCATATTAAGTTAGGTCATAATAACGTTTCTATACTGCCTTTCTCATGTTTTGGTCATTGTTTTCAAAATTTAGTATTTACTCAAATAAATAAAACAAAAACAACATTAGCTCTTGGTATTAAATTACAAAATGTGATACATCAAATCTATATTTTAATTATTTTTAGTCCCACATTATTTGTTTATCGCCACAAAAATAAACTTCGTACGTCACATTTACAAGAATTCGTATAAAGCTTCCCTAATATGGACTTAAACAATATTGTAAAAAAAATACTTTGATGAAACCTGCGCAAATTTAAAATAGAAATATAAATTACGCACTAATGACGTTAAAATTTTGATACTATAAGTGTATGTATTATAAATTTAAGCCCTACCTGAACAGAACTTAATTTACTGCAAACCAATACATCTGTCAAGCTCTAAATCTAAGGAGTCCACCCCCACAATGACTCACGGGCAGTAGATCCTAGGCACGGGGTGAGAAAAACGTGCAGGGAAAACGGGATTCTGAGGGTGAGATGTACAACCCTCGCATCTCGCAGCCATTTTAGATTTTATTACCGTTCGATACTAAAACATATCGGAGACTGTCATTTGATATTGGAGGGTGGTCGACTTTGAGTTATATTGCGATGGGGTTGTTTTTTCTTTTGTTCGCCGACTTAGAATAACACGTTCATAAATCATCAACTTTTTTGGCAGTTCCTATTAAATTACTTATCTTTTTTTTCATATAAAAACAAATAAAAAAACAATTCCTTATTTAATATAAGAAAATTATTATAACTTTAGGTGTAATACTAGCCCACTCGCCGGTGTGCAATATTTGATTTCTTATTTATTTATTATCTGAACGCTTTTATCTGTAGTAAATGGAAACCTTAAATTTTTATTTCAACAAATCCTTATGCGTTTCGGTCAACATTTGTAATATAAAAAATCGGTTTACGATGGCAACCATACATAACATTCGGATTGTAAACTTAAAACTAATGGTTTCAAACTTTTTGAAAAAAATGGGTTGAGTTTTTGTTGCGACTTGGTAAAAGTAAAAAAATTTGTAGAGAATTTCATTTTTTTCAAGACACAAAAAGGATTTAGAGTCCATTTCAGAAGAAAATTGAAAAAAGAAACATTGGTAAAAAATAATTATTGTTTGTCGTTTCCTTTTACAAACCAAAGGAAACTGTCAGTGTTTGGTTATTAAAACCACAAAACGTAAAATTGTCTTCAATAAGTCACAAAACTCGATTGTCGTTCAGTTTGTTACCACAAATTCCTCTTCGATTCATAATCCTGCGACAAAATTGTTGTTACAAACAAAATTAATGACTTAAAAATTATGCAGGTCTGTTTAGGTAAAAAGAATCTGCATCAAACAAAAGAAAAAGAAAGTTGCAGATTTGAGTATGCAAATTTTTAAATATCTCTAGATATTTTTAAACAAGCAACGGTTCCCAATTTAACAAAAGCTTTTTACAGCTATAGCTTGGTCCAATTTTGCACAAGAAACTTTTTGGGTAATAAGTGCCTTTATTACGTATTATGAACTTGAAAAGAATTCTTTTTACCTAAAAAGTGAAACTGTCCTATAGTAAAAACTTTCGTTTGTTAAATTTTGTAAAATATTGCGCTACCGAATGTCCTTTATAATTATTGGTTTATGGTCACCCGAATGGTCGTGCCGACCATCTATTGTGCTAAAAAGTGCCAAAATAAATTGTCAATTTCGGATAAATTAAACAGAGTTACTTTTTTGAGCTATTGGAGATTGCACACAAAATTTAATAACATGGTCAACTAGGTTATAAATATTTTTTATTAGATAGTAATAAAGCAAGAAGTGAGTATTTTATAGAGCTTTTCATTTCATATAATAAAAAATGAAGAGAAGGCCAATTTTTCATCATTTTTATTTATAAGTTAATCAAGGCAAGTGATCAAAAATCCTAGTAAATTGTGATGCGACCACTTACCTCGATTAATTCATCAATAAATTGAAATCAAACGTCATAACAGTAATTTCGTTTATCAGAAAATTAGGCCTGATGCTGATGGTAAAGAAGCGTCCGTTCAACTATCCGGTTGCATTTAAAAAATATCGTTTTTTATAACAAAACGTCCCTTTTACGAGCATGTGTAACACAAAATCTTTTTTCTACGAATTCGTTTTAACTGAATGGATCCACTAAAAATCGATGTCATTTGAAAGATTAAGTGACCAACTGGACAAAAAAATTAATGTTTACAAATGGATTTATGACAAAGACTTTTCGAACCGCCTTTTAGATCTTTTTGTATACAGAATATGTTTAAGGGCCACATTTTTTAAAGAAAAAGTCAAAATTGACCATGAGAGTAGGCAACATGTGCTGATTTAAGCTTTTTACTTGAAGGAAATGGGTGTGTTAAAACAACATTTGCATCTTCAAAATTCGAAAAACAATGTTTAAAAAGTTTACGCATTGCCTGTAGCAAGTAACCAGGAAATAAGTCACTCGATCTCTTTTAGATAACTATAAATCATGCATTAATTTTGCGCCAAAACATTCTCTTCACAAATTTTCAGAAATCCGTATCGCCAATACATTAATCTATTTCTTCATTTCAATGACCATAACGTTCTAGTTTTGCAGATGGTTTCCATCCGTCTAATTAAGGGTTCCAAAACATTTTTTAAAAATTTCAATTTTTCCAATAAAAATTATCGAATCGATAAATGACGAAACACATCCTGTAGTTAGAACGCAAACTTTCTTTTAAAAATATTTACCCCGTAAGAAAATGAGTAATTTGCATTCCATCAAGAAATTAAGGTACTACCATTGAAGACGGGTCGACCTTAAAATAGCTTATTACTTAATAATGAGGCAAGTTGAATAATTTTTTTCCAACGCAAAAGATCAAATTTCAAATGCGGCAGTAAAAAGCTATGTCCGTCTAAGCACATCCTCTTCCTATAGAAACATGTGGAACGCGACCCCTAATCTTAGGGTGGATTTCTACGTTTTTTGTACAAGTCACTGACATTGCTACCACTGCGATGACTGCGCATAGTCTTCACACTTACGGTTACATGTCGTTGAAAATTAACAAATTTATGTATATCACAGAAAGTCTATTGGAATAATAATTAACTATAAAAAGCAAATTAAACATAAATTTGAAATTTTTAAGTACCTACCAACCGAAAATAGACAATATATTATTTATTATACGTAATTATTAAGTTATTCAAAGATGTATTCTTGTAAATACTAACTTCTATAATGATATAATTAAATACAAAGTACTTTTAAAAACAGTCCGATGTTTAAAAAAAATGTCTAATTGCTTCATTCAAAAATTTAACAATCTAAAAAGGGGATTTTTTCGTTTTCTATTTTGTTGTCTCTCTTAGCAAATAAATAATCATCAGAATCAGAAGATGACTGTATGGTAGTTTCTTCAGTTACCATCAGAACAAAATAACAAAAACATTTTAATTTTCCAATCATAATCCTACACGATTAAAAACGAGCAATCAAAACAAATTATGTTTCACATTAAATTATATACCTACAAGAATAAAAATTAACAAGAAATACAGGAATGATTATCAAGTTTTACTACACGAATGACGAATAATAATATTCGTTATTAATTAATATTGAATTAATAATAATAATTGTTAACTAAATTTTTTTTTTATTTAATAATAATTGATAGAAAACCACAAAAAATACCTACATCGAAATAAGTTTAACAAATAAAATTATTTTAATAACCCAGGTTTTTTGTAATTCGAGGGAATCAATGAATATGAAAATAAAATTAGAATTAGAAACCGCTGGTCTTGAACGTGCGGTTGATGATGATGATTATTATTATGTTCCCACATGACCAAGTCCCCCCCCCCACGTGAGGCTAGGAGAAATACTCTAGCTCCGTTTTTTTCAGCCAGTTTGAAACCGTCAGACGCATGCACAGATTAAAATCTACAACGTGAATTCGAAACTGCGCATGCATCTGGTAATTTCAAACGGTTTCAATTATAAAATAATACTGCTGAAAGAACAGAGATTCTATATTAATTTAACGTCAGTATTATTATTTTTCTTTTTTATATATTATGGAAAAAATATTCTTTCTTGTGTTAATTTTAATAAATCTCAAACTCAAAAATTGCTTACAACAGTTTAAAAATTTAGGCCCCAATAATGTATAATATAAATCTCCACAACCACGAGCTAAAATTTTATTTATCCAGTAAATTAGAATTGTACAATTTAAAAAAAACTTGTTAAAAGATTAACTTAATTGCTGGGCGATTTTGAATAATAAACTAAAAAATAATTGCAAATCTGGGTAACAAAAAAAACTTAATTGCTGGGCGATTTTGAATAATAAACTAAAAAATAATTGCAAATCTGGGTAACAAAAATGGCTTTTAAATTAATTATTTGATTATATTTGGGTTTTTGCTTCTTCTTCTTCTTCTTATTCAACTGAATAAATTCAGCCTAAGCCTAGGGCTTGTTATTTCCAGCTACTGCGTCGTTTCCTTGGCAGTGCCACAGATCTATGAGCATATAAATTGTTTAACGTCCGATAGGTAGTTTGCTAGACTTGCCTCCAGACGAGCCTGTAACCCTGGTTTTTATGTTAATGATGGCCATTCATTAACTCAGGAGGACCACCGGCTTAACGTGCCTTCCGAAGCACGGATTTTGCAATTTAAAAAAACTCTAAACTTTGACTACCAACAATAGCCCAAAAACTATAAAGAAAATAACTTACATTCTGCAGAGATAAGAAATGTTAAGATCATTTTTACTTTTGAAAATGTAGGTATATAGATTATACCAATTTGTTTATATGACTTTTCTAGCTCAAAAGAACAACATATTTTTAAAATTGTCTATAAAGACAAAGAAAAATCTAAAAGATTAACGCTTCAGTAATTATAAAATAAAACAGAATTGGCATTTTCATTGGCAATGTCATTTTCAATTTTTTAGTAAATAGACTTTATTGAACGTATAAAATAAAAGAAATCGAAATAATATGTCAAGTATAACTTTTAATTAATTATGTAATTAATGATTAATGTAAATTCAGTAAATGTGACGAAATTGAATAACTTGTTTTTCGTAATAACATTTAATATCGTTAATAAATTATGGGTGCATTTTATTTTATTACTTTATAATAGTTAAATTAAATTACCAGTACCTGCATACAAAAGTTGTTAATACAGGATGTTTCAGTGATGTTGCACCGAACTTCAGGAAGCTTATAAAATGAAGCAAAGCAACATTTATTTTTCTAGAATTATTAACCACGCGTCTCTGATGGGTTCGTTCGATTACTATCTACAAAAAAAAGTTTACCAATTTAAAACAAATATATGACCTACGGAATATGCAACTGATTTGTCACAAGCTCCTTCAAGTGAGGCCGAAGGCCGAATAACCATATCAACCCAAGCACTAGATGATTTTCAATTTTTAAAAACTTCCCGTTCCTATAGTTTATAGTTTACAGTAATAAAATAGAATCTACAGGTATAAAATCTAGAAAATCAAAAAAAAAGTGGAAATGCATTTTCCACTTTGGTGGCTCTGTATTAGTTCAAACTAAAATTTTTCTCTTATAAATTATTTAAATTGGTAGTTTTTCTATTTAATTTAGAAACAACAGATCACAAAATATAAAAACGATATTCAAAATTGTGCGATTTTACGAATGTTATAGCTATACTAATTGTGCACTAATTTCTTCTTGATTTTTTATACGTCGCACAATTAGTTATTAATTAATGCTTTAACTCTCGCGCAGAAAAAATACAACGTTTATGTAAATCTATTAGCATAATCACTACCTATAATAATATAGAAGTGTGCGGACACATTTTTCAAATCGGAAGTAAAATTCTAAGAAGACGAAGTTATATTTATTTTTTTGTTATTTTTGGATTTTCGGTATTCAAATTTTTGCCTTTTGGTTAAAACTGTCACCATGATGGAAATCTGGCAGATGTATTATTTTAAGCATATGTTTGTTCCATTTCGATACATTTTTACACTTAACATGAAAGATACAAGTTGCTTTTACGATTGAGACAAATCGATACCTTAAAAAGATAATTTTCTAACAACTTAATTTTCTTCAAATTTATACGTTTAAGGTTTTAAAATAAAAAAAAATGTTGTGGTAGGTAAATAAAATGACTAATATATTATAATTTTACATATAAAAACCCTCTCTCTTTTCTTTCAACCCCAATTATTGTGTATTAGTTTGTCGCTATTATTTTATAAAACGTTTCTAAGCCCAAAAGTCCACTTACTATACGAAAAATTCGATTCAACATATTACATAAATTACAACAGCTGGAATATAGAGAAAATGGTTAATTTTAACAATTGTAACATAATAACACTTCGGGATTAAGTAAACGTAAACGTATTTATGAAAATCTGTCATACAAATCAGGAAATAGCTTTTGAGGACATCCTGCACATCTATTAATACATAAAGTGACCACTGTCCGTCCAGATTTTGAAGAATAAATAAGTAATCGAAATTGTAAAGCGGGGGTGTAACTGCTTCTCTTTTATTTACAACTCACAAAAGAAACGAAATGGGGTGTTGTACTATATCGCACTAACCAAAATGGGATTCTCAAAATTTGCAAACTTTTTATAAAATTACAAAATCTAATATCGATTAAGGATAGCTATTTTGGGTTTGTGCAAACAATTTTAAAATCATTTATTATATCCGATCGAGCGAGGGTTTCAATTGTAAATAAAAATATCATTAATATAAGAATGTCGACTCAATTAAATTATATTTAATAAAATCAATTTTAAATCGAAACTTTTTTGAAACATATTTTCTCATTTTAATTAACAGAATGGGATTATTTGGAATAATGTCGCAATTTTGTAAAACCGATAAGTTATGATAATTAATGCAAAATTGTGCATTGTGAACATTTCGTTTGCACTTCTGTGAACAATAAAAATGGGAGCGGTTGTGAAGATTTTATAAAAGTATTGAAAAATTACCGACGTGTTTATCTACGCTACAATTACTAGGGAGCAAACATTTAACCCTAGGCCGTTTAGTACAAAGCAAAAATAGTTAGAGAACAAGAGAAAGGGCAGGAATAAAATTTTGCATGATAAAGTTTACGTTTAAAACTTTTGTCACATTGACCAAGGGTCACTTTTTCAATAAAATAAGGCGGTATAAATCAAGTATTGGCTTTTGTATTTTTGACCTGTGCGGTTGACTTTTGGCCTACATCTGTTCTTGCCTACTGGTAATAAATTGGCTTCGCTCTAATGTAGAGTTAGGATAATCCTATTTTAAATTGTTCTATTGTAATCTTAATGTGCAAGTCTTTTTCGATACACATTCTCCAAAAATTTTGCTCCGGAAGCTTGGAAATATTGTCAAATTTCATTTCCCACACCACAACCAACGAGCGCTGCAATTTAATTATTAGTACAAAATTTATCTCATAAATTACAATGAACGTCAAGAAGTAAACTTTTTAAACAAACGAGTAATTTCTTTGACACTGTACATATATGGGTATCACTGATAAATAAATCTTATCGTTAATTTACCAGTTGTTTTTATCTCTCTATCTCGTAATTGTATTGTTTTGTAAAGAAAAAAGGAAACTACCCCTATCGTGGTTCAAGTGCAGGGGTCAAATAATTATTTTATTTATTTTGACTACTATACTTTCAGTTGGTCATAATCAACTTTCCCATGCAAAAATAAGGGTTGGCTAAATTAATTTTGAATGTCCCCAAATATAGAACTTTCCGATCGTATAAATCACAGTTTACACTGGAAAGATTTTAAAAAGAACGTCGTTAACTTTTTGTTTTCAATATCCTGTCCAACCAACCACACGATGTCCAGATAAAAACAGGATGTGATCGACTCGAGTCCCATGAGTCTGGTACTCGTTAGAAGCTACTTGGTTTTAAAAGGCTCTCTGCTTGTTAGTGCATTTGTAATGGCGAGGTGTCGGAAGCTTCAAATTCTTTCCATTTTTGGTATGTACGAAATGTGGAAGTGTTTCGATAATAAACCTTCACATACCGGTAGTTCACAAAAATGGCAATGAATCATTTATTTTCTGTCCAACGTAACAGTGACAGATCAAAAATCGATACCATGACTGCGTCCGTGTATGAATGAACGGCGCGAATCCAAACGGGCCTTTTCATCGTGTAAGAATTTCTTTGATTGTTCTACCCCTTCCAAACCAAAATAAAATTAGTAGGTATTAAAATAAAAAATAAAAAGTGGGTTTTTTGATTTTTAAAAAAGGTAATCAACTTGAATTATAAAATTCAACACTACTTGACGAAATTGACAAGTTTTCATAATATTTTGAATACACTTATAGATTTCTATTCTCTTCACAAGTGCTTCATAAAGTGCGAGAGATCGTAGGTCAGCATCGGGCGTGCCTAATGAGACACACATTTAACTTACGAAGCTACCGTTTTCGTTCACCACACTGCGATATTGGTTCTTATGAAACGGGATCATAAAGCCGTAAAGTTTGGAAGGTGCAAGCTTTCAAGTACGGAATTCTGTCAAGCAGCTATATCTCAATAGCACGTGCTTATTCAAGTTAACTTCCACGTGAGGGTTAATTGATAAAGATGAAAGAAAAGTTTTAAAATACCAATTTTCGTCGCGTAAACAATTATCTTAGAATAAATAAGAAATAAAGAAGTTTATTACTACGTCATATTATAAAATAAAATCATGCCTTATTTTATTATTAGAAACGTTAACACCCCCTAATGAGCCACTAAAAAATTGAAATTACTTTCCTTAGGAATTTTGTGAGTCTACAACTACCGATTATGCTATTTTTAACCATTATACATAATTATAAGTAAATCATTAAACATATACACAGGAAATAATCTTGATCAAATAAATTTTGGGTAGTATAATAACTTTTAAATTTAGATAAAATACAATCAAAAATTAACTTTTACCGAAATGTTAAACTGCTTTCTTGGGCCCGAAAGAAGCTAAAATATTTTAAAGTAACATCATTCATCATGCACCATTCAATTTTTTATGTTTCATTTTCACCTTGCAAAGGAATTTGTATTATGTATTTGCAAAAAATATAAAGATGTCTTTATTTTTTCAATGTTAAATAAAGATAAAAAAATCTTCCCCTAACACCTATCCGCATAGGTACCGACGTGACCTGTTTTTTATGGGGGTTCTTTTTTGTGGTGTGTAAAGCATTTAGTAACCTACTTATTGATTTGATCCCTAAAAGTCATTTTTTATTTTAGTTTCTCACCCTTAAAATGCAGCATCGCACCCCACTAAATCTGCCATAAAAAAGGTGAAAAAATGAATACAAAAAAATTGTTTACCGTATGAAATACCTGTAGAGGTTCCTTCAAGTCAGGTGAATTGTTTAATAATTATATTAGATGTGAATTATTTTTTAAGCATTTTTAAATATAAGGAATAAAATTAAAGATTTTACAAATTTATTTAACCCTTTCTATTCCTCTCATTACGTTACTGTTTGTTGAAAATAATTTATGGAATAGATTTCACAGTAAAATATTATCCACCGGAAGTGAAGTATTAATTGTATATATAAGAGGGGGGGTTCGACGCTCAAATAATTAAAATTCAAATCAACTGAATCGTAAATATGTAAGTTATTCTTAGTAAATTTGTTAATGCGTCATTTAAAAAGTATTAGTACTAAACAAGAAAAGGATTTAAACAAATTTTTAAATTCGAAATATCGAAAATTTTTAGTTACCTACCTAAAATAAATAAAATTCAAGTGTCAAATTTACTTTCAACCATCCGCCTTTACTTTTTCATACAATACAAAAGGTTTTTGCATGATGTATGTAGAAGAGAACCACAGCTGCCCAAAGGTATAGAGTTACTTTAAATCTGTACCTAAAGGGATGAGTGACCCTTTCGAATTTTTTCCACATAGTTACAATTTTTCACAAAAATAGCCGGGCTGTCTTTTTATGCAAGTCAGGTAATATTAATGTATGTGAAAAAATATTTTGTACCTGAAAGAGCATTTTTTTTAAATAAGAAAACTAAATAAAATACCCTTTCAAGTAATCATAAGATTACAAACATTTTTTCGACTCTTTGTTTAGAAACTTTTACCAGAAACTAGAAAAAATAAATAAAGTGGATTTTTTAAAATAGTCAAAACACCGAACGGTGATGCATTTTAATTTTTTTGATACAATTTAAGATAAGAAATTGCTTTATTTTTATTACGCTTGTTTATTAACTTTTAGTGTTTGTTTTTTAACAATTTTTCTATTTTAAGGATACCACATTATTTTATCAACATTTTTTGTTTAAACGCATTATCGGACATCCGCACCCTTAGATTATGTTATCATTTTGTATTATTTGCCCAGCAAAATCAAAGACGGTTTTGTTGAAAAAAACAAAATTTTGTTATTTTTAGATAAAATTTTTGTTTTCAGGTAATTTTATTGGTTAAAAAGTAATCTGACAAAAATGACCATATTTGAAATACTTCTATATTCGATTGACATGTGGGATACGAGCAGATGACGAAGCTTTTTTGACGTAAACAACAAAATAGCAAAGGGTAGAGCTGCACATAGCGGCGATTCGAGAGGGTGGCTTCGTGTCCAGCATATACGGCCAATAGCTGCCAGCCGAGGGTGAATACTCATTTATTTTGTAGGGGTGAAAAAATAAAACTAGAAAACTAACAAACAGTACAGCACCCACCAACAATTTCTGCAAAGATGCGAATATTTTAGTTAACATTAAAAAGCTCTCAAAATTGACTTGAAAATTCTAGAAAGCTTTTAATTGAAACCGGAAAGTGAAACCTTCGATCCGAAAATGATTCCATTTAATAAATGAAATTGTCTCACCCCACCTCTCTACTAAACTGAAATAAACTCGTATTTGTTATATAGAAACTATTAGAAAAAAAAATTCTAAAGTATATGCCCTACTTAACTGAAAAAGCTAAATCAGATTTGCAGGGCTGGACCAGCCAACCGGAATACCAGATTTTCCCCGACTTTCAAAAGAGAGTACAACATTTTAAATAACCTATCAATTTCAAAAAAACGTTAACGTTGGTTGATTATTAAATTAGTTTGTAATACAAAATATTTGCTTTTTATAAAAGGTATTATTTTGATCCAAAAGTTTTTTAGTTCATAGCATTTTACAATAACATAATTTGGCCCAATAACTATCTCTTGTTTCTTCCTGTTATTACGAGCTATTTTTTTTTATCCCATTCTGTTTTCTAAAATTCTATGGAAAGGGTGGCTGGAAACATTCTAGCTAGGAATTTCAAACTTTCATATCAAAATAGACCCAGACTTTTGCATCTTTTTATACCTTTTTTATTTTCACTTGTTTGGGTATATTCAGGAAAAACATTAAATATACTGACAACTGACAAGTAAGATGGATTACTAAAGATTCTCAGTCAAAAATGAATTTCTTAAATATTTTCTAGAATCTAAAAAAATTTGTAAGACTTTGAAACTAAAAAAATGCAAAAATAAACGATTTGGCTTTTGCATTTAAAATTGGGGACTAGAACTTTGTTTTGACGCTCAGATAATTTCGGAAATTTTAAAATTCAAACCGAAATGAGGGGAATTTAAATCAATCAATTTTCTAAAATGTAAATTACAAAAGACAAATAATTAACAAAAAAGTTGAAAAACAAATTTTAGTCACTACAAATTTTAAGTTATATTTATATTAGATACTACTCGCAAATTCTTTGAATGACGATTTTTATCTTCCATTCATAATTTGAAAACTTTAATCCAACCAGTAAAAAAGCAGAATTCAAAAATTAATTCTATTAAATTTACTTAACTTATCTAAAATCCATTATATTACCATAAAAATTATCAATAATTATGGTTGATAATTAATATTTACACAATACTCATTATACACATTAAATATTTAAAAACTTATCAAAGCAAAACGAAAATTCAATTTTTTGGACCGACCGACCCTCGAAATGTTATCGATGCAGGATTATCAGGTAAGAATTCAATTCATAATTTAACAATTCTACCAATTATTGTTTATTTGAAAAGCTTTTTATATTTTGATAATTCAGCTCAAAGCTCAAAGGCGTAAAGAAAAGTAGAAAATGAAAAATTAAACACTAAAAATATTAAAACAAATATTTTAAAAAATTGATTTTTTTTATCTAATACGAATTTATTTTTTTGTTTAAAAATGGAAATGCATCGATACCTTATTAATTGTTTTCTATAAAAAAAAGTGGATGAAAAACGTGGTAGGGATAACCAATAATAAGGGTGGGGAATTGGTGGTATATTGAAGGGATTTTGTATCCAGCTTTTTCTTTCAGTTGCTTTCCAAACTTTTGTGGGTGAAGTTCGGCAATTTTGAAATTTAATTTTGAAAATTCGAATTAAGTGTCACTAAGTGTCTATGAGGATTATTAATTATTAAAACGGTAATTTATTTTAAAATTTGATTCAAGTCTTTTAGTTTAGTTGCACGTTGCATTTTTCTAATAAAATAATTGTTTTAATTTTTTAGCTAGTTTTGTTTGCAAAATGAAAGGAGATACAGCGATAGTTACCGATGTCAATTCTTGTAGTATGCAAACAACCATGTATTCAAATCCGTATAGATACCATTCAATGACGGTAGAGAAATTAAATTTATTGAATCCATCAAATTATCAAATGCAGCCGACAGCTATTCCGGTAAGTCACTTTTCTTTTAAATATTTTTAATAGACTTTTTATTTAATAATAAAGGTTTCGATCTAATATAAGTGAAATATTATTATAAGAAAAGTTGAAAAGCTCCTGAAAAAGAATTTTATTTTTATTGCTTAATTAACTTTTTAATTTTATTGCAACGGTAATGATTATTTTAACATACGAAGCCATCTTAAAACTTAGCAATTTTGATGGTATTATTTATGGATTATTTAGTAATTAATAAGATTATATTTAATTTTAGAAACAAGAACCAATGGAAGAGGATCGACACGATTCGGGTTTTCATTCCTCTTCGCCTGGAAGTGAAAATAGTGGTGATGGAAAAAATTTCAAACAATTTACAGCCAATGTTCCTATGAGATACGAAGCTAACCCCTTTCAAATAAAACAAGAAATTATTGTACAAGAAAAACCAACAGATGCTTCTGCCATAACTGGAACCAAATTCCAATTTGACCATGATGGTTTTGAGAATAATCGTCACGAAAGTAATTATGAATTAAATAACCCATTACAACGTCTTCAAGCCAGTTTAGATAAAAATAATTTTTCTCCTAATATGTCGCCTCAAAGTAGCGAACATTCCGGAGATGATGATAAAAAGTCTGATTATGAAAATAAAGAATACGACGAAACCGATACGCCACGAATTAATTCCCATGGAAAAATAAAAACATTTAAATGCAAATATTGCAACTACGTAGGTGTTACCAAGCACGCTTATTGGGAGCACTTGAAGATACATATAAAAGAAGATAAACGTTTGAGTTGTCAAGCGTGTGGTTTCATCACCGAATATAAGCATCATCTTGAATATCACATGCGTAACCACGATGGGTCCAAGCCGTTCAAATGTACCAAGTGCTCATACTCTTGCGTCAACAAATCCATGTTGAGTTCTCATATGAAGTCGCACTCCAATATTTATCAATACCGCTGTGCCAATTGCAGTTATGCAACAAAATACTGTCATTCTTTAAAATTACATCTACGCAAATACGACCACAAGCCCGACATCGTGTTAAACGCAGACGGTACACCAAATCCATTACCGATTATCGACGTTTACGGAACTCGTCGTGGACCAAAACAAAAGTCATCGGTTCCATCCGAACAATCTCCAGTTCCAAACAACGCCTGGCAAAATCCACTAGCTCATTTAATGATGAATCCAATGCAACTACCTTTCCCATATCATCTTCTCGCTAATTTACCCAACGATCCTAACAAAGGTTTTCTTCCTACAATTATTGAAACCTTAAACAAACAACTGGAAAGTACTTTGCAGCAGGATCAACTCCAAGAAGAAAACTTAGAAGAAGATAGTGGTACGAACGATTCTCAAGATGACATTCGGCAAGAACGTGAACCACAAGTAGAGCAACAACAAATGGTGGAATCATTGGCAAACGAACAAGTTGGCGTTCTCGACTTGAGCGTAACTTCAAAACCAATTGTAGTTAAAACTCATCGTCGTAAAGGGCCGGCGTACAAATTGAAAGATTTGCGCTTTAACAACGAAAGCTCTGGCGAAGAATCGGAAAATTCCGATGTTAGCGAAAAGCCTCCATCCAATACACCGCCTCCTTCTAAAATGGAAGATGAAATTACCGAAAAAAATAATAACGAAAAAAATAAAGAGAACAACAACAACGACAGCGAGAAAAGTTACTCTTGTCATTTTTGCAGTATCAACTTTGGCGATATGGCTATGTACACCATGCACATGGGTTATCACGGATTCAAAGATCCGTATACTTGCAATATGTGTGGAGAACATTGTAAAGATAGACTTGCATTTTACTTACACATCATAAGAGATGCACACAAATAAAAAAATATACGTTACTAAGCAATGAGATGCAATAATTCGCACAATTTGTTGTGATCGTTACCAAATAAAAAATAGGATGGTTAAAGGTTGACGAAAAACTTACAAGAGAAAGTGTCGCCACTTAACAGAATTCAATAATTTGTGGTTGAAAAATCACCCTTCGAGGGTGGGTCCAAAAAAGAGCCGCTCTTCGCGATTGAAAGGCTGTCTCAAATCCTTTGTGAAAATTGTATTATCATACCTGCAACTTCTTTATTGCGTGTTTGTTCAATCAATTAGTATTTTAAGTTTTTGTGTTTTTTTTGTCACCCAACTCAAAATCTTAAAAAACTTGTAATAATTTCAGAAATATTATTTAAATCGATAGGATTCTAAATTTTTTGTTATTCAAATTTTTCGGATTTACGGCACAACTTTTATAATCGATTTAAATATTTTTCTCTTTTTATAATGTAGGTACTGACGTAATGTTTTGTAAAATTCAATATTTTTGAGTAAAAGTTTTTTGTAGAACTCAAACGAAATTTTTAGCACTGTCAAGTAATTTCTAAGGTTTTCGAATAATAATGATAATTAATTTATTTAAAATTATAAAATTAGAATTTCTAGTCAATTAATGATTTTTGTCGTTAATTTCGTGTATATTTTTAATTGTACATACATTTTTAACTTTGACTGAATGATAGAAAATAAAAAATCTATCACTTTTTGTAAGGTAAATTATTAAAATTTTGTTTATTGTGTATATTGTTGTACATTTTTAATTAGTACGTGTATGTAAAGTCAAATTAAATAAAATTCTATTTATCTTTTATGTTTTTCTTTTAATTAAAAGCTTAAAATACCTAAACAAAATGATTTTAAATAAAAACGTTAATAACTTGCAACACGTCAAAAACGATTATATTTATTTTATAATCAATCTACTGTCAAATTTAAATTGTCAAACTTTTGAATTTCAAACTCTATTTTCGCAGTAAAAACCAGGAGTTACTCCTAAATTCGATATCATGCAATGATTTCATCTGTGTTTCACAGTACCTTTTTTTATTTATCAAACTTCTAAATGTGTACGGTAAAATTGGAAAATGTTTTAAAATTTAAAAAAATTAGAATAATTTAGAGTTCTAATAATATAACTATATCAAATATCAATAGCAAATTCTTTATATATGGCACGAGAATATAAATTATGTTTTAAAAATTAATAAAACAATATTAAAACGTATTTACCTCATTTTCAAATTATTCCGATTCCCGTCCTGTAAATCTTAAAGCAAGGTAAACTTAAAATAAGCATTTTTCTAATGAACCTAATTTCTTCCTTATCACCTGCTCAACCATAAGTTTGCAGTTAAGAAAAACATTTTTTTTAAGTGTGCATCCATGCCCCTATTTCATTCATATACTTTACTGCCTATATGAAAAAAACTAACAAAAAAAGTTTCGTGTGTGTACAGCAAAGTGTGGTGGACTGTGGCCCCTCTTATAATGTTTCCTTTTTTGAGTAAACTTCGTGAACGCATCTGGGAGATTCTTTTTCAAAACCTCTTAGTTACTTCCGCCTGATGTGACAAAACTCGACATTTGACCCCCTCAGCACGTGGATCTATCCGATCTTGATGTTTTCACATTACCACCAATGACACCCCATTATATTATTTAGTGCAACATAAAACTTTTTGTTACTTGTCGCTATCCTTAATTAAATAAATGTAATTTAAAAATATTTAATAAACGAATCAATCATTTTGAAAATACCTGAGCACATGACAAGAGTAGAACCGCCGGAGCCCGCCCAATTCCTTCGATAATAATTATAGATTTTCTGCAACACCATCTGGAATTGTTTTTCGCAAAAAATGTGTCTATTTTGTTATTAAATTTGACACATTAAAATAGTATTAAAGCAAAAAGTAGGAATCTCGCTTATTCGCAGTGATGCTGAAATAAGTAATTATTTTGCTCACCCTCGCAACTGACCACTGGTCAGTATGACTCATTTCGTATTTTCTCATTACAAAAATTCCGATTTCTACCCTAAAAGTTCCCCAGTCTACAAAACACAATTTTGTATTAATTCAACAATACTTCATCCCACAGTAGAAATAAGAAATATGGCGGTCACTTTGTTGTAAGTACGATAAATAAATGATATTTATTCGGGGGTGTGAAATGAAGGGTGCACAAAAATTGCCGGACATAAGGTCATATCGATTGTATTCTTTTGTTTTGTTCCGAATTTTCTCAGACTGACCATACATAATAAAACCATTAGCTCAATTCCCAAGTACTATTTTCTCCGCTCCAATCAGCATAAAAAGATGCACCGCTACGGAGAATTAAATTTTTATTCAAAATCATGTACAAAATCATATTATATGTAGATAATAAATTAATTACAAAATTTGCAATTAATTTTGTAACATTTAACGTTACGATGAAAATAATAAGTATTTAGTAGCTGTGATGTTAACACATAATTAAATTAACATAATTCAATAATTTTAAATTTTAATCGCGTCCATTTTATAAAATCGAAAGGCGTGGTTAAAAATTGCATAAAAAACACCCTAACGTTTAACCCTCGCAGTCAACACTTCACCCTATTCACGCTTTTTTATCCGCAGCCCACTTAAACTAAAAAAAGAAATAATAAAAGGGGAAATCCCAATGCCTAAAGTCAAAACTATTAGTTGCAAAGTGGTATAAAAAACCCCTCGAAACTATCATGTAATCTAAATGTTCCCCCAATTTAAAAATACTCAACCTTTCGTTTAAAAAATTAGGGTCGCACGCGCCATTTTTTATATAGGTAATTTTCAGGTAGCAGATTTTTTTCAAATCCGCCAATAAAAGCGGAAAAAATAAATTTCGGTTGATGAAGGAAGCTTCCATAATTACGCTTTTTCCCATACAATTGGCACAGTTATAGCCATTGACCGTTCATTTTAATCCTACAACTGCCGTTAGTTATTACACTCGACAAACATCCCACGCATAAATACAAAGAAAGAAATGAAAAATGTTACATACATCAACAATATTCACCCTTAACGTCTTTGAAATAAAGTTCCATCATTAAGCCATTAAATTGGTTCGTAATCCCAGCTTATGCTCGTTTCTTTAAATGACAAAATTTCAAATGGTCAAAATTGTATTTTACAATTGTTGGTGATAAATGTAACATTGGAAATAATAGTAATGTCCACCCCATTTCTATTGTTGTCCCTTTGATATTACTGTACCCTATTCGCTATAGTGAGTGGACGGACACTTAAATCTTAATATTAAATTAAATGCGTTTCAGAAAAATAATAAACACAATAATTCACCAAAATTTGCAAATACTTTTCAAAAATTAAAGTTGGATTTCCCTCTCTCCACCCTTTTACTAGAACTATGTTCAATATTTACAACATATTCGGCTCGTTGGTTTTAAACTGATTACTTGAACAATTAAATTGATTACGCCAGGCAGCTGTAAAGAAACTTATATCACAAATCAATGCATAAACAACTAAAAATTACATTAAAATAATAATTCCATTTCAACTGGAGATTGAAAAACATGCGTAATTTATTTAAAACATGGAAAAAACTCTTAATTACGGAAATCGAGTAAATAATAGAGAAAGATTAAAGACTTATAAATACGAACCTATAAACAGTGGTTTTCAAATATATTTCCAGTGGCACACTGATATAATTCAAAGAATAGAAAATATTGTTTAAATTGAATCAAACAATTCAAAGTAAACAGAGATTTTGCAAGATACCTACATGAAAACCAAGTACACCGCCACCGTGCACGCATTGTCTCGGCATTGTCGCACTTAATCCATCTCAATCCTAATCAAAAATCATCATTATTATCAGCATTAAATCAGCATATTACATTTTTGTAATTAAGTAATTATTGGCTTTTGGTCAAAAATTTTGAGGCAACCTTGTGGAGTTGTAGTCATGGCACTCCCATTCATAACCACTGGATTAGCGTCTTGCCATGTTTAGGTAGAAGCTGGCAAGAACCTATCAGTATTTTTTAACCATAGAAAAGAATAGAAGAAAATACTTCAATCTTGTTGATCAATCCTGAAATTATTGAGCGTAACTACGGTTTATAAACGTGACTTGCATGTCGCAATTGTCGTCTACTTCTTCTAAAACCAATATAAATTTTTAAAGGTAAGAAAATTTCAGATAAAACATTTTAAATTAAACATTTATGAAAACGTATTAATTTATTAAGTAAATTCTTACTCACGTTATTTTTTTATATACCTAATACAAAATAACTACAAATTGCCTTATAAATACGTCCGTATTATCCTTTCGTCAACTTTTATTTACAACGTCCAAACGGGCCAACGCTTTCTAATCAAATGAACGAAATTATTCAATTTTAATACTAATAGAGGAAACCGTCGACTATACTTAAAGAGCTCTTGCGCAGATAAATTTATAGCGTTTGCGCAATATTGTGTTAAGAAAATTATGTGGTTAGTAAGAAAGTTTAAAAATACATACAAATTTCCAATTATATATATTTACCCCATATTCAAACACTACTATAAAAAACTACATATTTATTCTATATTGATTTTTGAATGCTTCACCTGAAAAACAATTACACTTTTCTTATCTCGTAGCGTAAATAGCCTGTCTAGAAATTTTATACGAATATATTTTCTTCTTCAGCCGTTGTAAGAATACAAACTGCCGTTTGGAATGCAGATTCGCAGAAATCATCCGTTTTAGGTTGTTTGCAATTATTCTTAACTTTGTCGAGAAAAACGGAATTCGTGGCTTTTATTAGTGACTTCAATGTATCCGTGTTGACAACACCATTTTGATCAATTAAATGTGTGGTTAGAAACGAACACTTTAAATAACATTTGAATCGTTTATCTGCTGTGTTTTTTAAAAAATGTTCAAAGTTGTCTACTATTTCTAGAGGAACACCAGATTCTTTTATGCAGTTTGATCGTGACTCTTCACCAAGACTTTTTAGATAACTTGCGATCACCAGCAATTCGGTCTGAAATTATGTACCTAGATAATTTTTTTTTATCAAAAGTTATTATAGTATTTGCATAATTTACCTCTTTTCCTTGGCAATTAGCCAAAACTACGACACTCAGTAAAATCCAAGTAACGGAAATCTTCATTTCGTGAAGTTAGATAAAATATATTATTATAGATAAAATAATGTTGCTATTCTATGGTCTATTTGTTTTTTTATTTATTTATTTGCTTTATTATTATGTGTCTTGTCTTGTTTATACATATACTATATTAGACTGTTTGCAAACCATTTGCGTTTCAATTTTAATGTAAGGTATTTATGCGTCTGACGGTTCAAACTGATTAAAATAAAAGAACATATTTATTTAAAATTCCATATAATTATATTATATCAGTGGCGGCGATAAAAAATAATAAAAAAAAATATAAATTACCAATATTATGTGAGATTGAAGTAGAGGCGGCCTTAGCGAGATCTCATTTTGCCCCCCCCCCTTAAAGACTAAACATTTTTACATTAATTATAGTTCTGTTTTCAGTAAGTTTAAAGAGTTTGAAACCTTCAATCGTATGTGCGAATTAAAGTTTATAACGTGAATTCAAAACTGCGCATTCGTCTGATAGTTGCAAACGGTTTCAAACTGCTGAAAGAACAGAGAGAGAATCAGACCTCCAAAAGATTAATATAGTATTTTTTTGGAGGAAAAACGATATTTTGTTTTTGTTATATTGTAAGGATTTGGCGCCCCCTTAAGACGGAAGGGGACGTGTGCGGAGGTATGTCTCGAGATTTTTTCTTTTAATTTGGTGCAAAATAATGATTTTATAGCTAGAAAACATTTTATTAATTACGTATAATTTTGCAAGGCCTAAAATTACGGCGCCGCTGCTTATGCTGAATAAATTATTTAATAAGTAGCTTTTACGTACATAATATGTAACATGATTTTAAGATAAGATAGAATATTTTAATATTAAGTAATGTTATATAATATATTGTAATATTAATTGAAAGATTGATTATTGAAAGAGTATAGTGCTAAGTCCACTTTTTGTATTAAATTTTTTTATAATAAATTATTATTCAAAATTATGTCTTTCATCGTTTGGTGTTGAAATAAATTTAATCAGATATTGTATTGATTGTTGAAAGGAATTAACAACTAACATAAGTCCCAGTTTTAAAAATTAAATAAAATACAATAACTTTCCTACAGAGCACTGATTGAATTTATCAATATACGAAATACATTAGGAATAAATCAGTTTTATTTGAATATCTGAGAAGTTACTTTTACGGACTATCATTCTTTCAACAATCAAACATTGATAGTAATATGTATTTATAAAATAGTAATGTTATACGGGGTGTTCTTTAAAGTTTAAACCCAAACGTAGAAGTAAAGGAAATAAGTAAAAAAATTAACATAAAGAAAAATAGCATTGAATATTACCCCTCCCAGAAGTACTTCTGTTTCTTTAATTTAAAACTGTTTGACGTAAAATGTCATACAAAAATTGATGAAATAATTTTCTTCAAGTTTAGTGTAATCTGAGAAAAATGTGTATGGAACACGTTCAACCAGTATAATATTTATTTCGTAGGTGGTGTGCTTTATTTCCACTAATCACAATAGATGTGTATTTTTTGCAATAGGTGCCTACATATTAAAACTTAATTTAATTGCCTAAACTTAATTTAATTAAAATTTTATATAATTCACTAATCTTTCATTGTAAACAAATACATAATATTATAATTTAAAAAAACGTAATTTATTGTACATAATATTTAAGCAAAAAGTAACACATAATAAAGGATTCATAAAAGATTACACCTTTGTTACAACTTTTCCATTATTGTCTGGATTTAAATTGAATTAAATAAGAAAATTATGTTTAACATTTTTTAATTCGTAAAATATCTAGAAAATAAAATTAAAAAAGAGATTTTCAAGAATAAGAAGAAAAAGTGTTGCACTTTTAAGAATATAAATATCTGTTTTCTGTTAAGAAAAAGTGCAATACCGAATAATAAAAGTAATTACGTAATTTTTATTAAAGGTGCCATAACATACTAAAGGTATAATATCCAGAATCTAAATTATTTTTGTATAAAATTTTTCTAACAGTTGGCGAATTTTAATAAATGCAGTTGGCAAACTGGTAATTATTAACACCCAACCTCAAAAACGTTGATTGCTGTAAATATCTTAATATATTTTTACCTACAGGGCTCGTGCAGATAATTTATTCCATTTCTATTGTAATCTAATAATAAAATAACAGATATAACAGATTCACTATGTATTACCCTCAGAAAATTACAATATTTTGGAATTCTAGAAGAAACAACTTCTGGAATTGTTTTAATCTGTTTATCATCTTCCTCTACATTTTCTCCAGAATCCTCTTCATCGCCCGTATTCGCGGTATCAAGATAATCATTTGCTATCTTTACAAGGGGTTATCACAGTCAGTATATTAACAATCGAGATCCTAATTTTTTTGGCGATTCTTAGGACCCAAAAAAATTAAAACTTTCTCGGGGTTTAGTCTAATTGTTTAGTGCCCCTTAGTTTTTGAGATATGAATTTTTGAAAAATCTACCATTGGACTGAACGCACTTTATAAACCATTTAAAAAAACAGATAATTACTTTTTGTCTTAGTAAAGGACTCGAAGGAACACTACTGATGATTTTAAGGATGAGATTTTTATGAAAGAGATAATGTTATCGGTTCTTCGTATGTTTTTGTTGTCGGGACTTGCTCCAAAATCAAAACGTTTTTTGTATTTCTTCCTTTTTTTATAATCTATATTAACTGATACCAATAATAATGCTTGTTCTAGAATAAATTTTAAATCGATGGGAGCATAAGAAAACAACGTCTAATATACAAACATTGATGGTTCTTTAAATTATTAGTAATGATCTAATAATAATAATATATTCGATTGTGACCATGAGTAAGGACTGGTTACGAAATATTTGTAAATTAAAACTTCAAATTTAGTTGAGTGATTTCTGAATTCTACCGTAAAAATTGAAGCTTTTTGCGAAAATATGACACAATCGTCCTTCGCAAAAACTTTATTATACCGCATATTTAAATGCATAATTCTATTATATAATGATAATAATAATCTAAATGTTCATATTATTCAAACAAAAAATCGTACATAAAAGGATGCAAAAATTAATGGAATACGCATTATTGCATCGAACTTCTCAAAATGAAGATTTCTGTTGTTGGTATTTTACTGAGTGTGGTAGCTTTGGCTAACTGCGGAGGAGATAAGGTAATTTATTAATTATTTTTGGTTTTTATCTTAATAAGTCTTTTACCCACTTTTAGAGTGTATTTCTGACGATTGAAAATTATCTATCAGCAAGTGGTGCCGACTTACGTTCAAACTGTATTAAAGAATCCGGTGTACCTATAGAGTTCGTAGAAACGTCAGAAAAAACTGCAAAAGTTTCCGAAGACATGAGATTTAAATGTTACTTAAAATGTTCATTTTTAAATTCAAAATTAATGGATCAAAGTGGTGTTGTAAATTTAGACACATTGAAGGCACTCATAAGTGCCACGAGCGGAGCATTTATGAGCAAAGTTGAGAAAGAGTGCCAAAAACCCACCAAGACCGATTTATGTGAAGCTGCGTTTGATGCCTGTGTTTGTATTCTTACAAAGGCTCATGAAGAACATATTCTCGAATAAAACTCAGATTCCGCATATTCTAATGTAGAAGAAAATAATTACGTTGTCTATTGAAAATATTACATTATAAAATATATTGGTGGGTTTCAGGTAAACAAACGTCATTGTAATTACATTTTGAGAAAGAATGATACATGTTTACATGAATGTATGTATATAAAATTAATAAATTTGGATCATGTAACACGATTATTTTATTGATACAAATTTTACAACATACTTTTTCTTAACTTTCCATCCAAAATAAATTTCTCAAGTGAGTGGTTTCCAAACTTACCCCCCCTTTAAAAAAAATCTAATTAATTTTGACGCCTACCCCTTTAAATTCATAAAATAATACACACATTTTAAAATGGTTGAAAATGTAATTTTTTATTTACATAGGTACGTGGTATTATACTATGTTACGTTATGAAAATTACATTTCTGTTAATCTTTTCGCGCTTCCATTTGCATCAGTTTGGAAATGGCTGGGTTTAAATAAGACTCAAAATTTATTACTCTAATAATTTTCGATTCGTCAAAGAAAGTAAATTTTCAGAATAATTTATTTTCCGTTGTGTCAAATGGGCTTAATGCATATCATTTAGATCAATAACTAGAAATATATATAAGAATTAGTTTAGTCTACTGAATTCACTTGTTTGTGCATTCATTGTACCAATTGTACCTACTGCACATGTCAGCATTGACATATTATTACGGGTTACCTTGTATAAAGTATAAATTATTATCGTAAACTTTGCCTACCCGTATGGAAATATTAATCAAAATTCATCTTGATGTTCATCTTCACCTTGGCGTATTTTAAAAAACTTGGTAATGGTCAGATAATCATTTTGAAGGTAAAAGTTTTTATCGGCTATGACTTATGTAATAGTGGGTACATCGGTCACCATACAAAGAATATGGCTTCAAATCAATCTATAGAATTGTTTTGCTTTAATGTAAAATAATTGTCAATTTGGAATACTAATAAATTTTTGTCAATATTGTCAACATAAAAAAATTAGATACTTTTATATGCTTTGTGACAATAAAATGAATATCTTTTTTGGTAATGCATATAATATACCTTATATACATTCGACACATCTCGTTTAAAGTCTTGAAGGGGAATCGAACAAATCCATAGACTTCATTTCGGTTTTCTTAGACATTTTAACGGTTTTGGAACTCGGTGGCAGCTGCCGTAAGAAAAAAATCGACGTCTGCGGTCAATAAAACTAAATCTCTGACAGTTCTCCATATTTCACAACTTCTGTTCCGTGTTTTGCTATTTTTGTACGAAGCAAGGAAAAAGTTCATTAACTAACTTAACAAGTGAACGAAATAGTTAAATTAACAAAGTAAATGACACGCTGCAATAGTAGAACCGTCGGCGCACTTGTTATCTACCCTACCAAGTAGTTAATAAAAAACGTACCTATGGTAAAAAAACGACCCCCCTATGTAAACAGCTTTTTTTTGTTAAGATCGTATTACAAAGAGATTTGCTGCTATTAACAACCTAATAAGTCTATATAAAGGTGGTTGGCTTATTTTTTGTTCAAAATTCCCGAGTATCATTTTTGGGGCACATTGAGGCTGCACTATAGGAAGTTTTTTTATTTAAATGAAATAAGCAGGTGCATAATTTTATTAGTTTATTCTATTTTTTTTGCCATCCATGTGGCATACCTTCATCCATTCATTCATCACCCTCGTATTAATATCTAATATTGAAAATTAATTATCAAATTGTATCAATGTGTAAGAGTATGATAAAGAATAAGACATTTTTGTTTTGTCCTGATTCATATAATCGCTTATAATAGGGGCTACTAAAAATCTAGGGTATTAATCCGAGTATGTATAAGTGCCGTGAAATGTCTATATTATTTACTTCAAGAAAGTACTTGGCCAACCGCACAGACCAAAAAATAAAAGGAAGTAAGGTCTTAACATTATAAACTTTCAGTGCCATATGTCTGACGCCACCGAAATCCATCATACAAAAAACAAACTTAAAATAGTTTTAAAGTGTAAAGGAAAAGTGGTCGAGTTTTGCAAACTATTCAATAATAGTGAAAAAATTCAACTATTTACTTTGTAGTTAGAATTTTACCTAGAGGTTCTTTTTTAATCGACAAAGAACACAGTCTTATGTAAAACGAAGGCGGACAGTTCTTTGATAGATGAATTGTCGTTCGTTTCATCTTCTAAAAACTTTTACTTTCAATGGATTACTTTACCTTTACTCTACACACGTCGATGTATTTTCATCTTGGTTAACGTTAGTTAAACTAAACGGAAGGACAAAATTGTGAATAATAAGTTGAAAGGAACGAATAGGAAGGATAAGTCAACAATGATTCTTAAAAAATCGAAATTCGATGATAGACAGCAATATTTTGATATTTTCTTGACAGATTTAGTGGGCGAACGTAACGATAAATTAATAAAGTTAAAAAATTGAAATCTTATATTTTTAAAAGATTCAATAATTTATTATTGTAACAAATTCCTTTTTTCAAGTTTGGGGTTAAAATTTTAGTTTCTATTGTGCTTTGCTAATCCCTATACGTATGCAAGAGGTACTTAGTGAATATGAATGAAAAAAAGGTCCAGTCGCTGAAGTAGTCGATGCACATTTTTGGCGACTCAAAAAAGAAATAGAAAGCAATGAAATTGTCGGTTTGTAGGTATACCATTATTGAAAACTCTTTTGTTCGGTTAAAGTAATCTTTAAAACCTTATCTGCATTTTTTTAATAAATGAATAATTATTATTGTTCCTGTAATAAACAACAAACCTACCTACGCATAATAATACAAAATCACTGATAGATATGATGTGCTGTTATCGAATTTAGAAATCTTAAAATCAAAATGTTATGGTCGAAATAAAAATGTCATACAAGTAAATACACAAACTATTTAAAAACTACATTATCTGATTTTCTTTTTACAATGACTAAACAGCTGAAAATTTATCTTGATGAAAGACTTTCAAGTGGAAAATTTTAAATAGAACCTTTATAATTTGCAAATTACAAAGTTTTTTTGAACTTTTAATGACAGGTTTCAAGGTTTCAACAACCGATAATTAAAATTTAAAATTAGATTTTAATTATCTATCGTTTCTCGAAGCTGCCGTAAAATTTGGAAATTAAGAAGTTTTTCTGGATAATTATGAAGCTGAATATGAAATGATAGACGTGTCAATGGTAAAAGCTTCTGAGATTAGGTATTAAGAAGTTCAATAAAAGTAGCTCGTGTCCAAAAAAAACCAATAAATAAAATATCAGTGACACTCGCCAGGTTGTCATGATCACAGCTTTTGTTCAGCCACATTATAAAAACGTTGCAATACTGGCCAGGTGGTTGTTGGTTACTCTAAGAACCCTCAAACGCGTGGTCAACGATTTTTTTGCTTTAATATGGGGCAAAATGTGGGTCTCAATAATACAAGGATTAGTAACAGTAACTACTATACTTGAAAATTGAAAAAATCGAGACTATTTTATAAAATTATTTTTAAACTAAACGCAAATACATAATTAGTGCGGCGGATGAGAAGATGGGGTGAGTGGTCGTTATGAATGAGGCTTAAATGACCACTATACCACATTTTTAGCCAACATTTTTTAAATAAAAAACAAAATTCACCTGTAAACAAAACATCAAACCTGTTACTTCCTAAAAAGCTTCCCCTATTAGATAAATAATCTTAGTTACGCCTATAAAAAACGTTTTAAAAAAAGTGTATCGAAAGTATTATCGACTTTTTGAAAAAAAATCCCTATGTAAACCACCCCTATGTAATAGAATAAATATGCGCTCGCACAAAACCTTCCCTCGTTTTTTTTGTATATAAAAATTTCCCTCTTACTTCTTTTTGGAACGTGGTCTACACGCGCTAAGCGCAACCTATCGACTTCCCTTTTTATATTATTTTTAACCAAGGGGAAACTATGCGCACACTAAAAGACCCTCTTTTTATTATTACACAAAAATGTTTAGAAAATGGTTCTTTTGTGTCACACACACGACCAAAATTTTTCTACTTTACATAAACTCGCAAAATTTATATTCCCAACTTTTAATCTAAAATTTCGAAAAAGTTCTTTGTTCGAAATCAATCGCTTAATGTTTTCGTGCAAAAGTACCCTGCATCAACATTTTTTATGCAAGTCATCTGTTAAGAACCACCAACCCACACAAAACTGACAAAAAAATAAACTTATTCTTTAGAAAAATGGCTTTCATTAGACTTTGAGTACTGCGTCTTCAAACCATTCAGAAGTTCTGTTTTGTAATGGTAAAAAGCGAAATCCATAAATCGTTTATCATATTTGACTGATCGTCTATACATTAGACAGGCGAAACAAATCCAAAAAAAACTGTAACGTTTAACTTTAATATGCATTCCTAATAAATAACTAACTAATAATAAGTAAAATATTATATACAAAAAATACAAATTTTATTCTAAAAATATCAAATTTTATTCTTTAAAAGGGCTAAAGATTTGGTATGATTTCTTTAAATACGCGAGATGGACCGGGTTTAGTATAAACATTTGTAGTGTTTTCATCGGCATTGTGGGGAGTAAATTCGCGGGGCGTAAGAACATTTTGAATACCCTGAAAATAAATTAGGCTAAATTTGACTAAAAACTTGAAACACTTCTGAATGAGCTCAAAGTTGTTTTGCAAGTTTTTTTTTTTAAACAATACACTCCGAGTGATTTTGTAATGGCCGCAAGCATAAGAAATACGAGTATATAAACCTATTGATAATAATAGGTACATAAAATTAAAAACGACAGAGAATTCTACCAACACTTCCGTGCGCTTTTAAGTTTCACATTATCAATGTCAATGTATGCATTTTGTTTATGTATTTTTTATCCGTAAGAAATAACATCGATGCGCCGAATTCATTTTTTCACATATTATTATATGTATTTTTTTACATTTACGTCCATTGCAAATTCACACAATCTCGATTAATCGTTGCTATGGGGGTCACAAGGCACTCTTGTCCAACAGCACCCAATGCATGGTAGTGGTACTTACACCTTCAGATTGCATACTAATGTAGCAATTATATATAGCAACGCAAACTATGGGAAGCATTATGGTAACTCCTGATGCGATTATGGTGTATTTTTCAGTACGTGTTGTAATTTCTGTTGAGAATGCATAAAAAAATTGAATCAAAAGGCCCTAAAAATTTGGATTAAAGTAAATTTTAAATAAACATGGATTATTATACCACAAATATTGCGGGTGTACATATCCAAATAAACTGATAATACATATTAGGATAAAAGCCCAACATAAAATCGATATCGTCACAAAAATCGTGTACACCATAAATATAAATAACTGCGCATAGTTCAAACAAAATAATTGCGGCTAAACCAGAAGCAACCAAATATCGATCGAGTAACATCAAAATATTGTATCCAGCCTAGCAAAATAATAAATTATATTATTATAAAACACTCGTGCGTTAAAACCAACGGAATCGCACCCTGCTAGCCATTGTACATCCAAATACGTAGCAACCTAAGCACAATCCCAAATTGGTGATAATTTTATGCTTTAAACTTGAAGGAAAAAAAGTGTAACAGGACACGATGAAAGTTTCGGTATAAGTTATCTAAAAGTAAAAGTTAAATTTAATAGTCAAAATAATAAACATAAAGAATAAATACCAACGAATACCATCCTGCCAGTAAGAACATAAAAAAAAATAAAAACGATCCAATATGAGCTACGCCATTATCTAAACGAGTAAATAACTGAGAAAAAATTACGTGAGCACTGATATGCTGCAGACCGTAAGGCTGCCTGCGATCTGCTAAAACTGTACTCATAGTTTGATTTCTTTCGTGTGCCAGGGCACCAAGTGTGGCAAAAAAGACGCTCCCAGAGAGTAGCGAACCGATTAACGTACAAATACATAACACGAAGCAATCACGATCGGCGGGACTTTGGAATTTTGAATAGGAACCTAACGTAATTAAAGGACCCATTCCTAATCCTAATGCTACAATTGTTTGTTCTAGGGCGTAACGCCATATCTGGAAAGGGCAAATTAGAAAAGGCAATTAGAAATTTAAATTTCATTTACCCTTATATTTAAAAAATCCTGAGCGTTCATGGTGAACATTGCTCTAATACCGACGTCCGATCCTTTTAGAGTCATGGCAGATATCAACGTTAAAGTTAAAACTATAAAAGGTATGGGGCAATACACCATGGCCGGCTGAAATTTTTCAAAATTATTTTCTCATGTAATTTCATTTTCTTAATCGTTTCATCATACCCACTTGGTAGTTCTTATCCCCCTTAAAATTACGATGCATATTAAGACCCACAAGAAAGATAAAATTCCAATATTTCGCCAATTGGGTTTATTTAACGTAAGAACTTCGTCGAATTCGTCGATCGAATAATAAATAATTCGATGGCTAAAAAAGTTGGGTTTTTAAAATAATCCAATGGTATTAATTATCAACAAACTGAACTTGAAGAAAACCATTTCGGGAGACAAGCTTTGATTGGTGGTGATATTTTGGCATAGATTTTCGGGAAAGCCTCCGCATGTCGAATATTCTAAAGTTTTATTGAAAGATGCGAAGAGATATATAAAGGAATATGCGTTCAACATATTGTAATAAATAGATACAATTGCACAATAAAACGCCATGGAGTAACTGATTCCTAAAAAAACATAATCGATTAATAAACCTGTTAGATGAATAGGATTGATGGATCGATTAACCTTCAAACAATGGGCACATAGAAAATACTTTGGCAAATCCTTTACAAGAATATTGGCCTAAGGCAACTTCAAAAAATAGTAAAGCACTTCCCATGCTGATCATTAACAAAATGTAAATCCATACAAAAGCACCTAAATTAATTAACAATTATTTACGTTATAAAATAAAAGTTATTCGAATTAACCCTGTCCTTGTATAAAAGCTTCCTTAGGAAATCTCCATAAATTTGGTAAACTTAAACAAAACGCTAAAGTTTGATAAAGAAATTCTTTTCTATTTTCCCATTTATCTCTATCAATTGTGGTCTGCAAAATGTACAATTATAATTAGAATTTTACTCAAGTTACTACTCACTTCCAATTGTAAAAGAAAATCGGTAGTTAATCTCGAAGTAGTGCCATACTTTTCCTAGAAAGAAAAATTAAATATGGTTTAAATTTTCATTCCACTGTATATACATCTCTAGGTCTTAAAATGGTAATGTGAGATAAATTGTCCATAATTTAAGATAAAATTAAGTAATTGTCATTGATTTAAAAATGACAATTTTTATATTTATGACTGATGTAAAAATAAAACAAAAATAATATTCATTAAGTTAAAATGACAAATTAGATTGTGTTTAGAGACATTTCTAGTTTTCGGAATAAAAATAAATGATTTCAAAAATTTAATATAAATGTTAGGGAATTAAAATTGAAAACTAAATTTTTTCTGCCATTTTAGAAATGAAATTAGTGCAACAAATACAGTAAAAAGCCTACAATTCGACATTTAAATAGTACGATTTTTAACGATGAAAACTCTTTTATGACGAAATTCCATTTCAAAATTTCTTTCACCGAAAGTTACAAAATTCCATAAAAAATGTTGACACGAATTTGCGGTGTTTGCCACCTATTGCTGAGAAGCAAAACTACAACGTCACCACATACGTCAAACATCGACAGTTTCAAACATCGATCTTATATTACACGATCTTATGTTAAATAATAGATCGTTGGTTTCAAAACTTAACATAACCTAACCTTTAAAAGCAAAATTGTTTACATTCTAAAAAGTTATTTTTTTAAATAAAAATGAAACAGTTAAACAAATTTCAAGTGCGGCACGTAAAGTTATTGATAATTTCAGTATTCTCATTCCTATTGGGCTGCATGGTGACCGTTAATTTAATTCCCATAAATAAAACTTGCCAATTGGACAATGTCGATAGGGAATACAACATAATGAAGAATTCTAAACTAAAAATTCCCGATTTAATAATTTTAGTATTGTCTGCACCCACCAATTTCGATAAACGTAACGTCATACGAAATACGTGGCTCAAGTTGGATAACTTGAAGCATAAAGAGAAACGATATAAACATTATTTTGTGATTGGAAGTTGGAGTTCGAATGCCGATAACATTCTACGTTTAAGTTCGGAACAATCACAATATAACGACTTGCTAATATTACCGATGCAAGACAGTTATGCTAATTTGACGTTAAAAGTGTTAACAAGTTTTGTGTGGCTGCGAGATCAATTGGATATTGGTTTCAGTTTTAAGTACGTTTTAAAATGCGACGACGATAGTTTCGTGAGGTTGGATAATTTAATTCACGAATTGAAACACATTGAATTGATTTACTTGAAATCCGATCCGAGAACTTTGATCAACCACGGTTCTCCTTATATACGAACCAATGTGCAAGCTAATACTTTAACCAGCGTAAATAAATTACAGTTGTACTGGGGATATTTCAACGGGAGGGCTACAATAAAGACCAAAGGTAAATGGCAAGAAAATAATTGGATTTTGTGTGATCGTTATTTACCGTATGCTTTGGGTGGAGGTTACCTGTTGTCAAGAAACTTGATTGCATTTTTAGCTAATAATTCGCAAAGCTTGAGGTAAAAATGCAATGTTTGTGAAATCTCTTAGAATTTAATTTATTTTCTTGTAGATGTTACAAGTCGGAAGATGTAAGTGTTGGATCGTGGTTATCAAATGTTGATAACGTTTTGAGGGTTCACGATGTAAGGTTTGACACGGAATGGAATTCCAGAGGATGTCAAAACACTCACTTGATAGTACATAATTTATCGATTAAACAGATGGAAATTATGTATAGAAATATAATTAAATTTGGAAGCATGTGCGAACTTGAAGCCAACGACAGACCCACTTATTTATACAATTGGAGTGCTCCACCTAGTAAATGTTGCAATAATTTTATTTAATTTACTTTTATCAAATTTAAAGTGTATTCTAGTCGCTGAATGCTAAAATGTAGATATTTTCACTTTTTTAATAATAATTTTAATATTTAAATTAATTTAATTTTAATAATAATGTCAAACCGAGAGCAAAACTTGTTCTTAAGAGGGTTGTGTAGTAGATTTTAACATAGGGATTTTTTAACATATTTGAAGGTAACCACATCCCTTATTTAATAACTTGGAAAAATTCTAATTACAGCTTTGGAAAGTTACATTCTTTTTGCAGAGGAGTAAATCGTCGCATTTTTTTTTAATTTATAATTTCTTGCATATTTGCGATTAATTTACACCATGTTTTGAATTCATCACGTTTTGTTGAATTATTATTTTATTAGGGTGGTTTATTAAAATTTGGCCATTTAAACGCCTGGATAATGGTATTTTACATACACTGGTGTTTTTAAATCTCCCTCAAATTAATTTAATCAAGAGTTATTTCCCTTCAAAGATAAAAATATTGATATATTAATTTTGATAATTAATTGATAAATTAATCAATATGACGGTCAGGTAAAACTTTTACCTTCAACCACCTATTGAAATATTGCAAACAATTTGACACGATGATTTTACTTGAATGGACAAATAAAATTCAAAAGTTTTCAACTGCACAACCTTCTTAATAGCTGTTACATATTTTCACACAACTAGATCGTTCTAAATAGAGTCAAAATATTTAAAGCTTTTTTACTCGGTATTGGATATTCGCTTTTTTACAGAAAGCCAAAAATGACTTCTTGAGAATGAGTTGAATGTGTTTCACATCTAAATTGCTTTTCTCAATATTTGAAGAAAATAGATTTAATATCTATATTTTTCCATTTCTAGGATTCTCTTCTTTTAGATAATAATGTTCAAAATACTCTTTGAGTGACTGCAAGCGTTGTTGGACAGTACCTATTATTATCTGTCGGTTGACATCTTTTTCTTTCATGTATTCATTCAAATTTATAAACATTTGAAAATCTTCGTCGATGAATACCTACTGTTTTCTATAACAATATTTTCTTCTGAAATACGTTCATTTTACTTCGCAAACTAAAAACGTCTAAAAGTTTTCCTGGAATAAATATGTTCAACTCATTTAAAGAAGAAGAAATGTCTGCCAAATAAGAAAGCTTTGCTACCTCGTCATCATTCAGAGAAGACATTTTGGAATTATTTTGTTGAAAGAATAATTTTACTTCTTGTCGCATATTAAAAAATTGAGTTAAAACTTTACCTCTTAACAGCCAACAAAATTTCAGCATGAAGAAGATGTTTATATTGTGATCCCATTTCTGTACAAAGTGATTCAAATAATCAAGAGGTGAGAGCTTTATACCGAATTTCATTCATAATTGCACCCCTTTCTGCAATAAGGAACCAACTGACATTTTACCTGAAAATGAATTAGATCCTTATTACAAATCTGGAGTTTGTACTTTATCAATTTCACACAAAAATCCAAGTTTTCAATAACTCTGTTGGTTCTAGAAACAATTATAAAATTAATTATGAAAATTTTGTAAACCGCCAATTATTTATATTTGAAAAATACTACAAAAATGTAATTTTGAGACCGATTTATAATATTTATTTGAAAATCTGTTTTCGGCGTTTTACTCGCAACTTCATGTATGTCACTCAAAGGGGTCCAATTTTAATTTCATCTTGCAGTACTTTATGTAATTCTGGAGATAATTTCTTTGCGTCAAGTTTTGTTCTCGGTGTAAAATATAATGAATAAGAGTTATTTCTATGTGTCCAACATCTGTTATTTGTTTAACAACTCCAAATTGATACCCGCTCATACTTAATGCACCATCTTTACATATTCTTATACATTTTACCCAATCAATTATGTTTCAGAAAATAATCATTCAATACAGTGAAAATTTCAGATGCAGTTGTTCTACCTGGCAAGTCGAGTGAACATTATAAATGCCTTTAAATTTTCTTCGAAATTAAATCTCGCAAAGCAAAGAAGAATAGCCCTATTGCACTGTTTGTTATCTCGATTGATTTATCAAGTTGAATTGCATAAAATTTTACATTTTTGACCATTTCTATCACCTGAACTTTCGACATCTTCCTCGGTAGGAACCTAATACTTGGACCTACTTTGCCTGAAGCAAAAGAAAAAGAATTAATTAATTTTTTTTTATGATTATGTAATAAAAATTTTACTTCTCCCTTCCCTTCATAAAAATCGGTTAAAGTAAACACAAAGTCAAAGAATAGATGAAAAAATTCTGTTGCTATAAATATTTTTCAGTTGTTGGACAACTTGACGATGTTAAAAGAAATGTTCCATTATTCCATTGAAAACATTGATTTAATTAATAATTGAAAAAAATTGAAAGAAATAATTATTTGGCGTCTTCAAAAGTTTAAAACTTGAATACAATCTGCAACTGATGCAACATAGAACAAAATTTTGAAAGTTTGCTGTATTTTTTTAAAATGCTATTGTCTTGTAATATAAAAAGTTCCATCTTTTTTAGAACGGTTCACTTCTTCATCGGACGTTCCACAGAAAAAAGCAAGAAAACATTTTATGAAAAAAACTTTGTAATTCATGGTTTGGTTTATGGTTAATAGTTATATTATAATATTATTGTGAAATTGTCATATTTTGTTCTATCACTTTTAAATATTTAGTCTTGATAAAGCGTACAATTAAGTTTTGCGAAACGTCGACTTGAATTAAAAATTGTATAGTTAATGGAATTGTTAAAAAAAATTAATTAATTTTAGATTATACAAACAAATTAAAATTTATTATAAAAATTAGTATAAAAAAACTTTGGTTGCAAAATGTAAATCAAGTAAATACGTATCACTAACAAAATTTTGGGTGTACCACGTAAATACCTAATGCAAGACCTCATTATGCATACCACAAGATATTATTAAAATAAAAAAATGGATTACAGAAAAAAATGGAAAATCTAGTGTGCTTATGTGGAAATCGATGTGATGACTCGTCACATTTCTGGGAATCCCTAGGTCCTGTTATAACGCAAGCGCATTAGATATCAAAGTATGATTTTAAAATATTCACAAAATTACTGAAAAATGTAATGTGATTAACTTCATTTAAACTTTCGATTCCGTAGTTTTACAATATTAAATTATTTTATGTAGCTATATTTTTCAAGTAACGCCAAGTCAAGTCTTATTTCAATATGGCGATTATAAAAAAGTGATAAAATTGATCTTAAAACATCGGCCTAACGCATAAATATTTTTTCAAAATTTCACCGCAAATGACTTTAGAAAAATATCTTTTAGCATAAAAATGTAGTAGTTAATTCGAAAATGCCTTTTGAATTTTTGAAAATAAGATACGGCAAAGTGCGATACATACATAAAAGAATTGTCCTTGGAACACTTTCTGGGGTCTGCTTTAATGATAAAATGACACTTCACTATTACACTACATACCCACAATTATCTAACAGTTAAAATATTTATAATTTATTCATTAAAAACTTGAAACAAAACAATTTCAACGCGCATCTGCAGCAGATTCACGTCCGAAATTCTTCGTTAAACAAACGAAACTGAGCGATTACAGTTCGACTGCTGTCGCATGTACGAACCCATACGATTCGTTTAATTTGAATGTTGGCCTATTAACACATAAATTTTTTAAACAATTTCTTCTTCTTCAACTGAATGAATTCAGCCTAAGCCTAGCGCTTGTTATTTCCAGCCACTGCTTCGTTTCCTCGACAGTGCTAGATAAAGTTAAACAATTTAACTTTAGGAATAGAAAAAACAGGAATAAAAAAAACAGTCAAGTGTGATATATTTTGTTTTGTAATTTTTAGTAAATTGCAAAATAAACCTATCATATGTATAAAAAACAAATACATTCCACCAGTGGCGGATCTACGGGAAGGAGAGTCGCATATGGAGATAAAATGCTTAAAAATTAGCATAGTACCTGGGTATTGTAAAATATTAATTTGATTAATTTAACTTAAAAATATTAATTAAATGCCCCCATTTACTTAAATCCGTGACTAATCGTGAGTAAAATTACGTTATTGGTGAAAAAACACAAGAATAAAAATTTAGTTATGAACTTCGATTAGAACCAAGAAGTTGACTAAAATAATAATTGAAAGAAAAGTAAGCATCGTTTAAAAAAGCTTTGGATCTAAAACTTTATAAAATATATAAATTCAGAACAGCCAAGTTATTAGCTGATTTTTGTTAAAAACATGAAGTCATGACTTCATGATCCTGCAGGATCTACCAATAAATGACTCTTGATTTTTTGTCAATATTGTGCAATTTTAGAACGAAACTTCTTTTTTATAAATTACGTGCCAATTAAACTTGACCAATGTGCTTAAAATACATGGAAATAACTCACCATTTTCTTAAAACCAATTTTTGGTGCTTTTCTACCGGAAATATCCATCCAACGTTTTCCAAACCATCAAGTCCTCAACAAACATTACACTTAAAAAAATTGATGTCGCACTGTACGCAAGTAAAATTGAAATTTTTTATAAACCAAAAAATGGTGGTCCCTTTTGCTAACCCATAGATCAACCCATAGAACACGAGAATGATCCATCATTCAATGATTACATTCCAACACTAGGGAAAACACACCAAACAAAGAAAAGTTAATAACACATCCATTAAATACAGTTAAAATAAAACAAGCCAAACGATATCGTTTGAACGCGCAACAGGTGACTTGTGGCCAACAACGGTACTATGTAACTGTCGGTTTTCAAGTTACTAAAATCCCCTCCTTTCGGTAAATTTACATATTATCGAAACGTCGGCCAGGAAGTAATCTTGTTTACCTAATAATATATCCATAACCCATTTACCGTTTACATTAAATAAAAAAATTTAATTTAATACCTACATAAAAAATTCGTCTACTAAAAATACATAAATAATATACCTACTCAAATTGAATTCACTTATAAGTGATAGTATACTATTCAAGAGGTTACAAAAAAATTCTTTCAAGTTCTCGGATGATACGTAATTTTGTTCGGATTAATTAGAAGGTTTTTTCTGATCTGTGAATTAAATTGTGCTAGTTAAGAGGGGCATTTTTTTCAAGGCCCTTTTAATTTAATCAACAGATGGCGCCTACTTAAATATTTTTATAAAATAAGAGAAATTTGCTATATTTAAAATATAGCAAATTCGTTGAGATAATACTATTCTATAAATAATATTCTTGATCTTAAGCTATTTTGAGTTCGAATTAAGTATGTCAAAACACACTCACTTACAAAAAAAGATAATTAAACTTTAATCATGAATTGTGTTTTTATAAATAAATATTACGAACTCAAAATAGCTTAAGATCAAGAATATTGTTTATAGAATAGTATTATCTCAACGAATTTGCTATATTTTAAATATAGCAAATTTCTCTTATTTTATAAAAATATTTAAGTAGGCGCCATCTGTTGATTAAATTAAAAGAGCCCTGAAAAAAATGCCCTTCTTAATGTAATTTTGTACGCATACTGTAGAACGTAATTCATAGCGGAACAGGGGAAATTGAAGGATAGGTTGGTAAAGCGACCAGTAACATCAACGGTTTTGAGAGAAACTTGTCAAATTCGAAATTATTCTAACGTCTTTTAAATTAAATAACAACTGTGGATTTTAAAAGATGGGGAGTTCGGTGAGTAAAGCGATGACGACCGTGGAAAGTTTTACAAACGAAGACGTCGCTCCTACGGTCCCAATTTCAACCCCACAAATTAACAGATTAGATTTGGATCCTCGATCTCCAAGTTGTGATATTGCACGCACCCCGATAGAGGTGAGCATATTTACAAATCGAATTTTATCATTTATGTACCAATTTTGTGTTGTAGGTGTTACGGACCCCACTCGGCAATGGTAATGATGATTTGTCTGTTACCGATGACGAAGAATTAACTCGTCTTAATTTGGATCCACGTTCACCCACTACAGAGTTTCACAGAACTCCTATTGTGCTACCACAACAAAGTGTAAAACCCAAACCCATCACTTTGCGTAACAAGAATTTGGAAAATGCTCGTAGGCAGGACGTTATTGGAACTCCCGCTAAGATGACCGAAAACTTGAATCACGTTACTAGAAGAATTTGCAAGTCTCCCATTCCACCCAAGTTGATTTACAGCAGCCCCATCGCGATCGTACCTGCAACAAATAAGCGCAACTCGGTTGTTGGTTTGTTAGAAACCAACTTAGACTTTGTAGAAACCGATTTGGATAATGTGATACAAAGCAAAAGAGGCAGATTGTTAGAGGAAACTGAACTGGATACCCCAAATGAAGGAGAACAGGAGATGGCGCTTGAACAAATTGAAATGAGTCCTGATCGAATTGAACAAGAAGAGGAGGAGCTGCCACCAAATGAAATTATAGAAATAAATGAAGATGTGTTGAATGAAAGTGCTGAAGAAAAACAAAATGTAACAAGTACAAGCAAAGAGGATGATAATCCATCTATGGAAAGTGAAGAAAGTAATCCAAAAGTAAAAGAGAGTGAAATATATCGAGTAGCAGTAGTACCTGAAATTAAAACACCAAAAAGAGACGCAATAAATTATAACAGTGCAAACCAAAAATGTGACGATATTTCGCCTCCAAAACGTAACGTCTTGGTGAAAATAGAAAAAACTAGGACAGCTTCTGCTGCAGTGGACGAACTTGATAGGAAACTATCAAATTTGATCTACGAAGACAAGCAGTGCGAGTCCAGTCCGAGAAATCGAAAACTCTTATCGTCTCAACCTCAAAAAACTCGTACTCCTTTAAGTGATCGTAATGTAAACCACCAGCGCAAATCAATACCCATCTTAAAAGTTAGTGATAAACCTACAACTAAAGGAGGAAAGGTATCGTTAAGTAAAATTCCCGTGTTTAAAGAAAAGCCAGCAAGAAAGGATGTGAAGTGCGAAAATATAGAACCTAAGGTGATGCCTAGAAAGTCACAATGGAGCACCGAAGATTCCTTACTCATTTAAATCTGTTATTGTTTTTTGATTTTGTAAATTTCTTTTATTTATATTAACTCGTATTTAGTGTTTCAGCTTTTCTGTCACAATTTTAATATTTAATTAAGACTCTTACCCACCACACCTGTTTCATTATTGAAAAAAATTTTATACTCAACACATAACGAACATGTTAGATTAATAAGAATGAATTAATAAATTAAATATTTTTTTAATTTTTGCGTAACTTTTAGTGTTAATTATAAGGTAAAGAAATAAATTTATTGTTTGATTTGCTATAAAAGTATAAATGTTTGAAAACCCATTTGTATTTGTTACCTATATTTATTTACAAAAACTCGGTTGCTCGTTTTCATCGTAAATCTCAATAAATTATTTTTTATTTCTAACAAAAGTTTTTATTATTAATTATTGTGGTTAAATGTGTGACTGTTGTAAAAAATTCAGTTATATTATGATAGCATAAATAATCAAGTTTTCTTTATTTTATCTACATTGCTTAGAAAAAAAACAAAACAAGTTTTAAGATAAATCTCAAAGATTTGCAAATTAATATAAGAAAAGAAGCAAACTAATGGAAAAGAGTAAAATTGAAGTCCCTACAATAACAATCAAGGAAGATTCAACAGAAGATAAAAAAGATTCGACCAAAGAATGTGAAGATACTTTGGTAAAAGTTGAAGTAATTAAAAGTATTTTAAGAGAAGTTGGAATTTTTCAATGTGATCGTGAAGTTATAACTCATTTAATTGATTTCACCAATTGTAAGTTTTATTTCTGACTATAGCTATCATTCACAACTAAGGTGACTTAAATCTTAAAAATTCTAGTTTATGCAATGTCGCTTATCGAAAAAGCTTTAACCTTTGCAAAACACGCTAAAAAGCAAACAATTGACAAGTCCGACGTTCAAGTAACCCTAGAGAAACTTGACAGAGATATTCCAAAACGGTTATCGTATCAAGTAAGAGCCCGTACCCAGAGTAGGACAAAATTAACTTTAAACTTTCAGGAACTTATAAAATTGGCTCGCGAGCATAACAAATCGGAATTGCCGAAAATATCTCCTAGAGAAGGTATAGCCATACCGTCACAAGGAACCATTATTAAAGATTCAAATTATAAATTAAAATCTCCGTATCAGGTGAAACTAAAACCATTGTTGTTATAAACCTATAATTAAAAATTATTTCATTTCAGTATCACTTCAATTATCCATTAATGGACGTGACAAACAGGCAAAATCAAATGATTACATTAAACGCGATTAAACATCATCAGGGTGGCATTTCGACAGTTTTAAGATCTTCCATGCCACAAATGCCTATTCCCATAAATCTGACACCACAACGAATTATTTTTAAACCTCAAATCTCTAACCAAAACGTCACAACTGCATTCCAAAATAAAATAGATGAAAATTTAAAAAAGCGTATCAAGCTCGATTAGAGATTCTAAAATGGAAAAGACGGTGATACAAATTTGTTATTCTTATTCAAACACATTGGTACTGTTTATTAAAAATAATACAACTTCATAAATTAAAATAGTTTTAATTTTAAAAATAAATAAACTTTACAAAATTAGAATATTATCATATTAGTCAATTTGGATAACAGTCAAATTAGACCGATTTTAGCTTAGAAATTGAATTAATGGTTTTTTTTGTAGAAAATTCAATTTCCTACAAAATTGTTAAAAAGTTGCAGCGTTTTTTTACATATTACCTGGCTACAATAATTTTAATATAATTTGCTTTTTCTATCAAATGGAGCTCAGATTTCTCCCGACTCAGTTTCATATAAAATTCTAATTGGACTGGCCTATAAACAAACATTTTATTTATCACCAAGTAAACATTAAATTAATTACTTTTGAGTGATTTTAAAACGTTAGACAGAGTTTCGATGGATTCCAAATGCAAAGGATTTTCCTTATCCAGCTGCTGGGCTAAATTTGTGACACAAGTGCTAAACATTTGTAACTGAGGAATGTTCCCTTGAAGCCAAATCCTCGGTAAAATGTGACTTATTAAACCAACTTTTGACACGGCATCTGTCACTTGACAAACCTTCACCGCACTAAGGAGATAACGATTGAGTAAAGCATGGATTGCCAAGTCCTTCAATGTCTTATCGTTTAAAATTCCTTGCCAACTGGTAATATTACGAAGCAATTTTAAACCACTTGCAAATTGACGTTGAAAGAATGACGATTTACTTTCCGACAGCTTAAACGTTATAGGAATAAAAACGTCATTTTCGAGTGCACTTTTCAATTTATGCAAGACGGCATTAAATAGAATCTGTAACGATTTGCTAGCAGGACCCAACGTCGGAAAGCGTCGTATGTAGCGACTTAAAATTCCCACCAAACGTAGAGTTTGCGAACTCGATAAAGGATCCCAACATCGATCGACCAATTTTTCCAATTTTGGAATTATGATTTTTTCAACGATGGTAGGTAACAAATTAATATCCGGATCTCTACTCAAATCGGTTTCCGTTTCGTCGTCATGTAAACCATACAGTGCTAAGGTACGATACCACTCCAACTTTTCGATTTCCACCGAATCCGCAAGAGGATCCCAAAAAATAAGTTGTAAGCGTAATAAAGGTCCCACCACACGTGGTAAACATAGCGTAGCATAGGCATCCGTGTACGTACCCATATCGGTCTCCCGCCACTGTTCAAATCGAATTAAAATATTGGTAATTGACGAATAATCGTCGACGACATCCTCAAACACCTTTTCCGCTTCGCCTTCAATTTGCTCTCTCTCCTTATCAAAATTTAACAGATCCTGTTGCATAATCTCGTCGTCGCTGGACATACCTTCCACGTGACGAGGCTGTCTTTGTTGCTCTCTTGCTCTGCGCCGCCTAGAACGTCGACCCTCTCGTTCTGCCGTGCGCCTTACCTTTTCGTCGTCTTCTAAACCACGTCGCGTGACACCTTTTGCAGAATTAGTAACTTCGTCGGCTTGATCTCTGACATCTTGACGTCGACGTTCGATCAGCCATTCCGCCTTATTTGCCATCAAAGTTAACGCACGAGTTTCCAAATCGCCAATCACCCCTACTTTTTCATCTAAACATTCCACCAAATCGGTAATGTATCCGCGCAATTCCTGATAAAATCTAAATCGTTCGGCGGCCTTGGGTGCACGACTCTTCAAATCTTCCAGTTCCTCGTTTGCTCGAACCAAATCCGTCTGTATTTGCTGCAACTGTTTTTCATGCAAATCGCGAGAAACGCAAACAGCCTGAAATTTCTCTTCAAGTTTAGCGACGATAGTTTCCGGTGTGCACTGAGTATTTAAATCGATTGCGGGGGGAGCAGGTTGAGGCTGAGCTGCAACACTTGCGTAGTCTTCGTACGTATACTCAAGCTGAATATTAACCGGACAAGCACCTGTTACACCTTTTCTAATTTGTTGGTTCTCCCACTCGTCCAATTCTAAATCGTCTTCTTGTTCGGATTCTTGCGCCGCTAAAAACTGTTCTCGTCTCCTTTCTTGATCTCGAATTACAGGATTTGCATCCATATCGATACGTTCCTCGTCGCTTGCTTCGTCTTGATCGTCTTCCTGTCGCATTCGACTCGCATCTTCGGTTTCCTCGTCGTCCACCGGAATGTATTCCTTCCCTAACTCTCTAGCTTTTTGTCTCCGCTTCCTGGCCGCATGAATCATTGCAGCATCGGGAATAATACCCGATTCTAAAATAATTTTAACGCGTTCGGGTTTAGAAAACCTGTGAGAATCGCCGGCATTTTCTTCTTCGTCTTCGTCCGACATGTCGTCTCTTCCGGCACAGAGAGCAGCCCTTCCGCTTAATATCGGCGGAGGTGGAGGGGTGACCTTATGACTCGCATTGACTTTCACCACGAAATCGTCCGTAACAATTTGAGTGATGGAATCTTTCGGCTTAGAAACTTCTTTGTCCAACTTCTCCGCCTTGGGTTCCTTCTTTTTTTGACGCTCCTTTTCGTACAAGCGCATCATACGTTTACTGTGAGAGGACTTTTTCACTTGAAAGACTTCGCCTTCTTCCTCGGTCTCGAAACTGAGCAGCGACTGCTTCTTGTGAACATTTTTCGACTTGTCTTTCTTCTTTGCTTCCTTTTCAAACGAAACGCTTTCTGCTTTCGTTACCGGTTGTTGTTCGTCGTCGTCATCGTTTTCTGTGAAAACTCGCCGCTGTATAGATTTTCTTGGCTTTTTAAACAACGACATATTCAATAATAACGTAATATCAATAAACTGCACAAACTTGTTTATTTAACCAAACCACACAACGAAACCATCACACTTTTTAAGGTTATGTACAAAACCAAATTTGACGTTTATACCTAACCTCTAAAATAAATAAATATTAAAAAATAAATATACCAACCAACATACGATTACAAAAAAAGAAAGTGCAAAGGTTGTAGAAATTTCCATTTAAATTACAGGTGTCGAAAGTTTAATTTAACCAGTATAATTACCTACGCGCACATACATACGGCTTATAAAATTTTATTGCAAGTCATACGAATGTTAATAATTTATTCTTTATTGTATTCAATTTTTGTAGACTAATTTACGATGGCAGAAAAGAAAGAATCTCCCTTTTTGATTAAAACATATTTATTTTTATATAATGCGATAGAAACTGTGGGGTGAGTAAAGAACTTAAGCAAGTTTTTATTAAGTTCACCGATTGTTTTTAAATTTTAGTTGGTCCTTTGTATTATACAAGTTGCTTCTTTGTACACTTGGACTGCAAGGTAATAACGATTCGCTGTACGAGAACGTTAAATGGTCTCTTCTTATTTTCCAAAATGCGGCCGTTTTGGAAATATTTCATGCCGCAACTAAAATTGTACAATCGAATCCCGTCATAACCACCCAACAAGTTTTTTCTCGAGTTATGTTGGTGTGTGGTGTACTTATGCCTACCATAGCTGCCAAAAATTCGTATGGGCTTTCTTTAGCTTTAATTGCATGGTCCGTAACCGAAATAATTCGTTACGGTTATTACACCTTAAATTTAATTAATGCTGTTCCAGATATCCTGGTTTGGCTTAGGTAAGTTAGTTTTTTGATAATAAATAATCTTATCAATTTCATTAAAAGTCTTCAACTGTTATGGTGTGATGTTTATTTCAAGGACAAGAGACAAGATTAAATAAATTAATGTCGGGAGGTGAAAGTTTGCAATTTTTGCTATGCACTTTCATTTTTTCTAAAACGTTTAATGCTGCCAAGAAATTTAAAAATACAAAATTCTAAGATTAAAAGACTACTTATTTACAAAATAAGTTTTGGACTCTCCTTATCAAATTTATTGATTGATAAATCAAAATTTTGAAATGAAAATTAAAATTCGACTCTCAACAATTGACCTTAGAATATTAAATTATCAAGTGTGAATGAAAATTGAGCTTTCAAAGGTTTTATATTTATTAAAATTTAAATTCAGACTTGACCTCTGATCGCTTTGAGACTAACAATTTGATTTTAAAAAACATTTTTTTCAGATATACAACTTTCATTATTTTATATCCAATTGGAGTTACTGGCGAATTATTGTGTTTGTACGCTGCCCAAAGGGAAGTCACAGAAACAAAGCTGTGGACGATAGAACTACCAAACACCTTTAATTTTTCATTTCATTATGCACACCTCCTGATGGGAATTATGTTGCTGTACATACCACGTGAGCATACTCGATAAGATATGTTTTTTTTAGGTTTCTAACTCGCTCACTTTTTAGTATTTCCACCAATGTACATGCACATGTTTACCCAACGGAAAAAGGTTTTGGGCACTTCCGACAAGCCTGCCTCAAAAACAAAGTGATTTTTGTGAATTTATACCGATTTTGGGGTAGAATCTAAGTTTTTAAAGTTTAATGTTTAGTGGGGTAATTTAATAAAAGTGAAATTTCTACGGATAAATTTTTTTAAAGCTAATATTTTTGTTACAATAAAACGTTATAAATTTAATTTGACTCTGTTTAATTATTAAATGCACGTTGAATTCTCCTAGAGTAACGACTTTTCGATTCAGTAAGAGCGTTTTCGAGAGATTCGCTTAAATGTTGCAAATTTGAGATGTCGGTTTGCAATAAAATATGTTTCTCCGATGGAAGGCCATCGGTAGAATCAAAATTCTGTTCTTTAAGAACCAAATCCATGCCTATTAAAGGAGTCACTTGTTCTAACAAAGATCTGGATGCAATCTATCAAAAAATGTGAAATAATTAAAATAGGATTCAAAGTTCCAGTATTTCACCTCAATTTCAAATCTCCAATTTAAGTCGTGATAATGTGGTTCACTCACTGTGAGCTTTGCTAATATCTCCGTTATATCCTTACGTTTGGAAACATAAAATTTACTCAGTATATTTTGCTGTTCTTGGGTAAAGCCGACCGTTAAGACCGAATCTCGAAAATCATTTTCGTTCAACTAAAACCAAAAAATTGAGGATTATGTTGAAATTTTTTGTCAGAGAATTGTGTGACCTGGTGTTTACAACTTTCAAGAAGCAAATTTACCAATCCAAAAATACAATTTTGCACTACTTCGGGTTCCACCTGAAGTTTCTGTGCTGCGGTGTTGTATAACTTAATGTTAGGCCCATTTTGTAAAAAATCAATCGCCAATTTGCAAAAATCGACCACAACTACAACATTTTTGTTTTGGAGAGAAAAGTAAACAAATTTTTTTTAGAAGCTATAATACCTGAGGGTGAATGATTAAACAGTAAACTTAAGTGTTCCTTGTGGTCATTTCTTAAAGAAAGCAACATTTTGATAAACAGCAGAGATAAACAGTTAAAATATAAAATGAGGTTAGATTGCTAATAAAAATAAATTAAGATGGTTAAGAAATTCACTCAAAAATCTAAATCCGGCAGGTGTCGCTACTGTGCCGGCGAATTCGAGGTAGCAGTTTAGAAGTTGAAATTACCCATTGCAGGTGGCAATCCCTTTTTTTTTAGGGATCCATTATATCATTTAAAAAAAAACATACATACATGTGTTACTAAAAGAATTATAATTTTAATCCACATAGGTATACATTTTACATTAATTTAAAGTAAACCCTATTTTAGTAGAGCCAGTTGCACTTGTTTTTAGGATTCATGTCGCTGTTAGTAGGACAATGAAAATCTTTTGAAAATTCTTCAAAATTTGAAAGTGTTCCCAAAACACGAAATTTTCCTATGGTGTGACTATCGTTTACATAATAAACGTTTTCCAAATATTTTTCGTCGTATATCTCACACCAAATATTACCAAACGTAATCCAAAATAATTGCCGTTCATTGTAATTATGAAATCCTGGTAATTCTTTAACTTTATTTGTCTGTAACCACTTCAAATATGCTTTGTATGCCAACAATACTCCAGAATCCGCTAAATTTTCATTTATAGTTGCCATACCATCTACATGAAATTTTGATGTAAGATTATAATTATTGTATTGGTTGACAAAACAGCGAGATCTTTTTTCAAATACAGGCCCCTCCTTTTCTAAGTCAATCCAATAACGAATATTAAATTCATCATCCACTTCCAGCCCCGTGGTATCTAAACTATGTAAAATCTCATGGCCAAAAACGCTTCCTAGTCCACCAAAGTTTAGGTAACCTTCAAAATCGTCTGAATACAACATTCCCGTTAATACAGCTGCAGGAAAAACTAAAATATGTGTTTTCAATTAATAATTATTATTATATTCTACACCAAGGTCAATCATCGCGCGAGATATTAATGAGGTATTGCATACTATGTTTTGTACTTCCACACACCATGGTTTTTCTGGCAGTGTACTTAAGTCATTTCATAAGTACGTTAAATACGAGGAAGGTGAGTGCAGGATCGACTTGACTACCTGTAACGCAAATGATCCTCGGATCAGTGGATTATCAAAGTGTTTTAGGACGTCGCGGACTCCACCTTCCGGAACCGCTTGTTGGAGGCGGGGATTAACCTGTGGGACCTACGGGTTTAACGTGGAATCCAAACCACGGCATTATATCTCGGGATAACCATTTGCTATCTTCTTTGTAGTAGCATATGACTAGCATGGGATTTTTAGCATTTTTCGCAAAGAACAAGAGATACAACATGTTTTAGGCTAGCAAGATCCAGCAATATTATTATACCAAAAAATGTACGTACGTAATATATTTGCAAAACGATCATTATAGGCATTAATTTTAGAAGCAGGCGTTCGAAATATCGAGCGCTTTCTAAAATTCAGAAGAAATACTTTCCATTGCCGTTTGAAACTGTGAGCTTGAATATTCATTACAGATCTGATCATATCGGAGGCATCAAATTTTAGCTTAAAATAAAACATCACTTTATTCCAAAAAAAACATCATTAATAATGAACGATCACAGTAGCTATTCGTTTGCTAACCTACATTTTCAAAAGTGGACTGAATATATTTGTCGGTGACAAATTCTTCATCGTGATCTATCATATTGACGTGGATTCTGATAAGTTGGAGATTCTAAAATTATCCACAAATAAATTTTCATTTGGTCAAAGTTTTGTTTTTGAAGTTTTCGTTAATTTAATCAGATGAGTAGTAACCTGTTAATTTTTTCAATTACGTGTCAAAGGGATACGTGCAGAGACGAGATTTTAGGCTGGGAGATTTGTCCGTATCGCCTGAAAATTAAACATTTCAAACATGAAAAACGTTAAATTTTTGATTAATTTATTTTTTGTTTGTTTTAAAAATTGTTAAATTACGTTTAAATTGAGTTGGTACAAAGGTAGCTACGATCATCGATGCAGTGTTTTTAATTTAAAAGTGTAGTTCGCAATTTAAAATGTAGTGACTTCAAAATGTTGAATTTGGCATCTAAAAATTCGAATTTCGCTGGAAAACCAACCAACCAGAGTGCGACACGATTTTCCGATGAAAAATTAGTACATGAAACGAGATATATGGTCAGTTGCAATAGAGTAATGGAGGTGTGAAGTCTATGACTTAACGGCTTCAAGGTGTTATCTTCGAATGTTTAAAAATTACAAATTTGTAATTAATTCTTGCGAAGATTATGAGCAACTGGGTTTTTGTTGATGGTGTGTGCTGCTAAAGAAGAGTGTTATGAAATTCAGTGTGATTTTTGAAGATTTGGAAAGTTTACGGACCAGTCATGACATAAGGTCGCCATTTTGTCAAATTGTGAATGCAAAGAATTAGAGGGACAATCATCAATTATTCAAGCCATCTTCTTGGTAAATACCTTTTGAATTAATTATTCACACGATTTCAACGATTATCTTCGATATTTGTTATAATGTTGCGGAATTATTTGAGGTTAATTACATTTGACATTAAATTCGTACTTCAAGTTACATTTATCATCGAACTTATACACTTAATTAATTAAACACATCAGTGGAACAATTTTAATATTTAAGTCGTGTTATTTAACTGTAAAATTTAAATTTAGGTGATAAATTTTTTTCGTACGAATATTTTTCGTATTTGGTAGTGGCTACCATATCAACAACGGTACCAACTTTCGAACAGTTACAAAGGCGCTAATATTTAAAAATTAAACAATTTTTCTTATTTTGTACAAATTTTATTGCAGATGTTTTGTTTAAATTATAATATGACGTTGATTATCTTACAAATTGGAGATACTGTTATTGAAGTTTAAATGTGTAAATTTGTAGGATAATTCTTCATGTTTTTGGAATTATCGATTGAGTCGATAAAGTTTAATTATAAGGTTTCGTCTCAATTTTTTTTTATTAATTTAATTATGACTACTACTTTCATCGAATTAAATTATAATTTCATCCCTGAGTTTTTTGTTTCATTTATTGTGGATAGTTTAAGAGAAAAATTTTTTTTGAACCTACTCCTGAGATCGTCTCAAAAGTGCAAACTACCGACCATAACGGCTACGGCTTTTAAAGAGTTGTTCGTCAGAACACGACAATATATTTAATTTCAGAAAGTTTATTGTGAGCGATTTTTCTGTAAAAAGTCAAGATGGATTAATTTTTCAATTAATCAAAATAATCAAAATTACTTGGAAAAATCGGTCAACCACGAATTTTTAATTAAAGCCTTAGCTTCGTCTAGTATTAAATTTAACATTTTGACCATTCCGTCTTTTCTTGCTTTAGAATAAAATGTTTTCACGTACACGTAACTCCATAACTCGGGCAAACTAAATTTAAAACACTGTGAATATTTGGTTAACAAAATTCAACTACATAATTTTAGACTCTGCAAAACCTGGACCACTCCTTCTGAAAGTTTGATATTCAAAAGGGTTGTTTTGTTTGGCAAAATTAACATTTTTAATTGTTAATTTTTTCATAGTCGGGTTATTTATTATATTATTTAGAGAAAAAAAAATTGCAAATCAAGTGTGCATAATGTTCCAACATGGTAATCAACGCGATGACTCATCAATCATCATATTTCTGGGAAGCACTGAAAACATAACGCAAGCGCCTTCAACATCAAAGTATGAATTCAAAATTTTGAATGAAAATATTCTGATTTAATATAATTCAATTATTATAAGTCGTTAGTGATGCGATTAAATTTTATTTGCGTTTTGTTTCAAGTGACGCTCCGCTGTTGGCATTATTAAAGATGGAAACTGCAAATATACATACATTAAAAATTTATCCCTTAGAGCTTCTTTTCTGGGTGTCTGCTTTAGTAACTCATATTACTTCAATAAACACCTGCGATAATTAAAATGTTCACAATTTTCCACCTCAAACTTAAACACAAAATAATCCCATCACACATCTGCTTGATGCGTCCTAACTCACTGATAAAACAATTGAAACTGTGCGATATTCGAGTGTGACCAACTGCAAATGTACGAATTCTTGGAAATGCAACTGGTTGATTATTATTTGATTGTTCACTGCAATGGAATTTTGTTTATTGGTCGTCGAAAAAGCACATTTTTTAAAATGTTTTATCTAATTTAGGAATATGAATTATGATAAACGGAAAAACAATTACTGTACGGCAATTATTTCTGTTCTTTCTTGTATTATTAGATTATTATTGGTATAAAATATTTTGACTTTTTAACTTCAAAAAATGATTTTAAATAAAAGTTACATTCAAAACTTGCAATTTACTTAAAATAATTAACAATATTATTTATTACTCCAGCGCGGATCTACACGGCTATGAGGGTAATTACTCCTTCCCCGAAAATACCTACTATGTGCGTTTAATTTAAGGTAGCTCGAACCTTGAAAAATTCAAAACATTTACAAGTCGCAACTACAAATAAAATTTTTGACTATAAAATTGTTGTGTAACTTTTAGATATTTCTTTATTTTTTATCGAGTGGTCCAGGTTTCATGGTCCAAAGTAAGTTAAGTGGCTGAAGTTTTAGAAGCTCAGAGGTAGCTGACAAAAAAATAAAAGGTAAGAATAAAATTTTATTATTATTGCGTCCAATTAACTCGAAATATTTTTAATTGTAATTATTGAATACTTATTTCACGAATTTAAAATTATGTCCTTTAGAGAACGTACATTAATTAAGTGAAGTTTTTTTTTTTAATTTGGACTCTGGTAAGATGTGGTAGGATCCCATTCAAGTGAGATTTACCCTATAATTTTAAAAAAATTAAATTTCTTCTTCATCTTCCTTTTGATTTAAGCCTTGTTGCTATTTCCAGCATCTGCGTCGTTTTTTGGTAGTGATAGCAATCTGTGAGCATATAAATTGTTTAACGTCCGATAGGTAGCTTGCTAGACTGACCTCCAGACGCGCCTGTAACCCTGGTTTTTATGTTAATGATGGCGATTCATTAACCCAGGAGGACCACCGGCTTAACGTGCCTTCCGAAGCACGGAGACTAGTCATAAGAAAGTTTTCCTTCTCCGGATTTGAACCCGATTTACCTGCAAAGCAAATGACCGTCTCTAATTAAATTTATGTTATATTATCTGGTATGATAATGAATATTTTATGAATTAAAAAGATTTTCATTGACTCCCCCACCCTTTAAATGAGATTTGGTAAGGTTTTTTCATTTTGAGCTCACGCAATTAATGGACGTCCCAGATTGTTATTACTTATTAGTGAGTATGCGGGTGGAAGACCAAAGTTTAGAACACAGCTAAATATCCTATTGTTACGCCCACTGACTATCCTACTTGATTATCATTTATCAGAGTAAAAATTCTGATCCCAAAGTTTGAGGTCTTATATTTCAGATATCTTTTTCATTTTATTGACGACAGCGATTTTTGTTTCTAAATCCGTACAAAAATACAAGGCTAATTAATCCTTTTTTACGTCACAGTGTTAACTTTTGTATGGACTTATTAGACATCCATTTAAGTAGAAATCCATTTATCTTTAAAGTGAGGAGAACTTTTTACCTGAATAATGATGCCAAAATTACTTACAATTTTATATTAAAATTTTGGCAAGTAGAAGACATAATCTGTGCTGAAGTATCTTCTAATAACCATTTGTATTGTCGGTCTATATTTCTTGTTTTGTTACTTATAATCCACAGTAAATTGCGAGCTGCTTCCCATATCATGTAACTGGCAACCGGTCTGGATTGAAATATAATGAGTAAAATGACTTTTACTCGCTGTCACCTCGAATAATTCACCATACACGAGCGGATCAAGTTTGCTAAAAAATCCATTCGTGTGTGGCAAGTAGAAATTGTATCGTATCCAACAGCTTCATACTGCTCTGCTAAGATTTAAAGGTTGTAACTGCAATTTCAGTTGCAATCTTTGACTTTAGTAGGGTAGTATAATAGGTACCTAATTCAATTTTAAATCAGTTATATTTCTAGATTTCAATAATCACAGACATATTTCAAACAGAGAGAACATACGTCAATTGATTTTTGCCTAAACTGGGTGGCTCACCTTACACCCGAATGTAGAAAATTATCATGGTAAATTTTTTTTCAAAAAACTTTTTTATTTAATCAAAAGAGATGCTCTTTTCGCGTCTTATGATACATTTGATATGAGTCCTTACCTTGGTCCGCCCCTGCTAATATTTTTACTCCAAAACCTGGCTTTCTATAGAACTAGCACAGACTCATGTAAAAAAGGTACCAGCATATAAACTACCTCTAATTTAATTATATACTTTTCAAACATTATTTTTGATCCTCTTCCCCTTAACAACGTAAAAATTCATAATATTGTTCAGACCCCCTCCGCCCATAAAAAGGATTAATGAAAGCAATAGCAATTTATAAATTTGTTATAAGTTTTGTTCTTATTAAAATGACAATTTCTTTTTGAGTGTATTGTATTGCAGTATAACTGGAAAAAATGAGAATAAAAACCAGTCATTTGAAATATTGTATTGATAGAACATTAATGATCAATTTATGCTCAATCACAAAGTGTAAAGTCACTTATGCTATTGGCGATTTGATTAATCTTTATTGAATGGGTCAAGAATTTATGGGTTTCGATATGAATGCCTTCCCATTATGAACCAAGAATAAATTTTTGTTTAAACCAAATGTGTCAATTTAAAATGAAAATCCTATAACTACCAGTACTTTATTTTTAAATATTTATACCATTTTATTTTATATTATCGAATGTTCTAAATTTAAATTTTACTATTTTAAATAAATTTATATAATAAATAAATAACAAATAATTACTTACCTACCTACCTATGATTTTACTATTAAAAAGTAGAACAGCTTGGAGTAATTAAATATTAATTTATAGAAAAATTATAATTGTAATAGGTTTAAAGAGGATAAGGGGCCTAGGTTTTCAATAAAAATATTAATTGTCCCCCGCCCCTAATTTAAATATTAATTTGTGGAAAAACCATAACTGTGCTCATATTTGGGTGCCAATTCTATAGAAAACGGCGCAAAGATTTACAATAAAAATACAACTGAAGTGGACCAAGTTAATAGACCCACTTGATATTTGTTCTAATTATTGTTAAAAATGTACACGTCTTGTAATGGCACCCTTTCCAAAATTATAAAACTATTTTAATTCTATTTTTTATGAAACAAAGCCTCAGTTAAAATATGAATTAACTGCATTTTTTGCAATAAAAAAAAGTTAAAGGGTACCATCCTAGTAATATTTTTCCTACCTAGTAGGTACCTTTTACTGCTTTGCCTTAAAAACTTAACCAAACGGGAAGGGCAATTGCTCATAAGCTGAATAGTAGTATTTTTTGTAATATTCATGTAACTTGGAAAAAGTGAAATACAGAATTTGCTAAAATTAATTTTCCATCGTTTATCCAATTCTTTTAAAGTAACAATGCCTACGCCATCTAGAACCCCGAAACTTGAAGTATTCCGAAACAACATTTTTTCTGACATTATCCCCATTTTAATCTAAAATTTAAATTTGTTAGGTGATGTTATTAAAATCAACGTAATAAACTACCTTTTCAATTTTATAAAACATTCCCACTATTTCATTTGCTAAATATTCGTCACCATTTATAAATTTTATAAAACTTCGTACTATTCGTGTAAAATTATTAATTTTCTTCTCGCCGTTCAAAATATCTGATAAAGAAAGGAGTGATGGAGCACAATTTAACTAAAATGAAATAAATTTAAATTATTTTATTTCCACAGTATAATCTGAATTTTTAAAAATTGCTTATTTTGCATTTTATGCAATAATAGGAGATCTATAGACGCGAAAATTTTTTTTCACCATTTTCATTCTTATCCATAACAATGAAAAGTAGGAATGTTAAATAATTTAATACATAAAATACCCAGACACTAATAAACAATAATTTTAAAAAATAATAGTAATAATAAATAAATGCACAAATAAAAATAATCCCTCCCCTAAAGTCCGTTATATCGAGATTTTGCTGTATAATAAAAAATGAAAAGAACAAAAATTTACCAGCAAAATTTCACGTTTATCAAGTAGATTTATCTCAGATGTAAATTGAAGTAACGAATTAGTTAATCCCATTTGAATTAAATTCTTTTCCAAATCCAACCAATTGAATCTTTTAGAAATATGAGAATTCCAAACTTTAGTTACCGGAGGCCACTCCAGCTGAATCAAAATATTTTTCAATCTTTTCTGATAATTCTTATTATCGGCTTCTAAATTATTTATTTTTTCTTCAATAATTTAAATCCACACATATTATTGTTTGATAAATACCTAGATTTACGCACGCATTATAAAAAGTTCTCAAATTTTCAACAGGGAGAATAAATTTTACAGCATTATTTAATAACATGTCTTCAGATTTCAGATAACGTGACACAAGAGCATTTTCTAAAAAATTAGCTATTCCCAGACTATCGCTCTTATAATTTCCACAAGTAAAATTGAAAAAGTGTTTACATGGATGAACAGATTTATCCACATTTTGTTGCATATTAATTGCTATCGGAGAAATTATCAATTTTTAACTAAACACTAAAAATCGGAAAACGAAACCTTGTTGTATGCAATCCTCCTTTATGCAAAAGTTTCTGTTAATTTTTTGTAATCGAATTGTCTTCAAACTAAGTAGCGCCATAAAAATTGCCGCAAATACAAGCAAACTAAGAACTGTTACAACCAACCCAGCTTTAAATTTATAAATAGAACTCCTGGAAAATATTAATTATTAGTTACATTAGTTGTATTAGTTAAAAATGTCATTGCCTCCCGCCCGTATTGCCATAACTTTCCATTTTTGTAATTTTGAATTGAAATCCACCTAAAGTTACCCCTCACAAAAATAATTTGATAGAAATATATAAAATATTATTTGAATGCAGCCAACTATTAATTGATTTGTTGCATTTTCTTTACCATGTACAGATTAGGCTGGCCTACAGATGTATCTGACCTTGGTTTCCTTTTGTTGGTGGTGGCAATTCATCGGCCTAATTCTTCTCTTTTTTATTTTTCTTCATAACTCTTCAGATTTTCCATAACAAAACAAATTACAGTTTCATTTTTAAAAAATAATCAATAATGGTATAATAATAAAAAGAATACAATTTATTTTAATCTAAACAACACAAAGTTATCAAGTTTTAATTTTCTGAAATTTTGGAAGGAATTTAATTCATTTCCAAAAATAGATCTAAAAAAAAAGATAAAAATTTGTTCAAGTTACAAAATAGGATTACGGTAGATAACAATGAATTTGTCAGAATTTATTATATTTGAAAATATATCTCAAAATACAAAATGATCGGGACACTCACAAATAAAATTTCTTCTTTTACAAAATTATAATTCCATTTGATTTGAACAGATTGCTCAAGTAAAATGAAGTTAAGGATAGATATACTGAAAGATTACCTCTTCCATTAAAGCAATTGCAGAAATGCATCTCCCTTTAAATTGGGCAGACTTGATGATTATTATATTGTTTGCTGAAAAAAAGAAAACAACAAAAATTAATTTGCAAAATAATGTGGTAAGTATAAGTACAAAAACTGTAAAAGAGAAAAAATGACAGAAATAATTCTTTATTGTAATATATATTTATATTTTTAAAGTTCCAATAATGTACAAAAAATATCTGTGTAGTAATTAAATAACGTTTTTCTCGTCTGTCATTTTTGTTCATTGTTCATTAATTTTTTTTAAAAATTTAGGGCTGGGTGTAATTGACAATTATAATCAATCCAAGTATGAATGCTAGCACTAATTTAATTAATATTATTATAACGTCTAGGAACGTTCCTAGCAACAGTAACATGGCGATCGCCTATCACAATGTCCAACAAAACGTATTTTTCCAATAACGTGATTTAAATTATATATCATATATAATATATATATATCTTATAAAATATTAACAGTTACTATTTTATTTTTTGTTTTTTATATCATTTTTTGGTAATGCGTAGCATGAACACTCACTGAAAGGAAGACAACACTAAACACATTCAAAAATAATAACAATTTACGTAAATTATTAAATTTAAACAAATGTCCAATAGTAATAATAATTAAGAATAATAATAATGTAATAATAAAATATATATAATAATATAAATATGAACAAGTCCCAAACAATTTATTTACACAATTGCACTCGAATCCCTACTAATCTTCTTCCTTCGCTCCGCACTACCCTAACGAAACAAAACGAACAAGCAACGAAGTAATGCACTTGAATACAGCTAACCTGTCTAATATTACAGCCTGCGGTACTTATTTAATTTTTGTTTAAAAACCGTTGAGGTACCTAGTAGTATATAATTAAGGATTAAACTTATTTATTATGTACATGCAGTCACTCCGATAGCAGCTTTTGTAACAGAGAAGATTTGTGATCACCTTGTCGCGCCTCCTCCATAATAGTCTGTAACATGACAACATTGTAAATCTCGAAAGAGTTTTCGCTTTCAAATTAGATAATAAATATTATAAGGTAGATACGATATTTTATTATTCAATAAATAGTATTTTATTATTAATTAGAACAGCAAAAACATGCAAGCCAGGTTAGTAATTGCAAGCATTTGGAGGGCTAGCGTGAGTGTGGACAGGTGTGTAGCTTACCCTGGAGGTTGCCGGCTGTGGAGACATTGAGCCCATATCTGACCCCATCGAACCCCAAAGTTTCGGGCTCTCACTCGCACCTGCACGCAACAATGACATCATTGTACGCACCCTGCAGAATAACGCCTATTGCCTTCGATTAAAATGTTCAAAATATTATTAATATTATTTATTAGATAGCTATATATCTATTAATATTCAGACGTCGCCGCGCGTCGCGTCATCTCGTTCGTTAACTCTATTACAATTCCAATTGAAGGCAATATGCGTATATTCTACCCCTTATTTGTTTAGTAGTACACATAGGCACACTATTAAAAAGAAACATACAAGAGATAGAATTTTTCATCGTTTATCATAAAATTTAACTTTTTAACTATTTTTTTATTTGTGCAAACAAAAACAAAACAGGTTAATAAAAACTCTGTACAAAACCAAACAAATTATCAGGGTGTCGCAGTAAACACATTTCAAACTTTGGGTGTATCTGGATAGATTGTAAACAAACACTTGTTGAGCTTGCCATATTTAAGTTTCTAAAATCAAAGTTCCACTGTACCTATGTATTTATCTTGAAAATAAAAAACGTCATTTTTTCATCAACAAGCTATTTTGAAATTATTCTAACGTTCTAAAAATAAATAATTTAAAACACGAATTACTCGATAAAATAATAATTGAAGTAACAAAAATTTGTTTTACAGATGCTTTACATAATAATAATGTTAAAATCATTCCATAATCTTTTGCAAAATCAAAACTCTAAAATTTACAATTAAAGAGCAAAGAAACATTTAATTTTTACTTAAAGTATCTTTTAGCTCGGAAAAAACAAGTAAAATTCGTCAACATTATCTACCATAAAGGATTCCGACCAAGTTTGCTTAAAATTGACCCAGTTACTTTAGTGAATAGTAGGGGAGCATAATGTAAACAATCGGCTTTATAAAAGTTATCGATTTACCTTTACTGTGAAACTTTTCATCAAGGGGAAGGTACTGCAAATAACTTAAACTGAATGAAAAAACAAAACATCAAAAAAATTCAAGTCAATACTCCTTAGGTTTGGGTTTTCCTAGAGAGCATTGATTATACTCAAAGAGAAGTACCTAAGGTGGTAAGAAACTTGATTAAAAATTTGCTTCTTCTTTCTGAGTTAATAGTAACTATTCTGACAAATTATTAAAGATAAATTAAATTCAAAGTTTGAAAATGTATAAAGACGTCTTTAAAAGTGACAGATGTAAAAAAAAATTTTTCCCATTTAATCAAAATTTGAGTTATGCGGAACTGTATGTGGGTGTGTGACACCTATCCTCCATAAAAAATTTCACAGAATATGTAACTTTCCTCCACACTATTATACACCCCAAAAATTTTAAATTACATTTGCTGGGACACCTTGCAATTGGAGTCAAATTTATACTCTTCTCAAACTATTAGATTCATTTCACATTTTTTTTCGACAAACGATTTTCGAGTTTTTGGGCTCAAAAATACTTATAACGTATTCAAAATTCTGATTTTTCTTACAACCGAATTAAGGTCAACAAAATCAAAAATGAAGGAAGTAAAGTCAAATACATTTATTCAAGTTGTATAGACCAAACTGACCTGCAAGTTATATTAAAATTGGCAAATGCTGCATTTTGGTTGTTCACATGAGCCTGGTGGGTGGTCTTACCAGCAAAGAAGTTGTCCACTTTTATAATTATTACAAAAATGGCGGTATCCAATCCATAAATAAATTATGTACTTTTTTTTGATACAACGTTTAAATAATCCTTGTAAGTGAATAGAATTTCTTATATATTTTGCTTTGTTGTTCACCACCACTATCGCATTGAGAATAAAATATTCTTACCAAAAATATTCTACCATACAGCATTTTTTAGCGGTCTACTAATCCTACAAACTGACACAATCGTGAGGAATTTGTAAAATAAAGTAATAATAAGAGAGAGCAGTTAAAGAATGACCACCCAAAATCTCAGTTTCTCCAATCTTAATTTCACCCATCACAGACTTGCTTTTACTCTTACCAAATTTAATTTGAAAAAAAAAATAAAGAAATAAAAACAAATCTGTAACAATTCTTAAGCTGTTTTATGTACAAAATGTTTCATAAAAATTCTCCCATCATAAGATTACAGCAATTCCAGACAAATTATTATCAAGGAATTGTGGCAATCAAGAGCAATAATAAACAAAGCCCACTTAAATGTACGGACACAAAATTTAGAATAATAAAAATACAACTTACCAGATGTGGGTAATTCAAATGAGAGTCCTAGGACTTCGAGATCAGACGCACTGACTTGCTGCTGATTAATCAATTGTGCAGGTCTCGTAGGTGCCTGCTGCTGCTGTTGTTGTTGTTGCTGTGCTTGTCCAGTTCTTGCACCAACAACGGCTCTTAATTCTTGTCTAACATATTCGGATGTCGTAGCAGTGCCGGACACACCTGTCACAAATTCCGCTAACAACAATGCTTTTGATACGACATGTAATTTTTTTAAAGCTACTCCAAACCCATCGAGATTGCCTTTATTAATTTAGTTTTTGCATGTCGAGATCTTAACAAAGACAAACTTAAATGATGGTTCAAATTAAAGCTAAGCAGTAGCTCAATGCAAAAAATATCATGCAAATTTTAAGGGAACATTGAAAGTAACAAAGTCGATTTAAAGTCGATCGTGCACTAATAGTAGCTACTACTTACTTTATAGATAACTACATAATGCTTAGTATGAAAAAACTAACAATTGTTTTTAAAAATAATGATTTAAAAACAAATTGCGACGCAACACAACAACAAATAACTAGCATGTTAGATAAACACATGTAAATGCAACATATAAATTAATTATTAAAGCCAAACAAAAACACAAAGCAACACAATATGGAACACAACAATGGTGATTAAATTGGATACAAAAAGTTGGGATGCTAAGGAAGCGATCGAAAAGGGGAGGACCGATGGTTTGTTTTTTAGCACAGCCATGAGACGAGCACATGTAATAAATGAGTGTTGTTAGACACAAGACGATGTGCCAGTATGAGTGCTGGTGAGATGAGTCACAAATTCTTGGAATCACTTGCTCGCTTTCGAAAAGAAAAGAACAAACTCAAGAGCGGTGTCAAAATTTTTATTTTCAATTTCAATTCGGCCACCACCCGCAAGTTTTTATTATTTACAAAATAAAGAAAAGAAAAGACTTGTGAATGCAACGACGCCAAGAATTGTTCATGTGTTTGGATGTGCCCCCTGAATTGTCCACCCACTTACCAGTTGGTAGGTGTGGGGGTGCGCGCCCCCTTTCGGCACCGTTGTACATTAACTGTAAACCCGTCTGATCGTAACAGAACTGTGAGGAATCTTGTTGGTACATCATGGGGTGATGGGAAGGATTAGTAGGATAAGGGTATGTATTGGGATCCCTGCCATACGGCTGGGGGGATCCTAGTCCACCTGTAACACACGCCACACTCAGAAAGGATTCTCTATAAACTAACTCGACTAATTTATGCAGTCTCGACACTCGACGACATACTTACCCACGGGTCAACCCTAATCAAAGTAAGTTTCAGTCGTAAATTATTTTATAACGCAAATCAAAACAAATGCACTGAATTGAGAAGTATTATAAAAAAACTTTTATCAAAAGACTACCATGCTTTCACCACTGCACAAACTTATAAAACCTCTACAAATGCATGGCCTAACTATACTTGCAAAAATTCAAATCATGCCCGAGTGTCGTTAAAATGTTGTAAGTAGTACAGGATAACAGTAATTCTATATGATCTTTTTTACATCAAGTTAGTAGAAACTAAGCCTCAAACGTATTTTTGTAATTTATTAATGGACAAAAATTAGGTTGGTAATAATTATGGCTCAATGTTCAAATCGATTTATGCTATAAAAATTATTATGTAAATATTAAATTGAACCTTTCCGACCCCACCATCGAATAACATCTAACTCGATTCTCTGCATACCAATCTAAACCGCTTGACCGCTTTGTATTAAATTGAATTTGCAAAAAATCATAAACAATTACTTTATCCTGTACGTGGTAAATTCTTCCAATTAATAACCTCAACCAATTCGTTAAAATTTTGTTGGAGCAAATTTTAAAAAATTGCAAACTTTTCAAACCAAGAAAAGATTTTAAAATACTTAAAAATAAAGAATGATGAAAGGCGGTTGTAAATACCTGTTAATTGTGTGGTGGCATTTGGTGCACTATTGGTGCGTTGAATTCTCAGGTACTGGGATTGGGTAAAGGCAGAGTTAGGCGAAACTGGCGATGGAAATCCATCCGTAAAAGACGTTTGTCTCGTTATTCCCGTTCCATTCGGACTCGTCAATGCTCTTTGTTGTTGTTGATTAGTCCTTTGCACGGAATAACTCCTACTGTTAGGACCAGCAACGTAGGAGCCCTAAAAAAAACAAACACTCTTCTTATCTCTTTTAATTCATTTTGAAAATATTTTTACCGTTAATTGAGCATTTAGCATTGGATTTTGTTGTTGTTGTAACGTAAGTCGAGGCTGCTGCTGCTGTTGTTGTTGTTGTTGCTGCTGCTGCTGTTGTTGCTGCTGTTGTTGTTGCTGTTGTTGCCAATTATTTTGTGAATTTACTTGTGGATAACCTTGGCGCGGCGACAATTGTTGATTATAAGTTTGATGTGGCGACATTCTGTTACCTCCTTGCTGGTAATTGTTAGTGTTGGTTTGTGGAAACGTCGCTTGCTGTCCAATCGGAGAAGTTAACTTGGCATGAGGTGAAAACTGCTGATTATTAAGCCTTTGATTGGTTTGAACAACTTGGCTTGCGTAATTAGGCGAGAGTTGCGTTTCCGGAGCGCTAGTTGCACGTTGTAGAGATACGTTAGGAGCCACACTATTTTTCAATATGCTGTCTATATTTTGTAAGCCCGAATTTATTTCCGTTACCGGTACGTTCGACGGTATCAACAGCTGTTGTTGTTGCTGTTGCTGCAGTAACCTGCGTCTGTGTTCTTGTTGCTGTTGATACTGATTATGTTTCTTCAGCAATTGTTGTTGTTGGTTAGCCAAAGTAGTGTTGGCAGTCATGGAATATTGCGGTGCAGTAGTTCTAATCGGGGTTCTTTGGACGTTCGTATAAGGAGTTCTAGCATAATTAAGTGGTGGTGGGGGGAAAGAACTCGCTGCTGGATTAGGTTGCGTGGCGATCTAAAATTTAAAAAACCAATAACATTTACCCGTACTTTTTAAAAAGAAAAAGTAAACTTACTCTTACCGCCGTTGCGGCCGTAGGTGAATATGCCGGCGGAGTTCCGCTTATAGACATTGACGACGATGCGGCTTCACATTGCATAAGATCTTTTTGTATGTAGTTAATGGCCAATATTTCGCAAATGTTTTCGTGTTGGTCGTAGTTGTTGTTATTTTGGTTTACCACGTCGATAGAGCTCATAAAACTCAAATATTCGGGTGCACTTTTTGTAAGAGCTGGTTCGGGATCAATGTCAATTACGTCGTCCAATATTTGAGAAAGCGTGAGATTCGGGGCTTCCGACCACGGGTCCGAGTTATTTGTGACAGGCGGTGTATAAGCGGGCGTGTCCTGAGGTGTAAAGTGACGGTTTTGAGTTCGTTGCATGTTATCGGCTGGCGTTAACATCTGATTGAGGTAGTTTGTGTTTGGTGGTCGTCCTGGACCAGGCATTCGTGGTGCTGCTCTTGTGCTCGTGTTCATAGTTTGAGATACGCTCGTGGGCAATCTAGCAGTTGCGGTTACGTTTTTATTCAAGTCAACAATCTTAGGTAAGATGTCCTGCGGAGTTGCAGATATCACACTAGCAGGTACGGGCGGTATAGGAAGGTGATTGTTGGCAGGCTGTTTGGCCAATAGGGATGCCAACATCTTATTCTTCTCGCACAATTTGCTTCCGCTAGAAGAATTCTGAGCCGAACCTGAAGAGGTAACTGTTTCTACACTTCTCTTGCTAGGATTTTCGATTTGGTCCTCGCTGCGACGCTTCCTCGAACGACCTTGACCTCCTCCTAACGGCGAAGGAGAATTTTTATAACCAAGTCGATCTACCAAATCCGCTTGAGCCTGTTCGTTTTTGTTATTTTCGTCGTCTTTTATTAAAAGTTGTTCCAATAGATGATCTTTGTTCTTGACACCGGCACGAGCTTCGAGATGTTCGTCGTCATTTTTTTCGTTAAGTAACTAAAAAAAAAAATACAAACAAAATTATTAATAATAACTAACGTAGATTATAAGTTATAAATAATATCGATGCGGACAATTTTTTTTTTTCGAAATTTTTGATTGAAAACGTCAGTGAACATATTATTTACACGACTAAGAATGCGATCCAGATAATGTAACAATGTTATGTTTAAATTATTAATAATAATAATTTGATAAAATTATAATGGATTAGTAGTTGAACTTGTGAGCTTATGACGCGATTACAACAAATATAAACACTTGAATACTTTATGCGGCGACCGAAACCCAACTATTTATAAAATTGCAAATCAAAATTTGATTTTCCAAATAATCGTTAAACAAAAATTACACAATAAACAATATGGCGACAAACACATAATTTTTCTTGTCGCCAAGTGTACATACACCCGATGGGTATTATGATCTAAGAAGTAAAAGGTAGGTGCCATTAATTTATCGCGTTAAAATTAATTAATAATAATAAAAAGTCAGCTTACCGACGACATTAGGAAAATGTACAATACTAATTGATAACACAAGCATCAAGTGTTGAATAGAATAAAAGATATTAACAGTGGCAAGTCAGAAACTAAACTGAGTCATCTTGCAATAACACAGCAGGTATACCTTTCTTATCTATGGGTATGGGATAACTAACTGATTTCTTAAGCACTTGATAATACATAAATATACAATAGAAAAAAATATAGATAGCACATTAAATAAATTAATACAACTACAACTTCCAACAAATTATATTCACTAAAATCGATGACGACAATAAATAATATTCCTAGTGCAACCTTCATAATATTGTTATTTAATGAGTCAATCCCGGTAATTAAAACCGTTTTCTAAAATAATATTTTGAAACGCGAGTACATTGATAACAAAGTTGGAAAAACAGGAACTTATTTTACCATGGCATGAAACCGCATGTAACGTACTCCAACTCAAAATGTATTATTTTACAAAGTTTTTTAATCTGAACTTTAAGGTCATTATTGGCTTGCACTTCGGAAGCGCTCGCATCGTCCAATATTTCTCCCGAAAATTCAAAATAAACCCCCCATACCTTCATAGATAAAGCGGGGTGGGGTTCCTTTATTTCTATTTTCGGGAAAATTTTTTAACCCACTTTACAACTAAACTCACCTGAAGCAACATGTTGTTGTCGTTGGCTTTCGAAGAATCCAAGGTTCCAGAGGTAGAAGCGCGCATGCCCAAACCACTGTTCCTGTTACCATCATCTTCGTCTTGCTGATTAAGCAAACCTTTCAAAATTCTATTTTTATTTTTGGGGTCATTATCGTTTGACGAATCGATCGAATTTGGAGGTTTCGTTAATAAATTTCGTAGCCTGCCCTCCGTTATTATGTTTGATGGTTGTTGTTGCTGCTGTTGTTGTTGTCGTTCTTCTAAAATATTTGCTTTGGTATCTTTTTGTTCTTCTAATTGGAAGTTGGGCTCCGCTGCGGGAGGACTAAACGTAAAATTATTGTAAGGATTAGTGGGAGTTAAAGGATTAGGTACGGTAGTGGGACTTAATTGCGTAACAAAATTAGTAATAGGACTTGGAATTGCGGAAGCAGAAGGGCTATACGTAGGAGCGCTTGGTGGACGCGGCGTAGGTGTGGAGACGGGAGTCGTACTTTGTCTGGATTCCGGTCTGTTGTCGTTCCAATCCCACGTCGAACTAGGAAACATATCAAAATTTAAATCGTTCGACTCTGCCAGCGTGTAACTGGCGTTGGCCGTAAGAAGAGGAGTGTTGGCTGGTGTATTCGAGACGTCGTTTGCTATACTGGTCGACGTTCCGTTTCGGGCACAATTCACTCCACTTAAAAGAGGTCCACCTACGCCGTTGTTTCTTCCTCCGACATCCACATTTTCAACCATACTCGTTTCGTGATCCCTAATTTTGGAGAATAATAAAATCAAGTCATAAATGCAAGCAATAACTATTAGATGAAAAGAAAAACTTACGCTACGATCGAGTGAGTTGACATTATAAAATCCGTGTCGGATGAAGAATTTGTTTTAAAGTATTTAGATTTCGTTTTCACGTGAATAATTTTATCTGAAGATATTAAACGAAGTTTATATAAACCACTTGTCGCTTGTCCTTTAGTTAAAGTTTCTGCTAAATGCGCGCCAAATTTTTCCGAATCTTCGGAAATATAAACTTCCTGCAAGTTACGACCCATAAGGTCTTTCTTGAGGTCCTGCGACAACAAGGAAGACACTGTCGAATCTACCGCAATTACTTTACCAGTAATGTCAAGTTTGGTTGTAAATTGGTCGACCGACAGGGCTGGAATACTATCGCGATGAGATATACGACTAGCAATACACAATAAACCTAATGCACTATCACCACTATTTTCGTCCGATATTAACTGATTACGTACGTGAGTACTAGAAATGTTCATTGGTTCGTACCTACTTATGTGTTGTTGTTTTTCTTCGATACTACCTTCTAAATTGTTCGATTTCACTAATAGGCGACAACTAAACGACCGCGATTTATTTGTCGGTTCGCTGGACCAACCTATGGACATGGGAAGAAGACTGGAACTAAATCGGGCATGGTCGCCGTGATGAATGAAATTGTATATACTATTGCCGAGAATTTCCTCTTTGGTAAATGTGATGTAGCTCGAAACGTTTCCAGTTACGTGTTCGATTTTACCTTCGGCATTGACGACGAATAAAAAACCATCTAGGGCATCTAGTAATAATGGTCCGTAGCTATCGTTGGGAAAAAAACCCGGTGGTGCCGACGAAGATACTTCACCTTGTTGGACTGGATCGGACGAACGTGCAGTGCTCTCTGTTCGTATTCGAATTTGATTTACGGTTTCCTGAAGAATGGCGCACTTGTCTGGCTTTACCGAGAGAGAGCTCATGTCCGCTAAGTTGGCGGAGATTAGCTCTGCCAATTCTTCTATGTAGATATTTTCTTGTTCTCGTCGACGTTTCTCATTATTACATTTATTTCTGAAACAATAAGTTACTTCATCGATTTCTTATTAACACATTAATTTACTTAACCTAATAACTTTGAATAATAACACAAACACAAACTTACTGTAAGCAAAATTAGACATACTAAGTAGTCGACATTGCAAAACGATAAAATGCAGTCATATTGATGCCACGTGGGGCAACTGTGATTATTTATACCGATTGTATTTCCTTCGACGTATGTACCTTACATATAAGTTACTTTGCTAACTTCAATAATTCTCGATTATTATAGGTCCGTTTCTACAACCATTTGTGACGATTTGAAAACTGCTCAAACTGTTGCAAAAACAAGCCTAAATATTATGTACTATATAAGATGAATAATTGGTTCTTTAAGAAAAATTTCAAAATAAATATTATGCCCTAGAGGTGGTCAAACACACACTGAAAGCGGTCCATAATGTCTTAAATAATGTCGTAAAAACAAAGCAAACATTTAAACTAAATTTTATTTATAACAAAAATTTTTAAATAGTTTTTTTTTTAATCAATATTTTGGGAATATAAACCTGATCTAAACTAACTATGCTTTTTTCATTCAATTTACAGATGAACAATAATAATTTATAAAGCAACAATGGCTTTTATATAATACCAGCTTTAATTTCCTTATTTTGTTTATTAAAATTATTTATTTTCTGTAGAAACAAATAATAACGTGTACAGATATAGTATTTTTTATTTTACAAAAAATAACTTAATATGTATCTCGTTTATTTCCTGAATAATTAGGAGAATAAATAATTTGAAACAAAGAATTTATCATTATTCTACATTATAGAGCAGTGGTCATCAAACAATTTCCTTTGAGACTTCCCATTTTGCTTACCACTACTATAGGGAGTATTATAGACCATAATAATGTATTCTATCTACTCTTGTTTTTCTTTGATAAAACTTTAGGGACATCCTCAATTTATATAATTAAATTGCCGAAATAAAGACGATAAAACTATAAACTAATAGAAAAAATTATTTAAAAAGAAATTCTATATAAGATCAGTATCCAGAGTAGAAGGTTAACAAAATGTTAACCATTATAATTTATAACCAAATAAACTAATAAGTTCAATTTGTTCTGAAGTTTCCAAAATACTCCGCATAGGTAAAACTTTTCGATATTGATTTCATCAAAACCTACATTATATTAACGAAATACAGAATGCGAACGAATCGACAATTACAAGGTACAGAGTTAGAAAAATCGTCGAGGACATCTGCGGAAGGAAAGTTAATAAAGTTAAGTTATAAAAACGATATACATAAACTAAACAGTTTATAGTTACCTAACGATGTTATTCGTTTGTGAATAAAATTATACCTTGGGTACAATTTACATTGTGTCAACTGTATATTTTTAGTTCTAAAAAGTGTTTAATATAGTTTTAGTTAGTCGAAAAATTGTGATGTTTGAGAACAATAAAAACAGTGCTTTACATAGTGAAATAAAGCGATCTCCTTATGAAGTCATGTTTGACTGTTCACTTTAGCTCGAGGTTAGCTTCAGTTAGTATACCAAGTGAGGCTTTAGAGAGTGTTCAATCTTAGGAGAATCTCGAATATATCATCCGACAAATCGGTGTGGAAAAAGAAGTACCTAATAATTATTTAACCCATAAGTAAAAATATTTATTAGTTTTAAAAATATTTTTGTGTGAAAATGTGAATAATAATTTATTGTCAATCTACTTTTCTTGACCCCCCCCCCCTATAAGAAAAGTTAACATTTTAACAGATAAATAAATTTAATAACAACGTAACAAGTCCCTACGTCCCAAGAAACTTATCGACCAACTTCATGGGGAAAATCCCCAACTATGAACAATTATCTAATAAACAAAACCCGTCCAAAAATTCCACAAACCAATGTTGGATTTTTCCGCAATTTTCTTGTACTAACAAAAATGTGATGTCCCCAAATTTTTATCGAGAGATGATATTGCCGTTCAACGAAAATCCAATTACAATTTAACAAAAATGTTTACAATTCAAAAATAAAACAATATTGCTTGCTCACGTTTGATAAAGGTTATATTTCACATTATTAACCACTTAATGCTCATTAACGTTTCTGACAAGTTCACCCCTGTAATTAATTGTAAGGCCGCATCCTTGTTTAACGTTAATCTCTCACTCAAATGTGAGCATGAAGTGGTTAACATACGATTTATAATAGGTAATGGATGAAGTTATGTGCCATTCAGACAAGCGCCGAAGATATTTGAATGTTATGACGATGTGTATTAAATTAAGTATATGGACAAAAAAATAGATTGTAATAGTCACAACGAAATATCACTAAACTTGAGGTATCCAATATAGTCTCTCAAACAGCGTAAATTAATAATAATGTACAGAAAGATAATAAAACTTTCAAATCAAGTTTTCAAGTTGACTGCAATAATAGGTTAATCAATTTATTGTATCATTAAAGCCTGTTCGGTAATTAAATGGAAAGGTAAAATAATTTTATCCCTTAGCAATAATAAAAAATTACGACTCACATGTTTATCATCATCAAACTTAATTTCTACAGTTTGTGTTTGTGTAAGAATAAAATTAAGAATTTGATAACATTGCTGGATACTTACATTTGAGCCTGGGGTTTCGGTTCGGATTTTTTTCTCTTTTTATTGATTCCGGTGGCCAGGCCACTCATCTTGGCCCAACCCGGGTCTTGATACTCATATGGGCCAAGCCTGAAACAAATAGAGCAATTAATATGGTATTTCAATGTTGGAACTGCAGAATGAATGATTTAATCGATCAGCGTGGTGTAATTCATTATTTAAAAAAAATCAAGTACCCCTACTAAAAATATAATTTTACAGTTTTTATGACAAACAAATAGGAGTGCCCGAACATCCACTAAAAAAAATATATTATACAGATGAATTGAGAACCTCCTCCTTTTTGGTTTCATCGGTTAAAAATCTAGTTCAAATTTTCAGTTTTTAGGGTCACATTTAAATGTACAAACAACTAACGCCCAATTCAATTTTTGTATTAATCGGTGACAAAAAACAAGAATAAAATTATATTATGTTGTTTAAATATAATTTGTTATTCTGCAGAGAATTTATTTTGTTTATTTATTTGCGAATAAGTACAGAATAATTAAGAATGATGTTGTTTAAAGTTTGACTACATTTTATACAAAGTTAATTATTATTCTAGATCAGGGGTGGCAAAGACGTGGACATGGTCTCTCGCCGAGTTTGTCCACCCCTGCTCTAGATAACAAAACCTTACGTTTTATAGTTTACCTACTGTTACACCATGGAATTTTTATTGTACTTCCTTCATAATTTACAAAGACATGTTAAAAACGCTAAATTATTATTTTATGTTTTGGGGATTGACAGCTTTACGAGTAGCGATAAGAGAGTCAAGATTAAAAATCATTCTATGTTATTTTTTTTCTGTAAAGATTTTTAATAAATACACCTTCATATTATTTGAAATTTACGGTTACATATGTTATCATTATCAGTATGTCTGTCGATCGTAAAAACAGTTTTGTAAAGATGAATTTCCACTGATCCATTTTTCTCTAAAAGTTTTCAAAAATTCAAATTTCCTTGTGAATTGATAGAATTCAAATAAACGCAACTTTAGTCTTCAAGATTCGCTTTCCATGGTAACAATTTTTAAATAGCCAAATATGGTTTTGAAAGTTTGAATCAATACTTCCAAGTGAGGCGTCTCGACGTCGGCACGCAACAGGCTTTAAAACGCATGCGCAAATTTATATAAACGCGACGTCTCCACAGAAGTTGTCTTGGAACTTGAGATAGGTCGCGAATATTTTTGCTTCGTTATAATAAATACGAATTGATGATTTTTTCCTTTAAAATGGTTTAAATCAGCTATCGGAAGCAGGAGAAATTCAACAAAATTTCATTAAAAGAAAAATGATTGGTATAATTCAGTGGCAGTTAAGTGGCACCCATGCTCCCATGCAGATGTATTTGAGTGTAATTACTGTGATTCTAGATTGCCGGGTTTTTACCAAGTTACCACCCTCCCACGAAACGAGTCCTTGTGCCGTCTTTCCTCTTCATAATTGTTAAAAAGATTCAGTCAGTTTGGTTTCATAATTCTCTACGGTTGAACGAAAATAACCAATTTTCAAAACTGCTGTTTTGAAGACACTGAAGAGTAACCGTATATATTAACACCTAACGCCCCCTTGTCTGACTAAAATCTAGTTTTCATCGGGTGCAGAAAATGAAGAAACGTCAATAGAAAAAACTGACCTAATAGCATATTCAAGAACTTCAATCATATCAAAATAATATCTTGTTGTTATGGACCACTTCACAAAAACGTTTATGTTATGTATTTTAATTAAAAAAATATATAGCAAAATTATAATTAATAATAAATTTTGTTTTTGTTTGTGTTTCGTAAGCATGGGAGTATTACATCGAGTACTCAAAAGATAATTACAAATGAAAATTTACACACAGCGCATTATTCATAACACAAATAAATGCAAGAGTTGCTCAAAACTAACAAAAAGGTTTTACAAACTAAAATCATATAAAACTAGTCTTACTAGTTTTCATTGAGCGACCATGAATATGTACTTACTATACCTTCTCCATGTATAATATAAATAATGGAACTCGAAAAATCTAAACTATATGAACCTAGCTTTAATATGGGAAAAATGGAGTGAATAAATTTTTACAAAGAAATCGAAATTGTAGCATCCGAATTTTGTCAACTCGCACTTGACTATTTTAACAAAACTTGCTCCAATTTTATTCCAATGTTAAGATAAAATTATTACTAATTACTTTATTTGATGTATGTATTACAGTGCACCTATTAATATTTTACAGTAGAGTAAGTAAACTAAATTAGCGTCAAACTTTACTTGATTCAATTTTAAGCAAGTTGCGCATAATATTCCAGGTATGATCAGTATGTATAATAATATCTAATATATAGGTAGTACCTAATAACCGTAATAAATTGAAGACCTACGTTTGAAGTTGAAAAAATTCTGCCCGGCAAGACCTGACCTTTACCATGTCCAACCAGAACATATTCCCGTTGCTGGTTCAAATTTTATGTTACGAAGTAAACTAAACAAAGCAATAATGGCAGTGATAAAAACAAATAGAAAACACGTTTAATTGTCAAGAAAGACATACAATTTTATGTTTATAGTCATAAAATTCATAATTATGGCTATTAGAACAATAGAAAACAGAAATTTTAATGTATTGGGTAAAATTTAAATATTTAGCCATAAAAATAATTATGAATCTTTGGCTCTCCTAAAAAAGCAATGGTGGGAAAGTTATCGCAATTAGCATGCTAATTAATATATTGAGGTTTATGAAGGACCTAATGTAGCACTTAGAAAATACAACATATTCCATTCATAATCGTTGGAAATTATTGAAATAAAGAGCGATACAAAATATTAACGATTATTAATTTATCAAATAAAAATTCAAATTTCAAACGCATTTCACAAATAGTAGGCACCTACCTACCTACCTATGGAGGTACTTAAAATTTTAATAACGTACCTACCATTTACAATGCGATCGATTGATTTAAAGCATATAAAATTTTATATGTACCAACGACGTACTTAGGTAGATTTTATTGCAATATTAATACCATGGCGATTCTGTTGCCTTCTACCATTGTGTTTCACACGAAAAACAACTTCCTTGCACAGTGAAAAACTTGCACTTGTTCGCCGACTAACTTTAATATTTTTAAGTTCTTAAGTATTTTGAAACTACTAATCTAAAAGTCATTCCACTTAAAAATAATAAATCTTTGTTCAAGACGATAATAATAATTTGAAACGTCAGCACTATCTATCATTACGAAAATTAATTAAAGCAGAAATTTCCACCATTTTTATACGATTTGAATACGTCGATGATAAGTGCTTCCATACTGGTTCTAAAATGTATTGCTGAACAAATTAATTTGTTTGTAGTTTAATACGAATGCTGTTACATATTTTAGTGTCAATAAAATAACTTTTTCAAAATTTTCAACTTCAACGATTTATGTAATGTAAACTATAAAACGATCATAATCTCCCTTGGAAACCATTATTGATTTGTAATTTTACGATACTACTTAATGCTAACTAACGATAAAAATAATAGATTTATTTATAACGCGGTTATCAAAGAGTTCTTTTTTTTTTTACTAGAAATATTCAATAATTAATAAGATTTTGAGAAAAATCAACTGTCTTACAACTTGCAGGAAAAATGAACCACTAAAAATATCAGTAGAAAGAAACAAAGGAATTTCCAAGGAAAGTGAGGCCATTTTCCCGGATATTTTTGTCAGAGGTATCCTCTTACAAAATGCTGTCAAAAATAAATAAACAGATATCTTCACAGAAATGAAATAACGCCCAATACCCATACCCCAAAGATTTTTTAAATCGCGTCGAGTTAAAAAAAAATCTACTGTATATTAATATTTTTACCCCCTTATCGTGTTAGTTGACAACATTTACATAAAATTACACAATAATTAGTATGTAAATTAGTAAAATGTCAAAGCCTTGCGATGTACTTGTGAAATTCAACATTTTAACACGATCAACAAATGAATTTATTGGCGACTCACTACAGGGCAATATTGGAATTGGAGGGTGTAATAGTTGCGGAAGCCAAATCTCTGGGGTTATAATATGGCCACCGAAAGAAAGCAAGAAAGAGTTTAATCAATGAAAAAAATTCAATTTACAAACAAAATTTAAGTAATTAAAAATGTATTCTGAAATGTTATGTAGATTCGGTTAGATATTAATCTGACTAGATTGCTCATCATCGGTTCGTTTCCGTTTTATTTAAACAATTCAGAAGAAGAATATTTTATCATATTCCTAGAATGTTTTTGTTAAAAATGTGTTAAAAAATAACAATATAATTATATAAAAATACCAGGAATTTAACTAATTGTGTACCTCTCTACCGATGGATGTTTAATTAAATATGTACGTATACAAAAAACATCCTGCACATTTTATTATTTTTCTTACGAATATACGATGGTCACCACACAAAAACGTATTTAAATATTTGTAAAAATCGTTAATTTTACAAAAGTTTACTCAAAAGAAAGAACTAAAAATTGCTCGGAAAAAGTAACAAAATTTTTATAATTAGTTAAAGAGGTCATGGTTTACTGTGTATACCTTACGAATATATCTTATACATATAAATGAAAAAATGTAAATAAAAACTTAATTTGGCGGTTTTCAACTTAAAATAGGTATGTACCTACTAAATATATGTCCATCCGACTCCGAAATGTGGTATTACGGACGGGTGAAACGCGGCCTTTGGCAATAATTTTAGTGTTAAGGTGCAATTTCAAGATCCCAAACTTAATTGCCTCGAGATGAAAAACCACATTTTAAACCCACATTACTTTATACACAACCATAAGACTTTATTTACTCAAAAGCACCGCCGAAGAAATAAAAGGATGTAGAACCTTAGCGTAAGTTTGTCCGTTCCGTTATTTTTATGCCAATACGGTTTTTATTAAAGTTTTAAAATTTAATTAATATAAAATTGTACGCATTCAATGGAATCTCCGTTTGTATTTCTAATTCAAGTTATTTATATCGATCAAAAATACCCCCGAACCTTTCTGCATAAACGTATCGACCAAGGTACCGGGAAGGTCAGAGTGACGTCAAAATTGCATCATGTGAAACAAAAGGAAAACAGTTGGAAGCGCGGTTGTAGAGGTTTACATTAAATCGTCTCGTAGTAAAATTATGGAGATAGGTCGTTCTAACGAACCTTCATTTTCATCATATTGGGCAACGAAACCATGAGAGGATACTAAACAATATTCGGCCCAAACCTTGTCTTGTACAAAGCCATTTTTTGGAGGAGTACTATGAAAAACCAAATCTGCTCCATCAATTTTTGCAAAAGAACTAAATAAAAAAGATAGCTAATACATAATAGAAAAACTAGTACCGTGTATAAAAATCTAGAAAGCTAGACGAATCTTCTTCGTACAGTGGAGGTAAGTTGAAATAAGTGCTATGTTCCAACATTATCACAGAGAACAGATGTTAGTCAACGACTAAAACAGTTGGCAGGCTTCGGGCAATTTTAAGACACAGAAGGCTTTAAGATGAACACATAAATCACAAAGTTCTTTTAATTATTCTCTCAAAACAACTAGATCATTTTCCATGTTGAACCAACGAACAAATACGCACATGCAGACATACACAACGGGCGCGCACACACACAGACGTACATACAACGTTGCTGTTATATTTTAGTGCAACACACAGGTTTTCACTTAAAAATTAATCCATTTGAAAGCTGATTACAAGTTAAATAAGAAAAAATCCAACACGTCACGCACTTAAATGAATATTATCGATGTATCGAGGCACGTTTGTCAGTTCAAAACACTTGAATAAAATAAACAGTCCGACACTGGATGAACACATGGAAGCGAAAATTTTAATTATAACACTGGTTAATTCAAAATAATGACGCTTTATTTTTTCATATTTAAAAAGTAGCGGTTTACAGACACACATATTCGCTCGTAGCCGGCTGCTCAATGGCAACCAGCGGCGTCCGCTACAACCGCGAACTTCTAAAATGGGTTAGTAGGTCGTGATGACGTCGAGAAAATTTGCGAATGCTGCCGATTCTAGTAATCTACCGTATTCGAACAAGGTTGCTCAAAAATAGTATTTTTTTATCGTACCGACCTTTGTTCAAAAATATGGTGGTTTATTGCAAATTTGGAAGAAAACTTACGCAATCTAAAACACACAGGACACACAAGGATTTTGCTGAACGAACAAGACCCTATCGGCGTATACAATATTTAAGGAATCGACTACTTTTTAGCGGTGACGTTTTATCGAAATAACCGAGACATGGCCAACTTTAATCGACTTCTTACTTACTTCTTCTACTAATAAACTCGAAAACTCTGTTGGTAGGTTGTACACAATGTTTGTTGACTTGACAATTAATTTGGAGTTTCTCTCACGACTGCAAGATCGTATAATTACTTTCCTTATATAATTATGTCATAACGAGTTATTTTATGAATAAGTAAAAAATATTCGCTTTTAAGCATTCCTTAAATTTAGCAATTTTGTTTTTGTGTCGTAAGATAGGTACCTGAAAATGACAAAAGCGTAAGTAATCATCCAAACCAAGGCAACCCTGTTATTGACATAATTGATAAGTAATTAGCACAAATTTTTAGTAGAAGGTAAAAACCTTCTACAAGTTTAATAGAGAAAAAAATTAAAATAAATAAACTTATCTGCTATATAAAATATAACATCATTAGCATATTCATGTGCCTAGGCTACCTCCAGAGCTTTAAGAATGTGGAGCAATGATATTCAAAATAGGAGTGTAAATTAAAATAAACAAAATAACTAACAACCACTACTCGAAATTTTGCGTGACATCGAAACTCGCTCTAATGGATTACATTGAAAATTCGACCGTTTAAAAATTGAGAGTCGATTTGTTTGCTTGCATAGTAAGGAATTTACAGGAAATAAAGCAATTAAAATGCTATAGAAAAGTTGCGTTGCCAACAAAGGTCCACGTCACACTTTAATACGTAATCAAAAGTTTTTATGATAAAGTAGCAAGTACTACAATAATGTCCTACTTTTTAGTTAACGCAATAAAAATTATATGTGCAAAGTGAATTAGACGTTTAATTCACTAATACAAACCACGACACATTACTTGGTTAAATGAAACAACCAGATTACTTTTATTGGTAAAACAAATCACAACGTTAGAATTATTATTATTCCATCTGGATACACGGGATAGACATAATTTTAAATTTTTTTATGTTTCAAGATATTCCGCGATAAACTGTGGTTGATAAGTAAGTATATTGAAGACTGCCTATTTTCCCATTACAAAAAAATGTATAGAACATACCAAAACAATACCAAAAATAAATCGCCAATATGTATAGGAAAACAAAATAGATAAACAGATCAAAAAAGATAATAACTCATTGGGCTTTTCAATTATTTATCGATGCACAAGAAATAATTTTGATTAATCGTCAGAAAACCACTCGAGAATTGCTTGAACGATAAACTATTTAAATAGCAATTAATAAACTAGCACTAATCCGATGGAAACATCGCAATCTAATCCAAAATAAATTAAATCACTCAATAAGCCGAAGCAACACTTACGAATGCATCTTTCCACCGATAGATAAAAATTGAATCCATTTAATTTTGTTCGAGTTAGTTGCAACGATCATTTTGTCCACGTTGAATTTGAATTAACTTTGTAAATGACGTAATATTTTTATCAAATTTGCTTAAGAGCTAATGTGCATATACGAAAATTCTCCGGTCCGTTTACACAACGTCACTGGCACGTTTTCCCTCCATATCTACTGGGCGGAAATTTGACTACACTCAGAATTCTTTGGTTGTGTTATCTTTACCTATCGTGAATATATCGACCGACACGAGGTTTCTTCCCTCTCCATAACAATTTTAAAACTAGTTTCATTCAATATTTTTAAAATAAAATTACTCAATTTAAAATTAAGCTCGTGAAACTGCTGTTATATCCATACAAGGTAGAATAACGAATCAAGGAAAAGAGTACGTCACAAGTGCATTATTAAAAAAACAAATGACTATCTTCGAAGGAAAGTTGGATACTTATGGATAAATAATAAATAAACTAGTACCAAAACATCCATATCTAACAAAGTAAGTTGCTGGAGGAGGCTCTATATATACCGATGACGCTTTCGAGCGTTTCATTTCGATTACAAAGCCACTGGAATACATCGACGAGAATTGAAAGTTCGAAAAAATATCCGATCTGTCCAAACATATTATCAGCACATCTTATTAGTAAAATTATTAATTACACTTAACAATATATTTACAAAGTTACGAGGACATTTTCTTATCAAGAATATTTGAAAGACCTACATTTGTAATTCCCTTCAAACAACGAAAGCAAAAAAACAATATTTACCGTCGAAGTCATGACAATGTTGACGACAAATTTAAACCTTCAAGATATTTTATAATAAAATCTATGTCATACCATTACGTTGTTTAAATGTTATAGTTTATGAAAAAATATTTACTTCGTGAGACATGAAGAAATTTAATGTAGACTAGTCTTGACTCGATATAAAGCACCTGCTAATACTAATTTGATGATATCACCAACGATTACAACACAAATTTGGCTAATAATTTGTTTAATCGTGATGGTTTCCATCTCACGTTTTAGAAATAAACACACCTAGACGTCCGTCGCATCAAATGTATTTAACAGAATTTGTTTCCAATGAGTATGGATGGAGTGTGCGGTTGGACACTAACTATTATTACTGAAAAATAATTTTGAATGTAAGTGAATGTTGTCCTTTTTGACGCATGTCATTTCGAGTAATGAAATGAAAGTGACTCCACATCAAAATAATTTGGTGCTTCTTACCACACATAATCTTATGATTATCGAAATAGAAAATGTTTGGAAGAAACATGTCAAGTCCAAAAGTACCTACTGTTTTCCAGTAGGATGGTTTTAAAGTTAACGTAGTACAATAAATAGTTGTAATATGAACAAAAGACTTTTTTTTACATGCCTTTGTTACCATTATCAACCAAATTATCTACGAAATTAGATTTAACTCAAAATTGCCAGTTTTTCTCAAATACCACGGAGTTATTATGTTTTAAAATTCAATGTGCGAGTCTCTGTTCAGATAAATAGGTTCTCATACGGGAGATATTGTATAATATGTATATCCTACACCAGATCGACGATATAAATATTCTGGACTTAACCAGATAAATCTGCGTTGTCGATGGCCACATTTTCCTTTGAAATGTGGTGTGCATAATAAGAATAACACCCTCCACATTACTTGTCGTTTGTCGAAGTAACAAAACGGAAACGGATATAACATCACAGTTTATCATAACCTACATGCAGCCCACGTACTCGATCTTTCAGTATTGCATTTTATTGTACCTACTGTACACAAGATAAACACGCTAAAAACGACCAAAGTAAACCAACAATTTTAAGACCAAAAAGAAATTTAAAAATTGAACTAGAAGCTTAATCCGCAATATGCTTAACAAGAAAACGTCTTCCTCGTATTTCCAATTGTTTTCTCGGTGCTATTACGAGTTTTACTTAATTGGCAATTAGAAGCCGAAGACAAAAATACCTTAATAACAATCGAAGAATGTAAGTTCAGGTTTCATTTATCTCTTCAAAATGAAACTAATTAATAGAATACTTAAAATTATTTTAACAAAAAAACAATATTAATTTAGTCGTCGAACAGTACCTAAAATAATTTGAGTAATTTTAAAAAATCTTGTTTGGATAATTACGAAAATTTAAATTAATACAAATACCTAATTAATAATAATGAAGTACCAACTGCATATCAATTTTTAAATAAATAACAGGAAATTTATACACTGTTTGCATATTTTTGGACTCGTTAGACAAGATAAATTTGGGCCACACGCCTGTGTGTATAGGAATCCGTTATTTTGCGTAGACAGCGATAGAAAAAAGTCTCTAGGCAAAACACCATATAAGTTCATCTCTCTCTTGCCGAACAAGTACTGTTATATAACGACAACAAAGAATATGCGATTAGCTAAATTACGCGAATGTGTGTGAGTAGAACTCAGAATTTACAGTTACTTATAGGCTTTCGCAAAATTAACTCGACGAAGAATAATTTGTCGATTGTCGAGCTTGACTAACATAAATATTAATAAAGAAAAAGATCTTTCGAAAATCTTTCTTCAAATTGACCCATTTATTATTCACAGGATTCTTTCGACAAAAAAATATCGGAACATGTTAATAAAGTAAAGAAAGATTAAACACAATGCTATTTTCTTCCACGTTCAAAAATAACAAAATATCAACAGCAAATTTCAAATCACGTTTAAAATATTATTTCTGCATTTACATACTCATAACTTATGCATTCACAAACAAACTACAAAATGTTTATACTTTGTAATTTGCTATCATCTTGTTTAACAATAATCTGACTCGAATATTACGTAGGTACCTACTGTTTTTAAAGTATGGAATTCAAAACTGCATGGTTCTTTTGAATAAAGTAAGTAGTATTAATATTAATTTGAAAATTAATAAAAATATCGGATTTCACATCTGAGGTTTTGAGTGTTTGTGTGAGTAATAAGGGCCGAAGACTTAATAAAAATGCATCGAGTAAACAGAGCACATGTTTTAAATTTTTTGGCACTTTTGGTGGTTTAACAAGTTTCTAAGTTTATATTTTCAATGTAAACGTCTTTCGTTATTATTTCGTGACGTAATTATTGTGCTACATCATTACAATTGAGGAGCAGACATTCTATATGCAGTTTGTCCATTTTCATAAATTTTTAGTTATACATGGCATTGTAATCTATACGTAAAATACCACATATTTTAATTACAAAAGGGCGTTCTAAGAAGCATCTATCCAGGGTAAAAAAATTGTTGAAAATTACAAAGACAATCTAAATGCAGTATGTCCAGCGCTGTTGTACTAACGTATAGCAGTATGTCCTTCATACGTAGATTTTGTCGCTGTTTTTCACGTGTGTGCGCTCTCCGGTCTAATATTAAGTCTTTATCAATAGGTTTATTGTTGTTATTAGACCTAGTGGCATTAATAAATAATGAATAATACGGAAGGTAAACATGTGGGCGATGTTAATCGAAAAATCAGAAAAAAAACGAAATATTGCAAGAAAAGATCGTAAGAAGGAATGTAAAATTATTTCTTCTAATAAGATTTTTTTGTAATACCAATGCTTTATACTTTTTTTTTGTCTTGAAATGGACAAGTTGACAAATTTAGCGTTTTAAAGACAAACAAACTGCAGTTTGTCCATTGTAGACAAACAAAGTGCAGTATGTCCAATACATTTTTGAATTTTTTTGCCAAACCGGCAATCGAATATTTTCCGTATTCATGATACTTCATAGTGTATTTTTTTCTGTATTTTTGCAAAAATTACTTTTTTGATAACTTATCATGTAAACCTGTGGTAGTTTTTCTGCTCTCCTGAAAATTTAAGAAAATGGACATACTGCATATAGAAAGTCTGCTCCTCAATTAATTTGAACGTGAACTTTTTTACTTGTCAATATTTTTAATAGTGTACAATGATTTGGCGTATATCAAATTTATTATTGTGTGGTCGTGTGTTACTTTTTTTTGAAAAAATTTAATCCGTGATCAATCATTTTCTTCAAATTAATTTTCGTTGTAACGAAATTTAAAAGCATTGCGTAGTTTAATGATTATATGAATGGTAATCTTTTATTAGTCGATGTTGAGATTTTTATCAAAGAAAATTATTGCGTATATGCCACCCAAGGGGGTCTCTTATAGTTGGTCGTAAGACGCTGTGAAAATTATCACAGTATGGATAATTGTCCTAGTTTTATGGACAACATTGTGCTACTCTTTATCAAGAATATGTTCATTAATCAACTAATAATTTTACTTTTCCTGTAATTTTCTGTATTTGTTATTTATGTTAAAATTGTAGACTTTCAATGCACAACTAATTCGAGATGATTATATTCCAACATAAGTAGAAATGAATGCTACTGTTTATCCTTAATTTTATTATTGTAAATAGTTAAACGCATTCAATTTCATCTATCAGTTTTTGCTCCTTATCAAATGCAACCTAATTAACCTCGACTAATCAACAATAATTAAGTTACACCAAAATGATGTTCGCCCTGTTTTGCAAAAACCAACTTTAAATTAAAAATTCGTCGGCGAAATAAATTCGTTTGAAAGTTTCGTGTTACAGTGAGGGTGCGAAAGTGGTTTAGAGGCGTCGCCGGCGTCGGAATCGATAACAGTGACTACAGCTATTGAACGACCGTGAGGCAGGTTCTGCCTGATGGTCAAGGGCATAGGAGACGCCCAATTTTTTTAAATTTTTCTCACGAAAATGTGTTTGCACAAATATCATTACTGAATTTTCTAAGTAGGTAGGTATATTATACATCATAATCATTAAAATTTAGTTTTTAAATTCCATTTTCTCTATTATAATATCTATAATAACTAAAACTATGTACTTAATTCGTTTTTTCCAAATAATTTAAAAATGGCGTAGAAGTTTTCCTTTCAAAAATTACTAATAATTTAAAAATATCGGTTACATAATTTTTTAATCAATTACTATTGAGACAAACTCATATTTCTCAACAATATAATTATATGATCCCATATAATCAATATTATCCAGTGTGGTTGAGATTTATTAAAAAAAAAACAACTATAATTTTATATGAAATTTAACTAAACGTTAAAATTACTATATTTTTAAGCTTTTTTAAAACAGGACATTTTTCTCACCCCCCCCCCCCCCCCCGTACCCGATATTTGCATTTTTGTCATACATATTTTCAAATATTTTTTAGTTTTGCATTTAGTTAAGTTTTTGTTTAATTTTCGTGTTTGTGGAAATTAAATATGGGAATAGTTAAAATTTGCTAATTTAGAAAAAAATTTAAATTTATTAATATAAATATTTAAATATCCGTACCTAATATAAAAAAAAATAGTTCTATTATTATTATTAATATGAAACACGTTATCCAAGCTTCAAATAAACAAATAAGGATCGATCAAAGCCAATCGGCACTAACTTTTCAATAAACCGTTTAAATATAAAGTTATTTAATCCAATTAATTACGTTAGAGATTCTACGAAAGTAAATTTGTTTATCAAAGAAATAGGGATTTAAAGCCTAGTTCACGAGTCGCACCAAAAATTTTACTTTCTAATATTGAACGAAGAACGATGGTCCTACATAAAGTGCGAATTTAACAAATTTCTATCATCATTCACATTTGTTTTATATTCCAATTATTCAAGAAAAAGTAGCAATCCAATATTGATTACTATATCAGGTAAATACGCTCATAAATGTTATTTCTTTTCAACTAACTTGTTTTATTACCCAGAATGGAATGATAAATGTCTGTTGGAAGCACGAACTTACCAACCCGCAGAAGTTCATGATTAAATTAAACGTTTCTCATAAAATATTATTGATTTTCTTTGTCATTTTAACCATATAATACCGCAAAAATAAACACTCCAATGTAACAACACAAACCAATTTCAGTTGCCAAATTCACTTGATGATTTATTCATCCCAAATCAACGTTGTATCTCGATGCAGTTTTTATTTAATCTCCAACCTTAATAAACTCTCGAGCAATATTAATTAATATTTTAACAAAATCAATTTAAATTTTAGTTAAACAGCAAAAGAAAGGTAATGGTTTTTCTTCCAAATTCATTTCATCAGTTATTCACACCCATGAATGGCTTTTTTTTTAATGCAAATTAATATATAATTAAGCTTGGAGCAGTAGGTATTCAATTATGTAACTAAGCGAATAATTTAGTAACAAAAAAAAGTTGAAAAAAAATCATTAAAAATTATATTCGTTGAAATATAGGAATAATTAACTAGAAACGGCAAGAATAGAGAAACCTTTTTAGTTTGGAAGAATTTTAAACTTGAACATTTTGAGATATTTTTTAATGGACTGGTAATACATTTTGAAATTTCCTAATTGTAGAAAATTCAGAATAATCAAATATTGAACCCACGTATGTACCTTGTTTCTTTCGAAATAAAAATGTATAATATAATGTCATATTATAACTAATATCGACTAGAAGTTTATTAGGTATTTCAAAAATCTTTTTCACACTTTTTGCCTATAACTTAATTTTTGCAATAATTATTATGGATACATTAAACTAGAGAAGCATTTCCCTTGGAATACCAAATAATGCCACAAAATGTGACTAATGTTAAATTAGTTAAAATTCGATTAGTCATTTATGCAATATTTTTATTGTGATAGACAACGATATTCAATTTGTGTTAAATTATAATTAAAATTACCTAATTCGAGCAGAAACGAAAATTAATGGAGACAGTTTCTCGAAACTTGACTCACCTGCAACAAAAATAAACAAAATTAGTAAAGAAAAAAGACTTTCACTTGTAAAATTTGTTTGAAACAAAGCTGGCTTTTCGTATTGTGGGAATGACTTTATCCCAAGATAAGATTTAATAAAAACAAAAAAACTGGAGCATCATCATTCTCGTAACATGTTACAAGTTTTGTATTATGGATGGATATGATACCCTATAGTGATAACAACTGTAGCTCGTATTTTTCAGTTAGTTCATTCCCATGTAAAACGGGTTTCATTTCAGTTGAATTGAAATTCCCCATAGTGTTGTTGATTCATTTGCGAAATAGTAAAATTCGCAGATGGTTGCAATTTTGGCTTCTTAAGTTGGTTCCAGGTTCTTAAATATTGAATAACAATTGGATAAAAACTCGTTTGGACAATTGAAAAGTGCAAGATTTGGTCAGCACAATGAACAAAATAAAATGGTTAAATAATGCACACTTTACATTGTAATGCAGAATACATAAGTGGATGTTGTATTTAATATCAAGGAATCAGTGGAAGAAGTAAAAAAAAGTAGGCATTGCCAATAATGGAAATGTCGAAGACAGAACCATCCAGTATTTCACATGTTTCACGTTTATAATGAAGAATGTCGACATTAATATCTCCTTTTAATTATTATTGTAAAAGTTTTATGCGAACAAACCAAGTTGATACATTTTATTTAAAAAATTACTGTCCTCTTCTCCGTTTACCTTTGCTATTGTTTAGTTTATATTGAATTAATAACTGTCGTTTTAAATTGTCTCAGACGGATGAGAATATTTTATAAAATGCTTTAAAATTTTCGGCCTTGCTACAAAAATAACAAAGAAAAATATTTATTGCAAAATAAATAGCGACAATTAAATAGAGCAATCCATTTATCAAAGTGTATGAAAAGAAAAGCAAAAGCGTTCGGTCTGTAATAGGAAAAATAATCCGTCACTATTACGCAGGTAATAATTACATTATGCCGTTCTCTTAAATTTTCTTTGCACACAGCGCGTATAAATTATAATATAATATAATAAATATATTCGTGTAACAGATCGTACGAAGTTCTAAAAACATAAAAAGCACCGGCGGTTAAGATTAAATACTTCGTCTAAAATTAAAAATGTAACTGCAAATTGGCATATTTCAATAATTATATTAAGCTTTGCTAATCCGGATATGGGTTAACTCAGACACATCAATAATTCGCATACTGTTACAATCCATTTTTGTACCATCGAACAATATAATCCAGACATACGAACGAGTGATTGGAAAAAAGTATCACATTCAAAAAATTGAAAATTCCTGTCACTACATTGCTGAAATGGTATTCGAAGTTTTCATTAATTATTATTGGAAGAATAAAATTCCTGAAATGGGAAATTAAAGAAAAAATTTTTTTCCGTAGAAGCCCATCTGAAATATATGTTATATTACCGAATTTATTTCATATTTGACGATCTTACTGTAAATATTTGAAAATTGAATGATTAATGTCTTTTATTGACATGAGAAGTAGAAAACATTTTCATTTAAACAATATGTCGTGTATTTCTTGGTTCAATTTATCTCAACCTGAAGCGAATGAAGAAGGATTTTGTCTGAACACGCACTACGTTTATAATAGGTACTATGGAAAACCATTAAAAAATTTGTAGATATTTACTACAGCGCCGATAGATTTGGGACGCGTGCCTTGTGATTCAGGCAATGCAAATTCGGTTGGAGAATCAGTGCATTAATATAGTCGATCTGAACGCTCTGATACAGTTTGGGTACCATTATGGGACCTACAATTTAACAAGGGATGCAGTTTTAAGTCATACCCAGGACCTCCCTATAAACATAGGACAACCGAAGAAATTGTATAGCCACTGGGCTAGTTCATACCCTTCAAATTTACCTAAAGTTCGACCTATATAATTGTTACCTAGTTCCTGTGTGGTTACTGTTAAAATCACTTAGGTGATTGGAAATTATTTAGATCAAGAAAATAAAATTTGAATGTGCTACAAAACAAAAAAAAAAGATTGAAAAACACCGAATTAGAAGATCATCAAAAATTATAAATTAATAAACTACCTTTAATTATCCCCTAATCGAGTACCGTGTCCGCAATCTGCAATTTAATATCAGTTTATATAAATTAAACAACTTCCCCAGTCGGTCATAAAGTTCACCACGATATAACTAAAATTAAAGAGGTAAACACAACTTAAAGGTCTTTCAAAGTAGTAATTCAAAATTTGCAGTGTTCCATCGGATTTCGGTCACAGCAACTTTTAATTTTTTTCTTCCTCCTGAAATCGATCTCGCTTAAAATTGTACGATTTTTGAGTTTTCCATTTCCGTTTGATTTTGTGATAAAATATCCCATTAGAAAATTACAATATTAGACGCCTTGCAGGTGTTTCCTACCTAACAGCTTGACTAACTTAAAGGGCAGGTGACAAACACTACACTAGACCAAGATAGACTTGGATAATAATAAGAAAAAATTGTGCAAGTTGAATTTAATAGTGTGCAGCAGCTTCATAAATTAATAAGTAACTTGAACGCTGCACGAACTGGAATATAATTTTGGCTAATGATATTTAAATAACAACAGCTGTTATGAAGAGGTTACAGGTAGATTAGCTAGCCGAAGTCGAGCTTCCGGTTAATTCGGTTGTAAATAATGTGCAGACTCACTTCTTCGGCTTCTCATTTTACGACAAACACAAAGACAAAACGAGAAATTTACACGAAATATTGGAACACCTGCCACTTCTGTATGGCCAATTTTGTTTTTGGTTCTATGTAGAGGTATCAATTATGCTTTGGCATGCAATGTGTTGCATAAAAACTAGTTCATAGATAATTAACAAAAATTCTCTCTTTGTTAGAAAAAAAAAAGAAGATTGCAATCTCTGATTAGGCATTAAAAAAACTAAAGTTGACAGCTATGGTGTCAGATGTAGTAAACCCCACTTTGGGTAGCAGAAAATTATTTCCCAGCATTAAGACGATTGTACATCAACTACTGTACAGCAGCAGAATCACGATATTTCTATGTAACGTAAAAATGTACATAGAATTATAAATTTATTCTCTAAATCAAAACTTGAAAAACAATATATCTTACTCGTAAGTAGTGCTCTAATAATGACTTCTTATTTCAATTTTAATTATTTCTAGAAAACTATTTCTTCTGCTTTTAGCTGCATAATATACACAGTTATATCTATAATAAAAATACCAACACGTTATTTTATCAAGTCAGTTAAAATGCAATGTAATAAATAAATTTCTGGGATGTTCGTTCCTGTCTTGATAAATTATCGCTTATTGTTCTTCAATAATTAATGTAATGAGAAAGATTGCAAGTACATACCTACTATATAAAATTCAGCTACGGGTTTATCTATACATAACTAAACAATCGCTGTAACTATTATTATCATTGATTTCAATTTAGGCAAACTTGTTCTAATTTTTAGATCGCTTAGATTTTAATTAAATGTTCTTTTACTATATCGAAAATAGACAGCGAGTTTAAAAAGCACAAACATCAAGAAATATCTGCGTGCCACTCCTAAACCAATATAAATATCCCTTCCAAATTTTATATTCAAAAGATACTTTTATATTGGGACTTAGAGCCGATTAGATTTTAGTTAAAATGGGTTCGCAGAAACTTGAAAGTAGAAGTGACGCGCATGAATTGATCTACGAGATTCCTTTTAAAATATTTCAACGCAATTACTCATTTCTTTGTCATTGAAAGTGATCGAAAATCATTTACCAGTAATCAATAAAAACTAAGCAAACCCGCACCTACGGGGTGACATTAAGGGTCGGGGGAGTATTAAAAGATTTAATTTGTTACTATATTTACTCTTTTAAATGAGAGTCATGTGTTGTGTGTCACAATTGTTTTTGATAAATTAAAAGTTCAAACAGCAGAACGACGAAAAATTAAGCAGTTCATACTATAACCACAATTTTAAGCTCAACAAAGAAACTGCAGGACTATTATAATGTGTAGCAGGAACGAATTATAAATGTTGAAGACCTTGGCAAATTAAAACTTTCACTTTTTGAACCTAGACTCGAGTAGGTTACCCATGAAGCAAAAGGTAGAAAACATAGGTAACCAAATTTTTATAATGTTCTTTGTTGACCATATTTCATCGTATGTGCATAATTATTATTTTTTACTTATTTGATCAATCTTTAGCGTGTTACGCTGTGGTAGGTTTTTTCGACTTATGTTTGTAGTTTGTATCGAAGCGAGCACGTATCGAATAAAGTTTTGCTTTTTATTGATATAATTTTTTCGTATGTTAGATTATCATATATGAAGATAATATACACTATCGTTTAATAAATATTTAAAGTGGTTGTAAACATAACAAAAATATGAATCAAGTTTTGTACGGCTGCGACTATACACATGGGTTGTTTCTTAGTTACTGCAATGCGGTTCTTATGCCTACATAAATCAAGTTGTCCGGCAAAATACGGCACTTACATTTTTCTGAAAATTTAAAACAATTCAAAATTTTTCAAGCTATCGGTTCTAAAGGTGTTTAATAGTTTCAACCCCAGGTAAACAAACTACAACGGTAATTATTCTAAACAATTGATTTTTACAAAAAAAAAAAAAATTAAATGAGTTAACGATTTTGCCATTAACGTTTTCAAACAAATTTTTTTTCAGTATTAAATAACTTTTATCACGTAAACCCATGTCTCTTTGTGGCCCAATAAAAAGTTGTCGATTACTCAAAAAACAACCTTACTTTTTATAATTTACCAATAATTCAAAAATTGTAACTTTTTAGATTTCAATATTTGGGTTAAATTAGCACACAAATAATAAAACTGATTGTCATTGTGTTCCACTACAGTAATTTGGAAAAGATTTTAAAACAACTCGTGTTGATACTTTGTTCCACCTCGGTTAAAAATTACGTAACAAAAAAAAATAGCACAGAAGATTCGCTCGCTGATGAACCAATGCTCATTTCCAACAAACATCGAGTGATTGCTCGTTTATGATTGTTGTTCCTCGCCCAAAGTCTAAAGCTACGTTTAGATTTGACACTTATTATTGGATGAACTTTATGTCAGACAGCAACTCTGTCTGTCTTACTCTCCGACTCCACGTCTTTTACTGTCCGACATAAAATTCGAGTAATAAGTGTCAGATCTAACCGTACCTTAAAGGCATCGGCGTGCCTTTTATATTGCTGTCGGAGATGATAGAAAACGGTTCAGAAAGCAACAATACAACAAAAGATTTACGGACCATTGCATACAGAGCTTACAATAAAAAAAAAACAAAATTTTACATGAAATATTGGGTGCCTCTAGAAGGATAGTAACACATACCGTTAACAGAATGTCCCATAAAGATGAATATCGTACAGAAATTAGAAACTTTAAAAACGATTATTAGCTAAACTAATCGATATACGACATTCGCCCGTATCTAAAGCACTTCATTTTAATGCTATCTATCAAATTCCGTTGAGTTTTCTTTAATAAATATAATATCTTCGACTGCTGGATGGATCGTCAGATTCTTTTGCTGCCGTTCTGCTGGATTTGCGCACCAACATGACGAGGCCAACAACACAAATTAGACCTGATATAATTCAATATTACACCTATGCAGCCATCAAATTATAAATACAAATTAATAATAATTATTACAAGTGATATTGTGAACATGCCAAAATAATGTTAAATATTTATAAGTTGAGTTCGTGCATGCCATAAGCATGAAGATTGTAACTCGGGATTGTTTTTCTACGTGATATTTGAAAAGTCGACTACCTATAGCAAAACGCTAATGGAATTTCCGGTATAAAGCAAATGTCCGGATGGTATTTTGTATAATGCTCCGTTTTTAAGAGCACAAAATATGAATTTTAGATTCAAAGAACCATCAACAACAATCTCAAGGACCATCGGTGGCATAGTTTAAAAACCTTTGATCAGAGTCATTAACATGACTACATGGGAAATTCTACATCAATTTTGATATTATTGAATTAGAAAAATTATTTGCACCAAATTAGTAATTGTGGGTAATTAAAAATAAAATTACCACATTTCCAACAATTTAAATGGCTATAAAAGTAAAAGGCAATACAAAAGCTCATGTGAGCTCATCAACAATAATTTTGTATTTAGATGAAATAAAACACTTTACTTTGATAATTTTAATTAAAATCCATAGCGAGAAGCATAATAATTATATTTAATTCAGGAAGTGCATGCCCAACAATCTAGAAAAATTCTAATTGCAAAGTTATCATGCGTACATCTATACAATTCATGGTTAGGAATGGCAAAATTATTTTCTAACAAACTCAATTATGTTGCAACGTTTATTCATTAATTAATAATATCCATTTAACGGGTCTCAAATAAACCCTTTTCTTTCAAGTACGAGTTATGAGGTAAATCGAAGAATTTCATGGCTTTCAGATGTGTTTATACGCGCTAACATCAATCGAAATGGACCTACTCAAAAATCCATAAATTTTCAATGAGATTTCAAAAAAATTAAGATTTGTCAAGTTACGTGGTGGATTCAACTAGGATTGGATTTCTGATTTGCTTTCATGATGATGAGAATGTCAAACACTCTTTTGTTTTGATGAAGTAAATCTTCGTCCTTTTTTCAATTATTAGCAAAGGTAATTTTACTTGCACAATTTTTTAACTTGACAATGTTTTAAGTTTCTTACATGTATTTAAGTTTAGACAGTGTCACCTCATATGTATCATTGTTCTTGTAATATTTCAGATTTTTATAAACATTCTTCTTAGAAATATTTCTTCCATTTAATCCATACCTGTATCCAAAACTGGCTTGAAAAGTTCATTCTCGTTGAACCTAAACCGGAGTTTAACTCACTTCTAATTTGGGTTAACCCGTAAATATTATAATTGCTAAGTAAATCATAATTGACTCCAATCTCCAATTCAATAAAAAAAAACTTTATACTCAATCCAAGTACCTACCAGAATTTTTAAAATCATAAATTATGTATTCCATTGGAGAGTTCCATTTGATCTGTTTAAATTTGAGGCACTAAAAAATAATTAAAGAATTTTCTTCGCACTTGAAGCAGAAGCTATTGTTTTACCAACTTCTATTTCACAATAAAATTTGCATCTGTTTCAAGTGCATAAAAATTAAACCAAAAAATCAATATTTTGAATTTCAAGTCAAACCTATCTATTAAACGTAGTTACAATTCCCCAACGAAGTCAACACTTAATCAATAATAAATTATTGATTTTGTCATTTTATGTGTAATAAAATTTAGAACGCGATGCATTTATTGATTGCTCAACAAGAAAATAGCTGAGTGAGGATGAAGTAAGAACTTGGAAAACGTGTTAATTATTATTACATTACTAACAAATCGTACCTATATAAAAAATAATAGTATAGTATACCTAAGTAATATGTAAAAAAAATATCTTTTCAGCTATAATGTACCAAGAGCGATGATAATCATGCTATAATTTTGGCTAATAATAAATTATCAAAAGTGTGTTGTTAATAATGTACCTACTATTCGGATTGAAGTTATCAAAATAATAAAAGCGAAAAGAAAGAAGCCAAAAGTTCCCACCATGCAAATTACCCACATAATAAAAACAAGTAATCGAAAAATGTCATCTTATTATTGTGATACACTAAACACCCAATTTATCGATAAAATATGTATTTTGGAACTTGAAAACATAAGCCCGTACGCACCGAAAGAATATTATATTCCGTTAGGTCTGTACACATACGATTTTGTATATGACTTTTCGAATGTCTAATCCTATAAGAAGTCTACAATGCGTCTACGTTTAAAATTAATCAAAAAGGGTTTCGTTTTTCAATATTGTTCGCTTTAAATAAAAAAGACACTCCGTCATTTACATAACAAAACAATCAAAAATACCTTTTTAGCAGTTGTGTGCTCACAAAGCTATTTCTGTAGCTAAAATTTACAGTGCATCAAATGCCAAAGCTATAAATCGAAATGACTCTTCACTCAACAATTGATACGAAAACCAAACAGAAAAAAGAAAATGCAAAATTAAATTTCACCACCATCCAGTAAACAATTAAAACTCAACACTAAATAAACGCATTTTCTTAATGCTGCAAAGCTAAAATAAATTGAAAACCTATTAAAATCAAATTTGTTTTTGTGGTTAAAAATCAAAAAAATTTGACGACACTTGCAAGTTGGTGCAAGTAACTTGGGTGCGTCGTTTTGGGTCTTTGACCGTGAAAGTTTGCGACCCGAACGTCGAACCCTTATTTATTGGCCCAACTTTCTAGGTGGTATTTGATTAAAGTACACACTGCATTTTTTATTTTTTTTAACCCCAATTGAAAACTCTTAGAACAATTATCCTATAAAATCGATACAATACGTAGTAATAATAAAAATTATAACTTTCGAAGAGGGTTGTCTTGCTGACGTCAGAGAATCGATGACCATCTACGAACTAAAAATAATAGTTGACTGACCTTTACATATTTTCCAAATTTGTACCTACATTGTATACGACGAAAAATTGTAAATTTCAAAGGTCCTTATAATTAAACGAGCCGGCGCATTTTTTCATGCGTAAAAATTTTCCAACACGATTTAAAGAAACAAAAAACGGCGCCTAAAAGAAAAACGATGTATATCCCGAACTTGAAAGTAGACTGAGAAGTTTTAACATTGTTATCGTTCATCGGATATGCTTTTAACGTTTTGTTGCTGTCTAATTAATTTCATAATGTTTTAACTAAAACTTATGAATAACAAAAAAAGAAAACATTTTTCATATTTAAGGTTTTTGTTTGATAAAGCAAGTCAAAAGTTGGAAATTCGATTGAAATTCATGCAGATGAAAATTTGTGAGCCTCTCAGAGACGTTGCTTGAAAAAAATTAGTTCGAAATTCTGAAATACTAAACAAGAAATATTATTTTTATTAATGGTTATTTAAGAAAAGTTTCAAATAAAAATATGCGTGTGGCCCTCAACTCTTAACAATATTGCGTTAACTTATATAGCGTTTGTTATTACCAATTAATTTAATCGAAAAATTGCTTCATAAATTAACACGAACCCTCGATACGGTTCAAACGATTAAGTAAAACTAATGACATTTTTATTGTCATCAATGTTTACATCGGCGTACCTGTTGTTCTTCTATATATTTTATACACCACCACGTATCTTGTACGTGCGATCCGCCTCAGTTGAAATTGAATAATTTTCCGACTACACAACGAAATTACGAAATAAATAGAAAATTTGGAGGTCACCACATAATTTGCTTATCTTCACGGTCATATAACTTCCTTAGCAAAACGACTAATAGATACCAAATTGTGTAGCAGAGCAGAAAAAGGAACGATCAAACTTTTAACGTTAATTAATTGCCACTTGTTGCTTGGCGGCAGTAATACTTTTCACGGTTAATTTGATTTGTCTAAATCTAATCAGTGAGCAAACTTAAATTTTTGTTACGTCGCGTCGGAGCGAGTTAAAATGAACCAAATTTAAAATCCAATTTCTTGGACGAAACCGTTACAGCCGTTACTTTCGGGAGATCTAAAACCTGTATCGTTTTTTCTTGATGAATTGTACATGTCCATTTCTAAAGATAAAGTAAGAACTCGAAAAGTAAAATCAGGTTCTTGCTGAATGAACGACTGCGACGTATTCTAATATTGGATGGAGAGAAAATGACAAACCCAAAATATATTACATAATGTGCATTTTATATTATAGATAGGTACATAAAACGGAAGTTTACAAAAAATAGAAAGAAAGAACGACGTATACTTTTAAGAGATGTGATAAAATATCCCACCCTCTTCCGATAGAAATTATTATTATAAACGAACCTCTCGATATTAGTTTATACCCACCATTTTCTTAAATGCACACAAAAACAAAAAATTGAATATTATTATAAATAATTGATAATCATTATTTAATTAATTGCGTAAATAATATTAAAATAACTTTTTTTATTTAATTAGTAATTCAAAAATTATTAAAAACGTTTCATTTTTAATTAAACAAATGTGAATGCAAATTATGAATTATAATAAATTATTCGCGTTATAAAAAAAATAAACACCGTTAAAAAGTTTAAATTAAAATTAAATTATGTTAACTTAAAGTTAATAAAATTTTACGATAACAAATTCTGGCAATATTAGGTCACGGATCAATTAGATGTACCGTACGTTAATTTCTAGAATGGAAAATCTATATATTTTAAAAATAGGAAAAATATAATAATAAAAGAAGGCCATAGACGTAGATGTATGAACTAAAAGGGGTTGCTTCTTTTCCGTTCATTAAATCTTTTTTTCGACAGGACTTTCACAAGAATCCACATAAAAACTATTAAACCAAAAAGGAATTTTTTTTGCAAGTCACATGTACCAACGTCAATACTGTAGAATCGATAGTTCAACATCCGAATGACCATGGCGACCTAACTTTTGTCATTAACATTCAATTTCGGGGAAATTTCCTATCGCATTAAATCATTTTATTTCCTTTTCCTTTCCACTAACAAAGTCTAGACTTGTTTTGTTAAAATCTTATGTTTGGGGCGTTATCGTACACCAAATACAATTTGTAGAGCCCACACCAAGTCTACTGCAAGTGCATAATTGAATCAAGGCTAAAATCCGCGGCGTCCTTGAAATTAAAACCAAGTCTCGTTTCGTGCATACGTAAAAGTAATAACAATTTTGATCGTAAAGGAAGCTGTCAAGTATCTGTCTACATGTGATGAATAAGTACCTAGTAGAAGAGATTCTGTTTGCAACGAGAGACAAAGATGAAAGACGAGGTATTTCAAACAGTGACAGATTTTAATAAACGCGAATTGATCAACAATTTGTGTATTAAATTTAGTCATCAAGCGAGTTTTATCGCACACAATTGCGTGGTTGTACACAACAGAATTCACACAACGTGATCAAAGAGCACCACGATCATTGATTATGTCACAGCCGGCTAGACCAGAGCAACTCGGTGCATTCATTACATTAACGCTTTGCAGTACCCACGCTGATCCACTTTCGTGCATTAAAACTTTAACAAATAAGCCGACAGTTACGATACAACTTTAAATAACGCACATGGTGTACCTAATTAAAACTTATTAATAGTAAACAATTCAGTGCTGGGCGTATGGTACGGCCAGGGGGATGATTTTGTCCTCGCCCAAGAAAACAAGAAAATCTGACCTTCCGTTTGATTATATTATGTGTGATCCTACAACACCAATGATGAAGACAATGGAAAAGGTTTTTCGTAAACGTTTAAAAAATTATATTTGAAAAGATCTATTACGGGTTTTAGAAACGATACGATTTAGATAAATAATCATTATGCACCAATGAAAAACGACTACTTGGGCTAGCAAACTTTTTCTATTTTAATTAATATTTAAAAAAAATTATTTCAGATACAATTTTGACGCACCTGCATAAAAAAAGTGTCCATCGCTGTGCTATATGAACAAGGACCGAAAAAATTCCCTCGAAGAAAGTTAACCAGATATATTAAATAAAAACACTACATGCAATGATTAGTGTCTTCTCGCGGATTAAATTTTGAGTAAAATAAGGCAAGCATGGTTGCATATTTAAACAAATGGTGCCGATTCACCTAAAACATGATTTATGCAAAGTTTGCTGCTTACTTGCAAGAAAAGAAAAAAGAATCAATAACGCTGTAATAATTGTGTAATAATAATTACATAATATGAGTATAAATTTGTTTTTATTGTAAAAACCAAAGTTTAATTATACCGTCGTACACCTGTTAAAACCATTTGTAAGTTTTGGTGTTCATTATAATCCTTCCAAAAGAAAATTAAAATTCATTGATACATTTTACATTAATTTTAACGAGAGCATGCACACAAAAAGTACAGAACAAACAAATGTAATGAGTTTTTCAAGTACAAATTACAAACGCGAGTGGAAATAAATTTAATTACGCTCATTTATAATAAAACCGCACAAGTAATAATTAGGAAAACAATTTTTCAAACAAAATATGAAATTCCAATATCCACAGAATAAATAAATTTAAAAACACCACTTGCTCACTCACTACGCAAACAATAAAATAAAATTTTAATTATTATTCCCGAATTAGGTTGCAAAATATAAAGTAGACGCCTATTCATACATACATTTTAGTCATTAATGCTCAACTTCTCGAAAAATCGAAAATTCCGTTTAAGAATTGCGTAAGTACTTGGGATATAAATTAAATTGTTCCAACGTTAATACGTTTATGAAGTAAAACGACGCCCTCGAAGACGCCTGGAAGTACATACAACTGGCTAGAATTACCATAGAATTTAGATTGTCGGTTAATAAATTCGACGATCTAGGCTAGAGAAGTATTCCACTATGCAATTGATGCTCCCTGTACATGTGGGTTACATTGAATGGCGGGCGCCGCAATGGAGTTTACAATACTGCAATTTCTCAAGAATGTAACTCGTCAACTGCCACGAAAATTTATTTCGACCGCTTTTGTTAGACTTTTAAATAATCTTTCAGCCGTCTCTCTCATTAAAATATGAAGAGAACAATAAAAACCCTTGGAAGAAAATCGGTAAAACTTGAGAAAATTACAACATTATAAAAATCGCCTAAGTAGTCCTACATTCAGATTTAACTCAAAAATAATAAAAGAAACTGAAACACTAGAAAATTTTTTGTTGTATTTTTGATATTGCGAAGATATTTCTTCCATATCGTGTAATATTTGCTCAAGCTTATGTATTTATTGAAATACGACAATATTGTTTTGAAGAGATTAATTAACAATTTCATTATTAAGTGCACAAAACTACAAATAAAATAAATATTTGATTTTTAATTCATCAAGCTCTACACAAAAAGTATTACGATCAATTTTAACGAATAGATTATAATATCCCAATACTGTGTTGTATTTGAACAATATTGTGAATTATTGTAATGGTGAAGCAAAGAAGAGGTAGTGAATAATGAAATTCTGAACCATCCTTAACAAAATATGTATATCAAGAAATAAATATCTTCAAACATACTTATGTTTACTTGATTAATAAAATATTTTCTTTGAGAAAAACAATACTTTTAACAGAAATCACCACTTATGCTTATTGATACCGCGGTATCTCCTACTAAGGAAATCTTCATCAGTCATTGATATTTCTCAATATTAACAAGAAATTGTAACAATTGAAATTAAAATCTCACCAATTAGGATTATTTATTATAACTTTATAACTAACGCTGATGGTGATAATAATCCTGCTTTAGGTACATCCGGTGCGAATCATGCAACTTTCATGAATTAATTAAATAATAATTGCTATTAACTTAAAGTTAAAACAACTTTTATTTAAAATAATTTTTTAATTACGTAACTACATATTATAAAATGTATTCTTACTTAAGACTGTTTAATTTAAATTATAAATAGCATTTTAACATTTTCAAAAACTTTAGACAAATTTTGACCACAATATCGGAAAATTTACACACATTATTAAGGATATACGCCAAGATTTAAACGAGATTCGTAGTTATCCATTCATCAAACAAAAATGCAGCCTGCAAGTTGTTTCGGATGCACAACTCATTTAATATTTGAGCTATTTGTACACGCCAAGGTTAAACAACTTTCTATTTTATGTTAGCGTTTCTGATTTGTAAATTTACTTGCCACCAACAACGACCTGAACGCTTTAAAAAAAAACAGTTTTATATTTTATATGAAATAATTTTTGCAATAGAATTTGTGAACGAGTTAAACTCTTTCGATTAAAGGTTACGATGGTGGTGGAAAGTTTAAAAAATTTCTCGAATTTCTTATTTCAGATAGGAAACAAAATACACATTACAACACCATCCTCTTCATAATTAATTTAACAAAAATCCGAGTCAAAACGTAACTAATTTTATAGTTGAACTTCGCATTGGATACGCTCATGCAAAATTGAACACGCCTAAAAATTCTAATTCCGTTTCTTCTATTCTCAGTTGAAAAACGATTAAAAAAATATGTTTCATAATGTTTTGGCATAACTAGCAGAACCACAATTTTGTTTCATTATTAAAAATCTCGTAGCGGCCCTAGTTTCTATTTGGAGATTACAAAACCTGCAGGCCTTGACTAGATTATTAATTAAAGCTTGTAACAGTGCGTGACCTCAATTAAGGTATTATGCGTTGAAATATAAAACCACATTCACTTTATAAAAGTAAATTACAATAGTTTAACCGAGTGCTAACGCCAAAATTTTGCCGGAGAAAAACTTAACACCATAAACCAACCTCTAGCTGTCATTGTCGCGATCCAAATCTGAATCCTAATAGTTGAAGATCTCAATTTGCAAATTTCAGCCAAAGTCAAACGTTCAAATGATAATAATGTTGGCAAATGAAAAATAGTCATGCCTTCAGTGTGGGAAAAAAGATATGCGTTTTCCGAAATTCCGAAACGCTGGGTCGTACTAACACTCAAATCGAAGCATTTTTCTATACAAATTTCCAGAGTGAACTGTTGTAAAAGAGAAAAAGTACTTTCTTTCTTGCACCGTAAAATCGACAGTTTCTCTTAAATAAAAGAAAACCCAGTTGTTTTACAAACAAAAGAACCTTCACAAGATATTTAAAAATTCAAAATTACTATAATTAACAATAAATTTTGACCTTCTATTTGAATTCATTTTCCGGCTAAAAATTTAAATCAAGATTTTAATTGAGTCCAATTAAAACTTAAAAAAAGCGTGCCATTTTAAGTAACCATTGAGGATAGATAACTAAAACATCTCAAAAAAAAATAAACGTAATAGCACATCCCCTGTAACAATTCAAAGATCACCACTTTCTGATACCCAGAGCAAAATTTGCAGCTAGGCAAACTTGAACATCAACAATTTTTTTCATTTTTTTTCATCGCTCCACTTTGGTCCACCTTTTTTCTTCCTTTTTACAAGCTTTTACTTAACTTCACATTGTTATTGTATCATTTATGGTAATAAAATTGTATGAAATTTTACGTTACTAACAGAGAGATGGACGGATAAATATAAAACAATCAAACAGATCCGAGTTCTTATTAGTATGAGTAGATTAATGAAATCAAAAATTTGTCTTTTCATCTCATATTTACCTACTGTAATTTCTATAATCCATAATAAATTATAGTTGTAATTATATTCAGTCACGAATTCATTTATCGAAGTGATATACTACTTATTTTTTGTTACATTATTTGTTATAAAAAAGATTAATCAAATTACTGCCTACAACTTTTTGACGCTTATATTCCTAATCGTATTTAAAAAGGCGACAAGAAGTTGATAGACTAATATACTTACAACTCGAGAAAACTAATATGGAACTATCAAACCTGTCCACGGATATTAAATTATGTAAATAGAGTTTCGATAAATAAAAAAACATTTATAACAATTGAATCATTATTGATTAATGAATAATAAATCGATGTTAAGCCACAGCAATGATTTATAATAAAAATATATTCGATAAAATTGATGGTAACATTTTTTGTGCAGAGCATGATAAATTGAAAATAAAAATTTCTCGATATTGTGAAGACACCTTTTTTATATCGGCCAATATTTGCTCAAGCAAATAGCAAAAGTAAAAATGCTCGAGCAAATATTGGCCGATATTGGGTGGCAAGAGATGTCTTGGCAATATCAAGAAATTTTCATTTTTAATTTATAATAATAACTAATTTATTTAAAAGCAAAAATAAATCCGATGGTGCTTCACTTACTTTCGTTTAAGTATTTTTATACAAAAATAAAAAATTGAGTAAAATAGAGTCAGTAATCTTCGACGAAATAAAAACGAATATTCGAAATTACTCAAAAAATTATGTAAAACGATTTGTATAGGCTGTTTTATCCATGAAAATAAGTCAATCAAAATATTTTATTATTCCACTACACTATTCTTCTTCCTACGTAGCTAAATGAGAAAGTTAAAAATTTGTATATTGAATGAAAATTCAATCTTTTGTTTAAACAATGATTTTGCTCAAAACTTGCTCTTCCAATTTAAAATCGCAAAGTTACATTTTCTTGGAAAACTCCGATTACACTATCATAATCATAACCTTGCTCTCGCTGGTTTGCCATTGCCTTCCGAGAGGAGAGGGTCATAATGAAGTTGGATAAATTTTGTAGCCGGGTTGGAGATCGAACCCAGGACTTCTAGCCTAGAGTCAGGTCTTTAGCCCGTTCGCTTAAGCTCACCTATGTCCAAACCCAAATAATCTACTATAAATGGATTTGTTTTTAATTTGCTGGCAATTAAGTTGTTGTTCTTTAATAAAAATAAAATCAAACATCAAATTCTCACAAAGAAAGTAAAACTGACGAAATGACGATTTGGCTTACAATTTGACCATGACCAAGTTATTTGCTGCATCCTCCTTCCGCTTGATTCAAAAATAAAAGAAAAGTAGTTGATGGTTCCGATTGCCCCTACGATTTAGTGCCCAAATGCGACGTGTACAGTGTATCCATGATCCCCCGAATTACAACGAATAGTTTAAAAACAGACGTTTATGTTTTGCACGTGCGAATTGCATTGTACCCATTATTATCGGTACATTACAAAAATAAGACAATTTTTAAAGGAAATAATGACATCTACTTAATCGATTAACTCATGTGTGTCGCCACTTCACTCCCGCTCTCAATCAGCTCTAAGTCTGAATATAAAGTACTAAATATGAAATTTGGTTGAAAAATTCTTATTGGTTTGAGCGCTAGAGCGCACACAAAATTAAGTGACACAAGGACATTTCTCGATGTTTAGTCTCTTTCAACTCGTTTGACCTTAAGGACTGTAAATCGGTCAAAATCTGGGCAAAATTTTTTTTCGGTTACTATCACAAAGTTATTACAAATCTTTCATTTACTTTTTCAAAATCACAAACTCAAAATAATTACGACACTGTCATTAATGCCTTTAGACTTTAGTAAAAAGCTTTCGTTAAATTAGAAAAATATTTCGAAGTAAAAATAAAAACTTTGCCAACTTAATTAATGCTGTTAAAATGGACTACTTAAAATTACCAAGTCTCGTTTAATAAAATTGCGAGTGGGGAACGCCTCCTCACAATACAAGCAAAGCCAAATTTGAAAACCTTACAAAATAATTAAGAAACGATTAACCGAAGTGACTACGAAATTAGCAATTGTTTTGTGCAAATGACACGGCAATTAACTTGTGAACAGAATAATTACTAAAATATTCAATAAATTTTAACGTTAACTTTCCAGTGAACCAGCTAAACAAATCGTTGGCATTATCCAAGTGTACGTTTTTTTTTATTTAAATAAATATTTTTCTTTTGATTTCAAACATAATAAATTAAAGAGAGCAAAATAAGAAAATTAATCTTCTATCTTGAAATAATAAATTGTAAGAAACTAGGATTTAGCTTCTTATAATATTTTTAGTGGTATTCGTCATTTTCAAAAATTATCCAAATTCGACGAAATAATTAAATACAAAAGTTCGTCAGGTTAATTTATTTGCTTGGTTAACCCACGGGAGGCTCCGTTAGGTCTATAACGAAATATAGTTTTATGAGCCAAACCAATAAGACAAAATTCGGTGCGATTTTATTTTGAAAAAAAAAGAGATAGGATTGGATACAATCCAAATTTGTGTAGTTGACAACTTGGAAAAACGTAATAGATTTAACACAATGATAGGCAGGCACACTTTACGTCACCGTACGTTGACACAATATAATAATGTACCACTATACCATATGTTGTATTTATATGATAAAACGTATTTCCACAAAAATATTTTTTTAAATATATAGGTGCTACTGAAAAAAGTGAGTCGAAAGATTATGAAAAACTTAAAACTTTAAAATTATGATAACACTGCTCGACTAGGAAGTGAATTTGAAAATGTAATACCCTCCCCCCACCTGACACTCGTTTCAGTTCCTAATGCCTTTATTGTGCCAAATTTTTACTTTAGAATTATAATGAGAAATTTCAACACATAAAAATTAATTTACATGAGTAACAAGTATGCTAACAATAAGAGTTTCTTCATTTATGAATGAAAAATTAAAAAAATTAATTCGTTCGGTTTTTTTTTAGGTAATATAAAATTTCGAATTTGGAATTCATCTTTGTTTCTGATACATACTATGAATTATGAAAATGTTACGATAAACAACGAATTGAAACGGAAAAGCACTTTAAAAAAATGAGCTGTTAAGCAAACACGAATCCGTGTATACATAACTATTTTGTTAAAAAGACAAGGTTTTTGGGTTAAAGACCTTCGATAGTGTTCTCAAGTCTAGATCTAACAAAATAAATATGATGCAATCGAGACGTAATTACGGGTAAGAAAGACAAAACGCAAAGTAGAAAATGTGAAGAAAAAAATGTTCAAAAACAACCGAAAAATCATAAAATAACAGATTAATGTGGGAGCAGCAATAAGATTGATATAGAAACCGCGTAAAAGCAGGCGCGAATAGTGTGAATATTGGGGGCCAGTGGGGCAGTATTGACGATCTAACGTAGTAGAAGGGGGCCACCGGGAGCACTCACCTACTCAAGGCCAAGGCTAAGCAGTAAACAACAATTATCTATATTCGAAAAATAGACAGGTTGTTATACTTCCATGATCAAATATTAATCGTTTATTGATATTTCAAAATTTAAGAAATAATTTAATTTTAATAAATTTAATACCATTTTAATTAAAAAAATATAAGTAGGTCCGTCTCAAACATTTTTCTATTTAACTTGATTATTAACCGACGTTATTATTACAACTCATTTCTAATAAAAGTTCGATTAGTAACAATTATAATGATGCCCTGTCTTCAAGTTTCGCTGTGCATTATGGAGTTCCTGTATAATATTATTATGATATACGATAAACATACCAACACTAAAAATTAAATAATTAATAATGATCAATACACGCACATATTTATAGAAACACGAAAATATTATTATCGAACAACATAAATAATTGGTGAGGGACAACAAATTTGAAGGAAATCGAAAGTTTCCGAACGCCAAACTATAAATATTTAAGCGTTCCAGCTAGCGCGGGAGTAAAAATAAAGAGCAAAACATTGAACCTCAAAAAGCTAATATTTGCGCATCAAAATAGAAACTAAAATCAAGACAATTTTCTTTCCAACGATAAGATGAAAATATTGTTCAATTTGGACGTTGACGATAGTATCGTCCACAATTTAAATAATTAACTCTTATTTTACGCTCGGAAAAACTTTTGTGGTATTTAGTTACGGTGCCAAGACATGTGTAGCTGAGGGATACGATGTTATTACCCAAGTATATTTAAAAAAAATATGCACGTTTTGGTTTGCAATAAAACATAACGGTTACTTCCTTTAATTTAACTTCAACAATGTAAAAATTAATTATTGTGCACGTAATAGACGAAAATTCTTTTTGCGTAAATTCATGGTACCGTGTAGCATCATCGAAGAGCAGTCCACAGAAACGATGACCGAGATCAATGGACACTTAAGAAAAATGAGAGTCGCTCCAGTGAGCTGTAACTATATTGCAACGTCTCACTGCGAGTGTTGCTGCAGGCAGCCAAGTCCAAAATTCTTATATAGATAATAGATTTGCAGACGAATTGGACTTGTCATTAAGAAAATATTCAATTTATGGCTACAACTACTTGCAGATCTATCATTTAACGGTTATGACAATTAAAAAAAGAGACAATTTATAATTTGAGCATCAAATTCGTGTGCGAATAGATTATTCTCCGACAGATTATATCAGCTTGTTAGAGCATCCACTAAATTTAGAATTATGATCGCATAATGGTATATTTAAAGTTAAAAAAGTAAAATGGATTAATAAATTGCTTTGAGAGGATGTTTTTTAAAACTGGAAAAAGTAAAAACGAAAAGATTTCACTTTCAGGCGCGTTTTTCACTAAAGTAAAATATGTTGGACGTCGTTACTAAGCCTTGAAACTTTTATTTGAAGCTCCGCTACTTTTATTAATAGAAGTTGAAAACTTTCATTGCATTTTCACTCGAGGACTTGATGTTGACAGAACAGTATCACAAAAAGAAAAACGTCAAAAATAAAAGTTATAAAAATATTAAATCGCCATTCGCTGAATTACAAACTAATTTTTTAAAAACATGCCGACTTCAATAATTGAAAATCGGCATTAATTTGATGAAGAAAATCAAGTACGCGCTGGGACAATAGTGATGTGACTGTATGTGTGGTGTATCCCGACATGCGATGAGAGAATTTTAATAAAAAGATCAAAAGTATAATAAGTAGCGTAAATTTTTTAAATACATACAGTAAAACTCGAAAATAACGAATATTTGGTTCCCTACATTTTCATTTTATTTGAGTTTTACTGTAATCTGTATGTAATACATACAACGAGAAAAATATTTTGATTTGAATGTGGTTTTCGAAAAAACAATCAACTGTGAAGGTTCATCGAAATCGTGTGCATTGTGCTATAATTTTTATAGAATATTACGTCATAGTCGTAAAGCGAAACGAATTAGACGATAATTTAATAATTCAAATACACGTTAAATAATTAACATTAGGAAAGCAATTTTTTAAAACACCTTAATTAGTAACACCTTTCAAGTATAACAATTTTCTTTAATGATGAATAATTACCTCTATGAACAACTTATAATCGAAGAACAACAACACTCCTTAAATTAATACATTCGTATCTTTATAATCTATCATTACATTATTGTATTTTTTGTTAAAGGAGTTCGTTTAATGTGGTTGTAAAATTACTTTTCATTATATCTTAAAATATACCTATCAGTAAGTAATAAGTTGTAAAATTACTAACAACGAGGGGGCATTATGTCACTGCTAGATTTGCACGGAAATTAATAAAAAAAATCCCTACGACATGTATGATAAAATAACTATCGATGCAGTACTAAATAAAAAAGTACCTAGTAGTATCTCAAATTTAAAAAAAAATTAAAATCGCCATCATATCTGTACGCACTAACTACCTACATTTCATCCAATGATGAAAATTCGTAATTAATTCGGAAGTCGTATCAATTAGTAACTAAAAGTCTTGGAAAATGCAGATGACAGAACATAAAGCAGAAAATTGAAAACGTCTCAAAATGGATAGATTGTAGATGACTTTCTTCTTTAGCAAGCCAGCAAAATGATTATAAAGGCAATATACGAGAAGTAGAATCGTTGGTTCAGACACCTTATAGGATTTTCAACGCTAAATTCATAATATTTAATTTATTATTTCAGAGAAAAACTAAATAATTAGTTCTTGTAGACGAAAAATACTGCATCCGTACGTATGTATGTTACTGTGTGATTTTCCTTTAAGAAAAAGAGAAACTAAACTGTTATTTTAACAAGTCAATGGTACCTTGAAATTGTTGAAATAAAAAACTATCATTTTGACAAATTGGATTCGATTTCCGCCGACAACAAGGCAAGAACTTGTGAGCTTTCTGGATTAACACGTTTCACGTCATGAAAATACAAAGGTATAAATAAAAATAATAATCTTGGCATATTGGTAAGAAAGAATAGAAGTTGACGGAAAATCACACTGATTTCATTTGACCAATTTTACAAACAATACAAAAACAATTCTTTATAATAAATGTTAAAAAAAACACCTTTGGACTATTAAGCAACATCCTAATCTACATATTATAACAAAATTTTCTTTGAACATTTTGCAAACTGAATGTAATTACTAAATGTAGTTACTATTATAGCAAATCCGATGAGCTTTAGCTGTGAGAATTCAAAATTTCAGTTTCTTTTACTGCGCACTAGTGTTTCCAGAATAAATACCATTTTATCATTTGCAATACAGCTGTCACAAAAAAACACTGCAATTATTATTATGGAGATGTATTTAACTGATAAATCAACAAAACAATTATCAATTTTTATCAAAATATCAGATTTAGTTTATCCGCTTTGTGGAGTGCCAGGTAAGAACAAAAATTAAAAATATTAAATACATGTGTAGATGTAGATCTATTGCTTTTCACTACAAAAAAAAAACGTATTCACAGTTTTGCTCTAAAATAATTATTAAGATATACGAAAAATTGAACTAGTAGGTACTACTCGTAAATTTGACAAATCGTATTCTACCCACAATTTAAATCCAACAATTAATTTTCTAGAAATTATTATCAATCCAAACGATAAAATTATGAAGTGAGTAAAAACCTCTTAGAAACTACCCATCGTAACAGATTTAGAAAAATTTTAATATAAAGAAATTTGCTATAGAAATTCATGGTAAAGCCAATTTCCTGACAGTTAATGAATTCTACAATTATTTAGTAGAACTACGAAATTTTGTAATAGTTATCAATTCTAACTATAAAGGTAAACATACCTATGACACGAAACAAAAAACTTACAATAAAAACTAATATTAATTTAACAATTGAAATTTTGTCCAAATTTTCCGCTGATCATTATAAATGTAAATTATTTTATTTATACGAATTCGTCTACGAATATTGTGACGTTTAAAACAAAATTCACATTAAAAGTTAGATGGAGTATATTGAAAATTTTCGAAATTGCATTTTATAAAGATGCACGAAGCTACTGAAGAAGAATAGCTGCAGGTATTTGACAGGTAGCAGAAGTAAAAGTTGTGGGTTACAACCGTAAATTTGATCAATTTCAGCAGTAAAAAAAATATGACGATTTTATCCTACAACTAATATCTCTTCAACAATTTATATGAAACAATTTTAATAATTCTACTTTACGTATATAAGAGGTGTCAGATAAATTTTTTTTTTCAACTGATAAAATTCAAGTGTACAATAAACGTTTACCTATAATTATTATTATAAAATAAAAAAATATTAATTGATATTTATATAATTATTATTAGGTATAAAATAAAAAAATGTTAATTGATATTTCATTGATATAAAAATGGTCACGTATGTACAAAAGCATTCCGACACATCCTTTATAACAAATGTGTAATAAAAATCCTTGAAAATCACAAATATATAAGCATTAACGACCTCAAGTGAGGTCAAACGCCTTCAAAAATGACGTATGTCCTATATTTGCACAACGTATTTTGTATCAACAGTATCCCAAAATTACACCATGTCAACTAAAATTACGTAAATAAAGGTTATTAATTTTGAAAATTACCTGTTAGAATCACTATAAAAATTTAGATCAGGGATCAAAGGAACTCACCTAAAACAGAAAGAGAAACATATTAATTAAGGGTTTAACAAAAATATAATATTAAGACAAAATGCGATTGATAACTAAACTATTATTGTAGGCATAATAAACAAAGTTGAAAATCGATTAAGTGTAATTGATTTTGACATTTAATTTAAAGGGAATTAAATGTATTGTAAAATTTAGAAAATATATTTTTATATAAGATAACAAAGGTTAACGCACGTAATGTGCACCTTTCGGTAGCCTCATATAATAAATAATACGTAGGTAAGTTTTAGATAATTAAAATTTTGCATGATTTTCAGATAACGCGTTAATATCTAATTATTGAAGATACCAAATTTTCGAATTTAGCAGTAACAAAAGCAAAAAGTTAAAAAGTACATCAAATACAATATGTTACATGCTTTCAACTTGACGTTGCCGATGTCCAAATAATTTGTTGTGCAGGTCAGTGTATACTATGTTATACTAACACGAATAGATTAACTAATTTATTCTTCAAAAATTAATTATTATTACTGTAGGTAATTTTGACAAATGAAATAAACAAAATTAATATCTTTCTGGCTGAACCTGAATTACTGTATTCAGAGTACCATAGCTCAGTGGTACCCTATTTAATGTAGTTGTATGGTATACAGTCAAAACTCTCTAAATCGAATTCTCATAATGTATTAAAATTTGTTCCAATTAGGGGGAGTTCGATTAGAGAGTGAGAATCAAAACCCTACTTAGTTGGAGATGCCAAATAAATAATTCGATTTAGAGAATATTTTGAATTAAAGGGAGGTCGATTTAGAGAGCGCTTTGACTGTATTTTCATCAGGAATAAATTTTATGCAAACTATTTAATGCGTACCTACGTAAAAATTTGTAAAATTTCATGATAATGTTACACAGTTTTGTTTTGAAATACAGAACAAACGGCGTTCTTTGCTACATTATCACAAATAAAATTAAGCATTTCAAAAAGCAGGAGAGGAGACAAAAGACTGCGATAAAAAGAAAGAACCGAGGTTTTGTTTACAAGCAATAATAACTTGGTAACACTAAATTCTTATGGTTATCGTGCGACATGAACGATGTAATAACTGGAAGTGTTATTCCACCGCCGAAACATCAACATTTTTACATTAGGAACGAAGCGAGACCCACTTCAAAGTATTCTTTATTGCGAATCCTTGCCAAGCTTTTTGCCACCTCCGACTACCACCACACATTTTAAACGAGGACTTGATATGTCACTGAACGACTTCAATAAAAGACAATGTTTATGAAATGAATCATAATATAGTACATCAAATTAAATCTTGGATTGTTACAAATACATAAGAGCGTTCCACTTTTAATTTCAAACAAAATGACGTCAATAGTGTATCGCACCTGATTTCGTTGAACAAGTGACCGACAACCTCGTGTGGGTTAACGGCATCCATACACTGCTGGTTCCTTAAAAACAATCATATCTCATTTAATTTTAATCGTGAACTAAATGCACCAAAATAATAAAAACATTTTAATTTAGACTTTTCGAATTAATAACAAAATCTTCGTATGTAAATCAATGCAATATAAAAATTATCTGCGTGCATTTTACTGTTACGTAATTACAGAATGTGGTTGACTTTTGAAGAAAAGCATCCGGTGATTGAATATGATATTTCACACAGATACGTTACTTTAGTCGAATAACCAGTTTTAGCCATGCATACACCGAGATCCTATATCATTATCTCGTTCACACTGAAACTACCATTTCATATTCATAATATTATACCTATACTACATGGTAGTTTGCTAGTTGCTACTGCTATAAACCAAAGATGGGAAAAAATTTTCCCAGTGTACCTACGTACCTACAGTAGAATACAATTTAGTATAAAATAATGGAAAAGTTAAAAATTTGAAGTCGAAAGAAGTTAAAGACGAATTTTGACACATAGAATTGCTCACTGGTGGTACCCACGAAACCGTCAGATAATGTGAAGAAAATTGAACTAGAAATGAGCCAACTTCGCAGCACTCCCTCATGTAAGCCAAGTTTTTACTGAAAATCTTCTTCCACAGAAATCCAGAATTTTCTTATGCAAATAACATAGTAGCAATAAAAACTCAAAAAAAATCTTTACCACCAAAATTGTAAAATGATATTACTATATACTTTTATTAAATAAAATTCAAAAATTACGTGAAAATTTAAATTTCTGAATGTATAATGAAATTTTAATACATTCGAGCTTGCAATAAACGCTATAAGAGTACATATTACCAAATACATAAATATATAAATATTAACAGGCATATAAATTAACGAAACAATTTAAATAAATTTAAATAACATATTCCTCGATGTATTATCTATTTACAATTCGTTTAGGAACAATTTATCAAGTTTAACGTGTCAGGCAGTGTGTATAGTTAATAAAAATCTGTTTTTTGCACAAAAATATCAATAGTAATATTAAAAAGATTCGGCGCACATGTGCAGCTTACAAAAAATAAAACACTTTTCAAAAAAACGACATCTCGTTAATTCACTCGAGCGCGTCAATCGCACTCTCAAGTTTCCGTCAAAATCTAATCAGTTCTAAGTCTCGACATACAAGTGCTATAGAATATCAAATTTGGTTGAAAAATTCTTATTAGCTGGGACACAGACATTTCTTAATGTTTGGTCTCTTTCAACTCGATCGACCCCAAGGATTGTAAATGCGTACAAATCTGAATTTTTTTTCGATTACAATACTTTACCATACATAGTATGGTAAAAACATAAATGCCACAGTAAAGAAGTAATTATTCTTCCCCTCACCCTATTTTACTAATGTTTACAGAATGTATAGTGTATATCTAGCATTAGTTTATTTGTTTGTTAGCAAGACATTCATCGTACTAGTAAATTGGATAAAACTATTGACTAGAAATCAAGCTATGGAAGATTATTTTCTATTGAAATATTGCAGTGAAAAAATTGTACTTAAAAGTAGAACAATGTGTGTCTAGATTGCCTACAAGTACAGCTAAAATTTTGCTAAAAACAAGCACATAATTGTACTAAATTTTCACACAATTTGTACTTGCAGACAATCTAGACACAAAGTGTTCTACTTAGTACAATTTTTTTTTGTGTAAGCTGGAATTAAAAAATTAGTACTTTTTATAGTAAACTAGGAGATCCAGCAGCTGTCGGCCGCGTTGACCTCCCGAGTGTCGGATGTGGTAGTACGATCTCACCCATTCATAAATATGTTGTTAATCCATTCGTGCGCATCACTAATTTGATGGCAGGTGAAAAATGCCTTTTGGATAGGATTACCATAAAACCCTTAAAGGGCCAACAAACCAGCAACTTAGTTGTCAACATCTTTGTAAAACCAACGCCTCCATGTGCGTGATCATGTGACGGTATTGTCGGTATTGGTTTTACAAAGGTGGTTGACAGATTGCAGGTCTGTCAGCCCCTTTAGACACTTTGGACGTTACTAGGTTAATAGATTGTAATAAATTGAAGATTTGCTAACCAAGTTCATTGTAGGATTGTAAGATATTGTGTCCTATTTCAAAATATACGCAAGGTTATATACAAGAAGTGTTAATATTCTATTAAATATTGAAAACCGGATTGTCTGTTCATGCGCACGCCGCGCCGGCCGGCGTAGAGCAGTTCGATAATTAATTAATTTATCACGTATCGATTCAAAAATATAATTTTATGTAATTATAAAAGTTATAATTAGTTGGACTTTATTAAGATATTAATGACGACGAAGTAAAATTATATACTCAAAATATTCCGTTATTTGTTTCTAATTCTATCGAAAATTAGTACTGTTAGATACCTACTTAATGTGATATACATAACGTTTATTATAATAAGTATAAATTATCAAATATTAAAGCCCAGAACTTCCTCAAACAAGAATAATTACTAAAATATATAAAGATAAAAATATAAAATAAAATTTTCATAAAATTAAAATAACAAAATCCGACAGGAAATGTACATGTACATAAAAATGTAATTACACACTAATTAGTATGCATTTATATTTATCATAATCGTTTCATCGATATGACGATTATGGAGAAGTAATTAAATAGATTAGTATACGAAAAATTACCTACGTTATCCGATTAATAGCCGTTATGGACGACTAAAATTCCAAGTTTGAAATAATGAAATTGAAGAACAGAGTATAGTAAGCACAAGAAAATTGGATAGACACAAACCAACAATCTCCACTACAATTCGGTATTAATTTATTATAATCCCTCCTTATTAAAACCCCAAAAAATGAGGGTTGTAACATATTAATCCTCCCAAATTGTATCATTCATTCATCAATACGCCAACATATAAATTACAAAAAAATTTAGTTGATCAATTTACAAAAGACTATACCACAATAAAAATCAAATCAAATAAAAGTTTATAATGTTATGATGATTTGAATTTTATAAATTCTACAACTTTCAACTTGACCGAACAAGAAAATACAAAGCATGCTATTATCGAAACGTTTGCTCGTCTAAACGTCCATTTTATTTGGCAATTGCAAATTAAAAAAGTGAAAAAGGTGTAGTATGAAATTGTTAACTTCATACATATTCACATAAAAAATTCATGAACATGAATTCAAAAAAAATATAACATTTTGCATGAGTTCCTTTTATGACGTACCTAAGTGAGCTCTAACAACGAGTTTTATGAAAATCCTATCTAAAAGAGATTTTTCACACATCATCTAATTAGTGCCGCGCATAAATGGACTAACGAGATTTTTATAAACAACCACAACGACACTCATAGGAGATTAAGATTAAGACCGTTGGACCTCCTAGTAATACATAGATCGTTGTAAGGATCTTTGTCAGAAGAGCCAAATATTATAAATAATTATCATGCACTACGACAAATTAAAACTTACTGGTTTTATTTTAAATAACTTTTTATGAGACACATCGTGGCATGGATTAAGTAACAATAATAATAATTATAAGACATCGTTTTCCAATTAAAAAGTGAAAGCTGAATTGTTCTACTTAATACTCAACGAGGAAGGTGAAGGTTACATAAAAATAAATAGAAAACGTATTTACAAAATTGTAATACCACCGTTTATGTAACCAAATTATAAAAACCATTGTTTGTTTGACTTTAAATTAGAACGCCGAAGACAAAAAGAGCTTCATTCCATATCATTGATCGTGAATAACTTGGGAACTGAAATTATTTCATTATTTATATAAAAATTCGTTTTGAAATTTCAAAATCATTCTGAGTACTCAATTATATCCAACTGTTATTAATTAATAAGTACATAGTAAGTATGTAATAAAGTTAGAAGCAAATTGGTTAATTAGCACTTTTATTAATTAAATTCATTATTAAATAAAACAAAAACTTGGTTTTATCGTTTACTACGAAAACAAAAATGTTAAAATTTACTTTTCCAATTAATACATTAATATTAAAAATATTCAAGTTGATAAATTTTTAGTAATTAATTAATTGAACTTATAAATTTAACGATATGATATCCGGCGAGAGCTAATAAAAAGGTTGCATGCTGTTAATAGATTAACTATGCAATACTATTTTTTAATTTTCAATTAATAATGAAAAAGTAATTTTGGATATTTAAAAAAAATGATTTAAAATATTTCGTTTCCAGGAGTAAGTACTAGTAATAAAAAGAGTTGCTCCAAGTTATTATATGTTTATTGTATTAGTGACAATAAGGAAAAAAGGGAAATTAAATTTTAATTATATAACTTATTCGAGGACTTTTAAACAGGTTATGTTATGAAATGAAGCTATTAAGTGACTGCAATGATAATCCTAATATTAGGTTAAAAAAAATTGTATCTATAGGTCAAACATTGACGGCACTAGAAAGTTCTGCCGAACTCTGTATGCGGTATTAAACAGACAAAACTTTTTTTGCTCAAAGTAATACATCGATCATCAGCTGTCATCAAATCCGCCCATCTTTAAGGTAACCCCCCTTGATACTAAGTACGACTTCCTTACTCACCCTGCATTTTCTGGTCCAATGCACATGTGGGCAACATCTGTAGGAGCAGTTAGGACGGCGGCGGAAGGTGGTAAATAATCAGCGCACTCGAAGGATCCCAAATGCAAGGATGGAATTACCGCCTCCGCCGTCGTAGAGTAATCCTGGCTCAATAACTCCACGATTTGTTGGCCGTCTCCGGCACCTTCACGTTCCCACGTATAAAACACTTTCACTAGGTTAAATATTCATCCAATTAAAAAATAGTAATTCACACCACTAGATCAAGTTAACACCGTAATATTACAGTCGATTATTATCATAAAGATGTAACTAGGTGAAGATCTTAACAAGAGAAAGGTCACGTTCACTAGCGCAAGTGAGCAAATAGAATCTTCATTTCTTTCCTAATCCAGTTTTGATAAATAAAACCAATTAGATGTATCTATGTACATATGTACTTAATTGCAAAATAATCCGATATTTTTGGACGAGTAAAAAATTTAATTATTTTTAATATCTTTTTGTTTTATCGAAAAATCTCGAATCCAAAACATCTAAATCACAAAACCCAACTTTTTGTGTTCACATAACATACTAAAAAGAAACACAATTCTACGCAATTAACAAGATATATTGGCGATTAATAGTGAATTTAGTGCCAATGTCGGATCCGAAAAGGGTTTTCTAGTAGAAAACAAAATATCTCGACAACCTAAAATGATTAAATAAATTGAATAGTCGTCGTCTGCTTCTTCTTATTCCATGATGAAGAAGGCAGGTGGTAGAGGTATGTGTATGTCGGAGGATTCAGAATAGAACCTGATTCAACTTGACATAATGTGAAGAAAATAAAAGTAGCATGAAGGAATTTTGATTTAGGTTAGTAAATCCACCAATACAAAACCTACACTAATTCATGGTTTATAATAAAAACTTGTTTAGAACTGGATGCACGAATACACGTCGATCACACAAAATTTATACGCAAGGTTAAATAAAACAGATAAACCGTAGACACTTAAGCACACACACTGGCTTTAAGTTCAACGAACAGTATTTCATTAAAAACAACTTTACAAACATGCAATTTGATTCTTGCAAAATTTTATTTATTATATTTTAATAAAGTCAAATTACATCGATATATTTGCGAATATTAAAGAAAAAAGTTTGTGTATTATTCTACCACTCGTGTCGAAATTCTCAGACTCATAATTGAACACGCAACTACCAAGTACCGAACGATAGATAATACGTACCGACGTACCATCGACTCGTAGCAAACTGATATATTACTTGACGCCTTCGCTCGCCGTTAGAGGCGCTGACAAAAAATGGTGCCGTCTAGCACGGAATGTCGCGACCAAATAAAATATAATATACGAAAATCAACCAACCAACTCACTCGCCTTGGTATTGTATCCCATGCCCATGATATTATATAAACTCGAAAAATGCGTTTACCTACATTGAAATTATTTACACAATAAATATTTCAACTGTCTCGTTTGAAAACCAACACTAAATCCAGATTTATTTCATCATTAATCAAACAAATCGAGACGAGATACTTCATCTCTCCAATTAGACAAAAAAAGGTGTCATGATATGCCCACTTACGCAAATTATGACTGTCATAGACGAACAAATATTGAAAATTAATTAATTTAACTTCATTCGAGTGCTGAAAAACGGTTACACCTACGCATTTGTTTGGATTTAAATCCGCAGTGTTAATAGATATACATAGATAAAACACTTTGCGTTACAAATTTAACCACCAAAGAATCAAAATCGAAAATGAACAACAATACGTATTGCAGTTTATATTTGGAAAAATAATTTAATTAAACATCGTACTGACGAAAGTATACATAATTACAACGAACAAAAGGGATGAATTAATTAATCGGAATGGTGCAGTGTACATACAATATCCACTACAATCATTCTTAATTATAGTGTTAAGTCTTCTCAATGATCTCGAAGTTTTTTTCAACCGAATGTGGATACTATGTATTGTATAGGAGAATATTATTAATATTAAGTTGACAAAAACGAAATGAAATAATTATGTAGTTTAGCAAATAATTAAATTCGTTCAATACAATTCCAGAGAGCTTTATCTAGAAACGTTGAAAAACCTTGATAACCTAAACTCAACAAATCAAAGTCCTTTTTCTTCATTTTTAAATATCATTAAATGCGCAACTTGCTTTGGTATTCGGAAATTCACGTTAGAAATAAAATTTATTTAAAAAAATAAATAGTGAATCATGAATAATTTTAAATTACGAATTATTGATTTGGGTTAAGGTTATTACGGTTTCTAAACTGAATTAATTATATACACCATTCACGTAATAATCACAAAAAAGCCTTCTAAAATAGATAAGCAATGAATTTTAATAAAATTAACAATACTCGGACTACAGTAAATTACTATTTTCGATACCAGCAAGGTTCTCTTTTCATATAGTGCAATTTTGAAATAGGTCTTAATATAACGTAAACTTAATTTTTTTTATCAAAATTTTGAAAATGTCTTCTTGTCCTGTGAAAACAGAATTAGATAATTGAATCAATAAAATTATTTAATCAAAAACTGATTAAATATCTCTGCATATTTATTAAGTCCTAATGAATTGAAATTTATTTCGATGCAGCAGCGGTGCACAAATAAAATTCTCTTTTAAATCCAAAAATAATTAACACAACACCGTAACGTTTATAGATACCGCAATCAAAAATATTATTTGATAACGGCATTAAAAATTGAATAAAAACATTCAACATTTATTATGTAATATAAATCGATTTAAAAAATTTTGATTGTTTTATCAATTTAATTTTTTTATGATGTCATGCTATTTCAAATTTAAAGCATAATCCATAATAATTATAGTAGACTGTTGAACAGAAATAACAAAGAATATTAAGAAAAAGGATAGAAATTTAGATAAACCAAATTAAACCCAAGTAACGAAGAGAAAATATACTTTTTGTGTAAACGCCACTGTTATTATTTAGGTAGGTACTTATTATGTTAAAATAAAGTTAATCAATATATTATTAAAATAAACTATCATTTAAAATATTAATAGCCATACAAATAGCATTACATTTGATTGAAAAATGTATGTACCCCCATGTAAAACCTTTTCTTATAATTTTTTATAAATTAAATCTATCTGAAAAGAATTAACGAATGCGAAACACGTGTTGTGGAGTATATTTTCCAATTCCAGCAATTCCAAGATTGTTTTTTTAAAAAATTTTGTAATATTTTGACCATCTAATATTATATTTTGACAAAACAAAAAGAGCATTCTGGAAGAGTTAGGGCGAGTTAAATTACGACTTTTGTTAAACAAGCATTTAAAAAAAATCAATTGTAATAAATTCAACTTGCAGTTAATGCGTCAACATTTAAACTATTCAGACTACTTGATGGTAGTCAAAATTAATAAATCTGAAAAAGCCATAAAATCCAAATATACACCAGTACTTGCATTCGATATTATTTTTACTAATTGACTACTTACTTTTTAATGTCAAGTAGTTCTTGACGTATTATCTTCATAAAAATTCTTGTTTAAGTTTATGCAGTTTTTTCAAATAAATTAAGTGAAAAAACATTTTTCAACACGGCAAAATATAAAAGAAAATTTACGACTCAAAATTTGCTTTGATGTTGACTTTTTGTCAAAAAAAAAATATAAATACATGTAAAATTACTTACTGGCCAATTGTTCGCAAGTGATTGTTTCCTCTCTACCTTTGAATTGCGCTTTACACGTAAACAAGTTTGTTTACCAATAACGAAATCGAAACGTTTTGATTGAAATATCGTGCAAACAAATTTTGGGAAGAAAGAAAGTAGGAAAACATTCAATTATTATTATGTTTCACAAAAGAGACGAGAGTGCTCAAGTTTGAAATATTCACGATGATCAAAAATGCTCCAAAGTCTAAACTAAGTGTACAAGTTCTATCACGGTTAATGTTCTTGGCATTTTGCCACACAATAAAAGGAGAGGTTGTCTAAATGTGTAAAATTAATTAAAATTAAATGGAAGCTTATTAAAAACGGGTGGCAAACGACGATTTTCGTTTTCATTAGGAAAGGTTGACAACAAAGTTTATTTAACAACTTATATTCATAATACGTTGACTTTTTCTTTTCATTAACACTAAGAAAAAGAAATCCCTAAACACTGCAGAAATTTAATCTCTTACTAAATGATTTTTTTTTCCCAAAAATTAATCTACTTATTGTGGTCTACAAACAGTCGATTATGAATTTAATTTTAAGTTAATTTTTTCCTTCATTTTTTTACACCTACTTTGTAAGGGGGGGGGAGGTTGTATCGTCCACGAAATTAATGGAACAACTATACTATACAATTAAGTAACGTACATATAATAATAAAACACAAGTCCAGTATTTATTTCACGACCAACGAAGTTTCTCTATTACTCGTGTTGATTTGGATTCTAAGTATATTTTCAAATTATTTAATAGAAAGATTGTATAAGTTAATTTTTTAACATTTTCAAAGACGCAGTCGAATTTTGGCAAAATTTTCGTTACCTATAATTAGTTTAAATTATTTTTTGTTTCCCGTTCCATTTTACATAATCTCCCTGTATACAAAAAATAAAGTAAATGTGCAATGTATGTACACTTATTGTTGGTCAATATATAGGTGACACATACTATACCTATCCATTATGAAAATAAGAAGTTTTTAATTCAACTTCTGAAGCCTTTTCAAGACATAATTTTAATTATATTAATTAACATACTCTTTGTTGGAGTACTTTTCCTAGCGGAAATTACAACAATTGTAATTAAAAGTAAGCAGTGGTTGTTGTTATGAACGACAAAAGCTTAATGTTAAGTTATTACAAAATTAAATGATAATTTATTTATTTATAAAATAATTCAGTTGAAAAAATATAAAAACATATTTTAAACAATTATTGCAAAGTAATTAGTTACATAAACTTACTGGTTCGTTCGTTTCGTGTAATCTGCAACATCGATCGAACACTGCTACGTGCAATTAACAAAATGCATCGGATCACCTTATTAAATCATGCGGTTGTTCACAACTTGTGCACGAACTATGTTATACATTTATGAAGTATTTTTTTATTGATTCAAATGTTAAATGTGTACAAACGACAATGAAATCAAAGTGCACATTCTTTCTTACTCATTAATGACTAAAAGAGTCGATACCTTCATATTGCGTATCATCACTATCAAGATTGATTCATTTATGTACGTTTAAAATAATAATAATAATTATTAGTATGATTTCTAACAGGCAAACCCAATTGTAGGAAATATTATTAGGCCTATAACCCTAAACTCAAAGTTAAGCTTGAGTGAGCGTTACTGACCACGTAAGTTGCGCCTCATATTTGCCGATTTCCTAGCCCTATTATGTAACTAAATTCGAATTCAATCGCGAATTGAGAATATAAAAAAGATTGTAAGTCAACTTTTTTCAAAAAGAACACAAGCGTTAATTAGTTAGGTTAGCACCCAAGTTCCCTGGAAAAGACAATATTAGCTTGAATTCTTTCGATGTATTGATTTTGCTCCAAGTTCTGATTTTTCCATTTTTTTTTAAATTATGCAAATTATTTAACACTAAAGGTGCCTGCACACTTAGGCGACGCGACACCACACACAGAAACCTCGCCTAAGTATGCGGACCCCACAAAACTGTCGCGTCGCCTCGTGTGTGCTTTGCTGTGTGCAAAGGACAAGATATTGTACATACTAATACTTCAAAAATCAAATAGCACGATTTTTTTAAGAAAAACCCGTTGTAGCATCAGCCCGTTATCATGTAGCATTTCAAATGCTATTATTTTTGCTTGAAATTATACAGTTAAATAAAATTTTATATTGATCTGAAATATACGCATCATCCTGTGCATATTAGAGCGAACATTACGATGTGTGCACTAATTAATATTTATCAATACAGACAGTAATTTAAAAATATTTAAAATACTGGTATAAAGTTAACGATAATAATTAATACAAATTTTAAATTTTTTTCGAGGTTTTGCAAAGTTAAAAACAGGAAATACGAATATATTGAAAAAATGATCGTGATTAAATCAAAATTAAAAACAATTTTATTTTAAATTTACCAATAAAAATAAACATGTAGACATCGCGTCATCATTGCCATCCACGAAAAATTACGCTATACGTATGTATGTCCATACTCCTCGTATTACATATGTAAATAAATGGAATCCAAAGAGTGAGACATACAACCTTTTGATATCTTTTGGGTAGTTTGCACTGAATGAATTTGTCCCACTTTACTTGCATGTAACGTACCTAATAAAGTTTGTAGTAAATGCGGATTAAAATTTCCATATTATTCCGCTACCAGTATAGTATTTATAGGATTTACCATTGTGTTTGTTGCAGTGTAAAATATGACGACGATTGTTCAATTCGGCACGAAATATGCATTTAGCTAGGTATTCATTATGCAAGTGTATTTTAGCGAACACAAACAATTGTAAATGATAACGCGATAATTAATTGTTACAAAATAGCAAATATTATGTTGCCTGTAATTTCTTATGCAAGTGGAATTAAAGAATCTTAACCAAAAATCGTTAATTACCTTTCTGAAACTATTAAATTATATAATTTTGCAAGCGAGAACACGCACTTACATTTTTTAAATTACATTGTTGATGACATTCTTTTTCGTATAAATGATTATACTCGTTTCATCAAACAGTAATGATAATGTAAATTACAAAATAATCTCAAATCGATTATGACTCTTGTGATTTATTAAACATTACAAAGCAATAACCATGTGTGATAAGGTGAATAAGGTATTCCAATCAATGGTTTTATACTGAGGATACCGAATATCGTGAAAAAGTTCATTTTTGTTGCTGCCACCTTCAAACCTTCACACATGTAAAACAACATGAAGGTGTAAACTGTTCACACCACAATAGGTTTACACAAATTTTTTCTCAAGACGTGAAGGTTGAAGGTAGTGCCGCCGAAGTAATACTCTGGCTTTTATTAAAAAACAAAAACAGCAACTAAAGTCATACGAGTGAACATGATCATAAAATATTGCAAAATTTTAGAATGAAAATTTCATTTTAACTTATTGGCAATCCTATACTATTACATTCTGTAAGTATACTTGCCAAAAATGTTCAAGAACACAAAAGTCGAAAAACTCACCATTTTCCTGATAAAAATGTTGTCCCGAAAATTCCCAGTTTTCATACCACAAAGTCCTCGAAAAACACAACACTCAAAAAAATAAAGTCCACACGCTACGACCCAAAACACTATTATCATACGTAGTATTCAAGTAAAAGAAAAATTTAACACAATTTCATTCTGGCACTAGAAAAAACACAGCACACAAGGAAGTATTAACAACATATCCATTAAACAAAATTAGAACCGAAATTTTCAAGATAAAATGAAACGTGACATCCACATACTATGAACGCGTAGAAATGACTAACGGCCAAGTCGTCAAATTTCAAATAAAATTGTTAAAAATCCCCTCCTTGCGGTTAATTTCCATAGTCTCAATAGATGAGTAAGAAATTGTTGTAGTCACCAATAAATATTACGATGGTAGTTTTCTTTAGGGGTTAGGGGAGGGGGGGATACCAGCTACCTACAATATTTTCGACATAAAAACGTTTTTATTAAATTTAAACGGTTAAGAGTTATTTTCGCTTTACATTCTTTTTTTGAAATTTTCATCAATCATAGAAATTATCCCCCCCCCCTCCCTCCCGACTTATGTTAGTCCAAGATAACCTCAGTTATTCGAATCATCGTAGAAGAATAATTATTATTAGTAATATTACAAAAATTAACTCCTTTGTTAAAAAAAACAGTGGCCAAAAACCACATGAACTGAGCACAAAACGTTGTCTTTGTCAACGTGATACCAAATATCACATATACACAACTCGCTAAAACTAAAAAACCTTGATGTATAAAATTTCCTACAAAACACCACCTATAATGCTTTTGGGAATTTATCTGACAAGCTCCTTGGATAAAGGCTCGATATGAAAAACATCAATAGCCACTTAAGTTGACCTAATTTAATTTATCACAAAGAAAATTGTAGCACTACAATTCTTCATAAAATATAAAGGGACCATGTTAGACATAATTATTGTATCAAAAATTTGAAAACTAAATTTGCAAAACATTCGTTTTTTATTCAATTTTAGAAGTGAGAATAAAATTGAATACGGGTAAATACCTAAAAGCACTGTTGTACTGACCTATTTTTTTCTCGCAAATAATTAATCTACATTTATTTACTAATGATCTTTCGTTACAACGCCAATAAAAAGCGTCACTTGTGTACCAACACCTTTTCAATTACTTACACGTACATTTCTGAACAAACAATCACAGAATTTAAATTAACCGTATTTTCGCGAAAGTATATAACCGATAATAATTATAACTATCATACGTTCCGTTTACTGTTTATAGGTATTAGAAAATAAAAAGAAATACTTTCGTCCAAAATCAATTTATTCTGTACCTCAACAAAACAGAATAAAAAAATTTATGATAAATTAATAAGAGAAAGAAACCTTGAACAATAATAACAAGAATTTCCCATTTGTGACATAAGATGAAAATTTGAATATAAACTCAAATAAAGATTCTTTTTTGTAAAGCACCATATTGTTACTTTATACATCAAAGAAACCCCAGAAATTGGGTGTAAAACCTAGGCAACAATCGATTATATTTTCCTTTTCAAAAAAAAATATTTTGTAAAAAACAAATTTTCCACATACGAATACAAACTGGGATGTCAAATAAATTGGATAGATCACAAATACTGCGAAATCAAGATTTATTGAAGGTATCAGCCCTTACATAATTTACAATTTCTATTAATGAACTCTCAATCTGAGAAGTGAAGTGAAGAAGTAGTAATTTATTTTCAGTAAATTCTAGTCATTTTTAAATGTTGGTATTTTGCAAATTTAAAATAAAACAAAAATATCGCTCGTTAACGGAGTCATATTATGTAATTCTTTTACGAGCCGAAACTTAATCAGATATTTTTTATAAAAAAAAAAAAAAAATTAAAATGGGCTTTTGCCAAGTTAGTTTATCCATGTTCTGTAGTCTACTACATAAGTAACGCAACGACGCGACACTGTTAAAAACAATCCATGTACAAAAAAAAAAGAAACAACTTGTAACGTATAAGTATAGTTCATCCAAAGTTAGTTGGCCGGGCGAAGCCACTTTGTTGCGCAGTAGATGTGGAGGGAGAACGTGCCGTCGTGTAAACGAACCAGACGAATTTTCGTTTCTACACATTAGCTCCGCCTAGCTATCTAACTTTGGATGAACTATACTTTTGACTTTCGATTTATTATATCGTTTTGAAATTTGAATATGATTTTCTTTCTTACACAATTAATTATGAAAATTGGAAATTGTGTAGTAATTAAATTTTTCAAACTGATGCTATTAATATTATTTATACAGATCAAAGCAAACAAAAACTCTACGTATTACAAAACACCAAATTTTAAAATTATTTAGAGAAATTGGAAAAATTAGCTTTACATTTTGGTATGGGAGTAGATTAAATTGAAATTGAAAATGTTGTATTCTATACGACATAACTTTACTTCCCAAAATCTGTGCAAAACTACATAAAAGACTTGATTTTCCGTACAGTAGACAATCCTGTGTAGTGTTGGCATTAACATACAAAATTCAGGCATTTACCTTTCTTTTGATGTTCTTGCCAACCGACTAGGCGAAAATGTGGTTTAATTAATGCACACACGTTAAAACAATTTAAATTTATTTACTAAGCTGGTTTTAAACAACACATAAAAATTAAACCATCCGGAATTGTTACGGTATACTATTAGGTGTAGCAAAAATGGATGGTATCATATTTTATAGTTTTTCTTGTTTTGGAAGGTATCCAATGTTCCAAAATGAAAAATTAAAAGATCAACACCATGGAAGAAACAAAATATTTATGTAATCAAGATAACAAATTATTATGGTTAAAATTCTACTTCTATGCTAAAATATTTTGCATTAGTAGGCACCTATTTAAAAAATATCTTACAACAATAGTTTAAATTTTAGTTAAAAAAAATATATTGAAAAATGAAAGTAATTACCCAAGAATTAAAACGTAACGCTTCTCTGACAATAAAAAACTACGGAATTCTTACATTTAGGTAGCCTTATTAATTATTATGACTTCTTTTTTTTTAATTTTTGTATGCTGGGCTAGCTTAGATGAAACGAAATTTACAATTTTTTTTAATAAACGGTTAATAGAGAAATAACCAATTTATATTTTACCATTAACAATAGATACTCAAAGTACTACTTCATATAAAATGATACAAGAAAAATAGTTAAAACAATTCGACAACAATCAATAATTACGCGCATGTATAAAATACCAAATTTGTGTTGCAGTAAAAAGCATAAAAAATTAAGTAACTCAAAGAAATTTTCTTGTTAACCCAATAGTCTACAATATTATAAATTGGTGGCGTACTTAGTACGACTTTTAATGAGTATCTGCAAGATATAATACACAAATGAACTTATTACTAGTCTCTTTCATAATACAAATAACGTAATAATAAATTATGTAGTGACATATGAAAATTCAAATAGGAGTCATCAAAATTACTTTAAAAGATGCAATTTACATTACTTAATCTAACATGGAAAATTTACATAATATTAAAACTTTATTAAATCGAGTTATTAAAAAATCAATTAATTTCAGACTTTTTGACCTACCCTCAGAAAACGTCCGATAGTCGCAAATTAAGGAGCCCTCTTCATATTTTATTAAAACCAAAAGAAAGAATAAATTGTGGCAGGAAAAACTTTTATTTTACAAAATATCAAAAAAGAAAAATATTCAAGCACAATTTTCTTACAAATCCCAAAAGTGGAATTTATATTATGCGATGTCACATTTGGTTAACCTACCCCAAGTTTCGTTCACCTATTGAAATGTTGACCTAATTCAAATTAGAAAATTTTTTCAAGATAATTTTAATAAGAAAGTTCGTTCTCAAGATAATAATAAGTAAAATTATACTTATTAGGTATATAATATTTTGTATAGATAAATAAGACAATGTCGCGTCGGCTAAGTGTTAAACTGCCAGCTCCTAATCGTCAAGTTTTACAGGAAGCAAGAAAAACCGTGTAAATGTCTCAAAAACGTATCAAAAAATAAAAACTGAAATTCCATTTTATGGATTGGTAATTTAATTAAGTGGAATTTCAATTTTGCCTTAAAATCATTTTGGAGTAATTCACATGGATTTTCTACCTCATGTAAAATTTCACGATTAGGAGTTAGCAGTTAACGCTGTAAAGTGTAAACCGACGAATAATATTTAGGTATCTTTATAAAAGCGCTTATTCAAATTATAAATTAATAGTTGCGATGTTACGATCATTTTAGGATAGAATTAAGAAAAATTGCTCTAAAGAAGGCTATCCCCTAATAGTTTTGATATATACAGAAATTAAAGTTGAATTTTTTTCTTACAAGTGTTTTTATCAACACCTAAGATCTTTGTATAGATCTCATATTGAGATACCCTGTGTATAATATATTATTATAGAATTTCCAAATACGAACAAGTTTGGAACGTCCACATTGCAATTTTTTCTTAAAAAGAAATAAAAAAATAAAATCAGATCAACACATTGGAGAATTGGAAACAAAAGGAATTCATTTCGATAGGATCCGAGTAAACCGGTGCTTGATTCTACCCCATTAACCAGTAATGAGTCTAATCAGTGTAAGCATTACCTACTCCAAACCGGATAACAAATAAATGGCGTGAAAGAAAACCTGTCACTCTTTTATTACTTTTCGCTATTTACTTAGTTCATCCAACATCTGCTAGTCCTTTTTTATTATTTCTTCATTTCAACTAGAAAAGTTCCTTCACCGATTAGTTAGTATAATTCTGCATACTTTAAATTTACTTCATTATAGGGACAAGTATTTTTATCATCGAGTTTAAAAAAAACAAAAGAAAGACTGCGTGGGGGTTCTTTTCCGTTTTTCCTATTTTCAAGTTGTAGAGTTACACTACCAAATTTTGAAATTACCCTGATTTTTTAAGATTCTGAAGTTCGACGGCAACTAACCGTAATGAATAAATTGAGAAAAAATTGTCAGTAAAACTTTCATTTAATTATGTAGTCATATTGTTTTCTATTATGTATTTATAGTAAAAAGTAAAAATATGGACAAATCGAATTTGGGAAAAATTATTGAAATAACGATTTATAAATCAAACGGATAATACAGCAATAGCTAGCTTTTCACATTATCAATAAATGTCAATTTGAAACTAAAATAAATCGCAAAAGCAAAATTTAGAAAGAGCAAAATCGATGCAAGTTTTTAAAATTACGATTAATTAATCTTAATTAACAAAACCTCATAGATATAAAAAAAATAGAGAGAGCAAAAATCATTACCTATTTTTTTTTAAATTTATTAAATATTATAATATATATAACAAAATGTTGAATTGCATTTACTCGAAGATTTACGTCCATTTACTACATGGGCACGAAGCACCCACAATACTAAAGATTAGGAGAACATGAGGTATATTTTCAAATGCTAATTATTTTAATATTCAAGATTACAACATTTTTGGCAACAAAGTGTCTGCCAATAGTGTTACATTGTAATGGAATTAAAGTGTTAAATTTGTATGTACCTAGTAGCGCCACTGAGCCAGGGTAACAACCGGTGAAGGACCGAGCAAGGCCGCCGAGAAAGAACGTGGAGAATAAGTAGATGAGCCATCGCACAAATTTTCTGTACAATCATTTGGGTTAAATATACCCAATTTCAGTTTCACAGTTAATTTTATTAATAGTGTAAGAGATTGACTTTAGCATCTAAAATAATCAGTTCTTAATCGTTAAACTCATGTCATTATTTTCATTATGCTGGCAGATCAATATTTTTAAAACATATTTTAACATTGAAAATGATAATGTAAAATTCGAGGTAACAGTGACATTTCTCAATCTTTTATCCTGGTGCCACAATCAGCCCGGATGACTCCATCTCCAGTTTGAATAATAGGTTTTGAAAGTTTTCTTCCCCAATTTTCAAAAATATTTTCAGAGGACAAATAAATTCGACAAAAAACACTACAGCAAAAGTTTTTTTAAAGAACTATTTAAATATTTAATTCACTTTTCTGTTACAATCCTACTATAAGCAAACTAATAGCTCTCATTAGTTGTACGATTTTCTTTTATTTATTTACCTTCATTTTGTTATTTTGGAGGTCGACAACTTGAATAATATTATGTATATACTATATCCATGTGGGGTATTGACAGCGTTCTTTTCAACATTTTTATTTGCACATTTAAAAACATACAGAAAAAGTAACGAAAGTATCGGCCAATGAGTCGAGTTTAAATATTGCATTTTGAATGAGTGACGTGATTTACATTAGCTTAAAAATAACGTCCTTAGCAGATGAACGATTTGAAAAATAAATTTAATTTATTTTTGATGTTGAGAAAGGATCTTTCTTTAGTGATTAAAATGTCCAAAATCTCTATTTCGACAATGAAATTCAAACCAATAATATAGAAACCCCTCTCGTGGTAGATTGGAGAGTTTTTAGGTCAAATTATGATATAGAAAATCGAATTAAACACTATTAAAATAAAACGAGTAGAATCTCCTTAATCCATTCATGCGCGTTATTATTCCTACTGTCAAGTTAGTTTCCTTGAACCAATTTTAACCTAAATCTAATAAGTTTTAAGTCGCAATATAAAAGTACTGAATATGAAATTTGGTATAAAATTCTTATTGGGTGAGAAGTAGTGCGCGCCTACCCATTTTTTGACGGTTGGTTTCTTTCAACTTGTAAAACCTCAAAGATGCAAATTCGTCAAAATCTTAACTTTTCATTACATGAAAGAGTACTTATTTAATCAATTTTATAATTTTTTCGATGCAATTCTCTTTAGTTTTGCTTCAAGAATTACGTATTGGGTACTAAAGAAATTCACTTTCTGTACTATGTTATAATAATAATTAAACGTTGTATGAAAATGTACTATACTGAGCACAAAAAACAGCTATGTTAATTTAACACGATAAGTAAGGCGTCGGTCCTCTAAAACTAACATGTAACTGTCGTAAGATTTGCCTATTTAGTTAAGATGAAAATTTCATTATTTAATAAGTTAAAACACTACAAGATTAATTCAACTGAAGATCTAAACGCTTCGCCGATTCATCGTTTACGAAAAGCGTCCCTATCTTTGCCAGAGATTCTAGACATTGTGTAATACGCGATGTTCATCACGATAAAAAGTTCCACAATTCTTCGACCTAATGATCCTGTTCGTGTCTACCACATTTATCCGTTGAATTAAGTAATGGTCTGAAAGCGACTTTGTAAAATTGCAAACGCTGATTTATCATATCTACAAGCTGTCAAAATATGTATTTTCAATATTAAAGTACCTGTTTAAAATACTTTTTCAAAATTATACTAACATCTTTGTAATTTTTAGTAGGTACATGTGTTTGTACCTACCTACCTATATTTGGCGTTTGAAAAGTGGTTTATTAACTAATTTAAAATTGTAAATATGGATTCGTTTAAGGAGTTACGACGGTTATAAAAAATATTAATACTGTAGTCGTAAATTTTAATTTCTACTCAAAATGCATAAAGCAAATTAAAAAATTCTTCATATGACCGTTGTCATATAACATTGTCAAGCTGAACTTAGTTATGTGTGCCTATTTCTCGATTCTTAGAAAGCTGCATATTTCATTAAAGGGTGGTGACCGCGACCACTAAAAAATAGTTAAGCTGACGTCAGAGAATCGTTTTCAACTTGACGACGTTTTGTAACGCATGCCCTGTTTTAATGATACCAATTTCGATCTAACAAACTCTTGGAAAACAATATTAGTTAGATACATAACGATTAGATGTCAATTTTTGATAAGGTTACTGCTAAAAATAAACCTTGTCAGCATTATTCCATTTTATCATATTTCCAAGTTCCTGTCCACTATACGCTCTTATTTTTCTTAGGCACCTATGTACTACACTTCAAAAATAATTGTAAGCCATTGATTTTCCTGAAAACTCGTAATTTATTTCAACGGACATCGTCCTATATTGAAATTCGTAGTTTCATTTATCACACTGCGATGTACCATAATAGTGTTATTGGTAAACATAGATCATCAAGAAAATGTCTGTCAAATAAACAACTTAACCTTTTACTGTTGGTTTTATAGTTTCGTTACGTTACCATTGACACTACTGTGACAGAACAGTCAAAGAAATTTGAGTTGTTCTTAATAAAAAAAAATTAAACTGTAAATCGTATAGAACATGGGATAGGTTAGGACAAAAAATACCACAATAAAACGAAATGGCTAACCAAACAATCGGTGCAATTTTCTAAAAAAGTTGTTATCGCAGTTCTTACTTAACAACTGAAAAATAGGTCTGACTCAGTGTAATTGTAACAACTAACCGTCACTTAACAACTAAATTCAGTTGTTATCAATAACAACTTTTCTTAGAAAATTGCACCGAATGTTAAGTAATTACTGTTTTCTTCAAAACAATACAATCAGAGCTCTAATTAGCCAAAATGTTAGTTGAAAACCAGAACTTGTTAAAATCGGTTCAAAATTTGAAAATTCAAAAAGTTTGAAAATTCAAAAAATTTGAATATTAAAAGCAACTCTTTAATTTTTTACCGAGATTTGGATAGAGTACATTTTTCTGAGTATGAAAATGTCAGTTTTAAAAATGAAGCTATAAGTTATTAGAGTAGATCAAGAATTTATCTAAGAAAAAGGTAGTTTTAAAAATCCACAATATTCCAATATTTATTTTATTAACAATTTCAGTAATGAAAGTAGTATGTACAAATTAATGTTAAGCAAAAATAAAAAGCAATTTTACTCTATTTAAAAGGTCATACATTTAGAAATATCCATACCCGTAAATAAGTGCTCTAATCAAATCTGTGAAGAAAAATAAAGGGTTGCAATTTAAAAAATGTCGATGGATTACTTCAAAATAATCTTATCAATAATAATCCAAAATAATAAATAATCCAAAAAAATAATCAGAATAATCTATTCCCCCATCACACATATGTACGTGGTGAGGTATTTAAGGATAAGCAGATAAAAAATGTTGAAAACCTATCTAGGTGTTCACATTACCGATACTACACTGTACCTAAATTTTAAAAGTTTGTAAATGGGTCATAATTAAATTTGTTGAAATAATTTGTGCAGTTCAGATGACTAGGTCAAAGTAAATCTTTAAAAGTGGTTAAAAAATGAAAACTATCACAAGCCAAGGTGGGCACTAGCCAACGTTAAGTGCCTGGGGGACGGTTTAAGAAAATGTATATACAGAAAGAAAGCAGAAGAAATCAACAACATCCAATATAATAATAATAATATGTACCTACTATAATGAATAGAATTGTCTAACATTATGAATAACATATTTGTAGTTTTCGAAAATCATTGTGCAATTTACTTAAAATTACAACACAGCACAGGATGCTTGTAATTTCAAAACCCCATAATTTTGTAATCATGACGATTTATGTAATACAGACTAACTAGTGACAACAGAAAATTTTCATTGTAAAAAAGGACCCTGAAAAATTTATAAACCAGACCGATTTTTCTTCTCACTAAAAAAATTAATCTAAACCTATAAAACCTATGATGAAATAAAATGGTTAAAGCAAAGTTGAATACAATTTGATACGCCCTTATAATATAATTCAAATACCCGCATTTATTATAGATCTCGAATCCCGAGTAAACATAAAGTCCGAAGTAACAAGTAAATACATATAGTATGAAAAACTTGTTTTCAAAATCACCATCAGTGCATAATTTCCGATAATAAATTATCAAAAATAACAAAACGCAAAGATAACAATAAAACAAACAAGAAAATGGTAATATACAAAAACAAAAGTTTTCCAATTTTCTTCGAGGTTTTCAAAACATCCAACTTAAGATTTGTTGAGTTTCATTTTTTTATAGTATTATCAAGAATCTTGTCTCGTATTTCAAACAAAACAATATGAAAACAAAAATTTGTAATTAATTGTGTCTTCCAATAGCTGAAATGTTATATGCTTTTGAAAAAGTATATCACATCGTCGACGCAGGATAATTTTTCAGCACTGTTCTATATAATTGGGACGATCAAATTATGAGAATTTTCAAAAACATCAAAGGCGACAGATGGTAAAACTGTGTCTATTGTTGAAATTATAGACAGGGCGAGATGCAGCCCTGGCCAAAAACCTACAAAAAAGTAAGCCCTGAAGCATTCATTATTATCTACAAAATATACCTTTTATAGAAGACACCTGCAAGAAGTTATGTAACATGTAAAAGTGGGAGGATTCGACGCACTGCTGTCTGTTTTTACCTGTACGTATACCATGCACGAGCAAAAGAGTAGGTACAATGAATTTCAAAAGCAAAAGATCCCTTCTTAGGTACCTACTTACTTATACTAAATTCGATCAGAATTAAGGAGTCGAGGTTTAATACAAACTGCAGTGGTCGATGAAATATAGTCATTCTTACGATAAGTTGCCTACAGACGTTCATACCATTCCATAATTAAAATACATTATGTGATGGATAAATGACAAGCGTGTATCTGCGTTTTCGCTTGTGGGGTGAGACACAAATATAAATTTCATTCCACTTATCACTTATTCATCACATAACCATGGAATAGCTTGAGCATCTGTCCGGAGCTTTAGAAATAATAAATTATTAATTTTAAATAAAAATCACTATGAACAATTCAAACAATTATTCCATTCAACTTTCGGTTCTAACTACACTGCTTAGTGGGAACAGGTTGGTCACATATCTACTTGATTTAGTAGAAAATAATACATTAGAAAGACTTTCATTAGAGACAGCCTCGGAAGTCAATGTGTTCAATGGTAAGGATCTTACAATGACTTTATATTTACCTCGTGGTAAACATCTTTGATTCACATGTAAAATAGTATTTCCAAATCTTGACACAATCTGGATGTAATTAAATAGTTGACAAGCCCAGAAAATTGCTATCTACGTTCAAAGTAAAACGGAAATAATCGTAGAAAACTGGCACCTCTGGCAATTTCATATAATGCATTGCCTACAATTTTGAGTTAATTTTCAAGACTTAAACATAGTTTTGTAAAACGATATAATAGGTCTGTTTGGTACCACAGTCCTAGTGCAACACTAACTACACTACTACAAATTGATTGGTGTAAAAAGTGAGTTGGTAATTGTACCACCAATCAATTTGTAGTAGTGTAGTTAGTGTAGCACTAGGACTGTGGTACCAAACAGACCTAATATCATCCCATAGAATAGCAGAGAACAACGAAACGAATATTTGGTCCAACTAAATATTTCTAAATCAGAAGGAAAGGCTTAGTCTATCGTAACTTATTGTAGCAGAAACAAAGTTATAATATGAACCACGATATCATTACAAATTATTATGTACAGTCGATGGTAAACCTAGTTCAGCGACAATCTGAGAGTTTCATTTTTTGCTTTTTTGGCCTCCAAGTAAGTGAACCGCAACCTCGCTTGAGCCACTGGAAAAGAGCGTTCTAATCAAAGAGATATATCGCGGTTCTTTAGTTAACAATTTCAATGGTATTCTGCATTCGGAATGATCAAACCGATATTGTGGTAAGCATTGAAATTAATCGTCACAAAAACAATGTACAATTATTTCTACGGAGCGACATTTTTATCTCGATACAAAGAATAGGATTGAATATAACAAAATGTAAATAAACATATCTATTAAAAAGGTCAATAGAAAATGAGAGCCACATGTCTGTCTATTAGTAATTTATGTAGTTGTATAAGAGCACATCAAATTATTTCTCGGAGTGTACTTAATACCTACGTAATAAGCAGGCATGCGAATTACGTTATCAATCAATAACCACACTTATACACGGTTAAATGCTCAAAGTTTGTAGGTGTTTTGTACTGACAAAAGCATTACGTAACGAAAGCAATTAAATTGTCTAATTAAACAGTTGCAAAAATATAAACAACCGACGTATGAGTCGTAAATCATAACCTAACCTACGTTAACCCCAGACATGAAAATATCTCAGTTTCTTTCGATTTTGGCAAATAACAATCTAAAATGGAACATAATAAATCTTACCTGAATTACTATGATGCATACTGAGCTTTATCCACACTTGGTTTATTGCTGAGAAGCCAAACACAATTCAAGGTCTCTCACTATCAAAACATGTCAATTGCCACTAAAATCGAAAGTTCCTTGCTTAACTTTTCCCGAAAATAAAGCAACAATTCACCGCACTCAAAGAACTCCTTATTATTTTAAATATTTAATCGGAATATCGATAAAAATCTAAAAAATAGCACACGTCGAATAAAAGGTTGTTTTCAACATGGCCGACACAAAACTCGGTTATTTCACAAGATTTGTTGACCCTGGCGTATAAAGTTTTCTATTGGTTGCTATACTGCGTTTCGTATTCCCATTGGACAATTTCAAGGTTATGAACACAACATGGACTTGCACCTGTCAAATATTATTGGAATTTTATATAATTTTTAATTGCAAAGCAATAATATAAATATTTCTAATTGTTATTAGAAATAATTTCAAAAAATTAATATTGCAAAAAAAATATATAACCTGCACTTGCACAAATTACTTTGCAGATGCTTGTGCCATCTTTACAACTTTTGTGTAACTTCGCGCTGCCGATTTAAAGTTAATTAAAACTTGAAATTATAATAATTGTTAACAAATTTCCGTAAAAGTGAAATAAAATGATTAACTTCAAACTTAGATAAAGAGATGACACGTTTTCTTATTTTTTTCGATAATTCGATGTATTATTTTAAATTTGATTTTTAATATCAATTTTCTACGGTTACTGCCACCTACTAGTAGTAATTGGTAGCATTTTTCCAATATATTGTACAGGATAATACGTAATTTATTGATTCGTTACAAAATTGGGTGTCAGGCGTACAAGATTTATTTGATCTATGAACCCCAATTTTACATGGATTGATCCACAATAAAATTTGCGACGAAATATTGTGCAAAATTAAGACTCTAGCGTCATAACAACGACATCATTTATATTAATGGGTATCGTACCAACAATATGAAAATTCCCATGTTAACGATTTATCTAGTTTCTGCAATTATAGTATACCATGACGGTCTCGTTAGAATTAAAGTTCTTATAAACCATTCCTAGACCTTTGGTCTATGCAGTGCTGTTTAACAATAGCCAAACTGCAACGAATTTTTGTAAAATTCTTTACTTACTTTTACAAAGTTTGTGCTTTTCACATTCACCTCGTATTTTCTCGCAATATCGTATCAGTTTATTTTCGATACGAGCGGATTGGTTGCACATGAGTGTTATTTGAACTCATTTCTGATTGTGATTTATGCCTTGAACGTTCAATCATGGGTAAAAGTTTTAAGTTTTAATAATTAGAGGCAAATTCTCTGATGTGACGGTTACTTTCACATCCAAATTTCCTGATTTGACAATTATATTTTAACATTTAATTTCTCTTGATATCAAATTCTCTGGATTTCAAAACTCTTCGAGTTGTTCAAATATTGGACAATCAATCGGTAAACTTGCAAAATGTCTTTGGAGGTGCGAGTGAGCATGTTACAAGCAGTTGATGCCCTATGGTAATATATTTTTGATGAGTCGAGCATCTGATGCTGATTAGTTCTCATACAGACAATTTTTTTTTAATATAATGTATTTTTGAAAATCAGAAGAAGATTCATATTTTACCACATCTTGAAGAGATTTTATAATACCTACACTGTATTTTTTCTATATCATAATTTTCTGTAAATACCACAGCAATGAAAGCTTTCTGAAACTGAGTGAGTAACACCTTTTATGTGTGAAAATTTCTAAGATTTGTGATAAAATCTAAAGTGAAATATTGATGATACTAAAGATTGCTCTTTGGCTGCCGTTAATTTTGAAGCTATCTGAAATTGTACGACAACGCGAATTACTCGAGCATGACTTAAGAGTAATTTTTAATGTGATTAAATTGTTATCGATTCTTGTGTGTTTGATTTCTAAGTGTCATCAACTCGCGACCCTACGCATACCGCTATTGCAGTAGCTGGCCGGATGATCACTGGTCCTGCGTTAAAAAATAAGTAAAGTTGGTGGATTTTGTATCTGCTAACTTTAGTTTAATGCAGAACGAGATTTTCTTTTAGAAAATTATGAATTCGAAATTCATGTATTAACATCCCGATCATACCTGTATAGCCCAGCTTCCTAGGCCTAAAGCTTCCAACTGCTCCCTTTCCCAGGAGTTTTACAAATAGTTCGCATTACTTTAAAGTATAGAATATATTTCAAAATAAACGTATTTTATTTACAATAAAAGATTTTACAGTTATTATATAATATGTATAACTACTATGGTTTTCCTCTTCCTCCAATAATTGTATTGTTTAGCAGACGCATAGTGATTAGTACCTACTGATTAGGATATTATGTAGATGTGATTAGTAGAACCGAGCCGTAGTCTTTCATAGGTGATACGAAAGTCTTATTGCTTTTGGAAGGTATCAGGATATAGTTCCACACCTCTTTCGTCGTAAAAGTTCAATGTTAATGGCATTAGGTGTAAGCACCTGTTAGGGATTAATCCAAATCACGACATCATTTGCTATTTTTCTGCAGTGGTATAACCGCACTATGTGAAGATGGGGCCTGTTTTTTTTACAAAAAACAAGGGATGCAGTTTTAGGTCATGCCCAGGACCCCAGCATAACCCCAAATCCCGCATATTATTATTATTCTCAAATATATTTCTGATAAAGCATTTAAAAGACTCTATAGGCAACTGGTTTTTATTTTTTTAACCCCTAATCAAAAAAATTTATTTGTCTGTGACTTAATAACTTTTTTACGAAAGGTCAGGAAGAGTATTTTCTCAAGAAGATATAAGGCAATGACATTTTTTGCACGAATTTTATGTCAAACAGAAATTCTGCTTCTTTTACTCTCTAAGTTGTACTCTTACTCTCTTTTATTGTCTGACATAAAATTGGTGCAATAAGAGCCAGATCTAAACGTCTTGAAAAATTCATTTTTTGGAAATGGGGTCTAATTATTTTCTTCAATATATGAAAGAATGTGGTATGAATATGATCGCGTAATAAGGTAGATAATAGTATTCATTTTTTTTACCTACAGATCATAGTCGAACAAGTAATTGATTTGTTTAACTTGTATTTAATTTACCGTGATTAGTGATTTTACCTACTTAATTCTTTACGGCACAGTCCATATTCAATGAGAGAAAGTATTCATATTATTATAATAAAATTATTATATTATGTATAGGTACATTGCCATAATAAAATTTTATTGGGCTATTTGGTATAAACTCCCTTTGGTATTTTAGCGTTTATTTATCATAAAATCTTTTTATGATTTTTAAATTTTAACTAAAAATAGTGAAATGAAAACTTGACTTATTACATCACCTAACTACACCTTAAATTTGACATAAATAATTTCCAATCATCTGGAATTCTTGTATAGATAGCTTTATATTATTTGATAGCCTTTATATACTTACAATTAGTTTAAACTGATAAATGGCTGCTATTTTTTTGAATAATAATTTCAAATAACTATTCTAAAAGCAGCTAGCTAGAGCGCAGTGTATTTAAAGTTGTTAAAATACTTCCATCATGGGAACAAATTTTGAGTAGGTACCTAGCTCAGGTTCAAACTTAGAACCATTAGATCCGCTGTTCAATTTCCTCGTTCCTACATCAAATTTCTTGAAAGCCCCACTAAAAACCCGACAATTTTGGTGCCTCTAATAATATTATCAAATGTTAATCTGAAAAATTCGAGTTGGTTTATTCGTATTTATGAGATCTTCACTGAAGATAGGGTATAAGATTGGAGTAATACCCTGAAGGGAACGAAGACAACTTACGCTGTTTTTTGTTTTTACTTTGCTGATCACATAAATATGATTTATTGTATTTGCGTTATCTGTTTATGAAACCGCATCCAGACTGGCAAATGGTGAGATTCGTTTTATTTCGCAATAATTTTGGATTAGAGATTTTTTATTCGCTCAAAGTACCTAAATTCAATAGTTGGACTGTTGAATTTCTTGCCTAAGAGTTTTTCTATTACCCTACCCTGTTGATATGACAGCTATGAGACAAGTCTGATACAGGTGCTATATGAGTAAAATGGCACATTAAATCATCTGAGGTAACCCCATGGCATACTTGGTTGAAAGTAACCAGATGGTAGCACAAACCTGTACTAAGCCCTTCGCATTATTCAAGTTTTAATATCTACTAGATACTAATTACAAATTGCAGGTGAAAAAGTAAAAGTTTTTAGTTTGCATTTTTAAAATAAATGTATTCAATCATAAAGACATTAATCGCTTGTAAAATATCAGTAGGTACACAATAAAAAGAATTATACAATTAAATCCTTAACAAATTTTTAATGTTAAGTAACAAAATAATAAAACCATAAGGTTATAAAAGAAATTTTATTAAACGCTATGTAATTTTAAAAAAATAGATAAATTAATTAATTATGATTAATTTCACATTAAAAATCAAGAAAAGTGTATGGGAGAAATAATTTAAAAGCTTTTTTAAAATTAACAATGGTATAAGTCCCACTAGAAATCTTTGGTGCATTTTTAAAAAATTTTCAATAAAAAACATTAAATTAATAAATAATTTTTAGATACAAATTTTTTCTATTACCTAATTGTAAGTTTCACTAACGAATATCTTAATTACGTTATAAATATGACATTTAAGAAACAATAATTCTAACCCAGTTGCTAAAATGTAATTTTCTTAAATCTTCTTCAGCAGTACAATAATTATGATATCGTGAAGTGACGTTATTTTATTAAACTAAATTTTGCATCTACTCAAAAGAATAGGCAAAGGAAATTCGAGGCAGTGTAAACCTTGTTTAAGTTCCAGTCAATTTTTTTCGAGATTGCAGTATTTTTTACTCCTCCTTGATGGGATAAAAATAGATACTGCTATCTTAAATGGATTCTAACATAAACGGATTACAATAAATTATTGTTACATTTTAAGGAAATTGACTAGATTTTATTTTTCTAAAATTATTGGAAGCGATTGTCAAGATGCGGTCGCCAAATTCTTCTGTCCACTCTCTGGATATCACTGTATGAACGTTCTAAAACAAAAAGGTAAAATTAAGTAAAGAGAATAGCGCTTTCAGCATTTATTTGGGTTGGAGAATTGAGGTAAAAAATGGCAAACGTTGTTAACATGGAAGACATTTTTCTCGTAATGATAATTTTTTCCCCCATGTTGTTCATTAAAGTAACGGTTAGTTTAATCAAGTTGATAAGATTTTAGAAGGCAAACAATTAACCATAGATGCAATCAGCCGAGCTAGTCGAGAAGTTTACGTTTTCAATTTAACTTGTAACAGAATTAACATTTTACCAACTTTGATATAAGTAAATTTGGTATTTATGGGTGTAGTGGTACATACAAAATTTGGTTTTAGCGATTTACTATTTATACCTCTGTATTTTATGAACGGTGGTGAGATATCCTGTTGATTAGGTGTAATTCTCTTTACTGCTCCAGTTGTATTTCGAGATCTGAAGGATCCAGATTGTCTACTAAGAGACGACGGTTGAATACATAAAACATCCTCGTTCATCCTGTACGATGAAACTGATGGCGTATCCAAACTATCATCATTATAGGAATTTATATCTATATCAGTCAGCACTGAAAAAATAAAAACATAATTAGTATCTACAATTTATATACCTACAAGTCAAAGTGTTTAGATATTTAAAATTATTCCGCGCAGGAAAAGAAACGACATTTTGCAGACGTTATAATGCTTATGTTAATAATTTTAAGAAATTGATTTACGAAAGTTATTGATATGCAAACTCGTTATCATGTGTCGACTGAATAAAAATTAAATGTTAGTCATATTCGTATTTTTTAATCGCTTGCGAGTCAACATTTCGGAAAGGTCAGGAAATCGAATGTTTAAGTTTGTTTTCATCATATCCTCTTAGAAAGTTAATTTATTAAATTAATTCGATTTTTGTATTAAGTTGCTTTTGGATGCGATTCCTCGTAGAAAAATGTGATTTACACAACGATTAAGGCCAAATGAAAGCTAAAAATTCAACGCACAACAAAACAGGCATAGCACAATTATTCGTGTGCAAAATTCGTGCTCATACACCGTACAATGCACACAAGCAATCATGAAATGTAAATATCTGGGTTATTACTCGAACAGCATAATTATAAGAAGGAAAATTTGAGTGTGCATGCAGCATAAACTAATTTAATATGCACTCCACTTCCACTTACAAGTGGAGTTGGGTAAAAAAAATTATGTAATTGAAAGAATGTTTGCCCGTTTATACATGTTCGTATGTAAAACTTAACTTATGAAAATTAATATTATTTCAATTTTCTGTAAAATTTTTCTGCACTTGTCTAAAAGGAGTTTTCCGTTAGTAGGTTTCAAAACTCTTGAACCTATCCCTCTTGGGTCTCAAATCATTTCGGTAACAAATAAAACTTGAAAAGCAGCTGACTATTTTTGCATTTAATTATTTAAAATTCATTTAAAAATTACTTTTTCAGTTTAACAAAAATTAAATTTATATAGTAGTGCAACCCTAATAAAAAAACTAATTTATAAAAATAATTGCAAGAGATATTTAAGTAGTATGTATAGATACCACTAATAGTAATAAATTTAATTCATAATTGAAATTTTTTCAAAAATGATTACGTTCTAGAAAATATGTGTAAACCGATACGAAAAATAAAATAAAAAGCAACTTACAGGATAATCTATTGTCTAGGGTTGGATTTTCCCAATCCTCGTCCCGAGGCATCCAGTCACGACGTCTTACGCTATCCTGTCTTGTGCTAACACTATCGGTAGGTAGTCGTGCCTTTGCTGTAATAATCAAAACCAAAAATAATTTAAAACAAAAACTTACAAGAAAATCCTAGACATAATATAAAATCAAAAAAGAAATTTTCTTTATGTTGCTCGTTTTGTTCTCTTATTTTTCATGAAAAAGCATTCTCGCATTACTTGTAAAAGCATCGATACGATATAATAATTTGTACGTGACATATAATTTTGTCTCGATATTTTATTTTCGTATATAATTTTTGCAATAACACCAAACAAATTGCCATATCGATTGGTAAAGCTTAAAAAAACTAGTAGGTATTAAAAATTAGCAAATATCTACAGTAACACATTTTTAATTAAAAGGAAAACATTGTAGTCGTTTATAATAAAATATCAAAATATATCTTGATAAATACTTAATTTATAAGACGAAATAATAGAGAAAATTAAAAATGGAAAATTGAGTAAACAGCTTAGCTGTACTACGTTTCTTTGATACGGAACAAAACAGTTTATAAGAAAACAGGAAGTGAATCATGAAAATTATAGAGATCCTATTAAAGCAAGTGCGATAATGTGGAAGTAAAATACGTTTTGTCGTTTTCATTTCTTAAAAAAGTTCCAATTTAATATGAAATTCTTGCTTCGTTGAAAAAATAAAATTGCACGTTTGTTATATTAAAAAAATTATCAAAGTGATCTGATTATAGTATTATCTTAAATCTGTACCTACATTTATTACCTGTTTCTGCGTTAATTAAATATCTGACGGTAGCTGAAAGCTCATAGAAATATAATTATTACATTTTATTGCGTTTAATTGACTCGATAATTGTGTAATTTCATATTCTAATTAATTCCACATGCTATCTATATATTAATATTGCAATAAATAATTTTCTAAACAATCTCAAATTTGAACTAACACGATAGAAAAATGGTATAAGCTTTTATAATAAGTAGTTTGATTCTAAATTGTAGAAAATTTATGTTTTAACACAAAACTTCCTGTAATTGGGTTAGACTGTAGGAAATAAAATAATTAGATTAAAATGAATTAACCCCCACGTGCTTATGCCTCTTCATATTTTTTGTGAGTCCTTTTGCACGAAAAGTAGGAAAATTGGGTAATAGCAGTATAAATTATTCAAGAGTGAGTGACACGTTAGAAATAATATAATAATACTAATAATAATAAATTGTTGTGTTGTTAAAAAATCTTTTTTTTTCTTTTTTGTGTTAACCGACACTTTTCCAGTACTACATTTTTAATGCGTATAAATCAAAACTGAAAGTAAGACAAAGAGAAGTACAAATTGCAATTAAAATGATTTGCTTTCAAAGAATTACAATAATCAAAGAACCTCGAGTAGTTAAAAAATAGTAACGATCAACATAATTATAAACAAATCTGAAATACAAGTGCACTTGTAACAATAAAACAAACTAATTATTTACAAATTAACAAATAATGTCATTATAACAAGAAAAACTTCCTTTGATAACCTATACCGATTATAATATTTATTATTAATAAAAAAATTAATTTTTCAGGTTCAATGGCTTTAGGTCGGTAGTTATATAAATAAGTATTATCTATATATAATACATAAATATTTTATCGTCTTTATACGTTTGCATGAATAATAAATAATATTATGGTCTCGGCAGTAAAACAATGAGAAATTTTAGTCTGCGAATAAAAAAATCATTTTTAGTGTGTCTATGTTTTAGCCAAAAAATAAAAAGAGGTGCTTCTTAAATAGTAAAATAAAGGAAAAGGCGGGAAGTTGAATTGAAAAACTAATTAATAAATTTTTGATGTACTCACGTATTTTTTGTCGGCTCATGAGCCAGTCGTCTAAAGAATTCAAAACGTTGTTATTATCTTTCGATTTTCCGTCGTGGGAATTTCTAAGTGCTAATCTTCTCTCTTTACTCGTTATCGTACATTCTTCCAATAATTCGAACCAATCCTCTAGTCCTTCGGGAGCACGAAGAAAAACTTTACCATCGCGTCCAAGAATTAACGATACCGTGCTGTAAGTCTTTTTGTTTTCCCATTCGACTCGATCGACGTCGACTAGTTTAATTTTAAATAAAAATTGACCCATTTCCGATATTTTATCAGACCCAGACGCTCGACGAAAACAATGCAAATAATCCCTTGTAAGAATGAAATAGCGTTCCTTCCATCTACTGAACAGTTTGTCCCTTTGTTGCCACAGTAAACCTTTTTTAATGGCGTGTGTTGAATCTTTGCCGAAATTTGGAGGAAGCAATGACTGAAAATTGAAAAAAAATAATTACAACCAAAAAACATTACTTTTTGAAATGCGAAAGTCAAGTGGAAGCCTTAAAATAACATGAAAGCTTTTCCGTAAGTAAATACTTTTTAGTGCAAGTAGGTTTTGGTTAGAAAAACAAATTGCACTCTTGTTCTATCCGCCCGAGCTTTATTGAAAGTTTCTTTTCTCAGGACAAATAAAAAGCACAATAAACAATTTAATTTTGTCGATTTTCCTTTTCAGTAATTTTTATAGTAACAATTAAATATCATAAAAGCGTGAGTGCCGATAAGAAGTACGAGGAAGAACGGAAAATGCATCGGTCAAAGTACTTCCGGAACAATGACCGCAACTAAATCGAAAATCCCAAAGAGGAAATTCGTTGTGATGTGTAAGTAAAACTGATAAATTTAAAGTAGGTAACATGCAAAATGCGCTCTAATAGTGGAAAATTTATTGACCGAGTAGTACATAAAATGGTAGTAGGTATGTCTCGAGAGAAAATTTTCTTTAAAAATTCATCGCCTAATATAAGTTCATTTTCTCGTAAATAACTAAGAAACGTTTATATTTTGTTGTTCTCGAGGGAAAAACAAATATACTAGCTTCGTAAGATTATCTTAAATTGTAAATAAGAGAGAAAATTTAAATTTTCTTCTTTATATAGGTAGTATATCATAATTGAATTCGATTTTTTGAAAAAAATAAAAATTGGAATATCTAAATTTTAAGGTTAATCATGTGGTGGTATCGCTATTAGTTTAATAAAATGGCGTCAATATAAATAATTGAAACTGCGGGGATTTCTAATATTGAAAGTTAGACAATAAATTGGGAAATGTCGCAATCCTGCGGGAATACGTAATACTCGATTTTCTACGAAAGTTTTATAATTTGGAAAACTTCAATTTTCATTTCTAAAAACTTAATGTACTGCCAAAAAAATAAATAAATAATGCATTAACCAAAATTGAATTTGAATTCTATTACAGCTCAGCAAAGTTTCCATTCTTCCTTTTCATTTTCAATGCACAGTCGAATTTTCTTTTCCGTTTCAGATATAATCAATTATCGAAAATTGCTCTTAAAGACTTAAAACAAAAGAGAGTGACAAACGAATTAGTAAATGAACAATAGACAAGAAATTAAACACAAATGTCGAGCATTTTATAGCAACAAATTAAGTTATCTTATAAAAGTATTTAACAATGCAGGGAGATAACCTTTACACAAGTCAAAAGTCACAACTTCCTTCCTGCTATTCCTTCAAAGAATAAGATATTGAAGCATCGTTTTGATAACGCAATCTCCCCTCTTTGTATTGTTTTTCAATAAAATACATCTGTTGGTGTTGTCCTTAATTGGATGTTTAACTTCTCTAAACGATCTAAAAGTACCTACAACTACCATTCTCCAATTGCTTTCGAGCATTACTACACCGACGTTACATAATAAGCTTCAAGATTTTTGGAAACCAGCTGGTGTTGTTTGACAGGAAATAATAAACGCGGTGTGTGCTATCGGATTTATGTTTACAAATCTTAATTATTTTTTTAAAACTATACGACAGCTAAAAATAATTTTCTTTTAATCGTAAGCAGGAAAACTTTCCAATTCGAGAGTCTCTTCCCTAAGCCCTACCACCTGTTTTACTGGTCTCGGTTTTAGGTGAATAACTCTTTGAGACTTAAAATTTTAATTAATTTAAAAGTTATCGATCTTTAAGAATTTCCTTCAAAAAGCGCAATGCGAAAATACGGATAACATGAAAAAGTTTTTCAATAGTATTAAATTAATTGTTTTTTTTTTAATTTTTAATATTAATAATTTATTCCTGCTATGTAGTACATTATGTATAATGTACATATTATTATAATATTATAACCTATATAAATACTCTTGGAAGTTTTAGTAATTTCAAAAATTTAATTTACTTTATGAGGAATTTAAAAGTTTTAAATTTCTTGAATTGGTCGTGAATTTTTTATGTTTTTCTATTATTTAGGTTGGACTTTTACAAAATTTTCAGATTGCTAATTTAATAAATAATAAATTAATTGACCCATATATTAGAACTTTCTTTAAAATTTCTGTGATGAGTTTGGGTTTATCGTGTATTATGGTGAATTTTGTGGTGGTCCTAATAATTATGATATTTTATTAAATATCAATCTTTCTTGATTTCAATAACATATAAAAAAAAACTGTAACCATGAAGTGGTTAGTCCCACAACTCAAGATTGGAATGCGAGTAAAAAAGTGTAAACCAATTGTTTTTTACTTAAACTTTTTAATTTTTGTAGCATTTGGTGAAGCTAAAAAATTACAAAAGTAATTATTGCGAAATTGTAATTAACTGTATATTTTATAACAAAAAAATTCAGCCATATGTTGCATTAAAAACAAAATGTGTTAGTTATAAGTGTACTTTTATTCTGTTACAATAAAATCAAGACAATATAATTTTTCAATGTAAATTTTATTTTAAACTCATTTACGTGTTAATTACTTTAAATTTATAATTTTAAAAGTATAAATAAGTCTAATAATTACACAACCGAAAAAGCTGACAGGCAATAATTAACTCTTAGTAAAGCAGATTCAATCACCTCTAATGATTATACTCGATAAATTAACAATTAAAATTTTTTATTGTTCAAAAGCCACACCTACATACATAGGTATGTTTTAAATGAATTAAAAAAATAACTTTTAACAGGTGAATCGATTTTAAAGTTTGAAAGTGTGTCATCGATAGTGACATAATCGCTTGACATTTTTTTTTACTAAATTGTAAGCATTTGTTATGTAATTAGCAAATAATTAAAATGCATAGAAAAATTAATTTGTGTCAAGGCGCTTTCAGGATTCATTTAATTTGTGTTTAATTATACAGAGTGACACATATTTTCTTATCTTTCTGTTACACCTTGTATCGTTTAACAAATGTCAATAACTTGTACAAAAATTATACTACTTTAATTTTTATCTGTTCTAAAAATGCTTTTGCTTAGTTTAATAATTTTTGAAATAATAATAAGTTAAGAAAATAATATATTAGATCGAGCGAAGAAACTCTTGGACAATTCTTTCTTAAACCCATAGAATAAAAAAAAACTTTTACTAAATTTATGATTTTTGTACGTGTTGACAAATTTGTCGATATTTATTTTATATTCACATTCCACTGCCGATGTGTTACGTATATTATTATGAAAAAAACGTGTTTAAAATTTTTCAACAACGTACCTACCTATACGATTTTTGAGATTTGCTTGCTAAATTTTGAACTGCATATTGAAATATGTAATTTACACTTATATTTATAGCAATAACTTTTGCAAAAAATATTTAGTATTCAAAAAGTACATGATGTGCTATAAATACCCTCAAGATTCGATTTACTGTAACACCCTGTATCTCTGTAAACGTAAACTCGTAAATATAGAATAATTATTGTTATTGGTTAGTCACCGTATTATCTTAACCTTTCAATAAACCAATTTTGTTGTGAGTGAATCACTAATTTGATGAATCAAAATCTTATAAATACTGCTTCTTAATTTATAAATTGTCTACCTATTAGTGTAAAAATGCTTTGTAATTTTTTTGTAAACAGTAGTTGAAACAAATTTTGGCCATTCTTAACAATAAATTGAGATAGACTGCTGGTCTCCAATTTTGATGTGGAAGTGGTTTTTCAGAAAGGAACTTACGGTTGTGTATATGTAGTTGAATATGTTATAATTATTGTGAATAAGAATTCTATATTACTCATTAATCATATAATTAGGTAGCTAAGTTACGAAAATAATTATTTATATAATAGCTCGGATAATACTGTATTTTCTCACGTATTGCATACAACATTTTATCTAGTTTGGTTCGAAAGAAAAATTTTACAAAAATCAAGATAACATAATATATTGCAAACAGTGCAAATCAAATAAATATTCTATTTTCCACACTAGCGTATAGCGACAAAATTTTATTTAAACTCAACTTTGTAATAAACCTTTTAGTGAAGTAATAAAACAATGTTGTCACTAAACAAAATTATTTGTATTCTTGCGGTCACTTTTCGAGATATGCCATGCATTTCCGGACTCTTGCCCACGAAAACGAACGTAGTCATTTTAAAATGGTGATAATTTAATTTCTATTTAAAATTATAATTCCAGGTCAAAAAACTGTAAAAATGGCGTGACATCGTAAGAAATTTGGAAAAATAATTTATTCCTGTATAATTAAACCCAATGTTTATGTCCCTTTTACATAGGAGAAAATTATTTGTCTTAAGCGATGCTAATTTAAACAATTGTGTGTAGCAAGTCCATGATAATAATACTGCACTCCGAGGAGGTAAGATATAAAGATGTTGGTTGCACGAACGATCGTGAAAGTAGTAGCAATGCAGATCTCTACATACTTATGTAATTTTGGTCATATCCTAATTATAACGTGAAGCTTTGTTTGTAACTAAATTTACTAGTAAAAGCAAACATCGTCAGAACGTGGGGGTGTTTGGCGTAGGAGATAGTAGTTAATGTTATATTTTAGGGCGGAAATTGTTAGAATCTATGCATTTCAATGTTAATGGATTTCGAGTCCGATATAAACTCGGCTACTTGTAATTCACAGCATATTTTCATACTTCCGTCGTATAGGATGACACAGCCATACAATTAGCATACTTGTCATTGACCGATCGTCCAAATCGATACTTCTATTTAAATAACTCGGAGGATGTGCGATAAAAGTGAAAATTTTCAAAACACTTCCTTTGCGACAACTTGTTCTTGGTAATTAAACGACGCATAATATAATATGCAAACCCGGAAATACAATCACTCGACCGTACAAAATTTCTTTCGATAATTAAAAATGTACAGAACCTAATAGCGGCTCCTGCGGGATACCCCATTCAATATTACGTTCTTCTATATTAATAATTTTTCTGGCCCAGCTAAAATTTATTAAAAGTTGTTCTAAATCATTTTTTTTTCATTATAGGTATATCGTTCGGTGCTGTAGAAACTCGAGATAGGAATCAAACAAGTTTTCACGAAATTCAAATTAATATTTAATTTCAAGATTGCTATTAGCAAGTAGGTACACGTTAATCCACTTTAGATTACGGACGAAAAACCTCCCAAGTCCGAACTTATTGTTACGTCTGTAAATGTTCAAAATTGGAGCAACACCCTTTTAAGCTTAAATCCGACGTTTACCTAATCGATTAGGAAAATTTCAAAAAGTTTACTAAAAGAACTATTTCCAAATTTAAGATATTGATTTTATTAGGTTGCTTCACATTTTTAAATCTAAAGAAGAATAAGAACCTTTGAAAGCTTATCGCGACAAGCAAAGTTATTAAAAGGAAAAATGATGAATGATGGCTGCTCGAAATAAAAGTATGTTACAGGTGACAAAATTTTGTAAATTATTAAAGAACTTTTTTGTGTAAATTGAAAGTAAGTGTGTTACACAAATTTTCCTTTTTCCTACGAAATAAAACTCTTCGGAAAGAGCTTTATAATAATAACTATCTTTTGTACTCGTATCAGAAATTTTCAATACATTACTATACTATATCCTAAAGCATGGCTACGATAAAAAGGACGACAATGACATAAGCCAATAAATACTAATTAAATGAATCATCAAAACATTTACACTAATAAACCCATTTAACACTGTGAACTTCACACAAGCTAAAATTATGGCTCGACAAATCCTTTTTTTTTTCATTAACGTCCAACTTGGGTCGTATAATTGAACTTAAAATTAAGTACCACTTTAACAAACTGTTCCTGTTTTGTTACCATGTATTTAATCGAATTTAAGCTAAAATGTTGCAAAATTCAAAAAAATGCAACTTATATGAATCATACTGTACACACCCACAGTAAATTTATGAATGCAAGCAATTTTGCAAATTGGTAGGAAAATTCCTGGTATTCTGAGAATATTTCAAAGGTGTAAAACTGGAAAGCACTCCCCTAATAAAAATTTCATAAATTTTATGTTGTGTTTAGGGTAGTAAACTGCAATGAAAAGTTGAAGCTGATTTTTTTGCGCTGTCAAAATTAATTGCAGCTTTGATAAATTATGCTACATCTGTGATAAAATTTATTGACGGATTACCACACAGTTAAAAAATCCATGAGTCAAAGCAAGAAGTGAGTTAATGCTCTTAGAATTTTCTTAATAACTAAAAAGTTGACAAAAGCGTTTGATTGTAAATTAACTGTGATATATCTTATCTTTATTAAATAAAAATTAGGTTTTAAATATTTCAAATGCGGCATACGGATGACACATTTCATCATATAGATACTATGAATGCGACGAACGCTAGCATAGCATAATTTTGTGGGCCAATAACAAACTTGGGATTCGCCAGACATATCGCAAACCTGCCGAAGATGTTAAGACGAAGCTTGCAGAAATTTTCATTGTGAACGTAATTTACAATTGATGTATATGAATTTACCGAACCTTCCACTGAAATTAAGATATACATAGGTTTAATCACAACACCTTAATAACAAATTATTGAAGGTAAGTAATTTCATTTTGATGAATTATTAATTTAAAGAAAAGTAAATTCACCGCATTACACATTTGTTATAAATGCAAACTTGTCATTTACTTTCTAAATTCCTTTGTGTATAGTGCGTTTTCTTGTCTCTTGCATTTTTTTAAAGAAAGTTTTTCTCGAGGAATACGTCGGACGATTTTTCATTTGATTAAATTCAACTCCATTGTGAGGTCCCATCGTTCCCTATAAATTTTTGTTCGTGAATAAAACAGCGTACACTCACTAATTTGTTATTTATTTATCTAATTAGTTACAAGTAATTGTGACATTTAAGCGAAGGTCGATTGTATTTGATTTTACAATAAACTAGCGGATTTCATTTTCATGGTCACAAAGGCGAAATTAAAAATTGAATCAATGAAGCATTCATTTCCTCGATTTAACGACTGGCTTTGTTATTTGAAATTATTATTATATAAATTATCAACTTTTCGTCGGAAAATTTAATCCTTATCGGAGATCTATTTAGTTGTTCTTGTTGTAGCACAGGAAGAACGAGAAAATTTGAAAGTACCGGAAAAATAATTATTTTGTCAATTTGTACTTTTGAAATTTTTGGTTATCAATTCGATGAACCTAGTAATTATACGATAAGCTAATTATTATTAGAGATGACCAATTCCGCGGCGCTTTATGCATATTGCTAATTTTAACACGGTCCAATTTCCAACCGATTAATTATTTAAAATTATTACTACCATCAGTAAAAGTGTTTATAAGGCTTTCACTAATTAATTAAAATTATTAATTTCTGTTATATAAGTTAACCTGCTTTTAAATGCATAAGATATTTTAACATTTAAAAAATTTTGTTTTACTTTTCCGTAATACAATAGATTTTCGGACACAAATTCCACCTAATCGGTTTGTGAAACCTTTAGAAACGCAGTTGCTACAAATATTTGAAATTAACGTTGCGTTACACCAAGAAGGTATTAGCGAAAGTTGATAATAAAAAAAAAACTACAGCTATTTTTTATGCTCGTAAGCAACATCACGATTATAACTGCATTTTCATTAAAAAAAAAAAACGCTATTTTAATTTTACATTAAAAAGATTTTAATAACGCGAATTTGCCATTTCGTATGTATTTACTTGGCTTTTGTGTTTGTTAATACTTATAAGCAAAATGCGAAACTGTTCCAAATAGAGACAATTGGGGTTGAGAAATATAGAAACGGATTATTGTAAGTGTAAATAATCCTCGTAAATTCTCCAACATATGAATTTTTAACCCCTTCGAAGCATTTATTCTATGAAATTCAAAAAGCAACCAAAAAATGTTCAAATAAGCTTTGATACCTATATGTAAAAAAAATTAGTTCCTTTAGAATATAGGAAAATAAGCTATATCAGAATTTATCTTGTGGAGTTAATTTAGAAAATATATTAAAAATTGGATTACTTTTTCGTAGGAAAGAGTGGGAAACTGTTTAATAAAATTTTATTATCGATTTTCTCAATTTCGAATAAAATACTTATTGAATAAGAAGGGACTTATCACATCTTTCCATAATTACTTTACGTCGGTATACTGTCCTATTTATTAAAATTCAAAAATAAATAAAAACTCTTAACCCATAATCTACTCGTATTTTTATTTAATTTTGAAATTTTATTTCGTTTGAATATATTTTAGCATCATTTACATTTTTAAAAACGACCTTTTGGATGAATATTCAAAAATCTGTCTGAGCATTTTAAAATGCATTCATTATTCGTGCATTATTAATATTAAATTATTCATAGATTCAAAAATTGATATGAAAAATTAATGATATCGTTTTCATAATATCGGATTATAACGTTTCGAATCAATACGAAAGGATTGCCCTTAGCAATTTGCAACGATCATGTAACCTGATGTAACTGGCGCATCCCCAGTTTTCCTAATTCTAGTTGACTAACAAAATGCAAACTAAAATCCAATCGACAATTCAAATTTCGTCTTTGTTCTAAATGAATGTAATTGGTATTCCGTTAATTTAAAAAATTATCTCTAATTTCCATTCTTCTACTTTTAAAGGTGTAAAATTTCATTAAATTTATTACAATATTAAACTTATTAACTTCACATGTAATTTTTTTAATTTAATTTATTAGATTACTACATAACAGCAACCGTAGGGGAGTTCGTGCTAAGCACGATTTCATTAATTTTAAAAATTTAAATTTTCATTTTTATGTGAGGTAGGTACAAATTGAGCGACTAAATTATTGTCGTCCTATTTTTTTTAGCCTAAATATAAATAATCAACGACTTGAAACATAATTTATTCGTCATTTTACTTCTAGTTGGATCTCATTGAAATTTTTCACAAAGTACAGAAAAATAAAGCAGGAATACATAGAAGAGCGTTCAATGCATTTATCAATGATGGTAGGCACTTGAAAGGATTGCGTTCTGGTTTAGGTTTCAAAATTTTTCGCGAAATTCAAATTACAATACGGTCCTCCAGGATTATAATAAAAGCGATTACGGTTCGTTAAATTGCTCTTATATCATGAACAAAGACCAGTCTGGCATTCAATGTAAGATTATGAATCATGAAATAATTATATATGTTTCACATTGTTTAATTAGAAAAGCTTTAAAGAGACGTCAAAGTAATTTCAGCATTACTTGACTGATCATTAACCAACAATAAAAATAATTAAATTTAATCAAATATAGAGCAATGATGCATTAATATCAGCATTCCCTTGATAATCTACAAAGAGCAAATTGCAGTTTTATGGAATAATTAATAGAAGGTGGAACGGTGAGAAGTGTGCACTTGGGGTTGCAATTTGAAATGTTTATAAAATTAAAACTTTAAGTATTTGTTGTAAAATAGTAATTTCAATTTTGCCTGCTCGGTTTAATTAATGCTTCAGAATCTTCTACACGTGGAGAATAAGAAAAGTAGGTATTAGTTGTTATAATTCAAGTGGATCACGCATTACCTGTTTATGGAAAAACAAAGTAAATAAATTAATTGGAAAGTTAGACGCACTATTAATTTTTACATTGGATATTTGCATTTTGGAGATATTAAACAGTAAATAACTTTTGATAACCGCACTGTAAGTGGAAATAAGTAGAAATAAGTAGTATTGGGCAACAAAATTCGACTGTATGCGTCAATAAATCGGCATAATTGGACAGTATTTAACAGGTAACCCATATTTATTCGCAATAAGTGTAGCAAGTAATGTTGATGCCAACAAGCATCAGCAGTATCTTTCAGGAAATCCTTTTGAAACAACTTTTTCATGAATTAGTAATTATACGAAATCCACTTCTATACGGTGTTCTACAATGGTATATAGTAATTCCACCGCAAATTAACAATTATCATTTGGATTAATTTCTAAACCCCCGGAAAATTAATTAACATTTTTAGCAGAAATTTAAAAAATAACTTGTGAAACTCTTCATCTTGGAAGATAAAACTTAAAATTTGCAAACATTGTGCATTTTATCTTGAACAATATTTTGTTCAAGTTTAGTAATAATAAACTTTTGATGCGGTTAAACAACAATATAAAGTAACTAAATATTAAAACTTTTGTTTTTAATTGTTCTGAAAATTCAGATGAAGCTAATTTAAAAGTTTAATCAAATTGTGAAAAAATAACAAAATAATTTACTTTTGCTAATTGGCAAACTCGTTAAGTAAAACCATTTCTAACCAATCCGCTCTAATAAAAATTAATTACAAAACGCTTTCTAAAATGTTTAAGAAAGTTAAAGAGTTCTTACTGTTTCAGAGAACAAAATTACAAATTTTAAGTATAAAAAGTTGTTAAAAGCATTTATAGTATCTAATATATAATTAATAAATTGATTGTGAGTAATTAAAAATGGAAAAATATTTCACATGGAATGATTTTAATGAACGCTCTTTTGGACGAAAAACTTACGTATTTTTCAGTTTGATTAGGTACTGGGGAGTAGAAAAATTTGAAATTTGGAAAATACCTTAACATGACAAATTAGAATTCTGATGGCACCCACTAAGCCAATGGTGGGGTAATTCAAAGCTAACCGAAAGCTGACAGAAAATTTTCATTTGGCAAAACAGTTAACTTATTCAATTTCTAATTTTCCAAGTATAAACTACAAACTTGAGAAAACTTGAACATAAGACAACTTTGAATTTCTTTTGCAGAATAAAACAAAAGCAAAGTTACCTATTTTACGCCTTCTGTATCTAAGTGTTTTCCGAATTTTCTTCAAAAGTTTGTGTAAAAACACGAAATCCCTCGTTCCAATAATTTTAAGTAAACAAAAGTTTTAATTGTCTATTTTTGAATCGACGCAGTGGGATAGCGTTTAACTTAATAAAAAGTGTAGGAGGAGAACTATTAATATGCACGACATGTGTAGTTATCTTCGTGAGATTATCATAGAAAGGAAATTACATTATTTATATTTATGGATGAGCAACAAAATGTTCCATGTAGGTACTTTTTTTGCCATCGCATTCGCAGAATCGATTTCACTGAATAAGTAGTCAATTTGTGACAATTTTTCTCTGCTTTAATGGTGGTTTTATGTTCAATTTATGACAAACACCGATTAACGATTTATGCTATGTATAAGCGTCACAATTTTATGATATTTGATTCGCGTTTTTGGTTCGTTTGCTGACGGTTAATTGAAATTAATAAAGCGTGAATTGTAATTGAGCATATAAACCCACCACAAGTAGATAATTAGTATGCAATTTAAGGTACCTAACAAGAAAAAGTTTTAGATGAGAAAAATTACGTTTTAATAATCTGGAAAAGTTATATTTTTCTTTTCAATTTCTTAACAAATTTGTCTAGCGATTTTAGATTTTTATTTATGTCGGAAACATTTAAAAAATGTAACAACCAGAAGTACAATGTCACAGGAGCGATAACAAATTCAAAAATAACATCACAGTTCATAGATTATTTAATATTCTTTGTTTTGCAATTATTTATCTGTCCATGTTACGAAATTTGTATGTACAGCTACTCATCATAACCAATATTCTGTTTAAAAAAATGATTAAAAAATTTCAGACAACACCTCGTAAATAATGAATCAAAATTATAAAGTTTTAGTATTCATTGGATTTGTTCAAAATAATTTTCATATTAATTTCTGTGGTATATCGCAGCAACAACGTCTAGATTCTCTGCTATTTACATTTCTCGTTAGCAAATAATTAAAATGAATAAATTTGTTATGGTTGCACTAGCAGACAATTCTCTTGTTTAATAAAAAATTAATTGTTCGAGAAAGGAAAACTTGTTTTTCCTATAGTATCTATAGGCATAGCTTATATTTCGATTTAAATTTATGGCGCCCAATACTCAATCCCTCTCATTGAGAACTTGAGCTCTTAACTTTTATTGGTTAATTTTATACGTTCACGCACTGCTCATTAAATACCGCAAACAACAGTAATACGACAGACATTAATGTTTAAAAAACAGATGATGACTTCTGAAGTTCATTTAAAATTGACCTTAACTACCTGCCATTGTATAAAATACAGTTAGGTACAAGCTTAAATGATGTCTACTTGAAATTATCCTCGTAATTGATACCAATTATTCATAAGTTTCTTATCGTCACCTTAATTCATTTAATAAATTTATGATGTAACCTACCCAATCAAAAGTATATTCGATGGTCAAAAATCATTTAACCCGCTTGGTTTTTGCTTATATCCTAATCAGTGTTTACAACAACAATATTAACATAAAAATTATCATTTTAATTGTTTACGTTTAAGTGTGGCGTTAAATAAAGTTATATATTATTATTATATTTGAAATTTATTTTGGGTTTCTTATTAATAACTGTTGTCGAGAGACAACCAAATAAACTTTAACCATCCCTAGTATTTTAGGGTGATTATTATTAAAAGGAAATAGAGATGAAAATGATGGTGAATCAAATTGCAAGAACAAAATGCTTATTGGTTCATTTAGTATAAAAATTGTTAGAAACTTTTTTGAGACTTTATGATTACTTTTAATGTGACATACATGCATACATAATGATGTACCTATATATTTTTCAGAAATATTTAAAATTTGTTAACAGCTTAGTAATAAACATTTACCATATTCTGATGTGAGAAAAGAAAGCAAAAGCAAAAGATTTCTTTTCGATAATCTAGCCTAATAAGCAAGCTCGTTATTTTAATTGTCAAATTGAACACGCGGAAACAAAAATCATCGATACGAAAATGTCCAAAAAATCGATCGAAACTTTCTCCTTAATAACAATCATTTTAGTGCACATTTTCGACCTTAACGGAGAAAGTAAAATGAATCGGTTATTTAAAAATTTGTGATCACGAATTTTTGATTAAATTTTACATCAATTCCCACCGAATGCACGATGTTGCTGTTTTAAAATTCTCCGCCCTTTTACGTTCGTTTACCCTTTTCCTCATTCATTTTTCAAAAAATAACCCACTCAAATATGCATCCAATCTTCTGTTTTTGAATTTATCTTACAAAATGCAGTGCGGGGAGGTACATAAGTACCTAACGAATAATTTAACTTTTGATGAAAACGAGACAAGTGCATCTATAAGGTTGGAATTATTATTTGCACAAAGCCAAACTTACTTAAACGAGAACAAAGACAACAAACTCATTATTATATAAATCTAAATGTGTAAGTCCCTTTCACTCCCAACTTTGATTTACCCTCAAATTTAACTTAGTTAGTTGAATTGAATTTAGCAAGGTTAAATTAATTTCAATACTTGACATAGGTAACTAAAAATATTTGTCAATAATTTACCTTGGTAGACGCAACAAAGGGCGATTTTATTCTAAAGAGAACAATGCAGTATTTTCATTATGCGAACCTGTCTGGAATTTTGTTGTAAAATTTTTATTTTTTATATTCATATATTATAGGTACTATATTATACGTAAAGTGGGCAGGTAGATATATTTTTTTATTTGCCTCGCCTGCACGTCATGAAACCAAAAATTGAGAATTATTTTTATTTAAAAATACCGAATGTTTCAAATTACAACAAAAGGATGACAACAATAAAAGAGTATTTGAAAAATAGACTGGAACATGAACAATATTCAACCTGTATACAAACTGGAAGAAAGTTAAAAGTTCCTGTAGTAGGTATATTTTGTATTTAATCGAATCTTGATTATAATAAAAAGCAAACAATTATTAGATATTAGAAAATAACTAACACCACCTAACGTGACTGGGAGTCTTCTTCAAAAAAGTTCAATATGTATCTACTTGAATAAGAGATGTTCCATTAGAGTTGAAGTTTCATTAATGACCATTATTTGTGTTAAATTCTTTACTAAAATAAAGCACTGTCGGTCGACTTTTAGATGACAGGTACCTCTACCTACGTCTAAAATTGGGCGATTGGGTATAACAATGACTCAAAAAATCATTCTCATTCTTTGTACAAGAAGGATGTACAAAAGAAAATAAATGTAAACCTCAAGAATTCGATATCAAGCCAAAATTTTCCATCGAATGGATTATATTATTTTCTTTACATAATATAAAGACCATTTTAATAAAAATTGCTAACAAAATGAAAATTTTCTTGGCTAATATGCGGAAATTCGATATGCATCTTTTATTAATAATTTTGCTCAAGTAAAGAACATTACAAATTTTTATCGAAATTGGATTTTATCGAAATTTTCTGATATTACATCAGACGGTAGACGTAAACATGATTTTGCTTGTTTTATTGCGTTATCTCAAGAAAACCACCAAAAAAATTTAAAAATCGACAAAATTTTTGGGAGATTGAAACTTTTTTTAAATTTATTTCAAGTTTGAGTATTTTCAACCCTCGACGTGTTAAATATTCACGAATAGCGCACGAAACTTTTTAAATTTTAATTGATCCATCATAAAATCGATCAAATTTGTAGGTCAATGAATTTTTTATTTAAAAAAATCACAACAAAAATACCTGTGTGAATGCCTGTCTCTGACGATGAGAATTTTCTCTTGGGGTACCTTCTTCGTGCCTCAACATCGCACGCTCAACTCTTGCAAGCGTGGGTGAGTCCAAGATACCAGGAACCGTTGCTGTTCGCCCAGAGGGGCAATTCGAATCCATTTGTAATAACATTCCAAAAAAACTTAAAACAATTCGTGCAATATATCACGCGTGTTAAAGTCGGACCGCACGTTCCTACACAACAACCTCTCACTTCCAGTATTCAGCAACAACTAACTGATATGCGCGCACACTTTCGTAATCTCGTGGTGTACGATAAACGCAGCCAGTGGTCAAAGAGATGGAAAATTGAAAATTATTTCGAGATAAGAAATTATTAAAAAGGAGGAAAAGCCCATCATTTTATTTACCTAACTTCCTCATTTGGTAGTCTTATCAAACAGAAAACCAAAATTATCAGTTACAATTTTTTTTACAGTATTAATCATCGAATTCCGCGGAAGATAAGGATTCACAAATTTACACAGCGATTAGATGATTTAATGTTTTTTAGAAGACGACTAGGTTTTAATAATTACTCTGATGCATAGAAAACTTATTTTTATTTTTCCTCTCATCTAAAAAAAGAAATTTTCTGTGGGTTACAGTAATTTGCGTTTCTCATAATAATGGACTTGTTTACGGACAGTGCGGTACTTAAGATATTTTTAGTTAAAATTAGAAGTAAATTTGAACAGGGATGGATTTAGTATGCATTTGTAACTTAAAACACCTGCAAATTTAAATAAAATTTATATAGAGACGTCCTAGCCTAGAAAATGTAATATTGAAAAATAAAAATTTGAAAAAAATTCGATATTGTTTCGATTCCACTAGAATAGCATGAGCATAATTCGTTTTATTCAATTAGCTTTATGTTTTCTTCACGTAATTTATAAGGTCTTTCGGTCTCCGAACGTTGGCCATGTCTGTGTGTTTGTGCTTTGTGTTGTGCGTGCAAGTATCATCATTATCACACACGAGGACTTACAGTTTAACGTGGAATCTAAACCACGCGAAGTGGAAGATTAGACCTCGATGGTTTTTCATCATCAGAATACATTTTTTTCTTAGCCCAAAGTCTTCATTAGCTAATACTAGCTTTAATCTTTATTTTATTAAACTTTTGTATTACCTTCTGAAGAGTTAAACAATAATTACTTACAGGGTGATCATAAAACAAGACTTGCACTTAATGAATACATCTAATATTTTTTGAAAATAAACACGTCCTATCTATTACTACCTGATACAAATGAGAAATTCAAATTACCGAAACAAATTTCGGTGGTGAGAAACCACGTACCAAATAAATTCTTTACATTCTTGTCTCTCGTTAACTTGTAGACATTTTATAGGTAAGAATAGCCTTACAATTTTTGAATTGCCTTTTAGTTCTAGAAAATCTTTGTCTAAAAAATATTATGAGAAGTAAAAAACGATTGGAGTACAGAAATTTAAATCAATTTAACTTACTTTAATCTGACTTACTTTTTTAGGCTGCTGTAGGTATAGTCAAATAGCCCTGAAATGATAATTATCAATTAATCGTAAAAAATACTCTGTACTTTTCAGTCTGACTTGTCACAATTTATTGATTTATTACCAATCCCAGTGCTCTTTGCTTGTTTATTTACCTGTAATGGGTCTCTTAGTTCTGGCTCCAAATATAACTGTATAAATATCTTCCATCTAGCTCACTTTTAAAATTACAATTTTTGATTAAAAATTTCGGCAAAATTTAACGTTTAACGTAAAACATGCAATAATTTATTAACATTATACAAATTAACTTTATCTTCACTAATAAAAAGCATAACAGTGTTATAGAACAAATATTTTCTCTGAAACTCAATTATCAACTTATTTAAAATATAGGGTAAGTACTACGAATTTTCTATTTGCAATTATTAGGTAATTGTTGTCTCCAAAATTCTTGTCGTTTATTCAAAAAATCGACAGCTTCTTGAATGTATCCGATAACTTCCGAATTGTCTTCTTTATTTTTACATTTGATATCGGGATGATTTAACAAATTGTCGAGATAGTCTTTATCGTCTTTCAGTTCTCTCAATAACCGACTTCCTTTTTTAGCCACTGGTTTGGTCCTAACAGTCGACGTACTTTTTTTAGTCAACATTTCCTTAGAATCCGTTTTTAAATTTGAACTAGTAATTTTCGATGATTCCGTTGTATTTTTTGATTGACTGGTAACTTTTGAATCTGTAGTATTTTTTGAATCTGCCGTTGCAGGTGTTTTCATCATAGGCGTTTCGATTCTTGAATAATTTTCCGAACTTGCAGGTTTTAATTTTAAATTTGGGAAAGCACCACCAACCGCATTTTCAATAGCTTTCTGAGCTTTGTGAACGCCCAATTGAAATCCTTCGAATTCCGGCCTAATTTTTAACCCTCTGTGATAATACATCAAACTATGCTCGAAATCGCCCAGATAATAAAGAGCTTCAGCTTTTTGATAAATACCTTTAACGAACTTTTTGTCGACTGCTAGAGCTTGTTCGGCATCTTTTAAACCATTTTCTGGTTGTCCTAATAAAATAAAGCACTTGCTACGTGCCACGAGTGAGTGCTTTTCCATTGGATTTAACTCCAGTGCCTAGAACAAAACTATTTGTTAATTTACAAAATTCGAGCACATGAAACTTTCATAAATTTATTTTTAATTCAAATTAGTGGAACACAGTATGTGACGTCTTTATACTTTCGCAATCGATTTTTAGTGACTAATGCAAAATTTTAAGTATTTTTAACTTCTTTCTTCACTAAGGAAGCAGCTACTACTTTATTATTTAAGAAACCAAAAAAAACATAATTTTTGAGTTTGTTTATTTATCGAAATTGTTACCTGTATTTCTTCTACAGGAAATTACTTTTAAACAATAGGTTCTAAATATAACACCCATCTGCTAATGCTTATAATGTCGTAAAATAATAACTTCAATTTTATTCGTTTTGTTTAATTTTAATTTTAAGTTTAAACAACGTTCCTGGAATACAAGAAAATACGGGTTTGTTTCCATTAGAACACCGCAATTTCCAAACAAAACTGAATTTGATGAAGTTTTTTTTTCGTAAAAATAAAACAATTAAGCTATCAAGAAAAAAAATAAGTAAAAAATTAAACACCTTGTGATAAAATACAAGTGCAGAAGTAGGACCTCTTCGAATCAATTCCGAATGTCCAAGCGCCAAATACGTGGCCGGTTCTGCTTCATCTGGTAATTGTAAAATCCTCGTTCGATCTTCTCTTCTTTTAATTCTTAACGATTGCTTTATGTCTCTTGTGCCTAAATTAACAGCAGCTGCGCGGTCCTTATCCGTGTAAACTTCTTCGGGCTTTGGCCGTTTCCTCTTCTTTTTCTTCTTCTTTAATTCCAGATTAAGTTGCTTTTGTCCAATTTTAGGTTTTGGCTTTTCTTCTTTAGAAGTCGATTCGACAACCGATACCTTTTCACCTTCATTTTCCGTCTCTTTTTCTTCTACCTTTGCTTCTTGTGGTTCTTCTTCTTGAGGTAACTTTTTATCAAATTCGACTTTTTTTTCTTCTTTTAGTTTACGCGAGTGTAAGTTTCTAAAAATATCTCCCTTGTGAGGTGCCAACAATTTTAAAGGATCCTTTTGATCACCTTCTATGATTTCCACGGCATCTTGTGTATTCGTGCCGACAAACTGATTAAGAAAATCACTATCGCGATTAATGTCTAATCTTACACCTGCACTAAACCTCACACTTAAGTGGTTACTCATTTTTAACCGTGTAAATAATTTGAGTTGATTATACAATAATTTTAAGGGTGTTCGCGTTGTTGTGAGAAAACTTACACTTCGAATGAAGTTTCCATGACTACCCCTTTTGGTGTGATCAATTTTACACCATTTAATATTCACACTCCCGCCCAACAGTTTGAAAAAAAATCGATTAAAAGAAATTACTTACTTATGTAAATGAAAATTTAGTTTGTTTAAGTAAATGAGATTGCATGATGTGTGGAGCAAATAGGATTTCTAATGCACAAAATCCATCAATTCGTGATATCTTTATTGCTATCTCCTTCAAAGTGTAATTTTAGTTTTCAATTATATAACGTACACCTGAGCTACTAAAGCATAACTCGAACGCTTTGCGAGTTTCTTATTATGAAAAAGTATCATAAAATAAAAAATCTCAAATACATCTAAGATTAATATTGCTTTTAATTTTGATTAAATTTTTTAAAAGGGTTAAAAGTTGAATCCTTGCCTGCTGAGGTGTGTGAATAATTTAAATCAAAAAGAAAAGCTTTTAGGTTTTCATTTACATATCAGTTTGTAATGATTTCAATAAGGAAATATTTTGGTTTCAAAAAGTGCTGGTGAATTCTTTTTAGTTATGGTTATAATTATTTTCAAGTTTTACTAACCGAACTAAGAATCAATCCATTATTGTGCCTATCGTTGGCATTTCTACGAATCGTGGGTCATTCAAATATCAATTGTTGACCATCCTGATGGTCAAAATTAGACAAAAAATTTTTATTCTTGGTGAGTTATGTCAGGTCTATGTATATGTATGTTATTGATACAATCGGATCAATTCAACTTTTAAAAAGCAAGGGTAAACTATCGAGGTTGTGTCTTCTTACAAAAGCTTTCTTAAACAAGACCAAAGATACACTTATTGGGAGTAATCATAATAATCAATTATCATCATTTATATTTTAAATCCTTGTTATTATAAATATACATGGTAACTTATTATCAGTGGCGGATTTAGCACTGAGAGCTAGCTTGAGAGGCCTTAGGCGCAATTCAAATCTGAGGCCCCATATCATAACAATTTTGTATGTAATGACCTTTTTTTTTAGCTAATTCGATCCGCGGCTCGCATGTAATACTTGATGTGGCCCTTGGTGGTAAACGAGTTGTTTGAGATTTATTTTGAGGGAGTTGAATTTTGAGGCCCCCTGGTTCTTGGACGCCCGAAGCGCGCGCTTCCTGCGCCTAATGGGAAATCTGCCACTGCTTATTGTTCTTAAGGTACAAACATAGTAAGGATGTCAACGTGGATGTCAATATTGCGATAAAAGCAAACGTGTGCATTTAATGAGAGTGAGAGAAAAAAATACTCATCAATACAAATTAATTACCCAAAAATATGTTCATTTATTTTAATTTTATAAAATAAGCAGTGTTACACCTCTAATAATTTTATGACGTGTTTTTACTTAGCGAATTAAATTCAATTACTTTTTAAATAATTAAGATGGAGCTCGGTCTAGTCGCCTCTCGGTTAGTTTTTATCATTTTGTGTAGAATTAAATTATAAAAAAATTACAAAATTTGATTTGCAGGCAAATATATTTTTGTACTTACTGTGTAAAATTTTTCTTTTTTCTTCCTTTTTCACTTTTAAATAAAATTAGAACCTAAATAAATATTTTTGTTGAGTCACCTTTAACCCATGCATTTCAACAAATTAATATGGAATATACTACTGTCTTCTAAAAGTAAAAATAAATAAAAGAAAAAGATGGGAAATAAAAAAGAAAAACTGAGTCTCTCGAGTGGTTTATAGAATCGCGACTGATATTATAGGTGCTTTGTAAGAATGTTAAAAAGTATTTTCCAGCAATTATAGCCATTATGAAACAAAGTTCAAAGGATACGACTAAAAAAAAGACGAAAGGAAATTTCTTTCTTTAACAAATTTTTATATTCTTCTCTGTTAATAAAAGTACTAGATACCCTTTTAAAAATATTTCCGACTGATTTGTATTAATTAGATATTTATCAGTTCTTTTCACTTGTCCAGTACATTTTTTAATTTTTCAAGTAATAAAAAATAAACTTCTTCATTTCACCAGGATGAAATTTAAAGTATAAAATTAATTTTAGACAAACTAAAGAGGTTTTTTTATAACTTTTCTGACTTATTTGCAAAAGTTGTAGGAAAACATTCAAAAGTTAATGTTAGAAGCAAAGTTAATTTACTGGTAGGAAATTAATATATCGTAATACGAGAGTTTTTTCTTAAATGTTTAAATAATGATTAGTTTTCCACAATATTGCAGCATTTCTTTTAGTTCCGACAAGCTTGAAATTTAGTAGATTTGTGTATTTAGAGCTTCAAGTATCCGAAAATGTCCCGCAAAAGTCTCCTAAAATTCCACGTACGCTTCTCCCCTAGTTAGGGATTTTTTTACCTATAACTCGTTTAATTTCACTTTTACAGAAAATTATCAGTATACTAAAATTGCAGGGTATAAAATTCTCTACAAAATAAATAATTTAAAGATGATTTTAATTAAAAATTATTTATAGTTGAAGTTTTATAATGTAAATTCGAACAGAACAGAACTTCTGTTTTTTGAAATAGAATCTTGTCATACAAATCACAAGATAGAAAGGTGATATGTTTTTGAATATGTTAAACTGATATTCAATATTATAATTTAGTTTAATTTGGAAAATTAATTTGGCATTAATTTTAGAAGTCTAGACAAGTCGTTTGTGAAACCAAGTGAAGGAAATATCTCACAAGCTCTTAGCAGCTTTTGTAGATAATAATAATTGTCTCTAGGTTATAAGCTTCATTGCTCTGCTTGCTTTTACAAAAAACGCTTTACATTTCCTTAAAACTGAAAGCTTTAAGTAAATTTACTAAAGACGTAAGCAAGCTCTTTGTCTAGACCTAGCAAACTCGTATTTTTATATCTTAAATTTTAATGTGAAATGCTCTAATATTAAAATTCTAGAATTAAATTTTAAAGATTTTTTGAAGAAGGTTTTGCTTTTTCCTCTGCTTTTTAAAATTTTTTTTACACGCTTACCTTATTATAAGCATAGAGAGCTTTCAGAAAATTTTCAGTTTTCACATGGTTGTTAGCTTCTTCGTAATAAACTTTAGCTTCTTTTTGCTGAAGTGCAACTTTGATCATGGATTCCGAACGACCTCTTCGCGATTTCGACATTTTTGTTCATTCTAGAAAATAAAATATCGGTAAGTTCAGTTACGAGTCCAAAATCGGAAGTCGACCAACTCTCATATCGATATTTAGAATATGGGAACTCGGGAAAAATTAAAAACTGTGATAATTGTGGGTTTTATGATAAGAGTCAATTCGTTACATTTTAAAGCTGCCCATAGCTGTGGTTTTTTCTTAACCCAATTCGACTTAGTTTGCGTAACAACTACTGTCACCCGACTTATTTTGATATGAAACGCATCGTATAGGTACGTAATTTACAATAAATTTTTCTTAATCGTTTAATTGACATTGAAACGATTTAATGTTGCATCAACGAACAAGGTAGGTACACAACACGTCAAAGTAAAATTAAAGACTGGGAAAACGTTTTATAAAAATGCATTTCGTGTTTTATAATACAAATAATGTAATAATAAAAAAGGAAACAATGATGAATTACAATGTATTTATAGAACTTTAATAATAAAATCAATTTTATATATTTGACTTTTCTATGTTGGAATATAATAAAAAGGAAATTTAAAATAAAACCGGTACCAAACAACCTTAATTTTATTGTTAAAGGGGAAATTGCCACGCAATTTAATTTTTTGAATTTTTTACTAAATTTTTTTTCTAATAAATTAAATAAATTACTACTCACATTTTTGCGTTCACTTACAAATCCGCATTAAGAGTTTCTCCAATAACAATAAATCAAATTAAATTCCCATTTTCTTACTAATCGCCTCGTTAATTGTATTTTATATTGGAATAGCAACGTCTGCTATCAACAATTCCTATTAGAAATTCACTATAAATTTGTTGAATTCGCGGTTATCGTAAGAGGATTAGAACGAACTGATTACGGAAGCAACCCTACCACAGACAAAACCACAAGTTTTCATCCCCCGGTACACGTAACAAAATTAATCCTTATGGCGATGTCTTCAAAAGGTAACTTAATGTATCGCTTGGAAAATTATGATATAGAAACTCGTAAAATAAATTTCCCACGGTATAAAAGTTATTTGAGAAACATAATTACGTTAAAATTTAAATTCCTTTATTTAAAAACTTTTATTTAAGCAAGCTCGCGTCCACAATTCTCGTCGATAATAATATTTTATGTTTTATTTATTCCACATTGTATAATGTCAAGGAAATCTCTTTTCCGCAAAATAGCATTTAGTTAATATAGGTATGCCGGTAGGTACATTGATTTATTAAAATTGTCTTTTTTTTAACTAGCGCATACAAATTTGCATTGTAATGTTATTGCGATTTCATTAATTTTAACTAAATACGATTTGATTAGATTTGGCCCGAGCTACTTGTTGATGCAAGTTGCAAGTTAACGTATTTATTACAAAAAAAAACTAAAGAACTTATTAATTAGCAAATTTTACCTTTAACACGATGTAGGTAGGTACTTTACTTCCATCAAGTGACTTCTATTTGGATAATACAGTTTACTCCACCATCTCTTTGGTGAAAATGAATTTCCGATTTTTGATAGTTTCATTTTACTGCATTTAATATTCGTGCTTATAAAATCAGCGTTTATGCACGTAATAATATTTGTGTACCTATATTACGTTCATAAAATATCTAATAGTTTTATTATAAAAGAAGACACAATAATAGTCGGTAGTTATGTGTGTAGCTAATGATAGTTACGTCCAATATAAAGCATAAATAACAAGATTATATAAATTAGTTGGAAATCGCGTGTCGACAACTGTAATTATTATTATATTATTTAAATCACGCACACATATTTTGGGATCAATTCTAATATTTTCTTTTCTTTTAAATTATACCTATCATTATTGCAGTTTGAAATTGCACATCAGTTTCAAACATAAATTAACTATAGGTACATAAGCAAAAACTTTATGCTTTACATTAGCGCCAACTTACTCACTGGGCTGCTATTTGAGCAACTGGCGGTACGACGCGATGTCGTTATTTGTTTGTGTACCTGTGTGACAGTTTATTTTTACATATATTTTATTTTGTTTACAAACTGTTTTTTACACACAGATTGTACTAGTAAATAACCTCATCTACAAGAAACAGATGCTGATTGATAGAGGCCTTGCAACCGTCCGCTCACTTCTGTAGTCGATGAGCCACCTTCTAACGTGGAATGTTATCGAATCGACTATGTGCCGGGGATTAGTAAAAAGATAAGAGCACGTTTAACCAAGTTGGCTTTGACAATCACTAACGTGCACAAAGTCGGCATCGGAACTCTGTTATCCTGAACCCTGTTGTTGTCTATGCACCTATAAAGCAACTCATGACGAAATTAGCCAATGCTACAACTTCAAACGTTTTTCTACCTACACATTATCTGGAAACGGGGCACTCTTTAGATTTCAGCCACATAAAATAACCGCATTATGCAATTGGACGGATTGAAGATTAAGAAAGAGATTAAAAAAAATGTAACATCAGTTCACTACTGGTGTTCCAAGCTTTTTAATGATTGGATTGACTCATTTTTGGTTATCTATTCCCCCTTGCACATGTTTACCAGCTTATTCATTAATTCTCCACGGTTTGTTAATAAATAAGGTTCCTATATAAAGACAACTTTTAATTGTTTTACTTCTAGTTTTGTGTTCTTGATAATAAAGGTAAATCCTTCGAATATTAAACTTGACAAATTCGTAGTTAATTATTAAGAAATATTGATTTTGAGTATTCATAAAATTAACCACTTCATGCATACTGTGAGTGGTGAACGTTAGCCAACGATGCGACGTGCGTGAGTTTAATTACACATTGTGCACTCCGCACGAGCGCTAGGACGTGTCGCATCGTAGGAACGACCAAAATCGGAAACAGATCATTTTTTGTTATTCGTATTGTTGAGTAGTATAACTGAATAACTTATCCAATTCCCAAAAATAATAACTAATAAGTATAGTTTAAAATTTCTAAAAAAACCTATTTTTGTGACCTTTGACCTTTAATATCTTGTGACGCGGACACGAGACTTTATAAGATTTTTGAGATAACTTATAGCTGGGTTCCCAACCGGTGGTACACGTACTACTGGTGGTACGCGGGAACGTTTCCGGTGGTACGCGTGAGTGATGTGTGCAAGAATGAAGATAAGTTCCATTACTCCTAACGTTGATATTTTAAATTTTAATCTTTAAAAAATCGTTAAAAATTTGCTATTCTAGCTCCCCGGAAAATGTCAAATCCCCCTGTGGTGTCTTCTATCAGAAGAATACATATTATACGTTTATTACAATATTTAAGTCTGGTGGTACACCAAAATTTCTCAAACAGTCAAATGGTACGCAGGTGCAAAAAGGTTGGGAACCCCTGACTTACAGAATAATTAAAATAAAAGTTTATGAAAATTTTCAGCTTATTTGCTTTCATTCCAAAGCCAAATTCTTATTTAATTCTTATTTTATTTAAACAAAAAAAATTATAAATATTTTGGAATTTGGGTAAATTATAAGTTTTGTCCGATTTTTATAAGTTTTGCCCAAAATGGCCAAAACTTATAATTTTTGGGCAAAACTTATAAAAAAAATTATAAGTTTTGTCCGTTTTTTTATAAGTTTTGTCCATTTCGGGCAAAACTTATAATTTTTGGGCAAAACTTATAAAAAAAAATTATAAGTTTTGTCCGTTTTTATAAGTTTTGTCCAGTTTGGGCAAAACTTATAATTTTTGGGCAAAACTTATAAAAAAAATTATAAGTTTTGCCCAAAATGGACAAAACTTATAAAATACGGACAAAACTTATAATTTTTTTTATAAGTTTTGCCCAAAAATTATAAGTTTTGCCCGAAATGGATAAAATTTATAAAAATTGGGCAAAAGTTATAAAAAAAATTATAAGTTTTGTCCGTTTTTTTATAAGTTTTGCCCGAAATGGACAAAACTTATAATTTTTGAGCAAAACTTATACAAAAAAATTATAAGTTTCGGCCATTTCGGGCAAAACTTATAATTTTTGTTATAACTTTTGCCCAAAAATTATAAGTTTTGCCCGAAATGGACTTAAAAAAATGGATTTTTTTTATAAGTTTTGTTCAAAAATTATAGGTTTTGTCCATTTCGGGTAAAACTTATAAAAATCGGGTAAAAAATTATAATTTTTTTTTATAAGTTTTGCCCGAAATGGACAAAACTTATAAAAATTGCAAAAAAAATATAATTTTTTTATAAGTTTTGACCATAATGTAAAAGTTTGGCCTGTAATGAACAAAACTAATAAAAAGCGCAATAAAATTATAATTTTTTTATAAGTATAGCCTTTAACGTATAAGTTTTTTTCAAAATGGTCAAACTTTATAAAAATAAAAAAAATAAATATAAATTTTTTTTTATAACTTTTGCCCGACACAACTTTGCCTGAAATGGACGAAACTTATAAAAATCGTAAAAAAGAATGTAATTTTTTTATAAGTTTTGACCAAAATGAACCCGTAATGAACAAAACTAATAAAAAGCGCAAAAAAATTATGATTTTTTTTATAAGTTTTGCCTTCAACCTATAAGTTTTGTTCAAAATGGTCAAACTTTATCAAAATAAAATAATATATATAAATTTTTTTTTATAACTTTTGCCCGACACAACTTTGTCAGAAATGGACAAAACTTATAAAAACCAAAAAAATTAAAAAAAGTTTAAAAATTATTCAAATATATTTAGAAGTTTATTTTATAATTAAATAAAAAAGGAAACTCAAAATAACTAAAAGAATAACTTATGCCCATCAAGAAATTAGAAGCATTGCGTCGTTATCCGTGGACTGATTAAAACCAGATTAGCCACAAAATGATCGCACCGACAGGACAGAAGTGATAATAAATAAATTTCGTTAATAGCGTCCATATTTAAATATATTATTATTATATAAAAGAAAAACCAATAATATAATAAATAAACAAATTGTAATAAAAGCGGACTAAGTTGCACAGGCAAAAATGTAATGCATAATTGATTAAGGAGTAATCAATGCACCGATTTAGACGCTAGGATTCTCAATTTTATAACGAAAAACTAAGGAATTATAGGTAATATCCGTTTATATAATTTACACCTAAATTTTGAAACGAAAATTTTTATAGGGGGTTAATTTTCATGCTTAAACCCTTCGTACTTAAATAATCCCAAAAAAATTTACAATTAAGTTCTCTGGTCACAATTTACATCCAAATAATGAAATTATAGGAAATAAACCCTTATAAAATAAACTACAGATTTAAAAAAAATGAAAGAAGTTTTGTTATGGGGGGTAGGTTTCAAATTTTACACCCATGTGGTCTAATACTAAAATATTCTTAATGAAATTTTTTCCTTATGGCTCTTGGTCACATTTTATATGGAAAAACTACGAAATTATAGGTAATATCCCTTTATTAAATTTAGACCTAAATTTTGAAACAAAATAAACAAATTTTTTTATAGGGCTTTATTTTCATGCTTAAACCCTTCGTATTTGAATAATCCCAAAAAAATTAACAATGAAGTTCTCTGGTCACAATTTACATCCAAATAATGAAATTATAGAAAATAAACCCTTATAAAATAAACTACAGATTTAAAAAAAATGAAAGAAGTTTCGTTATGGGGGGGTAGGTTACATATTTTACACCCTTGTGGTCTAATACTAAAATATTCTTAATGAATTTTTTTCCTTATGGCTCTTGGTCATGTTTTATAAGGAAAAATTACGAAATTATAGGTAATATCCCTTTATTAAATTTACACCTAAATTTTGAAACGAAATAAACGAATTTTTTTATAGGGGGTTAATTTTCATGCTTAAGCCATTCGTACTTAAATAATCCCAAAAAAATTTACAATTAAGTTCTCTGGTCACATTTTACATCCAATAATGAAATTATAGGAAATAAACCCTTATAAAATAAACTAAAGATTAAAAAAAATGAAAAAAGTTTTGTTATGGGGGGTAGGTTTCAAATTTTACTCCCTTGTGGTCTAATACTAAAATATTCTTAATGAAATTTTTTCCTTATGGCTCTTGGTTACATTTTATAAGGAAAAACTACGGAATTATAGGTAATATCCCTTTATTAAATTTACACCTAAATTATGAAACGAAATAAACGAATTTTTTTATAGGGGGTTAATTTTCATGCTTAAACCCTTCGTACTTAAATAATCCCAAAAAAAATTACAATTAAGTTCTCTGGTCACATTTTACATCCAATAATGAAATTATAGGAAATAAACCCTTATAAAATAAACTACAGATTTAAAAAAAATGAAAGAAGTTTTGTTATGGGGGGGTAGGTTACATATTTTACACCCTTGTGGTCTAATACTAAAATATTCTTAATGAATTTTTTTCCTTATGGCTCTTGGTCATGTTTTATAAGGAAAAACTACGAAATTATAGGTAATATCCCTTTATTAAATTTACACCAAAATTTTGAAACGAATTAAACGAATTTTTTTATAGAGGGTTAATTGTCATGCTTAAACCCTTCGTACTTAAATAATCCCAAAAAAATTTACAATTAAGTTCTCTGGTCACATTTTACATCCAAATAATGAAATTATAGGAAATAAACCCTTATAAAATAAACTACAGATGTAAAAAAAAATGAAAGAAGTTTTGTTATGGGGGGGGTAGGTTACAAATTTTACACCCTTGTGGTCTAATACTAAAATATTCTTAATGAAATTTTTTCCTTATGGCTCTTGTTCATGTTTTGTAAGGAAAAACTACGAAATTATAGGTAATATACCTTTATTAAATTTACACCTAAATTTTGAAACGAAATAAACGAATTTTTTTATAGGGCGTTAATTTTCATGCTTAAACCCTTCGTATTTGAATAATCCCAAAAAAATTTACAATTAAGTTCTCTGGTCACATTTTACATCCAATAATGAAATTATAGGAAATAAACCCTTATAAAATAAACTACAGATTTAAAAAAAATGAAAGAAGTTTTGTTATGGGGGGGTAGGTTACAAATTTTACACCCTTGTTGTCTAATACTAAAATATTCTTAATGAAATTTTTTCCTTATGGCTCTTGTTCATGTTTTGTAAGGAAAAACTACGAAATTATAGGTAATATACCTTTATTAAATTTACACCTAAATTTTGAAACGAAATAAACGAATTTTTTTATAGGGCGTTAATTTTCATGCTTAAACCCTTCGTATTTGAATAATCCCAAAAAAATTTACAATTAAGTTCTCTGGTCACATTTTACATCCAATAATGAAATTATAGGAAATAAACCCTTATAAAATAAACTACAGATTTAAAAAAAATGAAAGAAGTTTTGTTATGGGGGGGTAGGTTACAAATTTTACACCCTTGTTGTCTAAATACTAAAATATTCTTAATGAAATTTTTTCCTTATGGCTCTTGGTTACATTTTATAAGGAAAACTACGGAATTATAAGTAATATCCCTTTATAAAATTTACACCTAAATTATGAAACGAAATAAACGAATTTTTTTATAGGGGGTTAATTTTCATGCTTAAACCCTTCGTATTTAAATAATCCCAATAAAAATTTACAATTAAGTTCTCTGGTCACATTTTACATCCAATAATGAAATTATAGGAAATAAACCCTTATAAAATAAACTACAGATTTAAAAAAAATGAAAAAAGTTTTGTTATGGGGGGGTAGGTTACATATTTTACACCCATGTGGTCTAATACTAAAATATTCTTAATGAATTTTTTTCCTTATGGCTCTTGGTCATGTTTTATAAGGAAAAACTACGAAATTATAGGTAATATCCCTTTATTAAATTTACACCAAAATTTTGAAACGAAATAAACGAATTTTTTTATAGAGGGTTAATTGTCATGCTTAAACCCTTCGTACTTAAATAATCCCAAAAAAATTTACAATTAAGTTCTCTGGTCACATTTTACATTCAATAATGAAATTATAGGAAATAAACCCTTATAAAATAAACTACAGATTTAAAAAAAATTAAAAAAGGTTTGTTATGGGGGGTAGGTTTCAAATTTTACACCTTTGTGGTCTAATACTAAAATATTCTTAATGAAATTTTTTTCTTATGGCTCTTGGTCACATTTTATATGGAAAAACTACGAAATTATAGGTAATATCCCTTTATTAAATTTACACCTAAATTTTGAAACGAAATAAACGAATTTTTTTATAGGTGGTTAATTTTCATGCTTAAACCCATCGTACTTAAATAATCCCAAAAAAATTTACAATTAAGTTCTCCTGTCACATTTTACATCCAATAATGAAATTATAGGAAATAAACCCTTATAAAATAAACTACAGATTTAAAAAAAATGAAAGAAGTTTTGTTATGGGGGGGTAGGTTACATATTTTACACCCTTGTGGTCTAATACTAAAATATTCTTAATGAAATTTTTTCCTTATGGCTCTTGGTCACATTTTATATGGAAAAACTACGAAATTATAGGTAATATCCCTTTATTAAATTTACACCTAAATTTTGAAACGAAATAAACGAATTTTTTTATAGGTGGTTAATTTTCATGCTTAAACCCATCGTACTTAAATAATCCCAAAAAAATTTACAATTAAGTTCTCCTGTCACATTTTACATCCAATAATGAAATTATAGGAAATAAACCCTTATAAAATAAACTACAGATTTAAAAAAAATGAAAGAAGTTTTGTTATGGGGGGGTAGGTTACATATTTTACACCCTTGTGGTCTAATACTAAAATATTCTTAATGAATTTTTTTCCTTATGGCTCTTGGTCATGTTTTATAAGGAAAAACTACGAAATTATAGGTAATATCCCTTTATTAAATTTACACCAAAATTTTGAAACGAAATAAACGAATTTTTTTATAGAGGGTTAATTGTCATGCTTAAACCCTTCGTACTTAAATAATCCCAAAAAAATTTACAATTAAGTTCTCTGGTCACATTTTACATCCAATAATGAAATTATAGGAAATAAACCCTTATAAAATAAACTACAGATTTAAAAAAAATGAAAGAAGTTTCGTTATGGGGGGGTAGGTTACATATTTTACACCCTTGTGGTCTAATACTAAAATATTCTTAATGAATTTTTTTCCTTATGGCTCTTGGTCATGTTTTGTAAGGAAAAACTACGAAATTATAGGTAATATACCTTTATTAAATTTACACCTAAATTTTGAAACGAAATAAACGAATTTTTTTATAGGGCGTTAATTTTCATGCTTAAACCCTTCGTATTTGAATAATCCCAAAAAAATTTACAATTAAGTTCTCTGGTCACATTTTACATCCAATAATGAAATTATAGGAAATAAACCCTTATAAAATAAACTACAGATTTAAAAAAAATGAAAGAAGTTTTGTTATGGGGGGGTAGGTTACAAATTTTACACCCTTGTTGTCTAATACTAAAATATTCTTAATGAAATTTTTTCCTTATGGCTCTTGGTTACATTTTATAAGGAAAACTACGGAATTATAAGTAATATCCCTTTATAAAATTTACACCTAAATTATGAAACGAAATAAACGAATTTTTTTATAGGGGGTTAATTTTCATGCTTAAACCCTTCGTATTTAAATAATCCCAATAAAAATTTACAATTAAGTTCTCTGGTCACATTTTACATCCAATAATGAAATTATAGGAAATAAACCCTTATAAAATAAACTACAGATTTAAAAAAAATGAAAGAAGTTTTGTTATGGGGGGGTAGGTTACAAATTTTACACCCTTGTTGTCTAAATACTAAAATATTCTTAATGAAATTTTTTCCTTATGGCTCTTGGTTACATTTTATAAGGAAAACTACGGAATTATAAGTAATATCCCTTTATAAAATTTACACCTAAATTATGAAACGAAATAAACGAATTTTTTTATAGGGGGTTAATTTTCATGCTTAAACCCTTCGTATTTAAATAATCCCAATAAAAATTTACAATTAAGTTCTCTGGTCACATTTTACATCCAATAATGAAATTATAGGAAATAAACCCTTATAAAATAAACTACAGATTTAAAAAAAATGAAAGAAGTTTTGTTATGGGGGGGTAGGTTACAAATTTTACACCCTTGTTGTCTAAATACTAAAATATTCTTAATGAAATTTTTTCCTTATGGCTCTTGGTTACATTTTATAAGGAAAACTACGGAATTATAAGTAATATCCCTTTATAAAATTTACACCTAAATTATGAAACGAAATAAACGAATTTTTTTATAGGGGGTTAATTTTCATGCTTAAACCCTTCGTATTTAAATAATCCCAATAAAAATTTACAATTAAGTTCTCTGGTCACATTTTACATCCAATAATGAAATTATAGGAAATAAACCCTTATAAAATAAACTACAGATTTAAAAAAAATGAAAAAAGTTTTGTTATGGGGGGGTAGGTTACATATTTTACACCCATGTGGTCTAATACTAAAATATTCTTAATGAATTTTTTTCCTTATGGCTCTTGGTCATGTTTTATAAGGAAAAACTACGAAATTATAGGTAATATCCCTTTATTAAATTTACACCAAAATTTTGAAACGAAATAAACGAATTTTTTTATAGAGGGTTAATTGTCATGCTTAAACCCTTCGTACTTAAATAATCCCAAAAAAATTTACAATTAAGTTCTCTGGTCACATTTTACATTCAATAATGAAATTATAGGAAATAAACCCTTATAAAATAAACTACAGATTTAAAAAAAATTAAAAAAGGTTTGTTATGGGGGGTAGGTTTCAAATTTTACACCTTTGTGGTCTAATACTAAAATATTCTTAATGAAATTTTTTTCTTATGGCTCTTGGTCACATTTTATATGGAAAAACTACGAAATTATAGGTAATATCCCTTTATTAAATTTACACCTAAATTTTGAAACGAAATAAACGAATTTTTTTATAGGTGGTTAATTTTCATGCTTAAACCCATCGTACTTAAATAATCCCAAAAAAATTTACAATTAAGTTCTCCTGTCACATTTTACATCCAATAATGAAATTATAGGAAATAAACCCTTATAAAATAAACTACAGATTTAAAAAAAATGAAAGAAGTTTTGTTATGGGGGGGTAGGTTACATATTTTACACCCTTGTGGTCTAATACTAAAATATTCTTAATGAATTTTTTTCCTTATGGCTCTTGGTCATGTTTTATAAGGAAAAACTACGAAATTATAGGTAATATCCCTTTATTAAATTTACACCAAAATTTTGAAACGAAATAAACGAATTTTTTTATAGAGGGTTAATTGTCATGCTTAAACCCTTCGTACTTAAATAATCCCAAAAAAATTTACAATTAAGTTCTCTGGTCACATTTTACATCCAATAATGAAATTATAGGAAATAAACCCTTATAAAATAAACTACAGATTTAAAAAAAATGAAAGAAGTTTCGTTATGGGGGGGTAGGTTACATATTTTACACCCTTGTGGTCTAATACTAAAATATTCTTAATGAATTTTTTTCCTTATGGCTCTTGGTCATGTTTTGTAAGGAAAAACTACGAAATTATAGGTAATATACCTTTATTAAATTTACACCTAAATTTTGAAACGAAATAAACGAATTTTTTTATAGGGCGTTAATTTTCATGCTTAAACCCTTCGTATTTGAATAATCCCAAAAAAATTTACAATTAAGTTCTCTGGTCACATTTTACATCCAATAATGAAATTATAGGAAATAAACCCTTATAAAATAAACTACAGATTTAAAAAAAATGAAAGAAGTTTTGTTATGGGGGGGTAGGTTACAAATTTTACACCCTTGTTGTCTAATACTAAAATATTCTTAATGAAATTTTTTCCTTATGGCTCTTGTTCATGTTTTGTAAGGAAAAACTACGAAATTATAGGTAATATACCTTTATTAAATTTACACCTAAATTTTGAAACGAAATAAACGAATTTTTTTATAGGGCGTTAATTTTCATGCTTAAACCCTTCGTATTTGAATAATCCCAAAAAAATTTACAATTAAGTTCTCTGGTCACATTTTACATCCAATAATGAAATTATAGGAAATAAACCCTTATAAAATAAACTACAGATTTAAAAAAAATGAAAGAAGTTTTGTTATGGGGGGGTAGGTTACAAATTTTACACCCTTGTTGTCTAAATACTAAAATATTCTTAATGAAATTTTTTCCTTATGGCTCTTGGTTACATTTTATAAGGAAAACTACGGAATTATAAGTAATATCCCTTTATAAAATTTACACCTAAATTATGAAACGAAATAAACGAATTTTTTTATAGGGGGTTAATTTTCATGCTTAAACCCTTCGTATTTAAATAATCCCAATAAAAATTTACAATTAAGTTCTCTGGTCACATTTTACATCCAATAATGAAATTATAGGAAATAAACCCTTATAAAATAAACTACAGATTTAAAAAAAATGAAAAAAGTTTTGTTATGGGGGGGTAGGTTACATATTTTACACCCATGTGGTCTAATACTAAAATATTCTTAATGAATTTTTTTCCTTATGGCTCTTGGTCATGTTTTATAAGGAAAAACTACGAAATTATAGGTAATATCCCTTTATTAAATTTACACCAAAATTTTGAAACGAAATAAACGAATTTTTTTATAGAGGGTTAATTGTCATGCTTAAACCCTTCGTACTTAAATAATCCCAAAAAAATTTACAATTAAGTTCTCTGGTCACATTTTACATCCAATAATGAAATTATAGGAAATAAACCCTTATAAAATAAACTACAGATTTAAAAAAAATTAAAAAAGGTTTGTTATGGGGGGTAGGTTTCAAATTTTACACCTTTGTGGTCTAATACTAAAATATTCTTAATGAAATTTTTTTCTTATGGCTCTTGGTCACATTTTATATGGAAAAACTACGAAATTATAGGTAATATCCCTTTATTAAATTTACACCTAAATTTTGAAACGAAATAAACGAATTTTTTTATAGGTGGTTAATTTTCATGCTTAAACCCATCGTACTTAAATAATCCCAAAAAAATTTACAATTAAGTTCTCCTGTCACATTTTACATCCAATAATGAAATTATAGGAAATAAACCCTTATAAAATAAACTACAGATTTAAAAAAAATGAAAGAAGTTTTGTTATGGGGGGGTAGGTTACATATTTTACACCCTTGTGGTCTAATACTAAAATATTCTTAATGAAATTTTTTCCTTATGGCTCTTGGTCACATTTTATATGGAAAAACTACGAAATTATAGGTAATATCCCTTTATTAAATTTACACCTAAATTTTGAAACGAAATAAACGAATTTTTTTATAGGTGGTTAATTTTCATGCTTAAACCCATCGTACTTAAATAATCCCAAAAAAATTTACAATTAAGTTCTCCTGTCACATTTTACATCCAATAATGAAATTATAGGAAATAAACCCTTATAAAATAAACTACAGATTTAAAAAAAATGAAAGAAGTTTTGTTATGGGGGGGTAGGTTACATATTTTACACCCTTGTGGTCTAATACTAAAATATTCTTAATGAATTTTTTTCCTTATGGCTCTTGGTCATGTTTTATAAGGAAAAACTACGAAATTATAGGTAATATCCCTTTATTAAATTTACACCAAAATTTTGAAACGAAATAAACGAATTTTTTTATAGAGGGTTAATTGTCATGCTTAAACCCTTCGTACTTAAATAATCCCAAAAAAATTTACAATTAAGTTCTCTGGTCACATTTTACATCCAATAATGAAATTATAGGAAATAAACCCTTATAAAATAAACTACAGATTTAAAAAAAATGAAAGAAGTTTCGTTATGGGGGGGTAGGTTACATATTTTACACCCTTGTGGTCTAATACTAAAATATTCTTAATGAATTTTTTTCCTTATGGCTCTTGGTCATGTTTTGTAAGGAAAAACTACGAAATTATAGGTAATATACCTTTATTAAATTTACACCTAAATTTTGAAACGAAATAAACGAATTTTTTTATAGGGCGTTAATTTTCATGCTTAAACCCTTCGTATTTGAATAATCCCAAAAAAATTTACAATTAAGTTCTCTGGTCACATTTTACATCCAATAATGAAATTATAGGAAATAAACCCTTATAAAATAAACTACAGATTTAAAAAAAATGAAAGAAGTTTTGTTATGGGGGGGTAGGTTACAAATTTTACACCCTTGTTGTCTAATACTAAAATATTCTTAATGAAATTTTTTCCTTATGGCTCTTGGTTACATTTTATAAGGAAAACTACGGAATTATAAGTAATATCCCTTTATAAAATTTACACCTAAATTATGAAACGAAATAAACGAATTTTTTTATAGGGGGTTAATTTTCATGCTTAAACCCTTCGTATTTAAATAATCCCAATAAAAATTTACAATTAAGTTCTCTGGTCACATTTTACATCCAATAATGAAATTATAGGAAATAAACCCTTATAAAATAAACTACAGATTTAAAAAAAATGAAAGAAGTTTTGTTATGGGGGGGTAGGTTACAAATTTTACACCCTTGTTGTCTAAATACTAAAATATTCTTAATGAAATTTTTTCCTTATGGCTCTTGGTTACATTTTATAAGGAAAACTACGGAATTATAAGTAATATCCCTTTATAAAATTTACACCTAAATTATGAAACGAAATAAACGAATTTTTTTATAGGGGGTTAATTTTCATGCTTAAACCCTTCGTATTTAAATAATCCCAATAAAAATTTACAATTAAGTTCTCTGGTCACATTTTACATCCAATAATGAAATTATAGGAAATAAACCCTTATAAAATAAACTACAGATTTAAAAAAAATGAAAGAAGTTTTGTTATGGGGGGGTAGGTTACAAATTTTACACCCTTGTTGTCTAAATACTAAAATATTCTTAATGAAATTTTTTCCTTATGGCTCTTGGTTACATTTTATAAGGAAAACTACGGAATTATAAGTAATATCCCTTTATAAAATTTACACCTAAATTATGAAACGAAATAAACGAATTTTTTTATAGGGGGTTAATTTTCATGCTTAAACCCTTCGTATTTAAATAATCCCAATAAAAATTTACAATTAAGTTCTCTGGTCACATTTTACATCCAATAATGAAATTATAGGAAATAAACCCTTATAAAATAAACTACAGATTTAAAAAAAATGAAAAAAGTTTTGTTATGGGGGGGTAGGTTACATATTTTACACCCATGTGGTCTAATACTAAAATATTCTTAATGAATTTTTTTCCTTATGGCTCTTGGTCATGTTTTATAAGGAAAAACTACGAAATTATAGGTAATATCCCTTTATTAAATTTACACCAAAATTTTGAAACGAAATAAACGAATTTTTTTATAGAGGGTTAATTGTCATGCTTAAACCCTTCGTACTTAAATAATCCCAAAAAAATTTACAATTAAGTTCTCTGGTCACATTTTACATTCAATAATGAAATTATAGGAAATAAACCCTTATAAAATAAACTACAGATTTAAAAAAAATTAAAAAAGGTTTGTTATGGGGGGTAGGTTTCAAATTTTACACCTTTGTGGTCTAATACTAAAATATTCTTAATGAAATTTTTTTCTTATGGCTCTTGGTCACATTTTATATGGAAAAACTACGAAATTATAGGTAATATCCCTTTATTAAATTTACACCTAAATTTTGAAACGAAATAAACGAATTTTTTTATAGGTGGTTAATTTTCATGCTTAAACCCATCGTACTTAAATAATCCCAAAAAAATTTACAATTAAGTTCTCCTGTCACATTTTACATCCAATAATGAAATTATAGGAAATAAACCCTTATAAAATAAACTACAGATTTAAAAAAAATGAAAGAAGTTTTGTTATGGGGGGGTAGGTTACATATTTTACACCCTTGTGGTCTAATACTAAAATATTCTTAATGAATTTTTTTCCTTATGGCTCTTGGTCATGTTTTATAAGGAAAAACTACGAAATTATAGGTAATATCCCTTTATTAAATTTACACCAAAATTTTGAAACGAAATAAACGAATTTTTTTATAGAGGGTTAATTGTCATGCTTAAACCCTTCGTACTTAAATAATCCCAAAAAAATTTACAATTAAGTTCTCTGGTCACATTTTACATCCAATAATGAAATTATAGGAAATAAACCCTTATAAAATAAACTACAGATTTAAAAAAAATGAAAGAAGTTTTGTTATGGGGGGGTAGGTTACATATTTTACACCCTTGTGGTCTAATACTAAAATATTCTTAATGAATTTTTTTCCTTATGGCTCTTGGTCATGTTTTGTAAGGAAAAACTACGAAATTATAGGTAATATACCTTTATTAAATTTACACCTAAATTTTGAAACGAAATAAACGAATTTTTTTATAGGGCGTTAATTTTCATGCTTAAACCCTTCGTATTTGAATAATCCCAAAAAAATTTACAATTAAGTTCTCTGGTCACATTTTACATCCAATAATGAAATTATAGGAAATAAACCCTTATAAAATAAACTACAGATTTAAAAAAAATGAAAGAAGTTTTGTTATGGGGGGGTAGGTTACAAATTTTACACCCTTGTTGTCTAATACTAAAATATTCTTAATGAAATTTTTTCCTTATGGCTCTTGGTTACATTTTATAAGGAAAACTACGGAATTATAAGTAATATCCCTTTATAAAATTTACACCTAAATTATGAAACGAAATAAACGAATTTTTTTATAGGGGGTTAATTTTCATGCTTAAACCCTTCGTATTTAAATAATCCCAATAAAAATTTACAATTAAGTTCTCTGGTCACATTTTACATCCAATAATGAAATTATAGGAAATAAACCCTTATAAAATAAACTACAGATTTAAAAAAAATGAAAGAAGTTTTGTTATGGGGGGGTAGGTTACAAATTTTACACCCTTGTTGTCTAAATACTAAAATATTCTTAATGAAATTTTTTCCTTATGGCTCTTGGTTACATTTTATAAGGAAAACTACGGAATTATAAGTAATATCCCTTTATAAAATTTACACCTAAATTATGAAACGAAATAAACGAATTTTTTTATAGGGGGTTAATTTTCATGCTTAAACCCTTCGTATTTAAATAATCCCAATAAAAATTTACAATTAAGTTCTCTGGTCACATTTTACATCCAATAATGAAATTATAGGAAATAAACCCTTATAAAATAAACTACAGATTTAAAAAAAATGAAAAAAGTTTTGTTATGGGGGGGTAGGTTACATATTTTACACCCATGTGGTCTAATACTAAAATATTCTTAATGAATTTTTTTCCTTATGGCTCTTGGTCATGTTTTATAAGGAAAAACTACGAAATTATAGGTAATATCCCTTTATTAAATTTACACCAAAATTTTGAAACGAAATAAACGAATTTTTTTATAGAGGGTTAATTGTCATGCTTAAACCCTTCGTACTTAAATAATCCCAAAAAAATTTACAATTAAGTTCTCTGGTCACATTTTACATTCAATAATGAAATTATAGGAAATAAACCCTTATAAAATAAACTACAGATTTAAAAAAAATTAAAAAAGGTTTGTTATGGGGGGTAGGTTTCAAATTTTACACCTTTGTGGTCTAATACTAAAATATTCTTAATGAAATTTTTTTCTTATGGCTCTTGGTCACATTTTATATGGAAAAACTACGAAATTATAGGTAATATCCCTTTATTAAATTTACACCTAAATTTTGAAACGAAATAAACGAATTTTTTTATAGGTGGTTAATTTTCATGCTTAAACCCATCGTACTTAAATAATCCCAAAAAAATTTACAATTAAGTTCTCCTGTCACATTTTACATCCAATAATGAAATTATAGGAAATAAACCCTTATAAAATAAACTACAGATTTAAAAAAAATGAAAGAAGTTTTGTTATGGGGGGGTAGGTTACAAATTTTACACCCTTGTTGTCTAATACTAAAATATTCTTAATGAAATTTTTTCCTTATGGCTCTTGGTCACATTTTATATGGAAAAACTACGAAATTATAGGTAATATCCCTTTATTAAATTTACACCTAAATTTTGAAACGAAATAAACGAATTTTTTTATAGGTGGTTAATTTTCATGCTTAAACCCATCGTACTTAAATAATCCCAAAAAAATTTACAATTAAGTTCTCCTGTCACATTTTACATCCAATAATGAAATTATAGGAAATAAACCCTTATAAAATAAACTACAGATTTAAAAAAAATGAAAGAAGTTTTGTTATGGGGGGGTAGGTTACATATTTTACACCCTTGTGGTCTAATACTAAAATATTCTTAATGAATTTTTTTCCTTATGGCTCTTGGTCATGTTTTATAAGGAAAAACTACGAAATTATAGGTAATATCCCTTTATTAAATTTACACCAAAATTTTGAAACGAAATAAACGAATTTTTTTATAGAGGGTTAATTGTCATGCTTAAACCCTTCGTACTTAAATAATCCCAAAAAAATTTACAATTAAGTTCTCTGGTCACATTTTACATCCAATAATGAAATTATAGGAAATAAACCCTTATAAAATAAACTACAGATTTAAAAAAAATGAAAGAAGTTTCGTTATGGGGGGGTAGGTTACATATTTTACACCCTTGTGGTCTAATACTAAAATATTCTTAATGAATTTTTTTCCTTATGGCTCTTGGTCATGTTTTATAAGGAAAAACTACGAAATTATAGGTAATATCCCTTTATTAAATTTACACCAAAATTTTGAAACGAATTAAACGAATTTTTTTATAGAGGGTTAATTGTCATGCTTAAACCCTTCGTACTTAAATAATCCCAAAAAAATTTACAATTAAGTTCTCTGGTCACATTTTACATCCAAATAATGAAATTATAGGAAATAAACCCTTATAAAATAAACTACAGATGTAAAAAAAAATGAAAGAAGTTTTGTTATGGGGGGGGGGTAGGTTACAAATTTTACACCCTTGTGGTCTAATACTAAAATATTCTTAATGAAATTTTTTCCTTATGGCTCTTGTTCATGTTTTGTAAGGAAAAACTACGAAATTATAGGTAATATACCTTTATTAAATTTACACCTAAATTTTGAAACGAAATAAACGAATTTTTTTATAGGGCGTTAATTTTCATGCTTAAACCCTTCGTATTTAAATAATCCCAATAAAAATTTACAATTAAGTTCTCTGGTCACATTTTACATCCAATAATGAAATTATAGGAAATAAACCCTTATAAAATAAACTACAGATTTAAAAAAAATGAAAGAAGTTTTGTTATGGGGGGGTAGGTTACAAATTTTACACCCTTGTTGTCTAATACTAAAATATTCTTAATGAAATTTTTTCCTTATGGCTCTTGGTTACATTTTATAAGGAAAACTACGGAATTATAAGTAATATCCCTTTATAAAATTTACACCTAAATTATGAAACGAAATAAACGAATTTTTTTATAGGGGGTTAATTTTCATGCTTAAACCCTTCGTATTTAAATAATCCCAATAAAAATTTACAATTAAGTTCTCTGGTCACATTTTACATCCAATAATGAAATTATAGGAAATAAACCCTTATAAAATAAACTACAGATTTAAAAAAAATGAAAGAAGTTTCGTTATGGGGGGGTAGGTTACATATTTTACACCCTTGTGGTCTAATACTAAAATATTCTTAATGAATTTTTTTCCTTATGGCTCTTGGTCATGTTTTATAAGGAAAAACTACGAAATTATAGGTAATATCCCTTTATTAAATTTACACCAAAATTTTGAAACGAATTAAACGAATTTTTTTATAGAGGGTTAATTGTCATGCTTAAACCCTTCGTACTTAAATAATCCCAAAAAAATTTACAATTAAGTTCTCTGGTCACATTTTACATCCAAATAATGAAATTATAGGAAATAAACCCTTATAAAATAAACTACAGATGTAAAAAAAAATGAAAGAAGTTTTGTTATGGGGGGGGGTAGGTTACAAATTTTACACCCTTGTGGTCTAATACTAAAATATTCTTAATGAAATTTTTTCCTTATGGCTCTTGTTCATGTTTTGTAAGGAAAAACTACGAAATTATAGGTAATATACCTTTATTAAATTTACACCTAAATTTTGAAACGAAATAAACGAATTTTTTTATAGGGCGTTAATTTTCATGCTTAAACCCTTCGTATTTAAATAATCCCAATAAAAATTTACAATTAAGTTCTCTGGTCACATTTTACATCCAATAATGAAATTATAGGAAATAAACCCTTATAAAATAAACTACAGATTTAAAAAAAATGAAAGAAGTTTTGTTATGGGGGGGTAGGTTACAAATTTTACACCCTTGTTGTCTAATACTAAAATATTCTTAATGAAATTTTTTCCTTATGGCTCTTGGTTACATTTTATAAGGAAAACTACGGAATTATAAGTAATATCCCTTTATAAAATTTACACCTAAATTATGAAACGAAATAAACGAATTTTTTTATAGGGGGTTAATTTTCATGCTTAAACCCTTCGTATTTAAATAATCCCAATAAAAATTTACAATTAAGTTCTCTGGTCACATTTTACATCCAATAATGAAATTATAGGAAATAAACCCTTATAAAATAAACTACAGATTTAAAAAAAATGAAAGAAGTTTTGTTATGGGGGGGTAGGTTACAAATTTTACACCCTTGTTGTCTAAATACTAAAATATTCTTAATGAAATTTTTTCCTTATGGCTCTTGGTTACATTTTATAAGGAAAACTACGGAATTATAAGTAATATCCCTTTATAAAATTTACACCTAAATTATGAAACGAAATAAACGAATTTTTTTATAGGGGGTTAATTTTCATGCTTAAACCCTTCGTATTTAAATAATCCCAATAAAAATTTACAATTAAGTTCTCTGGTCACATTTTACATCCAATAATGAAATTATAGGAAATAAACCCTTATAAAATAAACTACAGATTTAAAAAAAATGAAAGAAGTTTTGTTATGGGGGGGTAGGTTACAAATTTTACACCCTTGTTGTCTAAATACTAAAATATTCTTAATGAAATTTTTTCCTTATGGCTCTTGGTTACATTTTATAAGGAAAACTACGGAATTATAAGTAATATCCCTTTATAAAATTTACACCTAAATTATGAAACGAAATAAACGAATTTTTTTATAGGGGGTTAATTTTCATGCTTAAACCCTTCGTATTTAAATAATCCCAATAAAAATTTACAATTAAGTTCTCTGGTCACATTTTACATCCAATAATGAAATTATAGGAAATAAACCCTTATAAAATAAACTACAGATTTAAAAAAAATGAAAGAAGTTTTGTTATGGGGGGGTAGGTTACAAATTTTACACCCTTGTTGTCTAAATACTAAAATATTCTTAATGAAATTTTTTCCTTATGGCTCTTGGTTACATTTTATAAGGAAAACTACGGAATTATAAGTAATATCCCTTTATAAAATTTACACCTAAATTATGAAACGAAATAAACGAATTTTTTTATAGGGGGTTAATTTTCATGCTTAAACCCTTCGTATTTAAATAATCCCAATAAAAATTTACAATTAAGTTCTCTGGTCACATTTTACATCCAATAATGAAATTATAGGAAATAAACCCTTATAAAATAAACTACAGATTTAAAAAAAATGAAAGAAGTTTTGTTATGGGGGGGTAGGTTACAAATTTTACACCCTTGTTGTCTAAATACTAAAATATTCTTAATGAAATTTTTTCCTTATGGCTCTTGGTTACATTTTATAAGGAAAACTACGGAATTATAAGTAATATCCCTTTATAAAATTTACACCTAAATTATGAAACGAAATAAACGAATTTTTTTATAGGGGGTTAATTTTCATGCTTAAACCCTTCGTATTTAAATAATCCCAATAAAAATTTACAATTAAGTTCTCTGGTCACATTTTACATCCAATAATGAAATTATAGGAAATAAACCCTTATAAAATAAACTACAGATTTAAAAAAAATGAAAGAAGTTTTGTTATGGGGGGGTAGGTTACAAATTTTACACCCTTGTTGTCTAAATACTAAAATATTCTTAATGAAATTTTTTCCTTATGGCTCTTGGTTACATTTTATAAGGAAAACTACGGAATTATAAGTAATATCCCTTTATAAAATTTACACCTAAATTATGAAACGAAATAAACGAATTTTTTTATAGGGGGTTAATTTTCATGCTTAAACCCTTCGTATTTAAATAATCCCAATAAAAATTTACAATTAAGTTCTCTGGTCACATTTTACATCCAATAATGAAATTATAGGAAATAAACCCTTATAAAATAAACTACAGATTTAAAAAAAATGAAAGAAGTTTTGTTATGGGGGGGTAGGTTACAAATTTTACACCCTTGTTGTCTAAATACTAAAATATTCTTAATGAAATTTTTTCCTTATGGCTCTTGGTTACATTTTATAAGGAAAACTACGGAATTATAAGTAATATCCCTTTATAAAATTTACACCTAAATTATGAAACGAAATAAACGAATTTTTTTATAGGGGGTTAATTTTCATGCTTAAACCCTTCGTATTTAAATAATCCCAATAAAAATTTACAATTAAGTTCTCTGGTCACATTTTACATCCAATAATGAAATTATAGGAAATAAACCCTTATAAAATAAACTACAGATTTAAAAAAAATGAAAGAAGTTTTGTTATGGGGGGGTAGGTTACAAATTTTACACCCTTGTTGTCTAAATACTAAAATATTCTTAATGAAATTTTTTCCTTATGGCTCTTGGTTACATTTTATAAGGAAAACTACGGAATTATAAGTAATATCCCTTTATAAAATTTACACCTAAATTATGAAACGAAATAAACGAATTTTTTTATAGGGGGTTAATTTTCATGCTTAAACCCTTCGTATTTAAATAATCCCAATAAAAATTTACAATTAAGTTCTCTGGTCACATTTTACATCCAATAATGAAATTATAGGAAATAAACCCTTATAAAATAAACTACAGATTTAAAAAAAATGAAAGAAGTTTTGTTATGGGGGGGTAGGTTACAAATTTTACACCCTTGTTGTCTAAATACTAAAATATTCTTAATGAAATTTTTTCCTTATGGCTCTTGGTTACATTTTATAAGGAAAACTACGGAATTATAAGTAATATCCCTTTATAAAATTTACACCTAAATTATGAAACGAAATAAACGAATTTTTTTATAGGGGGTTAATTTTCATGCTTAAACCCTTCGTATTTAAATAATCCCAATAAAAATTTACAATTAAGTTCTCTGGTCACATTTTACATCCAATAATGAAATTATAGGAAATAAACCCTTATAAAATAAACTACAGATTTAAAAAAAATGAAAGAAGTTTTGTTATGGGGGGGTAGGTTACAAATTTTACACCCTTGTTGTCTAAATACTAAAATATTCTTAATGAAATTTTTTCCTTATGGCTCTTGGTTACATTTTATAAGGAAAACTACGGAATTATAAGTAATATCCCTTTATAAAATTTACACCTAAATTATGAAACGAAATAAACGAATTTTTTTATAGGGGGTTAATTTTCATGCTTAAACCCTTCGTATTTAAATAATCCCAATAAAAATTTACAATTAAGTTCTCTGGTCACATTTTACATCCAATAATGAAATTATAGGAAATAAACCCTTATAAAATAAACTACAGATTTAAAAAAAATGAAAGAAGTTTTGTTATGGGGGGGTAGGTTACAAATTTTACACCCTTGTTGTCTAAATACTAAAATATTCTTAATGAAATTTTTTCCTTATGGCTCTTGGTTACATTTTATAAGGAAAACTACGGAATTATAAGTAATATCCCTTTATAAAATTTACACCTAAATTATGAAACGAAATAAACGAATTTTTTTATAGGGGGTTAATTTTCATGCTTAAACCCTTCGTATTTAAATAATCCCAATAAAAATTTACAATTAAGTTCTCTGGTCACATTTTACATCCAATAATGAAATTATAGGAAATAAACCCTTATAAAATAAACTACAGATTTAAAAAAAATGAAAGAAGTTTTGTTATGGGGGGGTAGGTTACAAATTTTACACCCTTGTTGTCTAAATACTAAAATATTCTTAATGAAATTTTTTCCTTATGGCTCTTGGTTACATTTTATAAGGAAAACTACGGAATTATAAGTAATATCCCTTTATAAAATTTACACCTAAATTATGAAACGAAATAAACGAATTTTTTTATAGGGGGTTAATTTTCATGCTTAAACCCTTCGTATTTAAATAATCCCAATAAAAATTTACAATTAAGTTCTCTGGTCACATTTTACATCCAATAATGAAATTATAGGAAATAAACCCTTATAAAATAAACTACAGATTTAAAAAAAATGAAAGAAGTTTTGTTATGGGGGGGTAGGTTACAAATTTTACACCCTTGTTGTCTAAATACTAAAATATTCTTAATGAAATTTTTTCCTTATGGCTCTTGGTTACATTTTATAAGGAAAACTACGGAATTATAAGTAATATCCCTTTATAAAATTTACACCTAAATTATGAAACGAAATAAACGAATTTTTTTATAGGGGGTTAATTTTCATGCTTAAACCCTTCGTATTTAAATAATCCCAATAAAAATTTACAATTAAGTTCTCTGGTCATATTTTACATCCAAATAATGAAATTATAGGAAATAAACCCTTTTAAAATAAACTACAGATTTAAAAAAAATGAAAAAAGTTTTGTTATGGGGGGTAGGTTTCATATTGTACACCCTTGCAGTACAATACAAAAATATTCTTAATGAAATTTTTTCCTTATTGCTCTTGGTCACATTTTATAAGGAAAACTACGAAATTATAGGTAATATCCCTTTATTAAATTTACACCTAAATTTTGAAACGAAATAAACGAATTTTTTTATAGGGGATTGATTTTCATGCTTAAACCTTTCTTATTTAAATAATGCTAATAAAAATTTACAATTAAGTTCTCTGCTAACATTTTACATGCAAATAATGAAATTATAGGAAATAAACCCTTATAAAATAAACTACAGATTTAAGAAAATGAAAGAAGTTTTGTCCGGGGGGGGGTAGGTTTCAATTTTTACACCCTTGTAGTCCAATACTAAAATATTCTTAATGAAATATTTCCTTATGGCTCTTGGTCATATTTTATAAGTAATAATCTGTGGTAGTAATAAGACCAAAAAAGTTAAGAAATATTGCGTTAGCGGGAGGTTTACGGTATCCGGTGTTACGTAATGGCGTTATTATTATTTTTATACGATGGTAGATTTCAAGTTTCAACTTCTTTTGAACTCTTAAGTTAACTTTTAAGTACTATAGTATGATATTTATTGTTATAAAATATTATTTTACTTTTATAAAAAATACACTCTTTCAAACATAATTTTGTACCTACGCGGTAAATACATTTTTAGATAGCTTAGGTACCTAATATAAAAAATATTAAGGATAAGTTTTCGTTTATTTAAAAATAATTAATTTATTAAAAATCAAAAATATCCTGATATTGCTAAGATACTTCTGTAGCGATTAATATTTGCTCAAGCTTATGCATTTTTGAAATACGACAATATTGTTTCAAAAGGATTAACTACTATTTACCTTATCAAATGCACAAAACTACAAATAAAAGGTCTGTTTGGTACCACAGTCCTAGTGCTACACTAACTACACTACTACAAATTGATTGGTGTAAAAAGTGGGTTGGTAATTGTACCACCAATCAATTTGTAGTAGTGTAGTTAGTGTAGCACTAGGACTGTGGTACCAAACAGACCTAAAATAAGTACGTAAAAGTTAAACCTATAGAAGAACTTTAGTCGTTGATCTCACAAGATTAGAAATTTTTGATATTTAATTTTTTACATAAATTAATTAACAATAAATTAATTTATTGTTATTTTTGAGTTAAAAATAGCAAACATAAATTAATAAAAATTATTATAGTAAATAATGTACTACGTGATCGATTAAGTATACCATTATTTTAGAAAAGAATTACGGGTGGGTTGGGTTCGTTATCACAGTTTTGTAACGAACTATAAAATATAGAATTATAGTCATGGTAAAATCTCATTATTTTAAAACCATATTGTTCCTGATTTTTTTTTGGATCCTTGTGAAAAAAAAGTCGGTTTTAATTTTTTTTAAATATTATTTATGTTCGTTGAAATAGTTAAAACTGTGTCTATATTTTCAACTTGACGATCTGTGTACAGTAACTTTAGTTGTAAAGGTACTCTCTTTTGTATTATTCATCAAAACAGGTAAACTAAATCTGGCTTCATTTCTTTTACTAGCACCTTTCTTTGAACCATAACGAAGAAGTTGATCGACGTTTGAATTAGGTGGAACTACTTGTAAAACAGTGGATAGTAATTTGGGTTCACATTTTGGATTTTCGATTACAATCACAGCTTTATTTTTACGTTCTAATTCTGCATTTTGTTTCATGAGCTGTTTAGCTTTTTTATTGAGCAGTTCTTGAGCTTCGGGATAATGTTTTAAAGCTTCGTTTAAATCGGATTTACTTAACACGAAAAGATTTGAATATCCATACGATCTAAAAAAAAATACTTTGCAAAGTTTACAAGAACTTTAAAAATAAATATACCTGACGTCGGCAGTTCTTCGATTCATTCCCGAAATACCTAACAAACTAATTTCGCCAAAAACTGATCCTTCCGATAATGTTGCCAATACTTCGTCGTCGGTTCTTCCTATAACTCGCACCTTTCCGGACTGGACAATGTACATTTCTTTTCCCACATCTCCTTTCTTACAAATTATGTCTCCAGGAAGAAAAATCACCGACTTTAATTGTAAAACCAATTCTCTTAGTAAAGCTTCATCACAATCAGCAAACACGTTCACCTTGCTGAGTGTCTTAATGTGAACATTTATTGCGATATCGGTTTTCGTCTTATGGGGCAAACAATCCATAATTGTATTTTCGTCTAAAGTATAAAAGTTATCTTAAAATCAAATCAAGTGAGGGAGGAGGGCAAAAAATTGTATTATCTTGATTAGGTACCCCATTAATCGATAAAGAGTAATTATTGTGAACTAACCTAAAGTGTGCTGCGTTTCCCAAGTGTAATTAAACCATAATTGAACCCTTCTTTGCATATCTTGAGGTAAATTAAGTCTTCTCATGTATTCCAAAGTTTCGTCAACCAATTTTCTACATTCGGTTTGAGCCCGAGTTGCCGTGGCGATGATATCTCTTATCTGTCCTATTAACAATGCAAATACAAAAACACCCATTAACCAAGAAAATGTCATAAACATAAATTCCGCTTCTTGAGTTGGTTTGGGATTTTTTCCAATCGAAGTTGCCGTTTTGGTGGCAAAATAGAAGCAAACGATGTAAGCGTTTCCCTTTCCGTTGTAAACAAAATTGTTGCTTCCGATTCCTTCCCATAAGGAAAATGCATAATAAGCACATGCATTTACGTGAATTAGATACATCATGTACAAAAGTGTTCGAGTTACACGTATTATGTGGGGTGATGCTATCAGTTTGTCGACAAAGTCGAAAAATTCCCAAAATGTGTGCAACTTTAAAAATCTGGGCAGTCGTAAGATGACCTTTTCGGGTCCATAATAAAAATATAAAAAATCTAGTGGTAGTAGAGATAAAACATCCAACTGTAATCAATAATATCAATGAGGCAAAAATTTCGTCGAAATTTCGTCGCTTACCTTAAACTTGGTCTTTTTCATGTAATTTTTTCTGGTCAAATTATAATCCGATACTATAAACCCTTCACTTAGATACATAATTCTAGTTTGTACGAAAAGTATATCAAAGACGTACACGATGTCTGCAAAGTAATCAAAAAGCATCCATATTGCTCTGTTTGATGGGGTTTGATATGGAAAAGAACTTCGCAAAGGAATTACCCACACATTATACAAAACTGCAAACGCCGTAATAGACATCCAAATGACATAGGGTTTGCCCTGTGGATCAATTACAGATGTATTATAAACGTTCAACAAGTGCGCAAAAATGTTGCCGTTAAAGTGTGTTACTGTTGGTGTACCACTATCGTCCCACCATTTTTCCGATTCTTCTGTAATTTGACGTGTTCTTTTGTTCGAAACTGGAGTTGTTGTTCCACGACTGCTGATGGACGAAGGAGTTGCCGGAGTTTCCATTTTTTGACGCACAGAACGAGTTCTATTTGAAAAAGCATCTACCAAATGGCGAACTCTTCCTTGAATAAATTGCTTATTTGTTATTCTAAAATCAAAAAAAAAGTGTTAATATTAATAATAGTAGGTATGTACCGACATAATATTATTATACTACTGTAGGTGAAGAACACTAACTTACACGGTGGGATTTAATTCTTCAGAACTTGCCAAATTGTCCTTATCACATTCGCTACTAAAATTATTATGTTTATTAGCACTGTGCTTATTATTTTCCAAAGGTTCACTGCACCAAGAGCTGGTTGAAATTGTGGAATGTTTTTTTGAAATCTGATCTAACGTTAATTTTTCGGGATAAACCATTCTTTGTATCTGAAACAAATATAATATAATTAATTTACAGAAACTAATGCTAGATAAAAAAACATAATATACATAAAAAGATAATAAAAGATAAGTAAATTTGCATTCGATTTTAGTTAGTCGATATTATAATTTGGATAAAGAGACTTACCAAAAGCTTATACAAAGTTGTGAAACGCGTACTAAATAAACGTAGCAAATATCGAGGTGTAATCGAGATTAACATAATAGGAAGTCGTGTAGTTAACGATTTGAAATTGCTTACCTTTTTAAGTTTGTAAATGTTTTCCATGTTAGATGATTAATTGAGATTGCGTGTCATCCAGGTGACCAATTGATAGTTGATTCTACCCACACGGTAGTCGCCATGGAAACGACAGAACTTTCGTAAAATCGATTTTTAGAAGAACGAATGTATAGGATAATGATGAAGAAATGTTTTTGTTTTCCTAACAAAATTTAAGCAAAACGATAAATAATAATAAGCTATAGTAACGGTTCCATGAAATCTTTGCAAAATTTACTTGTGTCAAATTTAGAAAATATTCTGATTATTGTCTTTGAAAAACATTTTTTTAACGATTTTATAAGGAATTTCCAAATAGTATCCTTATATCAGATTGATATGATTTATATGATGTATCAATTTGTTAAACGATTAAATCAATATAAGTACTTAATAATCTATCGATTCGTGGTCAAAATATAAAGTGGTAAAAATATAAAGTTGACACAAAGTATTCACAAACGTTTTCGTTATATTATAATAACATCGTCAGGTGACTAAACTATCAATTTTTACTAAACTTTTACTATCAATTTGCAACTACATAGACCACACTATTATAGATTACTTCATCAATACTTTGCAGTTTGGTATAAAGGGGCTAAGTCAGAAATTTAAAAAAAAAAGTCTAAGCTAACTATCAGTGGAACTTTCATCTAAATTTATTCAGTGTTTCAGACTCGAGAACCACAAAGACACATTCGAGGCAAACAATAAGTAAAATTATTAAGTACCTACCATGTACGTAAAATATTTAAAAAAACTAAATTTTTATTGTTAAATTTGATTGTATCATCCCATAAATTAATGTTATTGGTTTAATTCGGGTGTTTCGAGAAGAAAATTTACTATCAAAACTATTATGTGACCCCTAAAATGTTGAGAGCCACTGCAACAGTTTTTGGTTTTTTGCATGTTTTTTGTTTCTCTTTGCATTTGTATATTTTTCTTATACTATTTTTTATCTTTCCTCTTTTAACTAAAAGATGCTTTTCTTTCATTATTTTGTAATTTTTTCGTTTCATTTTAAAGCAGGAAATTTTTTAAATCCTGACAAAATTTTGAAATAGTTGCGCGAGCATCCCATCCCCCACTTCCTTGCGATGGTCATGGACTGGTCATGGATCTAACCTGAAATTATTTAAAACCATTTATTTTAGAGTAAAATTTTATAATGGGTGACATTACCATGGAAGATGATTTAAGTTTAGCAGAGCATAAATACGAATGTAAGTAAATTATATTGTAAGAGATAAAATTTTATTTCTAAACTGCACAATGTTTCAGATCTGGATCACACAGCGGACGTACAGTAAATATCGAAAATAAAGCCTAAGTGACGATGGTTTGACTAACACAGTGTTTTTCAGATTGCATTCTTGGGGTGACAGCTTAAAAGAAGCTTTCGAGCAATGTGGCATTGCCATGTTTGGTTATATGACGAGCCTTGAATCGGTCGAAATTAAGGAGGTTAAAGAAATAGAGGCGACAGGTCATGATTTGGAAAGTTTATTGTTTCATTTTTTAGATGAACTTTTATTCTTGTTTAGTTGCGAACCTTTCTTAATTTGTAGCAAAGTTAAAATTACAGAGATGATAGTAGAGGGTGAAGAACTTTCCATCAAGTGTAAGTGCTACGGTGAAGAATTTACCTTGGGAAAGCATCCACAAGGTACTGAAGTTAAGGCCATTACATATTCTGCCATGCAAATTGTAAATATTCCTGAAGAAAATCATTTTGAATTGTTTGTAATTATTGATATTTAATAAATATTTTATTATAATGTGCTCTTTTTTTTTAAGTTTTATTAACGTTTTCCATATTACATAATTGCACTATTAATTATTATTTATGATTATGAAATTTTGTGTAATTTTTTACATTGTGCAATGATTTGTGGCTATTTTAGTTTAGGTACACCAGGGTAAGTGGAACATATGGGGTAAGTTGAACAAGGCAACAAAAATCATCCTTACTGCCATCTGTCGCCAAATAACTGTAAAAGTTGTCTAAAAATACTTATTTTCACTTCCGAGTTCCACTTACCCTTACTTGATACAACAAAGAATTTGATTAACAAATTTCATGCTTATTAATTATATTCATTCAATTTTACAATAACAGTGATTTTTCACTCCCTTCTCTTAGATGCTTTACTTCATACCGTGGGTATTTTTAAATACGTTTCAAAAATAAAAAGCTTAATTTCCGTTATTTTCTCTCTAAAAATAATTAGAAAAAATTGTTTTATTTATTATGATATTCAGTCGCACAAAACATGTCGAACTGAAATTCTATTTAAAAAAATAATATACTTTGAAAACCAAAGACTTAACGATAATAATTGTTCAAAAGAAACTCAACTTCTCACCCTTCTCATTCTAATATACTGACTGGGCGTCGTTTTATAAATTTATTGTTAGGTAAGAACGGTACCTGCGGTTAGTTCATTTCTTCTTTGAATGCGGGTTTTACTGTAAAAAAATATATCTGTAGTTTAATTTTTGAATATAAAACTGTAAAACAAAAATGTAAATTACCCTATTAAAAATGCATTTTAATGTATTTTATGGAGTATTTTATTATTTAATATTTTTTGTAAACCTCCAAAGTGCAATTCGTTGGCTGTAAGTAAAAACTTTTTTATTTTATTAATTATTCGCTTATATTTTATTTACAATAATTTAAATTTGCCGCAAAGAAATGAAAGAAACATTTCAAAATAATAAAGTAAGACTAAAAATATTTTAAAAGTAAAAATGTATCAAACTTTCAAGTGCGTAATAGTGTCTATAATATTTATTTTTAAAACAGTTATTTAGGTTTCTTAAATTTTAAAGGCAAATAAGAAATCTTGTAACTACAAGATTTAAAAAAAGTACCGTGTTTCTATAATTTAAGGAAACAAAAAGTAAATTACAAGAATTAAACTTATAAAAAAAAATTGGAGTCGGTAAGGTGTGAGTACCCTCAATTATTATTTCGATTATTGTCACATTTTTAAGGTGTGGTTGCCGGTACATATCTTTATATGTTTATTATAAACATAGAAACTTTTTTGAAATAATGCCGCCTATGTAGTATGAGCATTATCCAAAGTATTAATTGTGATTTTTATAATCATACAACGAACGTTTCGTCTTTCGGTAAATCAAACAAGTTATTTTTACACCGTAGGTACGTGTAATGGAATAAAAATAAGTGATTTTATAGCTATATAAGGGGGCAATAAAACAACAATTTCATATATTATTTGTTGAACATTAATTAAACGCGTTCATAAAAGGCACTTAGCACTATCGACTTATCAATAACTTAAAAAAGTTTCACAGCAATAGAACTTTTCTATATGAATAATTTATTCGTGCACATAGTACCTACCTACAACTACTTATTGATATACAAATAACAAAATAATAATTTTTATTGGCAAAATATATATTTTTAACAAAATCAAATTCAATAGAATTAATCCCAGTTATCATCATAATGCCAATGCCAGTTAACCATCAGCAATTAACACATGATAAAATCTTCAGGTAGATTAAGGTTCGCTAATTACAGGTGTAAAGCTATCATTATTAGGTGCCAGACTAAATCATCTTTTGTCTAAAGGCGCTTTATTGTGGTTAAAAACTAAACAAATCAAAATTCCATTCTGTAATTAAAACTTTTCGTTTCTTACACTTTCATTGCAAAAAATGCACTCGGCGAGTTTATTTATAGCAATTGACCTAGCTGGTTTCGATGGAATTCTCAAAAACTGTACTATGTTTACAAAACAAAAGATGCAAATTTATAGAAAGATAAGCAAGTACGACTAGAACTACTATTAGATAGTTCTAAGGCCCCTCCACCTTCAAAATTATTGAGAAGAAAATGAAAACGTTAGTTTTGTTCATGAATATGTTTATTTACATTTTTATTACAATGAGCGATAAGATGTTGAAAATTGAAGCAAGGCAACTCCCCCCCCCCCCCTTTAAGAGGTCCTGGTTACCTACCATTATTACAAGGAAAATCGTGCAACATGGTTAGATTTTTTAGTCCAATAATTCATTTAAGCGTATTCAATAATGAAATTTACTCGTTCCCCCTTGTAAGACACAAAATATTGCAAAGATAAGATAACAAGGTGAGCAAGAATAAATGTAAAAAATTGATTAACTGATTTATCAATTAAAGTCATTAGGGGTGTCAGCAAAGGTGTATTTCCGCTATAGAAAGATTAAAAATTTGACAAAAATAAGATGTTAGCCAAGATAAATAGGAAGCGTATTGCTTCCAAAAATTATATATTCACATTAAAAATAAATCTATTTTCAGAGCTATACAACGCGCAAAAAATATAAATTGGAACATCGGCAATTCCGATCACAAAAATAAAAGTATTCATCCCTTTAATTATCCGTGTATACTTGCAAAGGAAAAATATGGTTTCACAAAACTACAGTCACAAATATGCCAAAACTACATGGACCTAATGCCCAGTATACAAAATGCAGCATCTCTTGCCATAGAAACATGTCAGAATGTTTTTCAACACAGACGATGGAACTGCTCTGGAATTAAAACTGCGCCTATGTTAACTTCAGATCTTACAAGAGGTACATAGCACTAGTAAGTTTAACTTTAAAGAAAATTCCGTCTGAATAGGTATCTTCATACATTTTATTAAACCCGACAAGGTTAAGAAAAAGTTTAATTAATCCAATTTTTTTTAGCTACTCGTGAGCAAGCGTATGTCTACGCAATCACTTCTGTAGCCTTGACATATGCGATATCAAAATTATGCAATAGTGGATCAAATTATCACTGTTCCTGTGGCAATCATCCCAAAGATCCGCCAAACGGAAATTTCAAATGGGGCGGATGCTCAGATAATTTAAAATTTGGAATACGATTCAACAGACGTTTTATCGATTCCATAGAAAAGCTTAACTCAAAATTAAATGAAACCAACAATTTCTTGGAAAAGCAAATCTCACAAGTTAATTTACATAACAACCGAGTTGGAAGAAGAGTAAGAATTCAATTTAAAGTTGCCTAATCTAGATATTCAATATTTTGTATAATATGCGGAGGAGACATAATAAGAGTGGGGTTTAGGGGGTTCAACCCCCCCCCCCCAAGACATTAAGTAATTCTGAAGTTTAATATCGAAATATTAAAAAAAATATAGTATCATTATTGTGTTCCTACATAACATATAAAATATTGCACTGTTATTGGTTAATACAGTGGGGCCCGCTTAATGTGATCACATTGGGACTTGAGGTTTTTGATAACAATAACCGATTGATAACAATAAAAGGAAAAAATTTTTATTGCTTATTTATTAGTATGTAGTACATCTACAAAAATTAATTAATAAAAGTCACTCATTGTAAAATTTTCAAGTAGGACTGAATCTTACAACACACATTAACAGCAAACTATCGTACATTTATGTATTTAAACGACGGAATTGAAAGTAATCATAAATATGTAATGTGATATCACATGTGTGACGTTGATTTTCTTGCTAACACCTGACTTTATATTATGTGGGTGGTATGCACAATATAAAAAAATGCTTGTAACTGAAAATCAACTCTTTTGCTCGTGGGAGAAAATAATCTTAAGAATAATATGATAACATTAACCGAATTCTGATAACTATAAGCGATGTTTTTTGTGTGTAATAATATATGTCCGTTCCGTTCTTGGCAAAAGTGATAACAATATCCGAATGATAACATTAACCGCGATCACATTAAGCGGGCCCCACTGTACAATAATATTAAACAATAATTATGTTGATTTATAGCTTTTCAATTAAAAATTTTTTTAGGTCATGGATAAAAGTTTAGCAATTCAGTGTAAGTGCCACGGTGTATCGGGTTCTTGTAACATAAAAACTTGTTGGAAATCTCTACCCAACATAATAGAAATTGGGAAAAAATTAGTGCGACGTTATACTAATGCAGTCGAAGTAACCAATTATTCCGAATTAAATAAGCGTAACTTGCCCGAACTGCCAGGACGAAAATCGCCTACAATCGATCAACTAATTTATTTAACTAAATCTCCCGATTACTGTACAAAAGATGCACGCTTAGGAAGTTTAGGTACAAAAGGAAGGTGTGTTAGATTCAATTTTAATGTTTAAAAATTTAAAAAGAATTTGTTGCAGGAGATGTAATGTAACGTCGACTGGAACCGATAGTTGTTCTCAGCTATGCTGTGGGAGAGGGTACAAAACATTTGTAGAGGAAAAAATCGAAAGATGTCAGTGCAAATATCATTATTGTTGTTATGTAATCTGTAATACTTGTAAAATAATTTCAAAAGTTTATAAATGTAAATAAACTTTTAGAAAGCGATTTTCAAGCGTATTATAATTTTGGTCTAAAAAATTTTAATTTGTGAATATCACCAAACCATTCTATTACTTTTGTTAGCAAAACTTTTACACCCTACTCAGCCATTCCAAAGTGTGATCCATGAAGCTTTTGAATCACAAAGTTATATTGAACACCCAAACAAAAAGTTTAAATATACATTTTTATTTATTTTTTTAAAGATTTTATGATACATCTCGATGGGAAAAATAAAAATTAGGCCCACCTGAGGTGGTTTTTCTAAATAATTTTTTGTACCGATAACGAAATAAAGTAGCAGCTCGGTTATGTGAACTCTTTTAATTGATGAAAATCACTTATAAGATTGTTTAAATTGGAATAAGTTAAAATAAAAACACTTTTGATTATATAAGTCCTTTTTGTTTGTATTAGTTCACAGAATCGAGCTTCTACTGTAGTAATGAAAAAAATTGCATTAAATTATTACTTAAATATCAAATATGCAATCCATCTGAACTGTTTAAGTAATATTTTAAGAGCAAATTCTATTAATTGTCGAAGTAATTAGCTAGAAAAAAGAGAAATATATTTTACAAATGTACTTGTGTAAAGCAATAAATAAAAAAGTTACTTAATTCTTTATTTGTACAAAGTTACAATTAAATTATTTACTACTTCCGTCATAATTCTGTATGAGCATCAGTTGATTCTAAAAAATAAGAGTGAATTAACACTCAAAATATTTAAATAAAACTTACGTTTTGATTCCACTACAGACTCTAACGTTTCAGCAGGATCAGAATCGAGAAGACCTGAATCGATCTTCTGCTGTAATTTTTTAATTTCATCATCATAACCTTTCCACTCTGGCAGGATTCTTATTGCAGCGGTTAATTTTGCTTCTTTTGTCAGCGGATTATTACACTATAAAAATGATTCAAACTAAAAGTTACAACAAAAATAAAATTTTACCAAATCGATAGTTTTGGCTTTCGCTTTTGATTCATCATCACACCAAGTCTCACACCATAACCATTCTTGTGGTAAAGACTTAATAGCAACCTGGTGGATCATGTTATTGGGCAAATCTTGATCCAAATTTGATAAACTGTTAGGATCCTGACTAAGAGCTTGATATTGTCCTCTTAATCGATCACCAGCTGCTATTCTTCTGAACCTTTTAAGATCTACAACATAAAGTGCAGAGATATGATACCTGCGACCTTGGAGATGAGTTCTCCAATATCCTTGTCTCCAAAATCTGAAACCATCCATTTCTGTTCTCGAACTACAAAACGGTGTATAACCGTAAGGTGCCCCACCTAAATCTAGTTGCTGCAACTCTTGCAAATCAGCTCTTACAACCTACAAATTTTATTAATTGTTTTATTTCATCAAGTTAAAGAGACCTTTGAAATTTATTTTATTGCATTTACCTGATCGGCATCGACAAAAATAATTTTCTTGACATCAAGTGGGAACAGCACGTCGAGGAATAAAATTTTGTAGCCCCAAATTGTTCTTTGTTTTTCTGTTTGTTGATGTAACCATCTGGGCCATTTATATTGAACCAATTCGTACTCAAACCCGTATTCTTTTGACATGTATGGCAAGAAATCCTGTACAAAAAAAAAGCAAATTCTTATTCTTTAAAAACTCCCAGTACAAGTATCGGAATAGGTGTAGTACCTTGAATTGTGGAGAAAGATAATTTTTCAAAAACCAAAACTTGACGGGAGTTTTAGTGTGTTTGATGACCGATAACATCATAATTCGTAAAAATCTTTCGTACAGATGACCCGAAGCTAAGGAAAATATGTTTAACTTTTCGTCCGAATCTTCCTCGACACCAGAAAATGAGCTGCAAAATTCAAAATCATAAAGTATTTAAAAAAACATTCATCAAGAAAACTTTACGTGGTGATAGAATTCCAGATTCCCGAGGGTGGTTCTTCCTCCGAAAGTAAATCTACATGGTACATATCAGGTTTTTTGGAAACTTTGAGTTTCAGTACGGTTGACCTTAAAGAACTAATTAAAACTCGAATATCTGTCGAATTTTCGGGTGTGTCGCTTCCTTCGTGACTGATAATGTCGTAAATGTCGGCACTTCTTCCTTGCCTTAATCTTAATAGCCACGCTCCAGGCTTGGCTTTAAGCTGGAAATAACCTAGATTAGCCATAACAATAGTGTCCACCACCACCGGGTTTTGCTTCGTTCCGAGCGTAATTTGTAATCCTCTAGGAGGACTTCCAGCGGCAGTTTCAAAGCAGTGACCTTCCACTAACAAATATTCCAGTTCGTATTCGCTAAAATGTTTCCATAAATACTTTTTTTAAAATAATATAATTAGGTGACAAACCTGTGGACGACGCTTTCCACATTTTCAAGTCGAATGTTGTCTAAATCGTAAACAGATCTGACAACTTCCACTAGCCAATTTTCAGGTACATGAATGTTTTGTGTGAGCAAAGGTGCTGTAGGCATGTTGGTAAATTTGGCAATGGGCCCCGATGCTTGCTGCCCTTGTTCGTTAAATTGGATTTCAGGTTCCAAAACAAAGCGATAAAAGCTGCAAATGAATATTAGTAATACATTTTCTTTTTTAATTCCCATCTAAGAAACCTTTTAACTGGCATATCGCTATTTTTTTCAATGCTGTTAAGAAAGACGCGAATATTACAATTTAAAACTTCTTGTAACACTTGCAAAATTGGTCCTAATTTTTGAGCGCCTCTTGAAACTGGATCAACAACAGCGGCAATATGAAAGACTGGCTTTTCTGTATCCAATGCAGGTAATTTTAACACCGAATGCTGATCCCCATGAAAGGTTATTTCAAATCGTGTTCTACTTTGAGGACGAGATACCAAGAGGGGTACTAAACGTAAAATTGTATTGCTGCTCATAACTAAAAATTAATTTTTTAATTGTAAAAAGATGAAATTAATAGAAAAGGTAATTGAATACCTTCTCCGTCGTCTGATTTAGACAAAGCATTTTGAATTTTTTCTCCATACAAAGCAAAACTGAATCTGTCCAGTAAAGAAAAATCATCTACGGTGAATTCTTCGTGATCATCTAACGGTCCAAGTACTCTGCCATTAGCTACAATTCCAATTTGTCCGGCTTTAAACTTTAAAACTCTTTGAGCAAAAACTCGCAACATTTTTAAAGATAAATCTTGAGTTTTTAAATGAGCAGCAAGTTCGGGCTAAAGAAAGACAACATAATATTTAAATTCGGATGTACAGTTACAATATAAAATGCAAAGAAAAGAATTAAATCCTACCAATATGTCAACTTTCTCCGAGTTTATAGATTTCTCGTCTTTTAGGAGCGACATTAAATAGCTAATTGCTTTATCTGATGGTAGTTCTTGCAAAGAAGCTAATACAAGTTTATTCAACAAATTGTCATTATCTCCATCCACATTTGGTAAAAATGCAACGCGAATATCGTTATTGCTCTTCTAAAAACAAAAATGAAAGTCAATAAAATATTATTATCAACAAAATTCTTGTATAAGTTACTGATTAAACATAATAAATAAAGCTTGAATTTCACACTTTTATATGTTCAAAAAATGTAGTATTGTTTTAAAAATTATTGGTAGATACCATATTTGAATTTAAAAATATTGAGTTACTAAAGCTATCCAATTTTGTTTGAACTTACCAGGTGTTCCAATGCAGAGAGTAGTAACTGCCTACTTTTTGGGCAATTCAAGTCTCCTACTACCCAATAAGTCATCGAATGGTACTTGAGATCCTTTTTAGACAAAGAAAAGTATTTTAAATTTTCAACTGCCGTTGCCACCATATCACGTTGAGATAACTTTTGTAACCCTTTAATATCGAGTAAAGTTGTTGCTTTTCCCGACATATCCAAGTAAAAGCTATTATCTTTATTTAAGATCCTCTGATTGAGTCTTGGCATTACGTTGGGTTGATTCATTATGTAATCCAAAACGTCGTCTCTATCGGAAACCTTGCCCCTGAAAATAGCCTTTTGCAGAATCGGCGTTTGTGACATGACTTCTTGTAAGACGGCTTCTTCAAATTCGTCCACGTTCAATTGAGATTTTTGTAAAGGAATTCCGTTTAGAAGTGCTTGGGGTGTGTTGTGCAGTCCAGATCTTTGAATAAAATCTTCAGAAAGCTGACGTCCAAAATCAAATACCGAATCTTCCCCTAATATTTCATTAACATCGGCATTGTATTTTTTTCTTAATTGACTTTTTACAAGCTCCACTGTTACGTCTTCATTTTTAGCCAATGAAATGATCTAAAAATGATTTAATGAATTACAAAGAAACGACAGCAATATTACACTTACCGAAGTTAAAAATTCTAAAGCTGCGATGGGGTCATGCTTTTGTGTTACATAATTAAATGCGCACAACATTGCAACTCCTGGATCCTCTAAACCTGTTAAGGATACCGCCGAATTTACAGATAAAACTAAACCAACTCTAAGTGGCGCTGTGTGTACAACCAACGATTGCAACAGTTTTAAGATACCACGAACTTCACTTTTTATTGGATCTATCACCAGTACCTGATAATAAAAAATAAAAAACAGCAAACAAAAATTTTCATTTGACTTACCAAATTAAAAATATTTCTTCTAACTTGTCGCAACATGCCAGGAAACGTGGGCTTCAACAATTCCATTAAACTAGTCGACCATCGCGAATATTGGGGATCCTTTTCAATGTCGTTAATCCAATTGACGGCCGAATCTCGTATATCCATGGCAAAATCTTGAGTGCCGGTGTTGGTGTCACTAAAATCTAAAGACAATAAAGACGCCTGTTGATCATTATTGATTCCAATGCCATGCAAGCCTTGCATGCTTCTCATTTCCTGTCGTAAAATCTCCAAAATAGAATAAATATCCACTAAATCTAGGTCAAAGAACATCCCATTAATAAACAATGCCGTATCGGCAGGTTGTAAATTCAAAGTGGATGCAAACACATCCTGATTTTTTCTAATTTCTTTTTTCAAATCGGCATTTACTACAGTTTTTACCAAAGATTTGGCCTAAAGTTTAAAATCATAAATTAGCATAAAAGTTAAAAAAACAAAATTTATAGAAATAACCTGCATGGGGAAATTTTGTGCAATAGAAGTAAAAATTTTTAGTGCTTCTTCTTTTGGAGCGCTCATAATTCGTTCGGATGCTTGTAAACTCAACTCTTGAAACTGCCACACTTTTAATGGTGCCATTTCGTTTGACGATTCTTCCAAATATTGTTTAAATTTGTCAAGATTTTTCTTATGATCGGGAAACAAATTTCTAAAAACAAAAAAGTTATTCCAACAAGTTTCGTTTTTTAAACCAGTTCTCACTTTAATTTTAAAAAGTCAAAGCCTTCAATTTCCATGTCTTCGTCTTCTTGCAAATTTTCGTTTGAATTTTGATCTTCCTGAATTTGAATGTCGTCTTGAACTTTATATTCAGTAGATTTCATTTGCAGTTCAACTCCATAACCCGACAGCCTCAACTGCCTATCTGTATGGTTCTACAACATTTCAAGAGGAAGGGTTACCTTGAAAAGATACCTTGTATGTTTTACCTTCACGTAATGTCGAACAATGTAATCGATGCTTCCCTCAATTGCAAATTGCTTTAGTTTAGCGTGGAAGGTTGCAAACTCTTGTGTACCTAACTCTCCGTATAAAACTACTACCAAACTTTTGTTTTCGGAACCAGGATAATGCGTGTCGACACGATACAAGTCAACTTTTCCATTATTGTCTTTCGAATCAAACTAAAAAATCAAATAAATGATAAAAAAAAGTAGAATTAAAAATATTGTCTTACATCGTTTATATAGTTTTCGGCTTCTTTTAAATTACATGTAGTTTTTTCACCAACTTCGACAATAACGGAACATAAATTCTGTGAGTTTTTGTCCGTTACCATTTGATTAAACATCTCAACTTTGGGAGAATAAATATGCAAAGACAAACCCAATTTTAAAATGGCCAATTCAGAAGAACTGATAAATTTTCCAGCTTGATCAAGAACAACATCATATTTCTTCTTATCGGTCTCTATAAAAATAATCACTGTAAGCGAATTCGAGCATAAAATAACTTGATTGTACCTAATTTATACAAAGGTGGATTCAAATTGCAAATAGAATCGATGAAATTCCAATAAAAATCGGCATTTTCATCGGCTAAATATTCGGCCACTTCTAATACCAAAGGAGTAACTTGCCATTGAGCATCCAACAGAGTCGTCACAGATTTTACCTTCTTCGTTTTGCAGTTTACTTCTACATTTACAAATAAACACAACGCAAGGACTATCGCAAGGCAGTGATTCATCTTAAAATAAGCTAAAAAGAAAATTTACGGTATTTGACTAAAACTCTAATGGAATCGGTTAAAATAACTCGAAAAGTAGAGAGAGTTTCAACAAAAGCCCCGATTTCAAGTAGAAAAGCACTAGAAATTTGAATAAATTTAAAATTTTGCTTACCTAGCATTTGTGCCAGCCAAATGATTATTGGAAACACTATTAAGAAAACCAAGTTATTTATGTGTTTATAATTGTGTAATTGAATTAATTTTCTATCTAATAATTGAACATTTTCCTAATTTTCGTGAATGCCGCTAAGCAAAACGAAAATATATTTGACGTTTAACCGAAGTTAAGGTTAACCTTAAGTGTACCAATCAAAAACCGACAGCTACAACATCAGTGACAACAAAACGTACCGAATGTAGAATAGTGGCAGAACACAAAAAGTTGGGGAAAAAATTGTAATTGGATTTATTGTAAATCCATCTATACTCTTTTAAACTTAGAGCATCGTTTTTCTAAATTTTTTGTGTCGCAACCCCCTAAAGAGAAAAAAAATAAAAAAAAAGCTTGTGACTCCGTCAGGAATAGAAATATGATAATTTTTTTACCTCTTTTCCCTCAAAAAGTCAATAAAATCGTATAATATCCTTAAGCCGGTTCGGCGACTCCCTTATACCCGTTGACGACACCACTAAACATAGGGTTTAGTTCGGTCAAATATAATGATTTATCATTATAAAGTATTTGGTTCGTAAATCGTAACCGAATCTGATCCGAGGATGATCCAGGATCACACATGATTTTGGGCCTCGCAAAAATTATACTTAATTAATAAAAAGTTTCCTTTTTCTAGCTTAGAAATCACCATTTTGCATCAAATTTTATACCCTTGATCTTCTCCTAGTTAGTTATTTTGCACCCTGAGATGACAAAGTATCGTGACTTTCAAAACCATGTTTTGAGATAATCGCATTTTAAAGATTGCAAAGGTTCCAATAATTTTACCATTACGTAAAAGTACCCTTGAATACTGTAGCACAGGGCCATATATAAAGGGGGGATATTAGTAAAGGAGTACAAGAAGGGTCCAAAAACTTTTTTCGTAAGTAACCGCTCCCATGACCTATGTGTAGCTACGGCTCTGCTGTAGTAAGTTACATCATACGACAGTCTTACTTTTATTATTGATTTATGTGATATGTCCCATACAACAGTCTTCTCAGAAGCTGTACATTTTTGTGAATTTTACAACTGTTCTTGTCTACTCTAACCCCCCTATTCTGTAACTTTTCGTTATCGTTATGAAATCGTTAAGATCCGTAAACTTTAGTTATGTAATGTAATGGTATGTGGAAACCAAACTTTACTGTTCTTAACAATTAATTTGGTAACGATAACGAACGATAACGAAAAGTTACAGAATAGGGGTAAAGCTCTGCTCGTTTGTATGAACCATGGACTCAGAAAGATCTTTCTAAAATCTTTCTAAGTCCATGGTATGAACTAACCTGAACCAAGCAAGTTAGTGCAAAATAATACTGCACAAAGACGTCATAGAAGTCTGATCAGTTCAAGTTAGTGAAGGACAAACGAATTTATTATTAGAATTTATAACGAATATTACAGTGGTACCAAATTCATTACTTATAAATAAACTACCTAGATGGCGCTAAAGAACGTTGTTGCATTGTCAAAATAATCTGCAAATGTGCAAGAAATCTTTCCAAAAAATTTTTTTTCGCAAATCAGTCGTTTTTGAAGTTAATTAGCAAAAATGGCTTCTGTTAATTCTACTGGTAAGTATCATTCTTATGTGAATGAATTTCTCTTTTACGATTACATTTGGTTTATGTTACGAAATAGTTTTTTTTTTAAGAATTGTTTTAAAAAAGATTTGTTTCTTATGTTCACAACTGTTTCCCATATTAAATTGTTATTTCTGCGGTATAAAAATGTTCATAATTATTATGTTCCGCAATTTTGTTTTTATTTTATTTCGATCTAAAATTCTCTTCGTAACCTAACCTTTAAAATTTGAAAATACGGTTAAATCTTTGCTGAAAAGTCTAAATGTGGTGTTTAAGTTACTGTGGAGTTTATATTATCTTTTAGTCGCCTTTTACCTTTTGCATCATGTGGTTATGCAAATAACTTAGATTATTGTTCGTAAACTTATGAACACTTGACGACAATAGCAAATTTCACTAGTCGATGTAAGTGTATAAACCCGAGAGTCACTAAAATGCCACAGCAGATTTTGACTTTTCAGCGAAAAAATATAAAATCAAAGCTTAAAAAGTATTAAAGTTATTGCCAATAACTGTTAACATTTTTGGGGTTGAAGTGGCATCCATTTAGTTACCAATCGGTTTAACTATTTTGGTTTGCTTGACGCAAAAATGTTAAACATTATGTTACAGATTTAATATTATTAAAGCTCTCGATTTTCAGGTCTACCAATTCGTGTTAAATTGCGGAGGCAATGTAAGTTTACTTGCTTGCAGTATGTGAACGTATTTTAATAAAACCAATTTGTTTTTAATTTAATATTTATTTGATTTTAAGACGAAATAGAAGAAACTATTCAGAAGAATCTTCAAAATTTGAAGATGAGATCATTTAAAAAAAAGTATGCACAGAGAAAATACTATGGCATTAGTACAAAAACTGAAAATTCAAATAAGGTGCCGGTGCATGCTCGCTTGGGCATGCGGAGAATAAATTTGCGCAGAGGGGCGTACAGCTTCATAAGCAATGGCTTTGTTCACAAGAGGTTGTCACAGAGAAGAAATAAGATAAGAATAAGAAATCAGGGAGGAATTCTAAACCAAAATCGGTTAAGATTAAGAAGAATCCAAGACAATAGTGGACCTATCAATTTTACCGTTGCACTACCATCGAGAAACAACTTCTCTCGGCCATGCAGACACAGCTGCATGGCGGAGCTAAATCCCACATTACAAAATGAAATAAATGTAATACAAGCAGAAAACTGTAACACACCAGAAATAATACCTCCCGTTGCAATTTTTACGCCTGGCTATGGCTGTACAGCCATCTCGCTAAATCTAAGATTTACGATTTAGTTAGTTTTTTATTTATATGTTAGTTTTAAGATTTGTTTAATAGTTAAAATAGAATTAAAATTAAGTTCATAAATTCTCGCATTTTTATTAATTTACGCTGTTATTTTTGTTCAAAATTAAAAAATTCTTTTAAGCACGATTGAGAACAACCAAAAAAGTTGCAATTTCAAAAAAAGGAGGGTTGGCATCAAAGTGTTTTTTTAAGAACAAATTGAGCACAAATATATATGATAGCTCTACAGGCCTAGAAGGCCCTTGGCTTCATTTCTTGTCTTGTAAACTCTCGTGTGTGACGCAGCCGTATCAACGGTAATGACGTCGACACAAATATCGGGGATCACCAGAGTATGGAAGGCCGAGCCAAGAAATTCTGTGCAATCCGCTATTTACCGCTCTATACTCGACCAGCAATCACATCACTCCACTGATGTGGCCTTGAGCACAAATAAAAAAAAATAATTTCAAAAAAAGGGGGGCTAACTTCACGCACGTAAAAAACCTTTAAAATTATTAGTTTTTAATGGCTTTGTTTGGTACCACAGTCCCAGTGCTACACTACTACAAATTGATTGGTGTACAATTATTCATTATTATATCAACCCACTTTTTACACCAATCAATTTGTAGTAGTGTAGCACTAGGACTGTGGTACCAAACAAAGCTATTAAAAAATTAATATTTTTTTAGTCCTCCCAAACTTTTGACTAGTTGCACCTATGGGTTCAAGTCTACATTAGCACTTTTATACTGGCAATTCTTTTGTTTTGCTAAATTAGATCACCTTTCAGGTTGTTCTATTAAGTTACGTTACAGGAAGTCTGCTAAACACATTTTTTAACCGGTACATATCATAAATCTTCGGGTTGGCACGTGATCTTTTGGGACTCCCACGTGTTTCTGCACGTAACTTTAAAGTTTATCGATATTTCAGTTTGAAATCTCTTTTCAATGTTTAAATAACCGAAGCTAAGATTACGATGTATTACGATCTTTTAAAACCCCAGAAATAATTTGTTCCCAGTGATCTGCAAACTTTTATTTATTACTGACCTAAGTTTTAATAAGGAATTATTAGTAAATTGGTACTACCAATTTTGTTTTTTAGTCCCAAGACCTTTGAGAATTTCGCCATGATAGTTTCCCTTCCTATCATGGCAGCAAAATAAAATTAAACCCCTTTTACATGTAAAATAACATGATGTTTGTCCATGTTTTAATTTACTGAACTTTGAAGAAAAATACAAAAAATCGTTAAGAAGTTTTTATTAAATACAAATAAGTTTTATTAAAAATTTACTTCTTTTGCTTTTTAGCAGCAACAGGAGCAGCAGCAACTTTGCTGCTAGTCTTAGCTTTAGGTTTGCTGGTCTTGGTTTTAGGTTTGCTAGCCTTGGCCTTCAAAATTTGCTCACGTCTTCGCTTTTGTAAATTCGCAGTCTTAATAACTGCACTATTATTTGGAAGGAGAATTCCACGCTTCTCAGCTAAAACCTTTTGCCTCAACAACTGGCTCTTTTGAGTTCTCAAAACAGATTGACGTTTAAGGACAGCAGCATAAGGATTGAGTTTAAGCATAGCACGTGTATTGGTCAATGGGTTAAGATGTTTCACTCTACGAACCACCTTCTTCTGAGGTGCACGCAAAACTTGCTTGATTTCTTCGGACTTTAAAATACGAGACAAATCAGTATTTGACATTTTAGGTTGGGGTAGATTGTAACCTGAAACATCAAAAGCACTATTAAAATAATATCCTGGTTAGAAATTCAAGACAAAAAATGCTTAATCAAAACGTCAGTACTTTGTAGAATAATCACTAAAATTATCATAAACACGGACCAAAGTAAAATCATCACAAATAAAATGTTATGGTAATTAAAGGTAATAAAGGAAAATATTTACCCTTCTTCTTTTTGGACAAGCTAGACCAAGTTCCAAAAAGTTTATCAAGTTGTTGGAATGCAGACTGGGTCCAGATAACAAATCTTCCAACGTGTCCACCAGGAGCCAACTTAAGCAAGTTTAGCTTGTCAACATTCACCAAATCTACACCTGGGATGTTACGGAAAGCGCGCTTTAATCCTTGATCCTTGTGGTAGATAATCAAAGGTCCACGACGTTGAATACGACGACGGTTCCTCATCTTACCCTTACCGGCGCGCATGCGTTGGGATTTGTATACTTTTTGTATATCTTCCCATGCTTTAATTCGTCTCAAAAATTGTACAGCTTGCTTAGTTTTAGTCAATTCTTGGATAGAATCGGTAATAACCAATGGTACTTCTGGTGTTTTGTCGATGATGTGTCCCTTGCTGAGAACTAAAGCTGGAACTCCACTAGCGGCAACCGCAGATGCCAAAGCATAACGGCGCTGGTTAATGTTCACACGTCTGTGCCAACGACGCCAAGTCTTGGTTGGGGCAAACATACGTCCTCCTCGGCACATATTACCAAAAGCGCCCTGACCGGATCTGTGGGTACCACCACCACGAACACGAGGAATACGAGCAACAGCTCGACCAGTACCCCATGATTCGGCAGAAGTTTGATGACCTAAATAAAATGAAGAAATCAAAATTTTGCACACAAATATAAAACCATATTAAAAGTATTTGTTTAAATCAGAACTTTGTGGTATAATCACTAAAATTGTCATAAACACGGACCAAAGTAAACTCATCATTAAAAATCAAATCATCAAAGACACAAGATTTTAAACCCATAGTATACCTGCTTTTTCGCTAACACAATACGGTTGACGACTGTTGCATGAAATTTGTTGATGTACAAAGCTCACGATGTCGGGCCTGATTGGTGCCTTGAAGACTGTGGGCATAACCACCAACTTATTTTCTACGGCTTCACCTTTTTCATTATAAATGGTGACGAGGGGCCTCACTGTAGCGAGCGACTAAAAATTTAAATTACAATGTTTCGGTTATACGGAAAATACCATAAATCAATTAGTGCACCCACAAGTAAAATCTCAAAAATATAAAATTATCACATCACCAGCATGGGTAATTATAAATGTTTTCGATGTTTTGCCTTGCTTAAAGTGAGAAACGTTAAAAAGAGCTGAAAATAAAGCCATATTGCGAATAAAAAGCACGTGGCACAAAACCACGTCTAGGTTAAAATGTAATCAAGTTGAAGGTATACAACTAAACGAAAGAAAAATTTACATTTATGAAAATTTGTTCAAAAAGTTGCAATAATGAAACTATAATAGTGTATTCTGTGTTGTACTTACCATTTTCAATTATTTGTGCCGTCTGCGACACTATTCGGACACAATCACATAAAGGAAAGATGTCGAATACTTCGTAACCGTTGGAAAAAGCAGAGGTCGTTACTTGTATCCGTAGCGTTAGCTTGAGGCGCCAATATTTAAAAAGTTACAATTTAATTTTTTTCAAAATTTTAAAAATTAATAGTAGGCTCTTAAATATTTAATTGTTTTTATCTACATTTTAATGTACAAAATTAACAAATCTTGGTAAACAAATTTTATTTATGAAAGTTTTTTATTTAATTTTGTTACTTTTAAGGGATTACGTGCAGGCGCGGATATAGGATTTCGTTTAGGGGGGCAATTTTTGTGTGATTTTACCTATCTTCCAAAAAATTAGTTTTAAGCAAAAAATTTGATTGATGTAATCTACTTATATAATGTGTAGTAATGAGTTAAAAACAATTCTTGTAAACAGGTAATGATGTTCTTATGACGATTACAAAATTTTGAAATTGGTCATAATAAAGTGCTTTTGTCGTGCAGTTAGAATTTTCAAAAATTCAAATTTTTTTTTTACACTTTATCATAAAGTGTTAGATACTAATTTTTTGAAAATTTAAATTGATCCGATAAATAGTTTTAAAGGTATCCTTTTGCTTTTTAAACTTTAATTCACACTTTACAGTGACTTTACACGTATTTTTTCCTAAAACTACGTTTTTCAGATAAGGTGACCAACCTGCTTTTTGCACCAATCAATTTGTAGTAGCGTAGTTAGAGTAGCACTAGGACTGTGGTACCAAACAAAGGTATTATTACAAAAGAGTCTGAGCTGAATTACAGAGCTGTAGCTGGACATTGGTCATGGGGGGGGGGGAGAATTTGGTCATGGAAAGTTCTGAAAAAAAAATTTACATACATACATGGAACATGGGTCATACTTCTGTCACCATTCCCTGTCAGAACTATAGGTACTTGTGGACACCGACAATTTTCGTTTTCTATAATTATAAATATAAATATTTATTTACACCTACTTATTAAATACCGTGTATATAATAATAAAATAAATGACAATCAAGTCTCGAATAACCTCAATTATTAAACCTACGTCATTTCTATTTATTTTGTCGTAATAACTTAAAAGGTGATTCATATGTTATAAATTATTTTCTTATTTTGAGTAAAAAATGTTTTCGAGTTCACCAAATTATACTAAATTAAAGACACATTTGCGTTTGGCTCTTAACCGGTTGAAATTGTTAGAAAAGAAGAAAACTGAATTGGCTCAAAAAGCGAGAAGGGAAATCGCAGATTTTATACAGGCAGGAAAGTATGAAAGAGCTAAAATTCGAGTCGAGCACATAATTAGGTAAATGAAACAATTTAAACTTGATCGTTGGCACTATTACATTTCTTTTATCTATAGGGAAGATTATCTCGTTGAAGCTATGGAAATAGTTGAAATGTATTGTGATTTGCTGTTAGCACGATTTGGTTTGATTACCCAAATGAAAGATTTAGATGAAGGCATTGCGGAAGCCGTATCCACCCTTATTTGGGTTTCACCACGCTTACAAGCCGACGTTCAAGTATGAGTCTTGTTAGTAACATTAGGGAAGGTTAGAAGTTTAAGGTTGTACTTTTAGGAATTAAAAGTGATTGGTGAGATGCTTGCTTCTAAGTATGGAATGCCGTATGCCGAAAGTTGTAGAACCGAAGCTTGTACCACGATTAGTGATAAATTGAAACATAAACTATCAATTCACAGTCCACCAAAGTTACTTATCGAAAGATATTTAATTGAAATTGCAAAGATTTATAATATTCCTTATGAACCAGATCCTCAAGTAATGCAGGAAGGTCAAGGTGGTAAGTAATTTAAATAGAAAATACCAACGTGACTTTATAAAATGTCTTTGGTTTTTTAGGTTCTGAAGGCGTACTGATAGATTTTGGTGATAGAAATAATTTAGATGGAGGTGGAGCACCACAACCTGCTGGGTTTATTGGGTATCCACAACCGCCACCTCTACCAACTATACCCTTTAATTATCCTGTAAGTTAATCGAAACAATCTTTCCAAATTTACTAATCAATTAATTTTGTACTTTAGTCTTTACCCAACACAGAAAATACCGAATTTCCCATTACCCAAAAACCAAATGATTCTCCACACGGTGGAATGCCCTATGGAGCACCATTTTCCTACAATATTCCACCTGGAATGGAATCTAAAGAATCTAACATTAATTATGGTGTAAGTTATTTATCCTTGAAAATATGTTTAAAATTCTGTTAATTTAAAAATGGTTTAGGATGACTCTTTACCGACATACAATATGGCTATATCACCAGATGATAATTTTCAAGTACGTAAATGCTTTTTTATTTTTAAATATAAACATGTATTTTAATATTGTAACATTTTTAGAACAAAGAGCAAGAAGCAAAAGCTTTACCTCCAAAAATATCGGGAGACTCTTTTCCAAGTCTTCCGGATTTACCGGCTGTACCGTCGGATAGTCCTAAAGCTTCACATGGTAGCAGTGATATAGATTTTGACGATCTCACTCGTCGATTTGAAGAACTTAAGAAAAAGAAGTAAATATTTTATCCAAGCAGATTTTAAGCTTTAATGTTGATTAACATTTGACGTTGTATTAAAACGACACCTATTATGGGCTTTTAGAACATCATTTATGTATATTGTAATATTTTAAGTAGATTGTCAAAAATAAGTTACTAACACAAGAATGAACGTTTCAAATATATTTGTATCGAGTTATCTAATTTTAAAAGCTTGTTAGATCAAATAACTGTATTTTTATAAATTAATTTTATTGCATTTATTCTACTCACAATAAAGTAATCAAGTTATAATTTATAATTCTTTTTATTTCATGGTCACAGAAGTTGCAAACACAAGATATTAGATCTTGTCATTTTCCTTTCAGGTATGATTTTCCCTGCTTGAAAGACAAGGCAAAAGAACAGTGAAAACCTATGCACTCCTAAATCATGCACATTATCATCATTATTCAGACATCATCAAAAAATTGTCTGAGCTCATACACTTTGAGAAAAATGATAACTCAATTTTTTTAAGTTTAATTACAATACGAAATTTAAAAAAATTAGCTAAGCTAAAATGTAAAAATTTAACGGAACAGAATTTTTCGTATTTCAGAAAATAAAGAGAGTGTAGTAAATAAAATTTATTATATTAATAGTGGAGTATATAATAATAATTAATAATGCTGTAGATTATTTTTTTTAATGACATTGTGGTATTAATCATTTTAATCTTTAGGGAGAAATAAGCATAGGTACTCGGCTTCCTAATCCATAAAGTTTCAACTGCCTCTTATCATCATCCGCCTTTGAAAAGTTCCCATTTATTTTAATTTGTAAAATAAAATAATATTTCAAAATAAAATTATTTTATTTACAGTGATGATTAAGCCAGCGCGGCTTAAGCATTGAAATCAAATTACTTAAATATTTAAGGCAATTTAGGACTTTCCTAACTAAAAACGTTTATTTTTCTGAGGCAGGAATAAGAACGATCTTTTGTACTACTCTTCCTTTCAAATAAAAACATTTTTCTCTGGCGGCGCCCTCAGATGAGGCGCGGGGCCCGTAGCATTTGCTACTTCTGCTACTGTGTTAATCCGGATCTGCGTTGCAGAGAAATGTTGAAAAAATTTTGTTGTTCAATTGGTTAGACTCAACGACTGCTCTGTACAAACTAACCTTCCCTAGGCTTGGGCATAGATGATCCGCCCCTGTGCATTGCGCTTTAAATTTGTAATAATTAAAAATAAATATTTAAGAAATTTTGAGTAAATGTCTTTTCGATTTTCAAAAATATTTAGTGTAGCTGTATGGTTGTACATACAGCATTTTAAAAATACAGAGTCAATAAAAATTTTTTGTTAAAAAAAAGTTTTTTATAATAATTTTAAATTCACTTTATTTTCTATGTCGACTAAATATTAGTAGGTATCAAGCAATATTTCAAAAACCATCTAAATTAGTTTAAAATCACTACAAGGCAATCCTACTGATCCGGTGTTGGTAACTTTAAAAACGGCACCAGCTGGATCTGCTTGAGTTTTTCCATCAACAACTAACTGGGCACTCGTAACGTACATAACATCTAACTTTGGACCTCCAAATGCTATTGCCGTAATCTGTAACACAAACAAGGGTGAAATACTTTCCAGTAAGTTGATTATTTTTTACCTGATTTGCAGGAAAGTAAATGGTGGTAAGCAATTCAGACGTATTGGGATTAATTTTTAAAATTCTTCCTCCATTAAAAACGGCCACCCATAAGTTTCCTTCGTTATCCATGGTCATTCCATCGGGTACACCCGGAATATCGTGATCATTCAGGTTAAATATGACTTTTTTGTTACTAATTTTTCCTTTAATGATATCATAATCGTATTGATCCACAGTTCTCAACGGCGAATCAATGTAATACATCTTTTTTAGATGAACATTCCAAGCTAACCCATTGGAGATACTCACTTTGGATAAATGTTTCTTAATTTGTTGTTTTTCGATTAGGGTGTACAACGATCCTTTTTCGGGTTCTAATTTACCAATTTCTGGTTCAGGTCCCATGGTGCCTAAAGAAATTTTATTAAAATTAACTTTCTTAAACTTTAAATTTAAATTTTTACCGGCCCATAATCTTCCACAAGGATCACATTTAGCATCATTGAACCGGTTATTAGCGTTTTCACTCTCTTTATCGACTTCCGCAATGAATTCAACCTTGGACACCTTTTCACTTTTTCCATCCCAAATAACCACAGCAATCTTTTTTCCTATACCGATAAGAAAAGCATCCTTTTGTTTTTCGACCGGTATTATGAATGCAGCCGCACCACCTTCTAGAAATATTTCAATAACAATAATACTTAGCATTAAAAAAGCAAATTTAAAGAATAAATTAATAAGAGTTACCAATTTTGGCTTTGGTGTGCGTATTTGTCGACGGCACGTATTTGTGAATCGCTTGACCTAAGATGTCGACATAATAAAGACACTGTGAAGAAATGTCCCAGTGAGGACCTTCACCTAATGTCACTCTTTTTGTTACGACTTCTACGACTGGTGTCATTTTCAAAATAACTGATGACCAGAAAAATTCTAAGACGTCTTTTATATTAAATGTAATCTTTCTGAGGTTAATTAAATTTGATAACTCGCTCTTAATTATAAAAAATGTCACGTAAAATTTAATTAAAAATAAAATCGATTTTGATATGCTTTGAACTTATTAAAAAATAAATAAGAAATTATGATTTATTGACGAATATTCGATAAAACCAACGGGCTCGTTGGGTTTGAGATTTATTTACAAATAAAATATTTTATTTATAGGAATAACTCATACTAACGAATTACAGGTCGAAATTTTTACTTAGTTAGTGACCATATATGCATGTACATAATATGATCCATACCTTAATGTGGAATAAATAACTCGAGAGTGACTGATAAGATTCAAACTCACAACCATTACATCTGCAGTTCTGCAGCACTGCAATCTGAAATAGCCACAATTGACAGTGCACTTTTAACACCATTAATTTTAACGTCTTGTTAAAAGTTTTTTGAAATTGGGGGGTTAGACTTGGATACGATTATATTCACCTAAATTCTTTCTGCTGTTTATTTATTTCTTGCATCCAAGATGCTAAATCACTCCCCTCCCCTAAAGTAATTGTTTGAGTACGGCAGGTCCCGAGAAACGGCAACATAGTTAGCCTTGTAACAACTAGCCCCAGTTTCCCTAATTTACTTGTATAGCTTTAGAAATTAATAATCTTCGACTCCGGGTGAAATAAGAATCTTAACGGCAAACCATCGAGGTGTAATTTTCGCAGAGAATATTTATAAAATGTTCCTATATCCTTTCTTAGGACGAAGGAATCTGAAAGAGAGATTAAGTATAAGAACCTCCTAAACCATAGGTTTTTAAACTTTTTCGGACTATTGCCCACCTTACTGAGTATAAATTTTTATGACGCCCTTTAATTTTTATTGTTTTGCATACTTAATTCACTAAATTAAAATTAATTAATTAAGTTTAAATATAATTTAATTCACTAAAAACTAACTAAAATAAAAAAGATCATTTGATTTTTTTTTTTTATAAAAATGGTTTTATTTTGAAGAAATCAGACAAAAACAGAACCAGATCACTTGAAAAAAATGGAATCTTAAATAAACATAAATATTTGTTTCTGCAGAGTCACTAGACCATCACCTAAACGCCCCTCGAATTTTTTTCGTTCCTACTACTGTCCCCCTAAAACTTTTTTTTAAAACTTTTTAAATTTTTTTCTAAATTTTAATTATTTATTATTTTCGAATTTTTGAACTATATTTTCAAGAATTTAAGCGCGGACGTTAAAAGTGAATATGCTCTTTGAAAATCGAACAGTTATAGATTTACTAATATGCACTAAAAATATGAATCATGCATATTATTATCTTCTTTATACTGCTTAAAATTTTCAATATAATCCCAGGTAACACACATCATTGGGGCAACACCGGGGCAACACTGGGCCAATACCGGCAGCAACGGCCCAACATTGGGGCAACACTGGGGCAGTATTGTGTGTTACCTGGGATAGTCATACTTTTTTGCACTGATCAATAATTGAAGGTATCACGAATGTGCAAATTACAAATTTTGAGAAGAGCGCAATTAAAGCTTTAAATATAGATTCATATTAAAAAAAATAATTAATCAAATTAACTTGTTGAAACCTTTTCTTTACACTGTGTTTCGTATTATCTACTCATTAATTTGATTAATTTTAAATTACATACCTACGTATGTTTAAAGCTTTAATTGCGCTCTTCTAAAAAATTATTAATATTCACATTCGTGGTTATGGCATAAGGGGGACGATATATAATTTGAAAAAAAATATCATAAAAAAAAATTATATATTTGAAACATAATATTTTAAAGAGATATAACAAGACTCAACTAGTGTAAATTTTATTTGAATAAAATTTTTGTTAATAGAATAAATTAAAATTGCATGTAAAAATTTAGTAACACTTTAGCGGATTTTATGTTTAATTAGCATAATTCTACGATAGATTCTCATGCTTAAAATCTGTGTAATAATAAATTAAACACGAACTGAATTTTAAAAACGTGTAATAATAATAGTGAAGTAAGTTAAGTTAGAAAAAGTATGTCAAATAAGTACCTATGCATTAAAAGTAAAGACGAATTGTTATTTTTCTTATTGTAATATTTCACAACAGATGTAATGAATACATACTTTTTTTTACCATATTATATCTTTTTATAACAATCAATGTTTAATTACACAAAAAACTTTTAAGTTATAAACGCACAAGTCTACGTCTTGAACACACGGCTTGATTTAGAGTGGTTATTGTTTGCGTAATTAAGTAGGTACATTCTATTTTGCTTTATATTTTTAAATCATTATCTTCCGAGATAATTATCATTTATCATTTCAAAAAGAGAGTGGAATATTGCAACCATCACCGTTTACGTGTTGCAATTTAAATTTAACAATTTCAATTGCCCATGAACAAAGAAAAATATGACATGTTGGTTTTAATTTGTTAATATTCACAAGCTATAAAAAATTACGCAAATAAGGAGGTGCCTGAAAATAAGAAGAAAAGTTACTTACCTACCTCCTTCCTCGCAAAATTGTTAAAAATGAGATTTAAAAGAAATTCGTTTGTCGGCTTTTGGTAATGAACTTGCGATAATGAACAAACACCCGGCTCGTGTTTTTTGTTAAACGTTAAAAAATTCATTATCTCTGATGTTTTAGCTTAAAAGGTAATAATAATTTAAAAGTCGTTTGCCGCTTTTTTTTTAATTACCTATACCAATAAATTTTAAAATGTTCTCCAAAATGATATAGAATGTATATTATACATTATTATAATATATTTTAATAAAGTAGGTATAGCAATAAATTAATTAAAAAAAAAAAAAAACGATTGAGTAATCGTTTCAATAAACCAAGGTTACGAAGATTACTGACCTTATGCAAAAAAAATTAACATTGACCAAGTTAAATAAAACTCATTAATAAACGAATGGAACATATTGAAAAGCTTTGCATCTGAATAACAATAAAACTTTAAAGTAACAGTTAATTACCCCTATTTATAATAGACGGTGTGAAAAAGGAAAAAGCAACAATGAAAAGATTACTCAACATAATTTAAATAAAAAGTTTGAAATGTAAATAATATGTATATCTAAGTAGGTACAATTACAATTATTTAATTATCTTACTGATGGAAAAGAACGCTAATTACCCTAACGCGGATAATATGTAATTCCATGTCTCGTGTGCCAATGGAAATCATTAAAAATATAATTGATTTTATATAGTTTTAATTTTACTTTGCAACGCAAATCTTTCACCTAGGTAGTATTATAAACCCAATTGTTTGTCTCATAATTACCATTATATAAAAGTAAAAGGAAGTGTAAGTAATAACAATTAAATTTAGATTTACCTTATCTATAATAAAAAAATGAAACTTTTCACAAACGAATTTAAGAAGTGGTGGATTCAGTCGCGCACTACTGCGAAAGACACACAGGACTTGGAAAATGTAGTTTTATAATGAAATGTCGGTGTTAATTTATTATTTAATTTACATTAACCAAGGTGCTGTAATAACTAAAAATCCATCGGAAGATAAATGGCAAACAGTTTGGTCTGGATTTATAGGTTGAGGAAGAGTGTAAGATCGATTCATTGCAGTGTTGCGCTGAAGAAATTCAGTTGCATTTCCATTGGAATTTTCATTTCGTGCAATCATTTCCACTATATCCTTCGTCACGTTGCACCGAATGTCTTGCGGCTTAAATCCTCTGCAATCGACTACAACCTAAAAATTGGACATTAAAAAGGTTTTAAAACTAATGTAAGAAGAAAGTTGAACTTGAAATTTATCATTTTGAAATGTAACATTATCCATATTTTTGGTCTTGCTATCAGGTTCTTGATTGCCGCAATTACAGCACAACAACGAGGACCATTTTGGTGCTAAAAGGTAATCCAAAACTAAACAAATAAAAATGGTCAAAATAGCTCACATAAAAATGTTATTGCTTGGGAAAAAATGGAATCTTGAGTAAATTGTCCACAATTCGTAACAGGAATATTGTACGAACGGTAATTTTCGGAATCGGTTGCAGTTGTACTATCCAGACTCATTTATTTTTGATTGAAAAAGAAGAAGTTGAAATTACAGGAATTTAAAATTTTGTTAATAATTATGATTATGTTATGATGATAAATTAAAGTGACATTTTGTGAAAATTTTGAAGTATTTCCATGGTTTTGCTTCTGCACCCTCGTTATCTCAACCTGATGTTGATTCATTCAAACGTCTTCAAAAGTTTTAATAATAAAATTATGTGGTGTAGATAATATTTGACTGATGTTACTTTGATGATACCTACCTACCTACCTGTAGGTTAAAACTGTACCTACTTAATTGCTATTAATTAAATTAATAAAAAATTGTTTTACTTGAATCATTTTCAATAATTGCAAATTTTACGCACAACTTAACTGATACTGAATTGCTTCACGATTCGAATAAAAAATATTAAATGTTAAGTTTATTATGTGAATCATGAAGTTGCGCCATACGATGTTGCGAAAATGTACCTATTTATTTATTATCAAATTTAACAAATTAAGCCACTGGTATAGAAAAGTTAATTTTAAATCATTAAATTTGCAGTTCAAGGTATTTCAAGGTACTAATGAATTCAATTTTATGAATTAACACGTTTTTATTCACCATATTTATGACAAAAAGCAAAACTGCACATAATTAATAAGTAATTAATTGGACACACTAAAAACTTTATGATAGTTTTAGAATGGCACCTAAAAATTTGATTAATTTTATTCGATAATTTTATGTGTTTGTTTAAGAGTTCAGGTTTCATAATATAATCTGAGCATATTTTTTTATCATCGTTACAGACAATTTTTATAAGATGGTAAAAGTTAAGGAAGAGAAAGACAAAGAAAAGGGTTTCTGATTGTAATTAGATGAAAACTAGCTACCTACTAACTGAAAACTGCAACAAAATGTAAAAGTATCCATAATATAGAAAATATTGGAAGGTCGTGTGAAATAAAAAATAAACGCCAGACAACTTTTTGAATAATTAACTTTGATGTTATTATGTAGAAAGGATCATAAATATAAAAATACGTTACATTACATACGACTAATAGAAAATTTATGAGGTTTAAATAAATCTTTACTTATGTTATAACTTATAACCATAATAATCATTGTGATTAATTGAATTTCGCATCACTAAAAGATGTAGTAATACGCATTGTACCTGTAAAAAATTAGCTTAACCACACCTCATATAAATAACTAATTAAATCTTGAATTATACTAAACAATTACACCACAAATTTAAAAACTGCCCTGCACCATAAACCTTAGCTAAATAGGCAATTTCTTGGGATATTCAAAATCTTGAAATTTGTTGAATTTAATGTCGGAAAAAACATTTTTGGCCAAATAATAAAAATAGTTTTCACATTACAGATAATTTTCAAAAATTCAAGATTCGGAACTGTCTAACAAATCAATTACGACATTAACAATAAATTATTTCAATTTTTAAGTAGGTATGCATAAAATTTATTACTATTGCCAATGTTGAATTGGACAACTTTCAAATTATAAAACTTCAAAATTTGTTAAAATAACAATTCAATTTAAGAGTCCATTGTAAGGGGGGGGGGAGCTTATAACTTAATTAATTTATTGATGTTAAATGCTAAATTATACTTGAAACTATCTGGATACCTTTCTCATTATGCAGGGGTTGTTCATTTTTTCGCCGGAAAAGGTTAAACTATTAATATTAACTCGAAATAAAATATTGAAAAAAAGTTCGTAAATGATTGACAATTTTAAATTTTAACGCTTAAAGTTGGATTTAAAAATAGATCATCATATGATTGAAGTCAGAAAATCGACGCCGACAAATTATTTTAGAATCTCCACAAGCTGCAGATTCTTTTGAACCTCATATTAGCCCTGTGCAAAGTAGATATATACATCGATATAAGAATATTGTTATTCTTCTAACTTTCTTTTGTATGTCTTTGATACTTTTAAAACAAATGGAAAGCATTACAAGAAATCATCGAAGTAAGAAGGGTCTGGAGTTTGAAATACCTCGGCTATGCATATTATAAAATATAGGTAATATAGTACTAGATAATAATTTAAATTTTATAACTTTTTTTTAATAAAAAAAAAAAAACGTAAAAATAAAGGTAGTTTTTTTTTACATTAATCTTATAGTAGTAATGACTAATGACCCTATATATATTTTGTACTTAAATAATATAAGTTCGACTTTAATTATTTTTCATGTTATCATGCAGTTGCTCCTGTGCTGGGCCGATTCTGGTTGTATGTAAGTAGATGTCAATTGCAATAATTGAAGATTATCCATTCAGTTAATCGTAAATAAGGTACATGACAGATTAATTTACTAAGTGAATGTTTAATAGATAAAAAGGTCGTCAAAATAAATGGAAATTTATTTTACCAAGTTCTTCCTCGATAATTAACGAACCACTTAAATTGGCACGAAAGGTCAATTATTAACAACTCCAATAATATTGTTACATCCGCTTTAATGAATCTATTGATTTGGAGAAGGGTGCACCGGTCAAAAATAATAATTAAAAAATGATTATTTTAATTTCGTAATGGTTAAAAAGACTCAGCGGTTCATCCCGGAAAGAAGACAAAGAGTTGAATAAATTTATATTATGTTATTGTTTAACCCAGTTCTAATTTTTCAAAAAATATTAATCTAACGGTTAACACTTCACTTATGCAGAAAATTAATTGTAACAAAATGTTACATAACACTTCAGTATTAACCGGAGAAAGTAAAGGTAGAATGAAATTTTCAAATTGGGAGCAGCTACTACCGATGCATTTTCATTTGGTATCTCTCCGTTCTAATTGGTTAATTTTAGAATTTACATCAAAAATAGATAATATAATAATCAAAACTTGGATATTATTATGCTCCATCATATTGGTGTTAATTATTCGAAAATCAAAAATATTATAATTTTTCCTGGATGATTTATAATAGGCAAATGAGATAAAATATAGATTTTGCAATATTTCAACCTTTACACACTAAAACCTTTCCTTTCTCAAGTTCTAAAATTGCCCAGAAAGATTAACATTGGGAACTTAATTTGATTCTGTTTGCTATTAATAAATTAAATTATGGTTCACCCGTCTTTCAATTTGTATCGGTTCGAATAGAAAAAATTGATTATTATAAATTGAGAGCGTTTTTCTAAATTTGATCCAACTTTGATTGCTGTATTTGTGCATTTAATTGTATTCACTTGATTTGATTATATGTTACTCAATTTCTTGTTCTTGCAGTTTTCGTAATAATGTAATGATGACAGTCGCTTTAAGAGGGGATGTTAATTTTTGTTTGTTAGGAAACAAAATATATTTTAAACAGGATGGGGGATTACCATCAAGGTTTAAGTTTACTATATAAGCAAAATTTATTAGATGCTGTTTATTAGTAAATTTTTAATAACAAAGATGAAGGTAATTAAAATAGTTTATAGTTTGGTGTTAAAAATATTATTATTAATTAATTGTTCATTTTCAGGCGGTTGTTTTATTGGTAGCTGTGGCATTATTTGCAACAGTTAAAGGTATTTATTAACTTTTACTCTTAATAAATATTATTTCAGTTAGGCTTCATTATAAAAATGTTTATCGCCGAATACTTAACAACTTTTAAATTTATCTACAGAAATTAGACTAGGCGATATAATAGTAAAACCAAAATTTCTGTTCATTACATTTGAAAATGTAATGGAAAATGTTGTTTTGTTTGTGCATGGAGTCATCATTATCATCACCCAGTCAAACGCTTTCAGAGGATTTCCCTTTTTAACACATTTTTATTGCCTTTGTTATAATTATAATTATGGTTTTATTAAACAATAATACATAAATTACCCTAGATATTTGAAGAGAATGGTATGTGATTTTTCGCATATCAAAATTTTAATTTATACGCATAAAAACCAATTTACTTTGTTGCACAATACGTTTACATAAAATAATTCAATTCAAATGCGGTTATAATTGGTTCTTCTGCATTCGGAAAAAGTGACTGTGGTTTCAACTTTTTCACAAAATTATAAGAGAGATAGTTTTCAAAACATCTTGAAGAGGACAATGGGCGTTTATTAAAATATTTACTTTTTTAGCTGGATTTCTAGGAGGAGGAGGTGGAGGTGGTTATGGAGGAGGAGGTGGGGGAGGATGGAGTGGAGGCGGAGGTGGATGGAAAAGTGGAGGAGGAGGAGGTGGATGGAATTCGGGAGGAGGAGGAGGTGGATGGAATTTAGGAGGAGGAGGAGGAGGATGGAACTTGGGAGGAGGCGGAGGAGGATGGAATTCTGGCGGAGGTGGTTGGAAAAGTGGAGGTGGAGGATGGAAAAGTGGTGGAGGTGGAGGAGGATGGAACGGAGGAGGAGGTGGAGTTAAAATTATTAAGGTTATATCAAGCGGCGGCGGCGGATGGAACGGCGGAGGAGGCGGTGGATGGAACGGTGGCGGCGGTGGATGGAATGGAGGCGGCGGAGGTGGATATGGAGGAGGAGGAGGAGGCTGGAAATCAGGAGGAGGAGGAGGTATGAAACACAACTATTATTAAACACTACTATTATAATCTTATAAAAAATTTAAATTTAGGTGGTTGGTGGTAAAGAAGAATTTTTTCTGCAGCTGTTATGTGATCAAAATATTAATAACTTGACTTTTGTAAATATTTGTGTATATTTTTGTTTCAAATTAATTATTATATTACAATTTTGTACGAAATAACATATTCGACCGCGATTTATTTGTAAATATAAAACAATAAATACTATTTCATAAGAGAATCACATCCTACTATATTTTATTCACCAACTTATTTTAAGGAAACATTTATTATTTCTTTGTCAATTTTAATTTTACCAAAAATTGAGAATGAAATATTTTAAGAAAAAGTTCCTGAGTATGATATACTTATTTAGTGTAAACTATTAGACCTCTTGAAATTGTTTTTTAAGATTTATTTTTTAAACTATTAAGCCTGTATGACACGATGCATAATTTTACATAAAATTTACATGTAAATGATAATTAGCCAACAGAAAAAGCGTCTTAGTAGCCATCGGACGTTTTCATTGGTTAGCTACCATTTACATGTAAATTTTATGCAAAATTATGCACCAAGGCATACGGGCTTTAGAGTTTATGCATAGAAGAATTTAAAAGTTGCGGATAATAACAAAAAGAAGTAAAAGGTCAAGATGTGCAGATTTAAATGCTTTCAAGTGCGTGCTGACCCATTGCAGGTCGTAGGCAAAGGAGAAGGCTTATGTCCCCAAATTAGTCCTTAGTTTACAAAAAAATTTGTTGAAACAAAAAAGTTAAACTCTTGAAAATATTTACAACTCTTTTTTAAATTTATTTTAAAACATTCTCAAGTACTTACATTTTTTTGATTTGACAAAGGATGATAGTTAAAATGACTCCTTAGAATTCTTCAAGATGTTTACTAGAATTTTTACTACAGTTTATAATTAAATATAGCGAAAAAGCATTAGAAGGAATCGGATGGTCACGATCAAAAAAGGTTTGAAATTTCTGATATCGACAAACTTTTTTCAAACAAATTGAAAAAATAACACTCTGAAAATGTGATAATGTAATTAAAATAGGGAAAGCTTGTTCAAATTTTTAAAAATACTATTTTGCTATGAAAGTATTATAATGTTTCAAGATAAAAATGAAAAGTTTCTGCTATTTAATCATTATCTTTCCCCTAAAAATGGACGAATGGAAAAACTTGTAAATAGACAAAGCAAAACATTTCAAAAAAAATTACGGAAGCTCCTCTCAATAGTTATTAACATAAATGAAAATAATAAAAAATTGAAAGCTATTGATGCAAATGAGCTGGACATTACTTTTGGAATGTCTCATTTATTTCTTATTTTAAAATTTATTACAGCAGTCTATTTGTGATCCAAGTTGCATTTGCTAAAACTTTAATAATTTTCCTACATCACTACAATAAAGGTTTCAAGATATCTTAATGAAAATTTACCCATATTAACTAAAGGTTTAGTACTATCTAAGGTGGGTGGTACTCACCCTGGGTAGCATACCTTTCTAGAGAAAATTGAAATTTTTGTTTCTACGTAGGTAAATTCGACTTGTTATAATCTATCTACAATAAAAATAATAAACCTCTCATCCACTTCTATATCCTCCTCAAATAAATCTTTAACGTTCTTTCAGAAAGCAATTCAAATAAAAACAAGGATCATCCACCCAAACTTAACGATAAATATTTGTTAAAAACATTCAGACACAAAATCAAAATCTTAAATAAAAACTATTAAAATAAACAGAATTCTTTATTACAAAAATTAATACAAAAACGATCTTATCATCTAAACATTAAATTTATCATTGTATATTTCAAAATTAAAAATATTTAATGTCATCGTTATATTTTACTTTTTGGAACGTTGAACCAAGTGGAGGTAGGTATTCGGGCGCATTTGTAGAAGGACGTTGCGTAGAGAAAACTCCAAATGATGACCCACTAGCTGGTTTAGATGAGGAATACTCAATTTTCGGTTTATTTACATCATATCTGTTAACATTTGAAAACACCACAGTTTGACCACTTCCTGTAGATGGAAGCTTTGATGAAAATATTGAAGTTGTTTTCTGTGTATTCAATGAAGATCCACCACTTCCATAAAAACCAAATGAAGACTGACCAACTGGTTTAGGAGTCGGTTTAGGTACATCAAATGTTACTGTGGGTTTGCTAAAATCGTATTTGTTGACGGTAGACACAAATGAAGTTTGGCCACTTCCACTAATTCCTGTAGATGGAACCTTAGCGCCAAAAGTTGATTGGGAAGTCGTCTTTTGTACACCACTACCATAAAAACCAAATGAAGATTGGCCAACTGGTTTAGAAGTCGGTTTAGGTACATCAAATGTTACTGTGGGCTTGCTAAAATCGTATTTGTTGACGGTTGATACAAATGAAGTTTGACCACTTCCACTACTTCCGGTAGATGGAACCTTAGAGCCAAAAGTTGATTGGGAAGTCGTCTTCTGTACACCACTACCATAAAAACCAAATGAAGATTGGCCAACTGGTTTAGGAGTCGGTTTAGGTACATCAAATGTTACTGTAGGTTTGCTAAAATCGTATTTGTTGACGGTAGACACAAATGAAGTTTGGCCACTTCCACTACTTCCTGTAGATGGAACCTTAGAGCCAAAGGTTGATTGGGAAGTCGTCTTTTGTACACCACTACCATAAATACCAAATGAAGACTGACCAACTGGTTTAGGAGTCGGTTTAGGTACATCAAATGTTACTGTGGGCTTGCTAAAATCGTATTTGTTGACGGTTGATACAAATGAAGTTTGACCACTTCCACTACTTCCGGTAGATGGAACCTTAGAGCCAAAGGTTGATTGGGAATTCGTATTTTGTACACCACTACCATAAAAACCAAATGAAGACTGACCAACTGGTTTAGAAGTCGGTTTAGGTACATCAAATGTTACTGTGGGCTTGCTAAAATCGTATTTGTTGACGGTAGACACAAATGAAGTTTGGCCACTTCCACTAATTCCGGTAGATGGAACCTTAGAGCCAAAGGTTGATTGAGAATTCGTATTTTGTACACCACTACCATAAAAACCAAAGGAAGACTGACCAACTGGTTTAGGAGTCGGTTTAGGTACATCAAATGTTACTGTGGGCTTGCTAAAATCGTATTTGTTGACGGTTGATACAAATGAAGTTTGACCACTTCCACTACTTCCGGTAGATGGAACCTTAGAGCCAAAAGTTGATTGGGAAGTCGTCTTCTGTACACCACTACCATAAAAACCAAATGAAGATTGGCCAACTGGTTTAGAAGTCGGTTTAGGTACATCAAATGTTACTGTGGGCTTGCTAAAATCGTATTTGTTGACGGTAGACACAAATGAAGTTTGGCCACTTCCACTAATTCCGGTAGATGGAACCTTAGAGCCAAAGGTTGATTGAGAATTCGTATTTTGTACACCACTACCATAAAAACCAAATGAAGACTGACCAACTGGTTTAGGAGTTGGTTTAGGTACATCAAATGTTACTGTGGGCTTGCTAAAATCGTATTTGTTGACGGTTGATACAAATGAAGTTTGACCACTTCCACTACTTCCGGTAGATGGAACCTTAGAGCCAAAGGTTGATTGGGAAGTCGTCTTCTGTACACCACTACCATAAAAACCAAATGAAGATTGGCCAACTGGTTTAGGAGTCGGTTTAGGTACATCAAATGTTACTGTAGGTTTGCTAAAATCGTATTTGTTGACGGTAGACACAAATGAAGTTTGGCCACTTCCACTACTTCCTGTAGATGGAACCTTAGAGCCAAAGGTTGATTGGGAAGTCGTCTTTTGTACACCACTACCATAAATACCAAATGAAGACTGACCAACTGGTTTAGGAGTCGGTTTAGGTACATCAAATGTTACTGTAGGTTTGCTAAAATCGTATTTGTTGACGGTAGACACAAATGAAGTTTGGCCACTTCCACTAATTCCGGTAGATGGAACCTTAGCGTCAAAAGTTGATTGGGAAGTCGTCTTTTGTACACCACTACCATAAAAACCAAATGAAGATTGACCAACTGGTTTAGGAGTCGGTTTAGGTACATCAAATGTTACTGTGGGCTTGCTAAAATCGTATTTGTTGACGGTAGACACAAATGAAGTTTGGCCACTTCCACTAAGTCCGGTAGATGGAACCTTAGAGCCAAAGGTTGATTGGGAATTCGTATTTTGTACACCACTACCATAAAAACCAAATGAAGACTGACCAACTGGTTTAGAAGTCGATTTAGGTACATCAAATGTTACTGTGGGCTTGCTAAAATCGTATTTGTTGACGGTTGATACAAATGAAGTTTGACCATTTCCACTACTTCCGGTAGATGGAACCTTAGAGCCAAAGGTTGATTGGGAAGTCGTCTTCTGTACACCACTACCATAAAAACCAAATGAAGATTGGCCAACTGGTTTAGGAGTCGGTTTAGGTACATCAAATGTTACTGTAGGTTTGCTAAAATCGTATTTGTTGACGGTAGACACAAATGAAGTTTGGCCACTTCCACTACTTCCTGTAGATGGAACCTTAGAGCCAAAGGTTGATTGGGAAGTCGTCTTCTGTACACCACTACCATAAAAACCAAATGAAGATTGGCCAACTGGTTTAGGAGTCGGTTTAGGTACATCAAATGTTACTGTAGGTTTGCTAAAATCGTATTTGTTGACGGTAGACACAAATGAAGTTTGGCCACTTCCACTACTTCCTGTAGATGGAACCTTAGAGCCAAAGGTTGATTGGGAAGTCGTCTTTTGTACACCACTACCATAAAAACCAAATGAAGATTGGCCAACTGGTTTAGGAGTCGGTTTAGGTACATCAAATGTTACTGTGGGCTTGCTAAAATCGTATTTGTTGACGGTAGACACAAATGAAGTTTGGCCACTTCCACTACTTCCTGTAGATGGAACCTTAGAGCCAAAGGTTGATTGGGAAGTCGTCTTCTGTACACCACTACCATAAAAACCAAATGAAGACTGACCAACTGGTTTAGGAGTCGGTTTTGGTACATCAAATGTTACTGTGGGTTTGCTAAAATCGTATTTGTTGACGGTAGACACAAATGAAGTTTGGCCACTTCCACTACTTCCGGTAGATGGAACCTTAGAGCCAAAGGTTGATTGGGAAGTCGTCTTCTGTACACCACTACCATAAAAACCAAATGAAGACTGACCAACTGGTTTAGAAGTCGGTTTAGGTACATCAAATGTTACTGTGGGCTTGATGAAATCGTATTTGTTGACGGTAGACACAAATGAAGTTTGGCCACTTCCACTAGTTCCTGTAGATGGAACCTTAGCGCCAAAAGTTGATTGGGAATTCGTATTTTGTACACCACTACCATAAAAACCAAATGAAGACTGACCGACTGGTTTAGGAGTCGGTTTAGATACATCAAATGTTACTGTGGGCTTGCTAAAATCGTTTTTGTTGACGGTAGAGACAAATGAAGTTTGGCCACTTCCGCTACTTCCGGTAGATGGAACCTTAGAGCCAAAGGTTGATTGGGCAGTCGTCTTCTGTACACCACTACCATAAAAACCAAATGAAGACTGACCAACTGGTTTAGGAGTCGGTTTAGGTACATCAAATGTTACTGTGGGCTTGATGAAATCGTATTTGTTGACGGTAGACACAAATGAAGTTTGGCCACTTCCACTAGTTCCTGTAGATGGAACCTTAGCGCCAAAAGTTGATTGGGAATTCGTATTTTGTACACCACTACCATAAAAACCAAATGAAGACTGACCGACTGGTTTAGGAGTCGGTTTAGATACATCAAATGTTACTGTGGGCTTGCTAAAATCGTTTTTGTTGACGGTAGAGACAAATGAAGTTTGGCCACTTCCGCTACTTCCGGTAGATGGAACCTTAGAGCCAAAGGTTGATTGGGCAGTCGTCTTCTGTACACCACTACCATAAAAACCAAATGAAGACTGACCAACTGGTTTAGGAGTCGGTTTAGGTACATCAAATGTTACTGTGGGCTTGATGAAATCGTATTTGTTGACGGTAGACACAAATGAAGTTTGGCCACTTCCACTAGTTCCTGTAGATGGAACCTTAGCGCCAAAAGTTGATTGGGAATTCGTATTTTGTACACCACTACCATAAAAACCAAATGAAGACTGACCGACTGGTTTAGGAGTCGGTTTAGATACATCAAATGTTACTGTGGGCTTGCTAAAATCGTTTTTGTTGACGGTAGAGACAAATGAAGTTTGGCCACTTCCGCTACTTCCGGTAGATGGAACCTTAGAGCCAAAGGTTGATTGGGCAGTCGTCTTCTGTACACCACTACCATAAAAACCAAATGAAGACTGACCAACTGGTTTAGGAGTCGGTTTAGGTACATCAAATGTTACTGTGGGTTTGCTAAAATCGTATTTGTTGACGGTTGATACAAATGTAGTTTGACCACTTCCGCTAATTCCTGTAGATGGAACCTTGGAGCCAAAAGTTGATTGGGAAGTTGTCTTTTGTACACCACTACCATAAAAACCAAATGAAGACTGGTCAACTGGTTTAGGAGTCGGTTTAGGTACGTCAAATGTTACGGTGGGCTTCTTAAATTCGTACTTGTTAACGGTTGATACAAATGAAGTTTGACCATTTCCGCTTGTTCCTGCAGAGGGAAACTGAGAACCGATTGTAGACTGTGAAGTCGTTTTCTGCACACCACTTCCAAAAACACCAAAAGAAGTCTGGCTTGCTGGTTTAGATGTCGGTTTAGGTATATCAAATGTTAGTGTGGGCTTGTTAAAATCGTACTTGTTGACGGTAGACACAAATGATGTTTGTCCATAACCAGATATACCACCAGTAGGTATTTTGGAGGTGACTGGAGCTTGTGGAGCGATTTTCTGCGCGATAGTGGTAATACTCGGTTTAAAAGTATCGTATCTATTTACGTTTGTTGTAATAGTGGATCCTCCATTACCAAAAATGCCAAATGATGATGGCTTTTGTACTTCGATATTAACTTGTGGTTTATTAAATTCATATTTATTAAAGCTAGTGGTAACCGAACTTTGTACTCCTCCGCCTATACTGATTGATGGAGTTTTTGAAGAAATTGGGGATCCACCACCGCTTCCAAACAATGTAGAAGATATTTGTTCATGCCTTATTCCTACTGGTTGTGGATTTTCTTCAAATTTAATGCTTGGTTTTGGATAATTGTATCCTGTTGGAACTGGTGCAATTGTGGTGGCCGCTACAAACGGAGTTGATGTTGGCTTTTGTGTTGGTAGTTCAAACGAAATAGACGGTTTATCATAAAAATAGCCTTCTCTTTCATTATCGGAACCAAAATTAATTTGTTTTTTGCTTCTATTTAACTCCGATGTCAAAATTGATGGTACAAGCAGTAGTGTTACAGCAAAAATAATATTCTAAAATTAAAACATGTATTAAGTGGGGCTTTACCATTTTATTTATTATTTACAATAATATTCATGAAAAAATAAAAGACAAATGAAGCCATTGAGAGCTCCCGTAATGTTTTCTAAGATATTAAAAAGTAGGTACCTATAATAATAATCAATTAATGGCATAATAAGTTTATTGTTATATTTTATGAATTTAAAAAAAATAATAATGGGCGAGGGCTTTTAGTCTTAAAAGAAAACATATCAACACTGTTTTGTCTTGTTGAAACGTAGCCAAATGAATTTTTAAACTGTTTTTATTTAAAATATTTAAAACATAATTATTTAAAATTAGAACTATTGTAAAAAATTTATTAGTGCTTGTTGTCGAATGCCCTAGATAAAAATTGTAATGTTACAGTAGGTACTCGCGAGAGATTATTTAGATTTGAAATTTTCGGATGGAAATCTTTGTTTAGTTACATACATACATACACACACAGATACCAATATTTTCACATGCGACGTTGTTGGAGACTTTTTTTTAAATTTTATTAATAATAAATTAACAATTAATTTATTATTGTGCACGGATTTATTAAATTTTAAAAATGTAAAAATTTTTATAAGTTTATGAAATGCCAAGGTTTTTGCTATCCTATTAGATCAAAATGTTTTTATGCTAATAATGTTTTTTAATACTGTTAAAATATTTCTGTTGTATCACTTAGTATGTAAAAACAGTGACAATAAAATTTTATTATAATAATATTATGCAAAAATTGAAACATATTCTTATGTATAGTAGTAATTTATTGGAAATAACACAATGAAGGTAGTATAACTGAATTGTTACGTAATCACTTCTTTTAAAATTTGCCTAATTACCAAATGATTTTAATCTTGGACTAGGTAAAAAAATAAATTTAAAATTCAGAGTCGGGCTTATTTCATTGAAAGCATATCTAGCAAATATAAAATTAAATCGATGTATTGTAGAACGATAAAATTACTTTATCAAGAATGTTCTTCGAGCATTCATAATTATAGGAACAAATATAAGTACTAAGTTGGTAGTTACCTATATGAAAACAGGATAATCTTGACATTCTATTAGGGGATTTAAAAAGTATAATGCTTTGCACTAGTAGAGAAATGCTTTCGTTATTCTTATGCTAACGACGGTCCTGATACAGGAGTGCATTATTTTTAAATTTAAATTAAATGATGTAACTTATGTACGACTAGTTTAGCACATAGATTATAATCTGATGCAAATAATTATTTTAATGTGGTTAAATATACATACAACTGGTTGTCTAGAATTTACGATCTGATAAATGATCGGAAACAAGAGAAAAGCGACCAAATGGTAGTTAAACTACTTACCATGAGAAAATTTAAAGTAATTAATAAAATTAATTAAGAAACCTAGCCACCACAAACAGTAAAATAGACCATAAACTCGATAGTTTTCTTCAATCAAGATTTTATTCAAAAAGACTTAAAAAGAGTGAAAATTTAAAAATGTTGTTTATTTTTACGTAAAATATTAGAAATTCCCTAAAAGTAGATAGGTATAATAGCGATTTTTTAATAGTAAAAAATATAAAAAAATTTCTGTAAGAAACAATCATTTAAATTTCCTGAGTATTTTTAGAAAACTAAAATGAAGGTCGGTGTGAAAAATACTGCTACTTTAAATTTATTTATTTAAAACTGCAATGCCGTCTCACATTACAAAAAAATGACGTAATAGCGTTTAAATATCATCGATGTAGATGATGAAGCGTTCAAATTAAATTAAGAAATTTGCAAACTCCAGTTCTTGTTCATATGGAGCAGATTGAACTCGGGACGAGTATGATCTGCACCTTATGGGTCGCGCCCAGTCGCTAGATTATAGTCTGTTGTTTAGTCAAATTTAATTTTTGTTCATAACTCATTCATAAATAAACGTGTTGAAATTTTTAATAGTAAATTTAGCACACGGTATTAATAGTCGAAGTGTAAAGGTTACCACACAAATAACTAAATATCCGTAAACTTCTTCATTATATCTAAAGAAAAGAGAAAGCCATATCATCTCATATAATATGCCGTATCGTATAGTACAGGGGAATATAAACAAGGCCAGGATTGTATCTTTCCAGAAAATTGTCTTAAAATTGCAGTAAATTCATTTAAAAATTGAAATTTGAAAAAAAATCTTTTCAGAAAATTAAATAAAATTTTAAATTTCTAGTGAGTATATTTGCATTGTATAAATGTTAATAAACCCTTACATTATTTACATAAATTAGAATTTTATCTAAATGGTTCTGATAGAAAAATTAAAAGAATATCTGATACCTATAATATATGGTCATAACTTTTAATATTTTGGTTTATCCACATTTTTTAATATTAATAATCTCGTGGAATATACAGGAATTGTACCGGGATATTGGAAAGCCAAATAAAAACAAATTAACTATCGACCCATTTACTGGTTGCCATCCTCAAGTCTAAAATGAGAGGAAAACAAAAAGTAATTCAACAGTTACAGTTGGTATAATATAAGTATATGTCTAAGCGATAAAATTAATTTGGGGTTAAAATTAAAATAATATTCGGAAAAGTAACTAAATCACAAGTCAAAATCTAATTTTATTTTTGATTAAAAAAATTTAAAAAATGATTGATGTGGTATTATACTACGTATACTCATACTATGTAGTATGGTAAAGTAAAAATATAAAATACATAGATATACAAAATGTAAGTTAAAATAATTTTTTTATACATATATTGTGACCAGAATACAAATTGATATTATAGATCAAAATCTGATGTTTTTCCATACAATTACAATAATTTTCTTTAAAAGTACAAAATGAGAAAATTTAAAAGTGAAAAACTGTTCTAAATATGTTAAAGGAAAAAATTTAAATCAATAGGTATATTAAAATTATAATTTATGTACAAGTTTGCATGTTTTGTAAAAGAAGATGCCCTCTTTTTCAAATTAAAGATCAAACTCCGGACCTGGATAATATTTATGTAAATAATAATATAATTAACAAAACAAAAGTAATTTGAGATTTAGTTATTAAACTTCTGAAAATCGTTAAAATATTGAAAATAGAATAAATTGTAGTTCATCTTAAATTTTATTATCCTATAAATTATATTATTGAGCAATTTTCTAAGGTCAGGTTTAAATTAAGCAATTAATAAAATTAAATTCATAAAAATCATCAATTTGTATATAATGTAATTAAAAGGTCAAGAAAAATTTATTTAAACTTTTTTTAACGATTTAAAACATCAAATTCGGAAAAAAATAATACGTCCAAGGACTAAATTATTCAAAACACGTTTTTGGGTTTAAATTTAAAAATTAAAAAACAAAATAAAAAAGTAAAACAAAACTTGTTAGATTAGATGTAATTTAAATAAATTTAAATTGTGACCATAAGCGCCCAAAAGTTCAATTCAAGTCATCAATTTTATGAATAATTATAATTTTCCGTTGTAACTCTTTTTTTCTAACTCCAGAAGGTTCATGGGCTCCCAAAGTGGTAAAAAAAAGTCAAAATAACATAAAAATATAAAGTATGTTTGTGGTTGGTTTCATTAATTTGCATGATTAATTATACGAAATTCGGAATTTATTTTATTGGCGAAATACAATAGCTTTGGCATTTTCTTTTAGAAGGCCATCTTCATTATATACAAATCACACCCAATGTTAAAATACGTTATAATAAGACGAAACGACAAAAATTTAAAAACAAATATTTTTTAGGACTACAATGTACAAAGATTTTGCATTGAAGATTTTGTATAAACTATACTGATTTTCTATTTGCCAATGATTTCGTCGTATTATGACATCATATCAGGATAAAACGAACAGCATGTCATGCTATTATGAATTTTTTGCAAAATGAAAATCTTACTTATTGATTAGATTAATGTAATATTGATAAGTTAAGATTAATGTTCTAGCTAATCGCTTTATTACTCTATTGTCTTAGTATTTTATAATAATTAAGATAATGTACCATAACCATATTTTAGAACTGAAATGTGCAAAAATTCACTTGAAAGTGAAATTTTGGGTATATTAGTTTTGAAAAGTGTTTGTGAATTTTTTATTTGTGGAAACATTTTTAGAAAATTGTTGTCAATTATTTAACAATATTATATAGCAACTATGCTCTATTATTTAATTAATATGGTTTTAAAATTACAAAAAAAACATAACATAAATTTTAATAACGAAATACATATTTCTAGATCAAGGATCTCAAATTTTTTTGAACGGCGATGGACACGTTAGGATATTGAATAAATATGCTAAGCGGGTTTTATTCTAGTTTTTGTAAAGAAATAATTCAAACTATTTTTTTTATTAAAAAATATGTTCCACAATAATTGTAAATAAATAAATATTATTTTGTTTATTTACAGGCGAGCCGCAGTTTAGAGATCCCTTTTTTAAAAAAACCCTACAAAAACAATTTATGAAATTTTATCCATATTATAAAAATAAAAAATAAATCTTCACTATAACAATACATAATTAATTATAAAACTATCGCAACTTTGGTCCTTCGTATTCCTGATTAGAAAAGGTTAATAGAAATTGGGCATTTCGTGATTTTTTGAATTGTACATTTATATACAATTTAATCTCTAGCAAATAGCAAAAATTTTACACTCTTATACTTCTCCTTGAAATTAACTTTAAAATAAAATAACCATCAAAGAAATAGAACTGTAGTAAATTTTGAAATAAAATTTAATTAAATTTACTCTAAGGAACATCAGAAAGTATCTATTAAATGTAATATTCTTGTAACTTTAATTGTCACGTAACAGATAAATATTAATTTATTGTATACTACTGCAATATTTTATTTACTTAATTATAAAATACTAGCAATAAAATCTTCTTTCATAATAAAATTTCTATTGTTAATATTTTTGATAAATTACTAAATTAATTACTACTGAAATTATTATCAATGAAACTTTCTCAAGTTTTATGAAAATACTGATTTATGATTATAGCAAAATTTATAATAATGCATAATAATAATTGATAGAAGAAATTTTTCAAAAAATCTATTTCATTATTAATAAATTTCTTTGGAAGGTAATAATTTCAAGGATTCTAAAAGCCGTTAAATAAAATATAGATATCTATTGCACAATAGTAGAAACATAGTTAATTACATTAAATTTAAAAATGACGCGTTTCGTAAAACTGAGGACACTTGAAATTTATATAATTTCGATAAACTAGTAAATTTTGGAATAATGATTTACAAAAAGAGAGCTTATTTATTAGATCACGATAAAAATTATTTATTTTTTCAAGTTGTAGGTACAATAAAATTATTAAGCTTCCAAATTTTTGTAAAGATGTTTTGTTTTTACAAAATTGAACCACCAATTTTAAAACGAGCCGTTGACCCTTTTTTAATAGAAAAATTGTTAGCAATAATTTAAACAATGAGACAAACGTTATTAATCATTCCAAGTTGAACAAATTTTAAAACAACTTAAAATAGTTTGAAAGAACAATTTATTTTGATTGCTCTATGAATAAAATTTAAATAATCCTTAATATTTATTATAAATTCATAATCTCGAATAGAATTTCCTAAGGTCACTCTAAAGATCATAATTTTCCAATGGGCAATATAATTAAGAGCAGCACTTAGACCAACGAAAGCTTGTTAAGGTGTATCTGATGATGTTTACGTAATTATTAAATTTTTTACAGCTTCGGGCATTAATTTAGACTTATTTAAGAACACGATTTCATGTACATGTCTTCTCTAAAAGATCACTTGTACAATATCCGCATAATGTTGAAGTAATTACACTAAATCAACTTATTATTCCTCTTCGATCGTTAATAAAAAGAAATTATAATTATTGCAAATATCATGAGTTGCAATTTTGTAAATAAAATTAGACTCGTCCTTTAAAAATTAAATACATAATTTACATAAAAATTTTCGTAAATAGTTTTTTGAACGGGTGATAGTATTATAATACGCATTTGCAAATATAAGTTTATGAAAATAATTCAACAACTGTAATGTTAAAACAAATTCATTCTAATTGTTAATTTGAATAAAATATTTTGTATGAAAATCAGTAATATTAATTTTTGGTTTTCCTGAAAACAAAATTTAATGCTGAAATAATTTAAAGCGGTCGGTCAATAATCACAATGCCCGAGTTTACATAAATAAGTTGCTAATGGCCAAATGGAAACTTTTTATTTTTTCACAAAAAATTATTCGACTAAGAGGCACCTACCATTTTGCTAGAGCACTTTCGACCATAGCACAACACGACAGAAATTAATATTAAGACACAAGTTAATATGACTTTTATATATACTGTATTGTATAGACGAAGGCAATCAAGTTGTGAAACATCTTTGCCATAATATGTAAATTTTAAAGCTCATCACTGCTCATCTGTGAATGAAAGATGAACCCAAGAACAAGTGCTTAATTCGTTAATCACACAAAAAATACATTTACATTGTTTAAAAATACTTTTACGTATACCCATTTATTTATTGTCTTGTCGATCTAAAGAATTTGTAAAAGGTTATTTTTATAGTAGGTATAATCTACCTATTAATTTCTTCTTAAAATTGTATTAACTTTTCCGGTAAATTTAAATATAAAATTGCTATATTATAATAGGCTTTCCCAAAATTGTACTTTCTTGTAAAAAAAAATCTTTAAGAAGTGCCTACAGCTAAAGAGTAATTTATTGCAATCAAAAGATTAGTCCATAGATAACAAGATTTTAGTGCAATTTAAGGTCAGTTTATCAATTTATATATCAATATATTATACATTTTTATTTCCACTTTTAAACTTCCCGATATAGGGCAATTTTTTTGTTGCATTTAAAACGTGTAAACTTGCATTTATTGATCATAAAAAAATAAAACCAATCATTGATTAAAATCAACGAAGTTTTTCGTGACACGTTTTGTGTGAAGCATTATGAAATCAAAAGATAAAGAGTTTTAGATAAACAGATAAAGAGAATCAATTGAAATCATTGATTAGTTTTATTTTTTTAAATTATTATGACTTTTTTATGATCAATAAATGCAAGTTTACACGTTATAAATGCAACAAAAAAATTGCCCTACCTGATAACTGTTTGTTAAATAAATCCAATTTGTGTAAACTATTTTTAGGGAGAGAACGCCAATGAATAATTTAAATTTGCCATCAAAACTTGGATTTAACGCAATTTTTATTTTTGTCTCATTTTAATATAATAATCTTTGTTTCATAAAACTATCATAAAATTATTAATTTTTGGTTTATGATGAGAAGGCACACGTGCTTATTAAGGCAAGCCGCCACTGCTAAAAAGCAAGTTAACTAAAATTTTTATATTTTAAAGTGTTATGAATATTAACTTATTGAATAATATAATATGAGTTACTAAAAAGCAACATTTATTTTGTATCAAGTAAAGAAATCCATTAATATGAATATATAATCTATTATAATATAATATTGTTTCGCTGTTCTTTCAGCTCATCAGATAGATACAATATAAAAATTATGATAAATCTAAATTTGAAAATGGAGTCTATTTTAACTTAATATAAAATAAATGTTAGTACTTTTCAGTAACTCATATTATAAAATATGTACCTACATATATATGTTAATATACAAAAAAATGTAGTTTTTTTTTTTATTTTAATTAATTTTTATTTATATACTATAATATAATGTACCTACTATATACATTTACCGGTAAATGTGTACAGGTTCCACGAGCGAGTTGGTTGACATATTATGTTTCGCCTTTAGTAAAGCTCATCAGATGATCATAATATCCAAATAATTAAGGATGTAATCGCATTTCATAAAATTTGGAAAAATTACTTTTCTCAATAAAATGCAATATTTAGTTTGATGTCAGTTGTACAAGTAATCGTCTGTTGTAGCCCCGTCCCCTAATAGGCCTTGTTCAAGTATTTACATCGAGCGCACGTACCTTCAACAAAGTGCGACAGCCATACGGTTCTTATGTGAAAAACCGAAACTTTACAATCAATTATTTCGTAAATTAATCGATATTTGACGTGCGTTCTCACTTTAAATCCTGTTCTCACTATATGATTTCCTAGAGGACTTAAGTCATTCGAAAAGGCATGGATAAATTTATTCATGCCATCATAAAACCATCACCTCTATAATAGTATCAAAAATTTTAGGCTGAACGTAAAAAAATTCTCATATAAAGTCATGAGAAAACATTTCATTTTAAACATGAGGTTTTAAACGCTTAATTTTAAAGTTATCTATCAAACCCGTCGAGTTTTCGTAAATAACTATAATATCTTATGTACCAGATTATCGTACTAGAACATTTGATTTTTTATATACGTTTATACTCGTATTAACAAAAAAGCGTATAACGAACGAATACGTAATAAATCGTTTACGTCAATTATAATTGTTTAATTTTAAACAAACATTTCGTGACATCATTGTAACAAAGTGTTATTTTTATTACGACCCAAAATGTTCTCCTTATTATCATGGTCGACTTAACGTTAGATTTTACATCAAATAATGATTTTTTTAAAAGTCTGTAACGTTTAACAAACCGTTAAATTCAGTTAGAAACGTTTGTAAATACAGGCATTAGTATTTTTGTTTATTTCAATTTTTTAAATCTAATTGTAGTCTTACAAACAAAAATTAAGTTTCAAAATTTTTCCTTTTTTGGTCCTGTAATGCAGGTCCCATTTCATTACTTTATGGTGGGCCAGCATGCACCTGCCTTCAGTTATTATTATCAATTTGGCGACAAGAGCATCAGTAATCATCAATTTTTTTAAGCTATTTCCTGTTTCATAATATTTACTGTGACTTTAGACCTATTATGATAGTTTTAAAGGATTCTGAAAGGCATTAAAATTAAATAGTAATTTTTATAAAGCAACTTTATTTTTATTACTGCTTATATTCCCAAGTTGTAAACCTAATTTAAAACCAACTTCTTTGGCTGTCACTTGGGCAACTTGTGAAGCTTTTTCTGCTCCATCTTCCAACACTTTTAATAAATGATCAGGATTGGCACGCAAATCTATCAATTTTGTACGAATCGGAGTAAGGTGTTCGATAACACATTCAGCTAATTGTAACTTATACCTACAAATTCAAAATGAAAAACTAACTGCTAAAATATTGACAAATTACCGTAACGTATCTAATCCTTCACATTCTCGACAAATATCTTCGACGCTTTTATCAGATAATAATGAATGAATACGAACCAAATTTGATATTCCAGGCCTGCTGCTTGGTTCAAAAGTTATCTAAAACGATCATTATTACTATTTTCCATCCTATAAAAATTAAAATGTAAAAGAATACCTTGGAATTAAAATCACTCACGGCTCCTTTAATTTTTTTGACAATAACGTCGGGTGTATCTGTTAAATAAATTATACTTTTAGGATTAGAATCAGAGGTGTGCATTTCTTTCGTCGGATCCTTCAAACTTAGTATTTTAGAAATGCCTGTACCTAAATAAAAAAATTCATCGATAAAATATAAAAGCATAAAACGTATAAAAGTACCATCACCCTCAACCAGCTGTGGTATCGGAAACTTTAAGCCGTATTTATGGTTAAACAATTTAGCTATTTCTTGAGCCAACCGTAGATGTTCTATTGGATAACCTCCTCCCGGTACATGGGTGGCTCTACAATTGAAAAATTTTACTTAAAAAAGTTAATAACCGTAAAATACCAACTTGTATAATAAAATATCGGCAGTTTGGGAAATTGGATGCATAAATAATTCCACGGGTATGTCTTCTGAACTTAAAAATTTGTCTTGAAATTGAGGCAACTGTGACAACCTACAAATTTTATTATCAACAAAGTGAGAAAATATAATATCTTAGAAAAGCAAACCTTGCCATCGTTGCAATGCAAGTTGTGTGCCAACACAATTCGTTGTGGTGATAAATATGTGACTGTTGAAATAAAACCGATTTGTTGGGGTCGATACCACAAGCCAGTAAAGTTGCAGTCGCTTCCAAAATATTTTTCTTTTGTACTTTAGGTTCCTTAAAGTTGAAAATTACTATAGTGATTGCAAAGGTGTTAGGCAACTTACACAAGGTGTCGTAGAATTCTCAATGCTAAGCATAACATTTTTGTCCAAATTTTGTAACTGTACACATTTCTTAATAGTATTTAAGTAATTTCCCAAATGAATATTTCTAGTAGCCTCAAGTCCTAAAAATATTTTATCTCCTGGTGTAACCTACAATAATTTAAGTAACATTTTTTAAACTATATTGTAGTCTGAATCGTAAGAACTAAATAAATTCGCTACAGAAGAGCATATAACAAAATTTTATATAATTATTGCATACTCAAATTAAATTTCTCTATAAAAAAGCATATTTTTACGGCGTTTCAATTTTATTTCTTATATCACCCATTAACCGATTTATTTATGATAACCGAATTATTAAATTGTTCAATTTAATGCAAACAAGCGAGTAAATTTCATTCAAAATTCTACAAATTTTTATAATTATGTTAATCTAAACTTATGATTTCACTCACAGCAATTTGGCATATAATATACCCAGTTGCATTCACTCATTTTTAATGAAGCCTTGAGCTTTTATATTTAAATCTTTGATAACATGTAAATGTGTCGCACAATAAAACCTAGCATATCACATGATAAAGTAGGTAGAGATATATCCTAAGATTTAAATTCTCACACAAATTTATTTTTGTGCAAGTACCCCATTAAGCCAAAATATAAGATCCTATCGTAAAATGCAAGGTGGTACCTGCGTTAGCTGAAATCTGAACCAATAAAATGAAATGGTATCGGTAAACTCACATTAGCATTGTTCTTCTGTGAAATATTTTGATAATTATTGAAACAAATGGGGTCGTGAGTGACACCTAATTTGGAATGAACCTCCTGGATAGTTATTGCGGCAACTTTTGAAGCTTTCTTAGCTCCATCGTCCAAGACACTAATTAAATATTCAGGATTGGCAATGAAATCCAACAACTTAGTACGAATTGGATTCAGATGTTCTATAACACATTCGGCCAATAATGACTTATACCTAGAAAATTAAAACACTATAAAGTCAAAACATTTAAATGTATTACCGTATAATATCTAATCCCTCGCATTCCTTAACAATACTTTTGACATCTTTCTCCGATAACATGGAATGAATAAATACCAAATTTGAAATTTCAGGTTTGCCTTTTAGCTGGAGAGTCATCTATAAAACATAAAAAATGCAGTGGAAAATCTTTAAAAAAAATCGTCTTACATTGGAGGTATTACCACAAACAGCACCTTCAATTTTATGTACTATTTCGTCGGGACTATCCGTTAAACATATTCTACTGTCAAAATTAGAATCAGACTTAGACATTTTTTTAAGAGGATCTCTTAAACTCTTTATTTTTGAAACAGCGTCGTCTATTAAATAAAATTAACAAGATCACAAAAGAAATAATTTAAACGTGCGTACCAGATAAAATAGCTTGAGGAATTGGAAACGTTTGACCATACCTCTTGTTAAACATTCTAGCTAATTCTCGACACAACTGTATGTGTTGTAATTGATCCTCACCAACTGGTATATGAGTAGCCCTACAAAGTGTTGTCATTACAGTTACCATTTCAATTAGGGTAACAAAAAATACTAACTTGTACAACAAAATGTCGGCACTTTGCAATACGGGATAGAAATACAATGCTAGCGGTACATCTTGCAAAGTAGAAGATTTTGTTTTAAATTGTGGTAAATGGGCCAGTCTAAAACATACATTTTTTCTAGAGATTCAAGAAAAAATATTAGTCAAGTTTCGCTAATCCGGATCAATTAAAACTGGCCAAATCCAAAAAATCTGGATTGCTGGAGCAATTTGAAAGTAAATATTTACTTTAGAAAAAAATCTAAACAATCACTCTTATACAATTTTTGCAATATAATCTCTTTTTCAGTTTTGTGCGGCCTCTTTGGTGCCATGTCGATTAAAACTGACGTTTCATATTTAGTTTTTCCCTATTAACGTAAACACATGACATTGTTCATAATATGTGTTTGTGTTTTATATGATCCGGATTAGGAAATCAGAGGTTAGTCCGAATTATCAGATACATAACATTAAATTTACATTTTATTCCGATTAGCACATGTTCGGATTAAAAAAGCTTTACTGTACTTATAAAGTCAATAAAAATTAACAAAATTTCAGCAACAAAATTTCATAAATAACGATGCTTAATTTAATCAACTATTATTACCACAATCTATTTAAAGTCATAAAGCAGACCTTGCCATAGTGGAAACTGTTCTTAAGTATCGCCACAATTCAGTGTGCTGATATACACTTGATTGTTGAAATAAAGTTGTTTTATTTGGATCGACACCACAAGCCAGTAAAGTGGCCGTTACTTCCAAAATACTCCTAGATAGTTCTTTGGGATCCTTCAAATAAAAAATATGTAAATGAATCCTTTCAATGTTAGGGAAACAATTTATTGCTTACAAAAGGTAACGTCATAGCATGCAAATCGACAATACTAAGAATAACGCTCTGGTCAGAATTTTGTAATTTTACCCATTGATTTATGGCACCTAAATAATTTCCAAGGTGCACGCTACCCGTTGGTTGAATTCCAGAAAACACTTTGTTAGGAACATTGCTCCGAGATTTAATCTAAAAAGTTAATGATAAATAAAAACTAAAAGTTAACGAATATTTGTCAAGTAATACATTTGTAATACTACGTGCATTTTTGCAGAACTTGGTGGTAAAATTGTAGCGTAATCTCTTCACGAGTAACATTTCTTTTTATTTTATTCAGAAATCGAACAAAATTAACCTGAAATTAAATAATCCGTGTCTGATTCTGACGTAACAAAAACAAAACTTTTCTTTACAACAGAGACGGACTCACAAAGATTGGAGTTTTGGCATGTATCAATTTGGTGACATTTCATATATCACCAGAAAGATGTTACCCAATTTGTAAGTCAGTCCTTGATTGAAAAACAAATTTGTCATTTGTCATGCTAGTGACGTTATTAAAAGAATTTTTATTTAAAGTGTGCAAAATTTATTCCTATAATAATTGATAAGTTCGTCGCATTTTTCGAATAAGCTTTGTTAAATTCAAACGACATGGGTTAGTGTTTATTTCAACTTCATGTCCTTTAGGAAGGGAAAGTTATTATTACATACTGTTTTAATTTTAGCAAATATGCCCTACAAATTAACTTACAATTTCGAAGGGAATTATAGAACGAGACCAGAACAAAATTTGGCAGGAGCCAGTAAAAAGGAATCACTAGAGTTGCTATTGAATCGTGCTCACGAAGAACGACAAAAGAGACGTGTAAGTATGTGTGTTTTGGTCCAATAATCAACGTAATTTCATATTTAAAGTAACCAATTAGAGCGATTGAGATAGTGAATAAGTGATCAATTGTATCATCGTTGTTAGAAAAAATCCAAATTCATTTTTTGTAATCAAAGAAGGTGGTAAATTTTTGGGTAAAATTTTATAGAAATTTAGAACAAGATCAAGTTTAACATCAACATTGATTATTTGCTTGCAGGACAAACGTTTAAGGCATAAAAATGCAATAATAATTCAGTCTTATGTGCGGAGTTATTTAATTAGAAAACGTAAGAAGGAAGAGGAAAGAAAAAATTTTGATAATTACGAAAATGTTTTAAACATAAAACAACTGATGCAACATTTATTGTTTTTTTATAATTCCAATGTTGATAACGAACGACTGGTAATAATAAATTTATCTTGGTAATAAGTTTATTATAAAAATTCTATTCTAGTTTCGAACATGCCAAAAACTCTTGGAAAATCAAGTCGAAATGATAACAAAAATGGATACGGATAGTTCCATTAATTGGTGTATTCGGAGAATGTTGCATTTATGTGGAAATAGCTTATTAAAAAAAGAATATTACGATACATGTTTGAAATGCATTAAAATTTTTACAGAAAATACAAATTCCAAAACAAGATTACAAATATGGCTATATCTTATTAGTAAAAGTAAGTTTGTTTTTCGTCATTTTAATCTCTAATAATTCTTTTATTTTAGATTTATTTAGTCCAGTTAGAAAACTTTTAGACAATCCTAACATCGATCCTACCCAAATTTTATTTTTAATTTATAATCCTTTAGCATGTGTACCTCAATTTTCCTCATCCCATGATAGGGAAATAATTTTATCAGAGTTTTGCAATACGTTCTTGTCTTCTATGGTTTCACCCGCTATGAAAAATGTTGTAATACCGCACTTGCAAAATTATTCCTCACTCTTTTATAACGATATTATAAAATTTTTAAACGGAACACCTCCCGACGAACATGCGGTCAACGTATTTTATGTCGTACTGGCTATAGAACCCTTACATTATTGTAAGTATTGTAAACAACATGATATTTGACAAAAATATTCAAGTGTATATTTGTAGCCCCCACTTCAGAGAGTCTCAAAGTTTTAGCAAATTTCAGTAAAAATTTGCGGTCTATGAATTGGAAATTGGATGATGATGAATTATCTGACGACGACGACGATAGCGACGTGGAGGAAATGGAAACGTCTACGGAACAAGTGTGTCTACATGATTATATCCATTTATTGAATCAGTCCAATCGTGTGACAAAATTAATCAACTTCTTTATTGAAAATACTCATGACGATGAAATTTTAATATCGGTGGTGCAGTTATGTCATAATTTATTACTTTCTTGTAAAGATTCCATTAGAAAATTTATGTGAGCATTGTTTAATTAAAAAAGAACTCTACTATTAAAAGAATAATTAAATACTCACAAATAATCAAGAGAGTGCTAGACACAAGCTACCGAATGCCAACGACCACGAAATCACAACGCAAAAAACTTTGTGTTTCTGGCTTTTTAGCCTTCATCATCTTGCCCTCTCTTGATTGTGGGTATTTAATTATTCTAATTTATTTGCATCAATTGTAATATGCCAGAATTTTTATTTAATCTACTATTAAAAGGTTTTTGTTGCAGGTTATTATTTATGTTGTCATTAAAAGGCTGCTTTCTTAACAAATTGTGGCTCAACATATTAAAAAATAAATCATCTTTACAAATAAGTAGTATGTCATTGATGAGTTGGAAGGATATCCATAAGGCAATTTCAGTGTTCTGTGATATGTTTACTTTCTTTACTGAAACGCTAACGGATTCGGATACGAGCGATACGAGTACAACATTTACCAATGACGAATTAAGATCTATGTCGGAAATACTTAAAAATATGGCTTTAAATTTAATCGACATAGCATTTTCCATGTGCTCTCCTAGTAACATAACACCCAGCACCGAAGTTATCCGATTATACTACTCCTGTTTAAAATGTGTGAAAATTTTGTATACGCTGGACTTGAGAAAAAACTTTTGTAAAGAAAACTTTTGGACACAAAAGAAAATTAGCTTACCGTCGGGTATAGGAAAACAAATGTGTTTGTCTCTAAAAGTTGGACCCTTTTATAACAATACCACGCACAAGGACGACGATGAACGTTTACCTCCACTAACAACCATGGAACAAAGATCGCTTGCCATTTTAAAAGAGTTACCCTTTTTAGTCGACTTTAATACCAGGGTAATATTGTTGAGAGATATGTGCCGTGGCAGCTCTATGTCTCCCGAAGCATCTATACGTCAATTTTTAAGTGGAAATACTATCAAAGTGCGCAGAACGCACATCTACGAAGATTCTTTTAACAAATTATCACGTCAAAATGAATTAAACTTAAAAAGGAGAATTAGAATACAATTTATAAACAATTTAGGTTTGGACGAAGCGGGAATCGATGGCGGCGGAATTTTTAAGGAGTTTGTTAATGACCTTCTCAAAACATCTTTCGATCCCAATCGTGGCTTCTTTTTACTAACAAATGATAACATGTTGTATCCGAATCCTAATGTTGCTTCTTTAATGGAAAATTTCAACGAACATTATTATTTTATTGGTCGTTTGCTTGGAAAAGCCATTTTCGAAACTGTATTAGTCGACTTGCCGTTTGCAGAATTTTTTTTGGTTAAATTATTGGTCGATCGTGCCGATTCTCATTATTTAAAATCGTTGGATCCAGTTTTGTACAAAAATTTACTATTTTTGCGCGATTTTGAAGGCGATGTGCAGGATATGGATCTGGATTTCACATTAAATACAGATATTTTAGGAGAAACTACAGTAAGAAATATTTTATTGTATACTAGTACAGTTTTAGTTATTAGTTGGTTGACTTTCCATTTGTATGTATAGCGTTCATTATTCTAGTCGAAAAGTAGAGAAAGAAGCATTTGAAAAAGTAACAGTTTTTATTTTATTAATTATATAAGAGATCAAAGAGAATCCCGAGCGATTCTTACATAAGTTTTCTCATTTGGAGAAATTCACATTTTTGATTTTGGAGATTTCACAATTTTATGAACTGTCACAAGAGGGTGGGATAAATTAATTTTTAATTTCTTTATGTACTACTGGCAATTAATTATTGTACAGATAATATTTTGTTTTTAAATTTTATATTGAAATAATTTTTATAGGTAATCGAATTAAAACCAAATGGTAAAAATATTCCGGTGACAAATTATAATCGACTAGAATACATCCATAAGTTGGCTAATTATAAATTGAATACACAAATTAAAAAACAATGTTTGGCATTTCGTGAGGGTCTGGACAGCGTCGTTCCAATTTTATGGCTTCGTATGTTCAATCATAAAGAATTACAAATTATTATCAGTGGTGGAAATCAACAAATTAACATTGATGATTTTAGAGCTCACACCACTTATGGAGGTAAATAATATTTTAATTTATAGAGGCACTATGCAATTTATTACACAAGAAACTGTACAGTTTCTATGCAGCGTGCAAGTGCTCGATAATGAATTGTTTAGTGTAATATGGTCGTAAGATTTAATTATAAAATGGTGTGATTTATTTTAGGTGAATTTAATGAAAGTCATGAAACAATTGTATTGTTTTGGAAAATATTCAATAATTTTACCAATGCTCAAAAGAAGCAATTGCTGAAATTTGTTACTAGCAGTACTCGACCGCCTTTATTGGGATTTAAGGTGAATAGAAGTGATTACTTTGAAATTTAAAAACTTTTTTAACAATTTTTTTATCAGGAATTAAATCCAAAATTTTGCATTCATTCCTCTGGAAGAGAAGATCGAATGCCAACTGCAAGTACGTGTTTAAATTTATTAAAATTGCCAATTATTAAAGATGAGGAAATGTTACGTGGAAAATTATTGGCTGCTATCGAACAACAAGCAGGATTTGAATTGTCATAATGTTTTTATTGTATTTTAATAAGAATTTATAATTGTACAATGTATAACTTACATCATTTTCTATTTGTGTGATTTAAAATTTTTGTTCAATAATATTTTTATTTTAAACAATATCAACTGTTTGATTCTTTAATAGACCAAGTAAAAATTTTATTTTATGTGGGACCTTCCATGTGCAACTGGCAAACTTCTCAACTATATAACTTAATTTTGCTATAATTAATTTAGCTGATTCAACTTTGAAAGAACGATTACAGTTTTTCTCAAACTATGTACATCTTCCACCTTAAAATTTTCATTCAAAATCAATATCTATAAAGTAACTATATACTATAAGCTTAACATTAGTACAACTGGATGGAATTTTTTTAGAGAATTTTTTCAAAAAAATTAAATAGAACCAACACAACAAAAATTATTTTATTTCAAACAATTTTATTAAAATATGTAGGGCTTAAGCGTGGAAACCAACCCCCGTATTAAAATTATTTTATTTCCTATAAAATTTTAGGTGTATAAATTGAATAAAGGGCCGTTTCCTATAATTTCGTAGTTTTTGCATATAAAATTTGACCAAGAGCTACAAGGTAAGAATTTCATGAGGTTTATTTTCATATTAGACTACAAGGAGGTAAAATTTGAAACCTACCCCCGTACAAAGTTTTTTTCATTTTTTTTAAATCTTTAGTTTAAATTTTATAAGGGTTTATTTCCTATATTTTCAGTGTTTGGAAGTAAAATTTCACCAAAGACCATAATGGTAAATTTTTCATTGGCATATTATTGCCAACCCCGTATAAAAATTATTTTATTTCCTATAAAATTTTGGTGTAAATTATATAAAGGGCCATTACCTATAATTCCGTAGTTTTTACATATAAACATTGACTACAAGGGAGTAAAATTTGAAAACTACCTTCGTACAATGTTTCTTTAATTTTTTTAAAATCTTTAATTGTAAATATTATAAGGGTTTAATTCCTATAAATAAAGATTTTGGATGCAAAATGAGGCCAAAGGTCATATGGTAAATTTTTTAATGGTGTTATTAAAATATGTAGGGTTTAAACATGGAAACCAACCCCGTATGAAAATTATTTTATTTTCTATAAAATTTTAGGTATGAATTGTACCTACTTATAATTCCGTAGTTTTTGCATTTAAAATTTGACCAAGAGCCACAAGGTAAACATTTCATTAAGATTATTTTGAGTATTAGACTACAAGGGGGCGAAATTTGAAACCTGCTACCCCTGTACAAAATTCCTTTGATTTTTTTAAAATCATTTAGTTTAAATTTTATAATGATTTATTCTTTTTATTATATTCCTATTATCAGGAGACTGTAGGTATAATACTGTCAAAATCGCTTGTACATAAAATATACCTGGTTTTGGTTGTGGAAACTTGCTGAAGGAATTAGGTCATTACAATGAAATACATTTTGGAAATCAGATATCAAAAATTTACAAGTGAAAGTTAGTACAAATAAAAATTTTATTTGGGACTGTATACCTATTATAACTACTATTTGTTTATAGGAAACGAGAGTGTAAATATCTTTTAAATTAATTTATTGTGTAAAATTGACTAATTGGTTAGTAGCAGTAGTTGTATACTTACTCGACTCAAAAAATTATCGAAAATTCTTTTCAGAAGAAAAGTATTTTTAAGTTTAGGTAATGAATGGGTATAATTTTTCAAAAATTAAATTCAAAACATTTCTAATTGTATTTTGTTGTTACTTTTGAGATTCAATTTGTAAGAACTATATTTTAAAGCTTTCACTTGAAAAATTGAAATATTTACCACAACTTTTACTTTTAAAGATGATTTAAATATGTGAGGGGTCAAAGTGCGTCTAATACAGTCATTTATGTGCTAATCAATGCGTTCGTTAGTTCTTTGATAGCAAAATTATGTAATTATTAAATATGTTAAGTATCATTTATAAACAATAGTTTATAAAAAGTATTATTATAATTTTTTAATCAATATATCTACATACGTCGAGATATTCATGTAGGTACCTACTAACCCTTTCTTATAAAATGCATAATTTTTACTTGGTTAAACTTATACTGTACCGGTACTTTGTTGAAGCTTTTATTATTCTTTTTTTATGATAAATTTAATAGGACAGGTTAAATATTAAAGAGATTAAAATATACATAAGTACTAAGTACTTTCATAATTTTGTAATTTTATAAGGACTTGCGTGAACGTTGTTTTCGGGTCAATCGTCTCTTTAATAGATACGATCGCCTTAGAGCACAAAAAGTGAATGCATTTTTTTTTACCAGAATGCAGAATTGATTAAACAAACTTAATTAAAGGCAACATTCAATTCCGAAATTTTATAAATTGTAGTAAAATAAAACATTATCGTAGAAGCGCAAATTATTATCATTTAAAAAAAATTAAAAATGTTTAGTGAAACTGGAGAATTTTTAGATAGTAGGGATTAAAATAATAATCTCGTGAGAGGGAGAGTTGTAAAAGAAGAATCTTTTCCGGATGAGAATAGTTGCAAGTCGCGCTTTTACTTTATTCTTACCACGATGGCGCCGGCTATTACAAAAATTAGTGTTAAAATAAAGAAAATTTTTTTTAGTTACATTGTATTCGTTTTGTGTATTGAAGTAACACTTGCACAATTTATTGTGGGACCATCACAAACCGTAAGTAAAACTGATATTAAAATATCGAAATTTAGAAAAAAAAATTACAAAATTGAATTTATTTAAAAATTATTAATTGATTAAATTAACTGATAAAAAATACACTTGATAAAACTATTTTCTAAAAATCATCTTTAGTATAATATTTTAAAAGAGTCATATCAAATAATAAAAAAAATTTGAATTCCCATCATTTTATATAAAAAAAATACAGCCATTCAATTATTTTCTCACGCAAATAATTGTTTTGTTTTAGAGAAACCAACAATACGTGTGTTAATTTTAAGATTACAGTTTTAATTTCTTTTTCTTTTGAGTAGGATTCAAATTAATTATTTTTATTAAAAGTATTGACAGCACGTATTTATTTAATTGAAAGCTTAGTAGGTACAGATTATAAAAAATATGTATTATATTAAACCGAGAACATAATAAGATTACAATGATGGATAATGCCAATTAAGTTTTGACAAACAACAAAATGATCTGAATATTTTGGAGTTGAACGTATGAATTTATTAAAAATATTCTGTTGTTGGAGACCAGTCATTGAATAAAGTTTATTCTCGGTGGAAGCTCGACGATGTTATATCTCCGTAATTATTTCCATCGTTCAATATTTACCAAAACGAGCTTTCACCACAGATTGTAAGGAATCTTAAGGATAACAATTTGGTATAAAAACCTGCTAGCTTTCGATATAATTCTGAAGCTGGAAATTTTTAAGTTTTTAGTTAAATTTTTAAACTCAAAATCGGCTTTTTTTTCAAAAAGAAAAAAATGGATGGTGTAAGACATATTAATAATGATTGTCAGATATAATTTACACATTTACACGAAAGGTCTTTCGGACAGAAGTTGAGGTAGGTACCAAAACCCCATGTACCTAATACATACGATATGTACATAGAACATTGTATTATTTCCTATAATAATTCAAAAGATAACTATTAAAAAATATCAGCAATGCGTTAGAAGTCAAAATTGAAAAGCTTCTGCAGTAGTATAGCATGAATCAGACCATCGAGAGTCCTTGAAAGAATTGATACTTGTAATAAAAAATATCTATGTACTTATTTTCTGCTGTTAATAGTTCTAAGTAAATATTGACTGACACGAATATCGATTAATTTGTGGTCAGTGAAATTTAATAATAGATATATTTCAACCGTTTAATATGTCAAAGTAGCGTAGTTGAAAGATTGCTTCGTGACTGACATACTGATTGTTTATTTTGTCTTACATTGTTTGTTTGATTGTTTTCATTGTCTATTTAAAACTTCGCCAAACCTCTATAAAATAGCAAATTTTGTGGTAGTAGATCAAGTTATTATAACAAATTATTTTAAAAGTACTCATTATACTTATGTATTATATATCTAATATTAATAAAATTTAATAAGCCTACAAGATCAAGGACTCAATATTTTGTCAAATATATTGGAATTTCTGTTTTCATGCAATTGTTTATTATTAAATACTTAATATTAGCTGAAAGCTCACTTTAAAATTTAATTAATTTTTATTGTGTTAATTTAACTTTAAACTTTTTTACATTTAAGAAATTCAATATTTGCTATTGTTATCTATATTATAGTATACCTACATACTTTTTTATAAGAAATAAATAGATACATTTGTCAATAAAATGCTTTCCTTTTGATGTTATTAATATTATACTAGCTTTCAGCTATAGGAAATACTTCCTATTTTAAGGTTGCAAAGAGTGGCATACAAAAATCCATCAACTTCATTGAAAAAAGTATTACCTAATAAAATAATGCATGCAAGTGTCTTCTTAAAAATTATAAAAAGGTAAAAAAAGCTTAAAGCTAAGAATTCCTTTTGGAAGTGGTTTTTAATAACTTATTTAATTAAAATCATTCCACAGTTGATTCTAAGGTAAATAAATGTAAAGTATAGAAAAATTAATTATTGTTGCCCATTTTAAGTGATTTTGACGTCGCGAATACATCCAAATAAGGTAATATCATATTTATATTAAAATTTAAACTACTTTAATTAGATAGGTATCTTAATTTTAGACCTCAATATAGTTATGAATTTATAAAATTTAGCTTATTGTTGTCAGCCTTAGTTTTCTTTTGCAAAAGAAAAAAACGAATTTGTTATAGGTATACATAAATTAAAAGCCATTTAATAGAAACATATTTTAATGAACCTCATCGTATTCCTTTAACCGGAAGTATATAAACCATTTCAAAATTAAAAAAGTGTGCTTGCTGAATTATGAATGAAATGAAAATAATAATAATAAATCCATAACGAAAAATGCAAAACGCAGTAAAAAGAGTGTTTAAATAATGTAATTTTAAATATTTTACAGAGAAATTTTTGTGTATGTATTATCTAGGGCAAGTTTTTGACACCAAATGCAACTTTTTTTCACGAGTCGCAAACTGTCTAAAAACAACAAAAAACTGTATTTTAATCGCATCTGATAAATAATAAAGGAGTTTTTAGCGCAACAAAAATGCAACTTTTCACGTTATTGCAACTTTTTGCAACTTTTCACATATCTGCAACTTTCTTGCAACTTTTAGTAAAATTACAAGTTAAATACATTTTTTTTTCAATTTTTCCCTGAATTTTTAATTTCCATGAATCTTAAGCTCGTAATGACCAGCAAATGGTAACTAACCAACGGAAAACACGTCTTAGTATCCATCAGACGTTTTTTATTGGTTAGCTACCATTTACTAAGTACAACCCTGTACGAGTTAGCACGTGTTATTTTTGAATTTTGAATTGTTTAGTTTAATTTTTGTAAGTTGGTAACTTGACCAAGTAATAGTTATGAAAGTTAACGTGCCTTGTTTAATTGAATGTACATATCAGTTGTAAAACCCCGTTCACACTACACGATTTATCATGTGACTTGTCACATGATGTCTCATATGAGAGATTTTTTTACGTTCACACTATATGATTTTTGATATTATAGAAGTTATGGCTTTTATGATTGGCTGTTGTGATGGTATGATTTTAGCCATGACTTTTCTTATGACTAACCCCCCTATTCTGTAACTTTTCGTTATCGTTATGAAATCGTTAAGATCCGTAAAGATTAGTTTACACTTAGAATTGCATTAAATAGTAATGAAATGGTATGTGGAAACCAAACTTTACGGTTCCTAACGATTTCATAATGATAACGAACGATAACGAAAAGTTACAGAATAGGGTGGTAAGTCATATAATAAATCATGTAGTGTGAACTAGCTTTAACAAGTTACTTGCTAAGGATCGTCAATTTAAGGATGAAAATGTCACAAAATATTTAACGTTTACATTACAATTATATAAAAAAATAAAATATGGCAATGTATTTATTTATTTTATAAATTTCTATGTAGATATTCTTTATTATTTTCAAAAAATTAAAAAAAATAATAAATGCAACTTTTTTTGTTTTTATTGCAACTTTTATGATTTATAAATGCAACTTTTCGTGTTTTAAATGCAACAAAAAATTGCCCTAATTATAACTATTAATAATATAATATTCAAAATTACAGCTGTACCTAATAATCTTTCAAAGTATCACTTAATTGTAACAAATTAATGATGTTTATTAAATTATTTAATTCACCTCGAGCACGTTTATTTTAACATTGCAACTAGATCATTTTACGAACTTTAATAATCAAAGAATAACGTCATTTATATTATTTGGTGTTGATTATTTTACAATAATGACACAATGACGATGTTAATCACCAATACAACATTGATATTTTTTTAAATATAATTACCATTTTATATTGCTAAGCATGCTGATAACTTCTGTTTAGAGCTTTGTCATCATAGTAAAATTTGTAATGATAATGATACCCAAACTCATAATACAACTTTGTATATAATTTAAATACCAAAAAGCAAAAAATCATCAAAAAAGAAAAAAACAACTTTAATTAGGTACCTACATATTTTTAGTATGTCGTCTTGACATCTAATGATTATAAAATACTGCCCAACGTGCAATATGTACCTACTAAAATGATTAACAGAGGGTCGCCGATGCTCTAATCTAAAGTAGCTTTAAATTAATTTACTTATTATTATATTAGTGGTAACTAACTTTCGACTACAATGTATATTTGCTATTGTATTTTTTGTTTGAATTACTTATAACAATAAGATAAATCTTACTTTCATTTTTTAATATACTTACTAAGTATATTAGGCTTTGTTGATTAAAAGAAGTCGTTCTACTCACTTTATAATAAATTTTAGTTTTAAAAAAGTATAAAAGTAATAAATTAGTATGCAAACAATATACGATACTACACAAATAATGTTTACTTGTTAATGAAAAAAACTTGTGTATTTGTACACTCTATGCGCTACTAACTTTTTATGCTTATAATCATGATATACCTATATACTACCTATAGTATAATAAAAACTGTTTATCTGAAATAAATTATAAGAGATATGTGACCTCAAGAGAAAGTTATCTTGAATACGATACATCGATTTTTAAGGTCAAATCATATATTTAATAATAAACAATTATTGATCTTTTCAAGTTTTCCCAATGATAAATGTTATACCAAAAATTTTTTTTTATACAATAAAATTACGAACTAATATACCGCATATCTACATTATCTTGATATATATTTTTTTAAAATAGTTTCTGATTTAGTAATTCATTACTAAGTGGCTGATAATTATTATCTATAAACGCTTGATTACAGTTTACACACTGTGGACAAATTCGTCTTATTATATCAGATTATAAAAATCTGGTTTAGTAGGTATATTTATAGATTGCAAAAACTCAAATTAAAAGCAAATTACTTATACTACCTATCAATAAAGTTGCAATTTCTACCATCCATAAAGTAATTAGAATGCTATCCTTACCGTGCAAGTAATAAGTAATTGCGTAATTAGCAATCAACGGATCAACAAACTGATATTAAAAAAGTTACTCAAGCGTTATAAAGCGTTTAATTCTTAAGATTTCTGCACTAGATTCGCATTTAATTGTCAATTAAATTTTTTACGGCCTATACCTACATAATTTTGTAATTGTATGTACCTAATACCTGCATTTTAAAGAAATTTATTTAAATAAAAGTAAAATTTTGTTTTGAAATAATTGATTATTGCAATTTACACGCATAATTACTTAAAAAATATTAAGTAGTATTTATTTTTGCAAAAGCAAGTTGAGGTTAATAAGAGAAAATTTAAATTTGCGTAGCGATGTTCAATATTTAAACTTTAGGTTTCATAGCTTTCATAAAAAAATTATAACAATTAGTTATTAGATGATAATACGTATACATTTTTCTTTACTAAATTTAATTATAATACATATGTACTTCAAATTATGTAGGTACCTACCAGTAAAGTATAAGCACGGTAGATTCCTCTTCACTTTCTCTAGCCTCTGGGCACAGTAAATATGGCAAGTGAAAACCCATGGGTAATCAATTTACCGCTCACTCACTCACCCATATAAATTTGTAATGTTTGTTGTTATGATAATATCTTATGTCTTTAGCTAGGTAGAGAGACTTCCTTGACGAAGCATACAAATTATGATAAGTTCTATTTGATGTTGTGTCTTTAAGTATTAACCATAAAAAATATTAGAAACGAATTCAAAATAATTTATTATTATACCGCCAATCCATTAAAAGATTTTAGATAATTTATAAGAGGACATAAAAATTTTAGGCCAAATAAATGCACGAAGCGGTAAAATGTTGCTTAATTCTTTTTTATTTTATCGAATACTTACTTGATTACTGGTGAGTTAATTATCAAGTTAGTGTATAGTACCTACATAATATTAAATATGTAGGTAGGTATTTAAAAAGACGTAAACCTAATTTATATTCAATGCTTGTATCGATGACTTGTCTATAAAATATTGAATGAACGTTGTATATAATTAAGTAATGCAATGCGTTTCTCTTATATCCAAAAGATACCAACATATTTATTTAAATTAATGCAGAATTTAACTCTAAGTAATCTTAAGAATGTTCCGGAGAGACATCAACTTTTACTTTAAACGAAACTGTTTAATTTGTTGTTAAATCATAATATCTTCGTTAATATTGCGTCATTAATTAGGGCATTTGAATCAAATCTTCTTGAAATTTTTAAGTCTCCCATAATAATTTATTGTTACATTATTTTACAAAATACGACGTTTACAAAAGCTCTTTCGTTGTAGGTAATCACTAATCAGTAATCACAAATTATTATTTTTGCAAATACATAGCTGATAATATAATAAATATTAAGTCAAGTAAAACAATTTAAAGAAAAGCACTTGAGTAATTTAATATTTTACTTTTCAAATCAAACTTATAATAGTGAGTAACAATAAAAGAAAGTAATTATTATGGTTTTTGTACAATAAAAACTCTAAAATGTGACAAGTATAAAAGTTGTTCGACCATTTTACAATTAGATAGTAAGAAAAATTAAAGGAAAGTATTCAATCTTTACGTAACTTTAATGGGAATTATCAAAATTAATTCAACACATTAAATCAACAATGAATTATCATTAAAAAGTAAGGAAGAGTAACAAACCTGATTGCATCACATTTTGTCTTCTGATGTGAATTTCTATTCAAATATTATGGCTTCCATCGTCATTGTGATTTGTGTGAAATATTCACAAGATGCTTTAACCGGAACTTCCTCTGCTAATGTGTTATTAATTTATCATTTTATAGTTATGGTAATGAATATAATCTTTAATAAATATTAATTGGTATTTATGAAAATATTTTTAAAATTCATTCACGATTAAGCGTGATTACTTATGTATATATGTATGTATAATTAGTAAAGAGTTTTTCTATCGATTTTAGACCTTTCCTGCACAATTAAACACACCAAGATTATCACCCCAACAGCAAGGCCATATTTTAAGCGATATACAACAACACCAACATAGATTTAACATTCATCAAAATTTGTTAAACAATCAGCAGTTTCCAAGGCAATCCGTTAATTTGGGAAGCGAACAAATTTTACAAAATCAACAACAATTTAATCAACAGCAGAAATTCCTACAAAATTCGCAAGGCGTAATAGGCCATCAGCAACATCATCAACCTCAGGTAGTTAATCCTATATCCAATATCATTCCTTCGATTGCACACTCTCCAATTCAGCAACCCACGATTCATAATCATCACCTAACATCTTCATTAGAACAGCATTTCCTTCCACAAACTTCGACTTTTTCCAATTCACCTCTATCATTAAATCATCAACAAAATCAAAAAGTAATTCAACATCACACACAAACTAGCTTTACTCCAAATTTTTCTCAGAAACTTAATAATAGCAAGCAAATTCAATTTCTTGATAACATTAATAATGCTCAGCAACAACTTAATCAAAAATTTCAGATATCAACATCTGCCGAATCACAATTTTCGATAGACGACATTTTACAAAGACAGGAAAATTTAACTCCCGATCAAAAAAAACTTTTACAAGACAAACAAGCAATAATAGATAAACACAACCAATACGTAAAAAAACAGTACGAAGCTGCTCTAAATAAAGCACAATCGGACCACGTAGAATTTGTCGAAAAGCAAAAAAATTTTAAAAAGAAATTATACACGCGCTTGTACAAATCTCCTGGTGCTCCCAGGGTCGACTATTCTTTAAATAATCCAAGATACATCTATCCCGAAGAGGTTCCCTTATTTAACTTGGCAGTAAAAAATTATTACAAACTACATCCGACAACGACGACGACCACGACGACGACAACCACCACAACAACCACTACCGAAACTCCACCGACAATTAGAAATCTCGAAAAATCTAAAATTTCCGACTACGAACTAGAAACCAGTCAACAAAATTTATTTAACCAAATTAAATTACAAAATGTTCAAAATAAAGTTAAATTGAACGATAGATTAGAGAAGCAGATTCAATTTTTGCCTACCGTAATTCCGACGTCAGAAAAAATTAAACCCATTGAATCGTTGGACGACTTAAGTCAATTGCAAAGCCAATACAAAAATCACGAAATAAATAGAGACGATCTTTTAGCTCAATTGAGATTAGCAATTGGCGAAAATCCGGAAGACGATTTAGGCAAAAATATATCATCCAGAGAGATATCTCTTCCCAATGGCCAAAAAGTACAAATAATAAAAACTTCCGATCCTAACTTAATCAAAGGTGCAACACCGCTAAGCGGTATCAATTCCATTCAGGAATTGGTGCCGGAAACCGTCACCACAAGCACGACCACCATAAAACCGCCAAAACAATACTTTGAAGAGTTAACGAAAGGTGTGTTACCCCCCGGAGCAGATTTTGAATTATTGAAACACGCCGACAATGGCGGTTTGGAACACATAAGTGGTATTCCATCGAATTTACCCAACGAGAAGAAAGTTACGTTTGTTTTATTGGAAGAGCAAGCCGATGGCAGTTACAAAGTTCAGGGCGTGAAAGGAAACGATGAAAAGTCTAAAAACGAATCCGATGTTGAATCTGTTATAAAAAGAATCAAACAAGGAGAAATAAAATTACCTTCTTTACCTAAGAAAACGAATTCTGTATCGTTCCCTTCGGTATCTTCTACGATTTCACCAAAATCCACAGTAAAGTTTGCCGTCACATCGACCCAAGTTCCATTCACTAAGAAGGCGTATTCCACGAAGAGTATTCCATCTGTAACAGTTTTACCTAATTCGTTTGCCGGTTCGGAGAAAATTACAAAATCGTTTAAATTATCTACCAACATCGGCGTAGCGCCTTCGACGAATTCTGGTGCACGAATTTTAACCTCGAGCTCAACTCCAAAAGAAATCATAAGTGTAAATCCATCTCTAAAAGTAAGATTTAATCAAAATTCGGGAACAAACGATTTGATTCGACAAGCGTCTACCGCTTCCACTATTAGCAAAAATTCAATATACGATAACAATTTTGGAATATCGTCAACGTACAAACCTATTTCATCTCCATCATTTAGATCGTCGACCTTTCAAAATAAGGTAACACTGACTACTGAAATTCCATCCACGACTACTGAAAATCTATTCAACATTACATCGAAAAGATTCGAATTGACCGAGGTATTAAAGCAAAGCGGTCTATTTGCAATGGCCAAATTTTTAAAGCAGTCAGGCTTGGATACGATTTTGAACGAAACCGGACCATATACCGTATTTGCTCCAACCGATAAAGCATTTAGAACCTTATTGGTTCAATTGGGAGGTCCCGATAGAGCCGAAGAAAAGTTTAAAGAAAATCCACGATTACTGAGCGGGGTAAGAAACTTTAAAACTCATATTTTATCCATCGATAAATAGTTAATTTAATAATTGTTTTACAGTTGTTGTTACATCACGTAATTCCTGGATCGTTCACGATCGAAACGTTACAAGATGAAATGACGGGCGTATCTTTAGCTGGTACGCAATTGAGAGTTAATCAGTACAAAATGCACGACCAGGAATGGAACGATATAAAAGTAAGTTGTATATGACAAATTTTTTTTAGAAAAGTTATTATTTATATGTATAAAAGAATAAATCGTAAATCACATGCTTAAACAATGAAAACATTTTCAGATAACCACAATTAACGGTGCCAAGGTGGTCGAAGATAAAAGGGACATCGAAATTCCTCAAGGAACAGCACATGCCGTGGATCGGGTCATGTTTCCCCTTCCCGTGGGTGACATTATTCAAACATTACAATCAGATCGTGAGAGAAGATTTACAAATTTCTTAAGAACATTATTTACGTCTGGGCTAGCAGAAAGTTTACAAGGTAGACCATTATATACTTGGGTACTTAAGTTGCGTAAATGTTTAAACGAAAATTTTATTCTCTAGGAACGAAAACGTTCACTCTTTTTGCACCAACGGACAAAGCTTTCTTAATTTTGTCTCCCGAAGATGTAACAAAAACAGTAACTGATCGAACATTAGCAAGAGAATTGATAATGAGACATTTGATACCGGGAACGTTGTATACAAGTGGAATGAGATATTATCAAGTTCGAGATAGTTTAGAACCGGAACGCCAAATTACCCTTAGCAAAAGCTCAGGTAGGTGTAAGACACAATTAAAGTCCAAGAAAAATTGCGATATTTATCGATGAAGAGTTATTTGAATTTTTGCACAAACTTTATATTGGGTATAGTATTAGGTCAAAAAAGAAAGGTGGTAGATGCAGTTTTAACAACAATCGGTGAAAGGACGCGTCGAATAAATAAGTGTATAAGCACCACACAAATACATACACAACATAATACAAAAACAAGACACTTTCTTTAATGGTTTTTATTTAAATGCATCTTATTTTAATTAACCTACTTATATTAACAATAACTCGACCTTTTAATTAATTACTTTTTTAATTTGCATTACAATAATAAATATTTGGGAAAATTTTTATTTCTAAATTTGAGAAAAAATTGCAATAACGCAGTAGCTATATACATTTTGGACGCCTTTGCCAAATTACGGATCGAAAAGTGAGTTAATTGTAAAAAATATTTTGTGATCTATTTTGAATATAGTAGTGATTTCAGATTAAAATTTTAAATAATCTGTTGTAGGTGCAAGATATAAAATTTTTACAGTAGCCAAATTTCGAAATTTGTATTACCATCTTAAATAATAATTATTTGGTCACGATTTCATCATTTGGTAAATTGTTTTAAGATCCACTTTTTATTTGCCATTGTTTCCCAATTATTTTAAAAATGTAAACAAGATAAATTTTTCAAAATGAATTATAGGCAATGCACGAAAGATTGCAACAGAAAGTATTACTTACAATATTTTTAATGAGCCTTTGTGCGAGCTTTAATTTTAAGTCCAATAAAATATTTCCAATTTTTACTTTCTCCCATTCAAAATAATGCTATTATTTTATAACCACTTATACTTAGTTCTTCTTAATAAGTGCAACCAATAGTGCAAAAGTTTGCTAAAATCCAATAGATATCTACTAACACAATCTCTAATGTTCACTTTCCAAAATCGACTTTGCATTATCTAATTCAATAACTAGAAAAAAAAGTGTTTCCTTATTTAATTGAGAAGAAGTTCCACATTAAGTAGGTACCACAGTACTATTAGATTAGATATATACATACTATCTAATTAAAAAGAAAAGTTACAATGAGAGGAAGTTTGGCCATTAAGAAATTTTAATTAAAATACAAAAGAAAACTTTTCGGTATAATTTTTGAAATGCTATTAAATAAAGCATAACGAAATGATTTGTAAAAAGTAAAAATCTATAAGCCTGTTATTACATTGACGAATAATTTTCATAATAAATTTGAATAATAATTTTACTTTCTTTGACGACCACGAACTTTTACGAGTAAATCACATAATAACATCATCATCATTTTAATATTTAGAAATGGAGAAATGGTGACTTTGAACCTCGAGGCATTTAAAACTTTCCCAAATATGCGAAACGTAAATCTTACCTTCGTCGATGTCAGCATAAAAAAACGTAAATAACAGCAACTTCATTAACGTTTTATTCCTGATTATTTCTTACAAATTTAGGTATCCTTTCTTGATCTTGATTCCTACTAGTACTATTAAAAAATACTGTGGCGAGTACGTACTTTAAACGAATTTGTTATTATTTTCTCTTTAACGTTTCAAGTCTTTATCAAAATTTATAATTTTCCAATGCATAGTGATACATCACATTTTAATATTATTGTTTATTATACAAACCTTTACTTGAAACATTATCTTTTAAGATACATTTTTCACCATAACTAACAAGAAATTTTCAAATGCTGGGTTGGGTTTTGAAAAGAATAAAAATAAATTTTGTGTAAATTAGATAACAAAAACGGAAACAAATTAGATATTTATTTTTTTAAGAAAGTTGGTAAAAAAATTATGAATATTTTTAGTTAATTATTCAAAAGATAATTTAAGATTTCGACAAAAATATGTTTTAAAATATAAAATTGACGCTTCTCGCTTATTTTGAACAAAGTCTAAATGAAGACCTAAAATTAATTGGTTTAAACGTGTACAAAATTACATAACTTTATTATTTTTTCAGGAAAAGTCAAAGTAAATAATGCTCAAATTGTGACACCAAATATTCCAGCAACAAATGGAGTTTTACATGCGATAGACGTTTTATTATAGAATAATTGATGCAATTATTTTAAATTTGCCATGTTCAAATAAAGATACAATATATTTTTATTGCCACATTTAAAAAATGCGATGTAGAAGGAACTATATTCAAATTTTTTATTTATTTTTTAAATAACATCATTTCAAGATTTTGTTGTTACTTTTTACTAAAGAATCGGTGTTATTTCATTTAAGAATAATTTATCATTGTTGTATAAATTTGTAAATTCAATAATATGGTTAGTGTAGACTGTAGATAGTTACAAACATATTATGACAAAGTAGTTGAACAATTATTTAATATTTTTAAAGTGGCAAGTAAATTTGGAAAGAATGCTTGTTGAAATAAATCGGTATAAATCATTTGTCGAATTTTCTAATCCACGATTTTTTGTACGTACTGATTAAGATGTTAAAATTATTTTGTAAGTTCTAAGTTATATTAATAATTAAATGTTGTAATTATTATTGTATGCAGTATTATAAATATGACTATAAATAAAAAGTTGTTTTTTGAATATTTATTTAACCATTTTTATATACAGTATATTTATTTAAAATAGTTTAAATTTTAATAAATAGTTTTATACTTTTTAAGCTCAACCATTATGTGGTGAATGTTTGTAAGCTGAGTGCGAACGTTTGGCGTTAACAATTTGTGAAATCGGTGATAATACTGAATCAACTGAGTCAGAGCTAATTGTAAAAGACCAGAGCCTGTAACGAGATTAGGAAAAGACAATAGAACTTCGCGATTTAATTCTTCCAAAGATTTTTTCCACGTTAATGAAAAGTTCTGGACCAATGCAAGTGATTTTGATTCGTACTTTTTTAGCTGATCCTGTTGTCCTTTTTCTAATAAATGCTCGCACTCTTTGACAAATTGCATCATCTCACCAAAATGTGGACTCAGTATTTCTTCCACATACTCTGAACTTTTGGATGTCAATCTTGCTCGAAAACTTTCAGCTTCTTTTGAATTATCTCTCGTCCTTTCCATAATGATATTCAACACCATGTCGTAATTATTAATCAAATAAATTAACTGTTCTTTTCGTTGTGGAAAAATACCGGCCATCCTCAAAATAAACAATTCCACTTCTTCTTGCAATTCTGCCAATAATTTATTAATCAAATCGTTTGGAAAGTTTTCACTAATTCCAACCAAGGCGGCACTAAACTCGGCGTAACGACGAGTAATCTGTAAAAGAACGAAATATTATAAATAAAAACAAAGTTAAATAAACATTATTTGTTATTTACATAATGTGGCCCCATTTCTCTATTAAATTTGGTCGGATCGCAATCTCGAACGCTGACAATGTTCAATTTAAACACGTACTCAAGTCGTGGCAAAATTATCTCTTGTAAATTCTCCCAATACGTATCCAAAGCTGGAACGCATCTCTTATGGCACATCAGTTGATAGCGCAGTATGAGATGGAAGCACAAAAAAAGGGCTATCATGTCGTAGCATTCCGATACAAAACTTTCCAAAGTTTTCTATCAAAAAATTATTTTGCTGTAAGTACCATTAAATAAAATAAATTGAACTTATTAGACAAAAAAATGCCGTGGATATCGCCGTTCCCTCAAAAGAATTATTTTAGTAAAATTAGTGTTAAACATATTTAAGCATTATTTGAACCTCACTGAAAGTATTCACATAATTTTAATTTAATTATCTTCCAAGTTCCGTACATACTTTATGGGATATTTGCAATAAATTTGAATGAGTTATAAGTTGTAAATATTAACAACGTCCAAGAAATATTAGGTATATAAAATTTTATATTAAAAATGTTATTCGTTATTTCTGTACCTACCTTGGTAGAAAAAAGCCTAATGTTCATTTTCATTGTTTTAAGAAAACGATCATTTTAGAATTTTTAAATTTAGTGATAGGTACCAATTAAATACAAATTAGCTGCTATACAAGTTATCCCAAAATTTAACGGCATCTCTGAGAGGGCTGATAGCTCATGTCACGACTAATCAGAATATCAAACTATGACCTCAGTAAAAAATTATTGATTTTTGAAATATTGTCACTTTTATTGAGAGCCACAGGTTCGAAATTCCATACTACAAGATTCTAATTTTGGTTATGTAGCCCCGAATAGCCTTGCTATTGATCACAGACTAAAATAAAATTAATAGTGCTATACTTTTGGAAAAAATTTGTTTTTCTCAGCCATAAAAATTAATTTTTTTTTTTATTAACGAATTTCAACTCTTCATACTGTAAAATAATGTACTGCACTAACCTGACAAGTTATTTTAAAAAATTGATCATTTAGTGTAGTTTTCAAAATGGTTATAAGTTATAACATTTGCTATGTTTTTTGCTAACGATTTTTTACTAAGGTCATATTTTGATATTCTGGTGAGTTATGAACTTGCCTATCGACATCAGCCCTCCAAGAGATAATGTTGAGTTTTGAGACACCCTGTATATTATATTTTACCTAGACAACCTAGACAACTAGGTCCGCTTGTTGTGTTAAGCTGCATTCCCATAGGGGATTGTATTTCGATGGATGGTAGAATCCGGCACTGCTGATAGGTTTGAAAGTGTAAGATTACCAACCTTGATTGATTACTAAACCTATCAGCAGTGCCGGATTCTACCATCCAAATACAATCCTCTATGCGAATGCCACTTTACTTCGAACTATTCCAAGTAAGATAGTGCAAAAAATTTCGAAAATTGATTGGTGTAAAAAGTGGGTGTAAAAACAAAGCTATTAAAACAATGAAAATTGACATTGGCCATTTTTCTACCAAAGTACAGATTTATCACACCTATTTTATCATAATAGATCTTATTAAAAAACTCAATAGTGAGGGGGGAGCGATATGCACCAACGAATGCTTACCGTGAGCAAAATTAAAGTTTTACCCAATATGTGGTTAAATAATTCCTGTGCCTGTTGTCCTCTTACCATAAAAAATTCACTAAGAAAAAGATACTCTCGACATGCATTGTCCACCACTGCATATTGTTCGCTTCTAAACAAAGCCTCGAAGGGATACTAAAATATAAACTTGAAACAATCACACAAATTATATACCTTATATTTCAATTCGTTACCCTATTTTTCATTTGTGCATGAGGTACGATAATAGGAGCCTCTAATTGTTGCGCCAAAACGTTACCACGATTACCTATCGAAAACACGGTGGCTTTGTGTTTCAAAGAGGTCTTGTGAAATAAACCCCTGGATGCCGTATCTTCTATACCCATAAGGTCATCTTTGCTGGCACATTCTTCGTATTGCAATTTCATAATGCGTCCCGAATACGATTTAAAGTAAGAGAAATAAATTTTACTCATCGTATCGATGTACTCGTTACATATTTCTTGGGCCACGTTGCGTTCGTTAGATAAAACAAATTCGTAGAAAAATTTGTGTTTCAACAAAACATTTTGAGGCACTTGATAGTTAGCCATGGGCTTACGGAATTTAAAAACCTGCTCCAATAAATAAAGACGTAATTTTGACATGGCCTTAATTTTTAACTTTTCTAAAATATCCTTAACGTCTAAGCAGGATTTGGATTCCTTGAAACTTTGCTCCTTAACAAAACTTAATTTATGATTTAAAATTTGCAAATGCATCAAAAAATCTTTGTCCGTCACGCCACCGTCTAAAATGCCATTTATGAGACTCTCCGATACAACCATGTCGTCAATAAACTGGCTCAACTGGCCTCGAATCGCCTGTCTATTGGACAATTCTTGACTCATGGAAATAGACTTCTTTTGTAAGGAGACAATTTCGCTACTTATACTACCCAAGTCGCTTTGAAACCCCAATAGCATATTTTCCATCCGCTCCAAAATTTGATCGCAAGCAGATATTTGATTATGCAAACTAGCTATATTCTGACTTTCTTTGATATAATCTTGTATAGATTTGTTTTCAACTTCCTTCAATTCCTTTTCTACTTGCTTTGAATATTGACGTAAATCCGTACCAGTTTTTAATATCTCTTGTACGACTTCGTCTTCCAAATTTTGCTGGATCTGAGATTTGGATTCTTCCATCGAGCCAGTTCTAATTAACCGACTCATGTTTGTTTTTACTGTTTAAAGAAATAAAATTAATTTTTATTTAATATAGGTTACTTTATGAAACTGACAGCAAAACGTCAACTACATTACTTTCAACGTAAACACTCGTAAAACAGCGTACGTTGTGTTGCATACCACATTTTTGTTATTTATAATTTACAATACATCAGTGGTCTTCAAACTTGATATTACCAATATTACCTACTAAATACTAAGCTCCCTCCTCCACCCACAAAAAAATCTAATCTTGAGCTTCCCTTCTTTATTTCATACACACATTTTTAAATGGTAACAATAAAAAAACATTTTTTTCAACAAGAAAATTTCGTGCCTCCCAGCTTAGAAATCGTTAATGTAGGTAGATTACATACAGAATACAGAATTAATTTAAAAAAATATATATATTTTTTGAAGATGACTTGAACCAATATTAATTTCAATTTCGCGAACTTCAATGACTTTAATCTTTAATCTTAAAGGTAAGACAAAGAAAGCAAATTGCTAGTTTCTGATTGGAAGCAAGCGTGTGCGTGTGTGCAGAAACTTTTAGAGATTGGAAAATTTGACCCATTTTTCTATTTTTCATAAAAATTTTATTGTTCTTCTAGGGCGATGACCTTTGCTGACGCACCATCATGTTGTGCCGTCATCCAAATTATGTACACAGTACAAATTGTGTAAAAATTTAGTATAATTGTACTATTTTATAACACAAATTTTTACACAATTACTACTTGTAGACAATCTAGACACAAATTGTTCTACTTTCAAGTACAATTTTTTCTCTGTGCCTTTGATTAGATTTATAAAGGAATATTGATCACATCGGTGCATCGTTCAGTGAAGTAATGAATATTTGTGCAATTGCTAATCTGATCGGTAAGATATTTAACTTTTATGAATTAATAAATAATAATAGATAAATTTTACAGTATCTTAGGCACTGCTTAATATCACTGATGTAATATTTATAACTATTATACTGTATTATTTGCTTCTTTTAAACAAATAAATCTCTTAAGACCTCTTTATATTTTTCAGGTAACACCTGGTTTTTCCTCACCTGGTTTCTCAAAGGTAATGGACATCTACTCATGTATTAATTTTATTCTTGATTCACTTACGTTTATTTATAAAATTGATATTAAATTTACAGAAAAGATTTACATTCATTCATTTACATACATTATATGTATAGGTATATACTTCTTGTTTGAATAAAAACATCAACCGAAAAAACAAGCAGAAATAATAGAAATTATTGTTGAGATTAGGTCTAGTTTAATTAATAATCTACAAGTAGATATTAAATTTTATATTTCTTAACAAATTTACTATCACATTGGTAGAGACAATAAGGACCGTCTCCAGGATTCGAGTTAGGGTCTCTATAACCCTAAGTTAAGGTCAACTATAACACGTTTTAATGAAATTCAAATTTCAAAATTAAAACTTTTTTAACAAGCAGAAAATTTCGATTTATTCAAAATGATAAAAGCAGATTATTCACATGGGTAGGATTGTATATGATTAGAATATTGCTACCTTTTAATTATAGGTTTTACCGCAAATTAAAAATTGTCGAATGATAATAATAAATTATTAATACATCAGACTCAATTTCTTCTCTGAACTTTTTTGGAACTATTCGGTCATTGTTAAGAAATTTGAAAAAGAAAACACAAATAATTATAAGACATTTTCTTGCTCGAAATTAATAACTTAGTGTAAAAATATTTAAAGTAGTAAATTAGCACGTAGTACTGGTGCATTTCTACATATTAATATATTATGACCGATCAAATGTCAAAAAAATCTTAAAGTTTAAGTAAAATGAATAAATTAAGTTGCATTTAAAGAAAAATATAATGCTGCTTGCACACGATCTATAACGAAGATAACACACAGTTTGTATAAAATTACTAAGCCGTGACCAATTATTATCTTACTTTAATAATACGTGTTACTTAATTTATTTATAAAGATTTGATGAGATAACAACATAAATAGATGGTAGGTACTCATCTATGCATAAGAATAGCCTGTCAAACATTGTTGACGATCATCGCAATAATAATTAATATAATAATTAAATTATACGTAGTATTTATTTTTGAATAATAATAAAATAGTAATTATTGCAAAGCTTCACCATCATAGGTAAGTTCCTTATTTCTCAATAATAAGGTAACCGCATATAAATAATAATAATAAATAGTACCTACACCTTCATATTATTCGACAACGAGGAGCAATATTTATAATATAATTTATTATAAAATTTCTACGTCTGACAACTTAAGAATTATTTTCTACCATTCGACTTGCATGCACAGAAATGCCATTCAGTTTTTAAAATTTTCAAAAATTAATATCAGGTTTTAGAATATAATTTATATCTATTATTTGTGGTTGAAGTTCATGAGGTCGATTTAACTAACAATGAGTATGTGATTAATGCAAAAATTATTATTTTAAACTTCTTATAATATTAATAATTATTAGTGAATAATACAAGATTAATTCCAAAATCTTGATGTAACGTTAATGATGTAGTAAACACTCCTAAACACTTAACATTTACAATTTTAACACATTTATCAACTTTCTGATCTGATACTATTTCGATGAACCATAGCACAGCCATTTATTTATTCAAATTTTTTAAAAACATGTACAGAAAAATTTTTTAAATTTTTATCAAGTAGTAAATACATAAATTAACACAAATAAATAAATTCTTCTTTAACAAGCGGGCTATAGGTATTATAACATTCTTGCTAGATTCTCACATCGGAAATCGGTACATTATGGTAGATTCTGAATTTCTCTGGAGTCCTGGACATGGGATTCCATAAAAAATCATACCTAGAGTTCAGATTTGTAAATGATGAATTTAAAAAAAAAAATGATCTTCGACTACCTTTTTTAGTTTTTCGATGCTATAAAAGCTTCGAAACTGGAAGAAAATATTTACATTATTTAACATTTTGTAGATTGCTTAATATTCTCTTTTCTTTAATATACACATAATGCCCTAATAAATTGTTAATAATTTTTGTCATGCTATGATATCATAACTAATTAAATCATATTTTGAATTTTAATTGTCTAATGAATATTAAATAATCATCATAATATTTATTTTTATTGAAATATAAATTATAACAGATTATCGTAAGTAATTTTAGTATATTAGCATATTAACTATTTTATAGTTATTTTTTAATTTGTCCTACCTATTTAAATTTACTGCTTTATTTTTAAATTGAGAAATAAAACTTTCTCAATAAAATTTTGGGAAAAAAAAATAAAATTCGTTTAATTTTTCTTAAGTAGAAACACACACCTAGATACTTACTAATTAGATAAAAGACAAATTTTTTCTTAACTTCGAGTTTTACAATGGTTATTTATATTTTGAATATAGTATTTTCAAATTGCGGATAATAGGTTTTTTATTTGATAAGTGGTAATAGCAAATGTGAGAAAGACTAGAGTATATTTTACCAAATGGGAGAAAAGTACCAGTTTTCTGACGAAGAGGAAAGTTTAACAATGTTTTTTCCGTAATATAAAAAATTCATTTTGGTTCTGAGGTAATATGAAATTTTTCGTTATTACACTTAAACGATTTTCATAAAAATGAAAAGTGCTTTTTTTCATCATTAGCAGATCTTCTTCTTCAACTTAGTGTAAGTTTTAAGGTTTGTTTAACACCAGCAATGTGGTGTTAAGCATATTCTGGCAAGCTAGGAAGCGAAAAACCGCAGTTCTAATCCTAGTCGCGCCACATACACTGCTGGGAAATCGGAGATAGTACAATGGGCTAAATTTAGAGGCCTAAGTGCGTGCAAGCTTGTCTTGCTCTCCACATTAATATCCAGAATCCAGAATAAGGTTTGTTTTTTCCAAAATCTGCGTCGTTTCCTTAGCAGTGTTAGATCTATGAGCATGCAAATATTTTACATCCATTAAGTAGCTTGTTGAACTGGTCTTCAGATGTGCCTATACCTTGGTTTTTATGTTAATGATGGCAATTCACTAACCCAGGATTTGATAGAACAAATCAAAAACTTTAATCAATTGATTCGTAATTATCGTTAAACTCGATAGTAACCATATATGGGCATTTTAGATTAGAAGCACAAAATAATGCATTAAACACTTTTTTGTGAACCAAATTGCACGTTTTTCACATATAAATTACAGTACAAGTATAATTTTTAAAAACGGTTTCGTCATACAATGACGATGAAATTCTTGAATAAATTCAACGTCTACAAAAACGTTTGCAAAAATTATACTTTCAGACTTTCAATGATTATAATAATATATACAGGGCGGAGCGTGGTAACTTGCTGATTTGGGAATTAAATAAAAAAATAATGAACATTTAGAAATGTAGGTACCATTTTATTTTTCTCATATTGGATAATAATGGAAGTTACAAATTACATGGTTTTGAATATTGTATCTGCCAAATGTCTACCTTCATATACAATACACCTTCGTTCGACTTCAGGTAATCCCAAAAATTCGGGAAACTACGAATCGCAAACGAAAAGCTCGCTGCACAGCAATGATCTAGTGGGCATTCGAAAAATACACTTCAACGCAAAATGAGCACTCCTCACGTGGTCCACTACATTATGACAACTGAGCAACAGATGAATGCAAACTTTCCTTCGTTCCCTATAAACCATGCTTACTCTCCTCTCTCTTCAACCAACAGCGCCGCCACAGCGTGAATTCTAAAAAAGCAAGTTACCACGCTCCATCCTGTATTTTGGATTGCTTTTTAGTATATTGCAATATAATAAGTAAATACATCTCAATATCTCAAGCTACAGCTAGAAACTGTATCTATAGTACAGTATTTTATACAGTAGAAAATGTGTAAAAAGTATCTCTGCAGAGGCTCGGTTTATGGTTCATGAGCTTTTTGTATTCTTTACAGGTGATGAGAAACTGGCCCAACGCCCAGACCCCCAACCTGGAGGACCAGAAAAACGGCCAGAATAAAGTTTTTGCTTCACCCAGATTCAAACCATTTGTAAAAACTTTTTTACATAATTAGATTAAAAAAAAAACCAGCAGAGTGGCATGGGGTGAAACGTAAGTTTCAAAAAGAAGATGATTCAGTTTGGTGATTCTAAAATATTTACAAGTTAGTTTACTTTGATCGGTTAATAATTAATAGAAAACTAATTAAATCGCAACGCAAGAAATTTAAAAGAAGGAAAAGAATTTTCTCTTTAGCAATAATTATTATTTCCCTCAATTTTATAAAAATCTTTTTCAGACAAATATCTCTCCATGCTCAGCCTCCGGTGCACCTGAAAACTATGCGTTTATCATTATAGTTTTAAGAAAGTCACTTTTGTATTTTGCATAAATACATTTTGTCATGTTTAACCAAAAGGTTTCCAAACAGCATCATTAATATTTTGAATAAAGTGTGATGTATAACCAATAATAAATAAATATATTGCAACAGTGAGTCAGTGTACACCTACAAAGCGTTTATTGATATTTTATTCAATAATTTACATTTTTAAACATGAAAATGTAATTTATATTAAATTAATGTTTACTTTTGATTACACTCTTTGCAAATTTTAATAACGTTTATAAAACCAATAAGGCGATATTTATTAAGTAGTATGTAGTTAGGTATGTAAATGATGCGTTATATACTCATATCTAGGCGTGCATTTTGTTATGATATTATATCAACGAGAATAAATTGATTAATAAGTTAATTTATAATTTAGGTGGAGATGGAAAAAAATATTTTGTTCTATATCCGGAATTGTCCTTTAAAAGGAAAATGTTTGCCTAATCGAGTTAAACTATAACTGTTAAATAATAATTAATTACATATTTATGCAAAAATTAAGAATTAATTCACTTGCGATTTCAATAATAATAAGATCACCTTCTGAGGTTCCATTTGTATAATAAACGGATAAATTTTTCAGTTTCGTGCATATCTATACTAGACTAATGCTAAAATTTATTGTTAAACATCAAATTAACATATTCTTTATTTAAATAATCACGAAGAAAAAATTTAATGTTCCAAAACTTATAATTTTAAGTCAAGGTTTTTATGTAACAAACAATTATCTTCATTTTAGAACAGGAACAATTATTGCAGACGTGCTTAGAAGTATAGTTTTGAAGCGTTTAGAGCAGAAAAAATATTTATGTAAATTTGGAAAATTATAAACCACGGCATCATAGATTCTATTTTGACATTTGCAAAGTTTAGAAAAATTTATGGCAAAGAATTAAACTAGGTGTAGTTTTTCAAGGTAACATTTAACGAAAAAAATAAAAAATAAAAAACATGTTTTACCAACTAAAAGTCCTTGATAAACCTCAAGCAAATATACCCATAACTTACTAAATGAAATTTAATTTTTGAAATGCATCTTTTCCAAAATTGAACGGAATGCGAAACATTTCAGTTTCATTTTTAACTTTTTGAGCAATAAGTTTTTGAAAAACTTTGTATTTATAATTTAAAGTAGGTACTACACCTAATACTTAAATATATAATATGTATGTTGGAGACATCAAAGAAGAATGCCGAGATGAGATCAATATTTATCTTCAAATTATAAAAATCACTCAGTAATTGGAAACTATAGTTTTACTATATAGTAATAAATAAATAAAGGAATAAAAGTTAATTTTATAGTTTAATGTAGAATTGTAGACCATAAATTTTGCTGAATAGCTTAAAGTTAGCATATTCCAAGATTTTTAAAAGAAAAGTGTTAGTGACACATAACGAATTATAAATTTTATTCAAGATTAGTGTAAAACAAACGTTTGCTATTTATTATTATTACTTTTGATTGTGTGGTTGAAATTTCTAGTTTATATCTTCGCACATCAAGTTTGTTAAAATCCAAAAGAAAAAAAATATCAGGTTTTTCAAACGAGAATATTTATTAATAATTAAGCACAAAATCATTGAAAAACTTTGACCCTTTTGGTTCAAGGCAATTTCGATTTTTGTTAGCTTGGAAAATTTTCAAAAATTAAATGTAATATTGCAAAGTAGGTATAACGTAAACTTGATTCAATTTTCACGCTATTGCTCGACGTTAAGTTAGTTATATAAATAAATAAATACGGAACACCAGTAAAAGGTGTTCGAGATTCAAGAATAATTTCTTGAGAAATTGTAATAATACGACAAACACTAATAAAGTTATATACAATTAATTTTGAAATATAAAGTATATAACTTTCCATAATATGAGAAAATTATTCATTATAAAATTAAAATGTTGCAAAAGGAAATAGTTTTTAAAATGTGATTTAATTTAAGGTGATCTATGAAACGCTTACAACAGAAGTAAATCATTTATTATTAGCATAAACTGATCAAATTATATTATAATAAAAAGAGCACCAAACGTCCTTGTTAATTTAAATCAGATGAGAGCCCATCCTTATTTTCATGTCTTCACTTACCACATTTTTAAATCGTCAAAATTAGGCGTCGTTAATTGAGTAATTTGAAGATTTAATTGTAAACTTCAATACGACCACTACAAAAATGTGCATCCCCTGGCGTAACATTTCCAACTACTACAAGTTAATGTAATTGAAAGATGTTGCAAATTTCCGCCTACTTTGTATAACATTTTAGATTGTATGTATTCTTATGCCACGGAAAACCGTGACCTCTGAAAGATTTTCTTGCATAGTTTTGGATCGGGTGTGGTTAAGATGAACCAGAGCATCGGTGGGGGTTTTCTATATAAAATAATTTAAATTCGTTCTCATGTTAGATTGTGAATCCTGTGGATATTTGTACCCTCACAAAATGAAATCGGTAAGCTAGAATTTTTCATAATTTTTAAAATAATTTCAAGTATTAATTTATTATTTTATTTATAATTTCACAATATAAAGTAAGTATTCTAAGCAATTTAAACGGGCTAATAATTTATTTTTCCAGCAAGAACTCATAATAGATAATAATTTATTGAAATATTATTCAATCATACTGACAAATTACAATTTTTAAATTTTAATTAGGGCTTTATTTTAAAATTAATTGTATTATAATATAAATTTTATTGATTTTTATTTACCATTTTTAATTTTGAAAAATTTTGACAATTTGAAAATCAATTTTTCATCATCTTCAATTACGAATTACGAATATGCATTGAAATATACAAAATAAATTGTTTTTGTGAAAACGAAAAACGGTTAATTGTATACCAACGAGTCCGGTGCCAACTTTTTTTAAATTTTGCCTTAAAAATGATTTGACCGATTTATTTTTCGACATGGTATGTTATAATAGAATTAATTGTAAGCTACTATCAGGTTTCTTTTTATTAATTCTTAAACAAAGTATTTTAATTATTGATCGCTATTTCAATAATCTTCTTTTTCAATTCTCAATCGTAGCTTACATGAAAACTCTTGTAAGTATACTTACTCTTATAAGTAATGCCTCAAAAAGTAAATGATAAATCGATACTTATATGGAGCTATTTTCGAGATACAGTCGGTACCGGAATCATCAGGGCAACATACAGTGTTTCGTTTATGTAAATCTTTATGCAAAATTTTGATTTATGTATCTCCAAACAGATATAAATAAATTTAATTGTTTTCGTGAAAAAGATTCGTAATAGATTCACCTTCTTTGAGGGCCATAATACTCCGGCGCACCCCCTAAATTGAGTATTATAAAATCGATTATAATATTTTGAGCTCTCAGTTACATTTGCAGTCTTCATCAGAAAAATTCAAATAAAATAATTTTTATCAAGTATTTCAAAATTAATTTTTAAAAATGTGGAAGATTAATATTTTTAAAATTTCCTTCATTTATTGACTTTTTTTTATTGCAATGTTTGTACTCGTAAAATATAAAATTGAAATTAAATTATTTTTTAAAATTCTGTATAAAATATTTAAAATTTGAGTGTTATATATTAATTTGCTTTAAACGCTGCAGAAATGAGTTTACCTTTATGTAAGAACTTGATCATCAATACAATTTTAAACTCCTTCTGTGATGTGTAAAATTTAATTTTGACTATAATAATTATTATTTTAACTAATATTAAAAATAATTGATTTCATCTATCTTGCAAATATTATATTTTTGTATAATAGGCTCTGACGCCGATTGTAAGTAATCGAAATACGATATATCAGGTACAAATTTGGAGCTGATAGTGCAATTTAAAAAAATAATTATTTAATACCTACTTATAAAATAATATAAGTAGCACTAAATCATGAAATAAATTTAATAATTTATTATTATTACTTAATTATCCTATTTTCTATGAAATTTTTATAATACTACTTCGTATGGTATAAAATTTGAAATTTTGTATTTTCCAATGCAAACATGTTTTGCGTTTTAATTTGGATGATCTGCTTTATTATTTGAAGGTGACATTTTTAATCAATAACTTTTATTACAAATCATAAAATGTATTTTGAAAATTTATAGATAAAATATTTCTAATGAATTCATAAAATGCCATTACGAAACTACTAAAAGTTGATTTACGGCAACGATTAGAAAAAATTGTTAATTTTATTTAATGATTTCAAAAGAGTAGAATAATAAAAAAAAATTAAAAATTATATCATCTAAAGAGCCGTTATTTTTTAAACCTGATAACTGCAAAAAAATTTGTTCTGTAGAATGCGATTTCAACTTTATTAAATTTTGATAAATTGCACGTTAGTGTTTTTCTCATCGAATGGTGTCCATAAATGACTACAATAATTATTTGCAGTTATAACTTTTTTTAGTAAAGCTCAAAAATGCTTCTCACTAATTAAATGCAAAAATTAATTAATTTATTTTAAAATTTTTAATAATTTATGTTTTTTAAGGTATAAACGCTGTTAAATAAGTAAATAAAATAAGTACTGCTTTTTGACAAAGAGCTTAACTTTCAGGCTGACGCAACTGTGGGTCAATTTAATATTACTATTTAAATTATAATTGTGCATTATACAAATCAATTGAAATGCTAGTACCTACCTATTTGCAGATGCCAATCGTACTTTATAATTTATCACGTAAACCGTAAAATAATAGAACCTTTATCCTGTCTTTTAATGTCTTATAGAAATATGACAAGTTAACAGAAAGTGCTTATTTATTATGGCATTATAAATTTATATAAATAAGGGAAATGTCATTTATCTATTTTAATTTTGAATACTTACTCGTAAAAATTAATTTTTTATTTAGCCGCGACATTATAAAATTTTGTGTAATATTATCAAAACGTTCATTAAATTAAGTATTTAACAATGCCAAATTTTAGTTATACTAGTATATAAGTGTATAGTCGTATAATTGGTTATTTAACTTAATTGCATTTTTAAAAGTTGTAGGTATAATTAGAGCTTATTAGTCACTGTTATTACAATTTATGTAAAAAATGCGATTTCGTAATAAAAGTTTAACGATTTTACAAATACAGAAATAGTAGGTGGTGGATTAGAAAAATAAATAGGTAAAGGTCATCAAATTAAACAGTAAATATTAATGACATGCCTTCAGAATACAATGGATAAATTATGAGCGGATCCTAGCCAAATTTAGAAAACTTAATAAACTTTAATTTTTTTAATTGGTCCACTCTCAATTCTAGTGTTCATCGCAAAAAGAGAAAGGTTTAATATGATTATTTCTTACTTTTACTATTATATTATGTGTAGGTACTCAATCATATTTTACGTAAGGCACACAACAATAAACACAAATTTTAAATCTATTGCATTTTTATTGTATGACTGACAAACGAGTGACAAACGTGTCGGGTTTTTGTTTTGCTGACGTCCAAGTCTCCAAATTAACCCTAAGTGCTCCCAAGTTTTGTTAACAATTACTTTTGTTTTAGATAATAATATGTTGTTTGTTGGCTGTCGCAAGTGCGGGACCACAATATTATAATAATCCATATCAGCAAAAGCCTTCGTATCAACCACAACAGCAGTATTATCAACCTCCTCAAGTTTATAATAATAGGCCAGTTGTTGCTATTGTTTCTGAAAATAATGAATTAAATGCTGATGGATCTTTCAGATATGGGTAAGTACAAAAGTTTTCCATAACTTTTTCCCCGGATTAAGCTTTTCACATTCAAAAAATAAATTAAAGCGGTCAGTTTTTCATTATAACGATAATTTTCCATATTCATGACGCTTTAGCAATAAAGTACGTAATATATACTAGGTGGGTGCAATTAATTCTGCAACCATCGTTGCTCAAACTAATATCGATAAACATTAAAAAAATTATAAATACAAACTAATTGTTTAACAGTACTTCTCACACCTATAGCCTCATGTCAAAATAAGAATAAATCAGTATAATTACAATGTAACATTACATGTTATTGCATGCATGCAATAGAAAATAATTTTAAAATAATATTACTTATACAATCGTTGCAAAACCTAAATGTGACTAATTAACAATATCACCTACTTTTGTCTTTTATGCACTTTTTAAATCTTTAGATATGTATCTGCCGATGGTCAACAAGTTCAAGCAGAGGGTTACCTTAAAAGTCCAGATGTGGAAGCTATCAGTGGATCGTATTCTTACACCGCTCCAAATGGGGAACAAATTATAACCAAATATATTGCCGACGAAAATGGTTTTCGCGCAGAAGGTCCACATATTCCAACACCTCCACCAATTCCAGAAGCGATTCTCCGATCTCTCGCATATAACGCAGCCCACGAAAAATACGATACTAAATACGACAACCAAGGACAATATGAACCCCAACCAACTTACAGGCCATTACAACAATACCGACCCTTCAAATCCTACAAATAATTTAATTAATTAATACGTCTGCATTAGAAAGGCCAGTAAGTTTTAAGAAACGTGTCTCTCTAATGAGAGGTTTTAAATTGTTTAATTGATTAATGGTATCTCATTAAATATATAAGAGCAGTTTTGTATTTTTAATAACAAAAATAAATAAATCATGAGCAACTTAAATTTAATTTTATTAAAATAGATTTTCTCAAAAGTCAAATGGTACGGTACAAAATTGTAATAGATTAAATCTTTTGATTAAAATATTATTATTTTTATTAATTTTTCAACGGATGTGGCTTTTAGCCAATTGTACTGAAACTTTAGGTTTATTGTACCCCGTTTCATGTGGGATTGTGATGATATTGTGAAGGAAAAAACTACTAATAAGGTCCCTTGCACTGTATACGAATTCACCATAGCGAGTGAATGCCCAGTGAGAGGTCAAGCTAAAAAATTCTGTGTAGTCGGCGATTTGAACCGTTCTGTAACTCAATCAGCGGTCATGTCGGTCCACGGATGTGGCTTTGGTTATTACTAGGGCAAGTTTTTGACACCAAATGCAACTTTTTTCACAAGTCACAAACTGTCTAAAAACAACAAAAAACTGTATTTTAATCGCATCTGATAAATAATCAAGGAGTTTTTAGCGCAACAAAAATGCAACTTTTCACGTTATTGCAACTTTTTGCAACTTTTCACATATTTGCAACTTTCTTGCAACTTTTAGCAAAATTACAAGTTAAATACATTTTTTTTTCAATTTTTCCCTGAATTTTTAATTTCCATGAATCTTAAGCTCGTTATGACCAGCAAATGGTAACTAACCAACGGAAAGCACGTCTTAGTATCCATCAGAAGTTTTCTATTGGTTAGCTACCATTTACTAAGTACAACCCTGTACGAGTTAGTACGTGTTATTTTTGAATTGCTTAGTTTAATTTTTGTAAGTTGGTAACTTGACCAAGTAATAGTTATGAAAGTTAACGTGCAGGGACGTGCCCATCTTGTAGAAAGTTGGCAAAAAGTTGACAAAAACACCCAAAGTTGGCAATTTTGAATTAATTCAGTTGGCAAATTTGAAATTTCTCCCCCCCTCCCGAAAAAACTTGGTTGGGCACGTCCCTGTTAACGTGCCTTGTTTAATTAAATGTACATCAGTTGTACAACCCCGTTCACACTACATGATTTATCATGTGACTTGTCACAAGATGTCTCATATGAGAGATTTTTTTACCTTCACACACTATATGATTTTTGATATTACAAAAGTTATGGCTTTTATGATTGGCTGTTGTAATGGTATGATTTTAGCCATGACTTTTCTTATGACCAAGTCATATGACAAATCATATAGTGTGAACTAGATTTCACAAGTTACTTGCTAAGGATCGTCAATTTAAGGATGAAAATGTCACAAAATATTTAACGTTACATTATAATTCTATAAATAAATAAAATGTGGCAATGTATTTATTTATTTTATAAATTTCTATGTGTATATTCTTTATTATTTTTAAAAAAATTTAAAAAAATAATAAATGCAACTTTTTTTGGTTTTATTGCAACTTTTATGATTTATAAATGCAACTTTTCGTGTTTTAAATGCAACAAAAAAATTGCCCTAGTTATTACATACCACTTACCTACTATTATTTTATAAATATTGTCATCTTATTTTTTAAAAAGGAAAGTGTGATTTTTTGTAAAAATTTTGTTGTTGAAAAATGTGTGCGATGGCGACGTCCTTCCCTTTTAAAAACCGAGAGAAGAGTCGAGAAAATTTTGAAGACTCGCAAGCGACCTACGGTGCTGCTAAATTTTGAATAATAATATAATTAAATTTTAGTGACACAGAGCTTTTCTGGATATTTTATTTCTTTTAGTTAAAAAGAAGTATGAACAGAATAAATTGGCAATTTTGAATGTTATAGGTTGTTGGAACAAAACAATAAATAGGTGTATTGTTATAGGTTGGTCTAAAATTCCATCAATTTTGTCACGCCATGCCACAACACTTGACATTACTCCAGAAACTTTAATGTTTCCACCACCATGGTGGAATATTTCCAAATACATATATATTAAAGTATATAAAGAGCTGCTTTCTACAACGTCTCATATATATAGGTGCCTTCCTCCTTCCTATCAAACTGGAAAAAGAAAAGCCAACATTAACTCTCACCAATTTGCATCATTTTTAGTAGGTATACCTTTTGGTTATAATAAATTAATACTTCAAAAATTAAAAAAATTAAAAATTCCTTAATTCAGCCAGTTGAGAAAAAATCGATTTTGAAGAAAAAAATATGTTGGGTACTTTATAAAATATTACTCGCGATGTATGCCATGTAAAATTAATGGCAACTTTGGTTCGTCAAAATCGATTTTCTTCAAATTGGCTGAGTTAAAGGTTAAATTTTTACCTGATGTATAACTAATTATGACCAAAAGGTATTTATTAAAAATGGTGCAAATTGGTAGGAGCCAATGTTGGCTTGCCCCTTGTGAAAAGCTATTAAACTTGGACTCTTCAGTTCAAAAAATGTTTTTCCAAAAAGGAAAACATTTTTATGTAGGTTTATTTTTGCAAATTCTAAACGCGTTTGTAGATTTCTTTTCAAAAACAAGAGTTTTTTTTGCAACGCAACTCCGAAGTTATATCCGACCTATAGTTGGAACTGATTGATCTGCATTATACTACTCTTAAATTTTGGCTTTTGTCTGATTAAAAGTTAAGAAAGGTCGACGTTTACTCATTTAAAATTTTTTTTTTAGTTTTAAATTTTTCAATATGTTCAATGCAATTTGGAACAATAATTACCTAGAACATCATATTTGTTGTGAATTTACAAAATACTGAGTCCGTTTGCTTTCATTTGTAGAATGACCATCATTTTTTCAACAAAGCATCAGTGTTTGCTCCGCCCCATGGCAAATTATTACAAAGCCGTAAAATCTAATGTTCCAAAAATACTTTATTTTTAATTTTTTTAAATATACTCTCTATAAAATTTTATTTTTAAAAACTGAAATTTCTAATGAAAATTATGAAAATCTATATTTCATTATAAAGAACAATAGATACCATTAGTTATGAAATAACACATCAATCAAATGCACTATACGGAATCGCTTGCAGGAATTAATTCGTTGAACCCGATTTTCCATGACTCTTACACAAATCAGGTCGTATGTCAGCAATTATTCGTTCAATATCGATCTCTAAATAGTGTAAATTTGCTGGATGATTGCCTTAAAACTTAAACCAATGACTTTACGCATCTTCACAGAAAAATGTCCAGTGGAGATCATCGTCATCGCCGAGGATGATTTTCTTATGAAATTTTGGATCTTTTTCAAGTTATTCTAAGCACCAAAATGATCTTGTGGTTTGAGTTGTGCCAAAACAATCTTGTAATGATGTAAAACTACAATTTATCACGGAAAAACTTTCTACCAATGTCATTTAGGTAACCTATTCTCATTCATTCAGTTTTTAAAGTTTAAAATTTTAAAGTATCACGTGTTGCCTATTTTACAAAATAGTGACTGCTTCATAAAATAAATAATTATAATATGTTGTTAAAATCTATGGGTAAGGCATCATTTCTCAACCCCTTTTTTTGTATTGCAACTCCCTAAAGAGAAAACAATCTCGCTACCCCTCAGGAACAGAAATGATCTTTTTCTTACTCTTTAACCCTTAAAAAGCCAACAAAAAAGTTGCAATTACCCTTATCTCTGATCGTGACTCTCAAGTATCATGGGTTGGTGTGATATAATTAATAATTGCACAATTATAAGTAGCTGACAACGGCACTGTACCATTTGTTCATAATTTAAAAAAATACAAAAGATTCTTTTTTATCTCTTTGAAACTATTTTACATAAAGAGGTGAACAAGGCTTTACAAGCTTAATAAGCTATAATATAAAAGTTCAAATTTTGCATTATGATTTTCTTACATCCTTAGTAAAGAAGTGGCGAACCTATGACCCACGGAACAAACACTGACCCATGAAGACTTTTGAAATGGCCCACGCGTTAATTTTTATATACCTACTTATTTTTTTATATTATAAAATATAGCAGGCAACGGAAAATATAAAAAAATTAAAATATAAATACCTAATGATGTCAAATTTATAAAAAAATATATCCAAGTGGACGTTGGTTAACTTATTTTCTATCGTATCACCCCATCAATATCATTTTTTTTTAAGTCGACCTTTATTTTTTCTCTTCACTTGTAAATAATGTAACAGTTGTAAAACAAAACAGAAACGTAAACATTTTTAAAGGATTTTAAAAGTAAAGTGAGAACCAATAAAAAGGATCAACTTACAATTTTCCTGTTATCAACTTTTTTAGATTTTCCAAATTATTGACATCTTTCCACTACACTCTTCCCCCCCCCCTCCTTTTTCAAGTGATGGCACTGAATTATTAACCCAATTTATTATATTATGGTTATTATTAACCTAGTATTAAAAAAAATAATAAATAGGTACACTTTGACCCGCGTTTCAAAAAGGTTTGTCATAATTAATTGTAATTTGTATTTTCGCACAGAAAGTGTTTTGATATTACAATTTATTATTCTAGAAAATAGCTCACTCTGTTATAGCGCGATCCAGACGTATTTGTTTGGTCGTATGTTTGGTCTGCACAGCCGATATTCTTGCAAACAAGATAATGTCGTTGAAGTGTGTTCATGCAGTAGAGTTTTTAGCACTGTTTCTATTTTTACTAAGTTCCATGAAATAGTTCCTAGGAAGTGAGCAAGTAAGAATCTTGACAATTTTTGCAATTTCTTCTCCAAGCAGAAAGAAAGTTATTAAACTTCTCAATATTCAAAGTTGTTTAGATATTGGCTACTGAAAATACAAAATTTATGATGTTACTTCGTGATTCGTGTGATGCACCTGAAAATTAGTGAAATTACTACTTAGAAATGGATATAAAAATTCACAATTATTTATTAAAAGTAAAATCCTAATATCGAATGAAAACCGAGCAAAGTGAACGGACGAAGTCCGATAAATAGGTACCTATTATTAGCTTTAGCTCTTCAGTTTTCATTATTTCTTCTTGCAGTTTCACAATATTTACAGTTTTCCTGATGTCCATTGCTCAAAGTTTTTTCTGGAATAAAGTTAAATTTAGCAGTAAAAATTATTGTTTGGACATACAACCATGCATACATAAACATGTATAACCATCATTCGTTTTTGCATGAATAATTTTTGCTGAATAAATAGTAGGTACATAATTATGTATCTTATACCTACTTTATTTATTATTGTTATGATTGATATTTTTAATTGATTATTATTAAGTATTAACGACAGAATCAGTAAGCAAAATTTTACTTTATATTTTCTTAAAAAATGATTTTCGTATTACCATTATCATTTCTAATTTTCCATAAGCTCTTTTCAAACGTTCTGACGTTTCCCGATAATTGCAGGGATTCTAACTAGACACTACAGACTAAACAAACATCTTCACATGATGGGATATGCAGAAGACCCAATATGTCGTGGATGCAATGAAGAGGAGGAAACAGCCGAACATGTACTTTGTAACTGCCCGGCGTTAACTTCAACAAGAGGATCTGTGTTGGGACACTGGACTGTATTGACACTCCACCTGCCAGGATCCTAGAGTTCATCCTAAAACTGGACTGGCTTATTGGGGAACGACAGGATTGGTGTAGAACTAAAACCGGAGGTAGTACAATGGGCCCGATTGGTGGCCTAAGTGCGCGTGAGCTTGTCTTGCCCTCCAGAACGAATCCAGAACGTTCTGACGAAGATATCTGCCGGCACACCAAATGAATTTTATGATCTGAAAATACAAAAACTTTGTTACGGTCAATGTTGTAAATCGGACGTTGACGTCAATGCCCAAGTATGCCGGTCATTGACGTCATTGTCTGGCTATTGACGTCAACGCCCGTTAGCGATGGGCAATGATGTAAATATTTTCATCTGATTGTGATATTTACGTCTTTGGCCGGTCAATAAAGTCATTGGCCAAAAAGAATCGGATAATGATGATATTGTAGGAGAAATATTTAAACGTATGTTGTATTCATTGCATTATAAATTATAATGTATTATAATCATTTAGTAAGTAAAAAAATTAAATACATTTTTATTCTGGCATGAAAGTGATCCATGGCACTTCCAGTTGAAAATTTGGTTTCTGGCGCGACACGTACATTTATTATTTTTACATCCACCCTTGCAGTGACAACGCTTGTAACCTTGTAACCTTTCCCCTAAAACACTGTTTCAAGCTGCAGTTTGTCTAAAGGCTCATTCACACGGGTTAAGTTGATAAGTGATTTAGTTAAATTTAACTAAATTGTTAAATTTTAACTTAATTTAACTGTTTATTAAAAACAGATGGCGCCTACTTAAATATTTTTAGAAAACACTAGGAAGCTTTTGTATTTAAAATATAGCAAATTCGTTGAGATAATACTATTCTATAAACAATATTCTTGGTCTTAAGCTATTTTGGATTTGTATTGAGTATGTCAAAACACACTCACTTACAAAAAAAGATAATTAAACTTTAATTATGAATTTTGTTTTTATCAATTAATATTACAAACCCAAAATAGCTTAATACCAAGAATATTGTTTTTAGAATGGTATTATCTCAACGAATTTGCTATATTTTAAATACAAAAGCTTCCTAGTTCTTTATAAAAATATTTCAGTAGACGCCATCTGTTGATTAAATTAAAAAAGCCCTGAATTAAAAGCCCCTTTTAAGTTGGACAAACACTTATTTCTAACTTAAAATTAGCTTAAAATTTAGTTAATCACTTATCTACTTAACCCGTGTAAATTACCCATAAGAGTAATCTTATTTTCTTTTGTTGTATCACTAATGTTTTCTAACAAAATTAACTTTTCAGTGCAAGGGTTAAAGTTAGATCGGGTATACTTATTTTTTAAAACACCATAATTTGTGCAAATTTTTAAATTAAAAAAAAATGTGATGATTTACTCACCTGCGCAAATAATGTAGCTTTCCAATGCTGTAATTAGAATTTTTCCAAGTTATTTAATAAGGGATGTAGTTACCTTGAAATATGTTAAGAAATCCCTATGTTAAAATCAACTGCACAACAATTTTGAGCAAAAGAAAACCTCAATGTTTTTAAATTTATAATTATTGTTAGTTGAAAAGCAGAAAGAATATTTATTAAACTTAATGAAACACCATTAAATAATTTGCTTAATTAAGAAGTACTCAGTGGGGAAGGTTTGGGAACATGCAAAGATGATGAATTTGTTAAAAGTAGGTTCGTCTTTTTGACAAATGATTAGTGATCTAGGGTTAACGTCAATGCCTAACAAGGCAGACATCATTGTCCGGTCATTGCCGTTAATGACCAAAATGTCATCATTGACCGTAACATGACGATAACATTACCTAACAACCACCAATGCCTTCAGAGCCAGTGATGAGTGTATTGAAATAAACAGCAGGTACCGTTGATTTATAAACGCGATGACGTTGGCATATTATGCAAAACTTCACTCGGCATGAAAAATTCTACCAAATGACTTCCGAAGCAATCTAGAAGCTTTGTGCGTGGACACAGAGACGTGGTTAAAAAACCTAAAATAAAAGAAAATTATAAATAAATATTTTTTTAAATCAAATTACCATTGACATACGATATTATGACAAAAGTTGACGTTTAAAACTTTGGTAATAAAATACCTACACAACTATTGCAAGAAATACAATAATTTGCAGATATTACTTAAGGGTTTATATAATTCGCAATGCCTAGAGAAGAAAAAAAGATTCTAGCAAGACCAAAAATGCATGGTTTTATGAGTAGACAAATTGTATTTAATTTCATTGGTGCCTTTGTTTGTGCAGGTACTGCTGTATCATGTTTTAATTACTTTTATGTCGTGCCATTTAAAAAAAGAATCGAAGAATATTACAGGTATTTATTTATCTACATTATATCGTATGTATAACATTTTTCAAAAATTTGAATTGTAGGACAACGGATATCGACGCCATGTTTGAAACTATCCGCAAAAACAGAATATTCGATAGTTGCTAATATTTAAAAAATTGAACGAAAAATATACTCAATTTAAATTTAATAATAGATAAATTATTACCTATAATGTACTTAGGCAGAGCAAAAAAATAAATTATACAGTAAGATAAGATTTTTTCTGAATAGGTTAGAAAAAAAACCACTTTCATTATATGTAATTGTTATGCACGCTATAAGCTACTGTATCTATCCGTTTTTACTTCATACGTTAGGTATCATATTATTATGTTCGTCTGTCTTGACGTCTTGAAGTGTGTCTTTGTTGCACCTATGTTACTACAGCTAATTAAAAAAAACGGTTTTCTGTACTTAATTCAGTTGGTTGTGACGTAAGCTTCATCTTTCAAGATAACAACTGTATGTAGAACTATAGTATAATACTATACTAGAAGTATAGTCTAGTATAGTAGTATTATACTATGGTAGAACCATTAATTTGAAATATCAAAACTAGCTTGAACTACGTTGTTATTTCCTGTTTTGTAAACTTTATAATTAACAATTTTTTTAATCTAGAAGCTTTTAATTACCTAGGTAACAGAAAAACAAGTAACAGAAAACAAACAAAATTTGGGTTGTAGTTTAAAGTTTCTGAATACAATGTAATTAATTAATTTTACTTTTAATTTTTGATAGTTTAAGCAGTGAATATAAAAAATATATGAATATATTTTAGATGTCCTGTGACGCAAAAGCTTTACCACGTCCAAATATGAATGGAAGATTAAATCGAGTTATTGGAACTCAACTGGTAACTGCATTCATACTAAGTTTTTCTGCCGCATTTACATTTTGGATATGTTATGTCGCACCTTATAAAGAAAAGCACGTTGCATTTCACAAGTAAACTCCAATTAATATATTTTACGAAAATTCGATTCCTAATTATTATTTGTATGCATTTCAGAACTTACGATATCGACAAATCTTTTGAACAAATTCGAAAAACGGGAGCGTTCCAATCCTGTTAAGAAAAGCTAATCAATTATGAATATTTTCCTTATTCTAATGTAAAATAACATTGATTAATAAAAATACATTGGTTCAATAAAAATACTTACAAACTTATTTTCCGAGGAACGCATTGCATCACAATTTTGAACAAAAATGTTCATGTTAAACAACACAACCTTTCACTAAAAAATAAATAATGCTTCCATCAAGAAATGGTATTAGGTAGTAGGTATATAGTGACTCGAGTAGACGTTTGCATAATAATTGTACATTTTCATTTCATTTAAAATATAACGAGAAATCGACAAAGGAGTCGTTAAAATAAGAACAATTAAAGGTTGAAAGTGAGTTCAGATACTAGGTTTTAAGGAATGTTCCCATGAACCTGCTGACATGGCAACTATTTTATTATCTACCAATATGCATCTTCTCCATCTCTTACATAACTTGAGCACGACCTAGACGTCCTACCATAATTTACCACCAATAACAACTATTGTAGGCAATAGGATCAAATTTTATTTGATTTTTACATTCAAAAGTGTTATATAAGTTGCTAATAGCTAAATTTATTGAGGCTGATAATGATGATTTATTATTATTATTTATTAAGCATAATTTTCAAACAAAAGGATCTTGACATAATTACCATGCATATAATTTTTAGACAAGCTAAAACTGCATTAAACACTTTTAAAACTAAAAATATAATATAAAGTTGACAATGTAAATTATACTGCTATAACAGGTGACTAAACAGATTACTATAGATTATTAATTACCATGCCCCTACTGTTGGTTTCTAAAAAGAAGTTTTTGGATTCCAAAAATATTGTTAATAATTTTTTTCAAAACGTTGATCACCGACAAATAATGTGCATTACCATTCCACTTTTGTAATATCCATTCAATCATCTCTCGGTTAGCCTTTCTACAATAATAAAATTCTAAGGTCTTTCCGAAATATACGACTTTTTGAAGAAATTATTAGTGTCTATTATTACCAATAATTAGTACCAAAAATAACTAACTAATAAAAACCTCCAATGGATGCTAACACGCATTTTTTTATCGGTTAGTTAGTTAATGGTATACCATTAATGTAAAATTAACACAAGTGTCATGCAGCCTTTATATCAAATTTCAAAGATTTCAAATTAGCGATTTTTTATTTAAAAAAATCTCTACAAAGTCTATAAGTCTAATCGACGAATCATTAGGTATTACATAACTTGTCAGTTTATACTAAACGTAATACATAGTATATCTAAAAGTTAATTGTTGCTTATAGCTGCTTAATTATTTCACCATGCAAAAGCTATGCATTTAACATTAAATTCAAAATGGTAGTTTTATTATTGTACCTACCTATAGGTACTTCTTAATAAGAGTACCTACTTTTTATTTTTATAAGTTTGTTTTGTTATTAAATAACACGAAAGATTAAACATTATGGTTATTGTTATTACACTAAGCAAATTATTCCACTTTGTTGAGAAATGTAAAGAAAGCATTTTAAGTTATATTTATTTACTAATAATTAATTGCGTAATTAAGAATTTTTATACACATGCGTTAAATTAATATGTGAATTACAACCAATTATCTTCTCTTAAAATAATTTTATGGTACAACAATATCCACCTGATGCACTGGGTTAAATTGAGTCATGATTTAATCAAGCATTAACCTAATTAAGATTGGCACGTTCACGAGTACGACATTCACTTCTATTGCTTGTTGCTAGTGAATCGGTATCATCTTAAAAAATAATTTCGAAATTTTTATTAGCAACAAAGCTCTTCAACTTGTTCAATTAATTACGATCGACTATTGAAGATAGTAATTAGAAGTAAATTATAATATAATTGCAAAATTTGAACCGAATTTTATTACAAGGATTCTTAAAAATTTTAATTTTTAGGTTTTTGCATGCCTATTTTTCAAGATGTGCATAATAAATTAGTTGTATTAGAGAATATAAGCCAAAAGTATATCATAATTCAACAATAGACACTTATAATCCGTGGTTGTTTTCCTATAATACTACTAGTTAATAATGTGATTAAGAGGCCGTACATGAATCATGTAAACTTAAGTAATAATTATTATTAGTTTGTTCGAGACAATAAAATTTAAATAATTAGATTTTATTTTTACTTTTAAGGTAACATCCACATTAACTTTTAAAACTAATAAATTTAACTTTTTTATGTGTATTTAACCTTATATGTGTTCTACATTCTTTACCATAGCCATCGCAACTGGATGTTGGCAACATTTCAGCGTTTAATTATTGATTTCAATAATTATAAATGTTTTAATTAATAATTATTGACAATTAATTATTGCGCTCCTGTTTACAAACGACTCGGTTATAATAATAAAGTAATTAAAGATGACATGATATAAAGACGACTTGATCACATTAAAAATAAGGAAGTTTCCATCGATCCTCTAATAAAGTCTGCATTTCGCCATATATTGTTAAACCTTATTATTTATTTTTAGAATTCATTGTATGTATTTTATGAAAATAGTATTATAGACATCAAAAGCACAACTTTGACAAACAAAATTGAGCAGATTCTAACAGATTATGCGAAACTGAACTTGTGAAATTGCACGGAAGCAAATAAATAATAATTGTTTTCTACGCTCATGTGTGAACACTCACTATGTCGCAAAATCTGTATCAAGAGAGACGGATCTGCAAGAACATGGGGACTTATCCTAATATTTTGAGCCAAAACCACTCATAAATTTACAACATTTTAGTTGAAACTGTAAGTTAAATTTAAAAATCATTTTTTTTTTTTAATAAAATTGAGTTAAACTGTTCTGCCAATAAAAAATATTTAATTTTACGTACAAAATTTTTCAAAGAAAAAATTGGTTCTACCCATCGTTTCGCGTTTCTGCATCTATATATGTTTTGTCTGCAAACAATTCGAGCAATGTAAAATAAAATTTAATTATCGAAATTAGAAATTAACTAAAAATTTGGGAATATCCTTTGAAACAGGAATATGAAAAACCTTAAAAGTAAAATGCAAAATCATGATCACGAGAGAAATTTATTTTGTGACAAATTTTATTATGTGCAAATATTATTATTATTAGGCATGAGCTTAATTTTCAAATTATAATATTAATAAATTGTGATCTGTACGTTGCTACGGTAATTATTGTAAAAATTTTTGATTGATTTTACGTGACTTAAATTTTTCTTTATTATAAATATTTAATCCAGTGATGGTAAACAACTGGATTTATTTCTAAAACATTATTATTTTTAATGAAAAGAAATACAATGATCAAAGTAACAATGGGTGATTTTTTAGGGTAGAATATAACTTCAAAAATGTGATAAAAATAATATTGAGTAGGTAACTTATTTGCATATAATTATCACACGCTATGTTACGACATAATAAATAAACATACAAAATTAATAAAATTAAGCCTATAAACTTTTAACCATAATAATTATTAAACATAATTTTAAGAAATTACGATTAAATATGTATAATCATAATTTCGTCACTTTAATATTAGGTATAGTAATATATTGTTGAGGAGATAGAAAATTTAACTGAAAATTTTAAAGATGCTTGCATACATTAAACCTAATTTCTTCGATTGCAGAAAGCGTTCAAGTGGTAAAGAAGTGCACGTACATACATAGGTACACATTATACCTAAATACTATAATAATTAACGGTTGGGTAATAGCAGACGATATCAACTTGACACACAATTGAAAGTAAACTCGTTTATACTTTTAGTGAGACATAATTAAAACTAATATACTATAATTTATATACATAATTATTTAGTAGGTATAGTACTAAAAAAAAATAAAAATCTTAAATATAAGTTTCTTTGATTATTTGAGTAACATTGAGAAAACTTATTGGCACATCTTTTTCACAATTTTTAATTGTACAGGTAATTGAATTTGCACTAAAGTAAATTTGACATTTATTTTCTGTAATTGACAAAAAAAGGTCATAAATGGGTGCAATTTTACAAAATTATACAAAACAAAAACTCAAGCTAAGTACCTATAAATATTTACTCTGATGGTCGATTTCAATTTTATTTATTTATTTTTTTTTATTTTAACCCCTGTGGCTGGGGGTCTCGAAGTGCATCAACTACTGGGTTATTAACACTTCACCACAGCCTTGATGCAGATGTCCACTGGAAGGTCGAGCTAAGAAATTCTGCGAGGTTCGCGATTTGAACCCAGAATTTCCGCTCCGTAACTCAACCAGCGGTCACATCACTCCACGACTGTGGATAATTTTATTTATTACGCTTCTATTCGAATTGATTAAAATTGTAGACCTCAAAATTAAATTGCGATATTTATTGAGATTAAGAATAAGCAGTAATTTCCAGTGTGAAATTGTCATTAAAACAAACACCCATTAAAAAAATAAAATAAATTTTAAAATCAAAATAAAGTTTCAAAAATAACTAAGTAAAACTTAAAATAAAGCATGTTTAAAATAATAAGAAGAAAATTCTTACCCATACGATGTCAAAAATAATTCCATTTTTTCCATTTTAACTGTATTTAAAAATAAATTAAAAGAGAGTTTTTAGTAGATGTCGATGTAACTTAAATGTAAAGTATAAGAGGCGAAAAACATATTACACATACCTCATCAGATGTTGCTGTTATTACTTTCTACAAGTATAATTTTTATAAATATTTGACATGAATTGCCTTTAGGTCCTGTGATTGAAATCTGACATGGCCAGGAAAATTTGCGTCTGGACGATGATTACGTTAAAAGTTAATTATGATAAATTTAAACTATTTCATAAATGCCCTAAACACACAAAGTTATTGTTATAATTATTGTTAAAACACATTCGTAACAGAGCAATTACCGTGAGTAGATCAAGAACACGATGGATCATCTTTGGAATGTAAAAGGATACATACAGCACATGAACGTTTTACTTTTCCTTATTTTTTTTTACTGGAACATCTCAACCATAAAAAATAATTTAAATAATTTTAGTGTTTCAGTTGTGTAATTTAATTGCACGTTTAACTAATACTTTTAATATTGTTTAATGTTTAATTTATATTAAATTAATAAATCATTAAGAGTAACATCATTAAGTTAAGTAATGCATAACTAGAATATTATGCAGTCGATCAGGGAAATTAAGATGGAATTCCCATATAAATATAATTTATATAGAAACTTTGTATATGGGCAATTGGAATTTTGATTTAAAATCAAGGATATCTATAGGTGCTTATTCTTTATAAATATTTTGTAATTTATAAATAAATAGCAAGCGGCCTTAATCATTTTTAAAAGTTAACTTTTTCAATTTAAATTAAAGCCTCTTAAATATGTTATCTTTTACCTAAATATCACTTTTAAGATTGTATGCGTATTTTGTAAACAAAAGTTTATTTTATATTTAGTTATGCAATTTGCAATAGGTAGCTATCTATTTCTAGAGAGAGGTAAGTTAAAGTCCTATGACTGAGAGTGACTGAAACCACCCTCTAATAATAATAATAATAATAATAGTATTAGATACAAGAGAATCACGCAATCTTGCCTTTATGGTTATCATTTTGTTGAATGCAGAGCTTTATATAGTTTATAGTTATTTGTCGCGACTCTCTGTGGTAATCATAATAATCTTTCCTGTTACCTTAACCAGAAAATCACAAATTTTGGTTGTTTTCCGTATGAATAGAATCAAAATTTTGAAAAAATAAAAAAACACCTTCGTTATCGACGTCGCGTATTTTATAACGTACAATTTTAGAATTAACCCAAATGCCTAAAATATATTTAATATTGTAAGTACTTCGTTATATAAAAAAAATTTAATTAAAAATTGTATTTTGCATTTCGAATTAATTGCAAACAAAAATGATATTGTTATCACATTTTTACGTAGGTCTTTCTTCGTCTATTTCGTATTCATTAGTAAGAAGTATGTACTTGACTTACGTAACAAAATTTATTGAGCATCTTTTAACAAATCGATAAATTCCAAACAAATTAAAATTTTGCTTTCCTTTTACGATAAATCGAAAGATAATGTGTATAATACTCATATAATGTCTATACCGAACGCCATAAATCACAAATTTTCAATTTTCCTAATAAGGTAAACATTGCAAAACATTGTAGGTACTAAAAATAAATTAATTAGCCTAACAGTTAATTACAAGTATTGTTATTTTCAGGTAAACCAAGGTCTGGCTACAATAATTATAATGTAGTGAAAAGAGCATAAGTATCATAATCAAATTCACACCTCAAAAAATGTCAACCTTAAATCTCACTAAATTAAGAATATTTACAACTTAATTATTTTGGTAGTATTTGCCAAATTAAACAATTTTTTAATTTATCGCATCGACGAATAAGCTATAACTTAAATTCATGTTCGATACATTTTATAAAGAGTAAAAATTGGAGAAATGTAACAACTTTTTGTTAGTTAATTGCATAAATTTAGTTACTTAATGAAGTTTTAGCAAAATTAAATTACGCTTTTGAAGTCGATGTATCGGTAATTTTGATTCCACTTAAAAGTGTGCAATACACGTTCGAATAATTACCCAAATTATTATTATGGAATCATCAATTCACACTTTAAACATCAAATCAATATTTAAAAAAAATGTAGGTTTTATAATAATTAAGTAGGGCATTTTTTCTAAAATTATATAATCATTTATCTCATGATAAAAATTAGTCCTCGCAGTCGATGAAACGTAAAAAATTAGAAAAAAAAAGTGCAGTGTAATGACGATACCTATGTGTGAAAGGCCAATAAGGCACGCAAGTTGTATCATTTGCGTCACTTTTATTTTCATAAAAGAAGATGATCCCGTTTTTACCTAATGTTCTGATTAATTCAAAGAGTGGGGTTGTATTTTCTGTTGCTATTTTATACTATATAAAGAGAATCTTCTTTAGCATCCACAACAGTTTTAAGTTTGTTATTACAGTTTGTGTTTTAAAATCTACACATCATGAAGTTGGTGAGTTAATAAATAATTTCTGAAAAATTGGAAAAGCACTATTCGAGTATATAATTCATATTTTCAAAAAAGTTTTCTCGTTACATAATAAACGATTTGAGTGCACGTGAAAGATGTAAATAAGTCGTTTTCACCCTTTCTCTTTGATGTACCGCCAGGAGCAACATAAATAACTTTGCAAACATGAGAACAATAGAGAGATGTTCTCTTTTGGATAAACACAATAATTGCAAAACTGCAATACACTTTTAAGACTTATACGGATGCATACCTAGATGATCGGCCATTAAGGAATAATTAAGGTTAAACTTCACTTACGTAACTTGAGGACAAATTGTATACTCTCATTGCAAAATTTTATAATTATTGTTATTTTCGAAAATTTTGAAATTGTTTATCTATTTTGTAAACTCCAAGTTTACACGAAATTAACTATCATCGATATTATAGGTATTATGACGAATAAATAACTCAGAATTTTATTCTAAACTTTTAGTCAAAAAACTAAAACCTTTTATCGTTAAAAGTAATTTTTTTTTTTTTTATCTAAATATGAAAGTTTATAATATGTAATTAACTTTTGTGCAAATCAAAATTCTGTCAATATTATTATTAGTAGTATAATATTATACTTACTCCAAAATGAAGTGTTAATTTATTCTAAAATGTTGTTCATTATTACGACTGAAAATCAGTTCCGGCTCTACTTAAATTTCAACGTGCAAAAGTCTTCGACGTTTAAATATTATTATGTGTGATTACAATTAAATAAATAATTGTTCTGTTTTACTGCAGTTTCAGTTTATATAAAATATTATGCAAATTAAATTTTAAAAAATCTTGCATCTCGTAATCTTAAATACACACTAAATATAAACGAGCACATTGCATGTACTATGTATATGTACATAGGCAGCAAGTCAATTATTATTATGTTTATACATAATATATCTATCAGTTATAGGTCTTACATAAACATAATGGTACACTAATTAGATATAGTACTTATTATTATCAATTGACCCAACTTCTATTTTTTTAAATTTTCCCTCTCGAAAATTTTCTATTATTTCCTCCTTTCGTTTATGTTACCAACAAAAACCTAGATTGCCTATGGGCAAGGTTATAAAAACCGGTTAGCAAAATATTCACTATAAGGAGGCAATGAATGTAATAGTATTTTATATTCATTCATAAGAGTTGTTCATTATAATAATTACGAAGAAATTCGATTGAAAGCGTTTCGTAAAGTTTTATGAATTAAAATGATAAGCTTCCCTTTTACCTATTTATTAAGACAAAAAATTTAAAAAAACTTAAATTGAATAAATTGTTTTCAATATTTAGCTGTTCTTACTAATCAAAATTTTTAAATATTTTGTATTTTTTTAATTTCGACATTTTTGATATTTTGTAGAAGCGAACTAAATTATCGATTATTGCAGAAAATAATTATTGTAAGAGTAATTTTTCTACTAATTATTATTAGCTTTTAATAAATTAAACAAATAAAAGCAACTTTCCAATTGGACATAATTATAATTGACCTTACATCTTGTAGCTCACTCAGATATTATATGTACGCAATAACGGATTATTTATTTTCAGTTACTGCTAGCAGTTGTCGTAAGCATTTCGTGTGCGGCCCGTTTGGATAATACGTACCTTCCTCCTGCTGGTGCAGGTGGTGCCGGTGGTGGTCCTGGTTTATCGACACCTTTCGGACCTGGTGGTAAAGGATCTGGTGGATTTGGTAAATACTTTTTACTAATAATTAAAGTGAAAATCGTGACATAACCATCTGTTATATAGCGTTTAAGTTTTAGATGTTTCTTTGTTACCTTTTTTATTTATTTAGATTGTCGGTGAAACATAAATTATAGGCTAAACGTGAAAGGTTATTAGGTTGTCAGCTTCTTTAAGTACTTGTGAAGTTGTTACGTTTTCTAGTTACATATTTATAAGCGCCAATTGCTAATATAATTCTCAAGATTAAATGTCAAAGTACACCTCATCATTCTATACTTTCATCTTCGACATAAATATTTGTATATGTTTGTAATATAATCCATTTCTGTACGATTGTATTGCAATAAAAACGATTAAGTACTACTTACCGATTTTCAAGGTATCTAAAAATAATTTCACACATTCTCTTATTGTATTGCTACATTTGCTCATCAGTCATCACTACTATACAAAAGTATTTTATTTAGCCCAAGGTGGTGGTAGACCTGGATCGTCTTATGGACCACCTACCGGTCCAGGACAAGGCGGATCTGGAGGACCACGCGGTCCAGGCGGGCCAGGCGGTCCAGGAAGACCAGGTGGATATGGACAAAATGGAGGAGGTGGCGGAGGTGGCGGCGGAGGTGGTTACAATGGACCAGCTGGAGGTAACGGTGTAGATGCAGGTGCAAGTATTCTTAAATATGACAACTCACCCAACGCAGGAGATGGAACTTACGAATACAGGTATGCACCTGTTGCACCAATAAATTTTTTAAAAATTAAAAATTATTGTTTTTAGTTATGAAACTTCTAATGGAATTAAAGCCGAAGAACAAGGACAACCGGGTGCTCCAGGCCCAGATGGTGAAGGCGGTGAAGCTGTTAAAGGATCCTTTTCGTATACCGCACCAGATGGACAACAAATTGAAATCACTTACACAGCTGATGAGAACGGATTCGTACCACAAGGAGCTCATCTTCCAACACCACCTCCAATTCCCGAAGAAATTTTGAAGGCGTTAGAGCAAAACGCTGCCGATGAAGCAGCCGGTAAAAGCGATGATGGTTCATACTCTGGAGGTGGCGACGGAGGAGGTAGCGGCGGATATCCAAGTGGAGGAAATGGAGGCTATCCAAGTGGAGGAAATGGAGGTTATCCAAGTGGAGGTAATGGAGGGTATCCTAGTGGAGGCGCTGGAGGATATCCCAGTGGAGGACGCCCAAGCGGAGGAGGTAATGGAGGATTCCCAGGAGGCAACGGTGGAAGACCAGGAGGTAACGGTGGATTCCCTGGTGCTCGACCTGGAGGTAGTAAACAAGGATTTAATCCTCAAACAGGATACACTTACTAAGTTGCGGTAAAATTAAAATTGATAATAATAAATTATTCAAAATAATTTTTATTTTGTTGCAGGTTACAAAAGCTTATTAGTAATATTTATTTAATTTATCACTGCCATTATGTTCATCTCATATAAACGCAATAATAACATGTTTAATTTACAAAATAAAACTTAAACATTTAATTTTGCAAAAATGTGTACATAACATTTAGGGTACTTAATAATTATAAAACAAAAAAGGTACAAACGTTGTAAATGCGTATAGACGTTTAATTAGTCAATTATAGAAATAATTTAATGTAACATACCGACATTGCTATGATAAAGGCTATCGATTATAATATTTATTATTGTGATTTTTGAATGGTGCTATGTTGATTTTAATACGATATTTAATTTAGGCGTTTAAATTTTTTTTGTATTACTAATTAGATTAAATGTTGTATTAAAAAGGATTATTTATTAGATACTTCTAATAAATCGTTGTGTACTTAACAAAGTATATATTATGTATAATTATGTGAAACTATAATTATTGTAAATATTTTTTAATAAATTGCAAGTACATAAGATCCAAGTTGTTGTGAAATTCTTTCGTATTTATGTAGTTTTAATCATGATACACTTACCACGATACACTTATCGTGGTTTTATTAACACTTGAAAAATAGGTATATAATGCTAAATAGTAATTAAAATAATTATTTAAATTGTCAAGTTTTCAACACGTGAAGTTATATAAATAAAATTTTAAAATACTATCGAGTTAACAATTAATCTAATTTATTGGAAATTATTTTGAGCTTTCAGTTTTGCAAACGTAACTGGAAGCTCAAATTTACTCAATAATATTTATAAAAAAAGTTTTTATTAAAATTTTGTTGCAAAGTTTATTTCCAAATAAAATGTATTTAATTATTACTATATTAATTAAGTAGGTAAAATTAGCAAGCCCATTAAGTTATGGTTTCCTAACGACTTTATGAGTTTTTGGGAGACTATAATCGACAGAGCACAAATCCTCATTATATTTACTGCTGTATTATAAGGAAATACTTCACATTAGGACAGTAAAATTATTAAACTGAAAACTGAAAAGTTTTCAAATATTTCCTTAATTTATTGTTAGTATTATTTATTATTAGATTGTTTCAGATTGAAAATGTGTAGTTTGTGTGATTTAATTGTAAAAAAAAAATTTTAATTTTTAAATAATAGTAATTAATTACGTCCTGTTAGACATAATATTATCTAGCAGTCTGGCGTAAATCAAACACGGATAAACGGGTGAGCGGGAAACCGCGGTTCTAATCCTGATTGAGTCGGATATATTATGCTGTGATCTAAATGTCCAACATCGATCTGTGGACTATGGGGAAGGCAACGGGAAAGCACCCCATTAATATTTCCCTAGTAAAGTCTTCTTGGCTTAGGCTGGAAGATCGCCAACATCCGGATTCGGATAGGCATCTGAAGAAGAAGACATAATATTACCGTTTTGTTATAATATGTCCTCTTTCAAGCACAAGCTACTAGCGGCCACTGTAATGTAACAAATATACTAAAATGATTGTAAAATTCAGAATAGTAATGCGATAAGTCGCCATTTCAAGGTAATTACCTATCTTCAGTCGTATGTAACAAAAAAAATTGAAGAAATTGAATCAAAATTTTTTCTGGTTACATACGACTGAAGTAGCCACAGCTGTGGAGTGATGTGACCGCTGGTTGAGCACAGAACGGAAATTCTGCGTTCAAATCGCGGACTACACAGAATTTCTTAGCTCGGCCATTCAGTGAACATCCACACGGTGTGGTGAAATAGATATTGATTTATCGGAAATAGGTAATATGGGGACTAATCCACCCCGCTAATCGGATTTGTGATTCCCAAAAAGGGAAAAGGAATGTTCTAATTAGTACGTAAAAAGATTAATGAACGAATGAACATACGATTGAAGATAAGCAATTACCTTGAAATGGCGCCATATCGTATTACTATTTTGAATTTAGCAATCATTTAAGTATATTTTTCAATTTTTAAAATACCACGTTTTTTTTTCTAATTTTTGTCATATTTTCAAATATTTTTCTAGTTGTACTTTGTCATAAAAAGTTAAAAATGTTCTTTAAAGTGTTTTCTTAATAAAATTTCTTGTATGTTGTTCTTTACTTATGGTTCAAATACTAATATTTTAACGTTTAGTTAAGTTTTTGTTTAATTCTATATTTTACAACACGTACTATATCTAACTTTGATTATTTAATTGAAATAAAAATTTCCTTCTTTTTAAGATTTATTTTTTATAATTTATAAGGTGATGTACCTACTACACGCATCTTGACATATTCAGCTGTTATTAAAATTGCTTCAGTTTCTAAACATAGCCAGCAAAAGCTGGATGTTTCACGTAATTTAGAAAATTAAGTAATTTTTTACTGTATAAAAATATGACGCTTCACTCTTATTTATGCTGCTCTTTTGTGTTATATTACGTAGCCACTGTAAAAGTATAGCTGTTGTGTACGTAAGCAAATCGTCGCCTTACTTGTGAAACCTTCTAAGTCCGATTGACAAAACTTTTCAAGAGACTTAAAAAATCTGCTACTACTCTTATTTTAGAATTCTAATTTATGAAATTTTTATGAGATACTACAAGAATATAGTTTCATGTTTATCATCAAAATATTTTACGGGGATTTCATAATTTCCATATTAGAGAACTTAAAGGTTTTTCATTAAACATAAATTTTTTTTAAAATCGGACTTACAAGGTTTTACAAGTAAGCCGACGAAATTTAGTTTTTGTTTTACATCCAGTTTTTCAATTGTTGGGTATTGTATTGTATTGTACTTAGGGGTCGTTTGGCTACGAGAGCCTTTCAGAACTGCGACCAGTATTGATCTTTTGTTCATAACCCTACTAATTAGTTATTCAGGAATTCAATTTCGCTTGCGAAACACAGAATGCTCCTGAGAGGTAAGCTTTTTACCTCTTTGGGCGTCAGTTGTATCTGTCCCATATGTTTAAGCCTAATTCTGGCTAAGGCATTGCAGTTACAGAGGATGTGCTCGGCCGTCTCTGTTTCCGATTCACAAAGTCTGCACCTGTCGTTTCCTTCCAGCCTCATTTTTTTGAGGTGATATTTCACCGGTCAGTGTCCGGTGAACAGCCCCGTAATGAGTCTAATTTCGTTCTTTGTTAGAAGAAGAAGCTTTTTTGCTTCTGCAGTCGAGTACTTTATAAATTTCTTCGCCTGTCTTTGTCCTGGTGTATTTTTCCAGAAGGTTTCTTTGCTCTTCGCCTCCCATTTTTGGACCTCCAACCCGCTGTGTGCTTTGGTTAACCCACAGAATGGTTCGGGTCCAGTCGGGGGCGTTCTTGAGCCTGATCTAGCTAGTCTGTCAGCTATTTCATTACCCTCTATTCCCTCATAACCTGGCACCCAGCGTAGGGCAATTTTATTGCCCATTGCCAGTTTCTTGAGAGATTGTCGACATTCCCATGTGGACAAGGACTCAAAACTGTTTGCTTCGAGTGCCTTTATCGCAGCTTGGCTGTCAGACATTATATTGATCTGCTTGCCCTTTAAATTCCTGTGGAGGCATTCATGGGCACACAGTTCAATCGCAAGTATTTCAGCTTGCATAATTGTGGGATAGGTTCCTAAGGCTATTGATGCCGTGTATTTTGGGCCATATATGCCTATACCTGTTCCCTGTTCAGTTTTTGATCCATCTGTATACCAGTTGGAGGATTTGTTATCCACTTTTATTATTTGGCTTCTAGCCGTGTTGCGGTCCTGAATGACAACCTCAAACGGCTGATGTTGAAAGTCAAAAGTTTTTGGAATAATATCCAAAGGTTTTTCAAACAGATCTGGCTTTAGAAAGTCCAGTATCTTTAGGTGACCTGTCTTGTCTCCTGGTTTGAGTTTCCTAATTGTTGGGTAACTATCAGTTATACCGAAAATTATTATTTTGTTCTTTAATTGTGCTTTAACTACAATTATTGAAACAAGAAAATGGATTAAAACTCTAACTATATATAGGTTGACTTGAAAGTGCAAGTAATCTAACTAATAGCCATTGACACTCATTGAAAATCGTTGAAAATCGGCGTCTATAGTTTTCATACTCCTATATAAAAGGCAACTGAAATTCTCAAACGTTTAATGTGCTAATAATTTTCCTAATGATAATCAAATAAATTAAATCGCATTTCAAGAACACCACGAGTATATATTAATTTTTCCTTTAAATTTGTTAACTTAAAAAAATGCTACTATTTAAAGTTTTTAGCAAAGGAATGTTTGCAGTTGTGCAAGTATAAATTTTAATTTTAGCATTGTGTTGAATTTTTTGAAAATAGCTCTTTTCCACTTCTATTTTTTTCAAATAAGTGTATAAAATTATTTGTTATAAACTACCTGAAAAGAGAAAAATATTATCTATCCATGCTTTTCCAAGGACACATCTTATATACCACTTATATTGCATTTCGTTTTAAACTTATCCCAATCTGGTATAGTTCAACTAGAAATGCGTTATGAAATTTCTACTAATAATATAGTAATAATACAAATATTTTAAATATTTGATGTTTTAATAATATTTAAACAGGTAGTTTTTTGTTACTTATCAAATTACAATTACAGCCCAGTTTAATAATAAAACTAAAGGTCGACACAATTTTAAATTTTAATTTGTGGTTTTTATCGTATCCTATAAGCAACTACATAATAATTAACTTTTTATAAGTTTTGAAATATTATTGTTTTTGCATAATTATTTATGCAAATGTAATAAAAATATATTTTTATAAACTTATTACCCGGATAAAAAAAAGCTTTCAATGTTGCTTTTTAACTATTAATAAAAATTGTCAGTAACTAAATTTTAATTATTTATATATAAAAAGAAAAGAGGTCTCATCAAATAAGTTAATTAGTATTACATTAGTTACTACGTATAATACTTATTTTTTCATATATGTACCATTTTTTATGTTCACTTTATTTCTTAATCTGAAACAAAAAATTTGCACAAGTTGCACACGAGTTCAAAATAATTAAATTATCATAAAATCAAAATATTTTTTTACAAATTTATCTTATTAATGGTCCAATGCCTTGTGCATGTAAAATTACTAAGTAAGTGAAACTTGGAGAAAAGGTTCAAATGATTCATTGAAAATCCTCGTTTTACTTTGCTTTAATTTTGTCAAAAATTAAAAGAATACTAGAAAGCGCTCTCATTTGTCCAAGTCCTTTGTCACTGTCATTGTCAGTTATTGAACTAATGAGGGCGCTTTAGGATGATGGACGAAAGAAAAAACGGATACATGAAAATTGAACTTTGCTAAGTAAGAATTTGTAAAAATGATTTATTAATAATATATGCCATAGTCGTTGAGTGATGTGACCACTGGTTGAGTACCGAGCGGAAATTCTGGGTTCAAATCGCGGACTAGACAGAATTTCTTAGCTCGGCCTTCCAGTGGGCATCTACACACTATAGTGAAATTGACCTAGACGAGTATCAAAGAAGAGAAAACGAGAAGTGATTCACCTCGGTAAATGAATCGTAAAGACTTCCAAGGAAGTAGGCATATTCCAAATAGAATGGATACCTGATAATAATAATAATAATTTATTAATAATAAAATAACAGAATACGAACGCTCTTTAAAGTAAACATTTGCAATGAAAATCCATTACCAGAATGGAAAAATAAATTTCATACGGCAATGACAAAAAAATTTCCTAATTTGAATCTGACGAAACAAAATGTAGATATGTAGAAAACAATATTTAAGCAAAACCCAGTTGGATGAACTTTGTAGACAAGTTTTAAACGTCATTTATCAACAAAAACATTTTGATGAAAAGGAATTGAAAGTGAATTAATCCCAAATGAAAATTTAGACGGAAATGAAATAATTTCAGATGAAGTTTATAAACATATAGAGGCAGATTTTTTATTTAAATTGAACTATTTGATGATACAAACCTTCTAGCCAAACCAAAAATTCCTAATTTAAATTTTTTCAGTTAGCTTTTAGGTAGTAAAAGTGTTTTTGATATTTTGGACAAAATAATTAGTTTGTTTTTAGAAAGTCGTACGTCAATTTATTCAAATGTACATTTGACATTATACAGTGAGGCAGCTATAATTATTGAAAAAAATGGTCAAACATTAATAACTGGCATTCCTACCGATAAAATAGATAAAGAACCCATTTGGAAAATTAGCCTTAACAAAAAAATTAATAATTTAAGGAAATAATATATTGGAAGTATTACAACATTTAAAAATAATTCTAATAATGTCGGATCTAGAAAAATCAACAAAATTTTCACCAAATATAAATTATATAACAGACAAAATATAAATTTCAAAACTAAATTAAATGACAATTTAGATTGTTTAAAACAAAAGTTGAAAGTAACTGCGCATAGGCTAAGCTAAAGCAAAAATTAAAATTATACTCCAGGACAGAAGATCAGCTTCAAAGCTTAATTGAAAGTACTGAATTATTTAGTCGTGATATTTATATGAAATTTGGTTTCGCCAATGCAAAAATCAACAAAACATTGGGTATACTCCAATAGCAAATACAGATATTTTGAATGAAATACCTCAACTGCTTCCAAATAAAATTTATAAAATATTTCGAAATGCAGCAAAATTTTGTTTTAAATCATACATACTCTGTCGAGAGTGAAGGATAGAAGAGGAGGATTTAATTAATAAATACTTACAAATTTAATACAAAAATGTTTTATTTTGCAGTCGACCGCAAGAAATATTTTCGAACACATGTAGACCTCACAGGACAAAAGTTTGGTCTCCCCTGTTCTAGCATAATAATATTTTTACAGGTTTTTAGCAATTATCTTTTTTGGTTTTTATTTTTAAGATGGCGTTTTTAATTTAAAATAAAGTATTTAAAAAATGTGTTACCTTTTTGTGCTGTTGTATAATTACTAAAATAGCAAACGTTGACATGTTACAACATCGTGAAATAAATTAGTAAATTAATTTAAATCAATTATCGTGTGTGTACGTGTGACATCTATAATGAATATTTTTATTATGTTACTTTCGATGCCCCACTAATATTTTCTCCTACACATAGACCATACCTCTTTATTTATTTATTTGTGTGTTTATTGAACCTTCAATTAGTTAAAATCTTTAGTTTAAAATACATACATAATATTATAATGTACCTACATAAAATATAAACTTCAAGCCAAACGAAACATACCTACATACATAGTACCTAGATATAATATTAAATTATTATTAATAATTTAATTCAAACATTCTTTTATAATAGGTAGTACTTGGTTAGTTTCTTTTAAATTTCCAAAATTATTATGTTTTTAAAAATGCAAAAAAAATATAATTTTCGTATATTTTATGCGAACAAAGTAAATTATATAAGAATTATTCTGAGGTAATCGTCTGCGTTTGCATCATTAATATTGTGTATCAATTCTCGTTTTTACATTAAATTGACAAACACCGCCATAAATGTGCGTAACTAGTATCTTCAAAATTTTTAGAAAACCAACTGCGGTTTAATAAAAAAAACGTCCTTGAGGAAAAATATGAAATCATCATATGTGGTCCTTTATGCAACTGTGAAATATTAAGTGTTAATCAATTATTCATCGATTTAATTGACAACCACGTTAGAATTTATTAAATCTGAATGAAAACTATGCAAATATGATTCATTAAAATAAGTCTTATAGTTTGAACAATAATTGAATTGCGTGATTTTTGGCTGGTTAGTATTGTAATCGAGCAAGTAAGATTGAGAAAGATAGGCGAGCTTTTATTTAAAAAAAAAAGAAATTATGCGATGGGAGTATAAGATGCTTGAAAATTTAGGATCAGCACTAGGATTAGCTGACTTCTAATCGTTTAAGTGGGGAATAATCAAGAAGAATATTATGGTATAAATATGGGAGTCGTTTTAGATATTTTCTATAGTTATCAGTTTTTAGTGATTGGATTAAATCGTCCTAATATATAAAATAATCAATATGAAAGTGGTGAGTAAATTTTTCCAACGTGTAATTTCCCTTTGATGTAAACAAATAAATAAAAGCGTGGGTGAACTTTTAAATTAATACAAAAATTTATAAATACAATGACCCAAGCTCTTACTTACATTCATTCAATTAATCTAGCATGCAATTAATTATACCAAAATTAGAATTATAAATTATAACGATTTTGTAACAGCTATGATTTTTTGTTAAAAGTTTTAAATATCAAATAATTATTAGTAAACATTTAACATTAAATTTAATATCAATTTTTGGTTGATTTATAATGTTGATCGCTTTGACAAATTTTTTTTGAATTGTAAATATAAAGAATTGCAAAATTTAATGAATAAATTAACAATTTACCTAAAAAAAATTAATTTTTATTTTCATTGTATCTTTTAGACGGTTTATTATTTTTACATTATAATCGTTATAAACTAGTAAAGAATTAAGTTAATTCTTGAATAATAATTGGATGACAATTTTACCATTATTGAAAAATTAATTGTTAAAATTAATTTCATTGCATCATCAGCAAGGGCCTTCTCCTACTTGGTGAATTTTTATTTTGCTTTATTATTATAGGTTCAGCATATTTCTTGCTTAATTAACTTGGGTTTTATACTTCATTATCGTAAAGTGGTGATTTAAAGTTCAATAGGACAACCTAGAGTGTCTATTGGATATACATTTGAGATGAAGCAACAGACATAAAATGACAAGTTGCTTATGTTCTATTATTATTTATTTTCTCTTATTGTACAACTGTTACATCAATAAAGGTCAATTGCTGGAAAAATATTTACTAATAATTCATTCAGTAGGTACTACCTATCCTAATAAAATCTATTTTTATTTTATTTTGCAGATAATCTTCTTCGCCGTATTAGTTGTAGCATTTGCAGCCCCCCAAGGATCCCCCGTTAAAGATCTCTATATTTTAAGGCAAGAACAAGACATAAATGTTGATGGATCTTACAAATATGGGTAAATTATTTTAGATTTATTATTACTTACATTGAGAGATAAAAGATTCTTTACAGAGTACTTAAAATTGAAAACTTTTGTAAATTTTGTTATCATGAAATTTCCACAAAAACGTTATATTATTTTTAGGCATAGGAAAACTTAAAAAAATACTTAGGTACTATTATTAATTAAAATGAAAATAAATATTACATTTTGTTACCGGACACTATATTAAACTGAAATTTTTTAATGATTTTGATCGTTGGTATAATGTCAATGAATAAGCAAAATTAATTATTATAAAGCTTACTGAAATCGCTTTAAAGATAAACTTGCAATCGCATTAAGAGTTACGCATTATGCATCTCCTTATATTGATTATTATTATTTAAGAATAAAATTAAATTCAATTGACATCAGTGAAAGCTGATCATAAAATGAAAATTTTGATAGCCCACACCCAATTAAAGAAATTGATTATTTTTATTGTCGACCAATATCTTGAAATGCAAGTATTGTGTTAATTTAAAAATTAATTCTAAATTTATAAAGAAAAAGTACATATTATGGTGTTGCAAAAAAACATAATAATGTACAATCATACTAAATGACAGAATTATTTATTATATTTTTATAATTATAGAAATATTGAAATACTTAAATAAATTGCTACAATTTTATGTATATATATCGTCGTTTACTAATATTATATTTGATTGACCACATTAACATAATAATTGAAGCACTTTTCCGATTATGTTATAATAATTACCATTTCAATTATCTTAATATTTAATTAATTTTTTTTTAAATTTGCATACTTTGCCTTCTATAGATAGATTAACGGAATATAATTAGTAAAGTCTAATAAAATTATGTATTTTAATATTCGCTTTTTACATTATATGTTTTTTCCCTCCAAATCCACACATAAACCCTCAACAAAAAATTAATGGAAACTATGAGTAGCCTATGCATGATAGTGTAGCAGATAGGTACTACTGTATAATTTTATTTTTTAAAAGTTACTAAAGAAACAAAATTATTATTTATAATTTATTGTAATTTGAAGCAATACGTATAAGTATAGTATGTGTTGCAACATTAATTTCTTTCTTGATTTTTTTTCAATACGACCTATAACGATTTCAATTTTATCCTCAATTTATCATAATACCTATATAATTTAATTATTAACTTTGAATATATTATTACAGTTTTGAAACTTCTCATGGGATAAGTGTTGAAGAGCAAGGTTTTCTGAAGAACGCTGGCCAACTGGATAAAGAAGTGCAAGTCGCACAAGGAACAAATAAATACACTGCACCTAACGGCGAAGTCATCGAAACCTCTTACATTGCTGATGAAAATGGTTTCCAAGTACAAGGAGCTCATTTACCAACGCCGCCTCCAATACCAGAACCAATTTTGAAAGCTCTACAATGGATATTGGATCATCCAGAACCAGAACAGAAATCGTCGAAATTTTAAATTTGCATATTATGTAAAATCAAATTTACCGTTCCAATACAATGTAAATACTACAACCATTACAATTTTGTAAAAAGTCAACACCAAAAACTAATAAATGTACTTTTGTAATAAATTGAAAATTTAATTTCCAATTAACTCTCATTTGTTTGCGGAATGAAATTAACCAAAAGATCCGTTATTAAAATACCATATTGCACAAGGTCATTGTTTTACGTAAATTCTTCTCATAGGTGAACTTCAATCGTGAACCGTTCAAATAGAAAGGAACCTTGACATACAGCAAAAAAATCGATTAAAGAATAAATAAAATTTTAATTTAAATACTTGGACGATTTTTACAACGAAGACGCCACAATGTAAATTTCTTACGTCTTATGTATATGCGTTGAATGGAGTACCTAATAGTCAATAGCGCTGAATATTATTTGTAAATCCGAATTTATTGCTAATAAAAAATTAATTTAAAATTAAAAAATATCATTTAAGAAGTCGTAGAGAGTTTTAAAAGTTTAATATCTTAATAATCCTCAAAGGTGTTCATGAAACTATTAAGCTTTTTTGATAACGATGTTCCAATCAACAAATGGTCTTTTAATAATCTTAATATATTTAAACTTTTTTATTTAAACAAGATTTTAAAATATGTTTCTTCGTGTTTCTTTACATGGTATCTTGTTCTAAATATTGAAATTACAAGGTAAACAATTTTCAGGGTTTTCCGAGACATCAAACTTTTAAAATTTTATTCATAACATTATTTTTTAATTAGATATTTATATTTTAATTAACTTTCAGCGTTTCAAATAACATTTTTTACCATATTTTCTGTTTGTATTTTTTATTCTTGCGTGTATAATTAGGTATACCGACCGACTTCCAGTCAACACTGTTCTTGGTCCTGAATCTTCTAGAAAGAGTGCATTTTTTTTATTATTTCTTGATCTTTCTTTCTATTATAATTTTTATACATTTTCCGGACTTATATTGCAATTTTAGTATCAATTGTCCGAGTCTTAAATGTAATTTTAAATCTCAAGGGATATAAAATGATAATACGGGATTTAAATAATAAAGCGTAATCTTTAAAGACTTAAATAAAACAAAAAGACACGTTGATATGACAACATGCATTTTATAATGTAAGCAAATTAACTTCACGCTCAGGATTAATATTGAGCCTTAGTTCCTTGTTATAGGTACCTATAATACACTATTACTTGGCCTTCTCTTCTTAATAATTGCATGTAGTCTATTATAAGTGTAATATAATCTTCTTTTTATTTCTACTATCTTCTCTTTATATCTGAATACACTTGTATTTATTTTCTATTGTACCTACGTAATATTTACTAGAGCGTTATTTTTCTGTTAAAAGATTTTGTTAATTTGTAAAATTTTACTTATTTTCACAGTTTAATAATATTTTATTTATAAAGCCTTTAATCAAAAATTACACTTTCCGAACATCAAATCGATCATTTTTTAACAATTTCCTCATTGTCCAAGCCAGGAACACTTTCAGCTTGCAAAAGCTTCTGCTAAGCTGAAATTTAGCATATTAGTTTAATTTTTAAATATTAGAATGAAAGCCTCAAAAGTCCATTAATATCTTTTGACCACTACTCCCCTAATTGAAAATTTTAGCTCTTCAATTTTCGTCTATAACTTACTTAATTTCACTTTTACGAAAATTTAACTTGAGACCAAAATTTACAATTTAAACTCTACAAATTAATTATACAAAATTGAAATTTTAAAATTTAGTTTGCATTGGACTTTAGAGAACTTTTGGAGATTTTATTTGAATAACAGTTATTCGATCGATTTCTTATCCAGACTAATTGATATCTACATCATATTAAATAACTTTTAATTTTCAAATAATTAAGTATCGCCTCCATTTCTACTTAACCAATTTAAGTCCACTTTTTATTTATTTAAATTAATTAACTTCTGTTACAAACTTGATCAAAAGCAACGATCCACCTTGCTCCATGTTTATTTAATAAGTGCAGATGCAAATAAGATACCTCTAAATATCCATTTTGATCCTTCTGAATGCTTTGCCAAACGCATAACTTAAATATAGTTTACCATATAAATTATATTTACAAAATCAAAATAATGATTTCAATTCAAGGGACTATAATCCAAAAAGGTGTGGTCATAACGGAAATCAATGAAACTTTGTGTTGGATACTTTTCCTGTTTAACTCGTAGTGGAAAATTTTAAAGTAAATTTAATCAATTTTTCTTATCCTGGATATCTTCCGTCTGCAACTCCGACACCTAATTAAATTAATTTGTTAATAAATATTTTAACATTTAAGATTTTATTAAACAGCAATTCTTAAAAGCTTGTTAATTAGTGGTTCTAAAAAGCTAATTAGTGGTTAAAATTAATATTCCTTACTTAAAACAAACATTAAAGAAATTTATTACTTTATTAAAATCTAAAATATTTTGTAACGATTCTTCTACCAATAATGACAATTGCCTAACATCTAATTAAGAAATTTTAAATATAATTCTTTAATATCATTTAGGCATCTACTCAAATTTTACGTATTTTCTTATTAATCGAATTATACTAAATTATTTTTTTCTACACACTATCGATAATAATAAATAACACAACATCTTCAAAACCGAATAATTTACTATTGTCCAAGTAAATCATGACGCAATTTTAATAAAAACATAAGCACGGTAGAAATCATTCCCATGTGCTAAAAAATTAAAAGTAAAATACAAAATATATATAATATACTTTAAATAATTTTACCACCGTAATAACGGCCATATCCATTTCGTAACATCCACTGGCATGAATTAATATTTTTTCGTGTAGCATTTGCTGAAGCAGTAATTTGCGCTAAAAAACAAAAGCTGTAACAGTAATTGCTTTAAAATAACAAAATGAAGAAATTTTGAATTTTATCATTTCTTTCATAATTTCTGATGATATGAAGGCTCTTCGATGGGTATGCAATTTATGTGGTTCAGATTTAAATTATGATACCGTTTTGAATCGATTTCGAAATATTTCGCTCATATAACGTAGACAATAAATTTGCAGTTTAAAAAAGAAAGTTTTACATAAAATAACAACCTACGTTTTATCTTAAAACGGCAATAACATTAACATAAGCTGATTTTGATGGTTATTATATTAGTATTTAATACGTAAAATACCGTCACAACAAATTTATTACACCTAACCACTTTTTGCGTTGCAAATATTTAAACGTAATTTTTCGTATTTTAAATTATCCTTAACCATAAATTAATCTAGAGAAAAGATTAATATATCAAAGGCGTTTTGACTCCATACATCTTAAAAGCTTTACAACATTTTGATTGCTTATAATAAATAAAAAATTTAAATAAATCTCAATCGATTTTTGAAAAAGTTTATTACTCTAGCTTACGTTAATATTCGATAATATGGAATTTTGATTATAAAGAAAAATAAATAAAGCTCTACAGGCCTAGAAGGCCCTTGGGTTCATTCCCTGCCTACCTATAGTCTTGTAAACTATCGGGTGTGACGCAGCCGTATCAACGGTAATGACGTCGACACAAACATCAGGGATCACCACAGAGTGTAGATGCCCACTGGAAGGCCGAGCCAAGAAATTCTGTGCAATCCGCGATTTGAACCCAGAATTTCCGCTCTATACTCAACCAACGATCACATCACTCCACTTCTGTGGCAAGTAAATATATAAGTACTTATAATAAATAGTAGTTTTCGTCACAAGGACGTAAAACGAGATTTTACACCCGAGGAGCGGGGTTTCGAAGGCGAGGCGAAGCGAAGCGGAGCCGAGACGCACGAACCGTTCCGAGGAGTGTAAAATCAGTTTACGTCCGAGTGGCATAAACTGCTTTTCGTTTTACCGGAACTACCTCATTTTTATTCGCAACATCGTGGTGAGAGGCTATGTATTGAAAATTTAAATCTGGCTCTTCTGATTGGTTTGGTAATTAATCAAGGTTGGTAATCTTACATTTTTAAAACCATATACATACCCCTATGTGAATGCAGCTTAAGTCATTTATATTTGTAACGTTGTGGTGAAAGGTTGTGTTAGTAAGATGGAAAGTAAAAGTATCGAAGAAGCCGCCAGAGAAGCAAAAGAAGAGTTGCTGCCTACGAAGTCGAAGACGATATATAAAAAGGAATAAATACGAGGTTGGAAGAGTTCCACGGTTGCTGAGGGTTACGTTGTAGACTCCGTCTACAGCAAAGGCAAGATTTCAGATCAAATTTTGGGATCTGCATCCACATCTTCCTTCAAGAAGATTGTTAATGCGCCGCAGGCGCATTCTTCAAACAGCACAGGGGAGAACACAGACGAATTTAGAGGTTCGTTGTTTTCCAATTGCGTCGTAAAAATTAAACACTTTCACTCAAATAAATAATTTTTTGCGTAAATATATTATGTTTTATTTTATAACCCCCCCCTTTTTAACGTCCTAGGACGTTAAAATGACGGCCCCCCTTTTTAACGGCCTAGGACGTAAAAAGGCATTTTAAGCACCTGAAATCAGGACTTAAACACCTACTTTAAGGGTCGGTATAACGAAAAATAATTTACCTACTACTATATGTTGTGACATACCTTGTTTGAAAGTTCAAGATTGAAATATGGTAAAGTCAGCTCCGATTCAATTCTCTGAGTTTGATTGATCTGAAATATGTTATTATTTATATAGGTACCAATAATTATATAAAAAAAGGAAAAGTGTAGAAAGGTACAGAGAAGAGTGTACATGTGGACACAAATCTGTGAGATGGTGGCTAATTAACTTTAAAGTAAACATATAACTTCCTTATAAGGCCTATGTTATTAACCCTATTATTTAATAAAAAAAAATTGGTAAAAACTGTCAATGCATTAATAGTTATTTAATAATCTAGTTTGTTAAGGGGTGAGTAAGATTAATTCGTAAGAAAAAAAAGCATGTTTTTGTGAATTTTTTGTGACGACACGGTCAAAATATCTTTATTAAAACCAACAGTACATTAAAGTATGATATTTGAAGAATGTTGTATAAAATTTTCAGAAAGAAATATTAAAAAATACGGCAATGGCAGCAATTATTCGGACGTAAAAGTAGATAATTGCGGTGCCCCTCATAACTTCAAAACTACTGCACCGATCCTTTTGAAATTTTGAACACTATTTCTGTACATAATCTACGAGGTAACGCTGGAGAGTTTTTTTTAATTTGTTGATAATTTTTATTTTACAATAACAAATTAGCCGATTTTTTTCACGAAAAATCGCGTTTTTTCCTTCAAAGTGCTCCAAAAAAGTGAAAAATTAAATTTTCGAAAAACCCTCCCAGCTTTACCTGGGGAAAACTATTATCTAACGAATGAACTTTAATTTTTTGATTTCAAATGATTCAGCACCAAGTTATGAAGGACACCTCAATTCTACTTTTTTCCGACACACGTCCGAATAATTGCTGCCATTGCGGTATTTTTTAATATTTCTTCGTGAAAATTTTATACAACATTGTTCAAATATTATACTTTAATGTGTTATTGGTTTTAATCAAGAGATTTTAACTGTGTCGTCACAAAAATTCACAAAAACATGCCTTCTTTCTTACGAATTGACCTTACCTTCCCCTTAATGAAGGCGATTAATAATCGATACTGATTAAAGCACGAACGAGTAAAGCGAGTGAGTGTCTTTAATAGTTGAGATTATTAATCGCCAATTAACAAACGAGTTGATTACAACATTTTTTCGTTGACCGTAAACTTTTCCACAAAGACTATCAGATGACATTAACGTCAACTCCATACATTTTCAATTTCACGTAAAAATCAAGTTTGCAAAAAAAATAAAAGTCTATATTAAAATATCATCAAAACGTCAAAATCACAAAAACAGTCACTTAATGAAAAAGAGTGCATTAATGACGTCTATTAATACATCCTTTTTTAAACAAAATAATTCATTAATATCAAAATTAATTAACGGTGAACAAAAAAAAAATTTTTTATCCACAATATTATCTCATTATTGGAGTATAATATTTCTTTTATTTTGTCTTTTGTTTATCTTTTATTTATTGTATTTAACAAACAAATATCAATGATCTTTTCTTCTATACTTGAAAATCAAAAATACGTAGATACCCCAACATCCCGTTTTATATTACCTACTACAAACATTGTTGGACAATGGCTTACAAGATCAAATCGAGAGATAGCTGAGTTATATGGAATACCGAGAATAGTCGGAAGTGCAAAGGTACAGAGGCTACGATGATTGGGACACATAGCTGGGATGAGTGCAAACAGAACTTCAAATGATATCTAGAGCATGAAGTTTGGGGGCACAAGAAGAAGAAGAAGGTTATTGAATTGTAAGAGAAATAAAGTGCAGGAGGATTTTAATGAGGTTGGGTTGGAATATTGAAGGGAATACGCTCGAGATCGGAAGAGATGGAATGAGGTGACTAAAAAGGCAAGCATGGTAATATAAATGCATACATAACTTGAAATCCGTTGGTTTTAGATAATAAACTGTTGAAATCTAGTTTGTAGGTAATTTCAAGCTTTTTAAGATATTACTTAATATTCAGAGTAAAAAATTAATTTAAAGCGTCTTAGGTGCTAAGCAGCTAAGGTCATCTGAAGGTAGAAATTAAATATTTTTTTTTATATGGTTGCCTTCTATTTCTAATTTAATAAGAGGCACTCTAAAACCCCGTTTACACTATATGATTTCTCATTGTGACTATCAGAATAAGTCACATGACTTCTCATATGAGAAATTTTTTTACGTTTAGACTATAATGATTTTTTGATATTATAGAAGTCATGGGTTTTATGATGGCATGATTTTAGCCATGAATTTTTAGCCAGAAATTATGTAGTGTGAACCAGCTTTTAGTCTAAGAGCTACTGAAACTTTCATCCCAAACTTCAAGAGTCGTAAAAATTGTATGGTTTATATTATAGAAACTCGCTAAATATACGAAACCGAAGATGGCAGACATTTATCTGGTCGGATGAAAAGGTAATTAATGTTTGGAAATCGTAAAAATTTGTAGAGCCACGGGAACCAAGGGATTGTGAAAAATTATCATTTAAGGGTATACACACCACTCTACCAAAAGATTATACAAAAGCCTTCGATTGTGGGCGTGTGTCCTCGAACAGTACATCTTTAATATTTTGTCGTCTACGGGACACTTTACAAACGGAAAATTCTTGCAAATTTAAAACATTATTTAACTATGTTCCCGACCAAATGTTCATACAATAGTTTTTTTACATTATCTAATATAAACACCATGATGTAACCGTTTGGTAAAATCTGTAGAAGTCTAGCATTTTTTGAAAATTCACCCCTTTACCCCTCCCCTTTATCCGACCAGATAAGGTGCCATTTTCAGTTTGTTTGTAAACATTTTTCATATTATTTAAGTTTTACCTGGAATTTCAGCATTTGGCATACAGAAAGTAACACAATTAGTTCGATTCCATATATCATAAATCCAAGTACGCCTTGATGAACGGTTATAATTGTGGTATATTTCAGAGTAACCACTAACGTGATCAATTCACAAAATGTAATGGAAACGTTGCACAATATTGGAATTGAAAAAACGACAGTGATTTCTTGAATCAAATGAAAACACAAGCTATGCACTTCCATAAACATCGATAACGTATCATTAACCAATTCGAAATCTTCAGGCTGACACTTTTCCAATGTTCTAATATAATTATTTATAGCATAGAGTCTATTAGAAGCAATTAATAGTGTACTGGTATAAAAATAAAGGGGTATGTGGCGAACGATAAATGCGGGTGCCAAATTAATTAATTGAGATAAAATGTTTATGCAGTTATAAGAACCAAACGGTTCTTCTGATAAAATTTGCACCACTTGCCATAGCGGTGTCGATACTATTAACAAATAAACCGGAATAATAACAAACCACATAAATAAAGCTACAAGGTGTAGAAATTTGTAAGAATATGCCAAATTCATCTTATCGAATAATTTGTCTATTTTATCGATGATCTTGAAGCAATTTATGAAACTTTCTTGTTCAAATACAAATATTAAAACGGTGGCGGCCGAAAATATATTGAAAAGCAAATAGACGGCACCAACAATAAAATCTATTACGGATAAGTACGTATTAATCACTTGGTTTAACATTCGTACAGCGCATGTTGCCATCATGAATACCGAAATACCTAAAATGTAATTTTTTATTTATTATTACAAATTAATAAAATCGACTTAGGTATAATGTAATCTTTCTTCAAATGCAGGGGTGCGGCTATTTATGTGCAGTGAACATAGTAATATGTAAACATCGCGTCAGTATACTGCCTTCGAAGAAAAATTACACTATAATATATAGTATATTATGCTAGAGCCACAGCTGTGGAGTGATGTGACCGCTGGTTGAGTACAGAGCGGAAATTCTGGGTTCAAATAGCGGACTAAACAGAATTTCTTAGCTTGAGCTTCCAGTAAGCATCCACACGCTATGGTGAAATCGATATTGATTTATCTGAACTATGAAATATAGAGACTAATCCACCCCGCCAATCGGATTTGTAATTCCCAGAAAGGGAAAGCAATAAATATTCTACTTAGATTGTAAAAAGCTTAATGATGATGATATTATGCTAAGGCTTAAAACAATACTTAAAAGCTTTTCATTTTAATGTCTTTGACTTTGAAATATTTCAGAAAATCGCATGCGGCAACTTTATCTTTTTAAACCGTATAATATAATAACCCTATTCTTATCTTCCATTGTTTACTTTATTTTTATCCGACTGGATCTAAAGTTATTTATTGTACTTTGCACAAGGCCCCGAAAAACTTGCCGCCGTCACTGTTAACCAATCACTTTCATATTTTGGTTTAGTTGTATTGATTTAGGGTCTCATTATAGTTATCACTTATCATTTAACACGGGGCTAAGACAACTCGCCGCGACCGACTTGCCGTCATCAGTTGAAAAAAGTTTGCATATTATGATTAATAAATTGGTTACGATTAATAACAAATTAACTCACCAATAGAAAACGTTCGTTAGCGCTAATAGTCGTTTTATATTTTATAATTTCTATCGTTAACAAAATTAATTAACCTAATATTTCCTTTTCCAGGATTGTTGGCTATTCAAATTCTATTTGAAATAAAAGCAGAAGCTCTTTTTTGTTAATAAATTGAGGTGTTGTTGTGAGGTAACATAAAGGTAAACTTTATGTGTACCTATATAAAACCTTTGTATGAATATGGTATTTGGCCCGGGGTCGCCGCAGTCTATGAAATTTTGCCCACCCAGAAAATCTATTGGCCAGCCTTGTTCTAGGCCCACTTAACATTTAACATATTCCAGGTTTGAGTTGTCGCTTCATATATAAATCAATAAATCGCTTCATTTATTTTAAATTAAAATCATGATTAAAATCAAATGTTATTGCTTTTCCAAAAAAGACCCAAAAAGCAAAAGGTAAAACTTTATTTTTATTTTAAAACTTTATTATAAGTTTGTCAACCTAAAGCAAATTGATAAATTATGTTTTAAAATTTGAATTTAAAAAATTCAAAATAAAAGAAGTTGTAATCTTCTAAATGATTTTTATAAAAATTAATATCTATAAATGTAGATTCTTTAGGACGTTATTATTCGACATTGAAAGAATGAGTCTTAATCAGTGAATGAGTCTTAATTAATTGTCATCATTCCATGTTTTTTCTTATTATTTCGACAAATCTTACATCATGGGACTAAAGTGCCACTTTTCATCTCTCGTGTGAAGGTTTTCACACGAGGAGAGTTCAATAAGTTGGGTAAAAATAGCAGAAAAAAATTTTTTTGGGAAAATTTTTTAATTATTTTTCAACATAGTCTCGTTTTTAACTGGATACATTTATTCCAACAATGTTCAAGTTTTTTAATATCGTCTGTAAAGTAAGATTTATCAAAACCTTCAAAATATGAATTAGTTTTTACGGTTACTTCATCATTTGTTTGAAATCTTCTTCCAGCAAGCAATATTGTCAGATTTGAAAACAGGAAATAATCGCAAGATGCCAAATCTGAAGAATATGGTATGGATGAAGAAGAAATTCGTAGCGTAATTCTTCAAGTTTTATTGTTGCAGTTTTGAACGAATGAGCTGGTGCATTATCGTGATCAATAACAAACTCGGCAACCATTTTGCTGATTAATTAATTAAAACCGTTGCACCAGTTGGCATGTTCATGGGTTTAGCCATTTCAATCTGCGATCAACCAAAACCATGTCACGGATTTTATCGATGTTTTCTTGAGTAGTAACTTCAATTTTTTTACCTGGACGTTTAGCATCTTTTGTTCTAATGGTACGACCACAACGGAATTTCATAAACTACTTATGTATCATTTTAATCGATGGTGCGGAGTCGGGGTAATATTTACTTGTCCAATTTTATTTTTGTTTTTGTAATTCTTTTTCCACGAATAACATGGTGTTTTATTAATACGCAAAATTCACTTTTTTCCATTTCTGAGAACAAATTAATCACAAGTTGCGTTATTTAAATAGTTGTGACGACCAAAATAATTGTGACACACCCGTTTAAAATTTTATATGCAGACCAGCAACAAACTGAATCTGTCAAATATTTTTTTGTTTTTAAATTTGTGACGTCATCTATGTATTTGATTTTTACCGGACTTATAAAACTCCCCTCGTAGTTGAAAGTAAAAGATTGAAAATTGACCGAAAGATAAATTTACATAGTAAATTTATAGCCAAGTAAATGCTTGAGACCAGCAGTCTGGCATAAATCAAACACGGATAGACTAGAGAGCGGGAAACCGCGGTTCAAATCCTAGTTGCGTCGGATATGTCCTGTGATCTAAAAAGTCCAAAATTGATCTGCGGACTACTCGCCAACCCGTCTGCCCAGCGCGGTGAGTTTTGGGCAAAAACCCCCTCTCCCCCCACTTTATATTTTTAGTTCTAAAAGAGGAGGCCTAACGTCCAGGAGTGGACGAATAACGGCTGATTGTGATTGGAAAGTACTTGAGCCGCAACAAGTAACCATACTACAACTATTTTATATAAAACATCATAATTATTTAGACAATAACATCATCAGGCAATAACATTGCATAAGGAAGACGTTTGTAAATAAAATTATACTTTTAGTATAAAATTCGCATTGTGACAACTTTATATTTTTAGTTCTAAAAGTGTTTAATGCAGTTTTAGTTTGTCTAAAATATTATAATATGTTTACTATTAAGTCGCACTATGTTGACCACACTATTATAGAATATTTTATATTATCAATTAGAAAATGTTATTATTATTATTATAATGTACTACCTCCGTTGTATAAAAGATGATGTAGTCCAGGCGGAGAAACTATGTAGTGTCTGTTATTATTTTTATCGTAAACCTTGGCAAATGGTGCTATACCGCATACCTTTGCAGGATAATACATAAAGTCCATTATTTCGTTCAGGCTGGTGGCAACTTTAAACATTTCTTAAATTTACTTTTCGATCCAAAACTTTTAACTTACAACGTGCGTATCGTTGATGAAAGTGGAAAAAATCGTCGGTGAAGTGAATAACAATTATATATTTATGTAATAATACGCAGGTACGTAAAATAATACCAATTAACTTAACCCTTGAGTACACGCGCTTTGAGAATCACGTTAGTGCACGCTAGCGGAGTTTTTGCCGCATTTCCATTTTCATGCTTTTTTTAAGTTTATTACTTGTTATTATTTCATTACCATTATTTATTCATTTGTAAACATTTATTTATGTATTTATGAATTTATTACCGTATAATAATAGAACCCAAAATCTTCAAAATAACATAAAACTAATGTAAGTAAAAATTATAGTATTTTTTTTATAATTTTTATTTATTGCAGTAAAAATAGATCACAGTAAAACAACAAAAAATTAAACCAAGAGGTTTAGAAGAAATTCATAAATTACTCATAAAACTGACGACTTGTCAACTTTGACTGCTTGTGCCCGACTAACAAAAAGGCCTAGCCTTTATTACTAACCTTGCTTCTCAGAGGTCATTCTTCGTAAGGATAATACCTGAAGTGCCACTTGTAATTAGTGCAGGGTTGGCGGGAAATTTCGTTGTTTATACAAAATGCAGCTAAATTGCCGCTGAGCGTGCAGTTATGGGTTAACCATAAAATATAATACTACCTATAATAAATTACTGTACTAATAAGTATATCAATTTTGAGAATTGCTTATCATAATTTCACTAATGTAATATTATGTAGGTACCTACCTATAAATAAGTAATAAAGTAAAATATTCTCGTTTATTACTAACTTGTGAAAATATAGTATTATCTAGAAAAATTATAATGCAGGTACCTACTATCTAATGGAATAATTAATATTATTTTAAAATTCAGTAGAGTAAAATTCACTTAATATTATCATATGCAACGCATGATACATACGAGTAGAAGTTACATTTTTAATTATTTACTTATTAGTAAGCTTTCATTAAATTATAATATAAAAGACAATATCAAAAACAATTTTAATGTATGTAATGTAATTTGGGTATGTTGTTCTTTACATACGGCTAATTTGCTTGCAGTTACAATTCTCAAATTTTATTATTATTAATAATTCTGTGGTTTTTGCATACAAAATTTGACCAAGAGTCACAAGATAAAAATTGTATTAACAACGTTTTAGTATCAGACTACAAGGGGGTAAAATTTGAAACCTACCCCCGTACATACAAATTTTCTTTCATTTTTTTTTTAAATCTTTAGTTAATATTTTATAAGGGATTATTTCAAATAATTTCAGTGTTTGGATATAAAATTTGACCAAAGACTTTAATGATATTTCTTCATTGGCATTATTAAAATTATGTATTGCTTAAGCATATAAACCACCCCGTAGTAAATAAATTCTTTCATTTCGTATAAAATTTAAGGTGTAAATTGTATAAAGGGCTATTACTTATAATTATGTAGCTTTTCCTTATAAAATTTGACAAAGAATCACAAGGTAAATATTTCAGTAAGAATATTTTAGTATTAGACTACAAGGGGGTAAAATTTACAAACTTACTCCTGAATAAAATTTCTTTCATTTTTTTAAAATTTTTAGTTTAAATTTTATAAGGGTTTATTTCTTATAATTTCATTAGTATTTAGATGTAAAAGGTGACCAAAGACCATAAAAGACCATATTTTTCATTGGCATTATTAAAATCTTGTATTGTTCAAGCACATAAACCACCCCGTAATAAAAAAAATTCTTTCATTTCGTATAAAATTTTAGAAATAAATTGTATAAAAGACTATTACCTATAATTCCGTAGGTTTTTCTTATAAAATTTGACCAAGAGCCACAAGGTAAAAATTTCATTAAGAATATTTTAGTATTAGACTCTACAAGGGGGTAAACTTTAAAATCTACCTCTGAACAAAATTTATTTCATTTTTTTAAAATTTTTATTTTAAATTTTATAAAAGATTATTTTCTTTATATTCTCTGCCATGCTGCTACTTTCACTTTTCCTTGCCCAGCTCCCTGTTTTATTGCATAATTACTTGTATATTGTTGGGGTGGTCATTTTGTCAACCCTCCCGATTAAATCGGTGCGTGAATTAAACCTAAATCTACCACATTTTCGCCTGTGCAATTAGTCCGCTTTTATTACAATTTGTTTATTTATACATTATCAATTCTGTTCCGTCAGTGCCATCATTTTGCGACTAATTCCGTTTAAAACGGTCCACGGATAACGACGCAATGCTTCGATTTGTTAGATAGCCAAAACTTATACTTTTAATTAAGTATTTTAGTCACATTTTTAGTTATAAGTTAAACTTTTAAATTTTTTTATACATTTTTAAAGTTTTTACAAATTTTCTTCGATTTTTATAGATTTTGTCCAATTCTATTAAAACTTATACTTTTTGTTAAAAAGTACTTATAATTAAATTTTTAAATAAAAAAAACTTATAATTTTGTACAATTTTTTTTAAATTATAATTTTAAGTTTTGTTCAAAAAGTAGAAGTTTTGCCCAAAATGGACAAAACTTATAAAAATCGGTAAAAATCTGTAAAAATATTTAAAAATGTATAAAAAATTTTACAAGTTTAACTTGTAACTAAACAACGCTCTCAAGTTAAATGAAAGCTTTTAAAAAGTGACTGACTACAAAATACTTAATTAAAAGTATAAGTTTTTGGCCATCTAACAAATCGAAGCATTGCGTCGTTATCCGTGGATCGATTTAAACGGGATTAGTCGCAAAATGATCGCACCGACGGGACAGAAGTGATAATGCATGAATAAACAAATTGTAATAAAAGCGGACTAATTGCTTATTTGACAGGCGAAAATGTGGTGGATTAAGGTGTGATCCACGCACCGATTTAATCGGGAGGGTTGACAAAATGACCACCCCTACAATATACAAGTAATTATGCAATAAAACAGGGCGCTGGTGCAGGAAAAAGTGATATTAGCAGCATGGCAAAGAATATAAAGAAAATAATCCCTTATAAAATTTAAACTAAAAGTTTTAAAAATATGAACGAAAATTAGTATGTCAATTTACACCTAGTTTTAAATTTTTCCTTCTTGTAGTCTGATGCTAAAATATGTATTTTAAATAAATTGTCAGTATTTTAAACATACGTATTATGTTGGCCTAAATAGAATAAACGAGCAAACTGATCGCGATTACTTAATATCCGATGACTCAAATGCAATTAGAAGTGTATTCTTTTAGACAATCGGCGACAATAAGCTATTAATAATCGTATGCTGGGCACATTTGAGGCGCAAAGCTTCGAAAAAGCTTAAAATTAGTATTGATGGAGAAAAGGTTAAGAAAAGAAGTAATAAATAACATAGATCTGCGCGGACATAGATACATTACAATAACTATTTCCAAATAAAGAACTATTTGAAGAACGTACATGTATGTACGTTTGTTACATGTACAAGAAATGGCTTCAAAAAAAGCAAACAGAATTTGTTGAATGCATGAAGCTGCAATGGAGTAGATTCAATCAAAATTGCTATGAAGGTATTGCGCATTATACTCCTATAAACAATGCATTGGAGTCTCAATTCAGCGATAAAAAAAGAAGATTCATTTCGTGAAAAGTTACTTCTGTCAAGATTTTTTGAATTAACCATTAAAACAGTAGAAAAGTGGTCAAAAGAATATTCTAAATAAAGTAGAGTATTGGGCGAAACTTGGAATCGTTCGAAATCAGAAAAACAAATTAATTCAGACCAAGACGAATCTGAAATAGAAGCAGAGAATCAAACATTTTTTCAGCCAGAAAATAAGCACAAGAAAATTTGAAGAAACAGGCGGAAAGAATGAAAACGATTTCAGATGCAAGCCATCCTGCAGTTGACATCGGAAGTAATGTAATTACATATATACTACTACTATAATTTATTATACCGGGTGCTGAATGAGTTAGGCGAACATAGGATATTAACGTGTAAAAATTTATTTATGCAAATTCCTGCTTCCCTAATTATTTTAGAGAAAAATTGAAAGACACAAATATAATGTAGAAATATAAACTACGAATGATAAAGGCATTAAATTTTATCTAGCTTTTACTTAGAAGGTGAAAAACTTCTTTTAAAATTGTTAAAATTTTGATTTATCAAACTGGCCATGTAGAGGTTTCCAATGTAATTATTTTTGATAAGTAATAAAAATCAATTGCACGTTGTTTACAGTTTTGCACTTTATTAAATTTTAATTTCATAAAATGGAATATTACCTTGGAAACTAACATAGCCAATCTGATAAATAAAAATTTTAACAATTTCAAAAGCATTTTTTGACCTTTTAGGTAAAACCTAGATAAAATCTAATGCTCTTATCACTCGTAGTTTATATTTCTACATTATATTTGTGTCTTTCATTTTTTCTCTAAAATAATTGGGAAAGCAGGAATTTGCAAAAATAAGTTTTTACACGTTAATATCCTATGTTCGCCCAACTCATTTAGCACCCGATATAATACTACTGATGTAGTATAGATACCTAGATCTAAAGCAGACTTACGAAACATCGTAGGAGTCGTACTTGAAAGAAATACAGATGGCTTGTACAAAATTGAAACAAAATATGAGATTATTATAATTTTTATAAAATGAACTAGTATTTCTTTCAAATCCAAATTCGATGCATTTTCTGAAGTTTTTTTTGACTCAAAAAGAAGTGCCAGATGAAGAAATTTATCTAAAGACTGCACCACAAAAAGCTGCTATTGGAACTGGACAAGGTTCGCTATATGTTCCTGCAAAAAAAAGCACTTCAAAGCGTTGCCTTTGCTTAAAAGAAGAATTTTTTGCAATCAGAAATGTCACCACAATATGCCATGTGGCAATGAGTACCTATATTGTAATAATACAAGGGTCAAGCTGAATTTATTGAGAATAAAAACACAGTTAACACCATAGAATAATAGATATAAACACAGGCTGATGTTCTATGACTTTTATATTTCTTTCAACCAAAAACTGGCGAGTTAAATCTGCCGAATAGGATGATGCATTATCATGGTGGAGCATAAAGGTGCCCGCACACTTAGGCGACGCGACACCACACCACACCACACACCAGGCGACGCGACAGTTTTGTAGGGTCCGCACATTTTTGTGTGTGCTGTGTGCTTCTGTTTGTAGTGTGGTGTGGTGTCGCGTCGCCTAAGTGTGCGGGCACCTTAATTCCTTTGGCTGGAACTCTACTGAACACATCAGGTAAACATTTTTCGGTGTACCATTTAGCTGTAACTGTCCTTTGTCCATCTAGCTTAATTGCATTTACTAGGCCCGTACTTCTGAAGAATACCGCATACATAACTTTTTCATAGCTCGCTGTTTCTTGATCATTGTTGGAGTTTCCTCATCTTCGTGAATCCATACGCGACTCTCTTGACAAGTAGGTACCTACGTCGAAAAAGGAAATATAAGTTTCGTCACCTGTCACGATTTTGGAATAAATTTGGTGTTCGCCATTATTTAACTTTAGAGTTTCATGGCAAATTCTTACACGCTCTGCTTTTTGGAAATCAAAAAGGTGATGCGACACAAAACAACTGACCACTTTTTTTAAATGCAGGTGATCGTGTATGATTGTTTTAACAGCTGAGGATCCAATCTTGAGTTGATGCTCTATTACCCCATAAGTGGATTTATTGTCCTCTTTAATTATTTTTTTAACAGCAGCAATATTTTTGTTGGTAACAGCGGTAGAAGGACGTCCTGCTCCTTTTTGATGCTGAACGGAATTCCTTTCGCGTTCAAATTCTATATAACATCGGTAAATTGTAGCCAAGGAAGGTGCTTGTTCACTAAAAGTTGAATCTAAACTCTCTTTGCACTCGTAAGCGCTTAAATCTTTTTTAAAATCATAATAAATCATGATTCGAAAAAGCTCTCTTGTTAATTCCATGTTTTCACTTACAATGTCACTTTAAAAAATTAGTAACTTGAGTTATAACAAACGTATTTTCAACTTCTAAACTTCAAATGACAGATAAAGAGTTTCTTTAAATACCTAATACCGCATGTTTTATTTTTAACAACTTACTACATCTATTTTATTCTCAATAAATTCAGCTTGACCCTCGTAATGTATAATTTCTATCTGATTACGTGTAGGTACTTTTATTTTAAATCTAGTTTTACGGTGATAGATTTTAGTCACAACTTGAATTTACTAACAGAAAATAGTTAATTCTTGTTTTAACTAATATTATACCGCAGTTAAAACTAGAATTAACTAAAGAGATTAGTTAAAAATAGAATCTACTAGTTAGATCGGGTTTTAACTGTAACTAATACTACCTACTACATATTATTCAAGTCGATAGGAACCTTTTAGGTTCTTTGAGTACACCAAATCAATAATTATGAAGCAATCTTATTTTGAATCTAAAAAGCTAATTTACATTTTTTCAAATGTTCGTTTAAATGGACATTGCGTAATTGCCCGGTTAATTTTATTGATAAAAAGTATTACAGAAACACCGTTAAAGGTTACTATTTGCATTCAGGAATATTGCATTTTAACTAATTTTATTTTTACATAGTATTTGCAGTATGTGCAATTGTGTAAAGGCAATTAAGCCAATTTCGATAGCCAATACTCCCTACTCTTACAACGAAAATCTTCTGTAAACGCAAAGATACTTGAAATGAAAAATTTTGATCAGTAGTACGTAAGTACATAATATACAATGTTGAGAAAATCTACACAAATATTCATTATTATAATGGACTTGAAGGTTATTAAGGTATCAGAAGGTTACAAAATTGAATACCTACTACCTTATAATAAAATGCAAAAATTTCTAAACGAAATTCTTACCACAATTATTTTTAGGCATTACTGATTACGTTTATAGTTGTCCTTAACCTTTACATTGCTAAATGAAGCATTATTATTATTATCATTGCTACTTAAAAATAAAAAAGTTTTGTAATCGAATAATTGAAAATACTATAGGTACCTAGTATGTACTATAATGTAGCTCAAAAAATAACCATCTAATATAACTTAATGTAATTAATTTCAAAATGCTATTTTGACAGCATTTGAATGTTTTCACACGGAGGATATTTTATTATCCTTCATTGAGTTTCATTTTATGGTCACTCCAATGGTTAACGCGAGCCGTAGCATCGGCGGCGCCGTCATGTAGTAATATTTTCAGCCTTATTTTTTAATAATTTGCTTTTTCACATTTATCTTTTATTTTCCTTCCTTTGCGTGTTTTGTTTGTCTCTAATATTCTTTCATTTCTTTCTATGCTTTTAAAAAGCAACCTCACAAATAACTGATTGTGTCTACCTCTCAAGTAACATTTAACTGTCATCAAAATATATACCTGATAATGAAGATTATATTATAGATAAAGATAAGTATACGTACTTAAAGGTTACCTATGCATATGAAATTTTAATTAAGTAGGTATTATTTATTTGCATAAATATCTAGCGCTATAGGTAGGTAGTACTCATTTTTACCTTGTTTAAAAATTATCGAGTAAAAAATAATACAGACTTAAATAACTCATTTATTTTCAAAAAAGTGTGTAAAACTAGCTAAGTTGTTAGAGTACATTGTATTATGTATTGGTTACTTTAAGAAAAATCTAGTAAGTAGTAAAACGTTTAGCTTTTGTTAACATTTTATAACTGATTAGATCAGAGATGAGTATTATAAAACCTTACTTAATCAGAGGTTAAACTTAATTGTAAAGGTGTGGTGCTTCTTAAAAAGATGCTAACATTTCTAGTTTTGGAATTAAGAAAATTGTCGTTTCGTTACACGTTACACCTCTATTAGAGTTACTACGTATTACTGGAAGGTATAAGATACTATTTACCTACATACGTTATAGCGTTTTCTATGATAATTGTTTAGAAATCTGGCAATCGGTACTCTCATTCACCTTTGATAGTGACCTTTCATGCTAATTAATGACAAGGTTCATTGGTTCCATTAAGCCCAGTTGTGTTATTTTTTTAGAATTTTTTTTTATCGAAATCAAACAATATTATTACATTTATTAAATTTTAAATTAATAAAATACTACTAAATGATAAAATTAATTCCTTAATCACCCTATCCGTTGTAACAATCAAAATCTTGTAAGATAAACATTATGCTTACAGTTACACCAATATATTACCACTAAAATAATAACTAAATTTTGAATGCAATGATGAAAGTAACTTAGAACCACTAGTTTTGTAGTTACGTCCTTATGGTTATCATCTTATGATAATATACTCTCTAAATGACAAGGTTTCATTTTTCAAAAAAAACCACACAAATTGCTCTAATTTGAGCCACTTGCCCCGCTGATCTGCGATGAAATGGCAAACAGGCCAGCTAAGGGATTACATCCCCGTCCAGTACCAGAGCGTGGGTCGCACGTACGCGTTCGTGGGTTCTTCACATTGTGACTCGGCAATCGTTTGCAATTAACTAAGAAAAAACAATAATTTGGGTGCCAGTCTTCTAAATAAAGCGCAGAAGTACAAGAGTTGATTTTATTCAAAAAACAAAAGTCGAGTTAAAGGTGTGGGTTAACAATATTTGATTCCAAAACTCCATATAATAAAAACTACAAATTGAATACCACTTGAATACCATTTGAAGACAACTCACAAAAAAATAATAAATCTATGATTTTCCGGCCATCCCACGTCGTCGATGTTATCAACAGCTAGGACAAAATAAATGTTCGATGCTGGAAATGAGTAAATAATAGACTTCAAAAAAAAGATGGAAATAGTTCCAAAAAATAATCAAACGTCAACCTAAACAAGGTCACAGCTGATAGGACGGTGACGTCGGAACATTCAAGGTCAGCTCAAGCGGGCTGATTAAAACAAGACCAAATATGGAGCATTTATAAAAATCAACTATAGAAAAAAAGGTAAAACACCCTCATGGAAATTGGTTCTATCACACTGATTAAAAATGATAAGAAAACGTATCAGCACCACTCGGACTTCATTTCCAGAAAACCACAATTAAACGTTCACAGAAATGAACGGGTGGTTATAAAAAGCTAAAATTTATTGAAAAGTCAAACTCCGTTCAAAATGGAAAATATAGATTTTTTTTAATTAAAAAAATTAAAATTAAAGAAATTTTGAAATTAAAAAAATTTAATTCAAAAAGTAGACGTAATACCCTTTCAACAATCGACCATTTATTTATGCTATCTCCTTTTATGCGATGTAAAAATAATTCTAAGAATATTTTAGACTTATTACTTACATTTACCCCCCTATTCTGTAACTTTTCGTTATCGTTATGAAATCGTTACGAACCGCAAAGTTTGGTTTCCACATACCATTACATTACCTACTTTCAATTCAATTGCAATTCTGAGTGTAAACCAAACTTTACAGTTCTTAACGATTTCATAACGATAACGAAAAGTTACAGAATAGGGTGAATAGTATTTACAAAATAAATAATAACTTATGTAATTTAATAAAGTGGAATTTCAAATTTTATTTAAAATAATTTTTGAGCAATCGACGCGATATTTCTTGCCTCCTGTAAAATTTCACTTTTAGGACGATATTTGCATTTAATTTACTCTTTGCTCTCAAAGTGACCCATGGATTCGCATTAAATTTTTGATACATTATACATAACAACTCACTACAATTTTACATATCTCTTAAATCTGTTACGTTTAAAAATAAATTAAATTTTCACGTTCTAGCTCTCATTTGTCTCCGTTTTGGCCGTCCCACTTGAACATGAAACCAAATAAAAACTGCTCTTAAAAATAGCCTAAAAAATAGGTTAAAAAATAAAGAAGGTATAGGCAAAGAACGTTCAGTATTACTAAAGAAGCTAAAATAAAAATTGAAAATCATGAAGCTTTTTATATAGCATCAAATCCTACTACTTATAAAATTATTTCTTGGTAGATATTCAAATGAACGAAAGAAGAGCTAATGTGCAATTTTATAAAGTTTAAAAAACCGGACGTGATTCTAAATATAAGTAAGTGCTAAATATTTAACATTAAAAAACTAATGTATTTAAATTAATTTAATTTTTATTTCAAATTTTAAATATTTGTTAATAACTACGTCGATTGCATCATTAAGTTTAGAAAAATTACATTAATTTGTTATTTATTTTTTAATCGGTTTTACTTCTTCGATCCTAAAGGGTGCATCTCCAGAGGGTGCATCATCTATTTAAGACTCTAATTTTTTATTTCATCTTTTAATCTTCTAAAATAGTGGGTATAATGATTTAAATGTTTATAGATATACAAAAGAATTTGGGTACTAATTATTAAGCAACAATTCGAAAAGTTGGTAGAATTTCGAATCACCTTGTATAATGCAAAAAAAAAGAAAAAGAAACCAATCTGAATTAGTTGATGATCTTCATTTAACTGCCAAAAAATTAATATAAAGGTCAACCGAAATGTTAATTTGTACTTTAATAATTTATATATTTAATGTAATTTTATTATAATAATTATTTCATTTAGAAAGCTTAATGTAATTGCATATTAATGTTAGTACTTTATGTATAGTTGTTATGTAACAAATAATGTTATAAAATCATATGGATGGCAAAACAATGACAAAAAATTAGGGGAACATTTTTGGGATTGTAAATATTTTAAAAAAGTGTAGTTTTTCCATAAATAGTTTTAAAACATTCAAGTAAACGTTTAATTAATACATTTTGAATAATCATCAAATGTCATTAAGGATATACATCATATATAAATCAATAAAATATTATGTGATCGAAAAGTACAAAAATATGTATTGTGCAAGAATTTTCACCTTTTATAATTTGAATCTACTTGCATTAAATTTAAATACACTCTAAAAAAATAAATTAAAGTTTGATTAAATAAACCATTGTTCGTTAAATAGGTATCAATTAATTTTAAAAATAAAATTATTTGATTTATTTATTAAAATTAGTTAATAAATTTATTAGGTAGATACCTATACATATGTATGTACATAAGTAGTAGCTACAGATGTACGTAAGTAGGTACTAAATGATTATGTATTTAATATGAAGTAAACCTACGAAGCAAAATTGATATATTTTCAGATTAGGACCTACACAGAAATAAAATTCATATTATTAACTCTCTCTTGAAATATTTGAACGAAAAATTAAAATTGCATAATTTTGCGTTTTATAAATTTTTTTTTTTTAATTTTTGGTTTTTATATAATTCTGTAATAACCTTGAGATATTCATCTATTTTCAATTAAGTAATTTGTAACAGAGTATTCTTTAAAAATATGAGATGAAAATAATGTATTTCTAAATTAAAATTAATTTATTATTGCAAAATCTTCTCTAAGGTCAGTAGTCATGATCATGCATTAATTTATTATTAAATGTCAGAAAAGTCGAAAAACCACGTTAGTTAATTAATTGCTTGTAACATTCTTCAAATTTGAATTGTACTGTTGTTATTTACCGAAACAGTGTTATCTGATGCTAATTACGTCTTATTTAATTAATTTTTAAAAAAATTTAAAGCCAAACGAAAATTAACAAACACTTAATTTTTTAAATTGTAATTAGTGACCTTTTGTAATAAATTGGCATCTGCCGTTTAGTCGCCAAAGCTTAAAATATGAAAGGGCACCTACGTACCTAACGCACATTTGAATGGATTTGTGTAATAATTGCACACTAGAACATTAAACATTATAAATTAAACCTACATATTGTTATTGTATTATATATTATGTAGAAAAGGTGCAACGAACAATAATTCCAATACAAATGTCAAGTTGCATAGATATCATTTACCGTTTATTTCTATAGGTACCTAATGTTAGGCATAATACAGAAGATGTGCCCATCTAATTAAAAAATTCGACAAATAATTACATAATTTTTATTTGTCAACTATACCGGTAGCATTAATAAAAATGATAGCAATTTAAATTAAATGTTAATTAATAAATCAATGTCCTTGACGATTACCGATGTACGAAGATAGATACTACGTAAAAATTAAAACTTGAACATCCAAAAACTAGGATAGTCCACGATGAGAAATAGGAGATGGTAAACTACCTCATGACTTGAGTCCTCACTATAAATATCAATCACTTGGCATCTTCTTTACAGTCTTCACTTAGTCGACTTATCAATAGCAACATGAACTCCTGGGTAAGTCTTAAGAAACACTCTCGATTAAAAATTAAAACTAATCATCGGTAATATATTTCAGGTTGTATTTTTAGCAGTTTTGGCTTGTGCCTTTGCCCAAAAGGGTTCTCCAAACTTACAAGTGGTTGGCATCGTCAGACAAGCATCAGACCTTAATGCCGATGGATCTTACGAATGGAGGTAACGAGTCTCGTTTGTACTTTGTTTAATAATCACCCGACTAAAATTAATTATTGTTTCACAGTTTCGAAACTGAAAATGGAATTGCTGCGAGAGAACATGGTGGTTTGAAACAAGTTCCAGATTCCAAAGAACCAGGAAATGCTGCCGAAGGTGCATACACCTACACCGCTCCAGACAACAGCAAAGTCGAAATCTCATACACCGCCGATGAACGTGGTTACATTCCCAACGGTAATGTTCTTCCAGTTGCTCCACCAACTCCACCAGCAATTCTCCGTCTTTTGGAATGGCTCGCATCTCACCCAGAAGAAACACGTAAATTGTAAACTTCTTAATGTTATAAATGTTATGCAAAAGGAAATTAATGTGATGAATCTTATAAACGTGCCACCTTATTTATATCTGACTACAAAGTAGTCAAATTCTTTTTATGTTATGTTAATTATCAATAATAAAATAAATCAAGTCCATAAAACTAAGTTTCTTTATTTTAAAAGCATCGAATAAGTAGTGCAATACAAAAAAAAAATTTTATTTTGTTTTTTGCAAATTAAGAATTTCCGTTTAGATATAGTAATTTGTAGGTACTACAATCAAATTACTTCAAATTTTTTCAATATTATTATATCAAATAATGTACCTGCTATACAAAATTAAACAAATTTTCTCAATAAGTAGGTACTACAAAGCATTAATTATAATTAATTATTCCGGCAACTTTTACAAGATTTTCTTTCCGTACGGGGAGGAGGGGGTTAACGATGGATATAATAATCAGGGCTTTCCATATTAAACCGAAAAAACTGTATATAATAATGTCAACACAGTAACTAAAGCGTTGCAAAGGTGGCGTAGGGCAAGGATGCACAAATTTGAGCTTAGCTGCCCTAAAAATTAGAAATCGCACTTTAAAATGAGAAAAATAAGTATTATGTAGTTTATGGTCATAAAAAAATCTTGACCTGATCTGGAGGGTATTTTTAAAAGTAAATAATCAAAAAACCGGAAGGTCTCGGGGGTATGGAATACCTTCCAGCCATTAAGAAAAGATGTGTTCTCTAAAATTAAATTTGCGGCTTTATCAATTTTTAAAGTAATTGTTAAAGTTCCATATGCTGGAGGGTATTCTATACTCCCCATCACACCCCCCGGTTTTACGCCCATTTCTTTATATTTTGGAATATATAATTGGTTTGGTCACTCTAGAAAAAAAAAAACTTATAAATGAGATAACATTCAGTATTATGTAGTTGATATTCATGAAAATATCTTTCCCTGGCATAGAGGGTATTTTTAAAAGTAAACAATCGAGAAACCGGGGTGTCTGGGAGGTCAGGTAAAATAAAGAAAAATATGTTTTCTTTGGAATTAAATTTATGTCGTTATCAATTTTGAAAAGCCTTTTTGTTACTTCCTTGTAATCCCCCCGGTTTCACGCCCGTTTCTTTACAGTTTGAAGGAGAAGGTCCAGACACCTTAGAAAATAGAAACAATTTTTATATTATTTAATATAGGTATCTCATTAAAAAATGAAATAAAATTAAGTATTGTGTAGTTTATTTTCTTTACAAAATCTTTCTCTGACCTGGAGAATGGCAGGGGGCAACTGCCTCCTTTGCTCCCCCCCCCCCACCTCTTGGCCGTTTAATTTTTTTTTTATATGTTAGAATAAGCAAGAATTGTAACTTCGGTACCTTTTACTATCATTTGGTATCTTTTTAGTTTCCAAGAAGTACCTTTTATTTTTTAACTGTAGCAACGTTGGCTCCGAGTAATATTCAAACGCGGTAAACCTTGTATCAACGATTTTACTTTCACCAAAATAAATTTTTTTTTAAACTGTGAGGGCTTGAGGCATAGATAAGAAAGAGTAATACTACTCTTTTATCTATGGCTTGAGGGATCTCCTAACTGTAGGCTCTATATCATCGCTACAACAGCTGATACAGTAGTAACTACGCTCTTGCAACGAGTAAGATTTGTTAATTTAAATAAAATCCGACCAAAAACTTTCGACACATCGTGTATATAAGGCAACATAACCTCAAAAAATTATTAATAATATACATAGATGCAATCGATGTTTATACATCTATGATAATATAATATCCTCCTTTAATATATATGAGAATATAATTATAATGGCATTATTTTGCCGAAATAGTAAGTTTTTGTTATTAATTATTTAATTATAATATTATTTTTTATCATTTTAGTCCGGTTGGAACCTTTTTCACCTCTTGTTCAGTCTTGTCGTTTTCGTGGAAAAATTAACATACAAAAGCCTAAACTGCCTCACTTCGATAAAGCGAAATATTTAGAACTTACGAAACCTATTTATCCCAGCTTTAAAAGAGAAAAAGCGCCACACGAATTATGTAAAAAAAGTGCATCCTTAATTAAGTCTCACGATATTGAAAATCCGTTTCAAAATATTTTGGCTCGGGAAATGTATAATTGGTTTACGCAGTCCAAATTAATAGCTTTTTATCACATGAATGCTATGAGCACAGACGACCAATTTAAAGCTTTTGCTTTGTTCAAAAAAAATAACATGCACATGAAGAGCTACGGTAGAAAAACATTAGAAATTGCAATTAAAGGAACGCCGTATGAAACAATTCTGGATCTGTACGTTTCCAGAAATACGATAGTGTTTAGTAAAGAAGCGGAAATTAAAAAATTGATGAATGTTACGAAGAAGTTTCCTCAAATAATTTTCTTGGGTATAGTTTTCTTCAATCATAAATTGGTATAATTGATTTATTTAACTTTTATTTCCTTTCAGCCGGTATATTTGATGGTAGATTTTTAAGTAAAGATGAAATAATGAGATACAGTACCATTCCCAATATTCAAACGGCACAATTACAACTTGTACAAACGTTAGATAATTTAGGTTCAAATGTCGTACAACAATTAAACGCTCATCAAACTAGTCTAGTTGATAATTTACAGCAACGTGTTAAGCAATTGGAATTAAATTAATTATGATTTTATTTTGTATAAAATAAAAATACTATTAAAGTAAAAATAATTAAAAGCCGCAATAGATGTCGTTATCATTTAAGGTTATGTTAGTTATAATTATTTGAACGTGTAAATAAACAAATCCCGTTAATAATTTAGTACCTAGGTACATCTTTCTTTTATAACATAATTATTCTTTTGATGGCAAAATCATCACTCGACTTGGAGTGTTTAAACACAATCGATTGCCAACAAGGAGCAGTGAGAGCTGTACGTTTTAACGGTAACTATTTATAATAAATCTTGACAAAATGTACTCCTGATTCTTTTCACGCATCAGTTGATGGATCTTATTGCATAACCTGTGGTTCCGATAAAAAGTTAAAGTTGTGGAACCCTTATCGCGGGTTGTTATTGAAAACTTATGGAGGGCACGGTAACGAGGTATTGGATGCAGCAGCTTCGTGTGACAGCAGTCAAATCGTGTCTTGCTCGTCCGACAAGTCTATAATCTTGTGGGATGTTTCCACGGGCCAACCTATGAGAAGGTTACGTGGACACGCCAGTAAGGTAACCTGTGTTAAATTTAATGAAGAATCGACCGTTGCCATATCCGGTAGTTTAGATAACACAGTTATGTGTTGGGATGTTAAATCTAGACGAAATGAACCCATTCAAATAATGAAGGATGCCAAGGATTGCATTACTTCGGTGAAGGTTACGGATAGTGAAATTTTGGTTGGATCTGTTGATTGTTCTGTGCGTAGATATGATTTAAGGAATGGTTCCTGCCATGTCGATTTTGTTGGAGGTAACTTAAAAGTTAAAATGTGTATGAGTAATTTGCATAATATAGTAAATTAATAACGTTTATCTATTTCAGCTCCTATAACTTCTGTTAGCTTTTCACACGATGGCCAATGTATCTTGGTATCTTCAGCCGATAATACTATAAGGCTTTTGGATAAAAACACAGGCGAAATGTTGGGAGAGTAAGTAAGCAGCATCTTATCGTTACTTTTTTAATCTCAAAGTTCGTTTTTAAGATATACAGGTCACAAAACTGAGGATTTAAATATTGAAAGCGGAATAATAACCAGCGACGATCACATCGTATCTGGATCGGCAACTGGAGAGCTCTGGTTTTGGGATCTAATTAGTGCACAAGTTAAATTAAAATTGCTACACACACAAAGAAAAGCCGTACATTCTTTTGATGTTCATCCTACAAAAAATGTTATTTTGAGTGCGTCTATTAATACTATCAAATTATGGGGTACACCAGGAGATATGCAAGTAGTTACCGTTGCAGAAAATGATTAATTTATATGAAAATAATATATATTTTTAAAATAAAATGTTAAAATGTAAGGCTTATTTTGTATTATTATAACTATCTGATGAACTTGAATAATAAAAGCTAAACAATATTAGGGGTATTCACACTGACTTGTGTGTATATACCTTTGTATTTTTACACCGTTGTATTTATCCTAGCAACGCCAAGTGGTTTATAAATACAACACCAATACAAGAGCCAGTGTGAATACCCCTATTGTTTATATTTTCATCAATAGATTTCATTTTCATATAAATTGATACTAAATAAGTTTTACATTTTAAAGTAATTCATTGATCCAGTTATAGTTTTATTTTAAAAGGAGTAGTTTCTGAAGCCGAACAAAATAATATAAAACGGTCCAAAAAGCAATAATAAAACAAAAAATTTGCGAACCATTACAAAAATAAGGCTTACAATTTAAAAAAAAAATTTGCTGTCACGGGACGCCCGGTAGATGTGAAACAATGTCGATGCGATGTAGATGTCAATATTAAATTAAACATTTAATGAATAAAAACGCATAATGTAATTATGTGCTTAAAATTTACACCTCCAATAATAATAATTATTATTATAGAGATCTAAAACGTTACTTATTTTATATTAGGTACATAAGGAAAAACAAAAAAGAACTTTGCCAAGATTTGAACTTTGGATTACAAAACACAGTACCGAAGCGGTACCTATACATCCACCAAACGTTACTAATAAAAATGTATTCATTTGTAATATTAATTATTCTCCTATGTAAAGATTACAACAAAGATGAAGACTGAATATTAAAATAGCAAAGTGTAAGTTATTTTACTGCTAAAATTCATATTAACATATTAATAATAAGGAATCATAAAATTATGTGTTTTAAAATAATCATTAGAGGTAATTTTTAATTGGCAATATAAGCTCTACTTATTAAATAAATATTTATAATAATGAACTTATTTAAATATGTACATAGGTTTGTTTTTAACGCGACATTGACATCCACGTGAGCATCTTTGTTAAACTTATAAAAATGCACAAATACACGCAAAATTTAACCGTCGTGACTGATCGCAAAGGTTCGGTGTTGGTCACGCCGTTTCAATCGAGAAATACCCCCCAAGGTGCGCCTATAGATGTTTCACATCAAAATTTTACATGCCGCTAGAATGGTAGCCCATCTCACAAGTTTTTTGCAAAGATCATTGAATACATCATTTTCAATCGAAATTTGTGTGTCCAGCTTAGAGTTTAGTGTGGATCCGAAATTGGACGTAGTTGTGTTGTCAAAATCAACCCTTTTGCTCCGCACGCTCCAAGCCGTTTTGATTAACTCTTTACTACTTCAAGATATCCTCCAGACCGGTCCAACTCGGTAAAGTGTGTTAGAAGCAAGGGGGTGGATCACCCTCTATGTGAAACCCTTAAACAGTATAATTTACTCGATGTTAACGCTACCATGATGCAACTACTGCTTCTCTTTATTTACAGAATAGGGAGGCGTAGCCTCCATCACATCCTTCAACATCTTAGTACATCGCATAGATGTAAGAGTAAACTACTCTTTTATCTATGGACTCTATGGTACATCGCATGAATGGTTGAGAGTAGGTATAATATACTTTTTAACTCGGACTCTCGTAATTATATATATAAATGTTTTCTGTTTGATATTATTTTTTTTATTGCTACGAAAGATTTTGAAGTTAAGCTCCAGGTTTAGGTAGAGGGTCAGACCGAGTTTTCTACAGTAGTTATATTTTTTTTAAAAGAAATTTAAATTTCTTTAAAACGTGTTATAGTTGACCTTATTTTTAAATAATAAAAATTATTGTTAAGGATAGGTCTAGTTTAATTAATAATCTACAAGTAGATATTAAATTTTTAAAAATTATTTTATATTTTTTTTAGTTTAATTAATAATCTACAAGTAGATATAAAATTTTTATTTCTATTCTATTCCTATTCTCAACAATAATTTCTATTATTTATATTTTTTTTGTTACATAATAAAACATGTAGTAACAAATTTATGTGATTATTTCGTAAAAACAAGCAACGAAAGTTAATACAAATTGAGCACAAAAGTAAATTAAATAGCTATTGTAAAGAATTTTTGTAAAATTCATTACTTACTTTATTAAGTAAGATTTACGGTTATTTGCCTTGCAGGTAACGCGATCAACTGCGAATGCGAGGTGCCGGGTTCAAATCCGGAGAAGGGCAACTTTCTTATGATTAAGTCTCTGTGCTTCGGAATGCACGTTAAGCCGGTGGTCCTCCTGGGTTAATGAATGGCCATCATTAACATAAAAACCAGGGTTACAGGCTCGTCTAGCAAACTACCTATCGGACGTTAAACAATTTATATGCTCACAGATCTGGCACTGCCAAGGAAACGACGCAGTGGCTGGAAATAACAAGCCCTAGGCTTAGGCTGAATTTATTCAGTTGAAGAATAAGAAGTCGTTACAAAATTTGTGCACGCACCTCAGTTTATTTCCGATTGCACGTGAATGTTATTGAAGCTAAATTCTGATTATGGTTTATGCCTTGAACGTTCTATCATGAGTGAAAAATTCTTCGAGTTGGATAACTTACAACATTGAACAATCAGTCAACTTGCGAAATGTCTTTGGAGTTGCGAGTGTGCATGTTACAAGCAGATGATGCCCTATGGTCATACATTTTTGATTAATCGAGAATCTGATTCTGATTGATTTTTTTAATTATCGTGCTTTTTGGAAGATCAGAAGACGGTTCCTATTCTATCACATCTAAAACACCACAGCAATGAAAGCTTTCTGAAACTGTGCGAGTAATACTTTTTATATATGAAAATTTCTAAGATTTGCGATAAAATTTTATGTAATTCTTATGGCATGTAGTATGGATTGAAATTGATTACGCTAAAGATTGCTCTTTGACTGTCGTTAATTTTGAAGCTATTTAAAACTGTACGACGACGCAAATTACTCCAACATCATTTAAGAGTAAATTTTTATGTGATTAAATTGTTATCGATTCTCGTGTATTTGATTTTTGAATGTCATCAACTCGCGACCCTTCACATATACCGCTACTGACCAGATGATCTTTTTGGATCTGTTAATTTTGGTTTAACGCAGACCGCGTTGTTTTCTTTTTAGGGAAGATTAGAAATTCGTTTTACTATCTTATTTCATCATTCTCATTCATAAGTAAGTATTTATAAGAAAAATTATAATTTGTGGCCCTTGAAATTTTGCTTTACCAATCAAGGTGTGTAAAGTTTTTCTATTAAGAGGGGCATTTTTTCAGGGCCTTTTTAATTTAATCAACAGATGGCGCCTACTTAAATATTTTTATAAAATAAGAGGATTCTTTTGTATTTAAAATATAGCAAATTCGTTGAGATAATGCTATTCTATAAACAATATTCTTGATCTTAAGCTATTTTGAGTTCGTATTGAGTATGTCAAAACACACTCACTTACAAAGAAAGATAATTAAACTTTAATTACGAATTGTGTTTTATAAATAAATATTACGAACTCAAAATAGCTTAAGATCAAGAATATTGTTTATAGAATAGTATTATCTCAACGAATTTGCTATATTTTAAATGTAGCAAATTCCTCTTATTTTATTAAAATATTTAAGTAGGCGCCATCTGTTGATTAAATTAACAGGACCCTGAAAAATGTGCCCCTCTTAACACCTTGTATAGGTACGATCCAATAATACTTTCTACAGTGAATCACATCTACAGTTTTACTTATAATTTTGTCAGTATCTAATTATTAGCTAATTTCTCCAGTGTCGGTACCTATTTAATTAAAATTAATTTTTCGGGTAAGTAGGTAAATAAAATAAAGAGAAGAATTTAAAAATTAAAAAAGGGAAATAACTTGCTTAATAATTAATTATCGTGTTACGTGCGCAATGTTGTCAAACTACCGGTGCGCATTTCCACGACGCCACCGTCGGTACGCGTCGTCACCAATGCCGCTTCATAATATCACCTTACAATAAAAATGAAAGATCGTTCAACTTTTTTAATAACGGCTTCACTATAAAAAATGTGAATGAAGAGTTTTAACATTAAGGTAAATATATTTTAAAATAATATAACGATTAAATTCATCGCGACAAATAAAGAGCAGATTCTTCGTATGTTGACGAGATCAATACTTAAAATATTTTTCAGTTTTATGACTTTGATAAATTATAAATTTTAGATTATAGTGCTTTACGTGCTATCGTTAATACCATGGCCTGGACCAACCATATTCAAAATATCGTGCCCAAAAGATAATGCAAGAATTGTGAGAAAAATTATACAAAACAAATGGATTCCCGTATTAGAAAAATATAAAGTTAACATCCCCTTGGAATGTCCGTTTCATCCCTTGAGAGACATTTTTGGGCCACAAGAGATGGCCAAACAGCAGCACAGATTATCGCAATGGACGTGTGGATTGTGTGGCAAATCGTTTTTTGAAGAAAAATATTTAGATTTACATTTTGATAATCGTCATAAGGGGCACATTAATATGGTAAATTACATTGTGTATTTTGTTTTTCTCTTACATATTATTTCTTATAAAGACGCAAAAATTTCGTTAAAATGCCGCAACATTGCGGCACATATTCCGACATTTTTAGGCAGAAGATGCAGTATGTTTAGCCGATTATTGCGATATTATACGATGTGATGTACTCAAGACTCTAGAAGAAAAAATTATTCAGCCCGATGTCGTAAACACCGATATAGAAATTTGGAGAGAAGCTTCGGCTTATCGAACAGAATTGGTAGTATCAGGTTCTAAAGATTTAGTAAAATATAAAAAGAACGAAGATGTTCTTTTTACTACTAGAAAAATTATAAATAATCAGAAAAAAATTGAACATTGTGAAAAGTACGAAGGGCCAGATGGAACCGCAACAAATAATGGTGGATGACAATTTTTTGTACTTAGATAATATTATGTTTTTGTAACATTTAATTTTAGATGGGGATACTAGTGAAGATGACAAATCTCAAAACGTTAGTTCGAACAACATGTGTCAAAACGATTTGGTCGACTCTGCATTGCCATCAAACGATAACAAGCAGCAAAGAATAGCAGAATTGCAAAAATTGAAAGCCAACTGTAAACCCGAAGAGTTGCAATCTTTGAAAACAAAATGCGAAATTTTAGTTCGCGACTGTATAGCTGGCCTATTAATACAACTTTCAATAAAAGACTTTAAAGAAATTGAAGGTAACAATTTGGGTCTTCAAATTGCGACTATTTTCCCTCTTATTGTAATCAAATGTTTTCCAGATGAACTCAATAGAGCCGTTTGTTGGTATTTAACGTGCGACAGATATTGGGAAGATTCACAAAGCGATTTTCGGCATTTTCCTTGGGGTTTAGTTTGCGTAGTTGTTATGGTTTTATCATTAGGAATATGTATATGTTACTACATAATATGGGTTCTCTTTGAGTGAGTATTGATCACCTCTAAAAAGTTATTGTTACATAATATTACCTAATACGTTATTGGTACCTCTGTGAGACCATTTGAAAAGAGAGTAAATTTGTGTGTAATTCTAGTACGGACGATGTAAGTGTCACAAGCACAAGTATAACAGATCGTTCGACACCATCGCCGGCGCACATTTTACGTGGAGAGATGTCACAAAGTGCAGATGGACATCATTCCTATGGAGAAGATTATTATAGCCAATCTGATAAAGATAACGAGTACATTTATGTAACTTATCCTCCAGATTTAAAAAGAAGGCTACTAGAAAGGTAAATTTTTTAATAATAATTTGGTGTCCTAAGTAGGAGCTTAACTTTTGCCATAATGATATATGTATTTTCCTCGGAACGGTCAGACTATTTTTTGATATAAGTAGGTACTTATGTAGTTATGTATATCAAATTGTAATGATCCGTCCAATTTAAAAAATACATTTCGGTATTAAGTATACTATACATAGGCAGGCAACTGCTTTGTAGTCCCATTAGAAATTTTAGTCACTTTTCAATACTCATTTTCAAGTAAATAGTAGGTACCTACTAGTAAGTTTCGTAATGAAATGAAAAAAAAATAAAATGATTAGAGCAATATCTAGTGCACAGGTATCGAATAATTTGTGTTTTACGTCATTATTATTTATTTGGGGAATCCCCGAATCTTGATTTCAAAATGCGCCAAATTCAAATGAGTAGGTACTAAATCAATGTTTTAGTGTAAAACTAACACCAAAAGGATGATGGAACAAATTATAGTAGACTATATTTAAGCGGCCCATTGCGTTATAGATGTTAATTGCAAAGCGATTTACTGGAGTCTTTTAGGCCTTCTTCGGGTTATTGATAGAGAATAGAGGAGAAACCGAGACAGCACTTGGATCACCCAACGTCGATTAATCTACTATCGAATGGGACGATTTGCAGACTATTGGCATAAAAACACTTCACACTCGAAAAACCCACGCGACTTGGTTCATTTTCCAATAATAATGGCGGATGATTCTGATCTCTTGTTAATAAGATTCCACATTGTGGAAAATTATTTCAATTTTTATAACATTCTAGAAATAAATGACGTAAGACACGAATTAAGCATCTTATGCAGCACTAGAGGCTAGATATTATCACAAGAATATTAACAATAAGAAGCGACAATCTACAACTATTCAATGTGCATGTTTAGCAACAAAATGACCGTCGCCTGCTTGGTTTTCATTGGCGGGCCAAAATAGCTGACTAAAGAAAACACTGTAAGCGGCGGTCATTTTGTTCGTAAACATGCGCACTAAAAATCGCTGAAGAGTGTCGCTTCTTATTGTAAATATTCTTTGATTATTAATTATTGAATCATAAAGCCCGTTCTATTTTCGTACTGGAAAACTTTTTAAATCACATTTATTATAAAATTAGTATTGCAAAATTTAATAATACCTAATAGTTTAGTAATATTTTTGATTATATGTTATGTAGATTGTATTGTTCGATATCTACTATACAGGGTGAATGAGACCACCCATACCAGTAACTTTTTTCAAAAACGGTTAGTCGTAGATAGTTGGGTAAAAAAATTTATTATAAAAGCCGCAATAAAGAATCAAATGGTGATATTATTATTTCCGAGAAAGGTCGGCATCCCGAATAGTTTGCTCTAAAATATCCAGAATTTTAAACAGCACCATAGGTCAAAAATGGTATTTTTGAAAAGATCTTTAAAAAATAAACAAGTTTTGTAGGAAAAATTATTTTATTACTCCATCCTTTTTAAGTATAGTATTCAATTAAAATTAATCAGGGGGAACACCACTACTGTAAACTTAAAAGAAATCTACTTTTTCTTTTTTTTGCGTTTTGTCAAAGTAAAAATAACTAATATTCAATAATACGTTAAATAAATTTCAAGTTAAAATATTGAAAATTTGACCAAGTTACAGCGTATTCAGTGAGAGCGGACTAACTATGATATGTGTAGGCGTGTATACTAAAACTTTAAATACCATTTTTCCCGAAACTACTTTTTTTTGCTGTAATTTGCTTAATTTTCAATATTTTAACTTGAAATTTGTTTCACATATTATTGAACCTACTTTGACAAAATGTAAAAAAAATAAAACTGGATATCTTTTTAAGTTTACAGTAGTGGTGTTCCCCCTGATTAATTTCAATTAAATATTACTTAAAAGGGGTGACAGTAATAAAATAATTTTTCTTACAAAACTTGCTTATCTTTTAAAGATCTTTTCAAAAATATCATTTTCGACCTATGGTGCTATTTAAAATTCTGGAGTTGTGGATCAAACTATTCGGGATGCTGACCTTTCCCGGAAATAATAACATCATCATTTGATTCTTTATTGCGACTTTTATAATAAAATTTTTTAATCCAACTCTCTACGACTAACCGTTTTTGAAAAAAATTCCTGGTACGGGTGGTCTCATTCACCCTGTATAATCAAAGGCAATAGCAAGTAGGTAGTAATAAAATGTTTTACTTGTAGTTGCTACAATCGTACAACCCGTTTGTGACCACCATTTAGTACTAAACAAGTGGAACAACACTTTTTCATTAAAAAATATTTAATTACAAAATTATAATTCACTCACTATTATAGAATAGATGTTTTAGGTAATGCTTGATTGAAAATGTTTAAAATTTTGCATGCATTTAGATTAGGTAACTATAAGCTCCGTGCGAAATTTGTTACTTGCCAACTGATCGCTCCACTAACCGATGAAAAGATACTTTTATTAGTAAAATTTTATTGGAATGCATAATTACTATATTTGATGACCAATAGCAAATATTTGTCTCTGTGGCATGTTCTATTGTAGACTCTTTTATTTAGACTGTTATGGCGCGCGCAGATAGTATTATAAATACGCACAGAGCTTTAGTTTCGCCTTTTTTACTAGGTATGATAACTGAACTTTTTATACCACAAAGTGTAGCCTTTGCATCACTTTTGTGTACTTACAAAATAAATAAATAAATAAATATTTAGTCAGTTTTATGCAGTTTTCTTTTATATAATTTTTGAGCTTTTAACAAAAAATTACATAAAATACTTCTACGAGTAAAAGCATTAATACATACTCTCTGTAAAAAATTTTTAACAATAAAAATATTTAATTTTATTTACAGTAGAAATCTAAATTAAATTATTATTAACCATGTGGTAAGCGATGAAAAAGAGAGCAGGATAAAAAGAATAAAACATTCTCCTACTGAAAATTTCTCTTTCTTTTCAAATTTATTTCGTTCATAATAAGACAATAAAAATTACATTAAAAAAACTGTCAATAATTTACATTAAAATCATATTATAGTAAAATGATATACATATATACAATATATACATTACCGAAAGACCAATAAAGTGAATTTCAACACGAAAAGCGATCCGAAATTCCAGAAGTTCAAATATTTTGTGCAAAACTTCCAATACTTACCACCCATATCATATTGAGAATTCAATTTATTGAACTTTTATAAATATTTCGTTTCAATAATACACTTTATATTATTATTATTATGGCAGTTGTAAAAAATATTTGTTACAAGAAGCACTTGAAAGTGATATACAACTCTTTCTTAAAAACATCCATATTACAAAAATATCTGCATCAAAAACTGCAGTTTCACAATAAAAATACAAGCTTAAAATAACTCTATAGTCAGTCACATTTAAATTATTAAACGGTAAGTTAGATTTGAACAGAAAAAAATGAGAAATGCTACTGTCAAGAGTGTTTCATTTAAGTCTTGAAAAAGTTTAAAAATATTGAAACAGTAAATTTACAGTCGAGATACTGAGATACTAGCTGTAATTATTAATAAACTAAACATGGTTTCTACACAGCACCACCGATAAAAAAACAATCAACAGTCGGGGTCGGTGATCTTCAGAAAATGCTATTCGATGTTATATTCTCAAATATTAATTTCCTATTTTACTTTAAAAAATAAGATCAACAAAATTTTAAAAATTCACAAAAACCAATTCTAAACTGCGTACCATCATTATTAGTAGTATTCAAAAGTAGTAAAAGTTAAAAATTGGAATAGCATTAAGACCTACGACTCAAATCCAGAAGTTACCTTTGAGGTTTTCCAAGGTAGGACCAAAAACTATTCCATTCTTTCTAGAAAACTTGTAAATTCACTCTCGCAACAGGTAAATAATTAGAAAATTTATTCCCAATAATTGAGTTACAAATTGACCAAATTTCATTTTAAAAACTTGTAATTTTATTTAAACGTAAGCTGCCGTATGACGACCACGCAATCTGTTAAAAAATACGTTCCAACTATGCACAGTTTTTCGTGACCAAATCCAAACACTCGACGTGATGCCAACTATCATGTACATCAAATATTTAATCATAAATATTTCAAAAAGAGGTCTCTCGTCAGATTCCCTTGTTCTAGGACAAGGGATTGTATACTGTGGTTTGTTTTTACACATATCCTTCCTCCAAGTGTTAATCCAAACGTCGAAATAAACATACTCGTAAATTAAACACCCAATAACGACCATGGCCGGGACAGTGTACAAAACCGAAAACACTCCAATTCGAATCATCAGTTTTTCTAATTTGTCGGTTCTTGTTCCATCATGTTTCATCACTGTACGAATACGGAAGAGCGAAACAAAACCAAACATTAGAAAAACTATGCCCAGTATTAGGTAACCAGAGAGTGGCAATAACACAAACCGTTGTAAAGCGTCGACGTTCCACAATCCAACGTAACAGACTCCACTCAAAATATCACCTGAAAACAAAATAAATGTAACTAGTCATTTGTTGGCATGTTTTTACTTGTGACAAGCTTTTACTAATAAGGAAAAGTCCAACATTGCTTATCACATCCGATAAAAATTTAAAATTTTCCAATCAGCCAATTTGGAGAAAATCGATTTTGAAGAACAAATTTGTATAATTACTGTATACATTCCAATTAGATTAGGTCATGTTTTCTTATTTAGTAACATGGGTTACATACTCGTAAAGCTAAAAAGTATTATTCCATATATGCAATGTAAAATTACTTGCTCTTCAAAATCTATTTTCTACAAATTGACTAAATTAGAAAATTATAAATTTTTATTATAGGTATAATAATAATGGGGCAAATAAGTGATTAACAATGTTGGCCTTCAGGCCTTCCCCTTTTAAGTATAGATCGTACATTATGATAACTTCAAATGAAACAGTTTAAAGGACAAGAATGAAAATTGTATCAATCGAAAGCGACTTTTTCGCTTTTAAATATATCCAACGTTTGATATTTGCTCTATTATTATTATTATTAAACATGTAAAAGCAAAATCAACAATTTTCAAAAACTCAATCCTGCTTTGGAAATAACATGAACAGATTTCAAAAAATCAAACTTACTTGGGAAATCTACATTCTAATCTTTTAAATGTCGCTTATATCACCTTTCCATTGCTAACAATAATTTAATAATATAATATAATATTCGATAAAATGCGATTGGTAACTAAGTTTCCTATATATCTAAAGGTAAAAGTTTTCCGTGTTTTATTTGTGGTTTTGTCCTTTGAAAAAGAAGTGGTTTATCCCTTCAAAACAATTGTCAGATTTTTTAATAAATACCTACATTATTCGCGTTTTACATTACCGTTGGTGGCGCCACCGTCAATAACAACATTACGTCTTTCAGCAGTTCCAATTATTTCGTGTGATGGCGTTTAGTTAATGTAAACCTTAGACCATTTAAACTTACTAAACTATTTAAAGTTTAAATGGTCTAAGATGTAAACAAAAGAAAATGTTTGTTTATGGTGTTTATGTTGGTATTTACTATACGTTACAAACGAGTTTGAAATTTTTCCGCGTGGAGGCGTTTTGTTAATGTAAAACGCGAATAGCTTGAGCAAATATTTGACCGATATAAAAGAGTAATCTTTACAATATCAAAACTTTTGAATTTGAATTTCTTCTTCTTCGTATGCTTCTTGACAGAAGCGTCGTGACCAATTTAATACGTTATTAAATCGCTTTCTTGACAGATTACTCTCAGTGGTTTGCCATTGCCTTCCGAGAAGAGAGGGTCATAATTAAGTTTGATAAACATTGTCCGGGTTAGGGATCGAACCAAGGGCTTCTGGCCTAGAATCCGGTCCTTAGCCCGTTCACTTAGCTCACCTCTAAATTTGAATTTAATAATAAGTAAATATCAAGTGTTAAGAGCGCACTGCAAAAAGAGGAGAAAGAAACTTTTCTACAGGTCATTACCATTTCTTAGTTACTATATTTATATATTCTATATAATATAATATATAGTATATAATTTCTTTGATTACTAAGTTACTTAGGTCTTATATGTATATATCATTTTTAACAATTATTTATTTATCACGTGAAAACTTTTCCGTTTTCAAAACTTAAATTTATCTATTTACTCTTAATTTAAAGCACTCAAAATTGGTTACTACTTTTTTAATAATATAAAAAAAATTACACTGATACGTTTAGTTTTTGAAATTTATACAAAAGTCTTTTCACCGTCATGTGTACTCCTTCGTTCTCCCCTGGATGCAACGCGTTCTTAAGGGTGGTTCACACTACATGATTTATCATATGACTTGTCACATGACTTCTCATATGAGGAATTTTTTTACGTTCACACTATATGATTTTTGATATTATAGAAGTTATGGCTTTTATGATTGGCTGTTGTGATGGTATGATTTTAGCCATGACTTTTCTTATGACTAAGTCATATGATAAATCATGTAGTGTGAACTACCCTTTAATAAAATAATAATTAAGAGGCCCGTGAGCAAACTCCTAACTGAGAAAAAATCTCTTTCGATTGATACCACAACAATATAAAGGTCCATTAACATAATGCACCCCTGATCAATGGCGGATTTCCAAAGAAGCGCGCGTCTGGGGTGGCCTAAAGCCTCATAAATCAATGAAGCCTTAAAATTCAGCTCTCAAAATAAATATTAATACCGAAGAATTAAAATAGACTAAATTAATACAATCTGAACATCAACAACCTTTTAAATACAGCCAGGCAGTTGTAAATTTATAGTACCTATTAGTTAATTTTCCATGTTCCCTTTTTTTAGACCACCGGTATAGTACACACCATAGTAAAAAACGTGCGCGTAGAATACACACTGTAGGGAGTAGGGGCAGTAATTAAAATTTAGTTTAGTTTAAAAATTTGAAAAGCTTAACTTCTAGACCAGAGGTGGCCTACCCAAATGATCTTGCGGGTCACTTTGGAAATGCACCATAACTCCGCGGGCCGCATATAAAATTATAGATTTAGACACACTATAGACATTTTTTGGAGTAAAAAATTGAAACATAATAAGTTATTTTATTATTATTATTTGGGAACCACTGCCTCAAGGTAGTGTTGCACCAGGGATGCGATAAGTATTCTGTGGGTCATTACAATATCTCGTCTTGTCTTCATATTTTATGGGTACAATATTATTATACAAACTGTGTCTATTATAACCAGAACAACCTTGAAATTATCGTTGACCTGAACAACATATCAACATCTGACAATGGAAATCTACCTGAATGCAGGTATTGCTGTTTCCAAAATAAATAATTAAGGAAGTTGTATGCTAGTATGTAAACGCTACAGAGATTAATCTAAATTAATTTTTTATTTTAAATATAACTAAATTCAGTTAGGAACTTAATACCTAACAGTAGAGTCGCGAAATAGTCAATTAAATATGGCAATAACCTTTTACTTTTTCGGGGTTGTTCACTAATTTGGTATTTGCAAAATTTACTATACACATATGTATTTTGAAAAACCAAGCTTTATTTAAAAAAAATTGGACCCCCTTCTGCAATAAGAAACCAACCGGCATTCATCTAAAAATGAGTTAAGGTCCATAATATTCTAAATCTAAATAGTACTTGATCAGTTTCACAAAAAAAAAAACAAGTTTATAATGAATCGGTTAGTTCTAAAACCAATTTTGAAATTACGAAAATTTTTTAAACCGCCAGGGATACTTAATTAGCAAAAGAGAACCACGTGTTTATTATGTGTGAATTATTAACAGAGAAATATAATTTGATTTGAAAATTTATTATTTAAATCAAAAAAAAAACTACAGAAATGTAATTTTGAGACAGACTGACAATATTAATTTGAAAACTGTTTTCCTCGATTTACTTGCAACTAAATCTATGTTGGTTGGTTTCTTATTGCAAAAGGGGATCCTATTTATATACTAACATAAAACAGAAAAAAAAGATATAAATTCGGAATTAATATAAAAAGAAACATATGATTTTTATAATAGGTATACTTTTTCGATTTGAAGTCGAGTAGGTAAATACTATTTATTTAGGCAATAAATTATCTCGAGTCGAGAACTAATTTTTAATTCATAGAAATGTTTCGAAAACGTAGGTTTTTCAAAAAATGTCAACCCAATTAACTACATCATCGTGTCTGAATTGTCCACTCCTACGCGCGTCGCATCCTTGTTTAACGTTTTATCGTCCACAATTAATGTGTGCATCAAGTGGTTAAGCAAATAATTATTCAATGTAAACGCACTACTACATATTAGTATTTCCTGTTACGATGCGATTTTCTCTCCAAATATGTTCCGCAAGTACTTTCCAAATTATACTGATGATGTGTTTATTTAATTTCGTAAAATATGTTTTTCTATACTACCAATAACTTACATAAAAATCGATCAAAATGTTTGTAGGAAAAATGTAATTTTAATCTTCATCAAAATAATATACATAATCTTTTCCTATTTTATAAAATTTGCAAAATCGCAGTATACTTGAAAATCGCAGTATAGTGACATGCATAGATAAATAATAATCTGTGGTGACATGGAAAATAATTTGGATTTGTTTACGTCAAAATAAATTTAAAAATGTGGATATTTGGTTACGGTTCGTTAATTTGGAAAGTAGATTTTCCTTATGACTCCAAATTGCATGGTTACATAAATGGATTCCAAAGAAAATTTTATCAGCATAGTACTGTTCACAGAGGAACTCCGGAAAATCCTGGACGAGTTGCGACCTTATTACCGGGAAATGAGGAAAATCAAGTGTGGGGTGTAGCGTATAAACTTCGGGACGATGACGTTGGTTGGGTAGTCAATCAACTCGATTATAGAGAACAAGGAGGTTATGAAAGAAAAAGGGTGATGTTCTTTCCTAAATTAGCGCCGTCCAAACCGTTTGAGATTACGGTGTATCTGGCTAATATGGATAACGCCAATTACGGAGGATTTGCAGATGAACTTAGTATTGCAAAACAAATTATCGGTGCAGCAGGATCTAGTGGTACAAATGTCGAATATATTTGTAATTTGGCTCAAGCCATGAGAGAGATTGCGCCTGACGTAGTTGATGAACATTTATTTTCTACGGAAGAAGAAGTAAATAGATTACTAAAAATTGAAAATTTCACAAATTGAAAATGTTTTATTACATCATGTAAATAATGAAAACAGAGGTGCACGTCAATAAAATCATCTATTATTTTTTATATGCAATCGTACTATAATGTACATTTTCACATATTACATTATACAAAACAATACTGAAAGCAGCAACGTGCCCATGGGGGGGGATTTGACGTATTTTGTGAATTTTAAATATTTCATTGCTTAGCAACTGGATCATTATTACATACGTATTTCGTTAAATTATTCCGTATAACATAATTATTATCGTACATTTTTTGCAGAAAGTGTGCATTTTATTCCAATTACACATAAAATAGTGTATATCTTACAGTTAAAACCGGATTTAACTAGTAAATTCTAGTTTTAACTAAAATTATATCAGTTAAAACTAGAATTAACTGAATTCTAACAAACTTCTTTAGTAAATTCCAGTTTTAACTGGTAGCTAGAATTAAAGTGGGGATACAGATTGGTCATAGCTAGACATATAGCTGTAAGATATAAGAGCTGTAAAGGTAGAAAAATTTCTTCTTAGCATTCATGATATCTGACATTTTCAAGGTAGCCAGAGTGCAAGGTAGATAGATTTACATCCCTTGTAATCTATATACCTTAGCCAGAGTGGTTCATATCTACAAAAAAGTCCTCTTGAGTTAAAAAATGTCATGATAAAAGTTCACTTTTTTAATAATAAAAAAAATTAGCAAGAATCTAGCATTAAAAAAAGTGAACTTCTATCATGAACTTTTTTCGTGGGGGAGAGGAGCTTTCTCGTTCCCCATACTGAGTAAGGTATTTGAGAGACTTCTAAAGGTGCAGATGGTAACTTATTTTGAAAAGAATAAGATAAGTTGTTAAAATTTGATAAAATGGTGTATGTAACGAAGTAGATGTGCACTTTTATGTTATGACCATACAAAGGCATTTTCAACTGTGTATCTCATGACCTGCTGCTAGGTAAGTTTTTGGCTTCAAAGCCAGTGCGATGACAATGTTGGATTCTTATTTGAGGAGCAGAGTATTTGCTTTGCGGGGGGGGCTACTTCAAAAATCGCAAATTGTTCTTGATTTACATTAAAGATCTACCGAGTTGTTGGAACACTAATTGTATTTTATTTGTGGATGACACAACACCTCGCGAGAAAGGATTTAGAATTAAGATACTAAACGTAATGGTATCGTCCGAGTCTCTAAATTAAGGAGTTACCTTACTCTAAACTTAAAAGAAATCTAGTGTTCTTTTTCTTTCATTTTGTCAAGGTATTCAAGAATATGTAAAAAAATTTCAAGTTAAAGTATTGAAAATTGACCAAGTTACATACTATTCATTGAGAGAGAGCAAAACTAACTACGATATACGTATCTTAAACTTTCAATTGCGATTTTCTCAAAACTACATTTTTTATTATGGTGTAGGTACATGGTTTCTCAATTTGTAGTTAACCAATTTATTTGAAATTTAGAATATAATATCTTCACAGAAGTATCTATTAGTTCTCTCAAGTGAAGCCATTTTATTAAATTTCTTGTTTGTTAATTTTTTATTTAAGAACTACCTTATAAAATATGCACTTTTCCTTAAAAAATAAATTAAAAAATTTCTTTTGTCAGCGACAAATTTACAATAAAATCAACTAAGCTTTGCTTACTAAAGCTTTGAGGCTTTATTAAGCAAAATTAGATGACCATTAAAAATAAAACTTACTCACCATCAACTTTTCCCATTGCCAAAATTGTTATAGTTTGAACGGCAGGAACGGCCCATGCTGCTAGATGAAAATATTGCGAGTTTGCTTCGATGGCTTCGTGGCCCCACTTAAGACCTGCAGCTAAGAACCACGTTAAAGTCAAAACCACCCACCATATGCCGGATGCCATAGTATAAAAATACAAAACCATAAAGAGAATAGTACATAATTCGTATTTTGTACCTTGAGTTATGGTACTAACTGTTTGATAACCAGGAAATGGTTCGCGGCACGCAATCGAATCACCTGCGATAAATCCGACGACGTAAGCTAGTGCTACCATCAAATAACACAACGATAAGAAAATGATGGGTCTCTCCGGATACTTAAATCTGTTGGTATCAATTGCAAAAGTCAAAACCGTAAACAGACAACTAACAGAGCACAAAACCGCCCAAGTGCCTATCCAAATTTTGGAAAATTTACGTTCGTTATCACTGAAAAACATCATGGTACAAGGAGCCCCACAATCCTTTTCGACGCCATCTCCAACTTTTAAGGAGTAGTCCAGCACAGCAGGAACTTTAAACTGAACTGGACATTTAAATCCTATATCCCTTCCCGGATGAACGTCACGAAACGGAGTTTCTGGATGAGAACTTATGGTGCCCAAGTGGTATCCTCCAAAAGAAGAGGGCGTAGTGGGAGCCGAGGTTTTATTTTTTCCTACACACAAAGTCCCATCGATATCTTGCCCTTCCGGATATTGTGCACAATCCAAGTGATCGGGCCACTCAAAACCAAAACGTTTCATAATAGACTCGCATCCGTTTTTAGCGGAAAAACACAAAGACCTACAAGGAGGTATCGCATGCTGCAACATAGTACAAACCGGAACATAAACGGAACATAAAAAGAACTGCAAATCGGGACTACATTTAACTTTGACTAATGGAAAATATTGGTGCACTTCAAGACCAGCATCTTCTTGCTTTTGATGATTGAGAATATTGGGCATTATGGTGGTATTGTATTGAATATCCATACAAAAAGGCACAGTAATTTGTTGACACTTATCGTATCGAGGTAAGAGTTCATCTCGATCCGAGACCCGAGTCGTGCCATGCTCGAATTCTTTGCTGCCACCGCACATAAACAACACAAATAAAACAAAGAATATCCACATTTTCGATCAAGATGATGCACTATTTTACTCTCACATTTTATTTACCCAAACCTAATAACAATACTAAGCAAACAAACTATAATTTATCTTACAATTTCGACCTATTTACATCATTTACAGATTAAAAACTAACACACACAACTTTACATTATGCACAACCATAACGAAACTAATTTCTAATTTGTCTCAAAAGAGAGCAGAAAGAATTACCGTCAAAAAGATTCCTGTAAAACTATACTTCCGCCCTCTGGTCAATTTTGCTATATTATACTCTTCAGATAAAATAGGTACTTACCTAAATATACGCCAACTATAATTTTTGAAAATATTTTGAGCGTTTATTCTTCTACGAAGAAAATATTTCGAAAACTAAATTACATCACGCGCTATCAAACTTTTTTCAATCTTCCTGCGATCTTTTTTGCTCATACTTATTATATTAAATATAGAATTAAAAATCCAAAAATATCACACATAATCCAGAACGCCAAAAAATACCTCCCATGATAATAAACTGTGCGGAGTACCATGACTGTGTCTTTCAATGATCATCGTACAACCATTTATTATACCCTTTTTGTTATAGCTAAGTACTAAATTTAAACAACCTTTTAAGTAATCGAGTTCTTTTTACTGTTATCATATTTTATAATTAATTAAAGATAAATATCTAATAATAAGTAGGTAGAACTATTTTATTTAAACGTTACAAAACTTATTCATATATAGTGAATTTTTTTCATTTGTTGATTCAATAAAAATTATACCTTTTAAAAGAACTCAAAACTTATAATTATTTCGAGTTGCTATAAATTAAAAAATTCAATTAAATTATTTATTGAGCTTTCTCATGCTGATGATGAGACTTGTTTAAAACTTAAAACATTGGCATTCGAATAAATTGTTTAACTCACCAGTCAGAGCCCGCTTATAACCAACAATAATTTATATAAAATATAATAATGTAAAATATCAAACAAGCTATAATTTATTAATATAAAACATTTTATGTGTTGATAGTTTAACATAGTAATAGAAAGTACAAAACAAATATATTTTAACAGTTGTAAAATTTAACTAGTAAGTACTGAAGAAGATTGCACCGTCAAAGCCATCTTAAATCGCACACCAAAGCAACATGATCTGACGGACAAACCACACTGGGTAATGCTATATGCTGAGTTATTTCCTCGTGACTGGGTAAAGGCACAACTTGTGCAACTTCAAATGCTGACACATCATAATATATGTAATCTAAACAGCCATTGAATGTTGCAATATAATTTGTGTAAGGAGGAACCCCACAAGCACTCTCTAGCAGAAGGGACTGTTGTAAACTTAATTCTTTTACTTGTTCTTCTTTGTCTTGGAAAGTAAATAAATTAACAAAAAAAAACAATACAAATAAATGCTACTTACGACTACTCCAATCCACGCAATTTTCAGAGACACTGCCTTTAGTGTATAGAGAATAAATACCACATTCTGGTGTGCTATTAAAATCGCCACAGAACACCAACGAAACTTTCTTGCTTGTCTGTTAAATTAAGAAAACAACATTAAAAACATAGTTCCAAATATAAACAAAAGTAATATGTACCTTTAGTTTCAATTTTTCCATTATGTCATTAATGTAGCGAATGGCTAAACCACCTTGCAAGAGGCGAATGTGATCTGCATCCGGATGAAAATATAAATGCGTATTTGCAACCAATAATAATTCTTCTCTTTCCAAGCATTCAAGCGCAACAGTTTGAACCGCCGTAGTGCGTTGAAGTAAGCGTTGGCTTAATTTCTCGTTAGCACAAACTCTTGTCCAAATGTCGGAAAAAATAGAATTTTTATCGACATGTTCACCAAGAATAATAGAATTAATTTCTATTTGCTTAAATCGTTTTGTGTTAAATATGCAAGCTAAGCCTTCCGCCACCGTGCCACCTTTCAGCTGAAAATTTGAATTATACAATAAACTCTCATAGAGAGGTTTTAAATGGTGATTGTAAATCTTTTGGTCCACTTCTTGCAGACAAATAAGATCTGCATTGTATCCTGACAAAAGTAGGAAAAAGATAAAAACGTAAATGAAAAAAAGCAAAAAAAAACGCACCTAAAAGTTCTTTAAATATCAATTGTTTCCTATAATCAATTTCTAAAGCGTATGCAGGACAATAAGGAAATAAACTAGTCCTGGTGTAATCGGAATCACAGTACAAATCTGCTAGAATATTGTAACTAACCACACGAAACCTTGAAAAAGTCTTTACGATTAATAAAATTTCAACACAAATCAAACAACTTACTCTTTTCCACTTGCCTTCTCTCGTGTAAATTTGTGTCTATTTTCGAATGGACAAAATCCCGGACCGGCCTCCACCTTAAACTTTGACACATCTTCTACAATAGGACCTTCCAAACCGTTATTTTTAGGTACACAACTAATTTTTAAGTAAGAGTTAATGTCATCATTAGTTGGCGTGTAAACCAATCCATCACCAACCAAATTCCAATTAACTTTGTCTTCTGATTTGTACCACTTAAAAATGGACTGTTCCTTATTAACAAAGACGCTTTCGAATTTGGAAAGAGAAATTGGAAAGCTGGCCAAAGCAGAATTTGGTAAGGATATTAAATCCACCCACGGCGAATTTACAATCACTCCATATTCCTTTTCGAATATTTTCACAACGATCGTTTTATTATCGTCGCCGTCAAATAAATTGCCACAAATAACTTCTTCTCCAATTTGCTTACCATTCAAGTGTATCGTAACGTCAACATTACCCAACGACTGTAAAGCGGCAGTGGCATTCTTCTTATTTTGCTTCTTCTTTATAACCTTCTCTATATTTTTAGCCATTCTATCTGTCAGTGTTGCTACACTTTCACCCGATTGTCTACACAAATTAAAAACGCGATCTACCATCAAATCAGAGTTGGAATAACGCAACGATAGTTGAAATTGATTTGTGCTATCCAAGCGTCTTACATACGCGTTATCCATTTTATAAATGTAACTGTGTAAACTTCTATAACAGCGGGCGTTCACAAAGTTTAGCAGTTTAATTTGTACTAGTTGTTTCAACATACCCAAGTCTGTCCCTGCATGAATTACCTAAATTTATAGGTTAAATACGTTTTAAATTTTGTGTGCAATGTTTGTTAATTTAATTATGATTAAAAAAAAATTAAAATATTTACATGTTTTTAAAAAAGTTGTTAATCGTAGAATTGTAAATTAATGCCATAGGATAGGCAATGTAAAAGGAATAAAGGAAATGTTTTGAAACCTCCCTTGCTCCCCTTGACACATTGGTAAAACACCAACAGCAATCCTAGTGCCACCTGGTGCAATCCCTTGCAACTAAAAACAAACCAAAACAAACAAACTGTACTATGTCCTTATATGTTCATGACCTTGGATATAACTGATATAACCAAAGTTTTGTGTTATTTTCATTCTGTTATTTTATTGTAAAGAAAATTAAAAAAAAACCTAAAAATGAACGGAAGTATAACGGAAGTTTTAAATTTTGATGATGACATTAGTAACGCGTCAGACGACGTACCTATAAATTCTAAGGAAGTTATTGAAATGATGGAAAGTGCTTGGTTAAACGAAAAATTTTCGCCCGAAATTTTGCCTCATAAGACAGTATTGGTCGATTGTTTGCTCGGCCAAATAAATTATATGGTGGACAATTTGGCAAATCTTGGTAGTTCCGATTTTCAACGGTGCATGCACCAAATGGAACTCGATCGATTGAGATATGTAGTGACCAGTTATTTACGAATTCGGTTAAAAAAGATTGAAATATTTGTCGATTCTATATTAATGGAGGAGGAACAGAGATTGGAAAAGGATGAAGCTTTATATCTTGCCCCTAACGAATTACACTTTGCCAAGGACTTCCAGAAAAGTGAGCTAGGACTATTTCAAAGTATTTTTGCATGGCAGAATTTATTCAAAAACTCTTTTCAGGCGTACACGAGCATCTTGGAAGTTTATTAAAATCTTTACCCGAGAGGGCACAAATTAGTTGGAAAAATAATTTAGTTGTTCCAAATTTTCACACATTTGTGTTTGCCAAATCGAAAGTTCAAGTTGAAGGTGTTTTGGTAGACGATTGTACAGAGGAAGAGGGTCTCGTGGATTTTCGTAACGGATCTCGAGTGATCATATCTTATCAAAGTATAGCGGACTTAGTTAAGGATGACAAAATTTGCTTAGTATAATAATTAGCAATAAAACTATCTATTTACTCACATGTAGTAGGTATAAATTTGCAGTTTGAATTTTTAACGAAAACAAATTAATAAAATAAAATTTGCTTAAATTTATTTCACAAATTACGTAGGTACATAATTTTAATTTGATAATTCAGAGGTCAGGTACTGATGAGATTCATTAATTTGGAGCAGGTTCGTACTTAAATATAACCGAAAATTGTTGAGCACCCAAATTCTTTGCCAACCACTCGTTTTTAAGTACTGCCAATTTTAAACAGTCCACTTTAAATTTTGCGTTCAAGTTGGTATGCACGGCACGGCCCATTCCTTCCAAGATTATCAAATCGGCGTCCTGTATTTCGTCGCACAACTCTGTAAATTTACCAAAATAGATACTTCAACTTGGGGCATTTAAAACTAGTAAATACCTGAAGGCAAATTATGAAGATCGAGGCACGGTCCCTTTTGACCATTTTCATAGCACGACAGTTTCTTGTGAATAATAGCATCTTTGATTACAATGCATTTTTGTTTGGCAATATTCAAATAAATTTTTAAATCTTGATATGTCACGTCGTTTAATGCAGGTCTTGAATTGGCGCTTAAAATAACCCGGGTTCCCAGCTTGAGTAATTGTCTGGTCAATGGAAGAATGCCCAACACAAAATCAATTCCTGCATTATCGATAAAAATAACGACTTTGTTGTAAGATTTTTTCTATAAATAAAAAGTGCATCGATTAATCGGTTTGGCTGTTTAGTATTTGCACATTTAAACCTGCAGTCTGTCTATCCACCTATCGAGGTTGTCTTGAAACCAAGGTCTTGCTTGTATTTTTACCAACGCCTCGGATAGACCAAAACCGTTTGATTGCTCCAAAATATCGCTAACGGCTTTCGCACCCCAATCAAACATATTTCCAGCAATTAAACCTTTAGCCAATTCGGTCCAGTTTAAATAAAAGTCCGTTATGCAATCGATATACTCGATCCTATGTTCGTATTGCAAAAAAGCAGCACCGGTTTCCTTTTCCTTTTGTGAAAGCCATGCATCCTCAAAATTGTGCTTTCTCAACATGTCTTCGTTAAATTCCAACAAAGTTCGCACACTTAATGGTTTAAGAATCCTACAATATGGAAAATGAATTATTATTGAAGTAGCTCGTCGTCGTCGATGATGATGATGATATTGTTACTACTACCGCCCACCTAGAATTAAATTTAATATCTTCAACGAGTTGGTGAAATTCTTGATAGCATTGTTGAGCTCGTTGTCGTGCGGTGGTGTCTTGGGGCTTCAAGTACTCCACTTTGTCGACAAATTTCTTCACCATTTCTTCGAGACAAGGCAACCAATAATTTATAGCTTCTTCATCGTTTAATAAATCTATGGTGTCCGGCGAATAAGTGTAATCGTCTGACAATAAGGGACAAATTTTGTTCTCTATTTTCATCATTTTTAACTAGCCAAATTGCAAACATTATTTTATGTTATAATAATGCATAAGTATGTAATGTAATATTAATCATTGAAATCGGCACTATTATTACAGAACTTATTGAATATTTAAGTCAAGGTTGAGTGTGAAAATCGTTACATAACCTTAAATATCCATTTAAAATAAATAGCCAACGACTTACATAATAAATAATAAGTACCTACTACATAAATTTACTTTTTAATATGAACAAAGATTCAATAATTATTGTTATTAATGCAAGGTTTCACGTCGGTTATATGGAACTTTTCAAATTCTTATACACGGTGAAACGTACGTTAGTCTACGGGTAAAAAAGTTTAGGCAAATACCACGGTATGGGATGTCTTATGGGAGCTCGTGGGACTGTCATGGCGGCGATTAACAAGTGGCTCCGTGGCGGACAGATGGCGTTGTACAAGGTTACGATTTTCTGTCTTTTTTATTCAGCTCTTGTCTCATCAGTAAATTATATAATTCTGTGCTCATCAGCAATCAACAGTCTGCCATTTTGATTTATTTTGCTATAAATTAAAACGTTGTTTTCACGATTATAAATATTTTCAGTGAATTAGAGCCATAAATTGCTATTATTATTGCAAACTAGAGAAAGACGAGATCAATAATTTATTGGAATTGATTGTCGGGAAATCAACTTACAGGGTTTCTCATTTAATAAATTTTTTTAGGTGTTTTTTTCAGGTTTTCACAATTGTGTATTTTGTGAAGGTAAAATTCGGTAAAAGGTGTTGTATTTGCTTTAATATTTAAGTTTGTTTTTATTTGTTTTAATACTATCCTTAAAATTTTAAGGGTTCAATTTTTTTAATCATAATGGGTCGACGTAGTTGTTGCGTTCCCACATGTTTTAGCCCTTCATCGATTTTGCATCGGTTCCCAAATCCTGATGTCGATATGGACAGGTTTAAGCTATGGGTCGCATTTTCCGGAAATTCAGAAATTCAAATGTTGGAACCTCGTTTAGTACATCAGTGGAGAAGCATATGCCATTATCATTTTCATGAAAATTTCATCGTGGAAAATAACCGTTTAGTACCTGATGCTTTCCCAACTAAATTATTGCCAGGTAAACATTACGTTTTATTTTAATTTTGTTAGATTGTAAAATAATGTTTAATTTTAGTTTTTATCGAAGAGGAAGAAGATATCGAAATGGTTCCAGAAGAGGATGAAGGGAAGATAACTGAATGTGATATTCTACCAGGATCGGAAGGTTTGTATAATCTGCAATGTAAAATAGTAATTTATGGTAAATTAACTTTTAACATTTTTTTAGCATCATTTCAAGATTTTAACAGGCCCTCAACAAGTACCTTTGAACAAGAACCACTACTATCAAATGGTATGTATATGCGACCTAAATATGACTTCATGGAAAAAAAAAAATTTTAACGATTTTCTTTGCAACACCTGAAGAAGAATTCTATGGTCCTTCTACAAGTACTTTTGGGCAAGAAGAAGAAGAGAAGATAATTGAATATAGTACTCCGCCACGATCAAATGGTGTGTATATGAGATGTAACTTTATGGAAAATAAAATTTTTACAATTTTTAGCATCACCTGAAGCATTCTATGGACCCTCAACAAGTCATTTTGGTCAAGAGCAGAGAGAACAGACTTTGAAAGAATTTGCTGCTAAAAGTTCAAAAGGTTTATATAAACAATCTTAATTTATATTTGAGGAAAATCAATTTTAAAATACTTTTAGCATCACTTCTAAAAGTTGTCAATGTAAGGAAAGCAGCAGAACTTACTCCTAAAGCTAAACTAATGTATACAGAAGCAGTTCACTTAAAACGTCAATTGAGGTCTGCAAAATTTAGAAATGCTGCTTGTAAAAAAAGATTGGAATATGCAGAAAAATGTAGTGAAAGTGAAGTTTTTACACAATCATCTTCAACCGTAATGCAGAATATTGTGTCGAGATTTTTTAAATCTCAGGTAGAAAATGCTTCGAAGACTCCTAAGGGTAAAAGATTCACTGAAGACGATAAAGTGTTAGCTCTCGCACTATTTAAGCAAAGTGGTCCTGCCTATAAGTTTTTATCTCAAGTTTTTTCATTACCATCGAGACATACATTGACAAAGTATCTGAACAAAATACCTATGCAACCTGGAATTAACGAAGCTGTATTTGAAGTTTTGGCAAGTGAAGTTAAATCAATGAAGAAGAAAACTGGAAAATATTGTATTTTAATGTTCGATGAAATGTCAATATGTCCCAATTTAACATATGACCCAAAGAGAGATATTTTGCTAGGTTTTGAAGATTTTGGAGATAGGAGGACTGAAGAAATTGCAAATCATGTACAGGTATACATTTGATTTTTTTAAAATTTTATTACAATTACAGTTTATATATTTTTGTTAGGTATTTATGCTGCGCAACATAGAAGCTAAATGGAAGCAGCCCATTTATTATAACTTTGTGAAGAATGCTACCAAATCCACAGAAATTGAGCGTATTTTGAAAATGTTGATTGAGAAACTTGCTAAAATTGGTTTGATTGTCCTCGCAACCGTTTGTGATCAAGGAACTAATAATGCAGCTGCCATTAACAACTTAGTTGCCAAAACCGAAGCAGACTATATCAAACGAGGCCAGGAGATGAGAGGTACATTTTTTAAAGTTGCAGATACAGTTGTAGTACCTCTCTTTGATCCTCCCCATTTATTGAAGTGTCTTCGAAACAACCTTATTACGAAAGATTTAAAATGCATTATAGATGGAGTTGAAGTAACTGCGAAGTGGGAGGATATCTATAATGCATATTTGATAGATCCTGTGTTTGACGAAAGAAGGATGATGCCAAAAATAACTGAGTACCACGTTGTTCCAAACCTGATAAAAAAAATGAAGGTCTCTACTTGCACCCAAGTCTTCAGCAGTGCGGTTTCTCTTGCCATTCATGTCATGGCTACATCAGGTACGTGTATTGTACCAGTTTAATTTTGAGAAAAGATTTACATAATTTATTATTTTATTTAGGATCTACTCTCGAGGTTGATGGTAAAATGATAAAGTTGGAACCAGAAGCAAAACAAACTTCAAAAGTAATCAATTTCTTCGACAAATTGTTTGACAGCGTTAATGGTCATGTCGAAGATGAAGTTGCAGGGAAAAAGTTACGAACCTGTGTCACCGACAAATCTAATCATATCGAATTTTGGAAGAGAGCTATTCAGATTTTAAAGACAATGAAATATATTGAAAAAGATGTCAAAAGCAAAAGTGATACCAGTGATACAAACAAGAATAAGCAACCCAGCAAGAAAAAGGTATACAAGGTCCCAACCATACAAAATTGGATTACGACGCTAGAGGTAATTTATTAAATAATTCAAATATAAATAATTCATATTTAATATCTTGCAATTTTCAGGGCTTCATTAACATTTACAAAAAGATGAAAGGTTTTGGGTTTAATAACATGTTTCCTAGGACGTTCAACCAGGATCCTTTAGAAAATTTTTTTGGGCAAATAAGACAGAGGGGAGTAAGATTCACAAATCCAACGGCAGCTGCATTTACTCCATTTTACAAGAGTTTATTAGTAAATAACTACAGCCAGAGTCATTCAGAAGGCAGTAATTGCGAAAATGATCAAGGAGATATTTTGGTATCCTTGAAGAGATTTGTACAGCAAGTAATTATTTACATTTGATATATGAGTCGTATATTAATTTAATAATTATTTTAGGATGTAAAAGATCAAGTTCAGCCAGTACTCCCCAGTAACGTAAACATTGATCTTCCTGAAATTTTCAAGAATCTGAAAGATTTGGAAGCGGCTGTGTTGCATGAAATCAATGGTTTTGTCTCGAAAATAGTTTTACCAAAAGTTAAAGATTGTGCCTGTTGCGAGAAAAACATTTTGGCTGGTGAAAAAGGAGTTCAAAGACGAGGATTGAAATATTGTAATAACAACTTTATCGATTATTTAACAAAAGTTTACAATGTTTTTAACTACATATTTCCTCTTTATTGTCATTTAGATAATATAATGCAAAGAATAGCTAGATTTATAGAGGAAAATGTGAAATTCCCTTTTACTGATGACTGTGGACACAGTAAAGATGTGGAAAATTTAGTAATTAAATCTTTTACAAGAATTTTAATATTACACAACGTTAAGACATTAAACAATATTATGCTAGGAAAAGATAGAAGAAATATTAATAACGCTCATTCTGTATATGCGAAGGCAGCAGAGATATTTAAAAAATCGAATAAAAATAAATAGTGCTTTTAATGTTGATGGTTAGTAATGGGGTATTGAAGCGCAATTTATAGCCTCTCATACTCAAATGACAACCTCACCTGCTGATGCAAACGAGGCTCTGACGTCCGAGTATCGGCGGAATAACCGTATTACATCAAATGTAGAGGAAATGCTACTTAAACTTATTTTGGAAACTTGAAGTTATCAGTTTATTACGAAAACATGTAATCCGGTAAGGTGTTCTTTGATTCTATAATTTTTCTTGCTAATTGTTTCAATGAATGTCGAATCTTGAAGATTTGAAGTTTTTTGAAAATTAGTAAGTAAAGTTGTATTTTCATAAAACCAGTACGGGTCTGAAGATATCAGTTTCACGAGTAGAATCGTGAATGAGATTGAAACATGAAAAAGTAAAAACTAATATCTACTTGTAGATTATGATTATTTATGACCTATTAATTTTTGTTAATTCAAGTTATTCATAATTGTAGGAATATGCAATATAGGAAGACTTTTAAAGATGGAAAAAATTTGTTAACTTATAATTTATGACTTATTTATTATGTAAGGTTTATTTAGGTAGCAATAAAATTTTATAATCTTTTTCTTATTTGATTCTTACTTACAAAATCTTATTTTAAAATTTGCTACCTTTATAATCATAAAATTTTATTAATTCTTATAGTAATGTATATGTATACACTTCATTAATGCTATTTAATACATTACTTTAAGAATTAATGAAATTTTATGATTGTAAAGTTAGCAATTATAAATAATATAATTCAAATTTTAAATATTGCCGCCACCTCCCACACTCATTTTAGGTGGCTCCGTCGTCGATAGATGGTGCTGCGAGACGATTCTCATGTTTGTTAACAAGATAGCATACCGTGGCAAATACTATAGATTATAATCTATAGTATTTGATTTTTGTCAGTATTTTTTGTAGTGGCAATGATTCAACAACCAGGCATTTTTATTAAAAAAATTATTTTACCCGTGTAACTTGTAAATTAATTATAATTTTGACGCCTATCTCAAAGATTCTGATAATTTTTTATAAAATCTGATAATTTTATAGTTATTTTCTGATAATCACACTGTCTTCATCTGGCAACACTGGCGGTAACCTAAATCGGGGCATCTAATAAAAAGTAAACGACTTTTGCTTTGCTTTGTATATAAAATTTTGCACTAAAAAAACTAAAACGACCTCTATTGGCTGTATTCGAAAGATGTACTAACTGACAGTTGACTACTAATTAACTAATTTATATTTTTATTTTTAAGTATTTAACACAAGTACTACCTACGTAGCTACGTAGAATGAGTTTAGTTAGGTCGATCTCGTTATTTAATCACTTTACAAACGTAAGTAAAAATGTCAAATCACAATTTTTGTGTCGGAATTACGCATTCAAGAGCGACTTGAAAATCAAGTGGGTTCACCCCGGCAAAATATGTTGCACAAAACCCGAAAAGTCCGGCGATTTAAAGCCCATGCCAGCAGTGGATTTGACTCGGACTCGATTGGAATTTCGGGGTAACGAAGAATTAAAATACGCCAACGACTTGGTGAAAAAATTGTTCTCTTTAGAATTTGCGCCCAGGAAAGAAGTTAAGCGTGTTTATACGGAAGATGTAATGAAATCGGTTAGGAGACACGATTTAGATTGCAATTCTATAGAAGCCAAGCTTGCACGATGGACGGCAATTATTCGTTCCATGCAAGTTTCCTCTGAAACGTATCCTAAAAATATTAGATTGAAGGTACAACTTAAAGAGCTAATAGACAAACGAAAGAAGTACCTGAAATTTTTAAGAACTTGGGATTATAAACGGTTTGAATGGCTTCTCGAAAGATTAAATATCACTTATAAACCAGCTCCTGTAGAATATTTTAGACTCACTAGGAAAGGATCTTTAAGGTTATTGACCAACAAATATTGCCAAGATTTAAGGAAAGATCGCCTTGAAAAGTATCAAACAGATTTGCAAGACCAACAACCTATCTTTTTGAAAAAGAAAATTGCCACCCTCGAGTTTTTAAGACAAGAGCAAATTGATTGTAAAGATCAAGTCACCATTACTTTGGAAAAAATTGACGAGGTTAAAAAGCAACTGGCAGAACTACTCCAACGGCGTGCAAAAGAAGTCGATAATGATGATTAATTATTGTATTTCTTAGAAAATTAAATTTTTTATGTTCAAGTGGTATTTCTTATTTAACTTAATTTTAAATTTTCCAACCCATTTTATATTCTGTAGCTTGATTCAAAAAGGTTTGAATACCTATCTCATTTGTGTTTAATTTTGATATGTTCTATTATCTTGTTTCTTAGCAAATCTAGTACTGAATTGATCTTTATGCAAACAATATTCATGAACCTAATGTGAAAGTAGTTTTAGAGATCCAAGAAATATTATTCACAGTTGGGCACTTTTTAGTTTATTATGCTGTGCACAAAAAGTGTTACTTTCGTCAATTTTATCTAATAGTTAAATACATTGCATTTTTTAATTTCTACCACATTTCTATAATCCTACCCTGTCACAAATGGTCCAGTATAAATAGATATTCTCTATCGGCAAAATTCAAATTCGGCCTAAACAAAACAGTTTAGGTGGACAAACAGCATTTTATTTTGAATTTGTTAAGCACAGTTCAAGCAATCAAAAATTTAGTTGTATTTTGTTTTTATTTTATTTACTTAGCGGTCCATCCCCCGACGCTTGGATCTTAATTTTTACTTTTTTTTGTGTCTGGGCTTCCACTTTAAATTAAGTTTTATTTTATACTTTTTAAACTAATACGGCCCTGCCTTCCTCAACTAGGAAATATCAGATGATCTTTAAACAGATTATCTTGAATCATTTCAAACAAAAAAAACTAAATTAAAATCGCTTCATCCGTTTGGGAGTAACACTCCTCTTTTTGGGTCGGGGGTTAATAATTACCAAACCTCTATTCACTAACTCCCCATTTCCTTTACACTCACATTTAATTAAATAGAATATAGTATCAAACATGCTCTGAGCTTTAAAGATGGATAACGCCTTCGATCATATTATATACAATCGTATATAGATGATCTAAGGATGTTTGCGCACCACCACTGGAGTGGAGATTGTTTGAATATATACTCGTTTTTGTTTTAAGTTAAGTCATTCATAGTTATTTTACAAAAAGGGTTTGAATCAATTTAAGAAATAAATTTAAAAAAATTATAGTGTTTTTTTTTGATGTTTTTAAAAGAAGTGAAATTATAAAAAATAAATTATCTAAAGAAGAATAAAAATAATTAAAGCCAGAGTCGAATTAGGGTCTTGTACGAATTGTAAATTCGCCCTAAATCGCTCCGTAGACAACAATTTACCATCCCCGGCGTCTGCATAAACAGGTAACGCTATACAAATTTATATGTATGCTTTTTCTATACTCATTTACAGATGGCGCTACTGATTTGGGTTACTATTTTTTAAAATTAACAAATAAACTCGTGGTATTTTAAAAAATAGTAAACCAAATCAGTAGCGCTATCTGAAAATGAGCATACATATAAATATGTAGCGTTATCCATCTTTATAGCTCATAGCATCTTTGATGGTATATAGAAATCAAACTTTAAAGAATGATTCGATAACAAAGAAATCAATTTAAAGTTGAAATAAGCAACAGGAAAATTTACAGTACAGCCTCGTTATTCCGGACAGATATTATAGTTTTGGGTTTGTTCAGATAATAGAGTTTTCCGGATTAGCGAGGTACTGTTAATATGCATTATCGAATTATTTTATATATCGTTGGCTTACTTGTAAAACCGTGTAAGTCCGATTTTAAAAAAAAATTATAGTTCAATGAAAAACCTTCAAGTTCTCTCATATGGAAATTATGAAATCCCCGTAAAATATTTTGATGATAAACATGAAACTATATTCTTGCAGTATCTTATAAAAATTTCATAAATTAGAATTTTAAAATAAGAGTAGTAGCAGATTTTTTATGTCTCTTGAAAAGTTTTCTCAATCGGACTTACACGGTTTTACAAGTAAGCCGACGATATACTAGTAGCTTACATTAATGAAACTATTATAAACAAAATTAACATATAAAAAATAAAACTTTCATCAAACAATCATGACATGATTTTTTTACAAAACGTTTTTTTTTACTACAAAATCTCCAGCCATATTTTTCATTCTTTCTTTGAATTTGAGTAGATTCTTTGATAACAGATTATTTTCCTCAGCCCATTGGATGCATGTTGAAAAAGCTTCTATTGCATCATTATGCTTTATTTTGAAGACATTTTCGACTGTCATCTCAGGATCGTCCTGATCCTCTTCATAATTAGTGGCATTTCCTACAGCTTCATCAGTTAAGTCACAATCGATATTTTCATTAACACAAGCCCACTCATTTTTAGAAACTGTAACTAGAAATACGTCCAGGTCCAGATTGCAGAGGTAAAAAATATAAAATGTCCAAAGAGCAGGAGTGTCCAGATTCAAGTGTGTTCGGATAAGCGAAGCTGTACTGTATATGATTGAGCTAGCAGCAAAATTTCAATTCTCTTAAATGAAAAGATATACAAGAAAATAATATTTTAAGTATTACAAAATTAAAACCAAGAAAAAAGAGTAATTGTATTTATTGACGGTCAGGTTCTGCAACAAGCAACAAAAATATAAAAATATTTAATCAAAAAGACCAAATCCCATATCTTCGTCTTCACTTTCGGACTCCTCTTTAGCCTCTTCCTTCGCAGGAGCTGCTGCTTTTGTTTCCTGAGCAGGAGCGGCAACGGCAGTGGTGGAAGCCACAGCAAACTTACTAGGATCCTAGAAACAAAAATACATAAATATATTATAAAGGAAAGCAGTAAATGTGAAAAACACACTGACAAAACAAATAAAAAAATTTACCTTTATAAACTCTTTAACAGTTGCCGCTTGCTTGAATTCAACATCCGTAACTGCAGCAATAGCCAACAAGTTTTTAAATCCATTGGCAATGCTATGCGGTGCAGAAGCAACCGTAGGATAACCAATAGACAAACAAACTGACGCCAAATTAGCAACACCTGCCAAGAATTTATCCCTTAAATCTTCAGGTTTTATGTCCAAAATTTGAGGTGCAAAAATTGTCCCAGAATCGTAAACTTGCTCCACAATAAGACCATAATTAAATGGAGAGATGTTCAACATATTCAAAAGAGTTGCATCAGAAGCACCAACTTTGTCTCCAGGTTTCAAAATGTAAACATCGTTAATGATTTCAATAGTTCCTTTTGAAATCTTGGTAGGAATGGAGAGCGCTTGAAAGAAAGAAGTCTTTTCTGGACCTAAACCGGTATTTTGAGCTGGAATAATAACTGGCAGTGGTGCAATGGCGCCAGCACGAGCTGGAGCTTTCACCTTGTTTTCCAAAAGTTTATCGCGTACTTCTACCAAGTCTCCACGAGTAAAAACAAAACCAACGTTGCCACGAATATGTGGTAACAGCTTTTCCAAGCTCTGGTTTCGTTCCAAGTGACCCTTAATAGCCTTACGCATCATGGTGTTTTTTCCCATGAGTACAACTGCGCTGCCACGAAGTGACATACGGATTTGTTGCATTTGTTTAGAACCGACATTGTCAGCGCCTACAATGAAACACTTTGGATAATCTTCCAATAATTGCTGTAACAAAAACACGTGGTCAGTATCTAGTTTTCAACATGAGCGAACATCACTAATAAGCAAGAAATAAATCAGAGAATTTTGTCAACACCGAGATATCGAATGCCAGTGGGTTCAACTATTTCTAGCTCTGGATCGATACCTCTTGAGAGACGAAAAATATTAGCATCATTTTCAAAATTACGTGCAAAACCAATAATCTGGTGAATACTTACGATAAGTTTGGTGAATACTTACGATAAGTTTGGTGAAGTAATTGGACTTCCAGGTTGCTTTGTCCTCTCTACCCATCGTTGAAGTGTGTAGAGACTTGTATGTACAAAATTTAAGGACTGTAACAGAACAGAACACGTTTTACAATATATTAACCTCAAAATTTAAATGATACACATTTTTCAAAAAAATACAAACATTAAAAGATAAACATTGTCCATTTTAGCATGGATAACCTTTAAGAATAAATTTTATGATCAAGATGACTAAAAATAACAAGGAAAAACATCTTACTAACCTTAGCACAACATAAACTATCAACGCAATTTGACGCAATGAATGAACACAGCAAGCAATGTCGAACAGTTCGATTTTTCTTGCTGCCAACTTGAAAATATTTAGCACTTTTTAAAAGCGGCAATTTAAATTCAAAATTTACTACATGTACATTTTTACATTTTTTTTTTTTCATTAAATTTAATGAAAGTATAAATTAAAAGCATTTTTAAATTAGATAATTATTAGTTTAAATTAAAGCACAAAGCAATATTTGCGTTATGGGCGCGATTTTAAAGACTGTTCCAAAATTTCATTTACAGCTCAAAATTGGTAAGAGATATACCGGGTGCTGAATGAGTTAGGCGAACATAGGATATTAACGTGTAAAAACTTATTTTTGCAAATTCCTGCTTCCCTAATTATTTTAGAGAAAAATTGAAAGATACAAATATAATGTAGAAATATAAACTACGAATGATAAGAGCATTAGATTTTATCTAGCTTTTACGTAAATGATCAAAAAATTCTTTTGAAATTGTTAAAATTTTTATTTATCAAACTGGCCATGTATAGTTTCCAAGGTAATATTCTATTTTATGAAATTAAAATTTAATAAAGTGCAAAACTGTCAACAACGTGCAATTGTTTTTTATTACTTATCAAAAATAATCACCTCGGAAACTTACATGGCAAGTTTGATAAATAAAAGTTTTAACAATTTCAAAAGAATTTTTTGACCATTTACGTAAAAGTTAGATAAAATCTAATGCTTTTATCATTCGTAGTTTATATTTCTACATTATATTTGTGTCTTTCAATTTTTCTCTAAAATAATTAGGGAAGCAGGAATTTGCAAAAATAAGTTTTTACATGTTAATATCCTATGTTCGCCTAACTCATTCAGCACCCGGTATAACGATGAATTTTTTTCAACTGAAAGAGAAGAATTTTCCAAAGGTCATCATGGTATAATTTTTAATTGGTTTAACATTTTAATTATGTTCATTAACAATTTTGATCAAAAATACATGTTAGAATAAGCGAGGAATAAATTATGGCAATTTTTTTGTTGCATTTAAAACGTGTAAACTTGCATTTACTGATCATAAAATAATAAAACCAATCATTGATTAGTCTTATTGTTTTAAGTTGTTATGATTTTTTTATGATCAATAAATGCAAGTTTACACGTTTTAAATGTAAGGAAAAAATTGCCCTACTAATAATAAAACAACTAGAACAATTGATTACCATTACAGGTAATCTAATTTTATCATAACAAGACACAGTTTATCATAACAGGGCATGTGAAGATAGTAGAAAAACTAGGGACGTGCCCAACCAACTTTTTTTGGGGGGGAGAGAAATTTCAAATTTGCCAACTGAATTAATTAAAAATTGCCAACTGAATTAATTAAAAATTGCCAACTTTTTGTAAGTTTTGCAACTTTTTGTAAAAGACATAAAAAAATGTTAAATTGACCAACTTTTGGGTGTTTTTTTCAACTTTTTGTCAACTTTCTACAACATTTGAGATGTGCCCCCATGGGCACGTCCCTGAGAAAAACCTAATAGTCCAGTCATTTTAGACAAAAATATGGCTTCTGATCTAAAAAATTAGATCCTTCATTGCTTCATTTTTTTTATGAATCGATTTATTTTGGTGTTATACAGAAAATATCATAAGTCGAGAACTAGATCACTGCCGCGTAAAGTTATTCAAGGTCAAAGTTCACAAAACAATTTTTATCTAATTATTTCTACTTTTAACTGGTATAAGTTTAGTTAAAACTAGAATTTACTAGTTAGATCGGGTTTTAACTTTTAACTGATTTCGGATTTTAACTGTAACATAAACACAAAAATTTATATCATGTGATTTTGAAAACTTTTATGTTATTTTACTGTGAGAAAACACATAGTGTAAACCGAGACTTTAATACCTTTGATCAGTTATTTCACTATAATATCTTATATTACATGGCTATGATCTTTTGCAGCGCCCTCATCGGTAATATTGTATACATATAGCAAATACTTTAAATTATTATAATATTCGCTGTGTGCGTTGCTTTTGCTGCCCTGTGGTGGTTCAAATAGACAAAATAATTGGGACTCTTGACATATAAAAAGCTGGCAAATTTTAAGCTTTCAGGTAGGGAGTTGCGGGTCATAATCCTTCTAAATCCATGGTAATCACATAAAGCAAGTTCCAATTCAGTTCCATTACCGGCCACTCCGAACGCTTCGATTGATTTTCGTATCCCCTCTACACCTACGCACACAGCGGATAGGAGTATTCACACTGTATTTATACACCGTTGCAATATCCTAGCAACGTCTAGTAATACACAACTTTATTTGGCGTTATTAAGATAAATACAACGGTATAAAAATACAAGGGTATATACACGTCGCTGTAAGCCCAGTAACGGATCATTTTCGAGGTTCGGCCAGTAATATACTATTTATAGGATTTTCAAGAAGACAAAAAAAGTAAAACTACCAATTTTTCACCATTTACACACAAAAATCAATAACTTTGGTGATTCTACCACCACCTAAGATACCAGTCAGCCTGGAAAATGTAGGAATGTCACAGGATTTTTCAGTTTTATATCAAAAAAATTCAAAACTTGAGACTTTTAATATGTGGTCAATTTCCCAAGTTTCACTTACATTAATGCCCAGGTTTTGACCTAAAATCGCTTAAACCTAAAACCAGAGTAATTATTTGTTGTTCATATTAATAAACGATCAAATATTTTCAAACTTATTCAGCTTGAAAAAATATTTTGTGGTATAACATTTCTTTATGACGTCCATACATTCTTTAGGCTACAATTACATAAATAACGCTATACAGTATTCTAAATCATTTAAGTAGAAATTGTCCATAATAGCAATAACCAAAAGTGTATTGGAAAACTGCAGTTCAAAGATCCAAATAACAACGGTATAATTGTGCACGTACACATTCCCATCCCATTCGTCAAGGGTATAAAAGAAGCGCTAGTTGAAATTGTCACTTCACTTTATAAAATTAGATCTCTCAAACCAGTCGATATGAAGATCGCATTATTTGTGTCTGTTATACTTGTCGGCTGTGCAATGTAAGTGAAATTTTTACAGTTTCCAAAAATAAAATAAGTACTTACCTATAAATTCTTATTGTTTTAGTGCAGCCAATGGAGACGAAGGTGCTTCAACTTCTTCACCTGTTGAGGAAAATATTCCCTTGACCGTGACATCCGAAGCCGAACTCGAACCAATAGGTAGGAATTTTCGAGAATTTACCAATGCTAAAATTTAAAATATTTAACTCTTTTCTTTAGATTTTATTTGCGAATGTGCAATAATTAACACCAAAAATCCAACCGAATCTGACAAAATAATTTTAAAGCAAAAAACCATTAATATCAGTTGCGATAGCGAAGGCGAAGACAAGTGCATCAAATTGTGTACGGCACTAGCTAAAGCTTCAAAAGATCACGGCCCTCAGATAATATGCAATTCTTTGGGAAATTATGAAAACCTAAAAGTAAGCGATGCAAAACTACGTTCAAGCCAAATAATAATTTTATTTCTTACAGGTTTCCCTCTACAGCCGCATATGTGGTGCAAATAAATGGACCTACACAGGTTTAACCGCACCAAACGAATTATGTTGTTACGAGCATCACGTGATAAATTGCACCATCTCTACGGAAAATTTACCAGCAAGTCAAGTATAAACTAAAAAAATATGCACAGAAAATGGAACACGATTTTGAAATAATACCTATGAAATGGCAATAACAATGAATACGATTTATGCACTACTTACTTATTTTTTTTCTGCTGCAAAAAGAAAATTTCTACGTCAGTTTTAATTACCACAATTTTACTGTACCAAGATACCAAAAAGAAAAAAATAATAAAATTAAACGCATTACGATTTCTTATTAAATATTAGTTTATTAACCCATATTACTATCTAATGCATAATAAAGAGAACACAAATATGTCGCAAGTCTCACAAAAATTTAGTTTGGCCTCTTGAAAATCGATCGTCCAAATGCATTGCCTTCTTCAGGATAACCTTTTTTTGAGCTTCATCAAATACGTTTACTTTCAAATCAGTTTCTCTACTAAACGGCCGACGCACGCTTGCTTCACCTGCATCCGTCGTCTGAGAAAGAAAGATCCAAATTAAAAGTTGAAATAGTGTTCTTAGAATAGAATAGTGGAAAAAATAATAATTACTATGTACCTTCTGTTTCTTGATCAATTTATTTTGATGCATGTTCAACAAACTCTTATCCCTCTTGTTTTTCTTCTTATACTCCTTAGCCATTTTACTTTGTTCTTTATCGCGTTCTTTAGCTTCTTGCAATTCTGCCAATTCTCTCATGTTTACTTTCTTTTCCGTTTTGTTGTGCAATTTATTGGTTTTATCTTGTGGTGTGTCGGTCCAAGAGGATCTAAAAGTCAAAACGCGAAAAAGGTATTTACAATCGACTCGCTTAAAACAAGTAAATAGTTAGTTACCTGTCGGAAAAGTCAGGTCTGTCGTTTTTTCTGAAATGTTTAGCTCCTAATCCCAAACTTCCAGAACCAACCTTGGGAAGTTGGGTCATCCACTCTTCGCGAATTTGACTTGCCGGACATTGCTTTGAATTTATAGAGCTCAATTTTATTTCTAAGGCCCTCTCTTCGAGAGCCTTCTGCGTGCGCGAATTTAATGAGACACCGGGAGGCAAAGGACCGTAAGTTTCGTCGTCTTCGACAGCAGAATTAGTTAAGACGAGTGTGGGACTTGAAGATTTTGTTTCTAAACTTGGCGGAAGAGAAGGACCATACATTTTTAAATCGTGTGTATTCTCGTCTTGTGCCTTTTTTTTCAAGTTTTCCGGTAGTATAGGACCGTAGACGTCGTCGTTAGTTATTTGTACATTTTGAAAGTCATCATTTGCATCAGAAACGTTATTAAGTGGACGATAATTAGGTGGTAAAGCAGGGCCAATCATACTATCATCAGATAAAGAAGGCAAAATTGGTCCAATAATATCGCTTGCATTTACGGTTTTGGTTTGTTCAGATCGAGACATATTTCGTCTAAAAGTATAAAATATAAAAAACCTTTAAAATAAGCAATTTAATTAAAATAATTAAATAAAAACTACAAATTCTTTTTGTTTAAAGAATCGTTTAGTTATGCATCATTTTAAAAATCTTTTTTCCACTGTACTTGACACTTTTCAATAGACCTGCAGTTAAAATTCCTTTTAAACTTTGCCTAATCGACGATCGCCATACAATGCTGTTTATGCATTCGTCCACGATTACCCCACAATTTGGATCGTAAGCAATGGCACGTAAAACGTCTTCGGTATCTTGGCGCAATTTTCCACGATTCCAATATCGTGTCAACGCTTTTTGAGGCCAACGTGGTAACTGATTCAAATGGTGTAATCGTGCTAAAGGACACGTATCTTGCGAACAATAAACAACAACAGGATCACATTCTAATTTTTTTGCTTTGTCTTTTGTTGGATGGATCGCTAATTCTGGAAAATCCACATAATCGCTCAAACTTATCAAAAATGATTTATACAAGTCTCTAAATTGATTTAACTGAGGTGTCACTATATTTTGTACTTTATGTTTATTTTCACCAAAAATCATTCTAAAGTCACCTGCGTAACTTAATTTTGATATGGTGCTATAAAATTCAAATTCCGTAAAAGTTTCGGGCAAAATTAACAAAGAGGCGTGAACTGCAGATTGCAAATTCAATTGTAAAGCAGTTTGTAATTCCGAATTGGATGGTTCTTTTATAATTTCTACTGGCTTATGTAAACGCCCAGCTAAATACAAGTCGGACCACTCCAATAAATCTGTTATTAAATCTTTGCTCGACACAACCCCATACTTGATTGTGACCTTCTCGTCGAAGGGAATCAAAGTGTTAAAGTAAACTTTTGCACCGTAATTTTCCTGAAAGCTTGCTATGCTGTTGTGCCCCAAGTATTTCAACCCACTGTAATGAGAAGGATTTAGTATTAAATTCGTCTTATGCCAAGCATTTGGATCGTCAACGCAATAAATCAAATCGATCATATTTGAACGAGTAGTTGCACCTTGATTGTTTAGCTGCTTTTTAACGCCCGATCCGTAAGCAAAGCAGAAAGAAAATGTTTGAGGAAATTGGCTCAATATTCTTGAATATAATGATGGTAACGTCAAAGTTTTTGTAACCGACATGATTGTTAATAAAAAATTATATCACGCAAATTGTACTTTCAGGATTCAGATAGGTATTATTACAAAATGATTTTAAAAACTAACCTAAACTTTGACAACTAAAATTATGCTTACATTACTTGATCTCATGCTTCATACATTTGGACCACAGTGGCACACAAAAGCTCTGTTCGTTTGTATGAACTAACCTGAACCGAGCAAGTTGGTGCAAAATAATACTGCACAAAGTTGTATAGTGACGTCATAGAAACGTGTTCAGTTATGTTAGTGCAAGACAAACGAACACAGCTTTATACACGCAGAACATTTAATGACAGTGGCGGCTCGTCATATTTGAAAAACAAGGGCAATTTTGCTTATGTTACGGAAAAAGTATCTACTAGTAAAAGTAAACATTTTTAGTACAGCCATTCTACAAAAATGATACTACAACGAAACAAAAAATGGGGTCGTGTAAAAGAAAAAAGTCCAAGAAAGATAGCGTTTTTTGCATCGCTCTCGTGTCTTGACATATCTCAAATAATTATTACAACTTTTAATATAATGCCTTATAAGGTAAAAAATGTTTTAATTTGTAAATCTACACAAAGTCGTTTCACGACAAAGACAACGTAGAAAATTAAAAAAAAAAAATAATATATACAACTGAATTGTATAACCTCCTCCTTTTTTTGAAGTCGGTTAAAAAAATTTGTAAACCTGTTTTAAATACTTTTTCCTTTTTATGAATACCACGGATAGTTAGGTACAAGAGTGGGTATGTGCACATGTGCACATATTATTTTAAAAATATATTGAGAGATTGCAATATTAATAATAATCATTTATTAAATTTTTGCCATGAAAAATACTGCCAATTTATAACAAATTCTTTTTATCAGCATTATATCGTGCAGATGGGTTCGGTTTCTTTCAATAGCCACTTAAACGCATCTTGTTGTTTTTGCATTTCCAGAATAGGACCTATAATATCTCTACATCTTTGATGATATGAATTTAATTGTTCAATTTCTGATTTGGTTAGCAAATTCATTTGTATTAATTTAATTTGTTTTGGCACCAAAGTAATAGTCTCAAACGTCAAGTAAAGACGATCGTTAAAATTATGAGCCGTCTCTGCAGGAATAATTTCAACAATATCTTCGATCCTAATGCCAAAGCGACCGTCTTCGTAATAGCCAGGCTCGTTAGATATAAACATTCCTGCTTCTAAGCCTGGATCATCTGGATAGCTTCTCCAGGAGACACCCATTGGCCCTTCGTGTACATTTAAATATGAACCAATTCCGTGACCGGTGCCGTGAGCATAATCCAACCCAACTTGCCATAAAAATTGTCTAGCAAAAGAATCCAAATAGTTGCCTTTTATTTTAGACGGAAATATGCTACGGGCCAATTTCAACTGTCCTTTTAAAACACGAGTATAACACTCTTTTTCGTATTCACTGGGTTCACCAAAGTGCATGGTTCTTGTTACATCTGTCGTTCCATCCTTATATTGACCACCAGAATCGCATAAATACAAACTAGACGTGTCAATGCAGGAGTCCGTATCAGGTTCAGGTGTGTAATGTATAATGGCACCATGTGGTCCTGCCGAACTTATCGTTTCAAAACTTGGCCCGACATAATCTACCTGCATTTTACGAAATTCGTTTAATTGACGAGCTGCGGTCATTTCTGTTACCTTTTCCACACCCACGACGCTCTCTAGCCAAGCAAAGTAGCAACAAAGTGCGGCCGCATCTTTAATGTGTGCATTTTTCATGCCGGCAATTTCAACCGGATTTTTAACTGCCTTCATGAGAGCGATAGGCGTAATTTCGCTTCTCAGACGCTTCTTTGGCACAATTCTAGTTAAAGCGTAGCTAACATTATCGTCACACCATACGAAGCCTTTCGTATCATCGACCACATTCTTTAACGTGGACTGAATTTCGTTGTAAGGTTCAATTTTAAAATTTTCGCAATTGTTTGTTTCACTTTTCAAGTGCATCTCGATCGTGGGAGTCATCTGTTCAGCATCTATAGATATAATTACGCTATCAACTAAGACCAACACAAATGCAAAAAATACCGGGTTGAATTCGATATCGCTGCCTCTTAAATTTAAAAACCACGCAATTTCATCAAGTGCAGTTAAAATTAAAACTTGGACGTTTCTTTCTTTCATTTGTTTGCGAACGTCGCTTATTTTATCTGCAACTGATCTTCCGGTGTAGCACAAAGGAAGTGGTAGAATGGAATTTTTCACCAGTGCCGGTTTATTTTCCCAAATTACATCGATTAAGTTGGTATCAACTGCAATTAATTTATGGCCATATGGTTCAAGTTGCGATTGTAGAATGGACCACGTACTGTGGGATATTAACCAAGAGTCAATTCCTACATTGGATGATTGAGGTAACACTTGCGATAGCCATGTTCCTAGCAAACGAAAAATGTATTATTATATTTTTAATTTTGTCAGTGATAACGACTTTACTAGATTTAGTTTTAAACATAAAATAATTAATTTGGCTTTTATCTATTTGACTGAGTGTTGGACTAATAAGATCTAAAGTTAAATCGTTTGATTAATGTTCAAGTACAGTGCTTGTAATTTATTATTATCTCTTTGCGATATTGTATCTATCGTACACTCAGAGATACTTGGGCATAACAAATTACTAATGTTGGAATTTTGTTCCATAGTAATAAAAATTAGAAACCTTGAGAAGGGGTTGTCGATATTCCTTCCTTCATTAGCGTCCAATTTGAATCTATTTCCTGAGAAGCCTGCAAATAATAACGTCCATCTGTCCACAAAGAAGCATTTGTATGAGTTATTATAGCAGTTCCAGCCGATCCGGTAAATCCAGAAATAAAGGCTCTTCGTTGATGATGTTCCGCCAAATATTCACTGTTGTGTTGATCGGTAGACGGAACTATGTATGCGTTTAAAGGCTCCTTAACATATTTCAAATTTCCCATCAAACTGCGTAATTGCTGTAGTAAAACTCCTGTTGCTTTTTGAGACGGCATCGTTGTTGTAGTCAAAAGAAAAAGGATAAAAATAACAAAATCGTAGTACTAGCCGACGACTGCTTGAACGGTACACAAGAGAATTACTTCTGGTACACTAATAATTATAAATCGCAAAATAAATTTTATCTCCAATACCACATCATGAGTATATGGTACTTATTCGTATGTGACATATAACTGCATTATAACCTGATTATTAACCAACCAATTATAACATAACCCCACAACTTATTTATATTTTATCAGCTCGTTGATTCTGAATTGTGACGTTTCTGACCATAAATTGTCATTTGTGAAAAATTTAATATTTTTAAGTACTTATAATAATATTGTAAAGAAAAATTAAGATAATTTTTTGCGTAACGTTATAAGCAAATAATGCGTGGTTTGTGTACGATAAAAGTGAGAATGTTGTGCGGATTAGTGCGTAAATTTGTGAGCAATCAATTTATGAACAATAAAATAGATGAGACTATAAATGTAATAAAGTTGTGACCATATAATTATCTTGGTTTCGCGTTTTATCAAAGTATTTTTGAACTTAATGGCATACTCATTAAAGAAAGGTCGTTCGAGGAGACAACTTGCAGCTGTGCAATTTTTATCTAGCATATCTTTGGACGGCACTCACAACGTCGATACTCGCTTACCAAAACGAAAGCCAGTTAGAGACCGAAATGTGCTATCCAATGTTAACGCGGCTCTCGTTGAAGAGTCCGATGCAGAAGAAGCCGAAAACGTTTTTGCTAAAAATAGCCACAAGAGACTACAAAAGACTAAGCAACGTATTATCGATGGAAAGTCGAGTTCCGATTCTGATACACAGTTTTGTGTTGGGGAATCCTCAAAAACAACAATTTGGAATGCAAAACAGTAAGAAAATTTTTCTTATTTTAAACTGTCTTCTATAATAATAATTAATCAATAATTATTATTTATTATTGTTCATATTTTGCAGCGCCAACTTAATTAAAAGCAAAGATAAAAATTTAATCAACTTACGCAAAAAGGTCAGTAGGCAGTCCTTAGCTTGCAACGAATTTGAGCAACATCAATTTGGTAGCAGTTCGGAAAGTTTAGAACCTGGATTGTGTAAGTTGACAGTGTTTTAACTATTCCTTTTCTTTATTTTGTTTCTTTAGCAACGAGTCCGGCACCTCGGGCTTGCACAGTAACCGAAGTGAGTGGAGAAAGGAAAGTTTCTTTTATAAAAAATATCAAGGATTACAAATGTAACGGCGAACGCATTGTTATGGTGACAAAAAAACATCAACCTTTTGCTATCTGTTCGTTTATTCCTTACATTAGAACAAGGCAGGTGTAAAATATTGTAATCAAATGTTTTGGAATAATAATTTATGTCATCTTCTTTAGAGATATAAGCAAGAAGAGACACGTGCCAAGTTCGCGACCGTTATCTTCTACCGGTGAACTACCAGATCCTTTCGAAATGTTTGGGACCGATAGAGAGCAGGAAGGACAAGTAGTGAATATTATTATAATTTAAACTTTTATAATAACAACAACTAATTTAAATGTTAGGAGGTGTCGTATGGTCATCTGTTGATGCCCATTCGATCGGCAAAGGAATTTTGTGATAAAAAACACAATGCAGGAGAGGAAATTATAGAACATTCGTCGGGACGTTTTCATCATGCACTGGCTAGGTAGGCATCTAGAGTTGTAAATTTTATAAAATTAAAATTTTTTAATAATTTTCTTTAAAGAACCTACACGTACGATCAACTTGGTATACCGAGAGTTTCCATTCAACCGACGCCGTCACTTTCGGAAGCTAAAGAAGATGCACATTCTTATAACCCAAATTTATTAGACAACCCCGAGTTAATAGCAGGAAAGCACAGGACCTTGTTACCCTTTAGCTCTTATGTTACTTCAATCATCGAATATGTGAAACCTTCAGATTTAAAGAAGGAAATTAACGACAAATTTAAAGATCGATTTCCTAACATCCAATTAACTTTAAGTAAACTCAGAAGGTACGTTACATTATGGTATATAGCAAGTGATTATCTTATTTCTTATAATTTTGTTTTTTCAGCATAAAGCGTGAAATGCGTAAAATATCGAGGTTGGAAACTTACATTGACCTGGTAACGGTCGCTCAAGCGTATGTTTACTTTGAAAAATTAATTTTGCGTCGATTAATTAACAAACAAAATAGAAAGTTGTGTGCTGCCGGCAGTCTACTTCTTGCAGCAAAATTAAATGATGTAAAAGGAGATTCTTTAAAATCTTTAATTGAACGAATTGAAAATGTGTTTAGATTAAATCGTAAAGAACTGTTTACTGCTGAATTTGCAGTGCTAGTTGCATTGGAATTTGGCTTACACATTCCGACTTGGGAGGTATTTCCTCATTATCAAAGATTATTGTATGAATCTTAACTTGTTGGTATTTTTAAATCTTTTTTGTTGGCTTTTTTTAATTTTTATCATTTTGTTTGTGTTGAAAACTTGACAATTCTGTACATAAATCATTGTTGTTTAGATTTTATATTGAAAAACTCGTCGCTGTTGAATACTCTAAATAGATTATCGCTTACAAATTTTTGTTCAAATAAAAAATAAATTGTTTGGATAAAAAACACTCTCGTTACAATTTTGTCAATTCAACTTGCAACAAAAACTATACTAACTCAAAAATTGATATTTTAAATTGCAATAGTTGTCACTTCCTGTTATTTATGTGCAATTTACCTCGAGAGCCGCTTGGAGTCGATTCTCACAATGTTGATTGAGAGTTTTGGCATTTTTCTAGGTAAATCTAACTAGTCTATTGTATTTGATCTAACATAGAAACTCAATTTTTAGTTACCATAGTTTTTGTTGGGCGAGTCAAATTGTAACTTTTTTTTAGACTGTCTTGAAACAAGGTAGAGTTTTGTGGTTGGCAATTCATTTAATAATTATTAAAAACGTCATTGTAAAGTCAACTGAAAGGTGCATTTCCTATAAAGTGATGATTTGTAGACCACGGCCACACAACTAATTATTAAGTTCATTTTTGCCATCATTTAAACTTTAGAATTTGAATAAAATTAACTTAAAAATTTTAATTATTATTTATTTCACTACATATTATTGATGGTCAAAGAAGATGTGGGCAGGCAGGGTTATCAGGACATTACAATAAAAGATCTCTCGTTGGATCATTCATGTATTATCAACCTACTTAAAACAAGTTCAAAAACCTTTTTGACCTTATCTTTGATTTATACGTTTTATTTAAAATGCGGGAATTCAAACTCTATGGAATTTGAACATCATTCTTTTTAAAAGTCGGTATTCAATTGAATCGTTGATTGTTGAAAGGTATCTATTAAGTCCACTTTTTGAATAAATTTTTTTTAAGATAAATTATTAATCAAAATTTTGTTTCTCATCGTTTGGTGTAAAAATTAAATTAATCAGATAACTGGAATTACTGTAACTCATGTATAGTAAATTACATAGAGAATTTACATAGATTTAACTGATATTGGTATGGCAATGCGTAGATCATGAGTTTGATTCTCATTTATGACAACTTTTTATAAGTCACAGTTTTAAAGATTAAATAAAATGCAAATTAGTGATAACAAAAATTATTTCTATATGGAAATTGATACCTAACTAACTTTTCTACAGAACACTGATTGCATTTTTCAGTAACTCAAATATATCAGAAATAAATCAGTTTTATTGAAATATCTCACAAGTTACTTTTATGGACTTAGTACCCTTTCAACAATCAACCATTCAATTGTTCTAACTCCATCATATTATAGTAGAAATCTAACTTCTGAATTTGTTTATAGTTTAAGAAATCTGTAATTGTGATGTAGTCCACTATTAAAAAAAAAAGAAATACGAGACAATGTCACTGTATAAATTTCTGAGTGTATGATGTCAAACTTTCAACCTCCTCTCCTGAAAAATTTGCAAAAGTGGAGTTAGAACCAACGTTATTCTTGACCGACGATATACTACACTTAAAAATTACAAATTTTTTCAATTGTTTATAATTAAGTAATTGAGGTTTGCAAGCGAATTTAAATTTTTAGTGAAGATTCTTGTGTTAATGTTATTGCTTGATTTACGCATAATGTATTCAAGAAAAAAACTACCTTTACATTTTGAAATCTAGTAACACTATTAACAATTACTGTCAAAACTAACACATTGCTGCTTTTTTGCATTTTTCTCACATTTTGGCCTTGTTTCGATCTTGTACGTTTTCGGATGGAACAGCGCCTGCATCTGTCTTCTAGCTCGAGTTCAGGCAGCATTGGACTGACTGAATCGTCCAAGCTCAAATTTTTAACGTGATAACTGACCGATTAGCTAGTAAATGAATGCATTCCTAACTGTAAGTTTGGGGTGGCTTGAGGAATAGGAGGCTGGTGGGCTGCTAACATCGGAGGTAGCATAATGGGCCCGATTATGTGGCCTGAGTGCGTGTGAACCATGGTTTGCCCTCCACATCCAATCCAGAATCCAATCCTAACTGTAAGGGAGTTTTGCCAATATACTCTGCAAAGACAAGGCTAGGCTATTGGAATATGTATTACAAATTAGTGATGTGACGAGTCGAATACTTTTCCAACTCGAGTCGGTTGACTCGCTCTGCGTGCACACGGATATACAGTGACATATATTATTACACACAAAAAACATCGCTTATAGTTATCATATTATTCTTAAGATTATTTTCTCCCACGAGCAAAAGAGTTGATTTTCAGTTACAAGCATTTTTTTATATTGTGCATACCACCCACATAATATAAAGTCAGGTGTTAGCAAGAAAATCAACGTCACACATGTGATATCACATTACATATTTATGTTCATTATCAATTCCGTCATTTAAATACTACATAAATAAACAATAGTTTGCTGTTAATGTGTGTTGTAAGATGCAGTCCTATTTGAAAACTACATAATGAGTGACTATTATTAATTAATTTTTGTAGATGTACTACATACTAATAAATAACCAATAAAAATTTTTTCCTTTTATTGTTTTCAATCGGTTATTGTTATCAAAAACCTCAAGTCCCAATGTGAACACATTAAGCGGGCCCCACTGTATCAACTCGTATTCAATATTCGACCGAGGGTGGCTAACTCGACATGTTTTGTTGATCTTACCTTATTATATATTTATTTAGCTTCTAAAGCTAATTTTTTTTATGAATGAATGTTTACATTTAGTGATTTCGTCGTTATTTTCACTCGTTCTACTTTCAGTTCTGATTCGGTGTGCATCAGATCAAGCATGTGCATTTAAAACTTGAGTTGCAACTCGAGTTATTCGAATACACATTTAACTCTAGGTTAATAAATACTAGACTCGCCGCATTACTATTATAAATGTCTCACTGTTATGTATTATTTGAAAAGCATTTAAGTACATTTTATAAATTTATTATATTAAATATATAAGAAAAACCAACAAAAATTCGTCACATAAGTTAATTTTTCCCAACATTGTAACAACAAAATTTATATAAAAACTTTAGAAATAAAATATTTCTTTAACGTAACAAGAATCATAGGTATTTCTAATGAGAAATTAAAAAAATCACTTGTTCGTAATAAGTAAAATAATGTGTCTTTTTTTCATTAAGCATTTAAATAACAGAAATATTGGAGAATAAATAAATTAATCTAGAGTCGAGCAAAATCATAAACATGTTAATAACTTAGCGTTTAGTGATTTAAGTAATCGAAAAAACCACTAAATTTGATTTTAAAAAGTGCAAAAACGTTAATGCAAGTAATCACTTGCATGTGTGTAAGGTTTCTTCACAGTCACCGTTAACAAACTATTGATCACCACACAACAAAAATTAATTTAAAGTCATAAATAAAAAAATATGAAAAATAAACAAATTAGAAAAGCGTTCATTTTTTTTGAGTAAAAATATAAAACGCTTTCTCGTATATTTGTCATCTGCTACATGGACATCAAACTTCCACAGATTCAGTTTCTGAAGCACACACAACAACGTTGTGTTGCTTGTTATTATTTCGATTTGTCAAGTACTGCTTGCAATCAAACACTTCAGCTTGCTAAAATAAAAAAAAAGTGTGTAATGTTTGAAAAGGAGACAAAAGGTTGTCTACCTTGCGGACTAAACTTGGAAACTCGTTGGAAATGCGATTCCATTCGTCCGGTTGTGCTAAGCAATATGGTGACATAGAAAGTTTGATCAAATACTCGAGGGAGTACACAAACTTTTGTGGCAGTTCAGGTTCCGAGTGCGCCTTGCCCAACATAATGTCTTCGGCAGTAGACCGAGGTCTACGAAGTGAGCCTAAAATTAAAAACTTTACTTAAGTAAAAGATTAAAGTCAACTTTAATGCCCGCTGTACACTCTCGCCGAGTGCTCTCGGGCGAATGTTTCGCCGAGAGGTCACGTGATCATGCGACCATCTAAATTACACACTACCAGGCACACCGAGACAGACGAGACATGGCGAATGCACCCATCTACACTCTCGTTCTCGCCATGTCTCGCCCTGCCTCGCCGAGAGTGTACAGCGGGCATAAGAACTTTTTTGCTTTAGAAAATTGTTTACCAGAAAAATCATCAGATTGACCATTAGATAATCCCGGTGAAGGAAGAGATTCTGGTGGTGATAGTGGAGATTCGATCGATTCGTGCGTTGCAATAGGCTGTGGCAAATTGTCAAAACCGTACAATTGACCCAGATCCTCGAGAGGTTCACCCGAAAAAAATTCATCCAAAACCAACTTGCAGGTCTGTAGTAAGAAAAGAAAGTGAGACCGTCAAATGAAGAACAAAGGGAAAAATTAATATAGGTACTCACGCGAACCAACTCTAAATTATCGCCTGCAATTTTTACCATGTGACTTCCGACCACCACAGAGTATTTAAATTCTCCAATGGAGGCGTCGTTGGTACTTAAGCTATGAATGAGAGTGCGAGAAGCCCGAGCAGAGTGAGGCAAAGCACTGTCTTCGGACGCGGACGAGTTGATGCTCGAACTGGATCCGGTCAATGGACCACTCACGCCTTGTTCACGAACCGGTGAAGCATTACGACGTATGGTATCCTCTATTAGTTGCTTCGCATGACTAAAATAAAATGAAATGACAAAAGAATTACGTTTTTTCAACGGCAGTTACGTACTTGATGCTTTCTTCGTTTGCTCCTGTAATCTGAACGAGACGTTCCTTGGCGCCAGGATTTACTGTAAATAAATTGGGTTAGTCGACGTGGTAAATTAAAATGTTCAAGTTGAAAGCAATGTGGAGTTAATAAATTAATGCGAGGGCATTTCAAATTGAAAAACAAAATATAATTTTTGGCGGTGGTTCCACACATTTTGTGTCTCAATGTGCCGCAAAGTGTATCGGTTAAAAGTCTCAATGGCTTTAATTGTAAAATCTACACACATTCAGCATGACGACCCAAAAAAAATTTTAAGCGTGGCAGTTAAAATGTTATTTTAATTGGCCAAGTAAGGGTTTTGCAGCAAAACTCAAAATTAAATATATTTAAACATTCAACTAACTATTTGGTGCAAAAAATGAGCAGAAATTAGAAAAAAATTAATAAACACTTAAAGTTTAGTTGATTAATAGTGATGTGCGCAAAAAAATGTATAGGTATTTTTAAATAATAATAAATAATTAAAAATCACAGTGATGTTATAAGTAAAGCATAATCACAATCCAATCTTTGCGCACTTTTACCTCTTTGAAACGAAATAATCGTTTCGCTAAGTTCCTCAATCATGTGCACTCTTCTACCTTTGATTCCCATCACTATAAGAAATACACTCTAAAAACTGTTACCCTAACACAAATTTCCCCCTAAAAGTGGCGTTCATTTTATTCCTAGTAAATGAATACCAACTAACCTTTCCCAGAATCAGAATTACGTATAACAACTTCGTCTTTACAATAATTTTTTCCCGAAATTCTTGTTGGCTTGGTAAATTTTCCCGAAGGCTTGAGAATTTCTCCAGCAGCCAAAATTGGTGGGGTCGAAATTGCAGAGGACATCGAATCTGTCAAACTCGTAGTATCAACAGTTTCCAACTAAAAATAATAAATTATTAAAAACAAGGACAAAGTCAATAATAAATGTGGTACCTGCACACACTGACTAATTTTATTTTTATAATACTGATACATAAAATCTGTGCCTTTCCAATTTTTTGCCCTTAATTCAATAAGTTCGAGTAAATATAATCTAGATAAATAATCGAGTCGTTCGTCATCTTGAGAACTGTTGCGAAAGATGACAAAAGCACGGTTCAGTTGATCTTGGTAGAGATGCTCCAGGTATGGACCGTACACCTGATAATTTCAAATATCAAAGTAAATTATTATTTGGAGAAACAAATTTTTTTTGTCAATTACCACTCAAAGATAAACTCACCTTTAGATGTTGACCCAAATTCATGATGCTATCTTTATAAGACAGCTTAGAGTCGCTGCTTTTATTCACCAATAAGGCAGACACTTGTTCGACTATCTGCATCACGTTGTCAACTAAAAATTTGCACATTTTAGACGTCTAGACTAAAGATAAAAATATATTTATCATAAATAAAATTACCAGTTCCCATAACACCATCTTGTTGCAATTTGTTGGCTAAAATTTGTGATTGACTGGGCGATTTGAGCAATTCATGTTTTTTGTATTGTCTCAATCTGGCAGATATTCCTCCCAGAGACATCGTCGCCAATCGCGAACACCCAACGTTCTAATAAACCAAAATTAATTAGCAACCAAGTTATCAGTGGGTGACTCACGAATGTGAAAGTAAATGCACAAAAAAAGTAGCAATCATCGAAACAACATAAATAATTAAATTAAATTAAGCTAAATTTACATGGATTTAATTAAAATCATCAAATTTAAATACCGTAAAAGTTGTTCCGAATTGCACACAGTACAAAAATAAGGCGATCAGCTGTTATACAATTTTAGATATCATAACATTTTAAAATGACATTAAATTTTGGTTACGATTGATCGAAATTTTGATTACGTCGACAAATTTTTCGATGTAAACATTGCCATCTTTATTGTTGTATAAAAATATAAATATATAATAAAAATATATAAAATTTTTATATAAAAATATAGATGGCAATGATGTAAATATTTTCTCTCTCTTAAGCTCTGTTCGTTTGTTATCACGTTTGTCATGCACTAACTTGAACCAAATACTTTACAATGATTATCATTATAAACTAATCATTATCATTATAAAGTCAAAGGTAGCAGATCAATAAGGGCTGAACTTGTGTCAAGTTCAATTCAAAAACGAATAATCGTAGCAAGTTGAAATTTTCAGAATATACGTAAAATATGATTTTACTTTACATAAGCTATTTTTCATTTAAAAAAAATTAATATAAATTTTTTTTTTTTAAATGTTTAATAAAATAAACTTTTTTTGTAAATATAAAATAGCTTATGTTATGTAAAACCATCTTTTATGTATATTCTAAAAATTTCAACTTTCTACGGTTATTCGTTTTTGAGATGAACTTGACACTAAAATTGAAGCAATATACATGAAATTTCAAATTTTAACCAATCAGAAGTAAAGGATCAATCAATATCAATAAAATACACCAATAAAATATCATTAAGCAGCTAGTGACATCTGTTGAATATTATTATCTATTCCCATTGATCTAGGACCTTAATAGTTATTTAATAAACTATAGTGCCAATTAACAAACGAGTTGATTACAACATTTTTTCGTTGACCGTAAACTTTTCCACAAAGACTATCAGATGACAATAACGTCAACTCCATACATTTTCAATTTTACGTAAAAATCAAGTTTTCTAAAAAAAAATAAAAATCTATATTTATGAAAGTTATCATCAAAACGTCACAATCACAAAAGTTACTTAATGAAAAAGAGTGCATTAATGACGTCCATTAATACATCCTTTTTTAAACAAAATAATTCATTAATATCAAAATTAATTATCGGTCAACGAAAAAGATTATTATAAAGTATTTGATTTACGCAATTACGCACGGACTTGGTCACGAAACAGCAACTTTGACATTTTTTATCTCGATAACCAAGAACAAGATTTAGTTCAAACTTTGCCAGAATTTTCCTCATTATGCAAATAATATACTGTAAACATTTCAGAAACTTCTTATTACTTCGATTTTCTTCTTCACAACCTTAAAACCGTGTTTTATTTATTTAAAGTTTTCAACCGCCATTCACTAGATGGCGCGAGAGCAAGGTATATAGTAGTCACTAGATAGATATATCTAGTTTGACCATCGATCTTTTATTACAATATATATCGATATTTTATTGTTAAATAAAAGATCGATGAGTTTGATTGTATTATATAGATTGACTGTATATCTATTGACTGCAGTATATACATTACATCTATCTACCTTGGCGCGAGAGAGCCGTATTCCACAAAATCTATTGTTAAAGTGTGAAGTTGCACGTATTATTAGTCTATTGTATTTGCTACTTTTGGAAGTCTGAGTTGTCATTAATGTAAAAATCAGTTTAGTCTCTACATGGGCGGGGGAGGCAAAATAAAATCTCGCACTACCTGAAAATCTTGCTAGGGCCGCCCCTGTACCCCTGCTCCTTTATTACTAGAAAATGGAGATTGAGATTGAGGATTTTTGTATTGGAGATTTTATATACAATACTCGAATATAATTGGATTTGTAATGACTAATGACAAACGACAGTGCTGAGAATAAAATTATATTAAAATTTTTGGTTGTCATTAATCTTTGCTTTTTTCAATTTGGAATTTGGGAACTATTGTTCAAACAAGGTTCAAATCATGAGTCAAACAATTACACTGCTCATGCTCTATTTAACCCTTTGTTTTTTATTTTTCAACAAATAAAGATCAATCTATGTTGAAATTTACATTTATATAGGTAAATTACTCCCCCCCCCCCTCTAAGCCAGTTGGCTGAAAACGCTCTTTACCTGATAGAAATGCAATGAAAAATCCAATACAAATATAGACACAGTTTTATTTTTTAAAAATCCAACGGATGCAGTCCAATGTGAAATCAAGTAATGTTAACGCGGAAATTTTTACATTTGACCAAATCTAATACAAAATCCAATAATGTAAAGATACCATAAAAAATATTAGTAGTATTACCCTTGCTCCTTCATCTTTCGGCCATTATTTAAATTTGTCATTCACTCTGTACAAAAAGTGTAAAATATTTTCAAGTTGTCTGTCATCTGTCTAATTAATTGTCAAAAATATTGGGTTGTATAGATGTTTTACGAAGAAATTTAATCAATGGTTTTGTTATAATTTAAGTTAATAAATATAATTTTGTTGAACAGAAATGGTGCAGGTACGAATTTGTAGCTAAATTAGAAATAAATCTGTATAACAATTAGTCTTAAAGTGGTTCTATCAAATCTAAATATCAACCTACCTACCGCGTTCCTATTTTATTAAAATTATTTGCTCACTCGCTTGACAACATTCTAATGAAATTTGTTTTTACAGGCACAGTGCGAAACGAGTAATCTGAATTTACCACAGGCTTTGTCCTTATTTAACGAAATGAACCTTAGCGTTCAGCATGTTGCTACGCTTGTTAACAATATGATTCAAAAAGTTAATAGCGGCGAAATAAGCACCAGTCAGGGTCTGAGTTTTCTAGAAATGAAATACAACATGCTGCTGAGTTATCTCATTGATCTCACTTCCGTTATTTTAACAAAAAATATGGGCAAGAAGATCGAAGGCAATCCTTGCATTGATCGTTTAGTGGAAATTCGTACAGTTTTGGAGAAAATTAAACCAATTGAAAATAAATTAAAGTATCAAATTGACAAATTGGTTAAAAGTTCAGTTAGCAACGATATCACCAGTAATTCCACCGGTTTTAAACCACACATTGCTAATTTTGTTAGAGAATCGGATGGAGAAAATTCAAGTGACGATGAGGGCAATGAGGAGGGTAATTACAATAGCGAAAGACCAAAAGATGAAAATGATAGTGGCGTTTATGTGCCACCAAAAATTGCGGCCGTGCACTATACAGGTAATTATTAATTTAATCCAATTTGTTAACTTGCAATTTAATTAAAATTTTTTATCAGAACAAAGCATTCGTGAGCTAAATAAAAATGCACAGAAAAAAAAGAAAAAGTTGGCCTTATCGGCCGCAATTTTAGACGATCTGAGAGAAGAATACTTGGATGCTCCGACGGAAGTTTCTCAAAGTAATCGAGCTCAACGAAATGCGGCTAAAGAGCAAAAGGAAAAACAACAATACGAAGAAGAGTATTTGACGCGTTTACCAGTCACAAAAGCAGAAAAGAAAATGCAACAACAGTTGACTACAATGGGTACTTTGGGAGATGAAATTACAGGTTTAGGTAGGAAACGAAAATTGCTGCATAAAAACTCAAAGGGGAAAAGAAATGCTAAGCGGAAACGTTTCCATTAAATTTGTTGTTTTTGTTGTCATTTAAGTTATATTTAATTTAAATGTTTGTTCATGTAATGTTTTTTGGAATAGATATTTTTTCAATTGACGCATTTTGCTTTACGTTCTGGTGGTAGCGAACCATCTGTATTTGCGTACAGATTTGGATCATAAGAGACTTGACGAAATCCTTTAATTTGTTGAATTTCTTTCACTTGTCTGAGATATCCTTCGTCATAAAATTTATCTCTGGTCATTGTAGGCGGATCCTGTTCCCATTTGTATATTCGGTTTTGTAAAAAGGGAACGTTTGGCAGTGAAAACTTGAAAGAAAATTAAACAATTTTACTGACTAATTGCGTCGTTTGAATTTTAAAAGTGCTTACACGTTGCATCACATATGGATAAGGCGGACGGTAACTGCTTTGCATTGTTGTGACAAAGCTTTCTGCACATAACGGTGGACATACTTTATCATTTACATCTACTTCGCATGCTAAAGTACTGAAAAATTTGAACAATATACAAAAATTAGTTTTTTAAATATTATGTACATTTTATATTCCTACTCTTTAAAGGTATAGTAATTGATTAAATATTTATTGGGTTTCTTGCTTAATTTGTCCACGCTATCTTTTAGGTGGATTTGTTCGAGCATTATTTGGGTTGTGGTGGCATATTTTTCGTTTGGCATAATTCCTAAACGATCATAGTGTGATAGCATGTAGTTTACACTTCCGGGACAATAGGGATCTTTATCGATTGGTAAACTTTCTTCGTGCTTTTCCCAGTCTGTGTTTTTAATTTTTGATGAAAATTCGCATTTTGTATAAAAAACTGTGGGTTCTCGTTGGGCCACTTTTCTGTCTGGTAATTCAAGCTGCAAAAGTTTATATTATGTGTATTAATATTATAAATGAAATTTTATTAAACCGTTACTCTGAAAGGGGGTGGCATTTTATTTTTTATAATAAATATGGAAGCTGTAAAAATTTTATAATATATCTAAATTATTGCTAGAATATTTTTTTGACATATGTAGTATGTACATATGTACGTCAGTGTATACGCGGGCGCACGCAAAATATTTTTCACAATTTGTCAATTACATCAGTCAATAACTAAATTTGAGATTTTGAATTGCAAAATTATTTAGTAAAATGTGACGTTTCCTTTTTTTGAAGTTTTGTTTCTATGGATATCGTTCCGTTATTCCTTTATGTTTACTTTACTCCCACTTTGAAAAAAATTGGTACTTTACTCCCCCAAAAGTGGGAGTAAAGTGACCACTTTACTCTTGAAATTGTGAAATAGTAGGTCTGTTTGGTACCACATTCCTAGTGCTACACTAACTACACTACTACAAATTGATTGGTGTAAAAAGTGGGTTGGTAATTGTACCACCAATCAATTTGTAGTAGTGTAGTTAGTGTAGCACTAGGGCTGTGGTACCAAACATACCTAGTATATTATACATCATGGGACTAAGACTAAAGTGGCACCTTAGTCCCATGATGTATAATATACTATTTCAGTCTTGTTTCTGCAACCACATGTTGTAGTTTTAAAACTATCAGTTTAAAGCATGCATTTAAAAAAATATTAGGGGTATTCACACTGTATTGGTTGGTGTTGTATTTATTTATACACCGTTGTAATATCCTAGCAACGTCCAGTAATACACAACTTTACTTGGCATTGCTAGGATAAATACAACGGTGTAGAAATACATGGGTACATAAGGTCTGTTTGGTACCACAGTTCTAGTGCTACACTAACTACACTACTACAAATTGATTGGTGGTACAATTACCAACCCACTTTTTACACCAATCAATTTGTAGTAGTGTAGTTAGTGTAGCACTAGGACTGTGGTACCAAACAGACCTATTTATACACGTCGTCAGTGTGAATACCCCTATTAATACAGAGCAATCGTAAACCAAACTCTAAAATCCTGTTCACACTATATGATTATTTCTCAGAATACAATTTCCGGTTCTATGAAATAACAGAACAACCAAAAACAGAACGGTGAAAAATCAGAACTTTGAAAAAACAGAACAACGAAATAAAAGAACGTTGACAAACGAGAACATTGCCAGAAAAGAACTCTGAAAAATGAGAACAAAATATTTTTAAAAATTTATTAATCAAAAAAAAGGTACTATAAGACCTTAAGAAAGCCTTACATTTAGTCAAAAAGTAAACTCTGCATCTCCACGTGATTACTCCACTTTGTTCTCTTGTAGCGAGGGTTGTTGCTACTATATTTTCTGTTTGGTTAAATATTTTATTTACCAAGTCCTTACTAATCGTAGGTGAGGAGGTCGTGTGCCGTTCTTGGCCGATGGTTGTTGTTGGTGTTTTGTGTTCGTTGTTTTATATCGAAAGCTCAAAGGTGGGAGTGCCCCCCTCACCGGGAACCGCTGTCGTGGGTTTGTTGGGTATGGTTGTCTGCCTAGTCCCAACAATCGTAGAGAAGTGCTCACTGTTTGCCCTTCAGCCACCACGGTGGACTTAAGGGGTACTAGGAGCCGGGAGCCGCACGTCCCGATTACATAGTTCCTTCCGGGAGGACCTTGACCTACCCGAGCTTTGGCGGTGAATGGCTGAATTGTGGCGCATGCTTCTTATTTCTTACTTTTGATATATTAAAAATAATAAATAATTTATCTATAATAAATAGTACATGATAAATAAATAATATAATAAAAAAAAAGTTCCTATTTTTCAGAGTTCTCTTTTGTCAACGTTCTTTTATTTCATTGTTCTGTTTTTTCAAAGTTCTGATTTTTCACCGTTCTGTTTTTGGTTGTTCTGTTTTTTCATGTTCTGTTCTTTCGTGTTCTGTTCTTTCATGTTCTGTTTTTTCATGTTCTGTTCTGTCCGGTTACCACAATTTCCTACTGAAGTATCACAAAAACTAATTGAGCTTCAGATTTTAACATTAGCTTGTCCGCAGCCCACTTTTATAAATTACAGTGTCGGCCTTATTTAAGAGGAGTTTACACTATATTACATTTTCTATGTACAATAGCAAATACTATAGATTATAATCTATAGTATTTTATTATTAATTATATAATATTGGATTATAATCTATAGTATTTGATAATAGGCATAAAATATTACCGATGAGGGCGCTGCAAAAATGGAAAATGGCTACTAAAACTTAGATCATATATCTTAGACATGAAAGATCTTTCTAAGTCCATGATCTTAGATCAATATAATATATGATCTAAGGGTTAAAACCATCGATCTTATATTATATTAGGGCCAGTTGTATAAAAGAGGATCATCTTTGACCATGGATCAAGCTTCAATTTAAACCAATAGAAAACTTAAAATAAATTAACTGTACTGATTGGTTTAAATTAGAGCTTGATCCATGGTCAAGGATGATCTTTTTTTATACAACTGACCTTTAGTGAAATAACTGATCTATGATAACATAGATAAGAAAGATACTTTTTTATCGTTTTATCTAATAAGAAAGAAAGATACTCTTTTATCTATGGGCCTTAAGGCTAAAACAGTACTTTTGACAGCTGTCAGATAAGTTATGCGTTATATACGCATGCGTATATAACGCATGTTTACGCCATTACTGTACTTGAAATTTCAGCCGCTAGACGGCGCTTCGTTAATATACAGCGTACAGTCACTAGATAGATACAGTACCGCAACGTCCGGCCATTTTGGGTCCAAAATAACGCTTTCTCTCTCTCGCACTCATTGGCCCCGCAACCCCTATGCGAGAGAGAAAGCGATATTTAGGACCCAAAATGGCCGGACGTTGCGGTACTGTATCTATCTAGTGACTGTAATACAGCGTTTACAGCTCTATATATTTTCTTTAGTTTACAGCATGGACTTATTATTATATCCTTCTAAGTCCATGGTTTACAGCTTTTCAGGTAGTATTTTACGATTTCTGTAGCTTCCATGGAGAATACTGGAGAACACGCCACTGGACTGGCCTATTCCGCCGGCCCTACTGATTGCTAATAAAAGGATTGTTATTATTTCAATACTACTCGATTTCGACATGTAAAATCTATGAAATTATTAAAAAGTTTTGTAAAAAACGACAATCTTTATTAATTTTTTTGTGCCATACGGTAACCAGCGCCACCAAATTTAGGTTATTTTTTTTACACAAGTTGGTCACACGAATAATAAAATTGACACCGCTTGTCTGCTGTTGTACGACGGCAAACTGTAATTTTATTATTTAACGCTAAAATCTAAGCAATTGTTCAGTGTTTTTGCTATTAATTGGACAATAAAAATTCAATTAACATAACGGAAATACAAAAGTAAGGGTGTTATTGGATATTATTTAAAAAATCGGTTTCTCTCATTGTGTCTGAATCCAGGTCACAATAACACAGCAATGGCGGAGGATATCGACGTCGAGGCGATGTTGGAGGCTCCTTACAAGAAAGACGTAAGTTTTAATAATAATAGGTTGTACTTATAATATTATAAATAAATTATAAAACTTTATTTTACTTTTTGTTTAATAATAGTAATAATAATAACAATAACGAACGAGTTTTTGACTTATTACTAATAGGTACCGCAAAACGGGGCGAGTAGAAACAGTTTTTAACGTTTGCGATTTCGACAAGAAAGTGCTTGATTTTGTATGTATTTTGCTAATATATGTACCATCTTGCTGACCAAAGAAAGAAAAATTAAAGGATGTTGTTGTGTCAGTGTGCGGCGAAGCATTTGAAAAATACAAAAATTTGGCAATAAGTTTGTTAATTAGGTAAAAAAAATAATACTGAAGATTTCTTGACGTGTAAAGCCCGTTCAAGAGCTTCACTGTTTGTTTTTTTTTTTTGTAAATTTTGTTGAGTGTTATCATTAGCCTGAACGTAAAATAAAGAACAAGGGGCAATAAAAGAAACAGCGGGTCAGTGGAAACATCAATATGATTATGATTTTAGGAAAAACACTTGATAGCAACAATTTGTTATAATATATTATAATAATTTTACAATCAATTACGTTATTGGAATTTGCTAGCTATTTACTTGATTAAGATCTTACCTTGGCACATGAAGTTTATCCGGTTATCTAAACGTGGCAAAATGACATGTTCACAGTTTTTGAGTGTTCCCTAGAGTAAAATTTATTGCTCAACTAATTAATTTTAGGTTCTCAGACATATTATAATGTGTTTATTTAAATCGAAGCTTTCTGGATTGAATTCAAACGATTGACGACTTTTTAAAACAAATTCTGCAATTAATTTTGTTTCTATTCACCCTGTATTATGGTACACAAAATTGGATTGGCTCGACGACGCAATCGTTGTTATAATATTATTTTTATTATTATAACATAAATAGTAATAATAATGTTGTAATACCGTATTATTGTTTTATATCATTCCCTGATTTTGTTATTTTAGACGTGAGGTATATTTCGGGTATACACCACCTGCAAGCGTTCCACTCAGGTACTACCCTATAATAAGTATTTATTTATAACACAAATTTAAATAATTTATTATAATTAGGTTTTTGAACAAAACGATAGGTTCAATTACAAAATTGATGTATGAATTTGTATTATTACAAAAAAGATTGTGTGAGATATGAAAAAAATTAGTACTACTATGTTTGTGTGTACGATTATGGCTGATGTAACTTTTTCACCCTAGGACGGCGAGGATGTTCTTCCAGGGTGGTTTGAGAGTCCCTTACTGCTGCCTCTTTGGTGATGTCACTAGGTGCAACTAGGACGCGTTTGTAAAAGTACACACATGTAATTCTAATTAACTCTGGCTCTTTAAAATGGAATAATTAAGAAAATTAATTAAACTAAAATTACAAAACTCTTTTTGTCAAAAGTTGAGAGTGTCAAACTACTTGCTACTCATGTTGGTGTTGTTGAAAATAGGTTATAGTTGTTTTTTAATAGTATAATTATAGTAATTATTATTATTATTATTGTTGTTGAAAATGATGGATTGCAATTTTGCTAAAAACACAAGGATTTTTTGTTTAAATATGAGTAATAATTATAATAAAAGTTAACAAAAATCTTTACTGCTTAGCGAAATTGCAAAATATTTTAAACGACACACTTTCGACTTTTGATAAAATACTAATTAATTTATTATATTCCTTGCAGTTTTATAATTTATGGTTTTGTTAATTTTACCCTACTTTACGCTTTAAAAAATTCATTTTACCACAAATTTTCAAAATTTATTTAATTAGATTTACACATCGTAAATGAATTTTCCAAAATTATCAAAACTTGTGTAAAATGCATGAGCGTCTTGACAATTTTAAATTTATTTAAAAAAAAAAGGGTCTTATTGGGTGTATTTTTTCAGAAGTATTGATCTGGATCGAGTTTACCCAGCACGTACCTTTGTAACTCTCTGATACGGTAAGTCTAGTCCCCCGGCTAGACGACACCTAACACGTTTCAGCTATCCAACGACTTCATCATACAAACTTTGGTCGGTCTAAAAGCAAATATAAAAGTGTATATGTTTTAGGTTTTATAAAATCTAAAACAATCCAAAAATTAATCGCTTGTTCCTGTTCCTTATTTGATTTGGAAAAAATATAACATTGGACAGGTACAAGTGGATCAATTTATTAAGTTGGATGTCGCTTACGCACGTTGTTGCATTCAATAAAATTGTGTTTGTGCGTTTCGACGAATATACATAATTAGGTAATTATTGTTGTAATGAAATTTATTAACACAATTTGTTTTTGCCACCTGCGCGGCCCTCTTCACTTTGTTGCTGTTCGTAGGACGATGTTAATGGTAAAATTAAGGACAATGGCGATATTGGGAGAAGAAGAACTCCAGAGTAAGTATACATGCATGATACCTCTTCTCTTTTAATTATCTTATAATAATCTTACTTGCAGACGCTCAGGTCGTCGCAGTCGAAGTAGGTCACGGGATAGACGAGATAAAAGAGGCAATCGCGTCGATAAGGATCGAAAGCGCGAAAGCAAAAGTAGGGAAAGAAAAAGAGACAAAAGGTCCAAGTCGAAAGATCGAAAACGTTCCAAGTCTAGAGACAAAAGATCTAAATCAAAGGATCGTCGTAGTCGTTCTAAAGAACGCAGGTAATTTTAATTGGTAAAAGTTAATTCTTGTTTTTTTCATTCTGATTTTGTTTTTCTCGTAGACATAAAAGAAGTAACAGTAAAGAGAAACGAGCTCGAGAACAAAGAAGTCGTAGCAAAGAGGCAGCAAAACCGCGTCGACGTTCACTTTCGCCACCTTCCGTGCGTTTGCCTTTTCCTAAAAAGTCTCGTTCGCCCATAGGTCTAGGTTATAGTAGAGGTGGATCTCCAAACGAAGAATTAAGCCCAGAAGAGCGAGATGCTCGTACAGTATTTGTAATGCAGTTATCTCAGAGAGTAAGAGCACGAGATTTAGAAGAATTCTTTAGTTCTGTCGGTAAGGTTCGTGATGTGAGATTAATTACTTGCAACAAAACGAGGCGTTTTAAAGGAATTGCTTATATTGAATTTCGTGATCCAGAAAGTGTCGCATTGGTTAGTATTGAATTTTATTTTCAACTTTTTTCTTTTGCACTAACTTGCTAATTTTGTAGGCTCTGGGTCTGACGGGCCAAAAATTATCGGGCGTTCCGATAATAGTTCAACATACACAGGCAGAAAAAAATCGTATGGGAAATACCATGCCCAACTTGATACCTAAAACTACGGGGCCAATGCGTTTGTATGTTGGCTCATTACATTTCAACATTACAGAAGAAATGCTGCGAGGAATTTTTGAGCCCTTTGGTAAAATTGACAATATTCAACTCATAATGGATCCCGAAACGGGAAGGTCTAAAGGTTACGGATTCATAACGGTAAAATAAAGTCCTCGAAGAAAATAAAGCAACATTACACATTTATTTCTTTCTAAATTTAGTTCCATAATTGTGAAGATGCAAAAAAAGCTCTGGAACAATTAAATGGGTTTGAATTGGCCGGTCGTCCCATGAAAGTGGGCAATGTAACCGAAAGATTGGAGCTACAATCACAAGGACCATCAATTCTTGATTCGGATGAGTTGGATCGTTCGGGTATTGATTTGGGAGCTACCGGTAGATTGCAATTGATGTTTAAATTAGCAGAAGGTGCAGGTTTACAAGTACCACAAGCGGCTGCAAATGCCCTTAGCATGGCAACTGGGCAACCTGTGGTACCTCAAATTCCCACCAATTCTACTCCGCCTATTGCCACTCAATGCTTTATGCTTAGCAATATGTTTGATCCTGCATCGTAAGTTTCTATATTATTATTAATTTTTTCTTTATTATTAAATATTGTTTTTAAATTTAAAGAGAATCGGCTCACAATTGGGATATTGAAATTAGAGATGATGTTATTGAGGAATGCAACAGGCACGGAGGAGTTTTACATGTGTACGTGGACAAGGGTTCACCTCAAGGCAACGTATATGTTAAATGTCCATCCATAGCCACGGCTGTTGCATCTGTGAATTCTCTTCACGGACGTTGGTTTGCTGGGCGCGTGATAACGGCAGCATATGTTCCTCTTCTAAATTATCACTCTCTGTTTCCTGATGCAATGACAGCTTCACAACTTTTGTTACCTACCGTAAAACGGGCGTAATAAAGTGATTTTATAAAATATTAACTATTAAGCTGGTGCTCTCATGTGCTGTATATTGTGTATTATTATTGTTACTTTTTTCTTTCAAAATCCAATTCAAGTTTTAATTTTATTTAATTAATAAACTGTGAACATTCAATATTATATTTGTGCATTACGTCTATTTTTATAGACTAAGGGGGTTATTCACTAACTCTTAAAAGAATCTTTAATCAATAAACTTAAGAGTTAGTGAATAACACTCTATATGGAAACACAAAAATGTTTGTTGTGAATACCAAACTGTATTGAACCCCCCGATCAGGGTTGTTCAATGTTTTCAACGTTGTATAACCTTTTCCATATAAATTTCTAACATTTCCACAGGTTGGTACTTATTTATGTACCTTTGCTTTGTTAACTCACAAACTCCATCTAAACTACGTGTAGGTGTCTATTACGTTTCTTTTTTTTTTATATTTTGTAAAAAAGCAAAATTACGTGGTGGGCTAAAGGAAGAAAGCTTTACAACTTGGATGTTAGGATTATCTTCAAGTTATAATGCAGCTGTTGCATTTGAAAACATGGTTTGTGAAAAAAAAATACTTTTTTTTTATACTAGATAAGATCTTATTTCTGGAATTGGCCTATGAATTCGTTTTTTACCTATTTTATTTGATTTTACAAAAACTGCAGGACATTAGTTGTGCTCAACATAAGGAGCGGTTCGTAGGTATGATTTTTTTGAACTTTGTTCCATGTGATACGATGTTGTATGGAAGTTACGCTATAACTACAAAAAATGGTTTTTCACCATTCAGTTACTGCTAGTTGATTTTAACTATTAATTATTATTAATGGGATTATCTGTAGCCCTAAAACAATTGAATATAACATTCTTCTATACAAAAAACTCAACCAAGCGTTTAATCGCCTGATTTGACACCTTGAGACTTATTCAACCTTATGACCAAAAACTCAAATTACCACTTTGAGGAAATCGTTTTAAATTTTTAGATGAGGTAAAAGCACAATTACTTCGCATCTTGAAGGCCGTTCAACTAAATGTCTATGAGAAGTATTTTCGTGATTGGCACAACTATTGATTTACTTTTATCGCTGGGGTCCAGGAGACCCCAGTATACCATCTAAGTAACTAAAATATAAGTAAATCATGCGAAGGTTAAATACAATTAAATAGCATTTATTCGACAAAAAATTGTTCACCACTAGTCTAAAACGTATCACTACTTGAGCTTCTTCTTCAAGTGCCTATATCCGAATTTGGATGTTGGCGATCCTCTTGGTTAACAATAATCCAAGACTACTTTACTAGGGAAGTGTTAATGGGGTGGTTTTCCTGGACGAAACCAGGATTAGAACTGCAGTTTCTTGCTCTCTGGTCTATCCGTGTTTGATTTACGCCAGACTGCTAGGTTTTCTTAAGCTATTAACCTAAATAAAAATGATAGTCTATATGAATAGTAATATTTAAACTATAAAATATCGAGTTATTAAAAAATTAATTAAACAATTTAACAATAATCTCTGTATATCTTATTCTGATGACGGATGAAATAATCATCTGAAAGCATAAATTGTTTAATTAATTTTTTAATAACTCGATATTTTAAAGTTTAAATATTATTTAATATCAACGAGTTAATAATTTAAAATTTTTTATATATGAATAGTAGTAGAAAATAAAATATTATATGCCAAAGTTTTGAAGACTCTCATTGAAGCCCTAGCGCCAAATTATATTCCGAGGTGCGAAGTTGTAAATACAGGTGTAATATAAGATCAATGCTGTAATCTATATGAGACGGTCATATGCCTTGTAGGTAATTCGCTGCATATGCGATGAGGTACCGCGTTCAAATCTTATTTATATGCTCACAGATCACTGCCAAGGAAACGACGCACACGCTGGAAATCACAAGCCTTAGCCAGTGGCCACACGGAGCTGTAAATATCGCTTGAGAAACACAAGGAAGGCGCATTTTCGAGGTAATGCTTATACAAGTGCATTACTGAAGCTGCGACATTACCTTGAAAATGCGCCGCCTTCTTGCATTTCTCAAGCGACATTTACAGCTTCATGTGGCCATGCACTTAGTGTTTGGCCACACGTGCAGTAAAATCCTGCTGGTAAAATAATAATAATAATAACTTTATTTCCAACAGGCAAGCCCAATTACAGGAAAACGCAAAACAAAAGTAAAAAGTAAACATGTTCCAAATATCAAAATATCATTCAGTTTCATTGGATGATTCACTTCGTCCCTGAAGAAGAAGAAGTAAAAGCCAAGTAGGCGCATTTTCAAGGTAATGCTGATACAAGTGCATTGCTAAAGTGCATTGCTGATGTTCCTGCATCCTCAAACGACGATCCTCAAGGTAAATGAAAAGTAATGTCGCAGCTTTAGCAATGCATTTGTATCAGCATTACCTTGAAAATGCGCCTACTTGGCTTTTACCAGCAGGATTTTACTGCACGTGTGGCCAGACACTTAGGCTTAAATCAAGGAGGAAAAAGAAGCTGTAATCTATTGACATCGATAGATTTTATATTACACGTCTTCTATCTATGAACCGATTTTATATAATAATAATGCTAGATCGTTGTTCCTGATCAATAAATTCTACGTAGGTAAATAGAAAAACAAATGATACCTGTAAATCTTAATTGTAATGTGGCTACACGAAGTTGGTTTTTGACACGATTACAATACATAAATTTTTAATTTAAAATCAGCCCAATTTCAGGAACATCCTGTATATAGGCATATAAAATAAAGGTTACTTACTTAACCTCATTTTCAATTTTGGATTGGTTATTTTGTTGTCTTATTCTTTAATTAAGTGAACTGTTGTAGGAACATTTAGTACTAGATTAAATTAATAGTTTATTTGAATGAAATTAAAATAAGAATACCAAAATTTGCGATGAAATATAATTGCAACAATGAATTTGTATCAAGAGACAAATTGTATCAAGAGCAAAAAAGTACCACCGCAGAATATAATCCTACGATTGAAAGAGCGTGAAACATTTGGGAACAGAAAGCCAGGAACGCATTTTCATATTTCGAGACAATTTTATCAGAACGTGTTTCCAAATTTTACCATAATTAACGTTGAAAAACCGCCCTGTTTTTTAAGAAAATTTAGTCCTGATGGAAAACATTTCATCGCATTTTCGGCAGATCAGACCTCGCTGGAAGTGTACACTTACAGAGGACCAGCTTCTGCAGGCGATCTTTTACAGGGTGTGACGATACCTGATAAGAAGGGCAAACATGCTGCAAATATTAAAAACAAAATATTTGAAAGATTTTTCAAGGTTAGTTTTAATTAAATAATTTACAAGTGTTTGAAAAGTTAATTTGAAGGAATGTTTCAGTTGAAATTTGTAATAAATGTAGCTCAAAGTGGAGAGCAATTAAATCGCGAGTGTAGTTTGTTTAGTGACGATGGAAGATACGTTATCATAGGATCCGCATCTTACATTCCCGACGATTTAAGGCCACACTTTTACGAAATTTACACAAACAACGAATCGGTCGTTCCTAATCCAAGGTAAAGGTGTTTTTTTTTTTTAATTATCTTAATTCATTTATCCCCCGTGCTTTTGTTTTAGGTCGCCTTTAGAAGATTACACTCTTCATTTGGTGGATCTTCAGTTGGGGAAATTGTGCGATGTACGAGAGTTTAAAGTTGACAAGATATTTCTTTCTCACAATCAGGGTTTATATTTGTACAAGGACACTTTAGCAGTACTGTCTGTTCAACATCAAGTAATTCACATATTTCAAATATCGGATGGAATGTTTTTTGATATAAGACAAATTGGACGGTTTTGTTTTGAAGATGACTCTTACATATTTAGTGCCGTATTTCCAACGGAAAGGGCATTTAAGGAACCCTTTTTAAATTGCTTAAAACATAGAATTTTGACCTTTTTATTTAAACGTGCACATTGTATTAGCAAAATTACCAACAATCCAAAGGAGCTGTGTAAATTTTATCAATATTTTGACAATTTTGAAGGTTTACGACTTTGGAAAATGCAACTCTTGGATGAAAATCATTTACTTGTTAAATTTGCAAGTGAGGAAGTTGTTACTTTAAAGTCCACCGATGCCAACGGGCAATATTCATTTTTTGTCGTTTACAACATAATCGACACCAAGGTGTTGGCTATTTACGAAAATACATCTAAAGAGTTGCTCAATTTATTTGAAAACTTTTGTGATTCTTTTAGAAATACTAATATTTATACGGAAACTCAATTTACGTGTAGTCCCTCCAATAATCTTTACGCCAAACTCATTCAGCATAGGTGAGAACTTAAAAGTTGTTGCTATAAAGGTCCAACTTGTTATTTTTTTAGGTTTAAACAAACAATTATAAGTGCAAAATTTGGAGGGAAGACGGAAGCGACGAAAAGACTTTTAGCCCAATTACCAATAAGTGCTCAGTCGTACAGTAGCTCTCCGTACTTGGATTTATCCTTATTTAGTTACGACGATAAATGGGTGTCTGTTATGGAACGTCCTAAGACTTGCGGCGACTATCCAATACGGTAAGTTTATTTTTATAATAGGGTTGTTGCATGAATCAATTTTTAGGAATAACTTTTATTATTTCTTTAAAATAAAGTTAAAAGAAACTTATAAATATCGTTTTTATGACGACAATCGAGTTTGAAATTCAAAAATTCTTTGGTGTGCCGAGGCCAACTTTGACGTCAGACGTGTTTCCCTGAACGTGTTTATGACAAATTTTGCCAAAACTACGCTGGTAAACTGTATTAAAATACCAATTTAAATTTGACAGAAACTACATTAACAACTGCAAAGAAATCGCTATGTTGCCAATTGATTTAAAAACTAAATGTGACGTTACTCCCTCTAAAAAGCCGTTTTCAAATATGAACCTTCTAAAAAATGTTTTTGAGACAATTAAAGTTCTTATAGACTTTTGATCTATGCAGTGCTGCTTAACAGCAGGCAAACTTTATGAAAAACATACTTCAAAATTCATGCAACAACCCTATTTTACAATTGGCTTGCTTTTCTTCTTGTTTATCTGCAATAATTATTTCAGTTTTTATGCGAGAGATTCTGGATTTTTAAAGTTTCGTATATATGCCGGTAGCACAATAAGAACGGCAACGCCACCTGCCAGACGATTAGCTGCATTCACCTTTCATCCGACTGATCCGTTTGCCATTTCGGTGCAACGTACAAATGGAGAATATATTGTTAATTTTCATGTTCGGCACGATAACATGTTAAGTGATGCCGATACTATTTAAGTAATAACAATAATAAATTATTGCTTTAAATTTATTGTTAAATAACACTAAAATCCAGTTTTTTGTTTTAATAAGTTTAGTTAGGTGGCAAATGCTACCCGTAAATTAGATACCAAAGCTTGGATGTTTTGTGATAACTCGTTTTCTTTTCATTTCCATGAATGTCTAAGATTTGTAGTATGCAATATTGAAGAACATTATAAATTATATATAAAAAAGTTTCTATAGCACATATTTTCTTTCAGGCCAATATTCTCTAAGCAGTAGCCATAGCAAGTTGAAAAATTGACTTGCACGGTTATTACTCAGTCCCACCTATTGTGTAAGTTTGGGGTATTACTGTATGGTCTTCCTCGGTCCTCTTACCCTAATGAGGGTTTGGTGACGTATAACGTTTCTTGGCAGATTACTCTCGGTGGTTTGCCATTGTCTTCCAAAAGGAGAGGGTCATAATGAAGTTGGAAAAATGTTTTAGCCAGGTTGGGGATCGAACCTAAGGCTTGTAGCTTAGAGTCCGGTCCTTAGCCCGTTTACTTAGCTCACCTCTCACTGTATAGTAAACAATATCTGTCAAATGCATATTTACATATGATATAGGTCTTACCTTTTTCTATATCGGATATAAAAAACAAGCAATTTTTGATAAATTATTTCAACACTAATTTTATTTGAATAAATATTCTTTTATATGTAAATCTGTAGTCAGACATTCACTGAATTGGTTAATTATTTTATAAAGGTTTTAAATAATTATAAATAGGTATCTAATTATGCAGTTTAAACGTTCTCTTGAAAAACTTATATTTTGTAATTATCGAGTTCTGAAAAAAATGGTCTTCAATTATGAGAAAGTTTGAATACCTGACCGGGTTCATGAACCACACAGTCATTTCGTCTGCCATCTAACGAATTTTGTTTTTGTTGAAACATATTGGTGCATTTCCAAGATTGATTCCAAGATTCCAGCATCTGCGTCGTTTCCTTGGCAGTGCTGGATCTGTGAGCATATATAGTATATTGCTGGCCGAGCTTCGAAAATGATCCGTTACTGTGCGCACAACTATATTGAAAAGCGAGCTTTTTAAAGCTGTAAGCCCAGTAAAAAATCATTTTTCGAGTCGAGGTGAGTATACTATTTTATCGGAAAACGTCGAGAGAACGTCACTTTCCGAACGACCTGTCAGGTGAGAAAACACAGCATCTTCTGGTCACTTTTAAAACAGACCAGTAATGAAAACCATTACACGTCTCTTTTTCATTACCGAATTTTTATCTGATTAAAGTTTAATAAAGACTGAGTTGAAAAGAGATCTCGTGCGCGATTAAATAATCCTTGGGGCGTTCTGTCCCGCATTCAAATTTTTACGGCTCCTAAGATCTGGAATCGAAACTGTTGCTGGCTGGCTCTTGGTCTATGAATTATGTAAAATTGTAAAGTCTTTGTGATTTTGTCTAGTTTAAATTAGTTGATTAGTAAAATTTTAGTACCTACATTAATAAGCAGATGGCTATAGATATTACTCAAATTGTTTATATCAATTTTTCTGTTTATTTTTTTTCCCCTGTTATGCATGTCTATTTAGACATACTAAAACCGTATAAACACTTTTAGAACTAAATATATAGTTTGTCATCATTTGACGATCTTATTGTATAACGAAAACGTTTGTGAATAAAATTATAGGTACTTTTAGTATAATTTACATTGTGTCAACTTCATACTTTTAGTTCTAAAAGTGTTTATACGGTTTTAGTCTGTCCAAAAATTGTGATATGTTTACTATCAAGTTGCACTGCGTAGACCACACTATTATAGATTATTATCATATCTATTTGTCGATGGTCATAATTTTTAACCATTTTAATAATTTTCGTATGTATTTCAAGTCAGCATCGTGTTTATCAATATTGTAGCTTAAAGGATATAAAATTAAATTGGCAAATTTTTTTAATTTTATTAATGATAGATAATATCGTGATAAATATTTTTATAAAGGTAGGTATGTTCCTAATATCCACCAGTTTTTTACATTTTGTAATAAAGTGATAAAGAAAATATTTAAAAATATATTAATTATCAAGTGCGAACAATAAAATGAAACGATAAAATTATTTTTATTTGATTATTATTTCATTTCTGACGAAGATAAGAGTTTTTATTTAAATTTTTATACCACAGAACGCGACTTTAGTCAAAGCTGCAGATAGTATTAATAAAAATGAATGATAAAATTGATAAAATGTCTTATCTTGGTAGGTATATAATATATTCATCAAGCAATTATCAAGATAACCCTAATCAATAGGGCGTAATGAAATTGAATACACAATAATTGGCGATTTGGAACATATTTTAATGTTCTAGAAGAAAGAAGTAGCAGATAGTATAATGGACAAGTTTACTATCGTAATTTTGTTTAGCTTGTTTTTGGTAAAATCATTAAAATTTTCTTTTATAGGGTGATTATGTGTGGTTGCAAACTAAGGAGAAAGGTCCTTTTGTGGTACCTATCGGTGGTAAGATAATATCCTATGATCAAAAACATGTTCGTATTAAAGATGACGATGGAAAAGAAAGCACGATGGATCGACAGCAAGTACTGAAAGTCATGCACGTTTCTTCGATACAAGGAGTTGAAGATATGATTAATTTGGGCGACTTGCAAGAGCACGCCATATTGAGAAATTTACAAATTCGGTATAAAGATGCGAATATTTATGTAAGTAATTTGTTTAACTTTATTGTGGGTTTGTTAGAATCTCATTGCTTTTACAGACTTATACTGGCAGTATGTTGATTGCCATTAATCCGTACCAGGTGTTACCCATTTATACCAACGCTTTGATTAATCAATACAGCAATCGAAAAATTGGAGAGTTGCCTCCTCACATTTTTGCAATAGGCGATTGTTGTTACACAGACATGAAGAAGATGAAAACGAATCAGTGTGTTGTCATAAGGTATGGTGTTTCACTACGCTTGTAGAATTTCTTTTGTTTTAATAACTTGACTTGTTTTAAGTGGAGAAAGTGGTGCGGGCAAAACGGAGAGTACTAAATTAATTTTACAATACCTGGCCGCGACTAGTGGAAAGCATTCGTGGATCGAGCAACAAATTTTGGAAGCAAATCCCATTATGGAAGCTTTCGGTAACGCAAAAACCGTTCGAAACGATAACTCATCTCGTTTTGGCAAATACATTGACGTTTATTTTAATAAAAACGGAAATATTGAGGGTGCAAAGATTGAACAATATTTATTGGAAAAAAGTCGCATTGTGTTTCAAAACGAAGGCGAACGAAATTATCACATTTTTTATTGCTTGATGGAGGGCTTATCGAAAGAAGAAAAGAAGAAGTTCGAACTGATCCAAACTGCCGATTATAATTATTTGAAAGGGGGCGGCTGTTTAAGTTGTGTCGGACGTGTCGAAGCTTCCGAATTTGCCAATATAAAAGGAGCTATGAAAGTTTTGAGTTTTTCGGACACAGAATGTAATGACATTTTCCAATTACTGGCGGTTATATTGCATTTAGGCAACCTAACGTTCAAGAGCACAACAATATTAAATTTGGATGCGTCGAGTATTTTGGATACAAACTTGCTTAATAAAATTGCGTCTTTGTTGGGCACAAATAAAATTAATTTGATTACGGCTTTTACAAAAAGAAGTATATCGGCTCAAGGAGACAAGGTTATTTCGTATTTGAGTAAAGATCAAGCTTCTCAAGTTAGAGATGCTTTCGCCAAAGTGCTGTATAGTCAGATGTTTGTATGGATCATCGAAAAGATTAACGATGTTATACATAAAACTAGCCACGTTAACATGAACTTGATTGGGGTTTTGGATATTTTTGGATTTGAAAATTTTACGCTGAATAGTTTTGAACAATTGTGCATTAATTGGGCAAATGAACATTTGCAACAATTTTTTGTACGACATATTTTTAAAATGGAACAAGAATATTACACTAAGGAAGGTATTACTTGGAAGCACATTTCGTTTATAGATAATCAAATTATTTTGGACATGATTGGTGCAAAACCGTTAAATGTTATGTCCTTAATAGATGAAGAATCTAAGTTTCCGAAAGGAACGGATTTCACTTTGTTATCTAAATTGCATGCCACGCATTACGATAAGGATATTTATAAAAAGCCCAAATCAGATTTAGATTCTTCTTTTGGAATTCATCACTTTGCCGGTGAAGTTTTTTACTATGTTCCTGGTAAGTACAAAAGAAACTATGCTTTAATAGGAGTGGTTGAATTTGAAGTGGGACTGTGTTAACTCCTTTAATTACTTCTATATGAAATAATATTATTTCATAAAGAGGGAAATAACACAATGAACAGAAAGATCGACATCGACAATCAATTATTCATTTAACTGCATAAGCATATTGGATTTAAGTTTTATCTTATTTTACCGAATCACAAAGACAATCTATGTTTAGGTTGTTTTCTAACTCACGATCACTATTCAAGATCAACACCCCAAATTGTAAATTGCCAAGGTATATTTTTTTAAACTTTAAATTCAACCGGAAGTCAACATTAAATTTTTTTTTCAAATGGCAACATGTATATTTTTTAACATTTTCGCAATCGGAATCGGCAATTTTTTCTCTATAAATATCTATAAAATTTTTACAAGGTTACATAAGAAAATATTTGAGAAAATGTAAGATTTAAACAAGCAATAGGTACTAATAATTTACTTTATTTACACATAGGTATGTAGAGTGCTATGAAAAACAAAACATTATAACACAGAACACACAACTGTCATTTATCTGATAAATTTTTCAAAATTGCCACCGTTTTCTTCAAGAAATGATTGTAATCTTCCTAGAAGTTTTGGTGATTTGGTGATAATTAATATCATGCTAAATTAATTTTGGTTTTTAAATTTTGTAAATTTAAAAGTCTAATGGTGTTATATTAGGTCTGTTTAGTATTATAATGGTGTTTTGTTTTCATAGCAGCCTAAATACCTGTCTGTAAATAATTAATAAATTATTATTGTTTGTTTAAATCTTGTGTTTTTTTGAATATTTTTTTATGTAACCTTATAAAAATTTTATATAGGTATATTTATAGAGAAAAAATTGCAGATTGCAAAAATGTTAAAAAAAAGACATGTTGCCATTTGAAAAAAAAATTTAATATTTGCTTCCGTTTGAGTTATAAGTATAAAAAAATTTTACTCGACAGCTTCCGATAGGGGCTGTCCATTAATCACGTGAGGCTTAAAGGGGGGGGGAGGGGTCCAAAAAAATCACAAAATATCACAAGGGGGAAGGGAGGGTCTTGTAATATATCACGTGTATTTATAATGGACGACCCCATAGTAAATTTCGAGTTGCATAAAAAACTATATAAATTCTATTTTGTATCTAGTAAGATATAGAAATTATTTACTGTTATCTCTATTGGTGAACACACTGTATACTTATTAATTAATAATTACAGTGGAACTTGGATAACTCAAAGTGCAATGTTCTACGAAAAAGGTTTGAGTTATCAAGACAATAATACTCCTAAATATAAAATAAGTTATTGCCAACGAATTTTGTTACACTTATCAATACTTGGGGTTAGGCCAGTTCCAGCCACGGACCTCTTAAAATAAATTTAATTTAACAAGTCCGTAGTTCCAGCTATCTAATTTTGACTGTGCTAATGAAATTATTATTAACTAACTAAACAGTAATTTACAGATTTTTTGGAGAAGAATCGCAATTCTTTCAGTCAGGATTTGAAAGAATTGATACAAAATTGTACCAATCAATACCTCTCCAGGTTATTCGAGAATGACTTGAAACCAAACAACTCGAATAACAAACGCGGCGTAACATTGGCATCGCAGTTTCGAACATCCTTGGATGTTCTGATGAAAACTTTAAATTCATGTCGTCCGTATTTTATTAGATGCATTAAACCAAACGAAATGAAGCAAGCTAAAGTACTAGCAACTCGTGAAATTTTTTATTATATCTTACCTCACAATTATATTTTTGCAGTTGTTTGATCGAGCTTTATGCTGCCGTCAGTTGAGGTACTCCGGGATGATGGAAACTGCACGTATTCGTCAAGCTGGCTATCCCATACGTTATACTTACTCAGAATTTTTTCAAAGATATCGTTATATATATAAAAACACCCGTGTTGATGGTAAAATCGAGACGAAAGAGGCGACCAAAAATATATGTGCAGTGGCTTTAACTAAGAACGAAGATTATCAGTTTGGTCATACTAAGATATTCTTAAAAGAAGAACAATACGTTCATTTGGAAACAGAACGAAATCGAATTATTCAGCAGAGCTTATTGATTTTGCAGAAAATAGTCAAAGGTTGGGTTATCAGAAGAAAATTTTTGAAACTAAAAGCAGCAGCTTTAGTTTTCCAAAAACATTTTCGTGCCAGAGGTATACGTTCCAACTACTTAGCTAAAAGGACAGGATATCATAGACTTCAGGCTATCATTCGGTCTCGTCAGAACGCGTATTCTTTTACCAAATTGAAAGTTTCCGTAACCGGCTTGCAAATGTACTGCAAGGGCTACTTTGTACGTAATAAACATCAATTTGGTAAAATTTGTAATATTGTTGTCCGAAAAAATATCGAAGAGAAGGAGTTGAAAAAATGTGGTGAGAAAAACTACAAGTTCATCGCCGAAACAAACATGAAGAAACGTTTAATAGAACTTAATAAAGAGTATAAATTAAAAGAACTAGAGATAAAGGAAGATGAAGATACTAATGCGCTTGAATTAATCGAGAACGAATTTGACTTTTTAGGAAAACTCTCTTTTTCTTCTGATAATAAGAACAACAATCAAGAATCAATGGTTAGAACTTATTTATAAATTGTAACCGTCTTTTTGTAACATGATTGATTATTATAATAATTATTTTTTAAGTAAACGGCCGGCGTTTTAATAATTTTTTATTTTAAGGCTAGGTTAAAGCAGGGCAACTCGATCTTGCAAATGATTGACAATTCCACGTTGGTCGAGGATCTTTCACAATACAATTTTCAAAAATTTGCTGTTACTCATTTTCTAAAAAATGTCAATCCGCAATACTCGACAAAATGCCTAAAAGAATCCCTGCTAGACCTACCGACTCCCGACGATGTTATAGCGGCTCGGGCGTTATCGCTGACGATAATGAGATTTATGGGTGATTTGCCCGAACCTAAATTTGACGTTGTCGATTCAGAAAAGAAAGAAAACATTATGAATTTACTTACTCAAACTGTTAGTAGGAGTTTTGCTAATCGCAAGGAATTTCAGGTAAACATTTTGAGAAATAAGTAATATTTGTCGCAACAGAAACTATACCTAATGGATAAAAACATTTTGTGTTGTAGGAAATGTTGCGCCAAGACACATCATGTCGACCGAATTTAGATAAAGTTAGCATGACTTTGAAGCGAAAAAACAAATTATTGGAAAACGTACGCAAAGGTTTAGTTGAAGACACTTTTGCTGCTAATAACTATACAGAATGGCATACCAGGAGAACAACTAACATTGAAAAATTACATTTTATTATAGGACACGGAATTTTAAGACCCGAATTGAGGTAAACATTAGTGTTAAAACTTGTTTACAGTTATTACTTAGTTTAAGATATCGTTCTTTAAAGTATCTTTAGGGTGAATACGGCGAGGAGTTTTCAATCCACGATAACTACAAAAGATTTCTCAAACATGAATAATGATCTCTCCTCCTTCGCTTAAGCACTTATGTTTTGAATCAAACGCATATAATTATGCTTCTTACCCGACTACCAAAAAGAAGGAAGGTATTGTGTTTGGCATGTGTTTTTTTGTTTGTACCTCTTCAGAGTCTGAAATTACAAACCGATTTTGACTGAATTTTTATCGATCCATAGCTTTTTTATATGTGAGTAACATAGAAATGGACTAGTGCAATTACTTCAACTGAAATATTGAACTAATTTTCACGGAACTTGAAAATTAAATTAAAAGAAATGACTAACAAATATATACCGGGTGCTTAATGAGTTAGCCGAACATAGGATATTAACGTGTAAAAACTTATTTTTGGAAATTCCTGCTTCCCTAATTATTTTAGAGAAAAAATGAAAGACACAAATATAATGTAGAAATATAAACTACGCATGATAAGAGCATTAGATTTTATCTAACTTTTACTTAAAAGGTCAAAAAACTCTTGTAAAATTGTTAAAATTTTTATTTATCAAATTGGCCATGTAAGTTTTCAAGGTAATTAATTATTTTTGATAATTAATAACAATCAATTGCAAGTTGTTTACAGTTTTCCATTTTATTAAAGTTTTATTTTATAAAATTATTATTTTCTGAGTTTATACCCAGAAAGACCAATACCTTCTCTTTCGACAATTCAAAATATTGATTTCTTCTAAATTTAATATTTTATTTCTGCAGGTCTTGCATGATGGCTTAAATACAGATCCATATTGATTTTGATTATTAATTACATTTTGAATTGTCGAAAGAGAAGGTATTGGTCTTTCTGGGTATAAACCAGCAAAGAGATCTCGTACCATACGTATACTGTTTCCAGAGTAGTATAGTTTTAAAAATTGATTTTTTTCAGTAATTGTGTACTTTGCTTCCATTTTATGAAATTAAAATTTAATAAAATGCAAAACTGTAAACAACGTGCAATTGATTGTTATTACTTATCAAAAATAATTACCTTGGAAACTTACATGGCCAATTTGATAAATAAAAATTTTAACAATTTTAAAAGAGTTTTTTGACCTTTTAAGTAAAAGTTAGATAAAATCTAATGCTCTTATCATACGTAGTTTATATTTCTACATTTTTTTGTACATTTCTACATATTTGTGTCTTTCAATTTTTCTCTAAAATAATTAGGGAAGCAGGAATTTCCAAAAATAAGTTTTTACACGTTAATATCCTATGTTTGGCTAACTCATTCAGCACCCGGTATATAATTTAATAAATAGAAAACTCGACTAGAAAAATAAATATACAAATTATCGTGTAAATTAATAGTAATAAAAAAGAAAAATAATTGTCACCAAAATAAATACAATAGTATTAGACAATTACCGAAAATGAACATACTAATTATTTATTAGATGAATATCTATTTATAATTTAAATGTTCAAAAAGTTTTGTTTTAAAAAATACTTATTAATAATAATTATTGTTAGAAATATAAGTATTATAGTACATAGGTAGGTACATATTTTTACAGATTAGTATACAGATAGCCAATAACCCTATTGTTAAAATGGTTAACACATTTTGTTAGTAGTTATTAGACGACCACCAGTTTTGTGACAGGACTGCTGTTAGCCATACGTATAATAGCAGTCGTGTCTCAAAACTGGTGGTCCAGTACTAACATGGTTTCATTGTTAAAATGTGTTAACCACAGAGATTTTGAACTATTATATTATAATTACCTAGATACATAACTCTGTATACTTTGTGTGTCAAAAACTGAAGCTTGGCGGCCATTTGTATTTTGGTATGGTACCAACACGACGATTTCAAACAAACACGAATTACAAGCCGATTGCACCCTTAGACCATTTAAACTTATAGACACGCTTTGATTTTCAAGCAGTGAAGCAAACATAAGTGACGTCACTGGTGGGGTAAATGCTAAGATATACCTGTAAATACCAACTATAAATGAAGAAAATAGTTAATTTTAGTATACAGTTGATATAAATCTCGATGCAACCCCACCAGTGACGTCACACATGTTTGCTTCAAATTTTATTCAAGAAGAGATAGGAAAGGGCGTGTCTATAAGTTTAAATGGTCTAAGATTGCACCCGAAGTGAATTGAAATTGGTTATCTTTACCAAGCTAAAAATGGCGACCAACCACGTGACTATGCAAAATTTAGCGTCTGGTCATACCGGCTTTAGAAGTAAAAAATAATTTTAATAATTGACAATAAACAACAGATTCTTGAAGACATCATCAATAAAATAATTTAATACACAAACAAGACCCCAAGCTTTTATTGATGTCTTAAAGGATCTTTTGTTGCTGCCGTTATGAGATCATTAAAATTATTTTTATTTTAAATAAAAGCCATCTCTTTCTGGAAGTTTTTTTAATATTATTTCATTGTTACTTTATTTGTATTTATTTGCAGAGACGAAATTTATTGTCAAATTTGTAAGCAGTTGACAAACAATCCTTCGAGACCATCACACGCAAGAGGCTGGATTTTGTTATCTTTGTGCGTCGGTTGCTTTCCTCCAACCGACCAGTTTGTCAATCATATGCGCGCTTTCATCAGAGAGGGTCCTCCAGGTTACGCACCATACTGCGAAGGAAGATTAAACAGAACGTTTAAAAATGGTGCTCGCACCCAACCACCCAGTTGGTTGGAATTAGAAGCAACAAAGAACAAGGAGCCCATTTATGTGGAAGTATCGTTTATGAATAAAAGCACCAAGCAAATCGAAATAGATTCTGCTAGCACGTCCGAAGAAGTTTGTCAACAAATAGCGCGTAATTTAAATTTAAAAGATACTTTTGGTTTTTCTCTTTTTATAACTCTCCACGATAAAGTGATGTCTTTGGGCAGCGACTCGGATCACGTGATGGATGCCATTTCGCAATGCGAACAATACGCCAAAGAGCAAGGCGTACAAGAAAAGGCAGTTCATTGGGGTTTATTTTATAGGAAAGAAATATTTACACCTTGGCACGATCCCACCCAGGATTCTGTTGCGACCGATCTTATTTACCATCAAATCGTGCGCGGCTTAAAATTCGGCGAGTACAAGTGTAAGACCGAAGGCGACATAGCCACGCTTGTAGCGCAACAATATTATATAGATAACGGAGCTCACATGGATCAAAAAATTTTACATACCAGAAGTGGCGAATACCTTCCAGCCTATTTAATTAAACAAGGCAAGAATATAAGCGAATGGGAACAAAAGATTGTAGACGCGTTCGGTAAGAGCGTTTGCGTTAAGCAGAGTTATGCCGTTATTAGAGCCAAGGAAGATATAGTGAAGTACGCGAAAATCGTTTGGCCCATTTTGTTTTCTAGATTTTTTGAAGCAGTCAAAATTTCCGGTCCAAATTTACCAAAAAATAATGTTATAATTGCGGTTAATTGGACCGGAGTATTCATGATTGATGAATGCGAACAAATACTAATGGAATTGTCGTTTATCGATATAGCTTACGTCGGATACGAGCAAAACGGTAGATCTCTTATGCATACATTCAATTTGCGAACAATTCATAGAGAAGAGTACGTATTTCGTTGTCCCGATGCTCAAAACTTGAATAAATTGATCGTTTATTTATTGGACGGGCTGAAAAGTCGTTCGCAATATTGCGTAGCGATTCAAGATTACAAACACCCCGACGAAGCGGCATCGTTTCTTGTCTTGAAGAAGGGTGACTTGATCGAGTTGAAAGATGGAGAGAAAGGTGAAGGTTTAATTTCTTCTACGTGGGGTTACGGCGTATGTGAAGGACGTTTTGGCCATTTTCCCACGGAAGTCATTCAAATTCTGCCCACGTTGTTAAAGCCGAATTCAAGTACGTTAATACCATTCAAAAAAGATAGCGATTTCCATTCTTCTACCGAACAAACAGTGAGCGCACCGCAACTTGTTAAATTGTACACTTTAGCAAATTACGCTCAAGAATATTTCAGAATATCAAAACCCGCCGTAAAACAAACGTCCGTTCTTTCTACCGTACGAAGAAATTCTCAAGAAGAACTTTGGAAATATACTAATCAACCTATCCTTCAGCCTTTACTGAAGAAGTTGCTCACGGACGAAGGCGCGTGCAGAAGCGCTCTGAAAGCATTTACCGCCATACTTAAATACATGGGCGACCTGCCCAGTACCAAGACAAAAAGTGTTTCCGAACACACCGACGAAATATTCACAGAATGTTTGGTAAACGATGCGTTAAAGGACGAAATTTATTGCCAAATTTTACGGCAATTAACTTACAATCGTTTGTCTCGTAGCGAAGAACGCGGGTGGGAACTCTTGTATTTGGCTACCGGTTTATTCATTCCAAGTCCATCTCTTACCATCGAAGTAACTAAATTTCTCAAATCTCGAACTCATCCCTTCGTGGAAGCGTGCCTGAAGCGTGTACAAAAAACGCAGAAATTGGGTTCTCGTAAATGTCCACCTTATTTGGCCGAAGTTGATGCAATACAACATCGTAGTATGGAAATTTATCATAAAATTTATTTTCCCGACGACACAGACGAAGCCGTGGAAATCGATTCCACAACTAAAGCTTCAGATTTACTTTCGTCTCTTTGTAAACGACTTTCTTTGCTATTCGAAGAGGGTTACAGTATTTTCATTATGATTTCCGATAAGGTGTTTTCCATTCCGGACGACTCTTATTTCTACGATTTCTTGCAGGAACTTATTAATTGGGTGAAAAGGTCCAAACCCAGTTGGAACGGTGAGACGGTTCAATATTGACTCAAAAGCAAAAAATTGTATCAATATTTTATTGCAGATGCCGCTAATTTACAAATTCAGTATCGAGTTTTCTTTATGAAAAAGTTATGGTTTAATATCGTGCCTGGTCGTGACGTAAACGCCGATCAAATATTTCATTATCATCAAGAATTACCGAAATATTTGCGAGGTTTTCATAAGTGCACCAAAATTGAAGCCATAAAATTGGCGGCGCTTATTTATCGAGCCAAATTTGATGACGATTTAACAAGTTTGAAACAAATTTCTACGACTAATTTGAAGGATTACGTGCCCCAATATATAATCGAAATGCAATCCACGACCGAATGGAAAAAAAGCATTGTAAGTGCTTATAACAATGACGACGGTATGAGTGCAGAAGAGGCAAAAACTAAATTTTTGGAAATGATTTTTCAATGGCCAACCTTTGGATCGAGTTTCTTTGAAGTTAAGCAAACTTCTGATTCTACTTATCCAGAAATTGTCACGATTGCAATAAATAGACATGGCATTAACATTATACATCCTCAAACAAAGGTAAACACAAATTTTATTCAAAAAAGTTTTTAAATGAAAAGCTTTGCTTATCCTAATTCTTTATGTAGGTAGTTAATACAGGCAATACAACACCGATTTTTAACAGTTTACCTATACTATATCACAAATTTTATTCTTTTCAAAATATTACATTTTGACAACTTCAAATTTTTCAAAATGCTTTTTTTGTTAAATAGGTACCTATGATTTTTGATATTATAGAAGTCATGGCTTTTATGATTAGCTGTTATGATGGCATGATTATAGCCATGACTTTTCTTATGACCAAGTCATATGAGAAATCATATGGTGTGAACCAGCTTTTAAAGCTGTTAATACTTATTTAAAAAAAATTATTATCATTATTATTATTTGTTCTCACATAAACCCATTCATGGCTAATGTCTAGCTATGGCCCTGTCAAATAATGCAAACCGAATCAAGGACATGGTATCCAAACCATTTTAGAACAAATTAATTCGGATAACCAACATTCGTTCCAAAATAGATTTATCTAATACCTATGTACTACATAAAATTAATCCTAATTCATTTTTTAAGGATATTCTCGTTACACACGATTTTTCCGAGCTAAATAATTGGTCTTCTGGAAATACATATGTACATTTAACTATCGGCAACGTTATGAGAGCAACAAAGTTGTTGTGCGAAACTTCTCAAGGTTATAAGATGGACGATTTAATAACATCCTATACGGATTATTTACGCACAAAAGAGAAGACAATTAAATCCTAATTAAAGTTTTAAATTATTTTAAAATAAATGTATTAAAATGTTATTAAATGGGGTACCTCAAAGTGGCAAATTGAATTTTGAGCACAAATAAATATTTTAATGAAATCTTTAATCAAAATTAATAAACCAAATACATAATTATTATAATTAATAAAAATTGAACAAAACACAATCTTAAGAGTTATTTTTTTAGTTTTTCATAATATGTAGCTGGACATTGTTAACAAAATGTCAAAAAAGTGCCTTTGTTTGGTAGGTATCTACGCAAATTTTTGCATACGCTTAGCTCTGCTACGCTGCGCTTCGAAAATTCAAAAATTGTTTTTCAAATAAAATGCCACTTTGTATTCCGGCAAAGAAAGAATACCTAACTCTGATAGATACTAAAAATTAGATATGTAATTGGCTATATATCGTCGCCATACAACAAGAACCCGTTAACTACATGAACCATAGTTTTGAGTAAATTGCTTTTGAATATTCGGACAATTTTATTCACTTGATTGATTGAAAAATAAAGTATTAACAATTTTTTTTATTAATAAATTGTTATTTATGTATCTATTTTTAATAATAGCAATTAAAAAATATTTAACGGTAATTCAAAAATAATTTTAAACTAAGCGAATTTGTAAAATTAATGCTTTTTTGCAGTAAGGAAACACAAAATTATTTGCATTTCTCTACAGGTATATACCATTATAACCATTTAAAGGCTTGTGTCTGAAAAATATATATATAAAAATTGGGAAAAAGTTTCATTAACAACACTAAACTGTTTTTTCCAGAAATGAAATTATATTTTTGCAACTTATTGTTAGTAAAATATACTTTTAAGTATAATTTAAATAAAGAATTTTTCTAGAAGTTAGTGGATCTACCAGAAGATAGATCATGAAAAACTGAATTTAATGGTAATCATAACTCAATTTAACCAAAAATGTTAGTTAATGGATTTTAGTTGTATGGCGACGATATGTTGCTTAAGAGGGTTGTGCAGTTAAAAACTTTCGAGTTTCGTTTGTCCATTAAAGTAATCATCGTGTCGAATTGTTTGCAATATTGCAATAGGTGGTTGGAGGTAAAAATTTTACCTGACCGTCAAATTAATTATGATATTAATTAATTATCAATTAATTAAAATAACTGTTGATTAAATTAATTTGAGGGAGATTTAAAAATAGATCGTTGGTTCCTAACCAGTCCTAAGCATAGAATCTAATAATAATAGCTCTGATCTTTCAGCAATTTGAAACCGTTTGCAACTGTCCAGACACATACGCAGTTTCAAATTTAAGTCATAATTTTTAATCTGCACATGCGTCTGACGGTTTCAAACTCTTCAAACTGCATTCAAAAAAAGGCCTAAAGCTGCGTTTAGATAGCGCGAGTTTGCCTCGCGAATCTGATTCGCGCATCAATCCTCGCGTCGTGTAGACGGTTTTATGGCGCGAATCACGACTCGCGAAGCATATGCACTGCGAGCGGTCGGTAGGTCGGTCTCGACCGCGCGTCAAAGATGCCTCGCACTTTGATACTCGCGCGGTGTAAACTTTGTGTTGGTGTTTCCATGTTATTCAGATACTGGCGGCTCGCCCTGCATCATGACTCACCATGCATCTATTTGTGGGATGCCTCGCGGGAGTGATGCGCGAATCTTCCTCGCGAATCTGACGCGCGAGGCATACTCGCGCTGTCTAATCAGAGCTTAATAACCGAGATCGAAGAACCAAGGTATGATCTACACTTGAACGAAAACTCGTCGTATTACGTCCTTTAACGTTTATTCTTATTGTTTATTTTAGAATTTTTGATATTTTAAGTAAATAAAAAAGGTGTGTTTAACTAAAAAAACTAAAACGTTTCCTATTTTTATTGAGGTTGATAAACAATTTAATCTCTGGTTAAACATGTAGTGTAAATGTTTTTGTTGAGATAAATATCTTAAGGGGGTTCTCTGGTTTGACGGTCGGATTTTTAAGCATTTTTTGGGATTTTTTTGTGAGAACCAATGAAAAGATAGAACTTTGGAGATTTTATCATTTATTTATAAACGCTTCAAAAGTATACATATAAATTTTTAGCTAAAAATATTTATTAGAACCAAAGTTATAGCGCTCTGAACACACCTTCCTCGAAAAAATGGACGCTCACTTCCTCCACGAAATCAGCTGATTGGCTTATCTAAAACTAAAAAATTTGGCGGTGTTTTAATCTGTAAGCTTATATCCACGGAATGAACTATTATGAAAAGAAAATTTTAGAAATTAGATTTTTGACCAACTTCGGAACAAAAAATTTCAAATTTTATGTATTTTTTGTCAACTTTTTGTTAAAAAAAATCAAAAGTATTTTAAATTTTGGAGTGATAATAAATCATTCCGTGCGTCTATATATGCTGAGTTGACCTTATAAATTTGAAGTAAATCGCCCAAACCGTTTTTGAAATATGATGAAGGAAAGTTTGAAAAACGTAGTAGTGAGAAAAATACGTTTGAAGTTTCAAGTACAGTTGTTACAACTATAAAAATTCTAACTTACCATTAATCATGGACTTAGAAAGATAGGACCCGCAACACCCTACCTGAAAGCTTAAAATTTGCGAGCTCTTAACCGTATGGGTTCATCACTTCTACCGCTAGGATCGCTGAATTCCTGTTCCAAAAATACGATTTAAATTCAAATTGAAAATTATTAATTTAACCAATATATGAAAATAAAACATTAAAGATTGAAAATATATTATATATTAAAAACAGGACTACGAGTAGGGAAAGATATCCTATACACTCTATATTTCGCGGACGATCAGATAGTGATGGCAGAAGATGAGGATGATCTGAGTTATATGGTGAGAAAACTTCAGGAATCATATGACTTGGCGGGTCTGAGAATGAACGAAGTGAAATGTGAGTACCTATTGGTTGGAAAAAACGACATCGAGAACCTTTCTTTAGAATACCACCATATACAAGGAGTCGAAAGAAGTAAATACCTAGGTGTAATATTTAACAAAAAGGGTAATAGTGAAGAAGAAATCGCGGGTAGAATAAATAAAGCTAGAGGTTTAATAAGATCCATCAATTCTATTTTGTGGGACAAAGGTCTAAGAAAGACGACAAAAAAAAGAATATATAAGTCTTTGGTACAAAGTGTTCTAATATATGGAGCGGAAGCGTGGGATATAAATAGAAGAAACAGAAACATGTTGCTGTCTACTGAAATGGATTTTCTGAGAAGAAGCTGCCGAAAAACAAGACTCGACAGGGTGCGTAACGAAACCATCAAGGATATGATGGAGATGGACGGGGATATTTTGGACGAGGTGCAGAAACGACAGTTAGTATGGTTTGGTCATGTAAACAGAATGGCAGAGGAAAGGTGGCCAAAAAAGATTTTAAAATGGATACCAGAAGAAAAAAGAAAAAGAGGCCGACCAAGACGAAGCTGGAGAGATGAAATTAATGAAGCGATGCAAACCAGAAATTTAGAAGAAGAAACTTGCCAAGACAGAGCTGCATGGAGACTGGGAGCGGAAAAACGGCGACAGCTGTAAATAATATTTTTTGTAAATAGTATATTCCGCAAATATATATAAAAACAGTAATGCATTTTTCATACATGTACGTGCACTTTTATTCAAACTACAAAGGATTAAGTTCGGTAAAAAAATTGGACAGCTGTCAACAACGCGCATGCTTGGAATGGTGATAAAAATTAAAAGAAATTGTTTTTTAAATAATCGAAATTATATAATTACTTATTAAATAACGTATTTTATTATTTAAAAAAACTTTATATGCATGAAAAAGTAAGTTTTGTAATGAAAATAATTTGAAAATAAAATATTCAAATGAATATTTTGGAACAGGAATTCAGCGATCCTAGCGGTAGAAGTGATGAACCCATACGGTTAAGAGCTCGCCATTTTAATCTTAGTTGCTAGTCCTATCTTTCTAAGTCCATGCCATTAATCTACGATACCTGGTCCATAATAGTTTTCTAAACTTTTTTAAAGTTGCCTGTACTTGTATTCGCTGTGTGCGTAGGTGTAGAGGGGATACGATAATCGATCGAAGCGTTCGGAGTGGCCGGTAATAGAACTGAATTAGGACTTGCTTTATGTGATTATGACCCGCAACTCCTTACCTGAAAGCTTAAAATTTGCCAACTTTTTATGTCAAGAGTTCTAATTATTTTGTCTATTTGAGCCACCAGAGGACAGCAAGAGCAACGCACACAGCGAATAAGCATATATTTGTATACAAGGGTCTTAATTATCAAGTCGACAGAAAACAATAGGGTCGGCCTCTCAGCTCAGCGCTCCTAATACCTGCCTCTTCTAACTGATGTATCTTTATAATGACTTGGAATTTTAAAAATTCACTTTACCACAATATTCTAGATATATTAAGGAAACAATATATGCAAAAAAAAGAAATCGATTTTTTGAACCCATCAAACCAGAGAACCCCCAATAAGTCAATGGGGTAATTCTATTTAATTCCGTTCCGTTCTCACGTATCAAGTTTAGTTAACCGATTTTAGTTGAACAACATAAGTTGAACACGACTTGAACGAGTTTTTGTTCACACCTATCAATAAAAACTGATTCAATTTATAACACATATTTCAATTTAATTCAGTTGCAAATGGCGTCAAAAACAAAACACACATGCACGAAAGTTGAAAGCGAATCGAAATTGACGTTCACACGTATCAAATTTGCTTTCAACTTGAAAGCAAGTGATAGACGATTCATAACTTTAACGATAAAGATTGACTGGGTCAATCTTTTGTTGATCAACTAAAAAGTTGTTCAACTTTGTTGAAACACAGGTTCTTACTATAGATTTCGTTCAACTTTTGTAGATCAACTAAACTTGATTCGTGAGAACGGGCCTTAAGCGCTTGGACGTCATCAATTATTGAGAAATGAAATCACCAATTTGTATTTACCTTGTATAATAATAATAATAACTTGAGAGTTTATCAAATTGGTACTTTGGAATGTCAAATCAAGTGGATAATGTTGGTAACAGTTGACGGCAAGACTTACGTTACCTACGTTACGTTAGCGCTAGTGGGCAGCACCAGCACGGTCAGTTTATCTCTCTTTATCGGTGTTTAGTGCGTTTCGTAAGTAATTTTATTATATTGATTCGATCAATTATCACTTTTTGTTCTAGCAATTTTGTTTCGATTTATTATTGCATTAAAATTAATTAAAGCGTGTAGTTAATTGGATAAAATTTAGTGAATTTAGGCAGAGATATATACGAATATCATTTATGGGCACGATAGATACAAATGTCGTCGCCATTTTGATGACCGGTTTGTATTATGGTCTTGTAATCGTAGCATAATATAATATCCTGAGTTGTTACATAAATTTAATTTATTTCATTGATGGCATTATATTATGTTTAGTTGTAATTAAATAATTTATTGTATCGTACAAAATTTTCGTTTGCTGCGTGTATTTATAATAGGGCGTGTACTTGATAGATATTATTAATAGATTAATAATTATCCAATTTCAAGTTATCGTGAAAACAAAGAAATTAAGTAAATTTTTTGGCACCTAATTAAAGTTTGGGTTAATTTGCAGAGATAAACGCAAAAAGTTTGCTTCAATTTGGCGGCCTTCGATTATGGAGCCGTTGAATTCGGAATTAATTACTAGAAGTTTAAATTTTCACGGTCAACAATTGCAGAAAGCTTGGGAAGCTGGTCGTGGAGAACAAGATTTGATAAAGAATAATGTTAGAGAATTGAACTTTCAAGTTTACGGTCAGAGACAGAAATATTTGTCCTTTCAAGATCGTGCTAAACGTTTAAAGTTACAACACTTTATTGTGAAGAAAGCCAATTGGTTGTTTGATATTAAGAATGTGTCTAAAAGTAACAATTCTTTAGATCAGACTGTTACCGAAGATATGTACGCCATCATGCCACCTTTTGAGACTTATCTCAACGTCGATAAGCAGAGTCGTTTGAAATATTTTTTCAAGGTTAGTGCTGCTAAATATTATTTGAAATAATGTTGAAATTGAATAATTTTGTGTAATTAACAGAATGTGCGGATCGGAAATTTAATTTTGGGAACTATTGTTAGCAAGACTCAATCTGGAATGATGTTAAAAGTACTTTGCACGGTGGGACCTGGCGTTTCATCAGTTCACTACGTTGCAGATATTAATATTAAGGTTTGTTTGTATTGACAAACTTAACAAAGGGATTGTGTGGTTACGTTCTTCCTCTTTGCAGGCATTTTGTCCGGTGGCAAACATAATTCCGGCTGTAGATCGTAAGGGTGTAACTCGTAGTTACATGATGAATGATTCGGTCTGTTGCGAAGTGTTGGAAGTTATTCCAGATACTGATAAAATGGTTTGTGGAATGAAAGGTACCACGCAACAACCAAACGAACCTGAATTACGTCCCGCATTAGGTCTCGTCAGTGCAGACGATTTTCCTTTAGTTTACAAGTAAGTATGTTTTGTTTATTCACGTAATTTGCACCAATTTCATTATTAACAGTAATAAAATATTTAATTAATTGTATAGTTGGGGGGAATAAATTATTTTTATTATTAACCACCTAATTAATTCGGTTTGAGGGTTCTTGAATATTTTTTTGGAATGCACGTGAGTCACAAAAAATTGTTCTATTTATTGTATTTACTTTTTATTTATATACTTTACTGTGTGTTGGATATTGGTATGTGCAGAAAAGTGAATTTTTAATTTAATTATAGGTTCCTGCATAAAGGAATTGTAAAAGAATTTTACGTTTATTATAAATGCGAATAAAGTTAAAAATACAGGTTATTTATCCAAGTAAAAAATGCGTCAAGTGTCATAACTTGTCTTTATGTATGTGTTTAAAAAAGAGCACTTAGCACACACTGCCTGTGAGATTGAATTTAAACACAGTGGCACTCACGTTTTCACGGTTGGGTTTGTTCTACATTTTTGCAGGTGAGATTATTTTTAAACACTTGTCGATTGCAAAGCGAATGACAAATACAAAAGTATTCATCTGTTTACTAAATTTTTTAGCTAAACGTTTTGTTGTTTTATACAATACTCGTATACATTTTCCGCAGTATCCAAATATCAGTTTAAATAAAATTTAAAATGTGTCTCATTGAAAAACATACCAGACAAAACTTAAATTGCTGTGTTGGAAAAAACTAAAAGCGTAATTCCCATCCATCGTTAATATAATATCAATTGTTATATATTATATATGGAATAAACATTTAAAAGTCATCTTCTTCGTTTTTGGAATTGTATTGGTACGTATTGCTTTTTCTAGGATTATGTTTATTTAACATTGCTCACCATATTTATTTTGTAACAACCAATTTATTATTATTATAATCAACTTGACAAAACTGCTTTAACGCTTTCAAAAAAATCAAAGAAAAAATATGTACTTACCATGACGTAGTTAATTTACAAATTGTAGATAATTTGATTCGACGAAGAAATCGACGATATAAACTTGAAGAGAGTTTCAATGCAAATAATTAAGACTGAAGAACATTTTTGATAAGTTCAAAAGAAGATTTTTCTTTTCGTTAAAAACTCCACTAGCATTATTTTACTAATATAAGCTTGTTTATATTATAATAATGATTGAAATATATTTAATATTTTATTTTTTTGAAGAACATCACACGGTACACGTTGTTATATACCTACAGTTGGATCCGTATTGTATTTTAAACATGTGTGAATATTTTACTTGTAATTTCAGAAAAGCATTGGATCATAAAGGTGAAGGTTACGACGCGGTTTTAGAAAAAAGTGTAGGCTTCAACAACCCAAACAATATCTCTTACTTATCCGACGTTATGGGACTATCTTCTAATTTGACTTTTATGTCCGGTCTAAGGTGAGTTAATTGTTGTTTTAAAGGAATTCCTTTACGATTATTAATAATCTGATTTGTCTTCAGCGATCGTTTTCCGGAGCAGGAATATTCGCATGAGCTGCGCTTGGTGCAGGCTAGCAAGTGGGCTTATCGAAATGTGGCAGATGGCATCGATCATTTTAAAGCTGGCCGCCATACGGAAGCTTTTCAATGTTTGAATAAAGCGCTCAACATAGATCCAAAAAATGTCGAGGGCTTGGTTGCTCGAGGTGCATTATATGCCAATAGTGGCAATTTTCAGAAGGCCATTGAGGATTTTGAAGCGGCGTTAAAATTAAATCCGAGTCACGCCAATGCACGAAAATATATGGGCGAAACTTTGGTAGCTTTGGGTCGGAGTTATGAAGAAGAAAATAAAATGGAGGAAGCTCGCAAAGCGTATCAAAGTTGCTTAAGCATAATTCCGTTTCACGAAGAGGCACAAAATTCGTTGGAATTTTTGAAGAATAAAAGTCAAACTTTAAAAAATTTAATTGAACCTGGCGATCTTTTGTTACCTAATTTAAGTTCGTCCGCGTCTGGTATTGCACCGTCCAAGGCGACCGATGTAAACGACGCCTTAAAACAATTGTTAAAGAACGAAGATGACGATAAAAAGGACAAAAAGAAGAAGAAAAAGAGTAAGAAGCGTAAAAATAGAAGACGTTCTAGTTCCAGTTCTAGTTCGAGTTCTTCCGGTAGCAACGACAGTTCTAGTAGTTCGTCATCGAGTAGTAGCGATTCTAGTAGTAGTTCTGGTGATTCTGACTTTAAAAAGCGTAAGAAGCATAGGTCTCGTTCTCACAGGCGAGAAAAGCAAAATTCTCTCTCGCCTCTTAGCAAACGCATGGCTTTAATGGATCCGACACATGATACGCCTGTTGCCTATCAATTTAACAAACCGGCGGCTTCCACATCTTTCGATTTTGGTTTTGATCAAACTGCCGAAGCTGCCAAGCCCGAAATCGACGATTACGAATTAAAGGTTCGTTCCTTTTTGGAGCAAACTAAAGGCGACTCGGATTATGAGGAAAAGGTAAGGAAATTTTTAGAGGAAAGTGCTCGATGGAAAAAAGACAAGAAGGGCGAGGATTCCAAAAAGAAGAAGAAAAAGAAAGACAAAAAAGCTAAAAAGGAAAACAAAAAGAAGAAGAGAGATAAAAAGTTGAAACGAAAACACTTTGATTTAACCGAATTGGAGGATTTGGAAAACAAAAAGTTAAGAGATGCATTGAAAAAGGAATTGGGAATAAAAGAGAAGCGTAGTAAGCGTCACAATATTAATTCTGACGACGAAGATTATTTATTACAAAAGGCTGGTTACAGCAAAAGGTATGTTTACCACTTGGTTGTTTTTTAATTTTATATTTTATTACTATCATGAATTCTATTGTGTAGATTTTTGGAAAGTTTACCCGACCTTGAAGAATTGGAATCAAAATTAAATGCTTATTATGCTTTGGAAAAGGAATCTAAGAGGTAAGTGAGTATTTCTCCCAGAATCCCAATTAGAGAAATTTAATTTTTTTAGGAGTGAACTAAGCGACAGCCCTAAGCGCTCTTTAACTTTGGACTCGCCTTCGCCGACGAGAGAACAGAAAGCCAGGCAAGCAGTTGCAGAAGCTACAGCAAGCGCCACTGCCAGTGGGGCACCTACCAAATGGAAAATGCAAATTGGCAATGCTTCTGCGGGAAGTGGTGGTTCTAGATTTAAAAAGAAACCAGAACGTGAAGATTGGTCAGAAGAACATGTGTTGGATAAGCGTGCTACTAAATCTACAGATTTGCTTGAAGAAGCTAAGAAGGCAGCAGTGCCGTCATCTTTGCCTGCAATTGAAAAGAATGTGAGTATTCGCAAGGCCATGGCTTTGAAGGAACCTCTCCCTCCCATTAAGAAAGATTACGAGGCTCTAAGAAGACCCAAAATTACTCTACCGATTCAACCTAACAAACCATTAATTCCTCCTGGACAAGTAGTTTTGGATAAGTTTGGTAACTTTCGACTATTATCTCCTGCTCAAAGGTTACACGTTGAAAGGCACGACGATATGCCACCTTTACCACCCGGAGCTCCTCCTAAAGATTCGTATGGCAGTAAGTGAAGTGCTTTGTTGCTTTATCGCGAAAATTAATAATAATTTTTGTGCAGGTAGTCGTAAACCTCCTGAACCACCGGGTAGGCCTAGATCTGGAAGTAGATCGAGTCGAAGAAGTCGTTCTCGCTCGCGTGGTCGAAAGTATAGTCGTTCCAGGTCTTCGAGTATGTCTCGTTCACGTTCTAGAAGTTATCGAAGTCGATCCAGATCGTATTACAGTAGATCTCGTTCTCGTTCAGGATCCTATTATTCGCGCAGCCGTTCTCGTTCTCGCAGCTATTCTGGCGAGAGACGACGTTATCGAAGAGGCGGTTTTAGGGGTGGACGGTATGGTGACAGAGGAACTTATTATAAGCCTCGTTTACCGCCGCGTGGCGGTGGAGGTGGATATAATAGAGGCAGGGGAAATTACTACCGCGATTCTAGAGATGGTTATAGAGATTATCGTGGAAGAGGTCGACCTTACAATCGAGGCGGAGGACGTAGACCACGTGGACGTTTCACTCGTGGTGGTTACAGAGATTATCGAGATAGAAGGTACTTATTTAACATTTTTATTGTAAATCTGTTTTTAATCTCACGATGCACTGTAATTTTAGATATGACAGAAGTCGTTCAAGGGAACGCAGTAGGTCTTTAAGTGGTAGTCGGGAATCTGTAGAAACTATGCGGAAAGTAAATGCAGAGAAAGAAAAAATTAACAAGTATCTGGATAATGACGGTGAACCTATTAGGCACGAGGGACCCCTCTCTGAAGGCGAGGATAGAGACGATTATACTGGAGAGAAGTACGTAGATAGAGAATCGTACGATGGAAAGTGGGGAGAAAAGAATAATGGTGATGCTAAACACGAAGATAAACATAAAGGTATTCCAAATGAAACTAATTTGGAGGAAATGGACAAATTTTTAGATAAGGCAAAGAAAGATAAAAAAGAGGAAATGTTGGAGAGAAATAAGGATTTCCTTAAGGACAAGCCTTAAATAGGTGGCACTTAAGTTAAAAATTTATGTTTTGTTTATCCTTACGAAAACATATTCGTTAGTCATTTTACTGTCATTTCATAGAGCAGTAAGTATTATAGTTGTTCAATAACGTAAAAAAACTTTTAAAGTAGAAAACGCATTTTTTTCACTTTCTTTGTGAACATAATGGTAAAAATCAAATTTTATTGTTATTCAGTTTGTTTTTTTATATTTTATTTGTGTACTTTGGGAAGACGAAATAAATTAATTTTTCATCAGACTTCAATAAATTACTCAAATTTTATTTTTTATTATCAACTCTGTAATGTATGGGAAATTCTTGCAAAGCAAATTCAAAATTTATCGATGAAATAATATTTTAGTAATTATTTTAACATTTTGTTTTGTAAACTTTATAGATGTGTATATTATTAATAAATTGGGAAGCTACGAAAAATATTTTATTTTAAATGAAATTTTTTATCTTGAAAGCATCTTGTACTATGGGGTTGTGGAATGCAAAATTTCACTATTTTTAACCTTACACATGGTTTACATAAATCATTTTACCATAGTGAGAAGACCAGCAGTCTGGCGTAAATCAAACACGGATAGACTAGAGAGCGGGGCACCGCGGTTCTAATCCTGGTTGTGTCGGATATGCTGTGATATAAAAAGTCCAAAGTCGATCTGTGGACTATGGGGGAAGGCAACGGGAAACCACCCCATTAACATTTCCTTAGAAAAGTCTTCTTGGCTTAGCCAGGAAGATCGCCAACATCCGGATTCGGATAGGCACTTGAAGAAGAAGATAGTGAGATATGAGAAACTGAAGGTGTTGGGTAGTGACTCATATTTATTGGTTACCGTAAAAGCTGGTACAATGACTTTCGTTTTAGTCACGAATATTTGAATAACGGGTATCTTATTAGTCCAAGAACTACTGTTATAACTAGAGCCCGAATTTATAAGCACTTATAATTCCAAAATAAGCGCTTTAAAAAGTTTTAAAAAAAGTCAAATAAAATTGAAAAAAAGCACTAAAAACTCAAACATCAAAATATAATTTTTATTAAATAATAATTAGACAATCGATTTATAATTATAAAAAAATTAATTATCATATATTTTTTCAAATTTTCCATTTTGAAAGATTGTCGTTGTCATTATCACATGCTTATAAATCAAAAAACTTCCATCCAAAGTTCTCTTTTTAAAATTATGTAAAATTTTACCGATTCTGCTAAAGTCAAATATCTTTTTTTTCGATGGAACGTATGAAAAGTAAGCTTTGATATAACTTAATTGTTGTCAAATTAATGTATTCTTAAAAATTTCTTGACATTTTTTAGCTGCCGACGACGATTCTGACAATTCAGAAACAAATTTTTGAAAATTCTTAAAATTTGTCTCATAATATAGGGCAGAATTGAGCCACGTTCCCCACCTGTAAACACTGCTTCAGGAGGAAGAAGCGTATCAGGAAATTTTTCTTTAAAAACTTGCACTCTCAAAGGCGCCTTGATAATAATTCTTTTTCCATTCAAAAATAAATTATTAATTTTTGGAATTATTATTCCAAATCTCCAAAAAACATTTAAAAAAAGCTCTAATAAGCACTAACATGCGTTTTAAGTAAAATCTTGAAAAAAAGCACTATCAACATTAGCTCAAATCACTGCAATTTTTAAGAATCGTCAAGATCCAAAAGGAATATCTTCTGCTTATAATTTAGAGCAAAAAGCTTAGAATCCGGGCTCTAGTTATAACTAATGAAAACATTGTGACTAAACTCACCACGATGGAACAAAATTGTCATGTTGCTGTTGGCTCGATTCAATCGATTGAGTGTACCTACAAAAGCTATGTGATCAATAGGTGTAAAGCCATTCTTGCATGATTTTCTCGTGATATGCGACGAAAATTGGATCCATGACTCCAAAAAAGAGCAGCAGTAGTCTGTTATAGTAAAAAAAAAAACTTTTTGACCGTAATTTTTTATTAAAGTATATATATATTATAAAGTTAATTAAAGTATATTTATTTATTTTCATTTGAAACGTACATATTTGATACACACATTAAAAATAAAATTTGAAGTTTATTTAATAACCTAATTGTTTTGTTTAAAATTAATAAAAAATATTTGTATTAAGAAATATATGTTTATTAAGTTTTTACATTCTAAGTAGAATATTGATTTCCCTTTCTGGGAATTATAAATTCGATTGATGGGGTGGATTAATCCTCGTATTTCATAGTTCAGATAAATCAATATCGATTTCACCACAGCGTGTGGAAGGCCGAGCATAATTTCTGCTGTATACACTCGACCAGCGGTCACATTGGGTTTGTTTGTTTGTCTTGCACTAACTTGAACTGAACACGTTTCTATGACATCACTATACAACTTTGTGCAGTATTATTTTGCACTAACTTGCTCGGTTCAGGTTAGTTCATACAAACGAACAGAGCTATCACTCCACAGCTGTGGCTCAAGAAATATATAGGATGTTCTAAAAGGTTTGTTGTATATACAGTGTGTTCACAGATAGGTAACAGTGAATAATTCTTAAATCTTACTAGATATAAAAAAAAGTTTGAATAGTTTTTTTATTCAACTTCAAATTTTCTCTATTGAAAACTGCCAAAGTATATCTTTTTATACTTAAAATTAAACCGGAAGTCAACATTAAATTTTTTTTCAAATGGCAACATGTCTTTTTTTTAACATTTTTGCAATTTGCAATTTTTTCTCTATAAGTACCCATAAAATTTTCATAAGGTTACATAAGAAAATATTCGAGAAAATGTAAGATTTAAACAAGCAATAATTATTTACACATAACATAAGTATGTAGAGTGCCATGAAAAACAAAACATCATGCCACAGAAAACACAACTGAAGGGGTTAGAGCAAAAAGGGTATAAGTACATCCCAGATAGTTTTAAAATATTTGCCTTCAAAGTTAATTGGTCTTTCAAAATTCTGTAAAAACGACACACTGTTTTGGTATGTCGAATTAATACCTATATGTATAGTTTAATGCACAATTTTAATAGTAAAGTCATTATGCACTGAAAGATTGCACCCTCTAGTCTCAATTTCTGCACTTACATCAATAATTTTGAAAGTGTCACTTATACCCTTTTTGCTCTCACCCCTTCAACTGTCATTTATCTGATAAATTTTTCAAAATTTCCACCGTTTTCTTCAAGAAATGATTCTAATCTTGGCAGAAGCTTTGGTGGTAATTAATAGCATGCTAAATTAATTTTGGTTTTTAAATTTAAAGATAGATTTGCCTAAACTACCGTTTTTAAATGACTATAGATAAAGTCTAATTTCGGATAAGTCAGTGGGGATCTGATGATATCAGTTCACGAGTAGAATCGTGAATTAGATTGAAACATGTAATCCGATAAGGTGTTGTTTTGATTTTATAATTTTTCTTGCTAATTATTTCAATAAAGTTCGAATCATGAAGACGGTCCTGACTGCCTCTATTGTTGTGATAATAATTTTGTAAAGTATAAAAAATTTTATGTTAAATTCCGGTTGAATTTGAAGTATAAAAAATATATACCTTGGCAGTTTCCAATAGAATTTTTGGAGTTGAATAAAAAACTATTTAAACTTTTTTTTTGTATCTAGTAAGATTTAAGAATTATTTACAGTTACCACTATCGGTGAACACACTGTATAATGTACAGTGGAGCCCGCTTTAATGTAATCATTCGGGTATTGTTATCACTTTTGCGAGGATCAGAACGGAGATATGTTATTATACACAAAGAACATCGCTTATCTAAGGCTCTGGCCACACGTGCAGTAAAATGCTGCTGGCAGCAGCAGTAAAAGCCAAGTAGGCGCACTTTCAAGGTAATGCTGATACAAGTGCATTGCTAAAGCTGCGACATTACCTTTCATTTACCTTGAGAATGGGCGTTCCTGCAGTGTTACTGCTGCTTCCAGCGTCATTCTACTGCACGTGTGGCCAGAGCCTAAGGCTAAAAAGCAATTAGTACTGATATCGCGGTTGAAAAAAATGCCGATACAAGTGCATTGCTGAAGCTGCGTCATTACCTTGAAAATGCGCTTTCTTGCGTTTCTCAAGCGACATTTTCAGCTCCGTGTAGCCAAGCACTGCAGTCCCCATAAGGTGTATTTGTCAACTTTACTGCAAATTTGCAAATTTGCAAAAAATTTACTGCAAAAGTAAAAACGCAAGAAGGCGCATTTTTACTGCTACTGCTAGCGGCATTTTACTGCACGTGTGGCCAGGCACTTAGACTTATGTTAGTGCTTGGCCACACGAAGCTGTAAATGTCGCTTGAGAAATGCAAGAAGACGCATTTTCAAGGTAACGCTGATAACAAGTGCAATGCTGAAGCTGCGACATTACCTTGTCGCATTACCTTGAAAATGCGCCTTCCTTGTGTTTCTCACGCGACATTTACAGCTCCGTGTGGCCACTGCCTTATAGTTATCATTAGAGTACGGACTTTTAAGCTTAAAAAATCGTAAAAATAGCGCTTAAAATAGCACAAACAATTGCCATTATATGCATAAAAATATGCATTAAACTTTAACGTAACAATTAATAAGCATTAAAGAAACCTTTTTGAAATAAAAGTTATTTGAAAAGTAACACAATCATAAAGCAACAAAAGTAAAAAAGTAGTAATAAAAAGCTTTCCACAAATCGAATTTTTGGGTAAAATTTGCGTCAAACCTTTGAGCATCGTTTGAGCTTCCAATATTGAATTAATTCAAATTTTCGATCTTTTTTCCCACAATTTTTTTAAATAATCTTTTTTTTAACCCCCTAACCAAATTTGTGACCCAAAACATGAAACATTTTGTATCTTTCAGTCTTTTTTTCCTACAGTTTTTTTAAATGGCCCTTTTTTAACCACCGGGCTTCTCAAATTTAGTGAATTGTAACATAAAGTGAAAATAATTTTTTTATAAAAAGTGAAGAAAAGCATGATTTTCACAAAAGTGTATCTGTGGCAACTCTGCATTTTCTCAATATTATTTAGATCAATATATAACAATTTAATTACAACAAAAATTAAAAAAAAAAAAAATTAATTTAGGAGAGCGTCGTAAGAGCAAGATTTTTTCTATTTGAAGTGAAAATTAAAGAAAAGTTTCTAAAATGCTAAAATAGGTCGCAATAATTTAAAAAAAGGCAAAAATTAAGGCTGAAAATTAAAAAAAAGTTTCCAAAATGCTAAAATAGGTCGTGAAAATTAAAAAAAGGTAAAAATAAATAGGGCTTATATGACTTAGTTTTTTATTAAACGAATTTTAGTACTAATAAAATAAAAATAGGAGCTAAAATAAAAAAAGGTAAAAACCTAAAAATCTCATCTCTATAGTTATATTATTCTTAAGATTATTTTCTCCCACGAGCAAAGGAGTTGATTTTCAGTTACAAGCATTTTTTATATTGTACACAAGCCACCCACATATAATATAAAGTTAGGCGGTAGCAAGATAATCTGTCTATAGAGTCCATTTATTTCAAAGACGGAATAGATGTAAATAAACCCACCGTGTGACTCTATGTAGTTTCTGTCACAATTACACATGTGATATCACATTACATATTTATGTTTATTGTGAATTCCGTCGTTTAAGTACATAAATGGACTATAGTTTGCTGTTAATGTGTGATGTAAGATTCAGTCCTACTTGAAAACTTCACAATGAGTGCCTATTATTAATTAATTACTGTAGATGTAATACATACTACATACTAATAATTAATAAATAACCATTAATTTTTTTTCCTTTATTGTTATCAATCGGTTATTGTTATCAAAAACCCCAAGTCCCGATGTGATCACATTAAGCGGGCTCCACTGATCATTAAAATTTCAGACCTGATTTTACATTATAAAATTTTATCAATATTCAATAAATACTTGAGTAGAAAAAATTATAAGACGCCCAATTTTTAGTTCAAAACTTTAGGCAATTTAGATTACCGATGATGGCGCCACTGGCACTACCAGCATGACCGTTTTATTGAGTACATTTAATTAATATTGTTTATTGTGATTTACAAATTGATTATTTATTAATCTTATTGCCATAAAATAATAATACACTAATCATAAACCTCATAGAAATAATATAAACACACGGACTGACAGCCAAAGGTATGCTCATTTCACTAGTTCAACTTAGCGACTAGTGGTGGCGTTTAGTTAATGTAAATTGCCTATAGTAATACATTATTTAGTAATAGAAAAAATATATTAGGGTTCTGTAAATTTCTCAAAAGGGAAGAAACTTATTTGTTTACTATTTGTCTATAATGTAACTTAAAGCTGCATTTTATTTATCACTGGTTAAAAATGTTTGAACTGGTACATGACTTAATAATTGGTTACCTATGTTCTGAAATAGTGCAGAAAGTTTTTTTCTTAATTGAGGAGTCATTACTTTCAAAACCTCTTGCCCGTTTTGTTTGAGAAAGAGATTAGTAGCATCGGCTACAAATGAAAAATAAAATCAAAATTTTTAAGAGGTATAATTTGAAAAACCTCAACTTACTCAGAATCCGATGGTTTCTAAAAACATTTTTTACAACCATGTTAACGTTGTTGACGTTCAAATCCAGATTTAATGTTTCTACGTGTAAATATTTCAAATCTTTTTTGTAGTTTATATTTACTTTTCCATTTATTATCGCTGTTACATCGCCTAAAAATTAATTTATTAATAATTATCTGCATGTAATTTTTGTCTTTGTCTGTATTTCACCGAAAAGTGCTTGAAAAGTTCCGTTACCACTAGCTGGTAATATAAGAAGTACGCCGGAACTGAGATATTTAGAATTTATTCGTAGCTGTGGAATTTTTACTGTTGCTTCAAAGGGTTTTCCATTTTCGCTTAATCTGGAAATAATTGTTTGAATAAGACTAAGCAATTTTAGCATGTAATTAGCTAAAATATTTTACTTAATTTTTTTAACAGTGAAATTGCTTGCTCCGTATATGTTGATATCCTTAAGAGAAACTTTATAACCGTTAGGTCCAGTTGTAAGAGACAGCGATAATTCGTCCATTTGAAAAGGTTCCACGGATGGTAACTCTATTTCTTTTATCCCGTTAGCAAGATACGGACTAAGGTGATGCAAAGCTCCTTTAAGACATTCTATAAGTTCAGGATCGTTTTCATTACATTGCTTTATGTAGTCGGCTGGAAAAGAATGTTGACGAAATTGAAAAATTAAGGATTTTGATTGTTTTGTTTATTCTTTATTTAAGTTATACCTTATTATAGGATTGGCACAGTGTGAGTTACTATAGGTTATCGGAGTCGGAGTGAACACAATACACATACAATAAGTTTTTATATTCATAAATTTGTTGTTGTAAGTTTATGGCTTTTTTTATTGGAGAGTAAAAATAAATTATAAGGAAATACTATCTAATCTACCTATATTATTGTAATATTCTGATTAAAAGCAATTTTTGTATTTGGAAGGAGATGCAAAGGAGTTGTAATGTTGGTGACTTTTAAAATTTGGGAAAACCTATCATATTAACTTGCGAATATCATGACATGATATAGGTATGTATACATAAGTAGGTATAATTATTATTGATCATGTTTTACAAATAAATCCATCTAGGTTGATAATTAATATTAAAGTTTCATCTTGGATTATATTTTATTATTCAAGATTTCGTCTCTAGTATAGAGGTTTTCCAAAAGATATACGGTTCATATGGTTACCAATGGTGCACAATTTTGTCAGCTTTGCGTAATTTGTGTTCGATTTGCTATGTATTAAAGAATTTGTGAACTTTTCTATTAGTTACTAAACAATAAGTTTTGATAAACGGACTGATTTGAGAGTTATGGTGATTTTTTTTTATGTTAAATTTAGAAATATCTTAGCGAATCTTCTTTTAACCGAATAAGGACCATATACAGAAGCCAACCAGGATATGGTTTGATTATTATAAAACTTTCTTTTTATGTAATCTAGTGGTTTTTTTAATTTATTTATTTTTATTTAGTTAATTACATTGGGCCTTCATTTTCTTAATGATATCTAATAGGTATTGTCGCATTTTATATTTTGAGAACTCCTCTCTTCGATTGAAGCAAATCGAGCATTTGAAAACCGTAATTTATTATTAATTTTTTTCATCGAGTTATGCGTATAACAACTGACGCACAAAATTTTATGTGATTTCTCGTCAACGAATGCGCTGTATAAGAGAATATTATTTATCTACGTAACATGCCCTTTCATCTTTTGTTTGTGTTGCTGAGGTCGTTTTCAATATTTTGTAGGAAGTTGATTACCTATGTCTAGTACCTACCTACTAGGTATTCATGTGCTTTGTACCTACGTTTTTTATTTAAAAAATATTAAAATAAACACGATCCAAATTATTGTTTAATTAATCAAAATTTTTACTTACGAACTTTATTGGAAATTTCAGAATCATTTGCATAGATCACGTAAATTGTTATCACAAAAGACAAAAAGTGTAACTTAAACATTATTAATTTTTAACGCACACAATTTATATTAAACAAAATCAAATTTTATGCATGCTAACCATCAGATGCAGAAAAGTGTAAATGAACGAAAGGACATAAAATTGTCTATTCACTTTCTCCCTAATTTATTTCTTGTCCCAAATTTTTAAATCGTAAAAATATACTCTAGCATTATCTTTCATTATAGCCTAAAACTAAACTAAAATTTTTATATTTTAAAGAATGACAAGCACACTTACGTGTATAATAAATATTATATTTTTATAATAGAAGGATTGTTAATTTTTTTATCATTATTGACACGTTTACCAATTAACAGCTATAGTAGCTATTATAATATTTACATTAACAACGGTGAAAGTGCTGCAGTTATTTAATATATAATTTTCAGTTGGACGGTTAATCGGTCAACTGTTAATAAATAAAAAATTACTTATATACTTACTGTATTCCTTTTCCTAAATAGATAAAATATGTACCTAATATGAAAGAATCTTGTTTACATTTTAGTTACCATTTATTTTGAGTAGTTAATTAGTATTTTTGATTAAAATGTAAATTGCAGCTCTAAAAGACTAACTTAGTTATTCAAGAATGAAATGTGGTAAATTATTATTTAAGACTCTCCCTGTTCTCGTCGACACGATAGCTCATGTTCGCTTTCTAATAATATACACTAACAGTTTATTTAATTGAACTCTTATTATCGTTTTTTTTTTATTATTATAAAATAGAAAGAGAAATTGTTTTCACTTTTTAAGACGACTTTTATAATAATTCAAACAGTTGAAAAATATGTGAAATATAAAATTTTACATGAAATATTTATAAAAAAAATATAAAACATATACTACCTACTAACGTCAATAAAATTGTTAAAATATAAAAAAAAATCTTTTACAAACATACTAAACATACATATTATTTATACGAGAAAATGAGTCTTATTTTTACACATCACAAACATACGAAATTAAAAATGTTCTTAATAATTATTACCATAATGTTTCGGTATATGCCAGTCTTATATTAGTCATTGGGTAAGTTTTAAATAAAAAATTACATAATATTATATTGTAAATTTCTTAGTAGCATAATTAATTATAATAGTCATTTAAATTATATAGGTATGATGTAAGTAATTAATTTAAATGTAAAAAATTAATTTGTAGCTGATTATTTTGGTGCCTGTACTTGCCTGTAATTGCTTAATCACATCCTTCCTTTATTCAAAACGGGTAGGTAAGATAATCCTCTCACCATTTTACAAATACATCAAAAAACCGTGTGCGTGAAGTGAAAAAAATTAGAACAATACAAAATAAAAACAATTAACTAAAAAAGAAAGTTGAACCAGCTTCACGCATATTCATCTGACACCTGATTAAGAATCGAAAGAAGTTTCAAACCTATAGACCACGAAGCAGACGATGCACATAGAGTGATTTGCTCAATCTAGGGGGACAAAAAGGTATTTTCTGAAATCGACCCTATATTGATAATGCATTACTACGTATCAATTTTTTTTCTTTGTTGAAATATTTTCGTTGCTATTATTAGGCGATTTCAAAGTTGACCCATGTTTAACGTATAATCAGACTATAAAAAACACATCAAAGTACATTTTTCATATTGCTGCTAAGGTGTCAAGTTTTATTTTTTTTCGTACAATTCGTGATGGATATCGATGGAGAAGATAAGTGAGAACATATTTTTCATATTTGCTTTACATGATATAAGCACTCCCTCGGGTTCCATGGCTTTTTTAAAAAAGCTTCTTTTTTGGACCTTGATTTTCCTAAAATGAAAATTTCAAAAGTAAATAAATTAGTGTCCCAGGCTTTTCTCGGCATTGAGTCTAGTGTCATTAGAAAGCCTGTTTTCACAGCTTTTAACCCTGTAAAATTTAGAAATCATATTTATTTTTAGGGCTCAAAAACTGAGGGTACCTTAATGTATGTTTTTAATTTATAATATAAGATACTACATATGGGGCATTCCACGCCAAATCGACCACTTTTGAACCCGACCCCTTTGGATTTTCCTGAAATTTTTACATATTATAATACTATTCCACCAAACACAGTTTTGTGAATTTTTTCAAAATTTTTTACTCAACCCAAAAAAAGTTTAATTAAACAAAAAGATTAGAAAGAAATGTCGGCCCATTAAGGGGTTTGCGTTGTTATACGCAGAATAAATCAAAGTTTTTTTTGAAATAAAAAAATTAAAAATCAAAAGTGGAAAAATTTGAAAAATCAATGATTATTTCCGAAAAAATGAAATATTTTATAGAATACAAGTTGAATATTTTTTTGTGTGTTTTTTCCTGAAAAGTACGTTTAAAGATTAAAAAAAACAAAAAAAAAGTTCTGATTAGTCAATTTTTGAAATAGTTATGATTTTTTTTAGAAAAATTGATAGTTTTTTTTCTTCAAACGATCATAACTATTTCAAAAATTAACTAATCAGAACGTTTTTTTTTTGTTTTTTTTATCTTTTAACGTACTTTTCAGGAAAAACCACAAAAAAAAATATTAAAACTTGTATTCTACAAAATTTTTCATTTTTTCGGAAATAATCATTGATTTTTCAAATGTCGACACTTTTGATTTTTGATTTTTTTATTTCAAAAAAAACTCTGATTTATTTCGCGTATAACAACGCAAACCCCATAATCGCTGCGCTCGCTGCGCTCGATCGCTTTCGTGATTATGGATGATCAAATTTTTTCTCGATAAATTGTTAATCACGTCTTCGTTGAAATTAAAAATTATCCGGATAAAATCAAAGCTCTTGTTGTATTGCTTATGATTATTTCACTCAGCTGTCATTAGACCAATGGAATTAAAAACAACGAAACGTTCAACCAATAGCGATCGAATTGCATCGACAATTTTTTCAAGTTTATTTTAAAGCAAATATAAGTGACAATTTTTTTTATTAACTTTAATACATATATTTAAATAATACGTATTATCTACTTAATAAACTTGAAGAAAATTGTGTTTTTAGCAGTAATTCAAATTATAATGTAATAATTATTTATATTAACCTCCTATTTTATTCGTGAAATAGTCTAAATAAATATCCTCTCGGGATATTGCATATGATTATTTCCGAAAAAATGTGAGTAACTAATTTTGAGTAGGCGCAGCGTGGGTGACTTTTGTTTTGATAATTTTTTTAACGTAATTTAATGATCGTTGATTTTTTGATTTTGCACCGACTCAAAATTAGTTACTTAAGGTAAGATGGGGTAAGTGTGTATCTGGGGCAAGTGTGTAAGCGGTCGTTAAGGCTTAAACTTGATTTGTAGTCCAAATCTAGGGTTACCTAGTGTGCATTGATGGGACTAACAAGTAGTAGCTTTGTTACTAACAAAAAAGGTTGAAAACATTTTGTATGTGCAACAGTACTTCATTTGTTCAGAAGTGTAGTAATCGCGTCCAGTTAGTGAGAAGAACACATTATTTTATATCTGTTTTCATTCAATCTCAGTTTTATTTTTTTCGAAGTAACTATTGTGCAATCATCAGGTATATAATAATGCATCTTTAAAATTATAATATTATTTGTAAGTCATTTCATTAACAGTCGATAATATAGATACTAAACTCTTGCCCCTGATATAATCTGAGAAGGGAAAGTGTGTAGTACCTATATTCCTTATACATTCCTTATATTTATTTTTCTTATATTCCTACATGCATTAGTTGACATTAAAAAGTAACTTTATTGTATTCTAATAATAACTAGAGCAGGGAATTATATGCACTAAAAATACAAGATATATGCGGCGTATATGAAGGTTAAAAATAAGGAAATATACTTTTGGTATATTAAAAAGTTCATAGCGCACACGTTTTTTATTTTATTCAAGTTTTGTAAGAAGCAACTTACATAAAAAATGTTGCAGTTTTATACATTAAACCCGCACATCGTTAACATAGTGCTGGCCAAAATTGTGGGGCCGATACACACTTGCCCCATTTTAGAAGGTAAGTGTGTAGTAGGGACTCAAAATATTGAAAAAGCCGTTAAATTTAGAAAATAAAAAATATATGTTTTAACATTGTGCCACACTGTAGCCAATACTTGAAGTGACTTATTGTGAAAATCTTAAGCCAAATGATCAACTTATTTACAAATTAGAATGTTTCAAATGTCACCTAAGGATATTTTACTAAATAACACTTACCCCACCTTACTTACATTATAGTCCAGTCAAAATAGACATTGATCCTTGCATAAATTCCCAAGAAGCTGAAAATTTTCATGAACATTAGGGATACCATTATAATAAAATTGTAAAAAGTCCTCATCGGTCCCATGTGTGCAAAAAATATTATGCAAAGAAAAAGTTTGCAAAAATGAGTTTTTTGGATTTTTTAGCAAAACGGTTAGTTTTATAAGAAAAATAGTTCAGACAAAAACTGTAGATCATGTAGAAACATGATCAAGGTGGCTATGGAGAATACAACTTTAGTAAATTTTAGAATCACTTTTTCTCAAAAATGGTAAATCTTAGGGAAAAAAGTGTAAGAACAACTTTTGTAGATAATTAAATGATCTACAATTTTAGTCTAAACTATTTTTTTATACAAATACCCGTTTCGCTAAAAACTCCAAAATACATATTTTTGCAAACTTTGACTTTGAATAAAATTTTTTGCACACATGGGATCGATGGGGACTTTTCACAATTTCATTATAAGGGTATCCCTAACGTTTATGTTTCAGCTTCTTGAGATTAAGACTCAAAATGTAATATTATATTTATTTTATGCTTTTTAGTTTTTTTTTAGTCATAACCTTAACCATATTGTTGTATAACCATGTCAAAATCAGAATCGCACTGATTGTGTAAAATGTCCAGAGGGTTGTGAAGCTAGATTACAAAGGTGTAATTTATAACAGTGTGGTCTAAGTAGTGCAACTTGATAAACATATCACAATTTTTTAGACAAACCAAAAATGTATCGACACTTTTGGAACTAAAAATATTAAAAGTTCACAAACGTTTTCGCTATACCATAGCATCGTCAGGTGACTAAACAGAAAGCGTGAAAATGATTTGTTACTGGGCTTACAGCTGTGCGCCCAGTAACGGATCATTTTCGAGGCTCGGCCAGTAATATACTATTTGGTTAAATTATTTTATTATTATTTGGTAAACATACTCGCAAAGGGGCGTGGAAAAATAAGGTTTTGGAGAATTTTGGATTAAATTTTTGAAATTTAGGGGGTTATTTGAGTCGTCTAGATGCAAAACTCACTGTTTGCATATTTACTAGTTTTGGCAAATTAAAGAAAACTATTTTAGCTATACTGGAATGTCATATTATTTTGAAATTTGGTATACTTACGTGAAAATACGTGTCTAGAATAACAGTGATAATAGCTTGCTTCAAAAATGTCCAGAAATAACCAAAAATTCATTTTTAAAATGATAAATAGTGAGTTTTGCATCCAATTCTTATAAATCGCGAGTTTTGAACCCAATTATATCAAAATAAAATTCACTTTATAATAATTATAATTAAATAATAATTAAGTAGGTAATAATTAATAATTATTATTTAACACAAAGATTGCCGGTTATATTATTATCACCTGACACTTAAAACTGATTAGGATTGGTTGGAAAGTAAATAGTGAATTTTGCAACTAAATGTCATTAGCAAAAAGAAAGTTTTGCACCCAACACCAAATTTCATTTGAGTTTTAAGATAATAAATAATGCCTTTTGCTACATACTTATATTAGAAAATGATTCTTCTTATAATTCTGCGTCGGATACCGCGCTTAACTCAAATTACCCAAAATTGCAAACAGTGAGTTTTGCATCTAGACGACTCATTTAAAGGTTAATGTTGGGTTTAGATGGAGGTAAAGAATTTAGTAAGGTGTTGGTTAAAGAGGGGAAAGGGTTGTTGGATTGGATGGGGGGGGGGGGTTATTGAAGATATTTAACGATGGCGAATTGTTCACATCAAATTGACTATTGAATAAAGTGAATTGATATTTAAGTCTATTAATTTCCATAGCCTCTAAGGACTCTAATTTTTTACTTTTAGACTCAATGTGTAGGATTTTTTGACCAAGTTGTTTATGATTATTTTCCGTGAGATGTTTCGCGAAAGTGGATTTTCCGTCATTTAAACGATAGGATCTAGAATGTTCTTTGAAACGCGTTTAAAAAGTTCTGCCTATAAAAAATTGTGATTTGTTACAAAGGTGTGTCTATTTGCCAAAAATTAGAACAGTGGTTTACAATATTTTAAATTTTGTTTATTATTAGAATATTATGTAATTGAAAACAAATTTTCGTTATTAGTTTGGTATTAATTTATTTAAAATATAGGAACGGTGGAATTCTTTCGTCCTTTCTCCAATTTTGCCCCTGGAGGCCCCGCAACTCGGGACGTCTATGTCTGATATTAAAAACTTATAAATTGCAAAACAATTGAAAATAACATTTTTCTGGATTTCTAAAGTAAATATTAGGTAAGTATGTAGGTACAATATTGTAGTACCTTCCTACTTATTTCAGCGTGTGAAAATAAAAGTAAGCTGAAATGTAGCTCATAAAAATTGAGTGGCAAAGCTGTTTTTAAAAGTAGTACAAAAATAGAGTTATTGTAAGGATCTCACGAGTATAGTAGTAATTAAAAATTTTGATATTCATACGTAAATAACAACAATACAAACATGACGCATTTTTCTCATTCATTCATCCGTTCATTGAAGTGTGTCACAGATAGGAGGACGAAAAGAGCGCTCACCTTGTCGCTCTCCTAATGATTTATCGGCCCGTTGTACGCATGTCGGTATCGTTCATTCATAAAAAGAAGTTATTGTATTATGTCCATTCTATGATAAATATAGTAATTCACGTGTTGGCCATTTTAAAAAATAAACCGATTTTATGTAATTTCCTCCAAGTTGTGCCGTTATATTTCACACGCCATTATGTTTACTTTAATTTGTGTTACATTTAAGCGCCACCGAGTGAGTGCCTTTTAGCTTTTTGTGCCATTTATTTGGATATGGAGAAAACATGGCCGACGAAAATTTCAGGGTTAGAACTGAAGAACGTTTAAAAATCAAAATCGGTGAGTTAAATTCACTTTGTTCTATCGTTTCAATGAACTTCAATATTATCCTTGTGTCACGTCCCGTTAATTTTTTAATCCGCCCGTGTCACTTATACATGGCAGTCAAATATTGCACTTTTTTGTTTCGGGTGCAGATGTTACAAGTTACATTATTTGTCCAGTTTTTACCGCGTCCGATTTTTTCACTTTCCTCTAATATTTGCTTGTCGTAGGAGAAGCAAAAAATCTTTTGTGTCGAACTCACGGCTCAGCTCTACATCGCGATGTGTACTGCATATTGTCGTTGGATCAGGAAGAAATATTTCGTACCTCCACCGTCGAAAAAACGCTCAGGTAATTTGATTCGGTGTTCTCTTCGCACATGCATTAACATTGGGTGTAACATTCGTTCTTTCAATTTTGCTTTGTGTTTATTCCAGTCCATTTTTTGGAGAAGAATTTCAGTTTGAAATACCACGAAAGTTTCGCTACTTGTCTGTTTACTTGTACGACAGAGATCGTCACTTGAAACAGGATAAAATTATAGGTAAGTAGACGAACCTTTATTTTAAACCTTCTTAATTCTCTTCTTATCACTTGACAGGTAAAGTTGCCATAAAACGACAAGACTTGGCTTCGTACAACAACAAAGATCATTGGTTCACCATAAAAGCTGTGGATGCAGATTCGGAAGTGCAAGGTAAAGCCAACATCGATATTCGATTTGAGACGTTCAATAATAAAAACAGATTGGGCACTCACAAGCGATTGTTAGTTCGTGTAATCGAGTGTTCGGATTTAACGATTAAAAATGGTTCGTGTGATCCCTTTGCATTGGTTTGTGTTACTTACTCTAACGGCAAGAGAATATCGAAAAGAAGTAAAGTACGTAAAAAGACTGTGTGTCCTCGTTACGACGAAACTTTTGAATTTGATACTTGCATTGGACAAGAGCGAGACAAAAATGTGTTATACACAGTGTGTTCTGAAAACGAAGGTGAAATTTGTGAACTTCTTGTTTCTTTTTGGCACGATAGCCCCGGTATGTCGGGCGATGTCTTTTTGGGAGAAGTTCGAGTCCAACTTCACGGCTCTCAACAGCAAAACGCTGCTCTCAGAAACGCATGGTAAGTTGTGTGTGTGTAAGAAGAGATATTCAATTTCAGGTGTTGGGTTTTTAGGTATTTTCTTCAACCGCGTCCGACAAAAGATCGACCTATGCCTTCTTGTGCAACGCCACCCGGTACCAGACTCTCCGTTACAAGCCCTTTAGGATCGCTTCGTTTAAATATACAATACACTATAGATTATGTTCTTTCTGATTTTGTGTATATGCCTTTACGTGATTTGCTACTACAAAGTGTTCATACAAGGGTAAGAAGATTTTCTCTTTGCATTAATAATTTATATTATTTTATTATTGTTTCAAGTCGATTTCGACCAGCCCTGTATATGTTTTGGGTGAAATTATATCAAATAAAACTGATTTGGCACAAGCTTTAGTTAGAATTTTTTTACATCATGGAGAAATTGTTACCATTATTCGAGCACTTGCTAAAAATGAAATATCTACCTTAACGTAAGTAAACATTTTCTTATTATACAATACTAGCATATTCCCCACGAAAATGAAAAAAGGATTAGTATTCATAAAAATGAAAAATATTTAAAACATGTTTACAAACCTTTTTTCTGTAAATCTATATAGAATCAACGTATCTATTATTAGATTTAACTTGTTTGGTCATCTAGAATGAGACATGCAATCACTGTAGGGGAGACTGTTGTACTTTGCGACATTTTTCGGTTTTTAATTTTTTTTATAGACATTTTTTAAATAAAATAGATCGATTTTACCTTGACCAGCATAATTAGTGTTATTTTGACTATTTGTAGCAAAATTTCCAAGAAGATAATGTAATATTATCATATTGATAATTGAAAGACAATGCTTTGTTGAAAATTGTCCTAAAGTACAACGAGGGCTTGTACTTTGGGACAATGTTAATTTGACGTCAGGACGACAATAAATAAGTAAAAAAAAAACTTAAAATTTATAGAACATATTTATTAAGACATACTGTAGCAAGACACGAAGTCATTGGAAAGGATTATTGTTCCATACGGCGTTTTGTGCTTTCAACTACTGTGAGTTTTGGTAATTTCCTCAAAACGTCCAATTCGCTGATCTCATACAATTGATTCAATTCAATCACTTAAATGTGTGTGCTTTATGAAATTCTCAAGATATTTGATAAAAATTTTGGATTTTGATCATCCGCTAAGTACAAGGACGAGAGTGTTCTAAAGTACAAGCACAGCACTACTTATTATTATTGACATATAACCGTCCAAACGTAACAGTTAAAATTCAACACTATTAGAAAATAGTTAGCCTTATATGTGTATTAAGCAATACCGTATGCAACAAAACCATTGTAAATAAAATTTACCTGGTAAAGATGTGGAAGTCAAGCGATTAAATAATACATCATCTACCTTAAAACGCAAAACGTTCAACAAAAAACACATAATCAGGCATTTGTAATTTATTTTATGTTGAAATGACCTCTATCCGTTAGCAGGATAACCTCTTAAAAAGAAAAGCGATACATTTGAATTTGAGTATTAGCAAACTCGATTTCTCGAAGTACAAGCTCTCCAAAAGCACAAGGATTTCCCCTACTCAATCTGCACAAGGCTTCCTCATCACTAACTTGATGAGTTAGCTTGCCTTTCTTCAACATGTAAACAACTCCTTTTAAATTGATTCCATTAATCTGTTATCATCATCAATCATCAAAATTTTATATTATTAATTTTAATTTTTATTACATACTATCTGAACAGCCCATCCACGGGCGGGTTAGTGTTTCAAAACTTTATTAGTGTGCTATTTGATCTCAGGGGAGGTGATTTTTAGATTTGTAAAAAGTTGGACTAATCGGGTGAACTTTTTAGGTTCGTAAAAATTTTGACTAATCCGAATCTTTTTGACACACACACACACGAAGTAACCAAAGACAATTTTTGATATAAAGGATCTTTCAATAAAGACGCTCGATCGCGATGTTTAAATGTAAATAAAACAAGTTGTGTGTGAGATATTTACTCAATTTTATTTTATTTTAAAGAATATTTTATGGCAATCAGAGGTATTATGTATCACCAACGTTATCATAAAGGTGACAGTTATGACATAAAATAAAGTTTTTTGGTAAATCCTACCAATGAAATCGATACGATTTACCGAAATATGTTATAACGGTCACCTTTATGATAACGTTGGTGATACATAATACCCCTGAATATGTATGAAATATAACGTTGTTTAAATGTCTGCTGCAGCTTTGCTAAGTGACGCATATTCTATCTATCTATGTATTTAGGGTTAATTGTGTACATATCATAAATCGGTACGTCAGAAGCATAACACTGTAAGTAACAAATTTGCTAACTACATTTTGAACTTCAAGATTGCCAAAGAAATATGTACCTGGTAAATAAAGTACTAAAATAATATAAAACATCTTTCATTAACCTTCAGACTATAATTGTGTAGCGTTGTAAAGTTATCCCTACCTATTTTCTAAGACAAATTTTGCTTGTCCTGAAAAATCATGATTTGCTACTTACAGTGTTATGCTTTTGACGTACAGAAATACATACATCAATTATACAACTAAAGCTGCTTTTCCTATTTCCAAATCGCCAAGCGGCGTTTGGTTTTGTATTTTTTTTTATTTTTTACACATATTTATAAGGTCAAATTTTTGATGACTTTGTCGCATAAATCTGGCTGAATTTGCTGGATAGCATTTATTAAATTGACTTTGAGGGCATCAATAATGTTGCAAATTTCTGACATGATGTTAAGAAATAATTGACGATAAATAATTCTCCACCAAAATTGCAGTACTATAATAGTACTATAATTATAATAATTATAATGGACGAGTTTCACTATTTTTTTTTATTTGTTTATTTAAAAGTAGAGGTCAAACTAAACCTACAGAATTTTTTTTAAATTTTTTTGAGTACTCCTAAAAGCTAGTTCACATTACATGATTTCTCATTTGACTTAGTTAGTCATAAGAAAAGTCATGGCTAAAATCATACCATCACAACAGCCAATCATAAAAGCCATAACTTCTATATTATCAAAAATTATATAGTGTGAACGTAAAAAAAGCTCTCATATGAGAAGTCATGTGACAAGTCACATGATAAATCATGTAGTGTGAACGGGGTTTAACACGAGAAAAAAATTATTAAATCGATGGTAGTTTTAAGACTACGGTTACTGACGTCACACGAAAGTGAACCAATCAGAATTGCCCTGTTGTCACATTGACAGAAATTTAAATTAAATATCAATTTTGAATTTGAGTTTCTTGGTTTAATTATGCTATTCTTCAAAATTCCAGCTAAATATATTTTGAATTTGAAAAAACTGTCAAGTCTTTATAGGTATATAGTAAATAAATAATGTAAGATAATAATCAGATAATCATTTACCAACTGCATTATTTCGCGACAGCGTATAGTCATGCTTAATTGTCATTGGTCAAACATGACGCTCAGTTTAAATATTTTTTCAAATTTCAATAATTTTTTAAAAATCTAAGGCTTAATTTTGAGACCAACCAATTATACATATAAATAGCACTTTTATTAAAATTTCATGTTTATATATTATTTCAAAGAATTTGTGACTAGTGAAACTCTCCCATTATATAATTTTTCTTCGAAGGCAGAGGTGCGGCTATTTATGTGCAGTGGACATATGTAAACATTGCGTCAGCACTGCCTTTGAAGAAAAATTACACTATACATTACAGCTCATTAAGTAAAAAAATGTTCACAATTTGTTAATTTAAAGAAAATTTGCTTCGAGATTGTTTCATGAATTTTAGTAGGGTTATGCATAAAATTGATTATTACAATTGTAATTGTATCATATTTCACATTAATAAATTATGAAAATTAATCAATTTTAACCCTCCAATTTTTTTTTTTTTTTTTTTAAAAACGCGGACTATTTTTATTTCACAATATTGTAGATGATGCGATAATAGCTTGGGCTGGGACTTTTTATCAATTAATCGATAAATATTGATAGCTGTCGATTAATCGAATAATGATATTATATTTTTTGAAATATCAATTAATCGATAGGTATGGAATTGTATAGAATAAATCAGATGCTATATGGACTTATTAAGAACATTATTTTAAGAGTGGAAAAGTCATGGGAACAGCTGATGACTCCCTAAAAGCACTTTTAAAGTATATTAACAGCAACCCTGTTCAAATATCATACTAATGAAATCATCTTGATGTGATGATAGGAAAACTATTAGGCGCATGGGCAGTTTTGAATTTGTGTTTGAATTTTAGTCTGCTCATGCATCTGACAGTTTGCAAATCGTTTAAAACTGCATGAAATAGATCTATTAATATATTATGCAACTTTACATTTCACATTTTGGAATATCTAGGAAATCAAAAGGAGATCAAGTCATTTCAAAAATATTTCAACTAATGTAAACCACCGTTGAATGTATGGTGGTACGAATGTATGAATGAACTTTGTATAATAGAATTTATTATAAATAGTTTTTTAATTTTTATGTTTCATTTTTTTTCCAAAGTGTGACATTTAGTTTGAAATGATACATCATTCTAGTTTTCTTGTACAGTCAAAACTAAAAAAAAGAGTCAAAAATCGATTTCTCATAATGTATTAAAATTTGTTCGAATTAGGGGGAGTTTGAGTTAGAGAGTAACAATCTAAACCCTATTTAGTTGGACATGCCAAATAAATAATTTGATTTAGATAATATTTCGAATTAAAGGGAGGTCGATTTAGAGAGTTTTGACTGTAATTCATTACAAAATAAATATTCTATGCTTGTTCAAAAATGATATTGTTTTTATGAAACAGTGGCCATAAATAATTTTCTTTGCAAAAGATTGCACTAGCAATTATATTGAATAATATATTGACCGCCAATGGGCTATTTAAGAGTGAAGAAAAATCCTCACAATTTTTACTTTTTAAATTATTTTTTAAATTTTCTAAATTAATATAAATCAGTATTTTAAGGATAATAAAGAATACAAACTTGATAATAATATGAACTTGAGAGAAATTTAATTTATTTTATTTAATAGCTTGGTTTGTGGTAAAGTTCATAATGCGTTCTTTAGATCCTGGTGCATAACGAATTTTGAACTTGACCACGAACCAAGCTATAATGTGCATAACTCGGTAATTAAAATTTTTTCAATAGTAAATTATGAATCTTTGCAAAACTGTGCGTTTGTGTCACGGTGTAATAGGTAATTATTTGTAATTGCTTAACTTTTTATTATTAAATTAGATTGATATTTTAATACTCTTGCATATTATTGTAATTTTTAAGATAATTAATTATACATTAGATTGCTGTTATTAAAAAATTAATTATGCAAACAAATGGGCTATTTCTTACTTACTTACTTATTGTTAGTTAATATATAAGAAAATATTTCAATTTATTATTTTTAGAGATCCAACTACGATATTTCGAGGTAACACTTTGGTATCAAAAATGATGGACGAGGCGATGCGATTAATTGGTTCGCAGTATTTGCAAAAAACTCTCAGACCAACTTTAGATCTAATATTGAGCGAAAAAAAGTCGTGCGAAATCGATGTGACGCGAATTCACGACATCAATTTATCTAAAACTAATTTAGCCAATTTAAAGGAGTACGTGCAAAGAATATTTCAAGCAATCACAGAGAGTGCAGTGCACTGCCCTACTTTAATGTGTCAAATATTTTATAATTTACGAGAATGTGCCACAACTTATTTTCCCAATAATCGCGAAGTTCAATATTCAGTTATATCTGGATTTATTTTTTTGAGGTTTTTTGCTCCCGCAATTTTAGGACCTCGCTTATTTGATCTCACCAGTGAACAATTGGTACAATATTATTGTGTAATGCGATTTTAAGTTTCTTTTTAACTTTTGCACATTTGTAGGATTGCCAAACTAACCGAACTTTGACATTGATTTCAAAAACTATTCAATCTTTAGGAAATTTAGTTAGTTGCAGGTCGATGCAACAAGTTTGCAAGGAGGAATATATGGAATGTATGTATAAGGAATTTTTTACCGATCAGCATACTCAAGCCGTACGTCAATTTTTGGAAATTATTTCTGCAAATTCAAATTTACAAACTGTTACCATTGATACTCCTGTCACTTTGAAAGAAGGGTAAGCATTTAGAATTCCAAATAATTTTAATGTTTCATTTTGTCTTCTTCATTTTCTCATTGCTTCAGTGAAATTAAGAGGTGAGCATACCTATGGCATGTTTGTTAAAGTTTTAATTTTGTTGCTGGAATTTTTCTAAAATACCTAATTTTTTGCTGTTTAGGGTGATGATAAAACGTGCTCAAGGAAGAAAACGATTTGGCCGTAAAAATTTTAAGCAGCGTTATTTTAAACTTACCACTCATGATCTCAGTTATTTTAAAACGAAAGGTAGAGACGCGTTATGTCAAATACCTCTATCTAACATTTTGGCGGTTGAAAGGCTGGCAGAACAGTCTTTCAAGATGAAAAATATGTTCCAAATTGTCCAACCCGAACGTGCCTTGTATGTTCAAGCTTCAAATTGCGTAGAAGAAAAGGAATGGATTGACTTGTTGACAAAAATTTGCCAGACAAATTCGAATCGTTTAGAGAAATATCATCCGTGCGCTTTTATAAATGGCGAATGGTTATGGTGCGCTGCCGTTTTACTTTAATTGTTGATTGTTTTGTGACGACTTTATTTTTCAGTTGTAAGTCTCCAAACGAACTGATGAGAGGTTGCAGTGCTGTCTCGCATCCAGAAAATAGCTTGTGCATGACATTGGATCCCGAAAGGGATATGCAGAGAATGCACACACTTATATTTTCTCACATGATGACAATCGAGATGTTTCTGGCGAAACATGATCGTTCTAATTCGTATTCGACGGAAAATAGTTTGCCGTTTGTGGTGGACGACATCAAAGCTTGTTATGAAACCTTGGATCAGATTACACAGGTGGCATATGAATTGGAACATAAGCACAGGACGTACCAACGCATGTTGGCTAACGAAACCAAATATGGCAGCAAGTGAGTGGAGTATTTTTATTAAAACTAAATTTAGCAAAATATTACTACTTATTTTAGGGCGGCACCAATTGGTGACGATAATTATTTATTAGCTTCACGAATTCATCTCGATTCATCTTTGTTACGAAGAATTGGACCAGCCGATACAAACGTATCGATATATAATAACTCATGTACAAAATAAAAGACTGGTAGAAAAATCACGAAAATTTTCAAGTTAAATGTAATAATTCTATATTTATATGAAACATATTTTCCTTGTTTGAAATGGAGTACAAAGTAAATGATAAGCGTCAGTTTTGAGTTCAATATACCAGTGATAAATTGTTAAACCTGAGTTTTAAAGCAATAAAATAAGTTGAATGTTGTCGAATAAAGTAATGACATTTTAAATTGTTAACAATAAATTATTATCTATTAAAACTCTAGATATTTATGGAAAAATTTTTTTATTTATAATTTAATTTTTATGCACTGCAAGTGCCGTATTGTTAGTTTTTTTTTTTTTTTAATTAATTGTCAAATGTATAATAATAATTATCAAGTTTGCTTTATTGGAAAGTTCTGTTAAACCAAGAAGGCATTCTTTGATAACTTGGCATTTTTAATTTGTAACGTTGTAGAATATTAGTTTTATTAATTATTATCTCATATAATTTATGTAATTAAGTATTTTTCATTTGTAATTAACGTTTTATATTACATATATTTATTTTATGTTGGTATTATTTGACGATTTTTAATTATTATATATGGAGCATTCTACGGTATAATAACGTACTTAGGTAGGAAATGCTGGTGTGCTAAAATCGTTCGTCTTTGTGCAGTGACGTAGTCGGAGAGAAGCGTAACTTTTGTAACTTTGGGAGATGAATCAAAATATGGAATAAAAATTAATAAAATATTGAGAGTAGTAGTTTTCAAATATTTATTAATCAATTTATTACGAAATGAAAATTATACCTACTATAAAATTTCTTAACTTAACAAATAATTGTATAATATTAAACATAATCGATAAACTTCATCATAATAATTTTGGGTTTTGGGGCAGAAAAATGACAAAATTTTGATATTACAAAGATTGCTCTTTTATATCGTCGAAATATTTTCTTGTGCTAATGTATTTATTAAAAAAAGAAGTGGTTTATCCCTTCAAAACGATAGTCGGATTTTTAGTTAATAAATTACACGAGAAAATATTTCGCCGATATAAAAGAGTAATCTTTATGCCCGCTGTAGATGGGTGCTATCGTCTGTCTCGGTGTGCCTGGTGCCTTGGTGAGAGTATAAAGCGGACATTATATTATCGAAATTTTGTAATTTGTTAAAAAATGTTTTAATTTTGAAATTTGAATTTCTTAAAACGTGTTAGTTGACCTTCTATATAATTAAAAACAAAAAATTTATAGTTGAGAGTAGGGAGTAGGTCTAGTTTTAATAATAATGTACAAGTAGATATTAAATTTTATACTTGTTTACAAAATTATTATCACAACCATAGAGACAGTCGGGACCGTCTTCAGGATTCGAAGTTTATTGAAATAATTAGCAAGAAAACTTATAAAATCAAAACAACACCTTATCGCAGCGTTTCTTAAACTGTGTTCCGCGAAACTTTAGTGCTTTATTTTAAATATTCAAGAAAATTACTTAAAAAATAATAATAATATTTTAATAATTTACACGTACTACTAATGTTGAAATATTTACTCTTCTAAATTCTTTTCTTGAAGAGAATAAAATACCATGGGACAACTGCGTTTATACATACCTATATGTACCAATAGAGCAACGGCTATGAGTGGTATAATTATTAATAGAGCTGTACAGTGTGTTAAAAATATTGTCAGAAACTGTTCTAGTAGCCACTGTATGATACATAGGCAGGCACTCGCTGCAAAAAAGTTATCTATCAGTTTTAAGAATGCTCTTGATGAGGTCGTAAAAATCATCAACTTCATAAAATCTCGGCCTCTAAATAATCGTTTATTCAAAATCCTATGTGAAAACATGGGAAGTGTACATACTTCTCTTCTTTTACATACTGAGGTCAGGTGGTTATCTCGAGGAAATTTTTTTTGGACGTATTTTTGAGAAGGGACGAAGTGCGTGCCTTTTTTTGGAACACAATTTCGAATTATGAGATCGACTTCTTGATCAAATTTGGCTACTTAAAATTGCCTATTTAAGCGACATTTTTACAAAGATCAATGAGCTTAATTTCATCCTTCAGACAGGGACGTGCCTAACCAACTTTTTTCGGGGGTTGAGAAATTTTAAATTTGCCATCTGGATTAATTCAAAATTGCCAACTTTTTGTAAATTTAGACATAAAAATTGCCAAATTGACCAACTTTTTGGGTGTTTTTGTCAACTTTCTACAACATTGGGGGAGGAAAGCTCTCCCCCCACCTCCCCATGGGCACGTCCTTGCCTTCAGAGCACAAGTAAATGTATTTTCGTTATTTCAGGTTATAAATGACCTCTTTATGTATCTGTTTTGAGACCTATAAAGGGGGTCTTTTCTCAAAAGGTCACCTCAAGGGGGACCAACCCGACCATAAAACTAACTTTTATAATGTCCTAGGACCTATAAAACTTAACTTTATAAGGTCCTAGGACTTATAAAAACAGTCCTTGTTGGGGTACCTGCCCGAACGGGTTCATCCGTTGTTCATTTATTCTGGTCTGGTGCGAAGCACCAGGGCTGTTGCCCCATATCTTCGCAGACTTGAAGAGTAAGGTTGCGGGCTTGCCCGCAACCTTACGTCGGATGATTTTTATTGAGGCGTACCTCTGAAAATTAGCGCGAAGCTAAGTCCTGGCTGTGTTAACCTGTGGGACCTACAGCTTTACGTGGAATCCGAACCACGGAGTCGGATAAATTTTGTGGCCGGGTTGGGGATCGAACCTAGCCCCGCCAAACTAGAGTCCTCTCCTTAGCCCGTTCACCTAATTCACCTCCTCCGTTCATCATTTATTCTGGTCTGGTGCGAAGCACCAGGGCTGTTGCCCCATATCTTCGCAGCCTTGAAGAGTAAGATTGCGGGCTTGCCCGCAACGTTACGTCGGATGATTTTTATTGAGGCGTACCTCTGAAAATTAGCGCGAAGCTAAGTCCTGGCTGTGTTAACCTGTGGGACCTACAGCTTTACGTGGAATCCGAACCACGGAGTCGGATAAATTTTGTGGCCGGGTTGGGTTACCATTTGCAACCACTTACATGTGTGAAACCGGGTTCTCCGCTTATGTATCGACAAAAACAAAAAACGGCAAACTTGATGCTAAACCTGACATGAGAATTCAACTTTTATCAATAAAGCCTAATATTAAGGATATCTGTAATAATAAAAAGAAATTTCACTCATCTCATTAAAATCTAAAAGTTTTCTTTGTCTGTTATTTTAAGAACTTTTGGTTAATTCTAAAAATATTTTTTCAAAATAGGGGTTCCACAATAAAAGAGGACATTAAAAAAGGTTCTATGGATAAAAAACATTAAGAAACGCTGCCTTATCGGATTACATGTTTCAATCTAATAATTCACGATTCTACTCGTGAAACTGATATCATCAGATCCGCACTGGTTTTATGAAAATACAATTTTACTTACCAATTTTCCAAAAATATTTTGATTCCTTTGATCTTGACTGTACACCTATACCCAATTTTTGAGTGAAAACAATTCAAAGAGGTTAATCTATCGTTCGTGCAAGATCTTACCAACATTTCAAAGTCGTTTTAAACACTGTATCACACATTTGGGTGCGTAGAGTTCAAAAACCGCATTTTCAGGTGGCGGAAACTTTCGCAAAGCGTCCAAATTACGGATATAACTGACAAGTTAAAAATCCTCGAATACGACTTAAACCGACCGTAAACACTTTATTATGATAGTTATTGCAAAACAGACATCGCCTGTCGAATTTTCTGATCAAAATACGTATGAATCCGCAGAAAAAGCGATGGTTTTCTTATAATCAATTTTTCTCGTACTCGTGCTTGTACTCGTACTTGAAAATCACTCACAATTTTGAAAAGATACAAAAATGCGACTTTCGCTAAGCTCAAGAATTCTTGTTTTATTTTGTCCCTATATAATTTTTATTTTGATGAATATCATCATATTCTTGTAAAAAAATGTTTAATTCGAGTAAAAACGTGCTATTTTGAGTAAGTATAAGATTATAGGTAAGTACATATTAATTAAGCTTGCCATTGTATAAAATCATTGAAATTTATATCAACACATAGATTGAACTTTCAACTTAAATCTCCACAAAAAATTTATGAAAAATATTTTTTAATAAAAACAGGAAACTATTATGCGATTATAGAGTCATCTTAAAAAAATTGACACCGCACTATGTTTTTCTAAACCTCTATAATGGTCTACAGCAGGCGTCGGCAACCTATGGCACGCGTGCCAGGCTTGGCACGCGATGGGGTTCTGAATGGCACTCTACAAATAATCAGGGATATATATTAATATATAATAATGGGGAAATAGAATTAAGGCGGCACCCTGAATCATATTGGTAGAGTGGCTTGGCACACCACAGCTAAAAGGTTGCCGACCCCTGGTCTACAGTAATCTAAAATTGGGAAATTTTCCCAACAAAACTAATAAATTAATATCGTTGCTGTTTTGAAGAACGTGCGAATAAGCCATTTTACAAAAATGCGATTTACATTATGTATTTTCTTTCAATATTTCTTTTTACACAATTAATGACAAGCATTATATTTTAAGTTCCTCAGAGTAGATGTTATCCCATTTCACACGTTGAGTTCTCTCCAACAAGTAATTGGCAAAGAGGTTCAGAGCTGAGGCGCTACAACCGTAGTAGGATACCTTAGCGATTAGTAATTTGTGGTTAATAACATCAAATGCCTTTACTAAAGTCTAGTAGGGAAAGTACTGTGACCATTGAGCAATCAATATTAGTGCAAATATCGTTGATAATTTTTAACAGAGCAGTGGCAGTGCTATGCTTTTTCCGGAATCCCGATTGGTGCTCTGGAATTACTTTATTCGCTGTTACATGATCCAAAAGCTGGTCATACATGATGCTTTCTAATGCCTTTGAAAGAGATGATAAAATATTGATAGGACGTAGTTCGTCAAACTTGCTGGCATTGGGTACTTTAGGTATGGGAAGTATTAACAACTTTTTCCACACATCCGGTACAATCGAGTTGTTCAGGCAAGAGTTGATTGATTAGGTCTGTTATACTGTCGAGACAGTAAGGAAGAACCATCTTTAGCATTCTGGAATTAATGTTGTCCACGCCAGTAGCAGTCGACTTCATTTTGCATATTATTTTGGCAACTTTATTCATAGAAACATTGTGGAAGACTAGTTCATTGGTGATAAGTGGGTGTTTGTTTGTGGTATAATAGTCGGTGGTCTTTTGATCCACAGAGGTGTCTGGAGTCACATTCACAAAATACTTATTTAATTCATTCAGATCCACATCATCCAGATTTGCTTTGTTCATGGGTTTGCGATGAACATTACCACGTTCAAAAAACTTCCACAATTTCTTGGGGTTCTTGTTACATATGCTTCAACTTCTTATTTGAAATAAGCTTTTTTTTTATTTTTAATCGCCTGGGACACTAAATTACGAAGTACTTTGTGGTGTATATTCTCATAAATAACGCTATTATTATTTAAGTGCTTTGTTTATTACTAACAACAAAACTAAACTGTCCTTTACATAAAGCTAAGTTATAATACATATGTACATATTTACAGTTACGCCCTCTAGCCGCGCGCTTATATAGTTACATTTAAATTCGAATATATTACAATATCTCCCCTCATAAATTCAAACGATCCGGGGCCCTAATGTGTCTTCTTGGTCTCCCCACGATAGGAACTGCATTCTCTGATTGCAAATGACTGCTTGTTGGTCCTTCTTCGCTGTCTCTGTGCGTTGTTGTCCCCACCGGTAGATCTTCTGTATTTGTCTCCTTCGTCGTGACTTCTAAATCTGGTAAGATTTGCGCCGTCTCCCTTTCCGGTCTCGGCGAACTTGCCACTTCCCCCACTGGAACTCTTTTCTCTTCCATTCTTGGTTCCGGCACCACTACACTTAGATTCCTATCTTGCACACTCTGTGGATCCATCTCTTCTCTAGTCTGTGCTAGAATAATTTGGTTTAGATGCCTTTTCCAAATCAAATTCTCATGAACCAGTCTACAAAAATAGATTCTGTCTCCCAAAATTTCGTCTATGACACTTTCTGCCCATCCCTTTTTATTTGGGTTTCTATAATCTCTGCAATATACACGTTCCCCTACTTCAAATTTTATTTCTCGACTACCTCTCATATAGGCCTCTCGATTCCTGTCGCCTTCTAGCAATAAATCAAAGCGATTTCTAATTTTTCCCTTAAAAACCAAACTTGCGGGTGTAACTCCTGTACTCATGTGAATGGAATTTCTGTAATGAAAAAGGTACCTATTCATTAATGTTATAAAACTATTATCTTTGTTTTTGTCATCTTTCAACGCTTTCTTCAAACCCTGTTTGAAACTTTTGACACTATTTTCGGCAAAACCATTTGTAGCTGGATGCCCCGGAGGAGACGTCAGGTGTTTTATGCCATTATCGTTCATAAATCTTGCAAATTCTTCGGAACTAAATTGCGGACCGTTATCCGTAACCAACGTTTTTGGTAGACCAAACCTTGCAAAACATTCTCTAAATTTCTCCACAGTGTTTTTCGTGTCTGCGGTACTCACAATAAAGGCTTCTACCCACTTAGAGAAACTATCCGAAATTATTAGGATCATTTTATTTTCAAAAGGGCCCAAATAATCCGCATGAACCCGTTCATAAAAATATGTTGCCTTCACTGTGGGCATTAATTTGGCCTTAACTGGTTCTGGTCTTAACGATAAGCACACTTTACACGAATTAACCCACTTTTCGATATCCGTATCTAATGATGGCCACCAGAAATACGATCTTGCATTGGCCTTCATCTTGGAGACTCCTTCATGCGTGTTGTGGAGCTCGTTCAATAGCTGCACCCTCAAGCATTTTGGAACCAACACTCTATATCCCCACATAATCACGTTCTTTTCAATGGACAATTCCGCTTTTCTCAAAAAATAGCCCTTCAATAGCTCGTTATCACTTTTGTTTGGAAATCCAGTTCTGATGTAGTTGAAGATTGCTCCCAATTCCGCATCTTTCCTTGTCGCTGACCTTATTCGGTTCAAATCGATCGGCACAATGTTTTCCATGAAATCTAAATAGTCGTACTCATTTTCCACTTCTTTCTTTCGCAAGTTCGGCAATGGCAGTCTCGACAAACAATCCGCCTGCACGTTTTCCTTTCCTTTAATAAACTTAAACGAATAATCAAAGTTGGCCAAGAACAGGGACCACCTCTGCAGCCGTCCCGCTGCCATCTGCGGTAAACTTCTATTCTCCCCAAATAGCGCTTCTAACGGTTTATGGTCGTTCATTATTTCAAATTTCCTACCCGCCAGGTACTGGAAGAATTTCTTCACCGCCCAGACTATGCTTAATGCTTCCTTTTGAATCATCGCATAATTTTGCTCTGCTCTTGATAACACCCGTGACACAAAGCATATCGGTCTCTCTGTCCTATCAAGCATTATGTGCGACAACACCGCCCCAATCCCTTTTGCACTGCTATCACACGTTAACCGTAGTGGTAATGTCGGATCATAATGCACCAGCACCCGATCTGATGCAATTTCCTCCTTGGCCCACTTGAACGCTTCGTCGCAATCTGTTGTCCATTTAAACTGAGCATTCTTCTCACACAGTCTGTATAATGGTTTTAATTTTATCGATAGATTTGCTATAAATCGTGAATAATAATTGACCATTCCAATAAACGCCCGAACTTCTTTTATATTTCCTGGTGTCGGCTTGTCCACAATTGCTTTGATCATCCCGCTATCCTTTTCTAATCCTACTGCGGATATTTTGTGCCCTAAATACTTGATCGTGTCGCAGAAAAAATTGCACTTACTCTTATTCAGTCTAAAACCTGCACTCTCTAACTTGTTCAGTACCTCCGCTAGATTCTTTAGATGTTCTTCCCTGGTCTCTCCTGTTACTACTATATCATCCAAAAAAGCTACGGTTCGTTTTGATCCCTGCAACACTTTTTCGATAATATTTTGAAAAATTGCACAAGCCGGTTTTGTGCCATACGGTAGTCTCTTCACCTTATATATCCCATATGGTGTGCTCCAGGCTAACAACTCGCTAGTTTCTTCGTCTACCACCAACTGATTGTACGCACTTAATAAGTCTAGTTTCGTAAATTGTTGCCCCCCTTGTAGTGCTGCAAATATTTCTTCAATCCGAGGCAACGGGTGATTACCATCTTTCAAATACTTATTAATAGTAATCTTGTAATTCGCACAAAGTCGAATGTCCTTGCCATTTGCCTTCATTACCGGGACCAATGGGGTGCCAAACTTCGAATTTGCCACTTTCTCTATTACTCCTATTTTCTCCAAACGGTTCAACTCTTTAAACACTTTCTCTCGAAATGCAAATGGTATTTGTCGTGGTTTGTGGAAAATCGGTGTCACTTGTTCATGTGTTTCCAACTTGACCTTATGTCCATTGAACTCCCCCAGCTCTTCTTTAAATAAGTTGCTGTGTTTTTCCAACAATTTCTCTATCGTACTTTGACCCAAGTTATTAACTTCCACTACTCCCGCACCATTAACTGTGACGTTAAAGTCCTTCAATAAGTCTCTTCCGACTAACATTCTCGTCTGTTTGTCTTAAACTATCGAATTCCCTTCTTCTTCTGTGCACTGGAACTCTCGGTTGGAATTGTGCATTCAGCAGTTCTACTAATTCTTCAAATTTCTTATCCTTCGGTTTAATCGGGTTACAGAGATTTCTAATTATTTTATAAACCTCCCTATCAACACACGTTAACAAAATTGGTACTTTTTTTCCTTCTGCCACTTCTTGTACCTCGAACTGTTGTTCTAATCTTTCGTAAAATATTTCCCAATCATCTCCTATCCTAAACTCCTCTACCGGATTAAACCTTTCGTTCCTTATTGTTACCACAGTCTGCTCCTCCATTTCCAAAACTTTCCAACAACCAGTAGATACTACCACCAAAATAACCTAATCTTCCACGTGTTTTCAATCACACCAGAACGTCTTCCGAAAAAAAAATAAATACCGGTGATTGAATCTTGAACCAACAAAGCTAAATTCTTGCACGTGTTTCCACAACCCAAATATCAGAACTTTTTCCGAAAAACAACAAAGTGTATCCTCAATAATAATCGTCCTGGTCGAGAGTATATAAACCCAACTCTACCAAAAAAAAACAAATCAATCCACGAAACGATTATTTAATACCTGCTTGGTTCCTTGGTTGTAAACACGTGCGGCCACCGCTTTTTTTTCTTTAATTCATCCTCGTCGCCATTTATTTGGTGTATATTCTCATAAATAACGCTATTATTATTTAAGTGCTTTGTTTATTACTAACAACAAAACTAAACTGTCCTTTACATAAAGCTAAGTTATAATACATATGTACCATGGACTTAGAAAGATAGGACCCGCAACTCCCTACCTGAAAGCTTAAAATTTGCGAGCTCTTAACCGTATGGGTTCATCACTTCTACCGCTAGGATCGCTGAATTCCTGTTCCAAAAATACGATTTAAATTCAAATTGAAAATTATTAATTTAACCAATATATGAAAATAAAACATTAAAGATTGAAAATATATTATATATTAAAAACAGTAATGCATTTTTCATACATGTACGTGCACTTTTATTCAAACTACAAAGGATTAAGTTCGGTAAAAAAATTGGACAGCTGTCAACAACGCGCATGCTTGGAATAGTGATAAAAATTAAAAGAAATTGTTTTTTAAATAATCGAAATTATATAATTACTTATTAAATAACGTATTTTATTATTTAAAAAAACTTTATATGTATGTTAGCGTGAGCCAAAATATTTGCAATAAATGAAGCTAAAATAATATTCTTCTCGATTTTCTATATTTAGGTTCTTCTACTGTCTTCACACACCTATGATAAACTGTGTTTTGATATAGTAATACTGTTATAGTTGATTACCAACCTAATAATACCAAATTAGGTTGGTATTACTTACTCAACGCATTTATTTAAAATTATTAGTCAGGGCAGAGTATTTCATTAACGTCATATACAGGTCCGGGTTCAGGTTTAGTAATCCTCACTTATTCTAACACGGCCTTCCTGCAATTGTCGCGTCCCCGTGACATTTTTTTTTTTTTTTTGAATTTTGAATAACGCCATAAATAACTCGGCCGCAACGCCTTAAATAATTCGGCCGCAACGCCTTAAATAACTCGGCCGCAACGCCTTAAATAATTCGGCCGCAACGCCTTAAATAACTCGGCCGCAACGCCTTAAATAACTCGGCCGCAACGCCTTAAATAACTCGGCCGCAACGCCTTAAATAACTCGGCCGCAACGCCTTAAATAATTCGGCCGCAACGCCTTAAATAACTCGGCCGCAACGCCTTAAATAATTCGGCCGCAACGCCTTAAATAATTCGGCCGCAACGCCTTAAATAACTCGGCCGCAACGCCTTAAATAATTCGGCCGCAACGCCTTAAATAACTCGGCCGCAACGCCTTAAATAACTCGGCCGCAACGCCTTAAATAATTCGGCCGCAACGCCTTAAATAACTCGGCCGCAACGCCTTAAATAATTCGGCCGCAACGCCTTAAATAATTCGGCCGCAACGCCTTAAATAACTCGGCCGCAACGCCTTAAATAACTCGGCCGCAACGCCTTAAATAACTTGGTTCTACCGTCCGTAATAGTTATTTATGTACCAAGTCCTGAAAGTGCATCTTCTTGGCATGAGCGCGGAAAATTATAGACTGAGGCGCAGACGAAGTCTATAACCACGCAAATGCCAAAAAGGCACCTTAAGGATAAAGCGCATAAACTATTTTATGTGTAATTGGAATGAAATGCACATTTTCTGCAAAAAAATGTACGATAATAATTTAACGAAATACGTATGTTGCTAAGCAATAAAATATTTAAAATTCACAAAATACGTCAAAAATATATGTCAAAGTGTACATTTTAGTAGGATTGCACATAAAACAATTGAGGTTTTGACATTTCTGTACTATAAAGTAAAATTTTACGTTTCTGTACTGTAAACAGCTACTTTCAGTATTGTTTTGTATATGTGAAAATGTACATTATAGTATAAATGTACTTACCAAAGAAAAGCAATGAATCAAATTGCTTCACTAGTCATATTTTCCTCAAAATTGTCTGTTAAACCAGCCTCTCAACTGTTCATAAGTAGCCTCTTTCACTAGTTTCTCCAACCTCCAAATACGCAACGTTCGTTAGCCAGCATTTCTATAATTTTGCTTAGTCCCAAAAACTTCCCGCTTAGCTTTCCAAATCTTACTGTTGCCAAATCCTATTTCCACTTGCGCGATTCTTCCCTCAGAACATAAATGCATCCGACGTATATCAAGTTGCCAAACTTTTACCTTCATTAAGTACTGCTTCAATTCCGGTCAATATTGCAAACCATTCAATCTCCTTTCTGTTGTTCAACGCACTTTTCACTAGATCAGACAAGACTTTTATCACTGATTTTACCTGTCCGCCACCTCTGGGCACTCCCACATTTTTAAGGTGCAATTCAACATCTTCTCGTTTAAAACAATTAACGAATTCCGATGAAGTGAAAATTTCCGCTTTATCAGTCATGACTGCCCCTGGATGCCAGCTCGTTTAAACAAAAAACCCAAAGTAACCATAGACTGTTTAGAAGTTTTGTTCTCTACGAGAGCAAATATACGGATACTTCAAAAATGCGCCAATCACAACCAAGATTACGGTGCATTCACCAATATACAAAAATCATCCAACGCTCGGGACTCCACCTTTCCACTCTTCGTCCATTCCTGACAACACACTTATATCACTATCCAGTACATATCAAATTCGGGGTCTCATCATTGAGAACTACGCCAAGTTCAATCCATAATTTCCCATGACAACGCACAATCCGGGACGCCGAATCGTCTTCCAACCAATCAATCTACGTCAGGGGTTCCCAACCTTTTTGCACCTGCGTACCACCTGGGAAAAATTTTTTAAAAACTGGAGCTAGAATAGCGAGTTTTTAACGATATTTTAAAGATTAAAATTTAAAATATCAACATTAGGAGTAATGGAACTTATCTTCACTCTTGCACACATCACTTACGCGTACCACCTGAAACGTTCCCGCGTACCACCAGGGGTACGCGTACCACCGGTTGGGAGCCCATGATTTACGCCATCTACGCCAGGAATACAACTACTGTCTATCGACTTCTCTTCCAGGAGCTTGCAAGGCGGTAGACTCAAAGCCAATTTTGCAATCCTCAGCTACAAGTTGAATTTCTTTACTATTATAACACTTCTTTTGCTTCTTAATTTAGATTTCTTTCATTGCATGCTTCGGGTTTTCTGAATATTTACAGTCTTTCTTTGAATGACCTATTTTTTTTTTACAGTTGAAACATTTTTTTGATAATTTCCGTTTTTCTCATACGATTGCATAGTATCTAGCTTGAGTTGTTTTGGTACTCTTCGATGATCATCTTTGATTTCGCTATCATATTGTCGAAGTAAAGCTTTAAGATCTTGTTGATTCTTTGGTACATTTATTCGTATTCTTTGTCGAATAATATCGTTATTCATTCCACCAATGGAACGTATTACTTTCTGCCATTCCAGTTGAGGTTGGTACTACGTATTTTCTCTATTCCGTATTCACATAAACTAACAAGGTTTAAACTTTCTATATTAGCTGCCTTGTTTAGCTTCGTGTGCCATGTTTCTTGTTTGGGGAACGTTATTCAAAAGTCATACACAAATTATTCCAACTCCTATCAAATGGTTTCCATCCATCGAAAAACTTTATTTTTCATTTTCTCGTAGAGCGTCTCACTCTTTCAATATCATAATAAAATCGGATATTTTAGTTCGTTTCTTTAAATCGTTTATTTGTTCAATCCATTATTCATCAATCAAAAATTTGCTATTAACGGCATCGTGCGTTTGTCCATCGGATATCCGTCCGGATTTTGAATTGCATTTTGGGAATCTTCTGTATTTTGATTCATTTTAAACCAAACGAGAGAAAAAATAAAACACAAAACCAACAAAAACAAAAAAAAAACACGACAAAAAAAAACTTATCCGTTTGCAGTTAAACGTTGGTTCGAATCCCACTTCTGATGTTAGCGTGAGCCAAAATATTTGCAATAAATGAAGCTAAAATAATATTCTTCTCGATTTTCTATATTTAGGTTCTTCTACTGTCTTCACACACCTATGATAAACTGTGTTTTGATATAGTAATACTGTTATAGTTGATTACCAACCTAATAATACCAAATTAGGTTGGTATTACTTACTCAACGCATTTATTTAAAATTATTAGTCAGGGCAGAGTATTTCATTAACGTCATATACAGGTCCGGGTTCAGGTTTAGTAATCCTCACTTATTCTAACATGTATGAAAAAGTAAGTTTTGTAATGAAAATAATTTGAAAATAAAATATTCAAATGAATATTTTGGAACAGGAATTCAGCGATCCTAGCGGTAGAAGTGATGAACCCATACGGTTAAGAGCTCGCCATTTTAATCTTAGTTGCTAGTCCTATCTTTCTAAGAGGTGCATGTCCCCAGCCCCCCCCAATTCGAATTTTGACTCCAAAATAGTCTAAATCGTTTGTGCTTCGTTTGTACCTGTTTGTGCAAACATTATTTTTGTTTGTACCCAAATAGTTTTCGAGAAATTTCAAAATTTCGCTGGGGGGGGCTGGAGACATGCTTTTTTAAATTGCGAATTTTGGATTCAAAATAGTCTAGAACGTTTGTAATTCGCTTGAGATTGTTTGTGCAAGTTTTATTTTCGTTTGTACCCAAATAGTTTTTGAGATTTTTAAGAAAAACAAAGAAACTGACGCGCATGAGTAGATTAACGAGATTCTTGGTAAAACTTACAAGATCACGTTCAAAATATTTTCTATCGTTTGTACTTTGTTTGTGCTTGTTTGTGCAAGTTTCATTTTTGTTTGTACCCAAACAGTTTTTGAGATTTTGAAGAAAAACATCAAAGATACTGACGCGCATGAGTGGATTAACGAGATTCTGGGTAAAACTTATAGGATCACGTTCAAAATACTCTCTATCGTTTGTACTTTGTTGTGATTGTTTGTGCAAGTTTTATTTTCTTTTGTACCCAAATAGTTTTTGAGATTTTTAAGAAAAACATCATAAAAACTGACGCGCAGGAATGGCTTAACGAGATTCTTTTAGCACGGGGAAACACATAGAATTTTTTAAAATTTCGAATTTTGGATTCAAAATAGTCTAGAACGTTTGTAAAACGTTTGTGCTTGTTTGTGCAAGTTTTATTTTCGTTTGTACCCAAATAGTTTTTGAGATTTTCGAGATTCTAGGTAACACGTGGTAAAACAAAATTTCTTTAAAAAATAAAAAAAAAGTTTTTGAGATTTTCAAGAAAAACAACAAAGAAACTGACGCGCATGAGTGGATTAACGAGATTCTGGTTAAAACTTACAGGATCACGTTCAAAATATTCTCTATCGTTTGTACTTCGTTTGTACCTGTTTGTGCAAGTTTTATTTTTGTTTGTACCCAAATAGTTTTCGAGAAATTTCAAAATTTCGCTGGGGGGGGCTGGAGACATGCTTTTTTAAATTTCGAATTTTGGATTTAAAATAGTCTAGAACGTTTGTACTTCGTTTGTGCTTGTTTGTGCAAGTTTTATTTTCGTTTGTACCCAAATAGTTTTTGAGATTTTCAAGAAAAACATCAAGGATACTGACGCGCATGAATGGATTAACGAGATTCTGAGTATAACTTACAGGATCACGTTCAAAATATTCTCTATCGTTTGTACTTCGTTTGTACCTGTTTGTGCAAGTTTTATTTTTGTTTGTACCCAAATAGTTTTCGAGAAATTTCAAAATTTCGCTGGGGGAGGCTGGAGACATGCTTTTTTAAATTTCGAATTTTGGATTTAAAATAGTCTAGAACGTTTGTACTTCGTTTGTGCTTGTTTGTGCAAGTTTTATTTTCGTTTGTACCCAAATAGTTTTTGAGATTTTCAAGAAAAACATCAAGGATACTGACGCGCATGAATGGATTAACGAGATTCTGAGTATAACTTACAGGATCACGTTCAAAATATTCTCTATCGTTTGTACTTCGTTTGTACCTGTTTGTGCAAGTTTTATTTTTGTTTGTACCCAAATAGTTTTTGAGATTTTCAAGAAAAACATCAAAGAAACTGACGCGCATGAGTGGATTAACGAGATTCGTAGCACGGGGAAACACAGAAATTTTTCAAACATAGATACTGACGCGCATGAGTGGATTAACGAGATTCTTAGCACGGGGAAACACATGGAACACGTAAAGAGCGGATTTATATGTAACAACAGACCCGTCTTAAGGTATAGACTAATATAAATCACCAATAGAAAACGATTATTAGCTCTAATAAGAGTTTTATATTGATGATAGACTTTGTTTGACCAATTACTTAAGAGGTGTTACCCTTAGGCATTATCCCCACGGGGACGCATGGCATCAGCACGACATGCTTTCAACATGTTGCATCTGTGTCGTACCCGTATATTAAAATGGGTAAGCAACATGTTGAAAGCATGTCGTGCTGATGCCATGCGTCCCCGTGAGGATACTGCCTTAGACGGGTCTGTTATTACATATAAATCCGCTCTCTACACATAAGATATGGAGCAACAGTTGATTAAAAACTTAAGAAGGGAAGGATGTAATGTGTTGAATACAAAGTTATCCCTGGATTAAAGGATTATTATTTTATATTGGTAACAAATTGATATTATTTCGTATTGGTAAAATAATTTGTAAAATACTATATAAACAAAACTATTTATAAAAATAAATAAGTACAACAGACATTACATTTAGTATCCTTTATTATTCACGTATTCATTAAATCAAAGAATCATGCCTAGATCGACAGAAATTAATTTTGAATTGTTGCTTGAAATTCTTCAGAAATTCAATTTTTTTTTCCGTAATAAAAAATTAGTTTGAAAAAAGTTTGGTGTGTATATTATTTACTGTTAATCATGCAAATCACCTTGAACATAACATAATGATCTACATTTCATAGGTGGTGTGCGTTTAAAAATAACAACAAAAAATTGTGTATCATTTATTTTAATTTTTAATGGTGAATAATAGTCCATATTAAGAGGGGCATTTTTTTCAGGGCCCTTTTAATTTAATCAACAGATGGCGCCTACTTAAATATTTTTATAAAATAAGAGGAATTTGCTATATTTAAAATATAGCAAATTCGTTGAGATAATACTATTCTATAAACAATATTCTTGATCTTAAGCTATTTTGAGTTCGTAATATTTATTTATAAAAACACAATTCATAATTAAAGTTTAATTATCTTTTTTGTAAGTGAGTGTGTTTTGACATACTCAATACGAACTCAAAATAGCTTAAGATCAAGAATATTGTTTATAAAATAGTATTATCTCAACGAATTTGCTATATTTTAAATATAGCAAATTCCTCTTATTTTATATAAATATTTAAGTAGGCGCCATCTGTTGATTAAATTAAAAAGGCCCTGAAAAAAGTGCTCCTCTTAAATAAATCTGAGAATCTGTGCAAGTGCAATTTAACTTTAAATCCAAAATTCAAAATTTTAAAAACTTCTGTGTTTCCCCGTGCTAAGAATCTCGTTAATCCACTCATGCGCGTCAGTATCCTTGATTTTTTTCTTGAAAATCTCAAAAACTGTTTGGGTACAAACGAAAATAAAACTTGCACAAACAAGCACAAACGAAGTACAAACGTTCTAGACTATTTTAAATCCAAAATTCGAAATTTAAAAAAGCATGTCTCCAGCCCCCCCCAGCGAAATTTTGAAATTTCTCGAAAACTATTTGGGTACAAACAAAAATAAAACTTGCACAAACAGGTACAAACGAAGTACAAACGATAGAGAATATTTTGAACGTGATCCTGTAAGTTATACCCAGAATCTCGTTAATCCATTCATGCGCGTCCGTATCCTTGATGTTTTTCTTGAAAATCTCAAAAACTATTTGGGTACAAACGAAAATAAAACTTGCACAAACAAGCACAAACGAAGTACAAACGTTCTAGACTATTTTAAATCCAAAATTCAAAATTTAAAAAAGCATGTCTCCAGCCCCCCCCAGCGAAATTTTGAAATTTCTCGAAAACTATTTGGGTACAAACAAAAATAAAACTTGCACAAACAGGTACAAACGAAGTACAAACGATAGAGAATATTTTGAACGTGATCCTGTAAGTTTTAACCAGACTCTCGTTAATCCACTCATGCGCGTCAGTTTCTTTGTTGTTTTTCTTGAAAATCTCAAAAACTATTTGGGTACAAACAAAAATAAAACTTGCACAAACAAGTACAAACCAAACACAGACGTTTTAGACTATTTTTGTATCAGGAATTGGAAATTTTAAAGAAATTTTGTTTTACCACGTGTTACCTAGAATCTCGAAAATCTCAAAAACTATTTGGGTACAAACGAAAATAAAACTTGCACAAACAAGCACAAACGTTTTACAAACGTTCTAGACTATTTTGAATCCAAAATTCGAAATTTTAAAAAATTCTATGTGTTTCCCCGTGCTAAAAGAATCTCGTTAAGCCATTCCTGCGCGTCAGTTTTTATGATGTTTTTCTTAAAAATCTCAAAAACTATTTGGGTACAAACGAAAATAAAACTTGCACAAACAATCACAACAAAGTACAAACGATAGAGAGTATTTTGAACGTGATCCTATAAGTTTTACCCAGAATCTCGTTAATCCACTCATGCGCGTCAGTATCTTTGATGTTTTTCTTGAAAATCTCAAAAACTGTTTGGGTACAAACAAAAATGAAACTTGCACAAACAAGCACAAACAAAGTACAAACGATAAAAAATATTTTGAACGTGATCTTGTAAGTTTTACCAAGAATCTCGTTAATCTACTCATGCGCGTCAGTTTCTTTGTTTTTCTTAAAAATCTCAAAAACTATTTGGGTACAAACGAAAATAAAACTTGCACAAACAATCTCAAGCGAATTACAAACGTTCTAGACTATTTTGAATCCAAAATTCGCAATTTAAAAAAGCATGTCTCCAGCCCCCCCCAGCGAAATTTTGAAATTTCTCGAAAACTATTTGGGTACAAACGAAAATAATGTTTGCACAAACAGGTACAAACGAAGCACAAACGATTTAGACTATTTTGGAGTCAAAATTCGACATGGGGGGGGCTAGCATGTCTCCAGCCCCCCCCAGCGAAATTTTGAAATTTCTCGAAAACTATTTGGGTACAAACGAAAATAATGTTTGCACAAACAGGTACAAACGAAGCACAAACGATTTAGACTATTTTGGAGTCAAAATTCGAATTGGGGGGGGCTGGGGACATGCACCTTTTCTAAGTCCATGATATGTACATATTTACAGTTACGCCCTCTAGCCGCGCGCTTATATAGTTACATTTAAATTCGAATATATTACACTTTGTAGTATTCAAAATGGTTAACTTTCCTAGTTTTGGTATATTACTACTTTTTGAAAGCTTCTTCTCTAAGTTTGATCATGGATTGAACAGTTTCCATAAGTAACAGTTTTCGTAGATCCTCCTTGAATGGCTCTTGGATGTTTCCTCTTGGAAGGGCTCTTGAATGGCTCTTGGAAGGGCAACCAGTTTCATTTTATTCCAGATCATACACTGATAATCAGGTACGATGGGCACCTATAGAAAAAGAGTTATTTGCAATTTGTGCGTCCGTTGAAAAGTTTCATCAATTTATTTATGGCCGGAAAGTGGTGATAAAAACTGATCACAAACCATTAATTTCAATAGTTAAAAAGGACATAAATAAAATAAGTGCTAGGCTACAAAGAATGGTATTAAAACTATTAAAATATGATCTAATAGTTGAATATTTGCCGGGTACAAAAATGTTTTTAGCCGACTTCTTGTCGCGTAATCTAATAAAACATAACGCGAAAGATGAGGTAACGCTTAGCGAAACGGTTCATTTTCTAAAAAAAGAATTGCCAGTTTCAAAAAATAGACTTGAACAACTCAAGGTTGAAACCGCTAACGATAAAAATTTACAAGAAGTAATTAAATGGTATAAAAATGGTTGGCCAAGCCAGCGAAATTGTAAAACTTTGTGTAATGCTGAGTTAGTAAACTATTGTAAAATAAAAGATAATCTAGAGTTTAAAAACGATCTTTTATTTTACAATGAAAAAATTGTAGTGCCTGTAAGTTTGAGAAAGGAAATGTTAAAAATTATACATTCTTCACATTTAGGTATAACAAAGTGTAAAAAAAGAGCACGCTCTCTCTTATATTGGCATGGAATTACAAACGACATAGAAAAACTAGTAAAGGCATGTAAAATTTGTGAAAAATTTAGGCCCAGTAATGTAAAAGAAAAAATAATATCACATGAAGTTCCAAATTTACCTTTTTTTAAAGTAGGTTTAGATTTGTTCCATTTTGAAGGAAAAGATTATTTAGTATTAATTGATTATTTTTCTAAGTGGATTGATTTTACTAAGTTGCCTAGTAAAGGAACCGATGAGGTCATTTTTGCATTAAAAAATATATTTAGTGTTCATGGAATACCAAGAACCGTGATTTCAGATAATGTTCCGTTTAATAGCTTTAAAATGCATGAATTCGCGAAAAGTTATGATTTTGATGTTGTGACGTCAAGCCCTAGATATCCTAAATCTAATGGGTTAGCTGAAAAAGCCGTTGGAATATCCAAAAATATTCTGAAAAAATGCAAAAGTGACAATACGGATATTGCCATGGGTTTGTTAATTTACAGAAATACACCAGTGTGCGGTACGGATTATAGTCCTGCTCAAATGTTAATGGCAAGAAATTTAAGAACTAATTTGCCTTGTACCACTGAAAATTTAAAACCCAAGGTAATAATTAAAGATGCTAAAAGTCAATTTATCCATAGGCGTACTAAGTTTGAAGAACATTACGATAAAACTGCAAAAGAAAGAACAGGTTTTAAAAAGGGGGATAATGTGTTAATTCAAGATTTGCCAAAAAAGACGTGGTCACCTGGGTTAGTAGTAAGTAAACACGATACACCGCGTTCTTATGTTGTATTAAATAAAGAGGGAAATACATTGAGGCGAAATAGTCACCATTTAAGGTCGACTCCAAATAAAACTGTTATTCAAGAAGAAGCAGATGAAGATATCTTGTTTAATGATGTAGAAAATAATGAAAATGTTACAAATGTAACTCCAAACTTAGAACAGCCTGAGATAAGTGTCAGCACTAGAACTGCTAGAGTAAGACACAAACCAAAGTATCTTGAAGATTACCAATGTTAGTTTATAAGATGTTTTTGTTAATTTTAATTAAAAATTTAATAAGTAAATAAGGGGGATGTTGGGTATTCATACTTAGCATAAGTTACAGTAGTGGGGAACTACCATGCAAATTGTAATATTGTAATCAGTAACTAACAAGAAGAGATCTTGTATGGGTGCTCCAGTTATTAGTTAAATAAAGTCGTAATAATTATGATGTTTCTTATTTATCTAACAACGCAACAATGCTATGCTATGCTACAAATTTGTCAGTAACTCTTACGCTATGGTAGGAATGCGTTCTCCTTTTTATTAATTAAAAATTTTAATTTAAAAATTTAAAATTATATAAAAATTACTTCAGGAAAGTGTTCGGTAAAACATAATATACTATAATTCTTTGTGCTTTTACATTTGAGGAAGACCTCGAATATAAGCTCTATAATAAGTATAAGAATAAGTTCATTGTTATAAATTTTTATTTTAATAAACAGAGCTTATATTGCCAATTAAATTACCTCTAATAATTTTAAAACCATAATTTTATGATTCCTCATTATTAATATGTTACTATGAATTTTAGTGCAGTAATATAACTTACATTTTATTAATGTAATATTAATTGTTTATCTTTGTAACGTTCGGTGGATCTATAGGTACCGCTTAGGTACTGTGGTTTGTAATCCCAAGTTCAAATCTTGTCCAAGTTATAGTTTTTTTTACTTAATATGCGATATAAAATAAGTAACGTTTTAGATTATCGGAGGTGTAAATTTTAAGCACATAATTATATTTATGCGTTGTTATTCATGAAATGTTTAATTTAATTTAACATCCACATCGTATCGACATGTTTCACATCTACCGGGCGTCCGTCCCGTGAGGTCAATATTTTTATAGCATAATATTCACCTCATAATTCATATAACACTTAACGAGAGTCTTGTGGCTAAGTGTGCTAGGTGTCGAGACTGATGTCGACGGGTTTTGGGTTCGAATCCAATGCCCGCCGGCTATCTGATCGGTGCTTAGCGTACTTAGCCACAAGGTTTCTCAAGAGAAAACAGTTGTGTAGTAAACCTAATCTGATAAAATTTCGAGTGGCCATAGAGATTAATGATTCAAATATGGTTGAAAAGCAACTGAGAGCCCGCCATTTTCTCAAGACTGGAAGGTCTTGATGAAACTCCTTCATCTACTACGTACAGTACCATCGGCAAACGACCATGTCAACCTGACTTAACTCAGGATTCATGATCCACGATGTCTCCTCCCTAGACACAACATACCTATAAACGGTGTAGCTGTCTGCAATGAGGGCTGTACGTAGTAGATAGGATTTCGTTCGAGATACCCTCCAGTTTTGCCGAAACTTTTAATATTGTACTATTTTTGGCGTTTGGTTCAATTACTATGAAAAATTGCAGACAATTATTGATGTACATATGCCATTAAAAGAAATGATAGTTTATAATAAAGAACATAGTTTGATGAAAAACTAAGAACAGGTTTGATGAAAATGTGTTAACGGCCATAAAAATTTGAGGTAACTTTCAAGAAATATAGATTGAGTAACGAAAATGAGGACTGGGAGAAATTTAAAAGGAATAGAATTCAGTTGGTTGGAATTGTTAGGCAAGCAAAAAGGGATTATTATGCTGAAATCATTGATGAATCTATGCACGATGCGAAGAAAATGTGGAAGGCTATCAAAAACTTAATTAAAAATGAACATAATGAAGAAACTAGTGAATTATTGTTTCAGAACAGATCAATAAAAAATGACCTAATCTCACAAGCAAAAGGTTTTTCGCCTGTGTGCGTTCTCAAATGTATTTTTAAAGTTGTTCTTTGTGAACATTTATAGTCACAAATATAACAAGCAAACGGTTTTTCGCCTGTGTGAATTTTTAAATGTGTTTTTAAAACTGTTTTGTCTGCATTTTTATAGTCACAAATCTCACAAGCAAAAGGTTTCTCGCCTGTGTGTGTTCCGAAATGACTTTTAAATTTTTCTCTTCGTGCATATTTATTATCACAAATCTCACAAGAAAACGTTTCTCCCCTGTGTGAATTTTTAAATGTTCTTTTAAAGATGATTTATGCGCACATGTATAGTTGCAAATCAAACAGGTAAAAGGTTTCTCGCCTGTGTGTGTTCCGAAATGACTTTTTAATTTTTCTCTTCGTGCATATTTATTATCACAAATCTCACAAGAAAACGTTTCTCCCCTGTGTGAATTTTTAAATGTTCTTTTAAAGATGATTTATGCGCACATGTATAGTTGCAAATCTCACAAGTAAAAGGTTTCTCGCCGGTGTGAGTTCAGGAATGTACATAATTATGGACAATTACAGGTATCTATTGGCCTCGATACCGACATTGAAGTGCGGACATCTACCGGGATTTGTTTGAACTACGGACTCCTTCGTACTTACCGACAATTACAGATTTCTATTCGATATCGACATCTACAGAACCCTTTGTTACCTACCATAAGATAATTTATACTTGTCGAAATGTTAACCTCGTTTTTTTAGGCATTTGTCGGTTTGAAAATTAAAATGTAACTAATAAGTCGTCGTTGTAAGTTATCAAATGAGTTAAATTATGTAATTATTAAATAATTTCACAATAAACGACTTACTAATTTTTAAATTTGTTATAGATTTTTCATGGCCAACAAAATGATTATGGTGTGGACTTGTGGAGTGCAAAGTTTTATGCAACAATTTGAAAGTTGAGGAAATCCTGACCAGTTTATAAACATTGTTCGATCAATAAAGAATGACCTAAACATTGCCGAAGAATTTAACAACTAGTTTTTGAATGGTATTGAAGAAGATGTTGTAAATTCGATACCTCAAGTTGAATTCGAGTTATGTGATTTTAGGGCAGCGATAACTTTTAAGTGATTTTAGACTACTCAGTATCGGGGGAAGATCAGTATGATGTTGTAATTTATGGAATGAAGAATAAAAGTAGTCCAGAGGGTTTAGATGTATGGAGTTAATGATGTTATCGTGGAACGAAATAAGTAATCCTTTGTTAATATAATATGGTTAATAGTTCGATGGAGGAAGGAATATTTCCAGACATACTCAATGTTGCCACTGTTGTCCTCATCCCCCACCCCCCCCATAAGAAAGGTATCCAACACAATTAAATGCGAAGAATTTAGACCAGTGAATATGTTAAGTTCTGTTAGTAAAATAATGTAATACAAGTGGCGAGCAAATAATTTGTAGCAAATAATATATTGTAGCAAATAATAAATAATTTTTGTCCATGCATTGTGACTTTTTCAATGATGTTTTAAAGATCTACTTTTGAGCACATTTAAAATCACAGATCTCAGAAGCAAAAGGTTTCTCGCCTGTGTGTGTTCCGAAATGACTTTTTAATTTTTCTCTTCGTGCAAATTTATTATCACAAATCTCACAAGAAAAAGTTTCTCCCCTGTGTGAATTTTTAAATGTTCTTTTAAAGATGATTTATGCGCACATGTATAGTTGCAAATCAAACGGGTAAAAGGTTTCTCGCCTGTGTGTGTTCCGAAATGACTTTTTAATTTTTCTCTTCGTGCATATTTATTATCACAAATCTCACAAGAAAACGTTTCTCCCCTGTGTGAATTTTTAAATGTTCTTTTAAAGATGATTTATGCCCACATGTATAGTTGCAAATCTCACAAGTAAAAGGTTTCTCGCCGGTGTGAGTTCGTGAATGTACATAATTATGGACAATTACAGGTATCTATTGGCCTCGATACCGACATTGAAGTGCGGACATCTACCGGGATTTGTTTGAACTACGGACTCCTTCGTACTTACCGACAATTACAGATTTCTATTCGATATCGACATCTACAGAACCCTTTGTTACCTACCATAAGATAATTTATACTTGTCGAAATGTTAACCTCGTTTTTTTAGGCATTTGTCGGTTTGAAAATTAAAATGTAACTAATAAGTCGTCGTTGTAAGTTATCAAATGAGTTAAATTATGTAATTATTAAATAATTTCACAATAAACGACTTACTAATTTTTAAATTTGTTATAGATTTTTCATGGCGAACAAAATGATTATGGTGTGGACTTGTGGAGTGCAAAGTTTTATGCAACAATTTGAAAGTTGAGGAAATCCTGACCAGTTTATAAACATTGTTCGATCAATAAAGAATGACCTAAACATTGCCGAAGAATTTAACAACTAGTTTTTGAATGGTATTGAAGAAGATGTTGTAAATTCGATACCTCAAGTTGAATTCGAGTTATGTGATTTTAGGGCAGCGATAACTTTTAAGTGATTTTAGACTACTCAGTATCGGGGGAAGATCAGTATGATGTTGTAATTTATGGAATGAAGAATAAAAGTAGTCCAGAGGGTTTAGATGTATGGAGTTAATGATGTTATCGTGGAACGAAATAAGTAATCCTTTGTTAATATAATATGGTTAATAGTTCGATGGAGGAAGGAATATTTCCAGACATACTCAATGTTGCCACTGTTGTCCTCATCCCCCACCCCCCCATAAGAAAAGTATCCAACACAATTAAATGCGAAGAATTTAGACCAGTGAATATGTTAAGTTCTGTTAGTAAAATAATGTAATACAAGTGGCGAGCAAATAATTTGTAGCAAATAATATATTGTAGCAAATAATAAATAATTTTTGTCCATGCATTGTGACTTTTTCAATGATGTTTTAAAGATCTACTTTTGAGCACATTTAAAATCACAGATCTCAGAAACAAAAGGTTTCTCGCCTGTGTGTGTTCCGAAATGACTTTTTAATTTTTCTCTTCGTGCAAATTTATTATCACAAATCTCACAAGAAAACGTTTCTCCCCTGTGTGAATTTTTAAATGTTCTTTTAAAGATGATTTATGCGCACATGTATAGTTGCAAATCAAACGGGTAAAAGGTTTCTCGCCTGTGTGTGTTCCGAAATGACTTTTTAATTTTTCTCTTCGTGCATATTTATTATCACAAATCTTACAAGAAAACGTTTCTCCCCTGTGTGAATTTTTAAATGTTCTTTTAAAGATGATTTATGCGCACATTTATAGTTGCAAATCTCACAAGTAAAAGGTTTCTCGCCGGTGTGAGTTCGAGAATGTACATAATTATGGACAATTACAGGTATCTATTGGCCTCGATACCGACATTGAAGTGCGGACATCTACCGGGATTTGTTTGAACTACGGACTCCTTCGTACTTACCGACAATTACAGATTTCTATTCGATATCGACATCTACAGAACCCTTTGTTACCTACCATAAGATAATTTATACTTGTCGAAATGTTAACCTCGTTTTTTTAGGCATTTGTCGGTTTGAAAATTAAAATGTAACTAATAAGTCGTCGTTGTAAGTTATCAAATGAGTTAAATTATGTAATTATTAAATAATTTCACAATAAACGACTTACTAATTTTTAAATTTGTTATAGATTTTTCATGGCCAACAAAATGATTATGGTGTGGACTTGTGGAGTGCAAAGTTTTATGCAACAATTTGAAAGTTGAGGAAATCCTGACCAGTTTATAAACATTGTTCGATCAATAAAGAATGACCTAAACATTGCCGAAGAATTTAACAACTAGTTTTTGAATGGTATTGAAGAAGATGTTGTAAATTCGATACCTCAAGTTGAATTCGAGTTATGTGATTTTAGGGCAGCGATAACTTTTAAGTGATTTTAGACTACTCAGTATCGGGGGAAGATCAGTATGATGTTGTAATTTATGGAATGAAGAATAAAAGTAGTCCAGAGGGTTTAGATGTATGGAGTTAATGATGTTATCGTGGAACGAAATAAGTAATCCTTTGTTAATATAATATGTTTAATAGTTCGATGGAGGAAGGAATATTTCCAGACATACTCAATGTTGCCACTGTTGTCCTCATCCCCCACCCCCCCATAAGAAAAGTATCCAACACAATTAAATGCGAAGAATTTAGACCAGTGAATATGTTAAGTTCTGTTAGTAAAATAATGTAATACAAGTGGCGAGCAAATAATTTGTAGCAAATAATATATTGTAGCAAATAATAAATAATTTTTGTCCATGCATTGTGACTTTTTCAATGATGTTTTAAAGATCTACTTTTGAGCACATTTAAAATCACAGATCTCAGAAACAAAAGGTTTCTCGCCTGTGTGTGTTCCGAAATGACTTTTTAATTTTTCTCTTCGTGCAAATTTATTATCACAAATCTCACAAGAAAAAGTTTCTCCCCTGTGTGAATTTTTAAATGTTCTTTTAAAGATGATTTATGCGCACATGTATAGTTGCAAATCAAACGGGTAAAAGGTTTCTCGCCTGTGTGTGTTCCGAAATGACTTTTTAATTTTTCTCTTCGTGCATATTTATTATCACAAATCTCACAAGAAAACGTTTCTCCCCTGTGTGAATTTTTAAATGTTCTTTTAAAGATGATTTATGCGCACATGTATAGTTGCAAATCTCACAAGTAAAAGGTTTCTCGCCGGTGTGAGTTCGAGAATGTACATAATTATGGACAATTACAGGTATCTATTGGCCTCGATACCGACATTGAAGTGCGGACATCTACCGGGATTTGTTTGAACTACGGACTCCTTCGTACTTACCGACAATTACAGATTTCTATTCGATATCGACATCTACAGAACCCTTTGTTACCTACCATAAGATAATTTATACTTGTCGAAATGTTAACCTCGTTTTTTTAGGCATTTGTCGGTTTGAAAATTAAAATGTAACTAATAAGTCGTCGTTGTAAGTTATCAAATGAGTTAAATTATGTAATTATTAAATAATTTCACAATAAACGACTTACTAATTTTTAAATTTGTTATAGATTTTTCATGGCGAACAAAATGATTATGGTGTGGACTTGTGGAGTGCAAAGTTTTATGCAACAATTTGAAAGTTGAGGAAATCCTGACCAGTTTATAAACATTGTTCGATCAATAAAGAATGACCTAAACATTGCCGAAGAATTTAACAACTAGTTTTTGAATGGTATTGAAGAAGATGTTGTAAATTCGATACCTCAAGTTGAATTCGAGTTATGTGATTTTAGGGCAGCGATAACTTTTAAGTGATTTTAGACTACTCAGTATGGGGGGAAGATCAGTATGATGTTGTAATTTATGGAATGAAGAACAAAAGTAGTCCAGAGGGTTTAGATGTAAGGAGTTAATGATGTTATCGTGGAACGAAAAAAGTAATTCTTTGTTAATATAATATGGTTAATAGTTCGATGGAGGAAGGAATATTTCCAAACATACTCAATGTTGCCACTGTTGTCCTCATCCCCCACCCCCCCATAAGAAAAGTATCCAACACAATTAAATGCGAAGAATTTAGACCAGTGAATATGTTAAGTTTTGTTAGTAAAATAATGTAATTCAAGTGGCGAGCAAATAATTTGTAGCAAATAATCTGTTCAATATTGCACCCTTTTATATATTATTATAAAAACAGCTAACATTATTGCATCCTTTTATTGCACAACTTTTTTGCGTCCACCAGAAATAACTAACGCAGTTCCCTACTTATCCAAGTATATTACTTATCATAATATTTGTCAGATAGCGGTAGTTTTGGTTTTAAAAATAGTCGATTATTAATATATACAGATTATTTCATGCTTAATATATTACTGCCTCCTTTTATATGGTGAATATTATAAACTCCGTATACATTTTTCCGCGTAAAATTACGCACTTTATGAACTCCAGCCATGTTGCCAGATTTACGTGAACAGAAATGTGATGATTTGAATTTTTTTTCATGGAAGGAAGCAAATAAACAACTGAAGGTTTTAGAAACTTATTTATTGATTCTTAAAGTACAAAAAATAATTGCTTTTAAGATTAATAACGTCATGGGAAATCTTTAAATGAGTTTTCTGAAAAATGACTTCTTTTATATCTGTCTCCACGATAACTCAAAAACTACTCGATAGATTCACTATTTTCTTTTTTTGTTTTGAAGTTCATTATTTTATAATTAAAAAAAAAAATTTTTATATGTACTACAGTGGTGACCGATAAGTCACCTTTCTTTAAGACGGCTACGACTATAAAATTGAATTTTATCGACAAGCGGAAATTGTTAATTTACGAGCGACGAAAAAATAACTATTTTTGTACTGCAAGAATCAATAAATAAGTGTCAAAAACCTTAATTTGCTTATTTACTTCCTTTTAAGAAAATTACCTTATTTTTGGTCGCTTGATGAGAACCTCCCGTTAAGCACCACCTGTAGATATGGTCTAATAAGACCTGTAGTGCTAACTTGAGTTATGTTGCCTATTTGCAAACATCGATATAGTGAAAAACTCCAAAATAGTGAAAGAACTTAGATAAAATTAGTTAAGTAAATCCAGTTCACTGCATTATAATAACTAATATAAAAAAATAAAAATTCAGTAGTAGATAATATCATAGTTTATTATTTATAGAAAAATTGAACACGATGATGAGACGTGATGAGATTAAAAGTAAAAAATTAAGAACATTAGAACTAAAATTAAAAGTAAAAAAAAACAATATTATTATCATCATTGATTATCGTGTACGATCATGTTTCAATTTATTTTTTGTTATAAAAGTAAAAAAACAATATTATTATCATCATCGATTATCGTTCACGATCATGTTTAAATTTATTTTTGTTATAAAAGTAAAAAAAAAACAATATTATCATCATCGATTATCGTGCACGATCATGTTTAAATTTATTTTTTGTTATACCAGACTTGCGACAGTATCAAAAAGTGAAATTTAGGGCGCTTGACCGAATATCATAAAGATATAACGTTTTCTACAATACATATCCAAAACGTAAAGTGGGGCTACTGCAGAAGCAGTTTCTTCAGCTTGGTAACATACAAGCAGATGGCAATCCAGGCAAACTTCTAACTTCGATTAGTAGTTTTGCAAGATCCCTCATCTTACGCGAAGTTACATGAACAAAATGTTTTTCTCGATGTGTGCTTAGATATCTTGATCCAAAATGGCAAATCAAGATATCATTTTTTGCTTCCATTCAAATTTTGTCTGGGCGCATGCGAGGGAACACTAGTTCTTTTAATAGGGGAGGCACTTTTTTGTTGCGAATTAGTTTGTCCAAGCCTGCAATTTGTGCACCAGCACCTTTACTGTTTTTTACTGTTGTCAGAATAGCACTTTTTTCTATGACGCCATAGAAGTTTTGAGGAAAAATATCCAAGACATTTATCGCATGGCAAAACCGATCTTCCGGGCATATACGTTTGCCGAATTGCCTTAAAAAATTTACTTCCATTTCCTACAAAATTTCACTTTCTTCTTAATGTATCTAACAGCTCCCTCCGCTCTTTGCTTTTAATAGGCTTTGCTAAAATTTCTGCAACTGCTGATTCTGTGCTATGGTTTCTCATTACATGACGTGCAAAGTTTAATATTTCAGTTTCACAAACATAACAATAATCTCGTTTTCTCTTATAAATTGTCTTCACCGGAAGCGGCATATTTGTATTATTATTTTCTTGAATTTTAGTTGGTGGGATTTTCATTTTAGTTTTTGCCGCTCGTGTAACAACCGGAGACATTATTTTTTTTTATGCGACTGGTGAGATTATCCTGAAAATAATATAACAAAACTGTAATACAAAATAAAATTAAAAAATAAATTTTCAAAAAAAAATTATAAAATAAATGACTACAGTAAGTTTTACACCAAGAAAAAATTTAAGTCTTCTTTAACCCTTCGTTCTTACCTCTTCATCACTAGGTTTATAGGATGAGTCATCATCTCCTGATGTGTAGAATGGATCTTCCGGTGATTGTGCTATAAATTCATTATTAGTATCTTCTAATTTGTCTTCAATTTTCTAAAAAATCAATAAAAGTGAATAATCAAAATCAGGTGGATTTATAAATTATGCTGTAATCATACTTTTTTCGAGTCACTACAATCTTTTACAGCTAACTTGTTTGGATTAATTATTTTTATACTATGTATAATAACTTTTTTCCCGGCGCTTAACTTGGTATTGCCCTCATCAGTTTTCGTAACGTCATTGTACTGATCAGGTTTCAAGTTTTTATTAATTTCATCAGCTTTCTTAATTTTATTATCTTCATCAGGTTTCTTAATGTTATCTATTTCTTCAGGTCTTTTAATTTCATTGTCTTTATCAAGATTTTTAACTTGGTTTAATTTATCAGGTTTCTTAATTTCAGTATCTTGATCGGATTTTTTAATATCATTGTCTTGTTCTGGTTTTTTAATTTCATTACAGTAACTATTCACCGACTAAAAAAATTAATAAGATCGGATTGTGATACATTAGCAATAATAATTGAATTTTAATTAAAAAATTTTGAATTAAATATTTCAAAAAATAATCTTATGTAACTACTATCAATTCTTTTTAATAATTTCTCAATCAGTGAAAATAATAAGATAAAACTGCATTTCCGGTTACTAACGTGATATTTTATAAACATCTAGAAAATAATATGGAAAATCAACATGGGGCAAACTGCCTTGCCCCTACTTCTTTTTTACCTACGTATTTATGATTACTTTTTATTACAACGTGATTATTAACAAATCCATGTTATAGTAATAATATGTTGTAGAACTAAAAATTTTACCATAACAATGCTATAGCTTTTAAGATTGCGCGTTTGACTTTTAGTTTACATGTAGGTATTTTGGTTGTTGATCATCATAAATACCATTTATTTTAAATGCAACATTTGTCGAGTTATTGAAGCTATCTATTTTGAATTTTGAATCCGAAATAGTCTAGTTTGTCAATTATTTGCCTGGTTTTTATATCTTTATTCTTCGTTTACAACTTTTCATTCCTGAATATCAAACAAAATCTCTGGAGGCATCAACTGTTGCCAATCTAGTATTTTGATTTTGAATTTAAAATCTAGAATAATTTAGATTGTTTGCGCTTTATTTAAGCTTAATTGCGCATGATTTACTTTCCTTTCTGTCTTTTTAACTTTCAAGACATTAACAAAAAAATAGTAAACTAACACACAAAGAAGATTAACGAGATTCTTAGTTGCTAAATAATTTTGAAAAGTCCAAATTAAGGTTAAATTAAACTATATTGTTGTTTTATAATAAAAAAAGTAATTTGTTTTACTACATCAGCTCCCCCATATTTGAATTTGTTCGATTAATCTGCCATAAATGTAAAGTTTTTGTGAAATCGGTGTCGTACAATTCCTTCTTCATTTTAAACAAGTAGGAAAATTCCCTAATTATTCTATTTGAATCTAGTTAATCCTTTATGCGGGTTAATTATATCGATTCGCAGTCAAAATCGTGGCGCTCGATTGTATGGATATTTTCCTCATGACCTTCGCGCACAATTGTTATTAGAATTATTTGAAATATATTTTGGTATTATTACTTCAAAGATAAATTACCGGATTCAACAGTTTTTCTCAAGTTAATTCGCAAAGATCACCGTAAGAACAGTGTAAAAACAACAAACAACAGTGGAGTTGGCACGGGCACGTTTGGTGTATTTTGAATTGTTGATTTTATAAATTTCAATTTTTTTTCAAATTCCAAATTTCACGTTGATAATCGCAAATGCAATGTTTCCATAAAATTTAACTCTTACTAAATTTACTATTATATTATGTTATGTTCTATTTGCAATAAATGTGCTTTAAAATTTTGCACTTACGTTAATAAGATCCACACCATATTAGATAAGGTGTAAATTTTAGCTAATCTTTCACTTCAAAATATGTTAATTATATTTTCTTTTTATGTAGAAGTTAATCAATTATTCGATTAAGTTTGAAAAAAGGCACTTGACTCGTATTATTAAAGAATCTTATTGATAACGCGTTTCGGCCTACTGAGCCATCGTATCAAAGTGTCATGTAGTAAAAAGATAACATCATAATATATGATTATGGCTCAGTAGGCCGAAACACCTTCTCAATAAAAATCTTTAATAATATTAATAATATGGGTCCCGTGACTTTTTAATCCCAACCTAACAATAATAATAACAAATTTTAAAAGTAATTCTATTGGAATCTTATAAAATTTGACGTAAAATTGAGGTTCTCGAGGTACCTTGTCTTCTCAACTTAATCAACTTCTCCTTAACTTTGTTTAAATTTTCAGTAAATAGAACGCAGCAATTGAGATCAAGTTACAAAAATTAATCAATTTAATTGAACAAAATAACTCACGATTGCTTCCATATTAACCGTATTGGGGGAAGTACAAAAGTCAAAATTAACTGGTGAAAATCCTCTGTTGCAAAACCAGTTAGATTTCTTCTTTACAGTATTACTTGTACTGCTAGACGATTCTTAAAATTGGTTTAATAATAATAAGTACTAATTATTATACTTGGAAGGCATAAAATTATCAACTTACCTGCATTTTTCGTTTTTTCACATAATTTAACTAAGAGTTTTCCTCGATTAAACATTATAAAGTAGGTAAATAAATTCAAAAAAATTAATAATTATGAAAAATTTCACTATAGACGCAACAAGCTCTAACATACAACTACCACGAGTAAAATTATTATTATATTTTTTATAAGATTTGCAGAAATTGTTAACTAAAGCACATTCCACATAGATACAGCGTTGCCAATCTGGGACGCATTATTATTTCTGAAATGCACACTTATTTCGCAATGATATACGTATTCGCGAATATATTTTACGCCTCTACTGGAATTTTGCTGAACTAAAATATTATTCTTTTGTACGAATTAGTAACATTATTGCTTCCACTTAAATTTTTAAATCTTCTTGAATCTGGGTTATCATAATAGATGGAGTTAAAATTCGTTGAGGCATTATACCACATTAAAACACTAAAGAAAGGGACGCAGTAATACCTGGATTATGTTTGCAAGAAACCTTAAAAACCAAGCTTGTTGTTATTGCGTCCGACATACGGACGCAATAAAGTAATGGACGCAATAATCAATGTAAAATGACAATGTATGGACGCAATAATAATAGCTGGATAAAAATATTTATATTTGTTCAATATTTTGTATCCTTATAATTTTTGCATTTAAATATTTATACTTCATATAACATTTCAAATTTGCCACAGTTTTCTATACTGTGCGCAGGGTTTTCGCGTTGCTGTTAGAAGCACGCGTATTATCAGGCTTTATAGCCAGTACCATACGAAAGCTCAACAAGTACACTACGAACGTTCGAAAAGTACAGTGCTCCTTTCTTGCATAGGAAAGTAAAACAAATCATGTATTTTAAGCAATAAAATCATTAACAACAGTGACTAATGGTTTTCATTCATCTACAACAACAATTAATTGACCTAGTTCGTCGTTCAAAGTATAAGTTTTAAAATTTATACACACCGGTAGCACCGAGGCATCTTTTCGATATCCAACAATCAAAGGAGAACCTCGTGCCTACCATTTTTTGGTCCTTCGACCGCATTTTGGTAATTCGCAATTACCAAACAGTGTTTCAGTGCCCTACAGTGCAACAAATATCAATCAAACAAATCGATCAAGTACGGTATTGACCCCAAGTGGCGTGCCCGAACGAGATTTGTAAAATAGCAGCGTCATCCCACCATTTTGAAGCCTCTAACAGGGTAAACCCTACGGAGCAGTCCAGCTCAAGATAGCGCCAATTCGAGAAGCCTTCAAACAGGTACCAAAAGCCATCTTGCAGAGACCAACGGCAAGATCACGTGACAGCCTACAACCACGTGACTTCCAACCACATTCAACGGCGGTAAATAAAACCATTACCATTACAGGTCCCTATATCCACCATACAGTTTCCTGCTTGGTACAATAGAAATATTTATCTGTCATTTATTTACATTTATTTACAAAAATTTCAAATCTTCATACACATTATGGAGAAATCAAATTTAACTAAATCTCAATTAGAAGCAAGCCTAGCAAGGTTTGAAAAATTTTTAAACAACATCAAAAATGATTTCGACTCGACAGAAACTACAAACGATAAAGTCGAAGCATTAAAATCTAGACTTGAGCGTATATTACCATTAATAAATTTATACGAGAACTTGTACTACCAAATCCCAGAAAGCTCTGAGGATTTCGAAGCGGAAATTTCTTTCACAAATTTCGAAAACCTGTATCATACACAGGTTGGCATTGCTCGTAATTTAATTAACAGAAAATCTCAAAATTTAGTAAGAACTAGCGATAGGTATAGTTCGCGAAGTGGCACCACAAGCCCAATTTCTGGCAGAAACTCACCTGCAAATTCAATAAATTCTAATGCGCAAACTATCCCTAACGTTGAGTATCACCGAAATCATAATTACAACATTAGTTTACCAAAAATAACTTTATCAAAATTTAATGGCGACGCAAAGTCATGGTTAGAATTTAAAAACATTTTCATAAATTTAATTCACGATAACTTACAACTTAACGAAGTACAAAAGTTTCACTACTTAAAAGCTAGTTTAACGGGTACAGCCACTGATGTAATAAGTTCCTTAAATTTTAATTCAGAAAGTTACGCAATCGCATGGAACACACTGATTGCGCGATTTGACCAACCAAAGGTCATCATAAAAAATCACTTAAATTCAATCATCGAACTTGAAGTTCAAAATAAGGAATCAGCAAGTGATTTACGTAGAATTAATGACGTTTTGTTTAAGCATGTCTCAGCACTAAAATCTCTTGCTAGCACCGAGCAGCTGTTTGAAACACTGATAGTTTATCTTGTGTCAAACAAACTTCACGCAGCAACGGTAAGGGAATGGGAAATAAACTTAAGCAAAAGCATTGCCATACTACCAACCTTATCAGACTTCAAAGAATTTTTAACAAATCATTCAAATCTTTTAGAAAATATAGAAAATAGACAGTTGAAGAAGGTCGTCGAAAAACCTAAATTTCATTCGAAGTCGTTCGTTACCACTTCTCCCTTTTGCGCTCTTTGCGAGGGAGAGCACCCAATAAGTGGATGCGAACGATTTGCTGACCTCACCCCTGAGCAAAGAACAGAAAAAGTTAAGGAACTCAAGATCTGCTTCAACTGCCTATCGAAAAATCATTTTCTGCCTCAGTGCACTTCAAAATATTCATGTAGAATATGCAAACATAAGCATCACACTTTGCTTCATCAATCGAAGCGAGTGGAAAAAACTCCTAATTCAACCGTTGCCCTTCCAACATTAAATCCATCTGTCGATGAAGAACCTCTCGAGATCGTATCAGCCTTCTGCTCTACGACTACGCAAGTTCTCTTACCTACAGCAACTGGCAAGGTGCAAGACTCCACAGGGAACTACCAATCCCTAAGAATATTACTTGATTCCGGTAGTCAATCGAACTTCCTGAGAGCCGACACATGCAACAGGTTGGGTTTGGGCACCTCAAGTGCAAACGTCTTTGTCACCGGTTTGAACAACTCAAACACAAACATAAAAACAAAATGCGAATTAGAATTACACTCTCAACATTCAAATTTTAAAATAAAATTATCTTGTCTAATACTAGACCAAATTACTGGAAGCGTTCCCAGTGTTAGTATTAAATTAAACAATTTCCAAATTCCAAAAAATATTCAACTATCTGATCCTAATTTTGACAAACCAGGAAAAATTGACATTTTAATAGGCTCGTCCACATTTTTTGAATTATTGTGCATTGGACAGATAAAACTAGGTACCGCATTACCTATACTACAAAAAACTTATCTGGGTTGGATCATTTCAGGTCCTACCGGCCCACATCCTAATAATCAGGTGCAATGTCATCACAGCATTGAGAATGAATTAAACGACCAACTCGTTAAATTTTGGGAAATTGATAACTATCCTACCGACAAAGTATTTTCACCAGAAGAAAGTGCATGCGAAGCACATTTTGTAGAGCACACTCGTCGCGATAATAACGGGCGCTTTATAGTTTCAATTCCGTTCAAGGAACCACCCTCACTCTTAGGAGATTCATTTTCTATTGCACAAAAAAGATTTTTTGCACTTGAGCGGCGTCTACAGGCCAACCCCATGTTGTATAAGGAATACTCAGCATTTATTAGGGAATATCTTGACTTAGGTCACATGTCTCTTGATAATCGCAGGATAACTCCTTCATATTACCTTCCTCATCACGGTGTTCATAAATTGGACAGTTTAACCACAAAACTTCGTGTTGTATTTAACGGTTCTTCTGTTACTTCGACAGGGCAATCGTTAAATAGCCTTCAAATGATTGGACCTACCATTCAATCAGATTTATTTTCCGTGCTCATACGCTTTCGACAACACACATATGCAATTTCGGCAGATATTGAAAAAATGTATCGACAAGTATATGTGGATGAAGAACAGCGAGTACTTCAACGTATCCTATGGAGATTTGCACCTAACGATCCCATAGAGATATACAATTTAAATACTGTCACTTATGGCACCGCTTCTGCATCTTACCTTGCCATACGATCTTTGATTCAGTTAGGCAATGACATTGAAAAAACTTTACCCAAAATCTCCGAAATTATAAAAGGAGATTTTTACGTCGATGATTTGTTGAGTGGTTCAGATAGCATCGAGAGTGCTCGGAAAATTTGCACCCAACTTTCCGACACTCTAAAAACGGGATGCTTCAAATTGCGAAAATGGATCTCGAACCATTCTGAAGTGTTGTCTGATATTCCAACTGCCGACGTTCACCCCGGTCTTCTCCACATTGGAGACAGCGAATCATCACGCACTTTAGGTTTAACTTGGTTTTTCCAGACAGACCATTTTATGTTTAAGATTTCCGGTCTTTCCAATTTAAAAACCACTAAACGCCAAATGCTTTCTGAAATTGCTCAGATTTTTGATCCACTTGGCCTACTTGGGCCTTGCACCTTTGTGGCAAAGATTTTTATGCAAAAGTTATGGTTGGAAAAGTTAAATTGGGATGACATTGTACCTAAGGAAATCGAAGCAAAATGGCTGTCCTACCGCTCCGAACTGTTATTGTTAAACGAACTCAAAATTCCGAGACATGTGACCTGTTCAAGTCCCAAGGACGTCCAAATTCACGGTTTTTGCGACGCTTCTATTAACGGTTACGGTGCTTGTATATATATCAGATCCGTTTCCAATAACGACAAAATTTATATTAATTTATTATGCTCAAAATCTAAAGTCGCGCCTTTAAGACCTACCACTATACCAAAATTGGAACTCTGTGGAGCCTTGTTACTGAGCAAGTTGTTGGTTCAAGTCAAAAAGACTCTCATTTTAAAATGTTCCTCCTGCTTTTTGTGGACAGATTCTACAATTGTATTGGGATGGCTAAAAACCAGTCCAAATTTACTTAAAACCTTCGTTTGCAATCGAGTTGCTGACATTCAAAATATCACTTTAGATGCTGTATGGTGCCATGTTCCAACAAAGCATAATCCAGCTGACCTTCTTTCGAGAGGAACTACTCCTCAAGTTTTAATGGATTCTGTTCTTTGGTGGAACGGTCCATCCTGGCTTTTTGAAACCGAATCATCATGGCCTCACCTTAAATCTTGTCCTTCAGACCTACCCGAATTAAAAAAGGAAACTCAATTCTTTGCAACCACTGTGCAGCCATTTTGTAACTTTGAGGACTACTCCAGTCTCACAAAACTTGAAAGAGTCACCGCGTATTGTCTACGTTTTATAAAAAATTGCTCCAAGCAAGACAAAGATAGACAGTTTGGTCCATTGACTGCAAAAGAATTGACGCTTTCATTAAATACTTTAATAAAAATTTCTCAATCAGACTCATTTTACCACGAATACAAACTGTTGAAAAAGGGATTACCATTAAAATCCAAATCTTCCCTAGTTAGTTTTAATCCATTCATCGACACTGATGATTTAATTCGCGTAGGCGGACGCCTTCATAATTCACTTTACACTCATGACAAAAAACATCCCTTCCTTCTGTCTGGCAAGCATTATCTTTCTAAACTTATAACGTCTCGTGAGCATCTTGTAATGCTTCACGCAGGCCCCCAACTTTTGTTAGCTTCATTGCGTGATCGCTTTTGGATCACTAATGGTAGAAACTTGGTTAAGCAAGTCGTGCATCGGTGTGTTACATGCTTTCGCGTATCACCTATTTTAACTCAACCCATTATGGGAAATCTTCCTACTGCTAGAGTGCAACCTACGTTTCCTTTCTTGCACACTGGTATTGACTACGCTGGTCCAATACTAATTAAGGATCGTAAGGGCCGTGGAGCAAAAATTACAAAGGCTTATCTTTTGTTTGTTCATTTGTTTTGCTACCAAGGCAGTGCATCTCGAATTAGTTACCGGTTTGTCTACCGAACTATTCATTTTAGCCTTAAAGCGTTTTATTTCTCGTCGTGGAAAACCACTTCAAATATATTCCGACAATGGAACTAACTTTGTTGGAGCTAGACATCAACTTTTAGATTTGGGTACTTTTTTAGAAACCAATCACTCTTCAATCTCAGAGCTTTCTGCTGATTTGGGTATAAGCTGGAGTTTTATTCCTGCTCGCAGTCCTCACTTCGGGGGTTTGTGGGAATCTGGAATAAAGTCATGCAAGTCTCACTTAAAAAGAGTAATTGGCCAACACGTTCTCACTTATGAGGAATTTTGCACGCTATTGTACCAAGTAGAGGCTATCCTCAACTCCCGCCCCCTTGCTCCTTTATCCTCAGATCCTAACGATTTGCAGCCGTTGACACCAGGACACTTTTTGGTTGGACGTCCTCTAAGTGCGCTTCCTGAACCTGACGTTACTCTGTTGCCTGAAAACCGTTTGGACAATTTTCAAATTATTCAAAAGTTCATACAACATCTTTGGACTCGCTGGAGTAAGGAATACATCTCGGAGCTACAACAAAGAGTTAAATGGAAAATTCACCACTCCGATCTCACCAATGACGCTCTCGTTTTGATAAAGGAAGACAACCTGCCTCCGCTCAAATGGAAACTTGGCCGTGTCATCAAACTCCATCCTGGCGCTGATGGCATCAACCGAGTTGCCACCGTTCGTACCAGCACCGGCATTATCAAGAGAGCGTTCTCCAAGCTGTGTCCCTTACCCAGTTCGTGAGATTTGTTTTGTGCGTGAAGTGCGCGAATATTGACTTGTGTATTTCTTCAACCTTTCTTAGATTTAACTTGTATATTTTTTATCCTGTTCGGCTTGATTCAAAAATTGTTTGTGTCATTGTTTTCACCAACACTTTTTGATACTCAAGTCTTTTTTGTATTTGTTAACATTTTATGCGGGCTTTACTTAATCTTTGATTATTAGCATTATTGAAATTGCTCATTTCAACCCGCGGGCTATGTTCAATATTGCACCCTTTTATATATTTATATTTGTTCAATATTTTGTATCCTTATAATTTTTGCATTTAAATATTTATACTTCATATAACATTTCAAATTTGCCACAGTTTTCTATACTGTGCGCAGGGTTTTCGCGTTGCTGTTAGAAGCACGCGTATTATCAGGCTTTATAGCCAGTACCATACGAAAGCTCAACAAGTACACTACGAACGTTCGAAAAGTACAGTGCTCCTTTCTTGCATAGGAAAGTAAAACAAATCATGTATTTTAAGCAATAAAATCATTAACAACAGTGACTAATGGTTTTCATTCATCTACAACAACAATTAATTGACCTAGTTCGTCGTTCAAAGTATAAGTTTTAAAATTTATACACACCGGTAGCACCGAGGCATCTTTTCGATATCCAACAATCAAAGGAGAACCTCGTGCCTACCATAATCTATTGTAGCAAATAATAAATAATTTTTGTCCATGCATTGTGACTTTTTAAATGATGTTTTAAAAATCTATTTTGAGCACATTTAAAATCACAGATCTCAGAAGCAAAAGGTTTCTCGCCTGTGTGTGTTCCGAAATGACTTTTTAATTTTTCTCTTCGTGCAAATTTATTATCACAAATCTCACAAGAAAACGTTTCTCCCCTGTGTGAATTTTTAAATGTTCTTTTAAAGATGATTTATGCGCACATGTATAGTTGCAAATCAAACGGGTAAAAGGTTTCTCGCCTGTGTGTGTTCCGAAATGACTTTTTAATTTTTCTCTTCGTGCATATTTATTATCACAAATCTCACAAGAAAACGATTCTCCCCTGTGTGAATTTTTAAATGTTCTTTTAAAGATGATTTATGCGCACATGTATAGTTGCAAATCTCACAAGTAAAAGGTTTCTCGCCGGTGTGAGTTCACGAATGTACATAATTATGGACAATTACAGGTATCTATTGGCCTCGATACCGACATTGAAGTGCGGACATCTACCGGGATTTGTTTGAACTACGGACTCCTTCGTACTTACCGACAATTACAGATTTCTATTCGATATCGACATCTACAGAACCCTTTGTTACCTACCATAAGATAATTTATACTTGTCGAAATGTTAACCTCGTTTTTTTAGGCATTTGTCGGTTTGAAAATTAAAATGTAACTAATAAGTCGTCGTTGTAAGTTATCAAATGAGTTAAATTATGTAATTATTAAATAATTTCACAATAAACGACTTACTAATTTTTAAATTTGTTATAGATTTTTCATGGCCAACAAAATGATTATGGTGTGGACTTGTGGAGTGCAAAGTTTTATGCAACAATTTGAAAGTTGAGGAAATCCTGACCAGTTTATAAACATTGTTCGATCAATAAAGAATGACCTAAACATTGCCGAAGAATTTAACAACTAGTTTTTGAATGGTATTGAAGAAGATGTTGTAAATTCGATACCTCAAGTTGAATTCGAGTTATGTGATTTTAGGGCAGCGATAACTTTTAAGTGATTTTAGACTACTCAGTATGGGGGGAAGATCAGTATGATGTTGTAATTTATGGAATGAAGAACAAAAGTAGTCCAGAGGGTTTAGATGTAAGGAGTTAATGATGTTATCGTGGAACGAAATAAGTAATCCTTTGTTAATATAATATGGTTAATAGTTCGATGGAGGAAGGAATATTTCCAGACATACTCAATGTTGCCACTGTTGTCCTCATCCCCCACCCCCCCCATAAGAAAGGTATCCAACACAATTAAATGCGAAGAATTTAGACCAGTGAATATGTTAAGTTCTGTTAGTAAAATAATGTAATACAAGTGGCGAGCAAATAATTTGTAGCAAATAATATATTGTAGCAAATAATAAATAATTTTTGTCCATGCATTGTGACTTTTTCAATGATGTTTTAAAGATCTACTTTTGAGCACATTTAAAATCACAGATCTCAGAAGCAAAAGGTTTCTCGCCTGTGTGTGTTCCGAAATGACTTTTTAATTTTTCTCTTCGTGCATATTTATTATCACAAATCTCACAAGAAAACGTTTCTCCCCTGTGTGAATTTTTAAATGTTCTTTTAAAGATGATTTATGCGCACATGTATAGTTGCAAATCAAACGGGTAAAAGGTTTCTCGCCTGTGTGTGTTCCGAAATGACTTTTTAATTTTTCTCTTCGTGCATATTTATTATCACAAATCTCACAAGAAAACGTTTCTCCCCTGTGTGAATTTTTAAATGTTCTTTTAAAGATGATTTATGCGCACATGTATAGTTGCAAATCTCACAAGTAAAAGGTTTCTCGCCGGTGTGAGTTCGTGAATGTACATAATTATGGACAATTACAGGTATCTATTGGCCTCGATACCGACATTGAAGTGCGGACATCTACCGGGATTTGTTTGAACTACGGACTCCTTCGTACTTACCGACAATTACAGATTTCTATTCGATATCGACATCTACAGAACCCTTTGTTACCTACCATAAGATAATTTATACTTGTCGAAATGTTAACCTCGTTTTTTTAGGCATTTGTCGGTTTGAAAATTAAAATGTAACTAATAAGTCGTCGTTGTAAGTTATCAAATGAGTTAAATTATGTAATTATTAAATAATTTCACAATAAACGACTTACTAATTTTTAAATTTGTTATAGATTTTTCATGGCCAACAAAATGATTATGGTGTGGACTTGTGGAGTGCAAAGTTTTATGCAACAATTTGAAAGTTGAGGAAATCCTGACCAGTTTATAAACATTGTTCGATCAATAAAGAATGACCTAAACATTGCCGAAGAATTTAACAACTAGTTTTTGAATGGTATTGAAGAAGATGTTGTAAATTCGATACCTCAAGTTGAATTCGAGTTATGTGATTTTAGGGCAGGGACAACTTTTAAGTGATTTTAGACTACTCAGTATGGGGGGAAGATCAGTATGATGTTGTAATTTATGGAATGAAGAACAAAAGTAGTCCAGAGGGTTTAGATGTAAGGAGTTAATGATGTTATCGTGGAACGAAAAAAGTAATTCTTTGTTAATATAATATGGTTAATAGTTCGATGGAGGAAGGAATATTTCCAGACATACTCAATGTTGCCACTGTTGTCCTCATCCCCCACCCCCCCATAAGAAAAGTATCCAACACAATTAAATGCGAAGAATTTAGACCAGTGAATATGTTAAGTTCTGTTAGTAAAATAATGTAATACAAGTGGCGAGCAAATAATTTGTAGCAAATAATATATTGTAGCAAATAATAAATAATTTTTGTCCATGCATTGTGACTTTTTCAATGATGTTTTAAAGATCTACTTTTGAGCACATTTAAAATCACAGATCTCAGAAGCAAAAGGTTTCTCGCCTGTGTGTGTTCCGAAATGACTTTTTAATTTTTCTCTTCGTGCAAATTTATTATCACAAATCTCACAAGAAAACGTTTCTCCCCTGTGTGAATTTTTAAATGTTCTTTTAAAGATGATTTATGCGCACATGTATAGTTGCAAATCAAACGGGTAAAAGGTTTCTCGCCTGTGTGTGTTCCGAAATGACTTTTTAATTTTTCTCTTCGTGCATATTTATTATCACAAATCTCACAAGAAAACGTTTCTCCCCTGTGTGAATTTTTAAATGTTCTTTTAAAGATGATTTATGCGCACATGTATAGTTGCAAATCTCACAAGTAAAAGGTTTCTCGCCGGTGTGAGTTCGTGAATGTACATAATTATGGACAATTACAGGTATCTATTGGCCTCGATACCGACATTGAAGTGCGGACATCTACCGGGATTTGTTTGAACTACGGACTCCTTCGTACTTACCGACAATTACAGATTTCTATTCGATATCGACATCTACAGAACCCTTTGTTACCTACCATAAGATAATTTATACTTGTCGAAATGTTAACCTCGTTTTTTTAGGCATTTGTCGGTTTGAAAATTAAAATGTAACTAATAAGTCGTCGTTGTAAGTTATCAAATGAGTTAAATTATGTAATTATTAAATAATTTCACAATAAACGACTTACTAATTTTTAAATTTGTTATAGATTTTTCATGGCGAACAAAATGATTATGGTGTGGACTTGTGGAGTGCAAAGTTTTATGCAACAATTTGAAAGTTGAGGAAATCCTGACCAGTTTATAAACATTGTTCGATCAATAAAGAATGACCTAAACATTGCCGAAGAATTTAACAACTAGTTTTTGAATGGTATTGAAGAAGATGTTGTAAATTCGATACCTCAAGTTGAATTCGAGTTATGTGATTTTAGGGCAGCGATAACTTTTAAGTGATTTTAGACTACTCAGTATGGGGGGAAGATCAGTATGATGTTGTAATTTATGGAATGAAGAACAAAAGTAGTCCAGAGGGTTTAGATGTAAGGAGTTAATGATGTTATCGTGGAACGAAAAAAGTAATTCTTTGTTAATATAATATGGTTAATAGTTCGATGGAGGAAGGAATATTTCCAGACATACTCAATGTTGCCACTGTTGTCCTCATCCCCCACCCCCCCATAAGAAAAGTATCCAACACAATTAAATGCGAAGAATTTAGACCAGTGAATATGTTAAGTTCTGTTAGTAAAATAATGTAATACAAGTGGCGAGCAAATAATTTGTAGCAAATAATATATTGTAGCAAATAATAAATAATTTTTGTCCATGCATTGTGACTTTTTCAATGATGTTTTAAAGATCTACTTTTGAGCACATTTAAAATCACAGATCTCAGAAGCAAAAGGTTTCTCGCCTGTGTGTGTTCCGAAATGACTTTTTAATTTTTCTCTTCGTGCAAATTTATTATCACAAATCTCACAAGAAAAAGTTTCTCCCCTGTGTGAATTTTTAAATGTTTTTTTAAAGATGATTTATGCGCACATGAATAGTTGCAAATCTCACAAGTAAAAGGTTTCTCGCCGGTGTGAGTTCACGAATGTACATAATTATGGACAATTACAGGTATCTATTGGCCTCGATACCGACATTGAAGTGCGGACATCTACCGGGATTTGTTTGAACTACGGACTCCTTCGTACTTACCGACAATTACAGATTTCTATTCGATATCGACATCTACAGAACCCTTTGTTACCTACCATAAGATAATTTATACTTGTCGAAATGTTAACCTCGTTTTTTTAGGCAATTGTCGGCAATTGAAATGTTTGTACATATCTTAATTCTAATAGAGTTGTTAAAAAAAAATTTTTTTCTTTGATTATCTCGATCGCTGCGACTTTGCAGTGCATTTCACAGGATAATGCAACCAAGTTAACAAGATTTTTATGTATTATACCGTTCCTGCATAAGATCATATAGCTCCACCACGTTGCCTTGTTCTTCTTGAGAAGTGGGAAGCCACGTTAAAGTCTTCAACTTTTAGACATGATGCCTCTTCATTAGTTAGGAAGTGTTCGGTAAAACATAATATACTATAATTCTTTGTGCTTTTACATTTGAGGAAGACCTCGAATATAAGCTCTATAATAAGTATAAGAATAAGTTCATTGTTATAAATTTTTATTTTAATAAACAGAGCTTATATTGCCAATTAAATTACCTCTAATAATTTTAAAACCATAATTTTATGATTCCTCATTATTAATATGTTACTATGAATTTTAGTGCAGTAATATAACTTACATTTTATTAATGTAATATTAATTGTTTATCTTTGTAACGTTCGGTGGATCTATAGGTACCGCTTAGGTACTGTGGTTTGTAATCCCAAGTTCAAATCTTGTCCAAGTTATAGTTTTTTTTACTTAATATGCGATATAAAATAAGTAACGTTTTAGATTATCGGAGGTGTAAATTTTAAGCACATAATTATATTTATGCGTTGTTATTCATGAAATGTTTAATTTAATTTAACATCCACATCGTATCGACATGTTTCACATCTACCGGGCGTCCGTCCCGTGAGGTCAATATTTTTATAGCATAATATTCACCTCATAATTCATATAACACTTAACGAGAGTCTTGTGGCTAAGTGTGCTAGGTGTCGAGACTGATGTCGACGGGTTTTGGGTTCGAATCCAATGCCCGCCGGCTATCTGATCGGTGCTTAGCGTACTTAGCCACAAGGTTTCTCAAGAGAAAACAGTTGTGTAGTAAACCTAATCTGATAAAATTTCGAGTGGCCATAGAGATTAATGATTCAAATATGGTTGAAAAGCAACTGAGAGCCCGCCATTTTCTCAAGACTGGAAGGTCTTGATGAAACTCCTTCATCTACTACGTACAGTACCATCGGCAAACGACCATGTCAACCTGACTTAACTCAGGATTCATGATCCACGATGTCTCCTCCCTAGACACAACATACCTATAAACGGTGTAGCTGTCTGCAATGAGGGCTGTACGTAGTAGATAGGATTTCGTTCGAGATACCCTCCAGTTTTGCCGAAACTTTTAATATTGTACTATTTTTGGCGTTTGGTTCAATTACTATGAAAAATTGCAGACAATTATTGATGTACATATGCCATTAAAAGAAATGATAGTTTATAATAAAGAACATAGTTTGATGAAAAACTAAGAACAGGTTTGATGAAAATGTGTTAACGGCCATAAAAATTTGAGGTAACTTTCAAGAAATATAGATTGAGTAACGAAAATGAGGACTGGGAGAAATTTAAAAGGAATAGAATTCAGTTGGTTGGAATTGTTAGGCAAGCAAAAAGGGATTATTATGCTGAAATCATTGATGAATCTATGCACGATGCGAAGAAAATGTGGAAGGCTATCAAAAACTTAATTAAAAATGAACATAATGAAGAAACTAGTGAATTATTGTTTCAGAACAGATCAATAAAAAATGACCTAATCTCACAAGCAAAAGGTTTTTCGCCTGTGTGCGTTCTCAAATGTATTTTTAAAGTTGTTCTTTGTGAACATTTATAGTCACAAATATAACAAGCAAACGGTTTTTCGCCTGTGTGAATTTTTAAATGTTCTTTTAAAGATGATTTATGCGCACATGTATAGTTGCAAATCAAACGGGTAAAAGGTTTCTCGCCTGTGTGTGTTCCGAAATGACTTTTTAATTTTTCTCTTCGTGCATATTTATTATCACAAATCTCACAAGAAAACGTTTCTCCCCTGTGTGAATTTTTAAATGTTCTTTTAAAGATGATTTATGCGCACATGTATAGTTGCAAATCTCACAAGTAAAAGGTTTCTCGCCGGTGTGAGTTCGTGAATGTACATAATTATGGACAATTACAGGTATCTATTGGCCTCGATACCGACATTGAAGTGCGGACATCTACCGGGATTTGTTTGAACTACGGACTCCTTCGTACTTACCGACAATTACAGATTTCTATTCGATATCGACATCTACAGAACCCTTTGTTACCTACCATAAGATAATTTATACTTGTCGAAATGTTAACCTCGTTTTTTTAGGCATTTGTCGGTTTGAAAATTAAAATGTAACTAATAAGTCGTCGTTGTAAGTTATCAAATGAGTTAAATTATGTAATTATTAAATAATTTCACAATAAACGACTTACTAATTTTTAAATTTGTTATAGATTTTTCATGGCCAACAAAATGATTATGGTGTGGACTTGTGGAGTGCAAAGTTTTATGCAACAATTTGAAAGTTGAGGAAATCCTGACCAGTTTATAAACATTGTTCGATCAATAAAGAATGACCTAAACATTGCCGAAGAATTTAACAACTAGTTTTTGAATGGTATTGAAGAAGATGTTGTAAATTCGATACCTCAAGTTGAATTCGAGTTATGTGATTTTAGGGCAGGGACAACTTTTAAGTGATTTTAGACTACTCAGTATGGGGGGAAGATCAGTATGATGTTGTAATTTATGGAATGAAGAACAAAAGTAGTCCAGAGGGTTTAGATGTAAGGAGTTAATGATGTTATCGTGGAACGAAAAAAGTAATTCTTTGTTAATATAATATGGTTAATAGTTCGATGGAGGAAGGAATATTTCCAAACATACTCAATGTTGCCACTGTTGTCCTCATCCCCCACCCCCCCATAAGAAAAGTATCCAACACAATTAAATGCGAAGAATTTAGACCAGTGAATATGTTAAGTTTTGTTAGTAAAATAATGTAATTCAAGTGGCGAGCAAATATTTTGTAGCAAATAATCTATTGTAGCAAATAATAAATAATTTTTGTCCATGCATTGTGACTTTTTAAATGATGTTTTAAAAATCTATTTTGAGCACATTTAAAATCACAGATCTCAGAAGCAAAAGGTTTCTCGCCTGTGTGTGTTCCGAAATGACTTTTTAATTTTTCTCTTCGTGCATATTTATTATCACAAATCTCACAAGAAAACGATTCTCCCCTGTGTGAATTTTTAAATGTTCTTTTAAAGATGATTTATGCGCACATGTATAGTTGCAAATCTCACAAGTAAAAGGTTTCTCGCCGGTGTGAGTTCACGAATGTACATAATTATGGACAATTACAGGTATCTATTGGCCTCGATACCGACATTGAAGTGCGGACATCTACCGGGATTTGTTTGAACTACGGACTCCTTCGTACTTACCGACAATTACAGATTTCTATTCGATATCGACATCTACAGAACCCTTTGTTACCTACCATAAGATAATTTATACTTGTCGAAATGTTAACCTCGTTTTTTTAGGCATTTGTCGGTTTGAAAATTAAAATGTAACTAATAAGTCGTCGTTGTAAGTTATCAAATGAGTTAAATTATGTAATTATTAAATAATTTCACAATAAACGACTTACTAATTTTTAAATTTGTTATAGATTTTTCATGGCCAACAAAATGATTATGGTGTGGACTTGTGGAGTGCAAAGTTTTATGCAACAATTTGAAAGTTGAGGAAATCCTGACCAGTTTATAAACATTGTTCGATCAATAAAGAATGACCTAAACATTGCCGAAGAATTTAACAACTAGTTTTTGAATGGTATTGAAGAAGATGTTGTAAATTCGATACCTCAAGTTGAATTCGAGTTATGTGATTTTAGGGCAGCGATAACTTTTAAGTGATTTTAGACTACTCAGTATCGGGGGAAGATCAGTATGATGTTGTAATTTATGGAATGAAGAATAAAAGTAGTCCAGAGGGTTTAGATGTATGGAGTTAATGATGTTATCGTGGAACGAAATAAGTAATCCTTTGTTAATATAATATGGTTAATAGTTCGATGGAGGAAGGAATATTTCCAGACATACTCAATGTTGCCACTGTTGTCCTCATCCCCCACCCCCCCATAAGAAAAGTATCCAACACAATTAAATGCGAAGAATTTAGACCAGTGAATATGTTAAGTTCTGTTAGTAAAATAATGTAATACAAGTGGCGAGCAAATAATTTGTAGCAAATAATATATTGTAGCAAATAATAAATAATTTTTGTCCATGCATTGTGACTTTTTCAATGATGTTTTAAAGATCTACTTTTGAGCACATTTAAAATCACAGATCTCAGAAGCAAAAGGTTTCTCGCCTGTGTGTGTTCCGAAATGACTTTTTAATTTTTCTCTTCGTGCAAATTTATTATCACAAATCTCACAAGAAAAAGTTTCTCCCCTGTGTGAATTTTTAAATGTTTTTTTAAAGATGATTTATGCGCACATGAATAGTTGCAAATCTCACAAGTAAAAGGTTTCTCGCCGGTGTGAGTTCACGAATGTACATAATTATGGACAATTACAGGTATCTATTGGCCTCGATACCGACATTGAAGTGCGGACATCTACCGGGATTTGTTTGAACTACGGACTCCTTCGTACTTACCGACAATTACAGATTTCTATTCGATATCGACATCTACAGAACCCTTTGTTACCTACCATAAGATAATTTATACTTGTCGAAATGTTAACCTCGTTTTTTTAGGCAATTGTCGGCAATTGAAATGTTTGTACATATCTTAATTCTAATAGAGTTGTTAAAAAAAAATTTTTTTCTTTGATTATCTCGATCGCTGCGACTTTGCAGTGCATTTCACAGGATAATGCAACCAAGTTAACAAGATTTTTATGTATTATACCGTTCCTGCATAAGATCATATAGCTCCACCACGTTGCCTTGTTCTTCTTGAGAAGTGGGAAGCCACGTTAAAGTCTTCAACTTTTAGACATGATGCCTCTTCATTAGTTAGGAAGTGTTCGGTAAAACATAATATACTATAATTCTTTGTGCTTTTACATTTGAGGAAGACCTCGAATATAAGCTCTATAATAAGTATAAGAATAAGTTCATTGTTATAAATTTTTATTTTAATAAACAGAGCTTATATTGCCAATTAAATTACCTCTAATAATTTTAAAACCATAATTTTATGATTCCTCATTATTAATATGTTACTATGAATTTTAGTGCAGTAATATAACTTACATTTTATTAATGTAATATTAATTGTTTATCTTTGTAACGTTCGGTGGATCTATAGGTACCGCTTAGGTACTGTGGTTTGTAATCCCAAGTTCAAATCTTGTCCAAGTTATAGTTTTTTTTACTTAATATGCGATATAAAATAAGTAACGTTTTAGATTATCGGAGGTGTAAATTTTAAGCACATAATTATATTTATGCGTTGTTATTCATGAAATGTTTAATTTAATTTAACATCCACATCGTATCGACATGTTTCACATCTACCGGGCGTCCGTCCCGTGAGGTCAATATTTTTATAGCATAATATTCACCTCATAATTCATATAACACTTAACGAGAGTCTTGTGGCTAAGTGTGCTAGGTGTCGAGACTGATGTCGACGGGTTTTGGGTTCGAATCCAATGCCCGCCGGCTATCTGATCGGTGCTTAGCGTACTTAGCCACAAGGTTTCTCAAGAGAAAACAGTTGTGTAGTAAACCTAATCTGATAAAATTTCGAGTGGCCATAGAGATTAATGATTCAAATATGGTTGAAAAGCAACTGAGAGCCCGCCATTTTCTCAAGACTGGAAGGTCTTGATGAAACTCCTTCATCTACTACGTACAGTACCATCGGCAAACGACCATGTCAACCTGACTTAACTCAGGATTCATGATCCACGATGTCTCCTCCCTAGACACAACATACCTATAAACGGTGTAGCTGTCTGCAATGAGGGCTGTACGTAGTAGATAGGATTTCGTTCGAGATACCCTCCAGTTTTGCCGAAACTTTTAATATTGTACTATTTTTGGCGTTTGGTTCAATTACTATGAAAAATTGCAGACAATTATTGATGTACATATGCCATTAAAAGAAATGATAGTTTATAATAAAGAACATAGTTTGATGAAAAACTAAGAACAGGTTTGATGAAAATGTGTTAACGGCCATAAAAATTTGAGGTAACTTTCAAGAAATATAGATTGAGTAACGAAAATGAGGACTGGGAGAAATTTAAAAGGAATAGAATTCAGTTGGTTGGAATTGTTAGGCAAGCAAAAAGGGATTATTATGCTGAAATCATTGATGAATCTATGCACGATGCGAAGAAAATGTGGAAGGCTATCAAAAACTTAATTAAAAATGAACATAATGAAGAAACTAGTGAATTATTGTTTCAGAACAGATCAATAAAAAATGACCTAATCTCACAAGCAAAAGGTTTTTCGCCTGTGTGCGTTCTCAAATGTATTTTTAAAGTTGTTCTTTGTGAACATTTATAGTCACAAATATAACAAGCAAACGGTTTTTCGCCTGTGTGAATTTTTAAATGTGTTTTTAAAACTGTTTTGTCTGCATTTTTATAGTCACAAATCTCACAAGCAAAAGGTTTCTCGCCTGTGTGTGTTCCGAAATGACTTTTAAATTTTTCTCTTCGTGCATATTTATTATCACAAATCTCACAAGAAAACGTTTCTCCCCTGTGTGAATTTTTAAATGTTCTTTTAAAGATGATTTATGCGCACATGTATAGTTGCAAATCAAACAGGTAAAAGGTTTCTCGCCTGTGTGTGTTCCGAAATGACTTTTTAATTTTTCTCTTCGTGCATATTTATTATCACAAATCTCACAAGAAAACGTTTCTCCCCTGTGTGAATTTTTAAATGTTCTTTTAAAGATGATTTATGCGCACATGTATAGTTGCAAATCTCACAAGTAAAAGGTTTCTCGCCGGTGTGAGTTCAGGAATGTACATAATTATGGACAATTACAGGTATCTATTGGCCTCGATACCGACATTGAAGTGCGGTCATCTACCGGGATTTGTTTGAACTACGGACTCCTTCGTACTTACCGACAATTACAGATTTCTATTCGATATCGACATCTACAGAACCCTTTGTTACCTACCATAAGATAATTTATACTTGTCGAAATGTTAACCTCGTTTTTTTAGGCATTTGTCGGTTTGAAAATTAAAATGTAACTAATAAGTCGTCGTTGTAAGTTATCAAATGAGTTAAATTATGTAATTATTAAATAATTTCACAATAAACGACTTACTAATTTTTAAATTTGTTATAGATTTTTCATGGCCAACAAAATGATTATGGTGTGGACTTGTGGAGTGCAAAGTTTTATGCAACAATTTGAAAGTTGAGGAAATCCTGACCAGTTTATAAACATTGTTCGATCAATAAAGAATGACCTAAACATTGCCGAAGAATTTAACAACTAGTTTTTGAATGGTATTGAAGAAGATGTTGTAAATTCGATACCTCAAGTTGAATTCGAGTTATGTGATTTTAGGGCAGCGATAACTTTTAAGTGATTTTAGACTACTCAGTATCGGGGGAAGATCAGTATGATGTTGTAATTTATGGAATGAAGAATAAAAGTAGTCCAGAGGGTTTAGATGTATGGAGTTAATGATGTTATCGTGGAACGAAATAAGTAATCCTTTGTTAATATAATATGGTTAATAGTTCGATGGAGGAAGGAATATTTCCAGACATACTCAATGTTGCCACTGTTGTCCTCATCCCCCACCCCCCCATAAGAAAAGTATCCAACACAATTAAATGCGAAGAATTTAGACCAGTGAATATGTTAAGTTCTGTTAGTAAAATAATGTAATACAAGTGGCGAGCAAATAATTTGTAGCAAATAATATATTGTAGCAAATAATAAATAATTTTTGTCCATGCATTGTGACTTTTTCAATGATGTTTTAAAGATCTACTTTTGAGCACATTTAAAATCACAGATCTCAGAAGCAAAAGGTTTCTCGCCTGTGTGTGTTCCGAAATGACTTTTTAATTTTTCTCTTCGTGCAAATTTATTATCACAAATCTCACAAGAAAAAGTTTCTCCCCTGTGTGAATTTTTAAATGTTTTTTTAAAGATGATTTATGCGCACATGAATAGTTGCAAATCTCACAAGTAAAAGGTTTCTCGCCGGTGTGAGTTCACGAATGTACATAATTATGGACAATTACAGGTATCTATTGGCCTCGATACCGACATTGAAGTGCGGACATCTACCGGGATTTGTTTGAACTACGGACTCCTTCGTACTTACCGACAATTACAGATTTCTATTCGATATCGACATCTACAGAACCCTTTGTTACCTACCATAAGATAATTTATACTTGTCGAAATGTTAACCTCGTTTTTTTAGGCATTTGTCGGTTTGAAAATTAAAATGTAACTAATAAGTCGTCGTTGTAAGTTATCAAATGAGTTAAATTATGTAATTATTAAATAATTTCACAATAAACGACTTACTAATTTTTAAATTTGTTATAGATTTTTCATGGCGAACAAAATGATTATGGTGTGGACTTGTGGAGTGCAAAGTTTTATGCAACAATTTGAAAGTTGAGGAAATCCTGACCAGTTTATAAACATTGTTCGATCAATAAAGAATGACCTAAACATTGCCGAAGAATTTAACAACTAGTTTTTGAATGGTATTGAAGAAGATGTTGTAAATTCGATACCTCAAGTTGAATTCGAGTTATGTGATTTTAGGGCAGCGATAACTTTTAAGTGATTTTAGACTACTCAGTATCGGGGGAAGATCAGTATGATGTTGTAATTTATGGAATGAAGAATAAAAGTAGTCCAGAGGGTTTAGATGTATGGAGTTAATGATGTTATCGTGGAACGAAATAAGTAATCCTTTGTTAATATAATATGGTTAATAGTTCGATGGAGGAAGGAATATTTCCAGACATACTCAATGTTGCCACTGTTGTCCTCATCCCCCACCCCCCCATAAGAAAAGTATCCAACACAATTAAATGCGAAGAATTTAGACCAGTGAATATGTTAAGTTCTGTTAGTAAAATAATGTAATACAAGTGGCGAGCAAATAATTTGTAGCAAATAATATATTGTAGCAAATAATAAATAATTTTTGTCCATGCATTGTGACTTTTTCAATGATGTTTTAAAGATCTACTTTTGAGCACATTTAAAATCACAGATCTCAGAAGCAAAAGGTTTCTCGCCTGTGTGTGTTCCGAAATGACTTTTTAATTTTTCTCTTCGTGCAAATTTATTATCACAAATCTCACAAGAAAAAGTTTCTCCCCTGTGTGAATTTTTAAATGTTCTTTTAAAGATGATTTATGCGCACATGTATAGTTGCAAATCAAACGGGTAAAAGGTTTCTCGCCTGTGTGTGTTCCGAAATGACTTTTTAATTTTTCTCTTCGTGCATATTTATTATCACAAATCTCACAAGAAAACGTTTCTCCCCTGTGTGAATTTTTAAATGTTCTTTTAAAGATGATTTATGCGCACATGTATAGTTGCAAATCTCACAAGTAAAAGGTTTCTCGCCGGTGTGAGTTCGTGAATGTACATAATTATGGACAATTACAGGTATCTATTGGCCTCGATACCGACATTGAAGTGCGGACATCTACCGGGATTTGTTTGAACTACGGACTCCTTCGTACTTACCGACAATTACAGATTTCTATTCGATATCGACATCTACAGAACCCTTTGTTACCTACCATAAGATAATTTATACTTGTCGAAATGTTAACCTCGTTTTTTTAGGCATTTGTCGGTTTGAAAATTAAAATGTAACTAATAAGTCGTCGTTGTAAGTTATCAAATGAGTTAAATTATGTAATTATTAAATAATTTCACAATAAACGACTTACTAATTTTTAAATTTGTTATAGATTTTTCATGGCGAACAAAATGATTATGGTGTGGACTTGTGGAGTGCAAAGTTTTATGCAACAATTTGAAAGTTGAGGAAATCCTGACCAGTTTATAAACATTGTTCGATCAATAAAGAATGACCTAAACATTGCCGAAGAATTTAACAACTAGTTTTTGAATGGTATTGAAGAAGATGTTGTAAATTCGATACCTCAAGTTGAATTCGAGTTATGTGATTTTAGGGCAGCGATAACTTTTAAGTGATTTTAGACTACTCAGTATCGGGGGAAGATCAGTATGATGTTGTAATTTATGGAATGAAGAATAAAAGTAGTCCAGAGGGTTTAGATGTATGGAGTTAATGATGTTATCGTGGAACGAAATAAGTAATCCTTTGTTAATATAATATGGTTAATAGTTCGATGGAGGAAGGAATATTTCCAGACATACTCAATGTTGCCACTGTTGTCCTCATCCCCCACCCCCCCATAAGAAAAGTATCCAACACAATTAAATGCGAAGAATTTAGACCAGTGAATATGTTAAGTTCTGTTAGTAAAATAATGTAATACAAGTGGCGAGCAAATAATTTGTAGCAAATAATATATTGTAGCAAATAATAAATAATTTTTGTCCATGCATTGTGACTTTTTCAATGATGTTTTAAAGATCTACTTTTGAGCACATTTAAAATCACAGATCTCAGAAACAAAAGGTTTCTCGCCTGTGTGTGTTCCGAAATGACTTTTTAATTTTTCTCTTCGTGCAAATTTATTATCACAAATCTCACAAGAAAAAGTTTCTCCCCTGTGTGAATTTTTAAATGTTCTTTTAAAGATGATTTATGCGCACATGTATAGTTGCAAATCAAACGGGTAAAAGGTTTCTCGCCTGTGTGTGTTCCGAAATGACTTTTTAATTTTTCTCTTCGTGCATATTTATTATCACAAATCTCACAAGAAAACGTTTCTCCCCTGTGTGAATTTTTAAATGTTCTTTTAAAGATGATTTATGCGCACATGTATAGTTGCAAATCTCACAAGTAAAAGGTTTCTCGCCGGTGTGAGTTCGAGAATGTACATAATTATGGACAATTACAGGTATCTATTGGCCTCGATACCGACATTGAAGTGCGGACATCTACCGGGATTTGTTTGAACTACGGACTCCTTCGTACTTACCGACAATTACAGATTTCTATTCGATATCGACATCTACAGAACCCTTTGTTACCTACCATAAGATAATTTATACTTGTCGAAATGTTAACCTCGTTTTTTTAGGCATTTGTCGGTTTGAAAATTAAAATGTAACTAATAAGTCGTCGTTGTAAGTTATCAAATGAGTTAAATTATGTAATTATTAAATAATTTCACAATAAACGACTTACTAATTTTTAAATTTGTTATAGATTTTTCATGGCCAACAAAATGATTATGGTGTGGACTTGTGGAGTGCAAAGTTTTATGCAACAATTTGAAAGTTGAGGAAATCCTGACCAGTTTATAAACATTGTTCGATCAATAAAGAATGACCTAAACATTGCCGAAGAATTTAACAACTAGTTTTTGAATGGTATTGAAGAAGATGTTGTAAATTCGATACCTCAAGTTGAATTCGAGTTATGTGATTTTAGGGCAGCGATAACTTTTAAGTGATTTTAGACTACTCAGTATCGGGGGAAGATCAGTATGATGTTGTAATTTATGGAATGAAGAATAAAAGTAGTCCAGAGGGTTTAGATGTAAGGAGTTAATGATGTTATCGTGGAACGAAATAAGTAATCCTTTGTTAATATAATATGGTTAATAGTTCGATGGAGGAAGGAATATTTCCAGACATACTCAATGTTGCCACTGTTGTCCTCATCCCCCACCCCCCCATAAGAAAAGTATCCAACACAATTAAATGCGAAGAATTTAGACCAGTGAATATGTTAAGTTCTGTTAGTAAAATAATGTAATACAAGTGGCGAGCAAATAATTTGTAGCAAATAATATATTGTAGCAAATAATAAATAATTTTTGTCCATGCATTGTGACTTTTTCAATGATGTTTTAAAGATCTACTTTTGAGCACATTTAAAATCACAGATCTCAGAAGCAAAAGGTTTCTCGCCTGTGTGTGTTCCGAAATGACTTTTTAATTTTTCTCTTCGTGCAAATTTATTATCACAAATCTCACAAGAAAAAGTTTCTCCCCTGTGTGAATTTTTAAATGTTCTTTTAAAGATGATTTATGCGCACATGTATAGTTGCAAATCAAACGGGTAAAAGGTTTCTCGCCTGTGTGTGTTCCGAAATGACTTTTTAATTTTTCTCTTCGTGCATATTTATTATCACAAATCTCACAAGAAAACGTTTCTCCCCTGTGTGAATTTTTAAATGTTCCTTTAAAGATGATTTATGCGCACATGTATAGTTGCAAATCTCACAAGTAAAAGGTTTCTCGCCGGTGTGAGTTCGTGAATGTACATAATTATGGACAATTACAGGTATCTATTGGCCTCGATACCGACATTGAAGTGCGGACATCTACCGGGATTTGTTTGAACTACGGACTCCTTCGTACTTACCGACAATTACAGATTTCTATTCGATATCGACATCTACAGAACCCTTTGTTACCTACCATAAGATAATTTATACTTGTCGAAATGTTAACCTCGTTTTTTTAGGCATTTGTCGGTTTGAAAATTAAAATGTAACTAATAAGTCGTCGTTGTAAGTTATCAAATGAGTTAAATTATGTAATTATTAAATAATTTCACAATAAACGACTTACTAATTTTTAAATTTGTTATAGATTTTTCATGGCGAACAAAATGATTATGGTGTGGACTTGTGGAGTGCAAAGTTTTATGCAACAATTTGAAAGTTGAGGAAATCCTGACCAGTTTATAAACATTGTTCGATCAATAAAGAATGACCTAAACATTGCCGAAGAATTTAACAACTAGTTTTTGAATGGTATTGAAGAAGATGTTGTAAATTCGATACCTCAAGTTGAATTCGAGTTATGTGATTTTAGGGCAGCGATAACTTTTAAGTGATTTTAGACTACTCAGTATCGGGGGAAGATCAGTATGATGTTGTAATTTATGGAATGAAGAATAAAAGTAGTCCAGAGGGTTTAGATGTATGGAGTTAATGATGTTATCGTGGAACGAAATAAGTAATCCTTTGTTAATATAATATGGTTAATAGTTCGATGGAGGAAGGAATATTTCCAGACATACTCAATGTTGCCACTGTTGTCCTCATCCCCCACCCCCCCATAAGAAAAGTATCCAACACAATTAAATGCGAAGAATTTAGACCAGTGAATATGTTAAGTTCTGTTAGTAAAATAATGTAATACAAGTGGCGAGCAAATAATTTGTAGCAAATAATATATTGTAGCAAATAATAAATAATTTTTGTCCATGCATTGTGACTTTTTCAATGATGTTTTAAAGATCTACTTTTGAGCACATTTAAAATCACAGATCTCAGAAGCAAAAGGTTTCTCGCCTGTGTGTGTTCCGAAATGACTTTTTAATTTTTCTCTTCGTGCAAATTTATTATCACAAATCTCACAAGAAAAAGTTTCTCCCCTGTGTGAATTTTTAAATGTTCTTTTAAAGATGATTTATGCGCACATGTATAGTTGCAAATCAAACGGGTAAAAGGTTTCTCGCCTGTGTGAATTTTTAAATGTTCCTTTAAAGATGATTTATGCGCACATGTATAGTTGCAAATCTCACAAGTAAAAGGTTTCTCGCCGGTGTGAGTTCGTGAATGTACATAATTATGGACAATTACAGGTATCTATTGGCCTCGATACCGACATTGAAGTGCGGACATCTACCGGGATTTGTTTGAACTACGGACTCCTTCGTACTTACCGACAATTACAGATTTCTATTCGATATCGACATCTACAGAACCCTTTGTTACCTACCATAAGATAATTTATACTTGTCGAAATGTTAACCTCGTTTTTTTAGGCATTTGTCGGTTTGAAAATTAAAATGTAACTAATAAGTCGTCGTTGTAAGTTATCAAATGAGTTAAATTATGTAATTATTAAATAATTTCACAATAAACGACTTACTAATTTTTAAATTTGTTATAGATTTTTCATGGCGAACAAAATGATTATGGTGTGGACTTGTGGAGTGCAAAGTTTTATGCAACAATTTGAAAGTTGAGGAAATCCTGACCAGTTTATAAACATTGTTCGATCAATAAAGAATGACCTAAACATTGCCGAAGAATTTAACAACTAGTTTTTGAATGGTATTGAAGAAGATGTTGTAAATTCGATACCTCAAGTTGAATTCGAGTTATGTGATTTTAGGGCAGCGATAACTTTTAAGTGATTTTAGACTACTCAGTATGGGGGGAAGATCAGTATGATGTTGTAATTTATGGAATGAAGAACAAAAGTAGTCCAGAGGGTTTAGATGTAAGGAGTTAATGATGTTATCGTGGAACGAAATAAGTAATCCTTTGTTAATATAATATGGTTAATAGTTCGATGGAGGAAGGAATATTTCCAGACATACTCAATGTTGCCACTGTTGTCCTCATCCCCCACCCCCCCATAAGAAAAGTATCCAACACAATTAAATGCGAAGAATTTAGACCAGTGAATATGTTAAGTTCTGTTAGTAAAATAATGTAATACAAGTGGCGAGCAAATAATTTGTAGCAAATAATATATTGTAGCAAATAATAAATAATTTTTGTCCATGCATTGTGACTTTTTCAATGATGTTTTAAAGATCTACTTTTGAGCACATTTAAAATCACAGATCTCAGAAGCAAAAGGTTTCTCGCCTGTGTGTGTTCCGAAATGACTTTTTAATTTTTCTCTTCGTGCAAATTTATTATCACAAATCTCACAAGAAAAAGTTTCTCCCCTGTGTGAATTTTTAAATGTTTTTTTAAAGATGATTTATGCGCACATGAATAGTTGCAAATCTCACAAGTAAAAGGTTTCTCGCCGGTGTGAGTTCACGAATGTACATAATTATGGACAATTACAGGTATCTATTGGCCTCGATACCGACATTGAAGTGCGGACATCTACCGGGATTTGTTTGAACTACGGACTCCTTCGTACTTACCGACAATTACAGATTTCTATTCGATATCGACATCTACAGAACCCTTTGTTACCTACCATAAGATAATTTATACTTGTCGAAATGTTAACCTCGTTTTTTTAGGCATTTGTCGGTTTGAAAATTAAAATGTAACTAATAAGTCGTCGTTGTAAGTTATCAAATGAGTTAAATTATGTAATTATTAAATAATTTCACAATAAACGACTTACTAATTTTTAAATTTGTTATAGATTTTTCATGGCGAACAAAATGATTATGGTGTGGACTTGTGGAGTGCAAAGTTTTATGCAACAATTTGAAAGTTGAGGAAATCCTGACCAGTTTATAAACATTGTTCGATCAATAAAGAATGACCTAAACATTGCCGAAGAATTTAACAACTAGTTTTTGAATGGTATTGAAGAAGATGTTGTAAATTCGATACCTCAAGTTGAATTCGAGTTATGTGATTTTAGGGCAGCGATAACTTTTAAGTGATTTTAGACTACTCAGTATCGGGGGAAGATCAGTATGATGTTGTAATTTATGGAATGAAGAATAAAAGTAGTCCAGAGGGTTTAGATGTATGGAGTTAATGATGTTATCGTGGAACGAAATAAGTAATCCTTTGTTAATATAATATGGTTAATAGTTCGATGGAGGAAGGAATATTTCCAGACATACTCAATGTTGCCACTGTTGTCCTCATCCCCCACCCCCCCATAAGAAAAGTATCCAACACAATTAAATGCGAAGAATTTAGACCAGTGAATATGTTAAGTTCTGTTAGTAAAATAATGTAATACAAGTGGCGAGCAAATAATTTGTAGCAAATAATATATTGTAGCAAATAATAAATAATTTTTGTCCATGCATTGTGACTTTTTCAATGATGTTTTAAAGATCTACTTTTGAGCACATTTAAAATCACAGATCTCAGAAGCAAAAGGTTTCTCGCCTGTGTGTGTTCCGAAATGACTTTTTAATTTTTCTCTTCGTGCAAATTTATTATCACAAATCTCACAAGAAAAAGTTTCTCCCCTGTGTGAATTTTTAAATGTTCTTTTAAAGATGATTTATGCGCACATGTATAGTTGCAAATCAAACGGGTAAAAGGTTTCTCGCCTGTGTGTGTTCCGAAATGACTTTTTAATTTTTCTCTTCGTGCATATTTATTATCACAAATCTCACAAGAAAACGTTTCTCCCCTGTGTGAATTTTTAAATGTTCTTTTAAAGATGATTTATGCCCACATGTATAGTTGCAAATCTCACAAGTAAAAGGTTTCTCGCCGGTGTGAGTTCGTGAATGTACATAATTATGGACAATTACAGGTATCTATTGGCCTCGATACCGACATTGAAGTGCGGACATCTACCGGGATTTGTTTGAACTACGGACTCCTTCGTACTTACCGACAATTACAGATTTCTATTCGATATCGACATCTACAGAACCCTTTGTTACCTACCATAAGATAATTTATACTTGTCGAAATGTTAACCTCGTTTTTTTAGGCATTTGTCGGTTTGAAAATTAAAATGTAACTAATAAGTCGTCGTTGTAAGTTATCAAATGAGTTAAATTATGTAATTATTAAATAATTTCACAATAAACGACTTACTAATTTTTAAATTTGTTATAGATTTTTCATGGCGAACAAAATGATTATGGTGTGGACTTGTGGAGTGCAAAGTTTTATGCAACAATTTGAAAGTTGAGGAAATCCTGACCAGTTTATAAACATTGTTCGATCAATAAAGAATGACCTAAACATTGCCGAAGAATTTAACAACTAGTTTTTGAATGGTATTGAAGAAGATGTTGTAAATTCGATACCTCAAGTTGAATTCGAGTTATGTGATTTTAGGGCAGCGATAACTTTTAAGTGATTTTAGACTACTCAGTATCGGGGGAAGATCAGTATGATGTTGTAATTTATGGAATGAAGAATAAAAGTAGTCCAGAGGGTTTAGATGTATGGAGTTAATGATGTTATCGTGGAACGAAATAAGTAATCCTTTGTTAATATAATATGGTTAATAGTTCGATGGAGGAAGGAATATTTCCAGACATACTCAATGTTGCCACTGTTGTCCTCATCCCCCACCCCCCCATAAGAAAAGTATCCAACACAATTAAATGCGAAGAATTTAGACCAGTGAATATGTTAAGTTCTGTTAGTAAAATAATGTAATACAAGTGGCGAGCAAATAATTTGTAGCAAATAATATATTGTAGCAAATAATAAATAATTTTTGTCCATGCATTGTGACTTTTTCAATGATGTTTTAAAGATCTACTTTTGAGCACATTTAAAATCACAGATCTCAGAAACAAAAGGTTTCTCGCCTGTGTGTGTTCCGAAATGACTTTTTAATTTTTCTCTTCGTGCAAATTTATTATCACAAATCTCACAAGAAAAAGTTTCTCCCCTGTGTGAATTTTTAAATGTTCTTTTAAAGATGATTTATGCGCACATGTATAGTTGCAAATCAAACGGGTAAAAGGTTTCTCGCCTGTGTGTGTTCCGAAATGACTTTTTAATTTTTCTCTTCGTGCATATTTATTATCACAAATCTCACAAGAAAACGTTTCTCCCCTGTGTGAATTTTTAAATGTTCTTTTAAAGATGATTTATGCGCACATGTATAGTTGCAAATCTCACAAGTAAAAGGTTTCTCGCCGGTGTGAGTTCGAGAATGTACATAATTATGGACAATTACAGGTATCTATTGGCCTCGATACCGACATTGAAGTGCGGACATCTACCGGGATTTGTTTGAACTACGGACTCCTTCGTACTTACCGACAATTACAGATTTCTATTCGATATCGACATCTACAGAACCCTTTGTTACCTACCATAAGATAATTTATACTTGTCGAAATGTTAACCTCGTTTTTTTAGGCATTTGTCGGTTTGAAAATTAAAATGTAACTAATAAGTCGTCGTTGTAAGTTATCAAATGAGTTAAATTATGTAATTATTAAATAATTTCACAATAAACGACTTACTAATTTTTAAATTTGTTATAGATTTTTCATGGCCAACAAAATGATTATGGTGTGGACTTGTGGAGTGCAAAGTTTTATGCAACAATTTGAAAGTTGAGGAAATCCTGACCAGTTTATAAACATTGTTCGATCAATAAAGAATGACCTAAACATTGCCGAAGAATTTAACAACTAGTTTTTGAATGGTATTGAAGAAGATGTTGTAAATTCGATACCTCAAGTTGAATTCGAGTTATGTGATTTTAGGGCAGCGATAACTTTTAAGTGATTTTAGACTACTCAGTATGGGGGGAAGATCAGTATGATGTTGTAATTTATGGAATGAAGAACAAAAGTAGTCCAGAGGGTTTAGATGTAAGGAGTTAATGATGTTATCGTGGAACGAAATAAGTAATCCTTTGTTAATATAATATGGTTAATAGTTCGATGGAGGAAGGAATATTTCCAGACATACTCAATGTTGCCACTGTTGTCCTCATCCCCCACCCCCCCATAAGAAAAGTATCCAACACAATTAAATGCGAAGAATTTAGACCAGTGAATATGTTAAGTTCTGTTAGTAAAATAATGTAATACAAGTGGCGAGCAAATAATTTGTAGCAAATAATATATTGTAGCAAATAATAAATAATTTTTGTCCATGCATTGTGACTTTTTCAATGATGTTTTAAAGATCTACTTTTGAGCACATTTAAAATCACAGATCTCAGAAGCAAAAGGTTTCTCGCCTGTGTGTGTTCCGAAATGACTTTTTAATTTTTCTCTTCGTGCAAATTTATTATCACAAATCTCACAAGAAAAAGTTTCTCCCCTGTGTGAATTTTTAAATGTTCTTTTAAAGATGATTTATGCGCACATGTATAGTTGCAAATCAAACGGGTAAAAGGTTTCTCGCCTGTGTGTGTTCCGAAATGACTTTTTAATTTTTCTCTTCGTGCATATTTATTATCACAAATCTCACAAGAAAACGTTTCTCCCCTGTGTGAATTTTTAAATGTTCTTTTAAAGATGATTTATGCGCACATGTATAGTTGCAAATCTCACAAGTAAAAGGTTTCTCGCCGGTGTGAGTTCGTGAATGTACATAATTATGGACAATTACAGGTATCTATTGGCCTCGATACCGACATTGAAGTGCGGACATCTACCGGGATTTGTTTGAACTACGGACTCCTTCGTACTTACCGACAATTACAGATTTCTATTCGATATCGACATCTACAGAACCCTTTGTTACCTACCATAAGATAATTTATACTTGTCGAAATGTTAACCTCGTTTTTTTAGGCATTTGTCGGTTTGAAAATTAAAATGTAACTAATAAGTCGTCGTTGTAAGTTATCAAATGAGTTAAATTATGTAATTATTAAATAATTTCACAATAAACGACTTACTAATTTTTAAATTTGTTATAGATTTTTCATGGCCAACAAAATGATTATGGTGTGGACTTGTGGAGTGCAAAGTTTTATGCAACAATTTGAAAGTTGAGGAAATCCTGACCAGTTTATAAACATTGTTCGATCAATAAAGAATGACCTAAACATTGCCGAAGAATTTAACAACTAGTTTTTGAATGGTATTGAAGAAGATGTTGTAAATTCGATACCTCAAGTTGAATTCGAGTTATGTGATTTTAGCGCAGGGACAACTTTTAAGTGATTTTAGACTACTCAGTATGGGGGGAAGATCAGTATGATGTTGTAATTTATGGAATGAAGAACAAAAGTAGTCCAGAGGGTTTAGATGTAAGGAGTTAATGATGTTATCGTGGAACGAAAAAAGTAATTCTTTGTTAATATAATATGGTTAATAGTTCGATGGAGGAAGGAATATTTCCAAACATACTCAATGTTGCCACTGTTGTCCTCATCCCCCACCCCCCCATAAGAAAAGTATCCAACACAATTAAATGCGAAGAATTTAGACCAGTGAATATGTTAAGTTTTGTTAGTAAAATAATGTAATTCAAGTGGCGAGCAAATATTTTGTAGCAAATAATCTATTGTAGCAAATAATAAATAATTTTTGTCCATGCATTGTGACTTTTTAAATGATGTTTTAAAAATCTATTTTGAGCACATTTAAAATCACAGATCTCAGAAGCAAAAGGTTTCTCGCCTGTGTGTGTTCCGAAATGACTTTTTAATTTTTCTCTTCGTGCATATTTATTATCACAAATCTCACAAGAAAACGATTCTCCCCTGTGTGAATTTTTAAATGTTCTTTTAAAGATGATTTATGCGCACATGTATAGTTGCAAATCTCACAAGTAAAAGGTTTCTCGCCGGTGTGAGTTCACGAATGTACATAATTATGGACAATTACAGGTATCTATTGGCCTCGATACCGACATTGAAGTGCGGACATCTACCGGGATTTGTTTGAACTACGGACTCCTTCGTACTTACCGACAATTACAGATTTCTATTCGATATCGACATCTACAGAACCCTTTGTTACCTACCATAAGATAATTTATACTTGTCGAAATGTTAACCTCGTTTTTTTAGGCATTTGTCGGTTTGAAAATTAAAATGTAACTAATAAGTCGTCGTTGTAAGTTATCAAATGAGTTAAATTATGTAATTATTAAATAATTTCACAATAAACGACTTACTAATTTTTAAATTTGTTATAGATTTTTCATGGCCAACAAAATGATTATGGTGTGGACTTGTGGAGTGCAAAGTTTTATGCAACAATTTGAAAGTTGAGGAAATCCTGACCAGTTTATAAACATTGTTCGATCAATAAAGAATGACCTAAACATTGCCGAAGAATTTAACAACTAGTTTTTGAATGGTATTGAAGAAGATGTTGTAAATTCGATACCTCAAGTTGAATTCGAGTTATGTGATTTTAGGGCAGCGATAACTTTTAAGTGATTTTAGACTACTCAGTATCGGGGGAAGATCAGTATGATGTTGTAATTTATGGAATGAAGAATAAAAGTAGTCCAGAGGGTTTAGATGTATGGAGTTAATGATGTTATCGTGGAACGAAATAAGTAATCCTTTGTTAATATAATATGGTTAATAGTTCGATGGAGGAAGGAATATTTCCAGACATACTCAATGTTGCCACTGTTGTCCTCATCCCCCACCCCCCCATAAGAAAAGTATCCAACACAATTAAATGCGAAGAATTTAGACCAGTGAATATGTTAAGTTCTGTTAGTAAAATAATGTAATACAAGTGGCGAGCAAATAATTTGTAGCAAATAATATATTGTAGCAAATAATAAATAATTTTTGTCCATGCATTGTGACTTTTTCAATGATGTTTTAAAGATCTACTTTTGAGCACATTTAAAATCACAGATCTCAGAAGCAAAAGGTTTCTCGCCTGTGTGTGTTCCGAAATGACTTTTTAATTTTTCTCTTCGTGCAAATTTATTATCACAAATCTCACAAGAAAAAGTTTCTCCCCTGTGTGAATTTTTAAATGTTTTTTTAAAGATGATTTATGCGCACATGAATAGTTGCAAATCTCACAAGTAAAAGGTTTCTCGCCGGTGTGAGTTCACGAATGTACATAATTATGGACAATTACAGGTATCTATTGGCCTCGATACCGACATTGAAGTGCGGACATCTACCGGGATTTGTTTGAACTACGGACTCCTTCGTACTTACCGACAATTACAGATTTCTATTCGATATCGACATCTACAGAACCCTTTGTTACCTACCATAAGATAATTTATACTTGTCGAAATGTTAACCTCGTTTTTTTAGGCAATTGTCGGCAATTGAAATGTTTGTACATATCTTAATTCTAATAGAGTTGTTAAAAAAAAATTTTTTTCTTTGATTATCTCGATCGCTGCGACTTTGCAGTGCATTTCACAGGATAATGCAACCAAGTTAACAAGATTTTTATGTATTATACCGTTCCTGCATAAGATCATATAGCTCCACCACGTTGCCTTGTTCTTCTTGAGAAGTGGGAAGCCACGTTAAAGTCTTCAACTTTTAGACATGATGCCTCTTCATTAGTTAGGAAGTGTTCGGTAAAACATAATATACTATAATTCTTTGTGCTTTTACATTTGAGGAAGACCTCGAATATAAGCTCTATAATAAGTATAAGAATAAGTTCATTGTTATAAATTTTTATTTTAATAAACAGAGCTTATATTGCCAATTAAATTACCTCTAATAATTTTAAAACCATAATTTTATGATTCCTCATTATTAATATGTTACTATGAATTTTAGTGCAGTAATATAACTTACATTTTATTAATGTAATATTAATTGTTTATCTTTGTAACGTTCGGTGGATCTATAGGTACCGCTTAGGTACTGTGGTTTGTAATCCCAAGTTCAAATCTTGTCCAAGTTATAGTTTTTTTTACTTAATATGCGATATAAAATAAGTAACGTTTTAGATTATCGGAGGTGTAAATTTTAAGCACATAATTATATTTATGCGTTGTTATTCATGAAATGTTTAATTTAATTTAACATCCACATCGTATCGACATGTTTCACATCTACCGGGCGTCCGTCCCGTGAGGTCAATATTTTTATAGCATAATATTCACCTCATAATTCATATAACACTTAACGAGAGTCTTGTGGCTAAGTGTGCTAGGTGTCGAGACTGATGTCGACGGGTTTTGGGTTCGAATCCAATGCCCGCCGGCTATCTGATCGGTGCTTAGCGTACTTAGCCACAAGGTTTCTCAAGAGAAAACAGTTGTGTAGTAAACCTAATCTGATAAAATTTCGAGTGGCCATAGAGATTAATGATTCAAATATGGTTGAAAAGCAACTGAGAGCCCGCCATTTTCTCAAGACTGGAAGGTCTTGATGAAACTCCTTCATCTACTACGTACAGTACCATCGGCAAACGACCATGTCAACCTGACTTAACTCAGGATTCATGATCCACGATGTCTCCTCCCTAGACACAACATACCTATAAACGGTGTAGCTGTCTGCAATGAGGGCTGTACGTAGTAGATAGGATTTCGTTCGAGATACCCTCCAGTTTTGCCGAAACTTTTAATATTGTACTATTTTTGGCGTTTGGTTCAATTACTATGAAAAATTGCAGACAATTATTGATGTACATATGCCATTAAAAGAAATGATAGTTTATAATAAAGAACATAGTTTGATGAAAAACTAAGAACAGGTTTGATGAAAATGTGTTAACGGCCATAAAAATTTGAGGTAACTTTCAAGAAATATAGATTGAGTAACGAAAATGAGGACTGGGAGAAATTTAAAAGGAATAGAATTCAGTTGGTTGGAATTGTTAGGCAAGCAAAAAGGGATTATTATGCTGAAATCATTGATGAATCTATGCACGATGCGAAGAAAATGTGGAAGGCTATCAAAAACTTAATTAAAAATGAACATAATGAAGAAACTAGTGAATTATTGTTTCAGAACAGATCAATAAAAAATGACCTAATCTCACAAGCAAAAGGTTTTTCGCCTGTGTGCGTTCTCAAATGTATTTTTAAAGTTGTTCTTTGTGAACATTTATAGTCACAAATATAACAAGCAAACGGTTTTTCGCCTGTGTGAATTTTTAAATGTTCTTTTAAAGATGATTTATGCGCACATGTATAGTTGCAAATCAAACGGGTAAAAGGTTTCTCGCCTGTGTGTGTTCCGAAATGACTTTTTAATTTTTCTCTTCGTGCATATTTATTATCACAAATCTCACAAGAAAACGTTTCTCCCCTGTGTGAATTTTTAAATGTTCTTTTAAAGATGATTTATGCGCACATGTATAGTTGCAAATCTCACAAGTAAAAGGTTTCTCGCCGGTGTGAGTTCGTGAATGTACATAATTATGGACAATTACAGGTATCTATTGGCCTCGATACCGACATTGAAGTGCGGACATCTACCGGGATTTGTTTGAACTACGGACTCCTTCGTACTTACCGACAATTACAGATTTCTATTCGATATCGACATCTACAGAACCCTTTGTTACCTACCATAAGATAATTTATACTTGTCGAAATGTTAACCTCGTTTTTTTAGGCATTTGTCGGTTTGAAAATTAAAATGTAACTAATAAGTCGTCGTTGTAAGTTATCAAATGAGTTAAATTATGTAATTATTAAATAATTTCACAATAAACGACTTACTAATTTTTAAATTTGTTATAGATTTTTCATGGCCAACAAAATGATTATGGTGTGGACTTGTGGAGTGCAAAGTTTTATGCAACAATTTGAAAGTTGAGGAAATCCTGACCAGTTTATAAACATTGTTCGATCAATAAAGAATGACCTAAACATTGCCGAAGAATTTAACAACTAGTTTTTGAATGGTATTGAAGAAGATGTTGTAAATTCGATACCTCAAGTTGAATTCGAGTTATGTGATTTTAGGGCAGGGACAACTTTTAAGTGATTTTAGACTACTCAGTATGGGGGGAGATCAGTATGATGTTGTAATTTATGGAATGAAGAACAAAAGTAGTCCAGAGGGTTTAGATGTAAGGAGTTAATGATGTTATCGTGGAACGAAATAAGTAATCCTTTGTTAATATAATATGGTTAATAGTTCGATGGAGGAAGGAATATTTCCAGACATACTCAATGTTGCCACTGTTGTCCTCATCCCCCACCCCCCCATAAGAAAAGTATCCAACACAATTAAATGCGAAGAATTTAGACCAGTGAATATGTTAAGTTCTGTTAGTAAAATAATGTAATACAAGTGGCGAGCAAATAATTTGTAGCAAATAATATATTGTAGCAAATAATAAATAATTTTTGTCCATGCATTGTGACTTTTTCAATGATGTTTTAAAGATCTACTTTTGAGCACATTTAAAATCACAGATCTCAGAAGCAAAAGGTTTCTCGCCTGTGTGTGTTCCGAAATGACTTTTTAATTTTTCTCTTCGTGCATATTTATTATCACAAATCTCACAAGAAAACGTTTCTCCCCTGTGTGACTTTTTAAATGTTCTTTTAAAGATGATTTATGCGCACATGTATAGTTGCAAATCTCACAAGTAAAAGGTTTCTCGCCGGTGTGAGTTCACGAATGTACATAATTATGGACAATTACAGGTATCTATTGGCCTCGATACCGACATTGAAGTGCGGACATCTACCGGGATTTGTTTGAAGTACGGACTCCTTCGTACTTACCGACAATTACAGATTTCTATTCGATATCGACATCTACAGAACCCTTTGTTACCTACCATAAGATAATTTATACTTGTCGAAATGTTAACCTCGTTTTTTTAGACAATTGTCGGTTTGAAAAATGAAATGCAATTAAGTCTTCGTTGTAAGTTATCAAATGAGTTAAATTATGTAATTATTAAATAGTTTCACAATAAACGCACGAGTAAGAGCACGAGTACGAGCACGAGTACGAGCACGAGCACGAGTAAGAGCACGAGTAAGAGCACGAGTACGAGCACGAGTACGACCAAGAGTAAGAGCACGAGTACGAGCACGAGTACGAGCACGAGCACGAGCACGAGTACTAGCACGAGTACGAGCACGAGTAAGAGCACGAGTACGAGCACGAGCACGAGTACGAGCACGAGTAAGAGCACGAGTACGAGCACGAGTACGAGCACGAGCACGAGTAAGAGCACGAGTAAGAGCACGAGTACGAGCACGAGTACGACCAAGAGTAAGAGCACGAGTACGAGCACGAGTACGAGCACGAGTAAGAGCACGAGTACGAGCACGAGTACGAGAACGAGCACGAGTACGAGCACGAGCACGAGTACGAGCACGAGTACTAGCACGAGTAGGAGCACGAGTACGAGCACGAGTAAGAGCACGAGTACGAGTACGAGCACGAATAAGAGCACGAGTACGAGCACGAGTAAGAGCACGAGTACGAGCACGAGTACGAGAACGAGCACGAGTACGAGCACGAGCACGAGTACGAGCACGAGTACTAGCACGAGTAAGAGCACGAGTAAGAGCACGAGTACGAGCACGAGCACGAGTACGAGCACGAGTACTAGCACGAGTAAGAGCACGAGTACGAGAACGAGTACGAGAACGAGCACGAGTACGAGCACGAGCACGAGTACAAGCACGAGTACGAGAACGAGCACGAGTACGAGCACGAGCACGAGTACGAGCACGAGTACTAGCACGAGTAAGAGCACGAGTAAGAGCACGAGTACGAGCACGAGCACGAGCACGAGTACTAGCACGAGTACGAGCACGAGTAAGAGCACGAGTACGAGCACGAGCACGAGTGCGAGCACGAGTAAGAGCACGAGTACGAGCACGAGTACGAGCACGAGCACGAGTAAGAGCACGAGTAAGAGCACGAGTACGAGCACGAGTACGACCAAGAGTAAGAGCACGAGTACGAGCACGAGTACGAGCACGAGTAAGAGCACGAGTACGAGCACGAGTACGAGAACGAGCACGAGTACGAGCACGAGCACGAGTACGAGCACGAGCACGAGTACGAGCACGAGTACTAGCACGAGTAGGAGCACGAGTACGAGCACGAGCACGAGTACGAGCACGAGCACGAGCACGAGTACGAGCACGAGTAAGAGCACGAGTACGAGTACGAGCACGAATAAGAGCACGAGTACGAGCACGAGTAAGAGCACGAGCACGAGTACGAGCACGAGTACTAGCACGAGTACGAGCACGAGTAAGAGCACGAGTACGAGCACGAGCACGAGTACGAGCACGAGTAAGAGCACGAGTACGAGCACGAGTACGAGAACGAGCACGAGTACGAGAACGAGCACGAGTACGAGCACGAGCACGAGTACGAGCACGAGCACGAGTACGAGCACGAGCACGAGTACGAGCACGAGTACTAGCACGAGTACGAGCACGAGTAAGAGCACGAGTACGAGCACGAGCACGAGTACGATCACGAGTAAGAGCACGAGTACGAGCACGAGTACGAGCACGAGCACGAGTAAGAGCACGAGTAAGAGCACGAGTACGAGCACGAGTACGACCAAGAGTAAGAGCACGAGTACGAGCACGAGTACGAGCACGAGTAAGAGCACGAGTACGAGCACGAGTACGAGAACGAGCACGAGTACGAGCACGAGTACGAGCACGAGCACGAGTACGAGCACGAGCACGAGCACGAGTACGAGCACGAGTAAGAGCACGAGTACGAGTACGAGCACGAATAAGAGCACGAGTACGAGCACGAGTAAGAGCACGAGTACGAGCACGAGTACGAGAACGAGCACGAGTACGAGCACGAGCACGAGTACGAGCACGAGTACTAGCACGAGTAAGAGCACGAGTAAGAGCACGAGTACGAGCACGAGCACGAGTACGAGCACGAGTACTAGCACGAGTAAGAGCACGAGTACGAGAACGAGTACGAGACCGAGC